>CM056050.1:43628186-46343079 GCA_029574335.1 Rana kukunoris | reverse complement strand
ACAATAAGAGGGGTGGGAGCTCTGTGTCCCGTGATGTACTCCAAGAAAAGGATTTTACAGGTAAGCTGTTATTAAAAATCCCTTTTTCTTGATCGTACATCACGGGACACAGAGCGCATAGTCATTAACATATGGGATGTCCCAAAGCAATGCTCCATGAAGGGAGGGAGACCGTAAGGCCAAAAATAGCCAAACAGAAACTATATCAGGAGGTAAAATAGCTCCACCAACAGAAAAAAGGGGGCGTGAACCGGGCCAGAGGATTCTATACTGCTGCCCGTAGGACCGCCTGCCCAAATGCTGCGTCCGCAGTCTTTGTGACGTCCAACTTATAAAATTTAGTAAACGTATGTACGGAAGACCAGGTTGCCGCTCTGCAAACCTGTGCCATAGAGATCTGATGGGTGCCGCCCAAGAGGCACTCATGGCCCTCGTAGAATGGGCCTTAACTGATAAGGCGGTGGAACGCGCTTCAGACCATAGGCCTGAAAAAATCAGCTGCTTAATCCACCTAGCCAAGGAAGACTTGGCAGCCGGCTGACCCTTCTTGGGGCCATCCGGAAGAACGAAAAGCACATCTGTTTTCCGAATCTTTTCTGTAGCCTTGAGATAAACCCTCATGGCTCGGACCACATCCAAAGTATGAAGCAATCTTTCCTCTCTGGACTGGGGAGTAGGAAAGAAGGATGGTAGGACTAGGTCCTGATTCAAGTGAAAACTGGATATGACCTTAGGAAGGAAAGAAGGCTGAGGCCGCAGAACCACTCTGTCCTTATGCAGAATCAGGTACGGTTCCCTGCAAGACAAGGCTGCCAGCTCGGAGACCCTTCTGGCCGAAGCCATAGCCACCAAGAAAACCAACTTTCGGGTTAGCAGCACAAGAGGGATTTCTGTCAGAGGTTCAAACGGCTGCTTTTGTAAAGCTGACAAGACCAGATTTAAATTCCAGGGGCAGAGGGGAGCTCTAATAGGGGGATTTACATGCAAGACCCCCTGCAAAAAGGTTTTCACAAGCGAATGTGTGGCCAAAGGCCTTTGAAACCATATCGATAAGGCAGACACCTGCCCCTTTAGAGTACTAAGAGCTAACCCCTTGTCAACGCCAACCTGGAGGAATCGCAAGATCCTGTCAATAAAAAACTTGCGAGGATGCCCTCCTTGAGACTCGCACCACTCCACATAGGTTCTCCAGACTCTGTAATAGATATTTCTAGAGACTGGCTTTCTAGCTTGAATTAACGTAGATATGACTTGGGCAGAGAGGCCTCTGCCCTTAAGAATTAGAGATTCAGCCGCCAAGCCATCAAATTTAGCTGCTGTGAAGCAGGGTGGTAGATCGGGCCCTGAGACAGCAGATCTGGGCGCAGGGGGAGTGGCCACGGTGCCCTAACTGACATCCTCACGATGAGTGCGTACCAAGCCCTTCTGGGCCAGGCTGGGGCCACCAGGATCACCGGCCTGCGCTCCACCCTGATCCTTCGTAGAAGGCGGGGAATCAGCTGTAGTGGAGGGAACGCATACAGGAGAGAAAACTGGTGCCAGGGGCAAACCAACGCATCGGTCCCGTAGGCCGAGGGGTCCCTGGCTCGGGATACGAATTTGTCCAATTTCTTGTTGAATCTTGTTGCCATGATGTCTACATCGGGAACTCCGAATCTTTGGCAAATCTCTTGGAATACCTGGGGTGAAGAGACCACTCTCCCGGAGTAAACTGTTGACGACTCAAAAAATCTGCTTGAGAATTGTCTATCCCTGGGATGAACACTGCTGAGATGCAGGGTACATGGGCTTCGGCCCATGAAAAAATCAGGTTTACTTCCCTTTGAGCCGCCAGGCTCCTTGTGCCCCCCTGGTGGTTTATGTATGCCACCGCCGTGGCATTGTCGGACTGTATCCTTACTGGCAGACCCTGCAGGGGAAGAGTCCAGGCGACCAGGGCCAACCGAACAGCTCTGATCTCTAGGACATTGATGGGAAGCAGACTTTCTGCCTCTGACCACTGTCCCTGCTGTGTCCGTTTTCCTAAGATTGCCCCCCAACCTGTTAGGCTGGCATCTGTGGTTACTATTTTCCACGAGATGGGGCAAAAGGTTTTCCCTTTTGATAATTTTTGAGGGATCAGCCACCAGTACAGGCTGTGCCTGACTTCTGGAGAAAGAACTAATGGACGGTCTAATGCCTGTATGGACTTGTTCCAAGCAGAGAGAATAGCTGCTTGCAGAATTCTGGTATGGATCTGGGCGTAGGGCGCTGCTTCGAAGGCGGCCACCATCTTCCCCAGCAGTCGCATGCATAGGCGAATAGTCGGCTTCTTTTTGCCTAAGACTATTTGAATCGTTTGAATCAACGACCTGATCTTCTCTTGAGGTAAAAATACCCTCTGGCATTCTGTATCTAACCGAAAGCCTAGAGATATTCCAACTGTCTTGTGGGTTGTAACCTTGATTTTTCTTGGTTCACAATCCACCCGAACTCTTCTAGATGCCGCACTGTGCGGACTACTGCATGATTGAGGTTGGAAGCTGAACTGTCGATAACCAGGAGATCGTCCAGGTATGCTAGGACCAAGATGCCTTCTGTCCTTAGGACGGCTAGTACCGGGCTAACACCTTTGTGAATACCCGTGGAGCTGTTGCCAACCCGAAAGGGAGGGCTATGAACTGGTAATGACTTTGGTTTATCGTAAAACGAAGAAACTTGTGATGTGCTGGGTAAATCGGTACATGCAGATATGCATCCTTTATGTCTATAGATGCTAGAAAGTCGCCCTGATGCAGGCTGGCTGTCACTGAACGTATGGAGTCCATACGAAAGGTCTGAATCCTTAGAAAGCGATTTAGGCGTTTGAGGTCTAATATAGGCCTGACGTCGCCATTTGGTTTTGTATAACAAAAAGGTTGGAGTAGAATCCCAGACCCCTTTCTTGGGTTGGTACTTCTACAATTACTCCTTGGAGCAAGAGGCGATCCAACGCCTTTACGAGAGAGGCCCTCTTTAACGGGTCGCTTGGAAGACTTGACCCCTGAAAATGAGGAGGGGGGATTTCTCGAAACTCTAGTTTGTAGCCTGAGGCTACTACGGACCGAACCCAAGAGTCGGGAATTCTGGCCTTCCAGACTTCGGACAAAAACTGAAGTCTTCCCCCCACCCAAGAGAGTGGGGGCGCCCCTTCATGAATCTGATTTGATGACTGGTTTAGCCGGCTTGCGAGACCAGGGCCTCTTGTTTGCCGCGGCTTGTCCCTGTGGGCGGCTATTAACTGCTGACCGCCCGGGAGGCCGTCGATACTGACGGGAAGTCGAAGGGGCCGAGCCTGCAATGGCCTGTCGTTTAAACGTGGGCCCACGCGGTCTTTTCTTGACCGGTAAGGAAGTACTTTTTCCACTTGATATGGTGTGGATATATTTATCTAGGTCTTCCCCGAATAGTCTTCCCCCATGAAAGGGAAACCCTGCTAAAAGCTTTTTGCAGGGTGCCTCTGCTGACCAGTTCTTTAGCCACAAAAGACGACGCATGTGAACCATCAGTAGAGATGCACGGGATGCCTGTTGGATGGAGTCCTTAATAGCATCTACTGCAAAGCAGAGAGCCCTAGGGAATTCTGCTAATTCATGAGTATGCTGAGCCGGCATGTCCTTTAATATATGTTTTGCCTGATCCTTCAGGGCCTGACAAACACCAATGGCTGCTACTGCTGGCTGAACCATGGCACCTACTGAGGTGAAAGCTGCTTTCAGTAGGGTCTCGAATTTCTTGTCGACCGGATCCTTGAACATATGGACATTTTCAACCGGACAAGTCAGGGATTTATTCACGCAGGAAATGGCTGCGTCCACTGTAGGGGAGCCCATTTCTTTACATATTCCTCTTCCATAGGGTAGAGAATAGAGGATCTTTTAGGAGGGACAAAGATTCTATCAGGTCGAGCCCAATCCTGGTAAATCACGTTCCGCAGAAGGGGGTGCATTGGAAAAGATGCACCAGTTAATGGAGCCTTTAAAGACCCAATGAGGATACCTCCGGGGCTACTAGTTCTGGCACTGGAAGTTTAAAGGCAGTGCGAACCATATCTGTCAAAGACTGGATCCACAGGCCCTCTGCTTGAGAGGCCGAAAAATATTCATCTATAGTGGAATTTTCCCTGTCTGAACCGTCGGGACTTGGGTCTGCCTGATCCCCTTGTGGGTCCCGTTCCTCTGAAGAGGAGACCTCCGCATCTGAAAACCCCACACTGGGTGAGGGGGATCTAGCCCGCTTGCTACTTGGGCAAGGACGGGAAAGCAACGCAGTTAACCTTTTCTCTAGCCCACACATGGTGGCTGCTAGCATTTCTTCCGTCACGTAAACGGGAATGGGTGGATCGGGGGCCGCCTCTGCCCCCAGCACCCCCAATGGCTCTTGTACTATGCCACTCGGTGTCTTGACTGGCGAGGGTGGGGCCGTAGAAACCTGGCCCAAATCCTCTGACCCCGATGGAGACCCCTTTTGCTTTTTGGCACCTTTAGCAGCCTTGGCTGGTCCAGATCCCTTTGGAGCCATTGTACAACCTTGGGTCACCCCTATAGCCAACACCTGACTGTTGCAGCTAGGAGTAACCAATATGAGGGCAGGTATGAGAAAAATGAAAAAGAACTAATTTCTCTCTTTTTCTTTTATATTTCTCTTTTTTTTTTTTTCAAAAATTTTTTTTTTTTTTTACCCGCCTGGGAGGTGGCAATACCGAGGAAACCTGTGAGTATTGACACACCAATGCCCGTTAGCCGGAGTCCAAGGTAGACTCAGATACTGCTGGATCTAAGGCTGAGTCCCTTTAAGCAAAAAAAACTTTTTTTTTTTTTTTTTTTTTTTTTTCTGGTCAATAGTGGACCTAAGTCCTAGACCTGAAGATCCACAAAACCGCCACTAGGTGTCCCTGTGTGGCCAAAAGACCCAGCTGCACGCTCTGTATCCTTTCTTCCTCTGCCTCCAGGAGGGAAAGACCAGCCAGAGAAAAGTTTTTCCTTTATACAGACCCTGACGCTGCTGGCCCCCCCCCCCCCCGACGCACGCCGACGCTATAAAAGGCGGCGTGCACGCGCGCACAATCGCGCGCACAATCGCGCGCACAATCGCGCGCACACACGCTGAAACCACATGGAGGAGCAGAGCAGAGGAACAACATGGACCAGCGTTATGCAGCACCAACAGACACCAGGTAAGCACTAATCTTATTGTAGTGCACACACAGCGAGGAAGCTGTCCCCATGGGCTTCCTAAGAAACAGGAGTTTTTTTACCAGCAATTTCCTCTTTAAAACATGTGGGGTTGCAGTATCAGTGTTAACAGGCAGACCTGGGGTGAGTAGAAATATATAACTTACACAAGTATACATATATTTACATATTATCTGGGTAAACATTAAAATCCCATCCTGCCTCAACAGACATAGTGGAGATAGTGGCTGATGCCCCAGCATACTGTTAGCCAACCCAGAACCCCCAGGGGGATACCTACTGTCGAACCAAGTCCCGCAGGTTCCCTCTTACCTGCTCCACGCCGCAGGGTATTGCAAAATGCAAGAGGCCCAGCCTTCCCCCATCTCCGTGGGTATTGTCTTGGACCTTCAGGGACCGGGGTCCTGTGTTAAGGAACCCACACCCCTGGACCTATATAGCATCCTGGCATCAGTAGCGTTTAGTTCTTGGAAGAGACTAAGGCACTGGAGCCCAGAATCCAGCCCTCCAAGGAGAGGCATTATAGGCAAACCCCACTCCAGCAGGGCCCGGGTACCGTACATCTTGGCTCTGAAGCACTTCGGACGGATCCGGCTAGCTATCCTGGGTCCCGAGACCTCCGAGGGACAGCTAGACGTGACCAACACCTAAGACACTGGCGAAAAAACTAAAGCACTCTCAGTGGGAGGGGGTTATATAGGGAGGAACTTCCTGTGAAGTTGATTACACCAGTGTCCACACCTGAAGGTACCCATATAACCCATATGTAATGACTATGCGCTCTGTGTCCCGTGATGTACGATCAAGAAATTATGTTCAAGGACAAAGTATTATTGAAGGGCTAAAAGGTCAAAAATAAACAAGTCAAAAATAAACTGGAGGCAAAACCTTCTGCCCTGCTACTGAAAGCCACGGGTGTCAGGAGACCTGCTGGGTCATTAAAAGTGTATTAAAGCCAACACTTTTTTTTATTTTTATAGAATACGGTTATAGAATACAGAAGGGTTAGACCCTCTGTCAGGTATTATTGCAGTATGTGTACCAACTTGGTAGTGTCATCCTCTCTATTGGTCCTGGTGACCAATAATAAAGGAATTGTCAAACACTTGTGTTGTGTCTTAACTAAACTTTTTACAAATTTTTGCTGAATGGGTAGGGGTGCTATGTAAATCATATTCATTCACGTAGTGGGGGGGGTGCGCAGGATCTGCTCTGTGGGCCCCAGATTCCGGTAAGCCCCCAGCCCTCCCCAACCACTGGCCAGAGTTGTGGGAAAGAGGCCCTTGCTCCAAAGTACACCCCCCCCCCCGTTGAGGGCATGTGGTCTGATAAAGTTCAGAGGGGGGAGGGGGAGCGCTCGCCGCATGCTCGGATAAGGGTCTGGCATGGTTTTTAGGTGGGGCCCCCACACCATTTTTGTACAAAATACATATTAGACCTAAAGATAAAAGATGAACGATAACCATGAATAATGGCCTCAGAATTATTGCTATACGGCAATACGCAACATATGTAGCGCACAACTTCATATGTAGGCGCCACTAGGTGTCCACTAGACCCATGATGTCTTACCTGCCTTCCACTGAAGCTACTGGAACACAGATTGTGCTCCAATAGCTAAACTCCCAGCCATAGAGGCCGGGGGAAAGTGACAACCAAACTCAGAAATAATGTATTGCGTGTCGCTTTGGTGTTCAATCTAGCAAGGGAAATTCGCTAATGCGTGTTCGCTGGTCTATCCTCTTTACCATCCAGAATTTGTAGTCTCCTCTTTACCTAGTGACACCCCGCCATGGGGTCCTGGGCCAACAGAACCCAAGAATCATGCTGAGGGCACACTACTGAAGTTCATCGACCACCTGACAGCCAACTTATCAGATTTACAAAGCTGCCAGGAGTAGGTTAACTCTGCTGCTGATGTACATGTCAGTGACAGCAAAAGAGTTAAACTACTTTTAGTTCACACTCTTGTCAATTGGCATAGCACAGCACCCGGCGTCTGCTTCTCTCACCAATGACTCATCTGTCAAACACAGGCAGAGAATCATCTCCAGACCTTCTGTACAGGGAAGCTATTCGCTGCCTGGTTCCTGACACTATTAGCGGATATTCAGGAACTAGAAACCTGACAGAGCAGCAAAGACACTTAGAGGCATGGACCCCGACTGTGACCCCCCCCCAAGCATGCTAAGAAGACACTTTACAAATACTAAAGCCACTCTTTGCACCTGCGACACACACACCTGAGATTTGCTGTAGTTGAATTTGTCCGGGTTATCCTCCCGATATTTCCGGAAGGCGTTCCTAGTGCGTTTATCAGCACACAAGGAATATGGCGTCTGTGCGGCAGAGTCCCTAGAAAAAACAATTAACAATGGATTACTGGCAACAAAAATCCGGCAAACAAAATGACTGCAACATTGAAAAAAGTCAGTATTGTCCCACAAAGCCATCCACAACTCTGCCCTGAGCTAACCGAGTCTCAAAATACCAACCAAACTGTCCTCGCCGCTCCTTCAAAGACCTTCTGCTCTCTAGTAGCCCCCTTGTCACCTCCTCTCACGCTCACCTCTAGGACTCCTCCAGAGCCCCTCGAATCCTCTGGAACTCCTTACCCCAATCTGTCCAACTATCCCCTGTGTCTGCCTATAAGCAATTTCTATCCCGTCTCCAACTAATAAACTGTATTTTTCTCTTTATCAGCAAATCTTGTATGACTCAAGAGGAGGAGAATGATGTAATTAGCGCTTCATCTTGAGCATGCACAGTATGACAATACTGTGAAATGTTGCCATTTAGGCATGTTGCCTTCCCAAAAGGCTACTGTGGACCTGGGGCTACATCACCATTTCCTTCAGGGAAACCCCCCCCCCCCCCCCCCCTAAAAAAAGAAGGATCCCTTACACTGGGGTGGTATCCACACCACAAGGGCTAATTTGCTCTTTTACGGCTATTTGTGTAATAAAAGGAGCCTAGTATACATCACTAGGTTGTTTTTTCTTCAACCCAAATCTAACAGCTCAGATGGCAGCCGCTCTACTAACAATCTGACGTTAGTACAGTGATCTCCCCTGCTATTCTATGGTGTTCTGACAGGGGACACAGTCAGTGTTGATGGGGGAATTCCTCCCACTGAGCTATTGCGTTCTCTCAGCACATCGATTATTGCTAGTGGCTATAGTCGCTGGCAATAATCGCATGGAAAATCCGACAGGCAGGTTGTACTCAAGTTAATTGACCAGCTTTCGACTAAGAGAGCAATACGGCTCCTTCCCTATCGATGAATGGCGTTACAGACAACTCCAACACTTTCTTACCACCCTGCCCCAAGGGGTCAGACCCCCCACCCTAGCCTCTCCCTTCGAGCGGCTATGCATGTCACCTGATGCTATCCCCCATGCCATTTCGCTGCTGTATAACTTGCTACAGGCCCTGCATACTGAAGGGAAACCAGGGTTCATACGGGAATGGGAGAGGGACCTCCAGCACACCTTCACCGAGCCACAGCTGGACCACCTGTATAGGCTCACACACTCTAGCACGGTAGATACGAGAATGCAGGAGAATAGTTATAAGATACTGACCAGGTGGTACAGGGTACCCTCCAAACTTACTAAGATCTACCCTTCTCCCCAGATGTATGCTGGAGAGACTGTGGCCACAGAGTTTCTTTCCCCCACATTTGGTGGGAATGCCCCAAGCTGCTACCCTTCTGGCAAGATGTACATGCACAGATCAAGCTCATTTTGGATGTGGATCTTCCCGTTGGAGTCCCTGCTCCATTTCCCCACTGTCCCCGTCAGTCAGTATAGCAAGTCCACACTGCCCCATTTTCTCAACGCAGCCCGCCGATTGATTCCGATTCATTGGAAAACGTCACAGGTACCGACCCGTACTGAATGGGTGGCTTTGTTTAACAAAATTATGGCGGCTGAGCAGTGGATGGCGCAGTGCAAGGACAAATATGAAAATTTTTACTCAATCTGAGCCACCTGGATACACTATGCAGGTCCGGATGCATTGCTTGCTCCGGGGGCGACCTCATCTGTTGGAGGGGCTTGAGGAAAGAAGACGTAGGATACTGAAGATTGTTGGGGCCTGATTGGAGTCACTACTGCCCCTTTTTTGTATATTTTGCATCATAAGTAGCAGATGTCCCCGTCCCCCCCCTTTTTTCTGTTTTTTGTATTGTCTTATTTAATTTTTCTGATGTTTGGTCATCTTCTTTCTCCGTTACTCCTCGTTCCCTCATGACGTGCGGGTCTGATACCTAGTGTATGTTTTGATACCTATGAATATGTGGAGGTGTTGGCTCAGCGCAGGGAAGCACCAGGGAGGGATGACAGGGGTGACCCACGATTGTGTGAGTTTATAACGGAGTTTTCATATGTTGTTAATCACTCCCCCGGACATGTCCCCCAGGACAGGTGCTTCTCTGGACAGTCTTTGCCCCGGTGCCGCACACTCGGTGTATGACTTGATGTGTCTTGTAATGTCTTTGTCTTCCCTTTTATGAGCCATGTTGGCTGATTGTATGTATGTTTCTTTGGAAAATTCTCGAAATAAAGACTATATAAAAAAAAAAATTGACCAGCTTTCATACAATCTGCCTGCCCATACATGGTTTGAATCTCGGCCAGTCGCTGCTGAACCAGCCAAGATTTAATTTAATGTATTCTATGGCCAGCTTTAGACAAATTAAAAGGAAAAAAAAATTCCTTTAAAATAACAGACATGTTATACTTACCTCCACTGTGCAGTTCGTTTTGCACAGAGTGGCCCCGATCCACGTCTTCTGGGGTCCCTCTGCGGCTGTCTCTGGTCCTACCCACAAGTACTGACCACAGTCATGCGAGAGCTCGCATGGTGGTCAGTAATTGCGGGCGCGCTCCCATGATACAGCGAAAATGATACAAAAAGACTTCATGTTTTAAAAGATGGATATCTCGGTAACGGCAACAGCTGCTGCCACAACCGAGATATCCATCTCTTCTGTGGGCGGTTCTGTTAATGATAACGGCGGTCTCGCCCCGAGATCGCCGTTATCGGTGGCGGGAGAGGACCCCCCCTCCCCCTCCGCCGCTTACCGTTGCCGTCAGTATCGGCAAAGGCGATCGGGTCCGTTCGGCTCCTCAGCGGGGATACAAGTGAGGGAAAAATTGCCCCCACCCGTCCCCAGAGCTCTGCTGGGCGGAAGTGACGTCAAAACGTCAGTCCCGCCCAGGGTCTTAAAGAGACATTTTTTTTTTATGTTATTTGAAAAAATTACATTTCAAATATTTTTATTTTTTTGCATTTAAGCCTAAATGTGAGGTCTTTTTGACCCCAGATCTCATATTTAAGAGGACCTGTCATGCTTTTTTCTATTACAAGGAATGTTTACATTCCTTGTAATAGGAATAAAAGTGATAATTTATTTATTTTTATTTATTTCGGTGTATAAAATTATAAACTAATTTAAAATAAATAAGAAAAAAAAAAAAAAATTTTTTTAAACGCCCCATCCCGACGAGCTTGCGCACAGAAGCGAACGCATACGCGAGTAGTGCCCGCATATGAAAATGGTGTTCAAACCACACAAGTGAGGTATCGCTGCGATCGTTGGAGCGAGAGCAATAATTCTAGCCCTAGACCTCCTCTGTATCTCAAAAAATGCAACCTGTAGAATTTTTTAAACGTCGCCTATCGAGATTTTTAAAGGTAAAATTTTGACGCCATTCCACGAGCGGGGCGCAATTTTTAAGCGTGACATATTGGGTATCATTTTACTCGGCGTAACATTATCTTTCACAATATATAAAAAAATTGGGCCAAATTTATTGTTGTCTTATTTTTTTTATTCAAAAAAGTGAATTTTTTCCAAAAAAAAGTGCGCTTGTAAGACCGCTGCGCAAATACGGTGTGACAAAAAGTATTGCAATGACTGCCATTTTATTCTCTAGGGTGTTAGAAAAATATATAATGTTTGGGGAGTTTCAGTAATTTTCTAGCAAAAAAAACTGTTTTAGTCTCGTAAACACCGAATCTGAAAAACAGGCTTGGTGGGCAAGTGGTTAAGCACAGCCTCACTGCAAGGAATGATTTTTTGTTTGTTTTTATCTGTCCGAGTTGGGCTTTAAATAATGAGTGTTAGATGATTTCACATGAGCATGCAGAAATGCATAGTGATGTGAAATTTACGGAGAGGTCCACTTTAAGGTAAACCAGTAAAAGATGGGAGTAATTTTTTTTTGTAGGCTTCTACGTTTTGCACTAGTTTACTAAATACACAGAACACATTTAAGTGAAATATATAATTCTGAGGTGGCCATGAGATATTACCTGAGTGCCGGGTCCCAGCCAGCATTCATAAGCAGACAAGCCACTTCTCCGTGTCCTGCTGCCGCAGCTACGTGTAGGAGTGTACGCTGCTCCAATGGAAGACGCTCATTCACCAGTCTGCTCACCACCTCACAGGCTGGAGATCTGGTCAGAGGGGGCGAGGAAGAGGACAAGTCAGAGGTGTGATCCTGCAGGATCTGTTTAGCGGTCTCAGAATCTCCCGTCTTGCAGCAGGTGAACAAGGCATTCCGCACCCTGCTCAGCTCATCACCTTATGTAAACACAACAGCATGCATATGAAAATCAATTAGACTCGGCTATTGCCAGCTTTAAAGGCTGCTGTAATAAGAATGCAAAGTCCATTTTAAGTTTTGTTACAGGATATTTGGCCTCCTGGTCCTTTAAGGCAGTGGTCATCAAACCTGTCCTCAGGGCCCACTAACAGGCCAGATTTTAAGTATTACCTTGGGGGAGATGCAGACTAGAATACTGCAATCACTGAGCAGCAAATTATATCACCTGTGATGTATTTCAGTTATCTTGCAAACCTGGCCTGTAAGGCCTCGTACACACGAGGGAATTTATCCGCTGAAAATGGTCCGACGGACCATTTCAGCCAATAAATCCGCTCGTCTGTAAGGGCCGGCGGACAGTTTTGGACGGATTTCTCCAGCGGAAAAGTTTCAAAGCATGCTTTGAAACTTTTCCGCCGGAGAGCTGCCCGTCGAATATGTCCACTGGTTAGTACGCCTAACCTGCGGACATATCTGCCCGCACATGAGTAGGATCCTGTGAATGGATAAGACGCATGCGCGCCAAAGTGTTTTACTTCCTGGTTGGACCGTTTCCATCGGATAAATCCCATCGTGTGTACAAGGCCTTAGTGGGTCCTGAGGACAGGCGTTGATGACCACTGCTTTAAAGGGTTTCAGATGCCAGGAGAAAAGGTGGGGTTATAATCATGTGACCACCATCAATGGCACCAAAAGGTTAGCCGCTTTCTGACCCCCCTATAGCAGTTTTACTGCTACAGGGCGACAGCTGTGCACCGGATTATGCACGCGCGCGTGTGTGTGTAAATATATATATTTACACACACACACTTACTGTACATACATATACACACACACGTGATCAGGCTCTTCCAGGTAGGGTGTTGCCCATGCTCAGGCTCACACACCCAGTGGGGGGTACTGCAGACTTGTTGTCCGCCAGCACCCGCCGATTGTTTAGTACACAGGCAGAATGGCGATCTGATGTAAACAAGGCAGATCGCCGTGCCATTTTTTTTTTTACAAAAGGAGCAAAATTCCTGCCCTTAAAAATCTGCTCCGAGGGCTTTCACACTGGAGCGTTGCGCTAGCAGGACAGTAAAAAAAAAGTCTTGCTAGCCGCATCTTTGGTGCGGTAAGGGAGTGGTGTGTATACCGCTCCTCCACCGCAACTGCCCATTAAAAAAAAATGGGACAGCGCTGCTATACCGCCGGCAATGCACTTCCGACGGTTAGAACCCTTTCTCGGCCGCTAGTGGTGGTTAAATTCGCCCCACTAGCGGCCGAAATGCACCGCAAATCCGCCCACAGCATCGGCGGTAAAAATAGCGCCATTTTATCACTGACGCTATGGGCGGCTCAGTGTGAAAGGGGTCTTAGACCTGTTCACACCAGAGCAGTGCAGCAATATGTTTTTACTGTATAAATACAACCCAGGAGACACAGTACTACGTGGTGCGGTGCCATACGTTTTGACAACTATGTTGCAGCTGCCATCAACTCAATTTAAATGGCACCTCAACACCATGAGCATGCAGATGTGAACCACACGTGATGCATGTGTTAAACCACATGTTAGCAGCCCATAAAAAATGTGTTGACACCCGAAATGCAACACATATTAAAGGCCAACTGCACTTTTAGGATTATGTTCACTCACATTGGGGTGTGCCAAGCATGTGCACGCCCCACCACCCGACAGCATGCAGTGGTTCTTCTCCCCTACAAAAAATATGTCATTTGAAATTGTCACAGCTGTTTGGGGCTCCGCCTGCATGTATGACCATTATGTACTGATCTTTTACATTTTGGTTCTCATTAGGAAGTTTTAGGTTCTTTACCTTCCAATGCTGATAGTAGTGGCTCCTGATTGGCCAACTCTTCGTAATCATCAGTGGAATTTTCTGGTTGCTCTTGAGATATAGATCCTAATCCACCCCCATCCTGAGCAGCCACAGACTCTATGGGAGAAAGCACATTATATTTTGTGAGCAACATTACATATATTTTGTATACTACAATTTTACATGCTACGTTAGTCTTGTTCACATCATGCATGCCACAAAAAAAAAACAACACACACACTGCTGGGCGTAAAAAAATTAATAAAAATGTACAGATTTGTCTTGCATAGAATATTTTGCTCCTATTCACACCATGTGCAGAGATGTGTGTATTTATTATTACGTAGGTCTGTGCAAGGACACACAAAGAAAAAAAAAAACATTGTTTTCTATGTGCCCTGTTCACACCAGAACACTGCGGTCATGTGATTTTATTTATGCACAGAAATCTGCAACATGATTTATCTGCAAAACCACAAAAAAAAAACTTGTTTTCTATATTTTTTGTTCACATCACAATATTATATCAGGTGAGTTTTTTCCTGCACAGAAAACTGCATACATGTTGCAGTTTTCTCTGCAAAACAAAACACACACACACACACACACACACACACACACACACACACACGATACCAGTGTTCTGGTGTAAACAGGGATCATGGAAAACAGTGGCTTACTTTATACATTCTCTTATCCACCCCCCCCTTTAAAAAAAAGGAGGGGGGGGTTGCTGGAAGAGAGAATGCACAAAGAAGACTATTGTTTTCACCACAACATTGGTATCATGTGTGGATTTTTTTTTATTTTGCACAGAAACCTGTGATGTGAACAAAAAATATAGAAAAAAAATTTTTGGCGGTCTTACAGATAATTCATGTTCCAGATTTCTGTGCAGAAAAATAATAATCACATAACAGTGTTCTGGTGTGAACAGGGCACATAGAAAACACTGGTTTTCTTTGTGTCCTTGCAGAGACCCAAGTAATAATAAATACGCACGTCTCTGCACATGGTGTGAATAGGACCAAAATATTCTATGCAAGACAAATCTGTAAAAAAAAAAAAAAAAAAAAAATCTGATCAGTGTGTTTTTTTTTTTTTTTTAAAGGCCCTTAGGCCATGTGTAGTAATGCAATGTCAACTTCTAAACTGCACCCTGGAGAAGTAACGTGGCTTGAAGGTAGCTGGGGGCTGTGTGAAGGAAATAGTTCTTACTGAATAAATGGCTTGTCATCTTAAGAAATTTTGTACTGCGGTGTGTAAACAACACACAGAATTTGTTGTCTATGTGCCAGCTGTTTTTTGTACCTTTGCCGAAGTCTCAATAAAAATCAATAGAAAGAAAAACTTTGTAATAATGAATTTTTATATATAATATATATATATATATAATATATATATATACACACACTGTAAATATGAATTATATATATGTGTGTGTGTATATGTAATTATAATAAAAGGATTTTTAATAAACAGCTTACCTGTAAAATCCTTTTCTTGAAGTACATCAAGGGACACAGAGCGCATAGCCATTACACTTGGGTTATATGGGTACCTTCAGGTGTGGACACTGGTGTAATCAATTTCACAGGAAGTTTCCTCCCTATATAACCCCCTCCCACTGGGAGTGCTTCAGTTTTGTAGCAAGCAATTCTCCCGAGGTTACACAATGTTCCCCAAAAGAGGGGTGGGAGCTCTGTGTCCCGTGATGTACTTCAAGAAAAGGATTTTACAGGTAAGCTGTTTATTAAAAATCCTTTTTTCTTTATCGTACATCACGGGACACAGAGCGCATAGCCATTACACTGGGATGTCCTAAAGCAATGCTCTATGAAGGGAGGGAGACCGTAAGGCCAAGAATAGCCAAATAAAAACATTGTCAGGAGAAAACATGGCTCCACCAACAGAAAAACAAGGGGGCGTGAACCGGCCAGAGGATTCTATACTGCTGCCCGTAGGACCGCCTGCCCAAATGCTGCGTCCGTAGCCTTTGCGACGTCCAACTTATAAAATTTAGTAAACGTATGTACGGAAGACCAGGTTGCCGCCTTGCAAACCTGTGCCATAGAAATCTGATGGTGTGCCGCCCAGGAGGCACTCATGGCCCTCGTAGAATGGGCTTTAACTGATAAGGGAGGTGGAACGCGCTTAAGACCATAGGCCTGAAAAATCAGCTGCTTAATCCACCTAGCCAAGGAAGACTTGGCAGCCGGCTGACCCTTCTTGGGGCCATCCGGAAGAACAAAAAGCACATCTGTTTTCCGAATCTTCTCTGTAGCCTTGAGATAGACCCTCATGGCTCGAACCACGTCCAAAGTATGAAGCCGTCTTTCCTCTCTGGACTGGGGAGTAGGAAAGAAGGAAGGTAGGACTAGGTCCTGATTCAAGTGAAAACTGGATATGACCTTAGGAAGGAAAGAAGGTTGAGGCCGCAGAACAACTCTGTCCTTATGCAGAATAAGGTATGGCTCCCTGCATGATAAGGCTGCCAGCTCGGAAACCCTTCTGGCTGAAGCCATAGCCACCAAGAAAACTAACTTTCGGGTTAGTAGCACAAGAGGGATTTCTGTCAGAGGTTCAAACGGCTGCCTTTGTAAAGCTGACAAGACCAGATTTAAATTCCAGGGGCAGAGGGGAGCTCTAATAGGGGATTCACATGCAAGACCCCCTGCAAGAAGGTTTTCATAAGCGAATGGGTGGCCAAGGGTCTTCGAAACCATATTGATAAAGCCGACACCTGCCCCTTTAGAGTACTAAGAGCCAACCCTTTGTCAACGCCAACCTGGAGGAATCGCAAGATCCTGTCAATAAAAAACTTTCGAGGATGCCATTTTGAGACTCGCACCACTCCACATAGGTTCTCCAGACTCTGTAATAAATATTTCTGGAGACCGGTTTCCTAGCCTGAATCAACGTAGCTATGACCTGATCTGAGAGGCCTCTGCCTTTAAGAATTAGGGATTCAGCCGCCAAGCAGTCAAATTTAGCTGCTGTGAAGCAGGATGGCAGATTGGGCCTTGAGACAGCAGATCTGGGCGCAGGGGGAGCGGCCACGGCGCCCCGACTGACATCTTCACGATGAGTGCGTACCAAGCCCTCCTGGGCCAGGCTGGAGCCACCAGGATCACAGGCCTGCGCTCCACCCGGATTCTCCGTAGAAGGCAGGGAATCATCTGCAGTGGAGGGAACGCATACAGAAGAGAAAACTGGTGCCAAGGGCAAACCAAGGCATCGGTCCCGTAGGCCGAGGGATCCCTGGCTCGGGATATGAATTTGTCCAACTTTTTGTTGGATCTCGTTGCCATAATGTCCACGTCTGGGACTCCAAATCTTTGGCAAATCTCTTGGAATACCTGGGGTGAAGCGACCCATTCCCCCGGGAGCAACTGTTGACGACTCAAAAAATCTGCTTGAGAATTGTCTATCCCTGGGATGAACACCGCCGAGATGCAGGGTACATGGGCTTCGACCCATGAGAAAATCAGGTTTACTTCTCTTTGGGCTGCTGGGCTCTTCGTGCCCCCCTGGTGGTTTATGTATGCCACCGCAGTGGCGTTGTCGGACTGTATCCTTACTGGCAGACCCTGAAGGGGGAGAGTCCAGGCGATCAGGGCCAGTCGAGCAGCTCTGATTTCCAAGATATTGATGGGAAGCAGTTTCTCTGCCCCCGACCACAGCCCTTGCTGGGTCTGTTCTTCTAGAACTGCCCCCCAACCTAACAGGCTGGCATCCGTGGATACTATCTTCCACGAGATGGGGCAAAAGGATTTCCCTTTTGACAAATTTTGAGAGACCAGCCACCAAGACAGGCTGCGCCGGACCTCCGGGAGAGCACTAACGGACGATCTAACGCCTGAATGGACTTGTTCCAAGCAGAGAGAATGGCTGCCTGAAGATATCTGGTATGGATCTGGGCGTAGGGCACAGCCTCGAAGGCGGCCACCATCTTCCCCAGCAGTCGCATACATAGGCGAATAGTCGGCCTCTTCTTGCCTAAGATCATTTGAACTGCTTGGGCTATTGATCTGATCTTTGCTTGAGGTAAAATTATCCTCTGGCAGTCTGTATCTAGCCGAAGGCCTAGATATTCCAACTGCCTTGTGGGTTTCAATACCGATTTTTCTAGATTTACAAAACCATCCGAATTCCTCTAGATGCTGAACTGTGCGACCTACTGCCTGATTGAGATTGGAGGCTGAGCTGTCGATAACCAGAAGATCGTCCAAGTATGCCAAGACTAAAATGCCTTCTGTCCTTAGGACGGCTAGCACCGGGGCTAACACCTTTGTGAATACCCGCGGAGCTGTTGCCAACCCGAAAGGGAGGGCTACGAACTGGTAATGGCGGTGATCTATCATAAACCGAAGAAACCTGTGATGTGCCGGGTAGATCGGCACGTGCAGATACGCATCCTTTATGTCTATAGATGCTAGAAAGTCGTCTTGATGTAGGCTGGCTGCCACCGAACGTATGGGCTCCATACGAAAGGTCTGAATGTTTAGAAAGCGATTTAGGCGTTTGAGGTCCAAGATAGGCCTGACGTCGCCATTGGGCTTTGGTATTATGAAAAGGTTGGAGTAGAATCCCAGACCCCATTCCTGGGTTGGTACTTCTACGATTACTCCTTGGAGTAAGAGACGATCCAATGCTTTTGCAAGAGAGGCCCTCTTTAATGGGTCGCTTGGAAGACTTGACCCCTAAAAATGAGGAGGGGGGACTTCCCGAAACTCTAGCTTGTAGCCCGTGGTTACCACGGATCTTACCCAAGAGTCGGGAATTCTGGTCTTCCACACTTCGGAGAAGAACCGAAGCCTTCCCCCCACCCAAGAGAGTGGGGGCGCCCCTTCATGAATCTGACTTAAGGACTGGTTTAACCGGCTTGCGAGACCATGGCCTCTTGCCTGTCGTGGCTTGTCCTTGTGGGCAGCTATTAAATGCCGAACGCCCGGGAGGCCGTCGATACTGACGGGAAGTTGAAGGGGCCGAGCCTGCGAAGGCCTGTCGCTTAAATGCGGGCCCACGTGATCTTTTCTTGATGGGCAAGAAAGAACTTTTACCACCTGATATGGTCTGGATATATTTATCTAGGTCTTCACCGAATAGTCTCCCACCATAAAAGGGAAATCCTGCTAAAAGCTTTTTGCAGGGTGCCTCTGCTGACCAGTTTTTTAGCCACAAAAGGCGACGCATATGAACCAACAGCAGAGATAAACGAGACGCCTGTTGAACGGAGTCCTTAATAGCATCTACTGCAAAGCAGAGAGCTCTTGGGAGGTCAGCCAATTCACGAGCTTGCTGAGCCGGTATGTCCCTTAATATCTGTTTAGTCTGATCCTTTAAAGCCTGACAAACGCCAATGGCTGCCACTGCTGGCTGAACCACGGCACCTACTGTGGTAAAAGAAGCCTTCAGTAGGGTCTCCAATTTTTTGTCGACTGGATCTTTAAACACCTGGACATTTTCCACCGGACAGGTCAGGGATTTATTTACGCAGGAAATGGCTGCGTCCACGGTAGGGAGTGCCCATTTCTTTGCAAATTCTTCTTCCATAGGATAGAGAATGGTAAACCTTTTAGGAGGGATAAAAATCCTATCAGGTCGAGCCCAATCCTGAAAAATCACGCTCTCCAGAAGGGGGTGAACCGGGAAAGATGCACCACCCAATGGTGCCTTCAAGGAACCTAAAGAGGATACCGCGGGGGCTACTTGTTCTGACACTGGAAGTTTAAAAGCAGTGCGAACCATATCCGTCAGAGACTGGATCCACAGGCTCTCTGCTTGAGAAGCCGAAAAAATTTCATCTATAGTGGAATCTTCAATGTCTGACCCGTCAGGACTCAGGTCCGCTTGATCCCCCTGTGGGTCCAATTCCTCCGAAGAGAGGACCTCTGCATCTGAACACACCGTTCTAGGTGACGGGGATCTAGCCCGTTTGCCACCCGGCAAAGAGCGGGCAATTAAAGCAGTTAACCTTTTCTCTAGCCCACCCAGGGTGGATTCTAGCATTTCTTCCGTAACATAAACGGGAATGGGTTGATTGGGGGCCGCCTCTGCCCCTAGCCCCCTCAATGGCTCCTGCACGATGCTGTTCGGTGGTCTATCTGGTGAGGGTGGGACCACTGGAGCCTGGCCCAAATCCTCTGACCCCGTTGGAGACCCCTTTACTTTTTTGGCACCTTTTGCAGCCTTAGCTGGTCCTGATCCCTTGGGAGCCATTGCACAACCTTGAGACACCCCTACAGCCAACACCCAACTGTTGTAGCTAGAAGTGAAACACTAATAAGGACAGGCTATGGTAAAATCTTTTCAAAATTTTCATACGCCTGAGAAGGCGGCAATACAGAGGAAAGTCCTGTGAGTATTGCCACACCAATGCCCTTAGCTGGAGTCCAAGGTTGCACCGACTCAGATACTGCCGGATCTAAGGCTGAGTCCCTTTAAGCAAAAGTACCAGTTACTTACCGGTAGCTGGATTTCTACGATGTCTTACAGGACGGCACTGTGAGAGTAGACTGGCTCATCTGACAGGAAACACAATCAAAAATGAAGTTTAAAAGGCCCCACCCCTCCCGTGTGCCTCAGTTTAAGATAAGTAACCGCTCTTTAGAACACGGTATAAACAGAGACTAAGAAAAAAAGGAGGAATATAGATAGAAGTAAAAAGGGAGGGAAGTAGGCCTGCCGTCCTGTAAGACATCGTAGAAATCCAGCTACCGGTAAGTAACTGGTACTTCTCTCCCTCGTCTTCCAGGACGGCACTGTGAGAGAGAAGCAAGTAATCTTCAGGCCTACCTTAGGGTGGGACCACCGTCTGTAAGACCTTCCTACCAAAACTCAGGTCTTGAGGAGACAGTAGTTCGACTCTATAATGTCTGATGAACGTATCCCGGCTGGACCAGGTTGCCGCTCTACAGATCTGTTCTATGGAAGCTCCTGCCCTTTCTGCCCAGGAGGTTGCCAGAGAACGCGTGGAATGAGCCTTAATAACAGGAAGTGGTTTACCTGCCTGTGTGTATGACAAAGAGATAGCCTGCCTAATCCATCTGGAGATGGAAGCCTTAGTTGCCTGTTGGCCCTTTTTCTGGCCTGAAAAATTAACTAAAAGGTGAGGGGAAGATCTGAACTCTCTAACCCTCTCTAGGTAAACTAAAAGGCAGCGTCTTACGTCCAGACAATGGAAAGTGGTTTCCTTTTCATTGCTGGGATTTGCGCAAAAAGAAGGAAGTATAACTTCCTGAGACCTATGGAACCTGGTTGCCACCTTGGGAAGGTACAGAGGATCCTGAGTCAAAATAACCCTATCTTCAAAAATCCGCAGAAAGGGTTCTTTGATAGAAAAAGCCTGCAAGTCTCCAACTCTCTTGGCAGACGTAATGGCTAATAAAAAAGTAAATTTAATCGTCAGAAATTTTATAGAAATGCTGTCTATAGGCTCAAATGGTGCCTTAGTCAGCTGTTCCAGGACCAGGGGAGGTCCCATGAGGGAACCCTGGAAACCTGCATAGGAGAAAGTCTGTCCCTGGCTGTCAGGAACCTCTTGATGAGGGGTTCCGCTGAGAGGCTCTTCTCCAAAAAATATGATAAAGCTGCCACCTGGACTCTTAGAGTTCTAGTAGCTAAGCCTAATTCCACGCCATCCTGAAGAAACTCCAGGATGTCGGGAGTCTTGGGAGAAGAGATCCGCTTAGCGGTGCACCAACGCCAAAAGACTGTCCAGACCTTTGTGTAGATGTGTCTGGTGACTTTCTTGTGGCTGGATAGTAGGGTATCTATGACTCTATCCGAGCAGCCCTTCTGTTGCAAGTTCCGCCTTTCAATAGCCATGCCGTCAGGCTGAAGAAACCTGGGTTCGTATGAAAGATCGGCCCTTGCCGCAGGAGATCCGCCCGGAGAGGCAGGGGAAGCGGGGGGGCTAGAGACCAGAGCTTCAGAATGGGAAACCAGGATCTCCGGGGCCACCAAGGAGCGATTAAAATTAATTTTGTCTCCGCGGAGGCCAGCTTTTGTAAGATCCTGGGGATCAGATTCAGCGGGGGAAAAGCGTAAGCCAGACGGAAATCCCAGTTCTGGGCCAGCGCATCCACCCCCTGGGAACCCGGTCCCTGTACCAGGGAAAAGAATTTGTTCACCTTTCTGTTTTTCCTGCAGGAAAAAAGATCTATGTCCGGAACCCCGAACCGCCGACAGATCCAGTCGAAGGTTTTTTGGCATAATTCCCACTCTCCCTGACAAACGGGTTGACGACTCAGAAAGTCGGCCTCCAACTTGGTGGCTCCTCTTATGTGGATTGCCTGAATAGAGGATACCCTCTGTTCCGCCCAACCCAGGATCTCCAGGGAGAGTGTCAGGAGGGACTGGGACCTGGTGCCCCCCTGTCTGTTGAGAAAGGCGACTGTTGTAGCATTGTCGGAAAGGACCAGGACATCCTTGTCCTGAATTCTTCCTTCGAACGCCCTCAGAGCTTCTCCCACTGCCAGTAATTCTCGATAGTTGGAGGAGGTCCGCCTTTGATGATGATCCCAGGATCCCTGAGCCCGTAGTTCTTGTACATGGGCTCCCCAACCCCAAGCACTGGCGTCCGTAGTGACCTTCAGTGGATCGGTCTGACTCCACGGACGGCCCTTCAAGAGGTTTTGGTGGTGGAGCCACCACTCTAGGGAGTCCTTGACTAGGATCGGAACCCTGACCCGGGAATCGAGAGTGTCCTCCTTTCCGTTCCAGGCGGAGAGGAGGAACCTCTGAAGTGGTCTTGTGTGTAGTTGGGCCCAGGGGACCGCTGGAATGCAAGCGGTCATCTGACCCAACAGCTTCATGATCTCTCTGAGGGAGGGATTTTCTGCAGCCACTAAAGACCCGATCGTCGTCACAAGTCTCTGGAACTTCTCTTGGGGAAGAAAAAGTTTCTTCTCTCGGGAATCTATGATAACCCCCAGGTATACCTTCCGCTGATCCGGCAGAAGGGAGGACTTTTGCTTGTTGATTATCCAACCAAGCGTCTCCAGAGTGGTCATGACGACGGTCAGGTCCGAAAGGAGCTGATCCTGACTTGGGCTGAAAAGCAGGAGATCGTCTAAATAGGGGATGAGGGAGATCCCCTTCAGATGTAGATGAGCCATTACCTCCGCCAGGATCTTCGTAAATACCCTTGGGCTGGAGGCCAGACCAAAAGGGAGGGCAGCAAACTGCCAGTGCTGAATTCCCTGTGCGGAGGCGAGGGCAAATCTCAGAAACCTCTGATGTCCCGAAAAAATCGGGACATGCAGGTAGGCGTCTCTCAAATCTATGGTTGCCATAAAGACGCCCTCTAACAAAAGACTCCTGAGGCTGTGAACGCTTTCCATCCGGAATCTTTTGTAGAGGAGATGGGAGTTCAGAGGTCTCAGATTGATTATCAGTCTGAACTTGCCGTCCGGTTTGGGAACCACAAAAATGTGGGAGTATACTCCCTGACCTTGTTGGTCTGGTGGGACTGGGATTATGACCCCCTGTTCCGCCAGACTTGTAATATTCTGGGAGAGGCCTACAGCTTTGCTGGAGTCCCTTGGGAGGTGGGTGAGGAGAAAGGCCGGGGGGGGAGCTCTCTGAACTCTAAGTGGTAACCCTCCCTGATTATCTGCAGGACATGGGGACTCTGGGTTATGTTCTCCAGGCTGGAAGAAACCTGGCGAGCCTGCCCCCCACCTTCCCGTCACTTGGTGTCCTTTCCGGATGGTTTGGGATTGGTAAAAAGGATCCCCCCCTTTGGTCTATCTTTACCAAAGGGCCAACGACGACTGGTGGATTGTCCTTTGTCCGGGGCCGGAATCTTTCTCTGGCTGGGACGAAAGGACCGCTTCCTACTCTGCCTAGGTTTTGAAGGGAACTTATTCCCCTTCTCAGAAGACCTGGACAAAGCCTGATCTAAGGCTTCCCCAAACAAGAGGGAACCCTTGAAGGGGAAGCACATAGGCGGCGTTTTGAAGCAAGATCACCCCTCCAAGTCTTTAGCCAGACGGCCCTCCTAGAGGCATTAATAAGTGCCCCAGTTTTGGCTGAGGCGCGAATGGTTTCTACCGCTGCGTCTGCCAGGTAGGCCACTGCCCCGCTAATAAGTTGGAGGGAATCTCGTATCTCCTTAGTCTTGGAAGAATTGGGGATATGGTCTAGAAGCTTAGAAGTCCAGGCGTCGGCATTTCTTGCCACGCAGGCTGAGGCCAATGCAGGACCAAGGGAGGCTGCATTGGCTTCCCAAGCTCTACGGAGAGAAGTGTCGGTACACCTATCCATGGCATCCTTTAAACTGCCTGAGTCCTCAAAGGAAAGGTCTGACTGTTTTGAGACCTGTGCCAAGGAGGCATCAAGCTTAGGGACCTTAAAAAAGGTGTCTACTATCTCCGTCTTAAAGGGACAGCGGCGTTTCCAAGTTTTGAAACTAGGTAAGCTCTTTTCAGGTTCTGCCCACTCCCTGAGGATAATGTCCTTTAGTGACTGATGGACCGGGATGGTCATGGTTTGAGGTTTTATTAAACCCCTGTACATCCTGTCCTGGGCTGAGACCTGCTGGTTCTTGAATGTGCTCTGTAGCATAGACAGCTGCTAAAAGACCCTCCATATCATCAGTAGGAAACATATATTTTCCTGTCCTGGTATCCTCCTCCTCCTCTTCCTCCTCCTCTGCCTGGCTATCAACCAGGGATTCACTACGTAAGGCTAACTCGGACTCCTCAGAATCCGAGGGGTACATTCTACGAGCTTGTAGTGGTACAAACAGACGAGAGGTTGAAGAGGATTCCTGGGGGGAGGGGCCCGGAACCGGAGAATCAATGTTCTTTCTACTTAGGGAAGATTGAAACTCCTTTAGGGTAGAT
The DNA here is from genome assembly GCA_029574335.1 of Rana kukunoris. NCBI lineage: Eukaryota > Metazoa > Chordata > Amphibia > Anura > Ranidae > Rana > Rana kukunoris. The sequence goes on along the minus strand of CM056050.1, from coordinate 46,318,576 downwards.
AGCATTTCGGTCTGAACCGAAAGAAATTGCTTCATGATCTGTGAGGTTTCCTTCCCTGTAAGCTTACAGATGCACTAGAACAAAATGGCTTGTTATGCTCAACTGGTAATTTGTCATTGCAATTGCCACATCTCCTAACACGTTTAGGAGGCGCTTAGCCACTCTGCTGGCCTCCCCCTGGCAATAGGGTCTTCACCTAAACATATCAGGGAGAAACATATGCCCATTAGCCTTCACCTCTCAGGATTAGGGAGGGAGGGGGGGGGGGGGGGGGGAGGGGGGGGAGGAGGACAACAAACCCCCTATGAAAAAGGAAGGACTCACCCTTGGTGGTTTCCTCTGCAGCCATAGGAAAACGACGGTCCTCCTCCATAGTCGCGTGCGCCGAGGAGAGGTCTTCCATGGATACGCTCTGAGACCGCCAGGCCCCTCTATCTCCCCCTGGCTGCTTTATCGTGTGCCCCGATCGCCTGCAGCGTCTGTCCGGTGGGGGCCGCCATCTTGCCGCGCGGGAGCGGAATGACGTCACGGCGCCGTGCGCGTCATCAACAGGCGCCCGGATGCTAATGGCGCCGCTCGGAGCGGCGCCTAACCACCCGCCATGCGGTCCGGCGAACCCCCGGATGGAGCCAGCAGGAGGGGGAGGCCTTCGTCCAACCTCCAAGGTAGGAACCAGGCGGGGGGAGAGAGGATGTGGCCTCTTCGGAGCACTGGAGAGCCCTGCCCTCCTAGGAGGCTCCGGCGTCCAGGGGAGTCTGTGACTTCTCCTGTTCTCCCCTGGACTAAGATGAAGGGGAAACCCCCCGGGGGTAGCAAGCTACACCGGACCCAACGGCACCCAGTACCTGCGGTCCGGGCTCCGGGGGGGGACCACCAGCCCCAGGCCTTAGGTCACAAGAAAAAAATAAACGTTTCGCTGAAAGGGAAACACAATCAGAACTGAGGCACACGGGAGGGGTGGGGCCTTTTAAACTTCATTTTTGATTGTGTTTCCTGTCAGGTGAGCCAGTCTACTCTCACAGTGCCGTCCTGGAAGACGAGGGAGAAATTATATTTATCATTTCCATCATAACATTTTATGCTGAAACACTTTTGAGTATTCATAGAAAATAGACAAAAATGTGTGTGTGTAAACTCATATGATATACATCTGCTGAATACACTTATATAAAAGAGTGTTTACGTTAGTTTATAGGATGAGGGGTTATTCTTACTGGTGCCTTTGGTGTACATGTCCTCAAAGGCAGACTCCAGCTCCCTCTGCCAATCCTCCTTGATCTCTGCCCGTCGGTAGGCCGGCTCAAACAACTGCGGAGGCATTTGGGAAACAATCTCTCTTCTACGACCAAGATCTTCCTGCTGCATCTGCTCCAGCTCTTTCATCAGCCTGTCCCGATCCTAGAGGTAAACATCAGTACATCTAATTTATTAATGTCTGGCCAAAGTAATGCAAAGGTTCTGTCATTGGGGGGGAAAAAAACAAAAAAAAACACACTGCATATAGTTACATAGTCAGGTTGGAAAAAAAGACAAGTCCATCTAGTTCAACCATAAATGAAATAAATATTGTACAATCCCATATACCCAATTCTATACTAACAGTTGATCCAGAGGAAGGCGGAAAAAAAAACCCAGCAGAGCATGATCCTATTTGCTACAGCAGGGGAAAAAAATCCTTCCTGATGCCCAGAGAGGCAAATCGGATTTTCTCTGGATCAACTCTACCTAAAAATGTCAGTACCCAGTTATATTATGTACATTTAGGAAAGTATCCAGGTCTTTATAAAGCAATCTGCTAAGCTGGCCAGAACCACCTCTGGAGGGAGTCTGTTCCACATTTTCACAGCTCTTACTGTAGAGAAGCCTTTCTGTATTTGGAGATTAAATCTTTCCCTCTAAACATAAAGAGTGCCCCCTTGTCTTGTGTTGACCATGAAGTGAAAAACTCCAAGTTCACTATATGGACCCCTTATATATTTATATATTTATACATGTTGATCATATGCTCTTGAGTGAATAAATTCAGTTCCTCTAATCTTTCCTTAGCTGAGCTCCTCCATGCCTCTTATCAGTTTAGTTGCCCTTCTCTGCACTTTCTCCAGTTCAGATATCCTTTTTGAGAACTGGTGCCCAAAACTAAACTGCATATTCCAGATGAGGTCTTACTAATGATTTTCTACAGGGCCAAAATGATCTCTCTGGAGTGCACACCTCTCTTAATACAAGATATAATAAATAGAAAAATACCTGTTGATCCCATCTAAAGTCCCGCGAGTTCCCATCATCTTCATTGTGCCTCTGCTGCTCTAAAACTCAAGGAGCATCTAATAAAACTCTTCGAGCTCAAGGCCCCATTAACACCTGGGCGATTTAAATTGCCGTGGTTCTTCCCACAATTTCAATATAGTGGGGAAAAAAAAAATGGGACGAGTTTTCTTCAATGCCATTACTCCTTAATGGCATCCCAATCACAAAGCGATTTTGCCGTGATATAATCGCACTGCAGTCACGGCATTAAAGAAAAAAATACAAATTCAATGCATGAAGCTTGTTACTCAAAAAAGGAGAAGGAGCTTTTTGTGGGCGAAATTGGTGCGTGTTGCCAAAAACCGCACAGTGATAGGGGTGCCATTAAGAAGTAAAAAAGCATTGCAAACGTGTTGCGCGTTGTGTCACGATTCTAGAATCACCGATACCGCCTGGGTTTCAAATTGCCTAGGTGTGAATGTAGCTGTATATTTTTTGTTACTACTATAACCTACCAACAGAACAATCCAAAACAAATTCTCCTGCTCCAGACAATCGTAGCGATACCACATATGTGTATGTTATTAGTACTTATAGTACAGGCCAAAAACAATAGTGCACATCTTGACTTTTTTTTTTAACACACACACACACACACACACACACACACACACACACACACACACACACACACACACACACACACACACACACACACACACACACACACACAGTTTAGAAGATATTCACTGTATCAGCACATGTGCCCCGAAGAAACGTCTCACTCGTGTCATTCCTTCAGCTGCTGTGCCGTGCCCGGCGACGTCATCATGGCTCCGGCCAAGCACAGTACTGAAGCCCGCAAACCCGGGAGCAACATTCCGGAGACATGTCGTCTGTCACAGCAGTGTACAGGGAACGTTGCAAGAGTTTCGTATTAAAGGCAAGTATTACATAATGAGCTACTATGCGATGCAGTAGCTCATTATGCCTTTGTCTTGCAGGTTGTAGTTTTTCTTTTCCCTAGCGTTTACAACCACTTTAAGGGGGACAGGTTCCCTTTTTTGGCGGCGTTGTGAGGTGGGTTTATGGCAGCTAGTTGCTGATATAAGCCCTGGTATTTAACATTAATGTAGTCATGAATATTTACAGTTAGGCATTCAGGAAGTTATTCTTCAAAAGACTTTCCATAAATGCTCAGAATACTGTACATTCACATAGTCACAAATTATTGCCGAGCCGAGGCTTTTGAATAGAAGACAAATCTAATTTTCTGGAGGATTATAAACACACTGCAATACAAAGTAAATGAAATCAAAATAAAACCATATTACTCGCCTCTGTTAGATGCACCATCTTTAAAGCATAAGATCCACGAAGTGCCGCCTTCTCCATCTGTTCTCGCCTCTCACGCTCTTCCTCTTTCTGAAGTGCGTCCAGCCAGTCGCTTTGCTTCCTCTACAGCAGCAGTACGAGCATCAGGCTGGTAAAAGACACACGATTATCATAAGTGTCAGCTGCTTACATGGGAGGACAGTAAAAGGGAATGCTGCAGAGTCTAACCTAAGGCTGCATTCACATCTAGGCGACAAAACGCCTGTCGCCTGACGCTCATGCCGCTGGAGGGGAAAATTCCCATTGATGTCTATAGAGATGGTTCACATCTCTGAAACACCGAACGCCTGGAAAAAAGTCCCGGACCCTTTTTTTCAGGCGACATTGGCGTTTGCCCATAGACATCAATAGAGATAATTTGTAAAAAAAAATAAAAAAAAAATGAACCGAATCGCTGCCGCCTAGATGTGAATGCAGCCTAAATCCTTCATTAGCTGTCATAAGCAATAGCACTTGTTTGCAAAAATGTAACTCTTTCGTCTCCCTTTAAGGAGATTCATCCTCTCTATTTGTTTTGTTTACCATTACAAGTAACAGAAAAAATAAAAAAATTTGGGTTGTCCCCAGAAGGGAACAAATTCAATGAGGATACTAGTTCTGGTTACCTGGGGGTTCCCAAGAAATTCCCTTAATTTGCAAGGATTTAGTCCCACTTCCCATAGCCACACAGGAAGGAAAGGAAAATCTCTGCAATAGGACACAGATGGCGGGGCAAAAAAAATAGAAAAATGTATATATAAAAAAAACAGCGATAATAAATTATAATCACTTGCAGAATTTAGCGATAGCGATCTGTGGGGAAATTCGTCATAAAAAAAAAAATTATGACAGCAAAAATTCTGCAACTGAGCAAATTTCAGTGATTTTGATTTGATTACATTATTGAATAATTTTTACTATAATTATATTATTTGTTATAATTTTTTATAATTATTTATTATATTATTAAATTTTTAATAAAAAAAAAAAAAAAAAAAAAAAAATCATACCCGGGATGCCTAAAATCATACAGGGGTTCATACCTCATCCAAAATGAAGAAAACGGTTTTGCCTATACCTCTACTTTAAAGGAACACTAAAGGCTCGTTTTTTATTAGATCAATTGATTGTTGTAAGCTAGAGCATTTAAATATCGCTTACCTCGTTTTTCCTTTTGACCTCCAAAATACAGTAATCCAGGTTTGAAAATGCCATTTCCTGTCTCTCCTCTTTTTGCTTTCCACCAGCACCTGAGCCGTTTTGCATGGTGGAAAGCAGAATGTGCTCACCCCCTCTCTATGACTACAGCCCTGCGTGAAGATGCTCTCTTATCCCTCACAGGCATGGAGGCCAAGCCTAATGGGAACTGTAGTTCCCATTAGGCCATGATGTAGCAAGAATGAATGCGCACCGCAAACCAGGAAGTCAGTGAGAATAATGATTCAGGAGTGACGGAGGTGAATTAACCTCCCTGGCGTTATGATTCTGTCTGGAATTTTGTACCAAAAGCGTTGCAATTGTTTTGCAAGGAAATGTGGTGTTATGTATTATAGGCCTGCAATTCTTAGTAAGTACTTACTTAAATCTATCTAAACAAGAGTCTAATAGGCATCCCGGGTATGATTTTTTTTTTTTTTTTATTAAAAATTATAATATAATAAATAATTATAAAAAATTATAACAAATAATATAATTATAGTAAAAATTATTCAATAATGTAATCAAATCAAAATCACTGAAATTTGCTCAGTTGCAGAATTTTTGCTGTCATAATTTTTTTTTTTATGACGAATTTCCCCCACAGATCGCTATCGCTAAATTCTGCAAGTGATTATAATTTATTATCGCTGTTTTTTAGCTGCTCTAAAACAATTTTTGCCATAAAGGGACACTTTTGGTTGCTATGGGCAATCTACAGTTTGCAGGGAGAAAGAAAAGTTTTTATTATATAAAATGACATGCAGGGCACTGGGCAGACCACTAGGGACATGGGGGGTGTGTATTTTTTACATACAGTACTGTAATCTATAAGATTACATTGTACTGTATGTAAAGTGTTTGTTTACATTTTTGAATTTGGCGCCGTTCTCCGTCCCCGTGCGACGTAACGTCGCAGGGAACAGAGCTCGGCGGCACACGGGGACGCTGTGTGAATCAAGCGAGCACCCCGCTCGCTCACACAGCGGGGATGCATCGCTGGATCCACGGAGAAGGTAATTAAACAGTCTCTGGATTCTGCGAGGCGAGCCCGTGTCTGACACGGGATCAACAATAGTAGCAGCAAATTTTTACCCCGTGTCAGACACGGGAAAACCGCCAAGGAGGTTAAACAGCTCGATTTCAAAAGGTATCAAACTAGTTATAATGCGAAATATTACTTTTTACTTTATCAACTACTGTCAGACTTTAAGAGGAAAATATTTTTGTCTTTACAACCCCTTTAAATGGAGAATCCTGAGCAGCACAGTCAATGCTTTCTGTATTGCCCTGGTTGGTCTGCAGATTTTTGCCTACAGATTACACTATCTTCCAGGAGAGTAAGCATGCGATAAAAACCAAGTTGGCATAATGTGCATTTCATGTCACCTGCTCAGTATCCATTTCTCGATCCACGTAGGCTTCAGGCAAGTGGTAGTGAGACACAGAGAAGTTGTTTACATTGCAGAGTTTTACCAACGGCGGCCTTTTCACAACTTCAAGATTCTGTAATAACAGAGAACATCCAGTCAGCTATAGCAATCATTTCAAAACTAATCATTATTTTAAGTTACTAGCACATTAGTATGTCACTGAAGTCGCACCATTTCCACTTTTGTTCGGTCCCTTGGTTCAATTATGATTCAACGTTTCATTATATTGATCAAAGTCGCACCAAAGCAGTGCAGGTTGCAGCGATTTGAACGGGTGGCATTGAAAGGATGGTGTGCGATTTGTAATGCGAGTTTGAAGTCCAAAGTGGCAAGACAAATCGCACAAGTGTAAATGGAGTCTTACAGAAACATCAGATGATACACACTTTGTTAAAAAGACAAAAACATTATGTTACATTTCTGACCAAAACAAAGTAGAAATAAAATAAAAATAAAAAAAGAAACTTATTTTAGAGAGAAGTTAAAACACTTAAAGGATTACGATTCACATTGGCTTGTTGTGCAATATCTACACCTCAGCCAATCAAAATACAAGGATTAGAGTAGTTAGTTATCGGCACTCCCTGCCATACCTGAATATCCTTGGCTGTAATCTCTTCCTACTTATCAATGACAGTGCCATAAAAAAAAAAAAAAAAAAAAGGCACAAACACTGTATGGGCAAAGTAAATAAAGCACAATGCCATCTAGTTAGTGCTTGTGTACATGGGAGGTACTGCAAAACACAGCAGTATGCATTCAAATACATATCACAGCAAAAAGCTACAGTTAGCCTGTACGATAATAAAAAAATGACCATTTCAAAATCTAATCTGTTAAACGATTAAAAAAAAAAAATTTAATATTTTAGGACTGTTAGTCGATTACAATTTTTAATCACTAATTTTAATTATAACGCACATACAGATCCAACTACTTTTAGCTGATCTCCTTGCATTGCAACTCTGCATTAGTCAGTGTATATAGTGTATACCACATTTACCAAATCACCTGACACTATTTAGTTTCCACAATCCATGACTTGACTTCACACAAAAACGTTTCAAATTCAAACTATAGCACGGACGTAAGTAATTTTTTCTTATTAACCACTTAAGACCCGGACCAATACGCTGCTAAATGACCCAAGGTGTTTTTACAATTCGGCGCTGCGTCGCTTTAACAGACAATTGCGCGGTCGTGCGACGTGGCTCCCAAACAAAATTTGCGTCCTTTTTTTCCCACAAATAGAGCTTTCTTTCGGTGGTATTTGATCGCCTTTGCGATTTTTATTTTTTGCGCTATAAACTAAAATAGAGCCACAATTTTGAAAAAAAAACACAATTTTTTTACTTTTTGTTATAAAAAAAATCAAATAAACTAAATTTTAGTAAAACATTTAGGCCAAAGTTAATTCAGCCACATTTCTTTAGTAAAAAAAAAAAAAAATCGCAATAAAAAAAAAAAAAAAAATAGCTACCTAGCGGGAACAGCGACACTAATACAGCGATCAGAAAAATGATCGCTTAGTGACGCTGGCAATAGGGAGTGAAAAGGTTAATTAGGGCAGTGATCAGGGGTTAAAAACTTTATTAGGGGGGTGGGGGGGCTAATCCTGAACCGAACACTAACTGTTTTTTACACTGCTTAGATCACTGATTAGATCACTGCATTCAGTGACACTGACAGGGGGGTGCGATCACAAGGGGTTAATGTGCCTATGTGAGCGTGTGTCAGTGTTGTGTTGGTGCACACTTACTTGTGATGTCTTCTCTCATCAGCAGCGCTGGGAAACAGCGCTGCGATGAGAGGCGACATCATTTCCTCCTTCCTGTGTAAACAGGAGCGATCGCGGGGGGGGGGGGGGGGGGGGGGGGGGGTCGGTGAGGAAATCACGGACATCGCTCCCAGAGGCAGGGGGACCCCCGCACCGCACGAAGGCGGGGACGTAAATTTACGCCCTTGTGCCTGTACGAGCCATTCTGTGGCCGTATATGTGCGTGCGGGGGTCCTTAAGTGGTTAAAGAGGAGTTCCACCCTAAATTTTTACTTTTTTTTTTTAATCCACTCCCCTCCCCCTTACATGCCACATTTGGCATGTAATTTTTTTTTTTGGGGGGGGGGGGGGGGGGGGGGGAGTGGGGGCTTCAGTAGGAGTGGGACTTCCTGTCCCACTTCCTGCTTCCGCCGAGGGGCTGGTTAGGCGATTAAGCCTTAATCGCCTACACCAGCCCCTCCCTGTAGGCGATCACATGGGACACCAGGTCCCAGATGCGATCGCCTCTCCAATCAGCTCAGCGGCGAGCGCCGCATGCGCGTGCGTGCTCGAGTGCGGCGCGCGAGGCGCAGAGGGTGCCCGGCTGTAAAGCCGAAGGCTGTCACGGCTGGGGTGCCCACAGTCGGGATGGAGACGCCGGCTTGGGGGGGGAGATGGAGCAGAGCCCCGGTCGGCTCGTCGCTGGAACGCACGCAGTAGCAGGTAGCCGTTTATTAAAAGCCAGCAGCTGCACTTTTTGTAGCTGCTGACTTTTAATAAACACAATTGTGGGGCTGGACACCCTTTAAATTTTTTTAATTTTTTTTTTTTTATATGATTTTTTAACACTGAAAACAAACACACATGCAACATGCCTACCCCAAGAAGAAGCCACGCAGGCCGACACACTTACAAATAACAATTATAACCTACCACTATATACCCTCCCCCCCCCCCCCCCCCCCACCCGGAACCAACCACCACCCCAAAACCTTTAAACAGAATAGCACCACGTGGTATCCAGAAGACATAGTGACCCCAGACAGCATGGGTACGATGACTTCAGGATTAGGTCATATCATTTTCCCTGATTAGGGATGTAAAGAAGGGACTACAATATAATACACCGAAACCTTCCCCAAGCACCAGAGGTGTGTAGATCATTAGAAAGCACATCTAATCAGCATAGTCATCAGAAGGTGACGGAAACCTTCAGAAAATTGAACTGTAGCCCTAACCCACTGTGTCCGTAGAGTCTAACCAAGCCTGTCACACCTTCTTGAATTTCTTAGCACAACCCCTTGACATGTAGGTGGCCTTGTACATGTGAATTACAGAGTTAACCAACCCTTTCCAAAATGATAAAGTTGGGGCATTAGAATTTTTCCATTTTAATAGAATAGCCTTTCTACCATAAAACAACCAATATTCAGAAGTGTACGATGTGCCAGGGAGGAAACTACCTCCTTAACCAAACCAATAAGGCAGACCCTAGCGGTCAGGGGAACTGGAACACACAGCACCCCGGACAAGCACTCCACCACCCCCTGCCCAGAAGTTCTGGATATGAGGACACGTCAAAAAAAAGCGCTCCGAACCTGCCGGGGAAAAAACACAACCCCAACACTGACCATACTAGAAGGGTAAATACAAGATAATCTGGCCGGGGTGTAGTAAATGCGATGCAAAAATTTAAATTGAATAAGGCGATCCCTGGCAGATACCAGATGCTTGAAGGGATGATCCCACATATCTTCCCAGTCCTCCCCTTGAATGTCCGGGATCTCGCACACCCACCTCTCCCTACACCAAGACACCCCAATAGGCACTGTGGTAAACATAGCCTTGTATACTGTGGACAGAGTTTTAGTCAAATCCTCACTTGTTAACATATTTTCAAGTGCCGAGGGGAGACACTCCACCCTGCGGTTCCCGAACTGCGCCTGAAAGGCATGACGCAGCTGTAGATATCTAAAAAAAAAAAAAAAAAAGGAATTGGGCAGGTCATGCCTGGCCTTTAGCTGGTCAAATGAAATAAGGTCTCCCTCCCTGGTAATATGTTCCAGCAGTTTGACCCCCCTACAGGCCCAGATCATTGGGTCCGAAGGGAGCAAAAGTCTGGCAAATTTGGGTTTAACCACAGAGGGGCTGAGGGCGAGAATCCCAAATATGAAGGTGACACCATGGTGGTAGCAACTTCCCATGCCCTGATGGTAGCTTTCATAGTGGTAGTTAAAGGTAAAGTAGATTTAGGGCCTCTATACAGAGCTAACCTAAGACTTTCATATGAACCCAAGAGCGCCGCCTCTAAAATAGTGGCTGTGCCCCCCTCATCCGCTAGCAACCAGTGTCTGGCGAATACCAACTGGCCTGCCAGATAATACTTTTGCCAATCTGGGAGTGCCAGCCCCCCCTGACCCCAAGGTTCCTGTAGGACCTTAACACCTATTCGGTGACCAAATAAAAGCCCCTATTATACCATTCAATGATGTGAAGAACGATTTGGGAATCCACACTGGGGAATGACGCAGATAGTACAGGAGAACAGGTAAAAATTTCATTTTAAGCAGATTAACTCTTCCAAGCAATGAAAGGGGCAATTTCTTCCAGGCCTGAACCCGTTGTTTCAGAGTGACCACCAGCGGGAGCAGATTTAAGGTCATATAATCTGCAATATCGGTAGTAATTTTAACCCCCAAATAAGTAAGAGGATATCCACAGCAATGGCAACGCATCATCCCGCTGCAGTGGGGCCTCAGGACCCAGAGGTAGTATAGAGGACTTGCTTCAATTCACACGCAGGCCCGAAAAGGAGGCAAACGTATCCAGGATCGGTAAGGCTGCCTTAAAGTGGATGTAAACCCCAAAAAAAAAAATTTTTTTTTTTGATGTCACAATGTAGAGTATAATATTTCCTATTTGTGCCCAGTCTTGCCACACAGAGTTAATCCACCGCTGAGTGATCCTCTTTTATGTTCAGTGAAAACGAACAGCCTTCCAGATAAAACCCTGCCTAAATCAAAAAAGTCCGGAATCTCTCTTCTTGCTTTGAGTGAGAGGTTATTTACAAATATAGCTAGGACATGTTTATCATATGTTCTGTTTTGTTTATCATAATATGAGGTGATATAACATAACACATCCTAGTAATATACAATGAACTTTGGATCACCTCTTGTTATGATAAACATGTCCGCGCTATATTTGTAAATAACCTGTTACTGAAAGCAAAAACAGAGAAACAGACTTAAAGGGGTAGTTCCCCCAAAAACCTTTTTTTTAACATTTATTCAGGCTCGTTATGTCAAGGGGAATCAGGTTTTTTTTTTTTAGAGAATGAAGCCGTACTTACCGTTTTACAGATGCATCGTCTCCGACGCTTCCGGGTATGGGCTCCGGGTCTAGGCGTGCCTATTTGATTGACAGGCTTCCGACGGTCGCATACATCGCGTCACGATTTTCCAAAAGTAGCCGAACGACGGTGCGCAGGCGCAGTATAGAGCCGCACCGTCGCTCGGCTTCTTTCGGCTACTCGTGACGCGATGTATGAGACCGTCGGAAGCCTGTCAATCAAATAGGCACGCCCAGACCAGACGATCATACCCGGAAGCGACGGAGACGATGCATCTGTAAAACGGTAAGTACGGCTTCATTTCTAAAAAAAAAAAAAAATGATTCCCCTTGACATAACGAGCCTGAATAAATGTTAAAAAAAGGTTTTTGGGGGAATTACCCCTTTAACCTAATTTGGCAGGTTTTTATCTGAAGTCCGGTTAATTTGCACTGGACTTTAAAAGAGGATTACTCAGCGCTGGATTAACTCTGTGTGGCAAGACTGGGCACAGATGATAGGAAATCTTATACTCTACATTGTGATCATCAACAAAAAAAAAAAAATGTTTTTTGGGGGTTTACATCCACTTTAAGCGACACCCCCGGTCTTTAAGGAATAGCAATAGGCCCCATCATTAATGCGAAAAGGAACAGAGAAAGCGGGCAACCCTGCCTTGTACCCCTACCAATTAGGAAAAATGGAGATACCTTAAAACCTAGCCGGACCATTAGTTCGGGGATTAGCATATAGCAACCTAATCCACTTCTGGTAGCCGGGACCAAACCCCATTTCCTCTAAGACTTTGTGCATGTACTGCCAATCGACGGAATCAAAGGCTTTTTCGATGTCGATGGAAACAATTACTCTAGCTGGGCAATCAGTATTATCCAATTGGAGATGTGTGAATAACCTTCTCAAGTTTGTGTCCGTCGACATACCCGGCATAAACCTGTTTGGTCAACATCCACTAAAGTTGAAATGACCCCCAGCTAATCTCGACGCCAAGACCTTAGGTGAGGATCTTGAGGTCCATGTTGAGCAAAGCAATAGGCCTATAGGATGAGCACTCCATCGGGTCCTTGCCTGGTTTTAGTAGGAGCACCATGTATGCCTCCATCATGTACTCCGGTAGAGCCCCCGTCTCCCAGCAATGTCTAAAAAGCCAGTTCAGTCTAGGTGCCAATTGTGATTTAAAAGTCCTGTAAGGCTGGGTTCACACTTGTGCGGAGTGAATTTCAGCTCTGTAATGTCTCTGCAAAGATAAGGGAAGTGTTCAGCAGATTAGCTCCGTTTTTGCTGCGAATTTGGAGACTTGGGAGAAGTTCCGGGTGAGAGGAGAGTGGGGGAGAAATGTATTGAGCTGAATGAGAGAAATTCCTGAAGAGAACTGAACACATCTGCAAATCAGCTGCGTACCCATAGAAGATAATGGGACTGAATTCGCACCTGAGCCGCACCGCAAGGCCTCCACAACGCATACGGATTTCCGGCAATGCGCAGTGTGAATGCATCGCACATATGTGAACCAGCCTCATTGAAAACAATGTATTTAGAAATGTTCTGCGTTTTGGATGCGGTTGAAACCGCAACCAATTCGCATAGGTGTGAACCCAGCCTAAAAGTCCGCCGGGAAACCATCCGGACCCGGAGCCTTCTGCGGGGGAAAAGCATGCAGTGCTGCCTCTATCTCGAGAACTGAGATTGGCTTGTCCAGAGACTTAGCATCCTCGTTTGACAGACGGGGCATGGCTACGCCCCTCAAGAACTCGTCCAACCCAGCTGAATCATACGCCGGGATGGGCGAGTATAGAACTGAGTAATAACTCAAATTCATCTAGGACCTTCGCGGGATCAGTAACCAAGGCCCCCCCCCCCTCCCCCTCACCACAGGTACACTGTCGTTTTTGGATCTGCAGCGAGATTAGCCAGAAGCTTACCATTTTTGTCCCCTTCTGCAAAGATGGTCTCCGCCCTCCTTTTTTTTACCTCAGTGTGTGCAAGGTCTGAAAAATATAAGGAAACTGCGTGCCTAGGCTCCAGTAGGGACACATAGTTGGCCTCCGAGGGAGAGTCTGCATGTGCTTTAGCACTCTCCCGCTCTTTGGCCGTCAGGAGTTCACATTCCTGATTATGGTCCCTCCTGGTAGACTTAATGGCCGAGATGCACTCCCCTCTGGTCGCAGCCTTAAAAGCATCCCATACCAACGAGGGTTCGGCCGAACCTTCGGTAGTATCCCAAAAAGTAGCCATGGACTGTTTAAGGTGTTCCAGCACCTGATCTTCTACCAACCAGCCTGGTGACAGCCTCCAGCCCCCTCTAGTCCCCCTCTCCGGGAAGGCCAAAGTGGCCAGTGGTGGGTTGTGATCCGAGGGGCCCCCCCGCCAAGCACTCCATCTTACATACATTTTGTAATATAGGGGCAGTACCAAATGCAAAGTCAATCCTAGCTGACGATCTATGAGTAGAGGATAAATGTGAATAAGAGACAACCCCGGATGCTTCCATCTCCACAGTTCAGTCATTCCCGCCACCGACGCCCAGGAACTGAGATCTCCCGAGGCCCACCTAGCAGCGTTGGAGGAGTCCAGCACTGGATCAAGGATAGCATTAAAATCTCCCATGAACAACATTGGAACATGCAGATAAGGGCCCAGTGTCACCACCAGGTCATATAGCAACTTAGCTTGAAAAGGGGGAGGCACATATACATTCACCAATAGAATCCTATGAACCGATAAGCTCAAGAGGATTGCCACGTATCTCCCCCCAAGGTCAGTAAACACCTGGTGAACTACACACTGCACTGCCTTACTGATCAGGATTGAAACCCCCCTAGAATAGGTGGAATAAGTGGAATGAACCGTCCTTTGTATCCAGTGCTTACGCAGTGCCAGGATCTTACTACCCTCTAGATGGGTCTCCTGAAGAACAACATGGGGCTTGACCTGTTTGAGGTATTGCAATACCGCCGCCCTCTTGAACTTATTATTCAAACCTCTAACATTCCATGACAATACCTTAATTCGACTATCCATTGCGTAATCTAAAATACATTCTCAAAGACATGACCATTAAAATAAGGATGAGTGGGCAAGAGAGGCCAATAATAGGCTAAGTCTTTCGTGGAGTTCCAAGGTGCAAAACATAAAACTGGTCCCATGGTGTTGGTCAAGAGATGGCTAGGATACAGCATGCTGTATTTGAGCTCCTTTTCCATGAGTCGCCTCTTCACATCAGTAAAGGATCGCCGGCGTTTCTGCGTCTCCGGAGAAGTCCGGGAACAGCATGATCCTAGCATTGTCGTACCTCAGCTCCTTGTGTTTCCTCGCCTCTGCAAGCAGCATGTCACGGTCTCTATAATTCAGAAACCGGACCAGGAACGGTCGGGGAGGAGCACCGGATGGTCTAGCCGCAGTTGGCACTCTATGGGCCCTTTCAACAACATAAGTGGGAGGCAGATCTCCCAGGCCCAGCAGGGTCTTGAAGAGGCGTTCAACAAAAGTGGCCGTGGACGTTCCCTCTGCCCCCTCAGGTAAGCCGACAAAGCGGATGTTATTGCGTCGTTGCCTGTCTTCGGCGTCGTCCGCTCTGTGTTGTAGGGACCGGACCATGTCATGCAGCTCCGCCAGTTGTGAGTCGTGTGTACGGGAGACATCCTCCACCCCCGAGATACGGTCCTCAGCGTCAGTCAGCCTACCCCTGATCTTGTCCAGGTTGTGGCGGATGAGATTGCATTCTGATGCTAGGCAATCTATACGACCCACTAGTTCAGTCTTTGAGGCTGCTATGGCTTCCAGGATAGGACCCGTGATCGCAGCTGCGTCCACCTCAATCTCTTGGGACATCTGTTGCAGCGCCATCTTACCTGAGCGAGATGTGGCGCGCTGAGCATAGGAGCTGGTAACCAAGATGGCGTGGGCGGGGCCAGTCGCCATGCTGCCTTGAGAGCGAAGCTGCCGCTGTTCCTTCGGAGGCCGAGATCTCTGCTTCTCCTTCTTCGAAGCCGAGGAGGAGATACCCGCGATCCCCTATGCTTCCCCCAGCCAGGCCACCCCGCTACAGAGCTGAGAAATCAATCCGGCCGCATGAAATTAACGGATGGCAGCCGGAGCTCTGAAAAGACACGTCTAGCCTCGATCACATCCGGCCACGCCCCCCTTCTGCTTAAACTTTAACAAAAAATGTAGAAAGTTAGTTTAACTTTAATGAATACGTATCTAGTATATTGACTTTCAGTCACTTTATGGTAGGAATTTAGCTTGAATTTCCCCAGCATTATATATACACATACACTTTTTTTTATTCCTTAAATTTTGTCAGCAAACTACTAATGGGAAACAATTTTATAATATACACACACACACACACACACACACACACACACACACTGTATTTATTGGCGTATAACACCTGAAAATAGAGGGTAAACTGTGCCTGCGTGTTATACGCAGGGGGCTGTGGAAAGTTTTTTCCCTAAAACTTTCCCTCTTAAAGCTATGGTGCATGTTATACGCCGATTAATACGGTATATAAATATTTAAAGGAACACCCCTAAAGTTTTTTGTATGTTGCAAAAAGTTTATTTGAATCACATGCTTGTTGAATCAATATTTAAGTTTTTTAATACAGAAATGTTGGCTTACTGAAAAGTATGTCCATGTATAGTATGCACTCAATAATTTGTCGGGGCTCCTTTTGCATGAATCACTGCATGGCATGGAGGAGATTATCCTGTGGCACTGCTGAGGTGTTATGGAAGACCAGGTTGCTTTAATAGAGGCCTTCAGCTCATCTGCAATGTTGGGTCCCGTGTCCCATCTGCCTCTTGCCAATACCCCACAGATTCTCTATGGGGGTTTAAGTCAGGCGAGTTTGCTGGCTAATAAAGCACAGTGCTACCATGACCCGTGAACCAGGTATTGGTACTTTTGGCAGTGTGGGCAGGTGCCAAGTCCTTCTGAAAAACAAGCATCAGCATCTCCATAAAGCCGGTCAGTAGAGGGGAGCATGAAATGCTCACAATTTCCCAGTAGAGGGCTGCACTGACTTTGGACTTGATAAAACACAGTGGCCACACACAGCAGATGACACGGCTCCCCAAATCATCACCGACTGTGGAAACTTCACACTGGACCTCATGCAACTTGGATTATGTGCCTCTCCACTCCTCCAGACTCTGGGACCTTGATTCCCAAATGAAATGCAAATTGTACTTTCATCCGAAAAGAGGACTTTGGACCACTCAGAAACAGTCCAGTCCTTTTTCTCCTTAGCCCAGGTAAGACGCTTCTGACATTGTCTCTGGTTCAGAAATGGCTTGACGCAAGGAATATGACATTTGTAGCCCATGTCCTGAATACGTCTGTGTGGCAGCTCTTGAGGTGCCGACACCAGTCTCAGTCCACTCCTTGTGAATCTCCCACAAATTCTTGAATGGTCCTTGCTTCACAATCCCCTCAAGGCTGCAGTTTTGCCTGTTGCGTGTGCATCTTTTTCTGCCACACTTTTCCTTCCACTCCTTTCCATCAATATTATTGGATACAGCACTCTGAAAAGCCAGTTTCTTTGGCAATGACCTTCTGTGACTTAGACCCCTTTCACACTGAGGAGTTTTTCAGGCAACTCCATCACTGCCTACTCACACTGAGGCGAGAAAAAAAATATATCTTTTGTCAGCAGCATCTTTGGAGCAGTTAGAGGAGCGGCGTGTATACCGCTCCTTCCCATTCTCTGGGGAGGCGCATTGCGGGTGGTTGTTAACCCTTTATCGGCCACTAGCGGGGTTAATACCGCACTACTAGCGGCCGATTGCCGCGGCAATCCCGGCGGTATAGCGCCGATATTTTTAGCGGCGCTATACACGGCTCCCGCTCCAATGTGAAATGGGCCTTACCCTCATTGTGGAGGGTGTCGACGATTGCCTTCTAGACAACTGAAGTCAGCAGTCCCCATGATTGTGTAACCTACTGAACCAGACAAGAGACCATTTTAAGCAGTGGTTGCCCAACCTTTAAAGGAGTGAGGGCCACTTAAGCAACTCGCGGGCCACAATAAGTAGAGCAGGCAGATAACAGGTCTGTCCCCTCTGCATATGCAGAGCGGACATGGACACAGTCTGCTCTAATCTATGGGCCCTCCAATTTGATCGGCCCAGACAAAAGGGGAGAGACAGACCCCCCTTACGTTTTTTTTTTTTAACGGATCGAATTGACGGTAGGTGGGTGTTAACAGACACAAGTCCATTTACATTGGCTGCTCCATAGAGGTTAATGGAGGGTCAGATCGATTGTGTTAAGTGGCCTAAGGCTGCTTTCACGCTGATGCACTGCGATTTATCCACACGCAGGGGGCATCACAGTGCACCTGTGGCTTTCAAGCAGGTTAAGCAGCACTTTGCCATAGAATTCTATTATATTCTGAAGTGTGTTTGGGTGCACTGTTCTGAAAGTGAACAGCAGGTATTAGGGCCCTTTCACACGCACGGACCGTTCATCATCGTTCTGTTTTTTACAAGTCCGTTAACGGACTTGTAATGCATCCCTATGCATCGCCTGCAAAGATCTGCGTCCGCAAAGCCCTGGTTTTCCAGACGGAAGAAAACCCTATTTTTCTTCCGTCTGGTGGATCGAATACGGACAGACGGTCTGTATTTATCCGATTCCCCATAGGGGAGAGCGGAGAAAGACAGGGCGGTCTCTGCAGTGTGCGGGGTCTGCCGACAGCTCAGCAGGGATTTATGGACGATCCCCGCTGAGCTGACGGACACACACGGAGGGATCAAAAACGGTCCGCTCTGTGTGAAAGGACCCTTAGAAGTCTGTGGCTCAGTGCAGGTAACCTGCAGGTGCACAGCACCTGTGGATCAGTTTGAAAGTGGACCAGTAGAGATATGCCCATATACATACACACCGATTTTGTCAATAAACCTACCTTTAACAATATTCCATTAAGTTATCGCCAGCTGTTCCTGTTCCAAGCAGAGTGGATTTGGCATCACTCCACCTGTGACAGAAGCCAGTGCTATACAGGAAGCATTGGCTTATGGCGGCTCTGCTCTGTAGTCGGGTCATTCACAAAACTGATGCTCTGGGATGGTGGGTGGGCAACTTGTGATCTGGGCTTGTTGACCCACCATCCAGAAGCAGGAGGTCGCGGGCCACATCAGAGGGCTCCGCGGGCCACTGATTGGACACCCCCGATTTAAAGGCTCAGGGAACCTTTACAGGTGTTTTGAGTTAGCCGATTAGAGTGACACCACAAGCCTACAATAGTAAAAAAACTTTCATAATACTCTAATTTTAGGAGATATTGAATTTTGGGATTTCACTAGCTGTAAGCAGGGCCGCCATCAGGAATTATGGGCACCTTACACAGCTTCAGGCATTGCTTACGAAAAAAAAAAAAAAAAAGAAGGCCCCTTACAGGTGTACTGCCTATACCCCCCTAATGGCGACCCTGGCTGTAAGCCATATCTGTCAAAATTAGAAGAAATAAATTAGCAAAATAATTACTCTGTGTGTAATGAGGTATACTTTTGTGCCTGTGACTCTATAAATACAAAGTATACATTCCCCATTGATTAGATTGTGACCTATATTTCATATATATCTCTGCAAAGTACAATCTGTGTCTCTGCCCATATATATAAAAAAAAAAATACACACTAAAACATTTTTAAAACCCGCCACTTCCAACAAGCTAACAAAAGTACAGAGAAAATCAGTCAACAGCAATATGGTGACGGTTCATGAAATCGAAATCATAGGAGGTAATGCTACAGCTATAGAATAGCTCTGTCAAACAAAGCGTAATTGCTTTTAGTAACAACACAACCCAGGTAAGTATTTACCTCGAGTGGATCTGGCGGCGGTGGGGGCAGACTGGCGACTTTCGCTGCCCGCTCCTTTTCAATTTCAAGTGCTTTTCTACGGGCTTTAATATGCCTGAGTTTAGAGAGATAACATGAAATCACATAGTGAAGAGGCACTTTCTATTGGAAACATCACACTAGTAAAGATGAGGTCACCCAATAATTGGAATGAAGAGCTTATTATAATTAAAGTCAATCTGCCTCTAATGCCAATGAGATTCAGAATGTTTCTTGATGGGGACCTGTCAGAGAATCATACAGTGCATCAGGAAGTAATCACAGTAATCA
Organism: Rana kukunoris; assembly: GCA_029574335.1. Taxonomy (NCBI): domain Eukaryota; kingdom Metazoa; phylum Chordata; class Amphibia; order Anura; family Ranidae; genus Rana; species Rana kukunoris. The sequence goes on along the minus strand of CM056050.1, from coordinate 46,299,076 downwards.
CAGCGCTTCACTTTCTCCACATTTTGTTCTGTTACAGCCTTACTCCAAATTGGATTAAATTATTTTTCTCAAAATTCGACAAACAATACCCCATAATGACAACATGAAAGAAATTTGATTGAAATCTTTGCAAAAAAAAGAAACACATATGTACGCAAGTATTTACAGCCTTTGCCACAACACTTAAAATTGATCTCAGGTACAGTATCTCACAAGAGTACACCCCTCATGTTTCTGTAAAGATATTACATCTGTTCATGTGACAACACTGAAGAAAAATGTAAAGTAGTGAGTGTACAGCTTGTATAACAGTGTAAATTTGCTGTCCCCTCAAAATAACTCAACGCACAGCCAATAATGTCAAAAAGTGATTACACCCCTAAGTGAAAATGTCCAAATTGGGCCTAAAGTGTCAATATTTTGTGTGGCCACCATTATTTTCCAGTACTGCCTTAACCCTCTTGGGCATGGAGTTCACCAGAGCTTCACAGGTTGCCATTGAAGTCATCTTCCATTCCTCCATGATAACATCACAGAGCTGGTGAAGGTTAGAGACCTTGCGCTCCTCCACCTTCTGTTTGAGGATGCCCCACAGATGCTCAATGATGTAAGCCTCAGTGGCCTCCATCATCTGTAAATGGAAGAAGTTTGGAATCGCCAAAACGCTTCCTAGAGCGGGCTGCCTGTCCAATATTTACTTGTTGCTATAATATATATCCCCAAAAATATATAAACAATTTTTTCTCAGTTTAGGCCGATATGTATACTTTTTACATATTTTTGGTAAAAAAAAAAAAAAATATCCCAATATGGAGTATATCGATTGGTTTGCGCAAAAAACTTATAGCGTCTAGAAAATAGGGGATAGACTCATGGCATTTTTTTTTTTTATTAGCAACGATCTGCGATTTTTATCGTTACTGCAACATTATGGTTGACACCATTTTGAGACCATTGTCATTTATACAGCGATAAGTGCTATAAAAATGCACCAATTACTATGTAAATGACACTGCCAGGAAAGTTGAACACTAGGGGGCCCATCAAGAATTAAGTGTGTCCTAGGGAGTGATTCTAACTTGGAGGGGGGGGGGGCTAACACTGACATGACAGCGATCACTTCTCCCGATGACAGGGAGCAGTAGATCCCTGTCATGTCACTAGGCAGAATAGGGAAATGCCTTGTTTATATAGGCGTCTCCCTTTTCTGCAGCTCTGTGTCACAATCGCAGGACACCGGCGGCCATAGAGCCAGGAGGCAGATAAGCGGAGCTTCCCATTGCAAATACTGCTTCAGAGGCTAAACCTTATAGTAGCAAAACAAATCACATCGCCTTCATTTTAAAGTGCAGGTTCTCACATTGCAGCTTACCAGGTCTGGTCTTTATGTTCCTTCTGCTTGTGTTGCTTTAGCTCCAGCAAGGCCTCTCTGTGCCTCTGCTCAGCCTTCTCCTTGTTCAAAGTTTGAATTCGCTCAATTTTCTTCAAATCTGGCTCCTAGAATAAAAAATAAAAAAATCATCATCAATTTACTAAACTAATGTAGCATAGAATGACTTGCTGGTTTCAGTCATCTTACAGCAGTCATAAAATACAGGGTCATGGCTACGTTGGCAACATGGCTCCTGTCCCCCAGGACTCCCACACAAGTCTCTCATACAGTTCCTGGCAATGTATAAAGTAGTACAATTAGACAGCATGGCTGTCCAGGAATAGGTCAGTGAGAAAGCAGCACAGCACAAAGCGGCTGAACACTCCGAGAAAACAATGGTGAGCAGGAAAGAAAGCGGCTTTCTAGTGGTCAATATTCATAAATTCTTAGGCTGGAGAAGAGGAAAAACACAGGACAATGATGCACATGGGAATCTTTTTAGAAAGCTACCAAAAAAGCTAGAACTAGATTGTATGCTGAAAGCTTTTTAAAAAAAAAAGATAAAAGGAAAAATACCATGAAAAGGTTTGTGTATTCCACTTTTTGGCCCCATTCACAGCCATTAGAAACTACAAGTCGTTGACCTTGTGGGGTTCCCAGTGATTAGAAGCAGGCAGCAGCCCCATTAAAAGCAACAGTAGGATCCGTATGCCAGATCTTAGAGCAAAATTATGAAATTTATCTGGGTGAATAAACGTACCCTTTACACTCTCAGATGGAAAGGTGGCTTGGGAGTTCCAGACCTGGCCAAATATTTTGAAGCAGCGCAATTGGCACAACTACTTCGCTTCCACTCCTCGCAGGCCCAACCATCTTGGATGAAAATTGAATCGTCCCACCAAACCAATAAGTCACATGATGTGGCTTCGCATGAGAGATAGACCATCCATAATGTGCCCCACGCTATCTTTTTCATTAAGTTTATGGGACAGATTGATGAAGTCTTATGCCTTCAAATCTTCTCACGCACACCTTGCTCCTTTAACAGGTAATCCTGACTTCACCCGGGTCTCAATCCGCAAGAGTTTGCTTGGTGGACCAATAAGGGCTTGATACGTATTGCTGATATGTGTGACCATAAAGGTATCTTGTCAAAACAAACCCTAATAGAAAATGTTCAACTCCCTAACACTGAAGTGTATCACTCTCAGTGCATTATCTGAAGACTTTACAGCGTACGCATGATTTATCGGTTTCCACTCCTATGGAATATCTGTGCAGGTCTTACGACAAGCATACCGGTCTCATCTCAAAAATATACGGCATCTTGTCCTCTAAGTCAGAAAAACTGTTTTATATGAACAAATGGGAACAGGATATAGAAGCAACGCTTGACTTGGATAAATGGGTTAAAATGGCACAACTAGCCTCTAAATCATTCATCAACACCTCTGATTGAGGCAAATTATAAAGTTTTGATGCAATGGTACATGGTTCCAGCGAGGGTGGCAACATATGTTCCTGGCGCTTCCCCTCCATGTTTTAGGGGATGCGGCATGGAGGGAACGGTATGCCATATATGGTGGGTATGCCCGAAAGTCAGGCGATTCTGGATTCGCACCTACAACTTTATCTATTCATTAACCCAGGTAAATTTGGCCAAAACGCTGCAGCAGGCACCACTAGGTAGCCCACTGAAGGGAGTGCAGGGCCATACAAGGAAACATATTTTATTTTTACTGCATCTAGGTTGGCGATAGCTAGGTCCTGGAGGACACCTATGATCCCCTTTGACTTGAAGGCTAAGTTGTCGTAGATCATGATCAATGAACGCCTTTTGGGAAAATACTTTTGGATAAACAGCCCTTCTTTGACAAAGTCTGGGAACCTTGGATAAATTACCTGTCTGAGGGATTATGATATATTAATATAGTTTAGTGGAGAACAACAGGGGTGCACACCCATCTTTCCCCCTTCTACTGTTTTCCCTCTCACATTTCTTTCTTCTTCTATGGTTCGATTGAGGGGCCGAGATGGGAGCTTAGGCCACATGGTGTTGTGGATCCCTCCTCTTCCTCTTCATGAGGCCTGTGGAGTTTCTATTTGTTGTTTCTTTTTATTTACTCGCAATAGGTTTCTCATTTAGTTTGCGGAGCTGGAGATTGTGGAGACAAGAGTTACATTAGGAACCCTTGTTTAGATAAGTTGCATCTCTCTCGTCTCTGGTGGTGTTTTTTTGTTTTTGTGACATCCGATATATGGAAACTCTCGCCTCATGTAAACTATATTTTGCTTTGGAAACTTGATATGAATAATTTTCAATAAAAACTATTGGAAAAGAAAAACAGTAGGCTGACAGCTTCCACACTGGCTGCTCGCAAGTAATCGCTCATGTAGTGATTGCATGCAAACGAATGGCCCTGGACTTTGTCTGAATCCAGGGCCAATCATTGGCAGATAGTCATTGAATGAGCAAAACCAATGCGAGCGGCCACAAATGGCTGCGGGAGTTGTCAGCCTGTTTTCCCGCTGCCAATCCTAAGGAAACCCTGCTTGGTTTCCTGCATGTAGATCACCAATTGCCACATTCCCAAGTGAGGGTTTTTACATGACTCAGAAGGAAGGAAAAAAGAATACAACAAACACACACACACGGTTGAGTTACCTGAAATGAAGGATGTCCCACACTGTGCAGGTAGGCAAAGCCTGTAGAAAGAATGTTTCTTAAATAATGCAGGGAAGGTCAAAGGTAAAAATAAATAAAAAAAAAACACCATCTGTTTGATTCCTCTCTCGATATAGCGCTGTGCCCCACTGCATCTCTTCTCTCCCCTTTTCCTACTCTCTCCTAATCAGTCAGTCAAATCCTGTTATTAGAGAGCAGTGGACATGGCCGGGCCACACTGTCTATAGACTCATACAGCCCTGCTCAGGACCACACCTGGATTTGTGTCCCCATAGCATAGTGCTTGCTATGGAGGTACATGCAGAAGGGGAGCATTAGAATGTGCAACATGGGAAACAACCATGTTAAAATGGACTGTAGTGCATTTCTACCAAAAAAAAAAAAAACACAATTCGGGGGAGGGGCCAAGATGGAGTCCTAAGGGGACAAACTCCGCTCCCGGGTTTGAGCCGAAGCAGCAAATCAGCACTGCAGAGGATTCAGTGGCTGTGCAGTCCTCCACCCTCCGAGTCATTCAGAATCAAAATCAAGGTGTTGGAGTACAAAGTTGATGACGCCGAAAATCGGAATAGAAGGAACAACCTTATAACTGTGGGACTGGTGCAGGGTGTGTAGAGGGTCAGACCCCTATGGTGTTTGTGGAGGACCTTTTGCGCAACCTGCTGCCGGGAGCCAATTTATCCCCTTACTATGCTGTGGAGAGAGTGCACCGGCTACCACCGAAACCTGTGGGTGGACCCCGCCCCCCCATACTTTTATCCTCCGATTCCTACATTTTCAGGACCGGGACAAGGTGCTGAAAGCAGCACCGGTGCAGGGAGGAAATACACTATTAAAAAAAATATATATATATATATAACACACAGGTGTGAACCAGACCTTACTGGCATGATCACTAGGTGAAAATAAAGAAATGTGAATGCAATCACCACATTGAAGGACTGGTTAGCTGCAATTACATATCTGTTCTTGGGTTTTGGAATGTTCTCAAATAAAAGATCAGTCTTACAAACACGTTTTAAATTAGCTTTATGGCAACAAAATGCCAAGTCAATAGCTATAGTCCTCAAACTGAAAAGCAATACATTGTTATGAGCAGACCAAGGAGTAACAAATTAATCCTTTGTCTGCCAAGAGGATTTGGCAGGAACTGGATGGCAAGCAGATTACCGTTTGAGGTTCTTAGGCAATTAGTGGCTTTGTCCAAAAAATAAAAAAAGAATATTTAAACCGTAATCAGAAAAAATAAATAAAAGTCTCCCAGCTGAAACTGTGCAACAGATTTCATGTTCAGAGCCTTCCTTTGGGCCAGTTTTATACATTACAGGAATGATGTTTCCTAGGGTCCTGGAAATAAGACTGCCCACTGCAGCCACTTTGCACAAATGCCCTGTCCAGAACGAGGGTTCTCCCCACTACCAATTTAAGAAGCACTGCATCACCGTCAGCGAATACCCAAATTAAAACAAAAGATTAGAGCTTCATGGCAGTAAACCAAAAGGTAGGAGCTGGGTACACCTCAAACCATGACTAAGCACTAATAGGTATAGTGTGAAACGCGTCGGTTGTACAGTCTGTGGCTGTGTTGGTTTGCATCTATGCTGAATTTTATCCAATAAAGACCACTTTTCTTGAAGTTTGTTGGAGTGCGGCTATCCAATTTCTTGTTCTACAATTTTTTCCATGGGTACACCTCAAACTCTAAGGCTGGCTATACATTAAGCAATTTTCCTTCAGCTATGAGTTGAAGAAAAGAAAAGTCGCTCTAATGCCCCATCAACACAGTTGGGGGGGGGGGGGGGATAACTGGAGAGTGGCAAATTTGTTGAAGCTCTGTACCAATAAGATTCCAGATTTTTTTTTTTTGTCAAAACTTAATTGAACAAGCTGAAGTTAAAAGTTGTTTGGCTACCATGCACAGCTGCACCCTATTTTGTGCTCTTGAGTTTTAGTAAAATCATCCCCAACGATTTCTGCCTGGTGTTCATAAATACATCAATAATATAGTATCAGTACCTAAATTTGATTTTTTATCAGTCTCATGCATTCCATGATCAGCAGAGCTGAGAGGCAGGGAGAAGCAGAACAAAACAGCAAGTGACAGATGAGCACATTGTTGTGCTGATTCTAGACACAGGGAGTAGATCTGCGTTGCCAAAATAAAAAAAATAAACAAACACCACACTTTAAAAATGACTGTACCCCCCCCCACCCTTTCCTGCTATGTCTAAACACTTGCCTGGCTCCTTTCCAGTCAAATCCTGCGAGGAGCAGGGGCATGGCCAAGCCACTCGTGTGCCTATGGAAGCACACAGCCCAGCTCGAGAGTGCACCCACATGGGTACCCCATCGCACACAGTTTACTGAGGTGGCACCCACAGGAAGAAGGAGTGGACAGTGCCAGCAGGGGACTCCAGAAGTTTAAGCAAGGGGGGGGGGGGGGGGTCGCTCTGCATAGAGCAGCCAAGTAAAGCCTCGTACACACAATCGGATTTTCCGATGGGAATTGTGGGTTGACTTGACAGCCTGTTGGCAGAAAATCCATCCGTTTGTACACTCCATCGGACAATTGTTGGATTTTCCAGGGACATCGGTCTGTTAGATTTTCTGAACGTGTGTACACAAGTCCATCAGACAAAAGTTTAAAATACAAACACGCATGCTCGGAAGCAATGCTCACCAAACATGACATCAGAAGGTGCCCAAAGGGTGGGGCTCAAGAGCTGAACAACCACGTAGTATGTGACTACATTTGTGTTTGTTGGCTGACAATTTTGTGACGTTTGTATTAAAGCCAAAATCCAGGCACATGCCCTTCAGACAAAAAAGTCTGGCGCTTTGTCTGTGGAAAAATCCGATCGGCTTTGTAACATCTTTATTTTTTCTAAAATAGAAAAGGGAAGGATAACAACCTTACTTTAATTTCATCAAAAAAAATAAAACAGGTCCTGTATGGACAAAAAAAAAAAAAATCAATGGTAATATTAAAAATAGGTATACGTATTTAAAATAAATACAAATTACAAATAAAATAAACTGTGTAAAGCAACAAAACGCTGCCCCTTGATGCCGATAGGAGATCCGCCCGCAAACTGAACTGCTGCAGATTAATGTGTGGGCAGGTCTTTAGTGGGGCCAAGCCCAACCCCTGAAAAACAACTCCACACCTAAATCCCCCCTCCATCAAATGATTTGGAACAGTGCACAAAGCAAGGTCCATAAAGACATAGATGAGAGAGTTGGGGTGCAGGAACTTGACTGGCCTGCACAGAGTCATGACCTTAACCGCATAGAACACCTTTGGGGATGAATTAGAGCAGAGACTGCGAGTCAGGCCTTCTCATCCAACATCAGGGCGTGACCTCACAGCTACACTTCTGGAAGAACGGTCAAACATTCCCATAGACACACTCCTAAACCTTGTGGATAGCCTTCTCAGAAGAGGTGAAACTTGCGATTGTAAAAGCAGGTGTCCCAATACTTTCGGTAATATATTGTAGTTAAAAGGCATCTCGATAATGCAACTCACTGCCTTGATATCTAATGAAAAAAAAAGTGGGAGTAGAATGAGACATATGGGGGGGGGGGGGGGGGGGGGGGGGGGGTTAGTTAACCCACAGTATCCAATCACTTTCCCAACATTTTTGCTAAATGCAGACTATCCTATAAGGTTGTCCACACAAATACATCAATATACCAGCATAATAAAAAAAAAAAAAAAAATAGAGAGGCATAATTATAAAATGAATGAATCTGACATTTAGCAAACATTTAGGGCCCTTTCACACTGGTGCGTTTATCCCGCGTTTTTGCGGTAAAAATAGCACTATTAAAACACTCATAAAACACCCCCCCCATGCCCCTCTCCATTGAAATGAATTAAAAACGTTGTAAAAATGCAGTAAAAACGCGAAAAAAATCGCAGTGTTTTGCCACAATTAAAATAGCGGCAAAACACCCCGACTTTACCGCGTTTTTTAATTCATTTCAATGGAGAGGGGCATGGGGAGCTTTTTATGAGCATTTTAATAGCGCTATTTTTACCGCAAAAATGCACCACTGTGAAAGGGCCCTTACTGCAGCTCACCTGTGCAAGCATTTAAAGGGACAGTGACTCACGGGTGAACGTTTGGTGAAAGTCCCGTTCACTGCTTTACTAATATGCCCCTCAGTCTGTCCTGTTAATGTTTCTTCAGTGGGAGAAGCCTTACGTTTTCCTTGGCCTGCCGATGTCCCTCTCCTATGGCATTCAGTGCAGACAGATAGACCTCCTCCAGAGATCGGAGCTTCTCGGCCTGAGCTTCTTCCCATTTGGTTCTCAGCTCCTCTGCCAAATGCTGGAGCTGATGATCTCTCCGCTCCTTCACATCGTGGCGGATTTGCTGGGCGATAAACTTCTCCTGTTCTCTGACCTAGAGGACAGAAGCCAATTAGCATCCCGGGAGACAACTTAAACCATCAATCCTGTAACTGGATTAAATTGAACCTGTCGTTTTTAATAAAAAACAAAACGAGGGATGATCTGCCTCAAGCAACTCACAGTAACCAATACAAACATTCATTCTCCAAATGTCATTTATCAAAAAATAAAATAAGGATTAAGTCTTTGTTCTACTTGTCCTGTACATAGGGTGCCATTTAAAATTATAGTCACATATACAACACCCCTGAAAGAGTAATTATATATATATACAGTGCAGAAAATAAGTATTTGAACACCCTGCTATTTTGCAAGTTCTCCCACTTGGAAATCATGGAGGGGTCTGAAATTGTCATCGTAGGTGCATGTCCACTGTGAGAGACATAATCAAAAATAAAAAATTCCAGAAATCACAATGTATGATTTTTTTAACTATTTATTTGTATGATACAGCTGCAAAGAAGTATTTGAACACCTGAGAAAATCAATGTTAATATTTGGTACAGTAGCCTTTGTTTGCAATTACAGAGGTCAAACGTTTCTTGTAGTTTTTCACCAGGTTTGCACACACTGGAGGAGGGATTTTGGCCCACTCCTCCACACAGATCTTCTAGAGCAGGGGTCTCCAAACTTTTCAATTTAAAGGGCCACTTTATTGTCCTTGAGACTTAAGGAGGGCCGGATTGTGGCCAGCAGGGGCATAAAATGTCACGGCCCAAAATCAGTGAGAATAAATATGGCCTTAGAGTTGGTGGTCAATAGGAGGATTATTCCCCCTATTAGTAGGAGGAATAGTATTCCATCATTGGTATACGTTCAAGATACAGTGCCCCATTGTTGGTGTTTAATGGGAGGAATAGAACCTCAGATCATTGGAAGGAATTCTGCCTCAAGGGCCGCATAAAGGCTAGCAAAGGGCCACATCTGGCCCTCGGGCCGCAGTTTGGAGACCCCTGTTCTAGAGCTTTAAAGATTCTCTATTGGGTTTAGGTCTGGAGACTGGCTAGGCCACGCCAGAACCTTGATATGCTTCTTACAGAGCCACTCCTTGGTTATCCTGGCTGTGTGCTTCGGGTCATTGTCATGTTGGAAGACCCAGCCTCGACCCATCTTCAAAGCTCTAACTGAGGGAAAGAGGTTGTTGCCAAAAATCTTGCAATACATGGCCCCGGTCATCCTCTCCTTAACCACTTCCATACCAGGCACTTACGCACCTTCCCGCCCAAGCCAATTTTCAGCTTTCAGCACTGTCGCAATTTGAATGACAATTGCGCGGTCATGCTACACTGCACCCAAACAAAATTGGCGTCCTTTTTTCCCCACAAATAGAGCTTTCTTTTGGTGGTATTTGATCACCTCTGCGGGTTTTTTTTTTTGCGCAACAAACTAAAAATAGAGCGAAGATTTTGAAAAAAAAAAAAAAGTTTTTATTTTTTTCTGTTAATTTTTTTGTAAATGAGTATGTTTTCTCTTTCAATTACGGGCACTGATATGGTGGCACTGATGGGCACCAATGAGGTAGTTCTGATGGGCACCGATTAGGTAGCACTGATGGGCACTGATAGGCGGCGCTGGTATGGGGCACTCATGGGCGGCACTGATGGGCACTCATGGGCGGCACTGATGGGCACTCATAGGCGGCACTGGTGGGCACTCATAGGCGGCACTGGTGGGCACTCATAGGCGGCACTGGTGGGCACTCATAGGCGGCACTGGTGGGCACTCATAGGCGGCACAGGTGGGCACTCATAGGCGGCACAGGTGGGCACTGATAGGTGGGCACTGGGCATGGATTGGCACTGTGGGGTGGCACTGACAGACACTGGGGTGGCACTGATGATCACTGAGGGGTGGCACTGATGGATCAATGTTGCCAATCAGCACTGATTGGCATCTTTTTTTTTTACTGCCCCCTTTTTTTTTTTTTTGCTGACTTTTTTTTTTTTGTCATTTATTTTTTGCCCTTTTTTGTATTTTTTTAGTTCCCTGGTGGTCTAGTGTGGCGATCCGAGGGGGGGCTGCGCTGATAAACAATCAGCGCGAACCCCCCCTGTCAGGAGAGCCGCTGATCGGCTCTCCTCTACACGCGTCTGTCAGACGCGAGTGAGTGAAAGAGCCGTCGGCGGCTCTTCCTGTTTACATCGTGATCAGCCGTGATTGGACACGGCTGATCACGTGGTAACGAGGCTCCGCCGGAGACTCGTTACCGAGATCGGAGGTGCAGGGTGTCAGACTGACACCCCGCATCACCGATCGCCGCGCTGCACGCCCGCACGGGCGCGTGCGGCATGAAATCGTGCAGGCCGTTTGAGAACGGCCTGTCACGATTTCATAACCACTTCCCGGCCGTAAATCGGCTATTGGCCGGGCGGGAAGTGGTTAATACAGTGCAGTCGCCCTGTCCCATGTGCAGAAAAACACCCCCAAAGCATGATGCTACCACCCCCATGCTTCACAGTAGGGATGGTGTTCTTGGGATGGTACTCATCATTCTTCTTCCTCCAAACACGGTTAGTGGAATTATGACCAAAAAGTTCTATTTTGGTCTCATCTGACCACATGACTTTCTCCCATGACTCCTCTGGATCATCCAAATGGTCATTGGCAAACTTAAGACGGGCCTTGACATGTGCTGGTTTAAGCAGGGGAACCTTCCGTGCCATGCATGATTTCAAACCATGACGTCTTAGTGTATTACCAACAGTAACCTTGGAAACGGTGGTCCCAGCTCTTTTCAGGTCATTGACCAGTTCCTCCCGTGTAGTCCTGGGCTGATTTCTCACCTTTCTTAGGATCATTGAGACCCCACGAGGTGAGATTTTGCATGGAGCCCCAGTCCGAGGGAGATTGACAGTTTAGCTTCTTCCATTTTCTAATGATTGCTCCAACAGTGGACCTTTTTTCACCAAGCTGCTTGGCAATTTCCCCGTAGCCCTTTCCAGCCTTGTGGAGGTGTACAATTTTGTCTCTAGTGCCTTTGGACAGCTCTTTGGTCTTGGCCATGTTAGTAGTTGGATTCTTACTGATTGTATGGGGTGGACAGGTGTCTTTATGCAGCTAATGACCTCAAACAGGTGCATCTAATTTAGGATAATAAATGGAGTGGAGGTGGACATTTTAAAGGCAGACTAACAGGTCTTGGAGGGTCAGAATTCTAGCTGATAGACAGGTGTTCAAATACTTCTTTGCAGCTGTATCATACAAATAAATAGTTAAATAATCATAAATTGTGATTTCTGGAATTTTTTTTTTGGATTATGTCTCTCACAGTGGACATGCACCTACGATGACAATTTCAGACCCCTCCATGATTTCCAAGTGGGAGAACTTGCAAAATAGCAGGGTGTTCAAATACTTATTTTCTGCACTGTATCTAGCCATCTATCTCAAAATGATTTACGGGGATTATGGCTAAAGCTATCAGTCATAAACACCAGCATTTTCTTTTACAGCCGGCGACTGGATTTCTCATGATAGGGAGAAAGGGTAACCGCTCAGATTCAACCAAAGAGCCTCCTCACTGAATCCAAACCATGGGTGCCGGCAATGCAAAAAACACGGAAGAAAACTTGGACGGCCACAATACAAAATAACATTTTCTTTTATTTAAATAGGTCACAAAAAAACACATGCCACAGCAAAATAGAACAGAAGCTGATGCGTTTCACACTGTAGCTCAGTGCTTAGTCATAGCTTGGACCAAGTCACTAGCTATGACCAAGCACTGAGCTACAGAGTGAAACACGTCAGCTTCTGTTCTATTTTTTGCTGTGGCATGTATTATTTGTGACCTATTTCAATAAAAGGAATGTTTTTTGGAGTGCGGCCGTCCAAGTTTTCTTCCGTGTTTTGGATTTCTCATGAAAAGTGATCCGAGCGACTAATAAGCCACTGGATCTCTTTCAAAAGCAGTGGGAGGGGACGTTTCTCAAGCTTACCGTTGCACCAGAGAAACAATCCAACAGGTCGTGCAGCTGGCCATAGAGGTTCCCAGAGAACAGATCGCCTCCATGTCCTTGGAGGACTGGAGTGACATGACATCGCTTTCGGTCCAGGGCAGCTGTAAACAACCTTTATTGTTTAAGCTAAAAATGACATTTTTTTTTATCTTTTTCTCTTAAAAGGTAGAAGACCCCAGATCTCTCCATAAAGAGGAACAGTCATCCCTTATGTCTATTACAATGGATGAATGGTGGGAAAGGGGAAAAAAATAAATAAAAAAAAGTGTAAGGAAACTAAGTGCCCCATCCCTTCCGTGATCACGTGCAGAAGGGAAGGCAAGTCATGCACACATATGCAAACACCACACATAAGGTTTTGCCGTGAACAGTAAAGAGAGAGCAATAATTCTACGGCATTCTGATTAAGTGCCGTTATCTGCATGAAACACGTTAACATTTTTAGCTCTTGGTGCTATACATGCTTTTATTTGTTGATCACTACAATCAAGATTTTGGCATCCTTCCGAAGTGTGCAGCCATTCATCCATTGTGCCTAATAATTCTAGCACTAGACCTTCTCTAACAGGTAACCTGTAAAAATTATTAAAGTGACACCCCCTATAGTACAGCCGCACTTTACCCAGCCAGGTCTGTGTCTGAAGCTGGGGGTCAACTCTGACTATCACAAGGAATTAACAAAATCCCCCCTTCCACCGGCCGGTAGAAATATGCAAGCAAGTCTATCACCATTCCGAAATAATTTCATTTTGTGCAGAATCCTCAGCAGAAAAAAAAAAAAAAAAAAGACAATATCTCTATCAAGGCTGCAGCTGCAGGCATAACAGAGAGTTCACCCTTCCCATCCAAGGACATATGGGTACACCCTAGGGACGGTGAAATAGCGTTTACAGTGCTAAGATACTGTTTAGTTCCTCTTTAAGACAATCAGGATTTCCACTCACATATCCAACCTCAGCAATACGACAACAAATCTGAGCTCAGATCAAGTGTAGAAACCACCACGGGTTATTTCTGGAAAGTGTAGATGTCATCATTGCTCAGATGAAACACACAAACAGGATACAAACATAACTAGACACACAACACTCACAGACTACAGGCTCCACATACAGGAAAACACACACACACACACACACACTGTGTCTCAGATAGATAAATCACGTACCAGCTCAGCTGGTAAGCAGATTTTACCATTTTTCATCACTGACCATTTTAAAGAAACTTTTCAATAAAACAAATGATGGATGGATGGGGGGGGGGGTTTAATATTAAAAAAAAGCGTCTAATAGCATTTTCCGTTCATGGTGCCCAGGTACAGTGTAGTTCCCAGTGGGTTTGGGACTTCTAATGTAAAGTGCCGTGTCACCTGCTGCAGTCGTAGTTTCCTCCTCCTCTCCCGTTCCTGCTTCAGTATTAAAGCTTCTTCATTTGGACTGAGCCGCAGTGGGGCGACTTTGGCCACTTTCCTTTTCATGTTTTCCATGTACATTAGTCATAAATCCTGTGTGCAGGAAACACAGAGAGGACATTATGAAGACATTGAAGATTTACAGTGTTATAGCACTAAAGAGGTCTACTAACTACGTCATGGCTGGAGACACCACAAGTCCCATAGTCCATTTTAGGAGTGAGCAGAGGCTGGTACATCTCTAACATGTTACACCCTGAATAAGGACACGTTACAAAAGGTAATCGTTAGGGATGCACTGATACCATTTTTTTTTCTTTTTTTTAACACCGAGTACCGACCCGGGTGAATTTGATTTAAATCATCATTTTTAAAGAGCAACTGTCATCTGTCCCGCAGCGACTCCTCTTCTGACCCCCTGTTGAATCACCGACAGTACAATTCACTATAATGGGACAGCTGGTGATGGGGCAGTGACACAACAAGGTGAGGGACGTGGTGGCAACAGGTGAGTGGATGCCCGCCAACAGGCACAGCCATGATGGATCTGAAATGACAGGTGCTCTTTAAATATAATGACTCATTCTTGCTGGTAGTTAGAATCTTTTATAATTACAAATAAGATGAAGGTTTCCCATTTACAATAATAAGCTGTCAGGTTAGCGTAACAGAAATATCAGAACCGATTCAATCAAACAGTTTGTAGTGTACATGGATTTGCAAAACAATGGGATAAAGGAATATTCCTGAACTTCGGGTTATCTCATGGTTGACATTAATGCAGTGCATGTTATCTCAGCTTGGATTGATTTAATGAGTTTACCAAAAATGTAAATATTACAGAATATACAGCCTCATGCTACATAACTAAGTTCCATTTAATGCTAAAAAAAAAGAAATGAATGTATCTTATGTAGAAAATGATCGTTGAAAAAAATGCTTTTGGAGTAAAACATTTATTAACCACTTAAGGACCGCCGCATGTACATTTACGTCGGCAGAATGGCACCGACAGGCACATCAACGTTGGTGCCTAGGGCGAGGGCAGGACAGGGGGGGGGGGGGGGGAGTAAGCCAGGGCAGGACAGAGGGGGGGGGGGGGGGGGGGGGGGAGTAAGCGAGGGCAGGACAGAGGGGGGGGGGGGGGGGGGAGTAAGCGAGGGCAGGACAGAGGGGGGGGGGGGGGGGGGGGGGGGGGGGGGAGGTAGGCGGGAGGGCAGGACAGAGGGGGGGGGGGGGGGGAGTAGGCGAGGGCAGGACAGAGGGGGGGGGAGTAGGCGAGGGCAGGACAGAGGGGGGGGGGGGGGGGAGTAGGCGAGGCAGGGGGGGGGGGGGAGGACAGGGGGGGGGGGGGGGGGAGTAGGCGAGGGCAGGACAGAGGGGGGGGGGGGGGAGGGGGGAGTAGGCGAGGGCAGGGACAGAGGGGGGGGGGGGGGGGGAGTAGGCGAGGGCAGGACAGAGGGGGGGGGGGGGAGGGGAGTAGGCGAGGGCAGGACAGAGGGGGGGGGGGGGGGAGTAGGCGAGGGCAGGACAGAGGGGAGGGGGGGGGAGTAAGCGAGGGCAGGACAGAGGGGGGGGGGAGTAAGCGAGGGCAGGACAGAGGGGGGGGGGGGAGTAAGCGAGGGCAGGACAGAGGGGGGGGGAGTAAGCGAGGGCAGGACAGAGGGGGGGGGAGTAAGCGAGGGCAGGACAGAGGGGGGGGGGAGTAAGCGAGGGCAGGACAGAGGGGGGGGGGAGTAAGCGAGGGCAGGACAGAGGGGGGGGGGGAGAGTAGAGCGAGGGCAGGACAGAGGGGGGGGAGTAAGCGAGGGCAGGACAGAGGGGGGGAGTAAGCGAGGGCAGGACAGAGGGGGGGGGAGTAAGCGAGGGCAGGACAGGGGGGGGGGAGTAAGCGAGGGCAGGACAGAGGGGGGGGGGGAGTAAGCGAGGGCAGGACAGAGGGGGGGGGGGAGTAAGCGAGGGCAGGACAGAGGGGGGGGGGAGTAAGCGAGGGCAGGACAGAGGGGGGGGGAGTAAGCGAGGGCAGGACAGAGGGGGGGGGGAGTAAGCGAGGGCAGGACAGAGGGGGGGGAGTAAGCGAGGGGGCAGGACAGAGGGGGGGGGGGGGAGTAGTAGCGAGGGCAGGACAGAGGGGGGGGGGGGGGGGGAGTAGAGCGAGGGCAGGACAGAGGGGGGGGGGGGGAGTAGGCGAGGGCAGGACAGAGGGGGGGGGGGGGGGGGAGTAGGAGTAGGGCGAGGGCAGGACAGAGAGGGGGGGGGGGGGGGGAGTAGGGCGCGAGAGGGGCAGGACAGAGGGGGGGGGGGGGGGAGTAGGGCGAGGGCAGGACAGAGGGGGGGGGGGGAGTAGGCGAGGGCAGGACAGAGGGGGGGGGGGGGGAGTAGGCGAGGGCAGGACAGAGGGGGGGGGGGAGTAGGCGAGGGCAGGACAGAGGGGGGGGGGTAGGCGAGGGCAGGACAGAGGGGGGGGGGGGAGTAGGCGAGGGCAGGACAGCGAGGAGGACAGAGGGGGGGGGGGGAGTAGCGAGGGCAGGACAGAGGGGGGAGGGGGGAGTAAGCGCGAGGGCAGGACAGAGGGGGGGGGAGTAAGCGAGGGCAGGACAGAGGGGGGGGTAGCGAGGGCAGGACAGAGGGGGGGGGAGTAAGCGAGGGCAGGACAGAGGGGGGGGGAGTAAGCGAGGGCAGGACAGAGGGGGGGGAGTAAGCGAGGGCAGGACAGAGGGGGGGGAGTAAGCGAGGGCAGGACAGAGGGGGGGGAGTAAGCGAGGGGCAGGACAGAGGGGGGGGAGTAAGCGAGGGGCAGGACAGAGGGGGGGGAGTAAGCGAGGGCAGGACAGAGGGGGGGGAGTAAGCGAGGGCAGGACAGAGGGGGGAGGGAGGGCAGGACAGAGGGGGGGGAGTAAGCGGAGGGCAGGACAGAGAGGGGGGGGGAGTAAGCGAGGGCAGGACAGAGGGGGGGGGAGTAGCGAGGGCAGGACAGAGGGGGGGGGAGTAAGCGAGGGCAGGACAGAGGGGGGGGGGGAGTAAGCGAGGGCAGGACAGAGGGGGGGGGGGAGTAAGCGAGGGCAGGACAGAGGGGGGGGGGGGGATTGATTTAATGAGTTTACCAAAAATGTAAATATTACAGAATATACAGCCTCATGCTACATAACTAAGTTCCATTTAATGCTAAAAAAAAAGAAATGAATGTATCTTATGTAGAAAATGATCGTTGGAAAAAATGCTTTTGGAGTAAAACATTTATTAACCACTTAAGGACCGCCGCATGTACATTTACGTCGGCAGAATGGCACCGACAGGCACATCAACGTATATATACGTTGGTGCCTTGGGGGGGGGGGGGGGGGAAATCGGGGGTCCGAGAGGGGGGCGGCTATTCGTTTTTGTCCGCCCCCTCCGGATCGCTCTCAGCCAATACGCGCGCTCCCCCTGCAGTGCACTTCCTCCTGTGTAAAAACAGGAAGGAGGAAGCGCCGTGATCTCTCCCTCTGTGGTTTTTTCAACCGCCGCTGAGGAGAGATCACAACACAAGTAAGCCTGCACAACACTACACTGCACCTACACTACACAAAAAACACATTTAACCCCCGCGAGGGGCAGGACGGGGGGGGGGGGGGGGGGAGTAAGCGAGGGCAGGACAGAGGGGGGGGGGGAGTAAGCCAGGGCAGGACAGAGGGGGGGGGGGGGGGGGAGTAAGCCAGGGCAGGACAGAGGGGGGGGGGGGGGGGGGGGGAGTAAGCCAGGGCAGGACAGAGGGAGGGGGGGGGGGGGGGGGGAGTAAGCCAGGGCAGGACAGAGGGGGGGGGGGGGGGAGTAAGCCAGGGCAGGACAGGCGAGGGCAGGACAGAGGGGGGGGGGGGAGGGGGGAGTAAGCGAGGGCAGGACAGAGGGGGGGGGGGGGGAGTAAGCCAGGGCAGGACAGAGTGGGGGGGGAACCAGGGCAGGACAGAGGGGGGGGGAGTAAGCCAGGGCAGGACAGAGGGGGGGGAGTAAGCCAGGGCAGGACAGAGGGGGGGGAAACCAGGGCAGGACAGAGGGGAGGGGGGGGGAGTAAGCGCGGGGGCAGGACAGAGGGGGGGGAGTAAGCGGGGGCAGGACAGAGGGGGGGGGAGTAAGCGAGGGCAGGACAGAGGGGGGGGGGGAGTAAGCGAGGGCAGGACAGAGGGGGGGGGGGAGAGTAAGCGAGGGCAGGACAGAGGGGGGGGGAGTAAGCCAGGGCAGGACAGAGGGGGGGGGGGGGGGAGTAAGCCAGGGCAGGACAGAGGGGGGGGGGGGGGAGTAAGCGAGGGGGCAGGACAGAGGGGGGGGGGGGAGGGGGAGGGGAGTAAGCGAGGGCAGGACAGAGGGGGGGGGGGGGGGGGAGTAAGCGAGGGCAGGACAGGGGGGGGGGAGTAAGCGAGGGCAGGACAGGGGGGGGGGAGAAGTAAGCGAGGGCAGGACGGAGGGGGGGGGAGTAAGCGAGGGCAGGACGGAGGGGGGGGGAGTAAGCGAGGGCAGGACAGAGGGGGGGGGAGGTAAGCGAGGGGGCAGGACAGGGGGGGGGGGGAGCGAGGGCAGGACAGGGGGGGGGGAGTAAGCGAGGGCAGGACAGGGGGGGGAGGGAAGTGTAAGCGAGGGCAGGACAGAGGGGGGGGGGGGAGTAAGCCAGGGCAGGACAGAGGGGGGGGGGGGGGGGGGAGTAAGCCAGGGCAGGACAGAGGGGGGGGAGTAAGCCAGGGCAGGACAGAGGGGGGGGGGGAGTAAGCGAGGCAGGACAGGCGAGGGCAGGACAGAGGGGGGGGGGGGGGGGGGAGTAAGCGAGGGCAGGACAGAGGGGGGGGGGAGTAAGCGAGGGCAGGACAGAGGGGGGGGGGAGGAGTAAGCGAGGGCAGGACAGAGGGGGGGGGGGAGTAAGCCAGGGCAGGACAGAGGGGGGGGGGGGGAGTAAGCCAGGGCAGGACAGAGGGGGGGGGGGGAACCAGGGCAGGACAGAGGGGGGGGAACCAGGGCAGGACAGAGGGGGGGGTAAGCCAGGGCAGGACAGGGGGGGGAGGGAACCAGGACAGAGGGGGGGGGGGGAGGGGAGTTAGCGAGGGCAGGACAGAGGGGGGGAGTAAGCGAGGGCAGGACAGAGGGGGGGGGAGTAAGCGAGGGCAGGACAGAGGGGGGGGGGGGGAGTAAGCGAGGGCAGTAAGAGCAGGGGGGGGGGGGAGTAAGCGAGGGCAGGACAGGGGGGGGGGGGGAAGTGTAAGCGAGGGCAGGACAGAGGGGGGGGGGGGGAAGTGTAAGCGAGGGGCAGGACGAGGGCAGGGAGGGGGGGGGAAGTGTAAGCCAGGGCAGGACAGAGGGGGGGGGGAACCCAGGGCAGGACAGAGGGGGGGGGGGCAGTAACCAGGGCAGGACAGAGGGGGGGGGGAGTAAGCCAGGGCAGGACAGAGGGGGGGGGAGTAAGCCAGGGCAGGACAGAGGGGGGGGGGGGAGGTAAGCCAGGGCAGGACAGAGAGGGGGGGGGGGAGTAAGCCGGGGGCAGGACAGAGGGGGGGGTAAGCGGGGGCAGGACAGAGGGGGGGGTAAGCGGGGGCAGGACAGAGGGGGGGGGGTAGCGGGGGCAGGACAGAGGGGGGGGTAAGCAGGAGAGGGGGGGGGAGTAAGCAAGGAGGACAGGGGGGGGGGAGGTAAGCGAGGGCAGGACAGAGGGGGGGGAGAGGTAAGCGAGGGCAGGACAGAGGGGGGGAGAGTAAGCGAGGGCAGGACAGAGGGGGGGGGGGGGAGTAAGCGAGGGCAGGAGGACAGAGGGGGGGGGAGTAAGCGAGGGCAGGACAGAGGGGGGGGGGGGGGGGAGTAAGCGAGGGCAGGACAGGCGAGGGCAGGACAGAGGGGGGGGAGTAAGCGAGGGCAGGACAGAGGGGGGGGGGAGTAAGCGCGAGGGCAGGACAGAGGGGGGGGGAGTAAGCGAGGGCAGGACAGAGGGGGGGAGAGTAAGCGAGGGCAGGACAGAGGGGGGGGGGGAGTAAGCGAGGGCAGGACAGAGGGGGGGGGGAGTAAGCGAGGGCAGGACAGAGGGGGGGGGGGAGTAAGCGAGGGCAGGACAGGCGAGGGCAGGACAGAGGGAGTAAGCGAGGGCAGGACAGAGGGGGGGGAGTAAGGAGGGCAGGACAGAGGGGGGGGGAGTAGTAGCGAGGGCAGGACAGGCGAGGGCAGGGAGGGGGGGGGAGTAAGCGAGGGCAGGACAGAGGGGGGGGGGGGAGTAAGCGAGGGCAGGACAGCGAGGAGGACAGAGGGGGGGGGGGGAGTAAGCCAGGGCAGGACAGAGGGGGGGGGGGGAGTAAGCCAGGGCAGGACAGAGGGGGGAACCAGGGAGTACAGAGGGGGGGGGGGGAAACAGGGCAGGACAGAGGGGGGGGGGGCAAAGCCCAGGGCAGGACAGAGGGGGGGAGGGCAGGACAGAGGGGGGGGGAACCAGGGCAGGACAGAGGGGGGGAGTAAGCCAGGGCAGGACAGGGGGGGGGGGGGGGGGGGGGGAACCAGGACAGAGGGGGGGGGGGGAGAGTAAGCGGGGGCAGGACAGAGGGGGGGGGGAGTTAGCGAGGGCAGGACAGAGGGGAGGGGGGAGAGTAAGCGAGGGCAGGACAGAGGGGGGGGGGGGAGAGAGGGGGGGGAGAGTAAGCGAGGGCAGGACGAGGGGGGGGAGAGTAAGCGAGGGCAGGACAGAGGGGGGGGGGAGAGTAAGCGAGGGCAGGACAGAGGGGGGGGGGGGGGAGTAAGCGAGGGCAGGACAGGGGGGGGGAGAGTAAGCGAGGGCAGGACAGGGGGGGAGTAAGCGAGGGCAGGACAGGGGGGGAGTAAGCGAGGGCAGGACAGAGGGGGGGGGGGAAGTGTAAGCGAGGGGCAGGACAGAGGGGGGGGGGGAGTAAGCGAGGACAGGACAGAGGGGGGGGGGGGGGGGGGGGAGTAAGCGAGGGCAGGACAGAGGGGGGGGGGACCAGGGCAGGACAGAGGGGGGGGGAGTAAGCCAGGGCAGGCAGGACAGGAGGACAGAGGGGGGGTAAGGGGCAGTAAGCCAGGGCAGGACAGAGGGGGGGGGTAAGCCAGGGGCAGGGAGGGGGGGGGTAAGCGGGGGCAGGACAGAGGGGGGGGGTAAGCGGGGGCAGGACAGAGGGGGGGGAGTAAGCGAGGGGCAGGACAGAGGGGGGGGGAGTAAGCGAGGGCAGGACAGAGGGGGGGGGGGGTAAGCGAGGGCAGGACAGAGGGGGGGGGGGAAGTAAGCGAGGGCAGGACAGAGGGGGGGGGGGAGGTAAGCGAGGGCAGGACAGAGGGGGGGGGGGGGGGGAGTAAGCGAGGGCAGGACAGAGGGGGGGGGGGGCAGGACAGAGGGGGGGGGAGTAAGCGAGGGCAGGACAGAGGGGGGGGGGGGGAGTAAGCGAGGGCAGGACAGAGGGGGGGGGGGGAGGGAGTAAGCGAGGGCAGGACAGAGGGGGGGGAGGGAGTAGCGGGGGGCAGCAGAGGGCGGGGGCAGGGACAGAGGGGGGGGGGCGGGGCAGGACAGAGGGGGGGGAGTAAGCGCGAGGGCAGGACAGAGGGGGGGGGGGGAGTAAGCGAGCGGGGCAGGACAGAGGGGGGGGGGGGGAGTAAGCGAGGGCAGGACAGAGGGGGGGGGGGGGAGTAAGCGAGGGCAGGACAGAGGGGGGGGGGGAGTAAGCGGGGGCGAGGGCAGGACAGAGGGGGGGGGGGGAGTAAGCGAGGGCAGGACAGAGGAGGGGGGGGGAGTAAGCGAGGGCAGGACAGAGGGGGGGGGGGGAGTAAGCGAGGGCAGGACAGAGGGGGGGGGGGAGTAAGCGAGGGCAGGACAGAGGGAGGGGGGGAGGTAAGCCGAGGGCAGGACAGAGGGGGGGGGGAGTAAGCGAGGGCAGTAAGCGAGGGCAGGACAGAGGGGGGGGGGGGGGGAGTAAGCGAGGGGACAGAGACAGAGGGGGGGGGGGGGGAGTAAGCGAGGGCAGGACAGAGGGGGGGGGGGGGAGTAAGCGAGGGCAGGACAGAGGGGGGGGGGGGTAGCGAGGGCAGGACAGAGGGGGGGGGGGGGGAGTAAGCGAGGGCAGGACAGAGGAGGGGGGGGGGGAGCGAGGGCAGGACAGGGGGGGGGAGTAAGCGAGGGCAGGACAGAGGGGGGGGGAGTAAGCGAGGGCAGGACAGGGGGGGGGAGTAAGGAGGGGGGGGAGAGGGGGGGAGTAAGCGAGGGCAGGACAGAGGGGGGGGGGGAGGAAGCGAGGGCAGGACAGAGGGGGGGGGGGAGTAAGCGAGGGCAGGACAGAGGGGGGGGGGGGGAAGTAAGCGAGAGGACAGCGAGGAGGACAGAGGGGGGGGGGGGGAGTAAGCGAGGGCAGGACAGAGGGGGGGGGGGGGGAGTAAGCGAGGGCAGGACAGAGGGGGGGGGGGGGAGTAAGCGAGGGCAGGACAGAGGGGGGGGGGGGAGTAAGCGAGGGCAGGACAGAGGGGGGGGGGGAGTAAGCGAGGGCAGGACAGAGGGGGGGAGAGTAAGCGAGGGCAGGACAGAGGGGGGGGAGTAAGCGAGGGCAGGACAGAGGGGGGAGGGGAGTAAGCGAGGGCAGGACAGAGGGGGGGGAGGAGTAAGCGAGGGCAGGACAGAGGGGGGGAGGGAGTAAGCGAGGGCAGGACAGAGGGGGGGGGGAGGCGAGGGCAGGACAGAGGGGGGGGGGAGTAAGCGAGGGCAGGACAGAGGGGGGAGGAGGGAGTAAGCGAGGGCAGGACAGAGGGGGGGGGGGGGAGGCGAGGGCAGGACAGAGGGGGGGGAGTAAGCGAGGGCAGGACAGAGGGGGGGGAGGGAGTAAGCGAGGGGCAGGACAGAGGAGGGGGGGGAGGGAGTAAGCGGAGGGCAGGACAGAGGGGGGGGGAGGAGTAAGCGAGGGGCAGGACAGAGGGGGGGGAGGAGTAAGCGAGGGCAGGACAGAGGAGGGGGGGAGGGAGTAAGCGAGGGCAGGACAGAGGAGGGGGGGGGAGGGAGTAAGCGAGGGCAGGACAGAGGGGGGGGAGGGAGGAGTAAGCGAGGGCAGGACAGAGGAGGGGGAGGGAGGAGTAAGCGAGGCAGGACAGAGGGAGGGGGGAGGGAGTAAGCGAGGGCAGGACAGAGGGGGGGGAGGGAGTAAGCGAGGGCAGGACAGAGGGGGAGGGAGGGGGGGAGTAAGCGAGGGGCAGGACAGAGGAGGAGGTAAGGAGGGCAGGACAGAGGGGGGGGGGGAGTAAGCGAGGGCAGGACAGAGGGGGGGGGAGGAGGCGGAGGAGTAAGCGAGGGCAGGACAGAGGGGGGGGGGGGAGTAAGCGAGGACAGCGAGGACAGAGGGGGGGGGGGAGTAAGCGAGGGCAGGACAGAGGGGGGGGGGGGGAGTAAGCGAGGAGGACAGAGGAGGGGGGGGGAGGAGTAAGCGAGGAGGACAGAGGAGGGGGGGGAGTAAGCGAGGAGGACAGAGGAGGGGGGGGAGGCGAGGGCAGGACAGAGGAGGGGGGGGAGTAAGCGAGGACAGAGGGGGGGGGGGAGTAAGCGAGGAGGACAGAGGAGGGGGGAGGAGGCGAGGGCAGGACAGAGGAGGGGGGGGAGTAAGCGAGGAGGACAGAGGAGGGGGGGGGGGAGTAAGCGAGGAGGACAGAGGAGGGGGGGGGAGTAAGCGAGGAGGACAGAGGAGGGGGGGGGTAGCGAGGACAGAGGGGGGGGAGTAAGCGAGCGAGGACAGAGGGGGGGGGTAGCGAGGAGGACAGAGGGGGGGGGGGGGGGAGTAAGCGAGGACAGAGGGGGGGGGGGGAGCGAGGACAGAGGGGGGGGGGGGGAGTAAGCGAGGACAGAGAGGGGGGGGGGGGAGGAGTAAGCGAGGACAGGGGGGGGGGGGGGGGAGTAAGGAGGGAGGGGGGGGGGGAGTAAGCGGAGGACAGAGGGGGGGGGGGAGGAGTAAGCGAGGACAGAGGGGGGGGGGAGTAAGCGAGGACAGAGGGGGGGGGGGGGAGGTAAGCGAGGACAGAGGGGGGGGGGGGGGAGTAAGCGAGGACAGAGGGGGGGGGGAGTAAGCGAGGACAGAGGGAGGGGGGGTAGCGAGGACAGAGGGGGGGGGGAGTAGCGCGAGCAGAGGGGGGGGGGGGACGAGGAGAGGAGGGGGGGGGGAGGCGAGGGGGGGGGGGGAGTAAGGAGGACAGAGGGGGGGGGGGAGTAAGCGAGGACAGAGGGAGGGGGGGGTAGCGAGGACAGAGGGGGGGGGAGTAAGCGAGGACAGAGGGGGGGGGGAGTAAGCGAGGACAGAGGGGGGGGGGGGGAGTAAGCGAGGACAGAGGGGGGGGGGGGAGTAAGGAGGACAGGGAGGGGGGGGGAGTAAGCGAGGACAGAGGGAGGGGGAGGGGAGTAAGCGAGGACAGAGGAGGGGGGGGGGAGTAAGCGAGGACAGAGGGGGGGGGGGGGAGGCGAGGGGGGAGGGGGAGTAAGCGAGGACAGAGGGGGGGGGGGAGTAAGCGAGGACAGAGGGGGGGGGGAGTAAGCGAGGACAGAGGGGGGGGGGAGTAAGCGAGGACAGAGGGGGGGGGGGGGGAGTAAGCGAGGACAGAGGGGGGGGGGGGAGTAGCGAGGACAGAGGGGGGGGGGGGAGTAAGCGAGGACAGAGGGGGGGGAGTAAGCGAGGACAGAGGGGGGGGGGAGAGTAAGCGAGGACAGAGGGGGGGGGAGTAAGCAAGGACAGAGGGGGGGGGGAGTAAGCCAGGGCAGGACAGAGGGGGGGGAGTAAGCCAGGGCAGGACAGAGGGGGGGGAGTAAGCCAGGGCAGGACAGAGGGGGGGGTAGTAAGCCAGGGCAGGAAGGGGGGGGGGGGAGTAAGCCAGGGCAGGACAGGGGGGGGGGGGGGGGGAGGCCAGGGCAGGACAGGGGGGGGGGGGGGAGTAAGCCAGGGCAGGACAGAGGGGGGGGGGGAGGCCAGGGCAGGACAGAGGGGGGGGGGGGAGTAAGCCAGGGCAGGACAGAGGGGGGGGGGGGGGGAGTAAGCCAGGGCAGGACAGAGGGGGGGGGGGGAGTAAGCCAGGGCAGGACAGAGGGGGGGGGGGGAGGCCAGGGCAGGACAGGGGGGGGGGGGAGTAAGCCAGGGCAGGACAGAGGGGGGGGGGGTAGCCAGGGCAGGACAGAGGGGGGGGGGGGGGGGAGTAAGCCAGGGCAGGACAGAGGGGGGGGGGGGGAGTAAGCCAGGGCAGGACAGAGGGGGGGGGGGGAGGGGGCAGGAAGCCAGGGCAGGACAGAGGGGGGGGGGGGAGTAAGCCAGGGCAGGACAGGGGGGGGGGGGGGAGGCCAGGGCAGGGAGGGGGGGGGGGAGTAAGCCAGGGCAGGACAGAGGGGGGGGGGAGGCCAGTAAGCCAGGGCAGGACAGAGGGGGGGGGGGGGAGTAAGCCAGGGCAGGACAGGGGGGGGGGGGGGAGTAAGGGGCAGGACAGGGGGGGGGGGAGTAAGCCAGGGCAGGACAGAGGGGGGGGGGAGTAAGCGAGGGCAGGGACAGGGGGGAGATGGGGGCAAGCGAGAGAAGGACCGGGGGGGAGATGTGGGCAAGCGAGGGCAGGACGGGGGTGAGATGGGGGCAAGCCGAGGGCAGGACCGGGGGGGGGGGGGATGGGGCCAAGCGAGGGCAGGAGGGGGGGGGGAGACGGGGGGCAAGCGACGGCAGGGTAGTTGTGACCAACCTGAAATGACATGTGATGTAATTTAATGCTCTGGGTCACTGCATATCCTGGTTGCAATCAGACCTGACAGAATGGAAGCCCTATTAGATACACACAGTCTATATACAGCAGGGATCCTCAAACTACAGCCCTCCATCTGTTGCAGAAATACACTTCCCATGAGGCATTGTAAAACTCTGACATTCACAGACATAACTAGGCATGATGGGAATTGTAGTTCCTGAACACCTGGAGGGCCATAGTTTAAATACCCAAGATATACAGCATCCACGGTGTCATAGAAAGGGGCAGTGCTGGGCCAGCAACTCTGGTGTAATCATAAACAGTGCTTGCTGGGATTTGTAGTCCCAGCAAACTTCAGGGCAGTCTCAGGAATGTCAGATAATGTTATAGGAAGAATCTTTACAGCATAAAAGTAGCACCTACATGCAGGGCCGCCACCAGGGGGGTACAGGCATTACACCTGTAAGGGGTCCGATGGTCCCCATTAATTGAATGTCGGACGGTATAGCAGGAACCAGGCAAGATTTTATTCATCTATTTTATAGGCAGGCCGGTTGCATTGAAGCCAATCCATCGATCAACTTCATTACAGCCTGTCAGATCTTTCTGCAAGCGATTACTGCCGGCAAGTATAGCCACCAGCAGTTATTGTGTCTTCCTGGCTGGGAAAGTCTCCAACAGGGAACACAAATAACCTGCCTGGCGTACCAGCCTCCCCCCTACTCTCCTAAAGACAAGTCTTCCTGATTTCTGTCTGTTGATTTCCCCTCACTTCCTGTCCCCTCAGGACAATGCTTCACCAGACAGGAAGGGGAATTAACAGACAGAAATCAGTAACACTTGTCTTTAGGAGAGTAGGGGGGAGTCTGGAACCCCTGGGCAGGTTTTTATGTCCCCTGTTGGAGATTACCCCTCACTTTCTGTCCTTCGCCAGACAGGAAGTGAGAGAAATTTCCAACAGGGGACATAAACCTGGGGGGGCAGAAGTGAGGAGAAATCTCCTACAGCAGGGGGGACACAAATATACAAACCTGGGGGGGGGGGGGGCAGGAAGTGAGGAGAAATCTCCTACAGCAGGGGGGACACAAATATAAACAGGGGGGGGCAGAAGTCAGGAGAAATCTCCTACAGCGGGGGTGACAGAAGTCAGGAGAAATCTCCTACAGTAGGGGGGACAGAAATGAGGAGAAATCTCCTACAGCAGGGGGGACACAAAATATATAAACAGGGGACAGAAGTGAGGAGAAATCTCCTACGGGGGGGGGGGGGGGGGACACAAATATATAAACCTGGGGGGGGGGGGCAGGAAGTGAGGAGAAATCTCCTACAGCAGGGGGGACACAAATATATAAACAGGGGGCAGAAGTGAGGAGAAATCTCCTACAGGGGGGACACAAATATATAAACCTGGGGGGGGGGGGACAGGAAGTGAGGGGGAAATCTCTAGACAGAAATCAGGAACACTTGTCTTTAGTAGTAAAGTAGGGGCGGGGGGAGGCTGTGACCCCAGGCAGGTTTTTATTTCTGTGTCCAACTTTGGAGATTTCTCCTCACTTCCTGTCCTCCCCCTGACAGTCCTTCACCAGACAGGAAGCAAAGAGAAATCTCCTACAGGGGACACAAACATATAGACTTTGGGGAGGACAGGAAGGGGAAATCTCCAACAGAAAAACTAAATAAAAAAATCAGGAACATTTGTCTTTAGTAGTAGAGTGGGAGGGAGGCTGAAACCCCAGGCAGGTTTTTATTTCTGTGTCCCATGTTGGACATTTCCCCTCACTTCCTGTCTGGTGAAGCACTCTCGGGGTAAGGACAGGAAGTAAAGGGGAATCTCTTGAAAACATCAACCACCCTCATGATTCATATTGGATGAATTTCATCCTCATAGGACTGTCCCCTCACCTCACCGCTCCCCCCTCATTCCATGCTTGCACCGCAACAGGTTATCACAAGCACGTGGTCCCGCAGCTCAGAGAGAAGATGTGATTTATATATAGAAAGCATACAATACCCTCAGCCAGCTCTCCTCCGCATCTAGTACACCGTTCCTTCTTCCTAAACACACATGGCGTCACTTCCGGTCTTCAAACACCCCGCCAGTGCCGAGCCTGGCAGCGGGAAGCATGGAGCTCCGTTACATGAGCTGAAGGGGGAAGTGGGAGGAGCTAGACTACAGGGCGAAGCCGCTTACACACCGAACCCCGCCTCTTTCTTCCTCCAGAGCAGCGCTGTTCTCCATGCTGCACCATGTGGATGGCGCAAGCGCGGCAGACTGCAAACTGAGCATGCGCAAAGCAATCTCTGGATCTGCTTTGCTTGCAGTTACTAAAGACGAAACCGACCGGTTTGAGCCACAGCATGCCTTCCAACCTTCTGAGAAGGGAATAAGCAACACCTATTAGCAAACGTATATAAGGCATATTGCACACCCCTTGCCACGCCCCCTTCACCACCTGAAGACCAATGGGCAGATTCAGTAAGAGTAACGATGGCGTAGATCAGTAGATACGCCGTCGTAACTCAGAATCTGCGCCGTCATATCTTTAAGCTTATTCTCAAAGTGAGATACGCTTAAATGTTGCCAAGATACGACCGGCGTAAGTCTCCCATGCCGTCGTATCTTAGCTGCCTATTTACACTGGCCGCTAGGGGCGTGTACGCTGATTTACGCCTAGAATATGTAAATCAGCGATATACGCCTATTCACGAACGTACGCCTGGCCGTCGCAGTACAGATACGCCATTTACGTAAGGCGTTTTCAGGCGTAAAGATATTCCAACAAAAAGATGGCGCAGCCAATGTTAAGTATGAATGTCGGGACCGCGTCAATTTTTTTTAATTTAAGTCGTTTGTGTAACTCGTCCGTGAATGGGGCTGGACGTAAATTACGTTCACATCGAAACCAATGAGTCATAGCGGCATCATTTGGAGCATGCGCACTGGGACACATCCACGGACGGCGCATGCGCCGTTAGTAAAAAACTTCAATTACGTGGGGTCACACTTAGTTAAAATAAAACACGCCCACATCAAACACATTTGAATTCGGCGGGCTTACGCCGGCCCATTTACGCTACGCCGTCGTAATTTAGCTTGGTGAATACAGCACTTGCCTCTCTAATTTACGGCGGCGTAGCGTATCTAAGATACGTTACGCCCGCATAAAATTACGCCGCTCTATGTGAATCTAGCCACAAGTATTTCCAGGCCCTTTTTGTTTATTTTTTTGCTGCAAAATAGTTCTCACAACCACACAAATATATATATATATATATATATATAGCAGAGACCCTAGAAAAATTGCGATCGTTGCAAATTTTTTATGTCACACAGTATTTTTTTAAACACAATTTTTAGTGTAAAAATTACACTTTTTTGTATTAAGAAATAAAAATATATGCCCAATTTTCTTTGGTCAAACATGAAAGATGATGTTAACCTGAGCAAATAGATACCTAACACGCTTTAAAATTGTGCACACTCGTGGAATGGCGCTAAACTACAGTACTTAAAGCAGAGTTCAACCCAAAAGTGGAAGCTCCACTTATCAGACTCCTCCCCCCTTCCCCCTCCGGTGCCACATTTTGCACCTTTTGGGGGGAGCAGGTAACTGTTTTTGAGAGGTACCTGTAACGAAACATCCCAGACTCCGCCTGAGTGCTTTTGTCATACACCACTTCCTCCCAGTCTGAATATAGATATCAGATATTCCAACCGCTGACAACGACAAACAAGACGATACTTGCTTGATTGCTGAACATGAACTGTTTATTAGAACCAAAATACAAGTCTTATATACAGTGGAGGAGGAGGGAGTTACCCCCTCCTGCTCATATTATTCTAACAATACACTTGTAACCAGAAACCTAAATAACATGATCTAATTATCAAATCCTTTAGACGGCCTAGGTGACCCTTGAGTTCCTAGCCTGGATGTCTCCTAGCTTCCTAACTACATGTAGCGCCTGGCTATTTTCAGAGCCGGTGCTATGGTAAATTTAGAGGGAGTTCAGAGAGGTAGTTAGCTTTGAACCTGTTTATTTGATTACATTTTGGGGTCTCTGCTTCAGTTTAGCTGAACTGTTTGTGCATACTGTCAACCCCATTGTCTGGGGTACTGAGCTCCACCCCAGGCCGACAGATGGCAGCAGTGGGGTCAAGTGTAGTTGGATGTCTTTTCCCGGCAGCCAATCAGCAGGGTTGGGCGCCTCGCTGTGCATGCTGAGAAGGGGTATTTAAAGGGCAGACACCATTGGTTCGGGGTCGCTATGTTCCCGTCCTTGAGCTGGGCAGTCGTCCCACCACCCCGTGTGTGGCCCTCCTGCCTGGGTGCGTGTGTGTGTGTTCTTGGCTCCGGGACCACGTTGGTCCAGAGCGCATTCATCCAGATTGTGGATCCAGTCAGTCGACTGGGTCCCTATTTCACCAAGTGGTCCTGGGCTGTCCGTCCAATTGGAGGAAGATGACTGATGAGAAACCTGTCTGGGAAATACAGAGCATGAGGCTGGTGTTTCAGAAGAGGCCTGTCTATTTATCGGAGGACACTTTGGTTCTGAGAGGCTGGACGTGGATCGCGTATCAGTTGTCGATCAAACCAGAAGCTATTGTGACAGGAAGTCAGGTAAATCTGTGTGTGTTGTCACAGACGGGAGATATATTTCTGCCTTGTTTAGACAATACACCAATTACTATTGGGCGTCGGCTGCAGAGAATGGCCAGAGAGCTTTAGGACGTTGGATTGCTGCATCCTGAGGCTGTGTGAGTGAAGGAGCAGTCACAACCAGTACTGAAGAGGTGAGGTGCTGATGGATATTTCTGTGTGAGAAATATCAAAGAGACTATTTGTTTTCTGCTGTTAGGAGCAGCTGTCTGTCTGCCAGCAGTGCTGTGCTCAGTCCATAGGTAGTGTTCCTGTGTGGGAAGGGTAGACGCCCCAAGTGGCAAGGGTTTACTTTATGTTTTGTTTATGCTGTTTTGATGCTTGCACGTGTATCCCGCAAGATGGAAAAATAAACCATATCATTTGTTTTCAGTCATCCTCAAGTGCCTTTTTGTACAGTTCAGCGTGTAGTGAACCCTTCCAGGGGGTCACACACACCTGCTACAGAGCTAATCCCTCACACTATTTAAAGAAGGACCGGGTGCTAAATCCAGTCAAGAAGCATTTTGGACCACAATTGTCTTCAATCTTCAGGAGGGTCTGTGGCAGAGACTTAATTCTATTCATCCGAGTGACACTCTGGCTGCCAGGCTGGTGAGAGAGGCCTGTCCAGGTGTACTGTACCCACTCTGGCTGGAGTGGCAAAGTAAAGTTGTCGTTGGAAGCAGGACTGTTTGCATATCCAGTTACACCTGAATTTGCTATATTCTATTTTGCTATCCCTTCACCTTCCTACTGTTTATCGTTTTTAACCGGCTGGGTAATAAAAGCACAGAAAGACATCTGTTGTGTGGACATTGACTTTACTGCAGCTCTCATCAAGTACCCTAGACGGCGGGGATATAGAGATAACATGCCACCCAAAACAAACCAGCAGCTCCTTTGGGGGTAGTGCTACATACAATACACATTATCATAAGTATAAACACAGGACACCTTCACACATAAGCAGGAGCTCCAGCAGGAGTCGGCCCGTCTCCTACATTGTACACAAGGCCAATGTGATTGGCTCTCTCAACTAACATGTTGAGTTCAGAATCAAACAAACAAGAATAGTCTTTACATATATCCTGGGAGATATTGCGGATAAATATTACTGTCCCATTTTAAGTAATCCAAGATATATTTTCTCAGTCACCCTGTGGCGAGATCACTTGGAAGTTTGCCCCCCCCCCTCCTTCCCCCGTCAACGGGCCATTCAGAAAGTGCAGCATGCTTCGCGCATGTGCAGTAATGAACAGCTTCTGGGAAGGCTGTCTACAGGGGGTTCCAGGAAAGAAAATCGCTTGATATATGGCCAGCTTTATTTAGGACCATCTCCTGTGACTGGCGTATGGACCTTACTCTAGTCCAGTGGTCTCCAAACTGCGGCCCGGGGGCCAGATGCGGCCCTTTGCATGCTTTTTTGTGGCCCTTGGGGCACTATTTCATTCACTGATACCAACAATAGGGCTTAATTCCCCCCAACTAATGCCCATGAAGGGGTACAATTCCTCCCAAAGACACCAATGATGGAACACTCGCAACGACGCCAACAATGGAGCCTAATAACATCAATGATGGTGTACAGTTCCTCCCACTGACACCAATAATGGGGCACAGTTACTCCCAGTGAATCAAACAATGGGGCTCATTTTCCCCCACTGATGCTGGGACATTTTCTACTCCCAATGGCCACAGTCCGGCCCCCCTAAAGTCTGAAGGACAGTAAACTGGCCCTTTGCTTAGAAAGTTTGGAGACCCCTGCCCTAGTCTATAAGTACTTACTGGACTGGTTGTGCCAGCAGGGAACAAGTTTTCTGCCACAGTCCATGGCTGCCCTATTCAGGTAGGTGTGCAGCTGTGGGAAAGGGGGTAGTTTATTTAATCAGTTAAGACCCAGACCATTATGCAGGTTAAGGACCTTGCTCCTTTTTGCGATTCTGGACTGCATCGCTTTAACTGACAATTGCGTGGTCGTGCGACGTGGCTCCCAAACAAAATTGGCGTCCTTTTTTTCACACAAATAGAGCTTTCTTTTGGTGGTATTGCGGTTTTTATTTTTTGTGCTATAAACAAAAATAGAGCGACAATTTTGAAAAAAAATGCAATATTATTAACTTTTTGCTATAATAAATATCCCCAAAAAAAGATCTAAAAAAAATATTTTTTCTTAGTTTATACCGATATTTATTCTTCTACCTATTTTTGGTAAAAAAAAATAGCAATAAGCGTTTATCAATTGGTTTGCGCAAAATTTATAGCATTTACAAAATAGGGGATAGTTTTATGGCATTTTTATTAACAATCTTTTTTTTTACTACGAATGGTGACGATCATCGTTTTTTTTCGTGACTGCGACATTATGGCGGACCCATCGGACACTTTTGACACATTTTTGGGACCATTGTCATTTTCACAGCGAAAAGTGGTATAAAAATGCACTGATTACTTTGGAAATGACAATGGCAGTGAATGGGTTAACCACTAGGGGGCGCTGTAGGGGTTACGTGTGACCTCATGTGTGTTTCTTACTGTAGGGGGGCGGGGCTGAACGTGTGACATCAATCATCGTCGTTCCCTATATCAGGGAACAGACGATCACTGACACTGCCACAGAGAAGAACGGGGAAGGTTTGTTTACACTCACCTCTCCCCGTTCTTCAGCTCCGGTGACCGATCGCGGGATACCGGCCGCTTTGGAACGGGTCGCGTGCAGGCCGGTGGTGGCGTTCTCGCAACCTACGGCTGGGCTCTTAAATAGGGCGTATATATACGTCCATGTGCCCAGCCGTGACATTCTGTCGGTCCTTATGTGGTTAAGGAGGGCTAAGCAGGGGAGGTAAGTGTACTTTGTGAACTTTTATCTGAATTTTATATATTCCATTATACATAAATTCTGTTGGCTATTCATAATTCCTATGGATTGTTTTGCAGGCTTTTGCTAAAGGATTTGGTGTTCTACAACCTTCTCTTTGTGAATTGCAGAAACATTTGCGTAGAACCACAATGCATTAGACCAATATGTTTTCAGATACAGACTCCACACCATTCCTAATAGGAAGACTGCTAGCAGTTGCACAGGCCATTTTGTAATTTACCGTTATTAAAAATGACCTTTCTATTTCAATTGACGGATGCTGCAATTATCACTTTCTTTTAATACACCAGCCTCGAGGTGTTCTGTGGACAGATAGCATACAGAATGTCCACAGAAATCCAATTTTCTGCTTGTGTACTTGGCTCGATGCTTTTCCCAGAAGCCTTCACTCGAATACAATTCACATTTAAAGCAGGCCTTCAGTAATTTTTTCGTCTTTCCATCTATTGAATCTTCTGCCCTTTTTGTTTTACCTTTGGATAGTAAAACATTTTTTTCTTCTGCCAGTAAATATCTTATACAACCCACTTTCTGTTTCTCGTCTGGTAATAAGCCTAGCTTTATAACATCATGCACGGCTCTCTTTCGCACTCTCCTGAGAGTTTGCCAGGAAGGGAGGGGGGATGAGTCATAAGAGGGCCAATGAGAGCTTCAGAGCTGGAGGTGTGTCTCTGTGTAAATCTAGAAAGTGAACAGGCAGCAGCTTCAGCTGCCCACAGTTAAAATGGATACAGCCAGACTTAGCTGAAGGAGATTTCTGCAGCATATTTGGCAAGTACAGAATCACAGTATATATAAAAGGGAAAATTTATATCAAATACTTACCGTAATTTTCCTTTCCTGATGGACTCCATGGCAGCCTACGTGTGGGTTAATCCCGCCTCTCATACCTCATAGGACCAAACTCCCATAAAGCTTTGCGTCTCCCCATAGACTGTGTTCCGTAATATAGCCTACTCCAGCAATGGGAGGGAAACTCCTGCTGCCATGGAGTCCATCAGGAAAGGAAAATTACGGTAAGTATTTGATATAAATTTTCCCTTTTCCTGACAGACTCCATGGCAGTCTACGTGTGGGAAATAACTAGCCAACACACCCGGGTGGGAAATTGCTCATTAAAGAAAAAAAGGTTTAATTGACATTGTCAACAGATAAAAGGTGTAAACCAAAATCAACCGACGACAAAGAGGCCGCTTCTACGCAGTAGTGCATCATTAATGTGTTTAATGACGACCAGGAGGCCGCCCTACAGATTACTTCCGGGGAAACATGCCGGGCGGCTGCCCATGATGTGGAGATGCTCTGAGTCGAATGTGCTGTCACCGCTTCAGGAGGAGCCAACCCTTTTGCTTTGTATGCCCCTTGGATTGCTTGAACTATCCATGCAGCAATGGTTCTGGGGGAAGCACGCATTCCCTTGTTTTTCCCATGGAAGGAAATGAACAGGTGGTCAGATTGACGGAAGACTGCTGTGGCTTCCAGATATTGTCTTAATACATCCCCGACATCTAGAGGATGAACATTAGAGCTCTCAGAAGATCGAAAAGTGGGGAGGACGATTTCTTGATTTTCGTGAAAGACCGATGTTACCTTTGGATTGGATCCCAGCATGGGAATTAATACGACCCGATCAGGGAAAAAAGTAAGAAACAGTTCTTTGGATCCTAGTGAACCTATCTCTGAGACCCTTCTGGCCGATGTTATGGCTACAAGGAAGACAGCTTTTAAGGAAAGATCTTTGATAGATAAGTTATCCGAGTGCGTAGTTTCTGAAAGGAAGTCCAAAACCAAGGGAAGGTTCCATTTTGAGAACCTTGGTTTCCTCTGTGGTCTAAGCCTCATGGCACCTTTGAAAAATTGCTTGACAAGGGTGTGTTTGGCCCATGAAAACCCAGTGAAGGCCAAAATGGCCGAAACTTGGACTCTCAGGGAGCTGACCGAAAAAGATAGATCCAAACCTGTCTGAAGGAAACCTAGAACATCCTGAATCCTAAGATTACTAGGGGACCCATCCATGGAAGAGGTGAAATTTGAAAATTTTGACCATATTCTCTGGTAGACCTTGTTGGTGCTTGTTCTCCTCGCACTTAACAGAGTGGAGATGGCTTGACTTGGACAGCCTAGCACAATAAGCCTTTCCCTTTCAAAAACCAGACCATCAGATGAAGATGGGACGGACATGGATGAGGGGTTACCCCTTGTAACAGGAGATCTGCCCTGTTCGGAAGCGGGACCGGATCCCGGAAGCTCAGATGAAGCAGCAACAGGAACCATGGTCTGTTGGGCCAATAAGGGACTATCGCCACCACCTCGACCGCCTCCCACCTGAGTCTTGCCAGGAACCGGAGGATGACTGGGACTGGAGAAAAAGCATAGGCTCTGTGAAAATTCCACTGGTCTGTTAGAGCATCCACTCCGAAAGCTTGGGGGACAGCGACCTCTCGTATAGAATTTCTCCAGTTTGAAGTTGCATGGAGATGCAAACAGGTCCATTTCCGGCATAACTCCCAGGGACAGGACCCAGCTGAAGACTTCGCTGTGGAGAGACCATTCATTGTTGTCGAGTGTCGTCCTCAAGAGGTAGTCTGCTTGGAGATTTTGAGATCCGGGGAGATACACAGCTGTCAGGTCTGAGAGCTGAACTTGTGCCCATGACATGATTGGATCCACTTCCCTCAGTAGGGACAAACTGCGGGTGCCTCCCTGTCTTTATGTATGACACAGCTGTCGTGTTGTCCATTCTTAACAGGACTGACGATTCTTTTACTAGATGAAGAAAGGATTGAAGGGCACAGTAGGCCGCACAGAGTTCCAGGGCATTGGAACTCACACTCCGAGATGGTAAAGTCCACTTCCCTTGAGCAAATTCCTTCAAGCACAGAGCCCCCCAGCCTCTGTTGCTGGCATCTGATGTAATTGTGATCCAGGAGATCGGGGCTAATGAATGGCAGTTGAGGAGATTTTTCCTTAGTAGCCACCAAAGGAGACTTTCTCGCATGGACGAAGTTATTCGAATGCGCTGATCCCGAGACTTCGAATCCCACTGTTGGAGAAACCCCTTCTGGAAGGGCCGCATCCTCCATTGTGCCCATCTCACCATGGGGACTGTGGACACCATAGTGCCCACTATCTTGAGACATTGCAAGGCTTTTAGAAAGGGAGATTCCAATGCAAGCCGGATTCTGTCCCGGAATACCGGGATCTTTGTCAGGGGTAAGGAGATGGAACATTGAACTGTGTTGAATTGGGCTCCCAGAAAAATCAGAGATTGTGTGGGTTGCAGATGACTCTTTTCTCTGTTTATCAGCCAACCAAACTCGGTCAGGGTGGAAATGACTTGGTTCTGGTGTGTCAACAGCTGTTCCTTGTCTTGCAAAAGTAACAGAAAGTCATCGAGGTAGTGATGAAGTCGAATACCCTTGGTTCTGATCAGGGCGACGACAATAGAAGTTTTGAGAACACCCGGGGCGATGTTGTGAGCCCGAACGGGAGACACGTAAATTGGAGGTGGACATTGTCTACTGAGAATCAAAGGTATTTTTGGACCTCCGCTGCGACTGGGACATGGAAGTAGGCATATTTTAGGTCTATGGACATCAGCCAATCGCCTGGTTGAATCGTCTGGCGAATAGTAAGCAAGGACTCCATCTTGAATTTTTCCTTTTTGATAAAGGTGTTTAGATGTGTCAGGTCTATTACCGGTCTCCAAGAGCCTGTCTTTTTTAGAACCATAAACAGGGGCGAGTACATCCCCTGACCTCTTTTGGATGATGGAACATGTATAGCGGCGCCCAGAGCTAGGAGAGAGCTTGTGTATGACAGAAGAATTTTCCTTTTTTCTTCTGAGCCGGGTATTGTTGTGGGTACAAACTGTAGCACGGGTGGACTGATAAAGGTCCAGGTATGGCCTGTAGATACTGTTTTGACAGTCCAAAAATCTTTTATTGAGGCTGCCCAGACATGTTGGAACTGTAGTAACCGAGCGCCTACTTTTTCCGTTTGGGCTGGCCCCGCATCAAAAAGACTTAGGGGCATCACGTCCAGCAGAAGAGGGTCCCTTAGGGGGCTTCTGTCCAGAGGGCTGGACTCTCTTCCAGTTTTTCCAGAACTCGCGACCAGGTCTGTACCGGCGCGCATCTCTTGAACGGTCTTGATCTTGCCTAGGGAAGGATCTCCTCTGACCGAACGGACGGCGATCCTGAGGAAGGAACCCAGACTTACCCCCAGTGGCACGGGTGATGGCGCTGTCCAGCTTGTCCCCAAACAGGGAAGACCCCTGAAAGGGGATTCTACACCACCCCTGTTTTGAAGCAGGATTGGCCGCCCAAGGGCGCAACCACAGAGCACGTTTAGCTGTGACAGAGGAGAGCATGATCCATGCCACCAACCGGATAATGTCAAGGGAAGACGGACGCCATTCTCAGCTCATGAATCGGTGTGCTACTGAGCACATCTTCGGAGACGTTCGCTAAGGTAGAATCCACTTCATCCGTCCAGGACTCCATTGCCTTAGACAAGGCAGCTAGGGCTATAGCCGGTTTACAAGCCATGCCCGCTGTGATATATATACGTTTCAGATCTGTGTCTTCCTATCTAGACCGTCCTTGAAGGAGACGGTATCTTCCAGAGGGAGTGTGACGTGTTTCACCAACCTCATCACAGCGGCATCAACCAAGGGAGCTGACTCTAAGTGCTTAACATCTTCACTTTTGAACGGGTACATCTTTGCTACCTTTGAAAGTAATAATTTTTTTTCTGTCCGTGCCGGCCCATTCATCAGTAATGATTTCTCCAAGTTCACCTAGGAGGGGAAAACTAGGGCGCTTCTTTTTGAGTTGTTTGAAATATTTTCTCTGTTTGGAAGGAGATTCCACCGGATCTTCCCACTTCAAATCGATTTTGACCGCTTTCACTAAACTTGGTACTAGGGAAAAATCAAATCCTGCAGGATTAACAACACTTTCAGCTTTACTGACGGAAGACGCACGTGGACTGCGTACACGTTGAGAGGGGCCAGGCGTTTCAGGATTATCCTGTGCAAGCGCTGGAACTGGGTCATCAGGAATAGTAACATCACATCTGGAATCAGATTTGTTAAGGGATTCCTGGACTACTCTCCTGACCAGAGCCTCCACTTGATGACCTTCGTTTCCTCTCTCCCTTACCGCCTTGGAATAACATAGTTCACAGAGGGATCTTCCTTCCGAGACCCGAGACCCACATCCCCAGCAGACTCTTCTACTAGAGTGGCTGGAATGGCGGTGGGAATGGCGGCCAGATGAGGATCTAGAGCCCTCTTTACGGTGTCTAGAGGATGACCTGGGGCGTCTGGAATTTGATCTAGAATGACGATGCTGTAGCCTGGATTCGTCAATAGCTTCACGTGCTGAAGGTTGATGTTCAGACCTAGAGGGGCTGACGGGGAGGAAAGAGTTAACAGCCTTCTAAACATAAAAACCCAAACAGCCAGGCAGGGGAAAATACAATTTCCATCCTACCTGCAGCGCAAGGGTTGGCCACTGGGGGGCGGTGAGACATCCATAGTGGGAAGGATCACAAGAAAAGCACTGCAAGTAACATACCATAATGAGGATACAGCACAAGAAACAAAAAGATAGGGCTGGAATAAACAGAAAGAAAGAGATGGCATCATACCTTGTAGGAGAGAGCGCTTCCAGCAATGGGGCAGTGAGATCAGCTACAACGCAGCAAGACGTGTGTCCCAATGATAGCTGTCTTTGACAGCTATTTAAAACTGCCGCCCCGATGATGATGTCACCGCGCACGCCGCCCACGCTGCAATTTTCAACGTGACAGGCGTGATTCCCCCAAACAGACCTCATCCTTGTCAACTATGGCAGCCGTTTTTCTGTGTTTTTCCCATTAAGAACCGCAGAGATGATCAAATACCACCAAAAGAAAGCTCTATTTGTGGGAAAAAAAGGACGCCAATTTTGTTTGGGAGTCACATCGCACGACCGCGCAATTGTCAGTTAAATCGACGCAGTGCCGAATCACAAAAAGTGCTCTGGTCAGGAAGGGGGTAAATCCTTCCGGGGCTGAAGTGGTTAAGGTCTTTTGATGTATGTAACTTCTTTAGGATCAGTCTAAAAAAAGTGCATTTCTTTGGTCCTCATGCACAATGGACGTTTTTACAGCTGCTATTTTTAGCTTCAGATGTTCTTTTCTACAGTCATTAAACTCTCTATCATGTTATCCTATATGTCCATGCACACATAGGCTGTTATCAGCAGTTTTGAAAAGTGGTGTTTTTGAGCAGTAAAAAAACAAACAAAATTTAGGGGTTCTGAGAGACGGTTTTCAGCTGTAAAAAGGCTCTAACGCTAATAAACGTAGATAAATGCTAAAAAAAACTTCTCTCACCAGTGTTTTTTAAAGTTTATAATCCATTAAAAAAAAAAAATCTTCTTAAAAAAAAATGCTAACGTGGAAAAACGCAAAAAAACACTATTGCAAAAACTTTGGAAACTCACTGCAAAGCTACTGGCGTTTTTATAACGATATTTTAACGTCCAGTGTGCATGAGGCCTTAGGGTTCGGCAGAAATCACACCATGTTATTGCCAAAAATAATAAAATATTTTATTTCAAATATATATTTGTATTGTAATTTAAAACAGTTTATTGATTTCACCATGCGATTGGTGAGCCAGAGAAAGAAACCACCAATGGCAGCTGTCTTTCTTTCCTTCTCTTTTGTTTTTTCTTTCTTCTTTTTTTTCCCCTTCTTTCTGCAAAAAACTAAATAAACGCATACAAAGGTCTGCACTGATTACTGTATAAATGTCACTGACAGGGAAGGCATTAACCCTAGGGGGCGGTCAAGGGGTTAAGTGTGTTCCCTGGGAGGTGTTTCTAACTGTATGGGGGCTGGGCTGACTGGAGGAGGAGAAAGATCGCTGTTCCTAATCACTAGGAACAGCAGATCTGTCTCTCCTCCCCTGACAGAACAGGGATCTGTTTGTTTACATTGACAGATCCCCATTCTGCCTGTCTCTGAGGCGATTGCGTGTGGCTAGACCCACTGGTTGCCTCCCCCGCTCGCGAATGGGCACACACCCACAAATCACTGTGTACATGCCCGACGTACAATAACGTCAATTTGTGCAGAGGAGTCCACTTTCCCACAGTACAACTGTGGTGGTAAGTCCATAACTAGTTAAAGGGGTTGTAAACCCTCTAGGTTTTTAAGTCAATTATTGTGAAAAACTTCTGTA
The DNA here is from genome assembly GCA_029574335.1 of Rana kukunoris. Lineage (NCBI taxonomy): Eukaryota > Metazoa > Chordata > Amphibia > Anura > Ranidae > Rana > Rana kukunoris. The sequence goes on along the minus strand of CM056050.1, from coordinate 46,258,779 downwards.
TTGCAACAGCCCCCCTTTTACTTACCTGAACCTGATCGTTCCAGCGAAAGGGACCAGCACAGCAGCTCCAGTCTCTGTCTCGGGTCCTCATTGGATAGATTGATAGCAGCAGGAGCCAAATCCAGTGACATAGGAGATGGGGGTGAGTCCTGCTGTCTGTGTCAATGGATGCAGCAGCAGGACTCGGGAGTGTGCCTGCAAGTGCCCCCTTGAAAATCAGTTCTCAGTGGGGGCACTCAAGAAGAGGAGGAACCAGGAGCGCCTCTGAGGGACCCCAGAAGAGTAGGCTCGGGGCCGCTCTGTGTAAAACCATTGCATTGGGGGGGGGGGGGTAAGTATGACATGTTTATTAGAAAAAAAAAATAACGACCATTTACAACCCCTTTAAAGCGGAGGTTCACCTTAAAAAACATCTATATACCATTACATCCAGTATACTTCCGACATCTACAGTATGCTGTTATTTAATTTTTTGCTGTACATACCGTTTTATTGTTATTTTCCCCCCGGCTTCCGGGTTCTGGCTCCCACAGGAGTGGGCGTTCCTATTCAGAGGTTAGGTGATTGACGTCTGGTGAAAAACTTCCCCTGGCGCATAAGGCGCGTCACCAGTTTTCTGTAAGTAGCCGAACAGTAGCCGGCGCAGTCAGCTCTACTCGTCGGGCGCAGGCGCCGTATAGAGCCGACTCGCCGGTCGGCTACTTACCGAAAACTGGTGACGCGTCTTATGCGCCAGGGGAAGTTTTTCACCAGACGTCAATCATCTAACCTCTGAATAGGAACTCCCACTCCTGCGGGAGCCAGAACCTGGAAGCCGGGGGGAAAATAACAATAAAACGATATGTATGGCAAAAAAAACAAAAAAACAGCATACTGTAGATGTCGGAAGTATGCTGGATGTAATGGTATATAATTGTTTTAGGGTGAACCTCCGCTTTAAGGGTAGATTAAATATGTGTCTAAATCCCCTTTAAAACCTGATCTGCTTTCAGAACGTGGTTCAAAGGCTACTGATGGGCGTTGAGGAAGCGATGCTACACTTCCTCAGTGCCTATTTTATCCCCACTTTTGCCGACAAATGTGCCGCATGCTTGTGCATCGCAGCTTGGGGCAGGGAGCGTCTGGGCGGCAAAATCGCGGCTCAACTGCACATTTTTAAGGCCCCTCCCAGCTGCAAGTCTAATAAGTGTTCTTGTTAGACTTCAGCACTTCAGGCTGGCTCCTTTTGTAGGTACAGTAAAACCTTGGTTTGCGAGCATAATTAGTTCCAGAAACATGCTTGTAATCCAAAGCACTTGTATATCAAACATTTTTTTTATAGGGTATAAATGTAGCAATAAGTTGCTAAATGTTGTACCTTCATTAAATGTAACCATATTGCTACACTCGTTTCCACTGAACGGAACGGTTCGGGTCGGTACACTTTGGAACAGTTAGACTCAATTCTTGTGAGCGTTTCCACTGCAAGTCGGACCATCAGGGGCCATTCATGGTTTAGAAAAAATGCCTAGGGTGTCCACCAATCAGTGGAGTGTATTGTAGGTCCGCCCTAACCGAACCATTTTCTATGGCCCCACATCTGAAGCAGGACCCAGAATGGTCCGGTACGGTTCAGTTTTATGGCACACTTTCATAATGGAAACACCCAAAATACCGATCCGCTTAGTGGAAACAAGGCATTAGACTGATTAGAGGCTCCTCTCTTCTTTTTTATACTCAGTTGTGACATAACGCTACTCTTATATCAAGACTAGGGTTGTCCCGATACCGATACCAGTATCGGTATCGGGACCGATACCGAGTATTTGCGGGAGTACTTGTACTCCCGCAAATACCCCCGATACCTAAATAGAATACTCGCCCCCCCCTGCCGCAAAGCCACCGCCGCATACCGCCACGTTAATCCCTGTGCATTACTGCGCCGCATTACAGGCACCTTTCGTTTGAATTCTTGTAATGCCCGCCGCGCCATGTATAGACACTCCCCTTTTCGGGATTGGACGGATCTGTCCAATCCCGAGCAAGGGGGAGTGTCTATGCACTGAGCCGTGTATAGACACTCCCCCTTGCTCGGGATTGGATGGATCCATCCAATCCCGAGAAGGGGAGTGTCTATACGCGGCAGGCATTACAAGAATTCAAACGAAAGGTGCCAGTATCAGCATCATCTGCATCATCTAGGTATGGGGGACAAGGCTGCAATATGGGGGACAGGACATGGCTGCAATATGGGGGACAGGACATGGCTGCATATATGGGGGACATGGCTGCATCTATGGGGGCACAGGACATGGCTGCATATGTGGGGGACATGCATGGCTGCATCTGTGGGGGACAGGACATGGCTGCATATGTGGGGGACATGCATGGCTGCATCTGTGGGGGACAGGACATGGCTGCATCTGTGGGGGACAGGACATGGCTGCATATGTGGGGGACATGCATGGCTGCATATGTGGGGGACAGGACATGGCTGCATATGTGGGGGACATGCATGGCTGCATCTGTGGGGGACAGGACATGGCTGCATCTGTGGGGGACAGGACATGGCTGCATATGTGGGGGACATGCATGGCTGCATATGTGGGGGACATGCATGGCTGCATCTGTGGGGGACAGGACATGGCTGCATCTGTGGGGGACATGCATGGCTGCATCTGTGGGGGACATACATGGCTGCATCTGTAGGGGACATGCATGGCTGCAATATGTGGGGGGACATGGCTGCAATATGTGGGGGGACATGGCTGGATATATGTGGGGCTGGATATATGTGGGGGGACATGGCTGCAATATATGTGGGGGGACGTGGCTGCATTTGGGGACACATTAAAAATAAGTATCGGTATTCGGTATCGGCGAGTACATGAAAAAAAATCATCGGTACTTGTACTAAAAAAGTGGTATCGAGACAACCCTAGTCAAGACATTGCTTGTATATCAAGACAAAATGTATTAAAACATTTTGTTTGTCTTGCAAAACGCTCTCAAACCAAATTACTCTCAAACCAAGGTTTTACTGTATAGTTAAAGTGGTTGTTAACCCACTTTTATTAACCACTTAAGGACCCACTCACGCCGATATACGTCGGCAGAATGGCAGGGCTGGGCACAATCACGTACCTCACGTACCTGTACGTCTCTCTTTAAGCCGGCAGCATGGCGCTCATGACCCGATCCGAAGCTCCGTGACCGCGGGACACGCAGACCCGATCGCCGCCGGTGTCCCGCGATCGGTCATCGGAGCTCAAGAACGGGGAGAGGTGTGTGTAAGCACACCTTCCCCATTCTTCATTGTGGCAGTGTCAGTGATCATCTGTTCCCTGATATAGGGAAAGACGATCACTGACATCACACGTCCAGCCCTGCCCCCCTACAGTTAGAAACACATATGAGGTCACACTTAACCCCTAAAGTGCCCCCTAGTGGTTAACTCCTAAACTGAAATTGTCATTTTCACAGTAATCAGTGCATTTTTGTAGCACTTTTTGCTGTGAAAATGACAATGGTCCCAAAAATGTGTCAATATTGTCCGATCACTGGCTGCTGCTTATTATTTTAGTTAGTGATTAGCTTTTTAGTGCCCTTGGTTAGAGTGGTTTTGCGCATTAGTTCCCCCCTTTTACAGAAAAAAAAATCGCTGATCGCCGCCATGAGTAGTAAAAAAAAAAATGATTAATAAAAATGCCATAAAACTATCCCCTATTTGGTTTGCGCAAAATTTATAGCATTTACAAATCGATAAACACTTATTGCGATTCTTTTTACCAAAAATATGTAAAAGAATACATATCGGCCTAAACTGAGGAAAAAAATGTTTGTTTTATATATATTTTTGGGGGATATTTATTAAAGCAAAAAGTTAAAAATATTGAATTTTTTTCAAAATTGTCGCTCTATTTTTGTTTATAGAGCAAAGAATTAAAACCGCAGAGGTGATCAAATACCACCAAAAGAAAGCTCTATTTGTGGGAAAAAAAGGACGCCAATTTTGTTTGGGAGCCACATCGCACGACTGCACAATTGTCAGTTAAAGCGATGCAGTGCCGAATCGCAAAAAGGGCAAGGTCCTTAACCTGCATAATGGTCCGAGTCTTAATGTGGTTGTAAACCCCACTTTTTGACTTATACCTACAGATAAGCCTATAATAAGGCTTCCCTGTAGGTATAAAGAATATCTTCTAAACCTGTACGGTTTAAGAGATATTCCCCTCGCAATGCGCCGCTGATTGCAGCGGCGCATGCGCGGGGGGGATCCTCGGCTGAAGGGCCGGCCACCGCCGACCCTTGCCGGAATGAAATCTCCCGCGCGCATTCGCGGGAGTGACGTCATCGCTGCTCCAGCCAATCACAGCGCTGGAGCGGCGATACCCGGAAGACACGCCGGCGTGGACCAGGTAAGTTCACTTCTCCTAGTTCCGAGGTAAGTATTTCATAATGAGCTAATATGCGGTGCATATTAGCTCATTATGGCTTTTGCCTTGCAGGTGTCAAAAATAAAAATAAAAGTATATGCGGGATTACAACCGCTTTAAGTGGTTAAATGCTGCCATCCTCTCTGTACTATTATAAGCAGTTTCCCTGTGCCTGTGTTTTGTGAAAAAAACTGCCCGATTGTGCCTGTATGAGCTCCGCTCCAGGCGCTCAGCTGATTCCTCTCCTCCTTCTCTCTCCGGCTCACAGCTGCAGTGGGCGGGGCCAAGCCCTTACATCAGCAGGTAAGGAGGAGGAGAGACGAGAGAGAGAGAGACACCCATTATCTGCATAGGCAGTTTTCTAGTAAAGGTGAACTATCCCTTTAACCACTTAAGACCCGGACCAATACGCTGGCAAATGACCCAAGGGGTTTTTGCGATTCGGCACTGCGTCGCTTTAACAGACAATTGCGCGGTCGTGCGACGTGGCTCCCAAACAAAATTTGCGTCCTTTTTTTCCCACAAATAGAGCTTTCTTTTGGTGGTATTTGATCACCTCTGCGGTTTTTATTTTTTGCGCTATAAACAAAAATAGAGCGACAATTTAAAAAAAAATGCAATATTTTTTACTTTTTGCTATAATAAATATCCCCCAAAAATATATAAAAAAACATTTTTTTTCCTCAGTTTAGGCCGATACGTATTCTTCTACATATTTTTGGTAAAAAAAATCGCAATAAGCGTTTATCGGTTGGTTTTCGCAAAATTTATAGCGTTTACAAAATAAGGGATAGTTTTATTGCATTTTTATTAATTTTTTTTTTTTACTACTAATAGCGGCGATCAGCGATTTTTTTCGTGACTGCGACAATATAGCGGACACTTCGGACAATTTTGACACATTTTTGGGACAATTGTCATTTTCACAGCAAAAAATGCATTTAAATTGCATTGTTTACTGTGGAAATGACAGTTGCAGTTTGGGAGTTAACCACAGGTGGCGCTGTAGGGAATGTGTGCCCTAATGTGTGTGTTTACAACTGAAGGGGGGTGTGGCTGTAGGTGTGACGTCATCGATCGCGTCCCCCTATTACAGGGATGACGCGATCGATGCTCCGGCCACAGAGAAGCACGGGGAAGCCGTGTGTACACACGGCTCTCCCCGTTCTTCCGCTCCAGGGACGGATCGCCGCACTGCAGCGGCGATCGGGTCCGCGAATCCCGCGGTCCCGGTCCTGGAGCTTCGGACCGGGTCGCGGGCGAGCGCCCGCGGGCGCGCGCCCGCGACCCACGGCTGGGTACTAAAACCAACGTATATATACGTTGATGTGCCCAGCCGTGCCATTCTGCCGACGTAAATGTGCAGTAGGCGGTCCTTAAGTGGTTAAACCACACAGACACTTATTTTCAATGTTTTACTTGAAGCTATTTTTTTTTTTTTGGGGGGGGGGGGGTTAACAAAGGATCTTGTTCCCTTATGTAGCACTATCCCTGAAGGAGCTGCTGAATATATTCGGGTGGCATGTTACCTCTATTTCCTCGCCGTCAAGGGTAATGGATGAGAGCTGAAAAAGTTCAATGTCCACACTTTACACTTCTACAGTTGCGATGTCCGCCAGGCACCCGCGATGGCTCCTGAGAAAGACAAAATGGAGGTCAGTGTAAATAGACAGATCTCCATTCTGCCAGAGGTGAGGAGACTGATCAGTTGTTCCTAATGCTTAAGAACAACGATCGGTCTCCTCCCCCAGGCAGTCCCACCCCCCCACAGTTAGAAACACTCCATAGGTAACACATTTAACCCCTTGTGTTAACTTCTTCCCTGTCTATGACATTTATACAGTAATCAGTGGCTATTTTTAGCACCGATCGCTATATCAATAATCCCAAAGTGTCAAAAGTGTCTGATTTGTCCCCTGCAATGTCACAGTCCAGATAAAAATCACAGATTGCCGCAATTACTAGGAAAAAATAATAATAATAAAAATGCCATAAATATATCTTTGTTCTCCACAGAGTCACGGCATTGATTGGATAGATTGATAGCAGCCCAGCCATTGGCTTCCGCTGCTGTCAATCAAATCTAATGACGTGGCCACCGTGGGGCGGCAGTATGCCACCGACACCAAAATATATTCGCTTTTGCTTGGGTGGGCTCATGGCGCAATGCTCTGCTCTCCGAGCCCATCCAGTTTTGAAGCCTAGTAAAACTTTGTGCTTCAAAAAAATATCCCCTGTAAGGCCTCTTTCACACTGAGGCGCTTGAAAAACTGCCAGTAAAACACTGAGCGCTTTTCAGGCTTTCAATTCATTTCAATGGAGAGGGGTGTTTTTTCACCGCTCTGTCAGCGCACTGCCCCAGTGTGAAAACATTCCATGATTTTAATAGAAATACGCTTTCGTAAGCTTTTCAGGCATTTTTTTTTTTTTTTGTGAAAGCGCCTGAAAAGCGCATCAGTGTAAAAGTGGTCTATTTCAGGAACCTGGCGTCCTGAAAGGGTCCGGACTCCTGAATAGGGGGCGACCGTGGCGGCCATGGACAATATATATTCTATTATACATATATAAAGGAGAGTGGCGTGATAGACGGGCGGCGCCGTGCACCCCTAATGGACAGGCCGCCACTGCGATGTGTGTTTAGGCTTTGGGGTGCACACCCTAATGCAATTGGCTGCGCATACCAAAGGTGCTGCCCCTATGCGATGTGCAAAACCGCATGAGAATTGCGCTTTTAAAACCGTGTATGAGGAACGCTTGTTCCCGCTCTGCAATATGTGAATGAGGCCTCAGTGATTAAATCAGCTGCTGAGGGGGGTAATCATGTGAGATTTGAATGTGAGTTTTATTATAACGTGGTTTATTATGAGGTGAATTAGGAGTACAAGTCATGGTTGTGACTGGCCATTCTGTACAATGCTCCGTGCTGAGTGTCCAGTGAGCACACAACAGGTTAACCTGCAGGAATGAGTCGAAGTGGGCGGGGCTTCCCTAACGTAGCCACGTCAGCCTTGACTTGTGTGTCATGAATAAAGTTTAAACACTTTGAACAGCGCGCTACGCCTGCTGGGAGTTGTAGTCTGCGGCGGATCCGCTCACGGGCTGCAGGCTGGCACCGAGCTGAGCGCAGGAGGAGGGGAGCCATCCAGCCGGGCACGGACGGAGCTGTGGGAGGTAATGCGGGTACATGGCAGCCATGTGTGCACACAGACGGCGGGGATCGTGGCATGTGATCGGTGTTGGGTCGGTAGAGAGGGGAGGAGGAGGGGGAGATCGGACAGGAACGGTGTGTTGGGTCTGGTGTAGTTCGGGGAAAGTTATTAGGAGTGACACTCAGTACCCCCTCCCCTCCCCCTCACTATATCCTACATAGGAGAAGTTTAGGGAGAACTTTGCTGGGCTCTGATTGGCTGATAGGATTTGGTAGCCTGCAGGGCTCTTCCTTAACTTTTATTATTCTGTATAATGTAGAATCTTCATATCAGATCCTCTGTACATTATAAAGAACTCGCTCACGCCCCGGGCGTTAATTGGCACAGGACGGGCGCAAAAAAATGAAAAATAAAAATTCTTGTGCATTGGAATAGCGTAGGAATGCGTCAAAGTAATGCGATTCAGGCCGTTTTGGAGGAACGCACGCAAAATCCCACACAAAAAAAATGCGCTGATCTTACAAATGCATGGTGCTGGGGGAGTATCGGTGCGTTGGTGTGGGTTCAGGAATAGCGTAGGCGTGCGTCAACGAGATGCTTCAGACTGTTTTGGAGGAACGCACGCAAGATCACCTTAAATTAATGTGTTTATCTTACAGACCCACAGCGCTGGGGAAAAAAAATAAAAATCTTTGTGCATTGGTGTGCGTTCAGGAAAAGCGCAGGAATGCGTCAACGTGATGCTTCCGGCTGGTTTGGAGGAACGCATGCAAAATTACGCAAAATAAATAAATATACTCATCTTACAGACATGGCATTGAGGGAAAAATAAAATTCTTGGTGCATTGGTGTGCGTTCTGGAATAGCGTAGGCATGCGTCAACGTGGCACGCTAAAGGCTGTTTTTGAGGGACGCACGCAAGGTCACCCACAATTAATGCGCTTATCTTACAGACACATTGTTCTGGGGAAAAAAAATTTAAATCTCAGTGTGCTGGTGCGCGTTCAGGAAAAGTGTATGCGTCAGGCTGGTTTGGGGGAACGCACGCAAAATTACGCCCAAACTTTTTTTTTTTATTTACTCATCTTACAGACATATGGTGTTGATGGGCGGGATCTTGGTGCGTTCTGAAATAGTGTAGGTGTGCGTCAACGTGGCACACTTCAGGCCGTTTTGGAGGAATGCCCACAATTAATGCGCTTATCTTACAGACGCATTGTGCTGGGGGGGAAAAAAAATCTGTGTGCTCGGCGAGATGCTTCAGGCTGGTTTGGAGGAACGCACGCAAAATTACACAAAAATAAAATAAATGTACTCATCTTACAGACATATGGAGTTGATGGGGGGAGAATCTCTGTGCGTTCTGAAATAATGTCGGTGCGCGTCAACGCAGCACGCTTCAGGCTGTTCTGAAGAAATGCCCATAATGCGCTTATCTTACATACATATGGTACTGGGGGGTGCGTTGGCGTGGGTTCTGGAGTAGGGTAGCGAACGCACACAAAATTACGCACATTTTTTTTATTTATTTTTTTACTCATCTTAGACATATGGGGGGGGGGGGGGGAATCTTGTTCGTTGGGGTGCGTTCTGGAATAGCTTAGGTGTGCGTCAACGCGGCATGCGTCGGGCTGTTTTGGCGGGAATGCACGCAAGGTCACCCACAATTAATGCGCTTATCTTACAGACACATTGTGCTGGGGGAAAAAAAACAAATCTCAGTGCGCTGGTGTGCGTTCAGGTAAAGTGTATGCGTCAGCGAGATGCTTCAGGCTGGTTTGGAGGAGCGCACGCAAAATTACGGCCAAACTTTTTTTTATTTTTTACTCATCTTACAGATATATGGTGTTGGGGGGGAATCTCGGTGCCTTCTGAAATAACGTAGGCGTGCGTCAACGCAGCATGCTTCAGGCTGTTCTGGAAAAACGCCCATAATTAATGCGCTTATCTTACAGACATATGGTGCCGGGGGGGAATCTTGTGCGTTGGTGTGGGTACTAGAATAGCGTAGCCGTTGAGGAACGCACACAAAGTTACGCAAAAAAAAATGTACTCCTCTTACAGATATATGGTGCTGGGGGGGCAAAAAAAAATCTTGTGCGTTCGGGAATAGCGTGGACGTGCGTTAGCGAGATGCTTCAGACTGTTTTGGAGAAACCCGCGCAAGATAACCTAAAATTAATGCGTTTATCTTACAGACGCACGATGCTGGGGAAAAAACAATCGTTGTGCGTTTTGGAATAGCGTAGGCGTGCGTCAACGTGGCACGCTTCAGGCTGTTTTGGAGGAACGCACACAAGATCACCCACAATTCATGCGTTTATCTTACAGACACATGGTGCTGGGGGAAAAAAATAAATAAATCTCGGTGCGTTGGTGTGGGTTCTGGAATAGCGTAGCGTCGAAACGCACCCAAAATTACGCAAAAAAAAATAAAAAAAAATGTACTCATCTCACACATATGGTGCTGGGGGGAATCTTGGTGCGTTCAGGAATGGTGTAGCCGTGCGTCAATGGAGGCGCTAATGGCACCCTTGTACAAGTTAACCACTTAAGGACCTTGCCTGTTTTTCAGATTTGGTGTTTACAAGACTTAACAGTTTTTTTTTTTTTTGCTAGAAAATAGCTTAAAACCCTTAAACATTATATAATATTTTTTTTTTTTTTTCTAACACCCTAGAGAATAAAATTGCCATTGCAATACTTTTTGTCACACCGTATTTGTGCAGCGGTCTTACAAGCGCACTTTTTTTTGAAAAAAAAAAAAAAACACTTTTTTTTTTTTTTTAATTAAAAAATAAGACCACAGTAAAGTTAGCCCAATTTTTTTTAATTTTTTTTTTATATTGTGAAAGATAATGTTATGCCGAGTAAAATAATACCCAACATGTCACGCTTCAAAATTGCGCCCGCTCGTGGAATGGCGTCAAACTTTTACCCTTAATCTCCATAGGCGACGTTTTAAAAAAATTCTATAGGTTGCACCTTTTGAGTTAGAGGAGGTCTAGGGCTAGAATTATTGCGCTCGCTCGAACGATCGCAGTGTGGTTTGAACACCATTTTCATATGCGGGCAGCCGGGCGCTACTCACGTATGCATTCACTTCTGCGGCGAGCTCGCTGGGACGGGGCGCTTTAAGTTAAAATGTTTTTGTTTCTTTTTTTTTTTTTACACACTTAAAAAAATAAATAAAAAAAAATCACTTTTATTCCTATTAGAAAAAAGCATGACCGGTCCTCTTCAATATGAGATCTAAAAATGCAAAAAAAAAAGTGTCATTTGAAAAAATAACAAGAAAATGTCCCTTTTAAGAAGCATGGGCCGAAGTGATGTTCCACCCTGCTATGCTATGGAGACGGGAGGGGGCCATCTTGCCCTCATTCGTATCCCAGCCGAGCAGGAGGAAGGACCTGATCGCCTCCGCCGCTGCCGACGTCTGCGGTAAGCGGCGGAGGGCGCAGGAGAGCGGCAGGGGGGCCTCTCCCGCCGCCGATAACTGTGATCTTGCGGTGAATCCGCCACGAAGACCACCGTTATTGTTTAGAGGACCGCCCACTGAAAAGATGGATATCTCGGTTGTGGCAGCAGCTGCTGTTACCGAGATATCCATCTTTAAAAAAATGACCTATATAGACAGTGAGGGGTCCTTAAAGCAGATCTCCACCCTAAAGTGAAGATCCGCTGATCGTAACCCTCCACCCCCTCCGGTGTCACATTTGACACCTTTCAGGGGGGAGGGGGGTGCAGATACCTGTCTAAAGACAGGTATCCGCACCCACTTCCGGCCCGCAGTCTCGGGCAAAAGACGGGCTTTTCCCGTTGTATGCTGGGAACTCTCAGCTCCCAGCACACAGCGGGAGCCAATCGCGGGCGCAGCGCGACTCGCGCATGCGCCGTAGGGAACCGGGCAGTGAAGCCGCAGCGCTTCACTTCCTGGTTCCCTCGCCGTGGATGGAGGGGGGAGCAGCAGGGTGACGAGCGATCGCTCGTCCTCTGCTGCGGACGCCGCTGGACTCCAGGACAGGTAAGTGTCCTAATATTAAAAGTCAGCAGCTGCAGTATTTGTTGCTGCTGGCTTTTAATATTTGTTTTTGGTGAACCATCCGCTTTAAGTGGTTAATAACGTGACAAAACACATGGCCCCTTTGTTGTGTGGGGTTTTTATTTTTTGGCGAGTTGTTAACCATAGGGCAGCCCATTGAGATTATTAGAAGTGAATGCAGCCTAATGCACTGTATGAAAAATCGTCCGAAATTTGGTAATTTGGACAGTTTGTTCATTTTTCGGCCAGTTAATGGGTACAAAATCCATAATCATTGGGACAATTTGAGCTCAAAAAAGGAAGGATAAGTTTGGAAATTTTCTCCCGAATGAACAATAAATTAAAAGGTTAATGTGTTTCCCTTCTGAACTGTCTGCACTAGGTATATCTAAAAAAAAAAGAAAAAAGATTAACCACTTAAGACCCGGACCAAAATGCAGGTAAAGGACCTTGCCCCTTTTTGCGATTCGGCACTGCGTCGTTTTAACTGACAATTGCGCGGTCGTGCGACGTGGCTCCCAAACAAAATTGGCGTCCTTTTTTTCCCCACAAATAGAGCTTTCTTTTGGTGGTATTTGATCACCTCTGCGGTTTTTATTTTTTGCGCTATAAACAAAAATAGAGCGCCAATTTTAAAAAAAATGCAATATTTTTTACTTTTTGCTATAATAAATAATATCCCCCAAAAATATATAAAAAAAACATTTTTTTTCCTCAGTTTAGGCCGATACGTATTCTTCTACGTATTTTTGGTAAAAAAAAATCGCAATAAGCGTTTATCGGTTGGTTTTCGCAAAATTTATAGCGTTTACAAAATAAGGGATAGTTTTATTGCATTTTTATTAATTTTTTTTTTTTACTACTAATAGCGGCGATCAGCGATTTTTTTTTTTTTTTTTTTTTTTTTTTTCGTGACTGCGACAATATGGCGGACACTTCGGACAATTTTGACACAATTGTCATTTTCACAGCAAAAAATACATTTAAATTGCATTGTTTACTGTGGAAATGACAGTTGCAGTTTGGGAGTTAACCACAGGTGGCGCTGTAGGGGATGTGTGACCTATGTGTTGTGTTTACAACTGTAGGGGGGTGTGGCTGTAGGTGTGACGTCATCGATCGCGTCCCCCTATTACAGGGATGACGCGATCGATGCTACGGCCACAGAGAAGCACGGGGAAGCCCCCCTGTTCTTCCGCTCCAGGGACGGATCGCCGCACTGTAGCGGCGATCGGGTCCGCGAATCCCGCGGTCCCGGTCCTGGAGCTTCAGGCCGGGTCGCGGGTGCGCGCTCGCGGCCCACGGCTGGGTGCTAAAATCAACGTATATATACGTTGATGTGCCCAGCCGTACCATTCTGCCGACGTAAATATGCAGTAGGCAGTCCTTAAGTGGTTAAAGGAGTTGTAAATAAAATATATATTTTTTTGTTGCTGAAATGACTGTTTACAGGGTTTAGAGACATAATAGTTAACTGATTCCTTTTAAAAATGATTAAAATAGAAAAAAAATCAATCCTATAATGTACCTGCAGTTTCTAGTTTGGTGTTTGCATGTTTCCTGCCTGTGCTGTACAGAGCCACAGTGCCAATACAGGGCAGTGATGGTTTGGAAAACGAAAGTGATTGGTGCTGAGGGGTTTTAGACACACAGTAATCACACCTTCTTGATTAGTGACCACAGAGAGAAAGCTCCCAGCACTGTGGTCATCAGGAAACAGACAACCAGGAAGCTGCAACTTGAGAGCAAAAACGAACAATGATGACATGAAAACAGCACTGCATTGAGGTAAAGGAAGCTATTAAGATAAAAAAAATTCTATTACAAACCCTTTTAACCACTTAAGACCCGGACCAAAATGCTGCTAAATGACCTTGCCCCTTTTTGCGATTCGGCACTGCGTTGCTTTAACTGACAATTGCGCGGTCGTGCGACATGGCTCAAAAACCAAAATTTGCGTCCTTTTCTTCCCACAAATAGAGCTTTCTTTTGGTGGTATTTGATCGCCTCTGCGATTTTTTTATTTTTCGCGCTATATACAAAAATAGAGCGACATTTTTGAAAAAAAAAATCAATATTTTTTTACTTTTTTGTTATAAGAAAAATCAAATTGACTAATATTTAGTTTATCATTTAGGCCAAAATTTATTTAGCCAATAAAAAAAAATCGCAATAAAAAAAATAAAAATTAGCTACCTAGCGGGAACAGCGACACTAATACAGCGATCAGAAAAATGATCGCTTAGTGATGCTGGCAATAGGGAGTGAAAGGGTTAACTAGGGTGGTGATCAAGGGGTTAAAACTTTATTGGGGGGGGGGTATGGGGGCTACCCTGAACCTAACACTAACTGACTGTCACACTGCCTGTCACACTGCCTGTCACACTGACACTAAATACAGTAATCATACATGTATGATTACTGCATTCAGTGACACTGTGACAGGGGGGAGGGGGGGCGATCGGGGGGGTTAAATGTGCCTATGTGTAGTGTGTGTCAGTGTAGTGTTGTGCAGACTTACTGTGCGATGTGATCTCTCCTCAGCGGTGGTTGAAAAAAACGCTGAAGGAGAGATCACATCGCTTCCTCCTTCCTGTGTTTACACAGGAGGAGGAAGTGACAGGGCGGGGGGGGGGCGCGCGGATTGGCTGAGAGCGATCCGGAGGGGGCGGACAAAAACGAATAGCCGCCCCCTCATCCTGGATCGCTCGGCCAGCTACGGGGACCGCCGCATGTACGGGGGGGGTCCGATCGAACCCCCTCAAGGCACCAACGTATATATATACGTTGATGTGCCTGTCGGTGCCATTCTGCCGACGTAAATGTACATGCGGCGGTCCTTAACTGGTTAATTTATGTCCATCGTATGATTTGTTGTCATTCCATGATGGCACTGTCGTTTGCGGTCGAATGTTCGTTTTTCAAAAATTTGGCCGATTTTTCGTATAGTGTATGGCCAGCATAAGTGCGTTGAATTATTATTATAATACAGGATTTATATTGCACCAACAGTTTGCGCAGCGCTTTACAACATGACAGACAATACAATTCAATACAGAAGGGATCAGAGGGCCCCGCTCATTAGAGCTTACAGTCTAGAAGATTTAAAAAGTAGTTTGACTCTTGATTTGGACGGTACAGGAGAAAAAAAACGCATGTCGGTGCTCATGCATCTTCTGTGCAGCGTGGTGCGAGTGAGTCCTAATTTAGAAGTCTGGTTTGCTGTGAGCTGATATTGGTTTACCGCACCTTGAGGCGATTTCAGTTTGCATTTTTTGCTCTATACAAGTTACTCTGATCAAACGGTAGTAGAAGAAGCCTGTGCTGTTTTCGCTCATTCACAGCCAGGGGGGTAGAACCAGGGGGTTGAGCTGCAGTTTTACCGCTTACCTGCATGTTGACTTCATTTAGCCACTTTGGTAGCAGACACGCTCTCTGTTTTGTATTTTTTCTTTTGAAACACCATGGTTTTTGTTTTGTTTGAGTTGATTGGTAGTGCCCATGTGTCTTTTTTTTTTTTTTTGCTTTTGCTTTTTCTTTTCTTTTCTTTTCTTTTCTTTCTTTCTTTCTTTCTTCTCCTGTGACCCGTTTTCATGCAGTATCAGTCTGATGCACCACCCACCGAGGTAAATATGAATAGCCAAAATTGGCCAAACCCATACTTTTAAAACTAAAAATTTTGAACAAAATTCCACTAGTGTAAAGCCAGCATTAGATCCTTATGCTTTCTGTTGTTCACCACCCCCAGGGTTGTAGTCATGTGCGACCCTCAGACTATTCCCTATATCAGGCCTCGACAACATCCGGGCGCCAGGTCGCAATTGCGAAACAAGAAATTGTGACCTGGCACCTGGGAAAGCTTAGGGCTGCAGAAGGCCGCAAAGCCGCGGCCTCAATTACCGGCCGGTAATTGAGGCCGCGGCCTTTACAGAAGGAAGGTATCTAGGAGTGCCCATCTTGTGGTGGCCGTTGGCATTACAGGTAGCAAAAAACAGCAGTTCTAATGTGTGTTTTTTTTTTTTTTTTTTTTTTTTTACTGCCATCTTCTTCCCTCTAATTAGAACCCCCAAACTTTATATATATTTTTATTCTAACACCCTAGATAATAAAATGGTGGTCATTGCAATACTTTCTGTCACACGTCGACGTTTAAAAATTCTACAGGTAGCATGTTTTGAGTTACAGGGGAGGTCTAGGGCTAGAATTATTATTCTTGCTCTACCAATCGCAGCGATACCTCACATGTGTGGTTTGAATACCGTTTACATATGCGTTCGCTTCTGCGCGCAAGCTTGGGGGGACGGGGTGCGTTTTTTGGCTCCTAACTTTTTTAGCTGGCTCCTAGATTCCAAGCATATTTGTCAAACCCTGTCCTATATGACTTTTTTTTATTTATTTGACTTGGACTTCTGCAACCATAATGCTTGTGTATTCTACTTTTATTCGAATAAACCTTTATTACAAAAAAAAAAAAACAGGTTTGTGGTCTGATAAGCGGGCACCACCACTATGGTCGGCTCAGGATGTGGTGTAACACTTTTGAGATAATTTCAGACCCGAAATTCGTCTTATCGGCTTTGGGCAGCTGGTGGCTGTTATCTGTGCGGTCTGGTGACACACAGAATACTGCATGAGACCAAATGCATACATAAAAAGTACCACTAGGGGGATAGCTGTCCTTTTTTAAAGGTTGTTTGATGTATGTAACTTCTTTGGGTTCAGTCTGAAAAGGTGCATTTTTTTTTTTTTTTATTACAGTAAAACCTTGGTTTGCGAGCATAATTCGTTCCAGAAACATGCTTGTAATCCAAAGCACTTGTATATTAAAGCATTTTTTTTACAGGGTATAAAAGAGAAGAGGCACCTCTAAAGCCGGCCATACACAGTTCGAATTTCGGAAGAATTGTCTTTCGAAAATCACATCAAAGAATTTTCGTACAAATTTCGCACAGTTAGTGGGCTGCAGCAACAGGCGATTTTCGTGCGGGAATCAAATTTTTGAGGAATCGGACATATTGGAAATGTTTTGAAAAACAAACAATTTTCTAATCAATGATGGGAGAATCGTGCGAAAAATGTAATAGGAAAAAAAATGCGCATGTGCAAGAAAAGAATATTCCCAGCCACGAAAATTCTTTTTCCCTTATCGTCTTTCAGGACAGCACCTTGAGAGAGCGTGGCTCCACCCACTTGACAGGAAACACACCTCCACCAAACTTCTTAAAAGGGAGGTTCCCTCCACTTATCAGTTTTTGTGTTTCCTCCGGCGGGAACACATGTGGGGGTTAGGAGCTCTCCAGGTTTCCTGGAGAGGTTTTTTTCTTTCTATCTCCCTACTCCACCTTTTTTTCTACCTACCTCAGAGAGTCTGTTCCTCCCATTCACGGGTTAGAGAGTGCCTTGTGCATGGGCTCCTTCTCCCTCATCAAGTGCTCAGTGAGCCAGGACTGCTCCAGGACGCTGCCCCCCTGGCTAGGTACTCGCGCGGACGTTCCTTACTTTTTTCCGTCCAAACCGACGCCGGCGCCATCTTGGGAAGGTCAGCTGGTGACTTCCTTACTCCAGCTGCTTCCCCCGGAAATGAGGTAACCGGAAGGGGCGGGGGTCTTACGAGCGGGCGCAGTTCCACCCAGAAGCGCTGAGGGAGGAACGGGTCTGGTGCCTTATTAGTTGGTTCTGGTCCGGTGCAGCGGCACTAGTGGAGTCCGGAACCGGCGTTCTGCCACCAAGCATCACGCTACTGCCCTCAAGTATGGAAGGGGGATCCGCAGCGAGTGGGACAGGCACTGGCACCAGCAAGACACAGGTAAGGGGTAGACTTGTGTTCTACCCTTAGTTACTTGGAGGTCTCTCTCCAGCTCTCTCTCTCTCTCTCTCTCTCTCTTGGGGGGAGTGAGTGGCTTTTTTTTTCCCCCCCTGGTGGCGGGGGCCTGTTTGGGCACGTGAGTGTATAAGGATCTCTCACTGTGCACCTTTGGTGAGCACCTTGATGGGTTGTTCAGGTTATCTCACATGGTTGGTTTTTTGTTTTTCCCCTTTTGTTTCCTTTCCTTATCAGGCCAAAGGCTCTGAACCCGGAAACAAAAAGAAATGTCCTTCATGCAAAGCTAAACTTTCTGAAGGATGGAGAAAAGCTTTATGTCAATCATGTGTTGACTCCTTGGTGAAAGAAGAAGCTTCTGCTGCCTGCAGCGACATAATTGCTTCTGTAAAGAAGGAGTTGGATGCTACGATTCAATCCTTTAAATCTTCACTCATGAAACCATCTGTGAGCCAAGCCTCTACCTCACAAGACTCACCTTTAGTTCCTGTAGTGGAGGCAGAAGAGAGTCCTCTGAACCAGGACGGTCCCCCTCCCTCACATTCCCAGGAATCGGAAGAGGAGGAAGACGAATTAGAAAATATATCTTCTAAATATAAATTGTCTTTGGACCAAGTGGATGACCTCCTTAAAGCTGTGCATGCAACTTTGGGCTTGGAGGAGGAGCGCAAAGAGCTATCCTTACATGACAGGATGTATGCGGGTCTCTGTGAGCCCAAAATACGTACTTTTCCTGTTCATTCTGTGATTTCTGACTCAATCATGAGGGAATGGGCTGATCCAGAAAAGAAACCTTTCTTTGCTAAAGCTCATAAAAGAAGGTTTCCGTTTGATGAGGATCCAGCAGCTCTTTGGAATAAGACTCCAAAAATTGATGCAGCCTTTTCTCAGGTCTCAAGGTCTTCGGACCTGGCGTTTGAGGACATGGGGATTCTTAAGGAACCCATGGATAAAAAGATGGACCAGCAGTTAAAGAGGGCCTGGCAATCCATCTTAGGCAACCTTAAGCCAGCAATGGCAACCACCGTATTATAACGGAAAATAGAATAGGGCAAAGAGGAGGGGGATTGGCGGTGATTCATAAGACACGTCTTGCGATCACAAAACCAAGCCTCCAAAACCCTCTTCCATTCATGGAAACCCTTACTCTCCAACTGCAAGTAAACGGCCAGGAGACCGTCCAGATTCTACTCTGCTATAGGCCACCTGGCCCCAAGTCGCAGCTGCTCCCATCTTTGACGGATTTTGTCTCCACCTACACCCTGAATAGCAGACACCTTTTGCTGCTCGGGGACTTCAATCTCTGGGCCAACTCCCCGCAGGACCCCATTGCTGACGCCTGCATCGACCACCTAGAAGGATTAGGGCTTCAGCAACTAGTATGTGGGCCCACACATGCTTCAGGTCATACGCTCGATCTTATTTTCAGACAAGATCTGGAAATAAAAATCTTGGAAAATGAACCATTGCCATGGACAGATCACCATGCAATTAAATTCATTATTTCCGATTTCCCCCCCTTAATAAAAACATCAAATCCAGTGACAACACACTGGACTAGATGTCAGAAGAAGCTCCACTCTGAGCTTTTCAAAGCCACATTAGGGGAAAAAATAAATACAATTCAGCCGCACCAAACAGCGGAAGAAACATTGGTGGCCATAAACACAGCACTATTGCAGTCAGCTGACTTGATAGCGCCTAAACGAAAGACCCAGATCAGGAAAAATAACTCTGGCTGGTTCAACAACCAGCTGGCGTTACTGAAGCAAGAGCGCAGAAGGGCAGAGGCAGCCTGGAAAAGAAACTCTTCAGATGAGAACCTCTCGATCTACAAGGTAATAACTAGAAAATACTACAAACAAATCTTTGAAGCCAAGAAGAATTACTTTTCGGAGGCTATCAACGGTGCCCTAAATCGCCCCCGCGAACTCTTCAAGCTGGTCACCCAGACCATGAATCCAGGATGTCTTGTGGCCCCCAACTTGGATTCACAAGAATTTTGCGATGAGTTAGCGGATTGCTTCATTACCAAAATTGAGGCAATCCGGCAAGGCATTCAGCAAAACAATCGCTCTTCCAGCCCCCCCCGGAGTCGATTACACTGCACCGGCAGTAAGTCACCACAGTTAGGTGAGTTCAAGCTGGAACCCATCTCCATTCAGACCACTAAAAATATCATCGGCACTCTGCGCAACAGCACTGCGCCAAATGATATTATCCCCACTAAACTGCTGAAGGAATGCGCCGACATCTTGGCACCTCCTGTCACGCAGCTTGTCAACCAATCCTTCAAGGAGGGCATAATGCCCTCCCAGTTGAAGGAGGGCTTCATTCAACCCATCCTGAAGAAAGCCACCCTGGATCCTAAGGATCCACTCAACTGGCGCCCCATAACAGGCCTAAATGCTCTCTCCAAGGTAATGGAGAAAGCAGTGGTACAGCAGCTGCAACAGCATCTAGACACCCACAACTTACTCGACCCATTTCAATCAGGATTCCGTCCCGGACACGGGACGGAAACTGCATTGCTTAAGATATGGGACGACGTTCTCGAGGCCGCAGACGAAGGAGAATCATCTCTTCTGGTTCTGCTGGACCTAAGCGCAGCCTTTGATACAGTAGATCACAAGCTGTTGCTGACTCGGCTGGCTAAAGTAGCTAAAGTCGCAGAACGCGATCTATCCTGGTTCTCTTTTTTGGAAAACAGATCGCAAATAGTGAAGCTAGGACCCTTCACTTCTGAACAACGCACATTATCGTGCGGGGTCCCTCAAGGATCTCCCCTGTCGCCGATGTTATTCAACATCTATGTGCGTCCTCTTTTCGAAATCATCAGCAGCCAAAAACTGCTATATCACTCCTATGCAGATGACACGCAACTGTACTTCCGCATTTGCAATAAAAAGGATCACCACCTCAATCTAGAGACATGCCTCTCTCTGATAGAGGACTGGATGACAAAGAGTTATCTCAAACTCAACGGAGCAAAAACAGAACTTCTTCTGTTTCACGCCAAGCGTAGGAATCTATCGACACCAACTTGGATCCCGCCGCCCATTCTGGGCAAAATTATCACCCCTAGCGCCAAAGTCAAAAGTCTTGGGGTCATCTTTGACTCCGACATGACAATGAACGCACAAATAGGGTCAGTAGTCAGCGGATCTCACCATCTGCTGCGCCTACTACGCAGACTCACGCCTTTTATTCCCAAGAAAGACTTAGCGGTCGTGGTGGGAGCGATTGTAAATTCCAGACTGGACTATGCAAATGCCCTTTACCTCGGACTCCCCAAGTACCAGATCGCTCGTCTTCAAGTCGTTCAAAATACGGCCGCCAGACTTGTGACTGGGAAAAAACCCTGGGAATCAATCTCACCTTCACTGAGATCCCTTCACTGGCTTCCAGTTAGAGACAGAATCTCCTTTAAAGCTCTCTGTCTAACGCATAGATGTATCCATGGGAATGCTCCCCATTATCTATGCGAAAAATTACAAGTTCACAATCCCAATCGTATTCTACGATCCACCAATCAAAATCGGCTTCAGATACCAAAAGCCAGATTCAAGTCCAAAGGAGACAGGAGATTCGCTGTCCAGGGTCCCAGACTATGGAACGCCTTACCAGCGAGTATTCGGCTGGAGGAGAACTATCTAGTCTTCAGGAGAAAGATTAAGACGCATCTCTTTTGATCTCAAAGGAGACAGGAACATCAAGCGCCCAGAGGCGATTTGCTTCGCATGTGCTGCGCTATACAAGTTTTTCATTCATTCATTCATTCACCTGCGTCTCCAGAAACGTGGAGTACTGGCTGAGCCAGCTTAAAGCTCATATTGTAGCTGATTCCCCTAAGCAGGAAATCTTAGATTCCTTCTCTACCCTGTCTGCTGCGGTAGCCTATGTCTCAGATGCGTCTGCAGAGTCTATCAGGATGACAGCTAGATCTGCGGCCCTTACTAATTCAGTAAGAAGGGCCTTATGGTTAAAGACCTGGCCCGGGGACACAGCGTCCAAAAACAAACTGTGTGGAATCCCTTTTCAGGGGGATTTTTTTGTTTGGTCCTGAGTTAGATACAGTACTCGATAGGACCGCAGACAAGAAAAAATCTTTCCCGGTCAAAAAGAAGGGTCAGTCGGGTAAAAAGTTTTTTCGTCCCCCAAGGGCTCAACAACAGAGTAAGCCTCAAGAGAGGAAAAAGGTCTGGTCAGGGCAGAGGGGAAAGGGCAAAAGCAATGTCCTTTTCAATCCTCCTGCGACAACCAGCAAAACCCAGTGACAGCCAGTTGCAGGTAGGGGGGAGACTTCAACGCTTCCTCCCTTTTTGGGCCAGCATAACAGAAAATCAGTACATTCTCGCTATGCTGTCTCTAGGCTACAAGATAGAATTCTCGGACCCTCCCCCAGAGAGGTACCTTCTGACAGACTTACCAGGAGATATTGTCAAGTCCCTAGCCATGAAGAACCTTTTAAAGGATCTGAGAAAGCAGGGGGTTGTAATCCCAGTACCAGAGGGGGAGCTTTACCAGGGGTTTTATTCCCATGTATTTATGGTAAGAAAACCGTCCGGAAGCTTCAGGCTCATTCTCAATCTAAAGCCTTTAAACAGATCAGTCCTATACGAAAGGTTTTGCATGGACTCAATCTTTACGGTGAAAAACCTGTTAACAAAGGGTTGCTTTATGGCGTCTATCGATTTGAGAGACGCCTATCTGCATATCCCCATAGCTTCCCAATCCCAAAGATTTTTGAGATTGGCAGTAAACATGGGAAGGGAGGTCGTGCACCTTCAGTTCAGGGCCCTCCCCTTCGGCCTCTCCTCGGCCCCGAGAATTTTTACAAAAGTCATGGCAGAGGCTCTTGCTCCGCTCCGCCTTCAGGGTATAGCGGTAGTTCCATACCTAGACGACCTACTCTTCTTTGCCCCCTCCAGGGAAAAATTACTGGAGGATCTCGGAAGAGCTCGCAGCCATCTAGAGGCTTTGGGTTGGATCATAAATTTGGAAAAATCAAATTTCAGCCCAACCCAAGAGGCACAATTTCTGGGGTATCGGATAAGCTCAGTAGAGCAAAGAATTTTTCTCCCAGAGGACAAAAAACTAAAGATAAAAGGGGTCGTTGCCTCCTTACAGACAAATCTAGAGCTGTCCATCAGACAGGTAATGTCAGCCCTAGGAACCCTTACCTCATCTATGCCAGCAGTGCAGTGGGCAAGACTGCACTTCAGGCCCCTCCAGAGCTTCCTTCTGAAGGTGTGGGATCGCAGGACAGAATCTCTGGAAACAAAAGTAAAGATCCCCTCCAGAGTGAAACGGTCACTATGGTGGTGGAGAAGTCAGACCAATCTGTCAGCAGGCCTGTCTTGGTCATTCCCAGTAGAAAGAGTGGTAACGACAGATGCCAGCCTATGGGGATGGGGGGCACACTTGGGTCAGAACTATGTTCAGGGAGTTTGGTCCCAGTCAGAAGCAGGAAAATCCTCCAATTGGAGAGAGCTAAGGGCTGTAGCTTTAGCTTTAGATGCCTTCTCCGCAGACCTTCAAGGTGCCCATGTTCAAGTGTTCTCGGACAATGCCACTACCATTGCTTACTTAAACAGGCAAGGAGGCACAAAAAGCAGATTACTTCAGCTTCTCGCCTTGGGCATCCTAAACTGGGCAGAAAATCATTTGCTGTCCTTATCAGCGGTCCACCTCAAGGGCACTTCAAACATAGTAGCAGATTTTCTAAGCAGAAAACGGATTCAGGAAGCAGAATGGACCCTAAATCCGGAGATCTTCAGGTTAATCACCCAAGCCTGGGGCCTACCACAAATGGATCTATTTGCGTCAAAAGAAAATACGCAACTTCCAGCCTATTTCTCCATTTACAGAAACGACAGTTCCCAGGGAACAGATGCGTTAATTCAGCCTTGGAATTTCCAACTGGCGTACGCCTTCCCTCCTTTTCAGCTAATACCATTAGTGATAAGGAGGATTCAGAAGGAGAAATCAGAAGTAATCTTAATCACCCCATTCTGGCCAAAAAGGGCTTGGTTTACCTCCCTTCTTCGAATGGCGGTCAAACCACCTTGGCGACTACCGCTTCGACAGGACCTACTTCTGCAGGGGCCAGTGTGCCATCAGGGGGTGTCCTCTCTAAACCTCACAGCGTGGTATCTGAGAGGCAGTTATTGATACGGAAAGGTCTGTCCCGACCACTGGTGACTACCTTACTTACTAGTAGAAAGCTGGTTACCAGAAAAATCTATGAAAAATACTGGAAGGTTTACAACTCCTGGTGTCACTCGTCTAATAGAGTGGTAAAGAACCTAGTATCAGTGTTGGAATTTCTTCAGGTTGGGGCAGAAAAGGGCTTATCAAGCAGTACACTCAAAGTACAAACAGCCGCATTAGGAGTCTTTCTGGAAAGGCCGATATCCTCAGAACCTTTGGTTGTCAGATTTTTCAGGGCACTCTCTAGGTCCAGACCAGCTCCTGTACGACACTTCCCGAGTTGGGATTTATCAGTAGTTCTGCGGTCTTTGACGAAAGAGCCCTTTGAACCTTTACAAGATGTCTCTCTGAAGTACCTTACTCTCAAGACCGTATTCTTAGTGGCAATTACAACAGCCAGAAGGATTGGCGAACTGCACGCCCTGTCAATAAAGAAACCCTTCCTATCCGTCTTCACGGACCGGATTGTACTAAAGACTGATCCAGCCTTTCTACCAAAGGTGGCGTCAAGCCTTAATAGGGCGCAGGAAATCGTCATTCCAACCTTCTGCTCCAATCCATCAGGGGAAAGGGAGCGACAATTTCATATGTTGGATGTGAAAAGAACATTGCTACATTACCTCGAAGTGACCAAGGATTTTCGATCCTCAGACTCCTTGTTCATACTTTTCTCAGGAAAAAGGAAGGGCCATCAAGCATCTAAGGGGTCAATTGCTAGATGGCTAAGAACCGCTATTCTGGAAGCCTATTCCCAAGCAGGACTATCTCCCCCGCTGGGCATTAAAGCACACTCTACTAGAGCTCAGGCCACTACATGGGCAGAAATAGCTGGTGCCACCCCAGATCAGATCTGCAAGGCGGCTACGTGGTCAAGTTACCTTACGTTTGTCCGTCATTATAGACTGGATCTTCTGTCAGCAAGCGATCAGGCTTTTGGCAGAAAGGTCTTGCAAGCTGTGGTCCCTCCCTAGAAGTGGGTAAGTCTCTATTATCCTCTCAAGGTGCTGTCCTGAAAGACGATAAGGGAAAAGTCAAGTTAGTCTTACCGGTAACTTGTTTTCCATGAGTCTTTCAGGACAGCGGCAACCCGCCCTTAATGTTTTTAGGAATATTATACTGTGACTAACCATACTCTGTTTATGTGTTCCAGTTTGGGCCGGAGGTTTCTCTACTACTACTGATGATAAGTGGAGGGAACCTCCCTTTTAAGAAGTTTGGTGGAGGTGTGTTTCCTGTCAAGTGGGTGGAGCCACGCTCTCTCAAGGTGCTGTCCTGAAAGACTCATGGAAAACAAGTTACCGGTAGGACTAACTTGACTTTTCTGGAGCAACATGAAGGCTTGGTCGGCTGAATTTCGAAAATCAATGTGGGCATCATTGGATCACAAAAAAAAAAAAAAAACTTTCTGATTTTGAAAAGAAAACTTGTTTGAAATTCAACCGTGTTTGGCCTGCATTAGTGTAGCAATACGTTTCTAAGGGCCCTTTCACATGTGCGGGGACCGTACATTAGATCCATTCAGTCACGTTTTTTTATTATATATATATATATATATATATATATATATATATATATATATATATATATATATATATATATATATATATATATATATATATATATATATATTTTTTTTTTAGAACTTTATTTAATCAGTTTTTCATGAATTTTCCCATGATTGTTTTCCCCAGCGTGGCAGGTGACATGGCAAGTGGACAATCCACAACTTGCGGCAGGTGGGACAATCCACAACTTGCGGCAGGCATATGGTTGCTGACATATGGGTGGACTACAAGTTTAACCATCCCAACCCATCCCCCATCTCACAAACTGCTTACCACGTATCCGACGCTGTTTATTGCTGAGCGACAACCAGTTCGGTGTGACCTCCTCAAAAATTTCTGTCACTGTATTCTGCGCTTCTTTTGTCCCATAAAGCAGGCCTGACATGGACAAGTTGGATGCATATTAAATTACATATTTTGATGAAAAACGGATCGGATGTTAACAGATCGTCCGCTAACGTCCGTTTTCCGTTAAAAAAAAATAGGGTTTTCTTCCGTTCAAAAAAACTGAGCTTAACGGAGATGGGTGTTAACCACTTAAGCCCCAGACCAATATGCTGCTAAATGCCCAAAGGTGTTTTTACAATTCGGCACTGCGTCGCTTTAACAGACAATTGCGCGGTAGTGCAGCGTGGCTCCCAAACAAAATTTGCGTCCTTTTCTTCCCACAAATACAGCTTTCTTTTTATGGTATTTGATTGTCTCTGGGATTTTTATTTTTTGCGATATAAATGGAAGAAGACCGGAAAATTTGAAAAAAAAATGATATTTTCTACTTTTTGTTATAAAAAAAAAATCGAATAAACTAAATTTTAGTCAAACATTTTGGCCAAAATGTATTCAGCCACATCTTTAGCCACAGTCTTTAGTAAAAAAAAAATCGCAATATAAAAAAAAAACTAGCTACCTAGCGGCAACAGTGACACTAATACAGCGATCAGAAAACCGATTGCTTAGTGACACTGGCAATAGGGGGTGAAAGGGTTAACTAGGGCGGTGATCAAGGGGTTAAACCTTAGGGGGGGGGCTACAATGGACGCTAAATGCAATGTTCAGTAAATATATGATCGCTGCTATTAGTGACACTGTGACAGGGGGGTGATCTGAAGGGGTTAAATGTGCCTATGTGTGTGGTGTCAGTACGCCCATCTGCCTGTACGTGCCATTTTGTGGACGTACATATACATGCGGCGGGCGTTAAGTGGTTAACAGGCGTTAGCGGATGCTCGTCCGTTTTTTAATCCGTAAACGGACGTATGAAAAAACGGACGAACGGGGTCCGCACGTGTGAAAGGGCCCTAAATGTTGTACCTTCATTAAAGGAGTTGTAAACATTTTTGGCTAAAATTAATGTCTGCAAGGTAGACAGACAGAACAGTTAATGATTCTGTTAAACGAGTAAATACCTAATTAAATTCCTTCATCTATATCACCTCTGGCATTCTAGTTTCTGTTCTGTCACTTCCTGGTTTGCGGCGCTCGTTCATGTAAGAACTACATTTCCCAGTATGCATTGTGACACGCCCAGTAATTCACAACTCCTTGAAGTCTCCAACACGTAGAGAGCGTCCTGCCACACAGATGTAGTTCCCAGGAGGGGGCGAGCACGTCACTGACCACCGCAGTAAAGCCTCCCTTC
This sequence comes from Rana kukunoris, assembly GCA_029574335.1. Classification (NCBI taxonomy): domain Eukaryota; kingdom Metazoa; phylum Chordata; class Amphibia; order Anura; family Ranidae; genus Rana; species Rana kukunoris. The sequence continues at coordinate 46,231,935 of CM056050.1, read as the reverse complement.
ACGGTGGCGAGTAACAATCAGACAAGCAGGAAGTGAACAGAACAGAGAAGAAATAGAGCAACTTCTGAGCAAAAACGAACAATGAGGAAGTGAAAAGAGGAATGTCTGCAGGTAAAGGATGCTTATTATGAAAACTTTTTTTTTTCCTTTACAATCCCTTTTAAACGTAACCATATTGCTACACTTAGAGGCTCCTCTCTTCTCTTTTATACTCAGTTGTGACATGACACTCTTGCAAAATGGTCTTATAACAAGTTGCTCTCAAACCAAGGTGTAGTAGTGATTTATATAGCGCGACAGTTTATGCAGCGCTTTACAATGTATAGGGGGACAGCACAATTACAGTAGGTACAGGAGGGCCCTTCTCGTAGAGCTTAAATTCTAAAGGGGGGGGGGTACAAAAGGTAATAGCTGCAGAGAACGATTTGACAGGTGTGGCTTTAGGGTTGTTTAGGCCCCTTTCACACTTATGCGATTTGGGACTGCAAAGTCGCATGACACGTTGTACCCATGATTTCCAATGAGTACCATTCATATCTTTGTGAAAGTAGTCCCTGTACTACTTTGCTCCAACTGATGCGAGTCACACAGGCATTCCCTGGTTCGCACAAGTTTAAAGTTGCGGGAGTGTGAAACAGGCCTCAGACATGCCGCCAGGGGGAGGTACATATAGGTGGTTGACCCTCTTTTTACCATCTTAAATTGACAAACATGTTCTACATACCTGCTCGGTTTGTACAGAACAGCCCTGAGTCTCCTCTTCTAGGGTCCCCTGTAGGCGGCCCTGACCCCCCCCCCCTTACCGAGTTATAGCAAGCGCTATAGGCACACTCGTGCAGGCTCTCTCTGTGTATCCATTGACACACAGAGCCTGGCTTGTCCCGCTCCCTTGTTCATGTCTGTGATTTATAGCAGCAAGAGCAATTGTCTGAACCAATAAGGAGGGAGAGGGTAGAGGGAGCCTCTGGTCTTGTGCACATCACTGATTTTTGATATTGGGCTAAGGGGTGTGTGTGTGTATAGGGTGGGGGCCCTGGGAGGGAGCTGCATGCAAGTCCTTTACTCTAAAGTGCCACTTGTCATGGACCTTGGAATTTTCAAGTGTTTCTACTTGAAATCTGTTACACAGTGGGGGGGTCTCTGCCATGTCTTAAGGCTAACTCGCTCTCCCGACGCCCTCATTGTTCTGTGTATGGCTATTGTGTACATTGATTGCCCCCTGGGGCTTCTGTCTCAATACACATAGGTCGGATAGTTTGAATAGAAGTTCTGCTATCTCTGCTGAGTCATTTTGAAGTCCTCATTTGCATGGAAGAAGACCTGAAGGGGGACTGCATGGACTTTACAATTGACCAATAGGAAAGCGGTTGTTGGGGGCGGGATGTTCCAAATTCTGTATAAAAGTGTGTTGTGTACTTCCATTAAAAGAGTCCTGTTTGAACTTGCATACATCCTGCCTGGTGTTTGTTCTAATGGATCTCGAACGGCACATAGCTGTAGTTCGGATCCCGGAGCCTTGGACGACTGGACCATCAGACGTTGCAATCTGATCCAATAGTAGCAGAGGAGTGTCGGGAGAGCGGAAGCGAGCAAGCAAGGGTGTCGTCACACCACTAAACCCACATCATAAAAAAATATCAATGAATAGTGTATTGCACGCTGTTTTATACTCGGTCACTATGAGATTTGTATACTGCAAAAATCCTGATTGTTCCTGCTGCTCTCTATCTCCCCCTTCTGTCTATATTCCCAATTTAGCTTTGGATTTTGCAGCTATGGTGGCAACTCTGCACATGCTCAGTTTTTTTCAGTGAGTTTCTATACGCAGCGTTTCCTCCCGATCACATCTGAGTAGCCCATGGGACTATAGAGTCACATTTGTGAGCGTATACACAATGGTTATTGACGGCCCTCTCCCTTCCTCCTCCATGCCCACTAACCAGCTAAAAAAAAACGGGGAAGAATATTACATGTAGATTGATGGAGGCTTCACCTCCCTCTTCTAAGGCACAGTCTAGAGGGGAGTGACTGAGCCAGTGACTGGTGGAAATCCCCCTACATCAGGTTATTTCCACAAAATAATAAAGAATAGATTTCAAATATATATTTTTATGACAATTTAAAACTGTTTGATATAAATCATTTATTTTTACTGTTTTTCAAAGGCTAATTACAGTGCCTTTAGCCACATACATAAATAGAAGGGACAATGTAAATGAAATGGCTTTTTTTATTTATTTATTTTTTTAGTATCACTTTAATACATAGAATGCAAAAAAAGTTAAAAAACCTTCTGCCTTTAGAACCACTTTAACCTCTTCAGCCCCGGAAGGTTCCCCCCCCCCCACCCATGACCAGGCCATTTTTTGCGATGTGGCACTGTGTTACTTTAACTGACAGTTGCGCTGTCCTGTACCCAATTAAAATTTGTTTTGTTTTTTTTCCACACAAATCGAGATTTCACTTGGTGATATTTGATCGCCTATTTTTTTTTTTTTGTGCTATAAACAAAGACCGACAATTTTGGAAAAAAAATATTTTTTTTATTTTTTGCTGTAAGACATATATATATATATATATCAGTGCGGAAAATAAGTATTTGAACACTCTGCTATTTTGCAAGTTCTCCCACTTGGAAATCATGGAGGGGTCTGAAATTGTCACCGTAGGTGCATGTCCACTGTGAGAGACATAATCAAAAAAAAAAAATCCAGAAATCACAATTTATGATTTTTTAACTATGTATTTGTATGATACAGCTGCAAAGAAGTATTTGAACACCTGTCTATCAGCTAGAATTCTGACCCTCAAAGACCTGTTAGTCTGTTAGTCTGCCTTTAAAATGTCCACCTCCACTCCATTTATTATCCTAAATTAGATGCACCTGTTTGAGGTCATTAGCTGCATAAAGACACCTGTCCACCCCATACAATCAGTAAGAATCCAACTACTAACATGGCCAAGACCAAAGAGCTGTCCAAAGACACTAGAGACAAAATTGTACACCTCCACAAGGCTGGAAAGGGCTACGGGGAAATTGCCAAGCAGCTTGGTGAAAAAAGGTCCACTGTTGGAGCAATCATTAGAAAATGGAAGAAGCTAAACATGACTGTCAATCTCCCTCGGACTGGGGCTCCATGCAAAATCTCACCTCGTGGGGTCTCAATGAGCCTAAGAAAGGTGAGAAATCAGCCCAGGACTACACGGGAGGAGCTGGTCAATGACCTGAAAAGAGCTGGGACCACCGTTTCCAAGGTTACTGTTGGTAATACACTAAGACGTCATGGTTTGAAATCATGCATGGCACGGAAGGTTCCCCTGCTTAAACCAGCACATGTCAAGGCCCGTCTTAAGTTTGCCAATGGCCATTTGGATGATCCAGAGGAGTCATGGGAGAAAGTCATGTGGTCAGATGAGACCAAAATAGAACTTTTTGGTCATAATTCCACTAACCGTGTTTGGAGGAAGAAGGATGAGTACCATCCCAAGAACACCATCCCTACTGTGAAGCATGGGGGTGGTAGCATCATGCTTTGGGGGTGTTTTTTTGCACATGGGACAGGGCGACTGCACTGTATTAAGGAGAGGATGACCGGGGCCATGTATTGCGAGATTTTGGGCAACAACCTCCTTCCCTCAGAGCTTTGAAGATGGGTCGAGGCTGGGTCTTCCAACATGACAATGACCCGAAGCACACAGCCAGGATAACCAAGGAGTGGCTCTGTAAGAAGCATATCAAGGTTCTGGCGTGGCCTAGCCAGTCTCCAGACCTAAACCCAATAGAGAATCTTTGGAGGGAGCTCAAACTCCGTGTTTCTCAGCAACAGCCCAGAAACCTGACTGATCTAGAGAAGATCTGTGTGGAGGAGTGGGCCAAAATCCCTCCTCCAGTGTGTGCAAACCTGGTGAAAAACTACAAGAAACGTTTGACCTCTGTAATTGCAAACAAAGGCTACTGTACCAAATATTAACATTGATTTTCTCAGGTGTTCAAATACTTATTTGCAGCTGTATCATACAAATAAATAGTTAAAAAAATCATACATTGTGATTTCTGGATTTTTTTTTTTGATTATGTCTCTCACAGTGGACATGCACCTACGATGACAATTTCAGACCCCTCCATGATTTCCAAGTGGGAGAACTTGCAAAATAGCAGGGTGTTCAAATACTTATTTTCCGCACTGTGTATATATATATATATATATATATATATATATATATATATATATATATATATATATATATATATATATTTTTTTAAATCTCTAATTTCATTATTTTATTTTTTGTGGTGGACAAATCAGACAATAATTTTACTTTTTTGGGGACCAGTGACACAATACAGTGGTCAGTGCTAAAAAATGCACTAATTACTATACTATATAAATGACACTGACAGGGAAGCGGTTAACATCAGGGCGATCAAAGGGTAAATCTGTTCCATGGGAGTGCTTGCTAATTGTGTGGGGAGAGGCTTTGACTGGGGGGAAACTGAGATCCGTGTTTCTGCTTAGCAGAAACACAAGATCTCCATCTTCCTTTCTGACAGAACGCTGGTATGCCTTGTTTACGGGGGCTTGTCAAATCGCATCTCTGTATGTTCGCTCTCTCCTGGGAACTGCGGGTAGGGGTGTGTCTGCCGCACAAGTCGTTCTCGGAAGTGGGTGCAAATACCTGTATTGGGTAAGGGGTTAACACATAACTGGCGATCAAGGAGTTAAATGTGTTCCCTGGTTGTGTTTACTAACTGCATTGGGGACTGCGTGACTAAGGCCCTTTCACATTGAGGCGTTTTTCATGCGGTACAACGCTAAAAATAGCGCTGCTATACCGCATGAAAAATCATGCCCTGTAGTGTTCAATGTGAAAGCCCGAAGGCTTTCACACTGAAGCGGTGCGCTAGCAAGAACGCTCCAAAAGTCCTGCTAGCCGCATCTTTACCGTGGTATAGGAGCGGTGTGTTCACCGCTCCTATACCGCGCCTTCCCATTGAAATCAACGCTGGCGGTATTAACCCTTTTTCGGCCACTAGGAGGGGTCAAAACCTCACAGCTAGCGCCCGAATATCGCGCTAAATACGACGGTATAGCGGCGCTACAAATATCGCGGCTCCACGCCTCAATGTGAAAGAGGTCTAAGGAGATGCACAGATCCGTCTTTCTGCACATCAGAAAGGCAGGGTCTGTGTGCTCTCCCCTGTCAGAACGGAGATTTGCCTTGTTTACACGGGCAGATCCCTGTTTTGTCACTGAGGGGAACGATCGCAGGTGGCCGGCGGACATCGAGTCTGCCACACTGGCTGATTGGCTCCCCTGCTGGCCAGTGGGCATGCGCACCCACGCATTGCCATGTACAAGCTGACGTACAATGGCGCGATTCGCGAGATCGAGCCACATTGCCGCAGTAGAACTGCAGTGGCTGGTCCTTAAAATGCATGTAAATCCACTTTCATCCTTTCTAAACTACTGCTGTAGTGCTGCTCTATAAGGATATAGATGCCTCCTGTCAAATGTCTCCCCTCCGTCTGTTTATAGGAAATGAAAAACTGCAGATTCTGTGGGTGGATCTGTTGTCTGGAGCTCGTGGGTGGAGTCGTGATGCCCACCTCTACACTCTCCTTGTCAACATGCATTTTCTCCTGTGTATTTCTTACACTGAATTTCTGCTATGATCACTAACATCCAGTCAAAACCCAGAAAATTCACCTCATGTCTTCAGCATGCCCTATCATGCCGAGGTGTGGAGCAGCAAATCCTGGGAGAGCTGGAGAAGAGACACATTCTGTGTACTTCAGATCTCCTATCTCAGACTCATGCATTAGATATGTAACTCACAGCAAGGGGGAAGAACTGACCACTATTTCTCGGTGTGTCAGTTTTTATCTCACTGAAAAAACATAAGAGGACTGCTCAGAGCTAGATTAACTCTTTGTGGCACAAGACTGGGCACATATGACATGAAATCCTATACTGTGCAAGCTTTAATTAAGAAAAAAATAAAAAATCAGGTTTACATCCATTTTAACCACTTAAGACCCGGACCTTTAGGCAGCTAAAGGACCTGGCCAGTTTTTGCGATGAGGCACTGCGTCTGTTTAACTGACAATTGCGCGGTCATGCAACGTGGCTCCCAAACAAAATTGGCGTCCTTTTTTTTTCCCCCACAAATAGAGCTTTTTTTTGGTGGTATTTGATCACCTCTGCGGTTTTTATTTTTTGCGCTATAAACAAAAATAGAGCGACAATTTAGAAAAAATTAAATATTTTTTACTTTTGCTATAATAAATACCCCCCACAAATATATAATATTTTTTTCTCAGTTTAGGCCGATACGTTTTCTCCTACTTACTTTTGGTAAAAAAACGCGCAATAAGCATTTATCGATTGTGCGCAAACCAATTTATAGCGTTTACAAAATAGGGGATAGTTTTATTGCATTTCTATTAATTATTTTTTGTGTTTACTACTAATGGCGGCGACTTATTTTTAATTTTTTTCTCTGTGAAAATGACAATTGCAGTTTGGGAGTTAACCACTAGGGGGTGCTGAAGGGGTTAAGTGTGACCTCCCATCTGTGTTTCTAACTGTAGGGGGGTGTGGCTGTAGGTGTGATGTCATTGATTGTGTGTCCCTATATTTGGAACACACGATCAATGACTTCACCACAGTGAAGAATGGGAAAGGTGTGTTTACCCACAGCTCTCCCCGTTCTTCAGCCCTGGGGACTGATCGTGGGACTCCAGCGGCGATCGGATCCCGCGGTCACGGAGCTTCAGACCGGGTCGCGTGCACGCGACCCCACGGCTGGGCTTAAAGGGCCACGTACAGGTACGTGGATGTGCCCAGCCGTGTCATTCTGCCGGCGTATATTGGCGTGAAGGGGTCCTTAAGTGGTTAAGGACAGATTAAGCATGCATCTAAATCCCCCTTGCCTTTAACGCCCGGTCTTCGGAGGATACTGACGACGGGCTTTAAGGAAGTGATGCGACCATGCCTCACTGCCTGTTTTGACCCCACTTTTGCCAACAAATTTGTCGTAACTTTGTGCATTGCAGGTTGGGGCAGGGTGCGTCTGTTGGGTGGCAAAATTGTGTCTCAACCGCATTTTTATGGCCCCTCCCAACAGCAAGCCCTGCCTGGAGTTCAGGGTTAATGTTTTTTTTTTTTCTTCCGGTCCTGTTGCAGTCGGTCCCCATACCGTGCAGAATCTGCCTGCGGCCTCTTGCTGCTTCAGATTGTCAGAATTGGATTTAGACTTTTAAATGGAATATTTCCAGAATATATGGGAGTAAATTACCATTAGACCGGCATTTATACAGTTCCAGCATATTATGCGGTAATACCCGGAGTACTTATCCCTTGAAGGAGATTAGTCTACAGATTTATACACGCTACAGTTTTTTTATCTGACGCGAAATAAAGAGGGCTTCAACGTCGACACACACTATGTTCAGTGATTTACTTGCCGCCACCCCCCCCGCAAGCCTGGCTATACACTATTAGATTTCTCATGTTCAGCCATGTTACCGGCGCGGATGGAAGAATCTCCCACTGCTGGCTATTGTGTATTCTGACAGCCTTCATCCATGGCTTCCCCTGTCCTTGTAAGCGTGGTGAAACGCATCAAGTAAAGGGATTTCAGGTGGAGACATTAGTGTATGCAGTTCATCTTTTGACAAATTAACGTGGCACTTTAGTCAGAAAACTAAGTCCTGCTAGATCACTTCAGGCTGGCTCCTTTTACTTAACTATACCTGCAAAACATTGAAAATAAGTGTCTGTACTGTTTAACCATTTCCGGACCGCCCGCCGTCGCTATATGCCTCTACTTTGAAGAGGTATATCGTTCTGATAGCAGCTAGCTGCCATAACCCCGGTAATCCTCTTGAAGAGTGGGCGGTCCGCTTCAGGATAAAAGTGGTGTCTGCGGCGGATTCGCCGCAAGATCACTTTTATCGGCGGTGGGAGAGGCCCTCTGGTGCCGTCCGCCACTTACCGGAGCTGTCGGGAGCAGCGGAGGCAATCCGATACGAGTGAGCCCCCACCTGTCTCTATACCACTGCAGGGCGGAAGTGATGTCGAAACATCGCTTCCGCCCAAGGCTCTTAAAGCGGTTGTATAGTAAAAAAAAATTATTTCTTTTTGTTGTGCCACCTGTAAAGGAAAAAGCATAATAAGCTAGTATGCACCTCTCCCGCTGCCCATTTTAAAAGTGATTTTTTTTGGTGAATCCGCCACAGAGACCACTGTCAGAAACCAGACTGCTCACTGAAGAGGAGGAGCTAGCTGCTGCCATAACAAAGATATACCTCTTCTTCAAAGTGCCGACGTATATCGGCGTCAGTCGGTCCGGAAGTGTTTAAGAAACACACTCCTCTGTCCCAAGATCCAGCAATGCGGCTACCTTAACACTCGGTTCTCTCTCTCGCCTCTCCCCAGCGCCAGCATTACAAGTGTGGACACCCAGCTGTGACAGCTTCACAGCCATGTGCACATGCACAAGTCGCTCTGCATGTCTTGAATGGTTGGCAAATCTTCTGGGATCTGTGACGTCTCAAGGAAGTTCCAGGGAGGGAGGGGGGGAGGGGAGAACTTCCGCTTAAGTCGCCTAGGTGGCCCAAACTGAAGTGTGAACTGGGTACCTGTCAAAAGTAGGTACCTGCTCCCCCCCCCCCCCCCCCCCCCGGCATTTAAGGAGTTGCACCAGATTTTGCCCTCTCCTGTGTATTGCTGGGCGTGAATATCACAGGGGTGCGAAGTCTGTTAAAAATCCTTCTGCGTTTTTCAGAGATGACTGACCACTATCTGGTAGAGCTGCATGGTTGAGCGCTGAGAATTGAAATTGCCATCTTTTTCCCTTCCCGAACTTTCTAAGGCCCCTTTCACACGTTCAGGTCCACCGTCAACACTGAAAAGCGGACCTGAACAACCGCTCCATGCAATCCTATGGAGCGTCGGATGACCGCAGAGACATGTCCGCTGACATCCGATCCGCCAAAATCTGCCGGATGGCGATACGTGGCCATCCGTCCATGGCAGAGTGCATCGGGTGAGATCTGATGAAAACGGACATGCTGTCCTTTTTCCATCAGATCTCCCCATAGGGAAACGGCAGCGCTGCACAAGCCCCTCCCCCGCTCAGTGAGCAATGAGGGACTTGTCACCCGCCGGCTCAGCAGAGATATCTCCCGCTGAGCCGGCGGGAGCCGGCAAACGCCGTAGTGAGGGAGCCCGCCTGTGTGGAAGAGGCCTAACAAGTGCAAAGAGTTCTCACAGCTGGGAAAGAAAAATCCAGGCAGCCTGCCAAGTTTTATTGCAAGTAAGTGGAAACAAAGTATCTTTTCATTCTTTTTATCAACGAAAAGATGAAAGAAGTTTAACTATTTAAAGACCGAACCTTTTTTGATATTTGTTGCTTGCAAGTAACAATCATGTCCTGCTAGAAAATTACTAAGATTTGGGCTTACGTTACCATTTCTTAATAGTTTTTTTATTTATTTTTTATTCAGTGTATGGTTTAAAAAAAAAAAATTGCTTTTAAAAAAAAAAACTCTGCGCAAATGTGTGTGTGTGTGTAATTAAAAAAAATAAAGTGTGGTGTGTGTATAGTTGTTGCAATTTTTTTATGTCGCGCACCGTATTTGTGCAGCTTTTTTTTTTTTTTTTTTTTTTTTTAAACCACACTGAATCAAAAAAAAAAATTGAAATGGTAACGTTGGCCCAAATCTTTTGTATAATGTAGTGTTTCTCAACTCCAGTCCTCAAGGCCCCCCAACAGGTCAGGTTTTCAGGATTTCCATTATTTTGCACTGGTGAGTTGATCAGTTTCACTGCCTTAGTAATTCCCACAGCCTTTTCATCTGAGGGAAATCCTGAAAACATGACCTGTTGGGGGGGCTTGAGGACTGAAGTTGAGACACTGGTATAATGTGAAAGAAGAAGATGTTACACCTCGAGAATCGTGATCTTTATTCTAAGCAAAAAAATAAAATTGTCATTCTCATTTCTCTTCCGTTCATGGACGGACACAGCAGCATTGACCTTAGGGTTATATAGCCTTCCTTTCAGAAGAGAGTAGACAGAAAAAACGGCACTTCACTTTTTCTGCCTAGCGTTAGAAGACATGGCTCTTCTGGAGCCCATGTGCTCTGGAGTTTTTTTTGCTATTTATTTATTTATTTATTTTGCTTTTTGTTTAATTTTTATTTTTCCTGCATTTTTGGATCCTGGGATCTACAATCAACTGCCGACTGGGTGACAGGCTGGATCCTCGATCCTTGTAGTGGGCCCCCCCCCCCCCCCATGTTTGGCCATCGAGCGTGTGCCGGCCTTTAGCTACGCGCTGGGCCGTCAACGACATGCCCCGTTGCTCCAGGGGTGGCCGGTGAGCTATATGCTACAGGGCACACGTATGACTGGTCTCTATGGCTGTGTCACAGTGTGCCAGGCCGAAAGCCATGCCGTACTGCTGCGGACGTTGGGTCTGTCTGGAATGCCTCCAGCCGGTGGTCGCAGGATGGGTAAGTAGTATCCCCCTTGCCTTGGCAGGGTGGTTTGGCTGGTGCGTTCCTGGGGAGGTCAATAGAGGGTTCGCCCTGCTTTCTTCTCTCCCTTCCTCTCCCTCCTTCCCCGTTCTGGGTGGCGGCTGTGAGGTGGGGGGTCCACCTGGGGGGGAAGGGGGGCTCCGTTTCTACCGGGGGGCTGCGCTGCTGTGAGGTGCTATTTTTTTATTGTATTTATAGTGCTGTGTGTGCTGGACTGTGTTCTGCTGTGTGTTACTAGGTTTTTTAAACACGTGTATCTCTTGTAGACCGCATGCTGTTTTTCTGCATGTCGGTGGCCATCTTGGAAACGTTTTTGGTCTCTAGTGACTGAAATAAAGGCGCCAAAGCCTGCAGAATACTTCCTAAGGGATGGCGCAGCACGGACAGCACTCTCAGCGCTCCAGCAGCACTACAGCCTGGTCAGGTGGTGAGTGCCCTGGGGGTCCCCTGCTCTCTGTTTGAGGCCGGGAGGGTGACCTGTGGGTCCCTGCCTTGCACTATTAGGGCGGCATATACAGTGGGTCAGCATGGAGTTTGAACCAGAGGCTTCTACCCTAACCAGGGGTTTTACTCCAATCTGGTTGTAGTCCCCAAGAAGGAAGGGGTCCGTCCAATCCTGGACCTCAAGGCCCTCAATTGTTTTGTCAAAGTGCAAAAATTCAGAATGGAGTCGATTCGCTCGGTAGTTGCAGCGCTCCATCAGAGGGATTTTAGAAATTTCTGCGCTTTACGATCGGAGAGGACCACTTTCAATTTGTGGCCCTCCTGTTTGGCCTGGCCTCGGCACTACGAGTCTTCACCAAGGTGCATGCTCCGATTCTGGCCCTGCTGAGGCAGCGCGGGATCGCTCTCGTAGGTTACCTGGACGACCTTCTTCTGAGAGCTTCCTCAAGCTCAGAATTAGAGGACGTGCCTATCACCTGCCAGACCCTCCGAGATTTTAGTTGGCTACTGAATGTCCAGAAGTCGGTATTGGTACCGTCTCAGCAGCTGGAATACCTGGGGTTAGTCCTGGATTCCTCGGAGGCGAGGAATTTCCGTATACGCCCAATTGCACACCCGAGTGTTGCTGAAAAGAGATTCTGTCACGTTGGGACAAGCTCCCTTCATCTCTGGATTACCAGATTCGGGTGAATCGACTGGTCAAGTTCTCTCTAGTGTGGTGGCTGACGTCTCCGATACTTCGGACCGGGAAGTCTTTTCTGCCGTGCCATTGGACAGTGGTCACGACGGATGCCAGCCTTTCCGAAAGCAAGGGGAGCGTATCCATGGCCGACTCACCGACAAACTTTAGGCCTTTCCCTGTCGGGCCCGGTGATCTCTACCATGCTACGAGCACGGAAGTCTACTTCATGAAAGATTTACCAACGTACGTGGAAGGCCTACATCTCTGTGTGAAGAGATGAAATGGCATCCCCGTTCATACGTGATGTCCCGGATTCTGCTGTTACAGCCTGGAGTGGATCAGGCTCTCGCCTTAAGTACGGTTAAGTGTCAGATTTCGGCTCTAGCTGTTTACTTTTAGCGACCCTTGGCAGCGCACTCCCTGGTGCGTACGTTTGTGCAGGGGGTTCAGCATGTGGCCCCTCCTATTCGTCCTCCACTGCCTCCATGGGATTTGAATTTAGTCTTCTCAGTGCTTCAAGAGGCTCCGTTTTGAGGACCTTCGGAAGATCCCCTTGTTGACTCTGTCCCAGAAGGTGGTTTTCCTGGTGGCAATTACCTCCGTCAGACGGGTATCTGAACTGGCAGCCTTGTCTTGCAAGGCTCCCTACTTGGTCATCCATAAGGATAAGGTGGTGCTGCGGCCGCAGCTGCCATTCCTTCCAAAGATTGTTTTGGCTTTTCACATTAATGAGGACATTGTTTTACCATCCTTATGTCCTCGCCGAAAAACCTGAAGGAGGCCACTTTGCATTCCTTGGATGTGGTTCGGGGCCCTACGGGTGTACTTGTCTGCTACGGCTCCGTTTCGGAAGTCGGATTTTACTGTTCGTGTCGGTGACTGGTCCTAAAAAGGGTCTGGCGGTCTCGTCGGCCACCATTTTTCTAGGTGGATCAGACAGGTTGTGCTTCAGGCCTATGCCCTAAAGGGGCGGGTGCCTCTTTTTCAGGTTACGGCGCATTCGACCAGGGCGATTGGTGCCTCTTGGGCTTTTCGCCATCAAGCGTCTGTTTTACAGGTGTGTACGGCAGCGACCTGGTCGTCAATCCACACCTTCTCAAAATTTTACAAGGTGGAAGTGAGTGCATCTTCGGATTCCTCCTTCGGCAGCAAGGTTTTACAGGCAGCAGTTTAAGGTTGGAGCTCCTCCGTTGAGAAACTCCGGTTTTGGTTGGGGTGAAGCTTGGTTTGCTGTGTTGTTTTTCCCACCCCTCGAAAAAAAATTGACACTGCTTGGGGACGTCCCTAAGGCCAATGCTGCTGTGTCTGTCTATGAACGGAAGAGAAAATAGGATTTTTGTACCCACCGTAAAATCCATTTCTCGGAGTTCATGGACGGACACAGCACCCAACCCTCCTTTTTTGTTTGTACTGCTTGTTACGAACTAGAGCTGCATGAGCTAGAGAGTGGAATATACTCGGGGGACCTGCCCCCTGGGAGGTGCTGTACTGAGGAAATGTTAACCACTTAACCTCCGGACCATATTGCTGTCCAAAGACCAGAGCACTTTTTGCGATTCGGCACTGCGTCGCTTTAACAGACAATTGCGCGGTCGTGCGACGTGGCTCCCAAACAAAATTGGCGTCCTTTTTTTCCCACAAATAGAGCTTTCTTTTGGTGGTATTTGATCATCTCTGGGGTTTTTTATTTTTTGCGCTATAAACAAAAATAGAGCGACTATTTTGGAAAAAAATGCAATATTTTTTACATCTTGCTATAATAAATATCCCCAAAAAAGATATAAACTTTTTTTTTCCTCAGTTTAGGCCGATACGTATTCTTCTTCTACATATTTTTCGTTAAAAAAAATCGCAATTAGCGTTTATTGATTGGTTAGCGCAAAATTTATAGCGTTTACAAAAAAGGGGGTAGTTTTATGGCATTTTTTTTTTTTTTTTTTTTTACTAGTAATGGCGGGGATCAGCGTTTTTTTTCGGTACTGCGATATTATGGCGGACACATCGGACACTTTTGACACATTTTTGGGACCATTGGCATTTTTATAGCGATCAATGCTATAAAAATGCATTGGATTACTATAAAAATGCCATTGGCAGTGAAGGGGTTAAGTGTGTGTTCCTATTTGTGTTCTAACTGTATGGGGGGGTGGACTCGCTAGGGGAAATCACTGCTCTTCTGTTCATACATTGTATGAACAGAAAATCAGCGTTTCCCCCGCTGACAGGAACGAGAGGTGTGTGTTTACACACATACCTCCCGTTCCCCGCTCTGTAACGAGCAATCACGGGTGCCCGGCGGCTAGCATACCCGCCGGGCACGCGCGCGGGACTCGGAGGCGCGCGCACTCCCTAGTGGCCGAAAAGAAGAGGACGTAGAGCTACGTGCTCCCGCGAGACCGCGCCACCGTCCCTTAGTAATATGACGGTGGGCGGTCGGGAAGCAGTTAACACTTGAGGTGCTGTTTTTTTTTCTGCCTAGTCTCTCCTGAAAGGAAGGATATATAACCCTAAGGTCAATGCTGCTGTGTCCGTCCATGAACTCAGACATGGATTTTACGGCGAGTACAAAAATCCTATTTTTAGCCAGAATTGTGCAGCCCTACTATCGGGTATACCGTGACTCGGATAAATAAGAACTTTCGCTGACTTGCTGCTTTTTGGATCTGTTGTATAAAATAGGATAACGCACAAAGGTAGATTTATCCTCCATGCAAAGCCAGATTAGTGTCCCATAATAGTGTTGTGCATGCTTTCTTAACTACGACAAGAAGCGATGTGTAATAATGTCATTTACTCAGACATGAGCATTTTATTGTGCGCAGTCAGAAGCCAGGAACGGCGAAACAGCTAAATTATTTTAGCTTTCTCCGATTTTAATGGAGTTTAACCGCCTTGATAAACTCCTGTGCAAGCGCGGGCTTCGCTGGTCCCTTCAGCACTTACAGCTAAATAGAATTTGTATTTTGTTTGAAATCTGCAGTATCTGCCTCTAACAGCTGTCTGTGGCTTGCTGGAGCAGTAAATTACTTTTGAACTCCGTTTTCAATTTTAACCTTGATTTTCTCTTTTCCCCTTTTTGTTTATTGTCTGTGGGCTTCTGTCCCTAGGCTTCTAAAATGATCTCTGCCTCCGATAGCTACAAAGTTTTCACTCCCTGATCAGACACACCATGTTGGCTGAAATAGTGAAAGAATGAAGGGCTCATTCACATCAGTGGGGCGCACAGTGTTAAATTGCTTGGGTTTTTTTTTTTTTTTTTTACCTTTTGCATGGCAGCATGTTATGCATTCCAGCCTGTTGGAATGTGCTGCATAAAAATGCAACAAGTCCTACGTATTTATTTACCACTTCAATACAGGGTATTTTTACCCCCTTCCTGCCCAGACCAATTTTTAGTTTTCAGCACTGTCGCACTTTAAATGACAATTGGGTGGTCATGCGACAACGCCTCAGTAAGCTTTCCACCATCATCCCAGTGGTGGAAAGTCCTTTTTAGAACGGCTTACTGAACCCTTTACTGAGGAGGAACAGGAGGTGAGAAATTCGGACACAGAAAAAAAACCATTAAGAAGGGAAATGGAAGGAAAAGGTAAGTGAACCAACAATGCACTAGCTTAAGGAACCTATATAGAAAATTAAAAATTAACATTTACAACCCCTTTAAAGTGAATGGGACTATCGGTAAATCAACAGTGGGTCAGCCAGGCTGTACGACGAGATGACAGTTGCTCTTTAAAAATTATGATTTAAAGCGGGGTTCCACCTGCGATTTTTATTTTTTACTGTAGCTGCTGACTTTTCATAAGGACACAAGGCAGCGATGCCGATCCCTCGATTGTTGCAGCTCCCGGCGCTGCCATGCTCACTAAGGGAAACGGGCAGTGGAGCCTTGTGGCTTCACTGCCCATTTCCTACTGCGCATGCGCGAGTCTTAAACACTGTTCCCAGAAGACAGCGCACACCATTCCCCATAAGGCACCGTGAGGATGAAGACCAGCCGCGGACTAGAAAGAGGCCGATCTAGGAAGATCCGCATAGCAACCACAATTTCTGGTAAGTACAAAAATTTTTTTATTTTTTTTGTTTTCAATATTTTTGTAGAATTTTGGTGAATATTTTTAATTTTTTTTAGGGTGGACCTCCACTTTAAATGAAGCCTTTTGTCAGGTGTTCACTCCAATTGTAGAGCTTTAACCACTTCAGGTGCCACCTATAGTCAAATGACGTCCACAGGAGGGATCTCCCATCCTGGGTGGACGTCATATGATGTCCTGGGCTTCCCGGCCGTCTAGGGGGGGCGTGTGCGGCATTGCTCGGGACCCAGTGCGCGTGCCCGGCGGCCGTGATTGCACTCAATCATGGCACGACCGTGAATCTGTGTGTAAACACACGGATCCATGTCCTGTCAGAGGTTAGGAGACTGATGTGTGTTTCCAGTACAAAGGAACACACATCGATCTCCTCCCCTTGTGAATCCCCTCCCCCTACAGTTAGATTCGCACACTAGGTAACATATTTAACCCTTTCAGTGCCCCTAGTGTTAACCCCTTTTCTACAAGTCACATTTACACAATAATTGGTGCAGTTTTATAGCACTAATTGCTGTATTAATGTGAATGGTCCCAAAAATGTGTCAAAAGTGTCCAATATGTCCGCCGCAATGTCGCGGTCACAATATAAATCGCAGATCGCCGCCATTACTAGTAAAAAACATTAAAAATTCAATGTCCCAATTCAAATGTGCTTCATTCTTTAATCCTCCATCTTCAAATGGAAGGTGCTCTGAAATTCATAAACAAAATGCTGAAGTGCTTCAAACCAAATATGTTTCTAAAGTGTGGCGCACATCCCTCTTGTGGATCGTCCGTGTTTGTCTGGGGGTACCACAAATCTTTTTTGTTTTTGTATGCCTCCATGTGACGCAGGCTTTAGGAAGAACTATCGCTATGCTCAGGGCCGCCATCAGGAATTATGGGGCCCCTTACACAGCTTCAGGCATGGGCCCCCTGGAGCAGAGAACCGGGGGGGGGGGTGCTGCCGCCTGAAATTGAGAAGGGGGGGCCCTTTACAATAAAATAAGAAATAAAGAAAGGGGGTACCTCTGGGCCCTTTAATAAAACAGAAAAAATATATAAAAAAATATATATATATATATATTTTTTTTAAAAAAGGGGGGGGGGTTGCCATATGTGGCCCTGGGGACCTCTGGGCCCTTTAATAAAAAAAAAAATTATAAACAGAAATTACAAAAAAAACGGAGTTGCCATCTGGGACCTCTGGCCCTTTAATAAAAATAAAAAAAGAAACCTTTATTGAAAAAAAAAGAGGGGGGTTTGCCACATGGGGCCCTGTGGACATCTGAGCTCTTTAATAAAGTGTGTGTGTGTGTGTGTGTATATGTATATGTGTGTGTATATATATATATAATATAGGGGGGTTGTCATCTGGGGACCTCCAGACCCCTAAAAAAAAAAATGTCCTTTTTTTTTAATACAAAATTATATTAAAAATATATTTTTTATAAAAAAAGAGGGGGGTTGCCATCCGGGCCCCTGGGGACCCCCGGGCCCCTTACAGGTGTACTGCCTGTACCCCCCTGATGGCGGCCCTGGCTATGCTTTGTCCATTCTCCACCAGGCTCAATAAAAGGAAAGCTCTTTCATAGTGTAGAATTTCCACATTATATTACCCACTCGCCTACAGGGCATTTTACACCCTCTTCCTGCCTGGGATATTTTTCAGCTTGCAGCGCTGTCGCAATGTGACCACAATGGATTCCTTTCAACATGGGGCAAGTATAGATATCTTCCTTTCTCAGTGTATATAGGATGGGGATAAGAAGGGAGTTAGGAATATACAGGAGAAAGGAGCCAGCTTGAAATAAAACGTGGGGCAGTGAGCGTGGCACCAGTGTAAACTGGTTCATAGGCATGGATTAAAAGATAAAGCAGCTACGTAGTGATTAAAGGGGTGTTCCAGCCAAAAAATTTGTTTATTAAAAGTCAGCAGCTACAAAAAGTGTAGCTGCTGGCTTTTAATAAACACTCACTTACCTGCTCCTGCGTTCCAGCGATGCGCCGACCGGGGCTCCGCTCCTCTCCCCCCCCCTCCCCAGTCGGCGTCTCCATCCAGACTGTGGGCACCCAGCCGTGACAGCCTTCGGCTTCACGGCCGGGCACCCACTGCGCATGCGCGAGCCGCACTGCGCATGCGCGCGCGGCGCGGCTCGTCGCTGATTGGACAGGCGATTGCCTAGGACCTGTCAGTGTCCTAGGCCATCGCCTACAGGGAGGGGCTAAAATAAGGCGATTACGCCTCTCGCCTTATCAGCCCCTCGGCGGAAGCAGGAAGTGGGACAGGAAGTCCCACTCCTACTGAAGCCCCCACTCCCCCCCCAAAAAAAATTACATGCCAAATGTGACATGTATGGGGGTGAGGAGTGGATTAAGAGGAAGTTCCATTTTTGGGTGGAACTCCTCTTTAAGAACTTTCAGCCGCCGATTTAAACTTGGGCTTTACTATCACTTTAAAGGCAGATGAATCCATCTCCCTTTACTTCCTGGAGCTCTGGGAGTGCCTCCTGAAACTTTTAACGATGTACATCATCCAATTAAGAAGGCACTAGTGATTTGCCTTCCCAGCATGCATCTGTGAGGCCAGGGTTACATCACCGGTGCTTCGTTCAACTAGAAAGCAGAATAAAAGCTATTTTATTTTTATTTGTTATTGCGTAGTCGTGCGACGTTGTATCCAAACAAAATTTATGTCCCCTCTTCCTTTTTTTTTTTTTTTTTTACAAATGGAGCTTTTTTTTGTGGTATTTGATCACCTCCTGCTGATTATTTTTTTTTGCACTTTAACCACTTAAGGACCTCTTCACGCTGATATACAGCGGCAAAATGGCACGGCTGGGCACATCAACGTACCTGTACGTTGCTCTTTAAGCCCAGCCGTGGGGTCGTGCGCGCGTGCACGTGACCCGGTGCGAAGCTCCGCAGGCCGCGGGACTCGCGGACCTGATAGCCGCTGGAGTCCCGCGATCGGTCCCCGGAGTTGAAGAATGGGGAGAGCTGTGTGTAAACACAGCTTCCCCGTTCTTCACTGTGGCGGCGTCATTGATCGTGTGTTCCCTTTTATAGGGAAACGCAATCAATGACGTCACACATACAGCCACACCCCCTACAGTTAGAAAACGATGAGGTCACACTTAACCCCTTCAGCGCCCCCTTGTGGTTAACTCCCAAACTGTAATTTTCACAATAAACAATGCATTTTTTTTTTCCAAATAACATTTTATTTTTTATTTTTCGTAAAAGGTCAGTACAAAATACTTTTTTTTTTAGCGGGACTGACTTTGCGACCGACCGGATTGGACACTTTTTTTTTTTTTTTTTGGACCAGTGACATTTATACAGCGATCAGTGCTATAAAAATGCACGATTACTGTATAAATGACACTGGCAGGGAAGGGGTTAACACTAGGGGCGATCAAGGGATTAAGTGTTGCCCAGGGAGGTGTTTCTAACTGGGGGGGGGGGGTGTACTAACTGGGAGAAGAGCAAGATCGTTGTTCCTGATTACTAGGAACAGACCATATCTCTCTACTCTAAAACACAGAAAACAAATTCTCCTACGCACGAGAGGATAATCCAAGAGTCAATTGCTCATAGGGATCATGCCAACAAGTGTGCCACTGGCCTTGCTGCCCTTCGTGGATGGGGATATCCTAGTGGCAAAGAGAAAAGAAAACAAAGGCGCACCAGCCTAGTGTATTACCGTTTTAAAAGATTTTAATAAAATTAAAATATATACAGGGCCTACTCACAAATGTAGTGGGAAAAAATCGCAGTAATGCTTAATCGACATTAGCTGCAAAGAGATGACCTCGAACCATACTCCAATCGATCGTAGAGAAAGTGAAGGGGGTCACCACCGGCTGATGCGCTTCGAAGCTCTAAGCCTCTTCATCAGAGCCCAGCAGACTGACAGATGATATGGTCCAGGCTGGCTAAAGATCACAATCATATGGTTGGGATCCACCCACATGCCTGAACAGGCACCCGATCCATTGAGAGTCTGATCCGGCTGCTCCTGCCCACTCCGTAGCCAAGTGCTCCAGTGACTAACATACATTGCTCAGTGGCAGGAAAAACTGAGTAATCTGCAGTGTTTGATTGCTCAGGCCTGATTCACACCAATGCATTTTTAGTGCTTTTTGCATTTTGCAGATTTGCTCTACAGTCCATTTTAGCATGGTTTTCTATGGAACAAGTTCTGTAGTGCAAATCTGAAAAATGCAAAAGCACTAAAAATGCACAGGTGTGAATCAGGCCTAAGAGACAGTGGTGGACAGATGCGCAGCCTTGCATAGATGCTGCATCCACCTAGGTACCGTATTTGCTGGCGTATACAATGACCTTTTATGCTTAACAAATTGGCTCAACAATCAGGGGGTCGTTTTATACACCGGATACAGACTGCGGGCATCCATTTTTTTTAAAGCCGCGCCTCCTCCTCATGCTGTTCCGTGATGGCTCAGTGATCTGCCTATCGCGGACGTCGTTTCGTCCTCGGACAAGAGGACGTTTGTGATAGGCGGAACACTGAGGCGGCTCTGCTGGAAAACTGAGTGTTCCGCCTATCGCGGAACAGGACGAGGAGGGGGTGCTGCTTTCAAAAAATGGACGCCCGCAGTCTGACTCACTCTGCCAGGCAAAAACGGAATGAAGTTCGGCACAGTGAGGTGGGGCAATCTTATATGGTGAGTATATCCCAAAACCAACATTTTAGCTGGAAAATTAGTCGGTCGGCTTATACGCCAGTAAGAATTAACCTCTTCCCGCCCGCACAGTGGGTTTTTACGGCCACATTGTGGCTCTTAATTGCTTAAGAGGCTGTCTATATACAGGCTCCAGCCACTGGGGGGTGCGCGAGCATGCCCACAGCGTCGGTCAATTACTGTTGCGCGTGCCTGGCGGCCACGATGTCCACTACGCACCCGCGATTGGCAGTCACAGAGCCACAGTCTCCATGTCGGGGTTGAGGAGTACATAGGGGCAACCATCGGTCACCTCCCCCAGTCAGTCACTAATTGGGGAATACATTAACTCCTTCCTCGCCCCCTAGTGTTAACCCCTTCCCTGCCAGTCACATTTATACAGTAATCAGTGCATATTTATAGCATTGTTCGCTGTATAAATGTGGTCCCAAACATGTGTCAAGTGTCTGCCGTAATATCGCAGTCCTGACAAAAATCACAGATCGCCGCCATTACTAGTAAAAAAATTAAATGATAAAAAAATAATAATTCATGATTCTATTTTGTAGATGCTATAACCTTTGCGCAAACCAACCTACTATACGCTTATTGCGATTTTTATTTTTACCAAAAACATGTAGAAGAATACGTATCGTATATGTATATATTATATATAATTATATATTTTATCGTAAAAAAAAAAAAAGACATTTGTAGCTCTATTTTTGTTTATAGCGCAAAAAATAAAAACCGCAGAGATGATCAAATACCACCAAAAGAAAGCTCTATTTGTGGGAAAAAAAGGACGTCAATTTTGTTTGGGAGCCACGTCGCACGACCGCGTAATTGTCGTTCAAAATGTGACAGCTGAAATTTCACTTGGGCAGGAAGGGGGTATATGTGCCCAGTAAGCAAACAAAAATCTAAGCTTTTCTTTTAAGGTAATAAAACTTTAGGCTCCTCATTCTACCCCTTGTCATCGCTGCACATCCAAGCCTCTACGTATTAATGCATACATTGATCTTCTCTCTCGGCAGCACGGCGTTCCTGGGATTTGAATGTTCAAGTGACATTGTAAATAGAGCTTGTACAAATGTCCTTGCTCCTTGAAGCCATTAACAATTTTATTCATGTCTGTTGGGATTAATTTACTTGAGTGTTAAAACCAGGGATTACAGAAATCTTTGTCAGGTGGCACATGAATCTAAAGAGAACACGCATCTCCTTTATGCGCACTCATTTAGTGGATAGCACGGCACCGGCAAAGTGATTTAACACTCTCTTGTCTTACCTGTAGGATTTAAAGGAGACCTAAGGTCCAAATGCAGTTTTTAAAGGGGGGAAAACAATGTTTAAACCTGAAGTTTTAGGTATGGTAACTTTTTTTATATTCAAATTTAGTTTTTATTAAGAGGTTTGTGCATTTTACAAAAAACAAACAGACGTACAGATAAACTAGAAAATGCCATAAAATGGTCAGGTATGTTAACTTTTACATGGTTCCATTTGCCCAGCTTTGACCAGTGTATTTATCCTGGATTGCAAATTGCATCGCTAAAGTGGGGAAACCAGCAAATCCCCCCCCCTCCCCCCAAATAACAGTACTGGGCACCCTGGAACTTTAAGTGGAATGCCAGGTGTAATGGACCATCCAGCACCCAAGCTTGGGTTCCTCTGTCGAGATACAGCTTCCTCCAGTCTGTACTCGGGAATCAGATATCGCTGTACATTGCACCCAAGAACTAGGCAACACTAGCTTAGGTGCAAACTGGAACTCCGTTTTATTGTAAACTCGCACAGAATAGCACACAAAATTAGATAAATGGGTTGAAAAGTTAAAAGGTTTTTCATCTTCATGCTTTCTATGCATGAAGATAAAAATCCTTCTGTATGCAGCAGCCTCGCTAACACTTACCTGAGGCCTCTCTCTGTCCAGCGATGTCCACGAGTCCCTCGGCCACCTGAGATTCTCCTCCCCGATTGGCTGAGACACAGCAGCGGCACCATTAGCTCCCGCTGCTGTCAAGCAGGGGGGAAAGGGGGTGGGGCCAGGTAGGGGCTCTGTCTGAATATACATGGGGAGTGTGACTCGGCTTGGATGCCCCCATAGCAAGCTGCTTGCTGTGGGGGCACTTAACAGGAGGGAGGGGCCAGGTGCAAGGGCTGCTCTGTGCAAATTCACTGCAACAGAGCAGGTAAGTATAACCTTTTTTAATTTTTGGGAAAGGAAAAACAAGACTTTACAATCGCTATAAGAGCTTGATCATGTAATGCAAACCGTAAGATAATTAACATGGCTAAGTAACATACACAGCAAGCTAACTAGTCTTGTAGACAAGCCTAGGTGACTCTGTGCCCATCCAGACCATACAGCACCAGTTCCCCCAGTAACTAAGACCTAGAGCTGTCCAAATCTAAGGTTTGGCAGACCAACAGAAACAATAGGTGACTCAATTAATAATTAGAATTTACATCTAGGAGGCACACAATAGGGAAATGATACCATTTTAGAAAGACATCTTTGCAAACAGATTATAGCAGGAGACCCCCAGTATCAGGTTGTTTTGAGCTGATTATATTGAGCTGATTATATTAACATCTGCTCTGAGTCTCAGTCTAAAGCTTGTCGTTGCTAGTTTGGGCACAAAGGCCACAAATAGGTCCTAGATTCCCAGAGTATATGTGTTTTTCGGGGGGAAACACTGACATGAATCCGAAGCAAGACCACTCCAAGGGTTCCCCACCATCTATTCACACCTCAAGAATAGAACCACCTCAAAAGCCAGGGCCCATAGTCAGTAGGCAAGAGGCTACCCTGCAGTCCCCTCCAAAAGCCCCTGTGCTGATTGAGTCTGTTAATAGCTAAGCCTAAAATCACTTCTACCCCATTCCAACTCCTATTCTACCTACCCTGTAGCTATACAGTCTGAAGACAAAGGAGTGACTAGGCATACTCCCGTACCAAGAAATGCACTACTTTTTTTTCAGGAGGAAATCCCAGAGGACTAGTAAATCTTTTGGAGTAGTTTGCAGGAACAATAAACATCATTAGAATTTCCCTACAAACTGCCAAATCTTTACTTTTTTTTTTTTTTTTTATTCACTGGAGATCCTCCTATGTGAATAGAGGTTACGTTTTACTTGATATCCTACACAACAAGTGTATGGAACCTTTATACTAGTTGCCATTGCTGTGTTGTCCTGCAGTTGTTGCAGATCCAAAAGTCCCAGTGTGCTCTGCAAACCCACTTGACTGTTCAAGGGCGGCAGGTTGCTCATTGAGTAAGCATTAATTGATGCAAGTCCATGCCAAGCTACTTGAGAATTCAGTTTTGATCAATTGACGTCAGGTACTCAAAAGTCCAGTCTAGAATAAGCTTACAGTGTATACTTTTCTGATGTGCTCCCATTTCCTATGTTAAAGGATCACTAAAGGATTTTTTTTTTTAGCTACCTTACTGCAGTCCTGGTTTCATGTCTTCATTGTTCGTTTTTGCTTTGAAGTTGCTGTAATTCTGCTCTGATCTCCACACTTCCTGCTTGTCTGGCTCCTTTATGAAAAAATCTCATGGGAGCTTTTCACTGTGGTCCAAGCTGTCATTACTGTGTGTCTAAAACTCCTCAGAACCAATCGGATTCATTTTAAAAACAAAACACTGCCCTGGATTTGTTTGTTTTTGTTCTGTGTGTCTCTTTACTTCACAGGAACATAAAACCAGTTTAACCAACTCCCTACGGCCGTACGAGTATATACGGCCGCAGGGTGGCTCTAAATCTCCGGGCTGCCGTGTTTTCACGGCAGCCCCTTTCCTCGTTCCCAGCGCGCGCTCCAGAGCGCGCAGCGGGGAACTTGTGTACTGGCCGTGTCCCTTGGACACAGCCAATCACAGATCGCCGCGAACGGCCAATCAGAGTGGCCGTTTGCGATGCGATCTGATGGGCCAATGAGAGATGATCTCATATGTAAACATACGAGATCATTTCTCATTGCCGGCTCTCACAATGACAGCGTCCTGTCATAGAGAGAGCATACCGATCTGTGTTCCTAGTACATAGGGACACAGATCGGTCACCCCCCCTCCCCCCACAGTTAGAACACAATGCAGGAAACACATTAACCCCTTCCTCACCCCCTAGTGTTAACCCCTTCCCTGCCAGTCACATTTATACAGTAATTAGTGCATATTTATAGCACTGATTGCAGTATAAATGTGAATGGTGCCAAAAATGTGTCAAAAGTGTCCGATGTGTCCGCCATAACGTCGCAGTCGCAATAAAAATCGCAGATTGCCGCCATTACTAGTAAAAAAATAAAAATAATAAAAAATAACAATTCTGTCCCTTATTTTGTAGGCGCTATAACTTTTGCGCAAACCAGTCGCTTATTGCGATTTTTTTTTTATTTTTTTAACCAAAAATATGTAGAAGAATACGTGTCGCCCTAAACTGATTTTTTTTTTTTTAAATTGGGCTATTTTTTATAGCAACAAGTAAATAATATTGTATTTTTTTTCAAAATTGTCGTCCTTTTTTGTTTATAGCGCAAAAAATAAAAATCGCAGAGGTGACCAAATACCACCAAAAGAAAGCTCTACTTGTGGGGAAAAAAGGACGCCAATTTTGTTTGGGATCCATATCGCACGACCGCGCAATTGTCGGTTAAAGCGACGCAGTGCCGCAAGCTGAAATTTCACCTGGTCAGGAAGGGGGTTTACATGCCCAGTAAGGAAGTGGTTAAAAATGAAACTAAACTGCAGGCACATTATATGATTGATTTCTATCTATTTTTAATAATTATGTCTCTATACCCTGTAAACAGTCATTTCAGCAAAAACATTTCTTTCCTTTTAGTGACCCTTTAAATTTACTGTTGAAGATATTCAGTATTGTTATATCTGTTTGATAATTGCAAAGCATACTTGGAATTCCCACCAGAAACCAGTGCTCTCCTTTTGTGTTCTGCATTCTTATCCCAAGAAATTTTCTTAACCCTGCCCAGGTCACTTTCGTAGACTAATAAGCCAGGGGTCTCAAACGGGCAGGCCCTCCAGCTTTTGCAAAATTACAAGTCCCATGATTGCAAGGCTGACGGTTACAAGCATGACTCCCACAGGCGGAGGCATGATGGGACTTGTAGTTTTGCAACTGCTGCATGGCCACCAGGTTGAGACCCCTGCTATAAGCACCCCTATCCATATTATGGAGAGGGCGAGATGTTCTGTCGTCCTAACGCTCTTCCTTAGGGTGACACTGTCCTGGGAGTATCCACCCAATGCACTGCCACAAAGGATCAATAGAAAGTACTAGAGGCAATCGCTGGTCTTGAGAAGGAGGATGGTCCAACCTAAGAGGAGTTGATTCTATCGAACGTTGAAGGTATAGGAGATATTCATAGTACCTACAGGTAAGCCTTTTTATAGTCCTTGCCTGTAGGTACACGTCTACAGAATGGCTTTACTTCCTCTTTAAAGCAGTTGTACCCCGCTTGCACATTTTTTACCTACAGGTAAGGATTACCTGTAGGTAAAAATGAATATCTCCTAAACCTGTACGGTTTAGGAGATAGTTACCTTGCATGCAGCCGCTGATGTCGATGGCGCATGCTCTCTGAAGGTCCGGCGGATGCTGTTGGAAATTCAGAGCACCTTACTGCAATGGAAATTCCCGCGCGCATATGCGGGAGTGATGTCATTGCGGAGCCGCGAACCCAGAAGAAATGCAGAGGGAACATGTCGATTACCTCAGCGGGGATTTGAAGGCAGAATGGGCACTTCGTTCTAAGGTGTTTCATAATGAGCTAGTATGCAGTGCATACTAGCTCATTATGCCTTTGCTGTACAGGGTGCTTTTTCCCAAGGCGTCTTCCAGGACAGCCCTTGAGAGATGGAGCTCCTCCCTGGACAGGAAACACATCACCTCCAGCTCTTTAAAAGGCGGTCCCTCAGGCATCTGGTCAGTTTTATGTGTTTCCTCAGTCGGAGGAGACATGTTGCCTAATGAGGAACCGTCTTTCCAGAGGAATGGATTTGGGAGAGTGTCCATCTCCAAAGGGCTGAGGGAAGACAGCTGGGCTGGGCCTTCTCTCACCTATTGAATCTCTCCGTTTTCTGGCCGCGGGTTCCCTCCGACTGGGTCTGGAGTTCCCCGTTTCCTTCTTCCCTCCGGTGCCCGGCGAGGGAGTAGGCAGTGATGGCATGCATGGGCAGCGGTGTCAGCAGCAAGAGAACGCTCTCCTCGTGGAGGACGCCGTGACCCGGAAGTCGCTGGGCGTAGCTTCCGGGTCGGGATGCGCGTCATCACTGTGCGCCGGAAGCTATGGTTCCGGTTTCTGGCGCGGGAAGTTTGGAAGGCCGAGCCGGCGTGTATAAGGGCAGCTAGCGTGGCTGAACGCTGCCCGCATACCAGATCAGGATGGACGCTGTACACGTGCCAGGGGAGTCCAGCGCCGGCTCTTCACAGGTAGGCTGGCTGTGCCAGAGCCTTTTTTCCTGTGTTTCACCTATGTAAAAGGGGAGCTAATAGGATGTGTACCTATGTTTAGCTCAGTGGGCGCCTTAAAGATGGCTTGTTTTCTAAAAAGAGATCCCTCTCTCTCTCTTTTCTTCTGTTTCCTATCAGAAAGAGCCAAAGGATCACAGTGTAAAAGTTCCTTCTAGCAAGAAGAAGTGTGCCACATGTAATGCTAGACTTGCTTCAGGTTATACCAAAAGCCTGTGTGGACCCTGTATTACAACTGTGATAAGCAGTGAGGAGGATTCCCCGCTTAACAAATTTTTAGGCTCTTTCAAAGAGGAAATGAAAGCAACTTTTCAATCCTTTAGGAAACTTATTGCGGACTCGCAAATTTCAACTCCGGCCATCACACAAGAGGTGCCCACCTCTCCCATTCCGGTAGCGTCAGGGACAGGTGATCCTGTGGATAATGAGGAGACTTCCCTTAGAATTCCTGATTCAGATTCCTCCCACTCAGATTCTGGGCAGGAAGATGATCAGCATGACTCCCGCACACCCACTAGATTCAAGCTCTCTCAGGAGGAGGTAGATGAATTAATTGGGGCCATTCATGAAACGTTGGAGATGAAGGAAGAAAAGACTTCTCTCTCACGGCATGATAAGATGTATCAGGGGTTAAGCAAGAAAAAGCAAAAAGTTTTTCCAGTGCACAAGCTGGTTTCAGACTTGGTGCTTAAAGAATGGGAGGAGCCTGACAAAAGGCCTTTCTTTTCTAGCGGTTTGAAAAGAAGGTTTCCTTTTGATGAAGACCCTAAGGAGGTCTGGAATCAGTCCCCTAAACTGGATGCCCCCCTATCAAAAGTATCAAAGCACTCAGACCTGGTGTTTGAGGACATGGGACATTTAGCAGATCCCATGGACAAGCGGGGAGATGTTATCCTCAAAAGATCCTGGGACGCAGCCATGGCTAATCTTAAGCCAGCCCTGGCAACTACATGTGTAGCGCGTAATTTAGAGTTTTGGCTCAAACAGCTACAGGAACACCTGACAGCGGGTACTCCTAGAGAGGATTTATTGAAATCTCTTCCAATGCTGTTTAAGGCAGTCGGTTTTATCGCAGATGCTTCGGCAGAATCGGTAAAGCTTTCAGCCAGGTCAGCTTCACTATCAGTCGCAGCGAGGAGAACTCTTTGGCTCAAAACTTGGCCAGGAGACACCACATCTAAATTACGTCTTTGTAGCGTTCCTTTCTCAGGTAACCTTTTATTTGGCACTCCGCTAGATGAAGCATTAGAACGCACGGCGGATAAAAAGAGGACTTTTCCTGAAAAGAAAAAGCCTTTTAATAGGAAGTTTTTTCGTTCCTTTAAGGGGCAAAAGAAGACTCAAGAGAAAGGCAAGCCAAATAGACCCTGGGGGGCGCAAGGAGGAAAGCAAAAAGCAAAAGTGCTCTTTAACCCTCCTGACAAAAACCCCAAATCTCAATGAGGCCAGGATCCAGGTGGGAGGAAGACTGGGGGATTTCCTTCCACAATGGATAAAGTTGACCTCCAACAACTTTGTCAGGGGAGTCATAGGAAAGGGTTATGCCCTGGAGTTCAGTCAGTTGCCACCAACAAGATTCTTGGTTACACAGCTGGCAAAGGACCCGGTAAAGGCACAGGCACTACAACTTCTCATAGGAGAATTTGTAGATCAAAAAGTCCTAATACCAGTTCCCAAACAAGAAGAAGGCCAGGGTTTTTACTCGCACGTCTTTCTGGTACGAAAACCATCAGGGAAGTATCGCCTGATTTTCAACCTAAAACCACTGAATACAGTCATTCGATACAAAAAATTCCGGATGGAATCCATTTATTCTGTCAAGAATTTACTTCAGAAAAACTGCTTCATGGCAAAGATAGATCTGAAGGATGCCTACCTCCACATTCCTATCAGACTAAGCTCCCAAAGGTTCCTTCGCATAGCTGTCCGGATAGGGGAAAAGATTTTCCACTATCAGAGCCAAGCCCTCCCCTTTGGTCTCTCCTCGTCTCCGAGGATCTTTACCAAAATCCTTGTGGAAACGTTGGCCCCTCTAAGACTCCAAGGAATAACAGTTGTCCCCTACTTGGACGACCTGTTGTTCCTGGCACCCACAAAACAAAAGCTACTCGAGGACCTAGTGGTCGTCCAGCAGTGGTTGACTCAGTTAGGCTGGATAGTCAACAGGGAAAAGTCAATCCTCATTCCCACACAGGAAATCCTGTTCCTGGGCTACATAGTAGATTCTACAGAGCAAAGGACCTTTCTCCCACAAGAAAAAATCGATCACCTAAATCAACGAGTAGCTCGGTTGCAGACAAATCTCCCTGTCACAGTAAGGGAGATAATGTCAGTCTTAGGCCTCATGACAGCCTCCATCCCAGCAGTCAGATGGGCCAGGTTCCACCAAAGGCCACTCCAGTCTTTTCTCCTTCAAAATCTCGCAGGAAAAGACTTGGAGGAGAAGATATACCTGCCAGAAAAAACAAAGCAGGCTCTCTGGTGGTGGAGAGACCAAAACCACCTGAACAAAGGTCTACTGTGGAACCCACCTGTGACACGCATCTTGACCACGGACGCCAGCAACCAAGGTTGGGGAGCCCACCTAGAAGGTCAGTTGGCACAGGGCACCTGGAATCATCTAGAAAAGAAACGCTCCTCAAATTATCGGGAGTTAAAAGCCGTAGCCAAAGGGATCGCAGCGTTCCAGGGTCGGCTCAAGCATCAACATCTTACAGATCAGGTCGGACAATACAACTACTGTAGCGTATTTGAACAAACAAGGAGGGACCAGGAATCCCGCCCTGATGGGCATAGCAAAATAAGTCTTTCTATGGGCAGAAGAGAATCTCGAGTCACTTTCAGCTGTCCATCTCAAGGGTACGCAAAACAGTCTAGCCGATTTTTTGAGCAGACAATCAGTCTCTCAAGAAGAATGGTCTCTGGATCCGACAGTCTTTGCCAAAATAGTGTCCAAATGGGGTCTTCCGGAGGTCGACTTGTTCGCCAACAGGAGGAATACCAAGCTTCCAGAGTTTTTCTCACTGAACCCCAGGGATCGGCCGGTGGCAGTCGATGCCCTTCAAAGCGCATGGTCATTCTCCCTGACATATGCTTTCCCACCTCTGCACCTCTTACCGAAGGTCCTGGCCAAGTACAGGATGGAGAAGACTTCCCTTATCCTGATAGCCCCTTTTTGGCCAAAAAGGGCGTGGTTTTCGCTTCTACTAGCGTTAGCGGATCGTCCACCATGGATGTTGCCGTGCAGTCAAGATCTGTTGACTCAAGGTCCGGTACGGCACCCCAATCCGGCCTTTCTGAATCTAGCGGCCTGGTTTCTGAAATAGACATCCTGAAGTCTAAGGGTCTATCGGATAGAGTGATCAGAACTCTGTTACAGAGTCGCAAACCAGTTACCAGAGCGATTTATCTGAAACACTGGAAAAAATTCAATCTCTGGCTAAAAGAGAATGGAAAGAGGGAACATGATTCCCCAACGATTTTGGAGTTCTTACAAGAAGGCATCGACAAGAAACTGGCCTTAAGCACGATTAAGGTTCAAATTGCTGCCCTTTCAGTTTATGTTCAGCGCCCCCTACAAGAAGACCCGCTTATTAGTCGATTTTGCAAAGCAATTGCCAAACAACGCCCGGCCCCATGCCGTAAGATCCCGACGTGGGACCTATCTCTGGTGTTGAAAGCAATCGTTAAAGAGCCTTTTGAGCCGATATCAGAGGCATCCTTAAAGCTGGTTACTTTAAAGACAATTTTTTTGATCGCTATGACTTCTGCCCGCAGAATCAGCGAACTTCAGGCTCTCTCAATTAGAGATCCGTACATGCAAATTTTGGAGGATAAGGTTATTCTAAAGACAGATCAGTCCTTTGTGCCAAAAGTCGCCTCTGCTTTCCACAAGAGTCAGGACATTATACTTCCTTCTTTTTGCAATAAACCAAGAAATAGCAAAGAAGAACAGCTACACTGGCTGGATGTCAGAAGATGTCTTTTAGTCTATCTGGAAGCAACTAAAGGCTTTAGAAAATCAGATGCACTGTTTGTTCTTTTTTCTGGTAATCGAAAAGGAAAACAAGCTTCAAAAGGGACTCTAGCCAGGTGGATTAAATTGGCCATCTTGGAAGGGTATAAAGCCCTACACTTGGATCCTCCGCAAGGTTTGAAAGCTCACTCTACAAGGGCGTTAGCCACGTCCTGGGCAGAGAGAGCCGGCGCTACCCCGGAGCAAATATGTAAGGCCGCTACGTGGTCAAGCATGTCCACGTTCATTCGACATTACCGACTGGATGTCCTAAGTAGCCAAGATCAGGCCTTTGGGAGGAAAGTCCTGCAGGCGGTAGTCCCACCCTAATCTGGTGAGTTCTTGCTCATCCTCTCAAGGGCTGTCCTTGAAGACGCCTTGGGAAAATCAGAGTTAGTCTTACCGGAAACTCTGTTTCCAGGAGTCTTCCAGGACAGCACGTTCCCACCCTATGCTTTAAGGTAGGTATTTATGTGGGTATGTATATATGCATGGATAATATGTATGTATGTCATTAACTGTTTTTCAGCTCCGTCCTTCGGTTCTTGGATTAAAACTGACCAGATGCCTGAGGGACCGCTTTTTAAAGAGCTGGAGGTGATGTGTTTCCTGTCCAGGGAGGAGCTCCATCTCTCAAGGGCTGTCCTGGAAGACTCCTGGAAACAGAGTTTCCGGTAAGACTAACTCTGATTTTGTTTTTCTCCTTCAAGGGCATACAACCACTTTAAGATGTCACCCGCTTCGAAATGTCTGTTCTGCTTGGAGAAAACAGGTTTTGCAGTCTTTACCAGTATCAGTAACTCCTGGATTTGATTCTGGAGCCTAGAGACTTTGTAGAGACTTAAGAAAGATGATGCCTGTAATCCTGGGGCCATACTTTACTGTACACCTGCATTCTGATTGTGGTGGGCTCACACTTTTTAGTAAAGGGGGGGGGGGGTATATGCAATTAGCGGACCTCCAGCTGTTGCAGAACTACAAATCCCACGAGGCGTAGCACGATTAATACAGCCACAAGCAGGACACCCAGAGGCATGATGGGACTTGTAGTTTTGCAACAGCTGGAGGTCTGCTAATTGCATATCCCTGGTATAGGGGCCATCTTGTAGTTCAGGGCTCCTTCCCTGGAGACAAACTGCTGCCCAAGCAGTGTGTGAACACGCTGGGATAGTGAAACGTGCTTCACTGGTTGGACTGAAGCTTGTGAAAGGTGCTACACTTGAGTGAGTTTCTGCAATAAGTATATATATCGTAGAGTGTTCTTTAATAATAATTATTATTATTATTAGGTATTTACACACTCTGATTTGAAGGGGAATATGATGGAAGAACCTCAGCTTGAGCTTTTGAGATCTGTATACAGACCTTTTTCCAGCAGGGATTTTTTTTATTTTTTATAAATATTAACAAGTGAAAAGGAGGCTCCACCAGCTGACTGGATGAATAAACTAAACAAAATGGTAAAAATCAAAAGCACCCACACAGGGGTAAGGTGTACGTTGTCTTAAAAACTTAATTCTGACTTTAAAACGGAACTCCAAGGACATATATAAAAAATAAATAAAATAAACGCAAACCAATGCAGCTAGGCTTTCTTTAAAAAAAAAATCATTTATTTTTAAATGCAACTACCTAAATTTTGGCTTGTTACCAACCTACTGTAACTTCTGCACAGCAGCATACCTAAGAGAGGGAAGATTAGGTGCCAGTTAAGTTTATAGGACAGGGAGGGTGAGCTGGTTGTATTGCTAAACTGCAATAGACAATCATTTTTAAACTGGATCTGCTTGGTAGTGCTGTGTAATGGAATGACTGGTTAAATATAAAATGCACATCCTTTGGTAGGTAAAGAGCTTTTATAGATTGATCAGCCTTACCTTTTTTATTACCACTGACCTGTTAAGTGAATAACGTTGTTTTATCTTGTTACAATGGCATCTGAAAGTCGGTGGGATTTATTAGGCAGCAAGTAAACCTATTGAAAGCAGAAAAAAATGGACATCAGTTTGTTGTGTAAGGTATAGCTGCACGATTAATCGCGAACGATCAAAATCGCAATCTTATTTTCCTTCCCGATCTTCAAAACGGCATGTCACGATCTTTCTAACAAGTGCAGAGAGTTCTCAGAATTGGAAAAACAAAATCCAGGTAGCCTGCCAAGTTTTATCACAACAGTCTAATAAGTAGAAACAAAGTATCTTTTCGTTCTTTTATCAAAGGAAAGAACTTCAGTGTGTAGATGGAGGAAGTTTAACTTCTTAAGGACCGCCTCCTGCACATATACGTCGGCAGAATGGCACGGCTGGGCACATCCACGTATATTTACGTCGGTTCTAGTACCCAGCCGTGGGTCACGGGCGCGCACCTGTGACCCGGTCCAAGCTCCGGGACCACGGGACTCGATCGCAGCTGGAGTGCGGCGATCGGTCCCCTGAGCTGAAGAACGGGGAGAGCCGTGTGTAAAGCAGTGCTTCACTGTGGCGGCAGCATCCATCGCGTCATCCCTTTTATAGGGGGGACGCGATCGATGACGTCACACCTACAGCCACACCCCCCTACAGTTGTAAACACACACAGGGAACACATAACCCCTACAGCGCCCCCTTGTGGTTAACTCCCAAACTGCAACTGTCATTTTCACAATAAACAATGCAATTTAAATGCATTTTTTGCTGTGAAAATGACAATTGTCACAAAAATGTGTCAAAATTGTCCGAAGTGTCCGCCATAATGTCGCAGTCACGAAAAAAATCGCTGATCGCCGCCATTGGTAGTAAAAAAAAAAAAAATTAATAAAAATGCAATAAAACTATCCCTTATTTTGTAAACCCTATACATTTTGCGAAAACCAACCGATAAACGCTTATTGCGATTTATTTTACCAAAAATAGGTAGAAGAATACGTATCGGCCTAAACTGAGGAAAAAAAATGTTTTATATGTATTTTGGGGGGATATTTATTATAGCAAAAATTAAAAAATATTGCATTTTTTCAAAATTGTCCTATTTTTGTGGGTGCGCGATATACGCCGATATCCGCGCCGAGTTTGAATACAGCGCCGGCATATACCGAGCGCAGTACATTCGTGTATAGTCGGGCAGGCTCGGCTCCTCTCGCGCTCACGTCCTGGACGTCAAGGACGTGATTCCGAGAGTAGGCGAGCCTGCCCGACTACACACGAGTGTACTGCGCTCGGTATATGCAGGCGCAGTATTCAAACT
This sequence comes from Rana kukunoris, assembly GCA_029574335.1. NCBI lineage: Eukaryota > Metazoa > Chordata > Amphibia > Anura > Ranidae > Rana > Rana kukunoris. Next base: position 46,197,770 of record CM056050.1, on the reverse strand, counting down.
CGGAGCGAGGAGGACGCCGCAGAAGGACACCGGACCTGACGAAGAGGACACTCAAAGCCGCCAATGGACGCCGCGAAAGACACCAAAACTAAGTACAAAAATCTTTTTTTCCACAGGAATGCGGGCCACTTTAGGGGTGCGTGCTATACGCGGGAGCGCGCTATACCCCGATAAATGCGGTACATCTCTTCATGGAAATGGTATTCTCTAAAGACAACGGCCTCTTTCAGCAGGATAATGCACCCTGCCACGCTGCAAAATGGTTTAAGTAACGCAACAAGTTTTAAAGTAATATATAATGCTGTATTTTGTATATAGCGATTTACCTGGAGTCTAGCTTTAGTGTGCGATTCTGTTATAAGCATGTACCGCCAATTCTTTGATTCCGCACGCGGTTTGCTTTAGATGTCTGAAGACTTGCAGGTTTACACATTAAAAAAAACTGTTCACAGAGCAATGGTGACAGACAGGAATGAATGGTTGCTATAGAATTCACTTTATCCTCAGCCTCTGTGCTGCCATACTGAACAAGCAGGCTGATGAACTCCACCGGCGCATGCTGGGTTGTGTTGTTGGCGCATAACATAGAAAAACGGCTTGTGCAGACGGGCTAACTTCTCTATCTGCAATGTTTACTTAATAAACCTACATGTTGCCTTAGGGCCCGATGAGCGAACATTTTATTTTTATTCTTTCTTCTTTTTTTTTTCCTGAATATTTTACAGCTATTCACCCTGATACCAACTTGTTAAAATAAAAACGAGAGCACTTGTTCTAGAATATCCCTTATGCCGTGTACACCCGGTCGGAATTTCCGACAACAATGATGTGAGCTTGTTGTCGGAAAATCCTACCGTGTATTATTTTGTATAGGCTCCATCGGACATTTGCTGACGGATTTTCTGACAACAAAAATTTGAGAGCTGGTTCTTAAATTTTCCGACAACAAAACTTGTCGGAAATTCTGTGTGTGTGTGTGTGTGTGTGTGTGTGTGTGCGCACAAAATTCCACGCATTCTCGGAATCAAGCAGAAGAGCCGCCCGCACTGGCTATTGAACTTAATTTTTCTCGTCTCGTCGTACGTGTTGTAAGTCACCGCGTTCTTGACGTTTGCAATTTCCGACAACATTTGTGTGACCGTGTGTATGCAAGACAAGTTTGAGGCAGCATCCGAAAAATCCACGATTTTGTTGTCGGAATGTCCGAACGTCTTTACGCGGCATTATAGTAACCAGGTGCCTCATTTTAGAAAAGTTGCTCTTTGCTTAGCAAAGCCACCCCAAGAATCTTCACACTTGACGATGTTGGATGCCTATGTCCTGCTTTATAGTTTAGTTCCTCTGGACCCTCATTCCATGCCTGATTACGGGGTTACTGCAGGGTTCCAAAATTTCTTTCTATGTGATTATGCAATAAAGAAGATCTTTGCACTTTGGAACAAACTTCTCTGTGTGCTGACAACTTACCTTATCTATGTTATACACATGGGTATTAAAAATAGTCTGGAGTTGCTGCAGCATTACAGCACCTTCGAAATATGGTTGATTCCCGTATGGTGTGCGAAGGTAATATGTTTTGTCATTACAGGACACATTGGTGGCACAGGGACTGGTGGGAATAACCACAGAGCTCCACTTTTTATAATTATTTATTTCCCTGGCTCTGCCAAAGTTTCCTATTGTTCTCCTATTGTGACATCAGATCTTTATGGAAAGAACCACAAGCTTCCCTTTTTTACTGATAATTTTTAATTTCCAGGTTCCCATATCTCAAAGTGTTCCCTAGTGAGGCTCCCCTTGTAAGATTGGGTCTGGAGGGAAGAACTGCAGATCTGCTCTTTTTACTTATTTACATTCCAGGTTCCAAGGCTCGACATGTGTCCAGTGGTGAGTCTCCTACTGGGCCATTGTGTCTGGTGAGAAGAACCCCAGATCTCCAGTTTTTTACTAATATTTACCTTCCAGGTTCTAGTGCTCTCCTAAAGTGTACCCTAGTGGGACTCCTCTTGTGACATCGGTTCAAATGAGAAGAACTACAGAGCTCCTCTTCTACTATTGACCCCCCTTTTGCCTATCCTGGCGTCTTTTTAAACTTCACGGAACGGCAGGGGGTGGGCAGGGTTGGTGATCATGTGACTACTCCCCCTCGATACTGATCTTTACTCCAGACCGAGAGCTCTTTGACCACTTGGTCTTTGTGCTTGGTGTGTGCAGTGAACAAGCTCTCGGCATACAAGCATTAACTGCCAAGTGGTGCATATGCCCACCCATTTGCCTTTGAATGTGTTGGGTGGTCGTTAAGGAGTTAACTTCCAGTTTCCAGTGCTTTCCAAAAGTGACCCATTGTGAGTTAACTCTTATGACCTTGGGTCCAGTAGGAAGAATCGCAGAACCCCTGTTCTACTTTACCTTCCAGGTTCCAGTGCTTTTGGAAAGTGTCCCCTAGTGGATCTCTTGCAAAATTTGGTCAGGTAGAAAGAACCATAGAGCTCCTCTTTTACTAATTACCAGATTCTAGTGCTCCCCAAAAGTATTCCGTGTTGGGTCTCCTCTTGTGACATCACTTGGCCATATTTGCTTATGCGCAGTGGTCAAAATACTGTATTGGCGTTTAACACTCACCTTTTCACCCTGCAAATAGTGTGTGCATGTTATACGCCGATACTGCAATTTCTGGGGGGGGGGGGAGGGCAGGACGAGTGCCATCAGATTACATACAGCGAGAATCTCCTGTTTACTCAGCGGCCATTGTAAAAAGAAGTCTCCCGTGCCGGCATTGGACCAGTGTTCTGTCTATCATAGGAGGCGGGACTTTGAATTAAAGAGACACGGGGGGAAAAAGGGGTTTCTCGCTGTATGTAATTTGACGGCGCTCATCCCGCCCCCTCCCTGAGATGGGCATTGATCAGGCTGCATTTATGGCAATGTGGAGGCTGCAGATGGGCAATTGTGAGGCTACAGATTGGCATTGATTAAGCTTCATTGATGGGCACTGACCCCTATTTTGCTTCAAAGTTCTATCTGAAACTTCCCTCTGAAAATGAAGGTGCGTGTTATACGCCTGGGCGTGTTATGTGCCGATTTAAATATGGTAATTTGTTCCCCTGCAGATTTTGTAAGTTTGCCCACTTACAAAGAAATTAAGGGTCTATAATTTTTTTATCATAGGTGTAATTTAACCACTTCAGTGCAACGCTGTACCCAAATAAAATTTTTTTTTTTTTTTTTTTGCCACAAATAAAGCGACAATTTAGAAAAAAACGCGAAACTATATATATTTTTATTTTTTTTACTTTCTGCTATAAAACGTATCCAAAAAAATGCCTTCATTAATTTAGGCTAATATATATTCTGCTACATATTTTTGTTTTAAAAAAAAAAAAGCTCAATACGCGTATATTAGTTTGTGCAAAAGTTATTACCTCTTCCAAACTATCTGATTTTTTAATGTTTTTTTTTGTTTTATTTCATTTTTTGTAGTAATGGCAGCGATCAGTGATTTTTTATTTATTTTTCCTCTTCTCGGGACTGTGACATTGCTGCGAGCAAATCGAACACCTTAACCCCCACTTTTTTGGGGAACCAGTGACATGATTACAGTGATCGGTGCTAGAAATATGCACCGTACTAATGACATTGGCTGGGAAGGGGTAAGCATCAGGGGCGATCAAAGGCTTAAGTGTGTCCCTAGGGTGCTTGCTTGCTGTGTGGGATTGTCTGACTGGGTGAAGCAGGAACACAAGATCTTTATCTTCACTGTCAGAATGGCAATCTGCCTTGTTTACATTGGCAGATTCCTGTCCTGCCTGTCTAGGGAATGATCGCAGGTGGCCAGCGGACATCAGGTCTGCTAGACACGCTGATTGGCTCCCTCTCTGTCTAATCATCACACGCCCCCAAGTATGTTTCACGTAATAGAACCGACTCGTCGCAGTACATCTGTGGTAGGTGGTCAGGAAATGGTTAAATGATAGAGCCAGAATATCAACCAAAAATACAGAAATAAACATCTAAAACAAATGCTATGAATTAAAGCGGATCTCCACCCTAAAGTGGAGTCGCACTGATCGGAACCCTCCCCCCCCCCCCCTTTGGTGTCACATTTGACACCTTTCAGGGGGGAGGGGGTGCAGATACCTGTCTAAAGACAGGTATTTGCACCCACTTCCGGCCACAGCAGAGTCAGGCAAAAGACAGGTTTTCCTAGCTTCCCGTCGCCCCCCGTTGTGTGCTGGGAACTCTCGGCTCCCAGCACACAGCGGGAGCCAATCGGAGGGCGCAGCGCGACTCGCGCATGCGCCGTAGGGAACCGGGCAGTGGAACGCTCGTCTCTCTGCTGCAGACGGCGCTGGACTCCAGGACAGGTAAGTGTCCTAATATTAAAAGTCAGCAGCTGCAGTATTTGTAGCTGCTGGCTTTTAATATTTGTTTTTAATGGGCCATCTGCTTTAAGTTGCAGTTCAGTGCGTAAAATAAGTATTTGATCCCCAAATAAAACATTACTTAATACTTGGTGGAGAAACCCTTGTTGGCAAGCAAAGAGGTGAGAGTTTTTCTTGTAGTTCGTTACCAGGTTTGCACACATCTCAGGAGGGATTTTTTTTTTTCTGGTTGCTTTTAAAACTGCTTGATGCAGCAGTCAGTGTTTCTGATGATACTGATTACTAACTTTCCCGCTTTGTCCTTTCCATGGTTTGCTTGGAAAAACCATTCTAGTTGCATAACCTCAACATTTATGTCAAGTGGGAGGCCTGAGCGTGGTACTTGCTGTCCGCTGGCAGTAATTTTAGACGCGCGCGGCTTTGTATTTTGGAATCGGCAGTGTGATGTCTGCAAAGAGACCGGATGATTAATATTTGTTATTTTAAGGCATTCTGTGAATCATTGCTTTGTGCGCATCGTGTGCAGGCGTGGTGTGCGTCATTTTCTGAAGCCTTCCAGCAAATATAAATACTGTGTTTTTATGTTGAATTTTTTATATTATTTTTTATCGAACTGAAAAAAATCACTTGCATGCGCTTTTTTTTTTTTTTGCTACAGGCTTTTTTTTTTTTTTTTTCTAAAAAGCTGAATTGATCGTGGCACACATGTTTTGAAATCTGACATACAAAAGGACTGAAAAGTGATGGGATATTTTTGATATTAAATTGTATCTAAAATCTTAATTTGACTTTTCCGTTTTTGGAACGTGGAGGACTCTCTCCCGATTAGGTCTGTAATATAAATGTTTGGCCGCTTGCTGATGAAATCGGGGTTATGGTATGTCCCTAAAACACAAAGGTCCATAGTTATACCCTCTATATGTGCTCATTTATAACTGTTTGATATGAGAGAGTACCTTACTACAGCCCTCAAAATTTCCACTCGCCTACTAGCATTTGGCGAGTGGCTTTAAGCTGGGGGCGAGTGATGACAGGGCTGCATGACCAATCTCCCTCCAATCTGTGCCTACACTTAGAGTCCCGATGAGATTGGCGGCCGAAGAGGAAAGGTGCATGCTCAGGAAAAGTAGTCTGGTGAGCCGCACACAGGCAGAGCAGTACACAGGAGCTCTCCTTACAATTGTCATTAAGCGATGGGACCTAACAGTATGACCTCTCTGAGCCTGCCCCCTCCCCCTGGGCCCTGACCAATGTAGCTGGAGAGCAGAAGGTAATGAGTGAGGTGGAGGATTGCGAAAATTACCACTCTGGTGCAGTGCTCACTGAAAGTTGCCCTGACATGAGAGCGGCCTCCTTCCAGTTTGTACAGTTTGAGAGACAGAGAGTGTTCTAGTGCCCTGTCTCTCTGGTCTGCCCCCAGTGCCCTGTCTCTATGGTCTGCCCCCAGTGCCCTGTCTCTATGGTCTGCCCCCAGTGCCCTGTCTCTCTGGTCTGCCCCCAGTGCCCTGTCTCTCTGGTCTGCCTCCAGTGCCCTGTCTCTCTGGCCTGCCCCCAGTGCCCTGTCTCTCTGGCCTGCCCCCAGTGCCCTGTCTCTCTGGCCTGCCCCCAGTGCCCTGTCTCTCTGGCCTGCCCCCAGTGCCCTGTCTCTCTGGCCTGCCCCCAGTGCCCTGTCCCATTTTGTTAGTTGTTGTTGGTAATATTTAATTTTGTAACTTGATTCTGCATAAAACATTGTCATTCCATGAGATAATCTAAGAGGGTGTGTTTTCAGGTGGAATTAGGCGCAGGGCAGTGTATTAATTAGGTGGGGCAACTGGTGGCGAGTAACTCTTGAGGCCTGGCTAGTAGCTCAGGACTTGAAATTTTGAGCCCTGCCTTACTAGATTTACAGATACCAATTTCTAGTCACAATCCGTGTTAATTTTGGCAGCAAATTTCGATTTAGTCTTAGGACTAAAATGGCATTTTAGTTTGAGTCCCATTTTAGGCTTCTGCAATTGTTTTAGTCGTATTTTAGTAGACTAAGGCCGGAATCACACTTGTGCGGTGCGAATTTCAGCTCTGTAATCTCTGCAGATAGATAAGAGAAGTGTTCAGCAGATCCATTGTGTTTTTAGCTGCGAATTTGGAGACCTGGGAGAAGTTCCGAGTGAGAGGAGAGTGGGGGAGAAATGTATTGAGCTGAATGAGAGAAATTCCTGAAGAGAACTGAACACATCTGCGCATCAGCTGCGTACCCATAGAAGATAATGGGACTGAATTCGCACCTGAGCCGCACCGCAAGACATAAAATCCGCACACGTTTTTACTGCAATGCGCAGTGTGAATGCATCGCACATATGTGAACCAGCCTCATTAAAAACAATGCATTTAGAAATGTTCTGCGTATTAGATGCGGTTTAAGCCGCAACCAATTCGCATAGGTGTGAATCCGGCCTCAAACTCAATTTAGTTGTCTAAAATCAAATGCGTGTAATAAAACTGTAATTCATTCGATAACATTTCTCTACACTTTTCAAACTCCTTTATATACTGCTGAAAAATCGATGTGTTATTTATGGGATTGAGATATGAACATGCACCAGTGTTCATTTTGAAGTAAAATAAATTTTTTAGTTTTAGTCAACTAAAATGTTTTCGTTTTAGCCGACAAAAGTTACACTGTCACAATTATGGGTGTATTTATAAAAAAATTTGCATTATAATTCAGCCAGTGAAAGCGCATGTACATTTTATGTTGGTCTATTTCCTGTGCTCTTCTGCTGATCGGAACCCTCCCCCCCTCCGGTGTCACATTTGACACCTTTCAGGGGGGAGGGGGGTGCAGATACCTGTCTAAAGACAGGTACCCGCACCCACTTCCGGCCCGCAGTCTCGGGCAAAAGTCGGGTTTTTCGCGTTGTGTGCTGGGAACACTCGGCTCCCAGCACACAGCGGGAGCCAATCGGCAGGCGTAGCGTGACTCGCGCATGCGCTGTAGGGAACCGGGCAGTGAAGCCGGAGCGCTTCACTTCCTGGTTCCCTCACCGTGGATGGAGGGGGAGCAGCAGGGAGACGAGCGATCGCTCGTCCTCTGCTGCGGACGCCGCTGGACTCCAGGACAGGTAAGTGTCCTAATATTAAAAGTCAGCAGCTGCAGTATCTGTACTTAACTAGCAGACCAAGTAGTCTAAGCGTTATCATATGTTTTGCCATGCTCCGTGCCAAGGTAAAGCTAAACCCCAGGATAGGCCAATGTTGTCTAATTGCAAGAGGTCTGTGTATTTTAAATCCTGGTGTACTCTGTGTATTTCTTCCACATCCTTGAAGTAATCCAGTGTTAAACATTATTACAGGCTAGATCTATACATGTTCCGGTGCATTTCAGGTGCAATATTTTTTCTTTGCATTCACACCTGGACCGGAACTAAAATTGCACAGGGCTCTTTTAAAAAACGGAACATGTGAACCGATTCTGCATTTATGATTAGGAATTTATTGAAATGAAGGTCATTCTGCATGGAGTTCTGCTTTTAAAGTCACCAGTGTAAAGCGAATAGGTGCCAGAACATAATCCACGCAATAAAAAATAATTGGCTATAAATATGTAGCATTAGCCAACCATTCGGGTGCCAAAACTTAACCACTTGAGATCCGCGCCACGTCTCAAGACGTCATTTTTTTGAAGATGGATATCTCGGTAATGGCAGCAGCTGCTGCCACAACCAAGATATCCATCTCTTCGTGGGGCGGACCTGTTAACGATAACGGCGGTCACCGCGGCAGATTCGCCGCGAGATCGCCGTTATCGGCGGTGGGAGAGGGTGCGCCCCCCTCCCGCGCCCTCCCCCGCTTACCGTAGCCGTCGGTAGCAGCAGAGGCGATCGGGTCCTCTTGCTGGCTGTCCGGGGATGCAACTGAGGGAAAAAATGTCCCTCAGCCGTCCCCATACCTCTGCTGGGCGGAAGTGACGTCAAAACGTCATTTCCGCCCAGCGTCTTAAAGAGACATTTATTTTGTTTACATTTATTCTTCTTTTTTTTTTTTTTTTTTTGCATTTAAGCCTGAATATGAGATCTGAGGTCTTTTTGACCCCAGATGTCATATTTAAGAGGACCTGTCATGCTTTTTTCTATTACAAGGGATGTTTACATTCCTTGTAATAGGAATAAAAGTGATAATTTTTTTTTTTTTTTTCAGTGTTAAAAATTATAAAATAAATAAAAACGAAAACCAAAAAAAATTTTTTTTAAAGTGCCCCGTCCCGACGAGCTTGCGCACAGAAGCAAACGCATACGCGAGTAGCGCCCGCATATGAAAACTGTGTTCAAACCACACAAGTGACGTATCGCCGCGATCGTTAGAGCGAGAGCAATAATTCTAGCCCTAGACCTCCTTTGTATCTCAAAAAATGCAACCTGTAGAATTTTTTTAAACGTCGCCTATCGAGATTTTTAAGGGTAAAAGTTTGACGCCATGCCACGAGCGGGCGCAATTTTTAAGCGTGACATGTTGGGTATCATTTTACTCGGCGTAACATTATCTTTCACAATATATAAAAAAATTGGGCCAAATTTATTGTTGTCTTATTTTTTAATTCAAGAAAGTGAATTTTTTCCAAAAAAAGTGCGCTTGTAAGACCGCTGCGCAAATACGGTGTGAGAAAAGGTATTGCAATGACCGCCATTTTATTCTCTAGGGTGTTAGAAAAAAAAATATATAATGTTTGGGGGGTTTTTAAATAATTTTCTAGTAAAAAAAAACTGTTTTAGTCTCGTAAGCACCGAATCTGAAAAACAGGCTCGGGGCTCAAGTGGTTAAAGGAAGACATGTTTATGGCCGAACTTGATTCTCTCTTTTATTGACCATTTTTAATCCTTATGCTGCTTGCGTTGGTACGTATGAATATTATATATATCTATGTACTAATGCAAGCAGCATAAGGATTAAAAATGGAAGGCGAGAATCAAGTTCGGCTTTAATGACGGGTTCCTTTTAAGTTTTGGCACCTGCATGGATTGCTAATGCTGCATAATTATAGCCAATTATTTTAAGCTTTGCTGATTTTTGCACTTCTGGCAATGTAAATTTAATGGGATTCTTTTCTACCGTTTTATTAGAAATATATGTCTTTAATTAGGATGCTGTAGTGGATCATGTGTACGGCTAAACATGCTGAAAATGTTCTTTCTAATGCATTTCACTTTAATGGGAAGTCTGTTCCCAATTCAGGCATTTTAAATCTCTCCGCTCCTGTCCAAAAAAAGCTCTGATATGTGAAGTCTGGACGCAAGCCATGCGCCAAGTTTAATCAAACTGCATAAATAACCGCACTGTCCTCTACTCATCCTGCATGCTTGCTGGTTTTCTTCTCCTTTTTTTCTATTTTTTTATTTTTAACCACTTAAGCCCCGAGCCTGTTTTTCATGTTTATGAGACTAAAACATTTTTTTTGCTATAAAATTACTTAAAACCCCCAAACATTATATATATATTTTTTTCTAACACCCTAGAGAATAAAATGGCAGTCATTGCAATACTTTTTGTCACACCGTATTTGCGCAGCGGTCTTACAAGCGCACTTATTTTGGAAAAAATTCACTTTTTTAAATTAAAAAATAAGACAAATACATTTGGCCCAATTTTTTTACATATTGTGAAAGATAATGTTACGCCGAGTAAAATTACGTGTCGCGCTTAAAAATTGCGCCCGCTCGTGGCATGGCGTCAAACTTTTACCCTTAAAAATTGCGATGTTTAAAAAATTCTACAGGTTGCATTTTTTGAGATGCAGAGGAGGTCTAGAGCTAGAATTATTGCTCTCGCTCTAACGATCGTGGCGATACCTCACTTGTGTGGTTTGAACACCGTTTTCACTTGTGTATGCGTTCGCTTCTGCGCACGAGCTCGTCGGGACGGGGCGATTTAAATTTTTTTTTTTTGTTTTCGTATTTATTTTCGTATTTATTTTTATATACTTTACCAATTTTTAACACTAAAATAAAAAATTATCACTTTTATTTCTATTACAAGGAATGTAAACATCCCTTGTAATAGAAAAAAGCATGACAGGTCCTCTTAAATATGAGATCTGGGGTCAAAAATACCTCATTAAAAAAAAAAAAAATGTCTGCAGGAGCTGCGGTGGCTCAACGCGATCGGCACTGTGCTGACAAGCCGTTCACCTCTGCAGCCAAGGGTTCGGATCCCGGTCTCGGCTGCATGTGAATTGAGTTTGGTGGTCTCAGCCCAGCTCTTGGTGGGTGTGCTATGCGAGGTAAACCTGCGCTTAGTACGCCCACCTCCCTCCCACAAAAACCACCACACTTACACGCACTCGAAATTGGGTTAACGTCCACGCACTTTGGCCACGCGGTCTCTAAAAAAAAAAAAAAAGAGAGGCGAAGGACTAACAGGGCTGGCTGAGCGGGCTAGATCCTCTCACTCCCTCATAGGGGAGTCCCTCTGCCCCGTTGGGCTTCAAAGCGGAGCAGGTAGGGCGGGCTGTGTGAGATGACCCCCTCACACCCGCCATTGCCACCCGGGGGCATGGAGAAAGATGGCAGATTGCCTCTGGGGGAGGTCTGCCTACTCCTAACTCCTGCAGTACGGCTCCTCTCTCGAGTACACGCACAAAATACACTTTAAAATAAAAAAAAATTAAAAATAAGACGCTGGGCGGGACTGACGTTTTTGACGTCACTTCCGCCCAGCAGAGCTACGGGGATGGATGAGGGAAACTTTTCCCTCACTCGCATCCCCACTGAGGACGGGAGAGGACCCGATCGCCTCCGCCGCTACGGTAAGCGGCGGAGGGCGCGGGAACGCAGCGGAAGGGGGGTCCTTGCCCGCCACCGATAACGGCGATCTCGCGGCGAATCCGACGCGGAGACCGCCATTATCGTTTGACCGACCACCCACAGAAGAGATGGATATCTCGGTTGTGGCAGCAGCTGCTGCCGTTACCGAGGATATCCATCTTTAAAGTCATGACGTATAACGGCGGTGGGTGGTCGGGAAGTAGTTAAAGAGACATTTATAAAGCTTGTATTGGCTACTGAAATGTTCATTCATCTATAGTAAATTGCAAACTTTGATAATGTTAAAGGAGTTGTAAAGGAAATTATTTTTTGCTGAAATTACTGTTTACAGGGTATAGAGACATAATAGTTAACTGATTCCTTTTAAAAAATGATTAAAACAGATAAAAATCGATCATATAATGTGCCTGCAGTTTCAGTTTAATTTTTGCTGTTTCCTGTCTCTCTGATGTACAGAGCCAGAGAGCCAATAGAGGGCAGTGATGGTTTGTAAAACGAAACTGATTGGTGATGAGGGGTTTTACACACACCTCCTTGATTAGTGACCACAGTGAGAAATCTCCCAGTACTGTGGTTATTAGGAAACAGACAACCAGGAAGTGTGGAGATCATAGCAGAATTACAGCAACATCAAAGCAAAAACGAACAATGAGGACATGAAAACAGCACTGCATTAAGGAAGCTATTAAGCTAAAAAAAATTCCTTTAATGGACAATATTGAGTGCGATCAATTCACCATGATATATAGGTGATTTGGACTGCATTTAAAATCTTAGCTTATAATCCTTTTTCCATCAAAACGGTCAATTCTTTAAAATGCCATATAGATGTGCAGCAGTTACTTATTTTATTTTTTGTGATTTATGTAATTTTAAAAGGTGCTCAAGTATTTTCCCTAAAGTGACCTCAAACCTCCCTTTTCCCCACGAGATGCATTCCAGCCTTGCTTTAGGTTTACTTTCCCTCCCCTGCGATTCCTGTTACAGTAATGAGGGGAACTATTTTCACTGGGAGAAGGCCTGGACTACAATAAATATGTTATTAGAAGTAGTTGTCCCCACGTTCCGTACCTTTGTGTTGCTGTTGGAGAGATTTCCCATACTTTTCAGGATGAAGTTTCCAGGTTCTCGTGAAGGCCTCCGCTCATTGATGTGATTCTCTCCTTCCCAATAATCCTTTGTCCTTCTGTTGGTCTACAGGAGTTGTGGCCTCCAAAGTTTGGTTCGCTGATGTCCGTTTACCTGTGCGTTCCATTTATATACAATAAACCTAAGGCTGAACAAAGAACTACGTGCACCTATTGGTTTGGATCCCATTGCAGATCTTAGACTTCCTGGTCCCAAATTGCACAGTTTCTTGTGCTCTTGGGTTTTCAGAGATGGTTCCCTTGGGGGTGTTTTTTTTTTTTTTAAATCTGTGGGTCCAAGCCTTGTGTAAGCTTCGTGTTGGAACTTGCACAGGGTTAATGACTACCTTCCTTCCCCACATGACTGCGTTTAGGTCTGGCGATTGGCTGCTGCGGCCAGAGCACTGCTTCCTGAGATTTCAACAGAACCGGTTACTCTTCTCCTGAATGAAAGGGAAAGCTTAAAACTTTTAATCAGGGTTTATTGCTGTATGTGTTCCAAGGTAATGAGGAAGTCTCCACCCCAGAGGAGTCTTTGTTGTACAACATAAAACTCCTCCGCAGTGCTAGTGATTCATTATAACCTGAAAACGGCCAACAGAGCCATTTGTATGCCACTTAATGCGGCGCTCCACCCAACAGGGCACATTTTGCTTGTCTGAGTCCCCCCCCCCCCCTCGACTGCCACACTTTGCCACTTTTTGGGGGAGGGGAGAGGGTACTTGTGTTTGACAGGTACCTGCTTTCACTTCTGGCTCAGTAAGCCATGGCAAAGTGAGATGCAAGTTCGGCCCTTCTCTATTCAAAATTGTTTATTTGTAAACAGGGACAAGGCCGCGCAGGCCGACATGGTACAACCATACACACACACAGCACACGTAATAGATAAGGTATACAACAACGAAAAGTAACAACTGTGTCAATTTATATCAAAGTATCCGGATCACGCGACCGGTCCCCACATTTTCTCTTTATTTCAAGGAAGACCCCCTAAAGGGGTGGTGTGTACTATTCCGAGGGTAGAAAGTCAGAACTAAGTGCAGAGAGAAGTAGAAGGAAAGAAGGAGCGGTCAAGGGTAGCAGAGGGGGGATGGGGGGCGCTCCGGGGGTAGAACTCCCTGAGCACAGGCTCCCCAGGGGGGGGGGCAGAGGGTTCCCTTACTTTGTGGTCTCCCTTACCGTTGTAGAAACGGTCTGAGACGTGCAGATAGATGCTGGGAAGAATACGTATACACGTCAGCCGCGGGCTCCCTCAGTGCTTCTCCTTGAGCTGAGTATATAAAGTTGCCGGGTATCAGTGAATTTTTCCTGTCTGTTTTGCACTGTGAGGACAAGATCCTCCATGCGTTCTATCTCTTCCACCTTCGCGATCCACTGGGGGATCGTCGGCGGCAGTGTGGCCTTCCAACGGAGAGGAATGCAGGCCTTGGCTGCATCCAAAAGGTGCCTAACCACAGATTTCTTGTATACTTTCTCTGGGATGTTAGATGCATGCAGGAGAAAGAACGCGGGGTCCGCTGGAACGCGGGGTCCGCTGGAACACTGCGGTCTGCAAATTTCTCAACTACCTCACAAACCACTCGCCAGAAGCGGCTCAGAGCCGGGCACGACCAGAAAATGTCGCCCCGGCAATGCCAACAAATGTCAGACGTCTCCGGGAAGAACTTGTGAAGGAGCTCTGGGGTTCTATACCATTGCGACAAGATTTTATAGCTGGTCTCCTGGGCTTTGGCACAGATGGAAGACTTGTGCGTAAACCTCAGGATGCGCTGTCGTTTGGCCTTATTCAAAATGACAGTGTAGATCCTCCTCCCATTTAAGTATGCCCGGGGGTACAAAATCCGGGCCCTTCTCTATTATATGTAGCTTCTTTCTGGGGGGAGGGCGGAACTCCTCTTTAAAGACCTGATTATGTAATCCACGTAAGGTGTACGGTGTGACACCACCTATATTTATTTCTTCGATTAATGGAGAGGGTGTGAAGCTGACATTCTGGGTGGGATGGACAATTTGAAATGTTTGTAGTCTCTTCAGAATTTAAAAATTTTTTTTGTAGGTGCCTCTTCTATTCCCCCTAGCTCCTTTCCCCCTGTACCAGATGTATACTGCCGCTGAGGCCTTGACATCAGATCCGACGCTACACTGTGCCCAATCCCTTAACCAGTCCAATGAAGGCATCATTTTTGGTCTACAATGACCCATTTTTTTTATTTTTATTGCAAATAATTGAGTTTTTTAACTTGTTTTATAGTAAGAAGTGAAACGTCCCCTTTAAAGTTCAGCTTGTTCTCATATATATTTAAATCCTGTAATGTCACCTTGTTTACAACCTGAGTAAATAACCTCTAGAAATCGCATCTCTAACAAGCTGGCACGTTAAGAGCTTTTTCTATGCTTGGCCACAAGACATCCTCGATGGTAAGCCTGGGCAGCAATGCTATTATCCAGAGCTTTATAGCTGTTTAATAGATGGCCACTTATAAGAAATTTAAAATTAATTTACGAAGCGTAAATAGGATTCACGCTGCATCTGTGTAGTATCTCTGCCAAGCTCCAGTAAATACAAATGCCAATAAATAGAGCCATTATTGGTTGGAATCCAGAGTGAGAATAGAGCAATGATTAGGGTCCTGATGCATCAACCTGTTATTTCATGTACCTACGCCAAGCAATAATGACACACATTTGCAGGTATTTAATGGTATACACAGCTTGTAATGGAGATACCTTAACCTTTTACTCCCTCACTTGACAGTGGTGATTGGCCCTGTGCTGTTTATGTAGGTCCGTCACACTCCATACCTGTAAGTAGTGTTTGTTTCCATTTATTCCAGTGATGTGCTGTCTACAGACCCTCGCCAACACTGATCATTTCTTCGCATCTCGCATGCATCAAAATTAATTCATCCCGACACCGAAGCGTATTGACTAAGCTGTGCATAGAGTGTACTACAGTGATCATAAAGTTAAAGGGGTTGTAAAGGTACAATTTTTATAATAGCTTTCTTTTCCCTTGGTGAAGTCCCCCTTCACTTACCTGATCCTTCCATTTTTCTTTTAAATGTCCTTTTTTTTCCATAGAAATCCTCACTTCCTGTTCTTCTGTCTGTAACTCCACACAGTAAGGCAAGGCTTTCTCCCTGGTGTGGAGTGTCGTGCTCGCCCCGTCCCTTGGACTACAGGAGAGTCAGGGCGCTCTCTACGTTGCAGATAGAGAAAGGAGCTGTGTGTTAGTGAGCGTCCTGACTCTTCTGTAGTCCAAGGTAGGGGGCTAGCACAACACTCCACACCAGGGAGAAAGCTTCACATTACTGTGTGGAGTTAGACAGACAAACAAAGTGAGGATTTCTCAGAAGAAATGACATTTAAACGCAACCCCTTTAAGAATGTGTTATAGTAAAAAATACCATAGTACCGGTATGTCTCTTCTGCACTTAAACCTTCCGGCTAACTTTTTATTAAATTTTTTATTTAAAGAAGTTGTAAAGGAAATGTATTTAATTTTTTTGCTGAAATGACTGTTTACAGGGTATAGAGACATAATAGTTAACTGATTCCTTTTAAAAATTATTAAAAATAGATAAAAATCAATCATATAATGTCCCTGCAGTTTCAGTTTCGTTTTTCATCTACTTTCATGCTTGTGTGAAGTACAGAGACAGAGCCAATACAGGGTTTGTTTTTAAAATGAAACTGATTGGTTCTGAGGGGTTTTTGACACACAGTAATCACACCTCCTTGATTAGAGACCACAGAGAGAAGCTCCCATGACTTTTTTCATAAGGTACCAGACAACCAGGAAGTGTGCAGAACAGAGAAGGATTATAGCAAAAACAAACAATGAGGACATGAAACCAGGACTGCATTAAGGTAAAGGAAGCTATTTAGCTAAAAAAATATTCCTTTAGTGACCCTTTAAGTTTCACTTTTTGAAGCATATATTTTGCTTTACCCTAAAGGGCTTTGAAAATGCCTTCAGGGAATGCTCCCTACCCCCCTATTCCAGTTCACCTCACAGTTTGATGAAAACCTGAATATATGCCTCTGGACCACCTGGCAACCAGCTTGGGTGCCTCCAAGATGCAGCTGCCTCCGTTTTGGAACCAGGTATTATAGCTGAATATTGAACCCAAGAAGTATACAACACTAGGTGCAAACTGGAACTGACTTTATTGTAAAGTCACACAGAGAGCGTGGTAGATATATACCGTATGTATCGGCGTATAACGCGTGCCCCAATTTTAGGAGGGAATTTTCTGGAAAATGTATTTTTCATTTATTTTGCAATCAAGTCTGGTCTAGCAGAATATAAGAGAATGAGTAAGAATTATCAAATGAATAGGTTCCATGCAAGGCAGTCCAAAATGCATGACAGCGCAAAAGATGACCTTGTTTGTGAGTCAATTGAGGCAGATATGCAGGCAGAGCAGGTTGTGAAGGAACCTACAGCAGAATGTGTTTCATCTGTCTCATGGTACAAGTTGTTTGGGTACAGCTTAGTTAAGTAAAGGTAAAAGGATTGAACCCACCCTTAAACACAGGCCGAGACTGTAGCAGATACCTATGGGATACCTCTGAAGGTAAGAAGGGGACGAGCGCCCGCCGGAAATCACCGAGCCATCATCTCCACTCGGCTGTCACGTCACACACGCACAGTCCCGCCTCCGCCATCGGCCTTGGACCATCAGTGACAGACGGAACACCGGTCCAATGCTGGTGGCGAAGGCGGGACTGTGCGTGTGTGACGTGACAGCCGAGAGGAGATGGCAGCTTGGTGATTTCCGTGGGCGCTCGTTCCCCTCCGAGGTATGCTATCGGCATATGGCGCGCAACCGTGATTTTTTCCCCCATATTTTCAGGGGGAAAAAGTGCGCGTTATACGCCGATAAATACGGTACATAAACATTCACACACACCATACAAAATCAGATAAGAGCACAATCACATTATCATAACAAGGCAAACTGTAAACAGTAATATTACTAGCACATCTCAGAAACGGCCAACTTAAACAGTAAGCTAATTAACAACTAGTCTCTAGACGAGCCCAAGTGACTCAGGTCAGTGCCCATCCACACAGTACGGCACTAGTATTCGAGAAGACCTGGGGCTGTCCAAATGTCATTAAAGCGGATCTCCACCCTAAAGTGGAGTCGCGCTGATCGGAACCCCCCCCCCCCTCCGGTGTCACATTTGACACCTTTCAGGGGGGAGGGGGGTGCAGATACCTGTCTAAAGAGTCGGGCAAAAGATGGGTTTTCCTAGCTTCCCGTCGCCCCCCGTTGTGTGCTGGGAACTCTCGGCTCCCAGCACACAGCAGGAGCCAATCAGAGGGCGCAGCGTGACTCGCGCATGCGCCATAGGGAACCGGGCAGTGAAGCCGGAGCACTTCACTTCCTGGTTCCCTCACCGTGGATGGAGGGGGGAGCAGCAGAGACGAGCGAATGCTTGACGGCGCTGGACTCCAGGACAGGCAAGTGTCCTAATATTTAAAGTCAGCGGCTGCAGTATGTGTAGCTGCTGGTTAATATTTTGTTTTAATGGGCCATCCGGATTAACCAACTTTTATTTTCAATTGCATTTTTCTCACAACCAAAAACCAAACTTTACACAGTGTAAACTCAAACATAATACAGAGGCATAAATATATGCAATGTTTCTTACAAATCAACATAAAAGTAAATAAAATAAAAATAATGTATAAGGACCCTTTCACATGGGGCAGATCAGTATTGATCCGCCTCTGTGTGTCCATTTTTTTCTCAGCAGGGATCGCTCCGTAAATCCCCACTGAGCCGTCGGATGACAGGGCGGTCTCCGCACACTGTGCAGAGACCGCCCTGTTTTTTTCTCCACTCCCCTATGGGGGAGCAGATGAACACGGACCACGTGTCCGTGTTCATCCGATCCGCTCTGCAGACGGAAGAAAAAATAGTGTTTTCTTCTGTCTGCAAAAGCGGATGTTTGTGGAGGCGGACAATTACGGATGTCAGCAGATGTTCATCCCGCACCCGCTATCCCATAGGGATACATGTATGTCATATTTCATCCGAAAACGGATGGATGAAATACGGACATACGGTCCGCACGTCTGAAAGGGCCCTAAAAGTCCCAGAAAACTAGATTAGTGAAAACCAAGCCAACAGGTCCAAATGGTGTTCAGCTGGTGCTGAAATGACATTCAGCAACCTTCAAAGTGTCGAGTGCCTCACCACCTTTCTCAAGTGTAAAATAGCCACTTACCAGACCACACGGGTCAATGCGCATAGGTACTGGGGCCTGGCAATGGACTGGGGGGGTGCCCCTGCCGTTTTTTCAATGACTTTGATCTATATTGCCATGACCGACAATTCATTAATAGCCGCAAGTAGTTTTAAATGTAATTTTCTAAAAAGGAAAAAGTCATTTTGTGTAGGGACAGTTCCAAACACGGGTAACATGTGCTACTTCACAGGCATATTATAGACACCCCCCCAGGTACAAAATTTAAAGGAATATTTCACTTTTATTTTTTCACTTTAAGCATTATTAAAATCACTGCTCCAGAAAAACGTCCGTTTTTTAAAATGTTTTTTTTTTGCATTGATGGGGGCCTGGGCAGGACCCAGGCCCCCAAACACTTTTTAAGCCAATAACTTGCTTATTAATCTTTTTAAAAATGGCACTTTTTGGCTTTTCATGTTGGTGCCCCATAGACTTTAATGGTGTTCTCCTGTTCGAACTAATTTTTTGCATGTTCTGGCACCGAACCGGAGCGATGTTCGGCTCATCCCTAATAGTCGCCCCACTGATTACTTGGTTTATCCCTTGGCATTTGCATGTATAAAGAAAATGCATGCCGTGTCTTTGCTTCATCGCTGCTCAGCCAATCGGAATCTTGCTTTATTTTCCAAAGCCGCAATAGGGGGTTCTAGGGAGTTGTTTTTGCTTGGTTTATCCCCTGGTCCTCACATGTATAAAGCCAAGGCTTGCTATGGTTCTACATCATTGCCCATTCAGAGTAAGTTCTGACTGTTACCTTTCTTCCAGTTATATTATTTAGTACTGTTTTCTTCCTTTTTTTTTTTTTTTTTGGGGCTACAGCTTTAGATAAGGATTTAATGAGGAAAATAAGGAAAATAATTGCCAATCTTAGGAAAATGAACTTTGCGCAGTGTCTTCAGATGATGGCAATAAATCTGTAATAATGAGGATCACACAGGTCTTGTGTTGAAAAATAATTTGTGTGCTTTGTTGGGAAATTATTTTGATAATGAGATGGAAGAATGAGTAATAAACCTGTGATTTTTTTATATCTGTCAGCAGCTTTTTTTTTTTTAAAGGAGGGTATACAGCTATGCTAGTGCGATTGTTGTACACCTATCTGCGTGCTTTGTCTTGGACAGCCCTATGCGTGAAAATCGCAAGAATACATTCTTCCTTTTTCCCTTTCCCTTTGCTTTTTTTCCCTTTGCTTTTTTTCCCTTTGCTTTTTTTCCCTTTGCTTGTTTTCCCTTTTTTTCTTGTTTTCCCTTTTTTTCTTGTTTTCCCTTTTTTTCTTGTTTTCCCTTTTTTTCTTGTTTTCCCTTTTTTTCTTGTTTTCCCTTTTTTCTTGTTTTCCCTTTTTTCTTGTTTTCCCTTTTTTCTTGTTTTCCCTTTTTTCTTGTTTTCCCTTTTTTCTTGTTTTCCCTTTTTTCTTGTTTTCCCTTTTTTCTTGTTTTCCCTTTTTTCTTGTTTTCCCTTTTTTCTTGTTTTCCCTTTTTTCTTGTTTTCCCTTTTTTCTTGTTTTCCCTTTTTTCTTGTTTTCCCTTTTTTCTTGTTTTCCCTTTTTTCTTGTTTTCCCTTTTTTCTTGTTTTCCCTTTTTTCTTGTTTTCCCTTTTTTCTTGTTTTCCCTTTTTTCTTGTTTTCCCTTTTTTTTCTTTTTCTTGTTTTCCCTTTTTGCTTGTTTTCCCTTTCCTCTTCCTCACATTATAAATTGGTGCCATGCATTTTGATGTGCAGTTTTTGCAATAATTAATCGCAATTTAATGGCACTGCTGCAGGGGATGTGTGTTTTTAACGCACTGCAATTACAAATGCGATTTTTGCACACATTCCTACAGTGCTCAAGAACCAACATGGCGATAATCCATGCTTTGGACCAGGTTTCATGGTGCACCCATTTTAGGACCATGAGACATGGTCACATAAATCAATATCATCCCCTAAACCCCATCTCCCTCTTGCTTACCTGAATGGCAGGGTGCCTCCTTCTGTATGTGGTGGTTGTTAAATTCATTGTGGCTGTACGTGGCTTCACCCACACAGTGCCATCATCCATTCATGAGGATCAATCACTGCAAAGGGCTAAATTTGGTGTCGGCCACCAGTGCTGGTATCATAGTGACAGTTTGTATGGGTTCTATAGATGATTGGGGCAGGTGGTGCCACTCAGACACTGCGAAGGTTTTCATGGGGGTACACTGCCTTTTTAAAAGTATATTTTAATAAAGTGCATCTAAACCCAAATAATAACATCTAATAATGCACTTCTCCAGTGTGTCTACGGAGAGAGCCATTGTTGTGAATTATGCCCTGTACACACACAATCCGAAAATCAAGCGTTAGATCGTCAGTATTTTATTTTTAATAAGCTGTTAGGTTAGTAAATATTCTCAAACTGGGTCTCTTTTATGGCTTTCTGGCTTTCTGCCATTTTGTTCCTCAAGGGAGGAATAAAACGCTTCAAGCTATGTGCAGAAAGATTAAATTTTTTTTTTTTAAGGTTTCGCTTTCATTTACTGCTTGCCCTTCCTCCATACACTTGGAGTCTGGTACAGATGCATTTCTCTTCCAACATTTATAAAGTTTGTAGTGTACATAGATTTGCAAAACGATAGGATAAAGTAATATTCCTGAACTCTATTTTATCTCATGGTTACTGTGCAATTGTGTGATCAATGCACCAATGCAGTGCATGTTATCTGCAGAGCTGGGATTCATTGAATGAGTTTACCAAAAGTGTAAATATTGCAGAATATACAGCCTTGTGCTATGTTAACTAAGCTCCATTTCATGCTGAATAAACTAAATTTATTTATGCATCTTAAAAATATATATATATATATATATATATATATATATATATATATATATATATATATATATATATATATATATTTTTTTTTTTTAGATGGATGAATTTTTAATCAGCATTTTATTAAAATAAAATTTTGGTAAAAAAATCATATTTTTTAAATAAATAAAATCAGATTTGCATTTTTATATAATTATATATATATATATAATTATATAAAAATGCAAATCTGATTTTATTTATTTAAAAAATATGATTTTTTTACCAAAATTTTATTTTAATAAAATGCTGATTAAAAATTCATCCATCTAAAAAAAAAAAAAAAATATATATATATATATTTTTAAGATGCATAAATAAATTTAGTTTATTCAGCATGAAATGGAGCTTAGTTAACATAGCACAAGGCTGTATATTCTGCAATATTTACACTTTTGGTAAACTAGTGTGACTGGTTCTCCAAAAGTATCCGTGTCAGAATGTCTGGTGTGTTATCACAGTCCTATAAGTCGCTGATCGCCATCATTACTAGTTTAAATAAATAAAAATAACCCATAGTTTGTAGACGATCTAACTTTTGCGCAAACAGATCAAACTGATTTTTTTCCCAATATGTTTTGTAGTATTTTTTTTTTTTTTTTTTATCTATACACACAGAGCTATTTTTTTGAGGGGAAAAAAGGTTCTCTCTCGCTCTCGCTCTCGCTCTCGCTCTCGCTCTCGCTCTCGCAATTGTCAGTTGAAGTAACTCAGTGCTGTATTGCAAAAAATGGCCTGGTCATGAAGGGGGTTACATTTTCCAGGGGTCAAGTAGTTAAAAGGGGGGAAAAGAACTTTGTTACCTTTTACAACATCCAAAGTGCTGTCTGAACAATTCCCTTTTTTCTTTTTATTATAGGCAACAAGAACAGAAGTTGGGGAAACTAGAAGTACAGCTAACAGCCAAACTATCTGAGGTATGTTTAATGCAACGATAAAAAAAAGAGGAAGAAAATAAAATGATCTGTTAATCCTGCCAGAAATCTTGCGAGATGATAGAGCACAGGAAGTTATCCATCACATTGTTCTTGGCTGTCTTTTGAAGACTACAGAACCACACCCCTCTGTTATGGGCAGATCAGGGACAAAGTGGTTGGCACTTATGAATTGCAGCACCGGGGTCCCTGGTTTGCATCTTGGTCGGAATGTTATCTACATGGAGTTTGCATGTTTTACTTGTACTTGCATGGAATTCCTCCAGGTACGCTGGTTTCCTCCTACACGTTGGCTTCAGTTCAAATTGAACTCAGTATGTGTGTGTCTATATGTGTGTCAGGTAGGGATCTTAGATTGTACACCTCTAGGGGGCAGGCACTGATGTGAATGTACAGTATGTAAGAGTGCTGCCTAAAGTGCCATATAAATACTTCAAATAAATGTGACAGGGTTCCATAGTCCTAGCTTTTGTCTGGGTACAGTAAGGTGAGAGAGTGTTGACATATTAAAGTGGTTGTAAACCACTCATGTTGCAAAAAAAACCTGCAAGGCAATGGCAGAATGTGCTAAAATGCATTGCATTCTAGCACATTATGAAACATTCCCCTTGCAATTAAACCCTCCAGTGCTGAGAGGGCATCTTCCCATCTTTCTTCTGGGTTTGCACGCTCCGGCTATGTGATTGGCTGGAGACGTCACTCCCGCGCATGCTTGCGGGAGCCCTCGGTTCTGACATTCTGGCAAGGTATACTGGACCTTCAGCGCAGATGTGCCTTCAGTGATGTCACTGGCTCCATGCAGTGTGAATATCTCTTAAACGGTGCACATTTGGAGATATTAATTTTACCTACAGGTAAGCATTATTCTAGGCTTACCTATAGGTAAAAACGACCAAGTGGGGTTTACAACAAGTAATAGTAAGGTCCCTTCCACACTGGGGTGTTTTTCGAGCGAAGCCTCATCTGCAATCCCAATGTGCTGGTAAAGCACCGCTAAGACCCTAACGTTTTAGGGTGTTTTTGCAGTGCCTCAGTGTGAAAGGGTAAGGCGTTTTTACAGCGCTTTCAATTTATTCAATTGAGAGGTGCGTTTCTTTGGAGCGTTTTTTTCAGCGCCCAAAAGCTACTCCAAAGATGCTGCTTGCAGGACTCGGTGCGAAAGGGTCTATTGAGATGCATGGAGAGCGTTTTAATAGCGCTATTTTTTAACGCTAAAACGCTGAAAAACACTTCAGTGTGAAAAGGGGTCTTATGGAGGAAAAAAAATTTGGGATTGGAAATGCTTTAAAACCTTATGGCTACTTTCACACAGATCCACCAAGAAAATACATATGCATTTTTTCCGCAATGTTACTGCGTTTGTGGTGCGGTTTTTAAAGTGGTTGTAAAGCCTTACAACACACTTTTTGATACAGGTAAACCTATAATAAGACTTACCTGTAGCTACCAAGAATATCTCCTAAACCTGTACAGTTTAGGAGATATCGCCTGTATTTGCATGTGCCAATCACCAGGCCAGTTAGAAAGTGCAGAACGCTTACCATGCGCAGTAGGAAACTGTAAATGGCGATGGCATCACCCAAGAGCCAAAAATCGGCTGGGGTGCGGACATCGCGAGAACCCTGGGCAGTCGGCAGCTACAGTATTTGTACACGTTCAGCCTCTATAAATACATAAGGGGGCCATATAGTGAACTTGGTGTTTGCGTTATTCATTTCAAGGTCATCAGAGGACAAGGGGGCACTCTTCACATCTGGAGGAAAAGAGATTTCATCTCCAAATACGGAAAGATTTCTTCACAGTAAGAGCTGTGAAAATGTGGCACAGACTCCCTCCAGAGGTGATTTCAGCCAGCTCAGTAGATTGCTTTAAGAAAGGCCTGGATACTTTCCTAAATGTACTAAGATTTGTAGGTAAATTTGATCCAGGGAATATCAGGTTTGCCTTTTGGGTGATTGGGAAGGAATATTTTTTTTCCCCTGCTGTAGCAAATTGATTCATGCTTTGCTTCTTCTTCTTTTTTTTTTTTTTTTTTTTTACCTTCTGCTGGTTCAACTGAGGGTATAGGATTGTGTATTAAGAATTTTATATAATTATTTCCCCCCCCCCTTTTTTTTTTTTTGGTTGAATTAGATGGACGTCTGTCTTTTTTTTCAACCAGACTAACTATGTAACTATGAAGAGTGTGATGTCACCTCCCCTACTTTCCACCTCCAGTCAGAGAACAGTTTGTATTCATTGAAAAAATACAAGGCATTCTTATCAATGGCAGCAGCTCCAAGTGAGTGTTACCGCTCAACACCCAACGGCACTGCTGACTTCTCCTTTTCCGGCTCCTTTTGTTTCCTGACTCACTCCGGTGTTCATTCATAAGGGAAGCTTAGTAAACTGTGTCCAAATTATATATGAAATGATATTTCTTTGGATTTAGGTACTCTTTAAAGCAGAACTAAACCCTCCTATCCAGGGCTGCTGTTAGAATTCACAGGGCCCCATACAGCCTACCTGGCAGCCCCCCCCCCCAATATATCAAGACCATATTTTCACAAAAAATACACTAAAATCATTTTTGGTGGACACAAACGTAACAGAGAACCTGTGTGAATTTAGCCCTTTTTATATTCTCAGTGACAAGGGGGAACATAGGGGAGGGGGGAATCAGAAGCAGGCAGAACAGGGAGGGGAATCAGTGTCGGGGAAGCAATTACAGGAATGATGCCCTGTGTCTGTGTCTCTCCCTGCAGCAGCTGAAAGGGGAGAAACTGGCTTTCAGCTGCTCCAGAGAGCTGCAGAGGGCATCCTTCTGTAACTGCCCCTCTGTCAAACCATACTAATTCCCCCTGCTGTTTGGGCACCCTGTGTGCCCGGGCCCCCTACAGGAGGACTGGTGGTCCCCCCCCCCCCTCATCAGCAGCCCTGCTCCTATCCTTTACAGCCAAGGAGGCTGCCATCTAAGCCTCTGTTTGGTCTGGTCTGCAATTTCCATGGTGCTACACATGTAGCCAGCAATGGCACCAGGCATTTGATGACTTGACAGTTCAGTTATTGGGTTAGTTCACCTTTACCCAACAAACAAACAAAAAAAACTGCCAATGCAGGTAAGGGTTGTCGGTTTAAAAATCAAACTCTGCAGCTTTGGCTAAACTTAAAGCGGAGTTCCACCCAAAATTGGAACTTCCGCTCAACCCACTCCCCTCCCCCTTACATGCCACATTTGGCATGTAATTTTTTTTGGGGGGGAGTGGGGGCTTCAGGAGGAGTGGGACTTCCTGTCCCACTTCCTGCTTCTGCCGAGGGGCTGGTTAGGCGATTAAGCTTAATCGCCTACAGCAGCCCCTCCCTGTAGGCGATCGCATGGGACACTGACAGGTCTCATGCGATCACCTGTCCAATCAGCGGCGGGCCGCTCGCGCATGCGCAGTGCCGCTCGCGCATGTGCAGTGGGTGCCCGGCCGTGAAGCCGAAGGCTGTCACGGTCGGGTGCCCACACTTAGGATAAAGACGCCAGCTGGGGAGGGGGGAAGAGGAGTGGACCCCCCCGGCCGGCGTATCGCTGGATCGTGGAGCAGGTGAGTGTGTGTTTATTAACCACTTAAGACTCGGACCAAAATGCAGGTAAAAGACCTTGCTCCTTTTTGCGATTCGGCACCGCGTCGTTTTAACTGACAATTGCGCGGTCGTGCGACGTGGCTCCCAAACAAAATTGGCGTCCTTTTTTTTCCCACAAATAGAGCTTTCTTTTGGTGGTATTTGATCACCTATGCGGTTTTTATTTTATGCGCTATAAACAAAAATAGAGCGACAATTTTGAAAAAAATTCAATATTTTTTACTTTATGCTATAATAAATATCCCCCCAAAATATATATAATTTTTTTTTCCCTCAATTTAGGCCGATACGTATTCTTCTACCTATTTTTGGTAAAAATCGCAGGAAGCGTTTATCGGTTGGTTTTCGCAAAATGTATAGCGTTTACAAAATAAGGGCTAGTTTTATTGCATTTTTATTAATTTTATTATTTTTTTACTACTAATGGTGGCGATTTTTTTTTTTTTTTTTTTGTTTTTTGTGACTGCGACATTATGGCGGACACTTCAGACAATTTTGACACATTTTTGGGACAATTTTCACAGCAAAAAATGCATTTAAATTGCATTGTTTACTGTGAAAATGACAGTTGCAGTTTGGGAGTTAACCACAAGGGGGCGCTGTAGGGGTTATGTGTTCCCTGTGTGTGTTTAGAACTGTAGGGGGGTGTGGCTGTAGGTGTAACGTCATCGATCGCGTCTCCCTATAACAGGGATGACGCGATCGATGCTGCCGCCACAGTGAAGCACGGGGAAGCCGTGTTTACACACGGCTCTCCCCGTTCTTCGTTTCAAACATTTTATTAAAGTTTAAATAGAAATATAATTAATTTGCGTATACATATACGGGGGTTGTACAATACATTTTTAACACAAAATAACAGAAATATGGAGGTAGACAATATATTAACATTGTCATTATATATTCAAGTATCAGAATATCAAATAGAATGAGATATAAAGCAGAAACAGGAAAATCGTACATTACTATGTTAGTATCTTGAAGATATAAAGCACAGACGAATCAGAAAATACAGGATAATTCAATCTGAGCCTCCTGATGTGAATGAAGCAATAAAACAAAAACAAAAAAAAGATGATGATAATAGAGACACCCATACAGAGTAGTCTCAAAAATATGGGTGGAACATAGCAAAAGTGTTCAGTAAATCAAAATAAAGGTATGTAAAGATTTCAAAGGGAAAACGTAAAAATGTGTAGGCAAGCGCTCAAACGGAGCGGTAAATGGAATATGTGGGGTTCTAATCCCCATAGGTGATCTACGTCAAAGAAGAATAGGAAAAATTAAAGTAGCCGTAACAATTGTAAATACAAGGAACAATTATGTGCCTAATAAGTCTGTAAACCGTGACGAATTCCTAAAGTGAATCCAACAGGACCAGGTGGATCTATATTTCATCGGATTATCATTGGCTTGGTGAATCAAGTCCTCCATCTCAGAAATTCGCTGTACACGGTCAATCCAGTCAGCCAGTGTAGGAGGGTTAGTCTTCTTCCAAAAAAGAGGAATGCATTGTTTTGCAGCGTTTATGAGATGGAGTATCAAGGATTTTCTATAAATGGATTGAGGCAACAAAGTATGGTGTAAAAGATACTGTGCAGGGGAAAAGTCCAATGTGTAAGTTGTGATTTGAGCAATTGTCACATGAACCTTCTCCCAGAAAGGCCTAATGATGTCACAGTTCCACCAAATTTGGAGTAATGATCCCCGAGAGTTTTTGAATCTCCAACACATTGGGGAGACAATTGGATAAAATACATGGAGTCGTTCAGGGGTACGATACCACCTAGAATATAATTTGTAGTTATTTTCTTGGGCCGAAATGTTAACAGATCCCTTATGAATATGTGTAAAAATATTGTCCCAGTCAGAGTCTATAAGTCGTATTTGGAGTTCATCTTCCCAACTTTTATTAATTTTGTTGGAGCTTTGTAAAATGGAACTGAAAAGGAGTGCATAAATAGACGAAATTAGATGTCTTTGAGGGGTTGTGGCAGTACACAATTTTTCAAATGGGGTCCGTTCCTTGCACCATTGTGAAATAGGCCTTTTGCTTTGTAGAAAATGTCGTATTTGTAAGAATTTGAAAAAGGGAATGTCATTATTAGGAAATAGGGACAACAACATGTCATAAGAAATAATGGAATCATCTTTGAAGAAATTATGTGCTCTTAGCGTTCGCTTAGGGTCCAGTGGGTTTGTTTTAGTGCCCATAAATCCGAACTGGAAGTCAGGGTTACCATCTAAAGGTGTTAATGGGCCAGGGGAAGGAGACATGGAGAGCGATTGATTAGACTTTTTAAAATAGAGGAGCGTAGGTCCTATCAGTGGATGGGACAGGCAATTTTTAGGAATAGATTTGATAGAAATCCATGGCAAGTGGGAAAGGGGAAATTGTGTGGAAAGATCTTCAATGGTAATCCAGTCCTTGGTGTGAGTGTGTAGATGCCAGTCAACGATCCTGGTGATATGGCATGCTGAGTGGTATTTACGTATGTCCGGGAGACTGAGTCCTCCCGTTTAATTTTGGAAGAATCATTCTATCATAACCTATTCTAGGAGGCTTGGAAGCCCAAATAAAGTTCCTACAGAGTCTCTTATACGTTGTGAAAAAAGATGGCGGGAGTTTGATCGTGATAGCTTGCATTACGTATAAGAGGCGTGGTAAAACATTCATTTTTAAAATGGCAATTCGGCCAAACCAAGAAAATTTATCCAGGGACCATTTGTGGAGATCATTTTTAATTTTATTGAGAATAGGGTCAAAATTGATCTCATAGAGGTCAGCTAACTTAGAGGGGATTTGGATACCCAAATATGTAAGGGAATGGGGTTCCCAACTGAAGGGAAAGTTAGCCTTGCATTGATTCACTAAAGTGGGTGGAAGAGAGACATTGAGGGCTTTAGATTTAGTAAAGTTTAATTTTTAAATTAGAAAGTTTATGAAACAAGGTGAAATCGCGAAGTAGGTTTGGAATAGTGATTAGGGGTTTAGAAAGAAAAAGCAGGATGTCAACCGCGTATGCAGCGATTTTGAATTGTCTGTCTCGGATAGTAATACCAGATATGTCCTTGTTGTCCCTGAGTTTTCGTAGTAGGGTTCTAAGGTGAGTATGAAAATAAGCGGGGATAAGGGGCAACCCTGGCGCGTGCCATTTGAGATGTGGAAGGCGTCTGACAGGTGGCCATTGCCTCTAATTCTGGCTGTAGGAAAAGAATATAAATCGAGAATCAATTGTAGAAAATGAGTAGGAGATCCTAGAGCCCTCAAGGTTGCTGACATATAGTCACCCGATCTCTCCCCTTTCTTCAGCTCCGGGGACTGATCGGCGCATTCCAGCGGCGATTGGGTCCGCGAGTCCCGGTCACGGAGCTTCGGGCCGGGTCACAGGAGCGCGCCGCGGGCGCGTGCCCGTGACAAACGCCTTGGTACTAGAACTGACGTAAATATACGTGGATGTGCCCAGCCGTGCCATTCTGCCGACGTATATGTGCAGGAGGCGGGCCTTAAGAAGTTAAAAGCCAGCAGGTACACTTTTTGTAGCTGCTGACTTTTAATAAACACTAGATTTGGCTGGAACACCCCTTTAACCCCTTCATGCTTAAGGGTAAAATACATTTTAATTCCTAAGCCCGGTTTTGCAACTTTGACATGTGTTAGTAAAACTGTACATATTATCACAACTGTTTTGTGCATCCAGGTGGATTGATTATCCCTTGCTTTTTTCAGGACAAATTGAGCTTTCATTTGGTGGTAACATTGTAATGTATAATTCCTGATTATTTTCTTTTTCTTTTTGCCCTTTTTTTATTTTTTATTTTTAATGTAAAAATAGTAAAACTTTTATTTTTAGCACTGCATATTTCTTGCTACTACCATAATCTACCAAGAACAACCTAAAAAAATTCTCCTGCTCCTGATAATCTCAGCGATGCCACATATGTGTATGTTAGTAGTAATTGCAAAATTACTAAAAATAGTGTGTAATATTTATTTATTTTTCTCCTACTTAAAACGCAATACTGTTAGAGCCCATTCACACAGGGGATTGAATTCTATCCAGAAGTCATTTTGCAAGTCGCCTCTGAAGTCGTCTTCAGGTCGCCCCCAAAGTCGTGTCGCCCCTGTGTGAATGGGCTCTTACTAATTAAAAAAAAAAAATGTATATCATGTCCAAAAAAATACTGACCTTGGCCCAAACACTAACCCTGGGGCTGAGCTAGATAAAACTTTGATCCAAGTATTTATTTATTTATGCATTTTTTTTTTCCTATCTTTGCAAGGACAGAGAAAGATGCAATGTATTTTTCCTCTCCAGTCAGAGACAGAAAACACGGGGATGGGCTTCACAGTGACTGATCACTGTGATGGCCAATCGGAGGCTATCACAGCGACCAGGTGACCTGAAATTGGACGTTACAGGTCCCGATCATTGAAACGGGGCTTGAGGCTCTCAGTGAGACCCCAGTCTCTGTGCTGGAAGTACGTAACACGGCGCGCTCCACGCACAAAGTGATATATGCAAATAATGTGGCTCCACAGAAAAGTCCATTGAGGCCGCATATTTGCGTGAAGGGGTTAAATAACGCCCTTGATATAGGTGTAGGCCATTTATGTACCTGAAGCCTGACTGGAATACTCCCAGGATGTTGCCAAGAGAGGCTATCGCTGCTGACCTCCGCCATCACAGGAGTGAGCTCTTTCTTTTGATTCAAACCTCCTTGTATACCTTTTTTTTTTTTTCTCTCCCCTGATGCAGTATCTCTGAACTCCGCATTTGAGAGCTCATTCCTGTGATTGTGGGGGTGAGCAGTAAGAGTTGGGCCTCTCTTAGCAACATCCTGGGAGTTTTCCAGTCGGGCTTCATGAAATATGTAAATGGCCTACACCTATAGGAAGGGGATTATTTAAAGGGGTTTTAAAGGATTTTTTCTTTTTTCATAATAAGCATCCTTTACCTGCAGACATTCCTCTTTTCACTTCCTCACTGTTCGTTTTTGCTCAGAAGTTGCATTATTTCTTCTCTGTTCTGTTCACTTCCTGCTTGTCTGTTACTCACCACCGTGAAAGGGAGACTTTACTGCGGTGGTCAGTGACGTGCTCGCCTCCTCCTAGGAACTAAATCTGTGTGTCAGGACGCTCTCTACGTGTTGGAGACTTCAAGGAGGTGTGAATTACTGGGCGTGCCGCAATTCATACTGGGAAATGTAGTTCTTACATGAACGAGCGCCGCAAACCAGGAAGTGGATGAGAGAACAAACTAGAATAGATATAGATCAGGGGTCAAACTCAATTTCTTTGGGGGGCCACATCAGCATTATAATTGCCCTCAAAAGGGCCGGTTGTATCTGTAAGATTAGATGTCCAGCGCATCCCTTCCCCTTATATTAGATGTTAAGAGCCACCCCACCATCAGAAGTTGAGTCCCCACTCTCCCTTACATCACAGTGCATCCCCCTTTCCTTAAGCTGCTGCTGGGAAGAAGCTGATGCATTGCTTGAAAGCAGAAAGTTAGGGTCTTAAGGAGGGCGAGGGCCACATGAAATGGCTTGGAGGGCCGGATTCGGCCCGCGGGCCTTGTGTTTGACACCCCTGATATAGATGAATGAATTTATTGGGTATTTACTTGTTTTTTTAACAGAATCATTAAACTATTCTGTCTACTATGCAGACAATAATTTTAGGCAAATTTTTTTTTCCTTTAACTTTAGTCAGAGCTGCACAGTTTGGTTTTATCTACAGACACTCCTTATTTGTATATGCAGTTTTTTTGTTAAAGGTGAAATAACACCTTTAACAAAAAAACAGCTGACATAAGTAGAGAAGTGAGAAAACTCGCCCAAGCTCTACCGCTGTATAACGTGGTTAGTGTGCAGAGTGGTCGGTGCTCTGGCTAATTAAGTTCAAAGAGAATCCATAACATGTGCAAGCCGGCACCTCGAAAGCTCCTACAAAGAAAATGTTTATTGTAGCATTACAACAGTAACATCATCCAAACTGACGCATTTCAGCCTTCTTCGAGAGAGAGATTAACGAGGAACTACAGTCTGCTCACATAATTTGTAATAAACGTATCTGCCGTTCTGAAGCTTCCCTCCAATCACTTTGCATATTTTATATATACTGTGATTCTGCACTTGCCAGATATGCTGCAGAAATCTCCCTCTACCGAGTCTGGGTGCATCCATTTCAACTGTGGGCAGCTGAAGCTGCTGCCTGTTCACTTCCTGGATTTAGACACACACCTCCAGCTCTCATTGGCCCTCGTATGACTCATTCCACCTCCCTTCCTGGCGAGAGTGAATGAATATCATCAATTGGTTATAGATGGAGATGATCCAAACCTGAGTCGGACAATCACATGCGAGAGGGAGTTGAAACAGAAAGCACAAGATGTGAATGGTTAACATCTTGTGCTTCCTGTTTCAACCTCCTGGCACATGTGATTATTTGACCCAGGCTTTGATTTTTTTTTTTTAACCACTTAACGCCCGCCGCATGTATATGCACGTCCACAGAATGGCATGTACAGGCAGGGTCAGGGGTCCGATCGGAACCCCCCGCTACATGCGGCAGTAGTTTAGCCTCTGGAAGCGAATCCGGAATGAGGGGGCGGCTGTTCATTTCTGTCCGCCCCCTCGCAAAAGCTCCCAGGGAATCCGCTTCCCCCCCGATGCCCGCCCTCTGCCTGTGTAATGTAAACACAGGCAGAGGAAGTGATGTCACCTCTCCTCTCGTCGGTATTTTCGATCTGGCGAGAGAAGACATCACATAGTAAGTCGCACCAACACTACACTGACACCACACACATAGGCACATTTAACCCCTTCAGATCACCCCCAGCCCCCTATCACAGTGTCACTGATTGCAGTGATCATATATTTACTGATCACTGCATTTAGTGTCCGTGTGACAGTTAGTGTTAGGTCCCTACACCCCCCTAATAAAGGTTTAACCCCTTGATCACCGCCCTAGTTAACCCTTTCACCCCCTATTGCCAGTGTCACTAAACGATCGGTTTTCTGATCGCTGTATGTGTCACTGTTGCCGCTAGGTAGCTATTATTTTTTTTTTTTTTTTTTTTTTTTTACTAAAGACATATGGCTGAATACATTTTGGCCTAAATGTTTGACTAACATTTTTAGTTTATTCGATTTTTCTTATAACAAAAACTAGAAAATATAATTTTTTTTCAAAATTTTCAGTCTTTTTCCATTTATATCGCAAAAAATAAAAATCGCAGAGGCAATCAAATACCATAAAAAGAAAGCTGTATTTGTGGGAAGAAAATGACGTAAATTTTGTTTGGGAGCTACGTTGCACGACCGCGCAATTGTCAAAGCGACGCAGTGCCGAATTGTAAAAACACCTTTGGGCATTTAGCAGCATATTGGTCCGGGGCTTAAGTGGTTCATCAAGTTAATACTGCCCCTCTCTTCAAGAGGGTTGTTTCTCTATATATACCTGTTTTTATGTCATATTCCTATGTTTTTGATGACGGCTTGAGGCCGAATCGCGTCGGATTTGGATAATGTTACTGCTGTAATGCTACAATAAAAAGTTGTGGTGAAAGCTGTTGAGTTGCTGGTTTGTACATGTTATGGATTCAGCTGATATAAGTACCCTAGTGACTGTGCTGGTTATCATTCAAGGCAAGCCTTGGATTTAATGGTTTTGGGAAAATGTTAAATCGGTGGGTTTGGTTCCACCTTGGGTCACAATCCGTGTCAGTGTTGTAATGAGAAAAGGCTGGACCCCAGCATTTCTTTTTTTCCAAAGATGGAAATCCCTTTTTGTAGGAAATGTCTGTAATTTGACCGCAAGGTCTGTGCAGATTTCAAAGAACAGCAGCAAACTTTGGACGGGAAGGTGGCTTTCTGTGGCCTTACCTTTCCGATGACAAGGTGGTGCTGGATCTGGGATGGGGCTCCTTGAAGTGGCTGTTGCTGCCACTCCGCCCACTGCTCATCGATCCAGATTGCAGAGGGAAGATCTGAGGCTGGTGCTTCTCCTCCCGGGCCGAACAGGGAGTGGGACCTGAGACCCGATTGGCTGGGAGTCTTAAGGCTCTAGCCAAATCGGGTCTCAGGACCTGCTTTCTGTTTCTCAGGCAGGAGAGGCAGGAAGACATAAGCGAAATATTAATTAGTTAACATCACATAACTGGGGGGCTCAGTGCTCTGCGCCCCAAGCCCACCCGTTTTTGAAGCCAATTGGAGCCTCTGGTTCTAATCATGTGCTTCTAAAAATAAAAAAAAACATTGAAATCCATGCATCCGGTGCCCTGCATGGAAATTAGGGGCCGGGTGCATGGATTGGGGGGTGGCACCCCTAGAGGAGTGGCCGCCCCTGATCAAGTGGGTAATATAGGTAGTCCCAAACAAAGGTAGAAGGCTGTTACTATGGTTAAAGGAAAGAGAAATATAACAAAAATTGAGTTTTCCTGACAGGCAGGATTAGTGGATCTGAGCAGACTGGTGTGCCAGTATATAAACACATTGGTACTGTCGGCTTGTCGACGGTCCTGTGTCAGATGTCCATTCTGTACTTTGTCCTTAGAGTTCCGCCAGGAAAAGGTTAAAGTATTTGTAGAGAGAACATCAGTGAAAGAGAAAATTATAGTGTGTAATCTGGGATCTGTTGGATGGGCTCTAGATAGATAAATGGCAAATTGGAGGTTCTGACGGCAGCACAAAATCGCTCATATCTGTTCCATAACAAAGATGGTTTTGTGTTTTTTTTTTTTGGTAGTCTAATTGGCTTCGTGCACATTCATTATGTGCACTTTATTTTGTGTTTCTTCTTTCTTCTTGTCCTGCTCCCAGGCAGCCATATATAGCTCACCAGCCCTCAAAATCCACTTGCAAAATGCGAGCAGGCGAGTGGCTTTTTTAAGGGCTGCTCTATATTTATGAATAAATTTAAACAGAATTGGTCACAGATCCTTGGGGTACCCCATTAACCACTCTAGACCATTTTGAGTAGACAGTATTTATCACCACCCTTCAAAAGTGCCGCTGTAACCAGTTTTTTATCCAAAAACAAACTCCATAGTCCATGCCTACAGACCTACAGTCCATGCCTACACTGTCTCTTTAAAGCTGAGCTCCACCCAAAAAGGGAAGCTCCGTTTGTTTGCCCTACAACCGCCCCCACTGGCACATTTGGCACCTTTCAGAGGGGTATCTGCTTTTGATAGGCATCCCCTCCCCTCTTCCGGGAGTCCTCGATACGCCATGTGATTTGGTCCTGCACAGTTTTCCGAAGTAGTCCATGTGCTACTTTTTAGATTTTTGGTGCTTTTTGCAGCTTATTGAACGTACAGGAATCGCACAAGAACATATAATACATCTTTTGTGACTTTGGTATAAACTAGCTTTTAAGGGTAAGGCTTATTTTTATTTATTTTTTTTGTAGGGGTTGTCCGGATACCGAGCATTTGCACGAGTACTTGTACTCTCAAAAATGCTCCCGATGCTTCACCCGATACCTGGAATGGGGCGAAGGGCGGAGCGTCGAGCGAGTTTTGAAGTAAGCTGGCAGGGAGCCGTGTCTCGTCACATTCAGCTGCCCATCGCATCTTGCTACGGAAGTGACGTTCCGCTGAGAAATTTTCCACTGCGGGTGTGCGATGCGTTCCAAACAATTTGTGACAATACAGAGCAGTGAAATCGTCTGATAATGTCACAGAAGTGATGTCACTGACAATACAAACACTGGGCTATGCGTTCCAAGACTAATACTTCCCTTGTTACCTAGTGTCTCCAGAACTATTAGCTGTCCCTGTACAGCCCAAAGAAACCTGTGGTGTTAGGTTCTGCTTTGCTGGTCCTTGGTGCCTATCCAAAGCAACCTGTGGTGATAGATCCTGCAATGCTAGGACTTGCAGTGCCTCTAAAGATGCCAGCTGTCCTTGGACTGCATAATACAAGGCATGGCAGCCAGTGGTGATTTTCATGCCATGCTGGGACTTGTAGTGTCTCCAAAATTTGCAAAGTATCGTAATTCGTATCGGTGAGTACTTGGGGGGAGGGGGGGGGAGGATCAGACAACCCTAACTTTTTGTATTGAATATGGGGGGGGGCAATGGCAGAACTGAAGTTGGTCTACATGTGGAAAGAGGAGAATGTAGCGGCAGACATTGTGGCTTTTTTTAATTTTTTTTTTTTTATTCTTAATGCATTGCTGAAGCATAATATCCTTTCTATGCCATTTTCTCTGCTCTGTTTGCTCATTAGACAGGATCTAATTCTGATTCCAGTCTGAGGTACAACATGGGTACATTATGTAGACTTTTGTTTTTCTAGGATTAGAACAATGAATATTTAATATCATTGTGCCGTTATCTTTCCATTTGGGTTTAAAGGCGGATTAAGGCATAGTTTCCCGGTAGCTCATTTGAAGCCACTATGTACCATCTGCCCTGAATAAGAATTACAGAGCTTATTATTGATATAAAGTGGTCATGAGGGCTCATTCAGACGTTGGCACATGTGTTTTTTGTGCAATATTGAGACGCATAATATTAACCCCTTTATGCCTAAGCCTTTTTCTGACATTTGTTGCTTACATGTTAAAATCTGTATTTTTTTTTCTAGAAAGTTACTTGGAACCCCCAAACACATTTTATTTATATGTGTGTGTGTGTGTGTGTATGTGTGTGATGGTCAACACCGTTTACGATCTTCCATCAACCCACCCAAGACAGCTTGTCCGACACTCCGACAACCCAGCAGACACGATCCATTCCATTTCCCAGAATAAAGACGAGACAAGCTCCGTTCTCTGAGTCAAATGTATGTATACTTTTAATGGTACACTCAGCTGGTTATATACAGTTTTAGAAACCAAGTAAAAAATGAATCAATTCCTCCTACCACATTACACAATGAACTTCATACACATTCTTTTAGATAATGACATTCGGGTGAGTTAATTATCTCCCAGACATCCCAACTCTGACAACAGCTATTCGCCTGCATAATACACATTCCTATGTCAGACGTTCTGGCACTGGTCTGACATAAATAACATGATCTAATTACTACGCGTTCCACATCTATTCATCCATAGTATCTTCACACCATACAGTGTCATTAGCATACTCAATGGAACAGGTCTTGGAAGCAGACCTAATTAACACAATGGACACAGAATGCAATCACAGTAAAGCACTTTAACATCCCATAATAAGCAGCCAGGCTGTCTACCAAGCTCCCATTCACATCTCCCCAGTACAGACTCAATTAGCATCTCAACAGCCTGTTACACAGAGGAATGAGTCACTATTGACCAGTAGGGTCAGAATAAGCCAACAACTTATAATATCTCAAGATATCCTGCAAACATGAATTATCATTTCTCAGTCACCCTATGCCCAAAAGGAGCACAGGGTGACCCAAGAGTCATTAGTGACGCTGGCACAGGAGTACCCCCATCCTTCAAAAGTCTCTGGGTGTCACGGGCCATTTCGTTATATATATATATATATATATATATTAGTGTATTATATAAAATATAGTAATTTTTATATAGAGACCATAGAAAATAAAATGGTGATCGTCGCAATATTTTTTTATTTCGCACTTTATTTGCGTCTTTCAAATGCTTTTTTTTTTCTCGAAAAAATGCATGAACATTATTAAAAAAAAAAAAAAAAAGCGTGACGTAAAGCCCAATGTTTTTGTGTAACGTGAAAGATGATGTTATGCTGAGTAAATAGATGCCGAACATGTAATGCTATTAAAATTGCGCACACTCGTGGAATGTAATTTGTGAATCTTCTATGGCTCCTACGAAGAGTTGTTCCCTTCATCCCGAAAGAAGACACAGCGGTAATGGTAGGGTCAATCATTTAACTCCAGATTAGATTATGCAAATGCCCTATACCTCGGATGCCCAAAGTACCAGCTTGCCCAGCTCCAAGTCATCCAAAACATGGCGGCTCGACTGGTAACAGGGAAAAAACCCTGGGAACCAATCACCCCATTCCTGAGATCCCTCCATTGGCTGCCCATAAAGGACCGAGTCACTTTCAAGGCCTTATGCCTTACTTCACAAATGTGTACATGGAAGCGCGCCACTATATTTAAGTGAGAAAGTAAAACAACAAAACCCAAATCGAGTTCTTAGATCAACTAACCAAAAATTATTACAATTTCCCAAAGCCCCATATGAGACCAAAGGAGAACATCGGTTTGCAGTTCAAGGACTATGGAACACTTTACCAACTAATATCCGAATGGAAACTGATCACCTGGCCTTCGGGAAAAAAACTCAAGACCCACCTATTCTAAAGGGTTAAACACAAAGAAAATGGATGCCGAGCACCTTCAGGCGATTTAGTTTGCATTTGTAGTGCTAATGAAGTAAATCACTCACTCAATGACGACAAACTACGGCACTTAATCTCTATAGGCGGTGCTTTAAAAATGTCTACAGGTTACCAGTTTAGAGTTACAGAGGAGATCTAGTGCTAGAATTATTGTTCTCACTCTAATGATCATGGTAACACCTCACATGTGTGGTTTGAACACTGTTTGTTTACATTTACAGGCGCAACTTGCGTAAGCACGGAGGAATACAGCACTTTAAAAATTATTATTCATTTCTGTTTTCTCTCTTTTTTTTTTTGTCTGATCACTCTTACTGGTGTCACAAGGAATGTAAACATCCTTTGT
The DNA here is from genome assembly GCA_029574335.1 of Rana kukunoris. Lineage (NCBI taxonomy): Eukaryota > Metazoa > Chordata > Amphibia > Anura > Ranidae > Rana > Rana kukunoris. Next base: position 46,159,141 of record CM056050.1, on the reverse strand, counting down.
AACCGTAATGGGCAGTGACAGGTACTCTTTATAGAGGGGTCTGGGGTCTATAAGACCCCAAATCCCTCTTTTGCACCTAAAAGCATTCAAAATGCCAAATTTGACTGTTTTGAATTCTAGAATTTTTTTTTTCAATTTGATGTCTTTTTAAGGCTCCAGTAAACAGGAAGTGATGTCATGACATCGCTTTCAGGTTACTAGATCCAAGACCTGATCAGAGCCGATTCCAATTCTTTCGGGTCTCCGGCCAGCCGGTGGATGTGCCAGCTGGTCACTTGGGAGAGCCCGGGCAAGCCTCGGAAGGAGGAGGGGGACATTCCCTTTCCCTGCTTATAATTGCCGCATCGGTTGTTATTAGAAGAAAGCCAACCATTGGCTTGCATGCATCACTCCCCCTACAACCCCCTCAAGCCGAAGGGCACATATTTGCATTACGTCGGCGTGAAGGGGTTTAGCAGCCTGTTCATTTTGAATGTGGTATGTATGTAGCGCTACCCCCGAAAGAGCCGCTGGTTCAATACTGGGATTGGCACATCAAGTTACCCTGGTGATGTCTAGGGGTGAAATAACAGTAGCAGAGCAGTGAGCGAATGTCCAGACAGTCAAAGTTTCCTTCAATGTCTTTTTATTTTGCAGCCAACAAGGCAAACATCTTTAGTTTAAGGAAAGGAAAGCTGATGAAGGAAGGATAAGAGAACCTTGTGGTATCAGGCCTGGATGTGAACAGGGCAGGCCTGCCCTCGACAATAGCAATAGTCGAACTTGTTTCCACTCCAGAATGGAGTGTGTAAAGTGCCCACGGGCAGGTTTCCCACACTAACCTGGCAGCCGAGGTGTCACTTCGGATCGCTGGGAGGAACAGATCTGGCTCTAAGGCCCTTGTAACCGGCCAATTGCTTCAGTAAGTTAGATGGGTGAACGGAGCGAATCCTCCCAGTGGATTTTCTTTAGCATAGATCACCGGGTGACAGCAAAGTGTACCTGTCAGCATCCCGGTCACCAGATCCCCGATTAGTTCGTTCAAGCCCTGTTGGACAACCTGCCTCTGGGTCCTCCTCAAGCCGATCCCCAAATCATACGGCACCCAGCCTGGGATCTCCTCAAAATAACTGGGAACCCAGTAGAGCACTGGGGTCCCCTTTTTGACCTCCGGTTGAGGTCCAGCATAGCCTGTGAGTTTTGCCAGATGGGCGGAACTGCCTGAGCACATGACACCTGTCCCAGATATATCCCTCCCCAGCATCCCCCCACAGCCAATTGCACTATGGCATACTGTATGTACACAGAATATATGTTTGGCTAGGCTTGATGTACGGCATTTATGTTGTACCTAATGAAACTGCAGAGACCCAAATTTGGTAGTTTTGCCTTGGGCCCCATGCACGCTGGGTGTTTAGCTCCAGTGTATAAGGTCCTGGAGTTTGGGTCTGTCCAGCAGCCTATAAAACTGAGAGGCTGAAAGCTGCTGTAGCGGGACAAGTGCACTGTGTGGTACTAAAATTTAGGGCATATGCGCCCAGAGACCAATGTCTGGAACACAGACTGTTAGTGGTGCACTGAAATGAAAATTTAGGATGCACTTGACCAAGACTGAAATTGCTAGTTTAACAAAAAAAAAAAAAAATAGATATAGCTATAGATAGTGTGAGGGGTTAGCTCGGTAGCGGTGGTGTGTGACCCCCCTGGATGGGTTCACTACACACTGAACTATACAGAGAGGCAGCCGAAGATGGTTGAAAACAAAGAGTTTGGTTTATTCTTCCATATTGCTGGAAACGAGTGCAAGCATCCAAACAGCATAAACAAAACAAAACATAAAATAAACCCTGGCCACTTGGGGCGTCTACCTTCACCACACAGGAACCTATCTATGGAGTCTGGCACAGCCTACTGCTGGGCAGACACTGCTGGTCATACAGCAGAGAAACAATAGTCTTTTTGATTTTTATCACACAGAAAAATCAACACCACCTCACCTCTTCAGAAGTCTTTCTCACTGCTCTCCTTAACTCAAAAAGCCTCAGGATGCAGCAATCAGTAGTCGTCCTCTAGATGACTTATAGAGGCCTTAATTGGCTCATTCTGAACAGCTGAAGTTTTCCAACGCCCTAAGGCCTCTTTCACACGGAGCGGTCCATTTTTCGGTCCGCTCCGTGTGTGTCCGTCAGCTCAGCGGGGGGTCCCGCTCAGCTGTTGGCGGACAGGGCGGTCCCCGCACACTGTGCAGGGACCGCCCTGTCTCTCCTCCGCTATCCCCTATGGGGAATCGGATGGAAACGGACCGTCTGTCCGTTTGCATCCGATCCACCGGACGGAAGAAAAATAGGGTTTTCTTCCGTCCGCAAAACGGATCCAGACGGACGCGGATCGTAGGCGGACGTTAGCGGATGCATCATCCGCTAACGGATCCGCTCCCATAGGGACACATTACAAGTCCGTAAACGGACTTGTAATTAGCGGACCGTTCGTCCGCTCATGTGAAAGGGGCCTAAACCTTTCTGGCTATTTCTGCAGCCAACACCTAATAGTAATTGGTAAATTGTCTAAACAAGGCAGAATTGTCTAAACAAGGCAGAAATGTATCTCCTGTCTGTGACAACGCCCACAGATTTACCTGACTTCCTGTCACTAATATATAAATATAAATATATATCTATATTACATTTTTAAAAATAAATTATATTCAACTTTTTAATGAATATCGTGCATTTAAATGAAAAACGCATTTATTGTTGGCCATTATTGGCACCTTTTTTAAAGCGGTGTTAAAAATCCTGCTTGTTACCTTTTTTGGGGCATTTTTTTTGCTCAGTTAAAGCAGCAAAAAATGTACCTCCCCTTTTGAAATCGCAGCAAGAACACATCAAAAATGCACGTGTTTTTTTTGTTTTTATTTGTTACATGGCCTATGAAAACCACTGTAAACTTGCAGGAAAATTGTGGGCATTTCAGCAGCCATTATTGGCACCTTGTTTTCTTTTGGCACAGCGCTAAAAACCCTATTTTCGCCCAATAATTTTCGGCGCATCACTACAGATTGTGTATGTTTGAACATTCATCCCTCGGTGCATACTGCCATAAATGTTAGTACCACACAGTGCACCATTCATCCCCAGCAGCTTTCAGCCTCTGTGTCGGTGTCCTTTCACATGAGCGGTCTGCCCGGCGGACTCTGCTTTGCTTTAGTGGGGGATCGATCCGCTGATCCCTGCTGAGAAGGCGGGCGACAGGTCCATCTCTGCTCACTGTGTTGAGAGGGACCTGTCGGAGCCCCGCTGTCCTCTATGAGGAGATTGGATAAAAACGGACCACTTGTCTGTTTTGCGGATACAGTTTTTTTTTTTTTTTCGGGAAAATGACTTTCACTGTTGTGCCTCTTTCAGGAGTGGAATCCGTCGAGCGTCAGGGAATCTGTCTGCTGAGCAGTGGGGTTGACAGGTCCGTGTCCGTTCCTCTGTGCTAAGCAGACGTGGACGCAGACGTGGACACAGCCTTCTGTTCTCTATGGGGCGGTTGGATGGAAATAGACTGCCTGTCCATATATATCTGACTGTCAGCTGATCTGCCGGACAGATAACGAACATCTCCCCATCTGTCTAGAACCCGATGGGGCCACTTTCACACCAACGGACCAAAGATCAGATGACACTCCTTTTTGTATTTGAAGAAAAAAGTAATAAGAATAAACCTTTCTCTAAAGTATTAATGAATGTAACCTTCATTCTGTCTCTTATTGAGCAGTACAGGCGTGGCAAGAAAAGAAGCACAGGGCATACAAGGTGCTTGGAGGACACGTTTTTTGCATAGGAGGGAGCACTTCTTGCATGCTCAATAAATGCTGGTTATAGTGAATGTTTATTCTTCAGTTTTATTATAGCTAATATAATATTTTGTATTTTACTTTTAGCCAGAAGGTGGAACTCCTAGACTTTTAGAATTGGCACTTTCTACCAGTGCGGGAGAAAAGCCCATTATTTACAGAACGTACTCAATGTGCCATCACAGCAGTGACCTTTTTTTCTTAGCAGGAGACTCGTTGTTGGCCTTTAATCAAAGGAAGCTGTGATGTGCTGCTTCTTTAGCTGAATCATGGTGCTCTGAATGAATGAATGAATGAATGAATGAAGAACTTGTATAGCGCAGCACATGCGAAGTAAATCGCCTCTGGGTGCTTGTTGTTCCTGTCTCCTTTGAGATCAAAAGAGATGAGTCTTAATCTTTCTCCTGAAGACTAAGTAGTTCTCCTCCAGTCTAATGCTGACTGGTAAGGCGTTCCATAGTCTGGGACCTTGGACAGCGAATCTCCTGTCTCCTTTGGACTTGTATCTGGCTTTCGGTATCTGAAGCCGATTTTGATTGTTGGATCGTAGAATACGATTGGGATTGTACATTTTTAATTTTTCGCATAGATAATGGGGAGCATTCCCATGGATACATCTATGCGTTAGACAGAGTGCTTTAAAGGTGATTCTGTCATTGAGATTGATTCCCAGGGTTTTTTCCCAGTCACAAGTCTGGCGGCCGTATTTTGAACGACTTGAAGACGAGCGATTTGGTACTTGGGGAGTCCGAGGTAAAGGGCATTTGCATAGTCCAATCTGGAGTTTACAATCGCTCCCACCACGACCGCTATGTCTTTCTTCGGAATAAAAGGCGTGAGTCTGCGTAGTAGGCGCAGCAGATAGTGAGATCCGCTGACTACTGCCCCTATTTGTGCGTTCATTGTCATGTCGGAGTCAAAGATGACCCCAAGACTTTTGACTTTGGCGCTAGGGGTGATGACTTTGCCCAGAATGGGCGGGGGGATCCAGGTTGTTATCGATTGATTCCTACGCTTGGCGTGAAACAGAAGAAGTTCTGTTTTCGCTCCGTTGAGTTTGAGATAACTCTTTGTCATCCAATCCTCTATCAAAGAGAGGCATGTCTCTAGATCGAGGTGGTGATCCTTTTTATTGCTAATGCGGAAGTACAGTTGCGTGTCGTCTGCGTAAGAGTGATATAGCAGTTTTTGGCTGCTGATGATTTCAAAAAGAGGACGCAGATAGATGTTGAATAACATCGGCGACAGGGGAGATCCCTGAGGGACCCCGCACGATAATGTGCGTTGTTCCGAAGTGAATGGTCCTAGCTTGACTATTTGCGATCGGTTTTCCAAAAAAGAGGAGAACCAAGATAGATCGCTTTCTGCGACTTTGGCTATTTTAGCCCGCCGAGTCAATAACAGCTTGTGATCAACTGTATCAAAGGCTGCGCTTAGGTCCAGCAGAACCAGAAGAGAAGATTCTCCTTCGTCTGCGGCCTCAAGAACGTCGTCCCATATCTTAAGCAATGCTGTTTCCGTCCCGTGTCCGGGACGGAATCCTGATTGCAATGGGTCGAGTAAGTTGTGGGTATCTAGATGCTGTTGCAGCTGCTGTACCACTGCTTTCTCCATTACCTTGGAGAGAACATTTAGGCCTGTTATGGGGCGCCAGTTGAGTGGATCCTTAGGATCCAGGGTGGCTTTCTTCAAGATGGGTTGAATGAAGCCCTCCTTCAGCTGGGAGGGCATTTTGCCCTCCCTGAAGGATTGGTTAATAAGCTGCGTGACAGGAGGTGCCAGGATGTTGGCGCATTCCTTCAGCAGTTTGGTGGGGATAATATCATTTGGCGCAGTGCTGTTGCGCAGAGTGCCGATGATATTTTTAGTGGTCTGAATGGAGATGGGTTCCAGCGTGAACTCACCAAACTGTGGTGAATTGTTGCCGGTGCTGTGTAAATGACTACGGGGGGGGGGGCTGGGAAGGCAATTGTTCCGCTGAATGCTTTGCCGGATTGCCCCAATTTTGTTAATGAAGCAATCCGATAACTCATCGCAAAATTCTTGTGTATCCGAGTTGGGGGCTTCAAGACATCCTGGATTCATGGTCTGAGTGACCAGCTTGAAGAGTTCACGGGGGCGATTTAGGGCACCGTTGATAGCCTCAGAAAAATAGTTTTTCTTGGCTTCGAAGATTTGCTTGTAGTATTTTCTGGTTATTGCCTTGTAAATCGCGAGGTTCTCATCTGAGGAGCTTCTTTTCCAGGCTGCTTCTGCCCTTCTACGCTCTTGCTTCAGTAACGCCAGCTGGTTGTTGAACCAGCCGGAGTTATTTTTCCTGATCTGGGTCTTTCGTTTCGGCGCTATCAAGTCAGGTGACTGCAATAGTGCTGTGTTTATGGCCTCTAGTGTTTCTTCCGCTGTTTGGTGCGGCTGAATTGTGTTCCCCTAACGTGGCTTTGAAGAATTCCGAGTGGAGCTTCTTCTGACATCTGGTCCAGTGTGTTGTCACTGGATTTGATGTTTTTGTTAAGGGGGGGAATTCGGAAATAATGAATTTAATTGCATGGTGATCTGTCCATGGCAATGGTTCATTTTCCAAGATTTTGATTTCCAGATCTTGTCTGAAAATAAGATCGAGCGTATGACCTGAAGCATGTGTGGGCCCACATACTAGTTGCTGAAGCCCTAATCCTTCCAGGTGGTCGATGCAGGCGTCGGCAATGGGGTCTTGCGGGGAGTTGGCCCAAAGGTTGAAGTCCCCGAGCAGCAAAAGGTGTTTGCTATTCAGGGTATAAGTGGAGACAAAGTCCGTCAAAGATGGGAGCAGCTGCGACTTGGGGCCAGGTGGCCTATAGCAGAGTAGAATCCGGACGGTCTCCTGGCCGTTTACTTGCAGTTGAAGAGTAAGGGTTTCCATGAACGGAAGAGGGTTTTGGAGGCTTGGTTTTGTGATCGCAAGACGCGTCTTATGGATCACTGCCAGTCCTCCTCCTCTTTGCCCTATTCTGTTTTCCGTTATAATACGGTCGTTTTCTGGCACCAATTCTCCTAGAATGGTGTTACAGTCGGCTGTGAGCCAGCTCTCTGTAATGAAGAGGCAGTCTAGGTCGTGTTGTAGAATGAAATCATGGATTTCAAGTCGGTGTTTTACTGCCGATCTTGTGTTGATCAGAGCACATGAAATGCGCTTAGGTTGAGGTAAACGGCTAAAATTTTTGACGGTCGATCGTCGATCGATCCTCAAAAGGTGCTCAATTCTTAGGGTCTTTTTGGTGGTGGCTGGCAGTATTGCGGCGAAACGCCTCAAATTCCAAATGGTTTCTGCGGAGTACCGCAGATTAGCCATGGTCGCCATTCACCGGGGAAAAAGTCGTTCCTTTTGGTGGCGATGATCAGCTGGTGGTGGGGAGAAGAATCCTTGAATCCTCTCTCCCAGCTATTTTTTATTTGGTCCAGAGGAAGGCAAAAAACACCCTGGCCCAGCTAAGCCAATGTGCTGGGCAGGGAGAAAAAATTCCTTCCTGATCCCTAAGAGGCGATCGGTACAAACCCTGGATCAAATGCTGATACGATTGTGAGGGGCTGGGGTGAAAGGTATTCCTAAAGCTGGGGAAGGGGAGGTGTACCAAGGTGGCCGCCGACAGAGGGCCCAGGCTGGGGAGCTAACACTGGCTGGAGACAGCCAGAGAGGGCTGGTTGGGTGAATCGGGGATGGCTGGGGTCTTCCAGGGGTGAGGGGGGGTATGCAGGGTGAATCTGGGGGTGATCCCGAGCGATGTTGCGGTGCGCCGGTAGGCCGCGGTTGAAGCCGCGGACTTTCCTGAGCCGTGGATGCCGCGGACCTAGCATAGGCTGGCGCGGACCGCCGAAAAAGATAGAAATTTGCTGCGGGGGAGGGGTGGCGAGGGGGGGTGCCTCGGTTGTGGTCAGTGGTGAGGGTGGGCTGATTCCTGGCTTAAAACAAGCTGCAGCTTGTCCTGAAAAGGACGGCCGCCCTTGATTCCAGGGGGGGGGGGGCAGGTTTTACCTGCCAGATGGAGTCCAAAGTAGGTTTGATGGAGAGAGGCTGGAGGAGGCTGAAGGAGATCCGGATCCAGATGCAGGTAGGAGATACGGTAGGAGCTGAGGCTGGATGGACTGGGGGAGACCCTGCCTGCCTGCTGCCTACGCCTGCCTGGAGCTAAAGCAGCACGCTCCTACTCCTAGGAGCGAGTGCCGATGGGGGCTCCTGCTGCTAATCTGCTGCCTGACTGACTGACTGACTGACTGATCCAGTACGAGATCCAGTCCTCAAGCTCTGGGAATCCTTTATGTATTGAAGTGGAAGTAAACCCTCCTATCATTTCCAGCCAAGGTAGCTGCCATCTTGACCTCTGTTTAACCTTCAACTGCCATGGTGCTGCACATGTGATCAGTTATGACACTAGCCATTGGATGGTTTGACAGTTTGGGAGCACAAACAATGAGTTACATTTCCGCCATGTGCCGGGAATGGAACTGTTTTCTTTATCGTACATCACGGGACACAGAGCGCATAGCCATTACATATGGTTATATGGGTACCTTCAGGTGTGGACACTGGTGTAATCAACTTCACAGGAAGTTCCTCCCTATATAACCCCCTCCCACTGAGAGTGCTTTAGTTTTTTCGCCAGTGTCTTAGGTGTTGGTCACGTCTAGCTGTCCCTCGGAGGTCTCGGGACCCAGGATAGCTAGCCGGATCCGTCCGAAGTGCTTCAAAGCCAAGGTGTACGGTACCCGGGCCCTGCCTGCGTGGGGTGTTGCCTATAATGCCTCTCCTTGGAGGGCTGGATTCTGGGCTCCAGTGCCTTGGTCTCTTCCAGGACTAAACGCTACTGATGCCAGGATGCTATATAGGTCCAGGGGTGTGGGTTCCTTAACACAGGACCCCGGTCCCTGAAGGTCCGAGACAATACCCACGGAGATGGGGGAAGATTGGGCCTCTTGCAGTTTGCAATACCCTGCGGCGTGGAGCAGGTAAGAGGGAACCTGCGGGACTTGGTTCGACAGTAGGTATCCCCCTGGGGGTTCTGGGTTGGCTAACAGTATGCTTGTGCATCAGCCACTATCTCCACTATGTCTGTGTGGGCAGGATGGGATACTAATGTTTACCCAGATAACATGTAGATATATGTATACTTGTGTAAGATATATATTTGCTACTCACCCCAGGTCTGCCTGTTAGCATTGATACTGCAACCCCACATGTTGTAAAGAGGAAATTGCTGGTGAAAACTCCTGTTTCTTAGGAAGCCCATGGGGACAGCTTCCTCTCTGTGTGTGCACTACAAATAAGATTAGTGCTTACCTGGTGTCTGTTGGTGCTGCCTGGCGCTGGTCCATGTTGTTTCCTCTGCTCTGCTTCCTCCATGTGGTTGTCAGCGTGGGGGGGTGCGCGTGTGCGCGCGCGCATGCGCGTGCGTGCACGCCGCCTTTTATAGCGTCGGCGTGCGTCGGGGGGGCGGGCCAGCAGCGTCAGGGTCGGTTTAAAGGAAAAACTTTTTCTCTGGCTGGTCTTTCCCTCCTGGAGGCAGAGGAAGAAAGGATACAGAGCGTGCAGCTGGGTCTTTTGACCACACAGGGACACCTAGTGGCGGTTTTGTGGATCTTCAGGTCTAGGACTTAGGTCCACTATTGACCAGAAAAAAAAAAAAAGGAAGTTCTTTGCTTAAAGGGACATTGGTGTGTCAATACTCACAGGTTTCCTCAGTATTGCCACCTCCCAGGCGGGTAAAAAAAAAAAAAAAAAAAAAAATTTTTTTTCATTTTCCTCATACCTGTCCTCATATTGGTTACTCCTAGCTGCAACAGTCAGGTGTTGGCTATAGGGGTGACTCAAGGTTGTACAATGGCTCCAAAGGGATCTGGACCAGCCAAGGCTGCTAAAGGTGCCAAGAAGCAAAAGGGGTTTCCATCGGGGTCAGAGGATTTGGGCCAGGCTTCAACGGCCCCACCCTCGCCAGTTAGAACACCGAGTGGCATAGTACAAGAGCCATTGGGGGTGCTGGGGGCAGAGGCGGCCCCCGATCCACCCATTCCCGTTTACGTGACGGAAGAAATGCTAGCAGCCACCATGAGTGGGCTAGAGAAAAGGTTAACTGCGTTGTTTGCCCGTCCTTGGCCAAGTAGCAAGCGGGCTAGATCCCCCTCACCCAGTGTGGGGTTTTCAGATGCGGAGGTCTCCTCTTCAGAGGAACGGGACCCACAAGGGGATCAGGCAGACCCAAGTCCCGACGGTTCAGACAGGGAAGATTCCACTATAGATGAATATTTCTCGGCCTCTCAAGCGGAGAGCCTGTGGATCCAGTCTTTGACAGATATGGTTCGCACTGCCTTTAAACTTCCAGTGCCAGAACTAGTAGCCCCGGAGGTTTCCTCATTGGGTTCTTTAAAGGCTCCATTAACTTGTGCGTCTTTTCCAATGCACCCCCTTCTGCGGAACGTGATTTACCAGGATTGGGCTCGACCTGATAGAATCTTTGTCCCTCCTAAAAGATTCTCTATTCTCTATCCTATGGAAGAGGAATATTTAAAGAAATGGGCACTCCCCACAGTGGACGCGGCCATTTCCTGCGTGAATAAATCCCTGACCTGTCCGGTTGAAAATGTCCAGATGTTCAAGGATCCGGTCGACAAGAAATTCGAGACCCTACTGAAAGCCGCTTTCACCTCAGTAGGTGCCATGGTTCAGCCAGCAGTAGCAGCCATTGGTGTTTGTCAGGCCTTGAAGGATCAGGCAAAACATATATTAAAGGACATGCCGGCTCAGCATACTCATGAATTAGCAGAATTCCCTAGGGCTCTCTGCTTTGCAGTAGATGCTATTAAGGACTCCATCCAACAGGCATCCCGTTCATCTCTACTGATGGTTCACATGCGTCGTCTTTTGTGGCTAAAGAACTGGTCAGCAGAGGCACCCTGCAAAAAGCTTTTAGCAGGGTTTCCCTTTCATGGGGGAAGACTATTCGGGGAAGAGCTAGATAAATATATCCACACTATATCAAGTGGAAAAAGTACTTCCTTACCGGTCAAGAAAAGACCGCGTGGGCCCACGTTTAAACGACAGGCCATTGTAGGCTCGGCCCCTTCGACTTCTCGTCAGTATTGACGGCCTCCCGGGCGTCCAGCGGTTAATAGCCGCCCACAGGGTCAAGCCGCGGCAAACAAGAGACCCTGGTCTCGCAAACCGGCTAAACCAGTCGTCAAATCAGATTCGTGAAGGGGCGCCCCCACTCTCTCGGGTGGGGGGAAGACTTCGGTTTTTCTCCGAAGTCTGGAAGGCCAGAATTCCCGACTCTTGGGTTCGGTCCATGGTAGCCACGGGATACAAACTAGAGTTTCGAGAAATCCCCCCCTCCTCATTTTCAGTGGTCAAGTCTTCCAAGCGACCCATTAAAAAAGGCCTCTCTCGTAAAGGCGTTGGATCGCCTATTGCTCCAAGGAGTAATTGTAGAAGTACCAACCCAAGAATGGGGTCGGGGATTCTACTCCAACCTTTTTGTTATACCAAAACCCAATGGCGACGTCAGGACTATATTAGACCTCAAACGCCTAAATCGCTTTCTAAAGATTCAGACCTTTCGTATGGACTCCATACGTTCAGTGACAGCCAGCCTGCATCAGGGCGACTTTCTAGCATCTATAGACATAAAGGATGCATATCTGCATGTGCCGATTTACCCAGCACATCACAAGTTTCTTCGTTTTACGATAAATCAAAGTCATTACCAGTTCGTAGCCCTCCCTTTCGGGTTGGCAACAGCTCCGCGGGTATTCACAAAGGTGTTAGCCCCGGTGCTAGCCGTCCTAAGGACAGAAGGCATCTTGGTCCTGGCATACCTGGACGATCTCCTGGTTATCGACAGATCAGCTTCCAACCTCAATCATGCAGTAGTCCGCACAGTGCGGCATCTAGAAGAATTCGGGTGGATTGTGAACCAAGAAAAATCAAGGTTACAACCCACAAGACAGTTGGAATATCTAGGCTTTCGGTTAGATACAGAATGCCAGAGGGTATTTTTACCTCAAGAGAAGATCAGGTCGTTGATTCAAACGATTCAAATAGTCTTAGGCAAAAAGAAGCCGACTATTCGCCTATGCATGCGACTGCTGGGAAAGATGGTGGCCGCCTTCGAAGCAGCGCCCTATGCCCAGATCCATACCAGAGTTCTTCAGGCAGCTATTCTCTCTGCTTGGAACAAGTCCATACAGGCATTAGACCGTCCATTAGTTCTTTCCCCAGGGGTCAAGCGCAGCCTGTACTGGTGGCTGATCCCTCAAAAATTGTCAAAAGGGAAAACCTTTTGCCCCATCACGTGGAAAATAGTAACCACAGATGCCAGCCTAACAGGTTGGGGGGCAATCTTAGGAAAACGGACCCAGCAGGGACAGTGGTCAGAGGCAGAAAGTCTGCTTCCCTTCAATGTCCTAGAGATCAGAGCTGCTCGGTTGGCCCTGGTCGCCTGGACTCTCCCCCTACAGGGTCTGCCAGTAAGGATACAGTCCGACAATGCCACGGCGGTGGCATACATAAACCACCAGGGGGGCACAAGGAGCCTAGCGGCTCAAAGGGAAGTAAACCTGATTTTCTCATGGGCCGAAGCCCATGTACCCTGCATCTCAGCAGTGTTCATCCCAGGGATAGACAATTCTCAAGCAGATTTTTTGAGTCGTCAACAGTTACTCCCGGGAGAGTGGTCTCTTCACCCCCAGGTATTCCAAGAGATTTGCCAAAGATTCGGAGTTCCCGATGTGGACATCATGGCAACAAGATTCAACAAGAAATTGGACAAATTCGTATCCCGAGCCAGGGACCCCTCGGCCTACGGGACCGATGCGTTGGTTTGCCCCTGGCACCAGTTTTCTCTCCTGTATGCGTTCCCTCCACTACAGATGATTCCCCGCCTTCTACGAAGGATCAGGGTGGAGTGCAGGCCGGTGATCCTGGTGGCCCCAGCCTGGCCCAGAAGGGCTTGGTACGCACTCATCGTGAGGATGTCAGTAGGGGCACCGTGGCCACTCCCCCTGCGCCCAGATCTGGTGTCTCAGGGCCCGATCTACCACCCTGCTTCACAGCAGCTAAATTTGATGGCTTGGCGGCTGAATCCCTAATTCTTAAGGGCAGAGGCCTCTCAGCCCAAGTCATATCTACGTTAATTCAGGCTAGAAAGCCAGTCTCTAGAAATATCTATTACAGAGTCTGGAGGACCTATGTGGAGTGGTGCGAGTCTCAAGGGGGGCATCCTCGCAAGTTTTTTATTGACAGGATCTTGCGATTCCTCCAGGTTGGCGTTGACAAGGGGTTGGCTCTTAGTACTCTAAAGGGGCAGGTGTCTGCCTTATCGATATGGTTTCAAAGGCCTTTGGCCACGCATTCGCTTGTGAAAACCTTTTTGCAGGGGGTCTTGCATGTGAATCCCCCTATTAGAGCTCCCCTCTGCCCCTGGAATTTAAATCTGGTCTTGTCAGCTTTACAAAAGCAGCCGTTTGAACCTCTGACAGAAATCCCTCTTGTGCTGCTAACCCGAAAATTGGTTTTCTTGGTGGCTATGGCTTCGGCCAGAAGGGTCTCCAAGCTGGCAGCCTTGTCTTGCAGGGAACCGTACCTGATTCTGCATAAGGACAGAGTGGTTCTGCGGCCTCAGTCTTCTTTCCTTCCTAAGGTCATATCCAGTTTTCACTTGAATCAGGACCTAGTCCTACCATCCTTCTTTCCTACTCCCCAGTCCAGAGAGGAAAGATTGCTTCATACTTTGGACGTGGTCCGAGCCATGAGGGTTTATCTCAAGGCTACAGAAAAGATTCGGAAAACAGATGTGCTTTTCGTTCTCCCGGATGGCCCCAAGAAGGGTCAGCCGGCTGCCAAGTCTTCCTTGGCTAGGTGGATTAAGCAGCTGATTTTTCAGGCCTATGGTCTGAAGCGCGTTCCACCTCCCTTATCAGTTAAGGCCCATTCTACGAGGGCCATGAGTGCCTCTTGGGCGGCACACCATCAGATCTCTATGGCACAGGTTTGCAAAGCGGCAACCTGGTCTTCCGTACATACGTTTACTAAATTTTATAAGTTGGACGTCACAAAAGCTACGGACGCAGCATTTGGGCAGGCGGTCCTACGGGCAGCAGTATAGAATCCTCTGGCCCGGTTCACGCCCCCTTTTTTTCTGTTGGTGGAGCTATTTTTTACCTCCTGATATATTTCTGTTTGGCTAATTTGGCCTTACGGTCTCCCTCCCTTCATGGAGCATTGCTTTGGGACATCCCATATGTAATGGCTATGCGCTCTGTGTCCCGTGATGTACGATAAAGAAAAAAGGATTTTTAATAACAGCTTACCTGTAAAATCCTTTTCTTGAAGTACATCACGGGACACAGAGCTCCCACCCCTCTTTTGGGGAACATTGTGTAACCTCGGAGAAATTGCTTGCTACAAAACTAAAGCACTCTCAGTGGGAGGGGGTTATATAGGGAGGAACTTCCTGTGAAGTTGATTACACCAGTGTCCACACCTGAAGGTACCCATATAACCATATGTAATGGCTATGCGCTCTGTGTCCCGTGATGTACTTCAAGAAAAGGATTTTACAGGTAAGCTGTTATTAAAAATCCTTTTTTTTTAAACTTTTAAATCGATGGGTTTACTTCTGATTGAAATTTGAAATTTGAAAGAAGGTTTTACACTTATCGTAAAAAAAAAAAAAAATGTTTTTGTTTTGTTTTTTGTAGCAAAGTACATGAATGTGACTTTGGCATCAGTGTCTTGCAGTCCCCTGTACAGCATAGCTTGGAGGACGAGGACTTTACTGTGCCTACAGGTAATCCTTATTGTAGGCTTACCTGTTGGCAGTGGTGTATTTAGGTTTTCTGCCGCCATAGGCCTGACTAAACTTGTGCACCCCCTAATTTAAATATGACCCACCCCTTCCTGTCAAGGCCACACCCTGTTCTGTTTAAGACCCACCGTCAATTTTTTTCGAGTGGGGACCTTGGTTCTGAGGGCCTGGGGAGGGCAATGGATTCCCATAATTTGCATAGATTTCCTCTCACTTCCTCTTTGGCTATGGGGCAGGAAGTAAAGGGAAATCTCTGCAATGGGACAGGGATGGTGAAAAATAAACTGACAGGGGCTATAACCCTCCCTTGCTCCTATCCAAAATGAAAAAAAAAAGTGTTGCCTATAGTTCTACTTTAAACATACATTTCTGATAATTTTATGGAGAGGACTAAGATATAACCATGCCAATGGTACAGCAGAAAACATATAGCACAGTGAGGAAGGTTTGTGGTCCAGGATGATCGGACAGTGAAAATTTAGATGCATCCCCCCACAGTTGCGGCCGCTTTATGGGGGCGCTAGCTTAATTTGCCTCTCAGCCCAGTCCGCCCTATAAGACTTGTGCTACACCAACAGTGTAGTGCAAGCCGGCGGGGACTCTTTCCGTGCTGCCTCCTGTAAAGTGCAGCTCTAGGCCTCGGCCTTGTTGATACAGTGTTGCCTGTAGGTACAAAAGGGTTTACGTTGGGGTTGTCCCGATACCGATACCAGTATCGGTATCGGGACCGATTCCGAGTATTTGCGGGAGTACTTGTACTCCCGCAAATACCCCCGATACCCAAATAGAATATTTTGCATGCCCCGCCCCCGCTGCCGTCGTCGCCGCCGTATATACAAAGCCGCCGCGAACATTACATGCAGCTTTCGTTTTTCAATAGCTGTTTTCCCTATCGCCCGCCCTGTGTAAAGGACAATCCCCCTTGCTAGCGATTGGACGGATCTGTCCAATCACGAGCAAGAGGAAGTGTCCTTTACACAGGGCGCGCAATAGGGAAAACAGCTATTGAAACAGCTATTGAAAAACGAAAGCTGCATGCAATATTCGCGGTGGCAGCTTTGTATATACGGCGGCATCATCATCTGGTGGGGGGACATCATGGCTGCATATGTGGGGGCACATTATGGCAGCAATATGTGGGGGGACATGGCAGCAATATGTGGGGGGACATGGCAGCAATATGTGGGGGGACATGGCTGCATATGGGGACACATTTAAAAAAAGTATCGGTATTCGGTATCGGCGACTACTTGAAAAAAAGTATCGGTACTTGTACTCGGTCCTAAAAAAGTGGTATCGGGACACCCCTAGTTTACGTCCACTTTAAGTCAGGTTATGATTATGAGGTGTGACCTGCTCTACTCCTCTCTTGTTGCAGTCAATTCAATAACTGGTATGAAGGAGATGGCTGCTCCTTGTTGGCGCTCTCCACAGACCAGCAAAGGCAAAATGCGAGGGGGGGGGGGGGATTTGGGTGTATGGTTTTCACTCATGTGATCATTGGAAAGTAGTTTACAAAAAATATATAATGGTACATTGCATTTTCATATATTTTTCCCCCATACACGCATGCAAAGATTGGGAGGCAAGTGACTGATGTACGATCTGCTATGCTTGTTGGGTATTCTAGATGAGGAATAGTGCCTGACAAACCTTGTTCTTCGCCCGCAAAGCTGTGGCGCTTAAGTGGATACAATCTACTCCCCCTTTTATCGGTAAATAAATACAGATGGTGATTCAGGTGTTGCTCTATGAAAAGCTGATTTTTGAGCATAAGGGTTGCCCTCCGAAATCTAATAAGGTGCGAGATACATGGTGCTCTTCTACTCTCGCCATTACTAATACTTGAGATTTCTGCTAAATATACACTGCTCAAAAAAATGAAAGGAACGCTTTGAAAACACATCAGATCTCAATGGGGAAAAATATCATGCTGGATGTCTGTACTGATATGGATTGAATAATGCATTGGGAATGAAAGGATGGCACATTGTTTGCTGGAGATGAAAATGATCAACAAGCTAGTCCATTTTGCTGAAATGTCATTGCAGCAACTCAAAATGGTCCTCGGTAGTTTGTATACAGAAAGAGGAAAGGTCTGGTGTCCCCAGTAACACACTTCCATCCCTATAACATTCGCCCCGGGACTTTAAATTAAGTGGGTACCGTTACTGCCAGTAAGAATAACAATAGTTATTACAGTATATAATTTATTCAAGTAAAATTGTTTACATGCATAGATAACACCAACAGTTGCCAATAAAAAGATGCATAAACAAAAAATATTGGTATGTAAATGTAGTATCGGTCAGAGTACACGGGCAACATTTTACCAAACTAGTTTCGTGAGATCCATCTCACTCTTCAGGGGTGTGTAACACTGTACCACTGAGCTTGACCATGGCTACAGGTGTGCGGCCCCAAGACGGTGCCTCACCCGGGAGCTGAGGGGGCGGAGTCAGAAAGGGACCCCACCAGGGGCCAAACGAAGAGCAGGCATGGCATAGATGTAGTGATGTATCCATAGAGACCTCGTTAGTCCATAAAAAGTATAGGCTGAGTATGGTGGATATCCCAAGTATAAAAGTAATGACACAGCAGGCAATCTCCACAGCTGTGTGTGTCCTCCGTGTCTTCACTGAGGACACGTTCTCCATGGCTTCTTCAGACCCTTTCACGTCTGTCACATATGCTCAGGGTCAACCTGCTCTCCTCTGTGAAAAGCTTGGGGTGCCAGTGGCAGACCTGCCAATTCTGGTGTTTAATGGTAAATGCCAATTGAGCTCCACAGTGCCGGGCAGTGAGCATAAGGCACACTAGATGATGTCGGGCCCTCGGGCCACCCTCATAAGGTCTCTTTCCGATTGTTTGGTCAGACATTTGCGACCATTTTTTGAAAAAAAAAACAAGCTATTTTTGTTTTTACTTTTTGCTATAGTAAATATCCCCAAAAAATATATAAACACATTTTTTCCTCAGTTTAGGCAAATATGTATTCTTCTACAATAAGCGTATATTGGTTGGTTATAGCATGTACAAAATAGGGAATAGTTTTATGGCATTTTTATTATAATTTTTTTTTATTTAGTAATGGTGGTGATCTGTGATTTTTATTGTGACTGCGACATTATAGCAGACACATTGGACACTATGTTTATACAGCGATCAGTGCTATAAAAATGCACTGATTAAATTGTAAATGATACTGGTAGGCAATGGGCTAAACACTAGGGGGCTAGGAAGGGGGTTACGTGTGTCCTAGGGAGTGATTCTAAAAGTATGGGGGCTGGGCTACATGTGACATGACACTGATCACTGCTTTCGATTACAGGGAGCAGTAGATTAGTGTCCTGTCACAAGGCAGAACCGATGCCTTGTTTACACAGGCATCCCCCTGTTCTGCAGCTCTGTGACACGATCGCGGGACGTTGAGTCAGTGGGCACGATCACGGAGCTTGTGGCAAAATTCCAAGCGGCGTGTGTGTGTGTGTATATATGTATGTGTGTATGTATATGTGTGTGTATGTGTGTGTGTATATATATATATATATATATATATATGTGTGTGTGTATGTATGTATGTATGTATATGTGTGTGTATATGTATATATATATGTGTGTATGTATGTATGTATATATATATATGTATGTATATATTATATATATATATGTATGTATGTATGTATGTATGTATGTGTGTGTGTATATATATATATATATATATATATATATATATATATATATATATATATATATATATATATATATATATATATATGTGTGTGTGTGTGTGTGTATATATATATATATATATATATATATATATATATATATATATATTTATTATACGTTGCTTTGCAAAGCCATGCCATTCTGCCCGCCATATGTTAGTGACATGGTCGGCAAGCGGTTAGCTTTTTTTTGGGGCAGTGTACTTGGCAATTGAGCCTGTGGGAGTGTATATTTAATCATCATTTATCTGCCTTTAGCCTTAATAAGAGAGTACTTCGTCAATGACCTTTATCGGGACTGTTATAAAATAAACCTCCATGTATGTGTAATGAACTTTTATATTTCATTATGCTCTTGTTGAGCGTTGGTTATTGTGCTATTGGCTTGTATGTTTGTCAAAAAAATCATTTAAATGCAAACATTTAATGTGTAAAAAAAAAACCTTTTCCAGAATATTATCCATTACAGAATGAAAGTTAAACTTTGCGTAAATGAACTAACTCCGCCTCCCTTATGCCTAGGTCTCCATCCCATCGGCCAACTTTCTGATCAGAGATTCCTCATCTACAGTCTTTGAAACAAGCTAGTCCTGTGACTTGAGGGGTCACCACAATGCGGCAGCTAAAGGGAAAACCCAAGAAAGAGTCCTCCAAAGACAAGAAGGAGAGGAAGCAAGCCATGCAGGAAGCTCGTCAGCAAATCACCACTGTAGTGCTTCCCACGCTGGCCATCGTGGTGGTATTAATCGTCGTGTTGGTCTACGTGGCGACTCGTCCAAGCGCAATCGAGTAACTTGTCCGTTTTTTTTTTTTTTTATTATTATTATGGGTACAAATGCCTTGTGCCAAAAAAAGAACCAAATATGAATTTTTCTACCTTCAGCGTTGACGGTTTATAAGAAGGATTCTGTCCACTCTCTTCAGTGTTTTTATCAGATTGTCCATTTGTCGAATGTTTGAAAAAGGAAATGTGCCAATCATTGTGTGTCAAACAAACAATGCTACAGTTGTGCCTTTTAAAAAAAAAAAAAAACATCAAACAGAATCTGGGAATTGTAAATCTGGGTGTGGGATAAGATGTCTGTTATTCTGATGTATAACACTGTATACTGTCACATTTGCCAAAGGACTGTACTTTCTGGTAATGTCAGTCTAATATATTGTACCGCACACCCCCAGTATTTATTTTTTAAATAAAGTATGGAACAATCCATTGTGTGTGTGCGTGTGTGATTTTATATTTGCTTGGAGAAATCTCTGCAGCCAGGTAGCCGCTGTCTCTTATGGAGAGATCTGATGAAAACGGACAGCATGTCTGTTTTCATCAGATCTCGCCCAATCCAATCCGCCATGGACGGGTGGCGAAGTTTCGCCAACCGTCTGATTTTATCGGGTCGGATGTCAGCGGACATGTCTACACTGACATCCGACGCTCCATAGAGATGTTCTGGTCCGCCGACAAAACTGAAAGGCGGACCTGAACGGTCCAACCGCGTGAAAGGGGCCTTAGGTTTAAAAAGTTCATCTAGTTCAACACAAAAAATAGATCAACACAAAAAATACAATCCCATGTAGACAATCCTATAACCACAGTTGATCCAGGGGAAGGCAAAAAAAAACAGCAAAGCATGATCCAATTTGCTACAACAGGGGAAAAACATCCTTTCTGATCCCTTGAGAGGCAATCGTTTTTTCCCCCGGATCAACTTTACCTATAAGACCCCTTTCACACTGAGACACTTTACAGGCACTATAGCGCTAAAATAGCACCTCTCCTGTCACTTTAAGGGCTTTCACACTGGAGCGGTACACTGGAGCGGTACACTGACAGGACGTAAAAAAAAAAAGTCCTGCAAGCAGTTTCTTTGCCGGTGTCTTGCCGAAAAAGGTCAACCGGCGGATTATGTCAACCCCCCCCCCCCCCCCCGTACTGTGCAGGCGTGGCGCTTGCCTACGAAAATTGACTAACATGTAGCTCTAGACGGCGCCTGCGCACTCTTCTGACATCCAGGCTCATTCCTTACCATCCCCGTGGACATGGAGGATGTTAAAAAAAGAGCCAGGAGGCCAAGCGAGGACGTGAGGCCGACTGGCCACTTACAGCGAGGTCCACGCAGGTGCCGCATGTTCGGCTGTTTTTGGAGGAAAGTGCTGCACCTGCGCAGTACAGGGGGGGCATAATCCACTGGGGGAACACTCATCGACAGAACACCGGCACTTTCAATGGGCAGCACCGCTTTGCCGGCACCTTTAACCCTTTTTGGCCACTAGTGGGGGGTTAAAAGACCCCTGCTAGCGGCCGAATAGCACCGCTAAAAAATAGCAGCGCTTTACCGCCGATGCCTGGGCACTGTGAGTGTGAAAGTGCTCTTAATGTCAATACTCGGTTATCTTGTTTACTTTAGGAAAGTATCCAGACCTTTATTAAAGCAATCTACTGAGCTGGCCAGAACCACCTCTGAAGGGACATAGGAGGTAGAACGGGGATCTGCCTACATAAACGAGGCGGATCACCATTCTGACCGGGGACGACATTGAGATCTGCTGTTCCTAGTAATCAGGAACAGCAATTTTTGTTTTGTCCTAGTAAACCCATCCACCAGTTGGAACACACCTAGGGAACACACTTATCCCCTTGATCGCCCCCTAGTGTTAACCCCTTTCCCTGCCAGTGCCATTTACACATTGATCAGTTCATTTTTTTTTTAGCACCGATTACTGTAATAATGTCTCTGGTCCCCAAAAAGTGTCAGCTTTGTCTGCCGCAATGTCGCGGTCCCATTAAAAATTGCAGATTGCTGCCATTACCAGTAAAAACAATAAAAAATTTAAGTCCATAAATCTATCCCCTATTTTGTAGATGCTACAACTTTTGCACAAACCAATCAATATACGCTTATTGAAGTGAGAGGTAGAGGGCACTAATTACAGGTTAATACATCCTAATGAATTACCCATATTTAATATAATTAATAATTAAAATACATGCAAATAAAGTCCCAATATTGCACTGTACACACCCGTGCTGAGTGCTAAAAGCAGAACGTCTGTGGAAAAAAATCCTGGACGATATACAAATGCCAAGAAAATTGCTTCCTTGACTTGTAAATAATAATAAAATGAAAATAAAAATCAAAAAAAGTGCCAAGAAAATCTTTCGTGACTTCCTAGACAGTGGAGAATTTGTGTTCCTTCACCACCAAACAGCTTCACCCGAAGTGCTCAGAAATAATATTGCGCTTACCACAATACATTGACTTCTTTAATTAAATACAGGATAGTGCCTGCTCACATGCTGGATTGACAGGATGATTAATGATGCCTCATTCCCAGAGTTCAGGAATGGATAAACAAAGAAAGGCTCATAGAGTAAAATTGTTTATTAAAAAAGTAAATAAATATACAAGCCAAATTGGCCTCTTACATTAAGAAGTGTCTCCCGACACTGGGGCGGCAGATGGACCAAAATCGTTGGCGTGGGGGTCCCGCTCGCTACCGCTTCCCGAAGAGGCGCGTGTCCCTTCTAAAGCAAACGGCTCCACAAGCGCCGGAGATGGCTGGGATAGACGCATAACCAGGTCTGCCGCCGACGTACGTTTCGTAAGTATTACGTCCTCGGGGCGTACCTGGCCACAGAAGGATTATGGTATTTGTAGTCTAATTGATAAGTCTCATTACGTTACAGATGGAAAGAAACTTAACCCAATGTGTTGTGCAGCCACAGTGCCGTTCAGCGTATCATACACATACATAGCAGAATCCCGTGCCTCTAAACACTATAGCATATCGGTTAATCAGTTTAACTCATGCTGTGCTAGATCATCTACATACAGCTCATGACAAACTCAAAAATACAATTGCATAATTAAGTTAAACTATAATGCATATTAATCCCACATGGACTCAATTTAAACAGATTCCCTACATGAGATTCTTTACTGGGCCCATATGGAGAAAATCCCTATTGAGCTTAATCTATGTTTGTCACTATAGATTGCTCAAGTAGCATAATTAAAATAAAGTAAAATAAATCTAACAGCACTCTCTTAGCGCCCATTATTTAACTGTGGTGTATTTATTGGGTGACTAACATTTAATAAGTGCCCCTCGCTCTTCCCATAGGGAGGTGCAGGCACCTAGTCACAGACTCCAGAACCCCTACTGGAAAAATAAAATTATTGTTGGATACTTAGACCCAACTATAAGGTATAAAATACCCAAGGTGTAGTTGTCCATGAGTGTTGATATACAGTAAAAATGGCTGTGCATGAACACCCTAGTGTCGTAGTTCTCAATCGTTTGGCAGGAAACGGTTGACATCCAACTCTGTTTAACCCCAATGGCTGCATGGTCCTCAATCTGTGTACCCATTTGGTTTCATTTTAGGATACACTCCTAACCATGTGGGTCCCTCTCCAGTGCCTGGATATTCTATCAATCTCATAGAAAGTGCATAACCCAGGATCACTGTTGTGATGACTGGTGAAATGGCGGGACACACTATGGTTGGGAAAACTTTTTTATATTATTGGCTAGATGTTCATTAATCCTAGTTCTTAATTTGCTTGTGGTTCGCCTTACATATTGGAGTGAGCATGGGCACTCCAAGATGTAAGTAACGTAGTCAGAATCGCACGTTATTAGAGGTTTAATTTTGAACGTTTCCCCTGTAACATTCGATTTTAAATTTGGCTACTTTTTTAGAGTCCCCTGCTTTTCTTGTGGTCCTGCAAGCTTTGCACCTAAGTGCAGTGGTAAAACCCTGATCCATCCAAAAAGGTTAATTGTTTCCCGGCAGGGTCTGGAACATTGCGTGCTATTTGATTTCTTAGACCCTGGGCCCTCCTATATATAAATTTAGGGGCAGATGAAATGCATGTTTTTAAATCCTTATCTTTTAGGAGGATGGGTCAATACTTCTTATAAGTGGCCTCTTTTTCTTTGTATTTCCTGTGAAAACCAGAAATTAATGCTGTACCTCCTTGAAACTCCTTTTTCGGTTTGGTCATCTGTATCGATTCCCTATCCACCCCAAAAACTTGTGAATGTACCTTCTGTAGGACATACGCTGAATACCCTTTTTCCAAGAATTTATTTGGAAGGAGTTTAGCTTGTGCCATATAGTCACGCTCTGTAGTGCAACTGCGTTTGAGTCGCATGTACTGTCCTTTTGGTACTGCCCCTATCCATTGAGGGTGATGACAACTATGGGTGGGCACAAACCCATCTCTGTACGTGGTTTTAAAGTAAGCGTTTCAAACTTGTTACCATTTTTACTAATAGTCAAGTCCAAATAGTTGACAGACACCAAACTTGTGTCCGCCAAAAACTTGAGCCCATATTGATTGTTATTCATTTGTGCCAGATACATATGTAGATTAGCTTCTGCCCTCCCAGAACAAAATGACGACATCATCGATGTAGCGTTTGTAAAACATGAGAGATTCATGCTTGCTATGCAAAATGGTCTCATGTTCCCACTTGTTTATAAAATATACGCTTATATGGTCCAGAAATATATGTGGACAGAATCAAGGTGGATAAAGCGCCTGGAGCAGATGGCATACACCCAGTGGTCCTAAGACTCCTTTCACACTGGGGCGTTTTTCAGGCACTTTAGCGTTAAAAAAAGTGCCTGAAAGAAGCCGCATCTGCAATCACAATGTGAAAGCCCGAGTGCTTTCACACTGAGGCGCTGCGCTGGCAGGGTGTCAGAAAAAAAAAAAAGTCCTGCAAGCAGCTTTTTTTTTCAGCGCTTCAGGAGTGTTGAATACACCTCTCCTTTTTTTTTTTTTTTTTTTACGCCAATGTGCCTGAAAAACACCCCAGTGTGAAAGGAGTCTTAACGGCGCTTTACCAGCAGTTTTCAGGCGCTGGCAGTGTGAAAGGGCTCGGCAAGCACTCTGGCTTTCACATTGGGATTGCAGATCTTCTTTCGGGCTTTTTTTTTAATGCAAAAACACCCGAAACCGTGTAAAGGGGTCTAAAACTATTGAGCGCTGTCATTTCATGGCCATTGTTTCTAATTTTTAGGAAAACATTAATGACAGGAATAGTACCACTGGATTGGCGCAGGGCCAATGTGGTACCTATATTTAAAAAGGTTAAAAGTCTTTACCAAGTAA
The DNA here is from genome assembly GCA_029574335.1 of Rana kukunoris. Lineage (NCBI taxonomy): Eukaryota > Metazoa > Chordata > Amphibia > Anura > Ranidae > Rana > Rana kukunoris. The sequence continues at coordinate 46,134,633 of CM056050.1, read as the reverse complement.
CTATAGACCTGTTAGTTTATCTTCTATAGTTGGGAAGATACTGGAGAGATTAATAAAAGACCACATGGATGAGTTCTTGCTGGACAAAAAATATTATAAGCAACAGACGGCATGGATTCATGAAAGACAGAAGTTGTCAGACAAACCTCCTGTCACATCCCCCAAACACTTATCTCATGTCCTTCGCTGGGTCCTCCATGATCCGCACTGCTCCCTGTACTTCACGGTTGCAAAATGGGAGCAGGATTGGGATTGATTGGCCCCTGCTGCTGCCTGGATGGAGGGATTGGGGGCATGGCTTGCCAAGGCTGTGTTTGCCCCAGGAACGAGCATGCGTGGCTGTCTCCTTGGGTGCCTAGCTAAAGGAGACATCCGAAAACAGAAGCAGTGGGGGCAGTTATGGGAGGACTGACCCTTCGAACATTACGAAGTCAAACGGACAGTATATTTGGCACATCCACCATTATTAATCCTAGTGCAACTTGGATACAAATGCTACATAATACATCCCAGCGGATCCAGCTGGCTACCTTCTCTATAGTCTTTTGTCATTCTACAGCAAAAAACAAACACAAAAAAACACAGCTACACCCAGAAAACCTCAAGAATTGAGGAAAAAGCCACCTTTACTGCATCTATAAGTGTGAGAGATGTCGGTCATGCTGCACCTTGGATTGCTTCACGTTGGTGCGAATCATTTAATACCATGTCATGAGAAAGATGACGACTATAATAATTTAACAGAGTTTCTAATTTGACAGCTGTTATGGGAGATTTAAATAGATTATTTAAAGTATTAATCCCGTGCTCAGCAATTATTTTAATGAATAATCACAACACTAAGTAATTAACTGGCAGTATTAACGGTGCAGGGAATTTCAAGCTGCTTAAGAAATGAACAATTTACACGTGGCTTTTATTTAAATAAGAATTTGTTTTTGTAATTGAAAAAGCAGATGGAACTCCAGGCAGATGTAAAAAAAAAAAAAAAAAATACAAATATATTAACTGATTGCCACGGCTGCGCATATTGGCGTACAGGTGCGTCCCCTTTTAATATGCACAGCCGTGGGTTGCGCACGCACCGCCGGCGGATCACGGACCACCTGGGCTTTGAGGAAGGGGGCACGCCCCAGAAACGCGTCAGCCACATTGATATCAAGGGTTTGACTGGCAGGTGCCGCGAGGTCCAGTCCTAGCTGTTTTAAAAAGCGCTTACTTCAGATTGTTTGTGAGTAGGACCATTGCTTTTTTATCTTGTTTATTAAAAACTTTTAAGTGGTAATGCACAAGGTCCGTGCGCCCTGCTTTCTTTTCTCTTTTTAATTACCGCCGGCGGTGCACTCATGATCCAGTCGGGTACTCCGTGACCACACCCGATCGCCACCGGTGTCCCGCGATCGGGTCACAGAGCTGAAGAACGGGGAAGAGGTAAGTGTAAACAAAGCTCTCCCCGTGCTTCCTAGTCAGACTGTCGCTGATCGCCTGTTCCCTGTCATAGGGAACGACGATCAGGGACGTGACACGCCAAGACACGCCCCCTACAGTAATAATCACTCATTAGGTCACACTTAACCCCTTCGGCACCCCCTACAGGTTAACCCTTTCACCGCCAGTGTCATTTTCACAGTAATCAGTGCATTTGTATAGCACTGATCGCTGTAAAAACGACAATGGTCCCAAAATAGTGTTCGATGTGTCTGCCATAATGTTGCAGTCACGATAAAAATCGCTGATCGCCGCCATTACTAGTAAAAAAAAAAAATTTGAATAAAAATGCCATCAAACTTTTCCCTATTTTGTAAACGCTATACCTTTTGTGCAAACCAATCAATAACCGCTTATTGCTATTTTTTTACCAAAAATATGTAGACAAATACGTATCGGCCTAAACTAAAGGAAAAAAAACTTTTTTTTATAATTTTTTTGGGGGTATTTATTATAGCAAAAAGTTAAAATTGACACGCTATTTTAGATTCTATGGCAAACAGGAGTCTCATATTATGCTTAATCTTTCTTTTACTGTCATCCAGCAGCAAGAGGGTTAATAAAAAGAAAAAAAAATGTTACACAGGTGGGTATGCAAATGAAAACAGGTGGACTGTCCAATCAGGTAACAGGAGTATGTTATAAAGGTGAGGTACAGGTGATATTCTTCCTCTTTCTTGCTGCTCCAGCCAAGATAAGTACATTGCAATTTTTTCCTCAGGTGCTTCTACATATATTATATTATATATATATATATATATAAATCATTACATATATATATATATATATATATTTATATTCATATTCTGCAGAATTTCCCTGCAACCCTGCGTTTGTCACAGTTTGCAAGGCTGTACTTTTTATCCTTAACAGCAGTCCCAGCATTGCCTGGTCTCCTCACCATTCCATTACCCCCCGCTTACAGCACACTCACTTGTTCGGCGGTATCCCGGCAGTCCGGGATATCGTTTCCTCACAGCTGGTGCTCAGCTGTGGCGTGGCCCCGCGCAAATTCGCAGCCCGACACGCAGTGTGTCTCCTCACTGCACTGCAGCGCTGCTATACCGCCGTTCCCTGACAGAAAGTTTCTGTCAGACACAGGCAGGAAGTCCGTTCTCCTGTGTGGGTGTGTGCTTGCCACATAACAACCCTGATCCATGTTTAGGTTCAGGGGTGGATGTTTGGCACACACACACACACACACACACATAGTAACACATTTACACAAACATATTTAAATAAACATATGTTTGTTCATATGGATATGTGCATATAGATATATGTATATATACTTTTATATATATATATATATATATATATAGATACAAAAATATATATATAGTTCTGATGCATATATTAATTAGTTGTTCTATTATATTTTCTCTTTCAGAATAATTTGTCTCAGTCAATCACATTTAATCACACCTCACTATGTCTAATAAAGATTCCACTACTGTTATCCCTTCAGATATCCCTGAGGAAAACCAGAAAATCCTATCCATAATAGATAAATCAATCCAATCTGCTAGGCAGACGGCCATATCTTCCATGCATGACTCCATTACACAATCGGTTGTCATGGCCCTGTCTCAAAGTAAACCTCAGGTTACCCCTCAACCTTTACCTATTACCCCATCTGACATTTACTGGTCAGCGGAGGACTCTACATCCCACATGATTCAAGGATTGAAAAAAGCGGGTAAAGTGTCTCAAAAACAACATATATCTCATACCGGTCCCTCCCATTCTAAAAGAATGGTCCTGATGGAGAACCAGGGTGAATCTTCTAAGCCTCCTAGTAAAGGAAAGGCTACTGTCAGTGACAAGAGGTCACACGTTATACCCTCTGCCCGGGAGGAGTTGATCTTACAATGGGTAAAAATGGCCTCGAAGAGGCAAAAACCAGACTCTTACCGTACCTCTTCCAGCAATTCTTCTTCTTCTGATGAGGAATCTTTATCAGAAGAAGGAAGAGACTCTGAATATGAGAATGTCTCTGATGCGGAAGAAGGAATACCCCTTGAAAAGGAGGAATCTAAGGATGCTATTATAGACGGCTCTGGTGATCCGTATTTCGACCCAGGTCAAATTAAACATCCCCGTTCAGGGGAATGGGTTACCCATTCCCTAGTTACGAAATTTTTAAGCCTCTGGATCCAGAAACCATTGGATAAGAACAAAGCTAGTAAGTTAAGAGCAGAGTGCCCGAGACCGTCCCTCCCAAAGAAGTTAGCCAATACACCCGAATTAGACCCCGCACTAGTTAAATTCCTTCTAAAATCAGGAAAACACCCAAAAAAATTCTGTCAAGATAAATTATTGGACATGTTAGGCCCCTTAGCTAAAATTCTAGATTTAATAGAAGAAGCAGTTTCATCTAACACCCCAATAGATTTAAATGTCCTGAAAGGTTGGGCTCAGCGAGCCATTGTACTATTTGGCAACGCCAATGCGGCCATCTCTAGCGAAAGAAGAAGATCGATTCTGATGAAGCTGGATCCACAGCTTATGCATCTCGCTTCATCTCAACCATCTTCTATCACCGAGGGTCTACTTTTTGGTGACTCTTTTATTAAAGAGATCAACAAATACGTAGCTCTCTTTACTTCTTTAGACAAGGCCCAATCATCACTCAAAGGTTTTCCAACCCAAATTTTTTCCCAAAGCTGGGAAACGCAAGGGCCGATTTCCCAGCAGATCTTCTACCGAAGGTCATTTCCCCAGAGGCCCTCCCAGATCAGATCACTCTGCCTAACCAGTTAACACCTATCAACAATCCCCATTCTTCACACAAAGAGGTAGACCTTGGAGAGCGTGAGGCCATCGTGGTTTTCCCAGGTCAAGACCTTTATCTGGTAAGTCCCCATCCAAGGTGTTTTTCCCCAATTCCCTTGGGAGGAAGGATAATGTATTTTTTCCAAAATTGGAATAGGATAACCTCAGAGGCATGGGTTCTGAACACCGTGTTAGGTTACCAGATAGATATCACCTCTTTACCGACTCAAAGTCAGGATCCCATTCCAATAAGGTTCTCAGAAGAGGACAAAAAGCTCATCTCACTGGAGATAAAAGAGCTTTACTCCAAAGGGGCCATAGTTCAAGTTCCCTTGCAAACTCCAGGTTTTGTGAACAACCTGTTCCTGGTCAAAAAGAAGGATGGAGGTTTCAGACCGGTATTAAATCTGAAATATCTAAACAATTTCGTCCATTACCGCCATTCACCTGTTAAAAGACCTTTTATTACAAGGAGACTGGTTGGCAAAAATAGATCTGAAAGATGCCTATCTTTCAGTGCACATGCACGAGAATTCCCAACCATTTCTCCAATTCCTGTGGCAAAACAAGAAATGGCAATTCACCAGTCTCCCATTCGGTCTGTCATCTGCCCCCTGGTGCTTTACGAAACTACTGAAACCAGTGGTAGCAGCTCTAAGGAGCAGGGGTGTTCGTCTAATAATATATTTAGACGACATTTTGATCATGGATGGCACAATCACTTCAGACTATTCATTTACACATTCAATGGACGATATCCCTTCTGAACATGCTGGGATTCATAATCAATTAAAAGAAATCCATCCTAACCCCTTCAAAAGGAGGTAGAATTTCTGGGTTTTCTTGTCAATACCCAACTATCCCTTCTGAGTCTTCCAAACAGGAAATTGAAGACGATCAGAAGAGAGATTCGCTCAGTCCTGAACAAAAGTCAAATATCTCTTCGGACAATTGCGAGGATTGTCGGTCTATTATCAGCTTCCATTTAAGCGATATTTCCGGCACCTTTACACTACAGAGCACTACAGAGACTAAAAGCACAACATCTAAGAGACGGCTTGGCATATTCAGATGAGATAACACTAACTCCGGACACCAAAGAAGAATTACTTTGGTGGCTGACTCACATCCAGATGTGGAATGGGAAGACTATCTTCCATCCACATCCGGATTTAATAATAGAATCAGACGCAAGCAACTCAGGTTGGGGTGCTCGCTGTGGCCCTCTTACAACAGGAAGGAAATGGTCTCCAGGCGAAGCTCTGTTACATATCAATTGTCTCGAACTCTTAGCGGGATCATTTGCTCTCAAGAGTTTTGCGAGAGACAGATCCGATTGTTGTATTCTACTACGCATGGACAACATATCCGCAGTACAATACATCAATCGCTTAGGAGGTACAAAATCCAAAACTTTGGCGAACATTGCAAATGATTTTGGGCATTTTTGCCTGGACAAGAACATTATATTGAAGGCGGAATACATCCCAGGCCTATCCAATTCCATTGCAGACTGGAATTCCTGTTATCTAACAGATTCCAGCGATTGGATGTTGAACCAGACAATTTTTCAACATCTAAACTCCCTGTGGGGTCCTTTCCAGATAGATCTGTTCGCATCACGCCTGAACAGACAGATTCCAACATATTTCAGTTGGCGTCCAGACCCAGAAGCATTGGGGACAGATGCCCTTCTACAAATTTGGCCCGAAAGGAACATCTTACGCTTTCCCTCCCTTTGCTCTAATATCAAGGGTTCTCCTTCTGACACGTTACCTAGAATCGAACATAGTTCTGATAACCCCTTACTGGCCATCCCAAACATGGTTCCCTCAGGCTCTGGAGATGATCATAGACTATCCACGATTACTCCCAGTATTCCCTTCTATTCTACTAGACCCATTTCAGAATCCTCATCCTCTAATAATCTCAGGAGTTCTTTCCCTAGTAGCCTGGAAGATATCAGGCGATCGGAATTATCTCAGAACTTTTGCAGACATCTAGAGACATCTTGTCAGAAGCCTGGGCTCCAGGAACCAAAACAGCTTACAGATCAGCCGGGAAACTTTGGTCTAATTGGTGCATGCAAAGGGATCTGGATCCCTTACATGCACCTCTCCCTCACATATTAAATTTCCTATCTGACGTTTTTTCTTCCGGCAAGGCCTACAGAACTATTAACGTATATCGTTCAGCCATTTCCTCGAGTCACTCACCCATAGATTCTATACCAATAGGGAAACACCCATTGGTCTGCAAATTAATGAAAGGCATAAAATTCAAAAGACCTCCTAAACCCAAATATCTTTCTACTTGGGATGTATCCATCCTCTTAAATTTTCTTAACTCCTGGGGCGATAATGAGAATCTGTCTTTAAAACATCTATCTTTCAAACTAACAGTACTACTTTGTCTCATCTCCCTTAAAAGAGTAGCGGATGTAAAAGCCCTAGATATATCCCATAGACAATTCTCTCCCCAGGGTGTTCAATTTTCCATTTTCAGACGCACAAAGACCAACTTACATTCGGTCTTCTACTCGGTTTTTCCCTTCAATCCAAACCTTTGTGTAGTCCAATGTCTAAAAACCTATGAAAGCAAATCTCAACCTTTTAGAGACCCTGACTCATCTCAATTACTAATTTCTTACGGCAAACCCTTCCATCCAGTTTCCTCACCCACCTTGGCTAGATGGGTGAGACAAACCATGGATTTGGCAGGCATTGACATTTCCATATTTGGCGCCCACTCCACCAGAGGGGCAATGGCCACTAAGGTATTTCAATCAGGTGGTTCTCTATCAGATTTAATGCGAACCGCAAACTGGTCTTCAGAATCCACTTTTAAGAATTTCTATTTTAGACCGGAATCTCATGTGTCTATGAATGTATTATAACTATAGGTTGTACGTTTATTTAATGCTCTAGTGTATTCAGCTTTGAACAAGCATAATATGAGCCTCCTGTTTGCCATAGAATTTGAGATTTTCCTACCCTCGGGGACGGAAAATTTGGATTTTATTAAAAACAGGAGGCGAATATTATCCCACCCTAATACCCTACCCTTCAAGATTTCTTTGCTCTTACATAATGTATTCTTTTTCAGCTTAATACGCCTATTCTACTGCTGACTTCATGACATATTGAAGAATGAGTTCCAGTTCAAGTTGTTCCAATTAGTTTCCAGTTCAAGTTGTTCCAATTAGTTTCCAGTTCAAGTTATTTACAGTCTAGTTTTATCATCAATAAATAGGAAGAATATCACCTGTACCTCACCTTTATAACATACTCCTGTTACCTGATTGGACAGTCCACCTGTGTTCATTTGCATACCCACCTGTGTAACGTTTTTTTTTCCTTTTTATTAACCCTCTTGCTGCTGGATGACAGTAAAAGACAGATTAAGCATAATATTCGCCTCCTGTTTTTAATAAAATACATATTTTCCGTCCCCGAGGGTAGGAAAATCTCAAATTATAGCACTAAAAAAAAAAAACACAAAAAGAAAGCTCTATTTGTGGGGGAAAAAAAATTACGTAAATTTTCTTTGGGAGTGTAACGGCTACGCCGTCACCATGAATAGGAGATGAATGGTAATTATTTATTCTGAAGGATACTCAGATTAAACCACCTGGTTGCTCTATGATGTTAAACAGAGCTCATGGGGTTATTTCATCACAACCTCCTGTGATATATCTCCTATTGATGGTGTGGTGCATCTACCATAGGTTATTTGAGAATCCTCGTAATATGTCTCAGTCTCTACAAACATATGGTATCAGGCAATCAAGAACATATAGTATGCAATCCAGGATGAACAGTATTCTGAGTATACAGGCTTGATACAGTTAGCTGTGGGTACTTGCGGTTTAGATGTGACCAGGTGTGCAGTTCCTTCCTGGAGAGTGATTAGTAGCAGGTGCAGGATGCCTCTATGGTTCTGTAGATTGCCAGCTCTGTGGTCAAGCAGCAAGTCATAGATAGTAGCAGGGTCCGTGGTGTAGAACTTGGTGCTGTGAGCCTGGTGATCTCCTTTACAAGGTGAGGAACTGTGGGACTCTGGAGGAGGTCTTGGGTCTCAGATGGCGGCGAGCGTCAACTTCAATAACCAGACGCTGAGCCGCCATCAGAGGAGGTTTAAATAGCCAGCCTGTCGCGGGACACACGCTGGGCGCGCTTCCGCGTTCCAGCGTGGAGCGCAGGATTCGACGGCACGTCGGAAATGACGGAATCAGGATGCTGGACGGGACGCAGGATTCGACGGCACGTCGAAAGTGTCGATGACAGGGTGCTGAATGGAGCGCAGCTGTCTAAGGATGATACAGCTGCGCTCGTTCTGTACAAAATAACGCCGATGGTGTTACATACTCCCCTCCTCAAGGGGGTCCCAGATATACACCCAGAAAGTGATGGTCGATCAGGGTATCTGCGGTGGAATTGATTGACGAGCCGGGGAGCATGAATGTCGGAGGAATCTACCCAGGAGTCATCAAGATGGCTATAACCCTTCCAACGGATTAAATATTGCAAGGAAGATCCATGTCTCCTGGAATCTAGAATTTTCTGTACCTCATATTCAGTCTCACCGAGAACCTCAACAGGAGAAGGGGGTTGAGGGTCTCTGTTAGGGAACGGATTAGGAGTGAAAGGCTTAATAAGTGAGACATGGAAAGAAGGATGTATCTTCCAATCCGGAGGTAGAAGTAGTTTAACGGTATTGTTGTTGATATGTGAAATGGAGAATGGACCAGTGAATTGGCGACCGAGTTTTCTTGAAGGGATATTAAGACGTAGATTTCGAGTGGAGAGCCAAACCAAATCTCCAACTTTGTATTTAGGAGGTGGAGTTCTGCGGGAGTCATAATACTTCTTTTGTCTTTGTTGCGCTGTAGTAAGATTAGAATGGAGTATTCGTAGGGTCCTCTTCAAGGTGGAGAGGTAATGTTCTACAGCGGGAACATTGTTAGGGAGAACGGAGACTGGAGCAGATTTGGGGTGGAACCCATAGTTTGCATAAAAAGGAGAGAATCCGGAGGAAGAACTGGAAGCGTTATTATACGCAAATTCGGCATGTGGAAGAAACTGAAGCCAGTCGTCCTGTAGATGGGTGCAATAACAGCGTAAATACTGTTCCAGTGTTTGGTTTACTCGTTCTGTTTGTCCGTTTGTTTGCGGATGATAAGCAGTGGACATTCGATGATCAATTTGCAAGGCCTGGCAAAGGGCTCTCCAGAATTTAGAAATGAATTGAGTGCCTCTGTCCGAGATAATCTGGGAGGGCAACCCATGTAGCTTAAGTACATTCTGAAGGAAGGCTTGTGCAGTCTCTAGAGCAGTTGGTAGATTTTTTAATGGGATGAAGTGAGCCATCTTTGTTAATAAATCTACTGTAACTAGAATTGTGTTGGCACCTTGAGACCTGGGGAGATCGACAATAAAATCCATAGAGACCACGTCCCAGGGTCTTTCAGGTATTGGGATTGAAGTAAGGAGTCCGTAAGGTGGCTTCCTGGAATGTTTGTTGGAGGCACATATCACGCAGGAATTGACATAATCACTGACTGTCTGTGAAAGCTTGGGCCACCAGTAATCTCTTTTAATTAAATGAATGGTTTTACTTATTCCTGGATGACCTGCCAGAGGAGCATCATGAAGTTGTTTGAGAAGTAGAGGTTGTAAAGAGGCGGGCACGTAGATCTTATTGTTGTAGGTAAATAACCCGTTAGGTTCCTTTTTGAGACCCTGGGGCATTAGGGGTACCTCGTTAGGGAGAGATTGGATCAGTAAATCCAAGAAAGGAACAGATGCTCCAATGAATCGATCAGGTGGAATAATAGAAAGGGGAGGTGTTTCAATTGTCTGGTTGTCATGCATACGTGACAACGAGTCAGCCTTGACATTTTCTGTACCAGGACGATAGGAGATGTTGAAGTCGAACCTATCAAAGAATAGACTCCACCTGACTTGGCGGGCAGAAAGGGTTTTACAGGCCCTTAAATGTTGCAAATTGCGATGATCGGTGAGGATGGTAATGGGGTGTTTGGAACCTTCCAAGAGATGTCTCCAATTACTTAGGGCATCCTTTATAGCAAGGAGTTCTTTTTCCCCAATGGGGTAATTCTTTTCGGCAGGTAATAATGTCCTAGAGTAAAAGGCTACCGGATGTAGAGGTTCAGATGATGAAGCTTGTTGGGAGAGTACAGCTCCCAAAGCAAAATGCGAGGCATCTACCTCTAAGGTGAAATGGTAAAGTGGGTTAGGAAGTTGTAAGATCGGTGCGGATGTGAAACTGAGCTTCAGAAGGTCAAAAGATTTCTGTGCCTGATCAGACCAGGAAAAAGGCGTCTTACTACTAGTGAGATTGTTTAATGGTTTCACGATCGTAGAGAAATCCTTAATGAATTTTCTGTAGTGGTTAGAGAATCCGAGAAACCGTTGTAGAGCCTTCCTGGAGTGAGGAACAGGCCAGGATAATATGCACTGTACCTTTGATGATTCCATCTGTATTCCGTTTGGGGTAATTAGATATCCCAGGAAAGAAATGCTGCGCTGACTGAAAACACACTTTTCAAGTTTGACATATAAAGAGTGTGTTCTCAATCTGGCCAAAACCCAGCGTACATGTTTGATGTGTTCTTCGGGAGAATCTGAAGATTAAAATGTCATCCAAATAAATCACAACACAAACGTCGAGCAAATCTCGGAAAATGTCGTTGATGAAATATTGGAAGGTTGCAGGTGCGTTGCATAACCCAAAGGGCATTACGGTGTACTCGTAGAGGCCATAGCGTGTTTTAAAAGCTGTTTTCCACTCGTCACCAGATCGAATTCTTATGAGATTATAGGCACCCCTCAGATCTAGTTTAGTGAAGATCTTTGAGGTCTGGAGTCGTTCGATGAGTTCTGGAATTAATGGTAGTGGATATCTGTTCTTTATAGTAATGCTATTGAGTGCACGGTAGTCGATAATTGGTCGGAGTGAGCCGTCTTTATTTTTTACGAAGAACATGGCTGCACTCGCTGGAGAGGTTGAAGGTCTGATAAAACCTTTCTTGAGGTTTTCGTCGATATAATCCTTGAGGTGTACAAGTTCAGGTTGGGATAATGGATAAATCCGAGCAGTTGGGATCGGTGCGTCAGCTATAAGATCTATGGGGCAATCATAGATCCTGTGTGGGGGGAGCAAGTTTGCCTTGGTTTTGCTAAAAACGTCGGCGAAATCATGTAGATAAGGTGGAAGATCAGGAGGGTAGATCTCTGTGAAAGAGATAGAACAATTAGGATAACAGTTCTCTTTACAGAAATAGGATTGTAAGGTTAAGGAACTAGTAGACCATTGGAAAGTAGGCTGATGAAGACGTAACCAAGGTAATCCGAGTATTATTGGAAATAGAGGTGATTGGATGACGTCAAAAATTAGGTTCTCGGTATGACCTGGAGCGCAAGTCACCCAAAGGGGTGAGGTTTGGAATGTAATTGGACCTGTGGGAGAACTGGAACCATCAATGAAAGTGAGTGACACAGGGGTTTGCTTAATCACACAAGGTATTTTATTAGATTCTACAATCTTAGAGTCAATAAAGTTTCCACAGGCTCCAGTGTCGACCATTGCTTCAATGGAGAACCTTTCTTGCTCCCACTGTAATGTAAGAAGAATAATAATGTAACGATTAGAAATTGTACCAGTGAAATTAAATTTGTTTCTGTGGTGATCTTTACCTTCTGAATTCCTCTTAAGAAGGGGACAGGTGGATACAACATGGTCAGGAGCAGAACAGTACATACAGAGGTTTTGGTCTCTGCGGCGTTGTTTCTCCGATGTGCTTAAAGGACCTTTAATCTCACCAAGTTCCATCGGAAGCTCCTTGGGGGGAGATCTGGCTCTCCTGAAAGGTGAAGGAAAAAACGCATTGGCACGTTCAGCTCTTCTCTCTCGAATACGTCGATCTATGGTAATGGACAGTTGCATGAGATCCTCTAGGGATGGTGGAAGTTCTACACGTGCGATTTCGTCTTTCAAAGTTTCTGTCAGGCCTAGCCGAAATTGGTTCCTGAGTGCGATATCTGACCACTGGGTCTCTCGGCACCAACATTTGAATTCAGAAATGTAGTCCTCCACTGGTCTTTTCCCCTGTTTGAGATTTCTGATGGAATTTTCAGCAGTCAACTGTTTATTGGGATCCTCATAAAGGAGGGACATTTCTGCGAGAAAAGTGTCCAGGGCTCCAAGGAGATCTCCGTGTTCTTCTAGATAGGCGTCGGCCCAAACTCTCGGTTCACCCCTGAGGTATGAGATGAGGGTGAGAATTCTAATCCTATCAGAATAGTAAGTACGGGGACGTAGCTCGAACATCAAGCGACAAGAGCTGATGAATTGCCGGAAAAGTTTCCTATCGCCAGAGAAAGGTTCTGGAGTACAGACCTTGGGTTCTGGTCTCTCTCTAACCTGAGCAAGGTTCTGCTGGCGGAGAGCTTCATTTTCTAGGCGGAATTCATTTAAAGAATTAGTTAGGGTATCTACCCTTTGAGTGAGTCCCAGTAGATGATTCGCTAAATCAGCGGGATCCATCTAATATATATATATTGGTCTGGTTATTCTGTAACGGCTACGCCGTCACCATGAATAGGAGATGAATGGTAATTATTTATTCTGGAGGATACTCAGATTAAACCACCTGGTTGCTCTATGATGTTAAACAGAGCTCATGGGGTTATTTCATCACAACCTCCTGCGATATATCTCCTATTGATGGTGTGGTGCATCTACCATAGGTTATTTGAGAATCCTCGTAATATGTCTCAGTCTCTACAAACATATGGTATCAGGCAATCAAGAACATATCATAGTATGCAATCCAGGATGAACAGTATTCTGAGTATACAGGCTTGATACAGTTAGCTGTGGGTACTTGCGGTTTAGATGTGACCAGGTGTGCAGTTCCTTCCTGGAGAGTGATTAGTAGCAGGTGCAGGATGCCTCTATGGTTCTGTAGATTGCCAGCTCTGTGGTCAAGCAGCAAGTCATAGATAGTAGCAGGGTCCGTGGTGTAGAACTTGGTGCTGTGAGCCTGGTGATCTCCTTTACAAGGTGAGGAACTGTGGGACTCTGGAGGAGGTCTTGGGTCTCAGATGGCGGCGAGCGTCAACTTCAATAACCAGACGCTGAGCCGCCATCAGAGGAGGTTTAAATGGCCAGCCTGTCGCGGGACACACGCTGGGCGCGCTTCCGCGTTCCAGCGTGGAGCGCAGGATTCGACGGCACGTCGGAAATGACGGAATCAGGATGCTGGACGGGACGCAGGATTCGACGGCACGTCGAAAGTGTCGATGACAGGGTGCTGAATGGAGCGCAGCTGTCTAAGGATGATACAGCTGCGCTCGTTCTGTACAAAATAACGCCGATGGTGTTACAGGGAGCCACGTCGCACTACCTCGCAATTGTTCGTTAAAGCGAGGCAGTGCCGAATCGCAAAAAGGGGCCTGGTCCTTTAGCGACTAAATGGTCCGGGGCTGAAGTGGTTAACCACTTCAGCCCTGGACCATTTTGCTGGTTTGCGATTCGGCACTGCGTCGCTTTAACTGACCATTGCGCGGTCGTGCGACGTGGCTCCCAAACAAAATTGGCGTCCTTTTTTCCCCACAAATGGAGCTTTCTTTTGGTGGTATTTGATCACCTTTGCGTTTTTTTTTGCGCTATAAACAAAAACTTTTTGCTGTAATAAATGTCCCCCAAAAATATATAACATTTTTTTCCTCAGTTTAGGCTAATACGTAAAAAAGAAAAAAAAAACGCAATAAGCGTTTATTGATTGGTTTGCGCAAAAGTTATAGCGTCTACAAAATAGGGGACAGATTTATGTCATTTTTATCAATATATTTTTTTTAATAGTAATGGCCGCGATCTGCGATTTTTATCGGTACCTTGACCTTATGGCAGACACTTCTGACACATTTTTGGGACCATTGGCATTTTTATAGCGATCAGTGCTATAAAAATGCATTGATTACTGTAAAAATGTCACTGACAGGGAAGGGGTTAACACTAGGGGACGAGGAAGGGGTTAATTATGTTCCCTCAATGTGTTCTAACTGAAGGGGGGTGGGACTGACTAGGGGAAATGACAGATCGCCGTTCATACATTGTATGAACATGCGATCAGTAATTTCTCCCCCTAAAAGGACCGGGAGCTGTGTGTTTACACACACAGCTCCCGGTTCTCGCTCTGTAACATGCAATCATGGGTGTCCGGTGGTGATTGCGCCCGCCGGGCACTCGCATCGGCACCAGGGGGCGCGCGTAGGTCAAGGGTAGAAGATTAGAGAAGGGAAAAGATAAGGAAAAATAAGAGAAGGGTGGGGAAGGTGGAAGGGAGAGAAGTTTGAGATGGTGTTGGTTCAGAAATACCCAAGATAGTCAATAGGGCTTGTAAGAGGGTTTATGATCTGAAAAGGGCCATTCACTCTTCAGAGAAGACAAAGGTTCCAGAGCCTCCAGGCCTTATGCCGCGTACACAAGACCACGGGCATTAAAAATTTAGAAAATGCTCTAATTTTTCACGTCGTTTTTAACATCGTTAAAAATGGTCGTGTGTGGGCTTTAACGACGTGAAAAAAACGTGTATGCTGGTGGCTTGCACGCGATCTGAATGGCCGCTTGAGCACGGAGCTCCGACAGAACACCGGGGAAAACAGCGGCGAAACGATCGATTTTCGATACAAGATCGGATATAAAGTATCGAATTCCCGTGGCGGAACACATCCGATGCTGACTCGAAAACGTAAGGACAAAAAATCAGCTGAAAAGCTTATAAATCCCTGCGCCATGTCAGCCTCTGTGGGGAAACTGCCTCATGACAGGAATGGCAACACAACTGCGTCACAGCCTTCCTCATACACAGACCTTCCTGATGACAACCCTGATCTATGGGGCTCTGTACAACCAGACACTCAGGATTTGAATTCCCCTCCACATAGTCCATCATCGATTAGCCCGGCTAAATCTAAGAGGAGAATTGATGACGCATTGCAGATATCCCTTCCCAATATGGCTGTTTTACCTCATGTCCAAATGGGTCATAACGCTGCATCTATAGCTAACTATCCTACCTCAGGGATGCCAGTACTAGATACCACAATGAAAGATATGCTCTTGACACTGCAAACATCCCTCATGACAAGCTTTTCAGTAATGATGAATAACATATCAATTGAACTGAAAGGTCTGGGAGACAGAGTCCTTACTGTTGAAAACAAAATGGAGGATCAATCTGGTACCATTGATGATCTTGTTGGTGCGTACAAGGACCAGGCTGATGATACTTTGTGGGTCAAAGCCAAGCTCGCGGACCTCGAGGACCGTTCGAGAAGAAATAATATTAAGCTGAGGGGGATACCTGAGTCTGTGTCTCCGAGTGATCTGCTTAAATATGTGGATGACTTGATAGTTAAACTTATGCCTGAGACTTCTCAAATAGAGCGCATGATTGATCGCATACACCGTATACCCAAACCGAAATATATGGATGCATCTATCCCAAGGGATGTTCTTATGAGGGTTCATTTCTTCCCTACCAAAGAAAAGCTTCTGACACAGGCTAGAATACTATCAACGCTGCCTGACCCGTATAACGATATTCATCTATACGCTGACTTGTCACAATATACATTAAACCTGAGGAGGCAACTGAGATCAATCACAAAAGCCTTGATCGATCATAAAATACCATATAAATGGAAACACCCTGCTACATTGCTTATCACCAACAACGGTATGACTGTCACAGTTTCAAGGCCTCAGGAAGGACTGCAACTTCTGAACTCCTGGGGTATAAATCCGGATGTCTCCGCTGGAGAAAGGAAAGCTATGGAAAAATCACGCTTCGGGCGCAACTCACGCGAAGGTTACCACCCTCCTAAAGGGAAATGAATGTCTTGAAACTTTTCCCTTGTTTTTGCAAATTCCTTTCTTGTTTACGTGTCAACAAATTCCCCTGGTGTTCTGTTCTGTAGTGATCTAATATTTGAATATTTTTGAACTAATACCCCTACACAGTCGGTTTAATATTGTACCCGACTCTTGCTATTTGTTTTCTTTTAGTTGTTTTACTCATACAAATATTCTGTTCTACACAACTAGGGACTGTCCCTACAATCCCTGAATATTTGTAATTATTTATTTGTCTTGATTTTGCTTTAAGTTTTTTTTTTTTTTTTTTTGTTTGTTTATTTGTTGTTTGGCTTAGTTGTTTGTCAAGTACCTGATTGGGACGCTTTTATCGGCCTTGTCTGATATTGCACTCCCCTATATCTTCTGGGAAGTAAGGACAAAAGAGAAAAAACAAAAAAAAAATCATATTTCCCACAAGACATCTAGATTTGTGAGTGTATTCAAATAGCTTAACCAACTCACATCACGCTAGAATGTCCATTAATTTTCTATCAGTCAATGCCAATGGCTTAAACCATCCAGCCAAAAGAGCATCCATGTGGAAAACGGCATTGACTAATAGTTGTGATGTTTTATGTGTACAGGAAACCCATTTTTCTTTAGAAAATTCGCCTGTATGCTTACATAAATCTTTCCCTTATATATTTAAGGCTAGTTACTCCCGTAAACAGAGGGGAGTTATGATAGCTATACGAGATCCTTTGTCCTTCCAAGAGTTAGGTTGCACCTTGGATCCTGAGGGCAGGTTTATCATTTTGGTCTGTTCCCTGGATAATGTTATCTACACGCTTGTGAATGTATATGCACCCAACATTCGACAGATGAAATTCCACAAAGCTGTTCTGAAGAAAATTAATGAAATTCAGCAAGGTCATCTCTTAATATGTGGGGACTTTAATTTGGTCCCAGATATTATTATGGACTCTTCTTCCAGTGCCAAAAGATTTGCTTCTCCCCTTGCGTCCTTTCTTATGGATAATGATCTTTATGATGTATGGAGGTGTTGTCACGCGGCTGAAAGGGACTACACGTTCCATTCCCCGCGTCATAACACTTACTCTCGGATTGATCTGTTTATCTCTGATAAATGGCTGCTACAAAATGTAATTGACACCCGCATCCATGATATCACCTGGTCGGATCATGCACCCATCAGCATAAAATTGAAAAATGCAAATTCTCATCAAAAATCACACTTATGGCGTATAAATAACTACCTTCTACAACTACCGGATAATATTCGATATGTTTCTGAAAAATTAGTTGAATTTTTCTCTAACAATGTGGGCTCTGTATCCGACCCGACGGTATTGTGGAATGCACATAAGTCCTATGTACGTGGTCTTTTGATCCAACTTGGATCGCAATACAAAAAGAAACGGACTGCAAAACTAGATAAACTAACGAAGGAATTGAATGACATTGATTCAAAAAATAGGGCTAACCCCTCTCCGACTCTCCAATCCCAACTTTATGACTTAAGACACGAATTACGCTCTATGCTCCTGCAATCTTATGACCTCAAACTTAGGAAGTTAAAGGCGCGCTCCTACGTCACCAATAATAAGGCAGGTAAAGTTATGGCATCTCGTATTAAAGGACACAGACAAAAGACTAAAATCTCGCACCTTATTGACCCCGTCACTCGAGAAAAAATTATAAATCCGCAAAAAATGGCTGATTTATTTAGCTCATACTATAGTGATTTGTATAACCTTAACAATGACGGCACTATTCAACAGCCTTCCATTGACGAGATTCATTCCTTCCTCTCTCCTTTAAAATTGCCTAAATTATCAGATGATCAACTTGACCTACTGAATACCCCTTTCACCGACATTGAAATTATACATTCCATTAACTCTATGCCCAGCGCCAAGGCACCAGGCCCTGATGGTTTCTCTGGAGAATATATTAAACTGTTTAAGGAATTGTTGGTACCCCATATGAGAGACCTTTATAACCATGTTGCATCCTCGTCGTCATTTCCGAAGGAAATGCTCTCCGCATTGATTATCACGCTTCCCAAACCTGGCAAAGATCCTACCTCCCCCCCAAATTTTCGACCCATTTCTCTACTCAACATTGATCTTAAGATATATGCTAAAATAATTGCTAATAGACTGATTGATATTCTCCCTAACCTTATAAATATAGACCAAACTGGATTCATCAAGGGACGTCAAACATCTGATGCGACTAGAAGACTAATTAATGTTATTCACAATATTAATATGACTGGAACGCCTTCTCTGCTCCTATCATTGGACGCAGAGAAGGCGTTCGATAGAGTGAACTGGTCCTATTTATCATTAGCTCTACAGAAATTTGGATTCCAGGGACTTATTCTTAAAGCTATACTTGCCTTATATTCATTCCCAAATGCAAGAGTTTTTACTTCTAATCTACTATCCCGACCTTTTGATATCACTAATGGAACTCGTCAGGGTTGCCCTCTGTCGCCCCTGATTTTTAACTTAATGATAGAACCTTTGGCGGAACATATCAGGTCTCATCCTAAAATTTCGGGCATTACTATTGGTCCTCAAGTCCATAAGATCAGTCTATTTGCTGATGATATTATATTAATGTTGACTGACCCATGTACATCTCTAGTGGAAGTACAAAATATACTGTCATGGTTTGGAAGGATCTCCTATTATAAAGTAAATACCACAAAATCCTATGTGCTAGACATTGGAATTGACGCTATATCAAACAACATTCTCCAAAACACATTCCCCTATGTATGGGCGGAGAACAACATTTCATACCTTGGTATAAACCTTACGAGAACAACTAAATCCCTATTTGTACATAACTATGTTCCCCTAAAAAATAAATTACAATTGGATTTGCTCAAACTAGGAAGGAATGAATTCTCTTGGTGGGGTAGACTCTCTGCGTTTAAAATGATCCATCTGCCGCAAATTTTATATGTATTTAGAAGTGTGCCCATCCCAGTCCCTATTAAATTTTTTAAATCTCTTCAATCTTTATTGTCTAGATACATATGGAATGGCAAAAAATCCAGGTGTGCCCACCATAAACTTATCAAACATAGGATGTGGGGTGGAGTGGGCTATATCGACTTCCAGGATTACTTTTATGCATCCATTATGACACAAGCTAAAGAATGGTTTCGTTCTTCTCCAACAACAATGTGGGGAATGATCGAATCCACTTATGTCAAAGAGGGTCAGACTTATTTATGGCTGTTTGGAGCACATATGGGCATCAAAATCCCTACGCATTTGTCCCCGACGATAAAGGTGTCTATCACGACATGGCTGAAAATTCTTCAGTCTGCTGAAATTCTAGACTCTAAAATTGACGTGAAAATACCACTTCGAGTGCTGCGTTTAATTGTGAACCAAGTTCCCTTTGACCTTTGGAGTGAGAAAGGCATTGTGTATATACAAGACTTATACGACAAAAACGGAATCAAATCATTCCTTACATTGCAATCGGAATTTGACTTGCCTTCAACATACTGTTCTCATTATACTCAAATTACACGCTGCTTACAAAAATTGAATACTGCCCCTATTTACCTCCACACATCAGCATGGTCCTTCTTAAATTCTTGTGATACAAAGAAGGGAGGGATTTCCCATTTTTATAATTTATTCCAACTTAAGAGAACCTTTGTGAAATCTCCCTCCCATATACAATGGGAGGAGGACCTAGGACAGTCATTTTCCTGTGATGAATGGCTTACTGCATGTAAAATCAATCAATCAGTATCCAAGTGTACGTCCCTGTGGGAATTGTCAGTTAAGATAACCTTACGATGGTACTATACACCGGCTGTACTGTCCAAGTTCAGCAGCCAAAACTCTGATAAATGTTGGAGACTTTGTGACATTAAGGGTGATCTACTACATGTCTTATGGAGTTGTCCCCTACTTGCAAATTATTGGAAAGCCATATTTAACATCATATCTGCTTTGATTGGCTCCCCGATAAAACCTGACCCAGCTTTGGCTTTACTAACCCTGGGGATCAATGATTTTCCAACTCATGTACGCAGTTCTGTCACCCACTTTCTTCTTGCTGCCAGGTTATCCATCACTAGAAAATGGAAAGACTCTCATCCCCCATCTGTTATTGAAGCTATAGATCTGACCAATTTACATATGACGTATGAACGCATGTTAGCCACTTCTATGAATACTTTGCATAAACATGATACATTATGGCATCCTTGGGTAATATGGAACGACCAAAATGATAAACGTCTATATGTTTGAATGCCCTTTTATTTATTTTTTCTGAGGTTCTCTGGTTGCAGCAGCACCTATGCCTGCTGTGAACATTTTTTTGTTTATTGTGGGAGACACTGTGTTCTATATTCTGACTGTTTCCTTTTACTGCATGTATTGTTCCTTGATGGTACTTGAAGTTTGTATTGTAGATACTTTTGATTGTCTTCATTTAAAACTAGATTCTATGCTTATGAGAATATTCCTGTGTATTAGATTGTTTATTTGCGACCTCTGTATTGCTGTGTATTGCTACTATATTTCATGATGTATCTTACTGCATATGTATACTAGATATGTGTAATTTTCTAAAATCCAATAAAAATCTATTGAAAGAAAAAAAAAAAAAAACGTGTATGCTCAGAAGCAAGTTATGAGATGGGAGCGCTCGTTCTGGTAAAACTAGCCTTCGTAATGGAGTAAGTACATTCATCACGCTGTAACAGGCTGAAAAGCGCGAATCGTCTTTTACTAATACGAAATCAGCAAAAGCAGCCCCAAGGGTGGCGTCACCCGAATGGAACTTCCCCTTTATAGTGCCGTCGTACGTGTTGTACGTCATGGTGCTTTGCTAGAGCATTTTTTTCACAATCGTGTGTAGGCAAGGCCGGTTTAACAATAGTCGGGTTGAAAAAAAAACGTTGTTTTTTCTAGATCATTAAAAATTTTATTTTTTACATCCCGAAAAACAGTCGTGTGTACGCAGCATCAGAATATTTTTCATGTTTAGGCTGTGCTGCAAGTATCAAGTCCTCCATTTTATTTATGGTCTCTACCTTGTGAAGCCAACTAGCAATAGCTTTTTTTTTTTTTTAGTGAAGAGGGAAACAGGACTTTAAGAGGTGTCGTACAACTGAATTTTTTATAGATTTTAGCAGGAATGTTTAAAACGTGTAGCAGGAAGTAGGCTGGATAATCAGGAATCTTGTATTCTGTGAATTTTGGAATCATTTTTCAGACTTCCGCCCAAAAGTGTGTCAACTTAGGGCAGGACCAAAATATGTAAAGCAGCGTTCCTCTGGCATCGCCAACAATAGTCAGTGGTATTGGGATAGCATTTATGTAACATACGAGGGGTAAGGTACCACCTTGTCAGAATTTTACAGTTGGTCTCTTAAATCTTTGTGCAGATCAACCATTTTAGGGAGAGTCCGATAATGTGTTGTTGCTCTGCTTTAAGAAAAGATTTATTACAGCGGCTTTGTACGGTTTTGTGCGTGCAAGCCGACTGTGGCACCATCATACTGCGAGGCTAGATCTCTGATGTATGTTTACTGGATAGGTTCTGTCACCCTGACGTGTACCTTGGCATATACCCTGGTTTGCCAGTGATGGTTTGGGAAGATAAATGTGGAAATTGTCATCTGTGATGCAATTTATGTAGATCCTCCAAGTCATAATTCAGGAGTTGCCCCCTTTTTTTAAACTCACATTTACAATTGTCAGTTTGAGCCATGACCCTACCTTATCTTTGCATAATAGATCTTTAACGTGAATACATGGCAGAACATCACCCTGGCAATAAGGATGACTGGATTTGTATTTGCAATAAATATTTGGGTATATAAATGCCATTCAATGTAAATTCCCCTAATGAAGGAAGGCCAGGATCCAACCAGATACACTGCTATTCCTCCCGGGGAAGAGACTTTAAATGTGCCAAGCAAGTGAGAAACCAAATAATACACTGCTCAAAAAATTTAAAAGGAACACTTTGAAAACATATCAGATCTCAACAGGCAAAAATCTTATGCTGGATATCTATACTCATATGGACTGGGTAATGTATTAGGAATGAAAGGATGGCACATCATTTGATGGAAATTAAAATGATCCACCTACAGAGGGCTGAATTCGAAGACACCCTGAAAATCAAAGTGAAAAAATTATGCAGCAAGCTAGTCCATTTTGCTGAAATTTCATTGCAACAACTCAAAATGGTCTTCAGTAGTTTGTAGGGCCCCCAAGTGCTTGTATGCATGCCTGACAACATCAGAGCATACTCCTAATGAGATGACAGATGGTGTTCTGGGGTATTTCCTCCCAGATCTGGACCAGAGCATCACTGAGCTCCTGAACAGACTGATGTGCAACCTGGCGGTGTCGGATGGACCGAAACATAATGTCCCAGAGGTGTTCTTTTGGATTTAGGTCAGATGAGCATGGGGGGGCCATTCTATGGCATCAATTCCTTCATCCTCCAGGAACTGGCTGCATGCTCTTGCCACATGAGGCCGGGCATTGTCGTCCACCAGGAGGAACCCAGGACCCACTGCACCAGTGAAGGGTCTGACAATGGGTCCAAGGATTTCATCCCGATACCGAATGGTAGTGAGGGTGCCATTGTGTAGCCTGTAGAGCAGGGATCCTCAAACTACGGCCCTCCAGCTGCTGTGGAACTACACATCCCATGAGGCATTGTAAAACTCTGACATTCACAGACATGACAAGGCATGATGGGAATTGTAGTTCATGAACAACTGGAGGGCCATAGTTTGAAGACCCATGCTGTAGAGGTCTGTGCGTCCCTCCATGGATATGCCTCCCCAGACCATCACTGACTCACCACTAAACCGGTCATGCCGAACAATGTTAAACACAGTGATTAAAAAAAAAAAAAAAAAAAGACAGTAAAAATAAAGTATAATATGAGAAAAAATAAATGAATGAAAACAGCTCTGTCTCTCCGAGCTCATGGTCAGAAGCAAATGCAAGTCGTGCCCACATATGTAAACAGTGTTTAAACCACGCATGTAAGGTATCGCCACAATCATTATTAGTGCAAGAACAATAAGTCTAGCACTAGTGCTCCTCTGCAAGAGCCGGGTCACATAGGGGCGACTCGTCAGGTGACTTAGCTGCCTGACAAGTCGCACTCCGCTCTATTCAATAGAACCGTTCTAATAGGAGCGACGCAAGTCTCTCTGACTTAGAAAAATGTTTTTGTACAACTTTGGGGGCGAATCGCATTGACTTCAATACAGAAGTCATTTTGCAAGTCCCCTCTCACGTCGTCTTGAGATCGCCTTGCCGAGATGCCCCCAAAGTCGTGCCGCTCTTGTGTGAACCGGCTCCTACTCAAAAACAGGTAACCTGTAAAAAGAAATTAAGCCTAGCCTATGGAGTATTTGAAGTACCGTCGTTTGTCACAATTGGGCAATTTTAAAGCATGACATGTTAGATATCTATTTACTCGGCGTAACATCAGCTTTCACACTATACAAATAAAATTGGGATAACTTTACAGTTTTCTTCTTTCTTTTTTTATTTTTTATTTAGAAAAGTGTATTTTTTTACAAAAAAAAATTGCGTTTGTAAGATCGCTGCACAAAAACAGTGTGACATTAAATATTGCAACAATCTCCATTTTATTGTAAAGCGCTACGTAAACTGTTGGCGCTATATAAATCCTGTATAATAATAATCATCATTTTATTCTCTAGGGTCTCTGCTAACAAAAAAATATATAATGTTTGGAGGTTCTAAGTAATTTTCTAGCAAAAAAATAGGGATTAAAAAATAAATAAAAAATAGACCTGATCCTTAATCTAAGAGGATGAGGGGGGGGGGACAGACACATTAGACAGGAAGTATCGTAGTGTGATCTTTTTGCTGGAGTCCCCAACATATACTGTAACCTATAAGAGCTCATGTCGATGGGAGTTGTTTTCCTGCACTGGTCAACACAGGTTGTCAAAAACCCATTGACCTGCTTTGCATTGCCTTTCTTTGGAAGAAGCCTGGTCTGTTGAGGTGCATTTGAAGTGCATGCCAGACGCTGCATTTGCTATTCGAGTAGTAAACGCAGCTTTAGAAAAGAACGCCGGTCAACAAGAGCCCTAAAAGGCCAACAGGTGACTTAATCCATCATACACCACCTATGGTGGCATTACCTGTATGAAATATTTTATTGAAAAATTGTACTACGCAAGTATGGCTGCCATGTCCCTTCTGTAAATGCTTGTTCCTGGTCATAGTGATTTATTAACTTCTATGCTTTGTGTCACAGGTCTGGGGTAACTATGCAGAAGACTTCACTCGGACCTTGCATGCTGCCTCTAGGTAGATTCACCAAGTATATGATGGCAAGAGAAAGCCAGACAAGAAGCATTTTCAGGAGGTCAGTAAAGGAAGGCATTGTCGTTCTCCTAGTAGATGCAATATATATTATATATACACAATTATCTCACTTTGAACATTGATAGCTTTGTAACATTATCTAGAAACATTACATTATAAAAATTCATTTTTTAAATATTTTCATAAAACGTTGAGTGCAGACCTCAGTTTGGAGAATTACAGTGTCTATACTCTATATATAAACCTTTTGGATGTATGCATTAAACAAATCTTAGGTCTGTAGGCATGTACTCATGGCTCTACAATGGTTTTCTAATATCAAATCACAAACAAGTATTCTTTTCTTGCTTTGCTCAGGAAGCTGCAATACATGTGCTGTATCCGTGTGATGTGTATTTGGTCACAGTGTCCTCCGACTGTCTCTGCAGTTCCTCAATGTGAGAATTCAGAATCCTCTCAAAGTCCTGAGCTCTTCTGTTCTCCTCAAGCAGGAATCTTTCTGCTGCCGTTAGGAAGGATTCTTCTCTGTCACACTACAATAGAAAAATATATTGCAGTAAGTGGTAGGTCACCAGTCATAGCCATGACTTCTATGGGGCCATATTGTCCTCTGTGATGACAACCATAGTAAACAATGGTCTCCTGTGGCCCATGGGCCAGATGCAGCCTTTTGCTTCCCTTTATTTGGCCCTTGGGGGCACCGATACAAGGCACTATCCCTCCCACAATTAATGAGGCGCTATCCTTCTTACTAACACCAACTGTGGGGTACCATTCCTCCTACTGATACCAAGGATGGGACACTATTCCTACCACTGACACAAACAGAGGGGCACCATTCCTCCTACTGGCACCAGCAATAGGGCATTACTCCCACTGACACCAACAATAAAGCCCTGTACACGGCCAGGAATCTCGTCAGGAAAAAAAAACTTTGGTTTTCTTGATGAGATTCCTGGCAAGCTTTCTTGCTCGCCGAGTGTACACAAGGGCCAATCAAAAGAACCGCCGTTCTTTTGAATGGCAAGAACGCGGTGAAGTCATCGACTACGACGATCATGCGCTCGTCACATTTAATGCCGTCGCCGCCATCTTGCTACACCCTACACTATGCCTTGGAAGCTACCGCGCATGCGCCGACGTCTCACGGAGCATGCGCAGGTTTCCATGGAGGTAGGTAAGTATACAGACGCTCAAGTTTCTTGGCAGGAAAACATTGCCGAGAATCACGCCGAGAAAATAGAGAGCAGGTTCTCTATTTTTCTCGTTAAGATTCCAGGCAACGAAAAACCATACACATGAACAGTTTTCTCGGAAAAAGCTCTGCCAGCAGTTTTCTTGCTGTTTCTGGCCGTGTGTACGAGGCCTAAGGACCTTTTCCTCCTCCTACTGACCAACATGAGGCAACATGTCATTTTTTTTACTTCCACTGACCAACAATGGCTTTGATTTTAGAAAACTGGAGAGTACAAAATCTGGTGCAGCTCTGCATAGAAACCAATTAGCTTCCATTTTTTTTTGTTAAAGCTTACTTGAACAAGCTGAAATTAGAAGCGGATTGGCTACCATGTACAGCTGCACCAGATTTTGTGCTCCCCAGTTTTAGAAAATCAACCCCCAAGGGTCAATGTCTCCCCTGCCCTCCACTGCAGCTAATCAAGCACAGAGCATGAGGAATGTCACATTTCAAGATTATGAAAGTTATCGGGTTGACTGTAGAGCCACCTGGATCTGTTTTACTGAACAGCCAAACAGAAAAAAAATTAAATAAAAAAAGGATTATACCACGCTCATTAAATCTAGACGTTTTAAAACGGCCTAAGGATGGCAAGTGGTTAAGATGACAAATACGGGTACATTTAAAAAAAAATGGAATATCATCAATTCAATAGTCATGCAGTTCAAAAAGTGAAAATCATATTTTATATAGATGTGTTACACACAGAGTGATATTTTTCAAGCATTTCTCTTTCAGCTACTTTCACACTGAGGCATATTTTTAGCATCGCATTACCGTTGTTTTTTGCGGCGGGAGCCGAAGGTTCAAATCTACCAAACGTCAGCCCTGAAAGCTTAAAGCGGAGTTCCACCCAAAAGTGAAACTTCTGCCTAAACCACTCCTCACCCCCTTACATGCCATGTAATTTTTTCTGGGGCGGTGGGGTCTTTAGTGGGAGTGGAACTACCTGTCCCACTTCCTCCTTCCGCCCAGGGACTGATTAGGCGACTTGTCATATCGCCTAATGCGGCCCCTCCCTGTTGGCGATCACCTGAGACACGTGACAGGTCCCAGGTGATCTCCTGTCCACTCAGGGAGCACAGCGCCCTTTGTGCATGTGCCGTGAGTGCCCGGTCGTGAAGCCGAAAGCCGTTAGTTAGAATGGAGGGGGGGGGAGAGGAGCGGAGCCCCGGCCGGCGTGTCGCTGGACAGTGGAACATGTAAGTGTCTGTTTATTAAAAACCAGCAGCTACACTTTTTGTAGCTGCTGACTTGTAATAAACAAAAAAAAGGCTGGAACTCCCCTTTAATGACTTGGAGAGGATCTGCAAAGAGGAGCGGGACAAAATCCCTCCTGAGATGTGTGCAAACCTGGTAGCCAACTACAAGGAACGTCTGACCTCTGTGATTGCCAACAAGGGTTTTGCCACCAAGTACTAAGGCGGCGTACACACGACCGAGAAACTCGTCGGGCGAAACACATTGTTTTCCCCGTCAAGTTCCTAGTTCGTCAGTTAAAAAACTCGTCGAGCCAAATTTTCCCATTGCCCAATGAGGAAATAGAGAACATGCTCTCTTTTTGGCTTGACGAGTTTCCCGACGGGTTTCTCGGCGAAAAGTGTACACACGACCGGTTTTCTCGGCAGAATACGTCTCCCATCGAGTTTCTTGCTGGATTGTGCCGAGAATACTGGTCGTGTGTACGCCGCCTAAGTCATGTTTTGCGAAGGGGTCAAATACTTATTTCACTTAATAAAATGCAAATCAATTTATAACGTTTTTGAAATGCATTTTTCGGGATATTTAACCTACCATTAAAATTACAGACTGATCGTTTCTTTGTCAGTGGGCAATTATACAAAATCAGCAGGGGGTCACATTTTTACACTCACTGTAAAAATTGGTAAACTGTGATAGATTACAATTTTATTTTTGAGATTAATGATATAAAAATTATGCATGCATAATAAAATCAATTATGATTAAATCATACATAAAACATCAAATACGTATTACTTACAGATGAAGAAGTTCCATCTAGCTGATCAGAAATACAAATCAGAGACTGATCCATCTCTGAGAACTGGTGGCCACTGTGTAGAGATGTCTCACTATGTAGAAGAGGCAGAATGGCTTCCAGGCAGCTCTGATCCATTAGGAGGCTCTGGGATGGCGTTCCCCAGCCACTGTCACACGGAGTAAGCTGGCAGGCACCCCGCAGTGTTAAATTATTACTTGTAGTGTTATTTAGCCGTTTTAGCATCCCAAGGTGATTTTCTTCATTACATAATCTGAAATAAAAAAAGTATGATTACAACATTAAACTATTACTGCAGCAAACTCATATATGACTCAATGCCATCAAATATTTTCTGAAAGGAATATAAAGCTTTTCATGTGTGCAATGAAGAGGACCTTGAAAGCTGTAATAAAAACATTACACGATCTCTGCAAGCGTAAGAAATGGTCTGTGCTGCATAATAGTGCAGTATTAATGTCACAGAAGATAAACACAATTCATGTACTGCAAAGCAAACTTTATATTCAATTACAGCCAACTACAAAATGAGGTGAAAATTAAAATACCATTCTACAAGCAATATTGCCACGCAAACTTATACTATTCATATAACACACACACACACGACAAAAAAAATCTCCCTGTGTACAAAGCCAGCTCCATAAAGAGATGGTTTGATGTGTTTGGTGTGGAGGAACACAAGTGGCCTGCACAGAGCCCTGAACTCAACCCTACTGAAACACCTGAAAGAGGATCTTTAGTCATTTTTGAAAAAAATTTTAAGTCAGCAGCTACAAACACTGTAGCTCAGGGGTGCCCAACCTGTGGCCCGGGGGCCACATGTGGCCCGCGGAGCCGTTTGATGTGGCCTGCGACCTCCTGCTTTGGGATAGCAGGTTCTCAAGCCCAGAGATTGCTGACCCTCCATCCCAGAGCATCAATGTTTTGAACAAAGCCGATGGTAGAAGAAGCAAGCGACTGCGGAGAAAGCAGAGCCCCATATGATAATGCTTCCAAATAGTGCCAGCTTATGTCACAAGCCGAGTGATACCAAATGCATTCTGCTTGGGACAGCAACAGTCGGAGATACCTGTTATTAATGGTACGTTTATTACTAAAAGCAGTGCATATATTGGCATATCTGTTCTGCAGTGGTAACTGGACTGCTTTCAAACCGATCTGTAGGTGCAGCGCAGTGCACTTTTGGATTACCTGCACTGAGCCACAGACATCGATGGCAAAGTGCAGCTAACCCAGGAAAGCCACAGGTGCACTGTGCAGCATTAGGCCCTTTTTACATGATTGATTCAACCCACGCAGACCCTCCATTCACCTCTATGGAGCAGCAGATGTAAATGGACTTGTGTCCATTTGCACCCACCTACCTCCAATCCACAAAAAAAAAAAAAAACAGAAGGGGGATCAGTCCCCTTCCATCTGGTTGGATTGGATGGGAGGGCCCACAGAGTAGAGTGGGCTGTGTCCGTGTCCGCTCTGCATATACAGAGTGGACACGGATCAGTCTTTCTTCCGCTCCACTTACTGTGGCCCGCAACCAGTTATTAAGTCACTTAAGTAACCCTCACTTTTGTCTGTCAAAGGATCCAGCGCTGTCCTCACCCGGGCCTGTTCTTTTCTGGTTTCTTGGGTCCCTGGTGCTGCCATGTTGACTGTGGGAAGCTAGTTGGCTCTTTATGATTGGTCCTACAGCCTCCCGGGACCTGCAAAAAGGAGGTCGATGAGTGCTTAAAGCGAAAGTTCCACTTTTCGGTGGAGCTCCTCTCGAAGTTCTGCTTCGAGAATGAACCAGAATGCCAACTGTAATTCAGATCTTCTCATCCAAGGTCTGTCGCAAATGCTCTTTGGGTTTAATGAGCAAAAATTCCCACAGCCACACTTCCAAAATCTTGTGGAAAGCCTTACTAGGGGAGTGGAGGCTTTTTTTGGCCTCAAAATGGACCGGGGGGGGGGGGGCTCTCTATATACATGTACATGGTCATGGACTGGCATGTCCATCAAGCTCTTAAAGATGCGATGATCAGGTGTTCTCAAAAAAAAAAAAAAGGTTTGTCCCAAAAATGTACGTAGGAAATATATTATACCTTCTTATGTACCAAGATTAGCAGCATAGGGCTTTAAAGTGGTTAAAGTTTAATTCCACTTTATGTCCCCTCTTATGAAAACAAAATTATGTTCTGTAAAGTTTAACATTTACTTTTAAGTCATTTTGAATATTTTACATACAAGTTTAAAAATGCTCCAGACCGTGACAGTCCATTGTGGGGACTTTCATTTTAAAAGCACAGTTCCAACCAAATACATTTTGTTTTGTCCACCAATTTTTTATTTTTTTTGCAGTGTCAATAGCCATTGGGGAGATTTTTCCATTTTTACTTTGTAGTTGAAAAGAAAAGAAATGGACACATTTTCTAACAGGGGTTAAAGACAATTAAAGGAAGGCTGAGAATCTCTGATAGGCATTAATTTCTTTGGGCCAGATTCACAAAGCACTTACGCCGGAGTATCAGGAGGTGCGCCTGGGTAATTGTAAATATGAGCCTGCGTATCTATGCGCTGTATCCCCAAAACGATATAAGCCATACATCTAGACTTCTTCGACCAACGTAATTTCGATAGACCGGTGCATAGTGTGCGCAAAAAATGCGCTAGACACACCATTGATTTGCTAGGCAAATATGCAAATGAGGGAGTTACGGCGATCCACAAAAGTAAGTTTGTGCAGCGCAGGCTACGCGCTGTGCGCATCAGCTGCATGTCCTGCAGCCTTAAAATGTCAGCTAAAGCAACACCGTTAGGGACGAGCTGAGCAGCCACACTTGCAGGACAAAAATCTGTATGCCAACATGCCAGGGGCATCCCTGCTCATAGCTATACTACTGACTTTAGATGAGCGCAGAAGGAGGAGGGCACGGGAGAGGATATATCGCACACGCATAGACATCTTTGGCATGAGTGATTCTGAGGTGTCTCGCATCTTCAGATTCACCGCGCATGCCATCATGGAATTAACCACAACCCTGCAGGAGGACATCACCAGCCCAACACATGTCACCACCCATGACAGCTACATATACAATCATTGGAAAATGAAGTGGTTTCCGCGCCAAAATTACAGGAATAAATTAATAAATTGATATAGTGTGTCTCTCAGAGACAAAAATATTTTACTGCGTTGGGCAAAAACAACGTAGCAAACAGCTGCTCCTCAGTGTAAACAGTGGTGTACTGTATAAAGTGGATATAGAGTGGATGAGGGCGCTAAGAAAGGTAATACCTTATCTATGTGGTAAAGAAGAAAAACCCAATTGAGGATGTGGATAGATGCATCATAGGGATGCCAAATTAGCAACAATCCATAGTGACATTTACAAAGGTGCAAAGTATCAATCAATCTTGCAATCAATCAAACTGAAAAAAACAACTTGAAAAAAACTAGCTTGTGAGCACAATATAACCAAAATAAAAAAATACTGTGCATACAAAAAAAGATTATCTTTAACGTGAATTAATAGAAGGTGACAACCATTACATTCATAGGACAGTGGAATATCTGTCCTCCACAAAATATTAATGTATTAGAATAGTGTTGTAAAGTCCAATGCAAAACTGAGATGAAGATAGATGTGCAGGAATGCAGGGTATCTGATCACAGACGTGCTATTAGCCTTTCACCATGGAAAATTCTTAGTATCACCAAAACGTGCTGAAGATTTAATATGCGCTTACCACAGATAAAGACCTCTTAATTAAAAGCAGGTCATGCGAGCTGAACAGGATAAGTGCCTGTTTCACTGGAGGCAAACCCTGGATTCAGATGCAGCAGGATCTTGGAACCGTAGTACTCATAATAAAACAAAGAGAATATGGGGAAAGCCCATAGTGCTTTATCTTTATTTAAAAAAATTAAAATGCACAAACAAACAGCCGAGTGGCCTCTTACTTTGTGACGTGCCTGCCTGGCACTGGGACTGACAGCGCAATGTTTGGTTCTCACCGGGGACCCGCTTGCGCGCACAGTACAACCCGATGGATGCTGATTGAAGTGTTGTGTCGGGCAGGAACAGGGCACTAGAGGATCAGCTGGGTACAGAGTATGCCAGACCTCGCCGCCGACATATGTTTCGTATCTGTGTACGTCATCAGGCGCGCCCCCCTGATGATGTACACAGATACGAAACATATGTCGGCGGCGAGGTCTGGCATACTCTGTACCCAGCTGATCCTCTAGTGCCCTGTTCCTGCCCGACACAACACTTCAATCAGCATCCATCGGGTTGTACTGTGCGCGCAAGCGGGTCCCCGGTGAGAACCAAACATTGCGCTGTCAGTCCCAGTGCCAGGCAGGCACGTCACAAAGTAAGAGGCCACTCGGCTGTTTGTTTGTGCATTTTAATTTTTTTAAATAAAGATAAAGCACTATGGGCTTTCCCCATATTCTCTTTGTTTTATTATGAGTACTACGGTTCCAAGATCCTGCTGCATCTGAATCCAGGGTTTGCCTCCAGTGAAACAGGCACTTATCCTGTTCAGCTCGCATGACCTGCTTTTAATTAAGAGGTCTTTATCTGTGGTAAGTGCATATTAAATCTTCAGCACGTTTTGGTGATACTAAGAATTTTCCATGGTGAAAGGCTAATAGCACGTCTGTGATCAGATACCCTGCATTCCTGCACATCTATCTTCATCTCAGTTTTGCATTGGACTTTACAACACTATTCTAATACATTAATATTTTGTGGAGGACAGATATTCCACTGTCCTATGAATGTAATGGTTGTCACCTTCTATTAATTCACGTTAAAGATAATCTTTTTTTGTATGCACAGTATTTTTTTATTTTGGTTATATTGTGCTCACAAGCTAGTTTTTTTCAAGTTGTTTTTTTCAGTTTGATTGATTGCAAGATTGATTGATACTTTGCACCTTTGTAAATGTCACTATGGATTGTTGCTAATTTGGCATCCCTATGATGCATCTATCCACATCCTCAATTGGGTTTTTCTTCTTTACCACATAGACAAGGTATTACCTTTCTTAGCGCCCTCATCCACTCTATATCCACATATACAATCATAGCCCCATCCCAATGGAATTCGAACAGAACATGTATGGGGACAGCTGGCTGGTTGGTGAGTGACATGGGTGGCAGGCATTACTGTTCCCCCCCATGATGCCGAAATCACAAGGGGCACATGCACGACTAACATCCTCCTGTCTTTTCCCTTCAAGGTGACTCTGCATATGCACTGGGACCCCATCTCATGACTCCTATGCGGAACCCCCCATGGTACCCTGTTGTATTCCCCAAACTTTGTATGCCAGATCATCGGTGCATGTTGCATGCTGCACAACTTCGCAGTGAGAAAGGGCCTGGAGATTGACATACGTGATGACCTGACCCCCGAACCAGACACTCCCCCCCCTAACCGAGGGTCCCCCGTCTTCTGAGGGAAGAGCAGCCAGGAGACAGCTCACATTAGGCATCTTTGCGCGTTAAACACAGACATTAATCATGGCACAATGAGAATGCATGCATGCACACCACTGTGGTCCCTGGATCACACACACCACATCCTCATCACATTGGATAAGCACAAGCCCACCATGCAGGACTTGTGAGCAGCAAGGCCACGCCACGGCTCCAATTATGTCACTGTACATTCATACACCATTCACACGGACCTGGGGATCACTTCTCCCTGGTCCCGGGGAACCCTTATCTACCACAAATGAGGGTGACACCCCTTTTCTGGCAGGAATG
Organism: Rana kukunoris; assembly: GCA_029574335.1. Classification (NCBI taxonomy): domain Eukaryota; kingdom Metazoa; phylum Chordata; class Amphibia; order Anura; family Ranidae; genus Rana; species Rana kukunoris. The sequence continues at coordinate 46,101,058 of CM056050.1, read as the reverse complement.
TCACCCCCACATTCCAAAATCATTCACAAACAGAAAAAAAAAAAAGCCCAGCAAAAAAAATAAAAATGGCAAGGGATACAAATGGATGTACTTTTTCAAAGGAAGGGCGTTTGTGTCGGTCTATTTAAGCTCTCTGCTTAGCTCACTAAGTTGACCGGGCCTAGTTCCAATTTCACCGATTGCGTCGTGCTGAGTTGTGAGCATGTGCAGAGAGGTGCTGACCATGGTCTGCTTCATGTGCGCATGCGCAATCCGGCTGGCCCTTCATTTGCATGGGGTCACGGCTCATTTAAATGGAACACGCCCACGTCCTTCCCAATTTGAATTACACTGCCTTACGCCTCGGAAATTACGTTGCACCGGCGCAAATTTCTGCGCAAATACTAAGAGGATACAGTAATTGCGCCTCTACATTGCGCCGGTCTAACGTAAAGGAGGTGCGCTACTCCGGTCAATATATGCGCCACTGTACGTGAATCTGGCCCTTTGTCTCTAAGGAGAAGATCCCTTAATCTGATCACCAGGATAGAAGTTTATCCCCGACGGGGACACAGACAATGATAAAACCTAAATATGTAAGAAGCAGTAGGAGTGCCTCACCAATGGTCATAGAGTCCAACACAGTCTATTTTTTAATTTGTAAAAGGAGAGCCAATGCGTTTTGAAGGTTCAAACATTCTACCCTCACTAGGGCTTAGGTATTAAAGTTAGATAAAAATGATTGGATTTATGAAATGCTTGTAAAAAAAACTAATAAATTATTATTATGCCATATCTATTCTCTATGGCCTATTACAAGAAACAGGGTTCCCCTTGCCCACTTATATTCCGGAGTGAGAGAGACTTGCAGCATACGTTCACTGATATCGAGCTCAGCCAGTTATTCCGCCTTACTCATTCCAGCTCTGTTGATACGAAAATGCAGGAAAATGGTTTTAAAGTATTAACCAGGTGGTACGGGGTTCCTACTACAATTAAACAAATCTACCCGATGACCTCAGATGCCGGTTGGCGGGACTGTGGCCATAGGGTCTCCTTTCTACATATCTGGTGGGAGTGTCCTAAGTTACGCCCTTTTTGGCAGGATATTAGATTTCAAATTAAGATCATCCTTGATATAGACCTTCCAGATTCCCCTATGTTTTTTCTCCTACACGTTCCCGCTGTCCCCCTATATCGGAAGTCGGTGCTACCTCACCTCTTGAATGCAGCTATGAGGTTGATTCCCATTTTCTGGAAAACCAGACGGGTCCCGTCCCATTCGGACTGGATTTGGTTGGTGAACAATGTCAAGGCCGCAGAGGAGTGGATGGCGAGGTATAAGGACAAGTATGACAAATGGTATGGGGTTTGGGCTACTTGGATTCATTACGTTGGCGGGTTGGCAACTACACCTCCCTCCTCAAAATCCCTGACAAGAGGAGGACGGTGATCAGGTTCTTATTAACCCTTTTTCTGTTGCATCGACAAATACATGTGACCAATATTGCAGATAGGTTGTCATGATGATTAGGAGTACATCCTCGTTTTGTTTTGTTCTCTGGTTATTTTTACTTCCTTCTTTTTTTTTTTTTTTTTTCTTGCTATACTCTTTGTGGTTCTTGTACCGGTCTGACCCGGGATAATCCACCTATTTCCGGCCCTCTGCACCTAAGTATGGCGGCTGAATACAAATGCACGCTACACACTTTTCAGATATTTGTAAAAAAAATAAAACTTGGAAAACCATTTATCATTTTCCTTTCACTCCACAATTATGTGCCACTTTGTGTTGGTCCATCACATAAAATCCCAATAAAATACATTTAAGTTTTTGGTTGTAAAATGACAAAAATGCGGAAAATGTCAAGGGGTATGAATACTTTTTCAAGGCACTGTATGTAATAGTTGAATTACATATGGATAGTCTTTTCTAGGCTCAAGCACAAGAGACCAAAAAATTCTGGGAGTGTTAGAGGCTGACAACAGACGTGTATGTGGTATCTGCATATACAAGACTTGTAGGAGCGCGGAAGATTTCATGCCGTCCTCACTGGAGCTCCTGGGACCAAAAGACAAGAATAAAATAGATTCCTTTATCCGTTTCACAAACCAATTTAAAAGAAAACCACGCTGAGCGCGATTATTTATATAATAAATATTCTATTTCAGTAATGGTGGAATGGTTCCTCTAGCATTTGTAATTTTCCTAAAAGGCGGCTCGAGCCCTCTTTTCCTGTGTGGCTGGGACATTAATCTGATGTATTAGCATATATATCTGTATTATAAAGCACGCAGCCCAGTGTAACCATGGTGAGTGCTGGACTCCATGCAGAGTTATATAGACATTTCACTATAGGGATTTTTCTTTATACTTCAACATCTTGCAATAAAGAACACCTGTCCAAGGAGGCAAGATGTTGAATTGTTAATGTGAGCAATATGGACTTTTTAGAAATTTTAATTACCGTAAATTAGTATTACTGTATACACTGTGTTGTGTACTTTAAAAGCTGGTTCCCTGACCTTTCATCATGAGAACTGCTCTCTATTCATGAGCCAACTTTCTTTTCTCCTCTAATGGATAAAACGTTTACAATTATATATCAATCAAGATTGATCCCCCTGCGAGGTATTATATATTATATATAAATAATATGTCTGTCTCCATGTCTTGATGGTGATTATTTTACGGGAATTAACAGTGCTCTCTAGAAAATGTTTGTTTGTTATTAAACATATTATTCTGCTTTTAGATAGTGAGACCCGTTGCTCCCACTCTTGCAAAATCCGAATGCGTCCTGATGAAGCCTTACAGCGAAAAGCGTTGAAGCACTTGGGCTCATACTATATACTCTGTAATCTCTTGTATATGTTTTTTTAATTAGTTGTCTCCCTTGTATACCATGTATGTGTTGATACAGTATTAAAGATTATTATTTTGGGATACTACTATTGTTTACTGTGTCAAAGTCCGACCTGGGATTACCCTTTCTTTGTATTTCCCCAATTGATTACGGATGAGGCAATGTGAGTGCTTTCTATATTTAATCTACTTTAAAAGTCACTCTTATCCTAGTAACAACTGTTGGATGAATGAATTATTGGAGGTTGCGTCAAGCTCTCAGCGCCTCCTCTTCCTCCACAGTGCTGTGCGGCTGTGGAGGACTACTACTGTCACAAATTGAGTTAGGGAACCAGTGGCCGTGGTAGCGCTGGCCCTGAGTGCAGGGGGAGTGGAGCAGGCGGATCAAAATTGCGGGTGGGCGGCAACTTGCCGCCCCCCTAAAAGTGACGCCTGGTACAATGGTACCATCGGGTCCCATGATAGGGCCGGCCCTGCTCCTCCCGTACGGAGAGCCGCACAGCTGAATCCTGAAGTTCAGTGCAACTGTACGTTTCGGCACTGAACTCCAGGATTCAGCTGTGCGGCTCTCCGTGCGGGAGGATGGGCGTTCGTGGGGGGGGGGGTGCTTTTTCATCTCTGCATGTCAGCAAAAAAAAAAAAAAAACATTTTTTTTTTTAAATCAGGATGGTGTCACCCCTCTAAGGGTGTCACCCGGGTGCGGACCGCACCCCCCTAGCAACGCCTCTGGAGTGTGTAGACTTTTTATATCGGTTTGTATTTCCTTGGGATCTTAAGAAATCCATGTAATACTGGCATCCCATATTAAGTAAAACCGTTGCTTATGTAGCATCATTACGCTGAACGGGAGGAAGTTCCTCCGCCAAGAATTCTATTTTGTACCAATTGTATGGGAGCTAGACTAGGGGTGTCCAGCCAGGCATCCCATATATGTTCAAATTTGATTGGACTACCAAACCAATTTCTCCTTTAGCAAGGTTGCATTCACAGCAGTGATCCATTCCTTATGGGATGGAGGTGTTGAAGAACCATTTCTGTGCTATAAGTTTCCGAGCAATAAATACAATTCTAAATGATAGCTGTGTACAGTTCCTCATCTAACCAGCCCAAGAGACAAAGTTTAGGGTCTAATGTGAGTAATCAAGTGTGTAATCGAATATAAGCTGAGTTTTTCAGCAAATTTTTTTGTGTTGAAAATGCCCCCCCCCCCTCGGCTTATACTCGAGTCACCTTTTTGCATTTGATCTCCCGGACTTTGGGTACCCGGTAGCGGCCGCACATAGGTCCCCTGGACCCCAACCTTGGCACACATGTAGCCCCACTCCTCCACAAGTGTGCAAAGTTTGTTGTCTGGGGGACCTATGGCTGGGCACCCCTTCCATAGACACCTATGTTAAAATGGTAATTTCTCCGGTGACTTTGGGGACCTGGTACTGGCCGGTCATAGGTCCCCTGGACCCAGAACTTGGCAAACATATAGTCCCATTTCTCCTCTACAAGTGTGCAAAGTATGTCATCTGGGGGACATATGGCTGGGGAGCACCGATTTTTCAAAACTGAGGACCCCTTCCATAGATTTCAATGTTAAACGTCAGTCTAGTCATGGACACAGTGAGGCATGCTGAGGCATGCAGATGGACACCCTAGGCTAATACTCAAGTCAATAAGTTTTCCAGGTTTTTGTGGTAAAATTAGGTGCCTCGGCTTATATTGGGGTCGGCTTATACTCGAGTATATACGGGTAAGATTCCATACACTGTTTATTGGTCCAAGCAGCTTTATCCAATATCTTGTCAACTTTGGACACTTTCATAGCATATGGAGTGTGCCATTATCCATCTCACATCTTGGGCAAAAAAGGGTGTCCCTCTTATGCCAAGCATGTCGTTTCTGCGGATTACGACAGGTGCGGTGGATAATAGAAAGGTGAGTACGTTTCTGAGCTGATGACAGAGACTCTAGGTAAATTGTCGAGAATAGTGGACCATTCTTCATTTGATACATGCCTCAGGTCCTCTGAACATCTAGTTCTACACAATAGAGACATAGCATTGGAAACTTGAGACATGAAAGAGACATAAAAGACAAAATGTGTCCTTTCCTAGAAGAGGTTACAAGTTGAGTAAGTATCTTTGGGTCACCCAACTGGATAACTTAGATTGGTCAGAAATTGTGTGCCTGAGCTGTAAATATTGGTAGAATATATGGTTACAGTAGACCAGTGGTTCTCAACCCAGTCCTCAAGTATCCCCAACAGGTCATGCTTGCAGGTTTTCCTTTATCTTGTACAGGTGCTTTAAATCGGAGTCAATGGCTTGGTATTTTGGACAGCTATTTTATCTAAGAGAAATTCCCAAAACATGGCCTGATGGGGGTACTTGAGGACAGGGTTGAGAACCACTGCGGTAGACCATATTCCTCTTTTAGTGTCTGGAAATCTTTCAATAGTTGACATTTAGAAAGTTGCGGGATATAGTGCATACTATAACCAGACCAGTTAGTAAATCCCTGAAGTTTGTAGTTCAGGATAGATACTGTTCTTAACCACTTCAATACCCAGCCATAGTAATATGACGTCCATAGATGGGATCTTCCATCCTGGGTGGACTTTATATTATGTCCTGAGCTTTGTGGGGGGAATATCTGAATGATGCCTGCAGCTAGAGGCATCCTTCAGATATCCTTCTCTTCTGCCAGTGATTCTGCGCATGAGAAGAATGATCATAGTGGCAGTTTTGCTGCTTGATCGTGCTTATAGGTGGCTGGAGGGGACATCCCCCCTCCCGCCACCATCTGGTGCTTCTCCGGGCTCTCCCGTGCCATTAGGGGCCAGAGAAGGAATCGTCTGGCGCGGATGTCTTGTCACATGACGAGCATAGAGATGACCAGATGGTCACCAGTCATCTCTATGACCGTCGGAGGCCCAGGCACGATGTGATGACGTCACGCCCAGGTTCCCAGAAACAAAGCCGTGATTGCAGCTAGTAAGCATGAGATCAGTGAATGTTTTTTTTCACAAATGCTCATGCTTTTAAGCCTGGAGGAGAGATGTGGGGGTCTTCTTGACCCCGCATCTCTCCATAAAGAGGACCTGTCACACACCATTCCTATTACAAGGGATATTTGCATTCCTTCTAATAGGAATTAAAGTGATCAAAAAAAAGTGATAAAAAAAAAAAGTGTAAAAAACGCCCCTGTCCCCGGTAGCTCGTGCTCAGAAGCAAATGCACACGCAAGTCCCACCCACATATGTAAACACTGTTCAAACCACATATGTGAGGTATTGCCGCGTGCGTTAGAGCGAGAGCAACAATTATAGCACTAGACCTCCTCTAGCTCTAAACTGGTAACCTGTAAAAATGTTCAAAGCGTCGCCTATGGAGATTTTTAAGCACCAAAGTTTTACCGCATTCTATTAAGGTGCGCAATTTTAAAGCATGACATGTTGGGTATCTATTTACTCAGTGTAACACCATCTTTTATATTTTACAAAAAAATGGGCTAACTTTACTGTTTTGTTATTTTTTTATTCATGAAACCAAAAAAATTATTGCGCAAGATAAAAAGTTGCAATGACCGTCATTTTATTCCCTAGGGCAGTGGTCTCCAAACTGTGGCCCGAGGGCCGGATGCGGCCCTTTGCTTGCCTTTATCTGGCCCCTGGAGCACTATCCCTCCCACTGATACGAGACACTATTCTTCCATCTGACACCGACAATGGAGCACCATTCCTCCCACTGACACCATCAATGGGGCACTATTGCTCCCTAGGATACCAGCAATGGGGCACTATTCCTCCCTATGATACCAGCAATGGGGCACTTTTCCTCCCTATGATACCAGCAATGGGGCACTATTCCTCCCTATGATACCAGATGTTTACTCCCACTGATGCCAGGAACATTTTCACTCCCGCTGGCCAGCAAGTCCAGCCCTCCAAGAGTCTGAAGGACAATAAACCGGCCCTTTGTTTAGAATGTTTGGAGACCCCTGCCCTAAGGTGTCTGCTAAAAAAACATATATAATATTTGGGGGTTCTGAGTAATTTTTTAGCAAAAGAATGATGATTTGTACATGTAGGCGAGAAGTGCCAGAATTGCCCTGGTATGGAAGTGTGATATAAAAGCCTGGTATTGAAGGGGTTTAATATGCCCGACATTGCACCCACAATCCATTGATTGTGGGTGCAATGCTCTGCAGGTCCCTGAGAAATAAAACATTTTTTACCTCCAAAAATTTGTAAACTTTTCATTTTTTTTTTTTTTTTTTTTAATGTTTAACCTTTAAGCCTTAAAATCCTGCAGGGTGGGGCGGTAGCCCACTGCAATGGTCGATTTTGTCCAATTTACAAAGTACAGATTTTGTAACACTGTTAACTGACCTTTCTATCATGGCCCAGATTTCAGACAGAAGCAAAACCTGCTTCCATTCCACAAAAAAAAAAAGAAAGAAGCAAAGTTCTTCTTTATCATCACAGTGAAAGGAAATACAATCCCAAATATCCCCCAAATTAAGATCTTTTCATTGTACTTTTACATAATACAAAGTTGTATTTTAGGTTTATAGGTCCCTTAATGGAAAGAAGAATTCAGTAGGAACAAAAGCACAAGGCTACAGATGAAGAATAATGACAGTCTTTTATTCATTAAAAAGTGTGGCACCTCAGACTGAGTCACATTTAATTGCTGTATGACTAATTTAGACACACGGACTGCTCACAAAGTCAGAAGAAATAAATGTAATAAATGTGAATGATTACAGTACTAGGTGACTATGAAGACAGAAGTGTGACCATTACAATTATAAAGGGCTCGGGAATAAAGAAGCTTGTATTTATCATGATGGTACTCATAGGCTTGGGACGGCAGGGTGGGGGGTGTGGAGTACCAAGCATTAAAATGTTTGAACTGGAATACCTATTCACTTATTTTGTTTCCTTCTTCTGCCTAACTCTAGACATTGTAGCAAAATTCAATGAGATCTGTAGGGGGGGAAGGAGATGAAGATGGAACCAATAATGGGCAGAACAGTGGGTTAGTGGTTAGCATTTTAGTTCAAACCCTGGTAGACATGTGCAGTTTGTTTCGTTCCGAATTAAAATTTGGACGGATTTTACGCTTTCAGAAATTAAAGTGTATCCGAATAGTACTGGATTTAAACGAATCCGAAATAACAAAATTCAAATTGATTTTAATAATTTTTGAATCAATTTAGAATAGTTTTCAAATTTAAAACCTTTTACATTTTTTTCCAATATTCAAAAGGAGAATAAAATAAAATAGAAAATAGAATAGAAAGAAAATAATAAAATAAAATAGAAAGAATATAACAATCTTCTGAAATTTGAACCTTAAATAGAATACATTTGAATACATGAGAATAGAAAAATAAATAAATAGAAGAGACTATAATAGAATAAAAAAAAACACAACAGGAAAGAAAGAATATAACTATTTACCAAAATTCAAATAGAATCAATTTGAATAGAATCGAACCATCTTCCGGAATTGGAATTTTAAATTGAATCAAATAGAAATAGAAAAATAATAGAACTCAAAAAAACAATAGAATAGATGGAATATAACCTTTTCCCAAAATTCCAATAGAATTCAAATAGAATCAAATCTAATTTGAATAGAAAATAATAGTTTAGTATAGGAGGATGGTTATATTCTTTCTATTCTATTTTTTTTCTATGCTATTCTGTTATTTCTATTCTAATCTATTCTTTTCAAATTGATTCTATTTTAATTTTGTGAAATGGCTATAATCCTTTCTATTCTATTTTTTTTATTCTATTATTTTATATTCGAGTTTCAGAAGATGGTTATATTCTATTCTTTTCTATTCTATAAATGTTTTCTATTCTATTCCTTTATCTTATTTTCCATTTTATTATCTTTGGAAATTGGAAAACAAATCAAAAACCCTTTAAATTTGAAAACGTATTTGTCATGGACCTTGGAATGCCTCATTGTTTTGTGTATGGCTATTGTGTACATTGATTGCCCCCTGGGGCTTCTGTCTCAATACACATAGCAGCCTTTCTATTCAAACTATCCGACCAATCTCTGCGGAGTCATTTTGAAGTCCTCATTTGCATGGAAGAGGATCTGAAGGGGGACTGCATGGACTTTGACCAATAGGAAAGCGGTTGTTGGGGGCGGGATGTTCCAAATTCTGTATAAAAGTGTGTTGTGTACTTCCATTAAAAGAGTCCTGTTTGAACTTACATACAGCCTGCCTGGTGTCTGTTCTAATGGATCTCGAACAGCACATAGTTGTAGTTCGGATCCCGGAGCCTTGGATGACTGAACCATCAGAAGTTGCGATCTGCAATCAGATCCAATAGTAGCAGAGGAGTGTCGGGAGAGCGGAAGCGAGCGAGCAAGGGTCTCGTCACAGTATTAAACAAACTTAACTAAACAAATTTTGGTAAGTAACGAATTGAAACAGAACTAAACCATTTTTTTAGTGTGGTATGCCAGGCTCTAATAGAGGGTCTGGCAGTGACAATTTTAGGTTCTTGCATTTTCAATATCGGCGGGGGTGTGTGCAGAGGGGGGGGGTGGAGACGGAAGCAGAGAGAGGGAGATGACAGGCAGGAAGGAGGGGGTGAGGAGGGAGAGGAGAGAAGAAGGGGGGACACAGCCTATGACAGAGGGACACACTCTGACCACAGTGATCAGAGTTCAGCAGCCCTAGTTATCGTGGTCAGTATAGAGGGCATACAGGAAGTGGCAGGTTCAGGGAGGTTTTTTTTACAGTGTAGAGGGGGCAGATTACACAGCACAAGCACTGTGCTGTTTAATATGCTTTATAGAGGATGTGTATTTTTATTTTTTTGATTAATAAACACTGTAACTGGGACCTCTCCAAATTGGTCCTAGCATGCATGCATTCAATTAAAATCTCCTTGAGGGCAGGGACTAATGTGAATGTACTGTACGTAAATTGTTGGTGCTGGGTAAATAAATGTAATAAATACAAATCTACAAGACAACATTGAATAAGCAGATTTTCTGTTTGCGACAAATGCAGGTGAACAGGGAAGTGCCACAACTGCACGCGGTTGCAGTAAGTTTGTCAACAAAAAACGGGGGAAAATGGACAGTGAGGAGGCGTCACATTGCGTCACTCTCTAAATCTGAATGCAGATCGCGCTTTAGTGGAGAGGTAGATTTAGATGCATGTCTAACTTAGCAGCTTGCTTGTTTTTCCATTCGTTTTTAATAAACCCTCCGAATTGTTTTCAGCCTCCAATTTCTTCTACAATAATTGAAACTCCAATAATAAAAATAAATATACGTCTTCGGAGACCTGCATAATCCAGCCGCTGCTACAACTTTATTTAATCCTTATTAGCCCACAGATTTGTTTACCTGAGACAGCGTTCAACACCTGGACTATCGCTTGCTGGCAACAGCTTTGTGCCCATTAGCGTCTCCGAAAAAAAAACTGTTCCCAAAGTAGTTTTATTAAATTTAAACAGTTCATTCATGCCCATCTGCATAGTTTCTGGGTTTCTAGCACAAGAAATTGCAGTCCTGCTTTAACCACTTGCCGACCGTATAATTTACAAATACGGCGGCAAGTTGGCCCTGCAGCACCGGATCACGTACCTAGCGCGGTCGGGTAGTGGGCGTGCATGTGTGCCGTCGGCAGCCCGTCACAGCTGTGATTATACACATTGGGAGCTGATCTGTGGGTATCGTGGACTCGATGTCTGACGATTATCAAGCAGAGAGGCAGAACAGTGGTCTGCCCATATAAACAAGGCAGGAGGGAAGGCATGGATCCTGTGTCTCTACAAAGGAGGGACAAGGATCCATGTTTTCCCCTAGTAAAAGCACATCCAACAGTTAACCCTTTGATCGCCCCTGATGTTTAACACCTTCCCACCCAGTGTCATTAGTACAGGACAGTGCAGTGCTAAAAATAGCACCTGTAAAGCACCTCTCCTGTCACTCCAGTGTGAAAGCCCGAGGGCATTCACACTGGAGTGGCGCACTTGGGGACGTTAAAAAAAGTCCCGCAAGCAGCATCTTTGCGACGCTTTAGGAGCGGTGTATTTACCGCTCCAAAAATGCCCCTGCCCAATGAAATCAATAGGCAGTGCAGCCTTTATTTCGGTCATTAGCGGGGGTTAAAAGCGCAACGCTAGAAGGCAAAAAGTGCATCTAAAGCGATGGTGAATTACCACCGACGTCCCTGCGCCACAGTGTGAATTTGTCCAAATCAAGTCAATAAATAATAATAATAATAATAATAATATCCCATAGTTTAAAGACGCTATAACATTTGCTCAAACCAACCAATAATCAATATTTTTTTTACCAAATATATTTTCTAGAATACATATTTGGCCTAAATGTATGATTTTTTTTATTTTATTGTATATACGTTTTATAGCAGAAAGTAAAATATATATTTTTCTTTTCAAAATTGACAGTCTTTTTTTGTTTATAGCGCAAAAAAATTATTTGTGGGGAAAAAAGGACATCAATTTTATTTGGGTACAGCGTTGCATGACCAGTTAAAGTAACGCAGTGCCACATCGCAGAAAATGGCTTGGTCAGGAGAGGGGTGTAAATCTTCTGGAGGTCAAGTGGTTAAAATATTTTTTTTTTAATATAAATAATAAAACTTAAAAAAAAAAAAAAAAAAAAGAAGATATCTACCTAGAAAGGCATTGACACAAGATTCACACAATTTTGGATTCAATAGGGAAAAGGTGCTTCTTGGTTAAAGTTGTGCGATTATTGGGTGAAAACAGAGACCCCGAGTGTATGTATAGGGGGAAACTTATTCTCAGTTTATTCTCATAAACTATAAAAACCTGCAAGACAAAGGGGATAATAAGCTAGTATGACTAGCATACTAGCTCATTATGAATTACTTACCTTAGATCAAAGCCGTCCCCGTCTCCCCCTCCGGCCGCAGACATCTCTCCGGAAGGTTACTTACAGGTATTGCCGCTCCAGCGCTGCGATTGGCCGGAGCTGTCAAAGCCAGCATTATCCATTCACAAAATCGGCATTCTTAGTGCGCCTGCGCCTATGGCGTACATGCACCGTAGACATTGGTTCATTCTTTTTGGAAAATATATTGTAGACATCTACAGGTAAGCCTTAATCTAGGCCAGTGATGGCGAACCTTGGCACCCCAGATGTTTTGGAACTACATTTCCCATGATTTGCATGCACTTCGCAGTGTAGTTGAGCATCATGGGAAATGTAGTTCCAAAACATCTGGGGTGCCAAGGTTCGCCATGACTGATCTAGGCTTACCTGTAGGTGTAACTTCCCCCAAAGGATTTACTTCCTCTTTAAAGCCCTGACATTGTAACCCTGATGTGAGATGTATTTCATGTTGAAAGACGTTATATTTGTCAGTTTTACTGCAAAACTTTAATAAAAATGATTGAAACATAAAGCCCTGACATTTTTAGGAGTTACAACAGGAAATCAGAGCAAATCTTTGCAAAGTGAAAGAAATCCCAACTACCAGAGTTATCAATGGAGGAGATCTCTCCCATCAGAGGATTTTCCCATACCTCTTGCTCTAATGACAACTCATACTTTTTGTATTTTTCTCTTGGTGATAACAGTCACTAGGAAAAAAATAGGTGATGCTCCCTACATATAATAAAAACCTGACAATGGGTCTATAGATTTCCCTACTCTATCCAAAACAAAAAATAAAAAGTTTACATTAGGCATAAACACAAAACTACAGATATCTGCCATCTGTGAACCCTCCTTACATCTATTTTTATATCATAAAATACCCTGTACATACCCATTTGGCTTTTTTGCTGCAATTCTTAAATGTATACCTGAAGACAAATCTTTTATTTTTAGTTTTAAGTGGAGAGGGATTAGAACCCCTGTTAAATTTGATCTCCGTCTCCATTTGTCCTGTTTACCATTATGGTTGAAAGTGAAAGAAGATCCCCAAAATTAAGGGTTGTCCCCAGAAAAGTAATAGAGAAGAAATATTCCAATGGGCACACTAGTTCTGGTAATTAAGAGATTCCCTTAATTTGCAGGGATTTCCTCACTTCCTGTTTTGGCTATGGGACAGGAAGTAAAGGGAAATATCCCCAATGAGACAAAGATGGCTCTCTATCTATAAAGACAGGAGTACTGTGAGCCAAGACTGTTTGATGACGCCCCCCTCCCACTCCCTACTTTAGGGGCGCAGTCTATGACAGCCTTGGCTCACAGGAGGTGTGTTGAAGTAGGGTTGCCCCCCCCCCCCAAAAAGAAAAATTTAAATTGGCATTTTTTGTATTAAAATTAAATCTTGGAGTTCAGTTTGGTGCTCCTCCGTTTAGTATTACAGAACTAGTTGATGCTAGGTAAAATAATTAAAACAAATAAATTGGTTTATGTATACCTTTGCTGGTTCTCTTGGCTTCGTGTACTGCAGGTATCGCTTTGCCATGGAGCATCTTTCATCCTCTCTGGCTGCTCATCCAGTATTTTGTCTCCTCCATTACTGCACTTCACTGGCTCCTCCTCATCTTCTGGTAAGGACAGACTGTATTCGGCTTTGTACATGGATTCTTCTGGACAATGTAGTGCCTACAAGATGTATTATACAACTGATTAGGTCACAGGGACAAGCCAACGTAATGTTCCCACAGATCTAGAAAAGGATCAGAGTATTCTGCACTCTTTGGTACATACTCGGTATGGAGCATGTAATGCCCCAAGGTCTATTATAAGAAATGGCAGTTACAGTTGTGCTCATAAGTTTACATACTCTGGCCGAATTTATGATTTTTTTGGCCATTTTTCAGAGAATATGAATGATAACACAAAAAAAACTTTTCTTTCACTCATGGTTAGTGTTTGGCTGAAGCCATTTATTATTAATCAACTGTTTTTACTCTTTTTAAATCATAATGGCAAAAAAAACTACCCATACCTGATCAAAAGTTTACATACCCTGGTGATTTTGGCTTGATAACATGCACACAAGTTGACACAAAGGGGTTTGAATGGCTATGAAAGGTATCCATACTCACCTGTTATTTTTTTGCTTGTAATTAGTGTGTGAGTGTGTGTGTGAATAAAAGGTCAATGTGTTTCTGGCCTTCTGACAGACCCTTGCATCTTCCATCCAGTGCTGCACTGACATTTCTGGATTCTGAGTCATGGGGAAAGCAAAATAATTGTCAAAGGATCTGTGGGAAAAGGTATTTGAACTGTATAAAACAGGAAAGGGGTAAAAAAAGATATCCAAGGAATTGAGAATGCCAATCAGCAGTGTTCAACTCTAATCAAGAAGTGGAAAATGAGGGGTTCTGTTGAAACCAAACCACAGTCAGGTAGACCAATTAAAATTTCAGCCACAACTGCCAGGAAAATTGTTTGAGATGCAAAGAAAAACCCACAAAATAACTTCAGGTGAAATACAGGACTCTGAAAACATGTGGTGTGGCTGTTTCAAGATGCACAATAAGGAGGCACTTGAAGAAAGATGGGCTGCATGGCCACGTCGCCAGAAGAAAGCCATTACTACGCAAATGCCACAAAGTATCCCACTTACAATATGCCAAACAGCACAAAGACAAGCCTCAAACCTTCTGGCACAAAGTCATTTGGAGTGATGAGACCAAAATTAAGCTTTTTGGCCACAACCACAAAACGCTTCATTTGGAGAGAAGTCAACAAGGCCCATGATGAAAAGATACACCATTCCTACCGTGAAACATGGAGGTGTTTTGGGCATGTGTGAGCTACAAAAGCACAGGAAATTTGATTCAAAAAAATACTAGAGGAACATTTGCATTCATCAGCCAGGAAGCTGAGCATGGGACATACTTTGACATTCCAACATGACAATGATCCAAAACACAAGGCCAAGTCGACCTGTCATTGGCTATAGCAGAATAAAGTGAAGCTTCTGGAGTGGCCATCTCAGTCTCCTGACCTCAATATCATTGAGCCACTCAGGGGAGATCATGCAAGACAGTCCAAGAATTTACTAGAACTGGAAGTTTTTTTGCCAAGTGAACCAGACCTAAAGGGATGAGGTGGCAACCCTATCCTGATTAGTCAAGAACATTTATAAAAGCTTCAATGATAAATGATGCACGGTATATGTGTGAAAAAATAAGTTGCGTTAGTGACAAGTTTATATTCAATTTTTATGTGCCCCAATTTTTTGTTCACGTAACGTAAATGCCTACTCACAAAAACTAAGTGATAGGGAAATTGTATACATCAGGCCCCGTACACATGATAGGTTAAACCAATGAGAACGGTCTGATGGACCGTTTTCTTCAGACCAAAACGATCGTGTGTGGGCGCCATCGGTTAAAAAAAAAAAAAAAAAGCCAACTTGTTTTAAATTTAACCGATGAATTCCTAACCGATAGGTCAAAACCGATCGTTAGTAGGCACGACCATCGGTTAAAAATCCCCACATGCTCAGAATCAAGTCGACGCATGCTTGGAAGCATTAAAAAAATATTTTTCAGCACGTCGTCGTGTTTTACGTCACCGCGTTCTGACCCGAACGTTTTTTTAACCAGATGGTGTGTAGGCGCAACAGACCATCAGTCAGCTTCATCGGTTAACCGATGGAAACGGTCCATCATACCGTTGTCATCGGATGGACTGATCGTGTGTACACGGCATCATATTCCTTATTAATTTTGGCCTCAAAAATATCTAATAAAACCTCTATTATCATAGTTATCTTAAATGACTCATACCATAGGAATGTCATTGTAAACTGACCATAAGTACAAACCAGCCCACTCTCCTTTCAGTTATGTGCCATTTTTCTTAGAAGGCAATTTTGCTTGCAGTGGGGGTTGACCATTTCCTACACACAAATCCTAGATTACCACAACCAAAACCTATAGGACCTCAGTTTCATCTTCAGAGCTTGCAATCATGCATGCGTCTGATCACCTGTGTGCCACGCTGCATACGCAGATGGGACTCTGTGGTGGAAACAGCATCCTTAGTTAAAGCGGAGTTCCACCCTTAAAACCACTTGGTTTCATCCCATCCAGCATACTGGCGTCAGCGCCAGTATGCTGTTTTTTTTTTTTTTAATGCATGTACTTACTTTATAATAAATCATTTAATTTTGTGCGCACCGCGATACGTCGCCGCTATAAGGCGTCACGCCTTCCGGAAACAGCCGATTAGCGTTCGGCTCTTCTCGGCGCCTGCGCACAGACTCAGAAGCTGACTGCGCAGGCGCCGTATATAGCCACGTCACGCCCTCCGAAAAAACCTGAACTAGGACCGGCTATTTACGGCGTCTGCGCAGTCAGCTAATCGGCTGTTTCCGGAAGGTGTGACGCCTTATAGCGGCGACATACCGCGGTGCGCACGAAATTAAATGATTTATTATAAAGCAAGTACATGCATTAAAAAAAAAAAAAACAGCATACTGGCACTGACGCCAGTATGCTGGATGGGATGAAACCAAGTGGTTTTACTGGTGGAACTCCACTTTAAGTATTCTTGTTATATTTTGTACTATTATCTGCATCTTTCATTACTTTTATTAAATGTTATACTTATAAGTATTTGTGTAATCTCTCTTTGCACATATCAAATACAACTCAAAAAACAAACTGTCCCATATTCATGATACAACACTAAGGTTTCCATATTTTGCATTGATGAGGAACTGACCAGCTTAAAGGTTAGTTCACCATTACTAACAAAGACTGCCTTTGAAGGTAATGGGCGCCTGAAGATAAAAGCAAACCATGCAGCTTTGACCAAAGTTAAAATATGTCCTTGCTATAGGTGTAGGCCATATACGTACCTCCTAAAGCCTGGCTAAAACTACCATTCGTAATGGAGTAAGCACATTCATCACGCTTTAACAGACAGAAAAGCGCAAATCGTCTTTTACGAACGCAGAATCAGATAAAGGAGCCCCAAGGGTGGCGTCATCCGCATGGAGCTTCCCCTTTATAGTGCTGTCGTACGTGTTGTACGTCACCGCGTTTTGCTAGAGCATTTTTTTTAAACGATGGTGTGTGGGCAACGTCGTTTTAATTATGAAGTTGGAAAAACTATGTTTTTTTTTCATGCCGAAAAATTATCGCGTGTACGCGGCATTTACCGTTCACCACCATCATCACAGAAGTGAGCTCTTTCTCCAAGTCAAACCCCTTCACATGTGCTCTCTCTCCCCTGATGCCTTAGCTCGGAGTTCAGCATTTGAAAGACAGGGTGGGATTCGGTCATCTCCAGGAGTTTTTCAGTCAGGCTTAGCGAGGTACATAAACAGCCTACATCTATAGCAGAGACATTATTTACCGGTAACTTTGGTGAAAGCTGCACAGTTTGTTTCTTTTCTATAGGCATGCCTTACCTGCATATGCTTTTTGGTGAAGGTGAACTAACCAATTAAAAGGAACTGTATACTTACGGATGATTGCAGATGGCTTTATATTCTAGTCTTTTCTAAGTGGAGTTTACAAGGATAACCACACTAGACACTGAAGACAAAAATGAAGGATTTTCTGCAGAAAGAAGTTATTCCAACTGTTCCATTTCATCCAGCAATCCTTTTACAGTCAGATTTATCCTTTGTCTTAAGGAATACAAAGTTGCACAGTCTCTGCATTCTTCTCAGGCAATAGTTTATTAGCAGTGAAATCAACAAACGTTGAAAAAGATTCGGAAATGTCCATTCGCAGCATCATTCAACAAAGATGAAAGCCACCAACCCGCACCTGCTGCAGGGATTTTTGGCGATACAAACGTTCAGGCGAACAAGTGATGTTCTCAAGAAGCGTCTGACACCCGGCAATTGATCACGTCTTGTCTGTTTTTATAGCCGTATAAATAAAAGCTGTACTTTGTAGGCCTTCCAGCTACTTCACAGACTGATGAATGCCAAGACACATGACAGATGAGAGGCGAGGAATGGCGCACGGCCTGTGGGAAGGGGCGGAGGAGTCCCAAGTCTCTCACCACGTTAGAAGAGTCTTCTTAGGCATCAAAAGACTTATATCTACAAAGCACTGTATAGGAATATAGTCTACGGTAGCTGCTGAAGCAAGTCCAATTGCAGCTGGACGGTTTTTCATGATAATTGACAGCTCTGTCTTATCACTTTGGGCTCAGTATGGTCGGTATGGTCGGTGTAAAAACTGCAAGCAGAGCCGCTGATTGCACAGAAAGAGGAATGCTAGCATACACACACACAGAACTTGTTTTCCTTTTGCAGGTAAAAAAATGTGCATGAGGTTCAAGGCCATTTGGGAACCATGGGAACCATGGGCAGAATAAATGCAAGTTCCCCTGATTTTCCCGCAGGGATCTGATCGAGTTTGACGGGAACTTGTGGCAGGATATCTACACATCCATTCTCTTCTACTATCATTCTTTACCCCCTTTCCTCTCTCTCCTCTACCACCAATGCCACGTACACACGATCATTTTTCGGCATGAAAAAAACATCGTTTTTGAAAAACGTCATTTAAAATGATTGTGTGTGGGCTTCACATTGTTTTACAGGTTCTGAAAAACAACGAAAAAAATAAAAATCGAACATGCTGCATTTTTTAAACAATGTAGTTTTTTGAGTTGTAAAAAATGATCGTGTGTGGGCTAAAACGACGTTTTAAACCCGCGCATGCTCAGAAGCAAGTTATGAGACGGGAGCGCTCGTTCTGGTAAAACTACCGTTCATAATGGAGTAAGCACATTCATCACGCTGTAACAGACAGAAAAGCGCAAATCTTCTTTTACTAATAAGGAATCAGCTAAGGCAGCCCAAAGGCGAATAGAACTTCCCCTTTAGAGTGCCGTCGTACGTGTTGTACGTCACCGCGCTTTGTTCATCATTTTTTTTAAATGATGGTGTGTGGGAAACGTCGTTTTTAATGATGAAGTTGGAAAAACAATGGTTTTTTTTAATGCTGAAAAATGATCGTGTGTACACGGCATAGCGCTTTCTTTTAGTTGGTCGATTGCATAAGGTTTCTATAAGGGACGTCTTAACTGGAGTGAATATGGGACACGCAAGGGGATCGCCTTCCAAAGGGGTTTACATATTCACCTTTAGGCACACAGTGGAAGGTACCACTCAGGAGCAGAGGGGTACCCGCCCCCCACTGTTTCTTTGCATACCCACGCTCCTGATGGTTGTCCACCAGACAACATTACACCCAAAATCAAGCTATTGGACTACCTGATGATATATTTAACTGTTAACGTTGGACATGCTGGGTCTGGGGAGTCATTACCCCCTACTCCAAACTAAAGGAGAAAAGGGTCATCCAGCCACAATAGGAGCCACACCACGGATAGGTTCAGCCTGCTCCTCCCTGGAGAGGCGAGACTGAACTTCTCCTATATGCCTACTTTCCTATATACAACTGGCTCCTCTAGATTTCTCCAGGTGACCTTGGAGTACCCCTTTAAGGTAATGATATCCAATAAACTTCTATCCCTCTGTACCAATTGTTTAAATGTCTAAAACGGCAAGTTATATGTCCTTACTAAATCTTTGTTTTATTTTCTTTCAGTTCCTATTGCATTATTATGCTTCATGTTGCAATAATATCGTTTTGCTCCGATTTGAACCTCCAGTAAAAACTGATTGAAAGAAAAAAAAAATGTGCATTTACTATTTTTTACTGGAAGTCTGGAAAGTAGATTGTGGGTGCAATGCAGGACTCCTGCAGACTGCTAGTACCTCGTACAGAAAGGCAGTTACACACTGACAGGAAGAAATAATTAACTACCTAATGTTCACCGAGAACTACAAGCCAGCAACCTCAAAGGATGTCTGTACTTGTAGTTCATGCATTCACAGAACCCTTTGAATAAATGGACGCGGCCGGGTAGGCGAAGCCCCGCACAGCCATGTATTTTTTAAATTTCTGACAGCGGGTTAGGGGAAAAGATCCCCAGGGAATGGCTGCAGCAATAGGAACATGTCATGGGTGGAACATGTAACATGTTCCCAAAGGTGAATTTATCCTTTAAGCCAGAACATTGACCTCGTTACCGGAAGACCGGTCACCATTTTTTCTGGAAAAAAATATGCATTTATTATTTTTTTACACTGCAGCCTGTAAGGCATTTTACCTGCAATCAGCAGATCATGGGTGCAATGCCAGGATCCTGTAGTCTCTCAGTCAGCTGTCTGCTCATACATCCTGTGCAGGGAGAATCAATTAACTACTTACCAGTGTCTGTGTGGAAGGAGCCCTGCACAGCCGCACTGTATTTAAATTGTGACAGCGGGTGCGGGGGAGAAGATCCCACAATGGCTTTCACAGGAGTGGGGAGTGTTGGCAGCGGGAAGTTGATGTATACGAGCATGATGCACCCTAAATATGGGTGTAACATACTTCTAAATGTGAACTTATCCTTTAATCATGATGAAGGATTCCAAGAGTTCTATGGGTTAGCAAAGTAAAAACACACCAAAGCAGCACCCTTTGATTGAAACCCCAGGCTGTGTGACCAGGGGATCAGGGATGAGTCAGCCGGGTAAGGTTTTGTAAACTACAGGCTTCCACCAGAATATCTAAATGTTTTACATGCAACTGTAGTCCTCAGAGATAGCCAAGACCGATTTTAACAATAGATACAATTTGTGAAGGGGTCCATGAGTACTTTTTACACATTGAACAGATATAAAAAAAAAACACCCCAGTGGTATATTTTACTGCCCCTAAAAGCCCACCAGGGCAGCTGGAGGGAATTGTATACATGCTGCAGCGAATTTAACCTATCTTGTTGCGTAAAAAAGGGCCAATCACATGGCCCTTTCCTATGTGATCAGCTGTCAGCCAATGACAGCTGATCACGGAAGTAAACAGAAGTCAGTTATCGGCTTTTTTTTCCAACTCACGATCAGCGTAAGGAAAAGACAGCCAGTAAACGGCTTCTGTTACAGGGACATCGGTCCTAATTTCTGCTCACCAGTGCCACCTATCAGAGCCCACCAGTGCCACCTATCAGAGCCCACCAGTGCCACCTATCAGAGCCCACCAGTGCCACCTATCAGAGCCCACCAGTGCCACCTACCAGTGCCGCCTCATCAGTGCACACCAGTGAAAGAGAAAAAATACCCGTTTGCAAACTTTTATAACAAAATGTTTCTTTAGCAAAAAAATAAAAACCACAGGAGGTGATTAAATGCCACCAATAAAAAGCTCTAATTCTGTGGAAAATAAAAATAAAAAAAAGGTTTGTTTGGGTACAGCATTGCATGACTGCATAATTATCATTCAAAGTGTGAGAGTGCTGAAAGCTAAAAAATAACCTGGGCAGGAAGGGGGGTATAAGTGCCTAGCACGCAAGTGGTTAACGCACCATGCACAGTAAATAGGCACAAATATTACAGGTGCTCTTTAACCACTACAGATCCACGCTATCATCAAAAGACGTCTGCAGCGCGGACCTGAAGTGCCGAGTGGACGTCTTTGGACGTCCTATTGTTTACATTACCCGCGCGCGCCGCTGGGGGGCACGCAGCGGGTAAAACACTGTGCCATCGCATCGCTGCGTGTGCCTGGCAGCCGCGATGTCCGCCAGGTACACGTGATCGGCGGTGACAGCAGGGACGTGGAGCTCTGTGTGCAGGCCTGAAAAAAATAATAAAAAAAAATAAAAGAAAGCAGATCGCCGACATTACTAGTAAAAAATAATTTTGTAGGCGCTATAACTTTTGTGCAAACCAATCAATAAACGCTTATAGCAATTTGTTTTAACAAAAATATGTAGAAGAATACGTATCAGCCTAAACTGAGGGGAACAATATATATATATTTTTTTAAATTGGGTTATTATTATAACAAAAAGTAAAACATATTGTGTTTTTTTTCAAAATTGTCTGTCTTTTTCTGTTTATAGCGCAAAAAATAAAAATTGCAGAGATGATCAAATACCACCAAAAGAAAGCTCTATTTGTGGGGAAAAAAATGATTAAAATATAATTTGGGTACAGTATTGTATGACCGCGCAATTGTCATTCAAAATGCGTCAGCGCTGAAAGCTGAAAATTGGTCTGGGCACGAAGGGGGTTTAAGTGCCCAGTAATGAAGTGGTTAAGCATCTTAAAGGTGTTCTGACAGTCTACCTGTAAATGTAAGTAAATGAGGTCCCTCCATTAGTGTAAATAAGCTGGCAGATGAAGGATCGCCTTACTGGAATGTGCATCTACAATTGCCATACCTGCGTGTCCTCATTCTCCTGCTCGCTCACGTGTAGTCCTCGCTCCAGTTCACAGACTTTCTCCCTCAGGGTTGCCATAGTGACATCTTGTTGGTTTAACTTTGCAGTCAGGCCATAGAGGTCTGCCTTCAGAGTCTCCAGGCCGGCACCTTCTTCCTTTTTATTCTGGAGATCTTTCTCAGCCTGTCAAACACAGAGCAATGACGGTATTATTAAGTTTCCGTATCCACAACATATACAAATCACTCAAAAGACATTACTTTGAGCCCTGGTTCACACTGGGCTGCGGGAGTGAACTCGCGCGATTTCACTCCCTCTGGCAGTCCCGATTTAGGAGACAGATGTCTCCTACAGATGTCAATGTAAATCGCATCCTGAAATCGGAAAAAGTAGTACAGGAACTACTTTTTGAAATCTGTGCAGCGATAACATATGAAATCGCATCTCGAATCGAACTAAATTGTACCCAGTGTGAACCTGGGCTAAGAGTCGGTTCACACACATGCGGCACGACTCCGGGGGCGGCTCTGCAAGTCGTCCTGAGGACGACTTCAGAGGCGATTTGCAAGATGACTTCTGTATAGAAGTCAATGCAAGTCGCCCCCGAAGTTGTACAGGGAGTACATTTCTAAGTCAGAGCAACTTGCGCCGCTCAGATTAGAACGCTCCCATTGCATTACATGGGAAGTGACCCGTCAGGCGGCTGAGCCGCCTGACGCGTCGCCTGTGTGTGAACCGACTCTAAGGATAGTTCACCATTACCAAAAAAACTGCCTATGTAGGTAAGGGGAGTCTGTAGATAAAAATAAATGCAGCTTTTTTTTTTTTTTGGAAAAAGCCAACTTTATTTGGATAAAAGTCATTTTACAAAGTAGTTACTTATGTGGAATAATAAACAGTACATTATAACATTTATTTTGTGTGAGATTCTTTGTACATACATGTTAAGGCACAGGTTTATGAGGGTATAGACATCAAGTCCTGTATGTAAGAAACTTCATGTCATTCTGCTACCAATACAGTTCTGACTAAGATTTTCATGGTTAACACCTTCATAGGACAGTCACTTTCTACTTTAAGTATGCCTGTCTGCTGGGCTTGGATTCATTTAGGCACATGTTTCTCCATCCTCTAACCATCTATCTATCCCACGCCTTTGAGTATTTATGCGCGCACTTTCTATGGGCATGGACTAATTTTTTAAATGGTAGTGCATCATTAATGTCCCTCTTCCATTGGTGAATGGAGGGAGGCTGAGCCTGCATCCATACCTTGGCTATGCCCTTGCGGGCCATAAATAGAGTTTCATTTAGAAATGTAAATTGGTATTTGTCAATTTCTACGTCTGGCAGAGGTCCCAGAAGACATAGTTTGGGGTCTAATACCACTGGGGAACCCATATTGTCATGTAAAAACTGAACAATCTGCATCCAGTGTGTCTGAATGTTTGGGCAGCTCCATATGAGATGGAAGAACGTTCCAGGGGCTGCGTGGCACAAATGGCATGTCGGGTCAAAAGTATGGAGGATTTTTGCCTTTTTTTAGGGGAGTCAGGTAGGCTTTGTGTACAATGTATATCTGTGTCAGTCTGTCAGATAACTTGGGGGACATCAGTCTGGTCCCTTCCAATATTTCATCCCGGTCTTGCTCCTCCATAGGGCCTATGCCTTTTTCCTAGTGCATTTTTGCCTTTTGTGCAATGCCATTTGAACTATGGTTTCTGATCTTTAGATACAGAATTGATACGAGTTTAGAGGGTTCCTCTCCCATTATTACATCCAGAACTGGGGGAGAGTCCAACACTACTTCCATATTTGGTAATTGTGTTTTTAATGCATGGCGCAGTTGTAGATACTTAAAATCTTCCCCACTGAGCCATAGTAAAATGACGTCGGTGGGGAGGTCTCGTCCTTTAGACTGGACGTCATATGACGTCCTTGCTTTTTCAGCCACTAGGGGGCGCCCCGCCGAATTCCTCGCGACCCGGTGTGCGTGCCCGGTGGTCGCGATGACCGCCAGGCACCTGCAATCACGGCAGGACCATGGATCTGTGTGTGTAAAAACACAGATCCATGTCCTGTCAGCGGTGAGGAGACCGATGTGTGTTACAAGGGGAGGAGACCGATGTGTGTTCCTCTGTACTGGGGAGTCCCCCTCCCCCTAACAGTTAGAACACACTTTAGGGAACATATTTTACCCCTTCAGCGCCCCCTAGTGTTAACCCCCTCCCTGTCAGTCACATTTAGACAGTAATCAGTGCAGTTTTATAGCACTAATAGCTGTGTAAATGTGAATGGCCCCAAAAATGTGTCAAAAGTGTCTGATGTGTCCGCCGCAATATAGCGTTGCATTTCCACTTTGTTAAAGTGGTATATGTGGGAGAGTTGAGCTGCCAAGTAATAATCCTGTAAATCAGCAAGGGACACTCCTCCCTTATCCGTGGGGTTCTTTAGAACATGCCAGGCCAGTTTATGTCTGCCATTTCCCCATACAAACGAGTTTAGAATGGCTTCCATTTGTTTAAAGGGGTGTTCCAGCCCAAAATTGTGTTTATTAAAAGTCAGCAGCTACAAAAAGTGTAGCTGCTGGCTTTTAATAAACACTCACTTACCTGATCCTGCGTTCCAGCGACGCGCCGACCGGGGCTCCGCTCCTCTCCCCCCCTCCCCAGCCGGCGTCTCCATCTCGACTGTGGGCACCCAGCCATGACAGCCTTCGGCTTCACGGCCGGGCACCCACTGCGCATGTGCGAGCCGCACTGCGCATGCACGCGCGGTGCGGCTCGCCGCTAATTGGAGAGGCAATCGCATAGGACCTGTCAGTGTCCCATGTGATCGCCTACAGGGAGGGGCTGGTGTAGGCGATTAAGGCTTAATCGCCTAACCAGCCCCTCGGCGGAAGCAGGAAGTGGGACAGGAAGTCCCACTCCTACTGAAGCCCCCACTCCCCCCCCAAAAAAAATTACATGCCAAATGTGGCATGTAAGGGGGAGGGGAGGGGATTAAAAAAAAGTTAAAATTTAGGGTGGAACTCCTCTTTAAAGACTTTTATAGGGATATAGAGAGGAGCATACCAAACTATATATAGTATTTTGGGTAACAAAATCATTATTATATTTATACGTCCCATCACCCCCTAGTGGCAGCCTGGACCATGTCTGGGTTTTGGACTTTATCAAGTCAAATAAGGGTGTGACATTCATGTGTGTGTAGTCTAGTAAAGTTCTAGTGACCTCCACCCCCAAGTACTTAATTTTTTATACTCTAGATAACGGTAAAGTTGATACTTAATCCTGAGTAACTACCCATTTTCCAATGATGTCAAGTGCGGCCTTTAGTGAAGGTCCCTGATCTGCCAAGTACAAAATATTGTCATCAGCATACAGACCTATTTTATCTACTGTGTGTCCTCTTCTCAATCCCTTTATATTAGAGTCTGCTCTGATGGCAATTGCCAGCGGCTCCACTGTCAGGGCATACAGTAGGGGGGACAATGGACATCCCTGACTCGTACCCCTTTCCAGAGGGAACTGCTCCGAAAGCCAGCCGTTGACAAATACCCTTGCTTTAGGTGTCTGATAAAAAAGCTTAACCCACTCTAAAACTGTGGACCAAAGCCATAGTTGTGCAAGCACTCGCACTAGTATGGCCATTCTACGGAATCAAAGGCTTTGGCAGTGTCTAGTGCTACCACCACCCTGGTTCCCGAATTGTCATGTTGTGCTTGTATGTTCATGTATAGTCTCCTAATGTTCATGGCAGTGCTTTTCCCTGGCATAAAGCCTGTTTGGTCAGAGTGTATTAGTGTGAGTATAGCTGTATTCAAGCGATTGGCCAGTATTTTAGCTAGTATCTTAATATCTACCTGTAGGAGTGAGATAGGCCTGTATGACTCTGGGTAATGGGGGTCTTTGCTCGGCTTGGGGAGTACGACTATTTGGGCCTCCTGCATGGATAGAGGCAGTGTGTTTGTGTCAAATATGGATTGGTAGAGATCCTTTAATTTAGGGGTGAATGTTTCGGAGTATGTTGCATAAAACTCCAGGGGCAGTCCGTGTAATCCAGGGGCTTTAGACTTGGCCAGTTGGACAATTGCATCAGCAATATCCTGTGTAGTCGTGGGTGCATCTAGTAATTTCACTTGCTCTGGTTTTAACCTGGGTAATTGGATTGTATTTAAATACTCTTGGAGTTCCCCTTGTGTATGTGTACTATGGGATTTATAAAGGTTTCTATAGAATTGTAAAAACTGGGATGCTACGTGAGAGGGGTCCGTAATGTTATTTCCCCCAGTGTCTATTAGGGAGACTACTACCGGATGCCTATCGTCCATGCGGGTTAGATGCCAATAACCTGCCTACCCTCTCCCCCTGCTCATAAACTCTTTGCTTGCAGAAAAATATACTTTGTTTGGCCTTTTCAGTGCATAATTGTGTTACCATGCGGGACTGTAGTTTTACCTTGTCTAGATTTTCAGGGGTGGGATTGGAGTTATAAATGGTTTCCAGCTCTTGCAGTTTATCAGTTGTTAGTTGTAGTATTAGATTAGATGACCGTTAAAGTTTGTTTATTCTGGTCGTAAGAATCCATCGGGCCTGTACTTTAAATTCATCCCAGAATGTGTTAAGGGAGGGTGGGATTCTAGGTCCAGGGTGGATCAAGCCTAGAGAAGACACTATGGGCAGATCCAATTTAGAGAAGACCCTACACTGTTGACCTTGCTTGTAAAGAACACTTTTGGCTTACCCCACTTTAAAAAGGCAAATTTCCAGAGGGATATTTTTCTGCATAGTCTCTAAACACCTTAACCACATAATGACCGCCTCCTGCACATTTACGTCGGCAGAATGGCACGGCTGGGCACATGCACGTACAGGTACGTCCTCTAAGTGCCCAGCCGTGGGTCGCGGGCCCGCGACCTGGTCCGAAGCTCCGTGACCGTGGGACCCGATCGCAGCTGGAGTCCCACAAACGGTCCCCGGAGCTGAAGAACTTCCCCGTTCTTACTGTGGCGCCATCATCGATCGTGTGATCCTTTTTATAGGGAAATAAAATCGATGACGTCACACCTACAGCCACACCCCCCTACAGTTAGAAACACATATGAGGTCACACATAACCCCTTCAGCGCCCCCTTGTGGTTAACTCCCAAACTGCAATTGTCAATTTCACCATAAACAATGCATTTTAAATGCATTTTTTGCTGTGAAAATGACAATGGTCCCAAAAATGTGTCCACCATAATGTCACAGTCACAAAAAAAAAAAAAAAAAACGGTGATCGCCACCATTAGTAGTAAAAAATTAATAAAACTATCCCCTATTTTGTAAACGCTATAAATTTTGCACAAACCAACCGATAAACGCTTATTGCGATTTTTTTATACCAAAAATAGGTAGAAGAACACTAAACTGAGAAAAAATAGGTTTTTTTATATATTTTTGGGGGATATTTATATATTTTTGGGGGATATTTATTATAGCAAAAAGCAAAACATATTGAATTTTTTTCAAAATTGTCGCTCTATTTATAGCGCAAAAAAAATAAAAACCGCAGAGGTAATCAAATACCACTAAAAGAAAGCTCTATTTGTAAGAAAAAAGGGCAACAATTTTGTTTGGGAGCCACGTCGTACGATCGCGCAATTGTCTGTTAACTACTTGCCGACCAGCCGCCGTCATATTACTGCGGCAGGTCGGCTCTCCTGGGCGAGTGCTCGTAGCTCTACGTTGGCTACTTTGCGGCCACTAGGGGGCACGTGCACGCCGCCTACGCGCACGCGTCCCGGCTCGCCCCCGAGTCCGGCGGGTACGATCGCCGCCGGGCACACGCGATCGCTCGGTACAGAGCGAGGAACGGGAGCTATGTGTGTAAACACACAGCTCCCGGTCCTGTCAGCAGGGGAAACGCTGATCTTCTGTTCATACAATGTATGAACGGAAGGTATGAACGGAAGATCAGTGACTTCCCCTAGTGAGTCCACCCCCCCATACAGTTAGAACACACCCAGGAACATACTTAACCCCTTCCCCGCCCCCTAGTGTTAACCCCTTCACTGCCAATGGCATTTTTATAGTAATCCAATGCATTTTTATAGCATTGATCGCTAAAAAAATGCCAATGGTCCCAAAAATGTGTCAAAAGTGTCCGAAGTGTCCGCCATAATGTCGCAGTACTGAAAAAAAACGCTGATCGCCGCCATTACTAGTAAAAAAAATTTTTTTTTATAAAAGTGCCATAAAACTACCCCCTATTTTCTAAATGCTATAACTTTTGTGCAAACCAATCAATAAACGCTAATTGCGATTTTTTTTTATGAAAAATATGTAGAAGAATACGTATCGGCCTAAACGGAGGAGAAAAAATAAGTTTTTTTATATATTTTTTGGGGATATTTATTATAGCCAAATTGAAAAAAATATTGCATTTTTTTCAAAATTGTCGCTCTATTTTTGTTTATAGCGCAAAAAATAAAAACCGCAGAGATGATCAAATACCACCAAAAGAAAGCTATATTTGTGGGGGAAAAAAAGGACACCAATTTTGTTTGGGAGCCACGTCGCACGACTGCGCAATTGTCAGTTAAAGCGACGCAGTGCCGAATCACAAAAAGTGCTCTGATCATTGGGCAGCAATATGGTCCGGGGGTTAAGAGCTTTCTTTTGGTGGTATTTGATCATCTCTGCGGTTTTAATTTTTTGCGCTATAAACAAAAATAGAGCGACTATTTTGAAAAAAATGCAATATTTTTTACTTTTTGCTATAATAAATATCCCCCAAAAATATATAAAAAAACGTTTTTTTCCTCAGTTTAGGCCGATACGTATTCTTCTACATATTTTTTGTTGAAAAATAATCGCAATAAGTGTTTATTGATTGCTTTGTGCAAAAGTTATAGCGTTTACAAAATAAGGTGTCGTTTTATGGCATTTTTATTAATATTTTTTTTTTACTAGTAATGGTGGCGATCAGCACTTTCAGTACTGCGACATTATGGCGGGTACTTCGGACACTTTTGACACATTTTTGGGACCATTGGCATTTTTATAGCGATCAATGCTATAAAAATGCATTGTATTACTATAAAAATGCCATTGGCAGTGAAGGGGTTAAGTGTGTTCATGGGTGTGTTCTAACTGTATGGGGGGGGGGGGGGGGTGGCCTCACTAGGGGAAAAATCACTGATCTTCTGTTCATACATTGTATGAACAAAAAAAATCAGCATTTCCCCCGCTAACAGGAACGAGAGCTTTGTGTTTACACACATAGCTCTCGTTCCCCGCTCTGTAACGAGCGATCGTGTGTGTACCCGCCGGGCACGCGCGGGGGCGTGCGGGGGGCGTTTTTACAGCTCTACTGCTGGAGCTTCAGAACGCACTGGTCCTGTTTTTTTTTTGCAGCTTAAAAACGTCTCAGCCATCTACAGCTCAAAAACGTCATGGTGAGCATGAGGCCATAGACTAACATGGAGAGACGTTTTTAAGCTGCAAAAAACGCTCAGAAAAGTGGCTGTAAAAACGTCCATGGAAATGAAGCCTTAATGTTAGATTCAAACGACCGCAGTCCCCCGTCTGGTCCTAAGGATTGATGAGCGCGTGCTCGGTGAAAGGTACCACCAGGCGCAGGGTAAGTGGCCCCACCCACAAATTTTAATAACAAAAAAAGCAGAGATACAACTTGTAATGCACCATAAGCAAAAATTAGGAAGATCTTTACCAAACGACAAGCATATTTCAGTGAGTTATATTGGGAAGGAAATTGTACTGTAAGTTTGATTTAAGCGAACGACACGCAACATTTTACTTTCAGACACTGATGTGTTAACCCCCAGGCTATTCTTTTAGTAGGATCTGTCAAACAGAAGATAACCTTTGAATGGACCTAGGAAGTGCGCATGTAAACATCAACCTTTCCTTGCAGCACAAGTACAATAAGTCAATGTGGTTACCTCATCTTGGTTGCAAGCTGACATCTTCCCCCCCTTCCGAATCTGTTCTTTGTGCTTCGACTCCTTGTATCTGGAACAAAGGCGGAAAAAATAAAACATGTTTTCTGATGAAATACAATGAGCAGGTACAGGCATCCAATTTAATTGCTTCTCATCCAGCAGAGTTTTGTCAGTAAGCAGACTTTTAATCTAATTAAACTGTGAACTAAGTGGATAGAGAAGAAATAGCTCATTATGCCTCCAGATCTTCCAAGACACTGAAAGTTTTATTAGAGATAATTAAAGCGGACCTGTTGCTGGAAGACATGAATGCAGTTAAAGGAGGAATCACAGTTCAACACCATTTTATTTGTATTTTGACAAATGACAGCTTTATTTAGCGTTCATATAACGCAAGATTGGAAATTAGTTCTGACAAAAAGGTAAATTACACACTCAACCTCTCCAAAACGACCCCCTGGTGTATGGCCATGATCAGGGGTCTCCAAACTTTCGAAACAAAGGGCCAGTTTATTGCCCTTCAGACTTTAGGGGGCCGAACTGTGGCCATTAGGGGTGGAAATTTTCCTGGCATCAGTGGGAGTAAACAGTGCCCCATCGTTTGTTTCATTGGGAAGAATAGCATCTCATTGTTGGTGTGAGTAGGAGTAATGGTACACCATAGTTGATGTCAGTTGGCAGAATTGTGTTTCGTATCAGTGGGAAGAAATAGTGCTCCAAGGGCCGGATAAAGGCAAGCAAAGGGCCACATTCATACTGACGTAGATGGTACCTTGACTTCTGCCCAAGTTCAAAATAATTCTGCCACTCCCAGTGCCAAGCCAAAGTATCCCCCACGTTCTCCACTTGCTCCTCACCGAGCTTCGCCACTCTCCAAATCACACAAATTGCATATTGAACACTGTCCGTATCCTCCCCATAGACATTTCACACAAAGCTCAGACACCTTCTTGGGGTTCAGTCATTTCAGCCAAGCAGCAAGAGGAGTCCGATATACACTGTTACCAGAAGTATTGGGACACCTGCCTTTACACGCACATGAACTTTAATGGCATCCCAGTCTTAGTCCGTAGGGTTCAATATGTAGTTGACCCACCCTTTTCAGCAATACCAGATTCAACTCTTCTGGGAAGGTTGTCCACAAGGTTAAGGAGTGTGTCTATGGGAATACAGACCATTCTTCCAGAAGCGCATTTGTGGGGTCAAGCACAGATATTGGACAAGAAGGCCTGGCTCGCAGTCTCCACTACAGTTCTATCAGGTTGTTGTGCAGGCCAGTCAAGTTCCCCCACCCCCACCTCGCTCATCCATGTCTTTATGGACCTTGCTTTGTGCACTGATCCAAATCATTGGGTGGAGGGGGGGGGGAGGGGGTTTGTTGGAAAAACAACAGCATGTAATGTAAAGTACTGTGAACAATATATATGCATTATAGCTGTCTATCCAGCAGGTGTCACTGCAGTGTTATAGTGTGCATTCTATGGCAATGTAACCAAAGGAAGTACCTTCCTCATTGCGCTATATGCACTTGTTTGTTCTCTTCCTGTTCTATGATAAAGACATCCTCCATAAAAGTAATGCCATTTGCTATATCAAAAAAGCTTTCAGTGCATAATTTCAATACTCTGCACAACAGGATTATGGTGTGGTGTTTTTCAGGGGTCAGGCTTGGCCCCTTAGTTCCAGTAAAGGGAACTCTTAAGGCACCAGCATACCAATGCATTTTGGACAATTTCATGCTCTCAACTTTGTAAAGGCGTCACAATACTTTTAACACTATAGTGTATATGTTCATTAACCCCTTAGTGCCCATCCCCATTTCTTGTGCATTAACCACTCAGTCAGCCCATGAGCATTAACCCCCAAGAACCCAGTCCTTGCATTATCTCCTCGGTGCTCAGTTTCCTACATTTGCATATTAATGTGGATGTAAACCTGATTCATGAAATTTGAGCTGGGCACATATCTGTAGAGTTTTCTTATCCATCTCCAAAGAACCAAGTCCTGCAACGGTCTCTTGCTTCGTAGCTCTCATCAGCCTCATAACTTCTCACATCATACCCTAGGCAGTCTTCGGGTAATAACATTTCTTGTTAATAATTCTGCAGTCCCCCTCCTGGTGTTATATACTCCCCACTATTCTACTACACATATCTCCCTCTTTCATATTCTCCATACGCATCTCCTGCACAGCCCCTCAGCACCCAGTCCCCAGCAGGTACATTAACACCTCAGTACGATTGAATATTCCTGAGTCCCCCTCCTACATCTCCCCCACACCCTCCACACTCCTCTCTTGCACATATCACCCCCTCGCATATCCACCAAAATCTTATCCTTCAAAATACCTCGCCCTCTTATACCCTCCCACATCCCTCCTGCGCATACTGCCCGCAGTCATGCCCTCTGCACTCCTTTCCTGCACACATTGCCAACTAAGAAACTTCTTTAGAATGGTTTGCAATATCCCCAACCTTACCCATTCTGAAACGGTACTGTTCTTAGGCTATTATACCGGATAGTATAATAAAAGCCATTTAATTTCATATTATAGCTTGACTACTAGCTATACCACTTGGTAACTTTATTGGTACACAAAGCTACAATGGGGTAGAACTTGCATTCCACTGAACGGACAGTGGGATTCAGGGGTCCCTAAAGCCGACCATAGATGGTTCAAAATCTCGGCCAGTTCAGCAGATACCGGCCAAGATTTGATCCATCTATGGGCAGGCTGATTGGATCGACTTAGGTACAACCAACATGTTGGATTTCTAGCAAGTGATTATTGCCAGCAGCTATTGCTGCTACCAAGAATCTTTGTGTTCTCCTGGCAGGACTGCTCCACAAGAGAGATTCTCTCATCAACACTTACTGGCTCTAGATGACCGCCAGCCACTTTCAAACTGGAAAGCTAATTCCCATCTACTTGTAAATCTCTATGTACCCCCCTTCCCCCACTATTTACTGCTATCTGACCCCACAGGGACCTCCCCTCCCATATACTGTTCACCTTCCGTCCTCTGCCAGGCCACGTAATGTCCCTGCTGTCAGCCCCCCTCAAACATTGAATTGGTGCAGAATGCAATTTCAGCCGTACAAACTGTGTATGGTTGGAATCGCACCACACTGACATCGCATGTGATGTGCACAGGAATGTGGTGTCTACATCACACCAGTGTGAACCCAGGCTTAAAGAAGAACTGAAGACAACAACTCCCCCCCCCCCCCTTTTGGATAGAGTGAGGGTGGGCTGTATTCCCTGTTAGGATTCACTATCTGTGTCTCATTGGGAAGATTTTCCTTCACTTTCTGATTCAACAACTCAAAATGTGCGACTTCCTCTCCCCCCCACACCATCCAATAGTATGGAACTACTATTGGATGGTGTGGGGGGGGGGGGAGAGGAAGTCGCACATTTTGAGTTGTCCCCAGAACAGGAATAGAGGGGAAATCTTCCAATGGGGACACCCTGGGATTCTCTGACTATGGAGAGATTTCCTCCTACTTCCTGGGTTACAAGTCAGGCGATCAGGGGGGCGGGACAGGTCAAGTGATCGGGGGCGGGACAGGTCAGGTGATCGGGGGGCGGGACAGGTCAAGTGACCAGGGTGCGGTACAGGTCAGGTGATCAGGGGATGGTGTTGATGGGGGAAATCTAGCGATTTTCTTTCTTACAACCCATGGTTGCAGGAAAGAAAATTACATAAATCTATTGCCTGCCTAAGAAGTACTGATGTGGGGCTCTCCTGCCCAATCTAATGCACACAAAAGCCGCTTCTTTCAGGCCTTTAGCCAACACCAAAGACAAGCCTACAATTCTATCCACTTTGAGCAATATCTTCTATATTGCTATAATTGTCCTTTAAATGGAGGAAAGCATTCATCAAAAAATTT
Source organism: Rana kukunoris (assembly GCA_029574335.1). NCBI lineage: Eukaryota > Metazoa > Chordata > Amphibia > Anura > Ranidae > Rana > Rana kukunoris. The sequence goes on along the minus strand of CM056050.1, from coordinate 46,067,181 downwards.
GAAAAGTAAAATTTTTCAGAACCAAACTTCAGACGCTTTACTAAAAAAGTACATTTGTTAATCCTCAGCTAGAGTTTTGTGGTTCTGGGATGCTCTGGAAATCAAAATCACACCATACAAAAAGCCTTGATTTCGGCTAACCCCATCCACATTGGAACTAAGCCCCCTACCAAGTAATAGTGCTATGGGAGAGCCTAATTGGCAAATAAAGGCGCTCACATTGGACCGATGAATGACAAGTGTATGGCTTAGTTCCATGCCAGAAGTCAAGGTCCTACATTTAGCATTAAGGCCCCGTATTTAATTCTTGGTTCCAAAGACATCTGGCTGAGGACTACCCAATGCACATGAACTCAACCCAAGGTTCTTGCAGTTTGACAACACTCTTAGTTTTTAGGTTGAAATTCTGCTAGGTCCACTTTTACGTGATCTTCGAGACATTTTCAGACTGTCTGATGGTGCAAAGATTGTAAAGAGATGCTTATTCAACTACACTGTGAGGCCTTGTACACACGATGGGATTTATCCGCTGTAAACAGTCCCCGGACCGTTTACAGCGCATATTTACGCCGGGATGTTTTGATCCGATGACTGTACACACCATCGGATCAAATTCCCCGCCGGCGGACAGCGCAGTGACGCGGCGGTGACGTTGACGCCGCCACGTCACCGCACCAGGAAGTAAACACTTTCGCGCGCATGCGTCGGATCCATTCACAGGATACGACGCATGTGGCGGCAGATATGTCCGCTGGTTTGCCGTACTAACCAGCGGACATATCTGACGGGCAGTTATCCGGCGGAAAAATTTCAAAGCATGCTTTGAAATTTTTCCACCGGAGGAATCCAGCCAGAACGGTCCGTTTGCCCCTACACACGAGCGGATTTTTCGGCTGAAATGGTCCGTCGGACCATGTTCAGCGGATTTATTCCCTCGTGTGTACAAGGCCTTAGAGTACATTATTATGTAACCTCACAGGTCAGGACCAAGGTCTCCGACACTACTGGGAATGGTCTGCACAACTCATTTATTAAGCAGCGCGCAGTACACCATAGCAACCATTCATCAATTATAGATCGTTGCACTGACAACCAATTAAAGAAGCAGTCCGATTTGCCCTCTGGGTCGCTGCACCCTACTCTTCACCTTATTAATAAAGCCCAGCTAAAAGAACCAACAGTATCTGCATTCCCCATAATGATCAAATGCTTAATTATCTCCAGATAAACGGCTCATGTTCACAAGGGCAAAACTAAACAACTCATTTACTTGCATCTTAATGTTTTATCGGAAAAGAAACCCCAAAAAGGATGGTGAAAGTTTGTCTTCCCAATGTTTAAAGTACAGCAAATGCAAAAGAAGATTTCATGTTGCATTGCCTCGATAGATCTAAACCAGTGGTCTCCAAACTGCGACCTGTGGGCCAGATGTGGCCCTTTGTTTGTCCTCATCTGGCCCTTGGGGCGCTATTCCTCCCACTGCTACGACACATTATTTAATCACACTGGATCCCAAGATTGGGGCAGAATTCCTGCCACTGACACAAATGTTAGTGCACTTTCTCTCTTATTGATAGTAACGATGGGGCACTACTCCTCCAACTAATACCAGGGCACTATTTTATCCACTGATACCACTGAAGGGGCACTATTCCAATAACTAATGCCAATGTTGGGGCACTATTCCTCCCACTGATGCCAATGATGGGACACGATTCCTCTTCTTATTGGGCACGGGCACTATGTAATTATTTTACTTCCACTGCTCATCAAGTTTAAGGCATTGTTTACTTTCACTAATGTTGGGACATTTTCTACTCCCACTTACCACAATTCGGCCCCCCGGAAGTCTGAAGGACAGTAAACTGGCCCTTTGTTTAGATTTGGTAACTCCAAACTTTCTAAACTAATAACGGTTATAAAAGGATTTGGGTTACATAAGCCTACCACAACTATAGCCCCCACTCCCTCTCTTCTATAACCTAATCAACATGTGATAGTAAGCAATAGTCTGCTTCAGATACCTTCTCCTGCCCCAAACCACACATATATTTCTTTCATAACAAGTTTCATTTGAAGTTTCAAATGACTGCCAGGTTCACTTTAACCACTTAAGGACCCCTTCACGCCGATATACATCGGCAGAATGGCATGGCTGGGCACAATCACGTACCTGTACCTGTCTCTTTAAGCCCAGCCATGGGGTCGCGAGCGCGCTCGCCGCCGGTGTCCCACCATCAGTCACCGGAGCTGAAGAACGGGGAGAGGTGTGTGTAAACACACCTTCCCCGTTCTTCATTGTGGCAGTGTCAGTGATCGTCTGTTCCCCGATATAGGGAAAGACGATCACTGATGTCACGCGTCCAGCCCCGCCCCCTACCGTTAGAAACACATATGAGGTCACACTTAACCCCTACAGTGCCCCCTAGTGGTTAACTCCTAAACTGCAATTGTCATTTTCACAGTATACATGTATACACACATTTTTATAGCACTTTTTGCTGTGAAAATGACAATGGTCCCAAAAATGTGTCAAAATTGTCCGATGTGTCCGCTATAATGTTGCAGTCACAAAAAAAAAGAAAAAAAAAAAGCCGATCGCCACCATTAGTAGTAAAAAAAAAAAAAATTAAGAAAAATGCAATAAAACTATCCCCTGTTTTGTAAACGCTATAGATTTTGCGCAAACCAATCAAACTCTTTACCAAAAATAGGTGGAAGAATACGTATTGGCCTAAACCTTTTTTTTTTTTCAAGTGTATGGCCCTAATTAGGATAAGATATTAGCATTATTTGTAGTCCTTTTAAATGTTATTATGTGGTTTTATATTGTTATTGCTATTGTAATGGGAGATATGTTTTTGTATATGGTTATGTTGGTTCTATGAGCGCATCGAGGCCTTCGGGTAATGACTGCGCTCTCATTAAACATTTTAATAAATAAGCTGAGGGAAAAAAACATTTTTTTAAATATTTTTGGGGGATATTTATTATAGCAAAAAGTAAAAAATATTGTTTTTTTTCCAAAATTGTCGCTCTATTTTTGTTTATAGGGCAAAAAATAAAAACCGCAGAGGTGATAAAATACCACCAAAAGAAAGCTCTATTTGTGAGAAAAAAAAAAAAAATGCCAATTTTGTTTGGGAGCCACGTTGCATGACCGCACAATTGTCAGTTAAAGAGACGCAGTGCCGAATCGCAAAAAGGTCCTGCATAATGGTTCGGGTCTTAAGTAGTGTTGAGCGGAATACGCCATATTCGATTTCGCGATATTTCACGAATATATAGAAGAATATTAGTGAAATATTTGTTAATATCAAATATTCGTGATATTTTATATAAAAAATGCTAATGCTAATGCGAAATTGATTGCGAAATTCTCGTCCGCGCATGCGCATGGTTGTGCAGGCAGGTTCCTATTGGTTGCTATGGAGGTTGCTAACCTCTGACAACTGTGGTAGGAGAACTCTGATTGGCTCTGATGCAAAAGAAGGGCAGAGAAAGTATTCGTAATACGAATATTCGCATTGCGAATATTCGGCAACATAAAAGGATTGCCTCAGCTACTCGGCCCAGGGTCTCTAATCATACCAGCAATGCTTTTAGACGTCAATGGAGATCACTAGGATGTGATCTGGTTTAAAAATAAAAATACATTTGAGAAAATACGAATATTCGCAATAGCGAATATTCACCGCGATATTCGAGTTTTTTGCGAATACTCGAATATGCAATATTCGTAGCGAATATTCGCAATGCGAATATTCTTGATCAACACTAGTCTTAAGTGGTTAAGTCAGATTTCATCAAATCATTTTTGCAAACGATTAAATAAGCCATACCTGAACGTATTCCCCTGCAAGTTCTGATATCGAGCCACATCTAGGCGTAACGGGCTTTGATCTCGCTCCGCTGCTCTCCAGAGGTTGTCATGTGCCTGAAGTTCAGTTTTAGCTTCAGAGAGTTCAATTTCGATTTTCTGAAGTGCAAAACAATACAGAAGAGAGAGTGACTAACTTGTACATCATGTAAACCATAACTTTAAAGACTACCGATTCAGCCGGTAGTAGTCACATCAGATGGATTTGTTCTACGATGTTGAAAACATTTCTCTTTTTAACCAACTGAGTTCAAAAGTCCCAACTGAGAACATAGCACAGCATGCATAGCCACATGGGCAAATTCTTCACCTTAAAGTCTAACTCCAACTTTGCTATCACCTTAAACAACTTTTTTTCGGCTAAGCTGCCCCAAACAAGCCATTTCCTTTACTGATACATTTGGCCGCTGTCACCACTGTATATACTGTACTTTAGCTGCATACAGTATACAGCACTGTGTTAAGGCAGAGCCCCACTCCCTGAACAAAATCAAGTCGGGCCGCGTGTTGCTCAGCCATTCACATGAAGCCTTTTATTGCATCAATGAGCACAGGGCTCTCTCTGGCTGGCTGAAGTGGCGATTGAGATGTTGTCGGCCCGCCTCTCTACCTTGGCCAATCAGAGGAAACCTTGTATTCATTTATAAAAATGAATGGCTGGGCAACGCACGGCAGCTCCAATTTTCTTCTAGGATTAAGACAGAAGTCCCTGTCCTGCTGCGGACATGGATTTGAACTCTAAAAACCACTTAAGTATCCGACTGTCTGCATCATCCAGTGCACTCAATGGTTCCTCCCAATGGCCTCTATGTCACTACTGTGCCCTGTAGTCATACATGGGTTGATGGGGAAAACCCCGGCAAGTAGTGGGGGGTGCAGGCAGAAGACACTCCCAGAAGGATAGAATTCTGAAGTCTTCGCAGGAGGCTTGAAAAGACAGTCTTGCCACCCACCATTTACATATTCACAATCCTCCACTGCAGGGTGCAACTCTTTAGATTTTTAGGGAGAGCAACAGAAAAAATGGTGCAACAAATTATTCTGGTGTCTAGTTTAGGGGATGAATCTGTGCCTGCTGTACCATGTACTTGTATGGAAAAGAATCCTGTTCTCTTTGTATTGCTTCATTTGAGTGAAATCCCTGATGTTCCTGCCAGTCCCTCTGCTTTCCTATCAAAAACTTACCGCACTGGGCATTAGAGCACACCGTTGTTAGTTTTCTAGCTGTGCTGAGAACTCAGCCTGTTCTCCAATGATCAGACTTGTGCCGACACACCCCCTTCCTTGCACAGCCATTCACTGAGAAGACCGTTGATGGCTGTTTCTCCTCCCCCGGCTCTCTAAGATTACTTATAAAAAATGGGGGGGGGGGGAATAAATAATAAAAAAAACAACGACATATACACAGCTTGATATTCTGATCACGCCATACGACGTCTGGTCAGGATAACAGAACCACTTTCCCGACGTCATATTGCTATATGGCGGGCGGGAAGTGGGTATGAATGAGGGAATATATATATATATATATATATATATATATATATATATATATATATATATATATATATATATACACACACACACACACACACACACACACACACACACACATATACATACACACACACATACACAGGGCTCAAAATTTCAAGCCCTGAGCTACTAGCCAAGCATCAAGAGTTACTCGCCACCAGTTGCCCCACCTGACAGCCCATTCATACACTGCCCCGCGCCTAATTGTGCCCCTAAACACGCCCTTATAGATTAGCTCATGGAATGACACTGTTAAATGTTTAATGCAGAATTAAGTTACACAATTAAATATTACCAACAACTTTAACAAAATGGGACAGGGCACTGGGGGCAGACCAGAGGGACAGTGTATAAAAATATTTTGCTATTCTTAAGTATTTTAAACAGAATGGGTTGTCCCCCCCCCCCCCCCCCCAAGGTGCAGGTTTACATATACTTTAATGGAAGAAAAGGAAAGGATCCCCCCATCTCTCCTGACGAGACATCAGATACTCTATGGCTGGCTTTATAGTGACACTGCTGTAAATTTACTTTATGACCCCCTTCATCTGACTCTACACACGATCAATTAGGACTTGATTGGATGTATTGCTGACAGACGCTGCGCTCCATCACTGCATTACCTGGCAGCGCATCTGATAATTCCTCAGTTCCTGCAAGAGCTGCCGATTTTCCTCTTTCAGCAAGTTCCTGCTTAATGTGATTTCTTTTACAGCAGACTTGAGGTTTTCAATGATGACCCCATCACTTCTGATCTTCTCCTGCGAGGCATCAAGCTGGCACCTCAATCTTCGGATTTCACTTTGGTTATTGATAATGAGCTCATCCTGCAGCTGCGTCCTGCTCGAGAGCTGCTCCTGATAGCTCTGCGACTGTTTCTGCACCGCCAGGAGAAAAAAAAAAAAAAAACACCAAGATCACAATTAATTACACACTGAATTCCTTATTGTGGGCACAATAACGAGACTCTGAGCACCAATTAGACAAATGAAACGGCAAACACCCACTGCTTCTGCTCAGCCAGCTGGAATAATTACTGGAAAAGGTTCTGGAGATGAGACACAGGCGGGCGGTACAAAAGTTTATTAAAGTGTACATATCTGGAGCAAAACGTTCTACTTTTTTGTTAAAAAAAACAGACAATGCCAAGCTGCTTTCAATCTGAATCTGTTCCCCTTCACGTCGCTTGGCACCGCACACCTGGGCTGCTCTGTAAGGCTAAGTTTACACGTGCAGTTGGGGGGGGTGATAAAAACAGCTGTCCGTTTACCTTTTCGCCTTCTTAGGCCTGATTCACACCTATGCATTTTTAGTGCTTTTTGCATTTTGCAGATTTGCACTACAGAACGTGTTCCATAGGAAACCATGATAAATGGACTGTAGTGCAAATCAGCAAAATGCAAAAAGCACTAAATGCATAGGTGTAAATCCATCCTTAAGGCAACCAAAAAAAGTTATAGATTTGCTGTACCCATAATCCCTACGGCTGGGAAGCACCAATTTTTCAAACCTGGGCACCCCTTCCATAGACTCCCATGTTAAACGTCAGTCTAGGCATGGGCACAGTAAGGCCGCGTACACACGAGGGGATATGTCCGCTGAAAACGGTCCGATGGACCGTTTCAGCAGACATCTCCGCTCGTGTGTATGGGCTAGCGGACAGATTTCTCCACCCGACAGATTTCAAAGCAAGCTTTGAAATCTATCCGGTGGGGATCTGTCCGCCCGACATGTCTGCTGGTTAGTACACTTACCAGCAGACATGTCGTCCCCCACCGCCGCCGCGCCGCTGCCGAATGGATTCGGCGCATGCGCGGAAGTGTTTTACTTCCTGGTACGGTGACGTGGCGGTGACGCGGCGGCGTCAACGTCACCGCCGCGTCACCGCCACGTCACCGCGCCGTCCGGCGGCGGGGAATTTGATCCGATGGTGTGTACACGCCATCGGATCAAACTCCCGATCGGACATATCCGATGGAAATGGTCCGCGGACCGTTTTCATCGGATATGTCCGATCGTGTGTATGGGGCCTGAGGCATGGGCACGGTGAGGCAAAGTGAGGCATGCAGATGGACACCCTAGGCTTATACTCGAGTCAATACATTTTCCCAGTTTTTTGTGGTAAAATTAGGTGCCTTGGCTTATATTTGGGTTGGCTTATACTTGATTATACACAGTATCATACTTACCTCCACTGTGCAGTTTGTTTTGCATATTGTGGCCCCGATTATAGTGTTCTGGGGTCCCACGGCGCTCTCACGGCTCCTCCTTGCATCCGTAAACCCCCTAGGAGAAGCACTCTCCCAGGGGGTTACCTTGCGGGCGTGCATCTCCTTAGAGGGATAAAAGGGCTCGGGTGAGTTGAGGGGGGGGGGGGGGGGTTCACTGTCAGAAGCATAGGATGCATTAAGGTGAAAAAACACAAGGGTTTATGTGACAAACCCTCGTCCTCAAACCGTACTATGTCCACCATCAATGTTTCCTCTGTCCAGAACCAGCACTATCTGAGACTCTAGCCCACCCAGTTACCAGCCACAACACAGTGTAGAGTGGAAAACAACACACACATGAACACAAACAACAGATAAATAACTCCGAGACTCTTCCCTCCCACCCTTGGAAACAGGGCGGGTTAAACTGTCCAATGGCAATAGACACACAGGTCAGGTGTGTTTCAGTAAACAGTCTTATCAGCAGGGGGGGGGCTGCTGGAGGAGTCCCCCTCCCTCTTTCCTCACAGCAAACACACTTACACATCCCATAATAGTTGAGGCAGACAGCCACAATAGAATACAGTCACACCCCAAACAATCACAGCAAAGAGTGCACCAAAGCATGAGACAACACACAATATATACAACATTGCGTCTGACTAGCACAAATCATAGTGGGGTTCCTATTCACCCCGTGCCCCTATTCAAGACACAGGATGAGTTACACAAGAGTGGTCGGGGAAGCTGGACACAGAGTTTCCAGAGCTCTCCAGGGTAAGCCGGATTTCACAAACCGCCCACCCAAAGCGTTTCCTGTCACAGTTTACAACCCGTTTAACCTTCATAGATTAATTCTAGAGTGAACTTCAACTAAATAAAAACAAAAAGCACTTTATCGTTGCCTTTTCTAATGGGACAAGAAAATGTAGGATAATCTCCCCAGTGGGCGTTTGGCTGGAGTTTTCTTTGGCATTTAAGGGGTTGTAAAGATTCATGTTTTTTCACCTGATGTTTGCCGGCCCCCAGGTCCCCCCGTTTACTTACCAGAGCCCTCGAAAGTCCCTCGTCGTGAATGAGCAGGCTTCTCGACTGGGCTTGTCGGCTCTTCTCGACTCATTCATTGGATGATTGATAGTGCAGCCATTGGCTCGCGGTGCTGTCAATCAAACCAATGACCCGGCACGCCGGGGGTGAAGCAGAGTGATACAGTCTGCGGCTATGGCGCGCCCGCAAGCTGACCCCCTTGGGAGAGAGCTTCCCATGAAGGGGGTTAGCTGATGCGGGGAGGAGCCGAGACAGCTGCCGAGGGACCCCAGAAAACCAGGATCGGGGCAAAAACGAGCTGTACAGTGGAGGTAAAGTGGTTGTAAACCCTTACAGACCACTTTAACCTACAGGTAAGCCTAGATTAAGGCTTACATGTAGGTTCAAGAAATATCTCCTTAACCTAGGAGGTATTTTCCAAAAAAGGGGCACCAATGTCTACGGCGCATGTGCACTGAGCGTGCCATTAGTGAAGCCGATCGTGCCGTCACTAGTGGCTCCCCGTGCGCATGCCAGTCACAGCGCCAGAGCAGCGATACTTGGAACTCACTCCGGGAGAGATGGCGGCGGTGGAGGAGGTGATAGAGGACCGCTTCAGGGGCTTCGATTTCAGGTAAGTAATTCATAATGAGCTAGTATGCTATGCATACTAGCTCATTAAGCCTTTCTCTTGCAGGTGTTTTTTTTTCCCCCGGATTTTTACTTCCTCTTAAGTATGACATGTTTGTTACTATTTTTTTTATATATATTTGAAGCTTTACAACCCCCCCCTTTTTTTTTGTGTATTTTGTGCGTGAATGTGAGAGAGAGGAGCCGGACTGCAGGAGTTGGGAGTAGGCAGACCCTCCCCCCCAGAGGCAATCTGCCATCCTTCTCCATGCCCCCGGGTGGCAATAGCGGGTGTGAGGGAGGACCTCCCACTCACCCCGCCCTACCTGCTCCGCTTTGGAGCCTGAGGGGGCAGAGGGACTCCCCCTATAAAGGAAGTGAGGGGGTCTAGCCCGCTCAGCCAGCCAGCCCTGTAGGTCCTTCGCCTCTCTTTTTTAGGAGACCGCATGGCCAAAGTGCGTGCGTGTTAAACCAATTTTGTGTGTGTGTAAGTGTGGTGGTGGGCGTACTAAGCACTGGCGTACCTTGCATAGCACACTCACCGGGAGCCGGGCTGAGACCACCAAACTCAATTCACATGTAGCCGAGACCGGGAACCGAACCCTTGGCTGCAGAGGTGAACGGCTTATCAGCGCAGTGCCAATCACGTTGAGCCGCCACAGCTCTTTTTACAACCCCTTTTAGTTAAGCGCAGAACTGCTGCCTCTTGTTTCAATATTCTCCGTTTTACGTCTTCTACAGTTTCCTGCAAGCACATAGGGCTGCAGAAAGCTCAGAGATAAATGTGACCAGTTAAAAATTCATCCATCCAAGTAAATAGTCTGTCTCCCCTACCCTTCTCCTTTACATCTTTATATTTATTACTACAGCACAGGTGCTCTTCAAACATTAACCACCTCCTCCTTAATGGAGGGTACCTTAATGACCTCTCTAAGACAAATGAAAACAATTTCCACTAAGTGCTAATGCTCATGTATCTCCATGTCCACAAATCTCATTTTATACTGGCTATCATCCAAGCCAAGCAAAGAATAAAATATAGCATCAAATAAATCCAATTTCATTTGTTTCATGACAGAATTGAAAAGGCGTCAATTAGCCTGTAATGCAATGGCCATAATATTTAACCACTTCAGGCAAACACACCGAGATCCCATGATTACAGCCCAGGCCCTCTTGTAGCTACAGTATATACAGGAAAAGTTCTGACTGAAAAAGACCATTTTATAATGGAATGTAAACAAATGCAGTTGAAGGACCCCTGAACACCCTGTGGACACCTGAATATCACACCTCGTTGGACATCCAATTCCAAAACCACGGGCATCAAAGTGGATGTTCCTTCCAACCCCCCCTTGTTTACGTTTCAAAATAACCTCCACTATTCTAGGAAGGCTTTCTGTAAGATTTTGAAGTGTGCCCTTGGAAATTTGTGCCCATGCAGCCAAAAGAACATTTGTGAGGTTGGGCACTGATGTTGGGCACTGATGTTGAACAAGAAGATGTTCCATAGGGTTGGGGTCAGGGCTCTGTGCAGGCCACTCCACACACAACTCATCAAACCATGTCCTTATGGAGCTGGCTTTATACACAGGGGGACAATCATGCGGAACAGAAAAGGGACCTTCCTCAAACTTTTGCCACAATGTGGCGCACGTGAGGTTTCTACGCATCACAGGGACCCAGGCTGGTGTAAACGGGTCCTAAAGAGGGGGAGAGAGAGAGGGGGAGAGAGAGAGGGGGAGAGAGAGAGGGGGAGAGAGAGAGGGGGAGAGAGAGAGGGGGAGAGAGAGAGGGGGAGAGAGAGAGAGAGAAAGAGAGAGAAAGAGAGAGAAAGAGAGAGAAAAAGAGAGAAAAAGAGAGAAAAAGAGAGAAAAAGAGAGAAAGAGAGAGAAAGAGAGAGAAAGAGAGAGAAAGAGAGAGAAAGAGAAAGAGAAAGAAAGAGAAAGAGAGAGAAAGAGAAAGAGAGAGAAAGAGAAAGAGAGAGAAAGAAAGAGAGAAAAAGAAAGAGAGAGAAAGAAAGAGAGAAAAAGAAAGAGAGAGAAAGAAAGAGAGAGAAAGAAAGAGAGAGAAAGAAAGAGAGAGAAAGAAAGAGAGAGAAAGAAAGAGAGAGAAAGAAAGAGAGAAAAAGAAAGAGAGAGAAAGAAAGAGAGAAAGAAAGAGAGAGAAAGAAAGAGAAAAGAGAAAGAGAGAGAAAGAAAGAGAAAGAGAAAGAGAGAGAAAGAAAGAGAAAGAAAGAGAGAGAAAGAAAGAGAGAGAAAGAAAGAGAGAGAAAGAAAGAAAGAGAGAAAGAAAGAAAGAGAGAGAAAGAAAGAGAAAGAGAGAGAAAGAAAGAGAAAGAGAAAGAGAAAGAGAAAGAGAGAGAAAGAAAGAGAAAGAGAGAGAGAGTTGCTTTAAAATTCCTGCCCACACATCCCCTTCACAAGCACATAGTTGGCTGCACGCTGGGGGGGTAGAGGACGGGCACGATTCGGAGCTGACCTAGCCTCCCTCCTATCCCATTCGTATGGGCTGTGGTGCTGGCGGGTGAGTGGGGTTGGAGGGGCACTGAGCGAGTCCCAGCCTTGACAGCTGCATCTACCAGGTGGACTAGGGGAGTCAAGTACTGAAAATTATTTCAGCACTTGGCTCCACTTCAGGATTCAGCCCAGATTCACAGGGCATGGGAATTTACTTGAAAACCGGGACGGTTGGGAGGTATGTAATAGGTACTGGTATATTCCTGAGAGTATACCTAGCTTCATTTGTGAGCTACATAACATTAAAGTGGTTGTAATCCCTTTATATATATATATATACCCAGGGAAGTGACTGATACACAGATGAATTAAATTCCCCTACATATGTTGTACCAGTTTATTTGCAGCACTCTCTTCTCTATAGCAGTTTAAAGTGCAGGATTTAAACAGCTTGAGAAAGGACCCCCCACCCCACACACACACTATAGAGTGATATGCATTGTTCACGTTTCATGTGTAAGGTCTACAACAGGGATCCTCAAACTACGGCCCTCCAGCTGTTGCAGAACTACACATCCCATGAGGCATTGTAAAACACTGACATTCACAGACATGACTAGGCATGATGGGAATTGTAGTTCCTGAACAACTGGAGGGCCGTAGTTTGAAGACCCCTGGTCTACAACCACATTAACTGCAAGTGCACACATGACCTCCTCTTCTGCATTTAAACAGTGCTGTCAGGGCAGCTCAACAGGTCTACACATGGCACAAAGCATACCTGGAAAAAGTCACATTTTTCTTGTAGAGCCTTCCTCTTCTCATTCAACGCATTGAAATCATTCTGATAAAGCAACCGCTGCTTCTGCCATTGTTTAACCTGAACTTTATATTCCTGCAATTGAGAAATCAGAAAAAATAAGAGAGGTACACATTTCATCAGTGTAAGTCCCATAGCATTTTCTATACCCATATGCATAGTTTTCTCAACAATGTGGAGTTTTATCCGACAACAGTAATCGGAAAGGTGATTGGCTGCTAAGACTCTGTGCACTTTGCGTACCGCTGCTCCTCATCACTGAATAAGCATCTTTTCCCGGTACCTTGAAACGTTCCTAGCGAATGTGAATAATTCACGTGTACAATGACAGTAATTACACCGTGAATTAGAGCGCGCTGAACCTTCTGTAAATTGCTGCACTCAGAAATCACTGTTTACTCAATGAATCAAAGCCATCACAGCCAATAAAACAACAAACTACCGAGAAACGGCTCTGGTACACCACGGGGATTCGCGGCATTATATCAGTAAGAGACAAGCTAAGCACCAGAAGAGATTTCTTAATTACAGCGCAGAGACGACAGAGATGAAACAACCTCGCAGGAAATATTGGGCCATCACCACATAGAGCACCAAGGAAAGAGGATTCTGCCTGCTGTACGGTCCAAACAACAAGATGGAAGCATTATTATTATTATTATTATAATACAGGATTTATATAGCGCCAACAGTTTACGCAGCGCTTTACAATAGGGAAGACAGTACATTCACAATACAAATCAATACAGGAGGGATCAGAGGGCATTAGAAGGGGAATGACAGTCTTTATAAAATAACCGTCATTATACAGTAATATATATTAAAATTATTTATTACAGCTACTGGATAAGTGGACCACTGGTCTGCATTCCTGGTTCGGAAGAAACAGTATACTAAAAATGACCATCCTACCCAAATTTCTGTATCTCCTACAGGCCCTTCCTATACACATCCCGCCGGACTATTTTGGGCAAGTACAAACGGTGTTTAGGACATTTCTATGGGCGGGAAGACACCCCAGGATACACAAGTCTGTTCTCTCCCTACCCAAGCAATACGGTGGCCTGGCAATGCCGGACATACGAAAATACTATCATGCGGCACAGACCTCCTGGGAACATTGACAAAAGCTCCCAGGAGACATTGCGGCATCAAGGAAGTGACGGAATACCCGCACACTACCCTATGAATCCATATACAGGAAGCGGCCAGTAACATAAAGGATTACTAAGGTTCGCCTGCCCCTGACAGTGACTCGAGCTGGGCATCGCCGCTAAGTGAAGGATTGGCTCGGGCGGCTCGGCTGCTCTAGTCCTGCAAAGGGAACGAAGTTCCTGCTGTGAAAAAAGTGCAGGGACTCCGTTCCCACGCGTTCCCGCAGGACTTAAGCCTCGATGGGGTCATGTGTTTTTGATCTGTTTTGATCTACATTGCAATTGTACTATGGAAGGGCCATACCCTTTAATACGTTAAGCCCATTTTTAAAAAGGGAGGCCAAATGCAACCAAAAATGTGTAAGCTTATACAAACATTTTAGATGCAAAAAGTCTTAATTCAGGTTGTACACAAGTATAAAATCTTTAGTTTTAGACACAAGAATGTCATTTTAAAATCTTATAAAAAAAAAAAAGAAGGGGGGGGGAAGAAGAATCTTTATCCTGGTATTTTAGCTTTCTGAATTGAGCTTAAAGCCGCGTTCCAGCGGAAAAAAATAATAATTTAAAAGTCAGCAGCTAAAAAACACTGCAGCTGCTGACTTTTAATAAGCACACTTACCTGTCCAGGGTGCCCGTGATTCCGCCCCCCCCCCCCCCGAGGTCGTTCCGTTTATTAGATTGGGCGCCGGCACCGCCATTCATACTAAGGGAAACAGGCAGTGGAGCCTTGCGGTATCACTGCTCGCTTTGTGAATGATTTTACTGTCTTCTGGGACACACACAGGTCCCAGAAGACAGCACGCCCGATTACCCAGAAGACAACATGAGGAGGAGAAAAATGAAGACTACTGCGGAATAGGAAGTGGCAGATTAGGACCATCTGCCTAGCAACAGCCATTTTTTTTTTTTTTTACATTTTTAGGAGCCTTTTTATTTATTTTTTATTTATATTTTGGGGTGGACCTCCGCTTTAATGCATATTAATTTAGGTTTCATTGAGCCTTTGTTTTCAGTTTAAACCTCTCTACACCTTTTCCAATCAAACACCACACTCACCTCTACCTTCTGGGACAAACACATCAGCTCAGACTGGCTTCTCTCCTGGACTGGAGTGCCTGCAATGGGCTCATTCTTCTGACTCCTCACACAATAAAACTGCAGTTTTTCATAACTTTTCTTCAGCTTACACAGCTAGAAAAAAATAAAAATAAATCACAAAAATAAAAGCAACACAGACTATTCAACATGGAGATAGGAGGCTTTCCAAGAAAGAGAAAAGTCTTATAAAACAGTGTATGAACCAAGTATGCATGTTTTCATGGAAAAGTTTGAAGTATGTAAGGATGCACAGCTGTATGCAGAGGGTTAACTGTAGGGCTGCAACTAACGATTATTTTTTCGATTAATAACAAAAAAAAAAAAAAAAAAAAAAAAAAGGTAATTTTGCGGCGATTTGCATTTTTACATATTTTTTTGCCCAATTTGTTGTTGGGCAGATTACAAACACAAAACACAAATTGCTGCAAAAATGCATTACATGCTTTTCTGCAACTTCTGCGTTGGCGTATATTGAACCAAAAAAGCAGCGTTTTGCGTTAAAAAATAAATAAAAAAATAAGTCCTTGCCCTTTCCAAATACGCAGCAGCTGAAGAAAATAATGGATGTGAACGTGTCCCATAGGAAAACATGTAAATGAACTGTAGTGTGTTTCTGCAAAAAGCACCAAAAACACAAAGGTGTGACCCAGGCCAGAGATGTTTAGTAACATAATGGGGTTAAAAAAAAAGAAAAAAAATGGAGTACAAAAAGAGCAAATAATCGCTACTGTAAGGGGTTAATTTTTTTTACTGTGGGACAGTGAAAGTAATATTTACAGTAGTGATTTGCTCTTTTTGTACTATAAAGGGCCAATTTTCTTTTTTTTAACCCCATTATGTTACTGGTCGATTAATCGATTACTATTTTCATAATCAATTGATTTCATAATCGATTATATTACACACACACACATATATATATATATATATATATATATATATATATATATATATCACACAAAGTGCTGTGAAAAATTATTTGCTCCCTTCCTTATTTTTGTTGCATATTTTTCACACTTAAAAGGGGTTGTAAAGGTACACGTTTTTTTACCTTCATGCATCCTATGCATGAAGGTAAAAAAACTTCTCACAGCACCGCCCCCCCCCGAGCCCCCGTTGTACTTACCTGACCGTTCGAATCTCCCGGGCGCGTCCACGTCGTCCTCTTCGGTTCCCAGCCTGGCCGTTGATTGGCTAGGCTGGGCGGATTGATAGCAGCGCAGCCATTGGCTAGCGCTCCTGTCAATCAGAGCGGATGACGCGGCGCGCCGGGGGCGCAGCCGAGTGATACAGTCGGCGGCTATGGCCGCCGCTGTATCACGGGAGCGCGCTCACAAAAGCTTTCCTCCGTGCGAGCGCCCTCGCATGAAGAGGGAAAGCTTTTGCGAGGAGGAGCCCAGACAGCCGCCGAGGGACCCCAGAAGACAGGTTTCCGGGCCACTCTGTGCAAAACGAACTGCACAGTGGAGGTAAGTATCACATGTTTGTTATTTTTTTTTTTAAAAAGCCCTGACTTTAGTGTCCCTTTAAGGTTTTGTAAAGGTAAAAAAAAAAAAAAAAAAATCCCTAAATAGCTTCCTTTACCTTAGTGCAGTCCTCCTTCACTTACCTCATCCTTCCATTTTGCTTTTAAATGTCCTTATTTCTTCTGAGAAATCCTCACTTCCTGTTCTTCTGTCTGTAACTCCACAGGCTTTCTCCCTGGTATATAGTGTCATGCTTGCCCCCTCCCTTGGACTACGGGAGAGTCAGGACGCCCACTAACACACAGCTCCTTTATCTGCAACGTAGAGAGAGCGTCTTGACTCTCCTGTAGTCCAAGGGAGGGGACGAGCACGACACTCCCTGGTGTGTAGTTACAGACAGAAGAACAGGAAGTGAGGATTTCTCGGAAGAAATAAGGACATTTTAAAGCAAAATGGAAGGATGAGGTAGGTGAAGGAGGACTGCACTAAGGTAAAGGAAGCTTTTTGGGGGAAAAAAAAAAAATAAAAAATGTACCTTTACAACCCCTTTAAATGATTCAGATCAACAAACAAATATTATTACACAAAGATAACCAGAGTAAATCCAAGATGCAGTTTTTAAAATTATTTCATTTATTAAGGGAAAAAATGGTGTTCAAACCTGCCTGGCCCTGTGTGAAAAAGTAATTGCCCCCTCCAATGCTGAATCATGAATGAACTGTGATTAACCGCAATTTTTTGGAAAGCTGAGTTAAAATTTCACTTGCCACTGCCAGACCTGATTACTGCCAGACCTGTTCAATCAAGAAATCGCATAAATAGAAGCTGTCTGCCAAAGTGAAGCACGTTTAAGGCCCATAAACACGATCGGATTTTCTGGCGGGAATTGTGCGATGGCGGGCTTTAGTCTAAAAATCTGACCGTTTGTACGCTCCATCAGACAATCGTTCCGACAACAAATGTTTTATAGCACGCTTTAAAATTTTCTGACAACAAATGTGTGCTGTAGGATTATTCGATCGTGTGTACAGAAGTCTTTCGGAACAAAAATCCAAAGTAAAAACACACATGCTCGGAAGCATGATTACTGGCTCTGTTTACATGACATGATCAGCTGTCATCGGCTGACAGCTACTCATGTAGTAAGGGTCGGGATCAACCTCTTACTCCGATCTGTGATCTCTCAAGGCTCATTGAATCGCTGATCACACAGCGCGCCGTGCGCGCCCTGCAGGGGGCGCACAGGCCGCTCGAGCACAGGAGGACAACCAGGGACGCCCTCCCGGCAATTCAGGTCTGCGTAATAGCCGTCTTTCGGCTATAAAGAAGTGGTTAATGAAAAAATCTTCACAAGAAGGAGAACTAAAGGCCAACATTACATTATAAAGAGGAACTGTACAGTAATAAAAAGGTTAATAAACTCTTAAAGTAGAACTAAAGGCAAAACATTTTTTTCCATGTTTGATAAAGAAAGAGAGGGTTATAACCCCTGTCAGGTTTTTTTTTAAATCAAAGTCTAATCTTCTGGACACAACTTTAGGCGTCATTTGGTAGAGTTAGTTGCCGGTGTATGGAAAACTAAACAACATTTCACTTATGTATATGTACAGTAAATTAACAAATGTTTAGCAAAATCCGCCTATAAAGATTTTACCCACCAAACACTGTATGCTGTATGTCCAATTGTCATTTTTTTAAACTTGGGATGCCGACATAAAAATATTCCCATAGTAGCTGAGCGCCATCTTGTGGTCATTTGTAAGAACAGCCTCAATAGAACACAATTCTCACAGAAGAATACTTTGTTTTATAGGGCGTGGAAAATTAAACAAGATTTCATTATTTGTTGTTACAAAAATACAGTTTTCCCTTTCGTTGTATAGGTTTCACTCTCCCTGTGCTGTGGACTCCTTGTAGAACACAGGTTTCAAACACAAGGCCCACGGGCCGAATCTGGCCCTCCATGCCATTTCATGTGGCCCTCGCACCTCTCCTGCAACTGCAAGAGAGCTCCAGCCCTCCTCCAGACCCTTACTTTCTGCTTTCAAGCAATGCATTCAGCTTCTTCCCAACAGCAGCAGCATAAGGAAAGGGGGTGCACTGTGATGTAAGGGAGAGTGGGGGACTCAACTTCTGATGGTGGGGGGGGATCTTGACATCTAATATATGGAGAGGGGATGTGCAGGATATCTAATCTTACAGATACAACCGGCCCTTTTAAGGGCAATCATAACTAATGTGGCCCACAATGAAATTGAGTTTGACACCCCTGTTGTAGAACATCACACGTATACCCACCTCAATTTCGGGCACTCTCACCCCCTTTCTGCCCAGGCCAAGTTTTCAGAGCTGTCACAATTGCGCAGTCATGCAACACTGTACACATATGACATTATCATTTTTTTCCATACAAATATAGAGCTTTCTTTGGCGGCATTTCATAACAACTTTTCAACTAAAAAAATTAAAGAAGACCAAAAATGTGAAAAATAAAAGAAATTTTTTAATACAAATTTATATATATAAATGTATTTATATATTATTATATAATAATTTATATATAATAAAAAAAAACATTTTGGTTATAACATTTTGCAAATAAAAAAAATCTTTCCTCACAAAATGTAATCTTGCAACATTTCCTTGGTGAAGATGACCCAAATCTGCGTATATTATTTAGATTGTAGGAGACTTATAGTCCACATACTATGGGGTACATCTGAAAATTGATCAATCCTTATATACTGACGGCCCATCTCATTTGAGGCCCAAAAATGCCAGGGCAGTACAGATATCCCCCGAAAAATCCCCTTTTAAAAAGGAAAGTCCAAGGTATTTGGTAAGAGGCATGGCACGTTTTTAAAGTTAGATTTTTTGTCAGAATTTTTAAGAAAATTAAGAAAAAAAAATTTCACTTAGTGTCACCAGTGCAGTACAACGTCATCATATAACTTGGTTGGTGGTGATCAGGGACACTAACTGGCGACGGTCAGGGACACTGACAACAATTTTAACTGAAGAAAAGGTTAATTTAGTGTGTATTGTTGGGATTAGCTGTGATTGGCCACAGCTAATCATATGGTACAGATAGGCTGTGATTGGCCCTGTCTGTATCATGTGATCACTGTGGCCAATCACAGAGAGAAACACAATAAATGGCATAAATCAAAGCCATTTATGGTATACAACATAACACTGTATATACATGCACTTCATTTGGTATGCTTGGCTGATCTTTTGCACATGGCACTATTATGTTTTTCACATGACCTCCCTATGCTATCATATACTCCTATGTCTATTGCCTCGTACACACAACTGTTTTTTCCCCCCCGATGGAAAAACTGCTATGAGAGCTTTTCGTCGGGAACCGGCCGTGTGTATGCTCTATCGCAGTTTTTGCCAGACAAAAGAAGAAAGAGATCAGGATCTCCCCCCCCCCCCCCCCCCCCCCCCGTCAGGCCAAAAATCCAAGCAGGAAAACTGGTCGTCTGTATGGTTTTCCGACGGGCAGAAAAACGCGCATGCTCAGAACCAAGTATGGGAAGGGAGCGCCCTTTCTGGTAAAACTAGTGTTCTTAATGGAGATATCACATATGTCACGCTGCAAATTATTGCATTGTTTATTGCAGCGCATGAAAAGCGCGAATCGTCTCTCACCAAACTTTTACTATCACAAGATCAGCAAAAATTATATCCCATTTTGGATAAAGTAAGGGAGCTTTATAACCCTTTTTTCTGGCATCTGTGCCCCATTGAGGAGATTTGCCTTAATTTCCTGTTCCATAGCCAAAACAGGAAGTGAGAGGAAATCCCTGCAAATTAAAGGAATTCCTTGGGGACCCCCAAGTCACCATTGAAAAAAAAATTCCCCCTTTATTTTTTTCTGAAGACAAAACAAAATTTGGGATTTTCTTATACTTACAATGAGAATGATAAAACAGAACAATAGAGGGGGGGGGGGGGGGGGGGGTGAACCTACCTAATGGGGGCACAGACAGCAATAAAAACCTAATCGATGACAACAGATGTATAGGGCAGTTGCTAAGTGGTTAACCAGCATTTTTTTGGTCTCAACTATGGTGACTAGCACAGAGAGAAAGAGGGCAAATCTCCCCAGCGGGGACACAGACACCAATAAAAGCTTGACAGGGGTTCGTACCCTTCCCCACAACTAAAATAAAAAGGTTGACTATGCAATCACATGCTCAAACGCTATACTCTTTAACTACTTCAATACAGAGTACTCCACCCCCCCTCCCCTCCCCTCCTGCCCAGGACAACGTTTAGCATTTATTCCCCTTGTAAAAGCACCTCCCACACTACACGAATACACAGGCTTGGCACACAATTAAGCCTTTGATCGCCCCTGTTAACCCCTTCCCAACCAGTGTCATTAGTACAGTGACAGTGCATATTTTTTAGCACTGATCACTGTATTAGTGTCACTGGTTCCCCAAAACAGGTGTCAGTTAGCATCTAATTGTCCACCACAATATCGCAGTCCTGCTATAAGTCACTGATCGCTGCCATTACTAGTAAAAAATAATAAAAGTAATAAATAATAATAATATCCGATAGTTTGAAGATGCTATAACATTTGCGCAAACCAATCAATATACGTATGCTTATTGGGATTTTATTTTTTTTAAATCTGGACCAAAAATGTGTAGTGGGATATATATTTTTTACATTTTTATTTTATTGGATGCGTTTTACAGCAGAAAGTAAAAAAGTATTGTCCCCCCCCCCCCGAAAAAAAATTGTTTAGTCTTTTTGTTTATAGCGCAAAAAAAAAAAAACACACACACACAGAGTTGACCAAATACCACCAAACAAAGCTCTATTTGTAAAAAAAAAAAAAAAGGAAAAACCTATTTTATCTGGGTACAGCGCCACATGACCGCGCAATTGTCAGTTAAAGTATCGCAGTGCCGTATCGCAAAAATTTCTGGAGGTCATGTGGGTAATCAAAGTTTTATAAATTGTTACCAGAACGAGAGCTGAAAGAATGGTTGACAACATTCTAAGAATTCTCAGAAGAGAAGAGATTTTCTCTCACTTCCTGTTATTTTTTTTGTTGCGGGGAAATCTCCCCAATGGGTCACAGACAGCAAAAAATAAAATAATGTTATCGCAGGATTGTTTATTTTCTCATTGAGATCTATTAGTCTCCCATCACTATACACGGATCCCTGGAGTACAGCCTGTAGACTACATGTCTGTCACATATGCAGTGACAATATAACACAAAAAAATTCTCCTGCGCTCTGGTGTATCGCCAAACTGGGTATGTCAGTATAGTCCGATAGCAAAGTCTGAAGTCTTGCAGCCCTCCACAGAACAAAGGGTGTTCATAGAACTACAATAAAAAAAGAAAAGAAAGGAGGGCGCACCGACCTTGTGCATTACCACTTAAAAGTTTTATTAAACAAGATAAAAAAGCAATGGTTCTACTCACAAACCAATCAGAAGTATGCGCTCTTCGAAACAGCTGAGACTGGACCTCACGGCACCTGCCAGTCAAACCCTTGACATCAACATGGCTGACGCGTTTCTGGGGCGTACCCCTTTCCTCAAAGCCTAGGTGGTCCGTGGTAGCTCTCTCTTCCTGCATGTCATCCTTTATATGTGCATGTGTACATAGTGGTGCAACAAAACCCAACACTATTGGCCACTGGCTGACGAGTCCCGCCTTTCCTGCGGGGCTCCGCCTACCCTACTCATCACCTAAAGGAGATTGCACTAGTGCAGAGGGTCAGACAGTATCGAGGGGATCTATGTATACAGTATAATGAGATCCCTGGGGTCACTGGCTCTATATACCAATTGGCAGTGCAGCCAGATACAGCCCAGTGTACCAGAACCTATCTGGCTACATTAGGGCACAGAGATATATGTGTACAGTTACAGACATTGTAATGTTCCCCACCTGACAACGTTCTGTGCCCAAGGGATGGCCCACATCCAGTCCATTTACCGCCGCTCTGTTGCTGTCCTGGGTGGCTTACACCAGCGCTCATACATGCTGGAGCGCACGCCACCTTCAATCAGGAAGTGCGGGGCTCTTTTGCGTTCCACCCCGCACTTCCGGTTTCGCCGTACTCGCGCATGCGCGTGACTATGTACATCCACTGTGTTGGATTCTCCAAGCGCAGGAAGTGCGGGTGTTTGCGTTCCACCTCGCACTTCCACTTTTGCAGTGCTCGCGCGCGGATGTGTGCGCGCGCATTTCACTAGGTTATTCAGACCCAGGAAGTGTAGGTGTTTGCGTTCCACCCGCCACTTCCGGTTTGGAACCAACTAGAGAGTCGCGTCTGGAGCTCTAAGAGTAAAAATACATTTGGACATTACTACAAGAGGCAAACCCAGCTACCCAAATAAAGGAGTAAACAGAAATGACCATATACCCTGCACCATGTACGCACACCTGCACATACAAATACTAAAATGACAGCAGCCGTGTTGGAGTATGTATATCCAGTGGGAGACAGATAACACCTCTATCTCCCAATATTGATATACAACCCATATAAACGATAAAACAGTATATAGAAAACAGTGTAAGAACTATATAAAATGTATAAAATACATAAAAAAGGGATTATATATATAAAAGCAATTAATAGAAACCATATATAGAGGAAACACACATTCTAAGGCATATATAGAGAAAGAAGAACCTAAATAGTCCAATCTATATAATTAATTATTATTAATAATTATATAGATTGGACTATTTAGGTTCTTCTTTCTCTATATATGCCTTAAGATGTGTGTTTCCTCTATATATGGTTTCTATTAATTGCTTTTATATTGCTTTTAATATATAATCCTTTTTTTATGTATTTTATACATTTTATATAGTTCTTACACTGTTTTCTATATACTGTTTTATCGTTTATATGGGTTGTATATCAATATTGGGAGATAGAGGTGTTATCTGTCTCCCACTGGATATACATACTCCAACACGGCTGCTGTCATTTTAGTATTTGTATGTGCAGGTGTGCGTACATGGTGCAGGGTATATGGTCATTTCTGTTTACTCCTTTATTTGGGTAGCTGGGTTTGCCTCTTGTAGTAATGTCCAAATGTATTTTTACTCTTAGAGCTCCAGACGCGACTCTCTAGTTGGTTCCAAACCGGAAGTGGCGGGTGGAACGCAAACACCTACACTTCCTGGGTCTGAATAACCTAGTGAAATGCGCGCGCACACATCCGCGCGCGAGCACTGCAAAAGTGGAAGTGCGAGGTGGAACGCAAACACCCGCACTTCCTGCGCTTGGAGAATCCAACACAGTGGATGTACATAGTCACGCGCATGCGCGAGTACGGCGAAACCGGAAGTGCGGGGTGGAACGCAAAAGAGCCCCGCACTTCCTGATTGAAGGTGGCGTGCGCTCCAGCATGTATGAGCGCTGGTGTAAGCCACCCAGGACAGCAACAGAGCGGCGGTAAATGGACTGGATGTGGGCCATCCCTTGGGCACAGAAAGTTGTCAGGTGGGGAACATTACAATGTCTGTACCTGTACACATATATCTCTGTGCCCTAATGTAGCCAGATAGGTTCTGGTACACTGGGCTGTATCTGGCTGCACTGCCAATTGGTATATAGAGCCAGTGACCCCAGGGATCTCATTATACTGTATACATAGATCCCCTCGATACGGTCTGACCCTCTGCACTAGTGCAATCTCCTTTAGGTGATGAGTAGGGTAGGCGGAGCCCCGCAGGAAAGGCGGGACTCATCAGCCAGTGGCCAATAGTGTTGGGTTTTGTTGCACCACTATGTACACATGCACATATAAAGGATGACATGCAGGAAGAGAGAGCTACCACGGACCACCTAGGCTTTGAGGAAAGGGGTACGCCCCAGAAACGCGTCAGCCATGTTGATGTCAAGGGTTTGACTGGCAGGTGCCGTGAGGTTGAGTCTCAAAGAGCGCATACTTCTGATTGGTTTGTGAGTAGAACCATTGCTTTTTTATCTTGTTTAATAAAACTTTTAAGTGGTAATGCACAAGGTCGGTGCGCCCTCCTTTCTTTTCTTTTTTTATTGTACATCTGCAGTGACACCCTATTCAGATCATCATAGTAAAAAGATGAAGGCCTCACCTGAGATTTCAAGGTTTCAAGCTGCTTCTCATAGTTCTCAACCGTTTCTTCTCGAGAACGATCGGCTATTTCCAGCTTCTTGGAGAGAACTCTGATCTGTCACACAAAGAAAATCAAGGGTTTGAAAACACATTGCTGTCGTCATCTTCTACAGCCGATACCAAGAAGAACACATACAGTACATATTTCAGCTGTGTTTGCTGTCTCCCCCCCCCCTCTCAACAAAACACATTCCCCTCTGGGTGATCCATGTACATTGCAAGAATTTTAACAAACATTGCTGTAGATTTCTACCTTTTGTTATTCTGAACAAAAAGCTGGCTGTGTCCATGTGTAGAGTGAATCTAATGGGAGTGATTTTATAATTATCAATCAGCTGCTGCACCTGCAGGGCTCTAAATGAGGCAAGTGGCAGGGTATGCATCCTTTTAGACGTGCTCTCTTTTTGGGAGTATCTCACCAAAAATGACATTTTTGTTGCAGAGGATGCCAAAAATCTGACTTGTATCTTAGTGAAGGAAATTATATATCTGGGGGTGTTCAGAACACCTCCAGGTAGCCATATTGCATTATTTTACATAATATTACAGCGCTGCAGATTGAAAAGAAAAGATAATTTTTAATAACATTTAATTACAATATAACTTGTTTCCAGTGATGTATTTTGATTTTGTGCTTCCCTAGCCAAGGCTGAAATCAGGCGCCCCACTAATGTGAATTTGCCCCACCCTTTCCTGTTTAACACTAGAGGTCGACCGATATATCGGTCGGCCGATATATCGGCCGATATTTGGCCGTTTTCGTGAAATCGGTATCGGCCGATTGTTGCAAAAAAATCGGCCGATTCGCGGCTAAAACACCCGGCCCGCATGTCACCAGTGCCCCCCGCATTCATAAGGCTCCATCCGCATGCCCCTTCTCCTCACCGCAGGTCCGGGAAGTCTATAGATTAGACGCGCGTACGGCGGCGAGTAGGGGCGTGACATAACGTACCTTCCCCCGCCCCCTGCAGCTCGCGGTCCACTCGTTGCTCGCATTGGGAGTGGGGGCCACGCCTGTCTCACGTCACTGCTCCTGGTTCCCGGGTCTTCTTGCAAGTAGAGGCGTGCCGCGTGACGTCCAGTGTGCGCCCCGCCCCCTGCTACACGTTCCCGGCTCTTGCTGCATTTGGTATGTGGCATATGCGTTTTTTACTATGAATGGGCATATTAATATTGTCAACACCAACACTGATGGGCAGTTTTTTTATGTTAAGGGGCACGCTGATGGGTGTATTTTTAATGTGCTCACTGATGATCATATTTTTTTTTAAGAGGCACACTGATGGCCACATTTTGTTGTGCCCATCAGATTGCCCCTTAACATAAAATATGCCCATCAGCGTACACATTAAAAATATACCCATCAGCGTGCCCCTTAACATACGTTTTGTTGTGCCCATCAGAGTGCCGCTTAACATAGAATTTGCCCATCGGAGTGTCCCTTAATAACAAAAAATGTGCCCATGTTATGTTATTAAGGGACACTCTGATGGGCAAATTTTATGTTAAGCGGCACTCTGATGGGCACAACAAAACGTATGTTAAGGGGCACGCTGATGGGTATATTTTTAATGTGTACGCTGATGGGCATATTTTATGTTAAGGGGCACGCTGATTGGGTATATTGTATGTTAAGGGGCACTCTGATGGGGAAATTTTATGATAAGGGTCACGTTTTGTTGTGCCCATCAGAGTGTCCCTTAATAACAAAAAATGTGTCCATGGGCACAGTTTATGTTATTAAGGGACACTCTGATGGGCAAGTTTTATGTTAAGCGGCACTCTGATGGGCACAACAAAACTTTTATGTTAAGGGACACGCTGAATGGTATATTTTTAATGTGTACGCTGATGGGCATATTGTATGTTAAGGTCCTTAAGGATCACATTTTGTTGTGCCCATCATAGTGTCCCTTAACATAAAATGTGCCCATCAGCGTGACCCTTATTTTATGTTAAGGGGACAGTGATGGGGACACCTGTGTAAAGGGGCACAGTGATGGGGATGGGGACAGTGATGGGGACCTGATGTAAAGGGGCACAGTGATGGGGACACCTGATGTAAAGGGGCACAGTGATGGGGACACACCTGATGTAAAGGGGCACAGTGATGGGGACACCTGATGTAAAGGGGCACAGTGATGGGGACACCTGATGTAAAGGGGCACAGTGATGGGGACACCTGATGTAAAGGGGCACAGTGATGGGGACACCTGATGTAAAGGGGCACAGTGATGGGGACACCTGATGTAAAGGGGCACAGTGATGGGGACACCTGATGTAAAGGGGCACAGTGATGGGGACACCTGATGTAAAGGGGCACAGTGATGGGGACACCTGATGTAAAGGGGCACAGTGATGGGGACACCTGATGTAAAGGGGCACAGTGATGGGGACACCTGATGTAAAGGGGCACAGTGATGGGGACACCTGATGTAAAGGGGCACAGTGATGGGGACACCTGATGTAAAGGGGCACAGTGATGGGGACACCTGATGTAAAGGGGCACAGTGATGGGGACACCTGATGTAAAGGGGCACAGTGATGGGGACACCTGATGTAAAGGGGCACAGTGATGGGGACACCTGATGTAAAGGGGCACAGTGATGGGGACACCTGATGTAAAGGGGCACAGTGATGGGGACACCTGATGTAAAGGGGCACAGTGATGGGGACACCTGATGTAAAGGGGCACAGTGATGGGGACACCTGATGTAAAGGGGCACAGTGATGGGGACACCTGATGTAAAGGGGCACAGTGATGGGGACACCTGATGTAAAGGGGCACAGTGATGGGGACACCTGATGTAAAGGGGCACAGTGATGGGGACACCTGATGTAAAGGGGCACAGTGATGGGGACACCTGATGTAAAGGGGCACAGTGATGGGGACACCTGATGTAAAGGGGCACAGTGATGGGGACACCTGATGTAAAGGGGCACAGTGATGGGGACACCTGATGTATGGGGACACCTGATGTAAAGGGGCACAGTGATGACACCTGGGGGGCACAGTGATGGGGACACCTGATGTAAAGGGACACAGTGATGGGGACACCTGATGTAAAGGGGCACAGTGATGGGGACACCTGATGTAAAGGGGCACAGTGATGGGAACACCTGAAACTTGACAATAAATATGGAAAGGTGGCTGTGGAGCCACCTCTCTGTACCCCCCTCCTCCACAGCCACCTCTCTGTACCCCCTCCTCCACAGCCACCTACCCCAGTGGCGGTGCATCTATATGGGGCACACGAGCGCCGCCACCTCTCTCCTGTCACTTCTCATGCAATGCATGAATCTATCTGTCAGGCACCTGAATTACAACGGCGTGGTATTTTTTGGAAGCACCTGATTAGAGCCATAGGCATCCAAAAAGGTGAACAGCGGGCGCCATGCTGGGCGCTCGCTGTTCACTCAGAGTTGTGTTAGGAAAGTGATCAATTCGCTTTACTAACACTAAACCGCCTCTCAGCCAATCAGGTGCTCAAGTCTGTTACCCGTCATCTGATTGGCTGAAACGACAGGTGCTGTGATTGGACACTTATACAGAGGACGGGAGAAGACATTGAGGATCGTGGAGGACACCGCTGCCGTGACCTGCTGGCCCACCGAGACGAGGCAAGTGCCGGGCGGGGAACGCACACTGGTGGCAATTGATGGGGCACACTGGGGGGCTGCGCTTGGTGGGTTTTTTTGTTTACGCCCCCCAAAAATGTTGAGCACCAGCCGCCCCTCCTTTTAAAATTACTTATTTTTCTTTTTTAATGATTACAGTCTAATGATGGCTGGAAAGAAATCAAACCCAGTATGGCAGTATTTCAGTGAGTCAACATCGGGGAAGGCCAAGTGCAATATCTGCCAGAAATTGCTGAGCATGGGAGCAGAAAAAGGAAAGGCTAAAAATACCACAAATATCTGGAATCATCTGAAAGTCCACCACCTCCAAGCTTATAAAGACGCACAGAGGGAGAAAGAAGATGCAGCTGCTTCTTCATCCAACTTTCAGCCCACTGTAGTACAGATGTTTGATGCTAAAAGAAAATGGCAAAATACTGATCCCCGGTCCAAGAAAATTGATACCCTAATCACAGAAATGATTGCCACGGACAACCAGCCCTTTACAGTTGTTGCAGATAGTGGCTTCCAACGTTTGCTGGCAACAATAGAACCAAGATATTCAATGAAAAGTGAAAAATACTACCGCACAGACATGCTGGACAGCGTGTACAAAAAGGTTACACAGAAAATTAAGACCCTAATTGCAACAGAGAATGCTGGCCCCTATTTGTCCTTCACAACAGACTGTTGGTCTGGAGAAACAGAATCGCTTATGAGCCTAACATGTCATTTTATAGACAATAACTGGGAAAGGAAACAAGTCATTCTAAATGTCAAGGCTATGTCTGGCTCCCATACTGGGGACTATATCAGGGAGATGTTTCTTAGCATGCTCAATGATTGGGACATCAACCAAGACAGAGTGGTGCTTGTGCTGCGAGACAGTGGTGCCAACATGATTAAAGGCCTCAGACTGGCAGATATACCAGACTTAAGCTGCAGTGCACACACATTACAGCTTGTGGTGAAAGAGGGCATCAGCAGTCAGCGAGTAGTGGGGGACATCATTGCCAAATTAAAGACTTGTGCTACACACTTTAGCCACTCTGTGCTTGCAAAGCAGCGTCTTGGAGCCATCCAAAAAGATCTTGGCCTCCCCCAGCACAGCATCATTCAGGATGTTCCCACCCGCTGGAACTCCACATTGCACATGTTGCAGAGGATGCTGGAGCAGAAGCGTGCCCTGAATTTCTATGTAGCAGAACATGGCTTGTAATCAGAGTCTTTGAGTAAGGAATGCGTTGACCCTAATAACCCAGGCCTGGAGTGTGCCTTTGGCCGGCTGGTAGGTACGCCTGAAAGAGGGCATACCCTGAACAAGAAAAAGTACAATGAAAAGTATGAAAGCTGGGGGAATGGATGGGTGGGAACCCAGAAACCGATGCCGAACCCAGCACAGAGAGGGAGGGAGTCTTAAGTACTCTCAGACTCCTCCCACAAATACAGGCCGGCCTCCGGCCAGCCTTCTGACTTGTAATCAGAGTCTTCGAGTAAGGAATGCGTTGACCCTAATAACCCAGGCCTGGAGTGTGCCTTTGGCCGGCTGGTAGGTACGCCTGAAAGAGGGCAAAAGACACATATGCAGGTGAAGAGGGGTAGATAAGTGACCAAGAAGCAAAGCAGCCCGCGCCCGGATGGCAATCGTATGTATACCTGATAAGTAGCCGTTATGACTGGAGAAGCTACCGACTCGTGACCTGTGATAGAAGGAAGCCCCTGCAAAATGCGTGAAGCAGCCCTGCACTCGACCAATGCCCCGAGAAAGACTGGTTCGAGCCTGCGACAATCCATATGAGAGCCTGACACGCTTATGATAAGTGGACAATTGTGGGCAACAGAAACCAGAGCTGGCCCGAGAAGCCCCCGCAATAATCCCTTACAACGAAAGCTACAACCGGACACCAGAGACGTAGCCCCGTGAGAAAACCCCCCCAACCCCTGGCCTACCCATACTTGAGAGGAAAGTGAGCGGGTGAGTAGCAAAAACCTGACAACTAGCAGGAGCCTAAAGTGCTGGAAACCTGATGGACATGTTGACGGAGCAGAAGGATGAAGCCCTTGCGCTAAGGAACAACAAAAAACAAAAAAACTTACCTTGCCACCGGCAGGACTGACGAAATCGAGCAAAGGGTTAAATGACATCGATATGGCAGCTAACCCAAACCACCCCCCCCAAGTGCTGAACGCCAGACCATGGACAAGTACCTAATGACCAGTTTTGCAGGAGAGCAGCCCATAGTAACAATGCTACCAAACCTGCCACTAGGAACCTAAAAAGCCCAGCCCCCCACCTACCGCATGAAGGTAGAGAAACCAGACCAACCACCCCTGGAAAACCTGCATCCAGAAACTTGATTGGAAACGAAAGCATGACTGCCAGCTGAAGCCACAGAACTATGAAAAACCTGATGATGCAGCGATGAGCCCCGAAAGTAGGTCTGAAAGTACCCACCGTAGGGATGTCAGAGAACCAGGGATGGGTGATTCCACCCCCTCTGACAAGGAACACCCATT
Organism: Rana kukunoris; assembly: GCA_029574335.1. Lineage (NCBI taxonomy): Eukaryota > Metazoa > Chordata > Amphibia > Anura > Ranidae > Rana > Rana kukunoris. The sequence continues at coordinate 46,036,604 of CM056050.1, read as the reverse complement.
GCTCAGTCATGAACCAGAAGGCCTGATAGACTGGACCCAAAGGATGATGACATGGCCGCCAGAAATGGAAGAGCAGGAACTGGGGGTGCGCTGACACAACCTAGACAAGACAGAAAACACACATGAAACAACAAACGCCCTCTGTGCCTACCTAAGACCGCTGCGCATGAATGCCCCCGATGACACCCCAACCCAGTGTGACTGGCACGTGAGCCTGAGTAACCTGCCGCGCAGAGACAGACAATATAACTGAACACTCAGGGTTAGTGTACCCACGGACTGCTGTGGGTAATCGAGTATGTGTAATGAATGCACGTGCAACGTATGACGTATGTAAACAGGCGAGAAGATTGTGGTCAACAATCACTTAAAAACGAAACCTCAGCCTGTATGAATCTGTAGACGTGACAGATCCTGAGATGTGAGCACTAGCTAACCAACCCAGAAGCAACGTGGACAAAATACGAGACATAGTAACCACAAAGACAACGCCAAGACAAACCAACCCAGACAGGATTCGTGGGGGCAGTAAAGCTTTGACAGAAAATGAGGGGGACAGAAATCGTGGGGCGGCAGAACTGCTGAGCCTGAACACTTATGGCAAAACCTGGGGCAGAAAGGGTATGGGAGACCCGCTGAACCTGAATGCCGAGGCAAAACTTATAAGACAGAAACCTGGGGCAGAAATGGTATGAGAGCAACGCTGAGGCAAAACTAAAATGACAAAAACCTAGGCATAAATGGAATGAGAGCAACACTGAGCCTGAAATGCCGAGGCAGAAATGTAATGCCAGACAGAAATGACAGAAAAAACGTGGGGGCCGTAGTGCCCAGACAGAAACGTGGGGGCCGTAGTGCCCCGACAGAAACGTGGGGGCCGTAGTGCCCCGACAGAAACGTGGGGGCCGTAGTGCCCCGACAGAAACGTGGGCCGAAAAACTATGGAAGACAACGCTATGACGGAAAACCTGGAGCAGAAACGCTATGACAGAAACCTGGGGCAGAAACGCTATGACAGAAAACCTGGGGCAGAAACGCTATGACAGAAACCTGGAGCAGAAACGCTATGACAGAAAACCTGAGGCAGAAACGCTATGACAGAAAACCTGGGGCAGAAACCCTATGACAGAAACCTGGAGCAGAAACGCTATGACAGAAAACCTGGAGCAGAAATGCTATGACGGAAACCTGGAGCAGAAACGCTATGACAGAAAACCTGGGGCAGAAACGCTATGACAGAAACCTGGGGTAGAAACGCTATGACAGAAAACCTGGGGCAGAAACGCTATGACAGAAAACCTGGGGCAGAAACGCTATGACAGAAAACCTGGGGCAGAAACGCTATGACAGAAAACCTGGGGCAGAAACGCTGTGACAGAAAACCCTGGGGCAGAAACCCTATGACAGAAACCTGGGGCAGAAACGCTATGACAGAAAACCCTGGGGCAGAAACGCTATGACAGAAAACCCTGGGGCAGAAACGCTATGACAGAAAACCCTGGGGCAGAAACGCTATGACAGAAAACGTGGGGCAGAAACGCTTTGACAGAAAACGTGGGGCAGAAACGCTATGACAGAAACGTGGGGCAAAAACGCTATGACAGAAAACGTGGGGCAGAACGCTATGACAGAAAACGTGGGGCAGAACACTATGACAGAAACCCTGGGGCAGAACGTTGTGAAAGAAAACCTGGGGCAGAAACGCTAAGCAAGAAAACGTGGGGCAGAAACGCTATGCCAGAACCGTGGGGCAGAAACGCTATGACAGCAAACGTGGGGGCAGAACGCTATGACAGCAAACGTGGGGGCAGAACGCTATGACAGCAAACGTGGGGGCAGAACGCTATGACAGCAAACGTGGGGGCAGAACGCTATGACAGCAAACGTGGGGGCAGAACGCTATGACAGCAAACGTGGGGGCAGAACGCTATGACAGCAAACGTGGGGGCAGAACGCTATGACAGCAAACGTGGGGGCAGAACGCTATGACAGCAAACGTGGGGGCAGAACGCTATGACAGCAAACGTGGGGGCAGAACGCTATGACAGCAAACGTGGGGCAGAAACTGCTATGACAGAAAACGTGGGGCAGAAAATGCTATGACAGAAAACGAGGTGCAGAAACGTAAAGACAAAACCAGGGGCAGAAACGTAATGACAGAAAACCAGGGGCAGAAACGTAATGACAGAAAACCAGGGGCAGAAACGTAATAACAGAAAACCAGGGGCAGAAACGTAATAACAGAAAACCAGGGGCAGAAACGTAATAACAGAAAACCAGGGGCAGAAACGTAATAACAGAAAACCAGGGGCAGAAACGTAATGACAGAAAAACCAGGGGGCAGCCATGAATGTAATGACAGAATGCCGGGACAGAACCCCTGGAGTATGAACGATATGACAACACAGACTGGAAACGCTGAACAAGATGCTATGACAAACGCAAGGAAAACTGCCAGCGTGACTCCCCCCCCCCCCCCCCCCATCAAGCGTGACCACGGGAAAAAGGCCTCTCCCCCCCCCATGCTGCCAGCACGACCCCCCTCATGCAGACTGTGTGCGACCCCCTGCAGCAGAGAGGTGACCCACCCCCCCTACTCGCCGCCTGTGAGGTCTTGAGACAAGAGGATGTCCCCCCCCCTCTGCATGACCCAAGCATGCCCAGGATAGGATAAGTGGCTCCCCCTCCCACCAGCGTGAGCAGCAGCATGGGGAAGGAAAGCAAGCCAAACAATCCCCCACGTGGCTCCCCCTGCTTGCCAGCGTACCGACCGGGACCTTCCCCCCTCCCCCCGGCGTGAACACCGGGAGAAAGCGGCGGGCAGCTGCCTCCATACCGAAAGTGCCTCAGCAGTGAAGTTGCGGGCGGCCCCCCCTCCCCCCCCCGGCGAGCGGCTCCCTCCATACCAGAGGGAGCAAAGGAGCAGGCGAACGTCCTCCCCCGGCAGAGAACCCCGGAGAGGCGGCGGGCGGCTCCCTCTCCCCAGGAAGAGTAAGTGGGTGGACGGATGCCCCCCCATTGCATCAGCGTGCGCCCGGAGTACAGCACCCCGCCCCCCCCGCGTGAGCCTGGAAACAGACAGGGAGGAGGAGCGGGCAGCCCTGTAAGCTGCTCACGGCTGCCCGCATAGAATAACGAGCGGGCGGGTGGCCCCCCTCCCAGAAACCAGCATTAGCCCAGTTAAACCAGATACATGAGCGGGGGCGCCATAGCTGCGGCCGACCGCCGCTCTGTAGGGACAAAACCTGACAATCTCGGCAACGTGGGTGGGTGGATGAACCCGAAGCTGCTACCGCCCTCTGCAGGAAAAACCGGAAGTGACGTCCCCCCCCCAGAAACCGATGCCGAACCCAGCACAGAGAGGGAGGGAGTCTTAAGTACTCTCAGACTCCTCCCACAAATACAGGCCGGCCTCCGGCCAGCCTTCTGACAAGTTTACCACACCTCCAGCAGAACAATGGGATATCATCTCAAATTTAATAGATACACTGGGCCCTATTGAGGAAGCGACCTTGGATATCAGCAAGGCAGAGGCCTCCATCTCCTGCATTATCCCATGCATAGCTGTGCTGAAGATGGTGCTTCAGGCAGAGGGTCACACCACAAGGGGGATAAAAACACTTAGAGAAACCACGTGGCAAAGCTTGGAGAGACGGTTTTCTAAGATCGAGGATACCAAATGTTTGGTGCTGGCAACACTTCTTGATCCTCGATACAAGGGCCATGTATTTGCAGGGGACACAGTCGGCAAAGCAAAAACTTGGCTGCGAGAAGAGTACGCCAGCATTGTGTCCGAGCAACAAAAAAGTAGAGATGAAGGACCAGAACCAAAACGGACCAGGACAAGGGTAGAAGAGGAGGAGGAACAATAAATAAATCGGCCTAAAATATCGGCCGCAAAAATCGGCCATCGGCCTCCCCGATTTCTAAATATCGGCATCGGCATCGGCCATAGAAAAACCCATATCGGTCGACCTCTATTTAACACCCCTCTTTTTTTAGGCTCCACCTGTTCCTATAAAATGGCCAAGTGCTTTCAGGGCCCCTCCCCTGAAAGCATCCCCACCCTGGCCCTCCCACCCAGGGTCGCTATGTGGGGTCTCTGGCGGCGGCTTTGTGGTCCAAGCATAAATTAACCCTGGGCTCTGAGATTTAATGGGTTACAGGGGTTACATTCATAGATCTCAGGAGTTCATGCTGGGACTTTTAGTCCTTCACTAGCTGAGGGACCCTTAACTAGTGAAGGACTACAGGTCCCAGGCATGAACCCAGGAGATCTACAGGGTTACATTCTTGTATCTAAGAGGTTCATGCTGAAACTTGTAGTTGTACACTTTTGGGACCCCCCCCCTCAAAGTTGAGGACTACAGCTAGGTCCCAGCATGAACCCCTCAAAGTTGAGGACACATCACACCCCCCTTACCTCGCAGTCCTTCTGATCCAGCACCCCTCTGGCTCTGATCAGCTCCTGATCCCCCACCTCCAGCTTCTGCTCCATGATATGCACTTGTTTCTCCCATTCAATCTTCTTACTGTTCACCATAATGTCAATCTGCTTCATCAGTTCCTCCAGATCGTTTTCACAGGCTAAATCACTGGGACACCGAGGGGAAAAAGCAGAATATAAAGTGAGACTTTACCGAACATGTTATGTTTTTGATAAGGTGGGGGAAGGTTTAGTACTTCCCATACGTTATTAATGCTAGCTATAATCACAACTAGAGAGATGTCCAAATGTTTCCTATTCCAGCAAGCTATCTTCTGGAGGATGTCTATGCAGACGAAACACGTCAGTTCGGAGCTTAATTGCTGACGTCAGAGCGCATGCATGCTTGATTGAGCAATGTGCTTTCTATTACATGTGGTTTTATCTTTGTCTCTTGTGAGTATAATTCGTAGCCAAGAGGTTGATGCACTTCAGTTTTCCTTTGCTCTCGCTAATGCCAATTGGGATTTTACTGGAGCCACCATTGCTGCAGATTGCTCATTGCTTTTAGGGATTTAAACTTCTAAGGTTACTGTGGCTAAAATTTAGGCCGAAAGGCCAGAAAGCTGCCATCTTTCACCTTAAAAGGGGTATTAAACCCTTGTGTTTTTTTTTACCTTAATGCATCCTATGCATTAAGGTGAAAAAACACCTTGCTGTGTCTGCCCCCCCCCCCCCTTTTACTTACCTGAGCCCGGAATTTCCGCGGGCACGATCCCGTGTCGCTCTCTTCATGGCTTCTCGGCTCTTCATTGGATAGATTGATAGCAGCGCAGCCATTGGCTCCTGCTGCTGTCAATCAAATCCAATGACGCAGCTGCCAGGGGGTGGGGCCGAGTCATACACTCGGCGGCTATGGACGTTGAGTGTATGACATGGGAGCATGCCTGCAAGGTAACCCCCTAAGGAGAGAGCTTCCCATAGGGGGTTAGCTCTTGTGGGGAGGAGCCATGAGAGCCATTGTGGGACCCCAGAAGCGGACGATCAGGACCACTGTGCAAAACGAACTGCACAGTGGAGGCAAGTATGACATGTTTGTTAGTGGTGCAACGGATCGTCATTGATCTGTGACCCGAATGGGTCAACATGTTCGGATTGGCACACCACGTGATCCGCAGAGCTCCGCTGCCTCGTCCATAGCATATAGGAAAGGCCACGGCTTTGGCCTAGTTCCAGAGCGGTGGCCATCTGGGTACACCCGGCGGCGGCCTAGGGGGGGAGATGTGGATATTACAGTGAGGGGATCCCACCGATCCGAAAAATTATCCGATCCACGACTGATCCAAACCGTGAGTTTTTTGATCCGTTGCACCCCTAATTGAACCCATAGTATCACTTTAAGGCCACCTGGAAGTTGTCAGGCATTGTTCTGTACATAGGTGCTGTTGACCTCTCAGGTTTGGGGGTTTAGACCTTCTGCACTGTGGATTGCTAGCACATGTAGTTCACACATCAATTGATTAGAATATCCATTTCATGCCCAGAAATCTAATTTTATAATGTTGTGCGGTTAGTACTTCATGTCACTGTATGAATGTCAGTAGATTTATTGTGGTTTGACGGTTATTAAAAAAAAATATATATATTTCTTTATCGTACATCACGGGACACAGAGCGCATAGCCATTACACATGGGTTATATGGGTACCTTCAGGTGATGGACACTGGTGTAATCAATTTCACAGGAAGTTTCCTCCCTATATAACCCACTCCCACTGGGAGTGCTTCAGTTTTTTCGCCAGTGTCTTAGGTGTTGGTCACGTCTAGCTGTCCCTCGGAAGTCTCGGGACCCAGGATAGCTAGCCGGATCCGTCCGAAGTGCTTCAAAGCCAAGGTGTACGGTACCCGGGCCCTGCTTGCGTGGGGTTTTGCCTATAATGCCTCTCCTTGGAGGACTGGATTCTGGGCTCCAGTGCCTTAGTCTCTTCCAAGAACTAAACGCTACTGATGCCAGGATGCTATATAGGTCCAGCTGTGTGGGTTTCTTAAGGTCCAAGACAATACCCACGGAGATGGGGGAAGATTGGGCCTCTTGCATTTTGCCTTAGATCTGGCAGTATCTGAGTCGGTGCAACCTTGGGCTCCAGCTAACGGGCATTGGTGTGGCAATACTCACAGGACTTCCTCGGTATTGCCGCCTTCTCGGGCGTATGGAAATTTGAAATTTTTTACCATAGCCTGTTCTTATTAATGGTTCGCTTCTAGCTACAACAGTTGGGTGTTGGCTATAGGGGTGTCTCAAGGTTGTGCAATGGCTCCCAAGGGATCAGGACCAGCAAAGGCTGCAAAAGGTGCCAAAAAACAAAAGGGGTCTCCGTCGGGGTCAGAGGATTTGGGCCAGGCTCCAGCGGTCCTATCCTCACCAGATAGACCACCGAACAGCATGTTGCAGGAGCCATTGAGGGTGCTAGGGGCAGAGGCGGCCCCCAATCAACCCATTCCCGTTTACGTTACGGAAGAAATGCTAGCGACCACCCTGGGTGGGCTAGAGGAAAGGTTAACTGCTTTAATTGCCCGCTCTTTGCCAGGAGGTAAGCGGGCTAGATCCCCGTCACCTAGATTGGTGTTTTCAGATGCAGATGTCCTCTCTTTGGAGGAATTGGACCCACAAGGGGATCAAGCAGACCCGAGTCCCGATGGTTCAGACATTGAGGGTTCCACTGTAGATGAATTTTTTTCGGCTTCTCAAGCAGAGAGCCTGTGGATCCAGTCTCTGACAGATATGGTTCGCACTGCTTTTAAACCTCCAACAGCTCCGCGGGTATTCACAAAGGTGTTAGCCCCGGTGCTAGCCGTCCTAAGGACAGAAGGCATTTTGGTCCTGGCATACCTGGACGATCTTCTGGTTATCGACAGATCAGGTTCCAACCTCAATCATGCAGTAGTTCGCACAGTTCGGCATGTTGAGGAATTCGGGTGGATTGTGAACCAAGAAGAGGCTGACTATTCGCCTATGTATGCGACTGCTGGGGAAGATGGTGGCCGCCTTCGAGGCAGTGCCCTACGACCAGATATCTCCAGGCAGCCATTCTCTCTGCTTGGAACAAGTCCATCCAGGCGTTAGATCGTCCGTTAGTTCTCTCCCCAGGGGTCTGGCGCAGCCTGTTCTGGTGGCTGGTCCCTCAAAATTTGTCAAAGGGGAAATCCTTTTGCCCCATCACGTGGAAGATAGTAGCCACGGATGCCAGCCTGTCAGGTTGGGGGGCAGTTCTAGAAGGACAGACCCAGCAAGGGCAGTGGTCGGAGGCAGAAAGACTGCTTCCCATCAATATCCTAGAGATCAGAGCTGCTCGGCTGGCCCTGGTCGCCTGGACTCTTCCCCTTCAGGGTCTGGCAGTAAGGATACAGTCCCACAATGCCACTGCGGTGGCATACATAAACCACCAGGGGGGCACGAGGAGCCTAGCGGCCCAAAGGGAAGTAAACCGGATTTTCTCATGGGCCGAAGCCCATGTACCCTGCATCTCGGCGGTGTTCATCCCAGGGATAGACAATTCTCAGGCAGATTTTTTGAGCCGTCAACAGTTGCTCCCGGGGGAGTGGTCTCTTCACCCCCAGGTATTCCAAGAGATTTGCCAAAGATTCAGAGTTCCAGATGTGGACATTATGGCAACGAGATCCAACAAAAAGTTGGACAAATTCATATCCCGAGCCAGGGATCCCTCGGCCTACGGGACCGATGCGTTGGTTTGCCCCTGGCACCAGTTTCTCTCCTGTATGCGTTCCCTCCACTGCAGATGATTCCCCGCCTTCTACGGAGGATCAGGGTGGAGCGCAGGCCTGTGATCCTGGTGGCCCCAGCCTGGCCCAGGAGGGCTTGGTATGCACCCATCGTGAGGATGTCAGTAGGGGCGCCGTGGCCACTCCCCCTGCGCCCAGATCTGCTGTCTCAGGGCCCAATCTGCCACCCTGCTTCACAGCAGCTAAATTTGACGGCTTGGCGGCTGAATCCCTAATTCTTAAGGGCAGAGGCCTCTCAGCTAAGGTCATATCTACGTTGATTCAGGCTAGGAAACCAGTCTCTAGAAATATTTATTACAGAGTCTGGAGGACCTATGTGGAGTGGTGCGAGTCTCAAAAATGGCATCCTCGAAAGTTTTTTATTGACAGGATCTTGCGATTCCTCCAGGTTGGCGTTGACAAAGGGTTGGCTCTTAGTACTCTAAAGGGGCAGGTGTCGGCTTTATCGATATAGTTTCAAAGACCCTTGGCCACCCATTCGCTTATGAAAACCTTCTTGCAGGGGGTCTTGCATGTGAATCCCCCTATTAGAGCTCCCCTCTGCCCCTGGAATTTAAATCTGGTCTTGTCAGCTTTACAAAGACAGCCGTTTGAACCTCTGACAGAAATCCCTCTTGTGCTACTAACCCGAAAGTTGGTTTTCTTGGTGGCTATGGCTTCGGCCAGAAGGGTTTCCGAGCTGGCAGCCTTGTCATGCAGGGAGCCATACCTTATTCTGCATAAGGACAGAGTGGTTCTGCGTCCTCAACCTTCTTTCCTTCCTAAGGTCATATCCAGTTTCCACTTGAATCAGGACCTAGTCCTACCATCCTTCTTTCCTACTCCCCAGTCCAGAGAGGAAAGACTGCTTCATACTTTGGACGTGGTTCGAGCCATGAGGGTCTATCTCAAGGCTACAGAGAAGATTCGGAAAACAGATGTGCTTTTTGTTCTTCCGGATGGCCCCAAGAAGGGTCAGCCGGCTGCCAAGTCTTCCTTGGCTAGGTGGATTAAGCAGCTGATTTTTCAGGCCTATGGTCTGAAGCGCGTTCCACCTCCCTTATCAGTTAAGGCTCATTCTACGAGGGCCATGAGTGCCTCCTGGGCAGCACACCATCAGATCTCTATGGCACAGGTTTGCAAGGCGGCAACCTGGTCTTCCGTACATACGTTTACTAAATTTTATAGGTTGGACGTCGCAAAGGGTACGGACGCAGCTTTTGGGCAGGCGGTCCTACGGGCAGCAGTATAGAATCCTCTGGCCCGGTTCACGCCCCCTTTTTTCTGTTGGTGGAGCTACTTTACTTCCTGATAATTTTTTTGTTTGGCTATTCTTGGCCTTACGGTCTCCCTCCCTTCATAGAGCATTGCTTTAGGACATCCCAAGTGTAATGGCTATGCGCTCTGTGTCCCGTGATGTACGATAAAGAAAAAAGGATTTTTAATAAACAGCTTACCTGTAAAATCCTTTTCTTGAAGTACATCACGGGACACAGAGCTCCCACCCCTCTTTTGGGGAACATTGGGTAACCTCGGAGGAATTGCTTGCTACAAAACTGAAGCACTCCCAGTGGGAGGGGGTTATATAGGGAGGAAACTTCCTGTGAAATTGATTACACCAGTGTCCATCACCTGAAGGTACCCATATAACCCAAGTGTAATGGCTATGCGCTCTGTGTCCCGTGATGTACTTCAAGAAAAGGATTTTACAGGTAAGCTGTTTATTAAAAATCCTTTTTTTAATAACATGCTTTTGGAGGAAAAAAAATAAATCTATCTAAAGATAGTTTTCCATTTAACTGTATGAACTGTATGATTGTATTGGTTCTGATATTGAAGTTTTACTACCCTGACGGGTTATTATTTTAAATAGGAAAACTTCATTTTGTTTGCAAATATTGAAGATTCTAACTACCAGCAGGAAAGGTCCTTACATTTAAAGAGCACCTGTCATTTCAGATCCATCATGGCTGTTAGCGGGCATCCACTCACATGCTGTGTCACTGCAGCATCACCAGCCATTCCATTACAGTGAATGGGACTGTTGGTGAGTCAACAGCGGGTCAAAGGAGGAGCCACTGCGGGACAGAGATGATGTTTCTCTTTGAAAATTATAATTTTAAATCAAGTTAATTTAAATCAAGCCTTTTTACTTGTGATTTAAATCAAATCCACCCTGCCACTATTTGTTTGGGTACGCTCCTCTCATGGTAGCAACATCCCAGTTTGGGTACGTGTCAGGGCTGGGCTCAGCCCTTTCTTCTCTGCGCTGGCCGCTCAGCTGTCTGCTAATTGCCAGCTCCCATCTCTCCACAGTGACTCACCTGTTGACGATTTCCTGCTTGTCAGTCTTGCCTACTTAAGCCATCCAGCCCAGATGATCTCTGCCTTCGCCTTGGTCAACATCACAGAGACCATCTCCAGCGTTCCTGTTAAACACTTACTTGGCTGCAGAGGCGGCTCTTTAATTAGGCATATTAGGAGGTCGCCTAAGGCCTCGCACTCACAGGGGCCTCCTAATTTGCCTCTGTTTGAATTTTTTTTAACACGTTATGGGCATGGTGGGGCCCCCGTGTCTCAAGTTTGCTTAAGGCCTCACAAAGCCTAGAGTCGCCTCCGCTTGGCTGACATTCCTTCTGGCTCCAGATTCTGCTTGCTTTTCCACTACGTTGATCCCTGGCTTCCTGACTTTCTGGCTTGTCTGACTATCTGTTTCGATTACCGAACTTTGGCTATATTATGACTACGTTTGTTCCATTTACTTTTATTATTAAACAAGTGTGATTTAACTGTACTTCTTTCTCGGTCTGATTCATGGTAGTAATATCCCAGTTTGGGTATATACTTTGCAGACATGTATACAGTATAGAAACCGGGAGATGACTACTTACCCCATCATCCTTTGTACCCTCAAAATACTGTTGGGTTGTCTTAGTCTTTACTTGGCTCTCCAACCTGTGACACAAAGATATCACCATGAGTTCATTCTTCATAGTACAGCTCCTGACACATTTTAATTTCCTACCACCAGCCATAAAATAATCATCCCTCCTCATTGTAACACGGCATCTTTCCGCATAACACAGACGTGTCTTTCTTTCAATCCAGACATCCCAGTCCATCACACAGACTTTATTCACATCAGTCTCCCCGCATTGCTGCAACATGGTATAGAACATGCGCCAAAGGTGCCGCTACTCCTCCTTGGCACACTTTAAAAAATGTCAAACAACACTTCCGAAATATGCTGAAAATGGGAAAAACTGAAAGTCCACCCCTTTCCGTTAGGCTGACCAATATTATGCAATATGATTGTACAATCTTCTGCAATACAAGGGTCAGACCGATTTGATGCCAATTAACCACTTAAGGACCCGCTCCTGTACATATACGTCTGTATTTTAAAAGATGGATATCTCGGTAACGGCAGCAGCTGCTGCCACAACTGAGATATCCATCTTTTCAGTGAGCGGTCCTGTAAACGATAACGGTTGTCTCCTCGGCGGATTCGCCGCAAGATCACAGTTATCGGCGGCAGGAGAGGCCCCCCTCCCGCCACTCTCCGCCGCTTACCGGAGCTGTCGGCAGTGGCTGGGATCCTTTCCTCTCCTCGGCTGGGATACGAGTGAGGGCAAGATGGCCCCCACCCGTAGCAGGGCGGAAGCGACGTCAAAATGTCACTTCCGCCCATGCTTCTTAAAGTGACATTTTCTTGTTGTCATATTTTTAAATGACAGTTTTTATTTTTTTGCCTTTTAGTCCAAATATAGGATCTGAGGTCTTTTTGACCCCAGATATCATATTTAAGACCAGTCATGCTTTTTTCTATTACAAGGGATGTTTAAATAATATAAATAAATAAGAAAACAAAACAAAAAATGTTTTAAACCCCCCGTCCCGACGAGCTTGCACGCAGAAGCGAACGCATACGCGAGTAGCGCCCGCATATGAAAACGGTGTTCAAACCACACGAGTGAGTTATCACAGCGATTTGTAGAGTGAGAGCAATAATTCTACACCTTCTCTGTAACTTAAAATATGCAACCTATAGAATTTTTTTAAAGTAGCCTATGGAGATTTTTAAGGTTAAAAGTTTGAAACCATTCCACGAGCGGGCACAATTTTGAAGCGTGACATGTTGGGTATCATTTTACTCGGTGTAACATTATCTTTCACAATAAATAACAAAAAAATGGGCTAACTTTACTGTTTTCTTATTTTTTCATTTAAAAAGTGATTTTTTCCCAAAAAAAGTGCACTTGTAAGACCGCTGAGCAAATACGGTGTGACAAAAAGTATTGCAATGACCACCATTTTATTCTCTGGGGCAGGGGTGGCAAACTCAAACTCATCGGGGGCCGCATTAGCAATATGGTTGCCCTCAAAGGGCCGGTTGTATCTGTAGGACTATGTGTTCACTATTATCATAAATAATTGTCACTGCATTACTGGTTTTATGGAGCGCAGGCCTTAGGAGTTTGCTGCGTACGGAATGCAGGATACAGGAGTAGGCTATGGACCGTGTGCAATATCTGACCTCTGCACCCTCCTTAAATCCTCCCATCCACCCTGGGATGAGATGGGGTGGGATGGGATGGGGTGGTATAGGATGGGGTGGGGTAGAATGGGAAGGGGTGGGGGTGGAGTGGGATGAGATGGGATGGGGGTGGAGTGGGATGAGATGGGATGGGATGATGGTGGAGTGGGGTATGATGGGGGTGGATAGGATGGGATGGGGATAGGATGGGGGTGGGGTGGGGTGGAGTGGGGTAGGATGGGATGGAGACAGGATGGGATGGGATAAGATGGGATGGGGTTTTGTGTGTGTGTGGATGTCTTCCAGATCTCACTCATGACCAATAGAGCACACAGTAAGTATCCATGCCCCCAACCCTTGTGTGTTGTAACTTGCACTGACCTGCTGCTGCACGATGACTGCTTCCTCCACCGGCTCGCTATTGCTAGAGATCATAACCTCCCCCACCTCCTGTGTGTTCACTGCACTGCCGCTGCCTCTTTCTGAGCTGTGATGAACGAGGGGACACTTGTACCTGCGAGAGCCTGTACGATGTAACCTGGGCTAATCCTGTGCCCCTCACCCGCTACACCGCTGTCTTCACTCTGCAGAAAAGTATCCTCTGACAGTCACATGGCGCTCGGAGATGGAAAGGACACTTCACCAGGGGTAAACACATACCCCCAGCCCGCACACATATCTGCTAGTATTCCAGGCTCAGCAGCATCCCCTCAATCCCGGAAATGAATACAGTGACAGACAGAGATAGTGAGAGAGGGGAGGTGAGGTGACAGGGGCAGGTTCTGTGCCGGCTGGTAAAAACACTCTCCAGAAAGCCTGCATAGAGGAAGCCACCATCCGGTCTGAATGTGTTTCCGGGTTTCGAGCGCGCTGAAAACCAGACACATGACTCAAAAACCGAACGGAGGATGTTAACTTGTGTTGCCTGGGAGACCTGCTGGTCGTTGCGCGGGCCACATGGCAAGGTCTGGCGGGCCGGATTCGGCCCACGGGCCTTGTGTTTGCCACCCCTGCTCTAGGGTGTTAGAAATATATATATATAATGTTTGGGGGTTTTAAGTAATTTTCTAGCAAAAAAAAAGTTTTAATTTTGTAAACACCAATTCTGAAAAACAGGGAATGTCCTTAAGTGGTAAAATGTACTGTATGTCCTGGTGATACAAAGTTTTATTCAGTGGTGCACCGAATAGAAATTTTAGTGCAGAAACTGGAAAATGCAGGATGCACTTTGACAAAAACCGAAACCGGAAATGACCGTTTTACATAAATAAAAAATAATACAGTATATTTTCTATATATAAAATTGTATTATATGCAACTTTTTGATTAATATCATGAATTTAAATAAATATGAATTTATTGTCGGCCATTATCGGCATCTTTAGCGCAAGAAAAGCTAAAAACAAATGCATCCCACCACCGTGCACACCCGGCAGACTTTCCTACGCATGCAGGAGCGCCAGGTCCAGTCTCGTAAGAAGAAAGGTCCCCATCTTGACTGGCCGCTGACACAGGAGGAGCTACTGGAGGAAGCCAAGATCACAGAGGAGATCAACAGCCGCTCACTAGAGAATTACGAGCGCCTAGAAGCCGACAAGAAGAAGCACGTTCAGAAGAAGAGGCGATGTGTGGGGCCGACCATCCTCTATCACTGTGTGACCATGCCGCTCATCGCCAACCTCAACGTGAAGGAGGAGAACGTGGACGTGGAGGGTTTGGAACAGGAGCAGATGGGGGATTCCTCCACTGGACCCCCTGCGAGCAAATGTTCCCGCACCTTCATCACCTTCTCCGACGACGAAGACTTCGAGCAGATCTTCCCCAGGACCAAAGCCAAGATGCCCATCCGAGAGGTGTGCCTGGTCACCCACAAACCGGCCCAGTACCGGGACCCCATCCCCGACATCCCCTACTACAACGCCCGCTCCTTCAAGATCATCCGCGAGGCCTATAAGAAGTACATCACCGCTCACGGTCTGCCCAACACCGCCATGGCCGGCACCATGGGCCCGGGCGCCGCAGCGCCCGACTCGGGACAACGCAGCATGCGGCAGAAGATCGTTATAAAGCAGAGCGTTCCGGTTACATAATGCCGTGGGGTTTTTATAGACGTTTATGAGGGGCCGTCGGATGGTCCAGATCTGCTCATTAAATCATGATGACCATAAGGGGCGGTACAGGCATTACACCTGTAAGGGGCCCGATGGTCCCCAGGGCCCCTTACAGGATCCACCCCCCCTCGCTTATCTCACCTCAGGAGAGAAGAGATTACATTTGTTATTTTTTCGTCAGCATCTGCCCCTCCCCCGGTTCCCTCTCTGCTCCAGGGGGCCCTGCCTAAAGCTGTGTAAATTTGTGATAGCTGCCCTGATGACCATTAGTGGACAGTTGGACCTTTTCCATAGCAGATCAGTTGTGTTTTTTTATTTTTTTGTCTTGTCTGTCATTTAGTATTTAATAAACTGATTTGCAGCCTAAAAAAATAAAAAAAATAAAAAAATAAAAATGCATCGCTTTAAATTCTCTGTATGTCTTCACACTGGTCCATTGCGCTTTCATTGTGGTGTTAAAAATCAAATGTACCGCCCTTTTGAAATGCATTGAAAACACAGCAAGAACGCATCGATAACACACCCGTGTAAAGCTTGGTTCAAAACCTATGCAGTTTGAGTTTGGTCGTATCTGTAGTTATTTTTGTTGTGCGTTTTTTGCACACGTGAATTTACAGCGATTTGCGTCTTGCATTTTTTGTTGTTTTTGCCCAATTTGTTGTCCAGCAGATAAAATAATAAAAAAACGTGGCCATAACGCACTACACGCTTTTCTGCAGTTTCTTCACTGAAATCGTTTGAACCATTTTGCGTTTAAAAAAGGTCCCTGACCCTTTCCAAAGGGGAAGCCCCTGAACAAAGCATAGGATGTATGTTAAATGAACTGTAGTGCATTTTTGCAAAAATCACAAAAAAAAAAAAAAAAATCGCATAGGTGTGAACCAGGCCTTATGGTTTTTTGATGTGGTTTTTGAGTCACAATTATCTGCAAAAATCAGTGCATTGATTATAAGCGCAGCCCCCATCAGAGGTGACCACCACAGCTGCCAATCAGTGCTCATCAGTAGCGTCTGTCAGTGCCACTTCACAGATGCCAGTGCCCATCAGTAATGACTGTCAATATCTCCTCATCAGTGCTGCCCATCAGTGCCATCTATTAATGCCCATCAGTTCTACCCATCAATTCTACATTATAGTGCCTCCTCAGTGCAGGAGAAAACAACATTTTCTCAACAAAAGAAAAACGTTTTTATCCCTAAAGCGGAGCTCCACCCAGGAAAACAACATTTTACAATGTTGTTTAAAAAATAAAAAATAAAAAAACCTGAAAAAATAAATAAAAAAATACTCACCCGAAATAGCTGTTGCTATGCGGAAGTCCGTAATCTGCCTCTTCCACTCCGCGGTGTGTTTTCTTCTTCTCCTTCTCCTTGTGAATGGGGCGCGCTGCTTTCTGGGAACTGTGTGTGTTCTCAGAGAGCAGCGCGCCCATTCACAAGCCAGCGTGAGACTCACGCAGGCGCAGTAGGAAATGGGCAGTGAAGCCGTACGGCTTCACTGCCTGTTTCCCCTAGTGTGAATGGCGGCGCGGGACCCAGAGCGATCGTGGGACCGGCATCGGGGGGGGCCCGTCAGCGCGGGCGCCTAGGACAGGTAAGTGTCCTTATTTAAAGTCAGCAGCTACACTGTTAGTAGCTGCTGACTTTAAAAAAAAAAAAATTCGCGGCTGGAGCTCCTCTTAAAAAAAAATGTCAGACTTTTTTAGTTTGTTTAGCAAAAAATAAAACTGCAGGATGCATTTAAAAAATACCACCCAAAGAAAGCTCTATTTGTGGAAAGAAAATGATAGAAATTTCACGCGGGTACAATGTTGCATGACCACGCAATTGTTATTTAACCACTTTGCAACCGCCCTCTGCCGAAAGTACGGCTACAGGGCTATTGCTTAATTCTAAGTGGCCGTTAATTAACGGCCTCTCAGAATCGCGCTCCCGCGCGCCTCCTGAGGCGCGCACACGGGAACATCCGTGACCGCCGGGTCCTGCGGACCCGGCGCATCACGGTAAATCGCCGCTGATAGCGGCGGTTTACCACGTGATCGCTCCGTCCAATGACGGAGCGATCACTTGTCAACAAAGCGGCGTCATGTGCTGACGCCGGTTCCTCCCTCCTCTCTCTGTACCGATCGGTACAGTGTGAGAGGAGAGGGGAGGGAGCGGATGGCAGCGGCAATGCTGCAGGCTGGATCTGTGACAAATGTAGTCACAGATCCATCCATCCCTCCCTCCCTGCTCAGCCATCCCTGCTGCACATACTCTGCAATGCTGGGCAATAGTCATCTGGGCAATACTCTGGGCAATACTCTGGGCAATACAGCGCCCCTGTCCCCGCGAGCTCGCATGCAGAAGCGAACGCATACGCAAGTCCCGCCCACATATAAAAACGGTGTTCAAACCACACATGTGAGGTATCTTTATATAATGTTTTGGTGTTCTATGTATTTTTCTAGCAAATAAA
Organism: Rana kukunoris; assembly: GCA_029574335.1. Taxonomy (NCBI): domain Eukaryota; kingdom Metazoa; phylum Chordata; class Amphibia; order Anura; family Ranidae; genus Rana; species Rana kukunoris. The sequence goes on along the minus strand of CM056050.1, from coordinate 46,019,293 downwards.
TGATGATTTTTACATGTAGGAGAGAAATGTCAGAATTGGCCTGGGTGCTCCCTGCATGTTGGGCCTCTGTATGTGGCCGCACTGTGTAAAAGTCTCACACATGGGGTATCGCCATACTCGGGAGGAATAGCAGAATGTGTTTTGGGGTGTAATTTGTGGTATGCATATGCTGTGTGTGAAAAATAACCTGCTAATATGAAAATTTGATGAAAAAAAAAAAAATCTTGATTTTGCAAAGAATTGTGGGAAAAAATTACAACTTTAAAAAACTCACCAGGCCTCTTTCTAAATACCTTGGAATGTCTTCTTTCCAAAAAGGGGTCATTTGGGGGGTATTTGTACTTTTATGGCATGTTAGGGTCCCAAGAAATGAGAGAGGATGTCAGTACATCAGGTGTGATGAAATTGATCAATTTTCAGTAATTGGTACCATAGCTTGTAGACCCCATAACTTTCCCCCAGACTAAATAATATCCAACATTTTTTATTTTTTTTACCAAAGATATGTAGCAGTATACATTTTAGGCCAAATTTATGAAGACAAATTACTTTTTTGCAAAATTTTATAATAGAAATGAAGAAAAATTATTATTTTTTGCAAAATTTTGTTCTTTTTTCATTTATAGCAAAAAAAATAAAAACCGCAGAGGTGATAAAATACCACCAAAAGAAATCTCTATTTGTGGGAAAAAAAGGACAAAAATTTCATTTGGTTATAGTGTTGTATGACTGAGTTATTGTCATTCAAACTGTGAGAGCACCGAAAGCTGAAAATTGGTCTGGTTATTAAGGGTGTTTAAGTGCCCAGTAGTCAAGTGGTTAAAGTGTGACAGAGCTGGAAGCTGAAAATTGTCCTGGTCAGGAAGGGGGGAAAGTGCCTGGTTTTGAATTGGTTAAACTATTGACGCTCCTCGCAGATACCACTGCTTGTGGAAGAGAATTCCACATCCACAGTAAAGAAGCCGTAGTTTAAGGTGGAAATGCTTCTCTTCCAGTTTCAAGGAATGGCCGCATGTCTTTAACCACTTGTCCTCTGCCCACCGTCAAATGACGGCGGGCGGAGGACTCCATTATCCTGACATCACGTCATAGGACGTGATGTCCCTTTAAAGCCGCGGGCGGGCGCGCGCGCGTGCCGCCGGCGGCGTGCGCGCGCACACCCGCCGCTCTGCGGGGATCCCGTGCGAGTGCCCGGCGGCAACGATCGCCGCCGGGCACACGCGATTGCTCAGTAACTGAGCGGGGACGTGCAGCTCTGTATGTAAACACAGAGCTGCACGTCCCTGTCAGGGAGAGAGGAGAGCGGTTGTGTCCCTTGTACATAGGGACACAATCGGTCACCTCCCCCAGTCACCCCCCCTCCCCCCACAGTTAGAACACTCATAAGACACACATTTAACCCCTTCCCCGCCCCCTAGTGGTTAACCCCTTCACTGCCAGTCACATTTATACAGTAATCAATGCATATTTATAGCATTGTTCACTGTATAAATGTAAATGGTCCCAAAAATGTCAGAAAAGTGTCCGAAGTGTCCGCCATAACGTCGCAGTCCCAATAAAAAAAAAAAAAAAAAAAAAAAAAAAAAAAAAAAAAATCGCAGATCGCCGCCATTAATAGTAAAAAAAAAAAAAAAAAAAAAGCCATAAACTATCCCCTATTTTGTAAACACTATAAATTTTGCGCAAACCAATCGATAAACGCTTATTGCATTTTTTTTTTTTTACCAAAAATATGTAGAAGAATACGCATCGGTCTAAAGTGAGGAAAAATAAAGAAAAACGTATATATTTTTTGGGTTATTTATTATAGCAAAAAGTAAAAAATATTGCATTTTTTTAAAAATTGTTGCTCTATTTTTGTTTATAGCGCAAAAAATAAAAACCGCAGGGGTGATCAAATACCACCAAAAGAAAGCTCTATTTATGGGAAAAAAAGGACGCCAATTTTGTTTGGGAGCCACGTCGCACGACCGCGCAATTGTCAGTTAAAGCGACGCAGTGCCGGAAGCTTAAATTTTGTCTGGGCAGGAAGGGGGTGTAGGTGCACAGTAGGCAAGTGGTTAAAGGGGTTGTAAAGGTACGATTTTTTTCTCCCCTAAATAGCTTCCTTTACCTTAGTGCAGTCCTCCTTCACTTACCTCATCCTTCCATTTTGCTTTTAAATGTCCTAATTTCTTCTGAGAAATACTCTCTTCCTGCTCTTCTGTCTGTAACTCACCACCGTAATGCGAGTCTTTCTTCCTGGTGTGGAGTGTCGTGCTCGCCCCCTCCCTTGGACTACAGGAGAGTCAGGACACTCTCTACATTGCAGATAGAGAAAGGAGCTGTGTGTTAGTGGGCGTCCTGACTCTCCAGTAGTCCAAGGGAGGGGCGAGCACGACACTCCACACCAGGGAGAAAGCCTCGCATTACGGTGTGTAGTTACAGACAGAAGAACAGGAAGTGAGGATTTCTCAGAAGAAATAAGGACATTTAAAAGCAAAAAATGGAAGGATGAGGTAAGTGAAGTGGACTGCACTAAGGTAAAGGAAGCTATTCAGGAAAAAAAAAAATGGACCTTTACAACTCTTTTAAAGTGGTTGTTAATCCCCCCCACAAAAAAACTGCAAGACAAAAAGGCATAATGAGCTAGTATGCATAGCATACTAGCTCATTATGTATTACTTACCTCGGATCGAAGCCCCTGCAGTGGTCCTCAACACCACCTCCGGCCGCAGACATTTCTCCCAGAGCTTACTTCTGGGTATTGCAGCTCTGATGCTGTGATTGGCGGGAGCCGCCCATAACAGGATGTCTATCTGAAACAACGACGTGCCATTGCTTCAGTGCGCATGTGCCGATGACTTCATGCAGGCACAAGGGGATATCTCCCAAACTGTGCAGGTTTAGGAGAGATCCAGGGTAGCTACAGGTAGGCCTTAAAGTGGAGTTCCACCCATTTTTTTATGTTTGTCTGTGCTGCATGCCCTAATCTCATAGTGTTCAGAACGGACAATTTTTATTTATTTTGTTACTTGTAAATACCTTTATTTTGTAGTCCTTCATTACTTCCTCCTCCTTATTAGCCTAGGCCAGTGATATGCAATTAGCGGACCTCCAGATGTTGCAAAACTACAAGTCCCATCATGCCTCTGGGTGTCATTCTTGTGGCTGTCAAAGTCTTGCTATGCCTTATGGGATTTGTAGTTCTGCAACAGCTGGAGGTCCGCCAATTACATATCCCTGGCCTAGGCTATTAAGTCACAAGGCTATCTGCAAGGGTTTCTGGGATAGGCGGTTCCCAGTAGTCCTTGCAAACCTGACTGAAACCTATTACATTGCTTGTGCAGCACTGAGCATGTGCGAGATATGCAAAGCTGAAATCCAGGAAGTCATACAGTCTGGCTTCATGATGCCCACACTTAAGATGGCCACGGTCTATTTCTAGATTATAAACTATCTAAATGCTGTAACAACCTAACAAAACGGACCTTAGATTACAGACTAACTTTACTAGAATACATTAAGCTTGTGTATTACAGGGGTATTTATATTTAAAAAGTGAAATTGTGGGTGGAACTCCCCTTTAATATAGACTTACCTGTAGCATAAAGTGTGTTGTAAGGGTTTACAACCACTTTTTTTTTTTTCAAGTATAAATTTTATTTATTTTATAGAAACGTACATACAATAAAAAAAACATTACCACATGAAGGAAAGCATAACATACACGAAGTTTGCATATATGCATCTCAGACACAGCAGGACGTTTAAACTGAGAAAGATAACCCAACTTAGGAGACTCTAAACTCAGAGCTCCCAGTCATCTGTTCCTGACCCCCGTGGGCATTTTCCGCATTACCCTATAGTCTGCCAGTGGGGGGGGTGGCACCCTGTCACGTCTAATAGCCGTCCAATACTCATAGCACCTTAACTGAAAAGGGAGAGAGAGAAAAAGGAAGAAAGGAGAGAAAAAAAAAAAGGAGAAGGGAAAGAAAGAGAAAAAAGAACATATAGAACGATACGCAGGGGAAGAGGACAAGGCAAGGGGGAATGAGGGAGGTTGAGGGGGGGGTGGGGATGGAGGGGTAAAAGAGAGCCGACTCAGGGTCGTGTACGCGCCTCCAGTCGCCATAGACAACGCGATAGCGTCTCCTTACTAGATTAGGAGAGGAGTAGGGCCGATCCTTCATCTGAAAAGATGAACATGTTCCAGAGCCTCCACGCCTTATTGTGCTTCTCCTGTTTGTTTTGGGCCGTCAGAACCATGTCTTCCAAGTTCTTGATATCCTCCACCCTGCGCAACAACAATCCCACGGACGGAGGAGAACTTTTCTTCCATTGAGGGGGATACATGATTTGGCTGCGTTCAGCAGATGTCTAATGATTGACTTTTTGTAGCTCCGTGCCGGGATTGAGGTGACGTGAAGCAAGAAGAAGGCAGGGTCGTCACTGATTACATGGTCGGTGAACTTCTGTGTGACCGTTCTAACTGTCATCCAGAATTGTTGTAAGCGGTGACAGAACCAGAAGATGTGGAGAAGCGTTCCCACTTCTGTCTGACATCTCCAACATTTGTTTGTGGTCGTGGGGTAAAATCTGTGTAACGCCTGAGGGGTGTAGTACCACCTGGTCAAAATCTTGAAGTTTAGCTCCTGAATCTTTGTGCATACTGACGTTGTCAGAGAGAGTCGAATCAACGTCTGTTTTTGAGCGTCCGTAAACGAGCGCTGTAGGTCCATTTCCCATTTTTGCAGGAAGGGCAAGTCAGGTTGCGTGGGGGGAGAATTAAGTAGTGCATACGTTTTAGAGAGGACCTGGGGTAGTGTCCCTTCTTCCCTACAATATTCCTCAAATGTCGTGAGTTCTCGCCGATAATGTGCCGGGTTCGCTATTGAATGCAGAAAGTGGTGGAGACGGATCGCCTTCCAGAATGGGAGTCTGAAGCGCCCCTCGTCGCTCGTCAGGGTTTGGATGGAGGGCCACTGCGTGCCCATTAAAAAGTGAGAAGCCTGATTCCACCCCCGAGATTCCAGCGCTGCATATTCCGTTAAGTCCAGCCCCGGGGGGGAACGCTGGGTTCCCCAGTACAGGGTAAAGCGGGGATTCACCCGAGGAGAGGTGAGGGGAGCGTAAATTTGTCGCCCCTACCCGTAGGGTGGTGCCGACAACTGGGTGGGAGGTAAGAGTTGGGGGTAATCGGTCAAAGCACCACGTGGCTCCCCTCAGTGGCACCTCCGTCTGGGCCTGTTCCAATTGGACCCAGAGTTTAGTCTTGCTGTGACGGTTCCAATCTAAAATCCTGCCAAGATGTACTGCCCTGTAGTAATTGCGCAGGTCCGGCAAGGCCAACCCTCCCTGATCCCTCGGTAAAGTCAAAAGGCGTCTGCGTAACCTGGGTTTAGAGTTAGCCCAAATGAAGTTGATAAAAAGGGAATTGACCTGTTTAAAAAACAGGGGTGCAATCCTAATTGGCAGCGCCTGAAACAAATATAAAAACTTGGGGAGGATCGACATCTTGATCAGGTTGCACCTACCAAGCCAGGAGTGCAACCCCCCAGACCACTCCTGCAACATCAGGCGCACCTTTGTCAACAAAGGCGGGAAGTTGAGGCCAAAGGTGCGCTGTAAGTCTCCCGGTATTAGGGTTCCCAGGTATTTAAGGGAGCAGTCCGACCATTTAAATTTGAACTGGGTTTTCAGAGAGTTTAATCTAGCGGGGGGGATGTTAACCCCCATTGCTGCCGATTTGTCGAAATTTATTTTAAGGTTGGATAGGTTCCCGTACCTATCAAATTCTCGGAGTAAGTTAGGCAAGGACACTGCCGGATTAGTCAATGAAAACATCAGGTCATCTGCGTACGCCGCGATTTTAAATTGTGCACCCCGCACGCTGACCCCCGTGATATCAGGGTTCGCACGTACCGTGCACAGGAAGGGTTCCAGAGCCAACGCAAAGAGCAGGGGGGAGAGTGGGCATCCCTGTCTGGTTCCATTCGAAATCGGGAAGGACTCAGACAAGACTCCATTGGCCTTGACCTGGGCCGTGGGCAGGGAGTAGATACTGGAGATCCAATGGATCATTTTAGGGCCTAAGCCGATTCGTCTAAGCACGGAAAACATAAAGGTCCAGTTGACCCGATCGAATGCTTTCTCAGCATCTGTGCTGAGAAAGACACAGGGTGTCTTGGACGTGGCCACTATGTGGACCAAGTTGAGTACTTTGGTGGTGTTATCCCTGGCCTCCCGAGCAGGGATGAAGCCCACCTGGTCCAGGTGGACAATATCCGGCATGAGTTGGGTCAATCTGTTAGCTAGAATCTTAGTGAACAGCTTGAGGTCAGTGTTCAATAAGGAAATGGGCCTGTAGCTGCCACAAGCGGTCGGGTCTTTGCCTTCCTTATGGATGAGGGAGATGTGCGCTCGCAGGGTGTCCCTGGTAAATGAACCCCCTTCTCCAAGGTTATTAAACATCCTCACCATATGGGGGCCCAGCAGCGGGAGGAGAGATTGGTAGTACTGCAAGGTGAACCCATCCGGCCCAGGAGCCTTGCCCGGTTTCATCCCTCTCACCGCCTGTTGCAGTTCCTCCATGGTGATAGGGGCATCAGGGTCCATTCCCGTTGCCATTGGCAATTGGGGGATTTGTGAGGAGGCAATGTAGTCCTCTATCGTGGCATCATTAGGGGACCTGTTAGGGAGGTTATACAGAGAAGAGTAGAAACTCCTAAACTCCTGTGCTATTTGAGTCGGCATGGTTCTGCGTCCCGAGGGTGTCGCTATTTGGGGTATAAACGTTTTAAGTCTATGTTTCCTGACCGCTTTAGCGAGAAGCTTCCCACATTTATTCCCGGATTCATACGCGAGTTTGCGGCAGAATTGTAAAGCCGCTTTAGCTCTATAATGAAGAAGGTCCACCGTTTGCCTTCTAAGAGAAAGCAACTCCGCCTCCAGGGCCGGTTCCGGCGCATGCTTGTGTTTGGATTCTGCCTTGCTAATCTTATCCAGAAGCGTCTTCAGTTTTAGTTCCCGTTCTCTCTTAATGCGCGAGCCGTGTTTGATCAGTATCCCCCTGAGTACTGGTTTGTGTGCCTCCCAAAGGATACTCGGGTCGCAATTGTCTGTGTCATTAGTCTGGAAGTAATGATGTAGTTCATTCGTGACCTCCGTCATGACTTCTGGCGTCTGCAATAAGCTTTCATTAAGTCGCCAGAACCTCGCTCTGGTCGACGATGCCGCTGTAAGATTATAGCGCATAGTGATCGGCGCGTGGTCAGACCATGTGATGTTGCCTATTTCCGGGTCGCGTACCGCCTCTAGCTGGCCGTGGGGTACTAGAAAGTAGTCTATCCTCGAGTATACCTTGTGAGGGGATGAGTAGAAGGTATAATCCCGTTCCCCAGAATGATGGAGCCTCCAGACGTCAATTAGCTGGGTATCGCGCAATACCCGAGCGATTCGTTTGCGTGTACCCGAGCGCACAGAGGAGAGTCCCGACGAGGTGTCGACCTCAGGGCAAAGAGGAACATTAAAGTCTCCTCCAACAATCAGCTGTCCCGCTTTGAATTCCATCAAGCGATCTAGCGTGTCGAGGAGGAAGGTGTCTTGCCGGTCATTGGGCGCGTAGATAGTGGCAAATGTCACCTTCACATCCCCTACCGTGCCCTTGATGAACACGTAACGGCCCTCGGCGTCCACCAAGGTACCGCTGCATGTCCAGGGCACTGCACCAGAGATAAGAATAGACACCCCCTTGGTTTTTGCTGTCTTGTTAGTTGCGTGATACACAGAGGGGAAATAACGGCTGCCGAGGCATGAAGGCCCCCCTGTCTTAAAATGCGTTTCCTGTAAGAACGCTACATCAGCCCTAGCCCGCCTAAGATCGTGTAGGAGCATACGACGCTTTTCAGGCACGTTTAGCCCCTTCGCATTCAGCGAAAGAAGGAGAAGGGAGTCCATCTCCCCTGAGTCAGCCCACCAGAGCAAGGAATACAAGGAATGGGAGGGGGGGGAGGGTCTCGGGGAAGAAGGGAGACGAAAACTGAGAGAAGGGGAGATACAGTACACTTACATAAATAAAAAAAAATGGAGGGAGAAAAGGGGGTAGGTAAGCTGGGGAGATAAAAAAGTAAGAGTAGTAAGGATGGCGAGAAAGAGGGGAAAGAGAGAAAGGAGAAAAAAAAAAAAAAAAAAAAAGGGGGGGGGTAAAAGAGAGAGCAAACACACAAACAATAAAAAACAAGAAAGGAGGAGAAAAGGGAGGGGGTGTGTACACCTATATATACATATATATACACACACACACACACACACACACACACACACACACACACACACAGGTATACACACACAAATACAAGCTCTATATTGAGCAGTAAACACCGTCCGGTGTACTAAGGTGTGAACGAAATTTGTTCGCAAGAACGCACTCCCCGGTTCGTACCAGGGGTAGTGCTTCGGCCTAATGGAGAGGAGGTTAGAAAGGAGAGGGGAGACAACCCAGCCCAACCCAGCCCGTTAACTCAAAACAGAAAAACAACCTTGTAACCCCGTACCCACTCCCTGGGGGAGAAGAGAGGAAACCATGGTAACACTGAACCCAAACAAAGAATAGTCTGCATCCGATAACATGAGCCCTTAAAGCCAAAAACCAACTTAATCAAACCACCCCCTGCCACCCATCCATCATGTGTCTCTCCCGTCAGATACCTCCCATATGGCCGGCCGTCTCTCCTGCCAAACGTGCCATCTCCCGACCAAGTGGGCCGGCCCCCTGTGCTCCGACCCGTCCACCACCGCCCCCCCCCCTTCACAGATCACATTAGTAAGTACATAATAGCAGGCAACAGTGCATCATGGGTGAGGGCAGATAAACAAGAACTGACATCCCCCCCAACCCCATCCCCCCAACACATGGTGGGTCTGACCATAGTGGCCCCGCGTCCCAATCCAAGTCCCATGGCAGGCAGCAGATTTCCACAGAAACATAAGTCAGCTCGTCAAGAGGGGGGGGGGCGGCAGACACCCCCGATCCAGCACCATCGCCCAGTAATAAAAAGGAAAAGAGAGAAAAAATATGGAAATAATAAAAAAAGAAAAAAAAAAAAAAAAGGGGGGGGGGGATGCGGGGGGCATCACTTACCGTCCCCTCCCCAGTACGGCAGGGGCGACCTCAGGACCCGGTCACCGTGTCTTTGTGAGAGTAGATCTCCACCACGCACCACCCCCCCCCCCCACCCCAAACAACTGGCCGCAAATCCTGTATGTGGAGGATAGCTACGATTCCTCACAGATATCGTGCGGCGCGGACAGGAAGCGGGGGTGCATCCGAGCGTTCGGGCCACAGCCATCTGCACTGTCCCAGGTGGAGCAATCTAGAGTCGATGGGAAGGCACAGCCCAGATGGAGACCCAGTCAGGGGGGGGAAGCCCGGCAGCGGATAAGGAGGGAAGAGAAGCGCATGGAGGGGAGAGATATATATAAAAAAAAAAGGGAAGGCATCGCTGCTTACATGAAAAGCTGGTGCAGGAGGGTGTCATCAGGTGGCTCACATCACTGCTTACCGGCGTCAGGCTTCTCTCGACTCCTCAGCGGAGGTATACCGTGACCTGCGGGAGCCCCTCTGCGGCCTGGGGGAGCGACCCCTCCGACGTCCAGGGAATCCAGAGCGGGGGAGTGAGTGCTGGAGGAACTGTAACCAGTCTGGCACATTGACGGGTTCCGCTTCCAGGAAGGCAAAGAGGTCAGGGAGATCGGCGGCGGCGCGCAGGGTGAATGACTGTTGCAGCTTCTTGAATGTCACAGAGATGGGGAATCCCCACCTGTAGGTGACTCCCGCTCTTCGGGCCACTTCCAGCACCGGCTTCAGCATGGCTCGCCTCTGTAGAGTTGCTCTGGAAAGGTCTGGGAGGATGCGGAGGGGAGCGCCATCGAAGTCTAAGTCTCCTCTCTCCCACGCCCGGCGCAGTACCAGCTCCTTGTGCGCATAGTGGTGGATGCGGCAAATGATGTCCCGTGGCCTCTCTGGATCCGTCGAGCGCGGGCCCAGCGCTCTATGTACTCTGTCCAGGGATAGGTTGGCAGGAAAATCCTCTCCCATCAGGTCGCGGAACACAGCCAGTGTCGATGCCACCAGATCCTCTGCCTCTGTGGCCTCCGGCATCCCCCTCAGACGCAGGTTGTTCCTTCTGCTGCGGTCCTCCATTTCCTCCAGCTGTAATTGTTGCGCGATGACCGCCGCGGCTTGGGACGTTTGTATGGCCTCCACCGCGGACATACGCTGCTCCAGGGCAATCACTGAGGATTCCCCCGTGCCCACTCGTTCCGTCAGCGTCTTCACCTCCTCTCTCACCGAGGTAATCTCCTCGCGGTGAGCTGCCTCCAGCCTGCTGGCCAACGCCTCAAAGTCAGATCTCGTGGGCAAGGCCTGAAGCAATGCCCGTAGTTCGGCGTCGGCTCTCAAGGTAAGCGGGGCCGCATGTGGGTGCTGTATCTCCTGGGGGCCTGGGGAGAAGATCGCTGGTGTATTAAAGTCCAGCTCCGGGGCAGCAAAGGCCGGTGGGAGGAGGGGGGATCCCTGTGACCGCTGGGTGTGTGGAGGGCCTTGCCTCGTGGGCTCCGCCATCTTGGTGGCCGGGGAGGCTCCGCTGGTAGCTTGGAAGAACCTGAGTAATTCGCCGCTCGGGTGTACTTTAGGAGGGGTTCTTTTCTTGCTCTTCCCTCTCCGCTTTCCAGCTGAGTACATACCGGGGGTTACCGGTGGATATCACTGATGTATAAGCTGGTTAGGCCAGGCCAGGCCGGGAGCTCCACAAATGTGCGACTCTATTTGGCCATATCCAGACCACGCCCCCCGTTTACAACCACTTTAACTGGCGGCAACTAATGGGGATTTTTTTTTTTTTAGTTTGTTTGCGCCCCCCAAAAGAAATTGAGCACCAACCGCCACTGGTACAATCACCTTTAACCATATGAAGCACGGGCATTTTTGGTCACTTTTTTTTCATGTGAAAATCAGTTTCTGGAAAGGCGGAGGCAGTTTCTGGAGGCCCTAGAGAATAAAATGATGGGTTTTGCATTATTTTTTTCTTTTATGGGTACAGTGCTGCATGACAAATTGTGACAGCGCTGAAAGCTGAAAATTGGTCTGGGCAGGAAGAGGGTGAAAGTGCTCGGTAAGCATGGGGTTAAAAGAGAAGTATATATATATATTCATACTTACCTAGGTGGATGCAGAATCAGACCGATGCTGCAGCTGTCCCCCCGCCGTCTCAGCACTGAGAACCGAGCGATCGAATATCACTGATGGCTCGGTTCTCACTCCTCCCCGAGTGGAGAGCTGCTGCCTGTCAATCAACATCTCTTCTGCTCTGATCCTCATCGCTCATTGTAGCGCTGAGCTGTGGACGTGCGGCTCGCTGAGACTGCCATCAATCATGGCAGCTGGCGGATCCAGACTTGGAAAATCGGGATGACGCAATGCCCCCCCCGACTGATGACAGTGACGTCAACGGAGAACGGACTTCAGACCGCTCTCCGCTGAAAACGGGTCACAGGAGTGCAAAACGAATCGCACTCCTGTGACCCAGAGGAGAAGCCCAGCCTAAAAAGCTCAGGCTGGACTTCTCCTTTAACCACTTAAGTACCGCCGCACGATGATATACGTTGGCAGAATGGCACGGCTGGGCACAGGGACATAGATATACATGCCGGTTAAAAGCCCAGCCGTGGGGCGCGCGCACGCGACCTGGTCCGAAGCTCCGTTAAAACCGCGGGACCCGGCCGCCGGTGTTCCGCAATCGGTCACAGAAACTGAAGAACGGGGAGAGGTGAGTGTAAGCACACCTTCCCCGTTCTTCATTGTGGCAGTGTCAGTGATCGTCTGTTCCCTGATATAGGGAACGGCGATCACCGACGTCACACGTCCAGCCCCGCCCCCTACAGTTAGAAACACATATGAGGTCACACTTAACCCCTACAGCGCCCCCTAGTGGTTAACTCATAAACTGCAATTGTCATTTTCACAGTAATCAGTGCATTTTTATAGCACTTTTCGCTGTGAAAATTACAATGGTCCCAAAAAAAAAAGTGTCCGCCATAATGTCGCAGTCACGATTAAAAAAAAAAAAAAAAACGCTGATCGCCACCATTAGTAGTAAAAAAAATGATTAATAAAAATGCCATTAAACTATCTCCTATTTTGTAAACGCTATAAATTTTGCGCAAACCAAATCAATAAACACTTATTGCGATTTTTTTTTTACCAAAAATATGTAGGAATTTGTATCGGCCTAAACTGAGGAAAAAAAAATTGGGGGGGTTATTTATTATAGCAAAACGTAAAAAATATTGAATGTTTTTCAAAATTTTCGCTCTATTTTTGTTTATAGCGCAAAAACTAAAAACCGCAGAGATGATCAAATACCACCAAAAGAAAGCTCTACTTGTGGGGGGAAAAAGATGCCAATTTTGTTTGGGAGCCACGTCGTACGACCACGCAAGTGTCAGTTAAAGCGACGCAATGCTGAATCGCTAAAAGGGGCAAGGTCCTTAACCTGCATAATGGTCCGGGGCTTAAGTGGTTAACAGAAGTCAATGCAAGTTGCAATAAAAATGGCAAAAAAGTCGCACAGGAAATTTTTTCAACGTTTCTGCGACTTGAGCAGCAATTTTAAGGAGCAACTTGTCATGTAATTTTAAACTGTGAATTGACAATGGTGTGAACGCGGGGCTAAAACCGGTACAACGATCGGCCCCATCCAATCACAGACACCCTGGGGGCTGCACCCGTCCCTCCTGGGGCACACCAAGGGTCCCGTAACACCAATTGTGGTGCAGGAAACACAACACGTTTCCCTTGTTGAGCACAGATGGATTGATGGCACCCCCCTAAATGCGTGTGCATTGCAGGCACCAAAACGCACGATTACCGCAGTAGTACTATGCGACTTGGTACGGTGCGATGTTAAAAAAAGTCACACCTGCTGAACCTCACTTGCCCATTCCTGTGTGTTTAGCTATTCATAAAAATAATTGGGCTGTCGCACTTGTGGCGTGAATTGGCCCCGACGCAAGGGGAGGGACGCAATGCATCAAGCGGCCTTAGATCTGCCATCGTCCTAGTAACTAAAAGAAGATTGTACAATCAGCTTGTACAGTGTATGGCCAGATTCAATCAATTAAAAAGAAAATGAAAAACATTTTTTTCCATTTCCATTTTTTTTTTTTTATTAATTAGTTGATTGCAATTAGATCGTACAATCTCCGTACAAGCAGCAACCAATCAATACTAATCAATGAATACAAACTGTTTCCAGCACGCCTTGTCTCTCTGTGTATCTAGTGATCGCACAGACCCTTCGATCCCTGTCCCCGGGTGGGTGTCTCACCTACCTGTACAGTGTGATCTCCGCCGATCTCTCCGGGGAATAACCGATCGGCGGCCGCGGATCACATCACTCATCTTACTGTTTAGCGCCACTCATGCCGCTCTGAGCCCTGGTCCCGCCCGTCCCTTCCTTATCCCCGCCCACTCCTGCATTCTAGTACAGCGGCGAGTAACGCCCGGGCCACGCCCCCACCAATCATAAGAGACTTGAGAAATAGTAACAGTTTACTCTGGTTGTCATGGTGATAGAAGTTTATTCAGCTGTCAGACAGGAAGCGATCGCTTCCTTCAGGTGTTGTGGAGATCTCAGCTGCTACAAGTACACTCTGCTGTCCTATGGGGGCTGCTCACCTCAAACGCATTATTCTGATTGGCCACTGACAGACATGCGTTTCAAGACGCGGCAAACACGCGAACATGCCATTTAGTGCGCCGTTCCCTGAAAGACGCTTGCTGGATTTTTTTTGGGCAAAGCACGTTGGACTCCGTTCACACCTATGCAAGTGCGACAGAGAGCGCCCACATTTCCGTGCGTCGCGCTTAGACCAGCTTCACGCGGGGTGGTTTTCAGATGTTTTAACGCTGGAAATGGCCTTAGCTCAGCGCCTGAAAACCGCCCCCTATTCATTCCAATGTGACTTTTTACGCTAGGGCGTTCCCCAAAAGTTCTGCAAGCAGCTTCTTTGGGGCAGGCTGGGAGCGCTGTATTTAGCGCTCCCAAAACGCCCTGCCCATTGGAATGAATGGGCAGCGCTTTCAAAAGCGTCTTAAAAGCGATTTGAAAGCGCCGCTAAACTAGACATTTTACCTTTCTTAGGGGGGTAACAAGCGCCCGCTGGTGGCCGAAATGCGCTGCTTAACCACTTAAGACCCGGACCATTATGCAGGTTAAGGACCTTGCCCCTTTTTGCGAATCGGCACTAAGTCGCTTTAACTGACAATTGCGCGGTCGTGCGTCGTGGCTCCCAAACAAAATTGGTGTCCTTTTTTCCCCACAAACAGAGCTTTCTTTTGGTGATATTTGATCACCTCTGCGGTTTTTATTTTTTTGCACTATAAACAAAAATAGAGCGACAATTTTGAAAAAAATTCAATATTTTTTTTGCTATAATAAATATCCCCCAAAAAGATATAAAAAAACATTTTTTTTCCTCAGTTGAGGCCGATACGTATTCTTCTACCTAAAAATCGCAATAAGCGTTTATTGATTGGTTTGTGCAAAATTTATAGCGTTTACAAAATAGGGGATAGTTTTATGGCATTTTTAATAATCATTTTTTTTCTACTAATGGCGGCGATCAGCGATTTTTTTTTTCATGAATTTGACATTATGGCGGACACATCAGACAATTTTGACACATTTTTGTGACCATTGTCATTTTCACAGCGAAAAGTGCTATAAAAATGCACTGTTTACTGTGAAAATGACAATTGCAGTTTAGGAGTTAACGGGTTAAAGCGGAAGTAAACCCATCGATTTAACAGTTTCAAAAAGTAGTTAAATTTCCGGCATGCCGGGATTGCCAACTGTCACATTGGTTGTGCTCTCAACCAAACTGTCAAACCATCCAATGGCTGGTGTCATAACTGATCACATGTGCAGCATCACGGCAGTTGAAGATTAAACAGAGGCCAAGATGGCAGCTTCCTTGGCTGAAAATGATAGAAGGGTTTACTTCCACTTTAAGTGTGACCTTATATGTGTTTCTAACTGTAGGGGGCGGGGCTGGACTTGTGACGTCAGTGATTGTCTTTCCCTATATCAGGGAACAGACGATCGCTGACACTGCCACAGTGAAGAACAGGGAAGGTGTGTTTACACTCACCTCTCCCCGTTCTTCAGCTCCTGTGACCGATTGCGGGACACCGGCGGCGATCGGGTCCGTGGGTCTCGCATGCGCGGTCACGGAAGCTTCGAACCGGGTCATGAGCGCGTCGCTGTCGGCGCTTTCGCGACTCCACGGCTGGGCTCTTAAAGAGGACGTACAGGTACATGCTTGTGCCCAGCCGTGCCATTCTGCCGACGTATATTGGTGTGAATGGGTCCTTAAGTGGTTAAACATCGCTAAAATGAGCCATGCCTAAGCGCTAACTAGTGCTTTTAGTGTGAAAGCAGCCTAATGCCTCATACCCACGATTGGATTTCCATTGGACGAAGCCGTGGAACGCCGAAGGGCGTTAGCTGTGAACTTGTTCTGCATACAATACAGCAAAACCCCCGATGTATGAGCATTACGTGTCAGTAAAAATCCCCCCCCCTCCACAAAAACTGAGCACTTATTTGCATGCTTACTCCCTAAGCATACATTTACCATCCTCCCAGTACAATCTGGCACACTGCTGTAATCCCCCCCCCCCCCCCCAGTGCAAATTTTTGCCCCCCCCCATCCTCCAAATCCCCCCGCTCAAATGCCCCCCCGCCAGAAAAAATCACCCCCCCAGCACAAGTCCTCTACCGCAAAAATGTCTCCTCTAAAGCCTCTTACACGCAATCGGATTTTCCGACGGGAATTGTGTGATGACAGGATGTTGTTGGAAAATCTGACCGTTTGTACGCTCCATCGGACAATTGTTGTCGGAATTTCCACCAACAAATGTTGGATAGCATGCTTTAAAATTTTCCGACAACAAATGTGTGATGTCGGATTATCCGATCGCGTGTACAGAATTATGTCGGAAAAAAATCCAAAGTACAAACACGCATGCTCAGAAGCAATGCTAGCTATACGACAACATTAGCAGAAGTTGTCCAAAGTGTGGCGCTAAAGAGCTAAAAAAACACATACTTTCTTATTTTTTGGCCGACAATTCTTTGCCGTTTGTATGCAAGACAAGTTCCTGGCCAACGTCCTTCGGACAAAAGTCCTACGATTTGTCCGCGGAAAATCTGATCGTGTGTACGAGGCTTTACACTGGGTCAGAAAATCTAAAGTTAAATTTTGTCCGATGAACGATCTGCCGATCTTCTGATTGTTAGTATGCTGCTTTTGACAGGCGATTACAAAGTTTTAGTATTGTTTTCTGCCCAAAAAGACTACGCATGCGCAGAGATGAAAGAACACATACAAAACAATTCAACACATTGCGTCACATTGCGTCACATTGCGTCACATTGCGTCACATTGCGTCATATTGCGTCACATTGCGTCACATTGCGTCACATTGCGTGACGTTGCCTCACATTGCGTCACATTGCGTCACATTGCGTCACATTGCGTCACATTGCATCACATTGTGTCACATTGCGTGACGTTGCATCACATTGCATCACATTGCGTCACATTGCGTCACATTGCGTCACATTGCGTCACATTGAGTGACGTTGCCTCACATTGCATCACATTGCGTCACATTGCGTGACGTTGAATTCTGTCATCATATTTTCTGATGGTGAGTAACCTCTTCACTTTCGATTTGAGACTAGCATCCAACAAAAAACTGACAGAAATTCGTCCAATAATCCTTGTAGGCTTAATTAGTTTACACCCTCCCCTCCAAATCCCCCTCCCAGCACAAATAACCCCTCAATCTCCCTCCTACCATAAATCTTTCCCCCACCCCCCTCTCAACACAAATCCCCCTAAATCACAAATCTTAGCACCCCCCCCCCCAATTTACCCTACTAGAACAATATTTACCCCCTGTCATCCCCCAAATGACCCCTTGCAATGCAAATCCCCTCCCCCCAATCTCTTTGTGATGCCCTCCCATCTTACATGATACCACAGTGCCCAGGGCAGCCCCCACCTCCTGCCAACCCCTTTGTCAAGGCCCTGTATGCAAAAAAATGTGGGAGAAAGGCGCAAAACAAAACAAATCCGTCACTTTCACCCTCTTCCTGTCCAGGCCAGCTTTCAGCATTGTCACACTTTGAATGAGAATTGCGCGGTCATGCAACACTGTACCCAAACAACATTTTTGCCATTCTTTTGAGACAGATAGAGCTTCCTTTTGGTGGTATTTAATCACCACTGGGTTTTTATTTTTTGCTAAACAAATGAAAAAAGACCAACATTTTTATTTATTTTTTTGTTATAAAATGTAATAATTCACCCTTCACTGATGGGCACTTTTGAGGCTGCACTGATCGGCACTGATGAAGAGGCACGAATATGCAGCACTGATGGGCACTCAGGGCCGGCCTTTGGGGTGTGCGAGCTGTGCGGCCGCATAGGGTGCGATGGTAGCAACAGGGGCGCCGTGCACAGGGCCGATCCTGGGCGGGAGCCCAGGGGGACGTCGAAGTGTCAGAGTTCTTTCCTCCCTCCTCCTCTCCTTGATCTGTGTCAAAGCATCGCTATGGGGAGGCCGTGCAGTCCGCCAGTAAACACAAGCACTGTTATTGGCGGCGCCAGGAGCCGCAGCCGCCTGCTTACATTTTTTCTCTTGTGGCTTCACGCCGAGCAAGTCACTCATCTCGGAGAAAGTCGCGGACTACAACTCCCAGAAGCCACGGCAGCGTCCGTCACGTCACTCACTAGCTAGCTGACTTCACGTCACTCACTAACTAGCTGACTTCAGTGACGTGATGTGCCGCCGTGGCTTCTGGGAGTTGTAGCCCGCGGCTGTGTGCTGAGGTGGGTGGAGTGAGTAAGGAAAGTAAGGAAAGAAAAGTTGTGCTACAACTCCGGGTTTGTATCTTTCTTATGCTGCGGGGCCTGCGTGGGCACGCTGCTGGCTGCAGTCAGTGCATGTTTTAGAAATTTGACCCCAGCACAGAAGCATCGCCATCACCCCCCCCTCCAGGAATGGAGGAGGCCATGCAACTTGCAAGGAGGAGTACCTGTCCTGCTGAGCTGTAGGTCCTGCTGGGAACTGTCTGTGGACCTGTGGGTCCTGCTGGCCGCTGACCTGTGGGTCCTGCTGGCCGCTGACCTGTGGTTCCTGCTGGCCGCTGACCGCACCAGGTGACACCAACCCTAGAGATACCACTGCTTGTGTGTGTCTTGCACATCGCACAAGCTTTGGTCTGAAATTCCTGGTGGCACTGTAACAAAGTCCCGCCTCCTGTGAGATAGACGGAACACTGATCCAATGCTGTAAAATTGAATCAGTGTGACGTGTATCATAGAAGCCGCAAGCTGGTCTAGGAGGCGGGACTTTGATACAGTGGCTGCCCGGAGATTCAAATCCAAGCTCTGTGACAGCAGGAGATCATTGCTGCTCTGTTTGATCCAGGAGCACTGACAGGCTGCAATTGGTGTTCACTGATAAGCTGGATTTGGTGGGAACTGGTAGGTTGCATTTGATGGGAGCTGATGTGGCTGCAATTTGTGGGCATTGGTAGGCTGCAGGGGGGGGGGCACATGATAAGCTCGCACTCCTAAGGCCGGCCCTGTGGGCACTGATAGGTGCCACTGATGGGCACTGATGAGGAGGCACTAATATGCAGCACTGATGGGCACTGATAGGCGGCACTGATGGGCACTGATAGGCGGCAATGATGGGTACTTATAGGTGCCACTGATGGGCACTGATGAGGAGGCACTAATATGCAGCACGGATGGGCACTGATAGGCGGCACTGATGGGCACTAAAAAAGAGGCACTAATATGCAGCACTGATGGGCACTGATAGGCGCCACTGATATGCAGCTCTGATGGCCACTGATAGGCGGCAATGATGGGTACTTATAGGTGGCACTTATATGCAGCACTGATGAGCACTAATTTGCAGCGTTGATGGGCGGCAATGATGGGCACTGATAGGCAGAACTTATATGCAGCACTGATGGCCACTGATAGGTGGCACTGATATGCGGCACTGATGGGCACTGATGAGGTGGCACTGATGGTCACTGATGAGGAGGCACTTATATGCAGCACTGATAGGCGGCACTCATGGGCACTGATAAGCGGCAATGATGGGCATTGATAGGCGGCACTGATATGTAGGGCTGATGGGCGGTAATGATGGGCACTGATAGGCGGCACTTATATGCAGCACTGATGATGCATCCGCTAACGTCCGCAATGATCCGCGTTCGTCTGGATCCGGTTTTTCGCGCGGAAGAAAACCCTATTTTTCTTCCGTCCGGCGGAACGGATCGGATGAATACGGACAAACCCCCCCAAAAAAAAGGTTACCGTATTTATCGGCGTATAACGCACACTTTTTTCCCCTTAAAATCAGGGGTAATCGTGGGTGTGCATTATACGCCGATCCGCGCTGTCTCTGAGCGCCGCCGACATAGACCATGCTCGGCTCCGCTCACGGTCACACCCTGTCCTGCTTCCTAGCCTTTATGTCTTTATGTCCCACCATTGGACCGCTGTGGTGTCCGTCATACGAGCCGGGCCAGGGGGCGGGACCGGGCAGGACCGCGAGAGAAGCCGAGAGGACAGCTCCATGGCCACAGACGGACGCCAGACAAGGCCGCCGATGGACGCCGGGCAAGACAGGAGACGGACACCGACAACAATGCACGATGGGCATTCAAATTTTTTTTCTTAAACTTCCCTTCTAGGCTTGGGGTGGCCGTTATACGCCGGTGTGCGGTATACCCCGATAAATACGGTAATAAATCCACAAGGGCTTTTTTTTTTACCACTACTACCTTTATATTGGTCTTTCAAAATTAAAAAATGCAGCAATTCTGTGCAACACAATGCAAATTAGTGCTGCAACAATCAGAATGAAGGGCACCAAATAGGTCCATGCATTTAAAGGGGTTGTAAAGGTTCATGTTTTTTTCACCTTAACGCATTCTATGCATTAAGATGAAAAAACATCAGAGCATTAGGGCCTCCCATTTACTTACCTGACCCCTTTAAAAGTCCTGCGCCGTAAACGCACTGGCTTCTCAGTCGGCTTCTCGGTTCATTCATTGGTTGATTGAAAGCAGCGCAGCCATTGGCTCATATTCCTTATGATTTACTGCTGTCAATCATATCCAATGATGCAGCGTGCCGGGGGCTGGGCTTAGTGATACAGTGAGCAGCTATAGCCGCCGTCTGTATCACGGGAGTGTGGCTGTAAGAACTTACCACCATACCAGAGAGCTCGCATGAAGGTGGAAAGTTCTTGTGGGGAGGAGCCGAGACAGACGCCGAGGGACCCCAGAAGACGTGGATCGGGGCCACTCTGTGCAAAACGAGCTGCACAGTGGAGGTAAGTATAACATGTTTGTTATTAGAAAAAAAAATGTTTTTAATTCTCTTTAGTGTTCCCTTAACATGGATGTGCATTATCATACATAGCTCCCAACTGTCCTTGATTTCGAGGGACGGTCTATGATTCGGAACAATGTCCCTCTGTCCCTCTTACCTCCTTATTTGTTCCTTGTTTTGGTCTGATATAGATCTATATAGATAGATAAGGCCAGATTCATGTAGCGCAGTTTAAATTTCCGTGGGCGTAACGTAGCTCTGATACGCTACACCGCCGTAAATTAGAGAGGCAAATGCTGTATTCACCAAGCTAAGTTACGGCGGCGTAGCGTAAATGGGCCGGCGTAAGCCCGGGTAATTCAAATGTGGATGAGGTGGGCGTGTTTTATTCAAATGTGTTATGATCCCACGTTTTTTACGTTTTTTTTAACTGCGCATGCGCAGTCCGTGGACGTATCCCAGTGCGCATGCTCCAAATTATGACGCTAAGACGCATTGGTTTCGACGTGAATGTAATTGACGTAAACCCCCATTCACGGACGAGTTACGCAGACTATGTAAAATCTGAAAAATTTGACGTGGTCCCAACGATGCGCCATCTTTTTGGTGGTTTATCTTTACGCCGGAAAACGCCTTACGTAAACGGCGTAAATTCACTGCGTTGGCCGGGCGTACGTTCGTGAATAGACCATGTTATATGATGGACACAATTCTAATCTTTTTGGGTTTATACACCACCACAATGGATTTTAAATTAAATGAACACGATGTGCTTTAACCAGTTAAGGACCGCCGCATGTACATTTACGTCGGTACAATGGCACCGACAGGCACATCAACGTATATTTACGTTGGTGCCTTGAGGGGGTTCGGGGGTCCGATCGGACCCCCCCCCCCCGTAGATGCGGCGGTCTGTTTTGCTGGCCGAGCGATCCGGGATGAGGGGGCGGCTATTCGTTTTTGTCCGCCCCCTCCGGATCACTCTCAGCCAATCCGCGCCGCCCCCCGCCCTGTCAATTCCTCCTCCTGTGTAAACACAGGAAGGAGGAAGCGATGTGATCTCTCCTTCAGCGTTTTTTTCAACCACCACTGAGGAGAGATCACATCGCACAGTAAGTCTGCACTAACACTACACTGACACACAGACACATAGTCACACCTAACCCCTTGCGATCGCCCCCCCTCCCCCCTGTCACAGTGTCACTGAATGCAGTAATCATACATGTATGATTACTGTATTTAGTGTCAGTGTGACAGGCAGTGTGACAGTCAGTTAGTGTTAGTGTCAGGGTAGCCCCCGTACCCCCCCTAATAAAGTTTTAACCCCTTGATCACCACCCTAGTTAACCCTTTCACTCCCTATTGCCAGCGTCACTAAGCGATCATTTTTCTGATTGCTGTATTAGTGTCGCTGTTCCCGCTAGGTAGCTAATTTTTTTTTTATTGCGATTTTTTTTTTTTACTAAAGACATATGGCTAAATAAATCTTGGCCTAAATGTTTTACTAAAATGTAGTTTATTTGTTTTTTCTTATAACAAAAAGTAAAAAATATTGTTTTTTTTTCAAAAATGTCGCTCTATTTTTGTATATAGCGCAAAACATAAAAATCGCAGAAGCGATCAAATACCACCAAAAGAAAGCTCTATTTGTGGGAAGAAAAGGAAGCGAATTTTGTTTGGGAGCCACGTCGCATGACCGCGCAATTGTCAGTTAAAGCGACGCAGTGCCGAATCGCAAAAAGGGGCAAGGTCATTTAGCAGCATTTTGGTCCGAGTCTTAAGTAGTTAACTGCACATTTTCAGCTTTAATTTGAGGGTATTTACATCAAAATCAGGTGAACGATGTAGGAATTACATCAATTTGTATATGTGCGTTCTTTCTTTTTAAGGGTGTTCTAAACAGTTGATTTGGCCACACCTAGGGCCAGATTCTCATAGATTTGCCCTGGCATAGCGTAAGCCATTTACACTACGCTGCCGCAACTTAACAGAGCAAGTGCCATATTCTCCAAGCACTTGCTCCGTAGTTTGCGGAGGCGTAGTGTAAATGGCCCAGCGTAAGGCCGCGTAATTCAAAGGGGGCGGCTTGTATTTAAATTAAGCGCGTCCCGCGTCGATCGAAATGCGCAAGCGCCGGCCGGTGAAAAATCCCAGTGCGCATGCTCCAGCTCACGTCGGAAAGCGTAGTTGAAACCGACGTCAAAACGACGTGATCGTCACTTACGCAATGCCCTATTCGCGAACGACTTAGTAAAACGACGTAACCGACGGAAAAAGCCGATGCTGACCCGACGCCATACTTAACATAGCATCCGACGGCACCCGACGGCATCCGACGGTACTGTGTAAGGTTACTCCACATATTAGCAGGGGTAACCTTACGCGTACGAAAACGACGTAAGGGACGACGGGGCGGCGTAAAAGCGTTCGGGAATCTGAGTAGTAGCCTCATTTGCATAGGCAAATGAGAAAACAACGTAGTTGTCATTACATCTACGATCCGCAAGTGTAATTGTATTACACTTGTCGGATCTTCACCCGTATCTATGCCTAAGTGATTCTAGGAATCACTCGCATAGATACCCGGGGGAAAAAAACGGCGATACGACGGGGTATCTGAGATACCCCGTCGTAGCGCCTCTGAGAATCTGGCCCCTAGTGTTTTTGCTATCTCTCTGATGGTTTCTTTTTTTTTTTCAGCCCAATGATGGCTTGCTTCACTGATAGTGACAACTCTTTGGATCTCATATTGAGAGTTGACAGCAACAGATTCAAAATGCAAATAGCACACTTTAACCACTTAAGGACCCCCGCACGCACATTTACGGCCACAACATGGCTCGTACAGGCACAAGGGCGTAAATTTACGTCCCCGCCTTCGTGCGTGCGGGGGTCCCCCTGGCTCTGGGAGCGATCGCCGACAAGCAGGCGTATGTCCGTGTTTTACGCCCCCCCCCCCCGCGATCGCTCCCAGCCAATGGGAGCACTCCCCCTTCGTGTCAGTTCCTCCTCCTGTGTTTACACAGGAAGGAGGAAATGATGTCACCTCTCATCGCAGCAGTGTTTCCCACCGCTGCTGATGAGAGAAGACATCCACAGTAAGTGTGCACCAACACAACACTGACACACACTCACATAGGCACATTAACCCCTTGTGATCGCCCCCCCCCCCACCCCCCTGTCACAGTGTCACTGAATGCAGTGATCTAATCACTGCATTTAGTGTCAGTGTGACAGGCAGTGTAAAAAACAGTTAGTGTTAGGTTCAGGATAGCCCCCCCACCCCCCCCCATATAAAGTTTTAACCCCCTGATCACCGCCCTAGTTAACCCTTTCACTCCCTATTGCCAGCGTCACTAAGCGATCATTTTTCTGATCACTGTATTAGTGTCGCTGTTCCCGCTAGGTAGCTATTTTTTTTTTTCAATCAATAGTTTTTATTATAGAAGTTTTCAAGGGGAACAGAAAAGAAAAAGGGGAAATGTAAAAGCACAGGGTAATGGGGGAATGCACAGTATACAAATAGTACTTGAAACATAGTCTAGTACAGGACAAAATATGAATAAATGCATTGAAAACAGAAAAGTCAATGGAACAAATTTATGAGAACCTTATCAGTTTTGGGGCCATATGGACCAACACTGGTCAAACTGTCTTGTCGTCAAGGAGTTAATTGCTATAAGTTTTTCAAAAGTGAAATTCCTGTGGACCTCTGTTATTATATCAGAAATATTCACAGTGTTTTTAGATTTCCAATTTCGTAGAATGGACGTACGTGTTTCCAATAAAATGTGTGTAACTACTGTCCTCATGTGGAAAGGGAATCTATCAATGTGTATGTTGAGAAGAGCTAATGCCGGGTCTGGTTGAGTCAATATCCCTGTGGTGGAAGAAATGAGTTTAAAAATCTGATTCCACAGGCTTCTTATATGTGGACAATACCAGAATACATGCATGAGATTGCCTACTTGACCACATTCTCTCCAGCAGTTGGCTGGTGTGCCAGGATAGAATGTGGCCAATCTCAGAGGAGTGTAGTACCACCTGTTGGTTAATTTAATGGACAATTCCCAGTGTTTTACACAGTGAGAAGCTTTATGAATCGTCTGAAAAGCACATGACCAATCCTCTTTCGTGAATCTAGTACTAAGGTCTACTTCCCAGTTTTTCATTGCAGTCGTCTTAGAAAATTTCATCTTATCTTGAAATAAATTGTAGAACAGTGATATGCCCTTTGAGGTAGGGTGAGCTGTGGAATAAAATTTCCACATTCTCTTAGGAAGGGATATGGTCGGGGAAGGTAACGATTGGAGGAAGCGCACAATTCTGTCACAGGTATGGAAAGATCTGGCAGGTAAATGGAATTGGGATACAACCGTGGCAGGAAGTAGGGGCGTATCATTTGCGTACAGTTCCGAAATAACAGTCACCCCATGTGAATCAAGGTCAGAGACAGTCAATCTGGGTATCTTGGCTTCAAGTAGTCGTAATGGTAATTGAAGGTCAATATCATGAAAGTCTTGATGGTCTTGGTTCAGTATATGTCTCCACGCTTTCAACGAAGTCTGAATGGTAGGGGGTAAAGAGGTTAATTTCCAAGGAGACCATTTGTCACTGAGCAACATTATTTTCACATTAGCCGTCGGTGACAGTGTATTTTCTATGTTCACCCAGGGTGGAGCGTCTAGGTCATGGAACCAGTGTTTAAGTTGGTCAAGTCGAGCTGCCCACATATAGTCATGTATGTCGGGTAGGCCTGCTCCTCCTACTTTTTTGTGAGACACAAGATTGTTACGTGAACACCGTGCCCTTTTACCCTGCCAAATATACTTCCATCCTAATGTTGTGAGGCGATTAAGGTAATGGTACGGTATACACAATGGAATTACATGAAAAAAGTATAGGATTTGAGGCATAATCAGCATTTTGAAAGCAGATATTCTACCCATCCAGGACACTTCCTTTTCAGAGATCCTTTTGAGTTGGGTTTCAATTTTTTCAATCAGTGGGGGGAAATTAGCTTTGATAAGCTTAGAGACACTACTCGTAAGGGTGATACCAAGGTATTTGATAGAGTCCGAGCTCCAAGTGTAGGGTAATCGGGATAGTAGGTAACTCTTGACATGAGGTGGTACCCCTAAGTCAAGGATAAGAGATTTTGTAAAATTGACTTTGTAATATGAAACCTTTCCAAATGACATCAGAACATTGTGCACTTCAAGTAAAGATTCAACAGGGTTGGTCAATAGTAATATCACATCATCAGCAAAAAGACTGATGGTGTGATTTTCATGGTCAAATTGGAAACCGGAAATCTTTAGATTAGACCTGATGGCTTCGGCTAGAGGTTCTATTATGAGATTGAAAATTGACGGGGATAGAGGGCAACCTTGTCTTGTGCCATTTGTTATAGGGAAAGACTCTGAAAGAAAC
Organism: Rana kukunoris; assembly: GCA_029574335.1. Taxonomy (NCBI): domain Eukaryota; kingdom Metazoa; phylum Chordata; class Amphibia; order Anura; family Ranidae; genus Rana; species Rana kukunoris. The sequence goes on along the minus strand of CM056050.1, from coordinate 45,993,385 downwards.
CCAGAAGAGTACACCCGAGCAGAGGGACATGAGTATAAGGCCAATATCGCAGATAAGATAGAACCCTGGAAACCAAATTTCTGTAGAACCATTTCCATGTATGTCCAGTGTACTCGATCGAATGCCTTCTCTGCATCAATGGACAATAACAGAGAAGGCGTTCGAGTTTTTCCAGCGTGGTGCACAATATCAATAATACGCCTGGTGGCGTCAGAGGCCTGTCTCCCCCTCACAAAGCCCATCTGGTCGCTTCGAACAAGTGTAGGGATGATATGTTTTAATCTAGTGGCTAAGAGTTTTGCATAGATCTTGGTGTCAGTGTTAAGGAGGGAGATAGGCCTAAAATTTTTGGGAATGTCTGGGGATTTGCCAGGTTTTGGGATTGTCACTATGTGGGCTCGTAACATTTCTTGGGGAAGTGAAGTGGTGGATATAAAATTGTTGAAGACAGTTGACATATATGGTGTTAAAACTGCATGGAATGTTTTGAAATATTCGTTGGAAAAACCATCGGGACCTGGTGATTTCCCCATGGGAAGGGAGTGTATGACTTTTAGTATCTCCTGCGGAGTGATAGGTAAGTTAAGATCCTTCAATTGTTGGGATGTTAGAGAGGGAAGTTTCAGTGTATGAAGGAAAGATTGAATCTCATGTATGCTAGGTTGGGGAGCATTAGCATCTTTTTTGAGGTTATATAGAGAGCCGTAGTATTTTGCAAATAAATCAGCAATTTTTTGGGGGTTTGTGACTTTGTGTTGGGAGAGTGGGTCAGTGAGAAAAGCTATTCTAGATTTATTGCGCATGACTTTCAATCTATTTGCTAAGTATTTACCTGCCTTATTAGCATTGTTATAATGATTGAGTTTAAGCCTTCTCAAGTGTTTGTCATATTGTTGCGATAATAGTTCCTGAAGTTTTTCTCTAAGGTCTTTTAATTTGGCGGTCAAGGGGGGGGATGGTGATTGTTTATTACTGTTCTCAGTGTCTTTAAGGTCACTGAGGACATCTTGGATTTCTTTGGATCTCTTTCTTTTTTCTATTGCCCCTATTTGTATGATAATACCCCGTATAACTGCTTTGTGAGCATTCCACAAGGTATTGGGATCAGTTACAGAGTTTGAATTGAGTTGGAAATAGTTATTGAGATGTTCGGTAATAGATTGTTGGTGGTGTGGATTCAGTATAGTTCTATTGTTACAGCGCCAGATGGATGAGGAGGGAGAGACCCCTCTTTCAACAATCGACAAGGAGATGGCAGCGTGGTCAGACCACGTAATATCATGAATTGATGTCTTATCTATGTCCTGTAGTAGCCACTTGTCTGTTAAGAACATGTCTATTCTTGAATAGGAACCATGTCTCCCTGAAAAAAAAGTATAGTCGCGTTCATTCGAATGAAGGCATCTCCATGCATCAAATAGTTCTTCTGAATGTAGAAGCGGTAGGAGTGTTGGGACTCCTCTTGTCCTTCTAGGTGAAGAGTCAATCATCGGATCTGAAATAATGTTAAAATCACCGCATACCAATAGTCTGCCATATTGTAAAGAATGAGCTCTCTTAAGCACTCTGCGTATGAATCTCAACTGGTGGGTGTTTGGAGCATAAAGTGAGACTATGGTATATGGTTTAGCATTTATGTCACCAGTAATTATCACGTATCTGCCTTTAACATCAGTGATAACATCTTTAGGTTTGAAAGCTATAGAATTTTTGAACGCTATCAGGACACCTCCTCGTTTGGCCTTCGGGTTGGAAGCAGTATAGATAGTAGGAAAGTCCCTATGAGTGAATTGTGGAGTTTTATTCACTTGGAAATGTGTTTCTTGCACACATAGTATATCTGCGTTGGATTTGTGAACCTCTTTCCATTGTGAAAATCTTTTTGCTGGGTGGTTTAGTCCCCTAGCATTAATAGACAAAATTTTTATCACCATAGTGAGGTTGGCACATAAATGTGGTCAACAATTGTGGTTTGGTACTTACATATCAGGTAGGGATCATTGTCGTTGGCACTTACAAAGACAGCCGTGACAAGAAGAGGTTTGGTACTGGACCTTGCAAAGGAGGAGATGTCCTGGGAGAACCTGTGCATAGTATGAAAACAAACAAACAGGTTAGGAACCAAAAAGAAAAAAAAAACATAAACAGTGAACCAAACAATCTTAAGAAATGGATCCATTAATTGATCCTATCGCAGACGTAGCTGCTATTAAGTGAACAGGGGAAAAAAGGAACTGCCGTGTAGTAACTCCACACCGGAGATATTTTAGGTAGGGCTTGAGTCAAACATGGGTTTTGTTGTCGTTTGTAGATTTCTTATTCTTCTTGCGGGTGACTACTTGCCAATCTTGTTGAATTCCTTGGGGGACATTCATGGTGCGTGGATCTGTGGTTTGGTCTGGAACTATTCCCCAACGGCGAAGTAGTGTCAAACCATCTTCCAGGTTGGATACTGAAACATCAGAACCGTCATGGGTAATCACCAAGGTAGCAGGATATTTCCATTTGTGTGGCACTGCATGGTTTCTCAACGCTTTGGTGATTGATAATAGATTTCTACGGCGCTGCAAAGTGTGTCTGGAAAGGTCAGGCAGGACTCTGAGATTTCTGTATTGTTGGGGAAGGCTCCCTGGTCTGCGTGATGTTTGTAAAATTATATCCTTCACATGGAAAAAATGGATCCTGAGTAAAACATCTCTAGGGATTTCGTCAGGGAGAAATGACGGTTTAGGGATCCTATGTATGCGGTCGATTAGGAGATCTTGGGCCGTTGCTTCTGGTAATATTGAGGAGAATAAAGTTTGTGCATATTGGAGGAGCTGATTAGGAGGCACCGTCTCAGGCACACCCCTCAGTTTGATGTTATTCCTCCTAGATCTGTCCTCGAGGTCCGCCATTTTGTCTTTGATCCATGCAATTTCATCTTCGTGAATGGAATGTGCATCCACCATAACATTGTGTGATGAGGCAAAATTCTCCATTCTGTGTTCAATTTTGTCCACTCTGGTACCCAGAATGTGTACTTCTCTCTGACATTCATTTAAACCTTTGTAAAGATCTGCTTGTAGAGAAGAGCGAAGAGAGAGTAGCATTTCCTTGAGCATTGTGTCAGAAATTGGTCTATCAGCTGTAGGAAAATTTGCTATGGGATCCTCTTCTCTTTCCTCAGGGTTAAGAGAGGCCTGTGGGTGGGTGGCCATTTCCATGGCGCATTCTGGCCTATGTGGGGAGTCTCTCCTCAGCTTAGACTTAGCTGGGCTTCTAGTAGTGGGACTTGGGGTTCCCGAGGGAGTATCACTCAGTGTGCCACTCTGGAGTGAGTCAACATGTCGCATACCTTGATTAGAGCAGTGTGGTGCGGCCTGCATGTTTCCTCTCATATAAGCTGCGCCATTTTGAGGCGTCCCGCGCGCCGTGAGGGGAACGACATTTTCCAACTTTTGGGGCTGTAGCGTTTTTTTGCGGTTTCGTCCCATCATCGCGTCGTTCAGTGGAGATTCACGATCGAACGGGACGTGTTAACGATCGAAATGCCCTCGGTGTACGCTGTTGTGGGCTGAAAATCCCCGGTGTGTCACGGAGCTCCCAGGTTAAGCGGCCATCTTAGAGGCCGGTAGCCACGCCCCCCTCGTAGCTATTTTTTTTATTGCGATTTAATTTTGGCCTAAATGTTTTACTAAAATTTAGTTTATTTGATTTTTTTATAACAAAAAGTAAAAAAATAGTGATTTTTTTCAAAATTGTGGCTCTATTTTAGTTTATAGCGCAAAAAATAAAAATCGCAGAGGCGATCAAATACCACCGAAGGAAAGCTCTATTTGTGGGAAGAAGAGGACGCAAATTTTGTTTGGGAGCCACGTCGCACGACCGTGCAATTGTCTGTTAAAGCGACGCAGCGCCGAATTGTAAAAACACCTTGGGTCATTTAGCAGCGTATGTGTCCGGGTCTTAAGTGGTTAAATGAACTCTGGACCTTTTACCTGCTCCTTGTAAATGGGAAAATAAGGGAATAACACACACCTGGCCATGGAACAACTGAGCAGCCAAATGTCCCATTACTTTTGGTACCTTAAAAAGTGGGAGCTACATATACAAACTGTTGCAATTCCTACACTGTTCACCTGATTTGGATGTAAAGATGAAAGTCAGCAGGTAAAGCACATCTTTCATTTTAAATCCATTGTGAATTAGAATTAGAAAATTAGAATTGTGTTGATGTCCACAAACAAAATCTCCTGAAGAAGCGGTGAATACCTGCGAAACATGTCAATCTAACCAATATAGGGTGAATTGATACTGACATTTTTTCAGGTGTACCCCCCTTGAAACTGAATGGAGTGTTTTACAATGTGAGGGTATATATGCTTTAAAAAAATACGTATTTATTATTAGTATTTATATTATTTAGATTTTTTTAAATGTTAAACCCTAATCACAATTATTAAGCAGTATAAGTAAAACAAAATCTATAGATTCCCTTTTAGACCAGAGTTCTTAATATATAAAAATTTAAAATATATATATACTGTACAGTGTGTATACACTTCTTTAAAATGGCCACTTGGTGGCAGTCAGATCCTGCCTAATATACATTCACTGAAACTATTTAACCACAGATTAGGATGCAGGCCATTACGCCTTCAGCCTGTATTTTCCCACATGCTGAGCATAAATGAGAAGTCACAGAGAGTGATCATGAAACTGATTTTATTGAAATAATTAAAGGAGATGGCGACTTTTTAATACAACACTCCTCAAACATTCCTGCATGGTTAGCACTACTTAGTGCTTATTTGTAAAAAAATAAATACTTTAAAATACTTCTCTCAGTTTCATGATCGTTAGACTTTGTTCGGATTGTGCGTTGCGGGAATGCGGGATTTCCCACAACACACAGAAACACGCTGCCCTTTTGCAGATGTGCCGCAGTCCCCCGCAGTCCCCCCCCCTTAATGGCACTGCCAGTGCCATTAATCCTAATGGCACCTTCATGCATCTCTAAACGCATGTATTTTTGTGTTTGCCAAAATGCACGGTGCGGTTGGCACCATGGGGGTACTTGAGGACTTAGGTTGAGAACCACCTGGGTAGCCAATTGAAAATATTGGCCACCCTACAAGTGGAGCCATAAATGGAGTTTACAAAACACTTTGGGCTGCTTTCCCAAACAACCCAAATTGGGGAGGCTGGATCCCACCAAAGAGCCACTACTGACCTTAGAATGCTAAGAATCCCTAAGAAGCTGGAGTCACATTGAGATTCTAAGGGAAGAAGCAGAGCTGAGAGGCTGACAGCGCAGCAGAAAGTACAGCAATGCCCTTACATCAAGAAATTAGGTAATCATTTGTAAAATGGCAGGATCAACAAATATACACGGGGGGGGGGGGGGGGTGCACAGTGCTATGGTAATGAATGTGAAAGAGGATTGCTCTTTTATTGAGCTATATAGATACGCTTCTGTTTTTTTTTTGCATACGCCTGTACACTATACCTGTGTTTACGATAGACCACTGTATACCTGAGTACAGCAGAGAAGGGGGGAGGAGAGGGGAGAGAGGAGGGAGAGGAGAGAGAGGGGGGAGAGAGAGGGAGGGGAGAGAGAGGTAGAGAGGAGAGCGTAAAGGGGAGAGAGCGGGGGAGGGAGATGGGGTGAGAGGGGGAGGGAGATGGGAGAGAGGAGGGAGAGGAGAGAGAGGGGGGAGAGAGGGAGATAGAGGAGAGGGAGAGAGAGAGAGAGAATAGAGAGGGGACAAAGGGGAGAGAGGGGAGCATAAAGGGGAGAGAGAGAGAGGGGGAGGGAGATAGGGTGAGGGGGGAGGGAAAGAGAGAGGGGAAAGAGGATGAGATAGAGGGAGGGGGAGAGCGAGAGAGGGGAGGGAGATGGGGTGAGAGAGAGAGGGAGAGAGGGGGAGAGAGAGGGAGAGAGGGAGATGGGGTGAGAGAGGGAGATGGGGTGAGAGAGAGAGGGAGAGAGGGGGAGAGAGAGGGAGAGAGAGGGAGAGAGAGGGGAGAGAGGGGGAGAGAGAGGGAGAGGGAGAGAGAGGGGAGAGAGAGGAAGAGATAGAGGGAGGGGGAGAGAGAGGAGGAGAGAGGGGAGGGAGAGAGGGAGAGATAGAGGGAGGGGGAGAGAGAGAGAGGGAGAGATAGAGGGAGGGGGAGAGAGAGAGGGGGAGAGAGAGGAAGAGATAAATGGATGGGGAGAGAGAGAGGGAGAGAGAAAAAGAGAGGGGAGAGAGAGAGGGAGAGAGAGCATAAAGCCTAAGGCCTCATACACACTTGAGCTACAAAATGCCACTTTTGCAGGCATCTGAGCTTTTTTTTGCACACATAGGAGTTTAGAGGTATTTAAAGGAGAGGGAGTTTAACCATTTCCCACCTGCCTTATGCAGAATGACGGCCTGAACGTGGTTCAGTTATCCTGACTGGGCGCTGTATGATGTCCAGCATATAACAGATAACAAGCTCTCCGATTGAGGTAAAAAGACTCTGACGTAGGCTTGTTACCTCGTGATCTGCTGTGTCCAGTCAAGTGTAAATAAGAAGTGCCGTTTATTGGCTTTTCCTCCATTCGCACTGACAGACGCGAGTAGAGGAGAGCTGATCGACTGCTCTCCTGACAGGGGGGGTCTGGACTGATTGATTATCAGTGCAGCCCCCCGGAGGATGCCCACCCAGGACCACCAGGAATGCCCACCCAGGACCACCAGGGATGCCAATCAATGCCCAATAGGGATGGAACTCAGTGCCCATCAGTGATGGCTACTAGTGCCTCCTGATCAGTGCTGCCTAACAGTACCATCTACTAGTACCGCCTATCAGTGCCTATCAGTGCCCGTCAGTAGTGCCCATCAGTGCCACCTATCAGTACCCATCAATGCTGCCACCTATGAGTGTCTGTCAGTGCTGCTTATCATTGCCCATCAGTGCTGCATATAAGTGCCTCATCATCAGTGCTCATCAGTGAATCCTAATCAGTGCCCATCAGTGAAGGAGAAAAAGTTACTTATTTACAAAGTTTTGTAACAGAACTTTTTTTTTCTAAATTTTTGGTATTTTTTTATTTATAGCGCAATAGCATCTATTAATGCCAGACACAGGAACAGAAGTTAATTTCCACAGGAAAGGCGCATTAATGTACATGCAGCGTTTTAATTTTTTTTTTGCTGCCGCTAAACTCTTGTAGGAGAAAAAAGTGTCAATAGAATACAGTGAAGCATGAAGCCTAAATCTGCCACCTTGCAATCCTAATATGTTTTCTTATAATTGCAGTATTTGCTAATCTCTATAAATTTAAATAGTAGTTTGCAGGGACTTTAATGAATTCTATTACATGCAAACATAAACCCTCCAATTTGAGATCCTATTATTTATTATTATTATATATTTTTTTATTGTACACAGTTGTGGCTTTTAATCCCCATTTCCATCCCACACTTTTTACCCCCATTTACACATGCCATTGTCCCACCGGTACAGACAATACAGGCAGCACAACCTCCATATCACAACGTATTTCCCATCCCTGATCCCCAATAGATAATACATGAATATTCATGCCCTCCATCATCTTCCATTTGTTTCTCCCCGTGGGAGAGGATTAATGAAAACACAATAATAATTATGTTCTCTTCTGGAATGCACAGCCATGATTAAGTCTGGCGCTAAATGTATTACTTTCTTGTAATTATGTTTCTTTTTCATTGTGTAAAAATGTTTAATGCCTACTTAATATACCCTTTATTGGTTGATGAGATGTCTGCACAATACAATAGCGGGTCATAAGAAATTGCCACATTAACAGAAATAACTGCCACATAGCTTGTAATAATTATTTATTTATAATCACTTGCAGCGTGCAAATCATTTCTCTTGCTTGTTCCCTTTCGTTTTTTAAATATTCCATTTAAAAGCATTTTGCTTTATCTGTTATATACTGTAAGTGCAAAAAAATAAATGATTAGCCCTATCCAGTTAACTTATGTGATTCAGAGATTTTCCTTTTTTTTAGGGTCTTCTTAAAAAACAAACAAAAAAAAAAACTACTCTAATGTGACAAACAGGGAAGCCGAACACCCCCCTGTTCTGTTCACACCAGAACTTCAGAACAGAGGAAAAGTTCTGACCCGAACAGCGGACCACAGGACTATGGGAGAAAGATCAAAAGTTCCTATTTTGAAGGGCTCTTTTCAAGTAATTGGACATAGAAGTGTATAGGGGTCCAGGTATTGCCCTGGGGCAAATTAATCATGCAAACATTTTTGATTTTAATGATGCTTAAAGGGTCACTAAAGGAAAAAAACATTTTTGCTGAAATAACTGTTTACAGGGTATAGAGACATAAAAGTTAACCGATTCCTTTTAAAAATGATTAAAAATAGATAAAAATCAATCATATAATGTGCCTCTAGTTTCACTTTCGTTTTTAAAATGATTTCATGTTTCTGTGAAGCAGAGAGACACACAGAACAAAAACAAACAAATCCAGGGCAGTGTTTTGTTTTTAAAATGAATCTGATTGGTTCTGAGGAGTTTTAGACACACAGTAATGACAGCTTAGACCACAGTGAAAATCTGCCATGAGTTTTTTCATAAGGAGCCAGACAAGCAGGAAGTGTGGAGATCAGAGAAGTATTACAGCTACTTCAAAGCAAAAACGAACAATGAGAACATGAAAACAGCACTGCATTAAGGTAAAGGAAGCTATTTAGCTAAAAAAAAAATTCCTTTAGTGATCTTAAAGTGCAATAATAAAAATGAAAGATTCTTTCAAATATGGTGCTTGGGGGGGTCCCCTTAGCCTGCCTGCAAAGTGGCGTATCTGTACCATGTATACCAGTGGTCATCAACTTCTGTCCTCAGGGCCCACTAACAGGCCAGATTTTATGTATTTATGCAGACTAGAATACTGCAATCACCGAGCAGCAAATTATATCCTGTGATGTATTTCAGTTATCTTGCAAACCTGGCCTGTTAGTGGACCCTGATGACAGGATTGATGACCACTGATGTATATAACCTGCTTGCGGTTGCAATTTCGGCCACCCAGCTATTTAAAACAAATAAACACAAAAACGACACAAGGTTCCTCCCCCAGTCCATAACAGACCCTTCGGGCAGGGTGTAACCCCCACAATGCATACGAGACCCTTATCTCAGCATGCAGCCTGGCAGGTCAGAAAAGGGGGGGGGCGAGCGTGTGCCCCCCTGAACCATACCAGGCCACATGCCCTCAACATAGAGGTGTGTGCTTTGGGGTAGAGGAGGCTCTGCACTGACTCAGCATGCCCCGAAGGGTCTGCTATGGACTTGGAGGGACCCCACGCAGTTTTTTTTTTTTTTACTGGCAAGTGGTTTTTTTTTGTAATTCAGCTGTCAACGGGGAAGCCCATTGACAGTTGATGAGTCATCGGTTGTTAAATACGTAAGTACACGGTGGCCAGCTTTCTGGCCCCGCTCCCTAACAACCAGCTTTCACTGCATCCTGATTGGGCAAAGCTTTGCCCACTTAGGTCATAGAATGCACTGTGCAGTGCACACTGCATTTCAGGGCGTTCGGTGGGGCCGAACCGTTCACCCAACACTAGTGACAAACATGGACACAGCTGTAATGAAAATTGCTCTGTTTTCTTTAATATAATTGTCTCCTATGATCATCATCACCATCTAGTGGCCATAATGTTTTTTTTTTTGATCAAGCTATTTCATGAACAATACTGCAATATGGCTGTGTGAACATGTATCAATGTCATAAGCACACTTTTTAAATAAATAAAACACTTAGGCCCGGATTCACGTAGAGAGGCGTATCTTTGTGCGGGCATAGCGTATCTTCTTTACGCTACGCCGCCGCAACTTAGAGAGGCAAGTGCAGTATTCACAAAGCACTTGTTTCGGCGGCGTAGCGTAAATTGGCCGGCTCAAGCCCGCCTAATTCAAATGTGAAAGAGGTGGGCGTGTTGTATGGAAATGAGTCGTGACCCCATGTAAATGAAGCGCTGATCGTACGGCGCATGCGCGCGCATGCTCAGTATCACGTCCAATTTTTTCCCTAAGTTATGCCGGCTCAATGCCTGTGACGTGAACGTAACCTACGCACAGCCCCATTCCCGTACGACTTACGTAAACGACGTAAAAAGATACGCTTGTTCCGACGTCCATACTTTGCATCGGCTACGCCTCATATAGCAGGAGTAACTTTACGCCGGATGTAAGCCTAACGTAAACGACGTAGCGGGTGCAAGTACATTCGTGAATCGGCGTATCTGCCTAATTTACATATTGGATGCGTAAATCTACGGAAACTACCCTTGCGGCCAGCGTAAATATGCACCCAAGATACGACGGCGTAGGAGACTTATGCCGCTCGTATCTTGGCCAAATTAGATTATATTAGATTAGATGGCTCACATTCGGACTTACGACGGCGTACGTGGAGATACGCCGTCGTAAGTCCTTTGTGAATCCGGGCCTTAAAGTCTACTTTTGCAGACAAAGCAGAACATTAACCCACTCTATTCAACGAACTTCATACAACTCCTTGTTAGTTGTGAAGGGCTTGTAGAGCTTCTCAAAGCTAGAGGCTTAAGGATCCCCATGCCGATACTCAGAATATGGGAGCATTATGTATTATGGTGGTTGGCCTTGGCCAACGCTGCTCTGGCTACGCCCGCAAACGTGTTTTGCCCCACCCACCGGGGCTTGCCCTCAAATGGGTGGGGAAAAACATGTCAGAGGACGTGGCTGGAGAAGCACTGGATGAGGCCATACACCGTCATAATTTGGGTCAGTTAGAGAGGAATCTCATCAAGGCATCGTGCATTTTTATTCAGACCTCCCAATAAGCCCCCCTTTAACACTTTGTAGAACACCCTTTCTCTGCAATTACAGCTGTAAGAGATGTCTCCACCAGCCCTGCACATCTGGAGAGTGACATTTTTTGCCAGTCTTCTTTGCAAAATAGCTCAAGCTCCTTCAGATTGAATGGAAAGTGTCTGAACAGCAATTTTCAAGTCTTGCCACAGATTTTCAATTGGATTGAGGTCTGGACTTTGACTGGGCCATTCTAACACATGAATATGCTTTGATCTAAACCAGGGATATGCAATTAGCGGACCTCCAGCTGTTGCAAAACTACAAGTCCCAGCATGCCATGCTTGTGGCTGTCAGAGTCCTGCTATACATCATGGGACTTGTAGTTCTGCAACAGCTGGAGGTCCGCTAATTGCATATCTCTGATCAGCTTTGGCTGTATGTTTAGGGTCATTGTCCTGCTGGAAGGTAAACCTCCACCCCAGTCCCAAGTCTTTTGCAGACTCTTAACAGGTTTTCTTCTAAGATTGCCCTGTATAAATATCTATTCTTCTTTAAATACACATTAATTAAATTAATGTACTGTCTCAAGCAGATTGGCATGTAGTTTCCTGCACGTTCCCAGTTTTTATTTTTAATCCACCAAATCTATTTCAGAAAAAAAAAAAGGTGCAGTGTCTCTTGTTTAAAGCCAATAAGAGCAAAAACCTTAGGGTTAGGAATCACTAGAGCACAGTGCAAATTTCACCGCTGGAAAGCCTAGATTGAGGACAGATGGTCAGTCCGCATGTACAAGGCTGTGTCAAGCTTGCTGTAATCATCCACACTCTTCAATAAATAACACTTCTTTTCTGAGCCATTTTCAAATTGCAATTCAAGTGTTGTATTCCGCAGAGTGGAAAAAATCCTTCAGACACACTATCATGTCTCTCAGATAAAGCAGATGTTTTATCTTTGTCAACTTTTTTTTCCCCTTTTCTGGCACATTCTTTGTTCCATCAGATGAAATCTGGAATAACATTCCGGTACCATCACTTTTATGGTGTTTGAAATTGTTTCAGAGCAAAAGGTATCATATACACTTGGTAACATGGATTTCCCTCCCCCATCTAGGCTTTAACTGTATTTCCACTTTTACAGGGATAACATGAGCTTTATATATGTTATGTGTTACCATACACATAACATAACATAGCAACATTTTTTTTTTAAATGGCTACTTACATTTAACTTTCTTTTCTCTGAAACTGCGAAAACTCAACTGCTCTGTAGAGGGCACTGGGGAGTTAAAGTTGAAAAAATTGCGTACCTTCCCGCCCAAGCCAATTTTCAGCTTTCATCGCTGTCGCACTTTGAATGACAATTGCGCGGTCATGCTACACTGTACCCAAACAAAATTGGCATCTTTTTTTCCCCACAAATAGAGCTTTCTTTTGCTGGTATTTGATCACCTCTGCGATTTTTTTTCTTTGTGCAACAACTAAAAAAAGATCGAAAAAAAAAAAAAAAAAAAAAAAAGTTTTTATTTTTTTCTGTTATTTTTTTGTAAATAAGTAAGTTTTCTCTTTCAATTACGGGCACTGATATGGCAGCACTGATGGGCACCGATGAGGTGGCACTGATGGGCACAGATAAGGTAGTACTGATGGGCACCGATGAGGTGGCACTGATAGGTGGCGCTGGTATGCGGCACTGATGGGCACTCATAGGCGGCACTGATGGGCACTCATAGGCGGCACTGATGGGCACTCATAGGCGGCACGGATGGGCACTGATGGGCACTCATATTCGGCACTGGGCACTCATAGGTGGCACAGATGGGCACTCATGGGCGGCACTTATGGGTGGCACTGATAGGCACTAATAGGTGGGCACTGGGCATGGATTGGCACTGTGGGGTGGCACTGATGGACACTGTGGGGTGGCACCGATGGATCCATGTTGCCAATCAGTGCCCATGGAGGCTCCGCCAGAGACTCGTTACCGAGATCGGAGATGCAGGGTGTCAGACTGACACCCCACATCACCGATCGCCGCGATGCTCGCCCCCACGGGCACGCGCGGCATTAAATCCTGCAGGACGTCAATAGACGTCCAGTCAGGATTTCAGAACCACTTTCCGGACGTCAATTTGTTATTGACCGGGCGGGAAGTGGTTAAAAACAATATATAAAACATTTTGTTTGGGTACATTGTAGCATGACCGCGCAATTGTCATTAAAAGTGTGACAGCGCTAAAAAGCCGGTATTGAAGTGGTTAATTTGATTAAAACTCTTCTGCTTACTTGGAGTCTTCTTACTTCCCAGGTCTATTTATTGGGTAAATTGCTCCTTTTTATTTTGGAAGTCAACAGTGTCTTCTTATCGTCAAAGACCTTCCAAGGCTTTGCATCATTAACTAATGCCGCATACACACGATTGGACATTCCGACAACAAAACCGTAGATTTTTTTTTCTGACGGAATGTTGGATTAAACTTGTCTTGTATACACACGGTCACACAAATGTTGTCTACAGTAGATTTATTATACTATAGCCATACTCAAGTATGCAAATTATTATGTTCATACAGTGCCTTGAAAAAGTATTCATACCCCTTGAAATTGTCCATTTTTTGATATGTTACAACCAAAAACGTAAATGTATTTTATGTGATAGACCAACACAAAGGAGTTTATTTACTAAAGTCAAATCCACTTTGCACTCACTACAGTGCACTTCAAAGTGCACTTGGAAGAACAGTTGCTTTAGATCTGAGGGGAAGATCTGAAATGAGGGGAAGCTCTGATGATTTTATTATCCAATCATGTACCAGCAAAAATGCTGCTTTTAATTTTCCTTGGATGTCCCTCTCAGATCTAGAGCGACTGCACTTCCAAGTGCACTTGTACTGCAAATATTTGCCTTTAGTAAATCAACTCCAAAGTGGCACATAATTGTGAAGTGGAAGGAAAATGATGAATGATTTTCCAAATGATTTACAAATAAATATATGAGAAGTGTGGCGTGCATTTGTATTTAGCCCCCCGGAGTCAAAACTTTTTATATCACATTTTACTGCAATTACAGCTGTAAGTCTTTTTGGGGATGTCTCACTTTTGCACATCTAGAGAATGAAATTTTTGCCCATTCTTCTTTGCAGAATAGCTCAAGCTCTGTCAGATTGGATGGAGAGCGTCTGTGAACATCAATTTTCAAGTCTTGCCACAGATTCTCAATTGGATTTAGGTCTGGATTTTGACTGGTCCATTCTAACACATTAATGTGCTTTGATCTAAACCATTCCATTGTAGCTCTGGCTGTATGTTTAGGGTCATTGTCCTGCTGGAATGTGAACCTCAACCCTAGACTCAGGTCTTTTGCAGACTCTAAAGAGGTTTTCTGATAAAATTTCCCTTTATTTGACTCTATCTACATTCCCATCAACTTCCCTGTCCCTGCTAAAGAAAGGCAACCCCAAACATGATGTTGCCACCACCATCTTTCACAGTGGGGATGGTGTGTTCAGGGTGATGTGGTGTGTCAGAATAGTGTTTTGCTTTTAGGCCAAAATGTTACATTTTGGTCTCATGTGACCAGAGAACCTTCTTGCACATGTTTTCTGTGTCCTCCACATGGCTTCTCGCAAACTGCAAATGGGACTTCTTATGACTTTCTTCTTTCCACTCTTCCATAAAGGCCAGATTTGTGGAGTGCACGATTAATAGTTGTCCTGTGGACAGATTCTCCCACCTGAGCTTTGGATCTCTAAAGCTCCCCCAGAGTTACCATGGGCCTCTTGGCTGCTTCTCTGATTAATGCTCTCCTTGCCCGGTCTGTCAGTTTAAGTGGACGGCCATGTCTTGGTGGGTTTGCAGTTGTGCCATACTCTTTCCATTTTCGGATGATGGATGGAACAGTGCTCTGTGAGAGGTTCAAAGCTTGGGATATTTTTTTTTATAGCCTAACTCTGCTTTAAACTGCTCCACAACTTTATACCTGACCTGCCTGGTGTGTTCCATGGCCTTCGTGATGCTGTTTGTTTACTAAGGTTCCATATCAAACCTCTGGGGGCTTCACAGAACAGCTGTATTTATACTGAGATTAAATTACACACAGGTGGACTATTTACTAATTAGGTGACTTCTGAAGGTAATTGGTTCCACTAGATGTTAGTTATGGGTATCAGAATAAAGGGGGCTGAATACAAATACACACCACACTTTTCACATATTTATTTGTAAAAGAATGTTGGAAACCATTTATCATTTTCCTTCTACTTCATAATTACTTGTTGGTTGCAAGTGACAAAATGTGGAACATTTTAAGGGGTGTAAATACTTTTTTTAAGGCACTGTATATACAATATATATTGTGAGAAAAACAATCAGCGCCACAATGTTAATAAATTACTCTAATGACGTGAAAAAAATCAAATATACTTACAAGAAATAACAATAAAAACAGCATGTATCAAATCACCAGCTCATTCACCGCAAATCAACACTCACGGTGCTATAGGGGAGGAGTCGAATCTGTGAGTGTAGACCTGCGGTGAATGAGCTGGCGATTTGATACATGCTGTTTTTATTGTTATTTCTTGTAAGTGTAACTTTTTAGGGGGGCTTTTTTAATAAATTTAAAAGCAGAGAACACTATGGTACTTGTATTTTTTTGTTTCATGTTCTCAACCCCTGGAAATAGGACCCGGCCAGGTTTTGCAATTCGGCACTGCGTCGCTTTAACAGACAATTGCGTGGTCGTGCGACGTGGCTCCCAAACAAAATCGGTGTCCTTTTTTCCCCACAAATATACCTTTTTTTTGGTGGTATTTGATCACCTCTGCAGTTTTTATTAACAAAAATAGAGCGACAATTTTGAAAAAAATGCAATATTTTTTGCTATAATAAATATCCCCCAAAAATATAGTTCAGTTTAGGCTGATGCGTATTCTTCTACCTATTTTTGCAACAAAAAAAAAATCGCAATAAGCATTTATCGGTTGGTTTGCACAACATTTATAGCGTTTACAAAATAGGGGATAGTTTTATTGCATTTTTATTATTTTTTTTTTTACTACTAATGGCGGCGATCAGCGATTTTTTTCATGACTGCGACATTATGGCAGACACTTCGGACAATTTTGACACATTTTTGGGACAATTGTCATTTTCACAGCAAAAAATGCATTTAAAATGCATTGTTTATTGTGGAAATGACATTTGCAGTTTGGGAGTTAACCACAAGGGGGTGCTGAAGGGGTTATGTGTTCCCTAATGTGTGTTTACAACTGTAGGAGGGTGTGGCTGTAGGTGTGACGTCATCGATTGTGTCTCCCTATAAAAGGGATCACGCGATCGATGACGCTGCCACAGGGAAGAACGGGGAAGCCTTGTTTACACACGGCTCTCCCCGTTCTTCAGCTCCGGGGACCGATCGCCGGACTACAGCGGCGAACGGGTCAACGAATCCCACGGTCCCGGAGCTTCGGACCGGGTCTCGGGAGCATGCCGCGGGCGTGCGCGCGACCCACGGCTGGGTATTAGCACAGCACGTACCTGTACGTGCATGTGCTCAGCCATGCCATTCTGCCGAAGTATATGTGCAGGAGGCGGTCCTTAAGTGGTTAAAAAGCGAATGGAGGAAGGTGGTGTTTGGAGACAATTGAAACGTTGATTACCCACACAGAGGTGCAGTCTGGGGACAGTGGGAATTACTACAATTGGTAAAGTGGATTGATCATGGTGGACACAAAGAGTGATCTGTCTATGAGTTTTATACTCATCCCTGGGGTGAGCAGGCATTTTAGCGGGTGGTGGTGTGCACTGAATATTGGATCCATTTAAATAGTTATTTTTCTTCTATACGTACAACTACTATTTTATTTGTTATATAGGAAACTCTATCTTAATATGTTTCTATTTAATTGCCGCTGCCCCAGACAATCCAATGTGTTCCACATATTTCAGAGATACTGACATCATTGTAGCTGTTTATGAAATAGTTATATTAGGTTTTATCACCAGGTAGTTGCAAATTAAACTCAAAATGGTCATGTCTTATCTCAGAGTGACACCCAGTGGCCAAGGGAGGAAATTCCTGAGTAAACATAGGTTTAATGATTCAACAGATCTACCCATAGGAATACGGTAAAACCTTCTGGGCCACCCCCTGGTGTGTTTTATAACTATATTGTTGTGACAGTATAAAAAGAGAAGTCGGATACACTTGGGGATGGAATATCGGACATCAAAAGATCATCTTTAGGGACTCATCATCATAATATGATCTGACACCTTACTGAAGCCAGGACACACAGCTCCAGCATAGCTAGCCAACTCTGCCCATTAATCAGTAGCCATCTTCGGGTCTGGTCATCAGCTATCTAAAAGGTTACCTGATACTTGGATTATGCTTGCTTAACCACTTGAGGCCCGCGCTATAGCCGAATGACGGCTTCAGCGTGGACCTGAAAATCCAACAGGACGTCTTTTGACGTCCGCCCCTTTGCTCGTTCCCCGAGCGTGCAGCTGGGAATTGCTAAGCTGGCCGTGTCCCTTGGACACAGCCAATCACAGATCGCCAGCGAACAGCCAATCATAGAGGCCATTTGCTATGCGATCTGTGAGGCCAGAGATGAGAGATGATCTCAAATGTAAACATATGAGATCATCTCTCATCTCTCATTGCCGGCTCACACAATGACAGCGTCCTGTCATGGAGAGAGGAGACCGATCTGTGTCCCTTGTACATAGGGACACAGATCGATCACCTCCCCAGTCAGTCCCCCTCCCCCAGAGTTAGAACACTATGCAGGGTACACATTTAACCCCTTCCTCACCCCCTAGTGTTAAGCCCTTCAATGCCAGTCACATTTATACACTAATTAGTGCATATTTATAGCACTGATCACAGTATAAATGTGAATGGCACCAAAAATGTGTCCGATGTGTCCGCCATAATGTCACAGTCCCAATAAAAATCGCAGATCGCCGCCATTACTAGTAAAAAAATAATAATAAAAAAATAAAATTCTGTCCCCTATTTTGTAGGCGCTATAACTTTTGCGCAAACCAGTCACTTATTGCAATTTTTTTTTTAACCAAAAATATGTAGAATACGTATCGGCCTAGACTGAAAAAAATATGTTTTTTTTTTTTTGTAAAATTGGGATATTTATTATAGCAACAAGTAAAAAATATTGTATTTTTTTTTCAAAATTGTCGCTCTTTTTTGTTTATAGTACAAAAAATAAAAACCGCAGAGGTGATCAAATACCACCAAAAGAAAGCTCTACTTGCGGGGAAAAAAGGACGTCAATTTTGTTTGGGAGCCACGTCGCACGACTGCACAATTGTCAGTTAAAGCGACGCAGTGCCAGAAGCTGAAACTTCACCTGGACAGGAGGGGGGTATATGTGTCCAGTAAGCAAGTGGTTAAAGTAAAAAGGCAATTGTAAAAAAAAAAAAAAAGTCACTAATAAGTCTCCTAACAATAATATAAGTACTCACGTTAAAAAAAAAATTCGGATTATTTATCTATTCTCGTCGCATTGGTGTACAGTTTTGTGTAGTTTCATACACCTTCTGCAGGGGAATAACAGTTGAAGTACAAAAAACACATAATATTGTCTGCTAGTTAGTTGATATTGGATTTGTTGTCTACGAGGAGAAATTAATTATTGAATGTATATCACTTTATATACAGTTGTGCTCATAATTTTACATACCCTGGCAGAATTTATGATTTCTTGGCCATTTTTCAGGGAATATGAATGATAAAACAAAAACATTTATTTCACTCATGGTTAGTGTTTGACTGAAGCCATTTATTGTCAGGCTGCATTAACACCTGAGCTTTTTTTAGCTCATAAAACGGTCACAAAATTGCGGTAAAAAACGCGCGACTTTAAAACGCTCAGGTGTGAATGCAGCCTCAATCAATTGTGTTTACTCTGACTCTGATCAAAAATTTACATACCCTGGTGATTTTGGCCTGATAACGTGCACAGAAGTTGACACAAAAGGGTTTGAATGCTATTAAAGATAACCATCCTCAACTGTGATCTGTTTGTACGTAATTAGTGTGTGTGTATAAAAGGTCAGTGAGTTCCTAGTCTCCTGACAGACTTTTGCACATTTCATCCAGTGCTGCACTGACGTTTCTGGATTCTGAGTCATGGGGAAAGCAAAATAATTTTCAAAGGATCTGCGGGGAAAAGGTACTGTATAAACTGAACTGAACTGTATAAAACAGGAAAGGGGTATAAAAAGATATCCAAGGAATTGAGAAAGACAACCAGCAGTGTTCAAACTCTAATCAGGAAGTGGAAAATGAGGGGTTCGGTTCTGTGGCTGTTTCAAGATGCACAATAAGGAGGCACTTGAAGAAAGATGGGCTGCATTGTACAAAGACATTCTTGAGTCATGAGACCAAAATTTAGATTTTTGGCCACAACCATAAAAGCTACATTTGGAGAGGTGTCAACAGGGCCTATGATTAAAGGTACACCATTCCTACTGTGGATCACGGAGGTGGATCGCTGGTGTATTGGGGATGTGTGTGAGCTACAAAGGCACAGAGAATTTGGCCAAAATTTATGGCAAGATGAATACAATATGTTATCAAAAAATACTGGAGGAACATTTGCTTTCATCAGCCAGGAAGCTGTGCATGGGAGGTACTTAGACATTCTAACATGACAATGATCCAAAACACAAGGCCAAGTCGACCTGTCATTGGCTACAGCAGAATAAAGTGAATCAAATGACCTGGTCAGGAAGGGGGTGAAAGTGCCCTGTATTGAGGTGGGTAAAGAACTCTGCTTGGCTAAAAATGAACTCAAAATAATCAGGTAAATTATTATTTTATTGGAGGCACTGTAATTCAAACTATTTAGCTGACTAAGTTAATCATGCAGGCATTCCCTGACCTAACAGCAGATAGAGGGTAAATGCAGGTCAAAACAGTGGCCATTACAGTAGAACGGCTCTGTAGGATTAGTATAGGTGCCGCATAGGTCTGTATGGGTGCTCTGTAGGATTACTCTAGATGCAGTGCTTGAGAGGTGTAGTTGGCACTGTGCTCTCAGTTACAAAGTCTCTGCCAACAGTATTAGCAATGGGCCAATAGTCCTCTTACCAATTCCAGGGTTTAGCTGTAGGCGTTTTTGGCAGAAGAGGGCCCCCTAGACTCTCCCCAAAACTTCCAGTGGACAGTGGTATGAGCAAAATTCAGTAAAGAATCTGACCTTCTTGTCACAGCGGCACAGGTGTTGCTAGTGCAGCCAATGCTGTGCTGCACCAATTGTCCTTGACCCCCAGTCACAGCATGCAATATCCCCTGGCAGGACTCCCAAATTTTCAGGAGACATGCAACGATATGTTGCTTGGCTTGTGATGGGAATACCCATTTGTCGACTGTTCTTTGCAATGATTTCTTATTTGTTTCCTGTGTATTGGTACAGTTGCCCATTCATTACCCATTTGTAGTCTATGAATTGTCAGGGATGCTATTTTTTCACTTACGTATTGTTGTATCATTGATGTTATATTAGAGGACCATATTACCTGTAATTTAAACCTCAGCATGCCCGTCACTGTCAAACCATGACGCTATTATCCCCACTATGCACGCTTCCAATCATAACTTTTATGAATGCCTTCTAGTTTCTATACCCTTATAACATCAATTTTATAGGAAAATAAAGGCAACCCATTACTAAGATTAATTACAACAAATTTGCAGACTTTGAATGTTAATCCAACATGATATCACACTTTCTTGATTCATACAGCGGTTATGAGCGTCACATAGAAAAACACAGCCAGGCTTTGTTGTGAGGAAGTGAAAAGCTGGACTTGTGGATCATCTAATGAGATATAGAATATCCAAACTGGGTCAATCTGAATGGCTAATAGATGGACACACTGTACCAGAGGTGGAAATGGCAGTTATTAGAATAAGCGTTTAATAGCGCCTCCAGACGAGGTGTAAGTGGAATATTTCACGGTCAGACCCGCTATTTTGTTCCATGTGACCAGGTGACAAATCTACCCTTTACAGAAATGTGAAAGCAGCAAGGACATCTCATTGTGCCACCTCGCTACCCATTGTGAAAATAAGGACAACAAAACGATTAATGCGCATAATGACTTGTTCTCCATTAGTGCTACTGGAAAGAGAGCGTAGCTCTGGGCTTTTGTGCAGCATATGCATTTACATATCTTCTAATTATCACTTTTAGCAGATAAGGTGCAGTAATTGTTGCCATCATGTTATATTCTGGAAAGGTCCGTAATGTGCTCATTTTATCTAATGCTGCTTTCGTTATAGTTCAGCCAGAAGAAAAAAAACTTACATAAAGCCTTACAGTGTTCTCTTGGAACAGGTGTATGTTAAAGGCGAAATCTTCAAACGTAGCGAGCCTCACTGGAATCAATGTAGACTGCTCTTACTTGCAAGTTTCATGTAGTGTACATCCAAAAATATAGAATATATATACTCTGTATGTAAATACAGTATATATATATATATAGATATATATCTATCTATATATCTATAGATATAGATAGATATATATATATAGGGCCAGATTCAGAGAGAACTTACGCCGACGTATCTGTTGATATGCCGCGTAAGTTCTAAGATGTTCTGTCGTATCTGTGTTCTGTATTTAGAAATCAAGATACGCCGAAATTTGGCTAAGATACGAGTGGTGTAAGTCTCTTACGCCGTTGTATCTTAGTTGCATGTAGCACTGACCCCCGAAGGAGCTGCTGGTTTGATTTGGGCCTGCACTCTACCAATAAACCCTACTAACTTGGCTCAATCCCCTTGGACCAGCTGTGATGCAATGCAATACAATACAATGTAAGATAGTACAAAATACCTGTATTGTCACCCCAGGATCCACTGACTGCACCTGGTGGGAGAAAACAATACGCCACAACAACTGGATACTTAACCAGAGATATATTTTACTGTAGAATATGCAAAAAAAGTGATTACAGTAATTGTGCTGTCATCCCAACATAAGACGACAGCACAATGGATTTTAATATAAAAAAATTGAAAAAACAGTATACATATATATATGTCTATACCTGGGAGCTCCCCCTACTTTATAAGCTATGCGTTAGATCTCACTTAAAGTATTTAGTCCTGGATCTTCTTTTCTTCGCTAGCTAAAGTGACTCCTTGTGATTTGTAATCCACAGTTTTGGTGAGTTAAATTGAAGTGAAAGTGCTCCTGGTGTAGCTGTAACAACTATTTTAACATTTTTGAAACATCAAGGTAGATAGGCCTCAAGCTTTCTCAGTGTCAGTTGCTCTGCTCCTTCGTGGAACTATCATTTCCAGTGAGGCCTGTATATGAGTCTAACTGCATGTGAAATTTAACAAACTGTGGGCCGTGACCCGCTCACCCACTGGATAGAGGCTCTGTGTGGTAACTTTTGTCTGGTGACTGCAACTTGCTTCTCCGTCAGCTGGGCCAATCGCTCCGTTCAGCTCCACTGGGTGGATCCCGTCCTCCGATACTCAGATGAGTGTCTCTGGGTCTCTGCAATCTGGCCACCGTCTCCCCACAGGTCCTCTCAGGCAGGCCACACAATTCCAAGAGACCTAAAATGGCTGTTCCGGCTCCTTTTATCTCCTACCCAGCATGCACTACTCAAGAAGGTGTTCATGGGTAGGTCACCAAACCTCCTGGATGAAAAAGGTCAGCCTCCTCCTCCCAAAACAACAGTCACTTCATGTCTAGTCTTTTGTGCTTCTTTCAGGAAAAACATATCTGCATTACCAGTATTTGGTCACTAGATGGCTCCAAATATTTAAACATAGCAATGTCCATAGACAATTTATTAAAGTATGCAAACACAAATCAACATGGGAGAATATCAGCGCTACATGCATATTTACGCTTCCGTAGATTTACGCGTCAAATATGCTAATGAGCTAGATACGCTGATTCATGAAGGTACGTCCGCCCGGCGTATTGATATACGTCGTTTACGTAGGCGTTCGACCAGCATAAAGTTACCCCTGCTATATGAGGTGCAACCCATGTTAGGTATGGACGTCGGAACAGCATCGTATTGTACGTCGTTTACGTAAGTCGTTCGGTAATGGGGCTGGGCATAAGTTACGTTCACGTCAAAATCAATGAGTATTTCCGATGTGATTTTGGAGCATGTGCACTGGGATACGTCCACGGCCGGCGCATGCGCCTTTCGTTTGGCGCGTCGTTTACGTGGGGTTACGATTAATTAACATACAACACGCCCACTACCAGCCTACTTTGAATTACGCGCGGTTACGCAGGCACATTTACACTACGCCGCTGTAACTTGGGGCACAAATTCTTTCTGAATATGGGACCTGCCGCTCTAAGTTACGGCGGCGTAGTGTAAATGAGATATGCTACGCCGCTGGAAAGATACGAAAAAGTATCTGAAGCTGGCCCATTGTGTCTTCAAAAAGTATTCATATCTGTTTACATTTTCCACATTTTGTCATGTTGCAACCAAATATGTAAATGTAATAGACCAACACAAAGTGGCACATAATTGTAAAGTGGATGGAAAATGATAAATGGTTTTCAATTTTTTTTACAAATAATTATCTGAAAAGTGTGGCATGCATTTGTACTCAGCCCCTTTGATTTAATAACCGTAATAAACATCTAGTGGAACCAATTGCCTTCAAAAGTCACCTGATTAGTAAAACGAGTCCACCAGTGGCCACTCTCCTGCCACCCCCTCTATGAACAATGGATAGATTCTTACATTGCATGAATCTATCCATGGCCGCCGCTGCCACCTGCCTGCCTGAATTACAGAAGTGAGGGGTGAAGCACCTGATTAAAGCCATAGGCTCTAATAGGCGTCACAAAAGGTGACCTGCAAGCGCCATGCTTTTGGCAGAGTGGTAGCATTCGATGGGAACAGTGGCAGCGTTTGATGGAACAGTGGTAGCCTTTGATGGGCACAGTGGCTGCCTTTAATGACACATTGGCAGCGTTTGATGGCACATTGGCAGTGTTTGATGGGCACAGTGGCTGCAATTAATGGGCACAGTGACGGCATTTGATGGGTACAGTGGCTGCGTTTCATGACACAGTGGCTGCGTTTCATGGCACAGTGGCTGCAATTGATGTTTTTTTTTCAGTTTGTTTGAGCCCCTTTGAGCACCAGCTGCCACTGGAGTCCACCTGTGTGTAATTTAATCTCAGTATAAATACAGCTGCTCTGTTAAGCCCTCAGTGTTTTGTTAGGGAACATGTACCACCTACATAAACATTGTTACTGACCAAGTACACCTCTTCATGGAAATGGAATTCTCTGATGGCAGTGGCCTCTTTCAGCAGGATAATGTGCCCTTCTACACTGCAAAAATGGTTCAAGAATAGTTTGAGGTGTTGGCTTGGCCTCAGAATTCTTCAGAACTAAATTCATCAAGTATCTGGATGTGATTAAAAAAATAAAAGTTTGATCCATGACGGGCTCCCCTCACAATTTACAATTGACTGATATGTTAAAAAGGGGGACCTTCTCAATATTAGGCGGGTCATTGTAATGTTGTGACTGTTTGGTGTGTGTATATATATATATATATATATATATATATATATATATATATATGTATATATATATATATATTAGTAGAATAAAATAGAACATATCATATAGTGCAGGTAAACCACCATGCAACACCTGCCACTTCTGGAATGGAGGGTTAGTATGCAGGTGGAAATAACAGCAAAATGTCACCAAGCACACAATACGTTAAAACCACTAGAATATTGTATGCATCAGGAATACATCAGTCCCAAATACAAACTTGGTCCTTGTGAGAGCCATGATTGGCTAAAGGCAGGGGGATAAGTCCACGCCCCACACTAAGTAAGGCTGCTTACATAGCGGCTGTACATCGTGTAATGAATGAAAGCATCTCTAAAGAATTTTTTATTTTATTTAACACTGCTTTCGGCTGTGATGTATTGCCACATCACGGCAATATACATATAAATCATTGAAAAAACGGCATGAGTTCCCTCCCCAGCCCATTAATCAGGCCATTCAGGTCTGGTATGGATATTAAGGGAAACCCCACACCAAAATAGTTTAAAAAATGGCGCGGGGTCCCCCTAAAATCAGTACCAGTCTGGTATGGATTTTAAGGGGAACCCGCGTCAAAATGTAAAAAACAAAAGGTGTGGAGGTCCCCCCAAAATCCATACCAGGGGTGACCCCACCCCCTCTGAAATCACATGACTATATGGCTCTATAACAGCTGTCATTGCAAAAAGGCTGCCTTTTCAGAAATAATTCCAGACCTGAAGTGCCTGGTATGGATTTTGGGGGGGGTCCCCACACAATTTTTTTATTTTGGCCCGGGGTTCCCCTTAATATTTATACCAGACCCAAAGGGCCTGCACTGTTTTTTTCTATGATTTTTATCTATAATGTCAGGATCCGACAATACATTACAACTGCAAGCACATTTTTCCTTTAGAAATGTAATTTTTCTGCGATACTGTTATAAAAAATGGGAAAGATGCACTACTTTACAGGCAGACTAAGGAGACCCCCAGGCATGATATTGAAAGGAATATTTCATTTTTATTGTTTCACTTAAAGCATTGTTAAAATCACTGTTTCTGAAAAAAAATCAGTTTTTAAAACTTTTTTTTGCATTGATACATGCCCCCTGGGACAGTACATGGGCCCCTATACACTTTTTTTTATAGAAATACTTGCATATAAGCCTTTAAGATTAGCACTTTTTATACCATAGAATTTAACTGCGTTTGCACAAATTTTGGGGGGGTGTTTGGCTCATCCCTAGCAGTATATATTAGCGAAGAGACATCCCAGTTTCTGGGTACAGTCTCTGATTTGAGGTCAGGTATCTGTTAAGAAAGGTACCTGCTCCCATGAAAAAATTATAGGCAGGGGTGAGGAGGTAAAATTGTGCGATGCTTTCATTTTTAGGTGAAGGATCACTTTATTGAGAGTTTGGTAGAAACTGTCCAGTGACAGGACAATTTAGCATCAGAAAGAACAGGAACATTCACAGCAAACTTTCATTTGCACTGGTCAAAGTAGGCCCATTAAAGTTTGATAAAAAAGTATTTGTTGTTGCTAAAGCTACCTGAAAAAGCAACATTTTTTTAAAATGATGTTCTACCAGTATAAGCTATTGCAGATATTGTCCGTAAAAATTGTACTGTTCCATAACACCAGCTTTAAGGCATCCCCAGGCATGCTCTTTAAATGATTTGTGTATTTTCAATGCCACATGAATAGATCCTCTGCCTGCTGTACTGATTTGAACATATATATATATATATATATATATATATATATATATATATTTTTTTTTTTTTATATAAATATATGTCCCCTATGGCAGTGTCTTGTTTCTCATGCCTTTATTATTTTTTATTTTTTTTGCAGATGTTTGCCTATCAGCCTTATAAAAAAAAAACATAATTTAACGACACAATTCACCTTCCATAAACTTAAGTGCGTTCAGGTTTAAAAATTATGTTGAAGATCCAGTTAATATATGACTATTAAGCGCTGTGCAAACTGTGGGCGTATATGTCCTGTTTAATAATATTGATACTATATGCCTTCTACTGTATGAAGTCATAGACAACAGAGTCATAGATTTCTGGTAAGCCTCCATTTGTGTCTTGGTGGTGGAGATCTCCTGGGGTCTACTATTTGAAGTTTACTTGGTTTGGGCTTACCGGTTTGATTCTTTTGGACACTTTTTGTATATATTGTGCACTAAAATGGACTTTATATAATTTATATTTTTGAATTTCATGTATTAGCACAGCACTTTTTATTTATATATATATATATATATATATACAATGGGCCAGATTCACAGAGCGATTACGCCGGCGTTACAGGAGATGCGCGGCGTAAGTCTAAATTTGTGCATGCGTTTCGATGCGCCATATCCCCAAAACGAGATACGCAAGAAATCTACTTTTTTTTGACCGGCGTAATTTCGATAGACAGGCGCATTTGTACGCGCAAAACTGCGCTAGACACACCATTGATTTGCTATTCAAATATGCAAATGAGGGAGTTACGGGGATCCACAAAAGAACGTTGTTGCAGCGCACGCTACGTGCTGTGCGCAACAGCTGCACGTCCTGTCTAAAATTAGACCATTTAAAAGGTGGTATAAAATTAGACAATCCGTCTACATGTCAGAGAAAGCAACACTGTTAGTGAGGAGCTGAGCAGTCACACTCGTTGCACAACAATCTGTATGCCAACATGCCAGGGACATCCTTGCTCATAGCTATACTACTGACTTTAGAGGAGCAAAGAAGGAGGAGGGCACGGAGGAGGGCACGGGAGAGGATATACTGCACCCGCATAGACCTCTTTGGCATGAGTGATTCTGAGGTGTATCGCATCTTCAGATTCACCCCTCATGCCATCCTGGAAGTAACCACAACCTTGCAGGAGGACATCATTAGCCCAACACACCGCTCACATGCAGTGCAGCCACTGGTCAAGGTCCTGGCAACACTCAATTTCCTTGCCAGTGGCTCTTTTCAAAGAATAAGTGGAGTGGTGGCTGGGATGTCACAATCCTCCATGAGCAGATGTGTGCACCAGGTTATCCCTGCAATCCTCAGACGCATGGCCAACCAAATCATCAAACCCACCACTGAGGACCTTCGGCTGAAGGCAATGACAGATTTCTACAGAATTGCCAGATTCCCACGCACCGTGGGGGCCATTGATTGCACACATGTGGCACTCCAGCCCCCCCATGAGACAGAGCACATATACCGCAATCAGAAGCATTGGCATTTCATCAACGTACAGGTGATAGTCGATGCCCAAGGCCTCATATGGCACGTCCGTGCCAAACACCCCGGATCCAGCCATGACAGCTACATCTACAATCAGAGCCCCATTCGAATGGAATTCGAACAGAACGTGTATGGGGACAGCTGGCTGGTTGGTGAGTGACATGGGTGGCAGGCATGACTGTCCCCCCCCATGATGCACACATCACAAGGGGCACATGCATGACTAACATCCTCCTGTCTTTTCCCTTACAGGTGACTCTGCATATGCACTGGGACCCCATCTCATGACTCCTATCCGGAACCCCCAAACCCCAGAAGAGGAAAGATACAATGAAGCCCACGCCCAAACACGTGCAGTGGTGGAGCGCACCTTTGGCCTCCTGAAGTCACGTTTCCGATGCCTGGATAAGTCTGGGGGTACCCTGTTATATTCCCCAAACTTTGTGTGACAGATCATCGGTGCATGTTGCATTCTGCACAACTTTGCAGTGAGAAAGGGCCTGCAGATTGACCTACGTGATGACCTGACCCCTGAACCAGACAATCCCCCCCTAACCGAGGTTACCCCGTCTTCTGAGGGAAGAGCAGCCAGGAGACAGCTCACATTAGGCATCTTTGCACGTTAAACACACACATTAATCATGGCACAATGAGAATGCATGCATGCACACCACTGTGGTCCCTAGCACAGACACATCACATCCTCATCTAATTGGATTAGCACAAGCCCACCATGCTGGACTTGTGAGCAGCAACGCCACGCCACGGCTCCAATTATGTCACTGTACATTCATACACCATTCACACGGACCTAGGGATCACTTCCCCCTGGTCCTGGGGAACCCTTCTCCACCACAAATGAGGGTGACACCCCTTTTCCGGCAGGAATATCACCCCCACATTCCAAAAACATTCACAACACAAAAAAAAAAATGTCCAGCAAAAAAAAAAATTTCCAGCAAAAAAAAAACCTTAAAAAAAAGGGGGAAAACAAATTAATGCCGCTGGCGTGAGCCACGCCTGGGGCGCTCACGGCCATGGCCCCAGCTCCTCAGGGGAGACTCATGGGGGGGGGATAATCTGGGGAAGGAGGAGCAGCCCCTGGTCTCTGCCCACCTGGCGGCCTGCCCTCCAAGGCCACGGCAATTCTGGTCAGGCCAGCACTTAGTGTTGCCGTGTTGGCCTGGATAGCCTAGATGAGGGCCCTCACATCCTGCCCAACGTCTGCTGTTGTAGTCTGCAGTACGTTTAGGCAGTTTGTAAGAGCCCGGGAGTGGCAGTCCAGGTCCCCAAGCGTATCCTTTATGGAGGACAGGCTCTCCTCCATCCGCACCAAAGTCTGGCTGACCTGTCCCAGATGGCGGGTCTGAAGGGCCTGGTCCCTTCTCAGATTGGCGGGCAGAACCTCGGCCACCCCCTGGTCTTCTGGGACGACTTCCTGCCTCCAGCTGAGGCTTGTGGCCGGGGAGAAGGGGAGCCCCTTGGGAGGGGAGCCCTGTTGGGGAAGGAGTGGGAGGGGCTAGCTCTTATGGAGGGCTGGCTGCTGCCAGCCAGAGAGGAAGACTCCTCCGAAAACAACAATCCACTGGCTGACATGACATCCTCCTCCTCCTCAAACTCCTCCTCCTCCTCAACCTCCTCCTCTTCAACCTCCTCCGAGGACTCCGGCCTTGTCGTTGGGTCCTCATTAGGCTGCTGTCCTGGGGATGGTGCGGTCAGGCCAGATGGCCCAGCACCCTCCTGCACATCTGTGGATGACACAAAACATTCACAGGTTGGAGGATCCACACACTTGCCACATATTCCCTTTCCCCCCTCCACATGCTACACACCTGATGGGGCAAAAAAATCTTACCTGGCATCACGCCTTCATGACTGGAGTCATAGCCAGGCAGGCCCTCCACCTGTTGTCTATGAAAGGTCTGGGCCACTGCACGCTCCTCTGCTGTCAGCCTAACAGGGCATGGTGGGCCCCCTCCTGTGCCCCTGGCATGGGCTGCCATTTTGGCCAGCTTCTTTCAGACCAAACGCCGGAGATCATTGATTTTCTTTTCGATCCCGTTTGTGTCTGTCTATTTATGCTGTCTGCGTAGTTCACAAAGTTGCCCGGGTCCACTTCCAATTTCACTGATTTGCGCCGTTCCCGAGTTGTGAGCATGCGCACAGAGGTGCTGACATGGTCTGCTTCATGCGCGCATGCGCGATCCGGCCGGCCCTTAATTTGCATGCGGTCACGGCTCATTTCAATGTAACACGCCCACGTCCTTCCCAATTTGAATTACTCCGCCTTACGCCTCTGAAATTACGTTGCACCGGTGCTAATTTCTGCGCAAATCAAACGAGATACGTGAATCTGGCCCAATGTTTTTTTCGACTTGATCATTAAAACGGCCTTGCCTACACACGATCGTGGAAAAAAAAATGCTCTAGCAAAGCGCAGTGACGTACAACACGTACGACGGCACTACAAAGGGGAAGTTCCATTCGAATGGCACCACCTTTTGGGCTGCTTTAGTTGATTTTGTGTTAGTAAAAGACGATTTGCGCTTTTTTTGTCTGTTACAGCGTGATGAATGTTCTTACTTTATTACGAACGGTAGTTTTACCAGAGCGAGCGCTCCCGTCTCATAACTTGCTTTTGAGCATGCACAGATTTTTCACGCCGTTAAAGCCCACACACGACTATTTTTTACGATCCGACAACGTTAAAAATTTCGTTAAAAAATAGAGCATGGTCGAAAAATTTTAGCCCATTTTTTAGAACCTGAAACATGCTCTTAAGCCCACACACAATCGTTTTTAATGTCATTAAAAAAAACATAATTTTTTTAGAACCCGAAAAACGTGTGTATAATCTGCGAGAAGAATGCCCCTTACACTTTTGTGGTCATTGGGAAGAATTACTCCCTTACAGATAGATAAAAAGACCAATGGTGTCAGTGGGAACTTATCTAAGAGTCAGGAAATTGCCCATTGCTCAAGGAACCCCTAGCAACCTCTGGAGGAACCGTAGGGTTCCAAGGAACCCTGGCTGAAAAACGTGTATCATGAGTTGTAGATATAGTAATTTTTAGCTCAGGTTCCAGGACACTGTAAAGTTATTTCCAGGGTTCTTCTGTCTTGGAAAGGTTGAGAAAGGTTGAGAAAGACTGCTCCAAGTCATAACTTTGAGCAGGGCCCACTTTTTTTTACCGAAAATAAATAAATAATATTTACTCAGACTGTAAATCAGAAAGTTTTGTAATGGTCCCAATGACTTCTTTAAGTTTTGCTTAAAACTTTCCAACAAATGCATTTTCTCTGGACCATTCCCAATGTGTATACATGCTTCTGTTTTGATAAGCAAAATGAAATTTATCAGCATCCAGGCAGACAGTGGAACAATATGCTTCTCCGAGTCATTCTGATTTGTAATTTTTTTTGTTTTGTTTTTTTTTGTAACTAATTAACAAACTTTTTCTGTGCTACCATTTTAAATCCACATCATGCTTAATCCAGAGATTTTTAGGATGAGGTTAATGAATGCAAGTTTTCATCACCAACCTGCACCATATGGTCTGGGTGTCCTCGCTGACATCACGCATGAAGTTTAAATAGCTGGTGTGTTAACTAGGATTAGAGAATGCAGATAATTAATTCTTCTGTCTTACATACATTTGGGCTTTGTATTAATAACAACTCACAATGAGAAAATTCTCCAATAACATATGTTATCTTTGTGATAGTGTGCTGCCCTGCATTTAATTACCTTGCGCTATAACTCCTTGTGTTTTTTTTATTTTTGCAATTTTAATAGGTGACATTCATTTCCATACGCAAACTGATTATTATTGTGGTAATGTCTTCTGATCGCTACATTGATGTTTTGCCTGTTCAGTGGTTGGTATGGTTTATTTTTGGTGTGACATTGTTCTTGGAAAAACAAGGAGATTATTAAAAGATAAGTATTGTACCAAAGGGAAAGTCAAAAAACATGTTTCCTGACAGACTCCATGGCAGCCTACGTGTGGGTTAATCCCGCCTCCTCTCCAATGCTATAGGACCCCATACCCATAAAGCTTTGCTCACCGTTAGTACTGGTGTTCCTTTTTTGTCCTCCTCCATGTATCTAGGATTTATGCTCAAGATGTCCAGCAAGCAAGTCGGATGGCACACTGTTAAGCGATGCAGCTCGGATCCCAGCCATGGGCGGGTGGAGAGCTTTGCAGCAATACACATATGTTGTTTGGCTGCGTGTGCTGAAGATCTGGACGTCTCGGCTGGCAAGGTCTTTGCTTTCCATGGCAGCTGCTTCTATGTTGTTATTTCTGTGTCATTATCCTACTGGGTTTTTCCCCATCTTGTGTGCTCGTTGGCTTGTTTTAATTTTGTTTTTGAGTTTTGCCTAGTTTTGCGGCTGGAGCGCTTCTGCGTTCCAGCTCGCATATACACTTCCGGGTCGTGGGGCTGGTGCCGCTCGCGCATGCGCGAAAACCTCCTCCAGAACGAGGCTTGGTTCGCGCATGCGCAGTGCGGCGATTCTTGCGGCGGCCGCCCAGGCGCCGTAGGGATGCCCTCACTGCGCAGGTGCGTACGTGAGGTGACGCTGGACGCGGGGCAGGTGTTTTAAAAACAGCTGATCGCCTCGGCTCAGTGTGTTTACACACACAGGCGTCCAGCTGCCAGTGATACTTGGCTGCACAGGTCAGTGAGACGCTCCATGACTCGATTCATGAGAGCTTTTTTCTTTCATTGCATTTGACAATAATGTTTATTTGGCATCTTAGGATTTATCCCTTCACTTTGTCCTCCCTGGTGGAGTATTGTGCAGCAGCCCGTCGGTTCAGAGACTATGGACCAGTCACCGCTCATATGCGGCAAGCCCTCACGCACAAGGTATGTGCGGGTGAGGGGAAGTGGTGGGAGTGTGGAATCTCGAATGTGTTTTTTCTCTAGTATCTAACAGGTTCCCTCCTATGACTGTTTTCTTGTCTAGCCCTTCTGAACAGGTCCAGCCCACCTCCAGAAGTAATCGGACAAACCCAGACCTTGCCAGGCCGCATCAACGTTCGAAGAAACGTAGCTCTTCGTCTACATCTCGCCACCGGGGGAGAAGTTCACATTCCTCCTCAAGACACCGCTCCCACCACCAGGATAGCCGCTCTAGACGTAGAGCCTGCTGGGGATGTGATACCCAAGTACCGGAGGGCAAATCGTTGTGTAACAGATGCTATGCCCAGGCGGTTGGTGAAAAAGAGACGGAAGATCAATGGATTGAGTCTCTGGTCGAATGTGTGCTGCAAAGGTCCTTAAGAGAGAAGGACACGTCTCACACGCATGGGCAAGCCAGTGTCATCGGTTCTGGCTCTGCGGCCGACGAAGTCCAGAAGGATCCAGGCCCTTCCCAGCCTCGCACTTCCCCATTATCAACTCTGGAGGGTGACCCGGAAAGTGAGGAGGAAATTCTGGAGTTCGACTTTGCCCAAGTAACCCCACTCATCAAGGCCGTCAAAAAGGCACTTTTGTAGGAAGACCCGTCCTCTTCTCCAGCTAAGCAGACGAAGTATTTAAAGCGTCTGGGAAAAGAACGCCCAAGTTTTCCTTTACTAGCGGAACTGAAGGGCATATTCGAAGAGGAATGGAGTAAGGTGGACAAGAAGTCCTCCATGGCCAACAAGGCTTCCCGCCTATACCCATTCAAATCGGATGATGTTAAATACCTGGAGAACATTCCTGCAGTAGATGCAGCAGTGATGCGGTTGGCCAAATATGTCACGCTACCCCTGGCCGATTCGGTGTCCTTCAAGGATGGTCTTGACAGGAGAATGGACCAGGACTTGAAGAGGATTTATGCGTTGGCCGGTATGGCCTGCAAACCTGCTCTAGCTCTGGCAGCCTTATCCAAAGCAATGGAGGTCTGGACGGAGAATGTAGACTCCTATTTGTTGGGGGTTTCCGAAGAACTGGCAAGAAGTTCGGCAACGGCGGAGTTAAAGCTGGCGGTGGCCTTCTTAGGAGAGGCGTCCATTGATCTGATTCGGGTTACTAGCAAGAATCATGCTGTCCTCTGTAACAGCCAAGAGGGCTCTATGGCTGCGCCCCTGGGTCGCCGACCCATCATCAAAGCAGAACTGGTGTAAAATCCACTTTGAAGGTCCTTCACTGTTCGGTGATAAGCTGGATGACGCTATTTCTAAGGCTACAGGGGGAAAATCAGGATTCCTTCCCCAGGACAGGCGTCAGGCAGGGAAGAGGATACCCCAGTTCAGGAGGCGTAGCCCGGATCGCG
Source organism: Rana kukunoris (assembly GCA_029574335.1). Taxonomy (NCBI): domain Eukaryota; kingdom Metazoa; phylum Chordata; class Amphibia; order Anura; family Ranidae; genus Rana; species Rana kukunoris. The sequence continues at coordinate 45,959,477 of CM056050.1, read as the reverse complement.
CGAGAGAAGCTTGCGCCTATAGACCTGACGGAAACTTCAAAAGAACCTGGAACAGAGGCCAGACGTCCTCCCGTAGACAAACATCCACAAATCAGGCGTCCAGTGGACGTGAACAGGGGAAGTCTTTTTGACATCAAGCTCTTCCAGGCGGTTCCAGTAGGGGCACGACTACTCGCCTTTCAGCACGTCTGGGCGGCCTCGATCACAGACCCTTGGGTCATCAGGACGGTGTCGTCCGGCCATACCTGGACTTTCTCCAGTACTCCCCCTCCCAGGTTTGTCTCTACCATGCTCCCAAAGTCAGCGGAGCAAAGGCAAATTATTCTGTCTTACGTAGACCTGCTAAAAACTCAAAAAGCAGTAGAATGTGTCCCAGACGACGACATGTTTCATGGGGTATACTCTCCCCTCTTCTTGGTCCAGAAGAAAAACAAATCCTGGCGTCCAGTGATAGATTTAACATACCTGAACAAGTTCATAAAGCACGGAAGGTTCAAGATGGAAACTATATCCACGATCCAATTAGCCATACAACCAGGCGACTGGATGATCTCTATAAATCTAAAGGATGCTTATTTCCATGTGCCAGTGGCAGCAAAGCTTCAGAAGTACCTAAGGTTCCACGTGGGACAAGAACACCTTCAGTTTGTCTGCCTACCTTTCGGGTTAACAACTTCCCCTCGAGTCTTTACCAAAACTCTGCTGGCAGTGGTGGCATTGATCAGGCGGAAGAAGGTACGTCTCTATCACTATTTGGACGATCTTCTCGTCTTATCCCAAGACAGAGCTCACCTCCTGACACAGAGGGATCAGGTAATCTCGATCCTGTCTAAGTTTGGCTGGCTCCTAAATTTGGAGAAGAGCCACCTGGAGCCACCACAGCGTCTGATATACCTGGGAGCACAGTTCGGCACAGTTCGATCCCTGTGGTTCGAGAGAGGATTTCACAAGCCCTGGACGCTCGTCTTCTCAGGGCCTCGCAATTCCTGAAGATTGTCGGCACAATGGTCTCAACATCTCCCATGGTCAAGTGGGCACTATGGAGGCTACGCCCCTTCCAGTTCGGATTCCTCAAACAATGGAAATCCGGGTACAAGAATCAGTGGATCCTCATATCTTCATCCATGAGGAACAGCCTCTTCTGGTGGCTTCAACGAAAAAACTTACAGAACTGTCATTCCATTGCCCCAGTGTCTTGGGTCACAGTGACGACAGATGCCAGCGGCTCCAGATGGGGAGCCCTCTGTGGTACGGAAATGGCACAGGGCAAGTGGGACGCCCGCCTTCACAACCCGGGCTTGAATATCCTGGAGATTCGAGCGGCCTGGTGTGCCCTACAATCTTTCTCCCAGCACCTGAAAGGGGAGTCAGTATTGCTGAGGATGGACAACACCACGGCGGTGTCTTATGTCAAGAGGCAAGGGGGGACACAGAGTATATCTCTCCTTCGGGAGATCGAACCTATTATGGAGTGGGCCCAGAAGATTCTGGTCAACCTGTCAGCTGTTTTCATCCCAGGGATCCAGAACTCCCAGGCGGACTTCCTGTCCCGCACCCAGGTAGACGTCAACGAATGGTCTCTCCACGAGGAATCTTTTCAATGGATCTTGTCCCTGGGGACCAATCCCCAAGTAGATCTCTTTGCCTCGCTTCACAACCACAAACTGAGGAAGTTTTACACGAGAGGCCATTGCAGCCGGGCAGCTGGGACGGATGCCTTAACAGACAAGTGGAGTTTCAAGAGGGCATGCGCATTTCCACCATTTCCAGTGATCCTCAAGTTCCTACGGAGACTCCAATCAGAGGCAGTAGAAGTAACACTGGTGGCACCTTATTGGCCAAACAGACCATGGTTCCCTCTTCTGGTTCAGCTGAGCTACCAGGACCCAGTATCTCTACCAGTCAGATCGGACCTTCTCTCCCAGGGGTTATTCATCCACCCGGCTCTGGCGATGTTGAATCTAACGGTCTGGTTCTTGAGAGGAAAAGGTTAGAAGCCCTAGGCTGCGCCCCTAAAGTGATTACAACACTGATGAGTTCCAGAAGAACAAGTACGAACAAAATCTATGGAAGAATTTGGGCAAAGTTTGTAGAATTCTCTTCATCCTCAGGCATGTCATTCTTGAATCCAGAGGTACAGGACATTTTAAAGTTCCTTCAAACGGGGTTAGACCTTCCCCTATCTGTAAGTTCCTTAAGAGTCCAAATATCAGCCCTATCTGCCTTCTCTGGAGTCTCATGGGCGACACACCCATTGGTGAAGCAGTTCTTCCGAGGAGCTTCAAGGCTAAGACCTCAAAGGAAGCCAAGATTCCCCAAGTGGGATCTTCCCCTAGTACTTGACTTTCTGAGTGGATCTAATTCTGCAGTGTCTTCTTCATCTTCCCTGAAGGAATTCTCGGCCAAAGTGGCCTTTTTAGTTGCCATCACCTCGGCTAAAAGAGTCTCGGAGATCAGGTCCCTTGGTTGTAAAGAGCCATTCCTAACTTTTTTCCCGGATAGAGTGGTTTTGGTACCCATGCTGGGCACCAACCCGAAGGTGACGTCGGTATTCCATGCCAACCAAGAAATTGTCCTCCCTACCTCAGGATCTGAAGAAATTCACCCGTTGGATCTAGGGAAAATCCTTACTGAGTACCTCCAAGTGACTTCTACTTTCAGACAGACTGATCATTTGTTTGTTCTGCACTCAGGCATTAACAGAGGAAGGAAGGCCTCGTCAAGAACTATTGCGGCATGGATCATCCACTCAATTCAACAGGCATACAAGGCTAAGGGCTTGGCTCCCCCGCAGGCGGTGACTGCGCATCCTACGAGAGGGATGGCGGCTTCCTGGGCGGCAACCCATCATGTGGCGCCAGATGTCATTTGCAAAGCAGCCTCCTGGTCCTCTATAAATACCTTTATGTCCCATTATTGTGTTGAGCCTGCATCCCTTTCCTCTGTAAATTTTGGCCCTTCAATCCTGTCGGCCGACAGGGCAAATTAAACTTTTTTGTTGTTCAGCATACCCGCCCGTGTGTTTTTGCTAGTTATTTCCCACATGTAGGCTGCCATGGAGTCTGTCAGGAAAAAGGAAAATTTATTATCAAATACTTACCGTAATTTTCCTTTCCTGATGGACTCCATGGCAGACGGAGTACCCACCCAATAAGCATGGAGTCGGCTAGTTACGGAACACCAGTACTAACGGTGAGCAAAGCTTTATGGGTATGGGGTCCTAAAGCATTGGAGAGGAGGCGGGATTAACCCACACGTAGGCTGCCATGGAGTCCATAAGGAAAGGAAAATTACGGTAAGTATTTAATAATAAATTTTCCTTTTTTAGTTATTCTACCTTAATACAAGTTTAGTACAAAAAACTCCCCTCTGGGATTTGCTGAAAGGTGACTGAAGCACGCAGATTTTTTTTTTTATAAATTGTGTTTATTCTCACTTGCTATCTACCTTTGCTGTGTTGTCACTGCATATACTGTATATAAGGGCACTGTAACTGCAGAAAATTTTCAAAATAAAACCAAGAGGTATGCTATATTGTCACAAGTATTGTGACACCTGGCTTTACACGCACATGAACTTTAAAGAGGAAGTAAACCCTCATTCATTTTTTTTTTAAACCCTGCAAGAGAAAGTCATAATGCATAGAATACTATCTCATTATGATCGACTTACCTGAGATCGAAGCCCCCAAAGTTCTCCTCTGTGCCCTCCGCCGCTGCCGCTATATCACCGACAATCTTCTTCCTGTTATCGCCACTCTGGTGCTGTTATTGGCCAAAGCGGCGATGACGTCACTTCCGCGTATGCGCGCGGGACCGACCGATCCCTGCGCATGCGCGAAAATTCGACATTAACCCCGAATTTACCATTCACAAAAACGGCACGCTCAGTGCGCCTGCGCTGTTGTCTACATCGCAAACACGCCATAGACATCGTTGCCCATTTTTGTGAAAATATCTCCTTAAAGGGTCACTAAAGTCAGGGATTTTTTAAAAAAAAAATAACAAACATGTGATACTTACCTCCACTGTGCAGTTCGTTTTGCACAGAGTGGCCCGGAAACCTGTCTTCTGGTGTCCCTCGGCGGCTGTCTGGGCTCCTCCTCGCAAAAGCATTCCTTCTTCATGCGAGGGCGCTCGCATGGAGGAAAGCTTTTGCGAGCGCGCTCCCGTGATACAGCGGCGGCCATAGCCGCCGACTGTATCACTCGGCTCCGCCCCCCAGCGCGCCGCGTCATCCACCCTGATTGACAGCAGCGCTAGCCAATGGCTGCGCTGCTATCAATCCGCCCAGCCTAGTCAATCAACGGCCAGGCTGGGAACCGAAGAGGACGACGTGGACGCGCCCGGGAGATTCGAACGGTCAGGTAAGTACAACGGGGGCTCGGGGGGGGCCGGTGCTGCTAGATGTTTTTTTACCTTCATGCATAGGATGCATGAAGGTAAAAAAACTTGTACCTTTAGAACCCCTTTAACCGTGTAGGTTAAGGAGATATTTCTTGCATCCACAGGTAAGCCTTAATCTAGGCTTACCTGTAGGTGCAAGTTGTGTGGTTGGCTTTACAACAACTTTAATGGCATCCCGGTCTTAGTCCGCAGGGTTCAATATTAAGTTGCCCCACCCTTTGCAGCTATAACAAGCTTTAACTAATGGAACACAAAGACATGGATGAGCGAATTTGGGGTGGAGGAATCTGACTGACCTCAACCAGATAGAACACCTTTGGGATGAATTAGAGTGGAGACTGCAAGTCAGGCCTTTTCATCCAGCATCCTCACAAATGCGCTTCTGGAGGAATGATTAAAAATTCCTATAGACACACTCTTATGGCTCGTACACATGATCGGAATTTCCAATGAAAAAAGTCTGAAGGAATTTTTTCATCGGATATTCCGACCGTGTTTATGCCCCATCAGACTTTTTCGGTGGAAATTCTGACGGACTTAGAAAGAGAACATGTTCTCCTTTTTTCCGACGGAAAATCCAGTTTGTCTGTATGGAACTCCGACAGGGAAAAAAACACGCATGCTCAGAATCAAGTCGACGCATGCTCGGAAGCATTGAACTTCATTTTTCTCGGCTCTTCGTACGTGTTGTATGTCACCGCTTTTTTGACTGTCGGAATTTGACCATGTGTATGCAAGACAGCTTGAGCGGAATTCCATTGGAAAAACTCAGACGGAAAAAACAATCGTGTGTACAGGACAGCCTTCTCAGAAGAGTTGAAGCTGTTATAGTTGCAGAGGGTGGGCCAACTCAATATTGAACCCTACGGACTAAGACTGGGATGCCATTAAAGTTCATGTGAGTGTAAAGGCAGGCGTGATTCTGAAAGACTTGACTTGAATTCAATTGAGCTACTAACTACAGATCCACACATCCAAAGTACACCCTGAAGGACTCTTTCCAATGCACTGTGGAGTGGGAAGAAATTCTTTTAAAAGAAATGCATTTTCTTATGTATTTTGTCTGCAGGAAAATAACTGATAAAACCATATTACCACAGGTTTCCTTGTAATCTTTACCTTTCTATATACTCATATATGTTTTCTTTTTCTTTTGAATATCTTCTTGCTACAGAACTTCTGTCAAACCAAACATCTGAAAAAGCCAAGGAACACATTTTATGGTTTTTATTAAACAGCAAACTTTTATGAAGTTGATGGCCTGCTGAGCTTTGTTTCCTCGGATACCTCTGCCATCAGGTTATTTTCCCGGTTTCTTTAATCTGGCCCTTAACACAACTTGATTGAACAGTCAGTGGCGTATCTAGGGTATGACAGATATGGCAAGTGCCATGGCACTTGGCACTTGCCATATCTGTCATACCCTAGATACGCCACTGACTGTTCAATCAAGTTGTGTTACGGGTCAGATTAAAGGGGGCGCTTGTGAATGACTGGGCAGTAAGGCACTTACCAGGGGCATACTTGCCAACAGTCGCAATTTTGCAGGGACATTCCCAGGCTATGCCCGTCCTGGGTAGTTTCCCGAAAAAAATGTTTTTGTCCTAGGCCGGGATGGACTGGACTTAATTGTGATATTCCCCTCCCCCTTAAAAAAAGATGAACCGTTCCAGCTCGCCCAGTGCCGCCCACACAGAATGCTGAGAGTGATGTAACAGCCAGCTACAGCGATAGCAGGGGCTGCACAGTGTCCTAGCCAATCACTGTCTGTGGTACAGAAGGCCCCCCCCTCACAGGTGTCAGCTGACTGCAGTCACATGACAAGAGATATGGCCGCCATCCGGGTTTGCTTCCTCTTTAAACTTTCTAGAATACACATATTGCTATTGTGGTGCAAGATCTGTGCCCACTGTCCTTCAATCCTTCTTTTTTTCCCTCTTTCATCTCAGACTCTAACGACACCCCCTTTAGGTTATCTAAGTGTAGCGCTACCCCTGAAGGAGCCGCTGGTTGATTTGTTGGGATCGGCAAATTAAGTTACCCTAGCATTGTCTAGGGGTGTGATGCAGGAGCAAAGTAGTGAGCGAAGGTCCAGACAGTCAATATAGGTTTTTCCAATGCTTTATTTCCAGGCCAATACAGCCAACATCAACTTCAGTTAGGAAGAAAGACAGGTTGATGAAAAGAGAGGAGAACTTGCGGTGTCAGGCCTGGATATGAACGGGCAAGCCTGCCCTTAGTAGTATCAATTTGTAAACTCGTCGCCACTCCTGCTTGAGTGGGTGAAGTGCCCACAGACAGGTTTTCTTTCACTAACCTGGCAGCCGAGGTGTCACTTTGGATGTCTGGGAGGAACAGGTCTTTCACACAGACCTGGCTCTAGGGCCCCAGACGCAAGCCAATTTGCTTTAGATGAGATAGGTGAATGAACAGAGCGAATCCTCCCAATAAATTCTAGTACAGGTCACCGGGAGACAGTAGAGCATACCTGTCAGCATCCCAGTCACCAGATCCCTGATTGGTTCGTCCGGGCCCTGTGGACAACCTGCCTCCGGGTTCCCCTCGAGCAGACTCCCCAATTGCACGGCATCCAGCATGGGATCCATTCAATAGGACTGGGAACCCAGTAAGTCACTGGGGTCCCCTTTCTCCTCCGGTTGAGACTCAGTGAAGCCCGTAAGCTTGGCCAGGCGAAAATTTTAGAACACATGACACCTGTCACAGATATACACTTCTCCAGCATGCCCTGCGAGGGAGGAACTCCTCCAATTGGCTGCTGGGGAAGACTTGCTCTGCCGGAAACCCCTCAGGCGCCAGCTGCTGGCCAGAGATGATACCACATCCCTAGAATGCAGCCTGACCCAGTGGACCTTTTCCGGAACAACAGAGGTCATAATTTAGATAAATCATGATTGAGAGCATTGTAACTCTCCCAGTCCAACTAACTTTAGCGTAGTGTCCATGCTGAAAGCAAGAGGGCGCTACATAAGAGAAGGGTTTCAAATGTTTTGACAGGGGCGCAGTTTCAGTGCTTGCCATAGGCGCCATCCTTACTAGATAGGCCTCTGTGAACAGTATATACATTTTTACAGTATATCGTATAGAATGGGAATGACCACTATACATTTCTTATGCCATTATGGAAGCTGTGACTACCTTTGGTAAAACATGTGATAATAGTTGAATGTTGTACCATGTTAGCCATTGACAAAGTAGAAGTTTGGACCTAGAGTGATACTATTTACTGGCTAAGAAAATAGATTGTTTTGATACACATGGGCCTTTTGCTTGAAGAAGAGACCTGTGTACTTTGAAAGCTTGCAGTGCAATCTATTTAGTTAGCCAATAGATTAGGGAGACAAATGCAGGGGTGTAGCTAAAGGGGGGCACGGGGGAGAACATTACTGATGGGGGGGAAAGCTGTACTGAAAAGGCAGAGCTGTACTTTGGCTAGGTTTATATCTATGCGTGTTAGGAATGAGTGCAAAAATTAAGCACTCACACATAGAAACGCACTGCCATTTAATAGACACATGGAGGTGCAGTGAGTCAGGACTTATTTTCCATGTTTCTTGTGCATAGGGCATCCCATTGCAATAACTGAGCTGACCTACACGAGACACATTGGAATATGCTGAAAACGCACGCATGCTCAGTCGCACCTGTAGGCCAGAACCAAGTCTGAGGGGAGCTGTACTCTGAGGGTGTAGAAATGAACTTAGAGGGCACAGCTTTACTGGACAAGAGTAGAGCTGTACTGGGAGGAAGGGAGGAAGAGCTATACTAAGGGAGGAGAGCTGTACTAACAGGGTAGAAATATATTGAGGGGGCAGAGATGTACTGGGGGAGCTGTACTGCAAGGGGGAGAGCTGTACTGAGGGGGTAGAGCTGTACCGGGGGAAGGGAAGAGCTGTACTAGAAGGGATTGAAGGGATAGCTGTACTGAGGGTATAGAAATGTATACAGGTGGTAGAACTGTGCCAGGATGGAGCTGTACTGGTGAAAGAGAAGATCTGTACTGGGAGGGGTACTGAGCTGTACTGGGAGGGGGAGCTGTACTAAAAGAGTAGAACTGTACTGGGGGAAGAGAAGAGCTGTATTGGGAGCAGTGGTGGCCCGTCCATTAGGGGAACCCGAGCGCCACCCCCTCTCTCCATGCCACCCCCTATATGCAGTGAATAGTTTCATGCATAGCATGAATCTAGTCACGGCCGCCACGGCCACCACGGCCACCTCAGGCATCTGGCCCCTTTTAGGATACCAGGTGCATGAACTACAGCAGCCAGGTTTTTTTTAAGCATCTGATTACAGCCAGAGGCTTTAATAGGCTTTAAAATAGGGTGGGCTTGGGTCGCAGGTGTGTTACAACAGCGAATGAATATTTGTTGTTGAAACACTGATCCTCAATCAGGCCAATCAGAAGCAGGTGTGAGACCCATTTTTTTAATGGCCGAAAAGAGAAGACTCCCGATTGGTAAGCCGATTGGGAAGCCTCCGAGCAGGGGAAGCCTCCACCTCTAAAAAGGGGAAGCTGTCGGTGATGGGGCTCCCGACCGACCAGGGGGGTGGCATACTGTTTGCCGCCCCCAAATAAAAATTTCCACAGGCCACCACTGATTGGGAGGAAGAGCTGTACTGAGGGGGTAGAAATCTATTGAGGGGGCAGAAATCTATTGAGGGGAAGCTATACTGGGGGAAGGGAAGAGCTGTACTGAGGGGATAGAAATGTATTGAAGGGAAGAGCTGTACTGGGAGGGCTGTATTGAGGAGAGCTGTACTAAGCGGTGAGCTATACTGCACACTCTGTACTCTGTAAGCTACTTACTCCTGACTCCTGCTCTCAGTGTGTTACACACTTGTTCCCTGCATTCTGTGTACTTGCGTACTTCTGATAGAGGAGGGAAGCTGGTAGCACTGCAGGAGGAAGGAGGGAAGTAGGGGGAATCTGTGCTGTAAAGGGTGATTAGTAGAGGGATTAGTAGGATTTTTTTTCAGTACGGGTACATTTAATCAGGCCTAGTTGTAAACTTGTTTATTTTGATCTGTGTGGGCTGGGATGCTCAGAGTAGACTGGTGTCTCACAGATAGCATCATCTTTCAGTTTCCTCCCTTCTGCTTCTAGAGGCTTCTAGAAGTAAGGAGGGGAAGAGAGGTGGAGCTGTCTGGGGTGTCTCAGGAGGGCCTGACTAATCCCCAACTAGGATTGGTGGGGGGCAGGCTCCCAGGGTCAGCCCAGCTGGGAGGATTTGTCCGGTGGAAGAACTGGAAGAACTGGGAGATGGAGTACTAGGAGATGGAGCACTAGCTGTCGTGGCCTTTGAGAAAGCTCCCCAGTCTGGGGGAGGGGGGGTGAACTTGGGCCTGGAGCTCTGGAGTGTCCTGACCAGGAGCAGGAGAGGACAGTGAAGAGTACTGCTGGGCAAGTCTCCAGGAGGGATCCACCAGGTGTCGGTAAATGACACACAGCCAGGAAAGCTGGGGAGGCATGCCGGAGCGGATTGGGAGGATGCAATCTGAGATGGATGTAAAGCCAGTGAGCACTGCGGTGTCATGGGCAGTGGAGACAGGCAGCTGCAGCTGACTAGGACAGCTAGCACCAGAACTTTCCATTCTTTTTGCTACTCCACAGGGTCCCTGCCTGCAAAGGGCAGTTGCTAGGACCTGGCTGAAGCCAGTGTCAGGCCTATCCACGTGCAGGGGCGGACTGACAACTCATGGGGCCCCCGGGCAATAGAAGATTATGGGGCCCCTGGGCTTACTGATGGCCACCACGCCAGGAGGCAGTGCAGAGGTGGGGCAGTTAAAATGTCAGGATTTTCACATCAAAAGGATGTCAGTTTGGGACATATCAGGGACAGATGTAAAAAAAAAACACTGATTTTGACATACTATCCCTGGTTTTACTGAGCCTGGCAACCCTGATGGGGCCCCCTAGTGGCATGGGGCCCTAGGGCAGTGCCCGAGTGACTCAATGGTCAGTCCGCCTCTGTCCACGTGCTAGCTGTGCCTGAAGAAGGAATAGTCTGCAGCAAGAGTTGTGCTGGAGGAAAAAGAGAGTGTATAATTTGTCCCAGCTATGCAAATAAATCTTTCTTGGCATCCCATGGATTCCTTAACCCCATCCATGCTATAATCCCTCAATAAAAAATAAAAAACTAAGCTAACGAACTGTTCATTGTCTTGGAGTGTCTGGGACGTGAATGTCAGGCTGGACAGGGTGACAGGTGAACCACAATATCCAGCAGCCCCTATGGGGGTATACGACAATTGATGACTATAAGCTTGCAGTTTAAGTGAAGGTCAGTTGAATGAGAGAAACTGGTAATTCAAGTCAAAGAATTGCTAATTATTCGTATTGTCAGCGTGTTAAGATCTTATCAGAATGTTTAATTCTCACTCTCCCAACTGCCTGTGGAGTTTCTATCCATCAGGGCTTTATATAGTACCTAATTTCCAGGACAACCTTTATTGTCTTCTTATAGACAGAACTCATGGGGCAAGATACGGCGTAGCAGGTGACATTGTAGGGAAGAAAAAATATAAACACTTTTTCGCAGTTAGGATAACTACGTATTTATCTCTTGCTGGCAGGACTCCGAATTTCATAGAAAAAAGGCCAGTCAATCCTTATAGCGATTTTGGTTCCAATAACACAAATTGTAACCGCCAAGCTGTGAAACCGCTCCGCAGTCTGGATAATTTGCTTTATATCGTGTTAATTATGCTGTTACATTATTTCCAAATGAGCTACTATTATAGAGTAATTCTCCTAATCCCTCTTGATGGACGTATATACCAATTACATTGTAAGACTAAATTGCGTTATCAGCAGGATTTTTGGCAATCACTTTAAAAGGTACCTGTCACTGAACGGTAACATTTATAAAGGTTTTCAATACTGCCGATCAACTGCCACACAACTACAGGTACTGACACCAAGCTTCACAGAGGCTTCAGCACAACCAGTGAAATAAAGACCTTCAAAAATACATCTTATAGCATCTCTGAAAGCACAGCATGGAGCATTAAGCCACATGCATACATACGGTTTAGCCCTTGTGCATCAAATACGCACATTTAGAACCATATGCTATCAGTAATGTACAGTTGTGCTCATAAGTTTACATACCCAGGCATTCATGATTTCTTGGTAATTTTTCAGAAAATATGAATCATAACACAAAAACATTTCTTTCACTCGTCGTAAGTGTTTGGCCTGATAACATGCACACAAGTTGACACAAAGGGGTTTGAATGGCTATTAAAAAGTAACCATCCTCACCCGTGATCTGGTTGCTTGTAATTAGCGTGTGTGTATAAAAGGCCAATTGGTTTTTGAACTCCTGACAGATCCTTGCATCTTTCATCCAGTGCTGCGCTGACGTTTCTGGATTCTGAGTCATGGGGAAAGCAAAAGAATTGTCAAAGGATCTGCGAGAAAAGGTAGTTGAACTGTATAAAACAGGAAAGGGATATAAAAAGATATCTAAATAATTGAGAATGCCAATCAGCAGTGAAAAATGAGGGCTTCTGTTGAAACCAAACCACGGTCAGGCAGACCAACTAAAATTTCAGCTACAACTGCCAGGAAAATTGTTCGGGATGCAAAGAAAAACCCACAAATAACTTCAGGTGATATACAGGACTCTCTGAAAAGTTGTGATAGGACTGTTTCAAGATGCACAATAAGGAGGCACTTGAAGAAAGATGGGCTGCATGGTCGAGTTGCCTGAAGAAAGCCATTACTATGCAAATGCCACAAAGTAGACCCCACATCCATTATTTTATATCATTATAATTATATATATATGCCTTCTGTGCTGCAGCTGCCCCCCAGAGCCCCCCTTTTTCTTACCTGAACACGATCGTTCCAGGACGAGCAGAGTCCAGCATCTCCAACCACAGTCTCAGGTCCTCATTAGATAGATTGAGGCCATTGGCTCCCGCTCATAGGCATGCGCACAAGGGTGTGCCAGGTGTTCCTGGACACTCACTAATCGCCTGTGTGGTGCATATTTCCCCTGTTTAGACCCCTCATAATTTACCAATTTATTTGTAATTTTTTTATAAAATCATAAAAAATTATAAAAATAAAACTACTGACACTGTCCACTGCCCTACTGAAACCAATCTCTACCCTTAGGACACCGTCCACTGCTGTACTAAAACCATCAGTAAATATACACATGCACACACACGCATATGTGTTTGAGCTTTGGGGTGCACACCCTAATGCAATAGGCTGCGCACACTCATGTTCCCGCTGCTGTAAATCAAATCCAAGGAACTCTCCAGACAAGTAAGGGACAATGTTGTTGAGAAGTACAAGTCAGGGTTAGGTTATAAAAAATATCCAAATCTTTGATGATCCTTAGGAGCACCAACAAATCTATCATAGCTAAATGGAAAGAACATGGCCCAACAGCAAACCTACCAAGATACTAAAACTCACAGATCGGGCAATGAGGGCATTAATCAGAAAGGCAGCACAGATAATTATGGCAGAGTGGCCAGACGAAAGCCATTTCTTTTAGCAAAAACAAAATGACACATTTTGAGTTTGCGAAAAGGCATGTGGGAGACTCCCAAAATGTATGGAGGAAGGTGCTCTGGTCTGATGAGACTACAATTTTACTTTTTGACCATCAAAGAAAACGCTATGTCTAGCGCAAACCCAACTCATCACATCACCAAAAGAACACCATCCCCACAGTGAAACATGGTGGTGGCAGCATCATGCTGTGGGGGATGTTTTTCAGCAGTCAGGACTGGGAAACTGGTCAGAGTTGAGGGAAACATGGATGGTGCTAAACACAGAGATATTCTTGAGCAAATATTCCGTTGTCCTATCTTGCTCTCCCTTTGGCCATTTACATTATTGTTTAACAAAATACATTTTTTATTATGAACTATATATATTCTATCTTTATTTTTTATTGTGGTTTGCTTTTTAAAGAACAACTTCCAACCCTCTTTTCCCTCCTCCTTAAGAGGCTAATTGGAATTCTCTGTGACCAATGAAGGGGGGCGGGTTGGGGAGTGTTTTTTACAAGTACTGTATATATGTTACGACTCTGCGTAAAACTTTGGTTCTATAGTTTGGGGTTGGATCTCAGCTGCGGAGGTTACTCAGGTCTCGACCACCAGATCTCTCCTTAAGTGTATGAGGAGTTTGGGGTCTTGGTCATCACAGCCTCCAGTGAGAGTTAACATGTTTGATATAACTTATGGCGGCAAAGCAAAGGCAAACAGCAAGCTAGGTACACAAAATACACTCAGTGGATGGCTGGCATGCTTAAATGGTTAATGCAGATAGCTGAGGATGTTATGCCTACAGACATCATGTAGTCCAGGTGGTGAGAGAGCAGCGGACATGCAGATAGTAGCAGACAGATGTAACACAGTCCTATAGACAGAGCTTTGAGTATGCACAGGTCATCATAAGTATAAGCAGTATGCGGGGTACTTGCGGTTCTGTTGTGTACAGATGAAGGTCCCTCCTGGGGTTTTAGTGAGATCCCATACGGATGGCAGGGTCCAGCTTGATACTTGTCAGCAGACGTGGGTCTCTGGCAGGAGGATGGGGAGATGCTGTCCTGGGCTCTGGGTCTGATAAAGGGGGGTCCGGGTCCCTGGTGGCGGCAGGCGTCCAACAAGAATAATCGAACACCTTGCCGCCACAGCAGGGAGTTTAAATAGGGCGCCTGGAACACAGAACGCGCCAGGTCGCACGTTCCGCGTTCTTGCAGAACGGAGCGCAGCGGTCAGGACAAGGCACAGCTGCGCTCGTTCTGTCATACATAACGCGGATGGCGTTACAATATATTCTGTGCTGTTTTGTATATTAATGTTGTCAACAAGACCATTACGGCTGAAACATCCTCCTTTTTATCCTTATGGTGATATAATAAATTCGGACTGATTTAAAGAGCACGTATGAAGTTGCGGATTGTTCTTTATCCATATTCTTGAGCGAAACCTGTACCACTCTGTGTGAGCTTTGAGGCAAGTATGGAGGTTTACCTTCCAGCAGGACAATGACCCCAAACACACTGCTAAAGCAATGCTTGAGTAGTTTAAGGGGAAACACGTAAATGTGTTGGAATGGCCTAGTCAAAGGCCAGACCTCAATCCAATAGAAAATCTGTGGTCAGACTTACAGATTGCTGTTCACAAGGGCAAACCATACAACTTGAAGGAACTGGAGCAGTTTTGCAAGGAGGAATGGGTAAAAATCCCAGTGGTAAGATGTGGCAAGCTCATAGAGACTCATCCCAAGCGACTTGGAGCGGTGATAGCCACAAAATGTGGCTCTACAAAGTATTGACTTTAGGGGGGGTGATTAGTTATGCGCATTGACTTTTTCTGATATTTTGTCCTATTTGTTGTGTGCTTTACAATTAAAAAAAAAAAAACTTTAAAGTTGTGGGCATGTTCTGTAAATTAAATGATGCAAATCCTCAAACAATCCATGTTAATTCCAGATTGTGAGGCAACAAAACACGAAAAATGCGCTGGGGGGGGGGGGGGGATGTTGGGTGAATACTTTTGCGAGGCACTGTATAAGAAGCTGGTGTCCTATATTAAACAAGCTAGTATATTATCAAATGCCCTTAGTAAACATAGTTGAGTCTACTATACCTGCTGGTAGTGGGTTGCACTTTATTTAATCAGGAGAAGTCCCTTTCAATTAGAGGTTCTCATTGACAACTTCAAGATGTACTTACTACTTGGATTTGCAGTCCTGCTGACTGTGATCCTCCTCCTCATTGCCTGACAGGAACGAGCAGCTACTCAGCAGTGGTGCAGTGCAGCGGCGGGCGGGTGCTCCTGTTTTTAAAGCCTGTGCTGTTGCGGGACCCAGAGAGCTGCTCAGCTCCCCAGCCCTGCCTCTGCTCCCCAGCAGTACAACATCATGCAAGGATGACAATGCACGAGAGGGAGAGGGAGCTTCTGGTCCTCGGGCAGTCTGCCCCTGTTGTCGCCCCTTTTTAAAGTGCCATCCCTGGTCACAATAGTGTGTCCTCTTCCCCCTTTCACATCACCCCCCCCCCCACAGTGGTGTCCTCTGCCCCCCTTCACATCACCCCAATGGTAGTGTCCTCTGCTTCCCCCATAGTATTGTCCTCTACCCCTCATCCTTGTAGTGTCCTCTGCCCCCCCTTCCCATCACCTCCCCCACAGTAATTTACTCTGTCTCCCCACAGTAGTGTCCTCTGCCCCTCTGCCCTCCCCATAGTAGTGTCCTACTGTAGTGTCCTCTGCCCCTCTGCCCTCCCACACAGTAGTGTCTTTGGCACCCCCAAAGTAGTGTCCTGTGCCACCTACCACAGTTAACTCCAGGAGATCCTAATTCCCTTATATAGATCTATAGTGTGATTGACAGCAGCAGAAGACAATGGCTACTGCTGCTAAATCACAGCCAATTAGGAGGGAGAGACTCTGCACATCTCGTGCACATTGCTGGAGCAAGATCAGGCTTAGGTAAGTGTTAGGGGGTCTGAGGGGGGCTGTACACCGAAGGGTTTTTACCTTCATGCATAGAATGCATAAAAGGTAAAAAACCTTCAGCCTTAAGATTTAGGTCTGGCTATTGACTGGGCCATTGTAACACATGAATATGCTTTGATCTAATCCCTTCCATTGTAGCTCTGGCTGTATGTTTAGGGTCATTGTCCTGCTGGAAGGTGAACCTCCGTCCCAGTCAGACTCTAACATGTTTTCTTCTAAGATTGCCCTGTATTTGGCTCCATCCATCTTCCCATCAACTCTGACCAGCTTTCCTGTTCCTGCTGAAGAAAAGCATCTACACAACATAATGCTGCCACCACCATGTTTCACGGTGGGGATGGTGTATTCAGTGTGATGTGCAGTGTTAGTTGTCCGCCACACATAGCGTTTTGCTTTTAGGCCAAAAAGTAGAATTTTGGTCTCATCTAACCAGAGCACCTTCTTCCACATGTTTGCTGTGTCCCCCCACATGGCTTCTTGCAAATTACAAACAGGACTTCTTATGGCTTTCTTTCAACAATGGCTTTCTTCCTGAAACTCTTCCATAAAGGCCAAATTTGTGGAGTGCACAACTTATAGTTGTCCTGTGGAAAGATTCTCCCACCTGAGCTGTGGATCTCTGCAGCTCCTCCAGAGTTACCATGGGCCTCTTGGCTGCTTCTCTGATTAATGCTCTCCTTTCCCAGCCTGTCATTTTAGTTGGACGGCCATGTCTTGGTAGGTTTGCAGTTGTGCCATAGTCTTTCCAATTTCATTATGGATTGAACAGTGCTCCGTGAGATGTTCAAAGCTTGGGATGTTTTTTTAAAACCTAACCCTGCGTTAAAATTATCCACAACTTTCTCCCTGACCTGACTGGTGTTTTACTTGGCATTCATGATGCTGTTTGTTCACTAAGGTTCTCTAACAAACCTCTGAGGGCTTAACAGAACAGCTGTATTTATACTGAAATTACCGGTAAATTACACACATGTGGGATTTACTTATTAGGTGACTTCTGAAGGCAATTGGTTTCACCAGATTTTAGTTAGGGGTATCATAGTAAAGGGTGCTAAATATAAATGCACGCCACACTTTTCAGATATTTATTTGTAAAAAAAAAAATTGAAAACTATTTATCATTTTCCTTCCAAATTACAATTATGTGCCACTTTGCGTTGGTCTACCACATAAAATCCCAATACAATAAATTTACGGTTTTATTTGCAACAGTGTAAAATTAGGAAAATTTCAAGGGACATGAATATTTTTTTCAAGGCACTGTACACCGATCTATACACAGACATAAAAAAGCTAAAAATAAATAAATAATAATAATAAAAAAATATGCAAACGTGTATTAATTTAAAAAAATGTAATAATAAAAAAAAAGAAGGCAGACATGATGGCCCGATTGGTCTTTTTTCTGCTGTCACTTTTTTTGGTTCTATATAAACTTTAACTATTTCTGCAATCAAAGACTCCCATGAGTGTAGCTAGAATTAGACTCCTGGGCCCAGATTCACGTACCCGGGTGCATCTTTGTGCGGGCGTAGCGTATTTTCTTTAGCTACACCGCCGCAACTTAGTCAGGCAAGTGCTGTATTCACAAATCACTTGCGTCCTAAGTTACGGCGGCGTAGCGTAAATGGGCTGGCGTTAGCCCGGGTAATTCAAAGTAGGCTTGGAGTGGGCGTGTTGTATGGTAATCAACCATGACCCCACGTAAATGACGTTTCTAACGAACAGCGCATGCGCTGTCCGAGGACGTATCCCAGTGCGCATGCTCAAAATTACTCCGCAAATACTCATTGGTTTCGATGTGAATGTAACTTACGCAAAGCCCTATTTGCAAACGTTTTACGCAAACGACGTAACTGACGGAAAATTTGACTCTGTCCCGACGTCCATACTTAACATTGCATACGCCTCATATAGCAGGGGTAACTTTACGCCGGAAAAAGCCTTTAGCAAACAACATAAAAAAATGCGCCGGGCGCAAGTACGTTTGGGAATCAGCGTATCTCCCTCATTTGCATATTTAATGCGTAAATCTACGGAAGCGCCACCTAGCGGCCAGCGTAAATATGCAACTAAGATACGACGGCATAAGAGACTTACGCCGCTCGTATCTTAGCAAAATTCCGGCGTATCTTGCTTTCTGAATACAGAAAAAAGATACGCCGGCGCGTCCTAGAACTTACGCCAAGTAACTTCTTTCTGAATCTGGCCCCTGAAGTTACTTTCAAGAGAAAACAATTACCATGCAGAGTGCAATGGTGTTGAACAGGTTCGATTTTTATCATTGCATTTTGCAATTGTTCTTTTATAATTCAGGTTCATCTACTAAAACAAAGCAGACATTTCCAATAGCGAATGCTTTCCTTCGTAAAAAGAATCTCTGTTGTCCTTGAAAATAAATGTCAAGAACAAGCTTTTCTCTGACGTCCCTGGCAATTATTGCTCTCTTTAAAATGTCTTATATTTGTGTACTGATACTTTAGCGTATAGGGCACATAATTCCGGGAAATTCTCCCCATACAAGTCAGAAAATAATCTTGGTATATTGGAAATACCGTAATTATTGCATTATTATTATAACTTTTATTTCGGAAGATTTGACATTTTACAAAAAGCCACAGCACTAACAAATGTCACTGGGATTCTCTGAGGTTTAAAACAGCCACGGCATCTAATAAAGGGAAAAAATAAATGTGAACGAAGCTTGCCATATGACCCTTTTGCAGTTCCGAGAAGCTGTCACAAGATACCACCTGTACAGGATCGCAATAAAAGGGACCCCAATAAAAAAAAGTTATAATACCTCAATGAGTGTCTCCTTTTACCCATTTTTTTTGTTAAATGTTCATACTAAGACTTTAGAAAAAATACTGGCTAAACAGCTTACCTTAGTCCTGGACAGTGTTGCCAACCTACCAGATTGAAATTTACTGGCACGACACAAAATTTACTGGCGCAGCCACGTTTTTACTGGCATTTACTAAATTACATTCTTAGGTGCAAATTTCAGTATTTAGGCTACGAACATATTTTTGTTATTTTCGATATAATAAGGGCAAATTATTTAGTCACATCCCCCTCTGCCACCAACACCCCCTGCCTTCACCCCCCGCTGCGGGGCCACAATCCCCCCCTGCCTCCAGTCACCCCTCTGCCTCCAATCACTCCAGGCCCCCTGCCCCCCCCTCCCCCTCTGCGGTGCCACCAACAACCCTTGTCTCCATCCCCCACCCTCTGCGGTGTCACCATTCCCCTCTGCAGTGCCACCATCACCCCCTGACTCCAATAACCCCCTGCCACTAACACCCCCTGTCACTAACACCCTGTGCCTCCAATCTCCCCTGCCTCCAATTTCCCCCAGGCCCCCTGCCTCCATCGTCAACCTCTGTGGTGCCACCATCAACCCTGCCTTCATCGGAATCCCCTCTGCCACCATCACCTGATGTCACTGTCGGCTGGGCTGTCTGGGATGTCCCCGACTCCCTTGTGAACTTTGTATTGCCTGGAGGCAGCAGGCTCCTCTATTCTGCCCCCGCCGCGTGCTGCTCAGCCTTCGTGTCCTGATTCCTGCTCCAGCTGTGCTCTTTCGACATCCTGGTTGGTTACATTTTAAATTCTGGCGCACACGTGCGTGGCGGGATGTCCTAATACATCACTCACCGGCGCCGCGCAGCACAGCCTCTGTAAAATCCACCCCCCGCCCATTTTTACGGACTGTCTGTAAAAATACGGACGGTTGGCAACACTGGTCCTGGACGGCTTGAGTCACATAGACCAGAGAGGTCTTATGCCTGGCAAGGGCTCCAACATTAATCTCAGCATGAGGGATTTTTAGATTTAAAATTGCCTAAGAGGGGGGGAGCGGGGCTAGGAGTTATTGCCCCATTAGATTCTAAAAAGTAATTTGACTGCGGAGATATGGTTTTGGGTCTAACTGTGTGCATTCGTTGCATATACTATAGATTCCTAGAGCCCTAGAGTTCAAACTAACAGAATTATATTTGACCCTTTAATGTCACAGAGAAGTATTGATCAGTGTCAAATATAATTCTGAATTTAATAAAAACTCTATTGTTTATTGTTTATTGCTTGTATAGCGTAGTGTCACGTACCTTACCAGAGGCCGGAGTGCCGAGAGGGCTTCCCTTGCGATTTGAGTGCAGAACGCCCCCTGGAGGTGAGACAGGGGACGCTATGCCCAGGGGTGCAGGAGTTGCCGGCTGAGACTTGCTGGAGCGATGCAAGGGAACAGATGTGCACCAGAATATGTAGTCCGGCAGGAGTACCACGGAAGTACCAGTAGATTGGCAGGAAACCCAGGGGCGGAGTCAGGAGCTGAGCCAAGGTCATACACAGGAAGCAGGAAGTAACTGAAACAGGTCAGGAGGCAAGCCGAGGTCATACACAGGAAGCAGGAAGTAACTGGAACAGGTCAGGAGGCAAGCCGAGGTCATACACAGGAAGCAGGCAGTAACTGGAACAGGTCAGAGGGCAAGCCGAGGTCATACACAGGAAGCAGGAACATTGTGCTCGTATGTGCGCGCCAGCGCCTTGTGCTCGTATTCGTGGGCATTGTGCTCGTATGTGCGCGCATGCGCACTGTGCTCGTAGGTCCGTGCACGACAGGTCTGCCAGTTCTTTCACGGTCAATTCTCTGACACGTAGAATCACCCGAAGGTATCGAAACGCTTCCAGACCTTAACAATTCACAACGAGACCGGGTGTTACAGGCATATAGTAACAATATACAATATGTACCACGATTAAGATCACCTAATAAAACAACAATATAGCACAATAAAACCAATACAATACAATATAAAACCATAAAAATCACATAAGACCAAAGGAGAGACAACACACAATTCCCCATAAAACAGATTCAGCAGTACTTCCCTCCAAAATGACCCTAACCTCAATCCTCCTATCATTCTGCCTCTGCCCACAGGCAGGTTTTAAGATCCCTCCTAAATGTGGGTAGGTCCGGACTCTGTCTAAGACTTAGGGGAAGTAAATTCCATTCTCTCGGGCCGAGCACACTCTAAATATAACACTAACCCTGCAATCCCTCTTTCTTCTATTTACATGTTACAGGCTCTTTGATCGAGAGGCTTTGTGCTAATGACACCCTCTATCTACTAGATGAGGGTATTTTATCCAGGCTGCCCTGGATTTAATTTATACAATTTTGTTCTTTTTGAGGCATGACTATTGGCTTAAAGTGCTGCTTTTCACCCAGAGCTCGGGATCTTAATGTAGCACTACCCCCAGAGGAGCTGCTGGTTTGTTTTGGGTGGCATGTTACCTCGTGGCTCTCCGAATTCCTAGGGGTATATGGTGCATATAGCAGTAGTAAAGGAATGTCCAAGACAAGTGTCTTTTGCTGTGCTCTTTATTACTCAGCCGGGTAAAAACATTAAACTTGTGATGAAGAGTAGAGGTGAAGTAAAAGAAGAA
Source organism: Rana kukunoris (assembly GCA_029574335.1). Lineage (NCBI taxonomy): Eukaryota > Metazoa > Chordata > Amphibia > Anura > Ranidae > Rana > Rana kukunoris. The sequence continues at coordinate 45,938,103 of CM056050.1, read as the reverse complement.
GTAGCAGACTCAGGCGCAACAATAGGGAAACAGGCCTGCTCACAACAATACTTTGTATTCTTCGCCACTCTAGCCAGAGTGGGTATAGCGTACCTGGGCAGGCCCACTCTCACTGACCTGGCAGCCAGGGTATCGGTCGAACTTGAAGGAAAAGTCTCTGCCACAGACCCTCCTGAAATGGACTCAGGGAAAAGCCTCTGCCACAGGCCCTCTCGGTGATTATGATTTCGGAGATGATCCTCCTTGATAGAATTGCGCCTTGGTTTCCTTCAGATAGTTTTTCGGTACCGACTGATAGGTGACCGGCCTTTTACTGTCCGGCTACCTTGATCTCCAGTGGTTTGTCGAGACCCTATTGGATCGCCAACCTCTCGTTGGCTCTCCTCAGATGGACTTTCCACCGAACAGCTACATCGCTTGGGATTTTTAGGATTGGGAACCCAGTCGACTACTGGGCTCCCTGCCTCAGCTCAAATGTTCTGGACCAACATGGTCCCTGAACCAGGAACACCGCGAGGCACACGCACCCCGGCCTAGAAGGCCATTATGCCGGGGCGCCGTGATGCGCAGTCATCCTAAAGTTGGGTGCCGCACTCCAAAGAAGAACCCAGAATAATGGTGTCTGCCCCCCCAAAAAAAAAATCCCCCAGCATGCACAGCGAGGCTGAACCCTCCTGATAGGCTGCTGGGGAAAAGTACCCAAACCTCGACTCCACTGCTGCCACCCATCGCCTGGGGTAGGAACTACACCCCAGTAACAATAGACAGTCCACAGCACAGCCAAGCTGAGACAGAGACCAGTTTTGAACATAATAATTGGATCAGAGTCAGTTAACACTCTGATCCCCCTCTAAATTTAACTAGCACTGGTACTTTCTAAGTAACCAGGGCTACATTAAGATTTGGCAATCCCCTCCCCTCTTAAAGTCTTACTAAACCCAAACCAGTAAAATCAGTCTGACCAAGACCAAAAAGACCAAGGAGAAGCATACCGCTCCAGGCAGAAATCAGGTGCTAAGGTAGATCACAGGTGCAGACCTTCACTCACCACCGTAGAAGACTGTGTCAGGACACCCATTAACACACAGCTCCTTTCTCTATCTGCAAAGAAGAGAGTGTCCTGACTTGCCTGCTCTCCCCCTTCCCCTGAAGAGGCTTTCTCCACACCAGGGAGAAAGCCTTACATTACTGTGTGTAGTTACAGACAGAAGAACAGAAAGTGAGGGTTTCTCAGAAGAAATAAGGACATTTAAAAGCAAAATGGAAGGATAAGATAAGTGACCCTTTTGGAATGTGGACCACAGCTGCCCCGGACATATGTGAACCAGCTGCATTGAGAGCCAGTAGAGATTTGCATGTAATGCGAATTGGATGTGGTGACAAAACACATCCAATTCGCACATATGTGAACCCGCCTTAGTCACTTTGCCATTTTCTCTGAACACTGACCGACTCCAACTGGAAGATAGTCAGTGTAGTCACTGCTTAGTGTAGTTTATGTTCTGGTATGCACATCTACAATGTTATAATACAGTATTTTACTCATACTATCGCAGCAGGGATTGGTGAGCAGGAATGATATATTAAAGCCCCTTACATACGGTCAGACCTTTGTCTGACCAAAATCACATCAGAATTACGACGGAATTCCATCGGAGTAAAAGAGAACATGTTCTCTATCTAAACTCCGACGGAATTCCTCATAATTTCCGATGGAAATAATCCGATGGGGCATACACACGGTCGGAATTTGTGTATAGGGCATAAAAGTCTGTGCTTGTCAAAATAAGTTCTTTCTCTCTAACAGTTTCCTTCTAAGGCCCCTTTCACACATGGCTGTACATTTTGACAGACTCTGCTTGCTTAGCAGGGATCGATCTGTTGAGCCGGCAGATGACAGGTCCATCTCTGCTCACTGTGCAGAGACGGACCTCTCAGAGCTCCGCTCTCCTCTATGAGACGGATGGAAAGTAGGGTTTGCGTCCGTCTGCATTTAGCGGATCGAATGTCAGCGGACATATCACAGCTGACATCCGTCGCTCCATAGGAGTGAATGGAGCATCTGCTCAGGTCCGCCTGAAAAACTAACAGGTGGACTTGAACAGTCCGTATGTGTGAAAGAGGCCTTAATGGAGTAGGAGGATTTGCTGACCAAGGAACCATAAAAGGGTGAATTACATTTAGGATAACCCAAGCAATAGAGGGAATAACTCCAGCCAGTAGCAAAGCTTCAGTGCATCCCAACTAGTTAAATCTGAGTGGACCATATACTGTACAACACAATAGGCTTTATAAAATTCTCCAGTCTACATAGTTATATTACTCACTTTGCCACTGATTCAATGCCTCACCATCAGTTTAATATGGTATGTTCACCATTAATATATAATTTAATTCTAAAGTAAAAAATTCTCAAAAAATATATTTTTTATTTTGTACACAATCATAAAAAAAAACTCTAGAGATTAATTACCCTATAGATGCTGTCATCATGTGAATACAGGTGAGTGAAGCCCTGAGGTCACTCCCAATTCTTCTCTCCCGTGTAGCATAAAGATAGAATGCAAAATTGGGTTTCACTGTCAGAGGATTTAGTCACCTCCCTAATGATGCTGCTACCCAGGGTCGGGACAAGGAGTGGGCAGAAGGGCCCATGGGCACTGTGGTATCATCTAAGGTGTGTGTGTGTGGGGGGGGCACAAGGAAATGAGTGGGATTTTGTTTTGGAAGGGAGAATATGGGGGGCTGCAGGGCATAAGTATTGTTCTAGGAGAGGAAATGTGTTAAGAGTGGTGATTTATGCTTGGTGGGAAAATTTAATCTTGTGCCTGGGGGGGGGGCTGGGATTTGAAGCGGGGGATGTGTACTAGGAGGGAAATCATGGTTTACAAAAGAAATGGGTAATGGTGAGGAGCACCAGGGCTTTGTGACACCCAGATATTTTTTAAATAGTCATACACAGTAATGAAAATATACAGTAAAACAAACATTTATTAAAAATACTAAAATGTCACCTCTATCAGAGTAGAGGACATCACTGAACATTAAAAATACAAATAGCATTACACATGTACAAGGTAAAACAATACAGTGAATCCAAATAGGTACTCTATTATGGGTTTTGCCAAGCGGCCCCTGACACGTTTCAACCAGTGTGGTCTTCAGGGTTTTGCCCTTGGATAGCACAATGGAAGATTCTATAGCTGATACAATGTACACACTGCAAATTAATTGGTGATGCCGGAGATCATCCAAACTGGAGGTAGAGCACAGAAAGATCGCAAAATGGAAGAGAAGCGCAAGCTGGAAGGAAAACACTAGCAGCCAATGATTTCCAGAAACGAGGAATAACAGACAGAAAGTAGAAGCAGTATATCTTCATGGAATCATGGGGTGGTAATAACGGGACTCAGCACACGGTAGTAGGTTCACAATTGTTTTTTTCAGTCCTTTGTGGACCATGTTGTATACGAAATGTGCCGAACACCCACCATTGGTTATTGCTGGCTGTATATGAGTGAGTGAGTGAAAAACTTGTATAGCGCTACAAATGAGAACTAAATCGCCTTAAAGGCGCTTAATTCCATCCAGTGCCATCCTTATCCTTCAGAAGAGATGAGTCTTACGTTTTTTCCGGAAGGCCCATGGTTTTCTTCCATGCGGCTGTTTGTGGGCAGAGCGTTCCATAACTGTGGTCCCTTTGATTTGTATCGGGACTTGGGGATGTGGAGAAGGTTTTGGTTGGTTGATCGGAGAATTTGATTGGGGGTGTAATGCTTTATTTTCCCGCACAAGTATTGAGGAGCGTTTCCTTGTACGCACTTGTGGGTAAGACAGAGGGTCTTGAATGTGACCCTATCCTTTACGGTTAGCCAATGAAGGGTCCTCAGTGAAGGGGTGATGGTTTCCCAGGCTTGTTTTCCCTGTTACCAGTCTAGCTGCCGTGTTTTGGACGACTTGTAGACGTGATATCTGATATTTAGGTAGTCCAATATAGAGGGATTTTGCACAGTTAAGCCGGGAATTGATGATAGTTCCAACTACTACTGCTATGTCTTCTTCTGGGATGAAGAGGATGAGTCTACTCAGCAGTCGGAGGAGATGGTGCTATTGAACTAGAAGGGGACATTTTAGGGGTAGAGGAATTGTGCTAGAAGTGGTGATTTTTTTGGGGGTTTAGCTGGGGGGATTTGGGGGTTGGGGAAAGGGGGATTTAATGCTTGGAATTAGTGCTTAATGTTTTTGTGGGGAGGTTTTTGCTGACACATTAAACTCATACATCTTGGGGGGAAAGGGGGCAAAGTTTGGCATGTTCCTCCTGAGGTCTAGATGACCTTGTCCCTGCACTTCTGCCACCTGATACATATATCTCTTCCATGAGCAGATGCTCACATCACATATGAGTGTCAACCCTCATGGCAATGCCAACTTCTAATGCTTTTTATGTTATAGGAGTTTGCCTATTAGCCCTAAAAATGGGCAGAATTTAACAAGGTTGGCCAATTTCAAAGAAGATTCACTGAACCCTTGAACAATCTAATCTGGGTAGATTCCCCCAACACCAGTTAAGAATCACACAGAGATCTAAAAATCATTCAGCCTAAATTAACCCATTCACAAATGGGTTCTCATTGGCTTGTTATATATTAAGAATAAAGCCTACAAGAATCCATAAAAAAAAAAAAAGTGAGAAATATTAATAATTATTTTTTTTTCAAATATTTTATTGGATTTTCAAGAAATAAATATACAACATTAAAATAAAATATGAAATATTAATAATTCTGTTAATGTGACTTAACAAATCGAGCATATATTTTTGCAGTTTGTTAAATAACTATCACCTCTTCATTTAAAACTTAGCATGAAACCTCTGTAGGCTGAAAATAATTGTGACTTTTACCTTTTTTTTCCCATTAGAACTTGAATTAAATCTGTACAGTATTTAAGAATCACAATAGATGTGTTTTGTTATGTAGTTGAACAGACATTTCAAGAATAAGATAACAGAAGTGTACCATATTGGAAAGCCTTTAAGCACATTTATACAGTCTAGTAATGTTTTATGTGCATAATACCAACTTACGGCAATATTATATCTTGAATCCTGCAATTGTCTCAGACTTTAACCACCTGCAGAGAAACTTATAGGAATAATTTTTAGAACAGCTAGAAATTAAATCAATACCTATTATGTGAATTGACTCACAGCCTGACGCCAATGGGTTCTAAAAGAACAAGTAAATTCTTACTAGTGGTGGGAATGCGGTAACTCAGTAAACGACGTGAAGTTTTTAGAGAACTTTAATCTCAGTGTGCCATTGGAATACAAACAGTGTTAAGGTATATCATTGTCAAAATGACATATTTGAACATTAGACAAAGGTAATATTTGTCTACATAAACCTTTATTTATGAAATGTTAGATTTAATTTTGTAACAACATTTGTCATGTTCTGAGATTGTTCCAAAGGGACAGCACAGTTTGCTATTATGTTCAATCACTCTCTGAACTTTATTTTTAACGACTTCAGCTTCAGGGACGGCCCATCCATTAAAGGCGCACGGGTGCCTATCCATTGCCGCCACCAGCGTATCTCCATACATCCGGCCCCTTTCAGGACACCGGACGCATAAATTCCGATGCAGGTTGGGTGGTTTTTTGAAGCACTGATTAGAGTCGTAGGCTCAAATAGGCTTCAAAATAGGGTGGGCTTGGGGCGCTGAGAATATGCGCTTGGAGCCCACCCAGGTGTGTGAGACTAGCGAATGAATATTCCCTATTCTCACACTGAATTCGCCTCTCTGCCAATCAGGAAGTCTGAAGGTCTGAAACCCATTTCCCAATTGTCCGAAAGCAGAAGCATTCTGATTGGCCGCTGAGCAGGGGAAGGAGAAGCTGCTCATGATGCCGGGGAATTGTGTGGTGGAAGGTGTCGGTTGCACTCATTGCCACCCCCCCAAAATGACCACCAGTGGCCACTGTTCAGCTTGTACCTTCATACTGCTTATGGACCAAAGCAATATTTACAATCCACTAGGCCGCGTACACACGATCAAATCTATCTGCTGAAAACGGTCTGACAGACCGTCTCAGCAGACAGATTTGATCGTGTGTACGGGGGCGAGCCGACGGATTTGGCCAGCAGACAGATTTTAAAGCCTGCTTTAAAATCTGTCTGCTGGGAACCCCTCGGACGGATATGTCTGCTGGTTAGGACGCTAACCAGCAGACATATCTGCCCGCACATGTGTCGAATGGATTCAACGCATACACGGAAGTGTTTTACTTCCTGGTGTGGTGACGAGGCGGCGTCAACGTCATCGCCACGTCACCGCGCTGTCTGCTGGCGGGGATTTTGGTTTGATCGTGTGTACAGCGATCAAACCAAAACAGCCAGCAGACAAATCTGATCAAATCGGTCTGTCAGACCGATTTGAACAGATTCATTTGCTTGTGTGTACGGAGCCCTATAGGCCTGTATTATTGGCAATAACTTTAGACAAGAAAGTGATACGTACATTGTTTTTGAGAAGACAAAAATATTTTTTTGGGGAATATCGTCTTGCAAAAGTAATCTATAGACAGAAAACACTGAAAAAAATATAAATGTAATTTTCTTTTCTGTTTTTACCAGTGTTAAATTACAAAAAATAATGTTATTGTCAATAAAAAGCACTTTTTTATTCGATAATTTGTTCAGTTTAAAATAATGCTTCTAGTACAAAGCTATTTAAAAAAAAAAAGAAAAACACTTTTTTTTTTTTTTTTATCCATTTTGCATATTGTTTTAATGTAACAGTGAAAAAAAAAACACAATGAATTGAAATGAAAAAGCATATAATTATTAAAATGTAAAAAATAAACAAATAAACAATTAAAAACCAGCAGAAAAATAATAGCTAAGGGAGAAGGAGAGAGAGAAATGAAGTAGGGTTGATTAGGGTTAACTAAAGCAGCCCATAGGTAAGTAAATTTTTTTGGTTCAACCAGTGGGTTGAATGAAAAAATATGACTCGATTCTCCCATCCACATATTCAATGTGAATGGGGGAATCCTCCTCATTGCACTGTTGTATTCTGACAGCGGGGGTTTCTTCCCCGATGTCACAATACACTGCCGGCTTTAGCCAATGGTGCTGATCGAGCAGGGAAAATCTGACAGGCTAATTGTTTGGTAGATCGAATTCTGTACAACAAGCTTGCCCATCAGGGCTGCCATCAGGAATTATGGGGCCCCTTACTCACCCCTGGAGCAAAGAACCGTGGGGGGGAGGGGGGGCTGCCACGAATTGAGAAGCGGTGGGTGAGCCGCTAATTGAGAAAATTGAGAAGCGGGGGCTGCCACGAATTGGGGGGTTGCACTAGGGACCTCTGGGCTCCTTACAAAAAAATAAATAAAATCTATATAAAAAAGAGGGGTAGCCAAAAAAAAATATATAAAAAATATATATTTTTTTCTATATAAAAAAAGGGGGGTTTCCACCTGGGGCCCTGGGGACCTCTGGGCCCTTTAATAAAAACATGACCCTCTGTAATAGGAAAGGTATAAATTACTGTATTTATTGGCGTATAACACTCATTTACCCTGAAAATAGAGGGTAAACAGTGCCTGAGTGTTATATGTAGGGGGCTGTCGAAAGTTTTTTTCCTGAAACTTCCCTCTTAAACTTAGGGTGCATGTTAAACGCCTGTGCGTGATATACGCCGATAAATACGGTAATTGGAGGGTGGAAAAGGAGCCGACAAAGAGCGATCATAAAGTTACTGGAGATCCACCTCAAAAATCTTCTTCCATTATGAAACACAACCAGGAACGCAGGATCTCCCAAGTCGAAGGCAAGGGGTGAGGAGGCTACTGGGGCTAAACGGTATTTTAGTTTTATACAGCACTGAAAGTGTAATTTTTAAACAGAAGCATCTGTGCTTTTACAGCTGCTTCTACTAAGTAATACTTAGCAATTACTGGCAGTCGAGAGGAGCAGGTTGTAGGAACATCTTAGGAATTTTGTTGAAGCTTTTTTAGGACACCTGCTTTTGAAATCCTCAAGTGGCTATTCTCTCTAGAGAAGAACATCACGCTTTCTTTTCCAGGTTTATGGCCTGGTTTGGGTTTTGTCCCTACTTTTTGATTACATACTTTTATATTTACACATTGTACTACACTATGAGTCCTTAGTTTTTCTTTTTTTCTCCTTTAAATGCAGATATCCTGCTGTTACAAGAGACCCATTTTTCCAAGGACTCTGCTCCTAATTTTCTCAGTGCTCATTATCCGCAAGTTTTTTTGTCATCAGGAACAGAAAAAAAAGAGAGGAGTGGCTATATGCTTCTCACGCCATGTGCCCATTGTCTCTACTTCGGTCGTTAAAGATGACATGGGTAGATATATTTTAGTGAAGGGCCATATTAATGACCAACCGGTCTCGTTCATTTCATATTATGCTCCCAATACTAATCAATTGGAATTTTTCTTTACTATGCTCTCGAGACTACTCCCTTTAGTGCAGGGTCAACTGATTTTGGGTGGTGACAGCAATTTACCTTTGGACCAAGCGCTAGATAAATCCTCTCCTGACAGGCCTCATTTGAAACACGTGCCTAAAAATAGTATTAAATTGGCGAGATTGCTTCATAGTAACGATCTGATTGATGCTTGGCGGGAGAATAACCCCTCCGCTAGGGATTATACTCACTACTCGCATATACATGGCACCTATTCGCGTATTGACCATATTTTAATGACTTCAGCATTGACTCCCTTTTTGGATTCGGCCTTGATTCTTACAACGCCGTGGTCAGATCATGATCTGGTTCTAATTTCCCTTTCAAATTTGTGGAAAAGACCTGGCCCTTCCCCTTGAAGGCTGAATGCATCTTTACTAAGCGACCCTATTGTAGTAGTAGAAGTTGAACAGGAAATTCGCACTTTTTTTTAATGAAAACCTGCCCCAAGACACGTCACCAATTATTAACTGGGCGGCCCACAAATTTTCCATTCGAGGTAAACTAATTAAAATAGCATCTAGGATTAATAAAATTAGGAACACGACGATTTCAGATAAGGAAAGGGCTTTAACTGATCTTTTATCTGCACAGAAGAAATCACCACAGATAGACATCAGACCTAAGATTGACGAGGCTAGGTTGTCACTAAACTTAAGTCTTACCACTCGAGCGGAAAAAAGTCTGAGATGGAATGGCCATAAATTCTACACGATGGGGGATAAACCTACTAAACTATTGGCCAGAAAACTGAACCCTCGCTCTTTCACTCCTGCTTTACCCAAGCTCAGAATCAGTAATGGTTATCCAACCCAAAACCCTAAACTCATTTTGAATGAGTTTAGTAACTTTTACTCGAAGTTGTATAGCAAATCAATGGCTTTTGACCGACAGGTGACGGACCATTTTCTTGACCAAATTACTTTGCCGAAATTAACGCAGGAACACTCAGATTTGATGGATAGAGAATTTTCTGTAGACGAGGTAGAATTGGCGATAAAACATTTAAATCCCTCTAAAGCCCAAGGTCCTGATGGATTTTCTGGACACTATTATCATAAGTTTAGGGATGTCTTGGTCCCCCATCTATGTAAATTCTTTAATGCTATTAGACGAGGTGATTCCCTTCCTTCTCAAGAAAATAAAGCGTATATTCATGTTATCCCGAAATCAGGAAAAGACCTGGGACTCTGTGCCAACTACCGCCCTATTTCTTTAATCAACATAGACTTGAAAATTTTGACAAAGATCTTAGCTACGAGGCTTAATTATTTTATTGCACGATATGTTCATCCGGATCAGGCTGGGTTTGTCCCTGGACGGCAGACTACTGACCAAATAAGAAGGGTAATAGATATTATATCTGCTGTCCATTCTGACTGGGATTCGAAGGGGCCACGGAAGGGAATGCTTTTGTCATTGGATATGCACAAAGCATTCGATTCCTTATCTTGGGATTATTTATTCCATATTTTATATAAGTTTGGTTTTAAATCACATTTTTTAACTATTCTTCGTACGTTGTATGACTCCCCTTCAGCTTCCTTGAAAATAGGAGGTTACTCCTCCGATCCCATCTCAATCCATAGGGGTACACGACAGGGCTGTCCTTTATCGCCAATTCTCTTTGTCCTGACCTTTGGCAATCAAAACTCGTTCCTCCCCAGATATTTTAGGTATTGTATGTGGCACCAGTGAACACAAATGCGTCCTTTTTGCAGACGACATCCTGATGCTGATTTCTTCCCCGATAACTTCTCTTCCCAATTTAAATATAATTCTAGCATTATTTTCCACTATTTCGGGCCTAACTGTTAATCAGGAAAAATCTCAGGCTTTGAATATTTCGTTGGATAAAGCCACGATTTCCACTCTTAAACAATCATTCTCTTTTAATTGGAATACTGATTCCCTCCCATATTTGGGGATCAATATTACACCATCTGTATGCACGCTATACTCCCGGAATTTCCCTGCTCTATTTAAGAAACTTAAAGCCAAATTAAATAAATGGTTATTTCATCCCCCGTCGTGGTTAGGTAGATTATATTCTGTTAAGATGAATATACTCCCGAAATTATTATACTATTTCCGCTCACTTCCAGTGGCGTTAGTTCGGTCGGACCTAATAGCTTTTCAGTCCAGGGTAATTTCTTACATATGGGAAAATAAGAGACCTAGAATAAACAAAAGGACTCTACTCACTCCTAGAGCTACTGGTGGTCTGGGCGCTCCTGATTTCCTTAAATACAACTATGCCGCGATAATAGCACAATTGGCTAGAACGCATTCTTCACTACCTGGCCCTATTTGGATGGAACTGGAAAGTCATGCATGTCGTGGTATTCCCTTATCACACTTGCTTTGGTTGTCTCCCAGTGATAGGCTTCAATGTCTGATATGGAAGGTTTATGCCGTAGATTTGATAAGATGCAGGGTTATATTTCGATTATATATTCTATTTTGACAGTTTCTACAGAAAAGTTGAATTACATGGTAAAATGGGAGGAAGATATACAGGAAACTATTGAGACCTCAGAATGGCGCAAATTGGCACGTGGTGCGTCACGTTCTCTTATGAACACTTCGATAGTTGAGGCAAATTATAAAATACTTTTGAGGTGGTACATGGTTCCCTCTAGACTGGCATCCTTTGTACCTGATGCTTCTCCTCTTTGCTTCCGTGGATGCGGACAGGAGGGAACCTTGTATCATATATGGTGGGATTGCCCGAAAGTACAACGTTATTGGTTTAGAGTGTATAATTTTATTTATACCCTTACCCATGTTAAATTACACAAATCTCCAAAACTATCGCTGCTGGGTAGTGATGTTAAAAATGCCTCTAAATCCCAGAAGTGCCTTATAAAATTTATATTCATTTCTGCTAGACTGGTAATAGCTAGATCGTGGAGATCGGCCCTGCTCCCATTTGACCAACTTAAAAACAAGCTCACATGGTTCATGATTAACGAACGTATGACTGCTATCCTTCAGGATAGAATGGAATTATTCAATGCTGTCTGGGATCCTTGGATCAATCATATATCTAGTGATCCTAGATCTCCTCCGATCTAACTATTAGGTTTTATTTTAGTAGGCACGGAGATTCCTCCCCTCACGTACCCCCCCTTTTTTTCTTTTTTCTTTTTCTCTCACGTCTATCCCGCTGCCACTCCCGGTGTTCTATGTGTTGGGGGTGGTGTTGATTTTCTGAAATTAGTTTATGATTATTCATATTTATTGTAATAGATACTGTTCTACTCTGCTTCATTTTTTTATTTTTGTTTGGTGGGATCTACGATGCCATTGAGATGGTTGAATTTTGTCAATGTCTTCTAAATCAGTTTGCCTACAAGTGTATATACTGAAATACGGGTTTTATTATTAGTTATACAATTTGTTTATAGATTACCATCTTGTTCGTAATAATTGAAAATGCATTCTTCTTGTGTTTTCTAGTGCTTCCACTGACTTAATTGTATTACTTCCTTTGTTCCATTCTGTAATGTGATATCTACAACTAAATATTTAATAAACATATTGAAACGGAGAAGAGGTGATGAAGGGGGATCTAATCACTATGTATAAATACATGGGTTGTCCAAATAGTGAACTTGGTGAGAGTTATTGACTTTAAGGTCATTACAAAGGCCAAGGGTGCACACTTTACATATGGAAGAAAACGGAAAATTGTTATTCTTACCTATGGTAATTTTCCTTTCCTGGCCTGTCCTCACGTCAGCACATCATGGGTTAATCCCCTCCTCCGGTCCACCAGTACCACCTTCTTCTAGCTAATAAGTAGGGGGCCCCTCCTCCCAGTCCTTGTTCCACTAATTTGGCGGACGACAGACTATAGGGAGGGAAAGGCTGTGCTGACGTGAGGACAGGCCAGGAAAGGAAAATTACCGTAGGTAAGAATAACAATTTTCCGTTTTCCTGGCCAGTCCTCCCGTCAGCACATCATGGGATTTAATTTAGCACCCTAGGGCGGGAAAATGTATATAAGACTCGGACGACAACTATAAATGCTGCTTAAGTGAATCTTTCTTTATTTTGCCTGACAAGGAGCCGATACCACGGCATTTCCGAAACTAGACGCCTTAGATGACGTCCCGTCTAGATTGTAATGCTTTGCGAAGGTCTTGCAGGAGCTCCAACTGGCCATCTTGCATATTTCCTCAACTGGTATTTTGGCAAATGCTGCCCAGGAGGCTGCCACCCCTCTGGTAGAGTGAGCTCTAGTTGCCTGAGGAGGCGTCAGCCCTTGTTTCTCGTACGTGAGTTTTATTACTTTGGTGATCCAGGTCGAGATTATTCTTGTTGAAGCGGCTTGTCCTTTTTTAGGCCCAGATGGTAAGACGAAAAGGGAATCCGTTTTGCGTACTTGAGAACGATGCAGGTAAATTGAGAAAAGGTTGACCATGTCCAGAGGTCTGAGGTCCAGTTCTTCCTGCATAGGCGGTGATGTAAAGCTAGGTAGCACTGCCTCCCAGTTAAGGTGAAACTTTGAAATTACCTTGGGCGTTGCTATTGGTGAAGGCCTCAGAATGACCTTGTCTGGAAGGATGATGCAGTACGGTTTCTTACTGGACAGGGCTGCTAGCTCGGATACCCTTCTTGCCGATGTTACGGCGGTGAGAAAAAACAGTTTAAGTGTTAGAAACCAGAATGGACAAGATTTTGCGGTACAAAAGGATGTAGAAGCAGTGCTCTTAGTACTGTGCCTAAGTCCCGGGCCGGAAATAGAGACTTCCTTGGAGGATTCATTTTCATGGTCGCTTTTAAGAATTGTTTTACCAGTGGTTCGTCTGCCCACCTGTATCCTGTAAAACATGACAAGGCTGAAATTTGTACCTTCAATGTACTATAGGCTAAGCCTTTGTTTCGAGTAGATTGCAAAAAGTCCAGTACTTGTGCCACATTCGGATCCACTGAAGCGAAATTTTTCTGTAACGCAAAAGTTGTAAACTTTGCCCAAATCCTGTTGTAGGTGGCGTTAGTCGAGGCCTTTCTAGACTTTAACAGTGTTGAGATTACTTCCTTTGAAATGCCTTGTGCCTGGAGTCTGGTTGATTCAGCAGCCAGGCCGTCAGTTGCAACCTGTTCGGGTTGGGGTGTACCCATTGGCGCTGCCATTAGGAGATCCCTCTTTATCGGCAGACGTATTGGGGGGCCGACGCCATGTGTAGTAGTAGAGGGAACCACGGCCTCTGCGGCCAGAAGGGTAGCATTATTATTGTATGGACCTTTTCTCTCGCAATCTTTACCAAAGCCCTCATTACTAGCGGCACCGGCGGAAAGATGTAAACTAGGGGAAAATCCCATGGAATGGAGAAGGCATCTTGGGTCAAGGCTTTGTTGCAATGGAACCTGGACACAAATTGGGGTGTCTTTGTATTGACTCGGGTCACTATTAGATCCACTGAGGGTGTCCCTCACTCGGAAAACATTGGTTCTAGGAACTTCTTGTTCAAGGCCCATTCGTTCTTGTCGGGGAGCTCCCGACTCAGATGATCCGCGATGGAATTCTGGCTGCCCGGAATGTAGGCTGCTGTTAGGGCTTCCAGATGTGCTTCGGCCCACACAAATATTTTGGTTGCCCCCTGCAGAAGTGGCAAGCTCTTGGTTCCGCCCTGTCTGGCTATATATGCCACTGCCGTCTTGTTGTCCAACATTAGTTTGACTCGAGCTCCCTGAACTAGCTTCTCAAAGGCCCGCAGGGCCAGGTATGCGGCTTGCAGCTCCAAAAGGTTGGAGTGTCGAGATTCCATCTTGCTCCAAACTCCCCGCATCTGCTTGCCGAGGCAGTGAGCACCCCAGCCCCGGAGACTGGCACCCGAAGTTAACAGAATCCAGTCCCTGGGGCCGAGGGGCATGCCCAGCAACAGGTTCTCTGATGACTTCCACCAAGCTAGGTTCTGTCGAATCCGGTTTGGTATGCGAATCCTCTGGTGGAGAGAGGTACCGTCCCATTGGTTCAACAAGGTTGCCTGGAAGGCTCTTGTGTGGAACCTTGCCCAAGGAATGGTTGGGCTTGCTGCAGTAAACATCCCGAGTAGGGTCATACAATCTCTTGCCGTTAGTGACGTTGACTTCATCACGCTGCTGACGCAGGCTACCAATTCTGCCTTCTTTCGTTCGGGTAGGAGGACAAGGCCTCTGTTTGTATTGCGAATCAGTCCCAGATATTCCATCTGTTGTGAGGAAATCAATTGGCTCTTTTGCCTGTTGATGATCCAGCCAAATTTTGATAGGATTTCTAGAACCATCTCGCGTTGAGACGCCAAGAATCTTAGGTATTTTTGGTAGCTCTCGTTGATTGGGACGTGCAAATATGCATCCGTTAGATCGACTGATATCAGCCAGTCTCCTGGTTGCAACACAGAGATGATTGTAAATACAGATTCCATCTTGAACGTCTTGGGTTCTATGAAGTGGTTTAGAATTCTCAGGTCCAGAACTGGTCTGAGATCCCTCGATGCTTTGGGAACTAGAAAGATTGGAGAGTATACCCCTTTTCCTCGTTGGGATAGGGGCACCGGCAAAATTGCATTCTTTTGCTGTAAGCCGTCTAAATATTCTTGTAAGCAGATCCGTTTCCTCTGATCTGTCGGCAATTCTGTGTGGACCACCGTATTGGGTGGTTTCTTCTGAATGGATATTTTGTTATCGTATCTGACCGTCTTGCGGACCCACTGGTCCTTGACTTCTTCCGCCCATACTTCCCAGAAGGACATTACCTGGCGCCCACCTGGGGGAATGGGCGGTTAACCCGTCAAAAAGATTTTTCAGGTTTTTCCGCAGTCTGTGCCGCTCTAGACTTTACTTTCTGCATGAAAGAATTTTGTGGATTTTTCCAGTAGGGTCTTGTATATTCCCGTCCTGGCCTGTATGACCTGGTGTCATACACCCTCTTGTAGTCTGGTTGGGCTGGCCGGGTGGCCTGCTGTGTCTTCCTGGGTCTCTGTGGCATTAGACCCGACTTTCCCCCTGTAGCTTGACTAATAGCTTCTTCTAGGGTCTTTCCGAACAGCACCTTGCCGTTAAACGGAATATTGCAGAGACTCAGTTTTGAGGTGCTGTCTGCTCCCCAATGTCGCAACTAGAGGGCCCTCTTTGCCGTCACTGCAAAAGCCATGATTCTTGTGAGTAACTTTGTCAGGTTCTTAGAGGCTTCTGCTATGAAATCGGCGGCAAGATCGAATTCCTCCATTGTCTGTATGACTGATTCTGACCCTGTATCTGCTTTTAGTGCTGCTTGGGTTCTCGTGGTCCAAACCTTGAGTACTCTGGAGACTGAGGTTAGGGCAATAGCTGGACGGCACGCTGCACCCGCAGCTGAGTACACCTTCTTTAGGTCTGTGTCTGCATGTCTGTCCATTGGGTCTTTGAAGGTTGTAGAATTTTGCAATGGCAACGCGACCTGTCGGGCCAGGCGCCCTAAGGCCACATCTATGCCCAACAGGGAGTCCCAAAGGTCTGCTTCTGGGGTTTTAAAAGGGTACAACCTTGAGAAACGGTTCTGTATGTTTGCCCTCTTTCCGGCTTTTCCCATTCTTCCTCGAACCATTCTCGGATCTCTGGCAAGAGGGGGAAAGTAACCCCTTGTCTCTTCCGGCTAGGAAAAAATCTTAATTTTTTCAGGTGGCTGAACATCTTGATCCCAGTCAATGGCCTCCCTTACGGCTGTGACAAATGATTCAATATATTGAAAATCAAATAAATATTCTGAGGGCTCTTCAGAGTCCGATGAGTCTAGTGATAGCGCCTCCGGGGCAGGTGATGCATCGTGCACTGGCCGATTGGATCTAGACCTAGGTGATTTGGTGGCTGAGGCTGACTGAATACCCTCTGCCACTGCTTCTTGAATATAGTCTCTAATTCTTCTCACCTCTGCTTCCCTGTCTGTAGCCACGTCCTAATGCAGCCGGTGCATAGAAGTTTGCCAGGTTCGGATGGTGCCGATCATGCCCAACAAAGACCATCGTCTGGGCGGGGTCTTGATACATTTGGCTCTGCTACAGTCGCAGAGTGACTGGATTTGCGTGCTGGACTAGAATGGGACTTATGCATTGCCCAAGAGCCAGACGCTTGCAGAGATTTTGAGCGGTGGTGGGACTTTTTTCTCCGTTCCATGCAGTGGCGGAATTTTCATGGTCGCAGCAGCCGCAGTTGCGACTGGGCCCTCAAGTCCGGGGGGGCCCCTGACTGTCACAGTGTGTTATGTTCATTCATGACATGTTAGCAGCGGCTGATGAAGCGGCGCGCACTGCGCGCTGTTCGTTCAGCGGGGCGTGCTTTTGCCGCTGAGGTAAGACCTCCTCAATAGAGAAACAATACACAGCACTCACTGACCGTCCCTGTCTCCACCTCCGCCTCCGCCTCCGCCTATCCAGAGAGTGAGTCAGTGAGACACAGATGTAGGGAGGCGGGGCGGACTCGTCTCTGCAGCAAATGAGAGAAGACAGCAGCGTGCGTGCGTGCGTGCGTGGAGACAGTACCTACCCGATCCCGGTGTCTACCCGCACCCAGGCATGAGGCAAGGCATTCAGGCGGGATAAGGCACAGTGGCACACAGTGACTTAGTCAGACCCAACCCAGGCCACAGAACAGAGGATATCCCGATTGACTCTGACGGTAAGTGACAAAGCTCAGCAATTGATCCCACCCTCCACCACCCGTGCCTCTTACTGATCCCATCCCCCACCACTGATCTCATCCCTATCCCCCCCATTACTTCTACAACAGAGGTGATAGGGGGGATAGGGATGAGATCAGTGGTAGGGGATAGGATCAGTAAGAGGCACAGGTGGTGGTGGGAGAGGACCACTGCCACCTCCCACAAGTACCACCGCTGGTACTTGATGGGGGGGGTGGTAGCAGTAATACTTGAGGGGGGGGGGGTGGCAGCAGTGGTACTTAAAGCGGGGGTTCACCCTTAAAACTATTCTGTGGGGTCAGCGTCAGTATGCAGTTTTTTTTTGTTTTTTTTTTTTAAATCTTTGTACTTACAGTTTAATTGACCATTTTATATTGTGCCTACCGCAGGTGAATGGCACGTCTATGGAGCGTCACGGCTTCCGAAAATAGCCGACTAGCACTCGGGTATTCCCGGCGCTATACGGCGGCCGCGCACAGACCTAGGAGCTGACTGCGCAGGCGCCGTATATATATCCGAGTCCTATTTCGGCTTTTTTCGGAGGTCGTGAAGCGCCATAGCCATTGGACTCGGATATATACGGCGCCTGCGCAGTCAGCTCCTAGGTCTGTGCGCAGGCGCTGGGAATACCCGAGTGCTAGTCGGCTATTTTTACAAGCCGTGACGCTGAATAGACGTGCCATTCACCTGCGGTAGGCACAAAATAAAATGATCAATTAAACCGTAAGTACGAAGATTAAAAAAAAAAAAAAAAAAAAAACAGCATACTGGCGCTGACGCCAATATGCTGGATGGGATCACACAGAGTAGTTTTAAGGGTGAACCCCCTCTTTAAAGAGGGGTGTGGTGGAATTTTCATGGTCACAACAGTCGCATTTGCGACTGGCCCTGTAATTCCGCCAAGTCCGGGGGGCCCCTGACTGCAGTCACACAGTGTGTTATGTTGGCAGCGGCTGATGATGCGGTGCGCACTGCGCGCTGTTCGTTCAGCGGCTGAGCGGGTTGTGCTTTTGCCGTGGAGGTAAGAGAAAAACAATGCAAAGGTTGAGGCAGCACTCACTGATTGAGATTGTGGACCGTCTCCGCCTATCCAGGGACACAGATGTAGGGAGCGGGGCAGACTCTGCAGCAAATGAGAGAAGACGCCGAGGAGCTTTCCCCTCTGCGGCAGCGTGCGTGGGGTACCTACCCGGTGTCTTCCCAGGCATGAGGCAAGGCATCCTGGGGGGAGAAGGCACACAGTGACTCAGTCAGACCCAGGCCACAGAACAGATCAAAGGATATCAATTGACTGACAGTAAGTCAATCAAGAGTGACAGAGCTCAGCTCAGCAGTTGATACCATCCTCCACCACCCGTGCCTCTTACTGATCCCATCCCCCACCACTGATCTTATCCCTATCCCCCCATTACTTCTACAACATAGGTGATGGGGAGGATAGGGATGAGATCAGTGGTAGGGGATAGGTTCAGTAAGAGGCACATGTGGTGATGGGAGAGGACCACTGCCACCTCCCACAAGTACCACCGCTGGTACTTGATGGGGGTGGTAGCGGTAATACTTGAGGGGTGGTGGCAGCAGTGGTACTTAAAGAGGGATGTAGCGGTGGTATTTGAGGGTGGGTGGCCGTGGTGGTACTTGAGGCTGGTGGCAGTGGTGGTGCCATCCTCTCCCACCACCACCTGTGCCTCCTTACTGATCCCATCCCCCCACCACTGATCTCATCCCTATCCCCCTCATTCCTTCTGCAACAGAGGTGATAGGGGGATAGGGATGAGATCAGTGGTGAGGGGATGGGATCAGTAAGAGGCACAGGTGGTGGTGAGAGAGGATGGCACCACCGCAGCCACCCCCACTCAAATACAACCGCTATCACCCCCCCCCCCCCATCAACACTAGCACTTCCACTACTTAGTTATACATTGCAAAAAAATAATGTATCAAAATCATGCTTTTCGGGGGGGGGGGGGCCTTCACGATTTCTTGCACCGGGGCCCCGAAGTTTCTAGTTACGCCTCTGGTTCCATGTCTTATCTTAGGGCTTCTGCTCCTAAAAAGACAACCAAGAAACACTACCTTTAGCTCTTGGTATTGCACTCTTTTACATTGTGGCCCCCGTTGACCCCTCCTACCTGTCCGGTGACCTTGGTGCATCCTGAGGCTGTGGTGAGCTCATGCTGTGTAAAGAATGCAGGATACGCACATCAGGCGGTGAGGCAATTGATACCAGTGTACTAAGAAAAAAAAGTGTGTACCTAATTTTGTATTTCTTATTTATCTATATATTTTATTTAATTAATAATAATAATAATAATAATAATAATAATAATAATATTATATATATATATATATATATATATATATATATATATATATTTTTTTTTTTTTACCTATGCACCCCAAAATAATATCCACTGTATGTATGTACATTTTTTACAACCTCCTCTTTACATTTAAAGAGAAGAAAAAAATTCCAGGGTGGCAGCAGGTGTTTAGAAAAAAAAAAGGTACCTTTAAGAATAGTGCAGCGCTGACACAATCTTTCACACACTCCTCCTCAGCTGGAGGCTTACCTAGAGCTTCCTCTCCCAGACAGTGGCAGACCGCACTGAGCCTCCTGCCCTGGAGAGTCTTTATAGCCGATTTGGGCCCGCCCATGGCGCGCCCCCCGGCCCCACCCCCCCTGTGACATCACCGCCGACTAACAGAAAGTGGAGGAAGGAGGGGCGGCGCGCTCCTACGGAGCTCAGATCTGAGCAAGGAGAAGGAGCCACAGCATGTCCTAGCAGATGGGACAGGAGACACACCACAGCCCCTGTTAACACAGTAAGCTTCCTACAAGCTAAAACGCCCGCAGCTCATGCACCTGAGCGTCCAGTGTCATAAAGGGGCATA
Organism: Rana kukunoris; assembly: GCA_029574335.1. Classification (NCBI taxonomy): domain Eukaryota; kingdom Metazoa; phylum Chordata; class Amphibia; order Anura; family Ranidae; genus Rana; species Rana kukunoris. Next base: position 45,918,038 of record CM056050.1, on the reverse strand, counting down.
CCTTTATTACTTCTGGACCTTCCAACCCGAGGAGAGGCTGAACCTGGGTGGGGATGGTTCGGCAGGGGGGTTCTTTTTCTTCCTCTTTGTTCGTAGTTTGTTTGTCTGGAAGAGTCTTAGGTGGTCTGATCGTCCGACCAAAAAAAAGGAACAAGGACTGGGAGGAGGGGCCCCCTACTTATTAGCTAGAAGAAGGTGGTACTGGTGGACCGGAGGAGGGGATTAACCCATGATGTGCTGACGGGAGGACTGGCCAGGAAAAGAGTTTAACCTCCACATACAGAATGGCTTCTTCACAGTAAGGGCTATAAAAAGGTGGAAAAGACTGCCTCAAGAATTAGTTCTGGCTAGTTTTAGTAGATTGTTTTAAAAAGAGCTGGATTCCATACTAAATTCAGAAAACTAACATTTATAGGTAAAAACACAAGGGATTGTTGATCCAGGAAATATTCTAATTTGCCTCCTGGGGGGATCAGGAGATAATTTGTGTTTCCCTGGTCAAGCAAATTGGTTAAAGTTTTAATGTTTTTTTTTTTTTTGCCTTCCTCTGGATCAACTGTGGGTATAGGATGGTGCATATGGAGGTTTTCTTTTTTTTTTTATATATTGGTTGAAGTAGACGCATCTTTTTTCAATGTGACTATTTGACTATAGTTAGAAAAGTTCTCTCTCCATATTTCAGTTTAAAGGAATACTCCTTCCAATTTTAAATTAAAGTGGTAGTAAAATCTCTATCTTACCTTGTACCTACAGTTAAAGTCAAGAACCCTGTCACATTGTTATTTTTTGTGTTTCAAAGTTTTTATTAAATATCAATAAGCGAACAGAGTTGTATATAAAGAAATACAATGAATCCAAACAATATGGAATAATGCAGATGAGGCAAAAGAGATGATACATGAACATCATGTAAAACAAGTAGTTCATTCAATTAAAATGATATAATACGAAAAAAAAAAAAAAGGCACAATAGAATAAAGTAAATACATTTTTACATATTCCTGTATTCAGGACAGAGAAATGTAAACGCTGTATTAAAATAATATGGAAAAATATTAGATAGTAACAAGAGAAAAACCGGGATAGAAGAGGGAGAGATAGTATGTGTTTTAATGATTTAAAAATTTAAATATGAATGTTCTGGAAAGGTATCTGTTCCAGGGTAAGTCAAGGTAGAGCATTCGAAGAAGTGGTGTATTCTGTAGATTCTGCATAGTGATTCCAACAAGCCCATTTTTTATGAAATTTAGATGGGGAATGTCTTTTTTGTTGTATCAACTCTTCCATTTCTACAATTTTCCCAACTCTTTTCAACCATTCAGAGATGCTGGGTGGAGAACTTTCTTTCCAGTGTACGGGAATACAAAGTTTGGCTGCGTTAATGAGGTGTAACATGACAGAGTTTTTATATATTGATTGGGGTAAGGATGTGTGGTGAAGTAAATATTGGGCTGGCGTGTAATCTGTTATGTAAGATGTGATGTGGGAAATAAGGTGGTGTATTTCCTTCCAAAATGGTTGTATTAGAGGACAAGTCCACCAAATATGAAGGATCAGGGATGGACTGGCCATAGGGACTACAGGGAGTTTCCCGGTGGGCCGATGGCTCAGTGGGCCGTTTTTTTAAAAGGAGACTCTCTCAGACCCCCCTGTCTCTCAGTCCCCCCCCTCTGCCTCTCAGACCCCCCCCTTCTGTCTCTCAGTCCCCCCTCTATTAGCCCCCTCCTCTGTCTCATTCACTCCCTGACTCCTAGGCTGCTTTCACACTGGGGCGGGCATTTTTCGGTAAAACACTGCTAGTTTTAGCAGCACTTTACTGTCGTTTTAGCTTCACTATTCGGTGTCTAGCAGGCGCTTTTAACCCCCACTAGCAGCCAAATTCAAGGTTTAATGCGCCCGTGTAGCGCTGCTGCCGAAGTGCTTTGCACTGCTCTTCCACCGCCCCAAAGATGCTGCTTGGAGGACTTTTTTAACGCCCTGGTAGCGCCCCAGTGTGAAAGCATTTGGGCTTTCACACTGGGACTGCAGCAGAGGCGTTTTTCTGTCGCTTTACAGTTGCTATTTTTAGCCCAAAAGTGCCTAAAAAATGCCTTGGTGTAAAAAGGGGTCCTACACTCACCCCCTCTCTTTTACACTCACTCTTCTTATCTTACACCCACCCCCCTCTCTCAGGCGGCGTACAGACGATCGGACATATCCGATGAAAACGGTCCGCGGACCATTTCCATCGGATATGTCCGATCGGGAGTTTGATCCGATGGCGTGTACACACCATCGGATCAAATTCCCCGCCGCCGGACGGCGCGGTGACGCGGCGGTGACATTGACGCCGCCGCGTCACCGCCACGTCACCGCACCAGGAAGTAAAACACTTCCGCGCATGCGCCGAATCCATTCGGCAGCGGCGCGGCGGCGGTGGGGGCCGACATGTCTGCTGGTAAGTGTACTAACCAGCAGACATGTCGGGCGGACAGATTCCACCGGATAGATTTCAAAGCTTGCTTTGAAATCTGTCGGGTGGAGAAATCTGTCCGCTAGCCCATACACACGAGCGGAGATGTCTGCTGAAACGGTCCATCGGACCGTTTTCAGCGGACATATCCCCTCGTGTGTACGCCGCCTCACTCACCACCCCATTTCCCTCAACCCTCCCTCTCTCTCTCTCGCTCTCATTCCCCTCTCTCTCAACCTCTCATAATATACAATAATGGATGTAGGGGCCTTTTGGTGGGCATTTTATTAAATTAAAGTGGGCCGGTCTGTATAAAGTCCAGGGCCAAATTTTTGTCCCAGTCCAGCCCTGTGAAGGATCATACCTTGGGTAAGGCGTTATTTTTTAATTTCCATGGGGGACATTTGTTCAATTTGTCATGGTGACCACTGGGACTGAAGGAAAGGGAAAATCAAATATCTTAGAATAGGAATAATGAGAACTTCATTATGCCTCACTTTACAGAGAAGTCCTAACACTGTTTTATGTCTACAGAACAGGAAGTGAAGGATGGCTAAGGCTAAAGTACCCAAATTCATGGGATCACTGTGTGTACGCTCCATCGAACAAACGTTTTCGGTTTTCATCAGACAAAAGTTAGCTCTGCAAACTGACAAACTTTTTGGCAACAAAAGTCCTACGGTGCAAAGTCCTATCGTGAGTACAGAAGTCCATCGGATTTTGTCCAAAGTACAAACACGTATGCTCAGAACCAGAATCAGAATCAGAATGTTAAAGTCAACCAACAATAGCATAAGTTTACCAAAGGGTGGCGGTAAAGAGCAGAAAAGAGCTGAAAAAACATGCGATTTTGGGAAAGTTTGCTGAAAAAGTCCTGCTGCGAGTATGCATACCATGTTCACGGCCAACGCCCTTCAAACAAAAATCCACGGAAAAGTTTGTTTGAAGTCGAACCGTGTGTATGAGGCTTTAAAAAGGTGACTGTCAGTTTTCACAATAAGACTATCCCCATTTTTATTATTATCCCATCTTGTTTTTTGAACACATAAATATTTGAAAGTGTCCCCTATCCCTCAACATTGGGACAAGTTTGCATTACAAGATGAGAGACTTTTCCACCCCCCCCCATATTGAAAGGCATGTGGTCTGGTATGATACAGGAAGGGGGGCTGCATACCCTCTGCTCTTTTTTTTTTTTTGGCCACCATGCTGCCCTGATAAGGGTCTGGTTGTAATATTAAGGGTAACCTCACACATTTTTTATTAATTACTATTCAGCTGTGGGAGGCGTTCTTTTTAATTTTAGTATTAAGACATTGCTAAATTATAATCCAGCCCTATGCTGGTTTATAATTTAGAAATGCAAACAGACTCCCTGACTTAAAAAAACATGCTTTAGTGCAGTGGTCTCCTGCGGCCCGGGGGCCAGATGTGGGCCTTTGCTTGCTTTTATCAGGCCCTTTGAGGCACAATGAGGCACAGTTCCCCCAACTGACATCAATGATGGGGCACAACTCCTCCCACCAACATCAACAAAGGAGCACAATTCCTCCCAATGACACCAATGATGGAGCACAATTCTTCCCACTGACATCAAAGATGGCACATTATTTATTCCCACTGACGTTGGGACCTTTTCTACTCAAAATGGCCACAGTCCGCCCCCCCAAAGTCTGAGGGACAGTAAACTGGCCCCCTGTTTAGAAAGTTTGGAGTCCCCTGCTTTAGTGCACTGGAACATTGCAGAGGTTTGGTTCTAGCTTTTCAGAACCGAATCTGCAACATTTGGGGTGAATTTAGGTTTTCCCAAACACAAACAGCAACCCTATACAATACCACCCTTTGTAAAAGAGTTTGAGTATACTAGAATAACAAAGTTTCAAACAGATTTCACCTTGATGTAAGGTTTTAGAAATGTTTGGACAATTAGGGTCATTATGTACTATGTAATGTTTCATATACATCAGCGGTTTCACAATTTTCTGATCTTCACGAGAAACCTTTTACATCTCTTTGTTTGATTACCTTACCTTCACCCTTTCATAATGTAATCATTGTGTCGTGTATGCATAAGTGCGTTACTTATTCAGCATACTCTTAAAATGCATTCTGTCTGAAGAAAGAATGGATCTATCTGAAAAATAATTCTTGCTTCAGTAAATAGTCAGATGTTACTTGAAAGTTAAATGCTGTTAAAATTGGGGTAGGTAATTCCCAGAGGACAACTTCATAACAGTCTAGGGCAGTGATGGCGAACGCGTGGCACGCGTGCTGCTCCCGGCACGGCAAGCTGTTTCGGTAGGCACGGCGTGACACTGTAGAAATGTCACATAAAAAATAATGAAATCGTCGCACAGCACAGACAAACTACATTTCCCACATTTCTCTATGCTAGCGGTGACGTGTCCGAGTGGGAGTGACATAGAATGAGCGCCCGGAGGTCACGTGCTAGATTGCTAACCAATCAAAGCGGCTGAGACATACACACTGCTCAAAAATATATCAGCGCTGGCTGACGTGCTGGGCGTGACTGGGAGAGAGCATGAGGAGAAGACGTGCGGTGGGAAAGAGCTGCAGGACTCGTGAAGCCATCGTTCTTGTACCAGACTGGATTGCAATTTGGGAAAGTGCAAAATTGAAGCTTGATTCAGCTGCAGATGAGATAAAGTAAGAATACTACTTAGACATGGGATAACTGGGTGTTTTTGGCTGCATGATATCATGATTTTTGTGTATTGAAGCCTCAGATTCTTTTCACTGTGCTAGACAGAATATTCTGCCACTAACCGATATTGGGGATGTCCAATGGCCAAAACATTTTTCATTTATGAAGACCTCACACTAAACATTGCTGTTCATGTGCCTCATTAAATATAGGCGTGATTGGGAAACATATTGCCCCCCTCATTAGTGTGCCTCATTATAGGTGTCATTGGGAAACATTGTGCCCCATCATTGCTGTTATTGGGCCTAATAATTAGGCCCAATAACAGCAATGATGGGGCGCAATGTTTCCCAATGACACCAATAATGAGGCGGTTAATATGTTTCCCAATGACGCCTATATTTAATGAGGCACATGAACAGCAATGTTTCCCAATGACACCTATAATTAGGCCCAATAACAACAATGATGGGGCACAATGTTTCCCAATGACACCTATATATATATTTAGGCCCTAATTATAGGTGTCATTGGGAAACATTGCACCCCATCATTGCTGTTATTGGGCCTAAATATAGGTGTCATTGGGAAATATTGCACCCCATCATTGCTGGTATTGGGCCTAAATATAGGTGTCATTGGGAAACATTGCTCCCCATCATTGCTGTTATTGTGCCTCATTATAGGTGTCATTTGGAAACCATGTGCTCCATCATTGCTGTTATTTGGCCTCATTATTAGTGTCATTGGGAAACCTTTTACCCCCCTCAATGGTGTCATTGTGCCCCATCATTGCTATTATTTGGCCTCATAATTAGTGTAATTGGGAAACATTGCACCCCCCTCATTGGTGTCATTGTGCCTCATTTGGAAACCTTGTGCCCCATCATTGCTGTTATTTGGCCTCATTATTAGTGTCTTTGGGAAACATTGTGCCTCAATATTGGTGTCATTGCATGTGTCAGGTAGGTTAGTGCATGTGTCAGGTAGGTCAGTGTAGGTTGCACAGTGCATTCTGAGCACAATGCATTCCTGAACCCTGCATTCTGAGCGAATCTGGCAGAATCTTACGTTTTTGGTCTCTTAGGGCTCATTCAGAGAGGGATGTTCAGTCTCATCCTCTGTACAGAGCCGCTGGTAGGTTTAATTCTGTGTTGGCACTTTGGAAAAAATACGTTGGTTCTGCATCGCGGTTTGGGCACTCGGGCTCAAAAAGGTTCGCCATCACTGGTCTAGGGCACTGGCGGTGAGCCCTATCTAAACCCTTGGAATAACGGGACTTTTTATATAAGCTAGTGTAATCACCACCCTCAGCAAGTTAGGCTTCGTGAGTGAGTGAGTGAGTGAGTGAGTGAGTGAGAAACTTATATACAAATGCAAACTAAATCGCCTCAAGACGCTGTAGCCAATGTTGTCATCCAGCCATGCTTCAGAATAGATGAGTCTTAAGTTTTCTTCTGAAGGCCCGATGATTTTCCTCCATTCATGTACACAGGATGTTTTTACAACCTCTCCTGTACGATTTAACTTGACAGATAGTAACCCACTTTTAAAACGTCTGTTTTGTCGCATTTACATGCCGTGTTTAGCTGAGATTTTCTGCGTTTTGCCATGTCTGCATTTAGAAGAAATATATATATTTCCTGTAAATAAAACTCAGCTTAATGCGAGTTACCGCTTCTGAATGCATTTTTTATTTTTTTACTGATAAGATAAAATAAAGGAGAGATCAGGAGCAGTTGAAAAAAATGCCCAACTGCTCCTAAACATCAATTAGCAGCAGCAGTGTACATGAGGCATTAAAGTGAAAGAAAAGCCTATGTTTAACTATTCTTAAAAACGATCTCCCAGTCCTACTTATCTTCCCTAACCTGTATAAAAAGATGTCTGTACTTATCCATTTTTAATCCTTTGTAGTCTGGTCATATGATCCAGTAGCTCTACCTCCCCATATCAGAGAGCGGCAGCTGCAGGGAAGAGAAGGAAGCATTGACAATGGGTGGGGTATGGGAGCCTATGGGTGATGTCACAGCTGCTGGAATTCCACGCTGTTGGCGAATGCTCCTTGAGCTGGAGCTGCAGGATCACATAAATGCACCATAGCAGATTACAATACACCAGGGAAAAAGCCTTGCATTACTGTGTGGAGTTACAGACAGAAGAACAGGAAGTGAGGATTTATCAGAAGAAATAAGGACATTTAAAAGCAAAATGGAAGATTGAGGTAAGTGAAAGAGGACTGCACTAAGGTAAAGGAAGCTATTTAGGGAAAAAAATAATTCCTTTACAACCCCTTTAACTCCATTGTTGGTAGAATCCAGTTGGAGTCTGGATATTTCCTAACAATCTGGGTAGGATGAAATCTCCAGCCCTGGGACCAGGATTTAAGAATAGCCAGGACATTAATTGTGCAGGTGGGATCTGGACTTTTTGTAAGAGTCAGGACCAGGGTTCTGGGTTCCACCCTCCCAAGGAGTCTAGGTGTGCAAGGGAGAAGTCAGAGGGCTGCATGGTGCAGTCTGCAATGTGAGCCCGTGGGCTGGAGCAGCAGTAAAGCTGTGGAAGAACAAGTGCTAACTGAGGTACAGTGCTTGCACGTGAATACAGGGATCCTGTTACATGCTCAGGAATACTGAAGCACAAAGCCTAAGCAGTGGTGCTGCTACAAAGAGCCAGGAGGCTAAACATTATTTTGTGTTAATGGTGGAAACCCCCTGCGTGGGAAACCTACATCGTATGGCCCTTTCTTTCTCTTCAATAAAAGTGGGCCAACAAGCCCTCAAACGACACAGCTGGTGTGGATTCACTGGTGAGCTCTACACTTAGGCTATACAACCCCCAACATTACAATATTAATGTAGTGCCCCCCCCCAAGGTGTTCTAAAGGCATTGTGTCACCTCTAGAGGCAAGGGGCAAGCAAGCGTTTACCCCAGGGTTGAGTCCATGGCTATATCGGGGAGTTTGGAACAGAAATTGGGCGCCAGTCACTTTTGATTGTTTCAAAGCTTTAATGTGGAACTTGAAAGAAGGTAGTAGGAGAGAGGGTTAGGGGTCTCAGATACCAGTAGCAGATTACTTGTATTCAGAGAAACTACAGCTTCACACTGCCAGAACCTTTGAGTCTAGAAGAGGAGATGTAGATCGCGCTGGACTGATTAGATCAGTCCCTGTTGTAGGTTATGTACATTTACTCAATTACTCCAGGCAACCCACAGTCAAGATGTGACCTGAGGATGGAGAGAAGGGTGGGGCCTCGGGAAGAACTTTCCCTGAAACTGTTGAACAATGGAGAGCACCTGCAGTTGTATCAACTTATGCTGTTTCAGTGAGGAATGACAACCAACCTCCAAGGTGTCACCGGAAGCTGCATTTCAAGTGCGGGGGGAAGAGAAGTGCGAGTTCAGTCAGCCAGACCTGATACCTCCAATGTTCCTACAAATTATTGCCATGTGTGCTAGAGGGGCTGAGACTGTTCTTGGGGTTGAGAGGCAGAGTACAGAACCAATTATACTTAAGGGGCTCCTCTGGGGGTAGCGCTACAGATAGATTGGCTCTACTATATGTATGAATGTGAGTTACAGACCTTAGATTGTAAGCAAGCTTCTTAAGGACAAGGAGTGGTGTGAGTGTAAAGCACTGCATAAATACCGTATTTATCTTCCTATATACTCTAGAAGGGAAATTCCTGAAAAAAAAAATTACTTAGTTTGTCGGTGTCTTGCCTGGCGTCCATCGGCGGTCTTGTGCCGTCCGGCGTCCATCTGCGGCCTTGGTGGTGTCCTCCCCGCTTCTCCCGTGCTGTCTCTGACCTCTCCCGCGCTGTCTCTGAGTGCCGCCGCCGACATCTACCGAGCACAGTACACTCGGGTACACTCGGCTATGCACGACCACGCTCGGCTTCAATCGCATAAAGGCTAGGAAGCGGCACAAGGCATGACCGCGAGCACGACCGAGCATAGCCGAGTGTACCCAAGTGTACTGCGCTCGGTATATGTCGGCGGCGGCACCCAGAGACAACGGATCGGCGTATAACGTTCACCCACAATTTTCCCCTGATTTTAAGGGGAAAAAAGTGTGTGTTATACTTTCGATAAATACGGTAGTTGGAGTTGTTTAAAATATAATAATAATTTAAAGTGGTTCTAAAGGCTCAAGGTTTTTTTACCTTCATTGTTGTATGTATGGCAGTGTTTCTCAACTCCAGTCCTCAAGCCCCCCCAACAGGTCATGTTTTCAGGATTTCCCTCAGATGAAAAGGTTGTGGGAATTACTAAGGCAGTGAAACTGATCAAATCACCTGTGCAAAATAATGGAAATCCTGAAAACCTGACCTGTTGGGGGGCCTTGAGGACTGGAGTTGAGAAACACTGATGTATGGGGAGGTGTATGGGGTTGCTGACTATACATCTATCCTGAGATTCATCCAGCATGATTTTACTATGTGGATTTTTACTTGTTTTTTTTTTTTTTTTAACTATATGACTTTGGAATAAAACATATGACTTTATAAAAGTTTCTATGTATTATTTTATCCTGCGGGTTGTATTTATAGCACCTAAAAAGTACTAAAAAGTACTGTAGCGCCTGGCTATTTTCATAGCTGGTGCTATTCTAAATTAAGGGGGAGTTCAGAGAGGTAGTTGGCTCTGAACCTGTTATTTGGTTAAATTTGGGGTCTCTGCTCTAGCTTGGCTGTACTGTGTGCTATCCTTTTGTCTGGGAACTCCCGTCACCCCCGGACGGCAGGTGGCAGCAGTGGGGTCAAGTGTGTTTGAGTATCGTTCCTCAGCAGCCTATCAGGAGGGTGGGCCACCTTGCTGTGCATGCTGGGTAGCGGTATTTAAGGGGCAGATGCCATTAGTTGTGGTCGCTGTGTTCCCGCCCTTGAGCTGGGCAGTCGTCCCACCACCCCCATGAATGAATGAATGAATGAAAACTTATATAGCGCAGCACATGCGAACTGAATCGCCTCTGGGCGCTTGTTGTTCCTGTCTCCTTTGATATCAAAAGAGAAAAGTCTTGACCTTTTTCCTGAATGCTAGGTGGTTCTCCTCCAACCGAATGCTGGTTGGTAAAGCGTTCCATAGTCTGGGACCTTGGACCGCAAATCTTCTTTCTCCTTTGGACTTGAAGTTGGCTTTCGGAACCTGGAGTAGGTTCTGATTTGTGGATCGCAAAACGCGATTGGGCTTATGCGCTTTTATTAATTTGCATAAGTAAAGGGGGGCATTCCCATGGACACATCTATGCGTAAGACAGAGAGCTTTAAAAGCAATTCTGTCTTTAACTGGCAGCCAATGAAGGGCTCTCAGTGAAGGTGAGATTGATTCCCAGGTTTTTTTCCCAGTCACAAGTCTGGCGGCCGTATTCTGAACGACTTGCAGGCGAGCGATTTGGTACTTGGGGAGGCCGAGGTAAAGGGCATTTGCATAATCCAGCCTGGAGTTAACAATTGCTCCCACCACGACCGCTAAATCTTCTTTAGGGATGAACGGAGTGAGTCTGCGTAGTAGGCGCAGTAGATGGTGAGATCCGCTGACTACTGACCCTATTTGTGCGTCCATTGTCATAAAGGAGTCAAAAATTACCCCTAGGCTTTTGACTTTGGCGCTAGGGGTGATGAGCTTGCCCAGAATAGGCGGGGGAGTCCATACTGTTGAGGGTTGATTCCTACGCTTGGCGTGAAACAGAAGAAGTTCTGTTTTCACTCCATTGAGTTTAAGATAACTCTTTGTCATCCAGTCCTCTATCAAAGAGAGGCATGTCTCTAGATTGAGGTGGTGATCCTGTCTGTTGCAGATGCGGAAATACAGTTGCGTATCATCTGCATATGAGTGGTAGAGCAGTTTTTGGCTGCTGATGATCTCAAAAAGAGGACGAAGGTATATGTTAAACAGCACTGGTGACAGAGGCGATCCTTGAGGGACTCCGCATGTTACTGTGCGTTTTTCTGACGTAAAAGGTCCTAACTTTACTGTTTGCGATCGGTTTTCCAGAAAAGAGGAGAACCAAGATAAATCGCCTTCTGCGACTCTGGCTACTTCAGCAAGCCGAGTCAGTAACAGTTTGTGGTCTACCGTGTCGAAAGCTGCACTTAGGTCCAGCAGAACCAGGAGACAAGATTCTCCTTCATCTGCGGACTGGAGAACATCGTCCCATACTTTCAGCAATGCTGTTTCCGTCCCGTGTCCGGGACGGAAGCCTGATTGCAATGGGTCAAGTAGCTTGTAGGTATCTAGATGCTGTTGCAGCTGTTGTACCACTACTTTCTCCATTATCTTAGAGAGTACGTTGAGGGTTGTTATGGGACGGCGGTGGAGTGGGTCCTTGGGGTCCAGGGAGGGTTTCTTCAGGATGGGTTGGATTATACCCTCTTTCAACTGTGTGGGCACTTTGCCCTCCAGAAAAGACTGGTTGATAAACTGCGTGATGGGAGGAGCCAGGATGTAGGCGCATTCCTTCAGCACTTTTGTGGGAATAATGTCATTCGGCGCTGTGCCATTACGCAGAGTACAAATGACATTTTTAGTGGTCTCGATGGAGATGGGTTCCAGGGTAAACTTACCTGATATCGAAGAATTACTAAGGGTGCTGTGTGAGAGGCTGCAGGGGGGGCTGAGGGGGGAATTGTTTTGCTGAATGCTTTCACGGATTGCTTCGATTTTATTAATGAAGTAATCCGATAGTTCATTGCAAAATTCTTGTGTGTCCGAACTGGGGGCTGTGATGCATTCTGGTTCCATGGTCTGAGTGACCATCTTGAAGAGTTCGCGGGGGCGGTTAATGGCACCGTTGATAGCCTCCGAAAAATAATTTTTCTTGGCTTGGAAAATTCCTTTGTGGTATTTTCTTGTGGTCGCCTTGTAGATGGATAGGTTTAGGTCTGAAGAACATCTTTTCCAGGCAGATTCTGCCCTTCTGCGTTCTTGCTTCAGTAACGACAGCTGGTTGTTGAACCAGCTGCGGTTGTTTTTCCGGATGCGGGTACTTCGTTTCGGCGCTACCAAGTCAGCTGACTGTAGCATGGCCGAGTTAATGGCTTCCAATGTTTCAACGGCCGTTTGATGCGGCTGAGTTGTTTCTATCTTTTTCCTTAAAGTAGTTTTGAAGAGTTCCGAGTGGAGCTTCTTCTGGCATCTAGTCCAGTGTGTTGTCACTGGATTTGATGTTTTTGTTGCAGGGGGGATGGTGGAAATCCTGAATATAATTGCATGGTGATCTGTCCATGGCAACTTTTCATTTTCCCAAATCTTTATTTCCAGAGCTTGTCTGAAGATAAGATCAAGTGTGTGACCTGAAGCATGTGTGGGCCCACATACTAATTGCTGCAATCCCAAACCTTCCAGGTGGTCAATACAGGCGTCGGCAATGGGGTCTAGTGAGGAGTTTGCCCAGAGATTGAAATCCCCGAGCAGCAAAAGATGTTTGCTGATGAGGGTATAAGTGGAGAAAAAATCCGTCCAAGATGATAGCAGCTGCGATTTTGGGCCGGGTGGCCTATAGCAGAGAAGAATGTGGACGGTCTCCTTTGTATTTGCTTGCAGTTGCAGAGTAAGGGTTTCCATGAATGGAAGAGGGTTTTGGCGGACTGGTTTGGTGATCGTAAGATGAGACTTATGGATCACCGCCAGGCCGCCTCCTCTTTGCCCTATTCTGTTTTCCGTTATAATACGGTAATTTTCTGGCACCAGTTCTCCTAGAATGGTGTTACAGTCGGCTGTGAGCCAACTCTCTGTAATAAAGAGGCAGTCTAGATCCTTTTGTTGAATAAAGTCGCAGATTTCTAGTCGGTGTTTTACTGCCGATCTTGTGTTGATCAGAGCACATGATATGTGCTTGAGCTGGGGTAAATGGCTGAAATGTCTGACCGTCGATCTATGATCGATTCTCAATAGTCGCTCAGTTCTTAGGGCCTTTTTGGTGATGGCTGGCAGTATTGCGGCGTATTGCCTCAAACTCCAAATGGTATCGGCAGAATATTGCCGACATACCATGATCGCCACTACACCGGGGGGGGGGGGGGGGGGGGGGGGGGGGTTTGGGGCAGTGGGGGGCTTGGTCCAGAGGAAGGCAAAAAAACCCTGTCAGAGCTCGGCCAATATGCTCCGGTAGGGAAAAAATTCCTTCCTGACCCCTGTAAGAGGCGATCGGTTAACCCCTGGATCAAGCTACTGTGTGTTGGGACGAAGAGGGGGGGGACTGGGGCTGAGAGGGAGAACTTGTTGCTGGTCTGGTGGCTGCCTGCTCAGGGATGAGGGCTGACAGGGGGTTAACTGAATAATCTGGGCTGAATGGGTGAAGGGTGAGCAACAGGGCCGGGTAACTGTCCTTCAGGGATCAGGGGGAGGTTTGCCTGGGAGCAGGGTGAGGACCCTGAAACGTGGGAACCCATGTGTGGCCCTCCTGGCCGGGGTGTGTGCGTGTGTGTTCCTGGCTCCAAGACCATGTATTCATCTGTTTGGTGGATCCAGTGAGTCGACTGGATCCCTAATTTGCCAAATTGTCCTGGGCTGTCCGTCCAATGGGAGGAAGCCATCTGACGAGGAACCTGTCCGGGGGACTGTTTCCATACCCAGTTACACATGAATTTGCCGTCTCCTATTTCGCTATCCCTTCACCTTTCCACTGTTTATCGTTTATACCCGGCTGGATAATAAAAGCACAGAAAAGACATTGGACATTGACTTTACTACAGCTCTCATGCAATACCCTAGATGGCGGAGAAACAGAGGTAACGTGCCACCCAAAACAAACCAGCAGCTCCTTCGGGGTTAGTGCTACGGTACCGTCACTAATTTTTCTGTATCTTGGATAATCATAGATGTCATTCAACCCAGAGGAATAAGGACATGTAGAAACAGAGAAGAAGTACTGCAAGGGGCAGATTAAAGGTAAGTGTTAGGCCGCGTACACACGGAGGGAATTATCCGCTGAAACGGTCCGACGGACCATTTCCAGCGGACATGTTCCCTCTGGATTTTGGTCCGATGGCGTGTACACACCATCGGATCAAAATCCCCGCTGGCAGACAGCGCGGTGATGTGGCAGTGACGTTGACGCTGCCACGTCACCGCACCAGGAAGAAAAATACTTCAGCGCATGCGTCGAATCCATTCGACGCATGTGCGGGAGGATATGTCCGCTGGAGAGTGTACTGACCAGCGGACATATCCGACGGACATGTCCTGAGCAGACAAATTTTAAAACATGTTTTAAAATTTGTCCGCCGGTCGGACATGTCCGCTAGCCCATACACACGATCGGATTTGTCTGCTGAACTGGTCCGTCGGACCAGTTTGAGCGGACAAATTCGATCGTGTGTACGCGACCTTTCAGTATCATTTAATAAGCTATTAAATTTTTTCTAGAGTTCTGCTTTAAGCTCCAGGGTAAGTGATCTAATTGTAATCACCTATTTACCTGTAATTAACTTCACTCACCTACCCTGAAAACTGGGAATTGTTGGAACTGTCATTCACAATAGCGATGAACACAACACAGTTAAATCATTTAGTTTGACATTGGCAAGCAATTTACTTCTCTTTCCCAGCAGTTCAGGTGAAGTTTATGTCAGCTCTTGCGGATAATAATTGAATAAATGTTCTGTTCTTTCATTAAAACAATGCAAGATGGACTGTAAACCATAGGGGCTGATGTAAGTTCATGTGGTCATAGAAAGGTCACCCCATACCTTAGAGGAAGAAGGAAGAACTAACTGTTATATGACCTTAGCTTCACTTAAAATAGATAAACCACAAATATACAAGAATTATTATTTCCACTAGCAAATGTGTGCATTTTTATGAAGGATTTAATTATGGCTTAATGTTTTTTGGCTTTCTACACATTGATATGGTCTTGGTGATTCTACATATGCTGATATACATTACTACCCCGTTGTATAATTTGTTTAGCACCCATTTTTTGGTAAAGTGTGATATACAACATCATGGACAAGTATAGACCAGCCTTTTCAGTAGAGAGAAACCCTTGAAATAACTTTCTGGTCTCAGGGAACCCCTGCTAAAAATGACTATATTTACAACTCATGATACTGTACATTACTGTGACGGTCAGTGGGAAGAATACTC
Organism: Rana kukunoris; assembly: GCA_029574335.1. Lineage (NCBI taxonomy): Eukaryota > Metazoa > Chordata > Amphibia > Anura > Ranidae > Rana > Rana kukunoris. The sequence continues at coordinate 45,902,829 of CM056050.1, read as the reverse complement.
CTTACACTTGTGGTCTTTGGGAAGAATTACCCACTTATAGATAGCAAAAAAGATCAACGGTGTCAGTGGAAACTTATCTGAGAGATAGATATTGCTACTTGCTCAAGGAACCCCCTAGCAACCTCTGAAAGAACCCTGGTTGAGAAACTCTGGGATAGAGGTTCCTGTGCATGATCTGATCTTGGGCGAAGTTGGGCCATTGGGTGAATAAGCAGTGAGGGCCTTTGCAAGGGTTAGGGAACAAAGAGAAAAATGACTGGTTAGGAGAAAGGAGGTAATCTTGGACAGAGGTGAGAGGTGGGAAATTGAGATCTGATTGTTGCTGAAGAGTGGCATGGGAGAGTGGAGGTGTAGATGTTCACATGGCACTGGGGGAAACTGCAAAAGAGAATCTGCCAGAAAATTTACCTAACCCTCTCTGCCAATCCCTCCATTGGCTGTCACTCACCCAACAAATTAAAGCAGCGTTCAACCCGATTCTGTGTTTATTAAAAGTCAGCAGCTACAAAAAGTGTAGCTGCTGACTTTTAAAAAACACACACTCATCTGTTCCATGGTCCAGCAATGTGGGCAACCGAAGCCTTGCTCCTCTCGCCCGCCTGTCTGCGGCGCCGGCATTACTACTGTGAGCACCCAACTGTGACAGCTTACGCTTTGCTGCACGTCGTCAATGGCCATGCAATCTTTTGGAACCTGTAACATGTCCCAGAAGATTGTAGGGAGGGAGGGGTCAACTAGGGGGAGAGTGTCAGGTCACCTGATTCCAGGTGACAGATGCATACCGTTGGAGTCAGGAGTGCACCCTACAACTGATGGCTGCTGATGGGAGGTTCAGGAAGGCAGGTCCACTGGAGCACCAACATGGTTCCCACTGGGAGCTAAAGCATAAATTCCCCAGGACGTGAAGTCTAAACAGGATCAGACGTAGGACACAGAGCAATGAGCACACGGAAGCCAAAACACACAATATTGATCAGCATGGCTGTCTTGCAGTGCTCAGGTTAATATAGAGTTCCCAGATAGGGCCTGGGGTGGAGCTATGCTTTGAGGAGAGATTATTTAGTTGCCTGGGTGGTACGGAGCAGGAGTGGGAGCTGGGTACCTGTCAAAACCAGGTACCCGCCCCCGTCCCCCCCCCCAAAAAAAAAATGACATGCCAAATGGGGCATGTCAGGGGGTAAGAAGTACTTAAAATGGAAGTTCCACTTTTGAGCGGCACTCCACTTTAAATTCACAATACTAACAATAACTAACAAAGTCAACCACAACTCTGCCCCAGCTACATCACTAGCTTGGTCTCAAAATACCAACCAAATCATCTTCTTTGTTCCTCCCAAGACCTCCTGTTCTCTAGCTCCCTCATCACCTCATCCCATACTCGCCTCCAGGACTTCTCCTAAGCCTCTCCCATTCTTTAGAGTTCCCTACCCCAATCTGTCTGACAATCTCCAATTCTATTCATTTTTAAGCAATACCTGAAAACATTTCTCTTCAGAGTAGCCTATCCTGCCTCCACGCAAAAACTGCACTTTCATTTTTTTCATCAGCTCACCCCCCACAGTTATTACCTTTTGTATCACTTGACCATCCCTTCTAAATTGTGAGCTCTAACGAGCAGGGCCCTCTGGTTCCTCCTGCACTAAATTGTATTGTAATTGTACTGTTTGCCCTAACATTATAAAGCGCTGTGCAAACTGTTGGTACTATTTAAATCCTGTATAATAATAATAGTGCAAACATTAAAGGGAGAGGTGATAGGAAACATAATGTGGGTACTGCTGCTCTCCTAATTTGCACTAGAAACGGCACCTCTGCTCCCTATCTATATTACATAAAGGGACATTGCTGTGTAGTTCCTGGAAGACAGCTGGGAAAGATGATAAGATTGTTTGAGATTTTCATTTCAGTGCAAGGAAGATAAAAGAACACTGGATTTGCTACAATTTCAAAAGGTATTTTTCTGGATCTCAGAACTATGGCGTGAGTTTAGGAGCTTTTGGCCCGGATTCACAAAGCACTTACACCGACGTATATCTCCAGATAGGCCGCATAAGTACAACTATGCGCCGTCGTATCTGTGCGCCTAACCCACAAACTTAGATACGCCTAAAAACAGACTTCATCCCACTGACGTAACTTGCCTACGCCGGCGTAGAGTGGGCGCATATTTACGCTGGATGCCTGTGGCTTTCCTATTGATTTTCTATTCAAATATGCAAATGAGGGAGATACGCTGAATCACAAACCTACTTGCGCCCGGCGCATGATTTAAGCGGTTTGCGTAAGTTTTACGTTCGGCGTAAAGTTATTCCCCATAGATGAGGCGCAACCCATGCAAAGGTATGGACCAGGGAAAACATGCCTACGTATTGTACGTTGGACGTCTGTGAATATGGGCCGACGTGGGTCAGGCTGGGTGTAGGTTACATTCACGGCGTACACAGTGATCCGGCGTATCTTAGGCAGTTGTTCCGACATGGTTGAAAGCATGCGCACGGGGATACGTCCATGTCCCGAAACATGCGCAGTTCATTTTAAGTACTTGTCTGGCACCTGGCCCATCATTTGCATGGGGTCACGCTTCATTAACATGGATCACGCCCACTTCCAGCCCACTTCTACTTACGCTGGCTTACGCCTACAAAATATACGCTACGCCGGCGCAGAGTTGGGAGCATTTGTTTGTGAATTCCATGCTTGCCTCTCTCGCGTAAAAGAGATATGCTACGGCTGCATATATATGCGCCGATGTATGTGAATCCGGGCCCATAGGCTTTTAGCAGAGTTTAGGGCAGTTAAACACATTCAGGAGAGGAACATTTTGGCAAAAAAATGTAGTACCGCTTTTTTTGTCACGTTAAGCATTTTTGCTGCCAGGAGAGTTACGTTTAGGGGTGACCATTGTACATGTATCCTTAGGACAGCTAACAACTGCTAAACTGCTATATATTTTTTTTTTGTTATTCCTTGGTTTAGTGTAAGAGGCGCTCTTGGCACCGTAATGCGTTCTGTGCTGGAACGCATACGGCGCCTGCGCGATGACGTCATCGTCTGGCGCCGCGTGCGTTCCAGCTTGGAGCGCGGAAGTGCGCTGTGAATCACTGCATTTTCTCCCTGCACCTGTCTCCTGCCTATAAAGGCATTCACATTACATACAAACCTTGTTCTATTATTTAACAAGAAGAAAATATTGCGCTTACCCAGTGAACAAATAAGAAAAAAAGCTGCGATACAAAAATGTTATACAACATAAATAATAATATACAAAATAGTTGGAATCGCGCTAATAGTGAATATATGGCCAATAAAGGGCACGGTGCATACTGTAAATGTTCTACACAAATTAAATATAAATCCTGTGATCACACAGAAATAATCAATTGTGATAGATAACATACAGGTGTGGATACAAAAATGAATCCACCAGATACCACAAAAAATTTTGTTGAACTGGTGTTAGGTAATCTATGTGAAAGAAAAAACACCACACTTAAGTGTAGTAAAATGTAAAGCTGATGAAGCCACACAAGTGTTAAATAAAAAATATAAAATATAAAATATAAAATAAATCAAAATAAAATTCCACCTAATGGGCATAGAGAGAACAAATCCAAAGTCTAAGATATGCCAAATAAAGTCAATGTGGTAAAAAACTTCAGATAAAATGAAAAATGAAAAAATAAAAATATATATAGCGTCTCCACCTTTCTGACATGTATGTAAATGAAAAACCACAGGAGAGAAGGAAGTCTCAAGCCGATATGGATGCGTTAATCTTCTGAGTGTCGATCACAACTTGCATAGATCTAAACCGTAGAGCCAGATCTGGACCCCACGGGGTAGGTATAGGCACTCAGAGGAGGGGATCGTGATTCAGCAACCATGGGATATCAACCGATGACAGTAGTGAAGATGTCATGAAACAACAAAGAACCGCTCATGGTGTAAAATCCAATGGTATTTAATATAAAAAAGTAAAAGTTGCACTTACAAGAGATGAAAATCAAAAGGGCATGTTAAAACAAAGTGCCGGCCGGCTGGATGGAAAGCGTGCGTCCTTCCGTCTGGATGCGGTGACGTGAGAACGTCTCCTCCCAACGTTTCGTCTACAAAGACTTGATCACGGGATCAAGTCTTTGTAGACGAAACGTTGGGAGGAGACGTTCTCACCTCACCGCATCCAGACGGAAGGACGCACGCTTTCCATCCAGCCGGCCGGCACTTTGTTTTAACATGCCCTTTTGATTTTCATCTCTTGTAAGTGCAACTTTTACTTTTTTATATTAAATACCATTGGATTTTACACCATGAGCGGTTCTTTGTTGTTTCATGACATCTTCACTACTGTCATCGGTTGATATCCCATGGTTGCTGAATCACGATCCCCTCCTCTGAGTGCCTATACCTACCCCGTGGGGTCCAGATCTGGCTCTACGGTTTAGATCTATGCAAGTTGTGATCGACACTCAGAAGATTAACGCATCCATATCGGCTTGAGACTTCCTTCTCTCCTGTGGTTTTTCATTTACATACATGTCGGAAAGGTGGAGACGCTATATATATTTTTATTTTTTCATTTTTCATTTTATCTGAAGTTTTTCACCACATTGACTTTATTTGGCATATCTAATGCCGCGTACACACGGTCGTTTTTTGCGATGAAAAAAAACGTTGTTTTTTAAAACGTCATTTAAATTGATCGTGTGTGGGCAAAACGTCATTTTTTGTCTTAAAAAAAACGACCAAAAAAAATTTCCAACATGCTTGAATTTTTTGTGTCGTTTTTCAAAACGTCGTTTTTTGTTTCACAAAAAGTCACCGTGTGTAGCAAAAACGTCGTTTAAAACGACGTTTTTCAACCCGCGCATGCCCAGAAGCTAGTTATGAAGCGAGCTTCAATGGAAAAGTGTGGTGAACCTAACCTTGTTTTTTGTGAAAAAAACGATGGTGTGTATGCAACATCGTCTTTGAAAGTGACGTTTCAAAAACGTCGTTTTTTACTTCACAGAAAACGTCGTTTTTTTTTATCACAAAAAATGATCGTGTGTACGCGGCATTAGACTTTGGATTTGTTCTCTCTATGCCCATTAGGTGGAATTTTATTTTGATTTATTTTATATTTTATATTTTATATTTTTTATTTAACACTTGTGTGGCTTCATCAGCTTTACATTTTACTACACTTAAGTGTGGTGTTTTTTCTTTCACATAGATTACCTAACACCAGTTCAACAAAAATTTTTGTGGTATCTGGTGGATTCATTTTTGTATCCACACCTGTATGTTATCTATCACAATTGATTATTTCTGTGTGATCACAGGATTTATATTTAATTTGTGTAGAACATTTACAGTATGCACCGTGCCCTTTATTGGCCTTGTTCTATTATTGTCAGCCGTAGCTCGGCCACGCTACAAAGACCGGTGCCATCGCTCCCCTCACAGCACATCAACTCAGGCTGGAACCCTATGGCCATCTAGGCACCACTGCAACTACATCCAGGCTGCCATTACTGGGGACACCCTAAGGATATCTTCCACCCTGAGCCCCTACACTACGGAATTCCATTGCTGCTAAACGACAACAAGACTCACCCTCTGCAAACGGATAAGTAGCCACTGTTTCACTTTTAGTGCTTCAGAATCATCTGCTACATATATTGCTTCTAATCAGTTGCCGTATTGAACTCTGGCTTATTAAGTATTAACATACTGCTTGAGATAGTCTGTTGTGTTCTCGGCTGCTTACTGTGGAGTATCTTAAAGGGACATACACTGTCAAATTACCTGAGCTATATTTGCTTCTCTTACGCAACTATTAGTTGCCATCACGATTACAAATTACTACGTGCTTGACATAAGTGTTACTTGTTTATGGGCCCATGCCCTAAGTTACTGAACATGTTCGCCTTAACTTTTCTATGCTAGTGGTTCAGGATATTTCATACCTGCTCCCTTAGTGACCTAATGCATTCTTATGTTTAAGTGATATGATGTAGAGAACCCCTAAACTCCTGTTTCCTGATTGGAGTGACGCCTGGGGTTCGATACTGATAATTATTTGCATACAGAAGTGCATTGGAATCGTCACGTGTATCGTATTCTTTTAACACTAGGGTTTGGTCGTATGTTGTAATGAGTCCACCCCTAGTAGCTTAACGCATTCCTTTATGTGAGAGAGAGATGATGTAGAGAACCCCCAAACTCCTGTTCTGTTTGGAGTGACGCCTGGGGTCCAATACTGAATTCTCACATAGAGAAGTGCATTGAAATCCTTGCTAAGTGCAGTTGTGGTTCACTCCAGTTCACCAGAGCTGTTACATTTAGATATAAGTACACCTCTGCATGCAGTACTCAGTTTGGTACAATTGTTTTCTAAAAATTATTTTATATTCTACATAATCTAAATTCAAGAAATGTAACAAAATTAGAACTGTTATTTTTTCTAGTTTGACCAACTATTATCTAGTGTTACTGTACGTAGATAAAACGTGCTATAATTTTTCCCAATTATTATAAAACATTATGGCTCGGATTCACAAAGCACTTACGCCGACGTATCTCCAGATACGCCGCGTAAGTACAAATATGCGCCGTCGTATCTGTGCGCCAAACTTAGATACGCCTAAAACAGACTTCATCCCACCGACGTAACTTGCCTACGGACGCATTTGGCTTTCCCATTGATTTTCTTTTCAAATATGCAAATGAGGGAGATACGCCAATTCACAAATGTACTTGCGCCCGGCGCATGATTTAAGCGGTTTGGTAACGAAACTGAAATGTAGGATACACTTGGACAAAACTAAATATATATATATTTATATATTATATTCGACTTTTTAATTATTATCGTGAATTTACATGAATATGAATTTATTGTCAGCCATTATTGGCACCTTTAGCGTAAGAAAAGCTCAAGAAAAATGCATCCCTTTAAATTCTATGTATGTCTTCACACTGGTCCCTTGCATTTCTGTTGTGGTGTTTAAAATACAGCTTGGTGCATTTTGGTCAGATAAAAAAAAATGCATCAGAAGCGCCTCCCCATTGAAATGCATTAAAAACGCAGCAAGAACACATCAATAACACATGACCTATGAAAAACACACCATAAGCACAGTAAAATCACAGGACTTTTTTTTGCTCTATTATGTTTTTTTTGTATTCTTTTCTATTCTATTTGAATTTTAAGTTATTCTACTGCAATTCGAATTTCAGAAGATGGTTATATTCTTTCTCTTTTATTGTCTGTTATTCTTTTTTTTTTCATTCTATTCTATTATATTCCGAAAACACAATTTCTGGCCAATATGTTTCGGCCACCCAAATTTCGGTGCATCTGTAATAGGTTTTAAAGTGTACAAGGCTATAAACCAACTACATCTGGCAAATTATGGCGGAGACAACCACTTAAGTCTGGGCTTGGGGCACAGGGCTGGGTGGAAGGGAATGGGGGACCCCATCCACTGGAGTCTGATTGTGGACAAGGGGAAGGGGGAGGAAAAAAATGGGGGGTGGGGACATAAGGGGTGAAAGGGTCTAGAAAGAAAGAAGAGAAAAGAAGCAAAGCAAGACTAGGAAGAGGAGAGAGGTTCTTGCAGGCTTAGTAACACACTATGCTAGCCAGGAGTGCCATGGCTAGTTGGGTACAGGGTAAAGAGAGAATATGACCACCATGGGGCCCACAGAGGATACTGGTCATCTTCTCATGAATCATTAAAGTGGATGTAAACCCACTCTCATCCTTTCTAAACTACTGCCATAGTGTTGATCTATAAGGACATAGGGCCAGATTCAGGTAGACTTAGGCTGGAGTATCCAGTGATCCGCCAGCCTAACTGTCACTTTAAGCCGGCGTTTTTGTTTTCTGTAAGCAGAAAACAAGAAACGCCGGGTTGGAGTTCCGATGCGATCGGCGCAATTGAATTTCGCCATCGCATCGTTACTTCAACTTAAAAATGGCGCCGGGGGCGTTCCCGCTGATTAACGCTGAAAAAATATGTTAATCAGCGGGAGTCGGAAATTCACGATCTTTTTCGGGCGCGACGCAGTGACTTTACGACGTTTCCGGAAGCGATACGCGACGTAAAGATAAAGCAGCCCCCTAGTGGAGTATCCTATGTTAAGTATAGGCGTCATCGCGTCGGAAAAAAAATAATCGCGTCGTTTGCGTAAAACGTTCATGAATGGGGATGTGACGTCATTGACGTTCACTGACAGAATTTGGAGCATGCGCACTGGGATGCATTGACACTCGACGCATGCGCAGTACGTTTGCCGCGGGATCGCGCATAGTTTAAATAATACACGCCCCGTACCCGCCCAATTTGAATTCCGCCGGCTCATTTGCGATGCGCTGCCGCAACTTTAGGAGCAAGTGCTTCATGAATAACAGCACTTGCTTCTAAAATTTCGGCAGAGTAACGTAAATGAGAAGCGTTACTCCAGAGCAAAGATGCTCTCATCTACCTGAATCTGGCCCATAGATGCCTCCTGCATGTATCCTTACCTGTCAAATGTCGCCTCTCTGTCTGTTAAAAGAACTGAAAAACTGCAAATTCTGTGGGTGGATCTGTTGTCTGGAGCTTTGTGGGCGGAGTTGTGATGTCAGTAGACTCCCCGCCCTCCTCTATACTCCCCTTGTCAACATGCATTTTCTCTTGTGTATTCCTTACACTGAATTCTGCTATGATCACTAACATCCAGTCAAAATCCAGAAAAGTAACCACATGACTTCGGAAAAGGAGTGGGGGTGGGAATTAAAACATAATGCCTGTCTCCAGGCTAGTGCAAGAGATATGTAAATAACCTGTCATTCACAGCAAGAGGGCGGAACGGACTAAGGCTTTTCTGTGTAAATCCGTTTTATTTCACTAAACAATAAAAGAGGATTTCTCAGAGCTGGATTAAGTCTGTGTGGCAAGACTGGGCACAGATGATAGGACATTTTATACTGTACATTGTAAACTGCAACAAAAATATATATTTTTTCGCGTTTACATCCACTTTAAGGTAGTTAGGGTGCTTGTCACCTCTGTGAACCAGATTGAGGATTTCTTCCAGCCTTTGACTATAGCATGTAGGGTGGCTATAAAAAGGTATGTGACCAATTTCTGTTGATTGGGAAAAGAGGCCTGGGAACAGGGGCAGTGTAGGCACATGTGTCTAGCCTCCTCATGGTAAGTGTGGTCATTTTTAATAGGAAAGCAGGGACTGACAGGAACTACATGGCAAATGAGGTTTAATATAGAAAAAAGTTTAAATAATGCATTTAGGTGGCAAAAACATGAATGTGATCTACTCACTAGGGGGAGAATCTCTGGAAGGAATATAGGATAGAAAAGGACCTTGGGGTCCTAGTAGATAATATGCTCAGCAATTACATACAATGCCAAGCTGCTGCAAGCAAAGCCAATAGAATATTGGCATGCATTAAAAGGGAATTAACTCCAGAGATAAAACAATTATTCTCGCACTCTACAAGACTCTGGTCCAGCCTCACCTGAAGTATGTCGTCCAGTTCTGGGCTCCAGTCCTCAGGAAGGATGTGTTGGAAATGGAGAGAGTACAAAGAAAGCTAATAAAGGGACTGGAAGACCTTAGTTATGAGGAAAGATTAGAAGCACTGAACTTAGGGCCGATCCTAGGGTCACAGACACCTGGGTGCAGAAATATTTCTGGCGCCCCTACATGGGCATTGTCATTTTACTAACTCCTCCCCTTTACATCTCATTATACATCACATCTGTAGATAGACTAGGCGCAGGAATGGGCAGGGGCTGTGTATCCTATGAAATCTATCATGCCATAAAACATCTAGAGCAGGGGCAGCCCAGAGCATGTGTAAAAGGATTTGGGGAACACTGAACACTGAACACTGTGACTCACCTCGATTCTCTCTCTGTGCAGCCTGAGTTAGAGATGGGAGTTTAAGGCATTCCAACTGGAGTTGGTGGAGACAGTGCGGGATCCAAGACTCCCAGTGTTAGGAATTCATTCCTGCACATCAGCACTCAGCAGCCACTGAAAACTAGAACTCTCATGTCAGGAAGAGGAGCGTCCCCTCCCCCGAGCAATGCCAGGCTGGACACGCTGCCCTATGTTCACACATCAGTTCTGGATGGACACATAAATATGCTCAGAACACTAGTTCTGAATGGACACAAACAAGGAGAGAAGGAGGGAAGGGAAAACTCTGGCACTTTGGCGCCCCCACCTCTGCAGGCGCCTGGGTGCAATGCACCCTGTGCACCCTCGCTTGGATAGGCAATGACTGAACTTATTCTCTCTGGAGAAGAGACGCTTGAGAGGGGATATGATTTCAATGTAAAAATACCATACTGGTGACCCCACAATAGGGATAAAGCTTTTCCGTGAAAGAGCATTTAAAAGGCTTGCGGTCATTCACTAAAATTAGAGGAAAAGCGATTTAACTGGAAACTGCGTAGAGAATTCTTTATCTTAAGAGCGGCAAGAATGTGCAATTCTCTTCCACAAGCAGTGGTTTCAGCAGGGAGCATCGATAAATTCATAAAAACGATTAGATAAGCACCTGAACGACCACAACATACAGGGCTATACAATGTAATATTGACATAAACGCACACACAGCTTGGACTTGTGTCTTTTTTCGACCTTGCCAACTATGTAACTATATTTAACTATATATGTAACACCAGGGATTTCACACATAGGAAGCATTACAAAGAACAGGATTCTTTTACATACAAGTAAATGATACAACAGGCACATATCAGGAATATGAAGTGTTGTGGTAACCAATTCTTTAATTTTAGGGCACACAAGCCTTAATTTAAAAAATAGAAAAGATGGAGTTTGTGCCAAGTAAATAGATCCCCAACTTGTAAAGCCTTAAAATTGTGTGCGCCTGTGAAATGGCAGAAAATGTTGGTACCCTAAAGCCCTGTACACACGATTGGTTTGTCTGATGAAAACGGACCGCTTTGATCGGACAAACCGATTGTGTGTGGGTCCCATTGGTTTGTTTTCCATCGGTGAAAAAAAATAGAACACGTTTTAAATTTTTCCTATGGATAAAAAAACGATCGTCTGTGTGGAACTCCATGCATGCTCAGAATCAAGTCGACGCATGCTCGGAAGCATTGAACTCAGCACGTCGTAGTGTTTTACGTCACCGCGTTTGACACTGTCTTATTTTTGACCGATGGTGTTTAGGCAAGACTGATGAAAGTCAGCTTCATCAAATATCCAACGAAAAAATCCCGATGACGTCTGAATGACGAAACGCGTAGGGCGGAGTCAGAGGCACGTTAGAGCAAGACTTCTGAATGCTGGCGGCAAACTTTGTTTGAACAGCGCCAAATGATCATTTTGTTTTGCCTAAATTGTTTATATACAATGTGAGTATTTTTAAACGGATTTGAACAATAAATTGGTTTCTTATGCGGAATCACGCTATGGGTATCCTTTCTTCTCCTATATAACCCAACTGGAGGAACAAAGGAAAATGCTGGAGTCCGGCTTTGGAAATCTTCCACACTGCTGCACAGTGTTACATACTGTGACTGCATCATTACCTAAAGTATCTGGTGAGTGCAATCCTATTAAGAGCACGGTGTGTCACGTTTGTAAAGCAGAATTGGAAAAGCCTCCCCAGCAATTAGGAACTTCTTCAAGCACAAAAGTCACAAAATAGTTTTTATTATTTTTTCATCCATCTATATGTAAATCTTTTTCTCCACTGGATTGACATCAATTATTTATTTAACACTGGATTGGTTCAATATAGACTTTCTCGGTCACAAAAACACGCAAGATTTATTTTATTTTATTTAAATTTTTATTTTCACATTTTTTCCACCACTGACCGAGGGTCTAACACTCGGCAACACACGTCCATAAATATATCTTTCTGGTGAGCTATTTTGTTTTGTTTCACACAGCCACTAAGTGACACCAGGGTGTTTTATACATATATATCTCCAGAGCTTTTTTTCTCAAAAAATAGGTGCAGGAACTCAACCACGACCCCATTCAAATTTCACAAACAGTAGAAGGGTCTTAAAGGGGCATTAAATACCAGGAGTTCAGGGGGGTTACATACAGAGTGCAGAGCTGTCATTTGTAATACAGAAACCAGACTTCTGTGTTTACTAGTTATAGTGGTAAGCAGGCACCAAAGGGTCTCAGCCAGAGGTGGTGGAACTGAGTTCCCCCAAGTTCCCCCTGAAAAAAAGCCCTGTATGGGCCAGATTCAGGTAGAGTTGCGCTGGAGTATTTCGATATGCGCCGCGTAACTGTGAATTTGCGCCGTCGTTTCTATGTGGCCGTACCCACCAAACTAGATGCGACAGAAAACGGGCCATTTCCGATCGGCTTAACTTTCCGACGCCAGAGTCTCGTCAGCGCATAATTTCGCTTGGCGCATCAGTCGCGCCTATTGATTTCCCCTGCAAATATGCAATTGAGGGAGATTTCCCGATTCGCAAACGGATTAGCACCATACGCTGGCTACATGCGCCGCACGTATCTCGTCCGTCCGGCGCAAAGTTATTTCTACAAATAGCTGCTTTATCTTTACTCCAGACGGCCTCAGGTCAGCAGGAGAGCAGCTACAGCAGCAGCGTTACCGACGAAACTAGCAAGCTGAACAACCACACGTGCAAGGACAACACCTCTGTGTGCCAACATGCCAGGGGCAGTCGCGGTCCTAGCACTAGTACTGGGTCCCCCGGTACGGAGGAGGCGGGCACGTGAGAGGATATACCGCACGCGCATGAGCCTCTTTGGCATGGGGGATGAGGAGGTGTATCGCCTCTTCAGATTCAGCCCAGATGCAATACTTGAACTAACCACAACCCTGCAGGATGACATCACCAGCAAGACACACCGCTCACATGCAGTGCAGCCACTGGTGAAGGTCCTGGCAACACTTCATTTCCTTGCAAGTGGATCATTCCAGCGTACAAATGGAGTGGTGGCTGGGATGTCACAATCCTCCATGAGCAGATGTGTGCACCAGGTTGTCCCTGCAATCCTCAGACGCATGTCCAACCAGTTCATCAGACCCACCACTGAGGAGCTGCGGCTGAAGGCAATGACAGATTTCTACAGCATTGCCAGATTCCCACGCACTGTGGGGGCCATTGATTGCACACATGTGGCACTCCAGCCCCCCAGCGCCACAGAGCACATATACCGCAATCGGAAGCATCAACGTACAGGTGATAGCCGATGCCCAACGCCTCATATGGCACGTCCGTGCCAAACACCCCGGATCCAGCCATGACAGCTTCATATACCCTCAGAGTCCCATCCCAGCAGAATTCGAGCAGAACATGTATGGGGGCAGCTGGCTGGTTGGTGAGTGACATGGGTGGCAGGCATGACTATCCCCTCCCATGATGCACACCTCACAAGGGGCACATGCATGACTAACATCCTCCTGTCTTTTCCCTTCCAGGTGACTCTGCATATGCACTGGGACCCCATCTAATGACTCCTTTCCAGGAACCACCAAACCAGAGGAGAGAGAAGATACAATGAAGCACACATCAAAACCCGTGCAGTGGTGGAGCAAACATTTGGGCTCCTGAAGTCCCGTTTCCGCTGCCTGGATAAGTCCAGGGGGACCCTATTATATTCCCCTACCTTCGTGTGTCAGATCATCGGTGCATGTTGCATTCTGCACAACTTTGCTAGGAGAAAAGGCCTGCAGATTGACATACGTGATGACCTGACCCCCGACCCACACAGTCCCCACCTGCCAGAGGAGAACCAGTCTGCTGATGGAAGAGCAGTCAGGAGGGCCCTCGCCGTAGGCATCTTTGGACACTAAACGCATAGATGTGTCCATGAGAGTGCCCCCCTTTACTTATGCGAATTAATAAAAGCGCATAATCCAAATCGCGTTTTGCGATCCACGAATCAGAACCTGCTCCAGGTTCCGAAAGCCAACTTCAAGTCCAAAGGAGAGAGAAGATTTGCGATCCAGGGTCCCAGACTATGGAACGCTTTACCAACCAGCATTCGGTTGGAGGAGAACCACCTAGCATTTAGGAAAAAGGTCAAGACTTTTCTCTTTTGATATCAAAGGAGACAGGAACAACAAGCGCCCAGAGGCGATTCAGTTCGCATGTGCCACGCTATATAAGTTTTCATTCATTCATAAACCAAAACATTAATCACACAGACAATGCACGCGTGTACACCACTGATGTCCCTAGATCACACACACCACATGCACATCGCATTGGATTAGCCCAAGTCCAGCATGTAGGACTTGGGAGCAGCAACGCCAGCGTCAAGGCCCCAATGATGTCGCTGTCCATTCATACACCTTTCACACGTCATTCACACAGCCGTGGGGTTAACTTCACCACCATGGTCGAGGGTGACACCCCTTACTGGCAGGAGTGCCACCCCCTCACATTCACACACCATTCACACTGTCGCCTGCACTCCTGACCGTGTGCAGCTAAAAATAAAATATATACTCATAACCTGAGTAATAACAGAAAAAATAAACTCATAACCTGAGTAATAACAGAAAAAATAAACTCATAACCTGAGTAATAAAAAAAAAATATAAAAAATAAACCCGAAAAAAAAACCCTCATCTGGGATGACTGGGGCTCCTCCTTGTGGGCACTCTCGGGCTCCTCAGCTGCCTGGAGGGAGTGGGTGGGGGTGGGGGGCATCTGGAGGAAGCTGATCCCCGGGTGGGCCACTCCTGGCTGCTGTTGGCTGCATGCCCTCCAAGGCCACGGCAATCCGGCTCAGAAAATGATTGGTCTGGGCCTGCATTCTCATCTGGCGGGTGATATTATGCCGCTGGGCACGCTGCCGCTGCCTCCCCTCTTCCCGGATGGCAGCTGTGTTGGCGTGGACAGCTGCTGTGAGGTGCCGTACATCAGCCTGCACCTCCCCCAGGCTGGTGACAACGTCCTGCAAACCACTGGGCAGCTGCGATACGGAGCACAGACTGTCAGCGAGCCGGTCCAAGTGCCCAGCAATCTCCCCCATCTGTTGTGTTTGCCGGGCATGGTCCATCGCCACCTGGTCCTGGACCAGATCAGACACCCCCCTGGTCTTACGGGTGGCCTTCCTGGGGCCAGGAGAAGGTTGTCCCCGTGGGGATGGAGTCGCCCTTGAGGGGCTACCGAGGATGGGTGAGGGGATGACAGAGGGACCTGCAGAAGGGGAGGACTCAGATAACACCAAAAAAAACTCCTGCTGAGGAACAGGCTCCTCCTCAACCATTTCCACAGAAGTGGTGTGGGCACTCTCCTCCACCTCGGTGTCTTCAGCACCCAGGGGCTCATCCTCATGATCCCGTTGGGGGGTTGGTGTGGAATGGCCAGCAACAGATGTTGGCCCAGCTCCGTCATCTGTGGATGACACAAAGCAGACACATGTTGGTGGTCCCACACACTTGGCACATGTACCCCCCCCCCCCCACATGCAACACACCAAATAGGGGATAAAAAACACTTACCTGTCCTGGAGCCTTCCTCCACAGAATCATAGCCTGGTACCCCCTCCAATTGCTCCCTCTCCAGGCAGCGGGCGACCACCTCCTCCTCTGTGGTCAGGCTGACCGGACATGGGGGTCCACCACCTGTGCCCCGCTCATGGCTCCGAATGGTGGCCACCTTGCCACGGACCTTGCGCCGCAGGTCATTTATCTTTTTCTGGATATCACTAGCAGTCCGGGTGGAGTACCCCAACACATTGGGGCCGAGTGAAGCCTCACTTACTGCGCATGCTCCGTGGATGATGCGCTGAACGTAAGCCTCTGCGCTGGGCTCCGCCCATAATTTACATATGATCACACCCACTTCCACTTGCGTCGGGTTACGCCAGCGCATTTTCGTTACTCCGGCGCAAGTTTAGAAGCAAGTGCTATGTGAATAACAGTACTTGCGCTGAAAGTGTCGGCGGAGTAACGTAAATGAGAAACGTTACTCCAAAGTAAAGAAGCGCCCATCTACCTGAATCTGGCCCTATATCTCAATTGCCAACTTATTCCATCAGATATCCGATTGTGTGTACCTAATAGGGAACTAGTACCTCATCAGGCTCCACCCACCCAACACACAACCTGACAAGTAAAAGAAAAAAAGGTTTTGGCTGGACATGCACTTCAATAAGAATTCACAAGAAACAAATTGCAGGCCTGAGAACCCAAATCATACTTGTTGTCATGCTTACCCCTAACACAGTCGGTCAGACACTATAGCTGGTTATTCTTCACCTATAGCAGCCCCCTTTTCTATAAAACAAGCAGGCCTTCTGGTACTGCCCCCGGACTTATACAAAATGCTACAGTGCCTGGCCACCATGCCAGGGCATGCAGGAACTGAGCAAAGCAAACAGGCACTTAAGGTTGGCAGACAGGCAGAGTGGTTCAATCACAGTCCTGATCAGAAAATATTTGTCCCCTGGTCCCAGGTCATACACAGGGAAATCCACAGACAGATAGGGAGCTTTAGCAGATATTACTCAAGTTATCACTCTCTACCACAAGCATGAGACTGAATGTTTAGCCGGCTTAAAGGGGTTGTAAAGGAAACATTTTTTTTCCCTAAATAGCTTCCTTTACCTCAGTGCAGTCCTCCTTCACTTACCTCATCCTTCCATTTTGCTTTTAAATGTCCTTATTTCTTCTGAGAAATGCTTACTTCCTGTTCTTCTGTCTGTAACTACACACAGTAATGCAAGGCTTTCTTCCTGGTGTGGAGAAAGGCTCTTGAGGGGGGAGGGGGCGAGCAGGAGTGTCAGGACGCCCATTAACACACAGCTCCTTTCTCTATCTGCAAAGTAGAGAGCACCCTGACTTGCCTGCTCGTCCCCTCCCCCCTCAGGAGGCTTTCTCCACATCTACTGATGTTGACCTCTCCTCATCTGGATTCAGCAGTGGCATCGTTGTACACATTTTTATACCAGTATTATACTTAGCTACATGTTTTTATGACTGCTTTTGCTACCGTTTGGTATTACTCGCACTATTTTTACAATTTATGTAGCTACATCGATTTTATCTCCAGTGCAATATTTATTTGGTTGCCTACTTGAAGACTATAAAAGTTTTAATGTTATTCCCATTGAGCGCTGCCTTTGTGTGTTTTTTGTATCCTGCTATCCATTTTTTCTATTGTTGGTAGCTGCTCTGGGAATCGGCCTGCAAGTAGATCAGCTAAAAGTAGTTGGATCTGTATGTGCGTTATAATTAATCAAAATTAGTCGATTAAACGATAAAAATAAAAAAAAGATTAATCGAACACAAACATTTTGATCAGTAACAGCCCTACTAAAAATGATATAATTTTAGGCAGTGCCTTGAAAAAATGATCTTTTATATTGTGTGTAAATAATATTGTGCTTGATGCCAAATATCCTGATTAGCCTTTATAAAAACTTGGGTAAAGCACATCAGAAAAAGTCTTTGGCACTTCTAAAAAAAAAAAAAAAAAGAACCAAAATGTTGCACTGTCCCCTGTTTCCCATTGTGCTACTGCAGGCAACTACGTATTTAGGACTTTTCTAACAAAAGGTTTATGATGGGTATAATGCTGCGTACACACGATCACTTTTTGTGATGAAAAAAATACGTCATTTTATCTCACGAAACAAAACAACGTTTTTCAAACTTCATTTAAAAAAAACGACGTTGCCTACACACCATCGTTTTCTGAAAATGCTCTTGCAAAGCGCGGGTACGTACACCACGTTCGACGGCACTCTGTTCTATTGAACCTCCCGTCTCATAACTTGTTTCTGAGCATGCGCAGGTTTACAAACGTCGTTTTAAACTTCGTTTTGCCCACACACAATCATTTTTTATGACACAAAAAACGGCATTTTGAAAAACGACACAAAAAATTCAAGCATGTTTGAATTTATTTTTGGTCGTTTTTTTTAAGACATAAAACTACGTTTTGCCGACACACGATCATTTTAAATGACGTTTTTCAAAACGTTGTTTTATTTCATCACAAAAAAATGACCGTGTGTACGCGGCATGAGAAGACATAAAACTACGTTTTGCCCACACACGATCATTTTAAATGACGTTTTTTAAAACAACTTTTTTTTCATCACAAAAAGTGATCGTGTGTACGCGGCATAAGAAATGTGACAGATGGCGAACTATAATTTCACTCATACGGGGATCAGAGATTCATACCAAACGGTTGACTAAACAATCCAATAGTTAAATTCAATTACCCACCTTTTCAAGTGTGAAAGCTCTGTTACATGTCATGCATCTGCTCTATAAATAGTTTTTTACAAGAAGTTCATGTGCGCTCTCAGGATAATTCAATAATAAGGCAAAACAGATGGTGATTTATATTGATGGGTCCAGCTTTGCACCCTGAGTGATAGTACATTGTGTAACATTAGCAGCGAACAAGTAAAGGACACCATTCTAGTAAGGTATAACAAGACGCAGAAGGTAGGCTGTTTTATGTGGATAATTTAACCCCTTCAGGGCGAAGGTAAAACAAATCTTAGCGGCTGAACCCAGTTTTGCAACTTTGCACGTGTCAGTAGAACTGTATGTATCATCGCAACTACTTGGTGTACTACTAAGGCCCCTTTTAGACGTGCAGACCGTATGTCCGGTTTTTCATCCATCCGTTTTCGGATGAAAAAGGGACATACATTGGTCCCTATGTGATTGCGGGTGTCAGCGTATAAACATCCGCTGACACCCGTAATCACCCGTCTCCGCAAAGATCCGATTTTGCAGACGGATCGGATGAACACGGACACACCACAGCAAGTAGGAATGAGTGTTAGTGGTGGGGGGTAGGAATGAGTGTTAGTGGTGGGGGGTAGGAATGAGTGTCAGTGGTGGGGGGAAGGAATGAGTGGCTGTGCTGGTGGAGGGTGGGAAGAGTGTCTGTGCTGGTGGGGGGGGACTGACTGGATGGAATCAGCGGTGGTGGTGGTGGGGACTGACTGGGTACATTGGCAGCGCTGGGTGCAAGAATCTGAGACACTTTCTTTGTCAGTGTCCTCTTGGTTTCCCCTGCATGGCTCCATGTCTCTCTCGGCTCCCTCTGCTCCATATGTCTCTGAAGCTCCTCCCCCACGACCTTCTCTCACTTGGTGTCTGCCCTGCCTCCCTACATTCTCTCTGTTCCTGGATAGGCGAGGGCAGGGCAGTCTACAGTCTCAGGCTGCCTCTGCCTTCTCTCTCTCTCCCCTCAGCAAACAAAAGCCCCTATACCCGCAGCGGAACGAACGGGCTCCTAAGAACTGTATAGAGACAAACAAAGCATAAAGACATAAAGCCTCTATTTAAGTTTGCTAAAATCACAAGAAAAAAATATATATAAATACAAAACAACATAGATATCGATTTATTATAATAATTATAGAAACACAGGCTGTGTGTGCAGATAGACACCAAAAAACATGCAGACAAGGCCCAGAACCAGCCAGGGGAACACACAAGAAAACACCAAGAGGAAGGGGGGAGAAAGGAGAGGGAAAGAGGGGGGGTTTTGGAAAAGGGAATGGGAACGGGGGGGGGGGGGGAAGGGAAGGGAAAGGGGACCAGGGCAAAAGTGACTAGCACGTCCCCATTCTGTCCTGAACGAGGCCCTACTTCTGCCTGCTGCCTGAAGGACCTATGCCATCATGCTTCTGCCTGTTGCATTAACGGACCACACCACATGGACCATGTTCCTGCCTATTACCTGGATCAATATTTTGGCACTGCTGACAATCTCTGCCTGCACTGACCCTGGACAGTATATGGACACTATCCCTGCCTCCTGCCTGTACTGACTATGGACAGTATTCCTGCCTATTGCCTGGACAATTGCATTTGCTTTTGCTGACCAAGTCCCTGCCTGCTGCCTGGACCAGTGCTATCCTCCTGTGGACAACTGCGCTACTGAAACCACACATAATCTTTTGTTTACCCTTTGCTCAGCAGAATGTATTTTGGGGTATAATTCTTAGTATGTGCATGCTATTTGTCCCTAGAACACCTAATGGTGTTCCTTGCATGTTGGGCCTCTGTATGTGTCCAGGCTGTG
This sequence comes from Rana kukunoris, assembly GCA_029574335.1. Lineage (NCBI taxonomy): Eukaryota > Metazoa > Chordata > Amphibia > Anura > Ranidae > Rana > Rana kukunoris. The sequence goes on along the minus strand of CM056050.1, from coordinate 45,882,790 downwards.
AAAAACATCCACACATGTGGTATCGCCATACTCAGGAGGAGTAGCAGAATGTATTTTGGGGAGTCATTTGTGGTATATACATGCCATGTGAGAGAAATAACCTATTACAATGACAATCTTCCTTTTGAAAAGAATTGTGGGAAAAAAATGACAACATCAAAAACCTCATCATGCATCTTACTAAATACCTTGGAATGTCTACTTTAAAAAAAAAGGGGTAATTTAGTGGGTAGTTGTACTTTCCTGGCTTGTTCGGGTCACAAGAAATGATATAGGCCACCAGTACATCAGGTGTGATCAATTTTTGATGATTTGCACCACAGCTTGTAGACTCTCTAAGGGTCCTTTCACACTAGCGGACGAACGGTCCGCTAATTACAAGTCCATTAACGGACTTGTAATTAACCCCTATGGGAGCGGATCCGTTAGCGGATGATGCATCCGCTAACGTCCGCCAGATCCGCATCCGTTTTTTCGGACGGAAGAATGTCCTATTTTTCTTCCGTCTGGCCAAACGGATCGGATGCAAACGGACAGATGGTCCGTTTCCATCCGACTCCCCATAGGGGAGAGCGGAGGAGAGACAGGGCAGTCCCTGCACAGTGTGCGGGGACCGCCCTGTCCGCCGACAGCTGACCGGCGACCCCCCGCTGAGCTGACGGACACACGGAGCGGACCGAAAAACGGTCCGCTCCGTGTGAAAGGACCCTAACTTTCACACAGACCAAATGATATCCACTAATTTGGGTTATTTCTACCAATACAGTGTGATATAAAATATTGCAACAACCACCATTTTATTCTCTAGGGTCTCTACTAAAAAATTATATATAATGTTTGGGGGTTCTAAGTAAATTTCTAGCAAATAAAATAATGATTTTAACTTGGAAACAACAATTGTCAGAAAAAGGTTTAGGGCCAGATTCTCAGAGGCGCTACGACGGAGTATCTCAGATCCCCGTCGTATCGCCGTTTTTTTTGTCGGGTATCTATGCGAGTGATTCCTTGAATCACTTTGGCATAGATACGCCTGAAGATCCGACAAGTGTAATACAATTACACTTGCAGATCGTAGTTGTAATGACAACTCCGGCCACTAGGTGGCCTTTACGTTGTTTTCTCATTTGCCTATGCAAATGAGGCTACTATGCAGATTCCCGAACGCTTTTACGCCGCCCCGTCGTCGCGTACGTCGTTTTCCTCCGCGTAAGGTTACCCCTGCTAATATGAGGGGTAACCTTAGCCAGTACCGTCGGATGCCGTCGGGTGCCGTCGGATGCCATGTTAAATATAGGGCATTGCGTAGTGACGATCACGCCGTTTTGACGTCGGTTTCAACGGCGCATTCCGACGTGAGCTGGAGCATGCGCACTGGGCTTTTTCCCTGGCCGGCGCATGCGCAGTTCGATCGACGCGGGGGGCGCGCTTAATTTAAATACAAGCCGCCCCCTTTGAATTACGCGGCCTTACGCTGGGCCATTTACACTACGCCTCCGCAAACTACGGAGCAAGTGCATGGAGAATACGGCACTTGCTCTGTTAAGTTGCGGCGGCGTAGTGTAAATGGCTTACGCTACGCCGCCGGAATTATGTGAGAATCTGGCCCTTAGTTTTTAAGTGGTTAAACATTCCTAATTTACATATAGAAGTCTATTCCTTTGATGTAAAAGACAAAATGATTCAATGTTTAGACTTAACATTCCACTGGTAAAGAATGTTCTAAAACTTGGCAAACTGGCCAGACTTTGAGAGCAGAGAGAAAATTCTCTGCATACCAAAGATCGGGAAACAGCTTGTCAAGATCGTAAAGTAGAAAAAAATTGCGATAACGATTATTGACGATTAATCGTGCAGCTCTAGTACAAAGTAATAACAGGATGTACCGTCTTTACAGTATCTAAATGTGTACTCCTCGCGAGCAGGGTGAACCTAGGGGTTGTGACCTGGGCCCAGCATGCAGCTAAGTCCAAACTACCGTGAGGGGGTCACTGGCAGAATCCTGGCTGGCCCTATAGATTCCACTCCCTCGGTGATCTCGTGTTAACGGCTCACCTGTGGGCTCACAGCAGTGGCACCGTGACAATTACCTACTGAGGGAGAATCAAGAGCAAGGTGTTATTGACATTCAATACTGCCCATCAGAGAAGATGACTGCTGATGCACTCACCAAACCTTTATTAAAGGAACGTCATAGTTATTTCCAAAATTGGGCACAGATCAAAGCCTAGAATAAGGCACATCAGAGTATTTGGATGTAAAGCATATGCCTATATTCCAAGTGAAAAATTAACCAAGCTGGAGAACAGAGCCAGAGAGGGCATTCTAGTAGGCTACAGCGAGCAAACTATGGGTTACAGAATCCTACACCCAAAGACTGACAAAGTGACAATAATTCATAGTGTTGATTTTGATGAGAGTACATCACCGGAAACATGGATCGCTGAAAGCTGTGAAGTGTATATGCCAAGCACACCAGAAGAAATGGTCGACCAAAGCAAACCTGTGCAGAAGTCAGAAGAAGAGGTGGAACTCACATCGCCTAAATCAAGTTCCCCATCAGATCCTGCTCAACTGCCTGAAGTCAGAAGATCCACTCGGACTACAAAAGGGGATACCACCCTACAAGCTGTTATACACTGTCAAATCAAACAACGTACGTGGACCAACATCCTAGGAAGACAGAGAAAAACTGCCAAAACTTTAACAATAAATGGAAAAAAGCAGCAGAAAAATAATTAAAGTCACTTCAAGAAAATAAAACCTGGACACTCAAAGAGCTCCCTCCTAACTGAAAAACTAGAAGAAGAAAGTGGACTTTCAAAGTAAAGTCAGACGAAGAAGGGAATATCCACAAATACAAAGCCAGGCTAGTTGCCAAGGGGTTACTCTCAAAAATTTGGTGAAGATTCAATTTGATAAAAATTTCACTTCACCATCAGAGCGCTTCTTAGCGTTGCAGCCGGGAAGGGCATGCAAGTGAAACTCCTAGACGTTCAAATTGCTTTCTTAAATGGAGACATTAACCACTTAAGCCCAGAGCCTGTTTTTCAGACTCGGTGTTTACACATTAAAAACATGTTTTTTTGCTAGAAAATTACTTAGAACCCCAAACATCATATATTGTTTTTTTTTCTAACACCCGAGAGAATAAAATGGCGGTCATTGCAATACTTTTTGTCACACCATATTTGCGGAGCAGTCTTACAAGCGCAGCCGGGAAGGGCATGCAAGTGAAATACCTAGACGTTAAAACTGCTTTCTTAAATGGAGACATTAAGGAAGATCTCTAAATGGAGCAACCGCCAGGGTTTGAGCAAAGAGACAACCTTGTGTGTACACATCAGAAGAGCATCTTCGGTCTTAAACAATCTGCAAGGATGTGGAATGTGAAAGTGAACTTATTAAAGAGGAATTCTCAAGAAGTAAAGCAGACCCCCGTCTCTACTCCAGGAATCAAGAAGACAGATGGATATACATCCTTATCTATGTTGATGACATTATAACCTGTTTTGAACAAAAAGGGGGATTACAATCAGATAGTTCACAAGCTGAAAGAAAATGTTGAAATCAAAGAACTTGGGAACATTAGCTACTATGTGGGTATCGAAATAGAGAGAGAAAGAGATGGAAGTTATCGTCTCAGAAAATCTCAGAATTCTTCCATATGCAATATGCAAAGGAAGTGAAAACGTCTATGAAACCAGACTATCAAAGGAGCAATTAAAGTGGATGTAAACCCAAAAAAAAAAAATATTTTTTTTGATGTCACAATATAGAGTATAAGATTTCCTATCATCTGTGCCCAGTCTTGCCACACAGAGTTCATCCAGCGCTGAGTAATCCTCTTTTAAAGTCCAGTGCAAATTAACCGGACTTCAGATAAAAACCTGCCAAATTAGGTTAAGTCCGTTTCTCTGTTTTTGCTTTCAGTAACAGGTTATTTACAAATATAGCGCGGACATGTTTATCATAACAAGAGGTGATCCAAAGTTCATTGTATATTACTAGGATGTGTTATGATGTTATATCACCTCATGTTATGATAAACAAAACATAACATATGATAAACATGTCCTAGCTATATTTGTAAATAACCTCTCACTCAAAGCAAGAAGATAGATTCCGGACTTTTTGATTTAGGCAGGGTTTTATCTGGAAGGCTGTTCGTTTTCACTGAACATAAAAGAGGATTACTCAGCGCTGGATTAACTCTGTGTGGCAAGACTGGGCACAAATGATAGGAAATATTATACTCTACATTGTGACATAAAAAAAATGTTTTTTTTTGGTTTACATCCTCTTTAAGGAGAAAACTTGCTACCAAACAATGATACGTATAGCAGAGCAATTAGTAAGCTGCTATATGTTGCCACTGTGACAAGACCAGACATAGTCGTAGAAGTGGGATCCAGCGCCATCCTCATCTCGTCTCACCTCGTCATCCTCAGGTTTTTCCCTCCCACGCTACAAAGACATTCCTTGCGTGGGTGGTGCAGTGGTGAGCATAGCTGCATATCTAGCAGCTGACCCGGGTTCGATTCCCCGTCAACGCAATTGCCAAAATTTGCCAATTGCCAACTGCTTTGTGTCCACAGAAAGAAATCTGCTATGCAAATTAAAGGCTAATGGAATAAAATTGAAACCAAAAGGAATAACCCTCCATGTAACCCCAATCATATCCCTCTCTAAATCCCCAAGAAAAACCCCAATACTAACCCTCTCTAAATTCCCCAAAATAACTCTTCCTGTAACCCCAATACTAACCCTCCCTAGATCTTCATCAGCATTCAGACTTTATAAAGAACGCAAAAAGAAATGTGAGGCCTTGTACACACGAGGGAATTTTTCCGCTGAACATGGTCCGACGGACCATTTCAGCCGAAAAATCCGCTCGTCTGTAGGGGCAAACGGACCGTTTTGGCCGGATTCCTCCGGCGGAAAAGTTTCAAAGCATGCTTTGAAATTTTTCCGCCGGAGAGCTGCCCGTCGGATATGTCCGCTGGTTAGTACGGCAAACCAGCGGACATATCTGCCCGCACATGCGTCGTATCCTGTGAATGGATCCGACACATGCGCGGCGAAGTGTTTACTTCCTGGTGCGGTGACGTGGCGGTGACGTGGCGGCGTCAACGTCACCGCCGCGTCACCGCGCTGTCCGCCGGCGGGGAATTTGATCCGATGGTGTGTACAGCCACGGCGGAAATGGTCCGTCGGACCGTTTCCATCAGATATATTACATCGTGTGTACAAGGCCTAAGGGTGCCGTTAGGGCGGCTAAGATAGAACATGAAAGACACATAGCGAAGAAGAGCTAAAAAAAGAAATTCTTGGGAATTATATCCCCAAGAGTAACCCTCCCTGTAACATCAATACTAACCCTCCCTATATCCCCAAGAGTAACCCTCCCTGTAACCCCAATACTAACCCCCCTATATCCCCAAGAATAACCCTCCCTGTAACCCCAATACTAACCCTCCCTATTTCCCCAAGTGTAACCCTCCCCATATCCTCAAGAATAACCCTCCCTATAACCCCAATACCAACCCTCCCTATATCCCCAAGACCCAAGTATAACCCTCCCTGTAAGCCCAATACTATACCTCACTATATCCTTTAGAATAACCCCCACTGTAACCCCAATACTAGCCTTCTCTATATCCCCAAGAGTAACCCTCCTTGTAACCCCAATACTATCCCTCCCTATATCCCTAAGAGTAACCTTGGTGAAGTTATTGAATTTATTCTTATCCTCAGTCTTCACAAGGGAATCGGGGTGCTTCAGAAACCAAAACTGCAGTGTTTATCCTAATGCACCCCATTAGGATAAATGTGGTCCATTGAAGCACAGAGTATGGCTCCGCCCCACCTCCTGCTGTCTGCTCACTGGCCAATTCGATTCCTGGCCAATTCAATTGCCAAGATGGCTGCTAACTGTTTTGTGTCACCAGGGAGAAATCTGCTGTGCAAATTAAATGCTGATGGAATACAATTTAAACCAAAACGAATGTTGTGTGTTTGTATGTATTTTGTTATACACTTTTTTTTTTCCAAAATGTATTTATTAATCATTATTTTCCAACTATACAACACATTGTTACACATTACACATAAAATAACTACACAGTAGTTAAGCAATACATTATACACATACACATACATATATACATTGTCTCAAAATGATAATTCCTAGCCCACTTCTGACTATTCTGCCTATCAACTGTATTACCTTACCCTCTATCTGGGGGTTTTGCTTCTCTAATTATAGATCTCCCTCTTACCCCTCCTCCTTCCCTATTAATCGGGGTGGGTAGGATTCTTTGAAAGAAGTGAAGTTGCTTATCATGGGGTAATCCTGAGATTTTTAGGGGAAGCCCTAGGGAGGGGACAAAAATAAAGGCAGGGGGGAGGGAGAGAGAAGAAATCACAACAAAAAAACAGAAAAAAAAAAAAAAAAACGGGATATGTGATGGAAATAAGTTTAATAAATATAGGGGATAAATATTATCCTTATTAATTGATCCTAAGTGATGTAGGGCAAGACCAAGTGAAACAAAGTCCTATGTGATGTAAAGAGAAAAGAAAGAGAAGAAATACGGGATATGTGGTGTAGATATGTTTAATAGAAGAAAAAAAAGAGGGGATAAATAATATCCTTATTAATTGATCCAAGGATCCTAAGTGATATAAAGCAAAACCAAGTGAGACAAAATCCTAAGTGATGAGGAAAAAAGGTAGAAGAGAAAAAAAAAAAAAAAAAAGGGGGAGGAACAAAGAAAGGATATGTGGTGTAGATAAGTATAATAAAAATAGGGGATAGATGATATCCTTGTTAATTGATCCTAAGGATCCTAAGTAATGTAAGGCAAAACCAAGTGAGATAAAGTCCTATGAATGAAAAAAAAAAAAAAAAAAAAGGGGACAGGGTATGTGATGTAGGTATGTTTAAAAAAAAAAAACAGGATATGTGATGGAGATAAGTTTAATAAATATAGGGGATAAATATTATCCTTATTAATTGATCCTAAGTGATATAGGACAAGACCAAGTGAGACAAAGTCCAATGTGATGTAAAGAGAAGAAAAAGAAAGACGTGATATGTGGTGAAGATATGTTTAATAGAAAAAAAAGAGGATAAATAATATCCTTATTGATGATCCTAAGGATCCTAAGTGATATAGAGCAAAGCCCAGTGAGACTACACCCTAAGTGATGAAGAATAAAAAAAAAAGGGGGGAGGGGGGCATTAATTATATGTGGGAGGGGGGAAGGGGTAGCCAAACTCACACACGATAGGGCCCCCCCTCCCTCTCCTCCCCCTTGGATACTCTCTCCCTCCCTGCCCCTCCCACCTCCCTATCAGGGTTCCATTACTTCATATTCCCCAATTCTAAGCTTCATGTTCCTTAAATTCTCTCCACTTCTTCCAAATACGCTCATATTCTGGCCTACTCTCATTCTGGTTTGATATTAATTCCTCCATCTTACAGGTCTTATCCAGTTCTCTTATCCAGTCTCTTATTGATGGGGCCTTCTTTTCCCTCCATCTCCTAGGTATTAAGGCTTTAGCCCCGTTTAGAAAGAATGGGGTCAATGATCTTTTATATTCTTTCCTAACTACTCCTGTTCCATGGAAGAGGCAGTGCCAGGGGTCTAGTTTGACCTCCTGTCCACTTATCTTTTTAATTATTTCTAAAATCTTAACCCAGTATACCTGTATCCGAGGACATTGCCACCAGATATGGGCGTGTGTGCCCTCTATTCCACATCCTCTCCAGCAGAGGGGTGATGAATCTATATTGATTTTATTAAGCTTAGTTGGGACATAGTACCATTTCATAAGGAGTTTATAATTAATTTCTTTCATTTTTGAGTCAGTTGATGTAGTATGGACAAAGTCTAATACCTGTCTTTTCTTATCGTCTGAAATATTTTGATTCAGTTCCTGTTCCCATCCTCCTAATGCTTTTAGTATACCAGGTTCTCCAATAGATGTCAATATTTTGTAAATATTTGATATCCCCTGTCCTCTTTTTCCCCCATGCACTATAAGTTTTTCCAAGGGATTTAATTCCTTCATGTCTCGCAAGGGTCTCTGGAGGGTGCCTACAAAGTGCTGGACCTGCCTATATCTCCATTCTTCCCCGGGGGTAGATCCATACTTTTCTCGTAGATCGTCTAGGGAATCTAATCGGTTTCCCTTCATCACGTCCCTCAGTCTCAATGTGTCCGAGGAAGCCCATCGCAGGTACTCCCCCCCTGTCTTACCCGGGGGGAAGTAATCTGTACCAGTGAGGGGCATCAACGGACTGTTATATGTCCATTTTCCTTCTTTACATATTACATCCCAAATTCTATAGGTTTCTTTTGTCATTGATGGACTGTCCTGGGGTAGGTTTCTGTAACGTTTTGGTATCCATATTCTCTTCCCCAGATCTTCCCTACTTAGACTCTCCTCTACTTCTACCCATTTTTTCTTTTGATCTCCTTCCTGTAGCCATTCAGTTATTCTCTTTAGTACTGCTGATCTATAGTATCTTTTGAAGTCAGGAAATGATATTCCTCCCTCACGGCTAGGTCTAGTTAAGGTCACTGCTGCTATTCGGGGTTTTCTTTCCTTCCATATGAACCTCCTAACTATTTTCCCCAAGATTTTAAAAAAAGCCTCTGGTATTTTTATAGGGAGTGTTTGGAAGATATAGAGTGTTTTAGGCAGTACCATCATTTTTATTATATTTGTTCTTCCCCACCAAGAAACTTTATCTACGTGGTACCCCTTGAGGTCTAATTTTATCTTATTCAACAGCGGAACATAGTTGTCTTCATATAAGTATCTTTCCGTGTTTGATAGAAATATTCCCACGTATTTCATCTTCCTCTGCTTCCATGTAAAGGGGTAGAGAGCGCCGAGATCTCTGCGTTCCTCCCATCCCAATGAGACACCTAGTGCCTCAGTTTTTTCTTTATTAATCTTTAAATTTGAGATCTCACCATAGCTCTCATATTCAGTTATTATTATGGGCAGTGTCTGTCTGGGGTTAGATACGTATAGCAACATATCATCGGCAAATGCAGAGATCTTGTGCTCCCTCCCTCCTACCCTCATCCCTTCTATCGCTTGATTATTTCTGATTGTTGACAGCAATGGTTCAAGAGATAGTACAAAAAGGAGGGGTGAGAGGGGGCATCCCTGTCGGGTCCCATTGAATAAAAAAAAATTCTCTGATAGGCTCCCATTTACCCGTACCTGGGCTGATGGTTTTGAATATAGTGCTCCTATCCATTTAAGCATGTTGGGGCCCAATCCCACCTGCCTCAATGTAGCTAACATAAATTCCCAGTCCAGCCTATCAAAGGCTTTTTCAGCGTCTAATGATAAAAAAACTACTGGCTCCTTACTCTTTTTGGATTTCTGGATCAGGAACAGTACTCTTAACACATTGTCTCTTGTCTCTCTTTCTGGGACAAATCCTGCCTGATCGTTATCGATCAGAACAGGCATAAATGGTTTTAATCTTTCCGCCAAAATTTTTGCATAAATTTTCATGTCCACGTTAATCAGGGAGATGGGTCTGTAGCTAGCACATAGTGATGGGTCCTTATCTTCCTTTGCTATTAAAGTAATATGTGCTCCTAATGCTTCTTCGCACATTTTCATACCTCCTCCTATGGAGTTTATATATCCCTGAAAGAAGGGGGTAAGGATTTCCCCAACCTTTTGTAATAGAGAGAGGTGTACCCATCTGGCCCAGGGCTTTTCCCCATTTTAATACCCTTAATTACTTGTTTTATTTCTTCTATTGATATTTCCTTCTCCAAATTAACCCTTATTTCTTCAGGTAGTATAGGGATTTTAGCTCTGTCTAGGTAATGTCCAATTTTCCTACTTTTATTCTGTTTCTCTATTGGTCCTTGTTCTTCATTAACCTTATACAATTTTTGGTAATACTCTTGAAAAGTATTCATTATGTCCTTGGTGGAGTGACCCATGACCCCTTTACTGTCCTTTATCTTAGAGAAGAAATTCTGCGCGTTTCTTGATTTTGTAGTTCTTGCTAGGAATTTCCCTGGTTTATTCCCCAGGGCATAACATTTTTTATTCATATTGTCAAATACATATTTGGTCTCTAATTCCATTAGGTCACGAAGCTTGCTTCTTTTATTTGTTAAAAGTGCCCATATTTCCTCCTCCTGAGTTTCCTTATGTTTCTTCTCTAATCCCTGAATTTCTTCAAGTATTGAATGTCTCTGAGCTTCTCTAATTTTCCTCCTTTTGGATTTTTCCGCTATCATCCTGCCCCTCATGAACACCTTGTGTGTTTCCCATAATATTGATGGGGCCACATTTTCGATATTATTTTCTCTAAAGAACAGGCTCATATCCCGTTCTAGATCATCGGCTGTTCTGGTATCGGTCAGGAGGGATTCGTCCATTCTCCATGGTCTACGGCCCTCCCGTATCCCTCCCGCTTCCAGAAGCAATTCAACTGGAGCATGATCGGAGAGTGTTATTGTTTTTATTTCTATACCTTTTAATCCTTCCAGCAGCCCATGATCCAGAAAGAAAAGATCTATTCTTGAGTATGATTTATGGACCGAGGAATAATATGTAAAATCCCTATCTGTGGGGTGGAGGATTCTCCACCCTTCTACCAAATGCATTTGGTGGAGCTTATTTTTTAATCCTTTTAGATGTTTTCCTTCAGACCTCAGTGATATCGGTTGCGTGTCAATTTTAGGATCTAAAACAAAATTAAAATCCCCCGCCATTACAACCTTACCCTCTCTAAATTTTTCCAATTTTGACATAAGTCTTTTCAGGTATGCTGCTGGGCGCAGGTTAGGACAGTAAACATTTACAAGTGTATATTTCACATTGCATAGGGAGCCTCTAATAAACAAGTACCTCCCCTCAGGATCAATCTCCATGGTATCTAATATAAACTTTGTGTTCCCATCAAACCCAAACCCCTTTCGATCTCTTATTTGGAGAGTAGCTATGGTACCATGAGGGATAATTTTTAGTTTTTAAGCTAGTCTTAGATGTCATTTTTAAGTGTGTCTCTTGTATAAACACTATATTAGCGGATAATTTCTTCAGTTCTTGCAGGATCTGGAAACGCTTATTTGGGCTATTTAATCTCCGGACATTGTAGGTCATTATTTTAAGAGTCTCCATCTTTCCCTCTTTTCCTGGTCCTTCCCCCCCCATCTTATCATTTCCCCTTTTCCCAAGTTTTTCATGTCATCTTCCATATCCAGTAGCTCTTTGTGTAGGCAGAGGGACCATATAAGTATACATATTTTTTGATTTAACAAATGACTAAAAAATAAACATTTTGAGACCACACAAATCACATAAACCCCCCTCCCCCCCCCACCACCACCCCTGTCACATTGTGTACCAATGTTAAGGCTCCCTCGATCTGTGCCCAACCGGGCATCCTGCCGAGCGGACCTTTCTTGGGGGGGTCTATATGCCCCCCCTATCCTCCGGTTGCAGGTGGAAGGTTGCTCCGGAAGTAAGTCAGGCATATCAGCCCCCCTCCTCCCCCCTCCCCTCAGTGATTTATTTTCTTATACTTTTCCTTCCCTTTTACCTTTATAACTCTTATCTAGCCCTACACTTTTAAATAATATTTTTTTTTGCACAAGAATATGATTGTTTTGTATTCCTATTTTCAACCAGTAGGTGGAGCACTTGGCTTCTTTTTAGGTTTTTTCTAGGCTATCCTTAGCAACTTGGATGAAAAAAAGCCAGCTGTTTACTATATAGCCCAACAGCTCTCTCTACCACTAGCCATTCATGTAATCCTAACACTAACCCCCCTGTAACCCCAATACCATCCCTCCCTATATACCCAAAAATAACCCTACCTGTAACCCCAATACAATCCCTCCCTATAGCCCCACGAATAACCCTCCCTGTAACAACCCAGAGTTGGGGAAAGTGGGGCTTGTGGGAGGAATAGTGTCCCATCATTGGTATCAGTGGGAGAATTTGGTGCCCCATCATATGGTATCAGTGGGAGGAATCGGGCCCCATCATTGGTATCAGTGGGAGGAATAGTGCCCAATCATTGGTATCAGTGGGAGGAATAGTGTCCCATTATTGGTATTAGTTGGGGGAATAGTGCCCCATCATTGGTATCAGTGGGAGGAATTTGTGTCCCATCATTGGTATCAGTGGGAGAATTTGTGTCCCATCATTGGTATCAGTGGGAGGAATCGTGTCCCATCATTGGTATCAGTGGGAGGAATAGCGCCCATCATTGGTACAATTGGTACAACTTTCTGGACTCACTGCATGCTTCTCAGCTACTTCTCATTTCTAAGGACTACATATCCCATGGTACCTTGCTGCCCACAAGGAGTGATCCCTACACTGACTCCGCCTCCTCTGTAACAACCCAGAGTTGGGGAAAGTGGGGCTTGTGGGAGGAATAGTGTCCCATCATTGGTATCAGTGGGAGAATTTGGCGCCCCATCATATGGTATCAGTGGGAGGAATCGGGCCCCATCATTGGTATCAGTGGGAGGAATAGTGCCCAATCATTGGTATCAGTGGGAGGAATAGTGTCCCATTATTGGTATCAGTTGGGGGAATAGTGCCCCATCATTGGTATCAGTGGGAGGAATTGTGTCCCATCATTGGTATCAGTGGGAGGAATCGTGTCCCATCATTGGTATCAGTGGGAGGAATAGCGCCCCATCATTGGTACAATTGGTACAACTTTCTGGACTCACTGCATGCTTCTCAGCTACTTGTAATTTCTAAGGACTACATATCCCATGGTACCTTGCTGCCCACAAGGAGTGATCCCTACACTGACTCCGCCTCCTCTCAGCACCCCTGTAGATCAGAAGGCGGGGCTCTGTAAAATGTGTGACACGGCAGTGCCTACTCACAGGCCATAGTGACTCTGTCACAGAATACAAGGAAGCAGGAGCATTACTACAAGGAGTGCAATTGCTACCCGGCCCCATTGCTCCAAAGGTCCCTTGCGACTCCCCTCTACACCAGGAACCGATGTCCTCCATGTTGCTCCTGCAGCCACTGAATGCCCGCTTCTCCTTCTCTCTCTCCCGCAGGCATTCAGCGGCTGCAGGAGGAACATGGAGGGCATCAATTCCTCTATCTGACCCCCCACTCCTCTCAGGTCCCCCCACTCCTCTCTCTCCTGATCATTCATAACTAAAGTGTAGTAAACTGATTACTATGCCTAATTTTATGAATGGACAGGAATCTCTGTACAGAGAAAATTCCGCCCCATTCATTCTGTGCAGTTGAGGTGCAGAGATGGAGAGGAGGGCGTGTCCTCAATCTTCTTTCTCTGTCTCAAAGGTGAAACATCAGAGGTCTGTTTAGAGCCCCGATATCCCACCAAAGTCCCCCAACAGGGCTCCTAAAAACGTTGTAAAAAATAAAAATATAAATAAATATTGTAAAAAATAAAAAAATAAGATAAAAAACTACTGACACTAAAATCCTTTTTTTATTTTCTTATTGGTCTTATGTAATATTCAAATTTTCTGAGATACTTAATTTTGGGTTTTCACTCGCTGTAAGCCATAATCATCAACATTAAAAGAAATAAATCCTTAAAATACAGTGAGGGGAAAAAAAGTATTTGCCCCCCTGCTGATTTTGTACGTTTGCCCCACTGACAAAGAAATGATCAGTCTATAATTTTATTAGTCGGTTTATTTTATCAGTGAGAGACAGAATAACAACAAACATATCCAGAAAAACGCATTTCAAAAAAGTTATAAATTGATTTGCTTTACTTGGCAAAACCCTTGTTGGTAATCACAGAGGTCAGACGTTTCTTGTAGTTGGCCTCCAGGTTTACCCACATCTCAGGAGGAATTTTGTCCTCTTTTTCAGATCATCTCCAAGTCATTAAGGTTTCCAGGCTGACGTTTGGTAACTCGAACCTTCAAGCGGAGGTTCACCCTAAATATAAGATCTCCCATGCGATCCAGCATACTGGCGTCAGCGCCAGTATGCTGTTTTTTTTTTTTTTTAATAGCACACTTACTGTATTATTGTAGAATTCCTTTTCTGTCCCCCGCGGTGGACGGCTGTAGTATAGCGCGTCACATCTTCCTAAAATACCCGATATGGACTCGGGTAATCTCGGCGAAAATGCGGCGCCTGCGCACAGACCTAGGAGCTGACTGCGCAGGCGCCGTATTTCTCCGAGTCCTATTTCGGAGGGCGTGACGCGCCATAGCCGTAGGACTCGGAGAAATACGGCGCCTGCGCAGTCAGCTCCTAGGTCTGTGCGCAGGCGCCGCATTTTCGCCGAGATTTCCCGAGTCCATATCGGGTATTTTAGGAAGATGTGACGCGCTATACTGGCGCCGTCCACCACGGGGGACAGAAAAGGAATTCTACAATAATACAGTAAGTGTGCTATTAAAAAAAAAAAAACCCAGCATACTGGCGCTGACGCCAGTATGCTGGATCGCATGGGAGATCTTATGTTTAGGGTGAAATACCGCTTTCAGCACCCTCCACATATTTTCTATGGGATTAAAGGGGTTGTAAAGGATTTTTTTTTCCATAGTAAGCATCCTTTACCTGCAGACATTCCTCTTTTCACTTCCTCGTTGTTCGTTTTTGCTCAGAAGTTGCTCTATTTCTTCTCTGTTCTGTTTACTTCCTGCTTGTCTGATTTTACTGAAGGGAGACTTTACTGCGGTGATCAGTAACGTGCTCGCCCCCTCATGGGAACTACATCTGTGCGGCAGGACGCTCTCTACGTGTTAGAGATTTCAAGGAGGTGTGAATTACTGGGCATGCCGCAATTTATACTGGGAAATGTAGTTCTTACATGAACGAGAGCCGCAAACCAGGAAGTGAATGAGAGAACAGAAACTAGAATGATAGATGAAGGAATTTAACCACTTAAGGACCCTGCACTGTATATATACGTCCTCTTTTTAAAGATGGATATCTCGGTAACGGCAGCAGCTGCTGCCACGACCGAGATATCCATCTCTTCAGTGCAGGGTCCTGTGTACAATAACTGCGGTCTCCGCGGCGGATTCGCCGCGAGATCGCCGTTATCGGTGACCGGAGAGGTGCCCCCCCCCTCCCGCCGCTTTCTCGTGCTCTCCGCCGCTTACCGTTGCCGTCGGTAGCGGCGGAGGCGATCGGGTCTGTGCGGCTCCTCTGCTGGGATACGAGTGAGGGAAAAATCGCCCCCACCCGTTCCCCATAGCAGCGCTGGGCGGAAATGACGTCAAAACGTAATTTCCGCCCACTGTCTTAAAGAGACATTTTCTTTTTAAGGCTATTTAAAAAATGACATTTTCCTTTTTTTTTTAAGCCTAAATATGAGATCTGAGGTCTTTTTGACCCCAGATCTCGTATTTAAGAGGACCTGTCATGCTTTTTTCTATTACAAGGGATGTTTACATTTCTTGTAATAGGAATAAAAGTGATCAATTATTATATATTTTTTTTTTCAGTGTAAAAAATGTTAAAATAAATACAAATAAATAGGAAAACAAAAAAAAAATTTTTAAAGCGCCCCGTCCCGACGAGCTCGCGCGTAGAAGCGAACGCATACGCAAGTAGCGCCCGCATATGAAAATGGTGTTCAAACCACACAAGTGAGGTATCGCCGCGATCGTTAGAGCGAGAGCAATAATTCTAGCCCTAGACCTCCTCTGTATCTAAAAAAATGCAACCTATAGAATTTTTTAAACGTCGCCTATGGAGATTTTTAAGGGTAAAAGTTTGACGCCATGCTACGAGCGGGCGCAATTTCTAAACGTGACATGTTGGGTGTCATTTTACTCGGCGTAACATTATCTTTCACAATATGTAAAAAAATTGGGCCAAATTTATTGTTGTCTTATTTTTTAATTCAAAAAAGTGTATTTTTTCCAAAAAAAGTGCGCTTGTAAGAGCGCTGCGCAAATACGGTGTGACAAAAAGTATTGCAATGACCACTATTTTATTCTCTAGGGTGTTAGAAAAAAAAATATATACTGTTTGGGGGTTTTAAGTGATTTTCTAGCAGAAAAAAACTGTTTCAGTCTTGAAAACACCAAAACTGAAAAACACCCAAGGTCCTTAAGTGGTTAATAGGTATTTACTCGTTTGTTAACAGAATCATTACACTATTCTGTCTGTCTACCTTGCAGACATTAATTTTAGGCAACATTGTTTTTTCCTTTACAACTCCTTTAAGGTCTGGAGACTGGCTAGGCCACTCCAGGACCCTAATGTGCTTCTTCTTGAGCCACTCCTTTGTTGCCTTGGCCGTGTGTTTTGGGTCATTGTCATGCTGGAAGACCCATCCATGACCCATTTTTAATGCTTTGGCTGAGGGAAGGAGGTTCTCACCCAAGATTTGATGGTACATGGCCCCGTCCATTGTCCCTTTGATGCAGTGAAGTTGTCCTGTCCCCTTAGCAGAAAACCCCCCAAAGCATAATGTTTCCACCTCCATGTATGACGGTGGGGGATGGTGTTCTTGGGGTCAAAGTAAGTATTCCTCCTCCTCCAAACACGACGAGTGTTGATGTTAAGTTAATGCCAAAGAACTTGATTTTGGTCTCATCTGACCACAACACTTTCCCCCATTTCTCCTCTGAATCATTCAGATGTTCATTAGAAGACTTCAGAAGGGCTGTACATGTGATTTCCTGAGCAGGGGGACCTTGCTGGTGCTGCAAGATTTTAGCCCTTCCCGGTGTAGTGTGTTACCAATTGATTTCTTGGTGACTATGGTCCCAGCTGACAACATTGACAAGATTCTCCTGTGTAGTTCTGGGCTGATTCCTCACCGTTCCCATGATCATTGGAACTCCACGACCGAGAAACTCGACGGGCAAAACACATCGTTTTCCCCGTCGAGTTCCTTGTTCGGCAGTCAAAAAACTTGTCGAGCCAAAGTTTTCCATTGCCCATCGAGGAAATAGAGAACATGCTCTCTTTTTGGCTCGACGAGTTCCTCTACAGTTTTCTCGGCGAAAAGTGTACACACGACCGGTTTCCTCGGCAGAATACGTCTCCCATCGAGTTTCTTGCTGAATTCTGCCGAGGAAACCAGTGGTGTGTACGCGGCCTGACAGTGGTTTTGTGTTTCTTCCATTTGTGAATAATCGCACCAACTGTTATCACCCTCTCACTAAGCTGCTTGGTGATGGTCTTGTAGCCCATTCCAGCCTTGTGTAGGTCTACAATCTTGTACCTGACATCCTTGGACAGCTCTTTGGTCTTGACCATGGTGGAGAGATTGGAATCCGATTGGATGCTTCTGTGCACAGGTGTCTTTCATACAAGTAACAAGCTGATATTATGAGCACTCTCTTAAAGGAAGTGCTCCTAATCTCAGCTTGTTACCTGTATAGAAGACACCTGAGAGCCAGAAATCTTGCTGATTGCTAAGGGATCAAATACTTATTTCACTCATTAAAATGCAAATCCGTTTTTTCCAATGCGTGGATATTTTTGTTGTTATTCTGTCTCTCACTGATAAAATAAACCGACCAATAAAATGATAGACTGATCATTTCTTTGTCAGCGGGAAAACCTACAAAATCAGCAGGGGGTCGAATACTTTTTCCCTCACTTTATATCGCTCCGTGTGCAACGCATCTCTATAAAATATATGAGTTTCACTTTTTGTATTGAATTACTGAAATAAATATACTTTTTGGTGATATTCTAATTTTATGAGATGCACCTGTAATCAATAAATTGTATCTCTGGTCAAAACCTATTTTTGTTTTGTTATATCAATAAAGTTGAATAAAAAAATAATAATAATTAAAAAGTGTACAAAAATATATTTAAATGAAATAAATGAAAAATAAATAGTTTCTCAGACGTGCACAATTATTAGATCTTGACTTATTGGGTTTCTATTTCCTCATCTCACCCTCATGTTTTATATCATACAAACCTATAGGTATTATATGGTGTTTGTGGATCTAAAATGCATTTAACCACCTAAGACCCGGACCTTTGGGCAGCTAAAGGACCTGGCCAGTTTTTGCGATTCGGCACTATGTCGCTTTAACTGACAATTGCGCGGTCGTGCGACGTGGCTCCCAAACAAAATCGGCGTCCTTTTTTTCCCACAAATAGAGCTTTCTTTTGGTGGTATTTGATCACCTCTGTGGTTTTTATTTTTTGCGCTATAAAAAAAAATAGAGCAACAATTTTGAAAAAAAAAAAAAATGTTTTACTTTTTTGCTATAATAAATATCCCCCAAAAATATATAAAACTATTTTTTTTCCTCAGATTAGGCCAATACGTATTCTTCTACCTATTTTTGGTCAAGAAAATCGCAATAGCGTTTACAAAATAGGGCATAGTTTTATTGCATTTTTATAAATTATATTTTTTTTACTACTAATGGCGGCGATCAGTGATTTTTTTCGTGACTGCGACATTATGGTGGACACTTTTTACAAATTTTGTGGACCATTGTCATTTTCACAGCAAAAAAAATGCATTAAAAATGCATTGTTTACTGTGAAAATGACAATTGCAGTTTTGGAGTTAACCACAAGGGGGCGCTGAAGGGGTTAAGTGTGACCTAATTTGTGTTACTAACTGTAGGGGGGTGTGGCTGTAGGTGTGACTTCATTGATTGTGTTTCCCTATAAAAGGGATCACACGATCGATCATGGCACCACAGTGAAGAACAGGGAAGCTGTGTTTACACACAGCTCTCCCCGTTCTTCAGCTCCGGGGACTGATTGCGGGACTCCAGCGGCGATCGGGTCCCGTGGTCACAGTCACGGCTGGACACTTAAAGAGGACGTACCTGTACGTGCTTGTGCCCAGCCGTGCCATTCTGCCGACGTAAATGCGCAGGAGGCGGTCCTTAAGTAGTTAAGTGTATTTTTCCCCTGAAAATCCACATTTAATAAATGGCCATGCGCATATCGTGCAACACACAAATTTCATAAACAACCAATTTATTCTCCAGGGTTTCTGCTTTCAGAAAATATATCATGTTTGGCCATTATAATAATTTTCTATAAAAATACAAAAATGTTGATTTTAACGTTTAACCCCTTCAATACCAGGCACTTTCACCCCTTCCTGCCCAGGACAATTTTCAGCTTTCAGCGCTGTCGCACTTTGAATGACAATTGAGCGGTCATCCAACGTTGTACCCAAACTACATTTTCTTCCCACAAATAGAGCTTTCTTTTGGTGGTATTTGATCACCTCTGCGGTTTTTTTTTTTTTGCTAAACAAACTAAAAAATTTTTTTTTTAGTTTCTGTCATAAAACGTTGTTTTCCCCTTCACTGACGGGCACTGATGAGGTGGTACTGATGAAGTGGCTTTCCCTGTCAGCGTGAACCGAGAAATGCTGTTTACCAGCACTTCCTGGTTCACAAGATGATCAGCTGTGATTGGTCTGACAGAGGCATCTTATCACGATCGGAGATGCGGGGTGTCAGCCCTCGTGTGCGCGTGCTGGCATGTTATCCTGCTGGACGTCAATAGATGTTCAGTCAGGATAACAGAACCACTTCCCAGACTGTCAAAATTGTCCCAGGCAGCGAACGGTTAAAGCGGAGTTCCGGGATCAATATTTTACTTTTTAGATAAAAAATACCCCAATAATCCTCATGCCTAATGTATTCTAGTAAAGGTATGCTGTAAACCAGGGCTCAAAATTTCAAGTCCTGAGCTACTAGCCAGGCCTCGAGAGTTACTCGCCACCAGTTGCCCCACCTAATTCATACACTGCCCTGCGCCTAATTGCACCTGTAAACACACCCTCCTAGATTATCTCGTGGAATGACAATGTTTTATGCAGAATCAAGTTACAAAATTAAATAATACCAACAACAACTTTAACAAAATGGGACAGGGCACTGGGGGCAGACCAGAGGGACAGGGCACTGGGGGCAGACCAGAGGGACAGGGCACTGGGGGCAGACCAGAGGGACAGGGCACTGGGGGCAGACCAGAGGGACAGGGCACTGGGGGCAGACCAGAGGGACAGGGCACTAGAACTGTGTCTCTTCCCCATTCTCTTGCTGTATCCTCTGCAACCCCCATTCTCTCTCTCTTCCCTCCCCCCCCTGGAAGGCTGCCGCTCTCATGTCAGGGCAACTTTCAATGAGCGCTACATCGGAGTGGTAATTTTCGCAATCCTCCACCTCACTCATTACTTTCTGCTCTCCAGCTACATTGGTTGGGGCCTGGGGGAGGGGGGAAGGCTCAGAGAGGTCATACTGTTAGGTCCCATGGCTTAATGAGAATTGTAAGGAGAGCACCTGTGTACTGCTCTGCCTGTGCGCAGCCCACCAGACTACTTTTCCTGAGCATGCACCTTTCCTCTTCGGCCGCCAATCTCATCGGGACTCTAAGTGTAGGCACAGATTGCAGGGAGATTGGTCATGCAGCCCTGTCATCACTCGCCCCCAGCTTAAATCCACTCGCCAAATGCTAGTAGGCGAGTGGAAATTTTGAGGGCTGCTGTAAACAATGGTCCGTTTTGTATTTTTGTACCATTAATTTCTTACTTCTGTAAGTCCCAGCAGATGGCGGCCATGTCATGTGTGGGCATCTGAAGCCAGACTATCTCTTCCTGTATTCCATGCAGGCTGGTTACCCAGCATGCACCTCCAGATCTCACACATGCTCAGAGCAGCACGAGCAGTGTAATAGGTTGTAGGTCAGGTTTTCATAGCAACAGCAGTGTCAAAGGAAGTTTCCGCCCCTTAGCTATGGAAACCTCTCCCCCCCGCTCCAGGAACCAGAAAGTTTATAAATCTAGAAATATAAAAAGCTCCTGCAAAAGGGAATTTGTTTTTTTTAGATGCTAATTGTAAATAATTTCCCTTATTTCTGTGCATGAACAGTGACATAATGGACTCTTGCCTCACAGAAGTATGTCTGGACAGCCAAACCACGATAGTTAGGGTTAGGGGAAGGACATTGTTTGTTCTGAACTGTATGGGCCAGATTCAGGTAGAGTTAGGCTGGAGTATCAGTGATACTCCAGCCTAACTGTCACTTTAAGCCGGCGTTTCTGTTTTCTGTAACCAGAAAACAAGAAACGCCGGGTTGGAGTTCCGATGCGATTGGCGTAATTGGGGGCGTTCCCGCTGATTTACGCAGAAAAAATATGTTAATCAGCGGGAATCGGCAATTCACGATCATATTCGGGCGCAACGCAGTGACTTTCCGACGTTTCCGTAAGCGATACGCGGCGTAAAGATAAAGCAGCCCCCTAGTGGAGTATCCTATGTTAAGTATAGCCGTCGTCATCGCGTCGAAAAAAAAAAAATTGCGTCGCTTGCGTAAAACGTCCATGAATGGGGATTTGACGTCATTGACGTTCACTGACAGAATTTGGAGCATGCGCACTGGGATGCATTGACAGTCGACGCATGCGCAGTACGTTTGCCGCGGGATCGCGCTTAGTTTAAATAATACACGCCCCGTACCCGCCCAATTTGAATTCCGCCGGCTCATTTACGATACGCTGCCGCAAATTTAGGAGCAAGTGCTTCATGAATAACAGCACTTGCTCCTAAAATTTCGCCAGAGTAACGTAAATGAGAAACGTTACTCCAGAGTAAAGATGCTCCCATCTACCTGAATCTGGCCCTATGTTGCAACCTGTCCAGTAGAAGTTACCTTAACTGTTATGAGCCCTTTTTGAAGTTGTTGATAGGGGTACATGTTGGTTCTGGTGTATCTAGAAAACCAGGGCCTGTAAAGCTCAAAGGGTATGAAGTAACATCTTTATAAACGGGTTCACATGGCAAGACAAGGAGAGGAATGTAGTTGCTATGGGTTACTAAGTGAAGAAATAAGATACAAGCAACCAGTCGTTAGGCGTGTTACCTGGCAAGGTGACAGGTCCTCTGAAAGTGAGGGGGTCTTTGTTTGGCTCCTTCCCTAGTGGTCAGTTTCACGTAGCAACCGGATCCCAACCTGCCTTATGGCTATCTATGGCCTGGTCACAATGTACGGGAAGGACGGAATGAATGAGCATGCATGAGGTCCGTGGTCTGCGATCAGTGGGACCCTATTCTGTTACTGGGAAGTGAGGCAACAGAGGTATGATGGACTGGTGGAGTGGCCTCCTAATGCAAAAATACAAGTCACAGTGTGAAGTAACATGAGACTTTTTAGAGGATATGCCTCCACCCAAGACAAGGCCTCTGTGAACAGAGGGGATTCTCTTTGTGGGAAATTAACCAGTAATCTAAACAAAGTAATAGAGAGCAAAATAACTACTGTCACCAGCAAGTAACATTAACCATACGTATATACAGTAGATGCACACCAGTGTAGAAATAATACAAGCTTTAATAGGAAGAGATAAATAACAGTACATACATCCAACATACAAACAGCTATTTTCAGTAAAGGACATGATAGGAGCCTGGTAGAATTGTAAACATATGCCTGGGTATATATTCAGTATCTCACAAAAGTAAGTACACCCCTCACATTTTTGTATTATTTTATTCTATCTTTTCATGTGACAACACTGAAGAAATTACACTTTGCTACAATGTGAAGTAGTGAGTGTACAGCTTGTATAACAGTCCCCTCAAAATACCTCAACACACAGCCATTAACCACTTCCATACAGGGCACTTATACACCTTCCTGCCCAGACCAATTTTTAGCTTTCAGTGCTGTTGCACTTTGAATGACAATTGCGCGGTCATGCTACACTGTACCCAAACTACATTTTTATAATTTTGTACCCACAAATAGAGCTTTCTTTTGGTGTTATTTGATCACCTCTGGGATTTTTATTTTCTGCAAAAATAAAATAAAAATATGACCGAAAATTTTGAAAAAAAAAAAGTTTTTTTTTGTTTGTTTCCATTGTAAAACATTGTAAATAAGTAAGTTTTCTCCTTCACTAATGGACACTGATGGTACTGCACTGACTGGCACTGATAAGGTGGCACTGATGTGGTGGCATTGATGATGGGCACCAATATGCAGCACTGATGGGCACTGATAGGCGGCATGGATGGGCACTGATAGGCAGCATGGATGGGCACTGATAGGCACTAACGTATGTGTTGTACTAATGGATGCCAATCAGTGCCAAACAATGCATGCCAATCAGTGATGCCCACTGATTGGCATCCATTGCAGGCACTTATTAGCATCTATTATGTGTCATCCCTGGTGGTCTAGGGTGGCATACCTTTGTTTTACATCCCTGGTGGTCTAGTGGAATCCCTGGTGGTCCAGTGGGCATCCCTGGTGGTCCAGTGGGCATCCTCGGGGGGGGGGGGGGCTGTGCTGATAATCGATCAGCACAAACCCCCCTGTGAGAGGAGCAGCCAATTACTGGCTTTTCCTGTTTACATCATGATCAGCCGTCACGGAGACACTTTACCTTGATCGGTGTTGCGGGGTGTCAGACTGACACCCTGCAACAACGATCGCCGCAATGCGCGCCCCCGGGGGCGCGCATCGGCTCAATATCCTGAGGATGTCAAATGACGTCCAGTCAGGATATAGCAACCACTTTGCCGCCGTCAATCTGTCATTGGCGGGCGGCAAGTGGTTAATGTCTAAACTGCTGGCAACAAAAGTGAATATACCCTTAAGTTAAAATGTCCAAATTGGGCCCAATTAGCCATTTACCTCCCAGATGTCATGTGACTCATTCGTGTTACAAGGTCTCAGGTGTGAATGGGGTACAGGTGTGTTAAATCGCTTCTCACTCTCTTATGGGTCACTGGAAGTTCAACATGGCACCTCATGGCAAAGAACTCTCTCAGGATCTGAAAAAAATTGTTGCTCTACATAAAGATGGCCTAGTCTATAAGAAGATTGCCAAGACCCTGAAACTGAGCTGCAGCATGGTGGCCAGGACCATACAGCAGTTAAACAGGACAGATTCCACTCAGAACAGGCCTCGCCATGGTTGACCAAAGAAGTTGATTGCACGTGCTCAGCATCATATCCTGAGGTTGTCTTTGGGAAATATATATATGAGTTGCACCAGCATTGCTGCAGAGGTTGAAGGGGTGGGAGGTCAGCCTGGCAGTGCTCAGACCATAAGCCACACACTGCATAAAATTGATCTGCAAGCCCGCAAACAGTTTGCTGAAGACAAGCAGACAAAGGACATGGATTACTGGAACCATGTCCTGTAGTGTGATGAGACCAAGATAAATGTATTTGGTTCAGATGGTGTCAAGCGTGTGGCAGCAACCAGGTGAGGAGTACAAAGACAAGTCAATCTTGCCTACAGTCAAGCATGGTGATGGGAGTGTCATGGTCTGGGGCTGCATGAGTGCTCCCGGCACTGGGGAGCTACAGTTCATTGAGGGAACCATGGATGTCAACATGTACTGTGACATGCTAAAGCAGAGCATGATCCCCCCCCCCTTCAGAGACTGGGCCTCAGAGCAGTATTCCAACATGATAACGACCCCAAACACACCTCCAAGATGAACACTGCCTTGCTGAAGAAGCTGAGGGTAAAGGTGATGGACTGGCCAAGCATGTCTCCAGGCCTAAAGCCTATTGAGCATCTGTGGTGCATCCTCAAACAGAAGGTGGCGAAACGCAAGGTCTCTAACATCCACCAGCTCCGTGATGTCGTCATGGAGGAGGGAAAGAGGACTCCAATGACAACCTGTAAAGCTTTGGTGAATTCCATGCCCAGGAGGGTTAAGGAAAATAATGGTGGCCACACAAAATATTGACACTTTGGGCCCAATTTGGACATTTTCACTTTTGTTGCCAGTGGTTTAGACATTAATGACTGTGTGTTGAGTTTTTTGAGGGGACAGCAAATTTGCACTGTTATACAAGCACATTTCTACTACTTTACATTATAGCATAATGTAATTTCTTCAGTTTTGTCATATGAAAAGATATAATAAAATATTTACAAAAATATGAGGGGTGTACTCACTTTTCTGTAGTTATTGATACAGATACCTCCAATAATAAGTCAGGGATAACGTTGTGGAGAAGTTTAAAGCAGAGTTGGGTTATAAAAAAATATCCCAAGTTTTGAACAATTCACAGAGCACTGCTCAATCCATCATCCGTTAATGGAAAGAGTATGCAACAACTGCAAACCTACCAAGACATGGCCGTCCACCTAAACTGACAGGAAATTAATCAGAGAAGCAACCAATATGCCCCTGGTAAGGCTGGGTTCACACTACGATTTTCCCGTCCGTCAGCCGCATACGATTTATATGAAAAAACGTATGCGGCTGAAACGGATTGAACCGTACGTAAACGTATGCATTTATAAAACGTATACGGTTTCAAAAAGTGCGTACGGTTCCATCCGGTTTTGATTAAAAAAACGCATACGTTTTTGGAATTAGTGTCATTTAATAAATTAAGATTTTCTTGTTTTGAAAATACGCATGCGCAGACGAAAAACGCATACGGTTTATACGTATGGAACCGCACATATGTGCGTTTTCCATTGACTTTAATGTTAAAAAAAAACGTATGCGTTTGCCATACGGTTTCAAAAACGGACTCAAAACCGTGGTCGAACACAGTTTTGCGTACTGTTAAAAAACGTTTTGCCAGCAAATCGTACGCACCCGGATGCATGTGAGTGCATACGATTTGCAATGCATTGTCTATGTATGCGTTTTCCCGTACGGGCCCATACGTTTTCAAAACTGAAATCGTATGCGGCTGACGGACGGGAAAATCGTAGTGTGAACCCAGCCTCACGGACGGGAAAATCGTAATGTGAACCCAGCCTTACTCTGGAGGAGCTGCAGAGATCCAGCAGCACTGTTGTTGGAGAGGAAGTCAAGAGGAACATGATTCCTCTATGGTTTCCTGAGTCACTGGGAAAGCTATCCCATTGGAGGATACTGCTGCCCTGGGTCACTCTAGCAGCCATCTTGAGTCAGGCAGAGCCTTTTAAAGGCCCTGGCTCCCAGGTTTGGCACACATTTTGCGAGTTGGTAGAGTAGGGACAGGTACCCATCTGGTAGGGATAGAACTAGCGGCAGGCAAAGTTCCTGATGAATAGGAAAAGCATAGAGTTTGCAACTTCTCTGGACACCTGCCTGTTGGACACAAGATGGACAGGCTGCATTCTATCCCTCTCTACAGGCACTGCCAGTTCAGTTGAAACCTGCCCTCTGCACACGGTTGGAACCAGTGCCGATCCTGACCTCCCTGGGGCCCTAAGCAAAATTACATGTTACATTAAAGTAGAGTGGGGGGGCTGCGGGGGGCGCTGCCAACAGTGACATGTCACATTAAAGATTAAAGTTGAGAAGAGGGGGAGGGGGTGTTCTGCCGTCGGAAATGACATCTTACATTAAAGTGAGAAGCGGGGGGTGCTAACTTCTAACCTGTTCTCCAATGCAGCCAGGGAGTTGAGAAATGGGGTGAGGGGCCGAAAATGACTTCTCACCAGGCAGGGCCTCTAGTAATTTGTGGGGCCATCCGCAGCTTTGCGGGGCCCTAAGCGGCTTGCATAGTGAGCCTATAGGGCGGATCGGCCCTAGTTGGAACTGTGAGTGTTTCTTGCTGGGTTGCCTCTCTACCAGGTTTATTATGAACTGTCTTTGCATTATTTCAATACAAGTTCTTTACCACACTGGGACTAAGTGTGTTATTACCGCTGCACCATGCAGCACCCCACTTACAAGTGCGCCAAATAATGAACTTCTCCCCAGCACATGCAACTTCACTCTCTGAATCTTAGTAATTGGTTGAGTTCATAATGAATCATAATACAAAATGGTATTTCTCAAACACATAATGATCGTGGATTCCTCCGCGCTCCCACTCTTAAACGTGTCTAAGTGCAAATAAATGGGTGCTGTTCACATACATATGTGTTCCTGCATTTACAGTAGGTGACCGTGCGGTGTCAATCTCGCTCCCTTTCTCGGTGATATTGACCACCTACGAGTCCCGTCGACGGAGCCAGCGCCGAGCCGGCCTCGTCGCAATGGGAAAAAGCCGTCATAGAAGCGACTGGGATCTAACTTGGATTCCTGCCAATTCTAGACCCCCAGAGAGCAAAGATGACCCCCGGAGCTGACTAATAAATTATTTTAAAACCCTGTGTTGTGTGTTTATTTTATTGACACTTTTCCTCCAGGTGAATGGGTAGGGGTATGATGTACCCCTTACTCATTCACCTAACGTGGGGGGCCGGTATCTGGGGGCCCCCTTATTAAAGGGGCTCCCAGATTCCTATAAGCCCCCCGCCCACAGACCCCGACAACCAATGGCTAGGGTTGCCGGGAAGAGGCCCTGTCCTTATCAACATGGGGACCGGGTACTCAAACAAATGCATATTTACCACGTTCAGGTGGGTGTAATTCCGTTGCAGTGGCGGCCTGTTCATTAGGGGCGTCCAGGTGTCACCTCCTCTATCCACGGCTGATGATAGATTCATTCATAGCATTCATATGTACGGCTGATGTGGCCACTCCCTATTCATGCGCCTGGCCCCTTTCAGGACGCCGGGTGCATGAATTACAGCAGTGTTTTTTTTTTTAAGCACCTGATTAGAGCTAGAGGCTCTAATAGGCTTCAAAATAGGGTGGGCTCGTGGTGCAGAGAATTGCACCAGGAGCCCATCCAGGTGTAACAACAGCGAATGAATATTCACTATTGAAACACTGATCCTCAATCTGGCCAATCAGAAGTAGGTCTGAGGCCGTTTTCCGATTGGCCAAAAAGAAAAGAGTCCCAATTGGCTGCAGAGGAGGAAGGAGGAAATAGAAGCCGCCGCCAAAGCTCAGGGGAAGTGCTCTAGACCGGACCGACCAGGGGTGGGGGGTGTTGCCACCAGCCGCCACTGTTCTGTTGTTTGTTTACATCCAGCATCTCAAGTCTGCACTGTCCTGGCTGCACCTATACATTACAGCCCTATAGACTTCTATTAGGCCATCTCCTTTTATCTCTGGGGTTGGGGTATAATCGTTGTAGAAGTTTGGGGGGCTGTAATTGGCAGACATGGCCAGGACAGTGAAAATTAGCATTTCGCATTGCAAAGATCTAAGGAAATTTGCAAAGCTAAATACTCCAAAGATTCTTATGCAGCATCAAAAGACAGTAAACAAGAAAGAGGTAGATAAAACCTACTTGACATTTTTATTTAAATGACATTTGGGAACATTTGAAAGCACAACCTAACATCACATTTAATGACGTGCACTTACATTTTAAAATTTGAAGCTACCATTTCCTTTTCATGTATTGGTAATGCTCTCCAGCTTTGTAGAACATCCATCTTCTTTACTTTTAAGTTTAAAGAGAATGTGTAGTCTTTTCAAGGATTTTTTTGATCTGCATGTAAAAAATCAAAGATCAACTTGAATTAAATGTTATCGATGTCTGTTATGGTTTTAAATAACTTCCTATGTATGATTTATAATTAAACAGTGTATGTACAATGGGGGGCACTATATTACGTACACAGGGTTTGCTTCCTGCTTTGCAATGCTACATAATCACTTGTAGTCAGAGTCTTCACTGCGGAAAGTGACACCCTAACTACCCTGGCCTGAGGTGTGCCTTTGGCCTTGCTGGTCAGTATGCCTAAAAGTGGGCATACCCTGAAGTTGATAGTGAAGAAATAAATGAAAAGAAAAAGATAAAATTAAAAGGGGGAACGGGTGGGTGGGTACCCAGAAACCCCACCGACGTCGGAGATGAGAGGGGAGGAGGGATAAATGGCCCTCAGACTCCGCCTACAAATACAGGCTGGCCTGCGGCCAGCCTTCCCACTTGTAGTCAGAGTCTTCACTGCGGAAAGTGACACCCTAACTACCCAGGCCTGAGGTGTGCCTTTGGCCTTGCTGGTCAGTATGCCTAAAAGTGGGCAAAAAGACCAGGAAGTAGGTGTGATAAGAAAGTAGAAGGGCATGAACCGTCAGTCTATTGCGTGACGCAAGCCCGGGCAGTCTCAAAGAATGGCTCCGACAAGCACCCGTTACAACAGCAGAAACCAGCATCCTAAGAACCGATGATTAGAAGGAAACCCCACCGTTGGCACTTGCGAAAACTGCCCAGAAACCCAACGACTGCCCCTGTGACTGATAGACTAAGCCTTCCTCCAGAAAGCACAGACATGGGAACAACTGCTAGTGGCGAGAGGATACGCGGGAGGATGGAACAAGGGCAGACCTGAGGAGCCTGTGAAATAATGCAAAGTTTGAACACCATCCAATGGATGCAAGACTGGTGCCCTGTCAAACACTTACAACCCCTGGCCTAACAGTCCATACCTGGTAAGGGGACGTGGGAGGGAACGATGCCAAAAATTTACAAACTGATGGAGGGAAGGGGTATGAGAGCCGGATACCCGAAAGATGAGTTGCTGATGTAGCCGGATGAGGCCAACACGCTGTACCGACACGCAACGATACACAGACAGAACCAGACATGGCATGACACCACCTACCCGAGTGCCTGTGACCCCCCCTAGGAACAGGCTGGGAATTGGAGAAAGAAGCCTGGACTGACACCCCTGCCCCGAAGATCTGGCAACCTATGAACAAGAGAACAGTACCCAAAGATATCACCCCAGACCCCTACCATAGAGCAGCAAAGAAGCAACAACTCCATGGATGAGAACCCTGATGAAATTATCCTATCAGAAGATGACCCATGCTGGTATTGGAGTAGCTGGGATGAAATTGGACACAACTGAACATGTACTGCGTACCCTGCTGTGACCGTAAAAGAAACACCCCCTAGTTAACATACCGCTTGCTGAGTCAAGTATGGACCAACCCCTGATCGACAGAGTACTACCATGCTCTGTACCCCCATGCGGAGTAGCTGGGATGTACCAGAATGTGTTGCCCCCGAACGTGTGGCACGCCCTATCCATAGAAACAGGAAGAAAGACAAACGGACAACCAAACACGAGACACCCCCCCCCCCCCCCTTTGTACCTGCCTGAGCCAAAGACGTGAGCAGAAATGACCAGACCTCAGCGCATGAATGAACCTAACGACAGATCCCACCTAAGTGTATGTGGTAAGCGTATGAAGTAAGTGAGCCCGAGTAACCTGCCGCGCAGAGACAGGTGCTTAAAAACTAAACACTCAGGGCCGATGTACCCACAGACCGTGGTGGGTAGATGTATAGGCGTAAGAATGAACGTGCACGTATGACGTATGATATACAGGCGAGAAGATTGTGGTCAACAATCAATTAAAAACGAAACCTCAGCCCGTATGGATCTATAGACGTGACAGATCCTGAGATGCGCACCCTGGCTAACTATACCCGGAAGAAAATGTATGACGAGACAAAGAAAACAAATGACACTACAAGGCTTTTTTGTGCGTGTTGTGACGGCATAGCACCAACAGCTACGACCAAAACACGCTGAAGTAGAACCCACTACGACGGAACCCCCCCCCCCGCTGTGCCTACCCAAGTATGAAGACATGGCAGTGAAGGTGGGACCACATGGGAAACAACCCGACAAGCACCCCCCCCCCCGAAAATAGAAGTGAGTTAGCGCAAGTGACCTGCTGCTTTAATGACCATCCGTCGGAACAGAAACTGAGGACCCGTGTACCCACAGACCGTGGTGGGTAGCCCTGCAGGTGAACGAAAGCATGGTATGACGTGACATGCGAGAAGATAAAGGTAACCAAACATACGAAAACGAAACCTCAGCCTGAATGGATCTGAAGGCGTGACGGATCCCAATATGAGAGCCCCAGCTAACTGGACCAGGAACGAAAATACCCTAAGACCGTAGGAAATAAACTGCTGACAGAACCGCTAAGACAGAGCACACTACAACAGGAAACGTGCTGCTGAAGAACCCGACGACGGATCCCACCCAAGTGTAGGAAGTAAGTGTATGAAGTAAGTGAGCCCGAGTACCCTGCCGTGCGGAGACAGGTAATGAAACACTCAGGGCCGATGTACCCACAGACCGTGGTGGGTAGATGTATGTGCGTATGAATGAACGTGCACGTATGACGTATGAAATACAGGCGAGAAGATTGTGGTCAACAATCATTTAAAAAACGAAACCTCAGCCCGTATGGATCCATAGACGTGACAGATGCTGGGATGCGTACCCCTGGGTAACTATACCCGGAAGCATGGTATGACGAGACAAAGAAAACAAATGAAGCTACAAGGCTGTTGAGAGTGCTGTGACTGCATAGTACCGACAAGCTAAGCGACCAAACCACCCTGGAGTAGAACCCCCAACAGAAACACAACACCCTCTGTGGCTACCCGAGTATGAAGACATGGCAGTGACGGAGGGACCCCAGCATGTGAATGAACCTGACGACCCCCCCCCTGGTGAATCACGTGAGTAAGCGCAAGTGACATGCTACGCAGCAGAACACTGAGGACCCGTGTACCCACAGACCGTGGTGGGTAGTCCTACAGGTGAAATGACCGCATGGTATGACGTGATATAACGTGACAGGCGAGAAGATTGAGGTCAACGATCATCAGGAAAAATGAAAACCTCAGCCCGAATGGATCTGTAGACGAGAGACCCCGAGATGTGAGACCCCGAGATGTGCCCACTGGACCAGAAAAGCAACCTATGAAAAAAAAAAAAAAAATGATACATGGAAACGAATGAAGATTTAACTGCAACTGGTGTAAGCTAACCCTGCATGACGACAGAAACACGCCACGACAGGAACACTAACGACAGAGCAGTGAAAGTGAAGATGTGCCACGACAGAAGCCTGATGCTGACAGTACCGCTAGGACATGACACATATGCTGACTGAACCGCTATGACATGACACGCTATGACATGACATATATGCTGACTGAACCGCTATGACATGACACATATGCTGACTGAACCGCTATGACATGACACGCTAGGACATGACACATATGCTGACTGAACCGCTATGACATGACACGCTATGACATGACACATATGCTGACTGAACCACTATGACAGAACCGCTATGACAAAAACATGCTGCTGACAGAGCCGCTATGACAAAAACATACTACTGACAGAAACGCTATGACAGAAACGCTATGACAGAAACGCTATGACAGAAACGCTATGACAGAAAACATACTACTGACAGAAACGCTATGACAGAAACACACTACTAACAGAAATGCTATGACAGAAACACACTACTGACAGAAACGCTATGACAGAAACGCTATGACAGAAAACATACTACTGACAGAAACGCTATGACAGAAACACACTACTAACAGAAATGCTATGACAGAAACACACTACTGACAGAAACGCTATGACAGAAACGCTATGACAGAAACACACTACTGACAGAAACACACTACTGACAGAAACACACTACTGACAGAAACACACTACTGACAGAAACACACTACTGACAGAAACACACTACTGACAGAAACGCTATGACAGAAACGCTATGACAGAAAACATACTACTGACAGCAACGCCATGACAGCAACGCCGTGACAGCAACAGACAAAAAACATACCCCTGACAGAACCGCTATGACAAAAACATACCACTATGTCATGAACTTGAGGCAAGAACCAGCACTGCTGTGCTGCACGCCCCCTCCCCTTGAATCGTGACCACCAAGGAGCCCGACTGACCTGCAAAACGCTGCCCCCCCCTCCCGGCCATGCCAGGGCACATTTGGCCCAAACATGTGCCTCCTGGAATTCCTAGGGAACCTGGTCACAGGATGAACTTGGACCAAGGGTGTCCCCTTACTACATGCCCCCCTCCCCCTGGCACAAGCCCCCGGGCAGCTTCCCCCATGTTAGGAGCCCTGGCAGCGTAAGCCTGGGAGGAAAAGAGGGAACGGGGTGCCCCCAATCTGACGCACCAGCAGAAGCTCCCCCCAACCTGCCGACTGCGCACCGGAGAGACGTGGAGCGAGGGCAACCCTTCCCCCCTATGTGGATGCACGGATGAGTGGCGGTCAGCCCTCCCTGCAAGGAGCAGGGATGAGCCGATGCATACCTGTCATAGGCTGCAGAGCCTGGCTGAACAGCTCCCCCCCCCACCAGGGTGTCCCCTACCCCTATGCCCCAGGAAGGCTAAAAAATGACCCCCCCCTGCCTGACAAGGCATCCGGTGCATCTCCCCCCGCCATGCCAGCACCCTTGGACCGGAGGTGACCATGGCAGCATCAGACTCCCGGCCGAGCGTACTGCCACTCTGAGCCCCGGGAGAACGGGCGGGGGAAGGGCCCTAGCCGACGCAGGACATGCCCTAGCAGTGGCTGACAGGATGGGTGAAAGGACGAACACCACCCCCCCCCCCGGCGCGGCCGCTGGGAGAAACGGGCGGCGGCCTTCTCGCTAGAAGGAGCAGCAGCAGCCTAGGTGGCAGGTGGATGTGCGGGCCCCCCTCCCCCGGCACGAGCAGCGTGAGAAGCAGGCGACCCCCTCAACCTGGACAGAGCTCTGGCAACGTGTGGGCAGATAGATAGCTGTATGGCCCCCCCCCCCTCCTCCGGTATGAACAAGCCCGGATCCCTGGCGTGAGCACCGGGAAAAAGCGGCAGACGGCCTCCTCCAGATAAATGGAGCTCCTGGCAGCGTGGGTGGGCGGGTTTATGTGCGGCTCCCTCAGCCCGAGCACTGGGATAAGCGGGCGGCCTCCTCAATGCCAGATGGAGCCCAGGCAGCGTGGGTGGTTGTGGATGGACGGGTGCCCCCCTCCCCCTGCGTGAGACACCTGCAGCCGACCTGTACGAAACCGGAAGTGACGCGGCTACCCAGAAACCCCACCGACGTCGGAGATGAGAGGGGAGGAGGGATAAATGGCCCTCAGACTCCGCCTACAAATTCCCACTTGCCGACTGCATAACTTAGTTATACGGCGGCAGAGCGGCTCTCCTGTGCTGGATCACGTACCTAGTAGGTGATCTGGCACTTCTGGGGGCATGCACGCTTGCACGACCACCACACCGCTTGTGCTGGCCAATGGATGACCGCCGGCACTCACTGATCGGCGAGGAGGAAGACAGGACAGAGCTCTATCTATGTAAACAAGACGGAGCTCTGTCCTGTCAGCAGGGATGTGCTGGTTTTTGTTTTTCCTTCAAAGCAGGGAATAAAAATCAGCAAATCCTTTAGGTTCATTTCACACGTGCGGACTGTTGGCCAGATTCTCTAAGATCCTGCGGCGGCATCGCGTAAGCTATTTACACT
This sequence comes from Rana kukunoris, assembly GCA_029574335.1. Lineage (NCBI taxonomy): Eukaryota > Metazoa > Chordata > Amphibia > Anura > Ranidae > Rana > Rana kukunoris. The sequence goes on along the minus strand of CM056050.1, from coordinate 45,848,664 downwards.
ACGCCGCCACAACTTACTGGAGCAAGTGCCGTATTCTCCAAGCACTTGCTCCGTAATTTGCGCGGCGTAGTGTAAATGGCCCGGCGTATGGCCGCGTAATTCAAAGGGGGCGGCTTGTATTTAAATTAAGCGCGCCCCCCCCGATCGAACTGCGCATGCACCCGCCGTACAAATAGCCCAGTGCGCATGCTCCAGCTCACGACAGAAAAAGGTCAATAAAGCCGACGTGAGCGTCATTGACGTAAAGCCCTAATATTGGGTGTCATCGCAAGAAATGTCAGTTGGTCACCAGATATGAGTCTAAATTTATGTTTCCTTCCTTTGTTATGCTTTCTGTGATCTTAAATTACATGACTCCTTGTTGTCCTCCCACTGGAATATCCCTGGGTGAAAAAAAGACTGCAGACATTTGTGGTACAGGGGTGTGCAATATGCTTAAAGGGGTTGTAAAGGTTTGTCTTTTATTCTCTAAATTGGTTCCTTTAAGCTAGTGCATTGTTGGTTCGCTTACCTTTTCCTTCGATTTTCCCTTCTAAATGTTTTTTTTCTTTGTTTGAATTTCTCATTTCCTGTTTCTCCTCAGTAAGTTTTCCACCATCATGTGAGTGGTGGAAAGCCATTTAGAACAGCTTACTGAACACCTCACTGAGGAGGAACAAGAAGTGAGAAATTCAGACAAAGAAAACAAAGAAAAAAAAACATTTAGAAGGGAAATTGAAGGAAAAGGTAAGTGAACCAACAATGCACTAGCTTAAAGTAACCTATTTATAAAATACAAAATAAACCTTTACAACCCCTTTAATATTGGAGTCTGAAGATTATTACATACTGTAGTTACATGTAGCGCCCCTGTACTTCCAAGTACGGACACTGTTTACATTTAGAGGAGGATGAGAGAGTTACTTATCTCTAATCCATGTGATTTGTGTTGATTTGGTTGCTGTGCTGTTTTTCATTCTGTGTTCCAAAGATGCCTTTCCATCTCGAAGCGACAGGTGGCGGCAGTGGAGACCAGTGGAGCGCCTTCTTTCCAGCAGCCAATCAGAGGAGGTTTTCCCTCACGGGGCATGCTGGGGGAGGGTACTTCTGGAAGGCGCCATGTTGGCGTGGGGAGTTCGAGGTTGGATCCGGGTGCGGCACCCACCTTGAGGGTGTGAGCATATCACGGGCCCCGTCGATATGGCCTACCAGGCCGGGGCACACGTGCTACGTGGAGTTCCTGACTGTGGGCCCTCATGGCCCGGAGCAACTAAAGCTGCATGGGGGACTCAGTGACTTACTGAGTCCCCACATCTATGAGAAGATCCCAAGCGAGTTGTGTCGGTCTGAGGTGAGCCCGGAGGCAGGTGATCCAATAGGGCTTAGACAATCCACCGGGGATCCGAGTTGCCGGACACTGACGAATTATATGCTGGAACTTGTCAGTCGGTGACTTCAAAATCAAAGACGCTACCCGAGGGGAATTCAGGCAAATTTGATTAATGAGAAGGAATTGCTCTATCAAGCTGCATTCTAGAGCAAGGGCCTGTGGCAGAGGCACCACTCCTATTTCCATTGAGCCAAGTCTGTGGCAGAGACTTGTTTCTCCTTCTCAAGACTTTTAGTGACATTCCGGCTGCCAGTTCTGTGAGAGAGACTGTCCGGGTGCATTATACCCACTCTGGCTGGAGTGGCGACGAAGTAAAGGTATCGTTGGAGCAGGACTGCTTCTGGCCTGAATCTGCAACTTCCTCCTCTTTTCACCATCATTCTTTCTTCACCTGAAGTTGTCTGTTTGCCATGTTGGGCACACGGATAAAAGTACAGAAAACGACACCTTATTGTTTGGACATTCTATCATTGCTCACATCATCTACTCTTCATCATACCCCTAGACATGCTACAAGGGTGACATGCCGATCCCATATCTATCCAGCGGCTCCTGAGGGGGTAGCGCTACATACATAATTGGTAAGGTTAAATAAAGTCACAGTTCAACCTTGCTTACGTCACTACCATTTTCTATACCCCTGTACAGACATAGGAAACCGTCTATGAACACCAGGTCCCAAGATCAAATCCCGGACACGGCGTGGCATTTTGTTTTTAACCGCTTCAATACCAGGCTTTTATACCACCTCCATACCGGGCCTATTCTGACACTTCTCTCCTACATGTAATAATCATCATTCTTTTGCTAGAAAATTACACAGTACCCCCAAACATTATATATGTTTTTTTTTAGCAGACACCCTAGGGAATAAAATGGCGGTCATTCCAAAGTTTTATCTTGCACGGTATTTACGCAATTATTTTTCAAATGCCTTTTTTTTTAAAACAAATTACTGTTAGCCCAATTTTTTTGTATTATGTTACACCGAGTAAATAAATACCCAACATGTCACGCTTTAATTATGCGCACACTCATGGAATGGCGTCAAACTTCGGTACTTAAAAATCTCCATAGGCAACGCTTTATTTATTTTTTACAGGTTACAGTTTAGATTTACAGAGGAGATCTAGTGCTAGATTTGTTGCTGGCACTCTAACGCACGCGGCGATACCTCACTTATGTGGTTTAAACAGCGTTTACATATGTCGGCGGGACTTGCGTGTGCGTTCGCTTCTGCACGCGAGCTATCGTGGACAGGGGCGTTTTAATATTTTTTTTATCTTTTATTTATTTTTTTGACTTATTTTTTATTTATTTTTCCACTTTTTTTCATTTTTTTTTCCACTTTTATTCCTATTACAAGGAATGTAAACATCCCTTGTAATAGGAAATGTGTGTGACAGGTCCTCTTTATGGAGAGATGTGGGGTCAATAAGACCTTACATCTCTCCTCCAGGCTGGAAACCATGAGATCGGTGAAAAAAAATTCACCGATCTCATGAATGGGGGCTTACAGCCGCAATTGCGGCTTTGTTTACTTACGGGGACCCGGGCGTGACGTCATCAGATCGCGCCCGGGTCCTCCGACGGTCATAGAGATGACTGGTGACCATCTGGTCACCAGTCATCTCTATGCTTTCTGCCGCCGCCGACGATTCGTTCTCCGGGCCCCCGAAGGCACAGGTAAGCCCGGAGAAGCACCGGATCGCGGCGGGAGGGGGGGGATGTCCCCTCCCGCGGCCTGTAAGAACGATCAAGCGGCGGAACCGCCGCTATGATCATTCTTACATTGTGCAGAATCGTCGGCTGAAGAAGAGGATATCTGGATGATGCCTCTGGCTGCAGGCATCATCCAGATATTCGCCTGCAATGCGTCAATTGACGGCCACTTAGGATGGTAAATCCCATCCCAGGCCGTCAATTTTCTATGGCTGGGTATTAAAGTGGTTAAAGGGCATTTTTTTTTCATTTACAGTGATATCTTGTTTCTTGAACGCTTCTGTTCACAAACCACACAGTTCACGAACAGGAGCCGCAGCCATCTTCCCTGCTCTGACACGTTCGTATTGAGAAGAGCAGTGCAAGATGAGAGTCTTAGGCCGGTCAAAACCGATGAAAACGGACTGACGGTCTGTTTTCAACGGTCCAAACCGATCATGTGTGGGCCCCATCGGTCAGTTATCCTTTGGTCAAAAAAAAGAGAACTTTCTTTAAAATTTAACCGATGGATCAAAACCGATCGTTAGTATGCAAAAGCATCGGTTAAAAAGCCACGCATGCTCAGAATCAAGTCGACGCATTCTTGGAAGCATTGAACTTTGTGAACTGTGTTTTACGTCACCGTGTTTTATGTCACCGTGTGGTGTGTAGGCACATCAGACCATCTGACCGTTCTCATCGGAAGGACTGATCGTGTGTACGCTTCCTTAGGCGTACCAGTCCACTAAAATAGGGGTTCCCCCCCCCGTTTACCATGAGGATGGTCTCACTTGATTGGGAATCATGGAAAAACTGTTCATATGAATTCTAAAACTTTATCATTCCCTGAGATGATCTTTTCCTGAAGGCACAGTGCTGTTTTCTGGCCCCTAGATTAGTCATTTAAATTGGGGTTTGGGATTATTTCAAAAAAGGATTAAAGAGAAGCTATAGTTTTCTTTTTCTTTTTAGATGTACATGTAGTGCCCATGTATTTCCAAGTACGGGTGCTAGTAAATTTAAGGGATAATCAGAGCGTAAGTTGATTCTGATTCTAATTGAGATTCGTTCAGTTTGGGTCTCTGTTTCAGCTTGGCTGTGCTGTGGGCTCATTCTGTCGCATCTGGGGTGTTGTTCCACCCCAGGACGGTAGGTGGCAGCAGTATAGTCAAGGCTTGGGTGCTTTTCCCAGCAGCCAATCAGGAGGCTTGGGCCTCGCTGGGCATGCTGGGAGAGGGTACTTATGAGGCAGATACCATTTAGGGGTTCTTCTTCCTCTTGCTCGGAGTGTGGCACCCACCTTTAGGTTGGCCACATCGCCGCGCCCCTAGCTTTATGGCCTTCCTGGTCGGGGCATGTGTGCTACGTGGTGTTCCTGGTTTCTCGGCCATGTGGGCCCGGAACATCCAAGCAGGGCGGGAACCCAGTGATCGACTGGGTTCTCATTTTTGAAGATCCCAAGCAAGTGTGCGATCAAGGTACTGGACAATGAGGGAGTTTACTTTCTCTTTCAGTCGGTACCTGAATATTACCAGTCTCCAACCTCCCCTTTGAGCTGATCCAACACACGTCTGAAAAGAAAAAACTGACCTCCAGCCTCCCTTAAAGCCAGTCCATCACACATCTAAAAAAAATACCAGCCTCCAACCTTCCCCTATAGCTGGCCCAAAACATACTTGAAAAAAAGTACTAACCTCTCCTTTAAGCTGGTCCAACACACATCTGAAAAAACACTAGCCTCTGACCTCCCCTTATAACCAGTCCAACACACGCCTAAAAAAATACTGGCCTCCAACCTCCCCTTATAACTAGTCCAACACACGCCTAAAAAATACTGGCCTCCAACCTCCCCTTATAGCCAGTCCAACACACACCTAAAAAAAAAGTACCAGCCTCCAATTTCCCCATATAGCTGGTCCAACACGCTGACTACCCTATCACCACACACTGACAGCCCTATTACTACACACTGCACACTGACTACCCTATCACCACACACTGACAGCCCTATTACTACACACTGCACACTGACTACCCTATCACCACACACTGACAGCCCTATTACTACACACTGCACACTGACTACCCTATCACCACACACTGACAGCCCTATTACTACACACTGCACACTGACTACCCTATCACCACACACTGACAGCCCTATTACTACACACTGCACACTGACTACCCTATCACCACACACTGACAGCCCTATTACTACACACTGCACACTGACTTCCCTATCACTACACACCACACACTGACAACCCTATCACTACACACTGACTACCCTATCACTACATATTGACTGCCCTATCACTACACACTGACTACCTTATCACTACACACCACACTGACTACCTTATCACTACACACCGCACACTAACAACCCTATCACTACACACCACACACCGACTACCCTATTACTACACACTGACTACCCTATCACTACACACTGACTACCCTATCACTACATATTAACTGCTCTATCACTACACACTGACTACCCCATCACTACACACCGCACACTGACTACCCTATCACTACACACCACACACCGACTACCCTATTACTACATATTGACTGCCCTATCACTACACACTGCACACTGACTAGCCTATCACTACACACTGTCTACCCTATAACTACACACCACACACCGACTACCCTATCACTACATATTGACTGCCCTATCACTACACACTGACTTCCCTATCACTACACACCACACACTGACTACCCTATCACTACATATTGACTGCCCTATCACTACACACTGACTACCTTATCACTACACACCGCACACTGACTACCCTATCACTACACACCACACCGACTACCTTATTACTACATATTGACTGCTCTATCACTACACACTGCACACTAACTACCCTATCACTACACACTGCACACTGATTATCCTATTACTACACACCACACAGATACTACCCTATCACTACATATTGACTGCTTTATCACTATACACTGACTACCCTATCACTACACACCACACACAGACTATCCCATTACTACATATTGATTGCCCTATCACTACACACTGCACACTGATTACCCTATCACTACACACTGCACATTGACTTCCCTATCACTACACACCACACACTGACTACCCTATTACTACACACTGACTAACTTATCACTACACACTTCACACTGACTGCCTTATCATTACACACTGACTACCCTATCACTACACACTGCACATTGACTACTGTCCCTTAACCACTTAAGGACCCCTTCACGCCAATATACGTCGGGAGAATGGCACGGCTGGGCACATCAACGTACCTGTACATTGCCCTTTAAGCCCAGCCGTGAGGTCGCGGGCGCGTGCACGTGACCCGGTCCGAAGCTCCGTGACCTTGACCGCGGGACCCCTTCACGCCAATATACCTTTTATAGGGATACACAATCGATGACGTCACACCTACAGCCACACCCCCCTACAGTTGTAAACACATATTAGGTCACACATAACCCCTTCAGCGCCCCCTTGTGGTTAGCTCCCAAACTGCACTGTCATTTTCACAGTAACCAATGCAATTTAAATGCATTTTTTGCTGTGAAAATGACAATGGTCCCAAAAATGTGTCAAAATTGTCCGAAGTGTCCGCCATAATGTCGCAGTCACGAAAAAAATCGATGATCACCGCCATTAGTAGTAAAAATGATTTTTTTATAAAAATGCAATAAAACTATCCCATATTTTGTAAACGCTATACATTTTGCGCAATCCAACCGATAAACGCTTATTGCTATTTTTTTTTACCAAAACTAGGTAGAATAATACGTATCGGCCTAAACTGAGGAAAAAAAATGTTTTTTTTAAATATATTTTTGGGGGATATTTATTATAGCAAAAAGTAAAAAATATTGATATTTTTTTCAAAATTTTCGCTCTATTTTTGTTTATAGCGCAAAAAATAAAAACCGTAGAGGTGATCAAATACCACCAAAAAAAAGCTCTATTTGTGGGGGGAAAAAGAACGGCAATTTTGTTTGGGAGCCACGTCGCACGACCGCGCAATTGTCAGTTAAAGCAACGCAGTGGCGAATCACAAAACCTGGCCGGGTCCTTTGGCTGCCTGGTGGTTAAAAAAAAAATTTGCATCACTATTATTGCTGTCACAAGAAATGTAAGCATACCTTGTGACAGTAATAGGTGATGACAGGCACTCTTTATGGAGGGATCAGACCCCAAACCCCTTCCCTGCACTTCAAAGTATATATATATATAAAATATTTTTTTAAATTGGCGCCGTTGGCTAGTAAGTAAACCAGAAGTGGCGTCGCTTCCCAGGTATTACATTGGAGACCGGTCAAAGCCAATAACAGCTAAGTTCGGGTCTCTGGCCAGCCGGCGGGTGTGTCAGCTGGTCGCTTGGATCTCCCGGTGGGACGGGAGACCAGGGCGAACCAGTGGGAGCGGGGGTCTCCTCCCGCTGCTTGTGATAATGGTCGAGCGGCTATTTAGCAGCATCAGTTGTGATCACATGAAAGCCGACCATCCACTCTAAAAAGCGGTACCGGGGTGATGTGTGCAGCTGCATGCATCTCCCCCGTATAACCACTTCCTTAAAATGACTTACAGGTAAGTGGCTAAAGTGACAGTTATTTAAAATTGATATTTACAATGGCTTAACTACTTCAGCCCCAGAAGGTTTTCCACACTTCCTGACCAAGTCTTTTTTTGCGATACGACGCTGCGTCCCTTTAAATGACAATTGCACGGCCGTGCGACGCTGTACCCAAATAAAATGTATGTCCTTTTTTTCGACAGATAAAGCTTTATTTTGGTGGTATTTGATCACCTCTGCGGTTTTTATTTTTTGCGCTATACACAAAAAAAAGGCAGACAATTTTGAAAAAAAAATATATATTTTTTTTTTTCTAGCAAGGGGCGGCGATCTGCAATTTTCAGCGGGACTTCGACAATGCAGCAGACAAATCTGACCCTAAGTAACACGTTTTGGTGACCAGTGACACCAATACAAGGATCAGTGCTATAAAAATGCAAAAAAGAGATTGTGATCCTGTTTAGCTGAAACACAATCTCTCACTTTTCCTTCCTGACAGCTGAATTTCCCGGGACATTCCCAGGATGTAGCCCTTTGTCCTGGTCTTACCGTTTCCCTGAAAACGCCATCCAGCGATAAAAAATGTCGATAATGCAGACTAGCGATGTCAATAACTCCGTCCAGCAAAAGTCAAATATTGATAACGCCGTCCAGCGATGTCAATTGTCGATAAAGCTGCACAGCGAAGAAAATTGGCGATAACGACACCCAGCGATGTCAATTGTCGAGAATGCTGTCCAGCACTGAAAATTGTCGATAACGCTGTCCAGCGATGTCCAAAAACGGCGCCCAGCTATGTGAAATGTCAATAACGGCATCCAGCGATAAAAAATTTCTATTAACGCCGTCCAGCGCCGAAAATTGTTGATAATGCATCCAGCGCCGAAAATTGGCGATACGTTTCCAGCGTCGAAAATTGTCAAAAATTGTCGAAAACGCCGTCTATCGATGTCAATAATGCCATCCAGCGATGTCAATTGTCGATAACGCCGTCTAGCGACGAAAATTGTCGATAACGCAGTCTAGCGATGTTAATTACTCCATCCAGTGATGGCAATTGTCGATAATGCTGTCCAGTGATGTCAATAACGCCATCCAGTGATGTCAAATGTCGGTAACGCCGTCGAGCGATGTCAGTTGTCGATAACGCTGTCTAGCAATGAACATTTTCGATAATGCCGTCCAGTGATGTCAATTGTCGATAACGGCGTACAGCAGTGAAAATTGTCGATAACGCAGTCGAGCGATGTCAATAACGCCGTCCAGCGATGTCAATTGTCGATAACGCAGTCCAGCTCCGAAAATTTACAATATTGCTGTCTAGCCATGTCAATTGTCGATAACGCCGTCCAGCAATGAAAATTGTCAATAACGGATAACGCTGTTCAGCGCTTAAAATTATTGATAACACCGTCCAGCGCTGAAAATTGTCAATAACACTGTCCAGTGATGTCAATAACGCCGCCAAGCGATGTCAATTGTCGATAACGCCGTCCAGCGATGTCAATTGTTGATAACGGCGTCCAGCGATGTCAATGGTTCATAACAGCGTCCAGCAATAAAAATTGTCTAAAACGGTGTCCAGTGACGAAAATTGACGACAACGCTGTCCATTATGACCAATATAAATCAGATTTCCCTGAAGATCCTTCTTAAAGCGGAGGTTCACCCTAAATATAATATCTCCCATGCGTTCCAGCATACTGGCGTCAGCGCCAGTATGCTGTTTTTTTTTTTTTTTAATAGCACACTTACTGTATTATTGTAGAATTCCTTTTCTGTCCCCCGCGGTGGACGGCTGTAGTATAGCGCGTCACATCTTCCTAAAATACCCGATATGGACTCGGGTAATCTCGGCGAAAATGCGGCGCCTGCGCACAGACCTAGGAGCTGACTGCGCAGGCGCCGTATTTCTCCGAGTCCTATTTCGGAGGGCGTGACGCGCCATAGCCGTAGGACTCGGAGAAATACGGCGCCTGCGCAGTCAGCTCCTAGGTCTGTGCGCAGGCGCCGCATTTTCGCCGAGATTACCCGAGTGCATATCGGGTATTTTAGGAAGATGTGACGCGCTATACTGGCGCCGTCCACCACGGGGGACAGAAAAGGAATTCTACAATAATACAGTAAGTGTGCTATTAAAAAAAAAAAAAACAGCATACTGGCGCTGACGCCAGTATGCTGGATCGCATGGGAGATATTATGTTTAGGGTGAAATACCGCTTTAAGTATGGCAATTCACAGAACAATACAAAATTCCCTAGCACACTTAGGGTCCTTTAACACCAGCGGATAATATATCCGTATTTCATCCATCTGTTTTCGGATAAAATATGGACATACATGTGTCCCTATGGAATACCCGGTGTCAGTGGATAAACATCCGCTGACACTCAATCTCATCGGTCCCCACTATGGTCCGTTTCTGCAGACAGAGGAAAATCCTAGTTTTACATTCGTCTGTGGATCAGATGAACCCCATAGAGGAGAGCGGAGATCTGACACTGTGCAGGGACCGCCCTGTCATCTGCCGACTCAGCGGGGATCAACGGAGCGTTCCTCGCTGAGCAAGCGGATATTAAAGGAACGGATCTCACGGGATCCTTAAGTGTGGAAGGGCCCTTACCAGAAAATCAGCAAAATAAAACAAGTATAGACGGTTTCAACAATTTGTATTAGGTTTACATTGTATTTATCTTTGCAAATATATGTGAAGCCGCACTGCCACGTCAAGGCCCCTCTGCAAAGTGCGGTCCCTAACTCTACTCTAATTTCATTTCCAAATTGAGACATTTATGGCAATAAATACATTTAGCAGCTAAACTAGTGCAAAAATGTTGATACAACAGAGGTTTTTGTTGCATATATTTGCAAACATATGTGAACTTACACAGCACTCCCACAGTAGACTGCATGGATCTAATTTATGAGTGCATGGATCTACTTTATGGCTTACACTTGATCACAGTGACACCTCGCATAATCTATTCTAATGCTGCGTACACACAATCTTTTTTCGGGTTGTAAAAAATGACGTACCGTATTTATCGGCGTATAACACGCACAGCCGTATAACACGCACCCTAACTTTAATAGGGAAGCTTCAGGAACAAATCTTTCCACACCCCCTGCGTATAACACGCAGACACAGTTTACCCTCTATCTTCAGGGTAAAAAAGTGAGTGTTATACGCCAATAAATACAGTATTTTTTTATGTCATTAAAAACGATCGTGTGTGGGCTAAAGAGCATTTTTCGAGTTCTGAAAAACGGGCAAAAAAAATTCGAACATGCTCTATTTTTTCACATCGTTTTTAACGTTGGATTTTTGAAGGTTGTAAAAAATGGTTGTGTGTGGGCTTTAACGACGTGAAAGATAAAAAAATATAAAAGTTTAATAAAAAAGTGATATAATTATAATGAAAAGTTAAAAAGATAAAATGGTAAAATGGGAGAGCCGTGATTGGGCAGGGGCACATAGCTTTACAAAACATCAGGATTTATTGATGAAAGCATTTATGTCCCATTCGACATTGAGGCCATATGAGGCCATATGGGACATACGTACGCAATTCGTATATCCAATAGACCTCAAGCCGAGAGACCCTTCTTGTTTTGGCTACTCCCCTCCAAGGTGGTACATATTTGTCAATTACCAAGAATTGGGTACCCTTAGGATTACGTTAATGGCATTCCCTATAGTGTCGTGGGACAGTGTGTTTGGTGTTTCCACCCAAAATTTTGGCAACATGTTCACCTACCCGTACAGAAAAAGCCTGTATGGTACGACCAACGTACTGCTTTCCACACGGGCAGGTAATAAGGTATACTACGTGTGTAGTTGCACAAGTGCAGAAAGATTTGATGGGGTAGCTACGACCTGTATTAGTGGACCTAAATTACAAAGATTTGGATCTCCCATTAGTATTTACCAAGCAAACACTACATTTCTTGCACGGATAATACCCCTTCATGTCTTGAAAACTCAGGGTGACATGGGGGATCGACAATATTGGGGGCAATACTATTCCTAAGCGTGGGGGCTCCTCTAAAAATAACTTTGGCCCTTTCTGGTAGATTAGGCCCTAGGACTTTATCGCTCCTAAGTACATCCCAATGCTTATCAATAATAGTCTTAATATCTCTGTGCTGGTTGGAATATGAGGTGATCATGGAGAACTTGAAAGAGTCATCCTGTTCTCGTGGAGCTTTATCCATCAAAAACAAATTGCGTTTTATTAATGCCACTTTTTGTAATTCTAGATCCCTTGCTGTGATATTATAGCCCTTCTCTACAAATCTGCTTTTAAGCATGGAAGCTTGTGAGAAATAGGCATCATCATTGGTGCAGTTCCTACGTAGCCGCAGGAACTGGCTGCGTGGAACGGAATTAAGCCAACTTTTATGGTGGCAATTGTCGGTGGGAATAAAACTATTCCTGTCGGTGGCCTTAAAGTGTGTCTGGAATTTAAAGTGTCTGGATTCAAGTTCGATTTCCAAGTCCAAGAATGTGATCTTCACAGGACTGGAATCAAAGGTAAATGAAATACCACGTTCGTTGGTATTCAAGAGAGAAAAATACTCCTCCAAACTCTGTCGTGGACCATCCCATAGGAGGAGGACGTCGTCAATATACCTAGCCCAAAGGATAAGGGACGGATGTTGATCATGATAGACGACGTCCTCCTCCCATTTGGCCATAAAGAGGTTGGCGAGGCTGGGGGCAAACTTGGCCACGCCACGTCTTTGGAGATAATACTTCTGGTCAAACCAGAAATAGTTGTGGGTGGTTGTGAACTCCAGCAATTCAACAATAAACTGTTTCTGCACTTCTACAATTGTGTGTTCACGATCAAGAAAAAGTTTAACAGCTTCTATTCCAAGATTATGAGGGATACAAGTATATAAGGATGCTACATCCGCTGTAGCAAGAAGATAGTCACCCTTTATCTCGATCCCTTCTAAAAGTTTGAAAGTTGCAGTCATATCCTTAAGGTAAGATGGTGTTGCTTTAACCAAAGGTTGCAAGTAGAAGTCGATATAGCGACCTATACGTGATGTTATCGAATCGATTCCACTAACAATGGGCCTACCAGGTGGATTCAACAGATCCTTAGGTAGGTGGTATATCGTTGGGATCCTGGGAGCTGTAGGCACTAGATATGCTTTTTCTTTCTTATTCAAAATACATGAACTAAAACCCTTTGACACTATATTAACCAATTCTTAATCCTGATGTTTTGTAAAGCTATGTGCCCCTGCCCAATCACGGCTCTCCCATTTTACCATTTTATCTTTTTAACTTTTCATTATAATTATATCACTTTTTTATTAAACTTTTATATTTTTTTATCTTGAGGCACTTGACACGCAGTTTTATTAGACTGTGGTTGTCATATATACACGTGCCATAGTTTTAAACCATGTTGCCGTGTATATTACCATGTTTTAAAATTATTTACATTTGCAGGTTTATTCTCTTTTTCCTGCTGTATGTGACATTTAGTTTAGTGATTGGTATTCTCTGTTACCTTATTAGGTGACTTAGATCTGTTGCTCAACACTGACATATGTATTATATACCTAGTCCCTCCTAAATTGGATATCGCGGGGTCTTCCCTGTGATGTCTAATTATACCCATGGCTGAGAATGATTGCATCCCGTCTGTTTGAATATATATTATGTGGCTCTGTGAGGACGTGCCGTGATGTTAGTCTATGGCGTTTATGTCCTGGATTGGATCGCGAGGTCTCCATATGGTCACATGTCTGACGTTGCGCTCCAGACTCCTTTTCCCTTGTGAGGCTTGGAGCGCATAATGTCATTGTTATTCATCACGTGGGCGGGCGCGCTGTGATGACAGTTTGGCGCGTGCCCACGACAGACGGCGAGATCTCACTATTTTTGTAAGTCCGGCGTTGCGTTTCAGTCTGCCTCTTTGAAGTGAGTCCTGGAGCGCACGCCGTTGATGTATTCTCTCTACACCCGGAAATCATCCTTAATTAAGGATTGTTTGAAGCTGGAGCCGTGATTAATGTAGGGGGTATGGCTATATATTTAGAGTTGTTATGGCAGTCAGTCAGCACCCCAGATGATGATCGTTTGATCGAAACGCGTCGGGACTCTTGCTTACTCCACTGCTAGACTTTTATACGCCTTGACATGTCTGCTGAAATATGAGTGTAATGATTTGTATTTTGAATGTCACAGTAAAGGTTTCAAACGTTATTACACTATATACGCATTTATTTTTCCTCTCCTAACTGCTACACTCTGAGCACTTTGGATCCTTTGCAAAGAGTCTACGATCCCTATGTGTTGGTCCTGGTACTACAATTTTTTGGTTTCCCATCTACCATACGAGGAGTTGATTCGTATTGAAGTTCCACCCCTGTTTGCCATTAGAAGGTTCGCTGTCCGGACACCATCATACATAAGCTTTAGTGACTCATTAAGTTTACGCTTAGTTGAGTCCACGCTTTCCGGTAAGCCTCCCATCTCTTCTTTGGTGGTGGACCTGTTATCAATCACTCTTTTCATTTATTGTCACGTTTTTTGGACGTTTTGGATTGAGAATCATTTGAGACTTATCCCCTATTTATCGTATCCACAGATATGAATTTTTGAACACTTGGTGACAAGTTTATGTGATGCTTCACGTGTTATATGTTTTTTCACATATTATGCTTTTATGATGCTTTACAGTGTTATACGGTTATTTTCCACTTAATTTTAGCGCTACACTTTTCTTTTGTTTTCACTTGTTTTTATTGCAGAATTGATCCAATTCTGTGGTGTTGGCAGCTTATTTATGTTTAGTTAGGTAGCGCAGTGTTATATGCAATATTGTATATATATTTTTTCAATCTGACCAGATGGAATGGGAGAACAGGGGAGGGCTGTGGCTGAACTCAGCAGGGATAGCGCTGCCATTGACCATTAGCAAAGGTGCTGAAAGGGAGAGCATGCCTATGCTCAGAAGGAGGAAAGAAGAGACCCTCAGACCCTGGGAAGTGCCTTGCTTCCCAGCCACTCAACAGCGCCCCCTTCATATGGCGCCCATGGCACTTGCCATGGCTGCCATAGCCTAGATACGCCTCTGCTGCCACTCAGCCAATAATAACTGACATGTTTCTCCTGGTATGTTAGCTTTGTGAATTCAGCCAATAGGAACTGATGTTCTTTTTTCAGAACACTCAGCCAAGAATAACTGACGTGTTTCTCCTGGTGTGTTAGCTTTGTGAATTCAGCCAATAGGAACTGATGTTCTTTTTTCAGAACACTCAGCCAACAATAACTGACGTGTTTCTCCTGGTGTGTTAGCTTTGTGAATTCAGCCAATAGGAACTGATGTTCTTTTTTCAGAACACTCAGCCAAGAATAACTGTCATGTTTCTCCTGGTGTGTTAGCTTTGTGAATTCAGCCTCTAGTCTCAGTACATTATTATTGATCGATATTTACAGTCCCATTGCTTAAATAAAGATCTTTATTCCTATGTTAGCACTGATAATTGAGTCTTATCACTTCATATAAAGCTTTCCTGTAGGTCAAATATTTTCATTTCTGTCCTACTTCTATTCATTTATTTATTTATTTTTATCATCTTTTAACCCTTTCATGCCCAGACCTTTTTTCTGATATTTGTTGTTTAAGTTAAAATCAGTATTTTTTTTGTACTTAAAACTTACTTAGAACTCCCAAACATTATATATATTTTTTAAGCAGAGACTCTGGAGAATAAAATGGTAGTTGTTGCAATATTTCAGGTCACATGGTATTTGTGCAGCGCTCTTTCAAGCACAATAGTTTTGAAAATAATACACTTTACTGAATAAAAAAAAAAATAATTAAACAGTAAAGTTAGCCCAATTTGTTTGTATATTGTGAAAGATGATGTTGTGTCAAATAAATATATAACTAACATGTTACGCTTTAAAATTGCATGCACTCGTGGAATGGCAATAAACTACGGTACTTAAAAATCTCTATAGGCGATGTTTTAAAAAAAATATGGTTACCCATTTAGAGTTACAGAGAAGGGGCCAGATTCACAGAGCAATTACGCCAGCGTAACAAGAGATGCACGGCGTAAGTCTAATTGTGCGCGTGCGTTTCGATGCACGGCATTCCCAAAACGAGATACGCAAGAAATCTACTTTTTTTTGTCCAGCGTAATTTTGTTAGACAGGCGCATCCGTCCGTGCAAAACTGCTATTCAAATATGCTAATGAGGGAGTTACGGGAATCCACAAAAGAACGTTGGTGCAGCGCAGGCTACGCGCTGTGCGCAACAGCTAAATGTCCTGTCTAAAATTAGACCATATAAAAGCTGCTCTAAAATTAGACAATTCGTCTACATGTCAGATAAAGCAACACTGTTAGTGAGGAGCTGAGCAGTCACACATGTTGCCCAACAAACTGTATGCCAACATGCCAGTGGCATCCATGCTCATAGCTATACTACTGACTTTAGATGAGCAAAGAAAGAGGAGGGCACCGAGGAGGGCACAGGATTTTTTTTTTGGAAAACTTTTTTTTTTGCTTATATAAACT
This sequence comes from Rana kukunoris, assembly GCA_029574335.1. Taxonomy (NCBI): domain Eukaryota; kingdom Metazoa; phylum Chordata; class Amphibia; order Anura; family Ranidae; genus Rana; species Rana kukunoris. The sequence goes on along the minus strand of CM056050.1, from coordinate 45,832,444 downwards.
TTACTATTTAATCTAATCTAATACAATATTCTTAGCTGATACAAGCCCCTCACTCTTCACTCTTCACTCTTCACGGGAGAGGATATATCACACACGCATAGACATCTATGGCATGAGTGATTCTGAGGTGTCTCGCATCTTTAGATTCACCCCTCATGCCATCATGGAATTAACCACAACCCTTCAGGAGGACATCACCAGCCCAACACATGACACTACCCATGACACCCATGACAGCTACATATACAATCAGAGCCCCATCCCCACAGATTTCGACCAGAACATGTATGGGGACAGCTGGCTGGTTGGTGAGTGACATGGGTGGCAGGCATGACTGCCCCCCCCTGGATGCACACATCACAAGGGGCACATGCACTACTAACATCCTCCTGTCTTTTCCCTTCAAGGTAACTCTGTATATGCACTGGGACCCCATCTCATGACCCCATCTCATGCCAGCTCACATTATGCCTCTTTTGCCTGTTAAACACACACATTAATCATGGCACAATGAGAATGCATGCATGCACACCACTGTGGTCCCTAGCACACACACCCCACATCCTCATCAAATTGGATTGGCACCAGTCCACCATGCAGGACTTGTGAGCAGCAACGCCACGCCAAGGCTCCAATTATGTCACTGTACATTCATACACCATTCACACGGACCTGGGGATCACTTCTCCCTGGTCCTGGGGAACCCTTCTCCACCAAAATTGAGGGTGACACCCCTTTTCCGGCAGGAATGTCACCCCCACATTCAAACAGCATTCACAACCCAAAAAAAAAAATGCCCAGCAAAAACAAAAAATTTCCAGCACAAAAAAAAAAATGCCCAAAAAAAAAAACCAGGCCAAAAAAAAAGGGGAAAAACAAATTAATGCCGTTGACGTGAGCCACGCCTGGGGCACCCACGGCCACGGCCCCGGCTCCTCAGGGGAGACTCATGGGGGAGGGGGTAAACCGGGGAAGGAGGAGCAGCCCCTGGTCTCTGCCCACCTGGCGGCCTGCCCTCCAAGGCCACGGCAATTCTGTCTAGGCCAGCACTCAATGATGCCGTATTGGCCTGGATAGCCTGGGTGAGGGCCTTCACATCCTGCCCAAGGCCTGCTGTTGTAGTCTGCAGGTCGTTTAGGCAGTTTGTAAGAGCCCGGGAGTGGCAGTCCAGGTCTCCAAGTGTATCCTTTATGGAGGACAGGCTCTCCTCCATCCGCCCCAAGGTCTGGCTGACCTCTCCCAGATGGCGGGTCTGAAGGAACTGGTCCTTTCTCAGAGTGGCGGGCAGGAGATCGGCCAGCCCCCTGGTCTTCTGGGTCGCCTTCCTGCCTCCAGCTGATGCTTGTGGCCGGGGAGAAGGGGAGCCCCTTGGGAGGGGAGCCCTGTTGGGGGAGGAGTGGGGGGGGGCTACCCCTTATGGAGGGCTGGCTGCTGCCAGCCAGAGGGGAAGAGTCCTCCAAAAACAAAAGTCCAGTGCCTGACATGGACTCCTTCTCTTCCTCAACCTCCTCCTCTTCAACCTCCTCCTCTTCAACCTCCTCCTCCTCTTCAACCTCCTCCGAGGACTCCGGCCTTGTCGGGGGGTCCTCATCAGGCTGGGATCTTGCGGTCAGCCAAGATGGCCCAGCACCCTCCTGCTCATCTGTGGATGACACAAAACATTCACAGGTTGGAGGATCCACACACTTGCTACATATTCCCTTTCACCCCCTCCCCCACACATGCTACACACCTGATAGGGCCAAAAAACCTTACCTGGCATCACTCCTTCATGACTTGAGTCATAGCCGGGCAGGCCCTCCACTTCTTGCCTATGAAAGGTCTGGGCCACCGCACGCTCCTCCGCTGTCAGCCTAACAGGGCATGGTGGGCCCCCTCCTGTGCCCCTGGCATGGGCTAGCATTTTGGCCAGCTTCTTTTTGACCCGACGCCGGAGGTCATTGATTTTCTTTTCAATTTCCCGACCGTGTCCGGGTCTCCCCCCCCCCCGATGCATTCACCTGGTCAGTAATCTCTCTCCTCCTGGCCGGGGTGGTGTTGGCACTCTCCGGGCCGTGGAGGAAACGCCCATATTTGGAAGTGGCCCGGGCAAGAATTTGTTTCTCCCCAAAAGTGAAATTTAACTTCCTCTTTCTCTCCGTCATACTCAGACAAAAACTCACTCCCAAACAGTCAGCAAAAATCACTCACAAAAACAAGCAGGAAAAATCAAGCAAGAAAACAAGCAGGAAAAATCACGCACAAAAACAAGCAGGAAAAATCACTCACAAAAACAAGCAGGAAAAATCAAGCAAGAAAACAAACGAACAAAAAACTATCAACCAAAAACTCTCACAAGCAGTCACCAAAAATCACTTACAAATATCTTCTAACAAACACAAGATCACACAGTCCACAAATATCACAAAGACAAACCACAACGCAACTAACAACAGAACAAAAGCACCTTGCTGTATAGGGAGGGATACAAAGGGATGTACTTTTGCAGAGGAAGTGCGTTTGTGTCTGTCTATTTATGCTGTCTGCGTAGTTCATGATTTTGCCCTAGTCCACTTCCAATTTCACTGATTGCGCTGTTCCCGAGTTGTGAGCATGCGCACAGAGGTGCTGACATGGTCTGCTTCAAGCGCGCATGCGCGAGCCGGCCGGCCCTTCATTTGCATGGAGTCAGGGCTCATTTCAATGTAACACGCCCACGTCCTTCCCAATTTGGATTACTCTGCCTTGCGCCTCAGAAATAACGTTGCGCAGGCGCTAATTTCTGCGTAAAAGCGACGAGAATAGGGTAATTGCGCCGATACATTGCGCCAGTCTAGCGTAAAGGCGGTGCGCTATGCCGGTCCAATAATGCGCAGATGTACCTGAATCTGGCCCAATTTCTTTTGCTAGAATTATTGCTCTCGCTCTAATGATCGTGGTGATACCTCACATGTGCGATATATAAACTGTTTACATTTGCGGACGCGACTAATGCATGCGTTTTCTTTGGCGCATAAGCTTGCGTGGACAGGAGCGCTTTAGAAAAAAATATTTTCTTATTTATTTATTTTTTTATTTTACACGGTCACTTAAAAAAAATTCTGATTACTATTATTGCACAATAATGGATGTAAACAAGAGATGTAAACATCCTATGTGACAGTAACAGGCATTGACAGGTACTCTTTATGGAGGGATCTGGGGTCTAAAAGACTCCAAACCCCTCCTCTGCAATTCTGCGGTTTTAAATAATTTGGATTTTTTTTAAATTGGCGCCGTTGGCTGCCGAATAACGTTTCTGTCCTGTATTTATTTTAAAAAACGCCGCCTCCTGACATCAGTCTGAGCTCTTTTTGAACTCTGTTAGCACTCTAATGCCGCGTACACACGATCACTTTTTGTGATGAAAAAAAACGACGTTTTAAAAAACGTAATTTAAAATCACTGTGTGTGGGCAAAACGTAGTTTTATGTCTTCAAAAAAACGTCACCACGCTTTGCTAGAGCATTTTGGAAAAACTATGGCGTGTATGCAACGTTGTTTTGGAAAATGAAGTTTGAAAAACGTCGTTTTGTTTCATCACTTGAAACGTCATTTTTTTTCATCACAAAAAGTGATCGTGTGTACGCGGCATTAGCCTAGATTCACACGGCTCTGTAGCAACATTGTGTTTGTGCCGCATTTCCAGTGCATTTTATGGTTGACTGCATCTATGAAAAAGAGACATGTAATTTATAAAACGCACCAAAAATGCAAACACGGTGGGTTTTTGATGCATTTTTTTGCGGCTTTTTATTTATTCAATTCAATGGAAAGCTGATGTTTTGGTGCGGTTTTTAAAAATGCACCAAAGATGCAGCATGCAGGATATTTCAAAATGCACCGCACCCAGTGGTGTGATGAGTCCCAAAGGGATTAAAAGTGTAAAAGAACCCTAAACTTAAAACAAACCTGCAATAATTAGCCAACAGTGCTTGTAGACAGGAATGGTGTGGTCAAGAAACACCCATTTGAATTTTTTATAATTTTATAATTGTTTTCACACAAATAGCACTTTCTTTTGGTAATATTTAATCAACACTGGGTTTCTTATTTTTTTTGCTAAATAAACAAAAAATGACCAACAAGTTAAAAAAATAAAATGTGTTTTTCTTCATTTCTGTTATAAAATTTTGCAAATAAATAATCTTTCTTAATAAATTTAGGCCAAATTCTATTCTGCTACATTTCTTTGGTGAAATTAACCAGTGTACTGCATATTATTTAGTCTCAAAAGAGTATATATTATCCCACGCTATATATTTAATCACACTGAGAATTGTGCGGTCATGCGACGATGCTCCCAAACAAAATTGACGTCCTTTTTTTTTTCACAAATGGAGCTTTCTTTTGGTGATATTTGATCACCTCTGCGGTTTTTATTTTTTGCGTTATAAACAGAGTGACAACTTAAAAAAGTAAAAATAAATAGTTTTACTCTTTGCTATAATACATATCCCTAAAAAATATATAAAAATGAATGTATTTATCAGTTTAGGCCAATATATATTCTTCTACATATTTTTGATAAAATATGCAATAGGCGTATATTGATTGGTTTGCGCAAAAGTTTTAGGGCCAGATTAAGGAAAGAGATAAGACGGCTTATCTCCAGATAAGCCGTCTTATTTCTGCGTCCTCCTATCTATGCGACTGATTCATAGAATCAGTAACGCATAGATTTCCATTGGATCCAACTGGCATAAGTCTTACGCCGTTGAATCTTATTTTCATATTTTAGGCTGGAAAAGCAGAAACAATTGGGATTTTGAGTGAGGTCATGGCCAAAAAGGGAGCATGTACCTCCGTCCCGGTTTGGTGAAAAAATAATAAAAAATAAATGAACAGGGAATTGGAAAACTTATGCCACGTACACACGGTCGTTTTTTGCGATGAAAAAAAACGTCCAGGGTGACTAACTGGGCAATGTGAGGCTTGAACCGAGAGGTGGGTACATCCGAGTCATCGAGCTGGGCAGCAGACGAAGGCTCCGGGTCGTCGAGCTGGGCAGCGGACAAAGGCTCCGGGTCGTCGAGCTGGGCAGCGGGCTCCGGGTCATCGAGCTGGGCAGCGGGCTCCGGGTCATCGGGCTGGCAGACTGGCACGGGAACAGCAGGCTGGCAGACTGGCACAGGAACAGCAGACTGGCACAGGAACAGCAGACTGGCAGACTGGCACAGGAACAGCAGGCTGGCAAGCGGACTGGAAGTCATCAACCTGGGCAGCAGACTGGAAGTCATCAACCTGGGCAGCAGACTGGAAGTCATCAACCTGGGCAGCAGACTGGAAGTCATCAACCTGGGCAGCAGACTGGAAGTCATCAACCTGGGCAGCAGACTGGAAGTCATCAACCTGGGCAGCAGACTGGAAGTCATCAACCTGGGCAGCAGACTGGAAGTCATCAACCTGGGCAGCAGACTGGAAGTCATCAACCTGGGCAGCAGACTGGAAGTCATCAACCTGGGCAGCAGACTGGAAGTCATCAACCTGGGCAGCAGACTGGAAGTCATCAACCTGGGCAGCAGACTGGAAGTCATCAACCTGGGCAGCAGACTGGAAGTCATCAACCTGGGCAGCAGACTGGAAGTCATCAACCTGGGCAGCAGACTGGAAGTCATCAACCTGGGCAGCAGACTGGAAGTCATCAACCTGGGCAGCAGACTGGAAGTCATCAACCTGGGCAGCAGACTGGAAGTCATCAACCTGGGCAGCAGACTGGAAGTCATCAACCTGGGCAGCAGACTGGAAGTCATCAACCTGGGCAGCGGACTGGAAGTCATCAACCTGGGCAGCGGACTGGAAGTCATCAACCTGGGCAGCGGACTGGAAGTCATCAACCAGGGCAGCGGACTGGAAGTCATCAACCTGGGCAGCGGACTGGAAGTCATCAAGCTGGGCAGCGGACTGGAAGTCATCAAGCTGGGCAGCGGACTGGAAGTCACCAAGCTGGGCAGCGGACTGGAAGTCACCAAGCTGGGCAGCGGACTGGAAGTCACCAAGCCTGGGCAGCGGACTGGAAGTCACCAACCTGGGCAGCGGACTGGAAGTCACCAACCTGGGCAGCGGACTGGAAGTCACCAACCTGGGCAGCGGACTGGAAGTCACCAACCTGGGCAGCGGACTGGAAGTCATCAAGCTGGGCAGCGGACTGGAAGTCATCAAGCTGGGCAGCGGACTGGAAGTCATCAAGCTGGGCAGCGGACTGGAAGTCATCAAGCTGGGCAGCGGACTGGAAGTCACCAAGCTGGGCAGCGGACTGGAAGTCACCAAGCGGGGCAGCGGACTGGAAGTCACCAAGCGGGTCAGCGGACTGGAAGTCACCAAGCGGGTCAGCGGACTGGAAGTCATCAAGCGGGGCAGCGGACTGGAAGTCATCAAGCTGGGCAGCGGACTGGAAGTCATCAAGCTGGGCAGCGGACTGGAAGTCATCAAGCTGGGCAGCGGACTGGAAGTCATCAAGCTGGGCAGCGGACTGGAAGTCATCAAGCTGGGCAGCGGACTGGAAGTCATCAAGCTGGGCAGCGGACTGGAAGTCATCAAGCTGGGCAGCGGACTGGAAGTCATCAAGCTGGGCAGCAGACTGGAAGTCATCAAGCTGGGCAGCAGACTGGAAGTCATCGGACTGGCAAGCTGGCACAGGAACATCAGGTTGGCAGGCTGGCACAGGAACATCAGGTTGGCAGGCTGGCACAGGAACACCAGGGTGGCAGGCTGGCACAGGAACACCAGGGTGGCAGGCTGGCACAGGAACACCAGGGTGGCAGGCTGGCACAGGAACACCAGGGTGGCAGGCTGGCACAGGAACAGATGGCACTGGAACGGGTTGAGCAGAGGGCACTGGGACAGGTTGAGCAGAGGGCACTGGGACAGGTTGAGCAGAGGGCACTGGGACAGGTTGAGCAGAGGGCACTGGGACAGGCTGGGTAACTGGCACGATGGTATGGGTTGGGAAGTACTTCCGTTTCTTTTTAGATTTAGACACTGCAGGTTTACTAACAGAAGTGATGTATGAAGAGGATGGAATAAAGTAGGAGGAAGGATTGGAATATGGCAGAGACACAGGGATGGTGACTGGAGGAGGTTTTTGTGGAGGAGTTACAGGTGGATTAAAGGCAGGGTAGGTACAATTAGTAGAAACTGGGTAGTAATACTTGGTAGGAAGCGGAATTAACTGGGCTATAGCTGAGGTTGTCATTGGCAATGGACGGCTAGATCCTTGGGAAGGTAAATGGTTAATGGCAGGGCTGGGATGCAGTGGCTTGGCTGGGATCAGGAGATCTGACCATGCCTGCAGCACAGGTTGAACAAAGGCTGGTTCACACACACACCTTGTTTAATCAAGGACTGCACTGAACTAATGCAGTCAGATAACTTCTGCTGGGAACAAGAGCAATAGTGTTCATCAAAGGAGGCTGGATCATCCTCCATCAACCATACCAGGGATTCAACTTGGTCAGGACTGAAGGGGGGAGAGAAGTCGTCACCACCATCAGGAATAACAGACGGAGCCAATTCAACACATAACTGAATCAGTGAGTGAATATCGTCAAAAGACATATAACCCCAATCCACCAAAGAATGAGCTGATCGGATGGTTTCCATCAGCTGATCCCTTGTCCACCCCTCAAAAACCTGGCGACAATACTCCCTATCCTCCCCAGCCAGTAGGGAAAAGTAACAGATTTCATTGAAATCCATGCTTCAGAAAAACGCACAACAACAGGGTGGTTCCTTAAATGCAAGCACGTCTGGTCTGGGATGGCCCTGGTATACTGTCAGTGATTAGAAATAGACCAGTACTGTGTGATTGCAAAAGAGGAATCCAAACAGATATAGGTAAAAAGGGCGATTTATTTAAGAAGAGGGGGTAACACCCCACCACCTTCAACAAGCTCAGTGCAACAAACAAAGATCCACAGTGACAAAATAACACTAAAGACAATATGTATAGCAAGGGGAATACCGGAATCATAAACAGGCTAGGCCGAGGTCATACACAGGGAATCAGGAAGTAGCTGCGGATGGGGAATGAACAGGAAGGGAAGGTCCAGGAGAGGGATCAGGTCAGGATGGGTCAGATCGGATCAGAAGTCCAGGAAGGAGACAACAGGTACAGGGTCCAGATAACAGGCTCAGGGTCGGGTTGATAGACGGATACCAGGGCAAGTTCTGTTTGAACCTGCAGGGTTTAAATAGGGCGTGTTGATTGTGTTCAGGTCACACCTGAACGTAGCAAGGGCCAGGTGCTCCACACTGCCAGGGTCCATCCGCTGGTTGAGGTCAGTACTGCGTCCCAAAGGTGATATACCAGCAGGGGGAAGTTCCCCTGACAGCTCCGAACTGCCAGGAGACCCCTGCTGGTGGGACGCAGCACTGCAAGAAAGAATATAAATAGCACCAGCGGATGGAACCTTTCCTGACAGTCGTGGGCCATAGAACCAGAGAATCCACCGGTAGTGTCAGGCAAGGGAACTGAGGGGGCGTGTGCCAGCAACGCGCACCCCCATATAGCCCCCTGGGTGTTTGAGAGCCTATCCATAATGGCTGGGGCCCAAAAAGGAACGATATATATGGCAACCGTAGTGTGTGGGCTTCTATAAGAGATAATCGTAATAATAGTATAGGTAAAAATTTTTGTATGCAACTCCATAATCTACAGAATATAGTAAATTCATGTTAGAAATATAGAGATTCAATATTATAAAGTAGTATGATATACCATAACAAAAAGAAGCTCCAATAACTGGGTATTGTATAAGTCCAGGTAGAGTGAAATTACCTTGTGTAGGAACATAGGTGTGGGCTGCTAAGGAATGGTTGTTCAGGGACTGTGAACCAAGCGTGGGGCCAGCACAGGGTAAACTGATGTAGGGACGGTCCGAGCACAAACCCCCAACGTCACGCTGCGTGCAACGAGGTAGGCGGGCGTCCCCACCTGAGCGTCATTGGACACTCGGCGGTTGGCGCCAAACCAGCCTAATGAGATGCACGCGGATCGAAAAACGCCGCCCACACAGTGGAGACCTGGGATGGCCTCCACACGTGTGGATGAGTGGGCGTGACTTCGATGTGCAGCGCGAGGCACCCGCCCAGCCCAATGACAGAGGGGAAGGGGGGTGACCAACGGTGCACATCGCAGTTCCCAAGACAAGCAAAAACCCGGATGGACATTCTGCCCACAATAGCACAGCAAATAACAGTGGCCATAGAGTCTGCAAGGCAGGACTGGTTGAAAACATCTTAAAGGATAGTATAAAATAGAACCTCAATTCATGCCAGCAAAAGAAGGGAGTATGATTTGGAAAAGAGATTAAGTTAAACCAATGTGTAGAAGTATCTTTGCAGTAGAAAATTGTGTCATTAAACATATTGCATGTGTTACTGATAATTGATATATAGGTATAACAAAACTGCGTACTCCCATCCCTGGGTTATTGGAAAAGCAGAAACAATTGGGATTTTGAGTGAGGTCATGGCCAAAAAGGGAGCATGTACCTCCGTCCCGGTTTGGTGAAAAAATAATAAAAAATAAATGAACAGGGAATTGGAAAACTATTTTTTATTATATTTTAGGCAGGACGCTAGGTGGCGTTCCCGTCTAAAATATGCAAATGAGCGTATACGCCAATTCCCGAACGCGCGCCTGGCCGGCGTATCAGTTTACGTTGTTTACGTTAGGCTTATGCCTGGCCTAAAGTTATCCCTGCTATATGAGGCGCAGGCAATGTTAAGTATGGACGTCGGGACAGACGTCGTTTACGTCGTTTGCGTAAGTCGATTCAGAATGGGGCTGGCCGTACGTTACGTTCACGTCGCTTACAATTTGCAACGTGATTTGGTGCATGCGCACTTGAAAACTTTTATGATCACCAGTTAGGTTTTCTCTCTTTTCCTAAATATTGTTTTGTTGCTACACTTCCTCCCCGCACTTCATCTCATCCCCACCCCCTTCCCCCCCTTACAGCGCAGCACTACCCCCTTCCTTTTACTTTTATTTGCTTTGGTCGATACACCATTTAGTGCAGCAGCTGTACCCACCTACCTTCCTTCCCCGTTCCCCCCCATTTGTGGTAAGCACGGTAATATTCACCCCATTTTTTTCAGTACATATGGACATATGCCGCATACACACGACCATTTTTAATGGTCTAGAAAAAAAACGCTTTTTTCAGCCCGATTGTTCAGCCTGCCTTGCCTACACACGATCGTGAAAAAAAAAATGCTCTAGCAAAGCGTGGGGCAACACGTACGACGCGTACACGTACGGCGCTATAAAGGGGAAGTTCCATTTGGATGGCGCCACCCTTGGGGCTGCTTTTGCTGATTCGCGCTTTTTAGTCTTCATGCTTTTCAGTCTGTTACAGCGTGATGAATGTGCTATCTCTATTACAAATGCTAGTTTTACCAGATCCAGCACCCCCGTCTCTTAACTTGCTTCTGAGTATGCGCGTTATTTTCACGTCGTTAAAGACTACACAGGGCCATTTTTTACGACGTTAAAAACGACAACGTTAAAAACGGCGCAAACATTTAGAGCATGTTCTAAATTTTTAATGGCCATTTTTAACGTCGCGAAAAATGCTATGAAGCCCACACACGATCGTTTTTAATGACATAAAAAAAATATGTAATTTTTAACATCGCGAAAACGGTCATGTGTAGGTGGCAATAGGCTTTCTAAGGTCACCATGGACTACTGTACATGATTCTTAGGAAACCTTACCCATGCTGATCTTGCTGTTAAAGCAGGGCCGTCTTAATAGCATCTTGGGCCCCTGGGCAAAGTAATGCTCTGGGGCCCCTACAATGATGACAGTGCAGGTAAACGGACATCAAGTAGGTACGAGGCAGACTGCCTTCCCTGTGTATCTATCACTCTCAGTGCTATCATGGGGCCCCCAATTTCTGGGCGGCGTGGGCTCAAGGACCAGATGATTGGGGCAAAATGCAGGGGCCCCCATGCATCTGGGACCCCTGGGCAGTGCCCAGGTGTGCCCTCTCATTAAGACTGCCCTATGTCCGCTTCCCCACTTCTGCACAGTATTGTTAGTGAGGAGTGTGGGGTGGAGCAAGATGGCGGCGATGAAACGTCACTTCCTGACGAGACAGACGCCGGGTGTACCAAGATGGCCGCCGCTCCGGAGCTAGGCCGAAGCCGGGGACTCTCCTATAGCCGCACCCGAAAATCGTGGGTCACCCACAGGGCTGCTGTTAGAAATCACGGGGCCCCGTACAGCCTACCTGACAGGGCCCCCCTTAAAAAATATCAAAACAATATTTTTGCTAACAATACACCACAAAAATCATTATTAGCATACACAAACACAACAAAACATATAAACTTACATGGGAACAAAAGGGTACAGTGTGGGGGGAGCGGGCAGGATGGCACAGTACAGGGGGACCAGGAGGGTACAGTACAAGGGAGGGTAGGAGGACACAGTACAGGGGGGGCAGGAGGGTACAGTACAAAGGAGGGCACAGTACAGGGGGGCCAGGAGGGTACAGTACAAGGGAGGGCACAGTACAGCAGTTAGGAGGGTACATTACATGGGGGCACAGTAGGAGAGGGACAGTAACGTACAGTACGGGCAGGAGGGCACAGTATGGTGGGGTTAGGAGGATACAGTACACAGGGAGCAGGAGGGTACAGTACAGGGGGAGGGTAAGTGGACATTGTACAGGGGGAAAGAGGCTACAGTATAGGTGCAGTAATGTAGAATACAGATATGATGTCCTGAAGCAGAGCTGTGCAGGGAAGTTGATGTCACACATCCTATCTATTCTGGCAGACTGTCACTGGGCTACATATACAACAGGAATGACAATTCCCCTCTTCCTTTCTGGCTCTCTTCTGGTGCTTTGCAGGGGTTAAAGAAGGATCTGAGGTGGAGCATCATACTACTGCTGCTTGTGCGGGTGCGATGTGTACTGCGCCAATCACATGGGATGAATAGGAGAAGAGGGTTAGCAGGGATTGGCACAGTACACATCCCACCCCCACAAGCAGCAGTAGTAGTAAGATGCTCCACCTCAGGGTTCTTCCTTAAGCCCTGAAAAAAATGTGGTGGGGATGAGAACCATGAGGTAGGGGAGAAAGAGGAAGGGAGGTAAAAGTGGGGTGGGTATGAGATGAGGGATGGGTAGAGAAGAACTGGAATGAGCCTGAGGGGATCCTGGTCTGTATAGGGATAAAAAATGAGGATTTGTGCTGGCAGGGGGGAAGGAAGGGCAGATAGATGGCTGTCAAGGGGACTGGAGAGGGATAATCAGAGATGGGCATGGGGGCATACTCTCAGCTGCTAGTAAATAGCCATAGTATAAAAAAAAGTAAATGGGCTGTTTGTCAGGGAGGGGAGAGGGAGTGATCTCCATTGCCTATTAAAAAGACAGTGTTGGTGGTGTGCAGGGTGGGGGATTCCCGCCATTTGTAATGTTTATAGATACAGTGTACAGGACAGGGAGGGAGGGGGAGTGAGAGATAACAACCATCTGAGAGGAGCAGTATGACAGGCAAAGATGAATGGATTTGTGTGAGGATAACAGGGAGGAGCAGGATGGGATAGTGGCTGAGGCAGGGTGGAATATGCTAGGGAGAGAGAGCATTGTAGACATCAGAAAAAAGAGATACCAGAACTGACCTGTACTGTAGGAAAAGAGACAGCCAAAGTAAGGAGAACTGTTGCCACTGCCTGAAACTACGGAGAGGAAACTTCAAAGCCCCGGCCCCCCCCCCCCCATGCACCTCGGACCCCTGGGCAGTTCACAGAAGTGCCTGCCTGTGCATTAAGACAGGCAAGCTCTCCCCCCGCTTTGTGTCCTGATGAATCCGCCTGCTTTCTGGGCAGCGCTGGGGGGAGACCAGGCATCTATGGGAGGATCACATGGGGCCCAGACAGGGAGGCAGATTGGTGCGCTGTGACAGTTACAGAAACACTGCCGTGTATTTCTCCCTCCAGCAACTGAAAGCCGACAGGAGGGAGAGACACACACGGCATTGTTTCTGTAACGGTCACAGCGCACCGATCTGTCTCCCTGTCCGGGCCCCATGTGTTCTCGGGCCCCCTACTGGAGGGCTGGTGGTCCCTCCCTATCAGCGGCCCTGGTCACCCAGCCTGGAGATCGCGGGGGGGGGAGATGAAGGGTTGTACTTACTTTTGTGACATGCTGTATGTGATCTCCCGCACACAGAGGGGTGTACTTACTTTTGTGAGATGCTGTATATATTTATTGTGGTCTATAAGTCAATATTGTCCCATGATTGGGGAGCCATTGAAAGTAACGGGATCACAAGTGTGTCACACGTTTCGCGGCAATTCGGGAAATTGCGGTAATTCCGCCCGCGATCCGGAACACCTAGGTGTGATCGCAGCCAAAGCTAAGCGTCTTCTATCAGTTGCTGGGTTCTCCTTCTATAGATTCTGGGGGAACGTTTTCTTCCTCAAACATTCCACACGTTCTCTTCATTCTTTATTCCACCGCTAATCTATACTCCGCATTGACCTTGTATATCGCTTTTCTCTCTGAGGACTCCAAGTATTGGAGATGGCGTTGGCCAGGAATCGAACCTGGGTCAGCTGCTTAGAAGGCAGCTATGCTTACCACTACACCACCAACGCAAAAGCAGCATGTCTTTGTAGTGTGGGAGAAAACCGGAGTACCCGGAGGAAAGCCACAAAAGCACAGGGAGAACATGCAAACTCCATGCAGATAGTGTCCTGGTCAGAATCTGAAACAAGGACCCCAGTGCTGCAAGGCTTACCACTAAGCCTCTGTGCTGCCCATATGCGGCCTCTATTCTCTAAGGCCCGCCCCCGCTGAGCAGGGTAAATCACTTATGTTTACTCAAGTGCCTTCAGAAGAAATCCAAACTTCTCCTAAACTACAATCTATAACACTCCTGTAATAAAACACCCCAAATAACAAAGAGGGGTTCAGTGTTCCCCAAATTAGCAACACAATGGAGCTAAATATTACATTCACCCTTAGGTCTCATTCACTTGGGGGGTATGAATCCGTACCCCATGGGAGGGCCGTGTTTACCGGAATGGGGATGCACAGGTGTTCCCAACATCCCGTGTAGGCAGTCCCATTGCTATCAACTGGGGTGCAGTGACTGTACCCAATGTGACATCGGTGTGGGTGCCGTTGCACGGCTCCGAACGCACCCAGGGTGCGTCCGCACATCTGCACCCACATAGATGTCCTTTTTGGGGTTAAAGCAGCCCCCACACTGGGTACAGATTCATACACCCCGTGTGAGTGAGGCCTCGGACTTCTCCATGAAGGACCTCACTGGCGGGAATAGTTCTCATTTCTCCAGCAAAGAAAGCCTAAAGAAAGCTGGAAAGACTTCTCCGACCTCTGAAGACAAAAAGAGTTCCAACCTCCACTTATAGCCAGACCAACACACGCCTCAAAAACATATCGGCCTCCAACCTCCCCTTAGCCGGTCCAACACACGCCTCAAAAATATACCAGCCTCCAACCTCCCCTAATAGCCGGTCCAACACACGCCTCAAAAATATACCAGTCTTCAACCTCCTCTTTTAGCCAGTCCAACATATGCCTAAAAAACATACCGGCCTTCAACCTCTTCTTATAGCCGGTCTACCACACGCCTTAAAAACATACCGGCCTCCAACCTCCCCTTAGCCGGTCCAACACACGCCTCAAAAACATACCGGCCTTCAACCTCCTCTTATAGCCGGTCCAACACACGCCTTAAAAACATACCGGCCTTCAAACTTCACAACATAATCAATTTCTTTATGCCGATTGACAATACATAGATCAAACATATCACCTGTATAAACGTGCTTGAGATGTTGGTGGTAAACAGCCTGCTAGGCCCGGGGGGAACCAAACCGAGTCCTCCAAAAGCCGCCTCATATGCAAAAGTTGCCAAGAGTGTAAATGTAGACATTATGCTTTAAGGTTAATCAAAAATATCACATTCTAAAGGGAAAGGTAGAACAAGGGGGAAAGGAAAATGGAAGGGGCAGAGAGGGAGGAAAGTAGGGGGGATGGAAGGTTGCGGGTAGGGAAGGTGTGGGGGTCCCCTCAAACCCTCACCCCCTTTTTCTTCCCCCAACCTTCCCTTCTCCCCCCTTTCCTCCCTCTCTCCCTCTTCCATACTCCCCCTTTGTTCTACCTTTCCCTTTAGAGTGTTATATTTTTGATTAACCTTAAAGCTTAATGTCTACATTTACACTCTTGGCAACTTTTGGAGGGCTTGGTTCGTTTCCCCTCGGGCCTAGCATTTCAGACACTTTTTTACAGGTGATTATGTTTGGGCGATGTATTGTCTAACCTTAAAGCTTCTGCAGTAGCTACAGAAAGGTAAATAGAGGGCTGATGGGAAGACCCTCCGGTTACTGAAGTGGCAGCCGCCACCAGTGTAGGGACCTGTGTTGGTACTTCCGTACCTGGCCCCTGGGAGGGTCCCTCAAACTTTTTGTTGAGTCTTCTTCTAGGAACAGCCAATTGTCTTATTTGTCCAGGTACGTTGATAGTTGGTGATTCAGAAGCTGCTTATGAGAATCTTTTAGGAGATTGATGAAGTAGTGGATTCCTGTCATGATGGCTTGAAATGAAGATCCTCTCTCTCAAATTCACTAGCAAATTGTCTTCTTCTCATCGCCTAGTTTAAATTTTCTTCCAACATTTTAGCCATCTTCCTTCCCAAAAAAAATGCATCCCTTTCATTTAACTGCAATCCGTCACTACTATAATGATGGTAACGGCCTGAAAAGTCAGTCCAGTTTGCCATGAAGCCAAACCCCTCCTCCCTGCACCAGTTCCTCAGCCACTTGTTAAGTACCATAAGCTCTTGCTGTCTCTGTGGTGTGACTCGAGGTGCAGGCAGTATTTCAGAAAATATTGCCTTGGCAGACCTTTTCTTCAATATGGCCCCCAAGTCCCTGAAATCATTTTGTAGGGCACTCCATCTTTCTATAACTTTGTCATTGGTACCGATATATACCATGACAACTGGGTCCTTTCCAGCGCCATCCAATAATCTGTCCATGCAATCTGCAATGTTCCGAACCCGAGCGCCCAGTAAACAACATACTGTTTGGCGATAATGGTCTTTGTAACGGATTGCCCTCTGTATTCTTCCAATAACTGAATCCCCTACCACTAGTATGTGCCTATCCTTTCTGGTAACCTTGCCGTCACATGCTGGTGAAGCCTCCGTGTGGCTGTCACATGCTGGTGAAGCCTCCGTGTGGCCGTCACATGCTGTTGAAGCCTGCGTGTGGCCGTCACATGCTGGTGAAGCCTCTGTGTGGCCGTCACATGCTGGTAAAGCCTCTGTGTGGCCGTCACATGCTGGTGAAGCCTCTGTGTGGCCGTCACATGCTGGTGAAGCCTCTGTGTGGCCGTCACATGCTGATGAAGTCTCTGTGTGGCCGTCACATGCTGGTGAATCCTCTGTGTGGCCGTCACATGCTGGTGAAGCCTCCGTGTGGGCGTCCCATGCTGGTGAAGCCTCCGTGTGGGCGTCCCATGCTGGTGAAGCCTCTGTGTGGCCGTCACATGCTGGTGAAGCCTCCGTGTGGCCGTCACATGCTGGTGAAGCCTCTGTGTGGCCGCCACATGCTGGTGAAGCCTCTGTGGTAACGCTACAATCTGCTGGAGTCTTGGTGGGAAAGTTACGTTCTGCCCGAGTCTCAACAGAATCGTTGCATGCTGAAGGAGTCTTCATCTGAATGACACGTGGTTGATTTAAAGAAATTCCCAACTTTTGGGCTATTTTCTTTGCCAACAGAGTGGCACCCTGTTCATTTAAGTGCAGTCCATCCCTGCTGTAGAGCAAGTAACCAATTGAAAAGTCAGTCCAGGTCTCCATTAAGCCAAACCCTTCCTTCCTGCACCAGTTCTTCAGCCACCGGCTAAGCTCCCTAAACTCCTGCTGCCTCCTTGGTGCGGCTCGAGGTACAGGCAGTATTTCTGAAAATACTGCCTTGGAGGTTCTTTTCTTCAGTATAGCTCCTAAGTCCCTGAAATCATTTTGTAGGGAGCTCCATTTTCTTCTAATGTTGTCGTTGGTTCCAATATGTACCATGACAGCTGGGTCCTCCCCAGACGCATCCAACAATCCATCCATCCAATCTGCTATGTCCCGAACTTGTGCGACCCGGAAACAATATACTGTTCGTCGATCACCATCATTCTGACAGATTGCCCTTTCTGTCCCTCTAATGACAGAATCCCCTACCACCAGGATCTGCCTATCCTTTTCTGTAAGCGTGCCCTTGTCTTCATGGTAGGAGATATTCCCATGGCTGTCCTGTTGTTTTGTTGTGTTCTCAACATGTACGTCACATTGTGCTGGAGTCTCAACATGAATGTAACATTCAGGTGGTGTCTCCATGTGAACATCACATGCTGGTGAAGTCTCTGTTTGAACCTCACATGCTGGTGAAGTCTCCGTTTGAACCTCACATGCTGGTGAAGTCTCCGTTTGAACCTCACATGCTGGTGAAGTCTCCGTTTGAACCTAACATGCTGGTGAAGTCTCCGTTTGAACCTCACATGCTGGTGAAGTCTCCGTTTGAACCTCACATGCTGGTGAAGTCTCCGTTTGAACCTCGCATGCTGGTGAAGTCTCCTCATGAACGTCGCATGCTGGTGAAGCCTCCATGTGAACTTCACATGCTGGTGAAGCCTCCTCGTGAACGTCACATGCTGGTGAAGCCTCCTCGTGAACGTCACATGCTGGTGAAGCCTCCTCGTGAAAGTCACATGCTGGTGAAGCCTCCTCGTGAACGTCACATGCTGGTGAAGCCTCCTCGTGAACGTCACATGCTGGTGAAGCCTCCTCGTGAACGTCATATGCTGGTGAAGCCTCCTCGTGAACGTCATATGCTGGTGAAGCCTCCTCGTGAAAGTCACATGCTGGTGAAGCCTCCTCGTGAACGTCACATGCTGGTGAAGCCTCCTCGTGAACGTCACATGCTGGTGAAGCCTCCTCGTGAACGTCACATGCTGGTGAAGCCTCCGTGTGAATGTCACATGCTGGTGAAGCCTCCGCGTGAACGTCATTTGCTGGTGAAGCCTCCATGTAGCGTTCATATTCTGTCTCGCTCACTAGGGCAGTCCTGCCTTGTGAGCTGTCTCTGCCGTTAATACTGTGTACATCTGTAATAAAAAAAGAATAATCAGGTTTAGCACTTTCACCTACATTATATATACTGTATATATATATATATATATATATATATATATATATATATATATATATAAATATTTTTATACATCAAATTAGACAGAGAAAAGTTCAAAATTCCAATGCTAGGGACAATAAATAAACCAGACATGACAGGGACTCAGGGATCACTAATGGTGACCTTCCTATAAAAATTCTGGTTGCCTGGCAGTTATGCCGACCCACTAAAATGAATAGAGTCAGAAAGGGAACTGATTCTTAATTTTCATGTGCGGGGGAGTAATCTGCAGTGCTTCTGTTTCTTATTATTAAACACCCAGCCTCTATGGGGGCAGGGGAAGGGGGTGACCTCTGATCAATATCCATTTCCATTGCTATACATGTGTTAATGTGGACTGCAATAAAGATGTTTTTATAACAAAATATTTTTTTTGCGTGTTTTGGCACCATTAAAATGTTTGTAATCCCCAAAAAGTAAATAAAGATCCTGTTCCTTTAAAGCCTGTTATAGTGCTTGTGCTGTGTATGAAATATCTGGCTGATCCTACCAGTTTCTACCCTCCCCCTCTCTGCACTGACTCCCATGTGTCAAGGCTGCAGAGTCCTGACACCAGAGTCAGTACATGTCTCCATCATACGCTGCTATCTGCAGCTCTCCCTGTGTCTCCTCCCCCTCCTCCCCTTCCTGTACAAGTCTCCATCATACGCTTCTATCTGCAGCTCTGCCTGTGTCTCCTCCCCCTTCCTGTACATGTTTCCATCATACGCTTCTATCTGAAGCTCTCCCTGTGTCTCCTCCCCCTCACCCTCCATGTACATGTCTCCATTATATGCTACTATCTGTAGCTCTCCCTGTGTCTCATCCCCCTCCCTGTATATGTCTCCATCATACTTTACTATTTGCAGCTTTCCCGGTGTCTCCAGGGATGTATTCTGGCCTAGGCCAACAAGGCCCAGGCCTAGGGCGGCACTTTGTGGGGGGCGGCCCTCTGTCCTCTTCCCATGGCGTCCCTCTCTCCTCCTCCCATGGCGTCCCTCTCTCCTCCTCCCAGGGCGTCCCTCTCTCCTCCTCCCAGGGCGTCCCTCTGTCCTTCTCCCAGGGCGTCCCTCTGTCCTTCTCCCAGGGCGTCCCTCTGTCCTTCTCCCAGGGCGTCCCTCTGTCCTTCTCCCAGGGCGTCCCTCTGTCCTTCTCCCAGTGCGTCCCTCTGTCCTTCTCCCAGGGCGTCCCTCGGTCCTTCTCCCAGGGCGTCCCTCGGTCCTTCTCCCAGGGCGTCCCTCTGTCCTCTTCCCATGAATATGACAGGGATGTGGCTTTGACAGGAAGGGGTGGGTCATATTTAAATTAGAGGGTGCGCAAGTTTAGTCAGGCCTAGGGCAGCACAAAACCTAAATACACCTCTGGGTGTCTCCCTACCCTCCCACTCCCTGTCTGTCATCTCTCACTATCCCTGATCTGTTCACATCACCCCCTCACCCTCTGTCACATAAAAAGCTGCATCCTAGTGCCTGTGCTCTATAGACAAAAAAAACAACCTTTCTACTTGTATTACAATGTATCCATCTTGGCCTCTGTTTAATCATCAACTGCCATAACGCCGCACATGTGATCCATTATGACAGTTTGATTTGAGAGCACAATAAGGCCTCTTTCACACGGAGCAGTCTGTTTTTCGGTCCGCTCCGTGTGTGTCCGTCGGCTCAGCGGGGGGTCCCGCTCAGCTGTCGGCGGACAGGGCGGACCCCGCACACTGTGCAGGGACCGCCCTGTCTCTCCTCCGCTATCCCCTATGGGGAATCGGATGGAAACGGACCGTCTGTCCGTTTGCATCCGATCCGATCCACCGGACGGAAGAAAAATAGGGTTTTCTTCCGTCCGCAAAACGGCTCCAGGCGGACGCGGACAGTAGGCGGACGTTAGCGGATGCGTCATCCGCTAACGGATCCGCTCCCATAGGGACACATTTACAAGTCCGTAAACGGACTTGTAATTAGCGGACCGTTCGTCCGCTCATGTGAAAGGGGCCTAAATGTGACATTTGGCATTCCCAGCATGCCGGGAATAGAACTGTTTTTTTTAAACTGTTAAATCTATGGCTTTCCTTCTGCTTTAAACCAGTTGAAACCGGTTCTTTTTTGAATAAGGGCCCTTTCACACTGGTGCGTTTTTGCTGCATTTTCGCGGTAAAAATAGCGCTATTAAAACGCTCATAAAACGCTCCCCATGCCCCTCTCCATTAATTAATTAAAAAACGCGGTAAAAACCCTGTTAAAACGCGATAAAATGCGGTAAAATCGCGGTGTTTAATCGCGGCAAAACACTGCGATTTTTACTGTGATTTTACCACGTTTTACAGCGTTTTTAATTAATTTCAATGGAGAGGGGCATGGGGGGCGTTTCAATAGCGCTATTTTTACCGCTAAACGCAGCAAAAACGCGGGCAAAGCGCACCAGTGTGAAAGGGCCCTAACACACTGGCACTGGGATGCAGCTTTGTATCTGACAGAGGGGAGGATATAAAGATCAGATAGAGGCTTAATAATCACTTTAATATCTCCTTCTGTTCTAAAATTCTATGAAAATAAATCATTTTGGGGTGAAGGAGACTTTGATCGATGAGTGGAGGTGACTTATCCATTTTGTATCGATCACTATCCATAGTACTTACCACTCTCGGTGTCTGTATCCCGGTGATGTCCATTGGCTTTACAGCCGGATCCGAAACATCCAACAACGGCTCGGTAACAGCCGCGTACAAACGCTCGGGTCCTCTTCATTTTGGAGGGCTTTTTGGGGGTATCTGCAGGCTGGTCATTGATACCTCCTTCCATAGCTGCCCTTCCTTCCTGCACCAGTTCTTCAGCCACCTTTTAAAATGTTCAGCTAATGATGGGACTTCTTCAACTTTTTTTTCTACTATTCATACTTTTTACAATATTAAGCTTTTTAAAACTTTTTTTTGTTTTTTTTAACATTGAAGTCAATGAGAGCATGTGGGTCCAGTTTTTGATGGGGCCATAGGATGGGGGCAATTTTGATGGTGCAGTTTTTGATGTGGGAATAGGATCGGGGCCAGTTTTTGATGGTAGTTTGATGGGAGAAATTTGATGGGGCAGTTTTGATAGGGGAAATATGATGGAAGCATTTTGATGAAAGCAGTTTTGATGGTAGAAATTTTATGGGGCAATTTTATGGGGCAGCTCCTGCAAAAGCTAATGACTTTTAAAAAGATGCTAATTAGAGGGATTGCTGATTCTCACTTTCACTTTCTTACGGATTTAAGCTATTCATCCAGTTAGCTTTAGCAATTCATCTATTCAGCATTCCCACGCATTTTCTGCAGGAAATGCATTTTCGAGTTGTTATTGTTGTTTTTGTTATTATTATACATTTATATCGCTCTGACATATACCACAGTGTTGTACAGAGATCACTGACCAAATCACATCAGTCTCTGTACAGAGGAGCTTACACTCTAATGCCCCCTCCCCCCACAGTCACATCAGTCTCTGTACAGAGGAGCTTACATTTTAATGTCCCCTCCCCCCACAGTCACATCAGTCTCTGTACAGAGGAGCTTACATTCTAATGTCCCCTCCCCCAGTCGCACCCTATTATACATTTATGTAGCTCTGACATATACCGCAGTGTTGTACAGAGATCACTGAGCCAGTTACCTCAGTCTCTGTACAGAGGAGATTACATTCTAATGTCCCCTCCCCCCACAGTCGCACACTATTATTATTATTATTATTAGTGGGAATGCTCTCCAACATTGCCAGTATTTTTGTTTGTTTTTTGTTTTTCCGTATGTTTTTTTGGCTCTGCGTAACTTCTGCATACTTTCAGCTATTAAAACTATTCAACTTTTTAAAATGTTCAACTCTTTCAGCTAATGGTGGGACTTCTTCAATTTTTTATTTTTTTTGTACTATTTATACTTTTTAAAACATTAAGATTTTTAACACTTTTTTTTACTTTTTTATTTTATTTTATTTTTTACATTGAAGTCAATGAGAGCCTGCTTCAAATCCTTACTACTGATCGCAGTATAAATGTGAATAGCGCCAAAAATGTGTCAAAAGTGTCCGATGTGTCCGCCATAACGTCGCAGTCCCAATAAAAATCGCAGATCGCCGCCATTACTAGTAAAAAAAAATAATAATAAAAATGTATAATAATTCTGTCTCCTATTTTGTAAGCGCTATAACTTTTGCACAAACCAGTCGCTTATTGCGATTTTTTTAACCAAAAATATGTAGAAGAATACGTATCGGCCTAAACTGAGAAAAAAAATGTTTAAAAAAAAATGGGCTATTTATTATAGCAACAAGTAAAAAATATTTTTTCAAAATTGTCTCTCTTTTTTTGTTTATAGTTTAAAAAAATAAAAACCGCAGAGGTGATCAAATACCACCAAAAGAAAGCTCTATTTGTGGGGAAAAAAGGACACCAATTTTGTTTGGGAGCCCAGTTGCACTACCGCGCAATTGTCAGTTAAAGCGACGCAGTGCCGGAAGCTGAAATTTCACCTGGTCAGGCAGGGGGTATACGTGCCCAGTAGGGAAGTGGTTAAAGCCGCAGCAAACCTCCTGACCTTACATGCTTGCTAATGTGACAGAACACCTCTGATTTTCACATTGAACTAAATCTGAAAATCAGGGGTGTTCTGTCACATTAGCAAGCATTGTAAGGTTTGCTGCTGCTTTTTTGTGTTTAACCACCTAAGACCAGGACTTTTAGGCAGCTAAAGGACCTGGCCAGGTTTTGCGATTCGGCACGGCGTCGCTTTAACTGACAATTGCGCGGTCGTTCTACGTGACTCCCAAACAAAATTGGCGTCCTTTTTTTCCCACAAATAGAGATTTATTTTGGTGGTATTTGATCACCTCTGCGGTTTTTATTTTTTGCGCTATAAACAAAAATAAAGCGACAATTTTGAAAAAAATGCAACATTTTTTTACTTTTTCCTATAATAAATATTCCCCAAAAATATATAAAACATATTTTTTCCTCAGATTAGTCCTATACGTATTCTTCTACATATTTTTGGTAAAAAAAAATCACAATAAGCGTTTGTCGATTGGTTTGCGCAAAACTTATAGCGTTTACAAAATAGGGGATAGTTTTATTGCATTTTTATTTTAATTTTTTTACTACTAATGGCGGCAATCAGCGATTTTTTTTTTCGTGACTGCGACATTATGGCAGACACTTCGGACAATTTTGACCCATTTTTGGAACCATTGTCATTTTCACAGCAAAAAATACATTAAAAATGCACTGATTACTGTTAAAATGACAATTGCAGTTTGGTAGTTAATCACAAAGGGGCGCTGAAGGTGTTAAGTGTGACCTCATCTCTGTTTCTAACTGTAGGGGTGGGGCTGTAGGTGTGACGTCATTGATTGTGTTTCCCTATAAAAGGGATCACACGATGGATGACGGCGCCACAGTAAAGAAAGAGGGAAGCTCTCCCCCCGTTCTTCAGCTCCGTGGACCGAAGTATGGAAAGTACTGAAGTTTGGGGCATTCCATAAGTGTGTGCAATTTTAAAGCGTGACATGTTAGGTATCTATTTACTCAGTGTAACACCATCTTTCATATTTTACAAAAAAATTGGGCTAACTTTACTGTTTTTTTTGATTCATGAAACCATTTTTTCCCCAAAAAAGGCGCTTGAAAAATGATTGCGCAAATACCGTGCTAGATAAAATGTTGCAATGACTGCCGTTTTATTCCCTAGGGTGTCTGCTAAAAAAAAACATATATAATGTTTGGGGGTTCTGAGTAATTTTCTAACAAAAGAATGATGATTTGTACATGTAGGAGAGAAGTGCCAGAATAGGCCCGGTATTGAGGTGGGTATAAAAGCCTGGTATTGAAGGGGTTAAGATAACTGTGAATGCTACATTGGGTGTAACAAGATGTCTGCTCAGGGCCGTCTTAATAGCATCTTGGGCCCCTGGGCAAAGTAATTCTCTGGGGCCCCTACAATGATGACAGTGCAGGTAAACAGACATCAAGTAGGTAGGAGGCAGACTGCCTTCCCTGTGTATCTATCACTCTCAGTGCCATCATGGGGCCCCCAATTTCTAGACATGTGCATTCGTTTTCATTAGAATGCATTTTCGTCTGAAAATCATTTTTTTTCCTTATCGTTTTAACAAACGATAACGAAAGTGCAAGAAACGAAAACCGAAAGATCCGACATAAAAAAATGCTTTATTTTCGTTTTCGTTGCGGTAAAAATTCGATATAGAGAGATTCGACATTATAGGGAAAAGATTTGACATCATAGAGAAAAGATTCGACACTATAGAAATAATAGATTGGACATTTTAGAGAATAGATTTCGATTTATGAGACGTAAAGATTCGACGCTCCGTCGAATATTCTTTGAGATCCACCGTCAACCAAAAAGTTTCGATGTTCCGTCAAATTTTTTTTTTTTTTGCCCATTCGACAGAAACCAAGTATTATTGGATTTTCGGAAGAAAGCTATTCCCCAACGAAAAACTAAATAAATCAAAACGATTTTCGGGAGTAACTAAATAACAAAAAAACGAAACGAAATATTCCAGTCTGCACATGTCTACCAATTTCGGGGCGGCGTGGGCTCAAGGACCAGATGCTTGGGGCAAAGTGCCCAGGTGTGCCCTCTCATTAAGACAGCCCTGTGTTAAAGTAATGTCACTGTGGCCACTGAAGAAACACTTGAACCTCCACTCCACGTTGATTCAGTAGCTGAACATATATCACAGGGAACATTGGAATAACACCTAAACATCCACTCCAGGTTCATTCAGTAGCTGAATAGATAACACTGGGGGTAATGGAGAAACTCTTGAACTTCCACTTCATATTTATTCAGTAGCCGGGTACCATGTAGTAAAACTTGAACCTCCTCTCCATGTTGATTCAGTAGCTGAACATATATCACAGGGAACATTGGAATAACACCTAAACATCCTCTCCATGTTGATTCAGTAGCTGAATAGATGTCAGTTACGGGGGAACCATGGACTGGCACTTGAACCTCCCTCCACTGGTCCGGTTGGGTTCACAAATATGCACTGCAGAAATGCAAACACTTCCAAAACGCTTGTGTGGTGCAATGGAGTGCTTTGGTACCATTCATTCTTAATGCCCCTTCCTCCCTCCAGCGGACATGCTTTGCAGTGGCCCACAACTCACTAACACACAACTGTGCATTGTGGTGTGCTGCATTGCAAAAAAAAAAATACACACATTTTTGGTGTGTTAGCCAGTCCTTTCAAATGAATTGGCTTCCCAAGCACAACACACGTTGATGCGTATAATACACATCAATAAACTTGTGTCAACACACTGAAAAGTGTAGGCCGCGTACACTCAATCCGTCAAAACCGACTGAAGGTCCGTTTCATCGGTCCAAACCGATCATGTGTGGGCCCCATCGGTCAGTTATCCTTCGGTCAAAAAAAAAGAGAACTTGCTTTAAAATGTAACCGATGGACGCCTAACCGATGGGTCAAAACCGTTTGTTAGTATGCAAAAGCATCAGTTAAAAAGCTGCGCATGCTCAGAATCAAGTTGACGCATGCTTGGAAGCATTGAACTTAGTTTTTTTCAGCACGTTGTTGTGTTTTACGTCACCGCGTTCTGATACGATAATTTTTTTAACCAATGGTGTGTAGGCACATTAGACCATCAGTCAGCTTCATCGGTTAACTGATGAAAATGGTCCTTCGGACCGTTCTCATCGGATGGACTGATCGTGTGTACACGGCCTAAGATATCCATGAAGATACAGCCCAACTGAGCCACTGCCAGGGACTGTACTGTTGTCCCATTTTCCCAACTTCTAGAGGTTCAGCCTAAAGTTTCTTATACAGCTGCAATCTGTCAATTGCTATCTATCCATTGATCACAGGCTAAGCCGACCCTCCAACAATCCCATGTGTCTCAGGTGCTTGTATGTGATATCATATGGGGTGGATGAGAGAGGAGAGCAAGTGGAGAGAACGAAACAGTACACATAGCAATGTGTCACCGCTGCTTCCCTGCGCAGCTCTGCATGTGGAAGAAACAACTTCTGTACTACAACTACTGACCCCTGTGCTTTGCCCTTCTGACCTCCTGTACACTACCCTGCATACTACCTGACCCCTGTACTCTGCCCTTCTGACCTCCTGTACACTACCCTACATACTACCTGACCCCTGTACTCTGCCCTTCTGACCCCCTGTAGGTAGGTGGATCGGGGACGTGGGTGATCCTTGTTATACAGGTAGGTGGATGGTGGAGGCGGGTGATCCTTGTTATACAGGTAGGTGGATGGGGGAGGCGGGTGATCCTTGTTATACAGGTAGGTGGATGGGGGAGGCGGGTGATCCTTGTTATACAGGTAGGTGGATGTGGAGGCGGGTGATCCTTGTTATACAGGTAGGTGGATGGGGGAGGCGGGTGATCCTTGTTATACAGGTAGGTGTATGGGGAGTTGGGCTATTCTTGTTATACAGGTTGGTGGATGGGGGAGGTGGGGGATCCTTGTTATAGAGGTAGGTGGATGGGGGAGGCGGGTGATCCTTGTTATACAGGTAGGTGGATGGGGGAGGTGGGTGATCCTTGTTGTACAGGTAGGTGGATGGGGGAGGTGGGGGATCCTTGTTATACAGGTAGGTGGATGGGGGAGGCGGGTGATCCTTGTTTTACAGGTTGGTGGATGGGGGAGGCGGGGGATCCTTGTTATACAGGTAGGTGGATGGGGGAGGCGGGTGATCCTTGTTATACAGGTAGGTGGATGGGGGAGGCGGGTGATCCTTGTTATACAGGTAGGTGGATGGAGGAGTCGGGTGATCCTTGTTATACAGGTAGGTGGATGGGGGAGGCGGGTCTATCCTTGTTATACAGGTAGGTGGATGGGGGAGGTGGGTGATCCTTGTTATACAGGTAGGTGGATGGGGGAGGCGGGTCTATCCTTGTTATACAGGTAGGTGGATGGGGGAGGTGGGTGATCCTTGTTATACAGGTAGGTGGATGGGGGAGGCGGGTGATCCTTGTTATACAGGTAGGTGGATGGGGGAGGCGGGTGATCTTGTTATACAGGTAGGTGGACGGGGGAAGTGGGTGATCCTTGTTATACAGGTAGGTGGATGGGGGAGGTGGGTGATCCTTGTTGTACAGGTAGGTGGATGGGGGATCCTTGTTATACAGGTAGGTGGATGGGGGAGGCGGGTGATCCTTGTTGTACAGGTAGGTGGATGGGGGAGGTGGGTGATCCTTGTTATACAGGTTGGTGGATGGGGGAAGTGGGTGATCCTTGTTATACAGGTAGATGGATGGGGGAGGCGGGTGATCCTTGTTGTACAGGTAGGTGGATGGGGGAGGTGGGTGATCCTTGTTATACAGGTTGGTGGATGGGGGAAGTGGGTTATCCTTGTTATACAGGTATGGGGGAAGTGGGTGATCCTTGTTATACAGGTAGGTGGATGGGGGAGGTGGGTGATCCTTGTTATATACAGGTTGGATGGATGGGAGGCGGGTGGGTGATCCTTGTTATACAGGTAGGTGGATGGGGGAGGTGGGTGATCCTTGTTATACAGGTTGGTGGATGGGGGAAGTGGGTGATCCTTGTTATACAGGTGGTGGATGGGTGATCCTTGTTTACAGGTAGGTGGATGGGGGAGGTGGGTGATCCTTGTTATACAGGTTGGTGGATGGGGGAAGTGGGTTATCCTTGTTATACAGGTTGGTGGATGGGGGAAGTGGGTGATCCTTGGGTAGGTGGATGGGGGAGGTGGGTGATCCTTGTTATACAGGTTGGTGGATGGGGGAAGTGGGTGATCCTTGTTATACAGGTAGGTGGATGGGGGAGGTGGGTGATCCTTGTTATACAGGTAGGTGGATGGGGGAGGTGGGTGATCCTTGTTATACAGGTTGGTGGATGGGGGAAGTGGGTGATCCTTGTTATACAGGTTGGTGGATGGGGGAAGTGGGTGATCCTTGTTATACAGGTTGGTGGATGGGGGAAGTGGGTGATCCTTGTGGTAGGGGGAGGTGGGTGATCCTTGTTGTAGGCGGGTAGGTGGATGGGGGATCCTTGTTATACAGGTATGGGATGGGTGATCCTTGTTGTACAGGGTGGATGGGGAGGTGGGTGATCCTTGTTATACAGGTAGGTGGATGGGGGAGTGGGTTATCCTTGTTATACAGGTTGGTGGATGGGGGAGGTGGGTGATCCTTGTTATAACAGGTAGGTGGATGGGGAGGTGGGTGATCCTTGTTATAGGTGGATGGGGGAGGTGGGTGATCAGTTATACAGGTAGGTGGGGGGAGGTGGGTGATCCTTGTTGTACAGGTAGGTGGATGGGGGATCCTTGTTATACAGGTAGATGGATGGGGGAGGCCTGATCCTTGTTGTACAGGTGGAGGTGGATGGGGGAGGTGGGTGATCCTTGTTATACAGGTTTGTGGATGGGGAAGTGGGTGATCCTTGTTATACAGGTAGGTGGAGGTGGGTGATCCTTGTTATACAGGTAGGTGGATGGGGGAGGTGGGTGATCCCTGTTATACAGGTTGGTGGATGGGGGAGGTGGGTGATCCTTGTTATACAGGTAGGTGGGTGGGGGAAGTGGGTATGGTTGGTGGATGGGGGAGGCGGGTGATCCTTGTTACAGGTAGGTGGATGGGGGAGGTGGGTGATCCTTGTTATACAGGTTGGTGGATGGGGAAGTGGGTGATCCTTGTTATACAGGTAGGTGGATGGGGGAGGTGGGTGATCCTTGTTATACAGGTAGGTGGATGGGGGAGGTGGGTGATCCTTGTTATACAGGTTGGTGGATGGGGGAAGTGGATGGGGGAGGTCCTTGTTATACAGGTGGTTATACAGGTTGGTGGATGGGGGAGGTGGGTGATCCTTGTTATACAGGTTGGTGGATGGGGGAAGTGGGTGATCCTTGTTATACAGGTTGGTGGATGGGGGATGGGGGAGGTGGGTGATCCTTGTTATACAGGTTGGTGGATGGGGGAAGTGGGTGATCCTTGTTATACAGGTTGGTGGATGGGGGAAGTGGGTGATCCTTGTTATACAGGTAGGTGGATGGGGGAGGTGGGTGATCCTTGTTATACAGGTTGGTGGATGGGGGAAGTGGGTGATCCTTGTTATACAGGTAGGTGGATGGGGGAGGTGGGTGATCCTTGTTATACAGGTAGGTGGATGGGGGATCCTTGTTATACAGGTAGATGGATGGGGATGGGGGAAGTGGGTGATCCTTGTTATACAGTTGGTGGAGGTGGGGGATGGGGGAGTGGGTGATCCTTGTTATACAGGTTGGTGGATGGGGGAAGTGGGTTATCCTTGTTATACAGGGGATGGTGGGTGATCCTTGTTATACCCTTGTTATACAGGTAGGTGGATGGGGGATCCTTGTTATACAGGTAGATGGATGGGTGGGGGAGGTGGGTGATCCTTGTTGTACAGGTAGGTGGATGGGGGAGGTGGGTGATCCTTGTTGTATACAGGTAGGTGGATGGGGGAGTGGGTTATCCTTGTTATACAGGTAGGTGGATGGGGGAGTTATACAGTGGGTGATCCTTGTTATACAGGTAGGTGGATGGGGGAGGTGGGTGATCCTTGTTATACAGGTAGGTGGATGGGGGAGGTGGGTGATCGGGTGATCTTGTTGTATACAGGTAGGTGGGGGAGGTGGGGAGGTGGGTGATCCTTGTTATACAGGTAGGTGGATGGGGGATCCTTGTTATACAGGTAGGTGGATGGGGGAGGTGGGTGATCCTTGGGTAGGTGGATAGGGGGAGGTGGGTGATCCTTGTTATACAGGTTGGTGGATGGGGGAGGTGGGTGATCCTTGTTATACAGGTAGGTGGATGGGGGAGGTGGGTGATCCTTGTTATACAGGTAGGTGGATGGGGGAGGTGGGTGATCCTTGTTATACAGGTAGGTGGATGGGGGAGGTGGGTGATCCTTGTTATACAGGTTGGATGGGGGAGGTGGGTGATCCTTGGTGTTGGTTATACAGGATGGGGGAAGTGGGTGATCCTTGTTATACAGGTAGGTGGATGGGGGAGGTGGGTGATCCTTGTTATACAGGTAGGTGGATGGGGGAGGTGGGTGATCCTTGTTATACAGGTAGGTGGATGGGGGAGGTGGGTGATCCTTGTTATACAGGTTGGTGGATGGGGGAGGTGGGTGATCCTTGTTATACAGGTAGGTGGATGGGGGAGGTGGGTGATCCTTGTTATACAGGTACAGGTGGATGGGGGAGGTGGGTGATCCTTGTTATACAGGTAGGTGGATGGGGGAGGTGGGTGATCCTTGGGTTATTGTTGTACAG
The DNA here is from genome assembly GCA_029574335.1 of Rana kukunoris. Classification (NCBI taxonomy): domain Eukaryota; kingdom Metazoa; phylum Chordata; class Amphibia; order Anura; family Ranidae; genus Rana; species Rana kukunoris. The sequence goes on along the minus strand of CM056050.1, from coordinate 45,801,918 downwards.
GTAGGTGGATGGGGGAGGTGGGTGATCCTTGTTATACAGGTTGGTGGATGGGGGAAGTGGGTGATCCTTGTTATACAGGTATGGCGGGGACAGCGGATGGATGGGGGAGGTGGGTGATCCTCGTTATACAGGTTGGTGGATGGGGGAAGTGGGTGATCCTTGTTATACAGGTAGGATGGATGGGGAGGTGGGTGATCCTTGTTGTACACACGGTAGGTGGATGGGGGATCGTTATACAGGGCGCGGAGGTGGATGGGGGAGGTGGGTGATCCTTGTTATACAGTTGGTGGATAGGTGGATGGGGGAGGTGAGTGCCTTGTTATACAGGTAGGTGGATGGGGAGGTGGGTGATCCAGCGGATACAAATCGCTGGGTAGTGGATGGGGGAGGCGGGTACCGTCCTTGGTTTGGTACAGGTGGTGGGCGGGGTTGGGGGAGGTTTTGGGCAGGCCGGCGAGGTGGGTGTGGCCAGGAAATGACAGCGGATGGGCGGACAAATCGCTGAACTACACAAATTTGAAGGGCGGGCTCACACGCCTACCGGTCTATCTGGTTTGGTAAAAGAAAAGTGTGGGCGGGGTTGACACGTGAGGTGGGTGTGGCGGCAGGCGCGGAGAGGACCCGGTCTAGCGCTACGGAGAATGTGGCGGGGACGCACAGCGGGGACTCACACAGAGGAGGGGACAGAGGTAAGGAGACACCCGGGCCGTCCCGTGTACAGTGTCGTTCTCTGTCACCATTCCCCGCCACTGAGACATCACAGGCCCGGCCTGACAGCGCCCTCTCTCGGCTCCTCGTCATATCTCTGTGTGATCCTTGTCACTGACAGCTGTCACATGTGTGCTTCATAGGACATTTATTTATCCCTCCCCCTGTCACCTCTCACTCTGCACCCCTTCCCCCTGTCACCTCTCACTCTGCACCCCCCTCCCCCTGTCACCTCTCACTCTGCACCCCCCTCCCCCTGTCACTCTGCACTCCCTCACCTCTCGCTCGCTCCTGCACCCCCCCCCCCCTCCACCCCACCCCCGCCCCCCCCCACCCCCCCCCCCGTCCTCCCCGCTCCCCCCTCCTCCTCCTTGTCACCTCTCTCGCTCGGCACCCCCCACCTCCTCCCACCTGTCACCTCTCGCTCGGCACCCCCCCCCTCCTCCCCCTGTCACCTCTCGCTCGGCACCCCCCCCTCCTCCCCCTGTCACCTCTCACTCTGCACCCCCCTCCCCCTGTCACTCTGCACTCCCTCACCTCTCGCTCGGCACCCCCCCCCCCTCCTCCCCCTGTCACCTCTCGCTCGGCACCCCCCCCTCCTCCCCCTGTCACCTCTCACTCCACCCCCCTCCCCCCTGTCACTCTGCACTCCCTCACCTCTCGCTCGCACCCCCCCCTCTCTCCCCCTGTCACCTCTCGCTCGGCACCCCCCCCCCCTCCTCCCCCTGTCGCCTCTCGCTCGGCACACCCCCCCCCCTCTCCTCCCTCCTGTCACCTCTCGCTCGGCACCCCCCCCCTCCTCACCCCTGTCACCTCTCGCTCGGCACCCCCCCCCTCCTCCCCCTGTCACCTCTCGCTCGGCACCCCCCCCTCCTCCCCCTGTCACCTCTCGCTCGGCACCCCCCCCCTCCTCCCCCTGTCACCTCTCGCTCGGCACACCCCCCCCCCTCCCCCTGTCATCTGTCAACTCCCGCACTGCACCCCTCTATTCTGCTATTTGTCATTACTTACAGCACACTTATTTTCTTCCTGCAGTTTTATGTCACTTCCCACTCCATCCCTGTCTATTCTCCCAGCTGTCATCTGCCATTTCTTACACTGCACCTCTCTCTCTGCTCTATCATCTGTCATTCTGCACCCATCTCTTCTGTTCTATCCAACATCACACTTGTCTGTGCTCCCTCCTGTCATCCATCATACCACATTTGTCTCTGCTCAGTGCTTTCATCTGTTTTTTACCAAACCACACCTTCTTGTCCTCCCGCCATCATCTGTCATTTCCCATACTGCCCCTGTCTTTGCTCCCTGTGTGCTCTTTCCTATACTTCCTGCTGTCATCTTTCATTACTCAGCACTGTGTCTATTCCTCTACTCACTGCCATCATCTGTCACTGTGCACAGATATCTGTGTCACCTGTCGTTATACATTACTATACCGTTTCATTACAATTGGTGCCATGTCCTTCTCATCTCTCACCCCGCTCCTCTTAGTTCATTACAACTCCATACTGAGTCTGTCATCTGTCACTGTAATCTGTATAATGTCCCTCTACTGTTCCCTTCATTCAGTATTGTGTCTGCTTTCTATCATCTACATAACCCAGACCCCTCCATTCCTTGTCATTTATCTCTCTCTGCCTGTCATCTATCACTGCTCACTATCATTTGTCTCATCTGTCATTGTACAGTATGCTCCCTGCTATCTGTCATTTGTCACTACGTTCTCATGTATTACTGACCTCAGTTCACACGGCGACTGCGGCTATTACTGTTCTCTTTATGCAGAGCCTGTCACCTGTATACTGCTCCAGATGTCGATTTCATTTATTACAACTGGTTACTGTGACTGTCAACTGTCACTGCTAGCTAATATTTATATCATATGTCATTGCACCCAGTGTCCCCTTCTGCCACTATGTCGCCTCTCTGCCGGTCCCTGACTGCTTTTTGTTACTATCATTTTACTGTCATCTGTCACTCTTCACTGTCATGAGTGTCGTGTCAGTTCACAGTACGGTCTGTGCTATCTGTCACTTATGTCCCCAGAACCTCTTACTCTTCACTTCCATCTACTGTCACCTGTCATTCTTCACTCTATCACTGTTCACTGCTCCTGTCACTTCATCTTCTCTCCTGTCAGTTGTCATTGTTCACTGCTCCCGTCACTTCATCTACTGTTCCTGTCAGTTGTCATCATTCACTGTTCCAGTCATTCATCTACTGTCCTCCCCCCCCCCCCCCCGTCACTTCATCTACTGTCCCTGTCATTGTTCACTTCTCTCATCACTTCATCTACTGTCCCTGTCACCTGTCATTGTTCACTGCTCCCATCACTCCATCTACTGTCCCTGTCCTTGTTCACTGCTCCCATCACTTCATCTACTGTCACCTGTCATTGTTCACTTCTCCCGTCACTTCATCTACTGTCCCTGTCACCTGTCATTGTTGACTTCTCCCATCACTTCATCTCCTGTCCCTGTCGCTGTTTACTTCTCCCATCACTTCATCTACTGTCCCTGTCACCTGTCATTGTTCACTGCTCCCGTCACTTCATCTACTGTCCCTGTCACCTGTCATTGTTCACTGCTCCCGTCACTTCATCTACTGTCCCTGTCACCTGTCATTGTTCACTGCTCCCGTCACTTTATCTACTGTCCCTGTCACCTGTCATTGTTCACTTCTCCCGTCACTTCATCTACTGTCCCTGTCACCTGTCCTTGTTCACTGCTCCCGCCACTTCATCTACTGTCATCGTTCACTGCTCTCGTCACTTCATCTACTGTCCATGTCACCTGTCATTGTTCACTTCTCCCATCACTTCATCTACTGTCCCTGTCACCTGTCATCGTTCACTGCTCTCGTCACTTCATCTACTGTCCCTGTCACCTGTCATTGTTCACTTCTCCCATCACTTCATCTACTGTCCCTGTCACCGTTCACTGCTCCCGCCACTTCATCTACTGTCACCTGTTATTGTTCACTGCTCCCGTCACTTCATCTACTGTCCTTGTCATCTGTCATTGTTCACTGCTATCGGTCTTGTTGTCTACCTGTCAGATGTCATTGTTCTGTTATCCTCCATTTTCATTGTTCTCTCTTATTGTTTGCTCTTGCTTCCACATACTTATGGCCTGCTGTTCCTGTTGAGTCTTGCTCCAGCCACCCCAGAACTGTGTGTGTGTGTGTGTGTGTATATTAATATATATATTTCTCTCCACCTCTGTCTCCTTCCTGCTGATTCCTCTCTGTGTCCTGCGGGTCCCTCCACCTTCTCCTGATGATCTCCCGGCTACTCGCTCTCCTCCCGGCTCCTCACTCTCCTCCTGATCCGGTAATAAATGGATTTAGTTTCACGTGTGGCTTCTTCCTCTGTATGCCTCGGTTGTATTGAATGGCACACAACTAACACCATCTTTATAACATTTTCTATCTCTTCCCTTTTTGCTTTGACACTTTTTATAAATTGTTACTTTCAATAAATGGAGGTTATATGTGATCTGTTGAGATTCGGGGTCCTCATGTTGATAGACTGCGTGTCTGCTGAAATCACCCTTGTTGGTATTCAAATGCCTCATTTCCACTGAGCGGTTCAGTTCGGTACGGTTCGGTTCTTTACGCTATTTTCCATTATGAAAGTGTGCCAAAAAAACGGACCGTACTGGACCATTCTGGGTCCTGCTTCAGATGTGGGGCCATAGGAAATGGAACGGTTCGGGTGGACCTACAATACATTCCACTGATTGGTGGACACCCTAGGCATTTTTTCTAAACCCTGAATGGCCCCTAACGGTCCGACTTGCAGTGGAAACGCTCACAAGAATAGACCGGTCCATTCTAACTGTACCGACCCGAACCATTCCGTTCCGTGGAAACGAGGCATTAGTAATGCCCGATGCAGTGACTTAAACCTTAACATTGAAAGATGTACAAACCCTAATTCTCAACTCGGCCCTTCTCTTCAGTCTTACATAGTTGTGTTGTACAGTACAGACCTCTCTCCTGCTTATTCTCATCTCACTGCACACTGTGAGCTTCGTCCATCCAGGAGACTAAGGCCCCTTTCACACTGGGGCGGGAGGTGCGATGGCGGTAAAACGCCACTATTTTTAGTGGCACTTTCCTATCGGAAATTGCGGCGGTATTCGGCCGCTAGTGGTGCGGTTTTACCCCTGTAAGCTGTCATGGCCGGGTGCCCACAGTTTCTATGACAGAGGAGTGGGAGAGGAGCGAGCCTCTGGGTCGGCCGTATTGCTGGACCGTGGGGCAGGTGAGTGTCGGTGTATTAAGTCAGCAGCTATGCTTTTTGTAGCTGCTGACTATTAATAAACGAAAACATGGGTGGAATTCCGCTATAATGAGAAGATAAAATTATAGATGCAAATCCAAAATCACCTGACTTTAGGGCATGTCCACCATATATGGTATAATGTGCCTTCTATGCCACATCCCCTAAAACATAGAGGGGATGTGCCTGGGACATATGTCGCCACTTTCACATGTACTATTGCAGCAAAACTTTGTAATTCCCCTCGATCAGTGAGGTATTGATAAATAAACTGCGCTAAATGCTACATATAACAAAGTAAATAATAAATCATTAAAAGATTGAAATGCACACAAAAAAAAAGCAACAATCGCTGGAAAATGTCCCCAGTGGAAAAAGTGCTTGTGCTGTTTCAGTTATGTGAATAGACAGAATCAGTAATCACTGACTCTGTACATTCGGAACAGTAATGGGGGGAGAGAAGCGGAGAAACTACTTTCAAATCTATACAGGGTGATCAGTGCTTGTAACTTCCCCACCACACTGATCATTTGATACCTGTACAGTGGGTGAAGCATCGGGAGCATTTGCCCGAGTACAAGTACTCGGGCAAATGGTTGGGATCGGGACAACCCTAATGACAATGTCAGCTTCAGGGTGGATTTGATTTAAATCATAATTTATAACCAGTTCCCGACGGCCGTACGACTATGTACGGCCGCAGGGTGGCTCTTCTTCTCTGGGACGCTGTCTTTTGACGGCCGCCCCTTTCCTCGTTCCCCGCACGCGCTCCCGAGCGTGCAGCGGGGAGCTTCTGTGCTGGCCGTGTCCCTTGGACACAACCAATCACAGATCGCGGTAAATAGCCAATCACAGCGGCTATTTAAAGCGCGATCTGTGCGGCCAATGAGAGATGATCTCAAATGTAAACATTTGAGATCATCTCTCATTGCCGGCTCACACAGAGAGAGGGTCCTGTCAGGGAGAGAGGAGACCGATCTGTGTCCCTTGTACATAGGGACACAGATCGGTCACCTCACCCAGTCAGTCCCCTTCCCCCACAGTTAGAACACTATGCAGGGTACAGTACACATTTAACCCCTTCCTCACCCCCTAGTGTTAACCCCTTCAATGCCAGTCACATTTATACAGTAATTAGTGCATATTTATAGCACTGATCGTAGTATTAATGTGAATGGCGCCAAAAATCTGTCCGATGTGTCCGCCATAATGTCGCAGTCCTAATAAAAAAAGCAAGAAGTAAAAAATATTGTATTTTTTTCAAAATTGTCGCACTTTTTTTGTTTATAGCGTGAAAAATAAAAACCGCAGAGGTAATCAAATGCCACCAAAAGAAAGCTCTATTTATGGGGGGGAAAAGGACGTCAATTTTGTTTGGGAGCCACGTCGCACGACTGCGCAATTGTCAGTTAAAGAGACGCAGTGCCGGAAGCTGAAATTTCACCTGGTCAGGAGGGGGGTATATGTGTCCAGTAAGCAAGTGGTTAAAGCGCAACTGTCATCTCTGTCCTGCAGCGGCTCGTCCTCTGACACGCTGTTGCCTCACCGACAGTCTCATTCACTTTAATGGGACGGCTGGTGATGCGGCAGTGACACAACAAGGTGAGGGACGTGGCGGCAGCAGGTGAGTGGATGCCATGATGGATCTGAAATGACAGGTGCTGTTTAAATGTAAGGACTTATTCTTACTGGTAGTTAAAATCTTTAATATTTGCAAACAAAATGAAGGTTTCTTATTCAGAATAATAAGCTGTTAGGTTAGTAAAACAGAAATATCGGATCCGATTCAATCATACAGTTTGTAGTGTTAATAGATTTGCAACTGTTTTATCTCACGGTTACTGTGAAATTGTGTGAATTCAGTGCATGTTATCTTGCAGACTTCGGATTCATTGAATGAGTTGACTAAAAATGTAAATATTGCAGAATATATACAGCCTCAAGCCCTGTACACACGATCGGGTTTGTCTGATGAAAACGGACCGATGGACTGTTTTTATCGGACAAACCGATAGTGTGTGTGCTCCCCAGCGGTTTGTTTTCCATCGGTGAAATTTTTTTTTAACATGTTTTAAAGTTTTCCTATGGATAAAAAACTGATAGGGGAAAAAAAAAACGATTGTCTGTGTGGCTGTCCATCGGTCAAAAACCTGCGCATGCTCAGAATCAAGTCGACGCATGCTTGGAAGCATTGAACATCATTTTTCTCAGCACGTCGTAGTGTTTTACGTCACCGCGTTCTGACACAAACGGATTTTTGACTGATGATGTGTAGGCATGACTGATGAAAGTCAGCTTCATCGGATATCTGATGAAAAAATCCATCGGATCAGATTCCATCAGATATCCGATCGTGTGTACAGGGCATCATGCTACATAACTAAGCTTCATTTAATGCTGATGAAAATAAATTATTCATGTACCTTGTATATAAAACAATCTTTATATACTCCAAAAGCATTTTTTTCAAAATCTATTTTTGATCTAAATCCCCCCCAAAAAAACTTTTTTTTTTTTTTTTTTTTTTTATCATTGATTTAATATCCACCCGGGTCAGGTTTTATTTATTTGCATTTGGCTTAACCACTTAAGGACCGCCGCATGTACATTTACGTTGGTAGAATGGCACGTACAGGCACATTGGCGTACCTGTACGTCCCTGCCTAGACGTGGATCAGGGGTCCGATCGGGACCCCCCCAGTACTTGCGGCGGTCCCCGTGGCTGTCCGAGTGATCCGGGATGAGGGGGCGGATGTTCGTTTTTGTCCGCCCCCTCCTGATCGCTCCCAGCCAATGCGCGTCCTCCTATGCGTGTCACTTCCTCTGCCTGTGTAAACACAGGAAGGGGGAAGTGATGTAATCTCTCCTCTCGGCGGTATTTTCAACCGTCGCTGAGGAGAGAAGACATCACAAGGGAGTCTGCACAACACTACACTAACACCAGTACACATAGGCACACTTTTTTTAAAAACGATGGTGTGTGGGCAAAACATTTAGGCCAAAATTAATTCAGCCACATGTCTTTAGTAAAAAAAAAAAATCGCAATAAAAAAAATAGCTACCTAGCGGGAACAGCGACACTAATACAGCGATCAGAAAAATGATCGCTTAGTGATGCTGGCAATAGGGAGTGAAAGGGTTAACTAGGGCAGTGATCAGGGGGTTAAAACTTTATTAGGGGGGGTGGGGGGGCTATCCTGGACCTAACACTAACTGATTTTACACTGCCTGTCACACTGACACTAAATGCAGTGATTAGATCACTGCATTCAGTGACACTGTGACAGGGGGGTGGGGGGGGCCATCACAAGGGGTTAATGTGCCTATGTGAGTGTGTGTCAGTGTTTTGTGTTGGTGCACACTTACTGTGGATGTCTTCTCTCATCAGCAGCGGTGGGAAACACCGCTGCTATGAGAGGTGACATCATTTCCTCCTCCTGTGTAAACACAGGAGGAGGAACTGAAACGAAGGGGGAGCACTCCCATTGGCTGGGAGCGATCGCGGGGGGGTCGGAACACGGACATCCGCCCGCTCGTTGGCGTTCGCTCCCAGAGCCAGGGGGACCCCCGCACGCCGCGGAGGGGGTCCCGATGGAACCCCCGAACCGCACGAAGGCGGGGACGTAAATTTACGCCCTTGTGCCTGTACGAGCCATGTTGTGGCCGTAAATGTGCGTGCGGGGGTCCTTAAGTGGTTAATGATGAAGTTGGAAAATTTTTTTGTTTTTTGGAAATGCTGAAAAATGATGGTGTGAGACACGATAGGCAAATTCCAATTGTTTCCGAGTGGCCGACTTGCTAGAAGGGTTTAGTTTTATTGCTGATGAGAGGAATATTGTCGGTATCAATACGAGAACTGGATGCAATCTCTGTAGTGTAAATGGCTCTGAGCACAAACCAGCCATCCAGATTTGTAATGATCTTTCCACACATTGGTGGATGACTCAGAAGCCACAATACGGAAGTTGCCTAATCTGCATATGTGTACACACATGAGGCCGCACCCTCCTGTTATTAAACATGAATTCCAGGTATGGATATACACCATATTATCAAAAGTATTGGGACACCTGCCTTTACACACACATGAACTTTAATGGCATCCCAGTCTTAGGCCTTAGGGTTCAATATTGCGGTGGCCCACCCTTTGTAGCTAGAACAGCTTCAACTCTTCTGGGAAGGCCGCCAACAAGGTTTAGGAGTGTCTATGGGAATGTTTGATTATTCTTCCAGAAGCACATTTGTGAGGTCAGGCACTGATTGGATGAGAAGGCCTGGCTCACAGTCTGCGCTCTAATTCTTCCCAAAGGTGTTCTATCGGGTTAAGGTTCCTCATCCCCAAACTAGCTCATCCATGTCTTTATGGACCTTGCTTTGTGCACTGGTCCAAATTACTTGGTGAATGGGGAATTATGGTGTACGGTTGGGCTTGGCCCCTTACTTAGTTCCTGTGAATGGAAATCTTAAGGCGTCAGCATACCAAGACATTTTGGACAATTTCATGCTTCCAACTGTGTGGGAACAGTTTGGGGATGGCCTTTTTCTGTTCCAACATGACTGCACACCAGCAGCTACAGGCATCATTCAGATATCACTGTTTTCAGCTGGCGATTCTGTGCGCGATAAGAACAGTCATAGTGGCAGTTCCGCCGATTGACCATTCTTATAGGCAGCGGGATAGGACGTCCCCCACTGCCTAAATTGGGCGCCCGGAGAACGAATCGCGACGAGATTTCCGGTGGCCAGGTGGTCGCCAGTCCTCTCCATGACTGTCGGAGGCCCCAGCGCGACGTTGTGACGTCACGCCCGGGTACAAGGAAGTAAACAAAGCCGCAATTGTGTCTGTCAGCATGAGATCAGTGAAATTTTTTCTTTTTTTTTCTCTCCTTAAAGCGGAGTTTCACCCTAAATATAAGATCTCCCATGTGATCCAGCATACTGGCGTCAGCGCCAGTATGCTGTTTTTTTTTTTTTAATCCCACACTTACTGTATTATCCTGGAATTTCATTTTTTCCCCCGCGGTGGACGGCGCCAGTATAGCGCGTCACATCTTCCGAAAATACCCAATATGGACTCGGGTAATCTCGGCAAAAATGCGGCGCCTGCGCACAGACCTAGGAGCTGACTTTGCAGGCGCCGTATTTCTCCGAGTCCTATTTCGGAGGGCGTGACGCGCCATAGCCGTAGGACTCGGAGAAATACGGCGCCTGCGCAGTCAGCTCCTAGGTCTGTGCGCAGGCGCCGCATTTTCACCGAGATTACCCGAGTTCATATTGGGTATTTTCGGAAGATGTGACGCGCTATACTGGCGCCGTCCACCGCGGGGGAAAAAAATGAAATTCCAGGATAATACAGTAAGTGTGGGATTAAAAAAAAAAAAAACCAGCATACTGGCGCTGACGCCAGTATGCTGGATCACATGGGAGATCTTATATTTAGGGTGAAACTCCGCTTTAAGAGGACCTGTCACACACTATTCCTATTACAAGGGATGTTTACATTCCTTGTAATAGGAATAAAAGTGATCCAAAAAATAAAAATGTAAAAATTAAAACGCCCCTGTCCCCAGTAGCTCGCGCTCAGAAGCTAAAACGCATGTATGTCCTGTCCACATATGTAAAGACCATTCAAACCCCACATGTGAGGTATCACAGCGTGCGTTAAAGTGCGTGCAACAATTCTAGCACTAGACCTCCTCTGTAACTTGAAGATAGTAACATTTAAAAAAAAATTAAAGTTTCGCCAATGGAAATTTTTAAGTACCGAAGTTTGCCATTATTCCATGAGTGTGCGCAATTTTAAATCGTGACATGTTGGGTATCTATTTACTCGGCGTAACATCATCTTTCACATTATACAAAAAAAATTGGGCTACCTTTACTGTTTTGTTATTTTTAAATTCATTAAACTGTTTTTTTTTTCAACAAAAAAGGTATTTGAAAAATTATTGCGCAAATACTGTGCGAGATAAAAAGTTGCAATGACTGCCGTTGTATTCCCTAGGGTGTCTGCTAAGAAATATATAATGCTTGGGGGTTCTGACTAATTTTCTTTTTACACGAAGGAGAGAAGTGCCAGAATAGGCCCGGTGTTGAAGTGGTTTAGGACGTGAGGTCTTTCTGACTCTAACATAGCTGCAGTGTTGCCCTCTAAAGGACCAACAACTGAGGAGTACATTTCTAAAACGTGTGTTTTTTTTTTTTTTTTTTAACATATTAATTCCAAACACAACTTTTCTTGTACCCTTTCTCTCTCTTTGATATGATTTTGTAATGCCCATTACGTTTCATTTTTTTGGAGCAGAACATTTGCTGTGTGCTATCTGGGCTCCGATTCCATAAATTATTCTCTTTTTCCTTCTTCTTCCTTTTTTTTATTTTTATCAAGAGTAGATATTCTTTTTAATCTTCATCTCCGCTCACCAGCCAGACCATGTTCAATCCTGACCTGGCCTCCGCTATAAGTAAAACATAATCCACGTCTATTTATTTTTCAGTAATGTCAGGCTTTCTGGACTGTAAACGTATAATCATCCTTTTTTTATTTGCGATTCCTGGAAATGTTGATTATTTTACATGAGTGCTCAAATAGAAAATGCCAGAGGTTGGTGTCACCTAATGGCAGTCCTGTGGCTTGAATGTTAAAATTCAGAAATGTTTTCCAAATGTACTGTAAAAAAGTTTTAGGCAGGTGTGGAAAAAAAATGCTGTAAATTAGAAGTGCTTTCAAAACTAGAAGTGATAATTGTTAAAAATAAAACTGACAAAAAAAAAAAAAGTACAGTCGGTGCCTAGCCATTTTCAGATCTCTCCAGAGATGTTCACTCGGGTTCGTCTGGGCTCTGCCTGGGCCACTCAAGGACATTCACAGGGTTGTCCCGTAGCCACTACTTTGTTATGATGTCTGTGTGTTTAGGGTCGTTATCCTGTTGGAAGGTGAACCTTCGTCCCAGTCTGTGGTCCAGAGCGCTCTGGAGAAGGTTTTCATCAATGAGGTCTCTGTATATTGCTGCATTCATCTTCCCATTTTTCCTGACTAGTCTCCCAGTGAAAAACATCCCCACAGCATGATACTGCCACCACCATGCTTCACTGTAGGGATGGTTTTGGCCAGGTAATGACCGTTGCCTAGTTTCCTCCAGAGATGCTTGCCATTCAGGCCAAAGATTCAATCTTTGTTTCATCAGACCAGAGAATGTCGTTTCTCATGGTCTGAGAGTCCTTCGGGTGCTTTTTGGCAAACCCCAGGCAGGCTGTGATGTGCCTTTTACTCAAGAGTGGCTTCTGTCTGGTCACTCTACCATACAGGTCTGATTGTTGGCATGCTGCAGAGATGATTGTTCTTCTGGAAGGTTCTCCTCTCTCCACAGAGAAATGCTGGAGCTCTGTCAGAGTGACCATCAGGTTTTTGGTCACCTCCCTGACTAAGGCCCTTCTCTCCCGATCCCTCAGTTTGGTGGGGAGGCCCACTCTAGGAAGAGTCCTGGTGGTTCCAAACTTTTTCCATTTATGGATGATGGAGGCCACTGTGCTCATTGGGACCTTGAATACTGCAGTAATTTTTTTGTACCCTTCCCCAGATCTGTGCCTTGATGCAATCTTGTCTCGGAGGTTTACAGACAATTCCTTGGACTTCATGGCTTGGTTTGTGCTCTGACATGCACTGTCAACTGTGGGACCTAAAATAGACAGGTGTGTGCCATTCCAAATCATGTCCAGACAACTGAATTTACCACAGGTGGACTCCAATCAAGTTGTAGAAACATCTCAGGCTGGGTTCACACTATATACTATGACAGCAGTACGACTTTCATCCTACTTTGCTCTGCCCTACATCCATCCGACTTTCATGAACAGAGTACTACTTTGGTCCTACTTTGTGATAGTCTGACTTGTTCTTTGACCAATCAAAACAATCCCAGAGTGAGATAAATTCTTTTTACTGCTGCTGTAATCACAATGTTGGAAGTCATAAGTCAGATGGTATGGACAAGGGTTCTACTTTGGTCCGACTTCAATGATATTCAATGGGCTGAAGAAGAATCAAAGTAGTACAGGGAGCATTTTCAAAGTCAGACCGCCTTAAGGATGGTCAGTGGAAACAGGATGCACCCAAGCTCAATTTTAGGTGTCATGGCAATGACTGTGAATACTTGTGTATATGCGATTTTTATTTTATTTTTTTCATTCTTTATTTTTAATAAATTTGCAGAGAATTCAAACGCACATTGTCATTATGGGGTATCGTTTGTAGAATTTTGAGGAAAATTATGAATTTAATTCATTTTGGAATAAGGCTGTAACATAAAAGCAGCAGGTCAGTGCGATTTCAGGTGCTACTTGGTTGATATCGTTGCCAATTTATACACAGATGTCTATGCAAGTCATACCGGAAATCGCAAAAAAGTAGTGCAGGAACCTTTTGTTCAAATTGGTGCGGCAACGCAAGGTCGGAGTCGCAGCAATTTGAACAGTTCCATTGCCGACAATAAGGTGCGACTTGTCATGCGATTTGAAACTGTCAACTTGCATGACGAGTTGCACCACTGTGAATGAGGGCTAATATTTCTATAGCGCTACACTCTTTTTGTAAATCTCTTTTCAGAGTTGTTTGGAGTGTTCCTTAGGGGCCTTCATGGTGTTATTTTGTGATACTCACTCTCCAGACATTGGAGACTTCCCTTGTAGGCCGCAAAGCCGCGGCCTCAATTAGCGGCGGGTGCAGGCGCCAGGTCACAATTTCTTGTCGCAATTGCGACCTGGCGCCCGGATATTGTCGATCCCTGTCTTAGAGACTTTGGTTATGTATGTGAGAACAGAGTCCCAGTAGACAGAGATAGCCAAGCATTCCCATAGCCGGTGGAGTAGTGTGGTGCGTGAGGAGAGTAGAGATTGGAAATAGAGTATAGAATGCATTAAGGTAAATAATGTTTAGGCTTTTAAAACCACTATAAATGTAGCAAGACTCGTTTTTGGCCAGCGCTGGCGCGAACCGGGCCTGTTGGAAACGATAGAATTCAGCCTGTCATTGCAATCCACTCCCATTGAGCAATGCAGTCCTATCAAGTTCCAGGACAAGGTCATCCAGAGCCCAGGGCAAGGATGTCAAACTGTGCCCCCCTCCCCCTAGGGTCAGGGTGCCCCCCATTACTGCAATTAACCATTGCAACCAGGGCCCCCGTCCCAGCCCTGGCCCTGATGAGAATGAGCCCTAATTCTGCTAATCGGTGTCTGGAAACAAAAGAAAATCCATTGAAATTTAATGTTCTTTGGCAATAAAACATGAAAGCTTCTAAGAGAGTGAATATGATTTATAAGCAGTGTAGTGAAGCTGTCACTAAGGCTGGATTCCCAATTATTTGTTTATATAAAGTGACAGAGAATACATCGGGATAGAGTGACACTATCTTTTGGCTTTGTCATGGACTAAAAAGTTGTTGAGAAGTGTGATTTCGGGTGGTAAATCACTCATCTCCGACACGGTAGAAGCTGTGTGAATAATGCAGGATTCCCCTTATGTCAGATAACAGCCACGGATAAGACATTGCATTTGAATTCTCTGTACACATGCCAGTTATAATGCCACTCGCTGACCAGGCCCTTTTCTGACATTTGTTGTCTACAAGTAAAAATCTGTATCTTTTAGTTAGAAAACATGAAACCCCCATCTATTATAGATTTATTTTTTTTAAGCAGAGAAACTACAGAATTAAATCGCTGTAGTTGCAGTTTTTTTTTTTTTATGTCGCACGGTTTTAGCGCAGCAGTTTTTCTAATGCAATTTTTGGGAAAAATACACTTTTATGAATTAAAAACAAAATGGCAATGTATACCCCAATGTTTTTGTAAAATATGAAAGATGGTGTTGCGCCGAGTAAATAGATGCCTAACATGTCATGCTTTTAAAATGTGTGCTCGGAATGGAATGGCACTAAACTACGGTACTTTACCACTTCCCACACAGCCACTGCATATGTACAGCCGGGTGGGCGCTCTCTCCTTCTGAGTGGACTTCAGGAATGTCCCTCAGAAGAAGGGGGATCGCGTGTGTGCCCACGCAGCGACGCAATCCCGATGCGCTCGTGTCAACTGTTTGTATGCTCCATCGGACATTTGTCGGATTTTCCAACAACAAATTTTGGATAGCATGAAATTTTCCAACAACAAATGTGTGCCGTTGGATTATCCGATCGTGTGTACACAAGTCCATCAGAGAAAAAATCCAAAGTACAAATACGCATGCTCAGAAGCAATGCTCACCATAACTATGGGAGCGCATTCGGCGCAGTACAAATCCTTCATCAAATCAAATCAAATAACACCACAGTAGCAGAAGTTGCCCAAAGCAGTGGTTGACAAATTTTGCTTAGAATCTAGGAGCCAACTGAAAATGTTAGGAGACCGTTTTTAAATCGGCTGCCCAGCGCCCAGAACTGCATGTCCGATGCATCAGGCAATAAGAATTGCTCACGCCTGATCCTAAGCGAAAAAAGACAGAATATATCAAAAGACAAAATTTGTTTTTATTTGTTATAACATTTTGCAAATAAGTTATTTTTCTCCTTCTCTTCTAAGCGCTGATAGGCTGCACTAATGAGCACTGACAGGTAGCACTGTTAGTACAGTGGCTGTGTTTGATGGGGCACAGTGGTTGGGTTTGGGCACAGTGGCTGCGTTTTGATGGGCACAGTGAGGCTTCAATTGATTTTTTTTTTTATCAGTTTGTTTGCGCCCCCCCCACAAAAAGCACCAGCCGCCAATGACTTGGGCAGTGCAGTTCTGCCATTGTGGTCAGCAAGCAGGGTTACTCGCCTGTGCTATACATACACATAGGCTGACAGCGCATGCTGGGGTTTGTAGTGCACCACACGGGGAAATCCCAGCAGGCTGCTGTGTTGGTAGAGGGGCACTGGAGTAGAAAACACTCTCTCTTCATGACTGACCCACCTGTGTGCTGCTTTCTTTTCAATCACTGAGATGTGTGAAGGAATGAAGGCTGTCCTGGAGAGCTGTGGATCCCCTGTGGAGGGTTGCAAACTTGCATCATCCATGGTACACTCTGAACTTTCAGCCACTATCTAGCTGTAGGCTGCTGGACTTTCCCTTTGCGAGGCACAGAGCTGCCAGGGATTGGAATGTGGGCAGGGCTGCTGGTACACAGGAGGAGGAAAAGATCCTGCTCTCTCTATCTCTTTTCTCTCCTGTCTGAGTGTCCATACGAGGGGGAGGGTGGGCGGGTTTGTCAGTGCGGGGTCTGGGCAGTGTGACAGAGTAGACGCAGAGCAGAGAGCACTTAAAGTGGAGTTCCGGACACAATTTCACTTTTTAAATATAAATACCCCTGTAATACACAAGCTTAATGTTCTCTAGTAAAGTTAGTCTGTAAACTAAGTTCGGTTTTGTTAGGTTGTTACAGCATTTAGTTTATAATCTAGAAATAGACCGTGGCCATCTTAAGTGTGGGCATCATGAAGCCAGACTGTATGACTTCCTGGATTTCAGCTTTGCAAATCTCGCACATGCTCAGTGCTGCACAACCAATGTAATGGGTTTCAGTCAGGTTTGCAAGGACTACTAGGAAACATGATGCCTATCCCAGAAACCCTTGAAAATAGCCTTGTGACTTAATAGCCTAGGCCAGTGATGGCGAACCTTGGCACCCCAGATGTTTTGGAACTACATTTCCCATGATGCTCAACTACCCTGCAGAGTGCAAGAGCATCATGGGAAATGTAGTTCCAAAACATCTGGGGTGCCAAGGTTTGACATCACTGGCCTAGGCTAATAAGGAGGAGGAAGTAATGAAGGACTACAAAATAAAGGTATTTACAAGCAACAAAATAAATAAAAAGTGTCCATTCTGAACACTATGAGATTAGGGCATGCAGCACAGACAAACATAAAAAAATGGGTGGAACTCCACTTTAACTGTAGCCAGCAACCCTGGAGTGAAATACCGGGCTTCTGGATGTCGGAGGTGGGCAGGCAGTGAGAGAAAGCCACGCTTATAACAGCACCGTCCACCAGAGGGTGCTGGTTCACAGAAAGCATGTATTTTCTCTCCAGTAGGCTTCAATTTTGGCCTGCCCAGGCGCCAGGATGCAATTTCCAGTCGGAATTGCGACCTGGCGCCTGGGTTTTGTCGAGCCCTGGCCCAAAGGGTGGCGCTAAAGCGCAGAAAAAACACCTTTTGTATTTGTTGGCTGACAAAGTTTTGATGTCTGTATGCATGCCAAGTTCACGGCCAACGCTCTTCGCACAAAATTCCACAGATTTGTCTGATGAAAATCTGATTGTGTGTACGAGGCATAACACCCCTCTCCTCAGACTGACAATGCTGCTATCCAAAGGTGTTGCTGTTGTGCCTCCATCCATTAATCGAGGTACATTTTTCTACCATGTGGATTGGTCATATTACGTCTTGCATGTTTACATCATTTTAATTATTACTTTTTTTAACTTTTTAGCTCTGTATCTCAACAAATTCTGAACTTGAATAAACCTGCACAGTCTTATCTCTAGAGAGGAAAATTTAAAATTGCATGGAGCTTCCTTCAAAGTATCAGTGCAATTCAAACCGTTTCATTAATTTCCACATTTTAATGAGAATCCAAAATTGTAAATGTAATGGAGCAACACCGAGAGAGAGCTATAAACACTCGGCTCCAGAATAAATCTCACAGATTGGAAAGTTTTTAGCACTTTATTAAAGGGACTGTATGCCAAGCTGAAAGCTCCAGCTATTGCTGAGGCTTCTGGGGTACTGGTACTTCTACACTGTTTCGATAAAAGTTTTTAATTGATTTCTTATTATTAACCACTTCAGCTCTGGAAGTTTCACCCTCTTATAGACCAGGCTATTTTTTGCGATACGCCACTGCAGCGCTTTAACTGACAATTGCGGACATGGAAATGCTGTACCCAAATAAAGTCGATGTCCCCCCTTTTTTTTTTTACCCACAAATGGAGCTTTCTATTGGTGGTTTGATCACCTCTGGTTTTTATTTTTTTGTGCTGTAAGCAAGAAAAGACAGACAATTTTTGGGAAAAAAACGCTATATTTTTTACTTTCTGTTGTAAAACATAAAAAAATGGAAAGAAAATCGAATTTCTTCATTAATAGAGTCCAATATGTATTATGCTACATGTTTTTGGTAAAATAAATCCCAATAAGTGTATATTGATTGATTTGTGCAAAATTCATAGTGTCTACAAACTATGGGATATTTTTAGGGACTTTTTTTTTATAGCAGTACTGCAACATTGTGGCAGACAAATCTGACACTAAGTGACACTTTCTTGGGACCAGTGACACCAATACAGTAATCGGTGCTAAAAAAAACATGCACTGTGACTGTACTAATAACACTGGCAGGGAAGGGGTTAACATCAGGGGCGATCAAAGGGTTAAGTGGTCGTCTGCATGGAGGAGGACTGGATCACATCAACATCAGCAGTCTGCATGGAGGAGGACTGGATTGCATCAGCAGTCTGCATGGAGGAGTGCTGGATCGCATCAGCAGTCTGCATGGAGGAGGACTGGATTGCATCAGCAGCAGTTGTCTATGTTTCTAGGGAGTGCTTTCTAACTGTGGGGGGGGGGTGGATGCCCTGGATGAAAAGAGATCTGTGTTTCTGAATAGCAGAAACACAAGGGCCTGGATTCACATACCACGGCGCATATATATGCCGCCGTAGCGTATCTTCTTTATGCTACGCCGACGCAAAGCAGAGAGGGAAGCATGGAATTCACAAAGAAAATGCTCCCAACTCTGCGCCGGCATAGCGTATATTCGTCGACGTAAGGCAGCGTAAGTGGAAGTGGGCGCGATACATGGTAATGAAACGTGACCCCATGCAAATGATGTGCTGAGTGCTAGGCAAGTACTTAAAATGAACGGCGCATGCGCCGTCCCGTGGACGTATACCAGTGCGCATGCTCACACTCGCGTCGAAACAACTGCCTAAGATACGTTGAAACACTGCCTACGACGTAAACGTAACCTACGCCCAGCCCTATTCACGTACTACGTAAACTACGTAAATTACGACGGCATTCGTTCATATCATACTTTTGCATTAGTTGCACCTCCTATATGGGGAATAACCTTACGCCGGATGTACGACTTGCGCAAACCGCGTATATTATGCGCCGGGCGCAAGTACGTTTGTGAATCGACGCATCTCCCTCATTTCCATATTTAAATGGGAAATCAATGGGAGTGCCAGATGCGTCCAGCGTAACAATGCGCCCACGATACGCAGGCGTAGGCAAGTTACGTTGGTGGACTGAAGCCAGTTTTTAGGCGTATCTTAGTTCTGTGGGCACGGCGCACAGATACGATGGCGCATATTTACATCGCGCACCGTGTCTCGAGATACGTCGATCTCTCTTACTCCCTGACAGAACAGTGGTCTACCTTGTTTACATAGGTAGACTGCCTTTCCTCCGAACTATCAGCGGCTTACGGTGGCCGCCGGACCCACTGTGTCCAATCAGCACCGTGCGTCCCAAATCGCGCGCACAAAATTGCATACAGGTACGTGATTTTGAGCAGCTGGGCCGCACTGCTGCATTATAAATGCGGTGGGCAGTCCGGAAGTGGTTAATAATATGATACATGACGCCGCCTGTACACAGATATGTGGCCTCACTGAAGTGGGTCTCTATTCGTGAGACCGCATATATGTGTACCTCTTTTTATGTACAGAGTGCACTCCCAGCACAGAGACCGTCTCTCACTGAAAGAACGTCTTGTACTAGCGATCAGGACCCGGGACTCCTGGTTCCTGCACTCTACAGCCCTTCCCTGAGTTTTCTTTCTTTTCGGACTGGAGAGAAACATACAGTGTATCTTTTTGTATCTTTCTTTTCTTGCAGGTGAGAAAGATGTAAACAAACAAAAGTGTGTGTTAAAAAAAAAAAAAAAATTATAAAAATAAGTGCATCCGTAAAGTATCCACAGTGCATCACTTTTTGGAATTCATGGAAATTTAATTCATTATTTTTCCCATAATTTAATCTTTGCAAATGTATATAAAAAAAAAAATACAAGAATACCGAAGTATCACAGCCTTTGCCATGACACTCAAAGTGGAAGCATCCTGTTTCCACTGATCACCCTTGAGATGTTTCTACAACTTGATTGGAGTCCACCTGTGGTAAATTCAGTTGATTGGACATGATTTGGAAAGGCGCACACCTGTCTATATAAGGTCCCACTGTTAACGGTGCATGTCGGAGCACAAACCAAGCCAGGAAAGGGGTTTTAAATCCTCAGTTTTTCACCTTAAAGGGGTTGTAAAGGTTTGTTTTTTATTTTCTAAATTGGTTCCTTTTTAAGCTAGTGCATTGTTGGTTCACTTACCTTTTTCCTTCTATTTCCTTCTAAATGTTTTTGTTCCTTTGTCTGAATTCCTCACTTCCTCTTTCTCCTCAGTAAGCTGCCCCCATCTTCCGAGCCGTTCTGGCTGGGGGTTAGTCAGCCAGGACAGGTTACTGAGGAGGAACAGGAAGTGAGAAATTCAGACAAAGGGAAAAAAAAACATTGAGAAGGGAAATCGAAGGAAAAGATAAGTGAACCAACAATGCACTTAGCTTAAAGCAGGGATCCTCAAACTACGGCCCTCCAGATGTTGTAGAACTACACATCCCATGAGGCATTGTAACACACTGACATTCACAGACATGACTAGGCATTATGGGAATTGTAGTTCCTGAACAACTGGAGGGCCGTAGTTTGAAGGCCCATGGCTTAAAGGAACCTATTTAGAAAATAAAAAACAAACCTTTACAACCCCTTTTAAGCACCCTGTCTAATGTATTAACCTGCTTGTACAATCATTTTAGATACATAAAGTACATACACCACATACCAAAAATGCTTTTATAATAACGTTATACTTGGCATAAAATACACTATACAACAAAGGTATCTGCCATACTGTTAATTCTGAACTATATCCAAAAAGAATACATGCATGTACAGTGGGCACGTTCACACCTTTACAGGGGTGTCAGAGTGTGCAAAAGTTTTTGAGTGATTTTGCAGGCGCCGTTCATTGCTGCCTATTAATTTTAATACCATGCCCTACACGTAAAAACCGCACAAAAGTGCACAACCCTTAAAAAAATTGCGCAGCACTTAAAACGCATGGTACTTTGTTACCATGAATTTTGGAGTAGAGTCAAAGCTTGTTTGGCTCTACTTCTCCCATGGACCACAGGAGTGCAGCTTCAGCTGACAGCGGGCTGAAGCCTGCTGTTGATTGACGTCACAGAGCTGGTCCAGGCTCTGGTAAGTTTGTGACAATGAAGTCTGGATATGCCCACATGCCTGGACTGGCACCAGGCTCGGCCTCTAAGCGAGCTGCTGAGAACCTGAGCCTCCCACGCCTTCAGAACCCAGCCCTTCAGTGAGCAAGGAGGGAGCAAAGCAGAGAGCCGGTGACTTAGGCCGCGTACACACGATCGGTCAAAACCGATGAAAACGGACTGAAGGACCGTTTCATCGGTCCAAACCGATCGTGTGTGGGCCCCATCGGTCAGTTATCCTTCGGACAAAAAAAAGAGAACCGATCGTTAGTGTGCAAAAGCATCGGTTAAAAGGCCGCGCATGCTCAGAATCAAGTCGACACATGCTTGGAACCATTGAACTTCGTTTTTTTCAGCACATCGTTGTGTTAAAACACGTAAACGGCACCGCATTCTAGCACGATCGTTTTTTTAACCGATGGTGTGTAGGCACATCAGACCATCAGTCCGCTTCATCAGTTAACCTTTGGACCGTTCTCATCGGATGGACTGATCGCGTGTACGCGGCCTTACAGTTACCGGCTCTCTGCTCAGGAAGCTCTGAGAACCAAGCAATCAGTGGTGTGGGAAAAAAAAAGGAAAAAAAAAATCCAATTGCAGGGAGCAGTTAAACAGCTAATGAATGCCTTTGCTTTTAAACATCTCCTTCTGAGCGGTTGAACGGCTGAACAGATCCCAGGGGAGAAAACCAGGCAGCCTTTTTGAAGTTTGGAACTTGGATACTTATTAGAAAAGAGCCTGTTGCCCCTGTGGGGGTGATTGGATCCGGTGAGTGCGGGACCATTGGGGGAGAGCACTGAGTGATCCACTGATGGCTGTACTTGCATGAAGCACCTGTCACTTTACTTTATTTTATATGAAGAAAATCTTGCAAATATTGCCCTTGGACTATTATAAACATCAATTTTATTAAGGAGCATTTATTTATTGAATTATTAACTTTTGTAAACTAGAAACTGGATTTTGATTGGATTATATGGACTATCACCACTATGATTTTTATATTTTTTTTATATATCATTTTGCACACATTTTTTTAACAGACAATTGCGCGGTCGTGCGACGTGGCTCCCAAACAAAATTTGCGTCCTTTTTTTCCCACAAATAGAGCTTTCTTTTGGTGGTATTTGATCACCTCTGCGGTTTTTATTTTTTGCGCTATAAACAAAAATAGAGCGACAATTTAAAAAAAAATGCAATATTTTTTACTTTTTGCTATAATAAATATCCCCCAAAAATATATAAAAAAACATTTTTTTTCCTCAGTTTAGGCCGATACGTATTCTTCTACATATTTTTGGTAAAAAAAATCGCAATAAGCGTTTATCGGTTGGTTTTCGCAAAATGTATAGCGTTTACAAAATAAGGGATAGTTTTATTGCATTTTTATTATTTTTTTTTTTTTTTACTACTAATAGCGGCGATCAGCGATTTTTTTCGTGACTGCGACAATATGGCGGACACTTCGGACAATTTTTACACATTTTTGGGACAATTGTCATTTTCACAGCAAAAAATGCGTTTAAATTGCATTGTTTACTGTGGAAATGACAGTTGCAGTTTGGGAGTTAACCACAGGTGGCGCTGTAGGGAATGTGTACCTAATGTGTGTGTTTACTACTGTAGGGGGGTGTGGCTGTAGGTGTGACGTCATCGATCGCGTCCCCCTATTACAGGGATGACGCGATCGATGCTCCGGCCACAGAGAAGCACGGGGAAGCCGTGTGTACACACGGCTCTCCCCGTTCTTCCGCTCCAGGGACGGATCGCCGCACTGCAGCGGCGATCGGGTCCGCGAATCCCGCGGTCCCGGTCCTGGAGCTTCGGACCGGGTCGCGGGCGCGCGCCCGCGACCCACGGCTGGGTACTAAAACCAACGTATATATACGTTGATGTGCCCAGCCGTGCCATTCTGCCGACGTAAATCTGCAGGAGGCGGTCCTTAAGTGGTTAATCAGTGGTGTTGGATCATTCGGTTCTCAGTGTTGGAGCCGGCGGGGGTCAGATGCAGCATCGGACCAATGCTGCATCCACCTACTCCATACTTCTCTTTTAAGTAATAATGGCATTGCCACACACCTGCTAAAGGGCAACGTGTGTGATTTTGTGTGGATTACTGTAAGGTAGAAATGTGAACCTAGCCTTAGTCATATACATATAGCAGCTGGTGTTTAGAAATAGGTACAGGGACTGAGTACCCAAAATGGTGCAATGACATAGAGAGCAGACCCTGATGAAAAGGGAGAGGAGAAGGAAGAACCCAACATTTTGGGGGCGCAGAAACCTCTGTTCTCAAGAACCTCCAGCCTCTTAGGGAAGGGGGTTTCTATATGCCCAAATGTTGGGTTCTTCCTCATCCTCTCTCTTTTCTATCATTGCGGTATGTGAAGTTCTCATCCCACAGCCGGAACACAAGGATGTATACTGTATGTTCCTGAGGTTGTATACAGCGTGCACACATGTTGGCATAGGAAATATTTTGTCTGGACCACATTGACCCAAATAAACAATTTGTGACAATTGACAGGAAGGCCGGAGATCAGCTTTAACCACTTAACCCCCGGACCATATTGCTGGTCAAAGACCAGGCCACTTTTTGCGATTCAGCACTGCTTCGCTTTAATTGACAATTGCTCGATCGTGCGACGTGGCTCCCAAACAAAATCGGCGTCCTTTTTTCCCCACAAATAGAGCTTACTTTTGGTGGTATTTGATCACCTGTGACGTTTTTAGTTTTTGCGCTATAAACAAAAATAGAGCGACAATTTTGAAAAAAAATTATATATTTTTTTTTACTTTTTACTATATCCCCCAAAAATATATAAAAACATAATTTTTTTCCTCAGCTTAGGCCAATACGTATCCGTCTACATATTTTTCGTAAAAAAAATATTGCAATGATTGGTTTGCGCAAAAGTTATAGCGTTTACAAAATAGGGGATAGTTTTTTTATGGCATTTTTATATATATATATATATATATAAATATATATACATACATTTTTTTTTTTTTTTTTTTTTTTTTTTACTAGTAATGGCGGTGATCAGCGTTTTTTTTTTGGTTTTTGTTTTATGGCGGACACTTTTGACCATTGGCATTTTTATAGCGATCAGTGCTATAAAAATACATTGATTACTATAAAAATGCCACTGGCAGGGAAGGTGTTAAGTATGTTCCCTGGGTGTGTTCTAACTGAAGGGGGGGGTGGACTGACTGGGGGAAATGACTGATCGCTGTTCATACATTGTATGAACAGACGATCAGGCATTTCTCCACTGACAGGACCGGGAACTGTGTGTTAACACACACAGCCCCCGGTTCTCACTCTGTAACGAGCGATCGTGGGTGCCCAGCGTATAACTGCGGCGGCTGGTCGGCAAGCAGTTAAGAACA
This sequence comes from Rana kukunoris, assembly GCA_029574335.1. Classification (NCBI taxonomy): domain Eukaryota; kingdom Metazoa; phylum Chordata; class Amphibia; order Anura; family Ranidae; genus Rana; species Rana kukunoris. The sequence goes on along the minus strand of CM056050.1, from coordinate 45,777,217 downwards.
CCAGCTGCTATATGACTAAGTGGTGTTTACTTTAGCTGTATACATGCATTTATGTCTTCTTTTTGGATACAGTTCGAAAATTGACAGTCTAGCACAGGGTTTCTCAACTGGAGTTCCTCCAGAACAGGGTTTCATGGAACCCTAGGGTTCCTCTACAGCAGGGGTCTCCAAACGTTCTAAACAAAGGGCTGGTTTAGAGGGGGTTGGAGTGGCCAGTGGAAGTAAGAATTTCCACAGCATCAGTGGGAGTAAAACAATTGGTGCCTGTAGTTGGTAGAAGGAGGAATAGTGCCCCATCATTTGGACCAGTGAGAGGAATAGTGCCCCATCATTGGTATTAGAGGAATTGTGCACCATTGCTTGTGTCAGTGGAAGGAATAGTATCCTATCATTGGTGTCAGTGGAAGAAAAATTCCCTATTGTTGGTGTCGGTGAGGGGAATGGTTCCTCACTGTTGGTGTCGGTGAAAGGAATGTGCCCCCTTGTTGGTAACAGTGGGAAGAATAGCATAATCCTGTTGGTGTCGTGGGAGGAATAGTTCCCGAGGGCCAGATTAAGGCAAGCAAAAGGCCGCAGTTTGGAGACCACTGCTGTAGAGGTTGCTAGGGGTTCCTTGAGCAATTTCTGACTCTGATAGGTTGCTACTGAAACCATTGATCTTTTTAGCTGTCTTAACCACTTCAGGCCCGCGCTACCGTCGGATGACGGCAACAGCGCGGGCCTGAATATCCAACATGCCATCATTTGACGGCATGTCATTCTGACGTTCCCAGCGCGCGCTGTAGTGCGCGCTGCGGGGAAGCCCTGTGTTGTCCGTGTCCCTTGGACACGGCCAATCACAGATCGCGGCGAACGGCCAATCAGAGTGGCCGTTTGCGATGCGATCTGTGGGCCAATGAGAGATGATCTCTCATAGATCATCTCTCATTGCCGTGTTACACAGAGACAGCGTCCTGTCTCTGGAGAGGAGGAGCCCGATCTGTGTTCCTTCTTACTTAGGGACACAGATCGGTCACCCTCCCCCTCCCCCCACAGTTAGAACACACCTAGCATACACATTTAACCCCTTCCTCACCCCCTAGTGTTAACCCCTTCAATGCCAGTCACATTTATACTGTAATTAGTGCATATTTATAGCACTGATCGCAGTATAAATGTGAATGGCGCCAAAAATGTGTCAAAAGTGTCCGATGTGTCCGCCATAACGTCGCAGTACCAATAAAAATCGCAGATCGCCGCCATTTCTAGTAAAACAAAAAAAATAAAAAATAATAATTCTCTCCCCTATTTTGTAAGCGCTATAACTTTTGCGCAAACCAGTCGCTTATTGCGATTTTTTTTTTTTTTTTTTTTTTTACCAAAAATATGTAGAAGAATACGTATCGCCCTAAACTGAGAAAAAAAGTGTTTTTTTTTTTTTAATTGGCATATTTATTATAGCAACAAGTAAAAAATATTGTATTTTTCTTCAAAATTGTCGCTCTTTTTTGTTTATAGCGCAAAAAATAAAAATCGCACAGGCGATCAAATACCACCAAAAGAAATCTCTACTTGTGGGGAAAAAAGGACGTAAATTTTGTTTGGGAGCCACGTCGCACGACCGCGCAATTGTCAGTTAAAGCGACGCAGTGCCCCAAGCTGAAATTTTACCTGGGCAGGAGGGGGGTGTAAGTGCCCAGTATGCAAGTGGTTAAAGGAGGTAATTCTTCCCAATGTCCACAAATTTAAGGAGCATTCTTTCCATTAACCACCATGCTAATGTATCATGAGTTTTAGATGTAGGAATTATTCGTATAGGTTCCCTGAGACTAGAAAAATATTTCAAGGGGGATTTCCCTGTCCTGAAAAGATTGTGAGTTCCCACTGACACCATTTGATCTTTTTAACTTTCTATAAGGAGGTGAATTTTCCCAATGGCCACAAATGTAAGAAGCATTCTTCCCACTGACCATCACTGAAGAAATTACACTTTGTTACAATGTAAAGTAGTGAGCGTACAGATTCCCATTCATACCTGAGACCTTGTAACACTGAGTGACATGATACCGGGGAGGGAAAATGGCTAATTGGGTCTAGTTTTGGACATTTTCACTTGGGGTGTACTTATTTTTGTTGTCAGCAGTTTAGACATTAACCACTTAAGCCCCAGACCATTTAGCTGGTTAAAGACCAGAGCACTTTTTTGCGTTTCGGCACAGCGACTCTTTAACTGACGATTGCGCGGTCGTGCAACGTGGCTCCCAAACAAAATTGACATCCTTTTTCACCCACAAATAGAGCTTTCTTTTGGGGGTGATTGATCACCTCTGCAGTTTTTATTTTTTGCACCATAAACAAAAATAGAGCGACAATTTTGAAAAAAATGCAGTATCTTTTACTTTTTGCTATTATAAATATCCCCCAAAAATCGAAAAAAAAAAAAATATATATTATATTGATTTGGTTTGCGCAAAAGCATCTACAAAATAGGGATAGTTTTATGGCATTTTTATTATTACTGTATATACTTGAGTATAAGCCAACCCGAATATAAGCCGAGGCACCTAATTTTACCACAAAGAACTGGGAAAACGTATTGACTCGAGTATCCTAGCCTAGGATGTCCATGTGCATGCCTCACTGTGTCCATGTGCATGCCTCACTGTGTCCATGTGCATGCCTCACTGTGTCCATGTGCATGCCTCACTGTGTCCCATAGGATGCATTAAGGTAAAAAAACTTCTACCTTTTACAACCTATTTAAGTTGTAGCTTAGTGTTGGCATGGATCCGGGCTGCGATGATATTCAGTTGAGGGGATTATTGCCAGTAGTTTGTTTGTAGCGTGGTCCCACTACGGCCGACAATAATAGAACAGCGTGGAGGAATCACGCTGTTCTGTTTATAGGGGAAGGCATGTGTGCCGAATAGAGCGTTGATTACGCTTGGCACCTTCCGCGTTTCTTCTATCTTGTCATATGAAAAGATATATAATAAAATTTACAGAAATGTGAGGGGTGTACTTAATTTTTGAAAAACTGTATCATTAGTTGTAGATATAGTAATTTTTGGCAGGGGTACCGTGAGACTGGGAAGTTATTTCAGGGGTTCCTCTGTGTTGAAAAGAAAGGCTGGACTAGCAGATACCTTTGCTGTATTTTTCTTGATATGATTTGAGCATTTGTACCTATTGTGTAATGGTGCTTTTATGCTGAGTATAACTTTATTGTAAAAGCTTTTTTGGTACATGGTGTGTATATTCCTGTAGACCTAAAATCATTGTACCAGCAGGTTGATGCACTAGAGAGGGGTTTAAGTATCTTGAAATGGTTTGGTTGTTGGCTGCAAAATAGTGGAGATAATAGTGGAGTGCAGACCTTTATTGCTAATACATGTGATCTGAAGCCTTGAGGTAAGAGAATGGTTTTACGTTGATGGCTGAAAATAAAGACAATTTGGGGAGCTTTTTGATGTAGGGGAACAGTTAGGACTGAAAATTAGGCACGATCTTCAACATAAAAAAACATCAAGCAGACCAATTTAGGCCTCAAAGATTTCAGAAGATGTTGGTCTTTGGGAAGAAAGCTACAAAAAATATGGACAAAGGAACGACCACTCCACTTTAAAACTAGGCATTATGACCGGAATTGTGTAGCAATTGGTGGCATAGAGATGATGGCCAAGTTTTAGCAGCGCTCAGTTTAGCAATGGGTACCATGAAGGTAAAGTTGGCCTTGCACTAGTGGAATTTTGTTCTAAATATTTCATTTCAAGAATATATGTTCAATTTTCTAATTAATTCTAGTTTGAGGCTATAGCGATAATTTTTTGACCGCGGTGACAAGATCTGAAGGAGCAGGATGAATTATTTTTTTCTTGAACAAATTAATTTGTAATGGTTAATGTGGGTTTTGTTTGAGAAATTCTATGCATTCCAAAATTGAATGTTTAAAGAAGAACTATAGTCAAAATTAAGAAAATCAATATGTGATGTAAATCTGTAATCTGTTACATACTTAGTTACATGGTTACATAGTTGGTGAGGTAGAAAAAAGACACAAGTCCATCAAGTCCAACCTATGTGTGTGATTATACACTGTTAAAAAAAAAATGAAAGGAACACTTTTGAATCAGAACTCCTGGGATATTGATCTGGTCAGTTAAGTAGGGGAGGGGGAGGGGTGTATACAGAGGGGGAAGGGTGTATACAGAGGGGGTTGTTAATTAGTTTTAGCTGCTTTGCTGTTAACTGAAATTAACAAAAGGTGCACTAGATGGGCAACAATGAGACGACCTCCAAAACAGGAATGGTTTTTCAGGTGGAGGTGTCTGACATTTTTTTCTCTACTCCCCTCTTTTCTTGCTGCTTTTCACTAGTTTTGCATTTTGTAAGGGTCAGTGTCACTACTGGTAGCACGAGGCAATACTTCGACCCTATAAAGGTTGCACAGGCAGTCCAACGCCTCCAGGATGCCACATCAATATGTGTCATCGCCAGAAGGTTTGCTGTATCTCCCAGCACAGTCTCAAGAGTATGGAGGAGATTCCAGGAGACAGGCAGTTACTCTAGGAGAGCTGGACAGAGCCGTAGAAGGTCCTTCAGAAGGACCGGTATCTGCTCCTTTCTGCAAGGTGGAACAGGATGAGCACTGGCAGAGCCCTACAAAATGACTGGTGTGAATGTCTCTGACCAAACAATCAGAAACTCACTTCATGGGGGTGGCCGGAGAGCCCGATGTCCTCTAGTGTGCTCTTTGCTCACTGCCAGACACTGTGGAGCTTGATTGGCATTTTCCATTGAACACCAGCATTGGCAGGTCCACCACTGGTGCCCCATGATTTTCAGAGATGAGAGCAGGTTCACCCTGAGCATATGTGACAGACGTAAAAGGATCTGGAGAAGCCGCGGAGAACTGTAACATCATTCCGCATGACCGGTTTGGTGGTGGGTCAGTGATGGCCTGGAAAGGCATACCCATGGAGGGGCGCACAGACCTCTACAGGCTACACAATGGCACCCTGATTGCTATTAGGTATCAGAATGAAATCCTTAGACCCCTTGTCAGACCCTTCACTGGTGCAGTGGGTCCTGGGTTCCTCCTGGTGCACGACAATGCCTGGCCTCATGTAGCGAGAACATGCAGCCAGTTCCTGGAGGATAAAGAAATTTATACCAATGAATGGCCCCCACGCTCATCTGACCTAAATCCGAAAGAACACCTCTGGGACATTATGTTTTGGTCCATCCGGTGCCACCAGGTTGCACCTCAGTCTGTTCAGAAGCTCAGTGATGCTCTGGTCCCAGATCTGGGAGGAAAAACCCCAGGACACCATCAGTCATCTCATTAGGAACATGCCCTGATGTTGTCAGGCATGCATACAACACGTGGGGGCCATACAAACTACTGAGGACCATTTTGAGTTGTTGCAATGAAATTTCAGAATGGACTAGCTTGCCACATACTTTTTTCACTTTGATTTTCAGAGTGTCTTTGAATTCAGCCCTCTAGGTGGATAGTTTTCATTTCCATCAAATTATCTACCATCCTTTCCTAACACCAGGGCTTTTTTTTCAGCGGGAACACGGGGGAATGCAGCGCCGGCACCTCCTGGACTGACTGTATGTAATGGCTTAGGCTGCTGGGGTGTGCTGCAGGGTATTGATGCTCACTGTTGAAGATCTATATTTACAGGGGGGGGTATATTGTTGCTGGGGAGGTCAATTGTTGCTGGGGGGGGATCCTGAAAGAGATCTACTGTTGGGGGGGGGGGGGATCTATTGCTGATGGCAGCCAGAGAGTCCATTAATGCTGGCTGTGCGGAGATCTGTTGATGCTGCCGGGAGTCTAATGTTGCTGGTGGGGAAATTTTGTTGTGGGTGGTCCTCTGTTGTTACAGGTACTTGGTCCTATATTGTCTAAAAGGGACAGAACTGGGAGGTGGGTAGGGGTGGAGAAAAGGGGTGACTTGGAAAGGAGGAGTTCCAGCACCTATTGTCTGAGGAAAAAAAGCCCTGCCTAACACATTACCCAGTCCATGTAAGTATAGATATCCAGCATGCATCCTTGCCGCTCCTACAGTAAAGAACTCTCTACGTAGCTTAAAGAGGGGGTTCACCCTTAAAACCACTTTCTCCCATCCAGCATACTGGCGTCAGCGCCAGTATGCTGTCTTTTTTTTTTTTTTTATCGCTGTGCTTACCTCTTCTTAATAATAAAAATTTCGTCCTACCGCGGGGTGTGGCACCGCTATATTGCGTCACGCCTTCCGAAAACAGCCGACTAGCACTCGGCTGTTCTCGGCACCTGCGCACAGACCCAGGAGCTGACTGCGCAGGCGCTGTATACAGCCGAGTCCTATTTCGGCTTTTTTCGGAGGGCGTGACGTGGCTATATACGGCACCTGCGCAGTCAGCTCCTAGGTCTGTGCTCAGGCACCGTATAGCGCCGAGAACAGCCTAGTGCTAGTCGGCTGTTTTCGGAAGGCGTGACGCTATATAGCGGCGCCATACCCCGCGGTAGGACGAAAATTAAATTATCTATTAAGAGGTAAGTACAGCGATAAAAAAAAAAAAAAAGACAGCATACTGGCGCTGACGATGGGATGGGAGAAAGTGGTTTTAAGGGTGAACCCACTCTTTAAGGTTAAACCTATTTCCTTCTAATATTAATGAGTGGCCACATGTCTTGTTAAACTCCCTTACGCAAAAAAGTTTTATCCCTATTGTGGGGTCACCAGTACGGTATTTGTAAATTGAAATCATATCCCCTCTCAAGCGTTTCTTCTCCAGAGAGAATAAGTTCAGTGCTCGCAACCTTTCCTCATAACAAATATCCTCCAGACCCTTTATTGGCTTTGTTGCCCTTCTTTGTACTCTCTCCATTTCCAGTATGGCCTTCCTGAGGACTGGTGCCCAGAACTGGACAGCATACTCCTAAGTGTGTCCGGACCAGAGTCTTGTAGAGTGGGAGAATTGTCGTTTTATCTCTGGAGTTGATCTCTTTTTTAATGCATGCCAATATTCTGTTTGCTTTGTTAGTAGAAGGCTTAGCAACGGCATGCAATGTTAAGCTATCATCTACTAGGACCCCCAGGTTCTTTTCCTTCTTAGTTTCCCGCAGAGGTTCTTCCCCCCAGTGAGTAGGTTGTATTCGTATTTTTGCCACCCAAATACATTATTTTACATTTATCTACATTAAACGTTATTTGTTAAATATCTCACTGGCTGTTTTTCAAATAACAGTAAAGATATTCCCATATTTACTTTTTACCTGCAGCTGAAAGCTCTCTTGTTCACTTCCTGTAATCTGGAGACAACGCTGCTTCCTCTGTTTCTAAATGGCTCCGTTGACCCCTTTTGGGTTATGCCGCTAGACTACAACGTGCCATCATTCCTTCATTGTTGGAATTGCTCTTTCATTCATTAAAAGCCTTGGCATCTCAATGAACATATAAGTCCTGCCAAGGCTCTGCCCACTCCCCCTTAGTCCAGCCTATGGGTGCAGGAGGAATGGTGGTGGGATTAGAGACCCCCCCCCAATTGCATCTATATGGTAGGAAAATCATAATTTGTTTAGATTTATTACCATGTGGACTCAGCCCCACCCCCCGCTTCAGTGTCATGGCCTTTGACAGCCAAGTACTCCTGCTGCTATCAATCTGTCCAATGAGGTGAGCAACAGTAGCTGGAGGTGCTGCGCTCATGCACATCACTGGATCGAAGCGGGCTCGGGTAAGACAAAAGTGGGAGGGGAGACAGGGGGGGGGGGGGGCTGGAGCACAGAAGGTTTTTTACCTTTTTAATGGATAGAATAAAGGTGAAAAACCTTTGAGACTTTACAACTACTTTAACCACTTCCGGACCGGTTCACGCCGATATACATCGTCACTTTGAAGAGGGATATCGTTGTGGCAGCAGCTAGCTACGATAACCCCAGTATCTTCTGAAGCGAGCGGTCCGGTTTCAGATAAATGTGTCCTCTGTGGCAGATTCGCAGCAAGATCACCTTTATCGGGTGGAGAGGGGCCCCCTCCCGCCACGCTACAGTGCCCTCCACCGCTTACCAGAGCCGGAGGCCCCCACCCAGCTCCATACAATTGCAGGGCAGAAGCGATGTCAAAACGTCACTTCCGCCCATAGCTCTTTAAAGGGCCATGTTTATTTCATTTATTTTATTGCATTATAGTGTAAATATGAGATCTGAGGTCTCTTTGACCCCAAATCTTATATTTAAGAGTTGTTTATATTCTTTGTAATAGGAATAAAAGTGTCACAAATTTTATTTATTTTTTTAAAGAACAGTGTAACTATAAAAAGTGAAATAGGGGAAAAAAAATTTTAACGTGCCCCGTCCCGCTGTGTTTGAATGGAGAAATTAAAGCATACGTGACTATCGCCCACATATAAAACTACTCATGGGAGGTATTGCTGCGATCGTTGGAGCGAGAGCAAGAATTGTAACTCAAAACATGCAACCTGTAGAATTTTTTTTTTTAAACGTCGCCTATGGAGATTTATAAGGGTAAAACTTTGTTGCCATTCATGAGCGAGCACAATTTTGAAGAGTGACATGTTGGATATCAATTTACTCAGCAAAACATTATCTTTCACAATACAAAAAAACAATTGGCCCAACTTAACTGTTTTATTTGTTAATGCAAAAAAGTGTATTATTTCCCAAAAAAGTGCGCTTGTAAGACTGCTGCGCAAATATGGTGTGACAGAAAGTATTGCAACGACTGCCATTTTGTTCTCTACGGTGTTACAAAAAAAAAAAAAAAAACAATTATAATGTTTGGGGGTCCTAATTCATTTTCTAGCAAAAAAAAAAATGATTTTAACTAAACCCCAAATCTCAGAAAGAGGCTCAGTCCTTAAAGCGGAGGTTCACCCTAAATATAAGATCTCCCATGTGATCCAGCATACTGGCGTATTTCTCCGAGTCCTATTTCGGAGGGCGTGACGCGCCATAGCCGTAGGACTCGGAGAAATACGGCGCCTGCGCAGTCAGCTCCTAGGTCTGTGCGCAGGCGCCGCATTTTCGCCGAGATTACCCGAGTCCATATCGGGTATTTTCGGAAGATGTGACGCGCTATACTGGCGCCGTCCACCGCGGGGGAAAAAAATGAAATTCCAGGATAATACAGTAAGTGTGGGATTAAAAAAAAAAAAAAAAACCAGCATACTGGCGCTGACGCCAGTATGCTGGATCACATGGGAGATCTTATATTTAGGGTGAACCTCCGCTTTAAAGTGATGGTAAAGTCCTTGTTTTTTTATTTTTATTTTTTTTAAATGACAAACATTTCATACTTGCCTCCACTGTGCAGCTCGTTTTTGTACTTCTGGGCTCTTCCCCGCATCAGATAACCCCCCTAGGAGAAGCGATCTCCCATGGGAGTTACCTTGCGGGCGTACTCCCGAGTCCAGCATTTACGTCCATAGACACCCATGCCGGACTCGGCCCAAACCCCCTGGCGGCTGCGTCATTGGAATTGATTGACAGCAGCGGGAGCCAATGGCTGTACTGCTATCAATTATATCCAATCAACAGCCAAGACCCTGTGGAGAGAGGGACAGCGCGAGAGGTAAATTTCGGGCTTAGGTAAGTAAAACGCATTTAACACATTTAAACTCCAAGAAAAACCCCTACGGGATTTGGGTAAGTGATCTAAAGTGAGATATACAGGGGCATGGTCCGACCAAAGAAGATTACCAAGAGATTTTCACACGGGAACATCTAAAAGGGATTGGGACACAAAAAAATAGTCAATGCGACTATATGAGTTGTGAGAAACCGAATAGTAACTGTAGTCCCTCTCCAAGGGATGTTGAATGCGCCAGACATATACTGGGTGTGTGTTGTGTATAAATGATTTAATGTGCGTCAATGCAGAATGGGCAACACACTTGCCAGATCAAGAGCATCTACGGTAGGGGAAAGAGCCACTTTAAAATCAAAAAAAGAGAGCATTCCCTCGAAGACCGCAGCCAGGAAGCAGCCCTGTCCTTGATTGGGACCATATACGTTTGCCACTGTAAAAATAGAAGTTTGGTATTTCAATTTAAGAAATATAAATATAAATCGACCAGAGGGATCAATAAGGGAGTCTAATACCTCCGGGTCAAAGGATTTCTGAAAAGCTATTGATATCCCTTTCGACTTGGCCTGCGGTGCTGTGGTACCAAGTAGGATAGAAGTGGTTACGGAGGGCAGGGATACTATGAGAACAGAAATAATTTTCCTGCAGAAACAAGATTTTAGTACGTGTCTTATGAAAATGATAGATTATCTGGCTTCGCTTCACCGGAGTGTAAAAACCTCTACAGTTGTAAGAAGAGAAAGTAACAGAACTATATACTGCCATTACTATGGTAACAGTAGGAGTGGACGAACCAACACATGCCTCCCAACTTTTTGAGATGGGAATGAGGGACACCTATCAGCAAAAAGGTAAAGGAAAACCGCGCTATAAAACCCCTCCCCCCAAGGACTACAGGCTGCAGCAAGCGTGTGATATACAGAAACAATGGAATATAAAAAGCCGCGCCCCACACAGATTAGTCAAAATTAGTTACACCAATATCATTGATGGTAAACAAAATAACACTAAAGTCCATTGAAGTCCATAGTGGTAGAAATAAAAGTTCCCTGAAGCGATCCTCTGTAAAGTGTCACCAAGCGAACACACTCCAAAAGGTGCACCCACCACCGAGTGAATAAGCAACTTACCAGAGGTCCGTCATAAGTCAGCGTCTGACTGTGACCCAGCCAACGGCCTTTAAATCCTTGTGGTTCCCAAGATCAACCCGAATGGACCAGGACGGGACACTTCTGGTTCCAGGTAATGAACCAGAAGTGTCCCGTCCTGGTCCATTCGGGTTGATCTTGGGAACCACAAGGATTTAAAGGCCGTTGGCTGGGTCACAGTCAGACGCTGACTTATGACGGACCTCTGGTAAGTTGCTTATTCACTCGGTGGTGGGTGCACCTTTTGGAGTGTGTTCGCTTGGTGACACTTTACAGAGGATCGCTTCTGGGAACTTTTATTTCTACCACTATGGACTTCAATGGACTTTAGTGTTATTTTGTTTACCATCAATGATATTGGTGTAACTAATTTTGACTAATCTGTGTGGGGCGCGGCTTTTTATATTCCACCTATCAGCAAAAGTATGTAGACTTATGACACACACCCTTGCCACACCCCTTTAAAGGAGAATTAAAAAATAAAATAAGATTCGTTAAACCCACAAGTGCTTTTTTTACCACTACTATTCCTTTTATATTGGCTTTTGGGATTTTACATATGTAGCAATTTAGAAATCCAGAAGAAGGTTTAGCACAGGAAAACACTTTTTGATAGATAAAAAGTTCATTTTATATACAACTATATAGATCAGACCAAAACGAGGGACACATGAGGAGGAATGAGGGACAGAGGGATATTGTTCCAAATCAGGGACAGTCCCTCGAAATTGGGACAGTTGGAAGCCATGCCAACATGAGAAGTCCCTAAAAAAACATAATGTCGGATCAAGGGGGAGCATAAGACAGAAAGCGCAGAAAGAAAAAGGGGGGGAAGTAGAACAGAAACAAGATGGAGAAAATAGCAGATAGGTGGATTCCCTTTTTATCCCATTGGCTTGGTAAACCTATGAGAAAGGGAGACCACCAGTGAATGAGATAAAACCGGCCACTAGGTGGCGCAATTGCACTCAAAATCAAAGGTAATTACATCCAAAACAAAACAGTCTAATCAGTAAACAGTGCATCACAAGGCACTGTAAGGCTTAAGGGTGGTGTCGTGGAAGGTGCATAAAGCAGCTCCCGATCCCAGCCACCCACAGGATGATAATAAACAATGAAGAATGAGGGAACCCCAAACATTTAGGAATAATGGGTTAGTGCAATCTTAAGGGGAGAATGTACAGGTCTGGTAGGAGCATGCCTGCAACATCGTTGAAGAGAATGGAGTCTTGCATGCTGGCAACTTGCATAATTTCTTTCTTGATTTTATAGAAAATGCACCCTGCATAATGTGTCACGCACAAAGGAAGAATTAGAATTTCCCCGGGCCCAAGGTCCTGTGTACTCTGTCCAGCTCCAAAGGGTGCATCCGTGGGTTTCTGCAGCAGCTGGTTAAAAATGCTGTAGCAAGATCTTTATGGTCGACTGATTGCTGAATCCCACGTGGATGTTATTGTGGTGGTTGCTGTTCTCTATGTCATCTTACTGGTGCACAATCTGTTGGATCATGACAGTATGGGAGTTTAGGGTATCTTCATGGGATTGCAGAGGTGGTGTTTTCAATATCCTCAATGCAGAAACCCAAATGCTTTTGGAGCTCATTGATCTCCTGCCTATAGGTCTTTTCAACACGTGTCACAGATTGTTCAAGATCAGACTTGGTGGGCAGGGATCACATCTGTGTCTGAAAGTCCCAGCCAGCCATCTTGGGAGAGGCTATGGTATCGCCTTGTGAGATGCTCAGAGCCTCCTGGGAAGGGGGGAACGACCACGGGCCTTCACCTGCATGTCAGCCATGTAGTCGGATCAGACGGGGTGAAAACGGCGCCAGTGCCATCTTGGAAGCCTGCTTGCTCTGTGCTGCGGCTGAAGAACGGGGGGGGGGGGGGAATGCCCCAGGTCTCTGTCCGAACGTCCCCCTCCATTCTTTTTAGGGTTCTTTTTTTTAGGCTTTGGGTTACCCATCTGAGTGACTGTGAGGAGGTTTGAGCTGTGTGGTAATCCTGTGGGTGTCTCAGGGAACGGGAGCCGTGCTGAGACACTTCTCACTGCTCCGTGCACCAAGCCACGACCCTACTTCACACCTTTAAATGGACAACTGCATAGCGCCCACTAAATTGATGTTTCACAAGAAAGAAGAAAGGGAGCCGCCAATAGTGTAATATAGATCTATGAAAGTGAAATAAAAAATAAAGCACAGTTGTAGGAAACTTACAAAGGTGAAATGAGTCAAGGACTCTACCAGCATGAACAGTGTATGGCTGGTTTATGGTTAAGAACCAGAAGTGACGTCACTTTGGCTCTGTGCTACGTGTTGCGCCACTAACCCACATTGCTTTTTCAGTAGCTGTGTCCATGAAGCTGCTACATCTGCATCCACTTCTGTGGGCTGCTTTCACTCCAGCTCCAAGGTGGATGCAGACACAGCAGACCGCGGCTCTACATGATTGACAGAGCTCGTTTCTTCTTTGATTGCTATGGGTCAATGGAACAGGAGTGCCTAGGCACAGTCACATATCAAAAAGCACACTTTTCAGGAGGAGATGAACGCCAAAGGTAATTTTCTCATGGTATTGCTTTGGCACAGTTATACTTTCTATACGTTCTTTTTAAGATGACAAATATTCATGTACAGTCCACTTTAACTCCTGATCACGCACCATATCTATCATGGCAGTTGAATATCTATTCTCATCTTCTATGCTTATGGAAAGCTTTGATTTGTACATTTTAGTTTTACCTAGAGGGATCATCAAACACGCTGTGTTGAACGGCTTGCATGAAGCAAAGTGGATGATTTTTGTCTTAGGCCTTTTAACACACAAGCAACAAGCTACAATTCAAGAGCCGACCCTCATAGTAAATCTCGCTGAGGAGCTTACCGGGGTTATTGGACATCCATTAACTGGATTGCAGTGCCTGCACTTCAAATGAAATCAAGCTCTATCTGGCTTGTCTGAAGTCAGAGATTGCAAGGTGATTTGTAGCTGTGCTTTGGTCTGCACTATCAAAGGCCAGCCTGAGATCTATGGAGTCGTTTCTAAAGGAGCAAAAAAAAAATATATATATATATATATATATATATATATATATATTACATATATTTATCGGTTTTACCAGGAGCTTCAGCTATGGTGCAACCTGACGAGAACAGAAACATTTTACCGTACAACTCTCTATCCTATAAGGTATTTTAATGGTTTAATAAAGTTTATTTTTGATGGTCCTCTGTCTTTTTTTTTTATTTTTTGTACTCGCTGCTATTTTCTTTTTTCTTTTCAGATACTTTATTTAACTACATCAGCCCCGGAAGGTTTTAGCCCCTTCCTGATCAGAGCACTTTTTACAATTTGGCACTGTCGCTTTAACTGGCAAGTGTGTGGTTATGCAATGCTGTACCCAAACTAAATTTGCGTCCTTTTTATCCCACAAATAGAGCTTTCTTTTGATGCTTTTTTGATCACCTCCTGCGGTTTAAATTTTTTACAAAAAAGCGTAATTTTTGAAAAAAAATAAAAAAATGTATATCCCCAAAAATATTTTTAAAAACCAAATTTCTTCATCAGTTTAGGTCAATATGTATTCTACATATTTTTTGTAAAAAATCGCAATAAGCGTGTATTGATTGGTTTGCGCAAAAATTGTAGCGTCTACAAACTATGGTAAAGATTTATGGCATATTTTATTTTTTATTTTAATTTTTTACTAGCAATGGCGGTGATCTGTAATCTTTAGCGTCATTGCGACGGATAGATCGGACACTTTTGACACATTTTTGGGACTATTGACATTTATACAGCAAGCGCTGCTATAAAAATGCAGTGATTATTGTGTAAATGAGACTGGTAGGAAAGGTGTTAACACTAAGCAATCAATGGGTTATATTTGTTCCCTCAGTGTGTTCTAAATGTATGGGGATAGGACTGAGTAGGAGAGGAGACATATTGCTGTTCCTACTTACTAGAAACAAACAACATATATCTCCTCTGCTCCTAACAGCAGAGAGTTTTTTGTGTTTTACACACAAATCCCTGTGTCCGGCGCTCAGGCGTGCGATCTCCGGCTACGCACATCGGGTCCCCTTGAAACTCGGTACAGGGTTTTGCGCAGGTGAGTCATTCTGCCCATTGTAAATACACGTGAGCTGGTCAGGAACCAGTTAAATGGTAACTCCACTTTTGTGGGGGGGAAAAAATGGCTAAGAAAAAAAATGATGTATACAATTGCTTCACAAGTCATATTATAATTAGGGTTGTCCCGATACCACTTTTTTAGGAACGAGTACAAGTACCGATACTTTTTTTCAAGTAGTCGCCGATACCGAATACCGATACTTTTTTTTTTTAAATGTGTCCCCAAAGGCAGCCATGTCCCCCACATATGCAGCCATGTCCCTCCAGCCATGTCCCTCACATATGCAGCCATGTCCCTCCAGCCATGTCCCCCCACATATTGCAGCCATGTCCCCCCACATATTGCAGCCATGTCCCCCCACATATTGCAGCCATGTCCCCCCACATATTGCAGCCATGTCCCCCCACATATTGCAGCCATGTCCCCCCACATATTGCAGCCATGTCCCCCCACATATTGCAGCCATGTCCCCCCACATATACAGCCATGTCCCTCACATACAGCATGGGTTACATGTGGAGATGTTGGCAGTAAAACGCAATAAGTATCAAGTGGGCTTAGAAATGAAAAGACCAGACTCCCGGTTTCATCATGGCGCCCCGTCCCCTCCTTAGTACTCCGTGTCACTTACAGATGTCAGCACTTACAATTCCCAACACGGCGAGGAGTTATTACCCCCTACCTGATGATGATGATATTGCCGCTGCCGTTAACAAAGCTGCCGCCGCCAACATCAGACGCACCTTTAGTTTTTCAATAGCGGTTTACTGCGCGCCCTGTGTAAAGGACACTCCCTCTTGCTCGGGATCCGTCCAATCCCGAGCAAGGGAGAGTGTCCTTTACACAAGGCACGCGGTAAACAGCTATTCAAGCTAAAGGTGCGTGTAATGTTCGCGGCAGCGGCTTTGTATTAACGGCAGCGGGGGCGGCTTTGGCGGGGGGGGCGACGGCGAGGAAGTTTTCTATTTGGGTATCGGGGGTATTTGCGGGAGTACAAGTACTCCCGCAAATACTCGTAATCGGTACCGATACCGATACTGGTATCGGGACAACCCTAATTATAATTGAACTTTGCTAAAACTTATCTAAATCATTGTTCTCATAATCATTTGAAACTCCACGAGGTGAGATCTTGCATGGAGCCCCAGACTGAGGGAGATTGACTATAATTTTGTTTTTTTCTTCCATTTGGGACAAATCGTGCCAACTGTTGGCGATAGTCTTGTAGCCCATTCAGCCTTGTGTAGGTCTACAATCGTGTCCCTGACATCCTTGGACAGCTCTTTGGCCATGGTGGAGAGATTGGAATCTGATTGCTTCTATAGACAGATGTCTTTTACACAGGTAAAAAGCTGAGATTAGGAGCACTCCCTTCTCCACCCCTCTGGAAGGTGATCCTTGTATTGTATTTCAGAGGACAGCAGAGCTGTGGCTGCAGGGCATTCAGGAGAAGATCCTGCCACCCCCTGAATCCCTTTTTTTTTTTTTTTTTTTTTTTTTTTTTCTTTTTTCAGCTGGAGAGGTATTTTCTATAGAAAAAAACATCCCACAACTGCAAGCCAAACATTTGACATGTTTGCGGCACAACATCATTCAGCTGCATGTGTCACATTTGGTGGCGGTACTGCCTGCGACAGGCTGTTTAACTTCTGCCATGCCACAAAGCGAAATATTGTGGCCGCTGCAATATGTCCTACACCTTAATCCTGGTACACATGATCGGATTTTCTAAACCCAACTGCCTATAAACAACTGTAAACAACCCTGTGTACATGTAAGATAACATAGAGGAGAGTCCAGGGGCAGCAAATAAAAACAAAAGAAAAACGCCAGACTCCGAAATGTCTGTTTACCAGCAGTAGTGTACATGAGGCCTAACATGTTTAAAGAAGAATTTTTACTTTTTTTAGGGGGGGGGGTTTTACATTTGTAAATTAAAAAAAATTATTGTAAAAAAATGCTGGAAGTAGTGACTCCAAAATACAAAACAAACGTGCAACGAAAAAGGTGCACATCCTGGCCTTGCGACAATGGAGAGGAGAGGTGAGGGGCAGGGGGAGTGATAAACTAGAGATGTGGAAGGAGAAAAAAAAGCTTATTTTTTATTGTTAATAATTAGAGTGTTCCCAAACTCAGGACCTGCATTCACTATATCTGGTCTTCCACAGTACACAGAACATGGAAATGCATTACCTTTTCTCCCCAGCAGTATATAGCAGTCTTTTGACTTCTATCGGTACCTGAGCTAGCTCTAATTGACCTCTGTCTGGACAGCGCTGATTGGCCCTGCCCCCCCCCCAAAAAAAAGTAAAGCTCTCTAGCAATACACACCAAACTGAACATGTGCAGAGTGTTTCCAAATGCTCTGTGCTATCATGAGATTGATGGTGGGCTAAGGAAGAAGGGAAGGATCAGAGAAAATGGTATCAAACGGCCTTTTTATACTATGTGGAATATTAATCCTGTAGGTTCCACAGTGAAAATAACAAGCATGCTTTACTGCATTTACAGACTTATTTAAGAGCCCTTTCACAGTTACAGCGCAGCCGCGTCAGCGGTAAAGCGCCGCTAGTTTTAGCGGTGCTTTTCGGACACAAGCGTGGCGCTTTTAACCCCTGCTAGTGGCCGAAGAAAGGGTTTATAGCGCCCATGTAGCTTTGCAGGCGCTTCGGCAGCGGTACCCATTAATTTCCTTGTCAAAATGTCTTTATTGAGAAGTTTATGGATTGTACAGAAACGGAAAGTAGGTGGGTTACGGAGTAAATTTAAAACATGTAAACAAGGTCACTGCACATCTGGAGAAATGTTCACTATAAATGATCTATAAAAGTGTACATACGAGTAGGAGCCCATCGGACTGTCTATACCTGATCTTTTATAGAGTGCCTGGCGTATCGTGATAAGCCCTAGGGATGGCTGGGCTAATAGGCCAGTCAGATGTGTCACGGCATAGAACTGAGAGATTCAACAAAACCTACTCATAAAGTGAAGTTAATAACGTTAATAACATTATCTTTCCAAACTGTCATCTAAAACGAGGGGGTGCGGCGGGGGTAGGGGTAAATAGGGAGGGGGGGGGGAGGGGTGTCTGCAGGAGTGGTCCGGTACCTGTTGCCTGTTACCGCAAGTGGAATTTTGTCGAGATTGGCTGGGCTACCATGGCAATAAAACAGCATCATTATTTACACTGGGTACAACATAATCCAACCAAGGTTTCCATGTTGTTTCAAATCCGGTTATCGAGTCCTGGTCAATCGCCATCATTTTGGCATGTGCCGATGCCACATTCATTCTGTTTATTACCTCATTGAGAGGTATGTTAGGGGATTTCCAAGCTTTGGCCAGAGTTTGTTTCACAGCTGTGGTAAGCTGTAGGATTAGTTTAAATTGTTTGTGTGGGATATTATCCGGTTTCAGATTCAACAATGCCAATTTAGGTTCAATTGGGATGCTGATACCCACGAGGTGGCTTATTACTTTAAAAATTTCTGACCAGAATGAATGTGCTACAGGGCATGACCACCAGACGTGAAAGAATGTTCCTGGGGAAGGGCAGCCCCTGAAACATTGATCAGGGTAGTTTGTTACATATTTCGCAATTCTGGTAGGGACTGGATACCACCCTGTAAGTACCTTTTATAGATAGTTTCACTTGCTATTACATTTAAAGACGCTGATTTCGTATTGCTCCAAATTTGATTCCATTCTGATGTTTCTAGTTCTAGCTCCAAGTCTTTTTCCCACTTGTTTACATAGGGAAGTTTTTCTGGTGCGGAGTTGAGCAGTAACTGAGAATATATTGTCGAGATCCTACCTCTGGAGGGGGGGTCATTTGTGCAAACTTTTCAAAGGCAGATAGGCGAGGAGGGCGAGGTGCAGAATCGACGTAGGGTTTGAAAAAGTTCTTTATTTGTAGGAATCTGAATAGCTCAGATTGTGGTAGGTCGTAGGTACTACAAACGTTGGGGAAGGATTTAAATGTCGAGGAGTCCATTAGCTTGTATAAATATGTGCAGCCCTTCTTAGCCCATTCTTTGAATGAGTTGGGGTATACCCAAGCTGGGTAAAATGCCGGGTTTTTGTGGAAGGATAAGAGTGGGATATGAGGGGATAGGAGCTTGTTTTTGGTTTTCGACCAGAGGGGAGGGTCACGTGTGGTGTGGTACTTCACTAGGTCGGTTAATTGTGCTGCTTTGTAATAGTTCGCGAAATTGGGTAGCCCCAAGTGTATTTCAAGGGTTCCTCTGTGTTGCAAAGGTTGAGAAAGACTGCTCTAGCTGCTGACTTTTAAAAATAAAGTGCTTACCAGGGCCTGGGGTCCAGCGCTGTCTTCCCACAGCTGGTTCTTCTTACCGCATTAGGTCTCCAGTGCTCCCTTTTTGGTTATAGTAGCTGACCGATTTCCTGAGGAATCGCAGATGGTATATCCACCCTGATACTATGATTACCTTCACCAGATTCTCTAACCATTGGTCCCCCTGGACATTTGTCTCTCTCTCTCACCCCTCTGTGACCTATCCCCTCTACTAGGTTTATTCTTGTTAAATATCTGATAAAACAACTGTGATAGGAGATGCTTTGAATGGTTGGGATTTTTGACCTTCACACCAGATAAAGCCAAGCCAAGAGAAGGAACTTGGCCATGGTTTAGCCTAGTTTATTCCCCCAGCTATTCTACAACACATTAATTTTTATATTTCTTTATAGGTTCATTCTATTCTATTCTCTTCATAGATGACATAATTATATTATTTCAATCAACTTAATTTCTCAATTACTTGTCATCAAATAGCTGCCATGAAGCTATGATTAGTGTTGTCCCGATACCGGTACTATCGGGACCGATACTGAACATTTGCACAAGTACTTGTACTGGCGCAAATGCTCCCGATGCCAGACCCGATACTTTATTTTTTTTTAAGCGAGAGAGCGGGCGGCGAGGGGGAGGAAAGCGGAGAAGAGCAGTCCTCCGAGAGAAAGCCAAGCCCTCCCCCCTGCTGCTGCCGCCGCTGCTGCTGTCTAGTTGATCAGCGCGCGGAACAATACAGCTTTCATTTGAATAGCTGTGTGTTCCCCCGCTGTGCTGCGTCATATACAGCCCCTCCCTCTTGTCCTGCACCTCGATGGACAGATTACCCGTCCCAAGATTGGAGGGGTGATCTGTCTATCAAAGTGCCGGACAAGGGGGGGCTGTATATGACGTGGCGCGGCGGGGGAACACACAGCTATTCAAATGAAAGCTGTATTGTTCCCCGCGCTGATCAACTAGACAGCGGTGGCGGGGAGGGCTTGGCTTGGCTGCATCTGTGGGGGACATGGCTGCATCTGTGGGGGACATGGCTGTATTTGGGGGCACATTTAAAAAAAGTATTGGTATTCGGTATCGGCGAGTGCATGAAAAAAAGTATCGGTACTTGTACTCGGTCCTAAAAAAGTGGTATCGGGACAACCCTAGCTATGATTATATCTTACAATCCGAAATCCACTAGGTTATCTATTTTCATTTACATTTATAAGTGATTAGTTTTTTTTTTTACTATACTATTGTACATGTCATGTTAATGGAATCTCTTTTTCTATCATATTATTGTATATGCTCTGTTAATGGACTTTTGTTGATAATTATAAAATTCAATAAAATATTTGAAACATGAATCACAGATGGTGTCCTGCATATGCATTGGTATAGGACTGGTCTTGCAGCCTCCTGGAACATGTGATGTGTCCTAGGATGCCACGGAGGGATCAAGGGCAGGGGACGTGCCCAAGTGCATGTCAAAAGTGTCCGATCTGTCAGTCGCAGTACTGCTAAAAATCACAGATCGCTGCCATTATTAGTAAAAAAAAAAGCGTACCAAAAAAAGTAGAAGAATATATATTAGCCTAAACTTATTAAGAAATGTATTTTTGTAAAAACATTTTTGGGGATATTTATTATAGCAAAAAGTAAAAAATTATTATTTTTTTTAATTTTAATTGTTGCTATTATTTGTTTATCCACTTAAGACCCGGACCAAAATGCAGGTAAAGGACCTTGCCCCTTTTTTGCGATTCGGCACTGCGTCGCTTTAACTGACAATTGCGCGGTCGTGCGACGTGGCTCCCAAACAAAATTGGCGTCCTTTTTTCCCCACAAATAGAGCTTTCTTTTGGTGGTATTTGATCACCTCTGCGGTTTTTATTTTTTGCGCTATAAACAAAAATAGAGCGACAATTTTAAAAAAAATGCAATATTTTTTACTTTTTGCTATAATAAATATCCCCCAAAAATATATTTAAAAAAAAACATTTTTTTTCCTCAGTTTAGGCCGATACGTATTCTTCTACCTATTTTAGGTAAAAAAAATCGCAATAAGCGTTTATCGGTTGGTTTTCGCAAAATTTATAGCGTTTACAAAATAAGGGATAGTTTTTATTGCATTTTTATTAATTATTTTTTTTTTTACTACTAATAGCGGCGATCAGCGATTTTTTTCGTGACTGCGACAATATGGCGGACACTTCGGACAATTTTGACACATTTTTGGGACAATTGTCATTTTCACAGCAAAAAATGCATTTAAATTTGCATTGTTTACTGTGGAAATGACAGTTGCAGTTTGGGAGTTAACCACAGGTGGCGCTGTAGGGGATGTGTGACCTAGTGTGTTTGTTTACAACTGTAGGGGGGTGTGGCTGTAGGTGTGACGTCATTGATCGCGTCCCCCTATTACAGGGATGACACGATCGATGCTACGGCCACAGAGAAGCACGGGGAAGCCGTGTGTACACACGGCTCTCCCCGTTCTAACGCTCCAGGGACGGATCGCCGCACTGCAGCGGCGATCGGGACCGCGAATCCCGCGGTCCCGGAGCTTCGGACCGGGTCGCGCCCGCGACCCACGGCTGGGTACTAAAATCAACGTATATATTGTAATAGTCAGAGTCCCGGTCCCTATGAAATGGGAGGTAAAATGGACACAGGGTTTGCGTGTCTGCGGACCGCAGAACTACAGAGC
This sequence comes from Rana kukunoris, assembly GCA_029574335.1. Lineage (NCBI taxonomy): Eukaryota > Metazoa > Chordata > Amphibia > Anura > Ranidae > Rana > Rana kukunoris. The sequence continues at coordinate 45,755,356 of CM056050.1, read as the reverse complement.
GTAGCGTTTAAATGGAGAAAAGTGCTCTGTCAGTTTTCTCCAGGTTTTGATAGTTCTGAATGGGGCTGTGTAGTTGGAGATCCTGCAGAGACTTGGGCGGGGTGGGGTCTCCAACCCTGTGTCCAGATCTTACAGACAGCCAGCAGGTTGGGTTCCCAGCTGAACACTGACAATATAATCAGGGACTGGTCAGAACAGAGGGGGAGGTGGAAGGTGTGCAGCTGGCTGTTGCTGCAGGACAGACCTGTATGTGGGGATCTGTCTGTCTGTCTGCCCTGGAGACTACATCCCTGGTGTGGGGGGACTTCGTGCCTGAGGGACTGGGAGGCTGGTGGAACTGAGGTGACTAGCGAGTCCAAGAGGGGCTGAAGGAAGTCCGGAAGTCTGGGAGACAGTGGGCTGGAGAACCTGTTGAGGCCAGGAGTGGGCCAGGTGAGCAGGTACAGCAAGGCTAAGTAAGCCTAGGAGCCAGGAGGCTTGGTATTTTTGAGTTCTGTGAACATTTCTGGAGAAGAACCCCCTGCGTGGGAAATCCTGTATGTGAACTGTTCTTTTTGTTTCCTTCAATAAAAATGGGCTGCCATGCCCTCAAACATAACGTCTGACTGCTGTGGACTCGCTAAAAAAACGCATTTACCATTGAGTTAAACCCCCAACGTTTACAATATATACGTTGATGTGCCCAGCCGTGCCATTCTGCCGACGTAAATGTGCAGTAGGCGGTCCTTAAGTGGTTAAAGAGCAAAAAATTTAAATCGCAGAGGTGATCAAATGGCACCAAAAGAAAGCTCAATTTGTGGGAAAAATTTTGTTTGGGTCGAGTGTCGCACTAGTGCAATTGTCAGTTAAAGCGACGCAGTGCCAAATTGTAAAAAGTCCTCTGGTCAGGAAGGGGGTTTAATCTTCCGGGGCTGAATCGGTTAAAATATACAAGGCTTCAGAAAGCTAAATGTCAAATCAGTTAGACCCCTGTCACATTGAGGGCATTTTGCAGGCGCTATAGTGTTAACAATAGCGCCTTAAAACAGTTGCTCCTCTCACACTCCAGTGTGAAAGCCGTAAATCCAATGGTAAAGCGCTGCTTAAAATTGCAGCCTTTTACTGCCGACGCTCAGGGTGGCACAGTGTGAAAGGGCTCTTAGGTTTATTTTTGTTGGACTCTCCTGCGTGCTTTCTTCGAGTCGGCAACAGGTAATAAGCCTTTAAAGACAAATCAGTGGTCGCTCTTGTATTTTGATGTTTACAGGTTCACTTTGATTTCATTTCTGGTTCCTAAATGTCAAACTCTAACCATTTTATAGAAGGAGCAACTGGGTAATCCTACGTTTTTTTTGTTTCTAGTTGGAATGTGAGCTTTCTATATGGAGATTCCCAGCCTCTGACATACAGTCATATAAGGAATTGTGGCTTTTCCTTTGGTTAATTCTCTCTAGTCACTTTGCTTTTACTTTTGTTTTGTTCCACAGAAATGGAAGTGATGAAGCCTCTGATTGGAGAGGAGGGAAATACTGATGAGCTTTCTGATGACGAGCACGCCACCCAGAGACATTACCACCCTGACAATGAGGATGGTCTGACGTATGTAGCCCATAATTCATCTGGTTGTTAAGGTCATATAGGTGGTATCTTGTAAGTTTTGGCATATCTGGTTTACAGCTGTAGAGACGGTACAATCGTCTAAAAACGACCTATGGACGTATTAAAGGTAATCTTCTTAGTACTTTCCAAGATTTTTAACCTGGACAAGTTAAATTGTTAGTTTAGATTTCTCTGGTTGCCTGCTTCTTCTTGGTTTTGTCCAAGCTTGGGCTTATAAAGAAGAACTCTACATTTTCACCAGGTTTTTATGTCATCTTAGCCTAATACACACGATCGGAAAATCCAACAAGAAAAACGGAATCGTGGCTCTAACTTGCCTTGCATACACACGGTCACACCGAATTCCGACCATCAAGAACGCGATGACGTACAACACGTAAACCTAAATGTGAAAAAAGCCCAACTGCATGTCGGGCGATATGATTTGCGCATTTCTGATAGACTGTAATAGAATTGTATTTAGATCATGTCCAATGATCGGTCAGTCTTTTGTGTCTCTGTATAGACGCTGATGGATCTCGTAGAGTTGTCATTTCATGCTGAAGGTGTAGTACAGTACCTGTCGCCGAGAATGTGTTTCCAGCACGACGGCATCGCGCTGATTCTCAGCGACATGGTGCCGACATCTCGCACTTGCTGAAATAGGAAAAGCACATTCCAGCGAGCTCGTCATAGAAGCGATGGGGATCCGACTTGGATTCCCGCCAATTCTACCTGTGGCATTTGGTATGAATCATGAGGGCGAACTCCACGCCAAATTTTAAATAAAAAAACGGCATGGCTTCCCCCCCAGGGGCATACCAGGCCCTTAGGTCTGGTATGTATTGTAAGGAGAACCCCCTACGCCAAAAAAACGGCGTGGGGGTTCCCCCACAATCCATACCAGACCTGTGTCCAAGCACGCCGCCCGGCCGGTCAGGAAAGGAGTTGGGACAAGCCAGCGTCCCCCTCCTGAGCCGTACCAGGCCGCATGCCTCAACATGGGGGGGTTGGGTGCTCTGGGGCAGGGGGGTGCTCTGGGGCAGGGGGGTGCCCTGCGCCCCCCCCACCTCGTAGTACCTGTCCCCATGTTAAGGACAGGGCCTCTTCCCGACAACCCTGGCTGTTGGTTGTCGCGGTCTGCGGGTGGGGGGCTTATCGAAATCTGGGAGCCCTCTATAATAAGTGGTCCCGGAGTATGATGGGACTGTGACGTCATAAGAGTCCTATATAAATCGGTGCAAGCTGCAACCTGGCAATACAGCTGGAGGAAGCGTCGCGTCTACATAAGAAGAAAAGAAGAAGGCAAAGAATAGCGGGCTGCGCCACCGCTAGTAAGAGAGCTTCAAAGAAGATATCTTATTAAAGGGGGCTCCCAGATTCCGATAAGCCCCCCACCCGTAGACCCCGACAACCAACGGCCAGGGTTGTTGGGAAAAGGCCCTGTCCGCATGTTGATAAGGTACTTTTGGGGTGGGGGGTCTGCAGGGCGCCCCCCTGCCCCAGAGCACCCAACCCCCCCTTGTTGAGGCATGCGGCCTGGTACAGCTCAGGAGGGGGGCGCTTGATCGTCCCCACTCCTTTCCTGACCGGCTGGGCGGCGTGCTTGAATACGGGTCTGGTATTGATTGGTCACCAGTCATCACTATGACTGTCAGAGGCCTGGGCGCGATGTGATGACTTCACACCCGGGTACCCGGAAGTAAACAAACCGCAATTGCGGCTAGTAAGAATGAGATTGTGTTTTTTTAAATTTTATTTAAAATGCCCCTGTTCCCGGTAGCTCGCTCTCAGATGTGAACACACACTTAAGTCCCGCCCACGTATGTAAACGTCGGTCAAATCACATATGTGAGGTATTGCCCCGTGCGTTGGAGATTGTGCAACAATTCTAGCACTAGACCTCCTCTGTAACTCTAAACTGGTAACCTGTAAAAATTTTAAAGTGTCGCCCGGTATAGAGGTGGGTATAAAAGCCTGGTATTGAAGTGGTTAAAGCTAATAAAGTTTGGCTGGAGACCAACGTGATGTTCCTTTTTTTTGTTTTCGATACATAGTATCCTTTTCTGTAATGAGTGTCTGGAACATTGTTCCGTCTGCTAATTACTTGATCAGTGTATTGCCCTAGCACAGCTCAAGGTGACTAAAGTGCCAGTTTTATAGTCATTTACATCAAGTACTGGCTTTACAAATGGTTTGTTCTACTTTTCTGTAGCTTTTTATTACAATTTATTTTTAAGAGCTATAAACGTTGTTCAATGTTATTGTTGAAGAACAAAAGATCATAAACTGTTCAAAGCATTAATGGCTTTCTGCTTTAACTGCACGCTTTGTTATTGTTGGTCCACCCACTTAATCATCAAAGACTATCCTCACAATCCTTGTCCTTCATTGACAGTAGATGCTGCATATACATAGAAATTTACATCACGGCGTTGTTGCTTCTATTCTGCTAGGATATTCACTTTTGTAAAAGTTCAGTTTTTGTAACTTTTATTCAGTGTTGTTCACAATGTTGCAGAATGGCGATTTGATTAGGAGGGATCACTGGCACTTTGGGAGTGTTGATTGCCTGCTTCTGCCTCATGGAGGAAGTTTATGAAAAATTGGAGAAGGTTTGGTCCAACATGTCTGCCCCCGCCCCCCCTTTTTTTTTTACGAATTGGTGTTCATTTATCCAGAGATCCATGGTTTACTCCCCCCCCCCACACACACACACATATTTTAAACCCTCAAATCTCACTAAGAATCAAATCAAATTGGCACATTATGTACTCCTAGCCTCCAAATTGACAATTTTTGGAAGAAGTAGTTCACTTGCTTCTCCAAACATGTTGTTTTTTTATAGCAACAAACCTCTGACTAGCACCCTTACCAGTAGCCACAAAAAAAATTAACAAGATCTGGAACCAAAAATCATATAGGGTATCCGCGCTAAAGCCTCGTACACACGATCAAATTTTTAGTGGACAAAGCGTAGGCCTTTTTGTCCGAAGGGCGTTGGTAGTGAACTTGTATTGCATACAAACGGCAAATAATTGTCAGGCAACAAACATGACACTACATGGTTTTTCAGCTCTTTAGCACTACCCTTTGGGCAACTTCTGCTAACAGAGGCGGCTCTATAATTAGGCAAATTAGGTGGTCACCTAAGGCCTTGCACTCCCGCGGCCACCTAATTTTGGCTGTGATCAATCGCCAATTACGGTGGCTCGCCCTACCTCCCACTGGAACTCTGTGGCCCAGGAACTCACTGACCAATCGGGCACTGGCAGATAGCAGCCTGGGTATGGAGCGTCCGGTCTGATGGCAGCAGGTGTGGTGAGCTGGACAGCAAAGGCCTCTAGGTGGAGGCAGCATCTGGATGATGGCACACGGCTCTTGGTGCCATCTCCCCAAGACATGCGGGCAGCTGGGGCTGCTCCTTTAGCCTCACCGCTTCACACGTGCCCTGGAAGTGGTGGTGCTGATGATCTGTGATGTAGACCCGTGCATCTTTCTGCAGCCATTTTTATTGCTTGAATTCGTTTTCCCATTATGGGCGCGAGTGGGGCCTCAGGTCTAAGTTTTGCCTAATGCCGCGTACACGATCATTTTTTGTGATGGAAAAAAAATGACGTTTTCTGTGAAGTAAAAAACGACGTTTTTGAAACGTCACTTTTCAAAGACGATGTTGCATACACACCATCGTTTTTTTCACAAAAAGCAAGGTTACGTTCACCACTCTTTTCCATTGAAGCTCGCTTCATAACTAGCTTCTGGGCATGCGCGGGTTGAAAAACGTCGTTTTAAACGACATTTTTGCTACACACGGTGACTTTTTGTGAAACAAAAAACGACGTTTTGAAAAACGATACAAAAAATTCAAGCATGTTGGAATTTTTTTTTGGTCGTTTTTTTAAGACAAAAAACGACGTTTTGGCACACGGCTCTTGGTGCCAAAAATGTTTCATGTGACGCTTTAAAAAACTTCGTTTTTTTTCATCTCAAAAAACGACCGTGTGTACACGGCATAAGGCCTCACAAAGCCTAGAGCCACCTCTGTCTGCTAATGTTGTGTTATGGTGAGCATTGCTTCTGAGCATGCGTGTTTGTACTTTGGAGTTTTGACCGATGGACTTGTGTACACATGATCGGATAATCTGACAACACACAATTGTTGGCGGTCAATTTTAAAGTATGCTATCCCACTTTTGTTTGTGGAAAATCCAACAACAATTGTCCGATGGAGCGTACAAATGGTCGGATTTTCCGACAACAGCCTGTCATTACACATTTCCCGTTTGGATAATTTGATCCCGTGTACGGTCCTTAAAACATAGAAAGTATCTCACAAAAATGAGTGCACCCCTCAGATTTTTGTAAATATTTTATTATATCTTTTCATGTGAATGTACAGCTTGTAGAATAATATAAATTTGCTGTCCCCCTCAAAATAACTCCACACACAACCATTAGGCCCCTTTTTACACGGGGCGGATCATTAATGATCTGCCTCCGTATGTCCGTAAGCTCAGCAGGTATCGCACCGTGAATCCCCGCTGAGCCGTAGGATGACAGGGCGGTCTCCGCACACTGTGCAGGGACCGCCCTGTTTTTTCCCTGCTCTACCCTATGGGGGAGCGGATGAACACGGACAGTGTGTCCGTGTTCATCCGATCCGCTCTGCAGACGGAAGAAAAAAATGTTTCTTCCGTCTGCAAAATCGGATCTTTGCGCCGGCGGGTGATTACGGGTGTCAGCGGATGTTTATTTGCTGACAACCGCAATCACATAGGGACCAATGTATGTCCCTTTTTCATCCGCAAACGGATGGATGAAAAAGTGGACATATGGCCCGCACGTCTGAAAGGGGCCTTAATGTCTAAACTGCTGGCAACAAAAGTGAGTACACCCCTAAGTGAAAATGTCCAAATTGGGCCCAATTAGCCATTTTCCCTCTCAGGGGTCATGTGACTCATTAGTGTTACAAAGTCTCAGGTGTGAATGGGGAGCAGGTGTGTTAAATTTGGTATCGCTCTCACTTTCTCATAATGGTCACTGGAAGTTCAACATGGTACTTCATGGCAGAACTCTCTGAGGATCTGAAAAAAAATTGTTGCTCTACATAAAGATGGCCTAGGCTATAAGAAGATTGCCAAGACCCTGAAACTGACCTGCAGCACAGTGGCCAAGATCATACAGTGGTTTAACAGGACAGGTTCCACTCGGAACAGGCCTCGCCATGGTTGACCAAAGAAGTTGAGGTCACCTGCTCAGCGTCATATCCAGAGGTTGTCTTTGGGAAATAGATGTATGAGTGCTGCCAGCATTGCTGCAGAGGTTGGAGGGGTGGGGCGTCAGCCTGTCAGTGCTCAGACCATACGCTGCACACTGCATCAAAGTGGTCTGCAAGGCTGTCATCCCAGAAGGAAGCTTCTTCTAAAGATGATGCACAAGAAAGCCCGCAAACCGTTTGCTGAAGACAAGCAGACTACTGCACACAGATTACTGGAATGCCCTGTGGTCTGATGAGACCAAGATAAACTTATTTAGCTCAGATGGTATCAAGCGTGTGTGGCGGCAACCAGATGAGTGTAAAGACAAGTGTGTCTTGCCTACAGTCAAGCATGGTGGTGGGAGTGTCATAGTCTGGGGCTGCATGAGTGCTGCCGACACTGGGGAGCTACAGTTCATTGAGGGAACCAAATAAAAATATTGCCATTGAAAATTGGAGAAGACAGAATCTAGAGCAGCTGTGCATGACAACCTCCATCTTCAGCTTGTTCAGTTAGGGTTGTTCTAGAGGCAGAAGTTTTTTTTTTTTTTTCTACCTCTTGGTACATTCTATGCATTAAGGTAAAACAAACTTCTGGTTGCTGCTTCCCCCAGCCCCCTCCCCCCCCATACTTGGCTGAGCCCCATCTCAAATCGGTGATGTGCATGAAAGAAGTGGCTCTCTCAGGTCTCTCTCTCCTCATTGACTCACACAGCAGCGGGAGCCAATGAGGAATGAGCAGGGGGCTGGGCCGAGCAAGAGGCTTGCTATTGGTGGTACTTGGCAGGGTAAAAGCCAGGACCGCCGACGGGGTACCCAAGAAAGAGGATTGAGACTACTCTGTGCAAAACCACTGCACAGAGCAGGTAAGTATAACATGATTTTTTTTTTTTTATAATAATAATCACTTTAAAATGCCTTTTATATTAATTTTAAAGTGATCGTAAAGTCTGTTTGTTTTTTCTATGTTTAAAGATAACAAACCTGTCATACTGGCGTTCTTTTTGTGTAGTGGTTCTGCACATAGCAGCCCAGATCCTCCTCTTCTTGGGTCCTTTTTCAGCGCTCCTGGCCCCTCCCTCCCGAATGCCCCACAGTGAACAGCTTGCAATGGGGGCACCTAAGCCAAGCTGCAGCTCCATGTGTCCATTCAGGCACGGAGCCACGGCCCTGCCCCCTCTCTCTCCTGATAGCAGCGGGAGCCAATGGTGACCATTGCTGTCTCAGCCAATCGAGAGGGAGAGTCCCGTACAGCCAATCTTTTGTGCAACATTGCTGGATCGAGATGGGCTTAGGTAAGTATTAGGGGGGCTGAGTCACCCAAGTTTAGCTTTCAAGTGGTTGTAAAGCTTGGAATGGCTGCATAGCTCCAGACACTGCCACTCTCCTCATTGGACAGATTGATAGCAGTAGGTGATTTGGCTCCCGCTGCTGTCAATCAAAAGTTTTGACATGGGTGCGGATTGCAAGGCCGAGTCCTGCTGTCTGTCAGAGGATGCATCAGCGGGACTCAGGAGCAAGCCTGCATTTGTGCCCCTATAGAAAGCTACTTTCCGTGGGGGCACCCGATGAAGAGGAGGGACTTGGAGGGCCAACAGGGCATCCTGGAAGAAGAGGATCAGGGCAGGTTTTATTATTTTTATAAAACAAAGTGCGAGGGTTTACAATCACTTTAAAGTTTAGGTATGGTAATTTTTTTCACATAGTCCAGCTTGGACCAAGGGACAAAAGTAGTAGTATACTGTTTTCAGGAATTCTGTAATAACCACTTTTAATATGTATTGGAATTTTTATATTTTGTAATAACATTAAAGACTTTGATATTAAAAATGTACTCAAAGTCAAAAAATATTGTGCAAGTTTATATTTTGTCGTTAAAAGTCCCATCATGAGCGATTTTTTTTTTTTCCATGCAAGTGATGAAAGTATGTGTAAGCCATACCTGTGGGATCCTCGTGGAACCTGGAAACCACTGTAGCATGTGCCACTACTACAGTGATCTCCACTAGCTTCTGGGCTCTATGCCAAGAAGCTGCAATTGCTGCATTGTGAACACTCACTTGGCACAGGCGCCGTTCAAAGAACACTTTGCATTATCTCAGTGAATGCAAAGCATTTCCTGCATGGTCGAGGTGAACCAACAGGGCAGTGAAAACACAATTTCAACATTGTCCAAATGAGAGAACACTTTGCATTAATAGAGAAAATGGGAATAGGGTCCATGACAAGTGGGCAACCTCCTATGTTCAGTAGGTAGTAGGGAAACCTCTCGGCACAGGATCGGGAAGCTAGTGGAGATCACTGGAGTAGCGGTGTCTACTGCAGTGATTTCCAGCTTCCAGGAGGTCCCATAGGTACTTACATTGGTCCAAGCTGAACCAACGTAACTATGTAAAAATTACCATGCCTAAACTTAAGCTTTAAAACGACCATAATCCAACTTAAAGGGGTTGTAAAGGTTTGTTTTTCTATCTAAATGGGTTCCTTTAACCATTTAAGGACCGGACCAATATGCTGCTAAATGACCCAAGGGGTTTTTACAATTCGGCACTGCGTCGCTTTAACAGACAATTGCACGGTCGTGCGACGTGGCTCCCAAACAAAATTTGCGTCCTTTTCTTCCCACAAATAGAGCTTTCTTTTGGTGGTATTTGATCGCCTCTGCGATTTTTATTTTTTGCGCTATATACAAAAATAGAGCGACATTTTGAAAAAAAATCTATATTTTTTACTTTTTGTTATAAGAAAAATCAAACTAAATTTTAGTCAAATATTTAGGCCAAAATTTATTTAGCCACATGTCTTTAGTAAAAAAAAAAAAAAAAATCACACAAAAAAAAAAAGCTACCTAGCGGGAACAGCGACACACTAATACAGCGATCAGAAAAATGATCGCTTAGTGACACTGGCAATAGGGAGTGAAAGGGTTAACTAGGGCGGTGATCGAGGGGTTAAAACTTTATTAGGGGGGGTACGGGGGCTACCCTGGACCTAACGCTAACTGCCTGTCACACTGACACTAAATGGAGTGATCAGTACATATATGATCACTGCATTCAGTGACAGTGTGACAGGGGGGTGTGGGGGGGGGGGGGTGATCGCAAGGGGTTAATGTGCCTGCGTGTCCTGGTGTCAGTGTAGTGTTGTGCAGACTCACTGTGTGATGTGATCTCTCCTCAGCGGCGGTTGAAAATATAGCCGAGAGCAGAGATCACATCACTTCCCTCTTCCTGTGTTTACACAGGAGGAGGAGGTACACTGCAGGGGGAGCGCGCACATTGGCTAGGAGCCATCCGGAGGGGGTGGACAAAAACAAACCGCCGCCCCTCGTCCCGGATCGCTCGCACAGCAAACCGGACCGCCGCATGTACCGGGGGGGTCCCGATCGGACCCCCGACCCACGTCAAGGCAGCCACGTACAGGTACGTTGATGTGCCTGTCCGTGCCATTCTGCCGACGTAAATGTACATGCGGCGGTCTTTAAGTGGTTAAGCTAGTGCATTGTTTGTTCACTTACCTTTTCCTTCGATTTCCCTTCTAAATGTTTTTTTTTTTATTGAAGGGAAAGTTAAGTGAACCAACAATGCACTAGCTTAAAGCGGATCTCCACCCTAAAGTGAAGATCCGCTGATCGGAACCCTCCCCCCTCCAGTGTCACAATTGACACCTTTCAGGGGGGTGCAGATACCTGTCTAAAGACAGGTATCTGCAACCACTTCCGGCCCGCAGTCTGGGCAAAAGTCGGGTTTTTTGGCGACATCCCGTCGCCCCCCCATTGTGTACTGGGAACTCTCGGCTCCCAGCACACAGCGGGAGCCAATCGGCGGGCGCAGCGCGACTCGCGCATGCGCTGTAGGGAACCGGGCAGTGAAGCCGCAGCGCTTCACTTCCTGGTTCCCTCACCGTGGATGGAGGGGGGAGCAGCAGGGTGAGGAGCGATCGCTCGTCCTCTGCTGCGGACGCAGCTGGACTCCAGGACAGGTAAGTGTCCTAATATTAAAAGTCAGCAGCTGCAGTATTTGTTGCTGCTGGCTTTTAATATTTTTTTTTGCTGAACCATCCGCTTTAAAGAAACATATTTAGAAAATTAAAAAACAAACCTTTACAACCCCTTTAAGTTTGCTTTGTCTGTTGACTCCAGTATGAAAAAATCCTCCAATTTTTGCCCAAATTTTCAGAGATATGAAAACCTGTTTGTTTATTTCACTCATTCCTATTTATGGCATATTGAAAATAACTGCTTTCTTTGGACTCTTCCTCAAGTAGCATTTGCCCTCTTTGTTTTGCTGTGGATGACTGATGATCTAATTAACTATATTTTTCCTTTACAAACTTCGGTAAGAAGTGACAACAGTGTAACTTGTATGTCGCTCGGAGGACAAATGGTACGTGTCTCAAAGAGCTTTGCTTCGAATTAAAAGGGCACCATGCTTCGACGAGATTAATGTACACAGCATTCACGTATGCACAACTTCATTACTCAATTATTTCTTGCTAAGTATCGTTTGGCATGTTAAGCATGCTATCCCATGTTTTACATGGTGAGGAGGGGAAAGCCGTTTCATCACCAGATAAGCTCCTCTTTTAATGTATATGAGGATCATTTTCTGTAGGATTCTTCTAGTGTATGTTCGTCCTTGGATAGTAATTTTCTCAGGAGTGAAAGTTTTACAGATGTGACTGGAATGTGGAGAAAATATGTCCTGGAAAGCGGGGAGCCTAGCATATGGACAGCATAGTGGCTGCAAATTCATTCTTTCTGGGGGGTACAATTTTTGCGCTAGACTGTGAGGTTGGTGACGGGTTACTGTAGTTCTTTCATCAAATATAAGAACTAGTCAGGAGAAGCAGTTGTGAGAGTCTAAACCTTGATTATTTCATTTGACAGTTGGTAAGGTTTAATAAAGATACTAGCCCATCCAGTTCAACCTGAGTCTACATGTTTGTCACTACTATTTTCTATATGGCTAAGAAACACATTTAGCAAAGAAAGGCGATACAAGCTGTGGATTACAGTGCTGCACACCCCTGAATCGATATTTGAGGAAAAGGAAAAGTACCCCTAGGGGCTTTGAGTTGCAGAAACTAATGTCAAGAAATTACAATGAAAAAATAGAAAAATAATTGTATGATTTATTTAGAAGGAAATAAGTTACAAAGTTAAAAAAAAAAACTCCAATAAAGAATCCAAGCATGAACTCCAAGAAGTAATATAAAAACATTTGAATACAGTCACAATAAGTAGAATTGATCAATAACTTATGCGCAAAGTTTCCGACACGTTTCGACCCTTTAGTTGATGTGGGTCATCTTCAGGGGAAAATAAGTTTGCAGGCATAGGTTCTATAAGAAAATATTTATACAATAATGAAGCTTGTTAGAATACAAAAACAAAAAGACAATGAGTTAAAAACATATATATAATGTGTATATATGTAAAAGTTATTTATCAATTATACTTATTGTGACTGTATACCAGTGTTTCTCAACTCCAGTCCTCAAGCCCCCCCAACAGGTCATGTTTTCAGGATTTCCCTCAGATGAAAAGGCTGTGGGAATTACTAATGGCCCATACACACGATCCGAATATCGGCCGATGGATCGTACGACTTTTTTCGCTTAATAATCGCGAGTAAAATAAAATAGGTTTTTAGACTCACGAAAATTCTCGTACGATAGAAAAAAACAATCGGAAGTGATGTCACGTGTTGTAATGTATTTGTATTGTATTGTCGGACGACGGCTGTACTGACTAAACGAAAATCGGACGATCGGACGAGAAAATTTTTCGCGCTTGTCCGATCGAATTTAATCGGATGAACGGTCGTGATCGGCTGTCGAAAGTAGTGTACACACGATCCGAAAATCGTACGATCCATCATCGGACGATCGTTTTCGTCCAATATTCGGATCGTGTGTATAAGGCAGTGAAACTGATCAAATCACCTGTGCAAAATAATGGAAATCCTGAAAACTTGACCTGTTGGGGGGCCTTGAGGACTGAGAAACACTGCTGTATACAAATGTTTTTATATTTCTTCTTGGAGTTCATGCTTGGATTCTTTATTAGAGGGTTCTTTTTTACTTTGTTACTTATTTCCTTCTGAATAAATCATACAATTATTTTTCTATTTTTTCATTGTAATTTCTTGACATTAGTTTCTGCAACTCAAAGCCCCTAGGGGTACTTTTCCCTTTTCTCAAGAATTTATCTATGCTCTCTACTGACACAACCAGCCATGGAAGGGAGTTCCACATCTTTATAGCTCTAACCAATAAGAACCCCTTACACATTTTAGGATCGAACTGCTTCTTGTCCAACTACATTGTGTGGCCTTGTGTCTTCTTTAGAGACCTTAGGTTAAATAGTTTTCTCCCAATGATGCAGTCTCCAAATAAAGATTTGTATATTGGGATCATACCCCCTCTTCTTCTCCAGGGTGAATACATTTAATTTATATAGTCGTTCATCATAACTGAGGTCCTCCAGCTCCTTTTTTAGCCTTGTTGCCCTTTTCTGGACCCTCTCCAGCTCAAGGACATCCTTCCTGAATATTGGTGACCAAAACTCGATGGCATACTCAATTGCTACAATAGTGCTTGTGAGCAGAGGTGTGTATGTTGATATTCACTTTGTATTCTTTTCTGGTCAGAGTAGAAAAGTCATGCCAAAATCAGGCTGTCATACCATTTTTCAAAGGCAAATATAGCAAAACAAAAACAAACTGTGCTAGAGGTCCAAACAAAAAAAACATGTATATAGGGAAGCTGCTTGCATATAATCTAGGATACATGTTAATATATTACATAAAAGTTGCGCTACTCGCAAAATTAACCACTTCCTAACGGCCGTACGACTTTGTACGACCGCAGGGTGGCTCTAATTCTCTGATCTGCCGTCTTTTTACGGCCTCCGCTTCTCCAGGCCACTGAGATGCCGATACGCATGCCTGGTGGCCGCGATGTCCGCCAGGCACTCGCGATCAGTGGTTACAAAGAGAGAGAGAAGACCGATCTGTGTCCCTTGTACATAGGGACACAGATCGGTCGCCTCGCCCAGTCACCCCCTCCCCCCACAGTTAGAACACAATGCAGGGTACACATTTAACCCCTTCCTCACCCCCCTAGTGTTAACCCCTTCAATGCCAGTCACATTTATACAGTAATAAGTGCATATTTATAGCACCGATCGCTGTATAAATGTGAATGGCCCCAAAAATGTGTCAAAAGTGTCCGATGTGTCCGCTGCAATATCGCAGTCCCAATATAAATCGCAGATCGCCGCCATTACTAGTAAAAAATAATTCTGTCCCCTATTTTGTAAGCGCTATAACTTTTGCGCAAACCAGTCGCTTATTGTGTTTTTCTTTATGTTTTTACCAAAAATATGTAGAAGAATACTTATCGGCCTAAACTGAGAAAAAAAATGTTTTTAAAAAAAAAATTGGAATATTTATTGGCAATAAGTAAAAAATATTGTTTTTTTTCAAAATTGTCCATTTTTTGTTTATAGCGCAAAAAATAAAAACCGCAGAGGTGATCAAATACCACCAAAAGAAAGCTCTATTTGTGGGGAAAAAAGGATGTCAATTTTTTTTGGCAGCCACGTCGCACGACTGCGCAATTGTCCGTTAAGGTGACGCAGTGCCGGAAGCTGAAATTTCACCTGGTCAGGAAGGGGGTATACGTGCCCAGTAAGCAAGTGGTTAAAAAAAATGAAACGTATTGGGCAAAGCTGGAGGCTGTGACGTCACTGGGCATGAGCATTGCTGGGATTTGGATTTCTGGGAGTTTTATTTTAAGACGCTGTATATAACCCCATGGGCAGGGATTGCGCTTATTTATCCACGGCTCACTCTCAATGAGCTAGAATTGTCCATGTTTTTTGCCTCGAGATTACTCCCCAGGCTGATATTGGCTAAAATTGTCTTGACCCCTTAGTCCGACAACAACCCCATTTTGATATCGTTCTCTTTTTTTATAGGGTTGTCCCGATACCGATACCAGTATCAGTACCGATACCAAGCATTTCTTCGAGTGCTTGTACTTGGGGAAAATGCCCTGATGCTTCACCCGATACCTGTGCAGTCAGGGATGATTGGTATGGCAGGGGGAGTTACAAGCACCAATCTCCCTGTGTAGATTTCAATACAACATGACAGATTCTCCCCGGAATCTCCCCTTTCACCTGTTTTAATGAAATTCTATACAGCGTTGATTGGTGCTTGTAACTCCCCCAAAAGCCACAACCGATCACCGCTGTCCTTGTATCCTCCTCCAGTCCCCCCATCCGTGCTGCTCTCCTCCTCCGTGCTCCTTGTCCCCTCTCTGTGCTACTGCTATCCTCCTCTGTTATTTTTCTCTCCCTCTCCAAGCTCCGTGCCCCCCCTCCGTGCTGCTGCTCTCCCCCTCCGCTCTCGGTGTCACCCTCCATGTCCCCCTCGGCACGCTGTGTTACCCTCCATATCCTCCTCCGCCCCCTCTGTCAGGATGGAGAGTGGAGGTAGGAGCCGCTAAACCCGGCTTCTACCTTTTCCGAATGAACAGAGCCAGTGATCACTGACTCTGTCCATTCACATAACTGAAACATCGTAACCTGTGTTTACGATGCTTCAGTTTATAAATGAAGAGGAGCCTCTGTCTCCTCTCCATTCATTCATTTTCAGTGCAGCTGAGAAAGGGACTAGGGAATCTGTGTCCTTAGTCCCTTTCTCTGTCTCAAAGGGGAGATGTCAGAGGTCTGATAAAACCCCTGATATCTCACCAAAGCCCCCCAACAGGGCTAAAAAATGTAAATAAAAAATTGCAATAAATACAAATTGAAATAGAATGCACACTGACACCCCCCCCCCCCAGGAAAGCATTGTAAAAAAAAACATAGCAAAAAATAGTAAAAAAAATAAATAAATTGTAAACAAATAAATAATACTGCCACGTGTGCACAACTGCGCAATTGTCCGTTAAGGCGACGCAGTGCCGGAAGCTGAAATTTCACCTGGTCAGGAAGGGGGTATACGTGCCCAGTAAGCAAGTGGTTAAAAAATAGTCTTTTTTGTAGGCGGAGTCCCTCGGTTTTGTATTATGGCTTCCAAAGGTTCAGGATCAAAACACAAAAAAAAAAAAAAGGCAAAGACAAAGGGGTTCCTCCTCTGGTTCTGATGATATGCCAATACTTTCCCCACAGGTTATTCCTATAGGGGTCGCCTTGGATAAGCCATTAAGGGGGTCTGGTGCTGAGGCTGGCCCAGATCGGCCCAACCCTGTGTTATCACAGAGGAGATGCTAGCCGTCACCCTAGGGGGGCTAGAGAAAAAAGTTAGCAGCTATGATCGCTGGCTCTATTTCTGGCAAGAAGCGGACTAGATCCCCATCGCCAAAAGGTGTATCCTCGGATGCTGAGATTCTCTCTCCGGAGGAATTAGAATTTCAGGAGGATCGGTTGGACCAGAACCTAGAGGAAGGATCTACCACTGAGGAATCGTTTTCAGCCTCCCAAACGGAGCGTCTGTGGGTCCAGTCTTTGACAGACATGGTCCGCTCGGCATTTAATTTGCCATTTCCAGAGCCTCAGGGTCCTGCGGTATCCTCTTTGGGTTCTTTTAAAGCGCCTTTAAGCAACGCAGCTTTTCCGGTCCATCCTCTGTTAGAGGAATTGGTTTTTCCAGGATTGGGTACGACCGGACAGAATTTTTTCTGCCGCCTAAAGCCTACGGCCACATCACCCTGAAAGCGCCCGATCTCGTCTGATCTCGGAAGCTAAGCAGGGTCGGGCCTGGTTAGTACCTGGATGGGAGACCGCCTGGAAGGTTTTCTGTTATTTACCCTATGGAAGAAAATTTTTTCTAAGAAATGGGCGCTCCCAACTGTGGACGCAGCCATCTCATGTGTGAATAAATCATTAACTGGCCCGGGGGAAAACATACAAATGTTTAAGGTCCCGGTCGATAAACGTTTAGAGACACTTTTTCAGGCATCCTTTGCTACGGCAGGAGCAGTGGTACAGCCAGCAGTGGCTGCAATTGGAGTTTGTCAGGCGTTAAAGGACCAGACAAAACAGATGCTTAAAGACATCCCTGCCCAACAGGCAGAGGAGTTATTGGATATTCCCAGAGCTCTGTGCTTTGCGGTAGAGGCTATAAAAGACTCCATCCAGCAGGCGTCTCGTTTGTCACTATTTTTAGTGCATATGCAAAGGCTCTTATGGTTGAAGAACTGGGCGGCCGAGCCCCATGCAAAAGACTACTGGCAGGTTTTCCCTTCCATGGAAAGATCTGGATAAATACATTCAGACTATTTCAAGTGGCAAAAGTACCCTTTTACCAGTCAAAAGAAGTTCCGGGAGCCTGCGTTTAAAAGGCAGCTCCCCCCTGTTACGGGGCCCTCAAATTCCAGGCAGTATCGGGCCTCCTGCACGATCAAACTTTTAACAATGGATCGCAAGGACAGGCCTCTGGGGGCAAGAGGCCATGGTATCGATCCCCGACAGAGGGGGTCCGGTCATCTGTGGCCACAGGCTACAGATTAGAATTTTCTAAAGTTTCCTCCACAAGGAAGGCCTCAATGCGGGCGGCATTGGATCATCTGCTTTACCAGGGCATAATGGTAGAGGTACCAGCCCAAGAACAGGGGCTAGGTTTCTATTCCAATCTGTTTGTCATACCAAAGCCCATCGGCGATGTCAGACCAATTTTTGACCTAAAAGGTTTAAATGCTTACCTAAGGGTTCGCTCTTTCCGGATGGAATCCTTTCGGTCAGCAGCCGCCACACTCCAGAAGGATGACTTTCTGGCTTCTATAGACATAAAGGATGGTTACCTTCATGTACCAATCTTTCAGCCACATCAAAGATTTTTTACGCTTCGCAGTGATGCAGCGTCACTTCCAATTCGTGGCGCTCCCCTTCGGGCTGGCTACGGCCCCCGGGTATTCACGAAGGTCCTAGCTCCAATTCTAGTCAATCTAAGGATCCAAGGGGTCTCGGTCCTAGCATACCTGGACGACCTCTTAATCATAGATCACTCGCTTCCTTGGCTGGAATGCGCAGTAGCCCTCATGGTTCAGTACCTCGAGAGGTTCGGCTGGGTCCTAAACCGGGAAAAATCAGCATTTCAACCTACAAAACAGTTGGAATATCTCGGCATGAGATTAGACACAGAACAGCAAAAGGTGTTCCTGCCCCTGGTAAAGGTCGAGGCTATCAAGGAATTGATTCAGTTGGTTCTAAGCAAAAGAGAACCAACTATTCGCCTATGTATGCGATTACTAGGCAAACTAATGGCCATGTTCGAGGCGGTACCGCACGCTTCCACACTCGCGTCCTACAGACAGCAATTCTAGCAGCTTGGAGCAAGGGAGCACAGGCCTTGGAGTTACCTTTGACGCTGTCATTAAAGGTCCGGCAGAGTCTATGCTGGTGGTTAAACCCTCAGAACCTTCTGAAGGGGAGTCTTTCTGCCCAGTGGTCTGGAAGGCTGGAGAGCGGTCTTGAACGGGTTCACTCGCCAAGGAACTGGCGAGGCAGCTGCCCATCAATGTCTGGGAGATCAGAGCGGCTCGGCTAGCCCTCCTGGCATAGACATCCAGATTACAGGGGTCCTCGGTGAGAATTCATTCAGACAATGCCACAGCGGTGGCATATATGTGAACCACCAACGGGGAACCAAGAGTCAAGCCACTCAGAGAGAGATGAGCTTGGTTTTTCGGTGGGCAGAGGTTTATGTACCCTGCATATCGGCGATATTCATTCCCGGGGTGGACAACCTGCAGGCGGACTTCCTAAGTCGCCAAACCCTGTCGCCGGGGGAGTGGTCTCTGCATCCACAGGTCTTTCAGA
Organism: Rana kukunoris; assembly: GCA_029574335.1. Lineage (NCBI taxonomy): Eukaryota > Metazoa > Chordata > Amphibia > Anura > Ranidae > Rana > Rana kukunoris. The sequence goes on along the minus strand of CM056050.1, from coordinate 45,736,688 downwards.
CAATCTGCCAGAAGTGGGGAGTGCCAGACGTGGACGTCATGGCATCAGGATTCAACAAGAAGCTAGACAGGTTCATGTCTCGAACGAGGGACCCTATGGCCTGCGGAACCGATGCGTTGGTTTGCCCTTGGCATTAATCATAACTTCTATATGCATTTCCCCCGCTGCAGTTACTACCCCGCCTGTTGCGCAGTATCATAGCACAGGCCGGTTATCCTGGTAGCCCCAGCTTGGTACCGGAGGGCATGGTACTCACTAGTCCTGAAATTGGCAGCGGGAGACCCTTGGACTCTTCCTCTATGGCCAGACCTACTCTCACAAGACCCGATCCTCCACCCTGCATTATGGCGTCTAAATTTGACGGCCTGGCGGCTGAATCCCTGATTCTCAGGGGTAGAGGTCTGTCTAGGCAGGTAATCCCTACCCTCATTAAGGCTAGAAAGCCGGCCTCCAGGGTAATTTGTTACAGGGTTTGGAGGGCCTACGTAGGCTGGTGTGAGTCTAAGAGATGGTTTTCCCGCAAGTATACCATTGATAGAGTATTACATTTTCTCCAGCTAGGAGTGGATAAAGGCCTGGCATTAAGCACGATCTAGGGACAGATTTCAGCCTTATCAGTGTGGTTTCAGAGGCCGCTGGCCGCCCACTCGCTGGTTAAGACCTTCATACAGGGAGTCTTACGTGTTAATCCTCCGGTCAAATCACCACTTTGTCCATGGGACTTAAATCTTGTTCTGTCAACTCTACAGAAACAACCCTTTGAGCCGTTGGCTGAGGTACCTTTGGTTTTACTGACTAGATAGTCGGTATTTCTGATCGCCATAGTTTCGGCCAGGAGAGTATCGGAATTGGCAGCCTTATCTCATTTTACATAAGGATAGGGCAGTTTTCCGTCCTCATCCTTCCTTTCTACCAAAGGTTATATCCAGTTTCCACCTGAACCAGGATGTGGTACTTCCATCCTTCTTTCCAAAACCCACCTCTAGAAAGGAGGGGTTGCTGCATACGTTGGATATTGTCAGGGCCATAAAGGCCTATCCTTAAAGCTACAGAGAAGGTTCGGAAAACAGATGTGTTGTTCGTTTTACCGGAGGGGCCCAAGAGGGGTCAGGCAGCTGCTAGATCCACCATCGCAAGATGGATTAAACAATTAATCATTCAGGCCTGCGGTTTGAAGAGGTTGCCTCCTCCTTTGTCGGTAAAGGCCCATTCTACCAGGGCCATGGGCACCTCCTGGGCAGCACATCATCAGATCTCTATGGCTCAAATATGCAAGGCAGCAACGTGGTCGTCAGTCCACACGTTTACAACATTTTTATCAATTGGACGTAAGAAGGAATGTGGATACAGCCTTTGGGCAGGCAGTACTGCAGGCCGCGATTCAAGCTCCTCAGGATCTGAGGGGGCTCCCTTGATTTAGATTTCAGATTTACATTTCTTGACTAAGTTGGATTTATTATTATTTGAGTATACCTCTAAATTAAATCCTTTTTTGGAAGATGTCTCCCTCCCCTCATTAAAGCACTGCTTTCGGACATCCCGTATAGTAATGAATATGCTGCTCTGTGTCCCGTGATGTACGAGAAAGAAAAATAGATTTTTAAGACAGCTTACCTGTAAACACTTTTTCTTGGAGTACATCACGGGACACAGAGCTCCCACCCCTCTTTTGGGGAACGTTTTTGGGAGGCATACTGCTTGCTACAAAACTGAGGTACTTCCTCTATGGGAGGGGGTTATATAGGGAGGGGACTTCCTGTTTGAGATTGCCAGTGTCCATCACCTGAAGGTACTCCATATAACCCGTATAGTAATGAATATGCTGCTCTGTGTCCCGTGATGTACTCCAAGAAAAAGATTTTACAGGTAAGCTGTATTAAAAATCTCTTTTTTGGACTGCTTATTCACTTATGGCATTGTATTTTTTTTTTTTTTTTTTTTCAAAACAATTTATTGAAAAGTTTCATGTAAACATACAGAAATGCATATGTAGCGTACAGAAAATGATGCAGTATCGGAAATATATCCAAGAATAGTTGACCAGGTACTAATGCAGAAGAAAAAATTGACAGCATAAACAGTGAAATACAACATATGAGATTCATCAAAGCAATACAGAAAGTTTGACAACAAGTACTGAGGGTAGGCCCCCTTCTCATGTACCTTGAAGGGAGGGGACGATGGTGACGCAGGCCAGAGCCCACACAGATCAAACCCCGTCCCACCCACCCCTAACGGGGTCAATCTGTGGGTGGGGGAGGAGACCCGTGGAGTTCGGCGACCAAGGACAGTAGGGACGGCTCATACGTCGGGAAAACTGTACCCCGTTAGGGACATTGGGGATCCAGTTTCCAGGACATAAGGGGTAAGGGATAGGGACGACACTATCAGGGTGTGTGACAGAACATGATCTAGATCATTTAACAGGGAGCTCCGTGTGGCGGAGGGATAATGGCATTGTATTTTAACCATTTGAGGGATGGTGGCACTGTTCCCTTTGATGAAAATAGGGGCCTTTATCAGTGTCATCCTAAGGCCTCGTACACACGATCAAATCTGTCCGCTGGAAACGGTCCGCTGGACCGTTTCAGCAGACAGATTCGATCGTGTGTACGTGTGTACGGCCGAGCCGACGGATTTGGCCACCCGACAGATTTCAAAGCATGCTTTGAAATCTATCGGGTGGGAATCCGTCCGCCCGACATGTCTGTTGGTTAGTACACTTACCAGCAGACATGTCGTCCCGCACCGCCGCCGCACCGCCGCCGAATGGATTCGGCGCATGGGCGGAAGTGTTTTACTTCCTGGTGCGGTGACGTGGCGGCGTCAACGTCACCGCCACGTCACCGCCACGTCACCGACACGTCACCGACACGTCCGCGCGCTCTCTGCTGGCGGGGATTTTGGTTTGCTCATGTGTACACGCGAGCAAACCAAAATCCCAGCAGACAGATTTGTTCAAATCTGTCGGACGGACAGATTTGAACAAATCTGTCTGCTCGTGTGTACAAGGCCTAAAACTTAATAAGGGTGCCTTGGATGTGCTTCATTATTGACCCTTATCGCTGATAAATTGTGATCTGAAAGATGCCACTATTTTGCTTCTCAATGTGGACAGCAGAGAATGTCTCATGTGTGATGGCAATGCCCCAAGGCATCCTGGTCTTGGAAACAGTTTTTAATCTCATATGCTGGTTCACGGACCTCAATCTTAACGGAGCCCCAGAAACAGCCTAGTTTCAAAATTTTTTGTTTGATATATTGAAATTACCTAAACGGCTTATACTATATATGCTTCTGGCAGCAAGAATCGCAATACTGTGTTGTTGGAAGACAGCTGTGGTGTACTTAGATTATGTTCAACATGAATTGAACTGGATTTTGGTGAATAATAAACTCCCCTGTACCTCCTATAATAATGTCGCTAAAATCTACAAAACCTGGGACCCCTGGATTAAGTACATCTCTCCTGTGGACTAGAGTGGATGGACCTCCTTATCTCGTCGGCTAATGGGGGCACCCTTCCTTCCTTTTTTCTTTTCTTTCCTCTTTTTCTAACATCTTTTTTTGTAGTGGATTTGAGCTGACTGTATCCTAAAGGACACAGATTCAGGTACAATTGCCCTGGCGCAGAGTATCAGAGATACACTACGCGGCCGTATTTTACCTGGCTCTAAGACGAATTCTGGTAGATTTCAGCCCGTAAGGTACGGCGGCGTAGTGTATTTCTCGCGGCGGAATCGAAATACGCGATTAGGGGGCGTGAAGCATTTAAATTGGGCACGTCCCTGCGGCGATCGAACTGCGCATGCTCCGTTCAGAAATTTCCCGCCGTGCATTGCGCGAAATTACGTTGTTACGTCATATTTTTTTTGAGTAGCGTCGTTTACGTACATTCCTATTCCCGGACGACTTACGCAAAAATGAAAAAAAATATTAAAATTCAACGCGGGAACGACGGCCATACTTAACATGGGCTGTCTAACTATAGACCAGATTTTTGCTTCCCTAACTTTACGCAGCAAAAAGATGACTACAGATGCCGTAAGAGAATGTGACGGACGATCGTAACTTTGTGGATCGCTGGAAAAAGCTAATTTGCATACCCCGACGTGGAAAAAAAGCGAACTGTCGAAGGACACCAGAAGCAAAATTGTAGACCTGCACCAGGCTGGGAAGACTGAATCTGAAATAGGCAAGCAGCTTGGTGTGAAGAAATCAACTGTGGGAACAATAATTAGACATACAAGACCACTGATAATCTCCCTTGATCTGGGGCTCCACACAAGATCTCACCCCGTGGGGTCAGAATGATCACAAGAACGATGAGCAAAAATCCCAGAACCACACGGGGGACCTAGTGAATGACCTGCAGAGAGCTGGGACCAGTGTAACAAAGGCTACCATCAGTAACACACTATGCTGCCAGGGGCTCGGATCCTGCAGTGCCAGATGTGTCCCCCTGCTTAAACCAGTACATGTCTGGGCCCATCTGAGGTTTGCTAGAGAGCATTTAGATGACCCAGAAAAGGATTGGGAGAATTTTAGATGAAACCAAAGTACAACTGGTAGAAACACGACTCGTGTTTGGAGCAGAGAGAATGCTGAGTTGCAACCAAAGAACACCATGCCTACTGTGAAGCATGGGGGTGGCAACATCATGCTTTGGACTGTTTCTCTGCAAAGGGAACAGGACGACTGATCTGTGTACATAATAGAATTAATGGGGGCCATGTATCGTGAGATTTTGAGTGCAAACCTCCTCCCATCAGCAAGGGCATTGAAGATGAAACGTGGCTGGGTCTTTCAGCATGACAATGATCCCAAACACACCGCCTGGGCAACAAAGGAGTGGCTTCATAAGAAGAAGCATTTCAAAGTCCTGGAGTAGCCTAGCCAGTCTCCAGATCTCCACCCCATAGAAAACCTTTGGAGGGAGTTGAAAGTCTGTGTTGCCCAGCGACAGCCCCAAAACATCACTACTCTAGAGGAGATCTGCACGGAGGAATGGGCCAACATACCAGCAACAGTGTGTGACAACCTTGTGTCATTGCCAACAAAGGATATATAACAAAGTATTGAGATGAACTTTATATATTGACCAAATACATATTTCTTGATCGTACATCACGGGACACAGAGCGCATAGTCATTACATATGGGTTATATGGAGTACCTTCAGGTGTGGACACTGGTGTAATCAACTTCACAGGAAGTTCCTCCCTATATAACCCCCTCCCACTGAGAGTGCTTTAGTTTTTCCGCCAGTGTCTTAGGTGTTGGTCACGTCTAGCTGTCCCTCGGAGGTCTCGGGACCCAGGATAGCTAGCCGGATCCGTCCGAAGTGCTTCAGAGCCAAGATGTACGGTACCCGGGCCCTGCTGGAGTGGGGTTTTTGCCTATAATGCCTCTCCTTGGAGGGCTGGATTCTGGGCTCCAGTGCCTTAGTCTCTTCCAAGAACTAAAAGCTACTGATGCCAGGATGCTATATAGGTCCAGGGGTGTGGGTTCCTTAACACAGGACCCCGGTCCCTGAAGGTCCAAGACAATACCCACGGAGATGGGGGAAGGCTGGGCCTCTTGCATTTTGCAATACCCTGCGGCGTGGAGCAGGTAAGAGGGAACCTGCGGGACTTGGTTCGACAGTAGGTATCCCCCTGGGGGTTCTGGGTTGGCTAACAGTATGCTGGTGCATCAGCCACTATCTCCACTATGTCTGTTGAGGCAGGATGGGATTCTAATGTTTACCCAGATAACATGTAGATATATGTATACTTGTGTAAGTTATATATTTGCTACTCACCCCAGGTCTGCCTGTTAACACTGATACTGCAACCCCACATGTTTTAAAGAGGAAATTGCTGGTAAAAAACTCCTGTTTCTTAGGAAGCCCATGGGGACAGCTTCCTCGCTGTGTGTGCACTACAATAAGATTAGTGCTTACCTGGTGTCTGTTGGTGCTGCATAACGCTGGTCCATGTTGTTCCTCTGCTCTGCTTCCTCCATGTGGGTTCAGCGTGGGCGCGCGATCGGGCGCGCGATCGTGCGCGCATACGCGCGCGCGTGCACGCCGCCTTTTATAGCGTCGGCGTGCGTCGGGGGGGCGGGCCAGCAGCGTCAGGGTCTGTAAAAAGGAAAAAAACTTTTCTCTGGCTGGTCTTTACCTCCTGGGGGCAGAGGAAGAAGGGATACAGAGCGTGCAGCTGGGTCTTTTGGCCACACAGGGACACCTAGTGGCGGTTTTGTGGATCTTCAGGTCTAGGACTTAGGTCCACTATTGACCAAAAAAAAAAAAAAAAAAAAAAAAAAAAAAGTTTTTTTGCTTAAAGGGACTCAGCCTTAGATCCAGCAGTATCTGAGTCTACCTTGGACTCCGGCTAACGGGCATTGGTGTGTCAATACTCACAGGCTTCCTCGGTATTGCCACCTCCCAGGCGGGTAAAAAAAAAAAAATATATTTTTTTGAAAAAAAAAAAAAAAAAAAAAAAAGAAAAAGAGAGAAATTAGTTATTTTCATTTTTCTCATACCTGCCCTCACATTGGTTAGTCCTAGCTGCAACAGTCAGGTGTTGGCTATAGGGGTAACCCAAGGTTGTACAATGGCTCCAAAGGGATCTGGACCAGCCAAGGCTGCTAAAGGTGCCAAAAAGCAAAAGGGGTCTCCATCGGGGTCAGAGGATTTGGGCCAGGCTTCTACGGCCCCACCCTCGCCAGTCAGGACACCGAGTGGCATAGTACAAGAGCCATTGGGGGTGCTGGGGGCAGAGGCGGCCCCCGATCCACCCATTCCCGTTTACGTGACGGAAGAAATGCTAGCAGCCACCATGAGTGGGCTAGAGAAAAGGTTAACTGCGTTACTTTCCCGTCCTTGCCCAAGTAGCAAGCGGGCTAGATCCCCCTCACCCAGTGTGGGGTTTTCAGATGCGGAGGTCTCCTCTTCAGAGGAACGGGACCCACAAGGGGATCACGCAGACCCAAGTCCCGACGGTTCAGACAGGGAAAATTCCACTATAGATGAATACTTTTCGGCCTCTCAAGCGGAGGGCCTGTGGATCCAGTCTTTGACAGATATGGTTCGCACTGCCTTTAAACTTCCAGTGCCAGAACTAGTAGCCCCGGAGGTATCCTCATTGGGTTCTTTAAAGGCCCCATTAACTGGTGCATCTTTCCAATGCACCCCCTTCTGCGGAACGTGATTTACCAAGATTGGGCTCAACTTGATAGAATCTTTGTCCCTCCTAAAAGATTCTCTATTCTCTATCCTATGGAAGAGGAATATGTAAAGAAATGGGCTCTTCCTACAGTGGACGCAGCCATTTCCTGCGTGAATAAATCCCTGACTTGTCCGGTTGAAAATGTCCATATGTTCAAGGATCCGGTCGACAAGAAATTCGAGACCCTACTGAAAGCAACTTTTACCTCAGTAGGTGCCATGGTTCAGCCAGCAGTAGCAGCCATTGGTGTTTGTCAGGCCTTGAAGGATCAGGCAAAGCATATATTGAAGGACATGCCGGCTCAGCATACTCATGAATTAGCAGAATTCCCTAGGGCTCTCTGCTTTGCAGTAGATGCTATTAAGGACTCCATCCAACAGGCATCCCGTTCATCTCTACTGGTGGTTCACATGCGTCGTCTTTTGTGGCTAAAGAACTGGTCAGCAGAGGCACCCTGCAAAAAGCTTCTAGCAGGGTTTCCCTTTCATGGGGGAAGACTATTCGGGGAAGACCTAGATAAATATATCCACACCATATCAAGTGGAAAAAGTACTTCCTTACCGGTCAAGAAAAGACCGCGTGGGCCCACGTTTAAACGACAGGCCATTGTAGGCTCGGCCCCTTCGACTTCCCGTCAGTATCGACGGCTTCCCGGGCGGTCAACAGCTAATAGCCGCCCACAGGGACAAACTGCGGCAAACAAGAGGCCCTGGTCTCGCAAGCCGGCTAAATCAGTCATCAAATCAGATTCAGGAAGGGGCGCCCCCACTCTCTTGGGTGGGGGGAAGACTTCAGTTTTCTCCGAAGTCTGGAAGGCCAGAATTCCCGACTCTTGGGTTCGGTCCGTAGTAGCCTCAGGCTACAAACTAGAGTTTCGAGAAATCCCCCCTCCTCATTTTCAGGGGTCAAGTCTTCCAAGCGACCCATTAAAGAGGGCCTCTCTCGTGAAGGCGTTGGATCGCCTCTTGCTCCAAGGAGTAATTGTAGAAGTACCAACCCAAGAAAGGGGTCTGGGATTCTACTCCAACCTTTTTGTTATACCAAAACCCAATGGCGACGTCAGGCCTATATTAGACCTCAAACGCCTAAATCGCTTTCTAAGGATTCAGACCTTCCGTATGGACTCCATACGTTCAGTGACAACCAGCCTGCATCAGGGCGACTTCCTAGCATCTATAGACATAAAGGATGCATATCTGCATGTGCCGATTTACCCAGCCCATCACAAGTTTCTTCGTTTTACGATAAACCAAAGTCATTACCAGTTCGTAGCCCTCCCTTTCGGGTTGGCAACAGCTCCACGGGTATTCACAAAGGTGTTAGCCCCGGTACTAGCCGTCCTAAGGACAGAAGGCATCTTGGTCCTAGCATACCTGGACGATCTCCTGGTTATCGACAGTTCAGCCTCCAACCTCAATCATGCAGTAGTCCGCACAGTGCGGCATCTAGAAGAGTTCGGGTGGATTGTGAACCAAGAAAAATCAAGGTTACAACCCACAAGACAGTTGGAATATCTAGGCTTTCGGTTAGATACAGAATGCCAGAGGGTATTTTTACCTCAAAAGAAGATCAGGTCGTTAATTCAAACGATTCAAATAGTCTTAGGCAAAAAGAAGCCGACTATTCGCCTATGCATGCGACTGCTGGGAAAGATGGTGGCCGCCTTCGAAGCAGCGCCCTATGCCCAGGTCCATACCAGAATTCTGCAAGCAGCTATTCTCTCTGCTTGGAACAAGTCCATACAGGCATTAGACCGTCCATTAGTTCTTTCCCCAGGAGTCAGGCACAGCCTGTACTGGTGGCTGGTCCCTCAAAAATTATCAAAAGGGAAAACCTTTTGCCCCATCTCGTGGAAAATAGTAACCACAGATGCCAGCCTAACAGGTTGGGGGGCAATCTTAGGAAAACGGACCAAGCAGGGACAGTGGTCAGAGGCAGAAAGTCTGCTTCCCATCAATGTCCTAGAGATCAGAGCTGCTCGGTTGGCCCTGGTCGCCTGGACTCTTCCCCTGCAGGGTCTGCCAGTAAGGATACAGTCCGACAATGCCACGGCGGTGGCATACATAAACCACCAGGGGGGCACAAGGAGCCTAGCGGCTCAAAGGGAAGTAAACCTGATTTTTTCATGGGCCGAAGCCCATGTACCCTGCATCTCAGCAGTGTTCATCCCAGGGATAGACAATTCTCAAGCAGATTTTTTGAGTCGTCAACAGTTACTCCCGGGAGAGTGGTCTCTTCACCCCCAGGTATTCCAAGAGATTTGCCAAAGATTCGGAATTCCCGATGTGGACATCATGGCAACAAGATTCAACAAGAAATTGGACAAATTCGTATCCCGAGCCAGGGACCCCTCGGCCTACGGGACCGATGCGTTGGTTTGCCCCTGGCACCAGTTTTCTCTCCTGTATGCGTTCCCTCCACTACAGATGATTCCCCGCCTTCTACGAAGGATCAGGGTGGAGCGCAGGCCGGTGATCCTGGTGGCCCCAGCCTGGCCCAGAAGGGCTTGGTACGCACTCATCGTGAGGATGTCAGTAAGGGCACCGTGGCCACTCCCCCTGCGCCCAGATCTGCTGTCTCAGGCCCGATCTACCACCCTGCTTCACAGCAGCTAAATTTGATGGCTTGGCGGCTGAATCTCTAATTCTTAAGGGCAGAGGCCTCTCTGCCCAAGTCATATCTACGTTAATTCAAGCTAGAAAGCCAGTCTCTAGAAATATCTATTACAGAGTCTGGAGAACCTATGTGGAGTGGTGCGAGTCTCAAGGAGGGCATCCTCGCAAGTTTTTTATTGACAGGATCTTGCGATTCCTCCAGGTTGGCGTTGACAAGGGGTTGGCTCTTAGTACTCTAAAGGGGCAGGTGTCTGCCTTATCGATATGGTTTCAAAGGCCTTTGGCCACGCATTCGCTTGTGAAAACCTTCTTGCAGGGGGTCTTGCATGTGAATCCCCCTATTAGAGCTCCCCTCTGCCCCTGGAATTTAAATCTGGTCTTGTCAGCTTTACAAAAGCAGCCGTTTGAACCTCTGACAGAAATCCCTCTTGTGCTGCTAACCCGAAAGTTGGTTTTCTTGGTGGCTATGGCTTCGGCCAGAAAGGTCTCCGAGCTGGCAGCCTTGTCTTGCAGGGAACCGTACCTGATTCTGCATAAGGACAGAGTGGTTCTGCGGCCTCAACCTTCTTTCCTTCCTAAGGTCATATCCAGTTTTCACTTGAATCAGGACCTAGTCCTACCATCCTTCTTTCCTACTCCCCAGTCCAGAGAGGAAAGACTGCTTCATACTTTGGACATGGTCCGAGCCATGAGGGTTTATCTCAAGGCTACAGAGAAGATTCGGAAAACAGATGTGCTTTTCGTTCTTCCGGATGGCCCCAAGAAGGGTCAGCCGGCTGCCAAGTCTTCCTTGGCTAGGTGGATTAAGCAGCTGATTTTTCAGGCCTATGGTCTGAAGCGCGTTCCACCTCCCTTATCAGTTAAAGCCCATTCTACGAGGGCCATGAGGCCTCTTGGGCGGCACACCATCAGATCTCTATGGCACAGGTTTGCAAAGCGGCAACCTGGTCTTCCGTACATACGTTTACTAAGTTGGACGTCACAAAGGCTGCGGACGCAGCATTTGGGCAGGCGGTCCTACGGGCAGCAGTATAGAATCCTCTGGCCCGGTTCACGTCCCCTTTTTTCTGTTGGTGGAGCTATTTTACCTCCTGATATAGTGTCTGTTTGGCTATTTTTGGCCTTACGGTCTCCCTCCCTTCATGGAGCATTGCTTTGGGACATCCCATATGTAATGACTATGCGCTCTGTGTCCCGTGATGTACGATCAAGAAAAAGGGATTTTTAATAACAGCTTACCTGTAAAATCCTTTTCTTGGAGTACATCACGGGACACAGAGCTCCCACCCCTCTTTGTGGGAACATTGTGTAACCTCAGAGAAATTGCTTGCTACAAAACTAAAGCACTCTCAGTGGGAGGGGGTTATATAGGGAGGAACTTCCTGTGAAGTTGATTACACCAGTGTCCACACCTGAAGGTACTCCATATAACCCATATGTAATGACTATGCGCTCTGTGTCCCGTGATGTACTCCAAGAAAAGGATTTTACAGGTAAGCTGTTATTAAAAATCCCTTTTTTCCACCATAATTTGCAAATAAATTCTTTCCAAATCGGACAATGTGATTGTCTTTCTGGATTTGTTTCCACATTTTGTCTCTCATAAATGAGGCATACATATTATGACAATTACAGGCCTCTCATCTTTTTAAGTGGAAGAACTTGCACAATTGGTGGCTGACTACTTTTTATTGTCATATGCACGGCGCTGTTAAGTCTTGGTATATTTCAGTTCAGGGTTCAACAAAATCCAGGCGCCCGGTCCCAATTTCGACTAGAATTGGCGACCTGGCACCCAGGGAAGCTTAGGCCTGTAGAAGGCCGCAAAGCCATGGCCTCAATTACTGGCGATCGCGCGGCGGGGGAAGTGGGGGCGCACGGAGACACAGGATACCCCATCCTGTGTCTCTGTGCGCCCCCCACTTCCCCCCACCGTGCTGGACGGTAATTGAGCCTGCGGCTTTGTGGCCTTCTGCAGGCCTTAGCTTCCTTCTGTGATCTGGCGCCATCTTGTGGTAGTAAAGTAAACCAACAATTCTAATGGAGCTTCCCCAGTGTTTTCACTGCCATCTCATTCCCTCTAATTAGAAGATTATATATATTTTTTATTCTAACACCCTAGAGAATAAAATGGCGGTCGTTGCAATACTTTCTGTCGCACTGTATTTGCGCAGCAGTCTTACAAGCGCACTTTTTTGAGGAAAAATACACTTTTTTTTATTAAAAATAATAAAAAAAATGTCTTCTATTGTGGAAGAAAATGTTACGCTGAGTAAATTGATACCCAACATGTCACGCTTCAAAATTGCGTCCGCTCGTGGAATGGCGACAAACTTTTACCGTTTAAAATCTCCATAGGCGACATTACAGGTTGCATGTTTTGAGTTGCAGAGGAGGTCTAGGGCTAGAATTATTGCTCTCGCTCTACCAATCACGGCAATGCCTCACATGTGTGGTTTGAATATTGTTTACATATGCGGGCACTACTCACGTATGCGTTCGCTTCTGCGCGCAAGCTCTGCGAGACGGGGCACGTTTTCTGGCTCCTAACTTTTTTAGCTGGCTCCTAGATTCCAAGCAAATTTGTCAAGCCCTGTTTCAGTTTATACCTTGCACATGCTATATGATGGGTTCTTTAATGTGATGTATGACTTGCCCACAGGGTGCGCTTTATAGAAAGAAAAACTTCCAATGACAACTACGTAACGTATCCTTCTCTACTCGTAGGAGATAATGTTCTTTGTTCTCTGGAGAACAAAGTAAATGCTGTAACTGCAACATTTATGGAACATATGCTGTGTACTGTTGAAAAGCCCTATTAAACAGATTGAAATATAACACCCTGTATACAGAACATTGATGTAAGTGTTTTTTACTGTGTTTAATAAAGCTTTCAAACCAGATTTCACACTATTGGGAGTGTGTTGCTCTTTTCATTATGATTCCCTTTATACTGTGGGGTTCCTGGAGGAGAATTGGAGATTTGAGCTGCAAAGTTTGATTTTGCCCCTACCCATAAAATGGTATTAATCAAGCACTGTCTGACTTCTCATGTGAGAGTCACATCTTCCTTGTGTTACGTGATGGAGGATGCGGGGTGTTACACATGTGAAGAATCATATGAAATCACGCTGCATTATTTGGTTCTATTAATCGCTGACTGCAGTTTTTATATTGTGGATCTTCATATTCTATATTTTCATATTATGGATTTTCACTGTGTTTAGATATTTCAGATATACTGTGTGTGATAGTGATTTCAGATATTAAGATTACATGCTTTCATTTATTTTTATTAAAATATATACTTTTTATTTTTTTATTTTGTGAGTAGCGCAGCATTTATGTGATGTAAAACTATTTTTTTTTTTTTTTATATTTATTTTATTTTAGAAAGAGAATCTCAAGACATCTTCCATACATTATCAAAATAACGTAATAACCATACCCCAACAACAGGATAATAAATACCTTAAGTTCATTTTGTTCATAAGCACAATAAACCACATATTTCTCCAAATGTTCATATCCCTTTGGTTATGAACTTCACCACTTAAGACCAGGACCTTTTAGGCAGCAAAAGGACCTGGCCAGTTTTTGCGATGCGGCACTGCGTCGCTTTAAATATCCCCCCCAAAAAAAAAATATATATATATATATATATATATATATATATATATATATATATATATATATATAAAAAAAAGACGTATTCTTCTACCTATTCTACCTATTTTTGGTAAAAAAAATAGCAATAAGTGTTTATCGATTGGTTTGCACAAAATGTATAGCGCTTACAAAATAGGGGATAGTTTTATTGCATTTTTCTAAAAACAATTTTTACTACTAATGGCGGCAATCAGTGTTTTTTTTTTTTTTTCGTGACTGCAACATTATGGCGGACACTTCGGACAATTTTGACACATTTTTGGGACCATTGTCCTTTTCGCAACAAAAAAATGCATTAAAAATGCATTGTTTACTGTGAAAATGACAATTGCAGTTTGGGAGTTAACCACAAGGGGGTGCTGAAAGGGGTTAAGTGTGACCTCATTTGTGTTTTGTAACTGTAGGGGGGGTGTGGCTGTAGGTGTGATGTCATTGATTGTGTTTCCCTATAAAAGGGAACACATAATCCATCACGGCGCCACAGTGAAGAACGGGGAAGCTGTGTTTACACACAGCTTTCCCCATTCTTCAGCTCTGGGGACCGATCGCGGGACTCCAGCGGCTATCGGGTCCCGCGGTCACGGAGCATTGGACCGCGCCCGCGACCCATGGCTGGGCACTTAAAGGACGTACCTGTACGTGCTTGTGCCCAGCCGTGCCATTCTGCCGACCTATATGTGCAGGAGGCGGTCCTTAAGTGGTTAAAAACTCAACCTTATTAAAAAATATATATATCCCGTCACCTGGGGATATCTACCCCTCGCTTTCCTTCCCTTTTCAATCACCACAACCAACAAACTCACAAGAGACAGACAAAAAAAAAAGGAAATTCTTATATAAATAAGAAGGAATCCCCCCCCCCCCCCCCCCAGGGATGTAACACTCCTCTAATCTGATCAAATTTATAGCATCCCATATTTCCATTCTCAACTGATGGGACCCTCATCTATGAGAGTCCCTCCCTCTTCTGAATTAATGAAGAGGTTCCATACAGACCATGTTTTCAAATTAGTCTCTTGTTTCTGTCAGGCTATCCATATCAGGTCTTCTATTTTATTCAATTCCTCCATTCTCTTGAGCCAGAGTCCCACTGATGGAGGTTGTGTTTGCTTCCAAGTAAGGGGGATACATACTTTGGCCACATTCAGAAGATTACATACTATAGATTCCTTATACAGGGAGTGCAGAATTATTAGGCAAGTTGTATTTTTGAGGATTAATTTTATTATTGAACAACCATGTTCTCAATGAACCCAAAAAACTCATTAATATCAAAGCTGAATATTTTTGGAAGTAGTTTTTAGTTTGTTTTTAGTTTTAGCTATTTTAGGGGTATATCTGTGTGTGCAGGTGACTATCACTGTGCATAATTATTAGGCAACTTAACAAAAAACAAATATATACCCATTTCAATTATTTATTTTTACCAGTGAAACCAATATAACATCTCAACATTCACAAATATACATTTCTGACATTCAAAAACAAAACAAAAACAAATCAGTGACCAATATAGCCACCTTTCTTTGCAAGGACACTCATGCAGCCTGCCATCCATGGATTCTGTCAGTGTTTTGATCTGTTCACCATCAACATTGCGTGCAGCAGCAACCGCAGCCTCCCAGACACTGTTCAGAGAGGTGTACGGTTTTCCCTCCTTGTAAATCTCACATTTGATGATGGACCACAGGTTCTCAATGGGGTTCAGATCAGGTGAACAAGGAGGCCATGTCATTAGTTTTTCTTCTTTTATACCCTTTCTTGCCAGCCACACTGTGGAGTACTTGGACGCGTGTGATGGAGCATTGACCTGCATGAAAATCATGTTTTTCTTGAAGGATGCAGACTTCTTCCTGTACCACTGCTTGAAGAAGGTGTCTTCCAGAAACTGGCAGTAGGACTGGGAGTTGAGATGGACTCCATCCTCAACATGAAAAGGCCCCACAAGCTCATCTTTGATGATACCAGCCCAAACCAGTACTCCACCTCCACCTTGCTGGCGTCTGAGTCGGACTGGAGCTCTCTGCCCTTTACCAATCCAGCCACGGGCCCATCCATCTGGCCCATCAAGACTCACTCTCATTTCATCAGTCCATAAAACCTTAGAAAAATCAGTCTTGAGATATTTCTTGGCCCAGTCTTGATGTTTCAGCTTGTGTGTCTTGTTCAGTGGTGGTCGTCTTTCAGCCTTTCTTACCTTGGCCATGTCTCTGAGTATTGCACACCTTGTGCTTTTGGGCACTCCAGTGATGTTGCAGCTCTGAAATATGGCCAAACTGGTGGCAAGTGGCATCTTGGCAGCTGCACGCTTGCCTTTTCCCAGTTCATGGGCAGTTATTTTGCGCCTTGGTTTTTCCACACGCTTCTTGCGACCCTGTTGACTACTTTGAATGAAACGCTTGATTGTTCGATGATCACGCTTCAGAAGCTTTGCAATTTTAAGAGTGCTGCATCCCTCTGCAAGATATCTCACTATTTTTGACTTTTCTGAGCCTGTCAAGTCCTTCTTTTGACCCATTTTGCCAAAGGAAAGGAAGTTGCCTAATTATGCCCACCTGATATAGGGTGTTGATGTCATTAGACCACACCCCTTCTCATTACAGAGATGCACATCACCTAATATGCTTAATTGGTAGTAGGCTTTCGAGCCTATACAGCTTGGAGTAAGACAACATGCATAAAGAGGATGATGTGGTCAAAATACTCATTTGCCTAATAATTCTGCACTCCCTGTATGTCTTAACTGGTATTTTGGAGTCATGTAATAAGAAGAAGGCAGAATCTTCAAGGATCTTATCTTCCCAGAATTTCTGAATAATTCTCCAAACCCCCCTCCAAAAATCCCTGATTCTGGGGCAGGACCAGAAGATATGTGATAACGTCCCGTGCTCCTCATGACATTTCCAACAGCTGTCAGAAATATCTGGGAAAAATCTATGAAGGGCTGGGGTTCAGTACCTTTTGAGAGACAGTTTTATAATTTGTTTCCTGTATCCTCGTACACATTGAGGATTCAAATATGTTATATATTATATTGGTACGCTGTTCTTCCGAGAAGGTTCTGCCCAGATATTATTCCAACTTACGTAGGAATGGCAGTTAGAAATCTTCTGAGGGTCTAACTTCTGCCCAAATTTGCCAGGTGGAGGTAGGTTCTGAAAAAAGTCTCAGTTGTGCCCGAAATCTAATTGGTAATACGGCGTACACACGATCAGGCTTTTGCCTGGCCAAATCTCATCGGAATTTCGAAGGAATTCCATCAGAGAAAAATAGAACATGTTCTATATCTAAACTCTGATGGGATTCATTGTAATTTCCGTCTGACTATCTGATTCCGATCGTGTGTACAAGGCTTTAGAGTTGGAACTGGATATCAATGTTTGCCAGATGGTCCACGATCCTGTTGTTAGAAAATGAGAAGCCTGGTATAGGCTTGTTCTAGTAATTCCCCAAAAGTCTCCTTCCGCTTTCTGGGCACAAATTGTGGATTCCCCAAAATGGGGAATAATGGGGACTCTAATGTTGAAAGCTTCCCTTTTGGAAATGAGTCTGAAACACATACTTATTGTAGGACCTATGAATGGGTGTGTCTTAACCGTGGATGGAATTTCCCTGAAGCACCAAGGTGCTCTATGTAATAGGACTGTACTCTGTGCTTGCTCCAAACTAGGCCATATATTTTGATCTCTATGTCAGCACCACACGATTATTCGACTCAATAGGGCTGCTTGATAATAATTATGTAAGTGAGGTATTGCCAGCCCACTGTATTGTTTAGGAAGGGTCAACAATGATCGTCTAATACTTGGATGTTTCTGTGCCCAGATAATTCCTGTAAAGAGTGTATCAATCTGTTAAAAATATTGCCTATGGATAGCCATGGGTAATGCCTGAAATAAATATAGAATTTTTGGTAAAATACATTTCTCACCTCGTCTTTCAGGACAGCACTTGGAGAGAGCGCAGCTCCACCCACTTTCCCAGGAAACACTGCAGTCACTTTAAATTCCGCCCACTTCCACCATGACCTCAGTTGTTGTGTTTCCTCCGGCCATGGTGGAAGCGCTGCAGGGAACCAGGGGTGTGCTGTACTCTCTCCAGGTGGAGGTGGCTTGGGCATACCGGCGGCGGTTATTTAATACTCACAGGCAGACCCAGCACCCCCCCTGACGGGTGGGGGGTTCTTCGGTGCTTTCCCCTCTTCGAGTCCGGCGAGGGCAGAGGCCGCTGAGGGTTTTTTCTTCCCCCATAGGCGGACAGCGTGGGCTGAGGGAAGAGGTCAGGTGCCTCTTCCGGGTTCACGAGGTTCCGTTCCGGGTGGCGGGCGACGTCATTTCCGGGGGGGAAGAGCTTTCGGCGGCGCGCGGCAGCTTCCGGTTCCAGCTGCTGGAGCGCAGGAGGGGAGGCGGCCTTGGCGGTGCATTTCCGGGCCTCGTGGCGACGAGTTTGCCGGGAGTTTTAAAATACGATCGGACGGCTGCTGCACTCTGAAGGAGAATGGAGCCAGAAGAGGAATCAGCAGTGGTGGCGGGAGCAGGAGCCACAAGCACCAGCCCGGCCCAGGTAGGAGACGGCGGTTTCCATGTTGCCTGGGATCTATATGTGTCCCTCCTGTTGCCCCTCTAGGGGGAGGGGAGCCTGCAGCATTTCTTTCCCTAGTTATGTCTTTGGGAGTAATGCTTTCATGTTTTACACAGCGGTGGTGGGATTTTGTCTGTTTTGTTCACTGCTGTTGGTGTCAATGGGGTTGTTGTCTGATACACAAAAAGTTAAGCATTGGGTTGTTTGTTTATTGTGTTTTTCAGAAATGCAAAGAAAAACTTAATGTTGCATTGCCCCCACCTAAGAAGAAGTGTGCTATTTGCAAAACGTCCCTCAGGGGTTCATGGGTTAAACCCTTATGCAAAGCTTGCATTGCTGCAGTAATTACAGAGGAAGCCTCTGTTAGTACACCCTCTGAACAGCCCAAGGAGATAATTTCCTCCTTCAGGAAGGAACTACAGGAAACATTTCAATCTTTCCGTTCCTACCTAGACAAGCGTCCGATCTTTCAGTCAGCCCCTAGAGCCTCCACTAGTACCCAAGGAGGGGTAGTTAGTGAGTCTGAGGACGAGGAGCCTAGGAGTGTGGTGTCAGGGTCTGAGGCAGAGGAGGATGAGGAGAAAGATGCATCCTCATCTCGCTACAAATTGTCATTAGAGGAGGTAGATGATCTCCTGAAACAGATTCATGCTACCCTTAATATTAAGGAGGATAAGACCCAGTTGTCGTTACACGACAAGATGTACCAGGGCTTAGATGAGATTAAGCACAGAACCTTCCCAGTACACAAAGTGTTGTCTGATGCTATTAAAAGGGAATGGAGGGAACCTGAGAGGGCCCCCTTCTTTTCTAAATCTTTAAAAAGGAGATTTCCTTTTGAGGAGGACGAAGCACAAGTCTGGAATAAAAAACCCAAACTTGATGCAGCCTTTTCTAAAGTCTCACGGAACACAGACTTGGCCTTTGAGGACATGGGTACCTTGAAGGATACCATGGACAAAAGGGCTGAGACGCTTTTGAAGAAAGCTTGGGATTCAACACTAGCCAACCTCAGACCTGCTATGGCGTCTACGGTAGTAGCCAGGAACCTGGAGCATTGGCTGGACAAGCTTAAAGCCCATATTGAGGCAGGGACTTCTCGCAGAGAACTACTTGACTCTCTTCCGGTTCTGGGGAACGCTGTGAGTTACATTGCAGATGCATCAGCAGAGTCGGTAAGGATGTCGGCTCGTTCCTCGGCCCTAATTAATTCGGCCAGGAGAGCCTTATGGGTTAAAACTTGGTCAGGGGATGCAGCTTCAAAGATTAAGCTGTGTGGCTTACCTTTTGAGGGTGACCTGGTTTTTGGTTCTGGTCTAGAGGCAGTTCTAGAGAGGACAGCGGACAGGAAAAAAGCTTTGCCAGTGAAGAAAGTGGTTCCACAAAACAAAAAGAATTTTCGTTCTTTTGGACAGCCCCAAAGTTCGAAACAGACACAAAGAGGGGGAAAGTCCTGGCAGCCCCAAAGGGGACGAGGGAAGCCTGGGGTACTATTTCGTTCCCCCAGCCAACCCGCAAAATCACAATGACATCCTCCCGGCGGTGGGAGGCCGTCTTCAGTTGTTTCTTCCTCAGTGGAAAGAGGCAACGTCCAGTGCGTTTGTCCTGAAAGTTATCTCGGAGGGATACGCACTGGAATTTTCGGAGAATCCACCGTCTCGTTTCTACATAACCGAGTTGTCCCGGGACAGGGAAAAAGCTCTGGCAATGATGTCCTTGATAGAGGAGTTCCTTCAACAAAAGGTGATCACTCCTGTACCACAGCAAGAGGAAGGTCTAGGGTGTTACTCCCACGTGTTTTTAGTGAGGAAGTTGTCAGGAAGGTTCAGATTAATCCTGAACTTAAAAATTCTAAACAGGTCTATTCGGTACAAAAAATTCCGGATGGACTCCATCTATTCGGTAAGAAAGCTGCTTCCAGCAGGATGCTTTCTGGCCTCAATAGATCTGAGGGATGCATATCTGCATATCCCAATAAGAGCCTCATCACAACGCTATCTACGCCTAGCGTTAAGAACAGAGAAGGGGGTGAGGCACTTTCAGTTCAGAGCCCTTCCCTTCGGCCTCTCCTCCTCCCCCAGGGTTTTCACGAAGGTCGTGGCGGAGGCAATAGCACCTCTCAGACTGGAGGGGGTGTCTCTTGTCCCATATCTGGACGATCTCCTTCTGTTTGCCAAATCAGAGGATCGGTTATTCAGAGACCTGAGGAGGACTCAGACCCATCTAGAGGATCTGGGCTGGGTCCTAAATCTGAAAAAATCAAACTTGGTTCCATCTCAGGTGATAGTTTTTTTTGGGTTATTCCATAGACTCGGTCCAGGGAAAGATTTTCCTGCCAGAGGAAAAAATAATCAAGATACAAGGGGCGGTAAAAGCAGTACAGACAAACCTGCCAGTGACCGTCAGGACAGCAATGTCCACCCTGGGTCTGCTCACCGCTTCTATACCAGCAGTTCAGTGGGCCCGCCTCCATGCAAGGGATCTTCAGCAGGCAATCCTACGAAACTGGACTTTCGGGGAGTCGCTGGAAAAGCAGTTCAGGATTCCATCTCAGGTAAAAAGGAGGTTGTGGTGGTGGAGGACTCGAGCAAACCTGAGTCTGGGTCTGTTGTGGTCCTTCCCCACAACAAGGATCCTTACGACGGACGCAAGTTCCTGGGGTTGGGGCGCCCATCTCGAGGGTCAGATGACCCAGGGGTCATGGTCCAGGGAGGATTCCAGGAGGTCCTCCAACTGGAGGGAGCTAAGAGCCATTTTTCTGGGGCTAGGGGCCTTCAGCCAGTCTGTCCAAGGACAACACGTCCAAATCCTATCGGACAATGCCACAGCAGTGGCATATATTTCAAAGCAAGGGGGCACGAGAAGCAAGTGTCTTTTGGGCCTAGCTTTACAAATCCTGTACTGGGCAGAGGAAAATGTTGCGTCCCTGACTGCGGTACACCTGAAGGGCAACCTGAACCATCTGGCGGACTTTTTAAGCAGGAAGAGGGTTCTGGAGTCCGAATGGAGTTTAAACCAAGAAATCTTTCAGGAGTTGGTAGACAGGTGGGGAACTCCCCAGATAGACTTATTTGCATCTCAAGCCAATGCAAAGGTCCCGCGGTTTTTCTCCCTCAACAGGTTGGACCAAGCGGAAGGACTAGATGCGCTAGTCCAGCGTTGGTCCTTCCGTTTGTGTTACGCCTTTCCCCCAGTTCAGATGATACCATTGGTTCTCAAGAAACTGCGGGAGGAGAGGACAACGCTAATCTTAGTTGCCCCATTTTGGCCCAAGAGGCCCTGGTTTTCGGGCCTGTTGGACCTAGCGATAGAGGCTCACTGGCTACTACCAGTCAGGAGGGACCTACTGTTCCAGGGTCCTCTTATTCATCCAGACGCACATCACCTGAAGCTTGCGGGTTGGCTACTGAGGAACAAATCCTAAGAGGTAAAGGGTTATCCAGGCGTTTAGTTAACACTTTACTTAGTAGTAGAAAACAAGTCACCAGGGCCATTTACTTTAAAACCTGGAAAGTTTTTAATTCTTGGTGTGAGTCCAAGGGTAGTCTTCCTTTAAATAATTTTTCAGTCCTGGAATTTTTGCAAGATGGGATGGACAAGGGTCTGGCAGCCAGCACCCTAAAATCTCAGGTTGCTGCACTTTCTGTTTTTCTAGAGAAGAGGTTATCTCTGGATCCTTATATAATTAGGTTTTTTAGGGCTTTAGCCAGGGCTAGGCCGGTACCTTTTAAGTTTTTTCCCAAATGGGATTTATCGGTTGTTCTGAGAGGTCTGACAAAAAGACCCTTTGAACCTCCAGTAGAAGCCTCACTTAAATTTTGGACGTTGAAACTGGTGTTGCTAGTAGCAATCACTTCTGCTAGGAGAGTCAGTGAGCTCCAAGCACTATCTATTACTGAACCGTTTTTGAATATCTTTCCAGATAGGGTTGTATTAAGGACAGATCCAGGCTTTTTACCAAAAGTAGCATCAGCATTTCATAGAACACAGGAGATAGTTCTACCTACATTCTGTCCAGTTCCATCGGGTCCGAAAGAAAAGGATTTTCATACCCTAGATGTTAGAAGATGTTTAGTACATTATCTGGAGATTTCTAGCGAATTTAGAAAGGACAATTCTCTTTTTGTGCTGTTCTCAGGGTCTCGGAAGGGCTATAGAGCCTCTAAGAGCACCTTGGCCAGGTGGCTTCGTATGGCTATTCATGAAGCTTACAAGGCTATGGATATGGAACCTCCCACTGGAGTGGTGGCTCATTCAACAAGGGCAGTGGCAACATCCTGGGCGGAACGAGCTGGGGCTTCACCAGAACATATCTGCAAGGCAGCCACGTGGACGAGTTTTTCCACATTCACTCGCCACTACAGAATGGATTTGCTCTCAGCAGCGGAGCAATCGTTTGGCAGGAAGGTCCTGCAAGCGGTGGTCCCACCCTAGAGTAAGTACTCGGTTATCATCTCCAAGTGCTGTCCTGAAAGACGAGGTGAGAAAACCTTAGTTAGACTTACCGGTAACGGTATTTCTACGAGTCTTTCAGGACAGCACCGATAACCCTCCCTTTGGTTTTTAAAGGACGATGTATAAATACTATGTATAAATACTAACGGGTATAGTTGCTATGTTTTGCTTATCTAATTCCAGCATGTCCGGAGGTACTCGTTAACAACTGAGGTCATGGTGGAAGTGGGCGGAATTTAAAGTGACTGCAGTGTTTCCTGGGAAAGTGGGTGGAGCTGCGCTCT
This sequence comes from Rana kukunoris, assembly GCA_029574335.1. NCBI lineage: Eukaryota > Metazoa > Chordata > Amphibia > Anura > Ranidae > Rana > Rana kukunoris. The sequence goes on along the minus strand of CM056050.1, from coordinate 45,713,870 downwards.
CTCCAAGTGCTGTCCTGAAAGACTCGTAGAAATACCGTTACCGGTAAGTCTAACTAAGGTTTTTTTGACTATATTGCCTCTTCCAAACCAGGAATGGAACCCCTTATGCCACCTCTCCAAGAGAATCCGGACTTTTAGTAGAAGTGGTGGGAAATTTAAACTCAAATGTGTTTGAGAGGTCTGCTGGAATACAAGTACCTAAGTAATTCAGAGCTTTATCAGTCCATTTAAATTTATAGCTGGATTTAAATAATCTCAACATATCTTTAGGTATTGCGATTCCCATGGCCTCTGACTTAGTTAAGTTGATCTTAAAGTACGATAAAGAGCCATATCTCTCTTTTTCAGAATAAAGATTAGGAAGGTATATCATCGGATTAGTCAATGAAAAGAGCATTTCATCAGCGTAAGCCGAAATCTTATACTGGGTTCTTTCAACTGTCAGTCCCTGAATATCTGGGTTTAATCGATTCCTACAGAGGAAAGGTTCCAAGAAAGAGTGAAAAGAAGGGGTGTCAGTGGGAAGCCCTGCCTGGTCCCATTGGTGATCCCAAAGGAAGGGGACAAGACTCAATTTACCTTTTTACCTGATCACTTAGTAGGGCATAAATGCTTAAGATCCATCAAAGCATATTGTCTCCCACCATTACATGTTGCAGAACCGAAAAAATAAACTGCCAGTTGACCCGATCAAAAGCCTTCTCTGCATCTGTCCCAAGAAACACACACGGGAGCTTAGATAAATTGGCTACCTGTATTAGATTCAAAACCTTAATAGTATTGTCCTGTGCTTCCCACGTCGGGACATACAGTGCGGAAAATAAGTATTTGAACACCCTGCTATTTTGCAAGTTCTCCCACTTGGAAATCATGGAGGGGTCTGAAATTTTCATTGTAGGTGCATGTCTACTGTGAGAGACATAATCAAAAAAAAAAAATTCCAGAAATCACAATTTATGATTTTTTTTCACTATTTATTTGTATGATACAGCTGCAAAGAAGTATTTGAACACCTGAGAAAATCAATGTTAATATTTGGTACAGTAGCCTTTGTTTGCAATTACAGAGGTCAAACGTTTCTTGTAGTTTTTCACCAGGTTTGCACACACTGGAGGAGGGATTTTGGCCCACTCCTCCACACAGATCTTCTCTAGATCAGTCAGGTTTCTGGGCTGTCGCTGAGAAACACGGAGTTTGAGCTCCCTCCAAAGATTCTCTATTGGGTTTAGGTCTGGAGACTGGCTAGGCCACGCCAGAACCTTGATATGCTTCTTACAGAGCCACTCCTTGGTTATCCTGGCTGTGTGCTTCGGGTCATTGTCATGTTGGAAGACCCAGCCTCGACCCATCTTCAAAGCTCTAACTGAGGGAAGGAGGTTGTTGCCCAAAATCTCGCAATACATGGCCCCGGTCATCCTCTCCTTAATACAGTGCAGTCGCCCTGTCCCATGTGCAGAAAAACACCCCCAAAGCATGATGCTACCACCCCCATGCTTCACAGTAGGGATGATGTTCTTGGGATGGTACTCATCATTCTTCTTCCTCCAAACACGGTTAGTGGAATTATGACCAAAAAGTTCTATTTTGGTCTCATCTGACCACATGACTTTCTCCCATGACTCCTCTGGATCATCCAAATGGTCATTGGCAAACTTAAGACGGGCCTTGACATGTGCTGGTTTAAGCAGGGGAACTTTCCGTGCCATGCATGATTTCAAACCATGATGTCTTGGTGTATTACCAACAGTAACCTTGGAAACGGTGGTCCCAGCTCTTTTCAGGTCATTGGCCAGCTCCTCCCGTGTAGTCCTGGGCTGATTTGTCACCTTTCTTAGAATCATTGAGACCCCACGAGGTGAGATTTTGCATGGAGCCCCAGTCCGATGGAGATTGACGGTCATGTTTAGCTTCTTCCATTTTCTAATGATTGCTCCAACAGTGGACCTTTTTTCACCAAGCTGCTTGGCAATTTCCCCGTAGCCCTTTCCAGCCTTGTGGAGGTGTACAATTTTGTCTCTAGTGTCTTTGGACAGCTCTTTGGTCTTGGCCATGTTAGTAGTTGGATTCTTACTGATTGTATGGGGTGGACAGGTGTCTTTATGCAGCTAATGACCTCAAACAGGTGCATCTAATTTAGGATAATAAATGGAGTGGAGGTGGACATTTTAAAGGCAGACTAACAGGTCTTTGAGGGTCAGAATTCTAGCTGATAGACAGGTGTTCAAATACTTCTTTGCAGCTGTATCATACAAATAAATAGTTAAAAATTCATAAATTGTGATTTCTGGATTTTTTTTTTTTGATTATGTCTCTCACAGTGGACATGCACCTACGATGACAATTTCAGACCCCTCCATGATTTCCAAGTGGGAGAACTTGCAAAATAGCAGGGTGTTCAAATACTTATTTTCCGCACTGTAGCCTACTTGGTCCAGATGAATCAGAGAAGGCAATTGTTCCTGGAGCCGAGTCGCAAGATTTTTTGCAAAAAATTCCAAATCTGCGTTTGAAAGGGATATTGACCTATAGCTTCCACATTGCATGGGATCTTTACCTTCCTTAGGGATCACCGTAATATTAGTGATTCCATAGGAAAGAGACTCCGGTTACCCAGGCCATTATACATATCCCTGAGGCCGCGTACACACGATCAAACTTGTCTGCTGAAACTGGTCCGCAGACCAGTTTCAGCGGACATATCCGACCGTGTGTACAGGCTAGCAGACAGGTTTTTCCAGCAGACAAGTTTTAAAGCATGCTTTAAAACTTGTCTGCTGGAAACCCGTCCGACATGTCCGCTGGTTAGTACGCCTAACCAGCGGACAAAAATCCCCCGCATGCGTCGAATGGATTCGACGCATGCATGGAAGTATTTTACTTCTCGGTTTGGTGACGTTGCGGCATCAACGTCACCGCCACGTCACCGCGCTGTCTGTCCGGGGATTTTGGTTTGATGGTGTGTACAACCATCAGACCAAAACAGCCCAGCAGACATATCCGATGAAAATGGTCCGTCGGACCGTTTTCATCGGATAAGTTTGATTGTGTGTACGCGGCCTGACTGTGTCATGGGGTCTAACTGTAAATTATAAAGGGAAGAATAGTAATCCCAAAATCTTTGAGCGATTTGTCTAGGCAGCGTAAGCTTTTACCCTTCAACCCCTGTGACCATTGGTACATAAGTCATCGCTTGTTGTTCCTTCAAAGTTCTAGCAAGTATTTTACGCCCAACTTGTATTACCCTTTTTACCTTTATACATGAGTAGATCAGTGACTTGTCTACGAGCGATCAGGAGGTCCCGTTTCATATGTCTGAGGAGGGAACATGTTTGTGAAGCGATTCTAGAACAATGTATATCTCTTAGCAAGGATGTTAGCTTTCCCCCTCTCTCTCTCTTAAACCTAGCCCAATGTTTTACCAATACTCCCCTAATCACTACCTCATGGACTTCCCAGATCAACCCAGGGGTACATTCGGGAGTATCATTGGCCTGGAAATAACATGTCGCCTCCTTAAGAACATCTTCCATCACAATGGAGTCTTGTAACAGACTTTCGTTAAGTCTCCATGTTGCAGGGCCAAGGCCTCGGCTCCCAGACATATTATACTAAAGGAGAATTGGTGCGTAATCTGACCAAGCAATTGCTACAATAGTTGCTTCCACCACTGAGTGCAATTGGCAATGAGGAATAAAGAAAAGGTCAATACGTATACACACACAGTATACATACATACACACATAATGCATCTACAGACGCACAGTAAACACACAGTATACATACACACACTGAGAAGGTACTTGAGAGGCGGGGCAGCTATAATCTTGTGCCAGATTAGTCAGTCCGCCCCTTTTAATAATTTTTTCCACTAAGGCTGGCTTAGGGTTATTCTAGAGTAAATGCTAGAAAATCGTTTGAGGGTTAAATAGGATAGGATTGAGTATTACGGCGTTAATTTAAATGACATCTGTACCTTTTGACATTAAATGTTCATTAACAAATAAAGAAATAAACCTGCTATACTTACCTGTTCTGTGCAGTGGTTTTGTACAGAGCAGCCCCCGATCCTCCCCTTTTTGGGTCCACTGCTTAAACTCCTGGCTCCTCATCTTCAGCAAGTGCCCCCAATAGCAAGCCGCTTGCTCTGCGGGCACTGGTGCATGCTTACTCCATAAGACACACAGAGCCGCAAATCAGCCCCGCCCCCCGCACTCCCCACTCTCCTCATTGGCTCACTGGCTGTGATTGACAGTAGCAGGAACCAATAACTCCCACTGCTGTCTCAGCCAATGATGAATAAGAGATCCAGGAGAAGCTCAGCTCTCATGAACATCACTTGACCGAAAGGGTGCTCAGGTGAGTATTAGGGGGGTGCTGCACACAGAATTATATATTTTTTTGCCTTAATGCATAAAAAGCATGAAGGTAAAAAACCTTGAGCTTTTAAAGCATGCAGACTTGCCTAAGTGCAGCCCACCTGGTCCAGTACCTGCCTTTGTCCCCCATTTCAGCGATCTTCACTGTGCAGTCCTCCCTGATGCTGCACAGACTTTCTTGCAAAAGTGTCCATGATGGGTCCTCTTTATCCTTTGCATGCATGCTGCAGCCCCATTAGATCCTATAGGGGCATTCTAATGGCAGCCTGCAGCAATCCTGCAAGCACTGCTCTAAAAGATCCGAGCGACCAGCTGGCGTGTACTCTGGAAAGCCCAACAAAGCTGGCATTGGCTTTGATTGGTAGTTCGTTATAGTAACCTGGACGCGATGACATGACATCACGTCAGGTTTATCCAGATGTCAATGGCACCATTTAAAAAAAAAATTAAACCCTTCAAAAACACATCTTGATGGTTTTAATGGCAGAGGAGGGATCTGAGGTCTATATAAGTACCTGTTCCAAGCCTATTACTGTCACAAAGGGTGGTTTACATTGCTTGTGAAAGCAATAAAAGTGCTAAAAAAAAAAGAAAAAAAGCAAGAGTAGAGTACTTTTGCTAAGGTGCTGGTACTAAAGCAACCATGATTGCATGCATAGGCGAAAGCATGCACGCAAACAGAGATCATCCCACACATGTAAGGTATTGCTGCGTACGTCAGATCATGGTCAGTAATTCCAGTATATAGATGGATAGATCTCTATCTCTATCTTATTTTTTTTTTTTTTTCCTTAGACCTCTATAAATATAAAGTGGTAAACTGTAAAGGCTTTTAAAGCATAACCTATGGATAGTAAAATTGACATGGTTTGTCGCCATTGTTTTTTTTTGCATTAAAAAGTTTTATTTTTTATTTTTGTTTTTTACAAAAAAAAATTGCGTTTTAAAAAACTCTGCACAAATACCATGCGACATAAAAAATTGCAAGACATCAATTTTCATGACATTTCAAGACATTCATTTTTTTTCTCTACGGCCTCTTCTTTAAAAAATAAATAAAAAATTATATATAATATATATATATATATAATAATATTATATATTTATTATAGGTTTTTAACAAATTTTTGTAGCAAACAAGAACTGAGCATTGCATGTAAACCGAAAGTGTTAAAAAAAAAAGGCAATGGAGCTGAAGTGGTTAATAGTAGTGGGTTAGAAATAATTGAAATACAATGCGGAAATTAATAAATTATTCTACATTTTGATCATAGAAATGCTTTAAACTACAGCCACTTCCATGAACTGTACTTGGGTTTCTGTGCCCCATGTTGGACACAGTGAAGCAACCTGTTGAGCAGATGTTTTGATTAATAGCCATTTTTTTTTCTCTCCAGGTTTGTACAGACATTGATTCATGTATTGAAAGGGAACATTGGGACGGGCCTCCTCAGTCTTCCTCTTGCCATAAAGAATGCTGGTATCCTGGTAAGTCTTCTTGGTCACCGAATGATGAATGTGCACATTTGCTTTTCTTTACAATTGTTTCATGTGCGTCTTCCAGTATATATGTCATCTGTCTCCACTAGCATGTAGCTAGATCCTGATAAATGTTCCCATCATTTTTACTACTTACCACAAGACACATAGTCAGTTTAGTTGATACCTCTTTATTACGTTTATTTCCTGGCCTGCTGCCACCAGTTATTAAGGTGAGGTTCACACCAATATGACTTTGTAGCCCAGCGACTGTGCCAACTCCAAGAGATGTTTCAGTGTGTATATGTGTGTGTGTGTGTGTGTGTGTATATGTGTGTGTGTATATATATATATATATATATATATATATATATATATATATATATAATCTCATTTATTAATATTTTTTTTTCCTTAACCACCTCATCCCCGGAAAGGTTTAACCCCCTTCATGACCAGGCCATTTTTTGCAATCTGGCACTGCATTACTTTGACTACTTCAGCCCCGGAAAGGATTTGCCCCATTAACGACTAGGCCATTTCTTTGCGATGCAACACTGCGTCGCTTTCACTGACAAAGGGCGGGCATGCGATGAGCTACCCAAACAAAATTTATTTTCCCACAAATAGAGCTTTCCTTTGGTGGTATTTGATCAACTGTGCGGTTTTTATTTTTTGCGCTATGAACAAAAAAAGGGTGACAATTAAAAAAAAAAAAAATACACACACACACACACACACACACACACACACACACACACACACACACACACACACACACACACACACACACACACACACACACACACACACATATAATGTGTATATTCCCACCAACAAAAAAAAAAATGTATTCATAAGTTTAGGCCAATATATATTCTTCTACATATTTTTGGTAAAAATTTTTTTGCAATAGGCTTGTATTGATTGGTTTTGTGCAAAAGTTATAGCGTCTACAAACTATGGGATAGATTTAGGGACTTTTATTTATTTTTATTGCTTTTACTGGTAATGGTGGTGATCTGCGATTTTTTTTTTTTGTTTTTAGCGGGACTGATGCGGTGTACACACGATCGTTTTTTAGCATGTAGAAAAAACGATATTTTTCCAACTTCATCATTAAAAACGATGTTGCCCATACACTATCGTTTTAAAAAAAATGATGCGCAAAGCGCGGTGACGTACAACACGTACGACGGCACTCTAAAGGGGAAGTTCCATTCAAACTCCCGTCTCCTAACTTGCTTCTGAGCATGTGCGGGTTTAAAACGTCGCTTTTAGCCCACACACGATCATTTTTTACAACCCGAAAAACGTAATTTTTAAAAACGACGTTAAAAAATGCAGCATGCTGAATTTTTTTTGTTGTTTTTCAGAAGATAAAAAACTATGTGAAGCCCACACACAATCATTTTTAAATGACGTTTTTAAAAACTTCGTTTTTTTTTGACATATGGGCATGACACATTGTGGTGGACAAATCTGACCCCAAATGACACTTTTTGGGGACCAGTGACATCATTACATTGATCAGTGCTATAAATATGCATTGATCATTGTATAAGTAGCATTGGCAGGGAAGGGGTTCACGCTAGGGGCGATCAAGGGGTTAAATGTGTTCCCTCAGCATGTTCTAATTGTAGGGATGGGCTGCCTGGGACATGACAGTGATCGCTGTACCCGATGACTGGGAACAGCAGATCTCTGAGATGTCACTTGTCAGAATGGGGATCCGCCTTGTTTACAGTGGCAGATCCCCGCTCTGCCTCTATATAGAGCGATCGCGGGCAGACATTAAGTCCGCCGGACCCGCGGGAGCGCGCAATCTCACAAGCTCGGTACGAAGTACAGGTACATGAGTTTGCGCAGGAGAGCTATAAACAAAATAAAAAGACAAATTTGAAAAATAAATTATAATATTTTTTACTTTATGCTAAAATATACCCAATAAAAAAATGTTGATTGGTTTTTGCAAAAGTTATAGGGCTTACAAACTATGGGATATATTTATTCATCTATTTTTTACAATAAAGACAATCAGCGACTTTGCAGAGGAAAAATCTGACACTTACGACATGTTTTGAGGACCAGTGACACTAATACATAGATCAGTTCTAAAACATATTCACTGTCACTGTGCTAATGACACTGGCTGGGTAGGGGTTAACATCGGGGGCAATAAAAAGGTTAACTGTGTGACTAGCCTGTGCTTTCTCACTGTGGGTGAGGTAATTTGGCTAGAGGAAGGCATTGATCCATGTTCCTTTGCAGGAACACAGGATCAATACCTTTCCTACTGGCAGAACGGCAATCTGCCTTGTTTGCATAGGCAAATCACTGTTCCGCCTGTGTTCTGTATAATCTGCGGACTTTAAGTGTGCGGTGTCCGCCGCTGGGATCCTGCTGTGTGTGTGTGTGTGATCACAGCAAAAGACCTGGAAAGGTCAAATCACAAACTAGGTATGTGATCTGGCACAGAGTGGCCGCCCTGCCGCAGTATGTGCGGTGGGTGATCCACAATTGGTTAAATGGGATCCTCTCTCCTCCAAGACCTGTTATTCTCCGCTGCTCAGCTATGCAGGCATGGTCCCTTTAATGCACTTTTCAACTTAAATTTAAGGTTCCTTCATTGTTAAAGTTGTAATTGTGGTAAAGATAAGTTTTATTCTTTCTGACTTCCTTAACTTTTGATGTTTTATGACTTTTTTTTTTTTTTTTAATAACAATGGATGTAGCCAAGGACACTCGCCTTCATTGACGGCTCTTTATAGAAAAACAAACATTTTTGTACACATAAGTGTGATCATTTGTTTCAGCTCATTTACACTCCTCTCTCTCGGATTGTCTGATTGTGACCCACTGACCCTGGTAATAATTCCAGCCTTCTCTCTGCCTACACAGTGATAATAAATGTAGATTTTCTTGTCAGTTTGTTATTCAAAGAAGTCACAGCATTTATATATATGTATTATTATCACATTCCTTACGTTTTATATTGTAGGAGTTCACATAAACTGGTGTAATTTAAAGGTAGCTAGTCCCTTTTTTTTTTTTTTCATGTATTTTGTAAGTGGGATGGGCTTAAATGTTTGTTTGCTTCACCTTTTTATTTTATTTTTTTAAATAAAAATCCAATATGCATTACAGCTTTAAGTGTACAGTAAAATGCTGCCCTCCATTTTTTTTAAATGACATTTTTCTTTTGAAGTTGCTTCTTCCATAGGTTTCCCCTCTCTGTAATGCATATGGATTAAAAAAAAAGTAATTAAAGATGAACTAAGCCTTCACTTGTTGTCGCTTGCTTAACACATATGTTTGGCAGCCAAAGGTTGGGTTTAAACACCCACACACCACACATATACGTCATTGGGTGGCTGGTGTTTTTCTTGCTGATAGCACACTCCCTGTGTGCTCCCAGTCCAGAGACTAACAGCTCTCAGTCCTGGCTAACAATCCGTAGCCAGCGGGACTGGCTTCTGATCATGTGACCACTGTAACAGCCAATCACATGGTCACATGACTGCTGATCATTCCCGCCCCCAGATGTTTAAAACCTTTTAAAAGAATGCTGAGGTGGGTGGGAAGGGGTTAAAGAGCTCAAAGAATTGTCCTTGTTAGTGCTCTTTCACATGGAGCTTTTTCATTCATTCGTGTACGGGTGAAAAGGGGACATACATTGTTCCCTATGAGATTGCGGGTTTCAGCGGACATCTGCTGACACCCGATCTCACCCGGTTCTGCAATCCTCAGATTCTTCAGATGGAGGAAAACCCTATTCTTCCATCCGTCATCAGATCGGGTGAACACTGACATATGGTCCGTGTTCATCCGATCCCCCCATATAGGAGAGCGGAGAAAAGACAGGGCGGTCCCTGCACAGTGTGCGGGGACCGCCCTGTCATCCGCCGGCTCATTGGGAACTCATCGCCGAGCAAGCCAAGGTTCACGGGGCGGATCATCACTGATCCACCCAGTGTGAAAGAGCCCTTACAGTATATCATGGGAGCACATTAGGAGGAACTGACTGGGCTCAGTCCTGATTTGGTTGACTGGCTGGGCTCAGTCCTGATTTGGTTGACTGGCTGGACTTTAGAGGTCAGTAGTATATAACACAGGGCGCAGGGGTCAAGAGTAATTGTAACGTTTGGGGGCTATAGCTCAGCAGGGATTCAGTGCTTAAACCATTGGTTTGAAGAAAAAAGGCTTTTATTCACAGAAAAGCAATATAAGGTTTTTTCAGCATGCCAGAAAACTATAACATAAAAGTCTGCTTGGCTCCAGCGTCAACCAAAAGTCTGCTTATTTTCAGCACAAAAAACCGTGAAAGCAAATGACATACGGTTTGTTGAAAGACAAGTTTACATCCCCTGCACTCCAAAAGTCCTCACTGTGCAGCTAGCAGACTCCCATCTTTTTTTTTCTTTTCCAAAACATTTTATTGATTTTAAAACAAAAGAAAGAAAAAGACAAAGTAACAAAGAAAAAAGAAAAAGGGCATACACCAGAACAGTACAATGGAAAACATCTGGATATACAAAGACGGTTACGTCTGCTGTCTCGTTCTGTCAAGCAAAGAAAATAGTTACCAACATTGGGATACAAAATGCCAGGTAACAAGTTCATAACCTACGTTTGGTACATTTGTTGAAAAGGGGATAGGAGAAGTAGAGAAAGAGAAAGGGAGGGGGGAAAGGGAGGAGAGGGGGTGAGAGGAGGCATATCCGAAAAGTAGCGGAAGTCCGCACAAAACCTGTAGAGAACGTATCATGTAGGGGAAGAGAAAATAGTTTAGTTATTCAGCACATCTTAGCAAAGAGTATAAAGATCTGGCGCCAACACTGAGATACCCAACCAAAACGGCAGTACAGGTAGCTGGTATTCATGTGTTCAGGTATTGCAAGATCAGTCATAAGGGTAACGAGAGCAGGGAGCATGAGAGAAGCCAACACGTATATAACGATGAACATGGCAGTCAATCGGGAGTCAATCAGGAGGGGACGCAGTCCCGGTATGGCTTCTGTCTGAAAATATGAAAGGGCAGGTTGACAGATTACATTGCTCAGATGCAGACAGGGTAAGTTTAACAAAGGGCGACCATTTCCTGTCAAACTTGTCCCACGATTGCCAAGGGTGGTTATGAAGGTCCAGATTTTCTCTGTATAATAGGGTCCTCAAGCTCCCAATCACTCCTGCAAGAGATGGGGGGGTGGTCGAGATCCAATGTTTCAGAATAGTCCTGTGGGCTACAAGTAGTGTGATGAGGATCCAGTGGCGAAGGCCTTGAGGGAGGAGGTTATAAGCTATAGAGCGGTCCACACTCTCAGGTGGGCAGCCAAACAATAAAAGTCTAGGTTCTTTCTCCAAAAGGCAGTCCGTCACATTGTGAATATAGCCAATCATCCTGGACCAGAAAATTGCAATAGCAGGACAATCCCACAAATGATGAAGCAGGGTAGGTTTGTACTTTAAACACCATGGGCATGCAGGACCTATGTCAGGGGAGCGTGTCATGGAGAACGGGTAATATGCTCTATGCATTAATTTGAATTGCGTCTCTATCCAAGATTCGCATGGAGTGATAACCCTAGTCAGTCTATATCCCCGAACAATATCCTCAAACTATTTGGGCTGGAAGGTCTGTAATCCAAGCAGCCATGGAGGTGCCGCGTAGGTTTGGTGAACTGTACATTCAGTGGAGAGTAGATATCCGCTATAGAGTACCTTTTACCTGCTATCAGTTTATCTAGAAAGGATGTCTGAAATCTAATAGATTTTTTGGGGCACACTTTGCTAATAAGGTCAACATACTGCATGACCGACGGTAAATGACCGGAGGGCAGCGAATATTCCACGGACAGCTGTGGGAAAGATTTGGGATTGCCAGATGAATCTTGGAATAGAGAACATACCTTAAGTAGACCCTTGTCTTTCCACTTAGAAAAGGGTTCATACTGGAGACTGGGTGTAAACATGGGGTTGCCCTGGATCGGGAGATGTTTGGAGACATGAGGGGAGAGACCCAATTTTTTCCTCACCTCTCTCCAGGCCACTATCGTGTCCCTGAAGAGTAAATTTAGTTTGATGGGATTGGGAAGGCTGTGGAGTGAACTATGGAGGAGTGTAGCCAAATTCACCGGGGAGAGCATGGCTGATTCCAGGTCAAAATTAGAGTAGCGGGAGGAGCATAGTATCCAATCTATTCCAATTCTCAAGAGACATGCTAGATTGTACAGTCTGATATTCGGGAGACCCGCCCCACCCTCGCCCTTCGGGAGATAAAGCTTTGACAATGCAATCCTTGGCCTGCCCCTCTTCCAAATAAATTTCGACACGGCTTTGTTTAGAATCTGGACATCTTTATGTTTTAAAAGCAGAGGCAATGTCTGTAGAGGGTAAAGCAGGCGAGCAAAGCTTACCATCTTGAATATTGCACACCTCCCAAAGAACGAGAGCGGAAGATCCGCCCAAACCTCCAACTCATTAACTATCTTATCTATCAAGGGTGGGTAATTTAGACAATAAAGAGAGGATGGTTCCTTCCCGATTTTAAGTCCTAGATAGGTGATATGGCGTTCTGCGATCCGAAGGGAGGAGTGAGGGGGCAGGTGTTGGGGGGGGGGGGGGGGGGGGGGGTACACATCCCCAGAGGAAGGATCTCGCTTTTAGAAAAATGTATTTTCAGACCTGAGCATTCACGAAAGGAATCGAAAATTGTTTGGATGGTGGGGACATCGGTCCGGGGGGAGGCGGAAAAGATAAGTATATCGTTGGCAAAAAGAGCCACTCATGTCCTCTTGGCCAAAAGGTAAACCGTGAAGAGGAGTAGCACTTAGAAGACGTGAGAGAGGCTCTATGGCAGGATTAAAAAGCAGGGGGGAAAGGGGGCAACCTTGCCTAGTGCCTTTTTTGAAGCCTGAAGGAGGGTGACTGTATCCCTGCTGCTGTCACCGTGGTGCAGAGTACATGTTATGAACAAAGGTATTAAAGGGGCCTACCAGTCCAAATCTGTGCATAACCATGGATAGCCAACGAAAGCTGATATTATCAAATGCCTTTTCGGCGTCTAATGTAATTATAGCTACTTCTTGCAAGGGGTGTGTTTTTGCATAGTCAAGAGCTGCTAGCACTTTGCGGATGTTGGCGGATGCAGATCTCCCTTTAGTGAATCCCGACTGTGCATGATGAATAATGGACGGCATTATGTCCCCTAGCCTAGAGGCTACTATTTTAGAAAGTATTTTGGAGTCTACATTTAGTAGGGAGATAGGACGGAAAGAGGCAGGGTCCAGTGGGTCTTTACCCTTCTTGGCGATAAGCTTGATATTGGCTAAATGGCCAGTCGGTAGGTACGGACCACCATTCCAGATGTGGTTGTAGACAGATAAGAGTGTAGGGGCAACCGTTGACTGCAGCATCTTAAAAAATTCAGGGGAGTACCCATCCGGACCCTTTACCGGTGGAAAGACCACCTATAGCGTCCCTGATTTCTCTCAGGGTAATGGGGGCGTTCAAGCGTGTTAACAGATCAGGGTCAACTTGCGGTAAGAAAACATTGTCTAGCCACTCCTGCGCCAATTCCGCATTTTTTGGCTCCAGGCCATATAAATGAGTGTAAAAATCCTCTAACGTTTTATCGATATCTTTAGGTTTCGTGGACAGCGAACCGTCCGGGTTGCGCAGTGCAGTGATGTGCGTTGGAGTGAATGTGCCTCTCGTAAGTCTCGCGAGCAGCTTCCCGGCTTTATGGCCAAATTTATGGTAGTGAAGCTGTGAAGCAGAAACCCTCATCAGCTCCACCTTCTCAGCCCAGGTATCAAACTGATTCTTAGCGTCCCTCCAAGCTTTAAGGTTGTCATCGGTATGGTTCAAATTAAGAAGTGATTGGGCCGTCCTTACCCGGATGCTAGCATCTAGGAATTGCTTTTGGGTATCTTTTTTTATATGCCGATGTAAATGAAATAATCCTCCCCCTTAAATAAGATTTACTTGCCTCCTAAATGTTGGCTATTGTTATGCACATAATCGGACCAAGCCTCTGATAGCATTGATTTAAAGCTGTCATTCTGGGTTAAATAAGAAAGGAACCTCCATTGTCTAGTCCCTGAGCTGAGTTGAGGAGTGTGTAGTGATAACGAGATGGTGGAGTGGTCAGAGATCACCAGATCGTGTATATTAGTAAGATTAACCTTAGGTAGTAGAGAAAGAGTGCATAAGAAATAATCCAGCCTAGCAAAGGAGCCATGTACAGGGGAGAAGAAAGTGTACTCTCTATCCAGGGGATGTTGCAGCCTCCACGTATCAATCAAGTTAAGGGCCTGGATCATGTTGGGAAGTGTGTCGACCGGGGCAGGCGCGCCGTGGAAGTACAAGGATGTGTGCCAGATCTGTCTTCCCGATCGCAAGAGGTAGAATTGAAGTGCCCCCCTATAAGGTGTGGAATGTCTCCGTCGGCTGCTAACAGGGACGTTAGTTTAGTGAAGTAGGCTTGGTCGGGAGAGTTGGGAGCATAGATATTGGACACCCTGAGAACCCCCGACGGGAGCTTGAGATGTACAGAGATCCGTCTACCATCCTCACCCCTGTCGACCGAGAGGACGTCATAGACTACATTTTTATGGAATCAAGAGAAGTGTGCCCGCCTTGCGGCTGGTAGAGGCTGAGCTCAAGACCTTCCCCACCCATATCTTTTGCATACGGAAGAAATCACTTTCCCCCAGATGCGTTTCTGTCATGTCACACCAAGCCAATAACTAATGAATGAAACCTACAATAATATTGTTGAGGTTTCTCAGGTATAACCACTAGTTCACTTTCAGTTTCACAGAAAGTTCGGGTTAATTCATCACAACCTCGCAAAGTAATATATACCATAAACTATATGCTACCTTATTGTGGCATAAGCGTAGCTGGGTAATATTAAGCAGGTAACGTACAAGCAGGTGTAAGCAGCAAAATGTAAGACCTCACAATCTGAGGAGTATAGGGTTAATAATCTAAAGAACAGAAGTGGGTAATGTTAGGTCACATCTATCTAGGAAGGGAAGCAAAGTGTCCCAGAGAAGACATGCAGCAACAAGCGGTAGTACTATGAACTGCTAGCAGTAAAGCTTGACATTGGACCAAGTGCACATTCCAACAGAAATACTTGCGGTTCAGCAGGCTTTAGTCAATGAGTTCTGTGGAGGCAGTAGTGCTGTTCATGAGGGTGAATTGGTCCTGGAGTTGAGGATTCAAGGTGACTGGAGTAGGAAGCCTAGGATTAGTTGCTGGCACATGGCAGTTAGGTTCCAAGGTTCGTGCGCTGCAGGCGTTGGGTTGCTTCACTGGGATCCTCTGGCTGCGAGGTTGCTGTTACATGACGGCGGGTGTCTAACTGAATATCAGAACACCCTGCCGTCATTCCTAGGCGTTTAAATACCCGCAATTCGCGGGGAAGTGAAGGTGCGCTCTAGTCGCACTTCCGCGTTCCATGCTGGAACGCACGGTGCGCGCACCGGAAGTGACGCAGAGAAGCTCTAGTCGCACTTCCGCGTTCCATGCTGGAACGCACGGCGCGCACACCGGAAGTGACGCGGAGAAGAGTAAACACGGAGCGCAGCTGTCTGGTATAACGGCAGCTGCGCTATTGCATCAAGATTAAGGAATTTTATTACATACTCCCCTCCTCAAGGGAGCTCTTATAGAGCTACCAGTATGAGCGGGTTTGTTTGGATGTCTCTGATGAAATTGTCTGATTAGTCGTGCAGCATGTATATTGGAAGAATCTTCCCAAGAGTCGTCAGACTGATCATAGCCTTTCCAGCGTATGAGGTATTGGAGATTAGAAGCTTTTTTCCTGGAATCTAAAAAATTTTCAACAATGTATTCTGTTTCACCGAGAACTTGTACAGGAGGTGGTGGAAGTGGTTTCCTGTTAGGAAAGGGGTTATCGATGTAAGGTTTGATGAGTGACACGTGGAATGAAGGATGCACTTTCCAGTCTGGTGGTAGAGAAAGTTTGACAGCATTGGGATTAATAATCTGAGAAATTGGGAATGGTCCGGTGAATTGATTTCCAAGTTTCCTGGAGGGAATTTTAAGATTGCGTGTGGATAGGCAAACTAAAGCCCCCACCTTGTATGTTGGTGGTGTAGAGCGGTGTGAATCGTAATATTTCTTCTGTGTTGAGTGTGCAATTTCCAAGTTGGCACGTAGAAGATTGAGTGTCTTCTCTATAGAAGATAGATATTCTGTAACTGCAGGTACGGGATTTGGGAGAAACGTGGAAGGTAAGTTGTTGGGGTGGAACCCATAATTGGCGTAAAATGGAGAAAAGCGGGTTGAAGAGCTAGTGGAGTTATTATAGGCATACTCAGCCAAAGGCAGTAATGGATTCCAATCATCTTGAAGATGTGTACAGTAGCAGCGTAGATATTGCTCCAAGATTTGATTTACACGTTCGGTCTGTCCATTTGTCTGAGGATGGTAGGCAGTCGAAAGTCGATGGTCAATCTGTAAGGTGGTAGTAAGGGCTCTCCAAAATTTGGAAATGAATTGAGATCCACGATCCGAGATAATTTGGGAGGGTAAGCCATGTAATCTAAGGACTGTGTCGATAAAGGCTTTTGCGGTCTCTAGAGAGGTTGGTAGTTTCTTTAAAGGAGTGAAGTGTGCCATTTTAGTTAGGTCAACCGTAACCATAATAGTATTGGTATCCTTTGATCTAGGGAGGTCTACAATAAAATCAATAGACACTACCTCCCAGGGTCTCTGAGGTACTGGAAGAGGTGCCAATAAGCCAAAAGGAGGTCTTCTAGATAATTTGTTGCGGGCACAAATGTCACATGAGTTTACATATTGATGAACAGATTTAGAGAGAGAAGGCCACCAGTAATGTCTCTTGACAAGATGAATGGTGTTAGTAATGCCAGGATGACCGGCTAAAGAAGAATCGTGAAGAAGTCGGAGCAAAGGAATCTGTAGCTTGGGGGGTACATAAATCTTGTTTTGGTAGGTATATAGCCCGTCAGGATGTTTGATAAGGCCTGTTGGAAGGTTACGAGTCTCTGTAGAAAGGGTTTCGGAGAGTAACTGCCTAAACGAGGTGATATTGCCAATGAAACGGTGTGAAGGGATGATAGACTGGTGGGTTCTCCGTGAATTGATCTTCAGACATTCGAGAGAGAGAGTCTGCTTTAATATTTTTTTTTTTTTTTTTTAACCATAAAGATTTTATTAGTAAGGAAGCAAATACAGAAACATTTATGTCACATCCGCATCGGCGGGTATAACCGTAAGATCCGAAGCAGTTACAAAGCGGTATTACATATGAGATGCATGTATAAATGAACAAGTACCATGTGATCAAGGCAATAGACCTAGTAACCTAAGACATATCTTCCAAATGCAAACCGTTCGAAGGGAAACAGGTCACCAAGTGGAAGGGAGAGAGGGCATCAGGGAGTACTTATTAATATGCATAAGGAGTTTCCTATACCTGACACTTACAACTAGCTAAGGGACCTTGCCTGTCATTATACGCTCAGCAGCTACCGCTCAGGTTCCCCTCTATACAGGATATGGGTGGGCTAGCCAGCCGGAGACCATCCCGCCCACCCAACCCCGTACGCCGAGGGTACAAAATAAGGGGGAAAGGGAAGAAAGAAAGACTGCCAGATAAGGGAGAGGAGGAAGAACAAAAGAGAAGAAAAAAAAAAAAGGGGGGGGGGAAGGAGGGAGGGGGAATCAGAGGGAAGAAGCGAGATGCAGGAATGTAAGCCTAAGAGGGCAGGGAAGTAAGCTCACTGCCCCCCTTGTCCACCAGACACCGGAATGAGCACACCCCAAAGCAAACCGGGATCATGCAATCGTTAGAACAGAATTATTGATCATCGGTCAACGCACGAAACTCCGCCGAATGACGGAATACGAACCACCCGTCCCAGACTCCAGTGAAGGCGAGGATCCTGTCTTGTGTAATGCTTATCAGGTCCTCTATCGCGGCCAAATGATCAATGCGCGTCACCCATTCTTTGATAGAAGGGGGCACCGCAGATCTCCAATGAACGGGGACACAAAGTCTCGCAGCATTGATCATGTGAATCGCTATTGAGTTACGAAACGTTTTCTTGGGAAGTTCAGAAAGATGAAGTAAATATTGTGCTGGTGAAAACTCCAGGGGAAGCTCAGACACTACTGCCGTCACCTCATGAACCTTCTGCCAATAGGAGCGGATCAGTGGGCAATCCCACCAGATGTGGAGGAAAGAGCCCAATGCCTGTCCACATCTCCAGCACCTGTCTGACACCGAAGGGGCGAATTTGTGCACAACATCTGGTGTCCTATACCATCGAGTCCTGATCTTGTAACCGTTCTCCTGAACGTGAACACTTGGTGAACCCTTAAAGATAAGCCAGTTTATCTTCTCCCACTCCTTCAGCTCAATCGACCTTTCCAACCGGGCCTCCCAGAAAGCTCTTTCGGTTTGCAGAGCCGCAAAGGGAGCCTGGAACAGAGACGCGTACAGTATTGAAATAACATGTCTCTGGGGCGAGGAACTCAGGCACAGCGATTCAAACGCAGTGGGTGGCCTTGCGAAGCTTTCTCGTAGCTCGGGGTTGTCGAGGAAGTGTCTCACCTGGAAGTAGGCGAATAGCGGGAATGTCTTAGTTGGGGATCTCATTTCCAGTTCTTTTTTAGACAAAAACCTGTCACCTGAAAAGAAATGTTTAGCCAACATCTCTTTATGTGGCCAATCATCCCTCAAGTAGCACCCGTCTCGTCCCGGCACAAAATCTGGGTTGCCCCTAAGAGGAGTGAGTCCACACGCCGTCCCAGAGATCGCCTGTGTAGAGCAAGCTTTGAGAAAAACCGACAATGTCACCCCTATAAGTGGGTGAGCATGTGCATTAGACGGCCAGTGTCTATAGGAAATCCAGGGTAATTTCCCTAGTTCAGATCCCGCGATCTGATTTTCCAGTCGAACCCATCCTTTACAGCGGGCGTGGACTCGCCAGTCCACTATTCGCGCTAAGTGGGTAGCCCGGTAATATCTCTGCAAGTCCGGAAGGCCAATACCCCCCTCTGTCTTTGGCAACACCAGTTTCGCCCAGCTAATTCTAGGGGCTTTGGATCCCCACAGAAATTTCCTGCATAATCTTTTGTATGTTGCAAAAAAGGAAGGTGGTAAGGCAACCGGAATCGTCTGTAGTTTGTATAGGAGTCTGGGAAGCACCGTCATTTTCAAGATGGCGGCCCGTCCAAACCAAGAGATCGAGGGAGAGTCCCATTGCAGTAGATCCTGTTGTATGGACCTCAGTTCCGCAACGAAGTTCTTCTCGTAGAGATCCGAGAAATTCCCTGGAAGCCGAATGCCCAAGTACGTGATGTCATCCGATTTCCACCGAAAGGGGAAATGTTCTTGGCAGCGGGACACCAGTGCCGAAGGTAAGGAAACATTTAAGGCAAAGGACTTTGAATAGTTGATCTTCAGGTGGGAGATAAGACGGAAGTGTTCAAATGCCTGAAGTAGGTTTGGAAGGGATATCAAAGGGGCCGATAGAAAAAGCAAGATGTCGTCGGCGAAGGCAGCAAGCTTGAATTCGGTGTGATCCGTTTTAACACCCCGTATGTCCGGATGCTCCCGAATGCAGCGTAGGAGCGGTTCCAAAGTGAGGATGTACAGTATGGGGGAAAGGGGATATCCCTGTCTGGTGCCATTGTGGATGGAGAAGGCCTCCGACAGGTGGCCATTGACTCGTACTCGTGCGCTAGGGTTTGTGTACAGGGCACCTACCAGGGCCCTCAACCTGGACCCCAACCCCAGGGCTTCCAAAA
Organism: Rana kukunoris; assembly: GCA_029574335.1. Lineage (NCBI taxonomy): Eukaryota > Metazoa > Chordata > Amphibia > Anura > Ranidae > Rana > Rana kukunoris. The sequence goes on along the minus strand of CM056050.1, from coordinate 45,694,200 downwards.
CCGAGCCCATATAGTCCCAGGCCACCCGGTCAAAGGCCTTCTCCGCATCCAATGATAAAAAAAACCCTTCACTTTTAGTAGAAGTGAGCCAGTGGTGTAAGTTTAGGGCCTTGATGGTGTTGTCCCTGGCCTCTCTGCCAGGGACGAATCCCACTTGGTCAAGGCCCACCCAAGCCGGGACATGTAGAGCTAATCGCGTCGCCAGAATCTTTGAAAAGATCTTCACGTCTACATTTAGGAGTGAGATTGGCCTGTAACTAGCTACTTCAGAGGGATCTTTACCCTCCTTAGGAATTACCGAGATGTGCGCTTCCAAGAGGGTGTTAGAGTTGTGAGATGGGTCCTCTAGCGAGTTGAAGGCCTTTAGAAAGCCTGGCGCCAACAGTTCTGGAAAACATTTGTAATATTGTGCCGTTAGGCCGTCCGGACCTGGGCTTTTGCCTGGTTTGGTAGCCTTAAGAGCTCTCTCCCATTCTTCTGTTGTCAATGGAGAGTCTAAGATTTGCTGGTCTTCCACAGAAACCGCTCGAGGGCAGTACCTCTGCAGAAAATCTTTTGTCAGGGACTCCCTGAGAGCCGGCGAACCTACCCCTCCCTCCCTTGCCTTAATATTATAGAGATCACTATAGTAGTCCTGGAATTGACGAGCAATATCTTCCGTCTTCGTAAGGATCCTGCCGTGTTTATCTTTCACCTGGTGGATAGTGGTGGCAAGAACACGTTTTTGCGTGTACCTCGCTAGAAGCCTGCCCGGCTTATTCCCTTGCTCAAAAAATACTTTCTGTGAGAAAAGCATGCGTTTACGTGCTTTTTTATACAGTTCCTCCTTTAGGAGTGTCCTAGCTTCCGCGAGATCCGCCGCCACCTGGGCCGCCCTGGATCCTTTATGTTGTGCCTCTAGTCTAGAGACCCTGTCTGTGAGCCCCTGGATAAGGGCAGCATGTTCTCTTTTCCTCCTTGCTGCGATAGACAACAAATGGCCTCTCACCACACACTTGTGTGCCTCCCATATGGTCAGGGGCGATACATCAGGCGTGTTATTCAGCCGAAAGTATTCCTCAATTGCCTGTTTGATGGCAGCACAGTCTGCAGCATCCGTAAGTAAAGAAGCATCAAGCCTCTAAACTTTCGTACGAGCCTCCCTCTGTGGGAACCGTAAAGTCATCGTAACTGGATGGTGGTCGGACAACACCATACTCTCTATCGTGGCGTCATGCAGGTATGAAAGATCATTCTGGGAAAGAAAAATGTAGTCCAGCCTTGAATACCGTTGATGTGGCGGCGAAAAGAACGTGTAGTCTCGACCTCTGGGGTTTAAAGTGCGCCATGTATCATGGAGAGCCAGAGATGCCAAGCCAAGTTTCGCTTGCCTCAGGGCCGAAAAGGGAAGGGACGAAGCCCCTGTAGAGGTGTCGAGAGTCGGATTTAGGGCCATGTTGAGGTCCCCCCCGAGAATTAGGAGCCCCGACTTAAAAGCGGTAAGTTTCAAAAGCGTCTCCTTCAAAAAGGAAACCTGTTTAGTGTTGGGGCAATACACGTTAGCGAGGGTTATGGACCTGTTTTTCCACAATCCCTTGAGGAAGACGAATCTTCCGTCAGGGTCAACCAATTGATCAGTGAGGCAGAAAGCAAGTGACTTCGCGAGTAAGATCGCCACCCCTTTTGTCTTAGACCCAGCACAAGTGGAGTGGAAAACCTCAGTGTAGCGTTTATCAGTGAGGCGTTGAATGCTGTCCGATCTGAAATGCGTCTCTTGAAAAAAGACGATTTGAGCTTTTTGGTTGTGAGCTTCAGCAAGAAAACTGGAACGTTTCTCCGGGAGATTAAGTCCCTTGGCATTAACCGAGAGAACCTTAAGCGATAGAGGAGCTAGAAAATGCACCACAGAAGCCATGTTTGCTCAACAGGTGCAATACCAACCAAATCCCACGTGGACGAGGAGGGCTGCGAGTTGGGAAGGGGCGAATAGAGGGGGGGGGGGGGGGGGGGGGGGGGGGGGGGGAGGGGAAGTTGGGGGATAAGAGAGAAATAGAAGGAAAGAAAAGCAAGAGGAAAGAGTGGACAGGACTTACTACAAGAACGGGACCCAGAAACTGAGACCCTAGGGAGATATTCTACCCACCTTAAACTGAGTGCCTATCCAAGTCCCGGTAAGGAAACCCTACAATAGGGTTATCCGGGTATGATAAACCGGAGGTAAACTAAGCCCTGCTAAGTTACCTAAAAGAGAAAGAAGAAATAGGAAAAGAGAGAATACGTAAGAACACGAACAGAAACCCAAAAGTATACCGGAAGAAACAGGGGGAGTACCAGCTTCTCCTGCGGTGGGGACGAGAGTCTGTACCCGAGAACTACCGCCCACCCCGCCGTCCAGCCCCCCGATCCCAGATAGCTGTAATCCCATACAGGAGCCCTCTGTCAGATACTAGGACAGGAGGAATGGCTCGCAGGAGCGCACCTACCTACAGGCAACGGGTTCCCACAAACCCCCTCCCCCCAAGTCTCGGCTTCTCCAGCAACCACCCTAATGTCAGCATCAGGGGGAGGTGCGCCTCACATTGCTCGGTTTGTCAGACATATCCCCAAGCCGACCCAGCTCCAAAGGTGAACACTCCCATCCAAGGAGCCTGCTTACCCGATCTAGGTTTGGCCCTCCCTAAGTGGGAGGGGGTACCAGAGTCCCCGGAATCCAGAGGCCCCACCAAATAAACATTAACAGCGATTCAAGATATATCAGGCATCAGTTAACTTAAAGGAAAAGGCATTTCACAAAACATTAAATAACTATCCCTGAGAGGGCAACACAACGAATGAGGAGCTACACCAGTGTCTCTATGCCAACAGTCAAATGCCCCCAAAAGGGATTCAGACAAATTGTTGAATCCAACATGGGGAAAATCACAGCCGACTGCAGTCAAATGTTGCATAGGTAACTTGTAGCCTTGGGAATGTCCCTCGAAGCCTCCGTGCTCCACCCAAGGTGGAACCCCAGGGACGCCAGGGATCCCCAACACCCAACATCAGAAAAACCTTTTCAGGTAAGAGTACAGCGACACAAGTTTATTCCCACTGCATACTCCTCCAGCCCCTCACCTCGCACAATCCACTATATTACCAGCCCAATTTGGATATGGTCACTATCCGTAAAGGCAAGGGAAGGAGGAACGGGCGAGGAAGGTTGAAAGGGGGAAGGAGAAGAAGAGGAAAATAAGAGGGAGGGGGTGGGAGAAGAGAGGGGGAGAGAGAAAGAGAGAGAGGGGGATCAGGGGAGGGGAAGAGACAGGACGGAAGGAAAGAGAGGAGGGGGGGAAAGAGGGGGAGGGGAAAGGGAACCCAGGGAACTCCCACCTCCCATGTCAAAGGCTCATCACGGCATAACAATACAGTAATAGACCTCCATTCAAGTTCATCAAGGGCATTTGTATGGGAAGAGCACAGTGAACGTTCAAATAACAGAAAACAAGCAACAAAAAAAAAGAAGCCCCCCGAGTGAGTGAAGTACAAAAAGGTCTTCAGTAGGTCGCCGTGGTATCAGAGGGGAGGTAGGTCAAGTGGCAAACTCCCATGTAGCTCATGTTCGAAGCATCAAGTTACTAGACCCAACATAGGAAGGGGTCGAGCTCGAGGGTGACAAAAGCCATCTCCATACCACGCCACAGTATCTGCTTTAATATTTTGCGAGGCGGGTCGATAGGTTATATAAAAGTCAAACCGGTCGAAGAAGAGAGTCCATCTAACCTGACGAGCAGAGAGGTTCTTACAGGATTTTAAATGTTGTAGATTACTGTGATCAGTGAGTATAGTTATTGGATGAGTTGAACCTTCAAGTAAATGTCTCCAATTTTCTAAGGCAACCTTAATAGCTAAAAGTTCCTTTTCACCGATAGGGTAATTTCTCTCAGCTTGTGTTAAGGTTCTGGAGTAGAAGGCTACTGGATGCAAGGGTTCCGAGAGAGTCGGACGTTGAGAGAGTACAGCTCCCAAAGCATAATGGGAAGCATCAACTTCCAAAGTATAATGAAACGTTGGATTGGGGGAGTTGAAGTACAGGAGCTGAGGAGAAACAGCGCTTTAAGGTGGTAAAGGACGTTTGTGCTTCTGATGTCCAGGTGAAAGATGTCTTGGAACTCGTGAGGGCATTCAATGGTTTGACTATTGCAGAGAAATTTTTAATACATTTTCGATAGTAATTTGAAAATCCCAGGAACCGTTGGAGAGCTTTCCTTGAATACGGAACTGGCCAGGAAATAATGGAATCGACTTTGGAATGATCCATCTGTATACCCTGAGGGGTGATGTGGTAGCCTAGGAAGGTGATACTAGTTTTGGCTAAAAAGACATTTCTCCAATTTTGCATACCGGGAATGTGTTCTGAGCCTGGCTAAAACCCAACGAACATGTTTGACGTGGAGCTCGAGGGAATCTGAGTAAATTAAAATATCATCCAGATATATAACTACGCAGATGTCAAGCAAATCTCTGAAAATATCATTTATAAACCACTGGAAAGTGTCCGGTGCATTACAGAGGCCAAATGGCACGACGGTATATTCATATAAGCTGTATCTGGTCTTGAAGGCACTCTTCCACTCATCTCCAGGACGTATCCTAATCAGATTATATGCGCCCGTGAGATCTAATTTTGTAAAAATCTTTGAGGATTGGAGGCACTCTATGAGTTCTGGGATGAGTGGCAAATGATAACGATTTTTTACAGTAATACTATTTAAGGACCGGTAATCAATGATGGGGCGGAGAGAACCATCCTTGTTTTTGACAAAAAACATAGCGGAACTGGCAGGGGAAGTGGAATGTCTAATGAACCCTTTTTTTAAGTTCTCATCTATGTACTCCTTTAGGTGTCTTAGTTCAGGTTGAGATAATGGGTAGATATGAGCGGTTGGGATAGGACTATTTGGAATTAAATCAATCGGACAGTCATAAATCCTGTGAGGGGGAAGTCTCTCCGCATTGGTCTTACTGAAGACATCACTGAAGTCATGAAGGTAATTCGGAAGAACATTGGCAGCTGGCTGAAGGCTAAGCACTGGGAAAGTGGTATAGCAATTTTGATTACAGTATGAGGATGCCAATTTAAGGGATGAAGTAGACCATATGAAAGTTGGTTGATGTAGTAGCAGCCATGGCATACCAAGAATAATTGGGAATAGAGGAGAAGGAATTATATCGAAAACCATAGTTTCTACATGGTGGTTATCACAAGTCACCAAAATAGGGATGGTTTGGGATAAGACAGGACCGGAGGTGGAGGTTGAACCGTCAATGAAGGTGACATAGAGTGGTGTGGATTTGAGTATAGAGGGAATTTAATTGGACTTTACGATCTCTAAATCAATGAAATTCCCACATGCTCCGGTATCAACCATGGCGTCAATGGTAGTAGTTTTATGTTCCCACTGTAAAACAAGAGTAATAAATGTAAACAGATTAGAGGTGGTGTGGGGGGGGTTGGTCTTACAAATGTTAGAAATTTTACCTTCAGTATTCTTCTTGAGTAGAGGACAAGTAGATACTATGTGGTCTGGGGATGAAGAGTAGAGGCAGAGGTTATGTGCTCTGCGACGCTGCTTCTCTGCAGGTGATAGAGGGCCTTTAACAGTTCCAAGTTCCATAGGAACAGCTTTAGGTGGAGTATTATTCCTCTTGGGAGGTGAGATAGAGAAGGAGGTAGCACGCTCAGCCTTTCTTTCTCTTATACGTCGATCAATGATGAGGGAAAGTTGCATTAGATCCTCTAAGGAAGGGGGAAGCTCAATGCGAGCGATCTCATCATTCATGGCTTCAGAAAGGCCAATGCGGAATTGATTACGTAAGGCAATGTCAGTCCATTGGGTGTCCCTGCTCCAACATTTGAATTCTGATATATATTCTTCGACGGGCCTCTTCCCTTGCTTGAGCTGTCTAATAGTATTTTCGGCAGTAAGTTGTTCATTCGGGTCCTCTTATAAGAGAGACATCTCATCTAAAAAACTATTAAATGATCCTAAAAGGTCGCCATGCTCCTCAACATAAGCGTCAGCCCAAACACGAGGCTCACCCTTGAGGTAAGAAACTAGAGTAAGAATCTTAATCCTATCTGAATAGTATGTACGGGGGCGTAATTCATACATGAGACGGCAGGAGCTGACAAACTGACGGTAAAGCTTTCGGTCCCCTGAAAAAGGTTCTGGGGAGCAAACCTTGGGTTCGGGCCTATCATGGTGTTGGGCGTGAGCTTGATTACGTATCACTTCATTTTCTAAACGAAGTTCATTCATAGAGGCAGTAAGGGTCTCTACTCTCTGTGATAACACAACTAGATGATTAGCGAAATCCCCTGGATCCATTTTTGAAAAAAAAAGGAAACTCCCCTTCTTTTTTATATGTATATAGGTTTCTGATATTATGTCATGTCACACCAAGCCAATAACTAATGAATGAAACCTACAATAATATTGTTGAGGTTTCTCAGGTATAACCACTAGTTCACTTTCAGTTTCACAGAAAGTTCGGGTTAATTCATCACAACCTCGCAAAGTAATATATACCATAAACTATATGCTACCTTATTGTGGCATAAGCGTAGCTGGGTAATATTAAGCAGGTAACGTACAAGCAGGTGCAAGCAGCAAAATGTAAGACCTCACAATCTGAGGAGTATAGGGTTAATAATCTAAAGAACAGAAGTGGGTAATGTTAGGTCACATCTATCTAGGAAGGGAAGCAAAGTGTCCCAGAGAAGACATGCAGCAACAAGCGGTAGTACTATGAACAGCTATCAGTAAAGCTTGACATTGGACCAAGTGCACATTCCAACAGAAATACTTGCGGTTCAGCAGGCTTTAGGCAATGAGTTCTGTGGAGGCAGTAGTGCTGTTCATGAGGGTGAATTGGTCCTGGAATTGAGGGTTCAAGGTGACTGGAGTAGGAAGCCTAGGATTAGTTGCTGGCACATGGCAGTTAGGTTCCAAGGTTGGTGCGCTGCAGGCGTTGGGTTGCTTCACTGGGATCCTCTGGCTGCGAGGTTGCTGTTACATGACGGCGGGTGTCTAACTGAATATCAGAACACCCTGCCGTCATTCCTAGGCGTTTAAATACCTGCAATTCGCGGGGAAGTGAAGGTGCGCTCTAGTCGCACTTCCGCGTTCCATGCTGGAACGCACGGTGCGCGCACCGGAAGTGACGCGGAGAAGCTCTAGTCGCACTTCCGCGTTCCATGCTGGAACGCACGGCGCGCACACTGGAAGTGACGCGGAGAAGAGTAAACACGGAGCGCAGCTGTCTGGTATAACGGCAGCTGCGCTATTGCATCAAGATTAAGGAATTTTATTACAGTTTCCTGTAGCAGAGCGATGTCGGTCCCAAGCCGTTTTAGATGTCTTAGAACCTTCATGCGTTTAACGGGTGATCGTAGCCCTTTAACATTCCAGGAAACTACACTAATCTGAGCCATTGGTTATGTATTGTGGGGTTACCTGTATCAAGGTGTAAACATGTGTTATGTGACTGAAGCTGACCTTGCATGTCGTGAAAGAAGGAGTCGATCCTTATTGTTCGGTAGCAGTGTAGGCAGAACCATCCTCTCATTAGGAAAAGTGGTGCAGTCAAAGGGACAAATAAAGACAAAAAAAGTAAGTAAGAAACAAAAGAAAAAACATCAAAACGAGACTTCACTTTTTTCCGCATGCATTCCCACCGCCGGACATACCATAAGACCGCCGCAATGAGATACATAGGAATCCAGCACTGCACCTCTAAGGGAGCAGCGGAAGTTAAATATTACCAATCGAGCATTTACAGATACTTCCCGCTAACATGGAAGCCCAACAGTGGGGATGCATGGTAGCCCCCCCTAAGGGGAAAATGCTAGACAATAGAAGCACACGAACATATAACATGGTGAGGATTAAACTGTCATATAGCATCAGATTAGTCATGGCTAGCCATAGTACTCTATACTATAGCAAAAACAACACAATAAAATAACCTGTAAACATGCCTAACATTACACATTACCAATATTAATAATAATACCAGGGGCACTAGCTGAACCATTGGGCTAGACCCCATTTGGCCTTGCGTCAGAGATAATACAGGGCAGTCGAGAGATCGAACGGAGCAAGCTGTCCTCCCTAGGTCTAAAATAGTGTCAAAACCTCCATTTATCAGCCGGATTCTTGATGACCAGGTGCGGCCATGGGTTTCAGATGCTTAGGTGGATCTTTTCTGGGGCTTCTCTGATCTCTGGGGCCTTGTTTGATTCTGTTGGAGTAGGTATCAGATGTTGTACGGTCGGACGTGAGTGACTGGAGATAAGCACGAGCCTTGTCTGGGGATTGCAGCGTGAGCTGATCCCCACTCGGGGTTTGCAAACGTAAGATGGCGGGGTAGGCAAGCGTGAAACTAATGCCCCTCTTGTAAAGTTCAGCGCATACCGGTTGGAACTCCTTGCGTTTGCGGGACACCTCCGCAGAATAGTCTGCAAAGATCAGCAGTTTATGACCACCAATCTCCACCGATCGCGCTTTACGAAAGCTCTGCAAGATATCCATACTGTCAGCATAGTTCAAGTACTTTGCAATCACAGGCCTGGGGCGGGCGCGGTCTTCTGATACAGCGCCTATGCGGTGAGTCCTTTCCACTATGCACCTGCGACCTAGGCCCAAGGCCTGAGGGAGGGCGGCGGGGCATATGTCCATTAGGGAGCCCGGCTTGTATGATTCAGGGAGGCCAATGATCCTTAAATTATTCCTCCTGGAACGGTTCTCCAGGTCTTCCATGTGAGCATGGAGGTGTTGTTGGTCTTGTATAAATCTCTCCAGGGTTCCACTCATATTATATTGATCATACTCTACCAAGGATAGATGTTGTTCTGCCGTGGATATCCTCAGGGAGTGCTCCCCTATTTCCTTTCGGAGTTGCTGTATGCCCACCGCAACTACCTTCTCCACAGCAGCCGTGATGGTAGGCGAGAGTAATGCCGCCACAGCTTTAGCAATCCTCTCATGCGTGTTATCCTGTTCAGTGCTACTGAAAGCCAAAGTGTCCATGTCCTCATTAGGCAGGTTGCCTTGGTCAAGGCATCTGTGTGCTAGCTGAGACTGGGTGCCCTGTAGAGGAGGGGTACCTCGTGTTGCAGCCGCCATGTTGGACGGGGCCGAGGCATCCGACGGGACATCCGTAGCGCCGGACTCTCTGGGCGTCCACAGCTGTGTGAGGTATCGCTCCATGCTCCGCAGCTAGGGTGATGTGTGGGCGCAGTGAGATCCCGGATTCCGGGGCAGTGCTAGGGCTTTGTAGGTAGCTTACTTTGCGGATTGTACGGAGCCTCCGGTGCTTGCTTCCACTACATGCGACGCCGGAACCGGAAGTCCCAGACTCCCATCTTGTCCTCACAGGTGCACACTCCACACTCCCTCACCACATCTAGCACCACTTCCTGCTTTAATGGGTGGTTCTCTGGGAGTGTTAACACCTTGTGCGCTGGCTCCCAAGGTTTAGGAGTGGAGGCTCCGTCCCACCCAAATAACACTTTGGAGCCTCCAAAATTCCAGGCCCCAAACTACTTTATTAAGATAGAGAAGACTGCGACCCAGTCTTCTCTGGATTAGCACCTGCCTGGAACTTTTCACCCACTTTGGGTGACCCCCTGAACCTTCTACCTCTGTTTAACGGGACCATAGTCCAAATAGTGGTGCCGTATAGCACCCGTCCAGGACCCAGCCCTGGCGTCCTGTACATAATGTAGAGTAGTTACTAAAACTGATGAGTCCAAAATCTTGTGCAGCTCTGCATTGAAACCAATCGGCTTCCAGGTTTTTTTTGTTGTCAAATCTTAATTAAACAAACTGATGTTAGAAGATGATTGGGTACCATGCACAGCCAAACCCAGATTTTGCACACTCCAGTTTTAGTAAATAAACCCCTTAGGCCCCTTTCACACAGGCCCCTTGGCGTAACCGATTCCACTTGCTCCTTTTATCCCCACTGAGCTGGCAGATGACGGGTCCTGTCTGCTTCACTGTGCAGAGCGGACATGGACACGGTCCCCCTCTACTCTTTGGGCAAATCGGATGGAAACGGACCACCTGTCACACGTTATGCTAAATGAGCTCCCAATGTCAGAGCATTTGTCCTACCAGTGTGAACCCAGCCTAATAGTTGTCCTGTGGACAGATTCCCCCACCTGAGCTGTGGATCTCTGCAGTTCCTCCAAAGTTCCCATGAGCCTCTTGGCTGCTTCTCTGATTAATGTTCTCCTTGCCCAGCTTGTCAGTTTAGCCGTACTCTTTTTCCTTTGTCGAATGATGGATTAAACAGAGCTCCATGAGATGTTTAACTGCTTGCTGACCAGCCACTGCGGTTTTACAGAGACAGGTCGGCTCGGCTGCGCGAGATCATGTAATATTACGTCATCTCGCGATTCAGCCAATAGGGCCGTGTGCGCGCCACCCTGGTCCCGACGCGCGACATCCGGCTTCCGCGATCACTCGTTACAGAGCGAGAACCGGGAGCTGTGTGTGTAAACACACAGCTCCCGGTCCTGTCAGGGGGAGAAATTGCTGATCGTCTGTTCAAACAATGTATGAACAGCGATCAGTCATTTCCCCTAGTCAGTCCCACCCCCCCTTCAGTTAGAACACACACAGGGAACATAATTAACCCCTTCCTCGCCCCCTAGTGTTAACCCCTTCCCTGCCAGTTACATTTTAATGGTAATCAATGCAAAATGCAAAAATGTGTCAAAAGTGTCCGAAGTGTCCGCCATAAGGTCGCAGTACCGATAAAAATCGCTGATCGCAGCCATTACTAGTTAAAAAAAATATATTAATAAAAATGCCATAAAACTATCCACTATTTTGTTGACGCTATAACTTTTGCGCCAACCAATCAATAAACGCTTATTGCGTTTTTTTTACGAAAAATATGTAGAAGAATATGTATCGGCCTAAACTGAGGAAAAAAAATAAGAGCTAGCACGGTGGGACTTTGAATGAGCCACGCAGTCTATAAAAAGGAAAAAAAAAAGTTTTATATATATTTTTGGGGATATTTATTATAGCAAAAAGTAAAAAATATTATTTTTTTTCAAAATTGTCGCTCTATTTTTGTTTATAGTGCAAAAAATAAAAACCTCAGAGGTGATCAAATACCACCAAAAGAAAGCTCTATTTGTGGGGAAAAAAGGACGCCAAATTTGTTTGGGAGCCAGGTCTCAGGACCGCGCAATTGTCAGTTAAAGCGACGCAGTGCCGAATCGCAAAAAGTGGCCTGGTCATTAACCAGCAATATAGTCCGGGGCTGAAGTGGTTAAAGCCGAGAAGGAGCCAGCTTCGACAAAAGCTCATGAGGTTGCCATCGTCCATTAGAAATATGGAAAAAGAAAAACCTCTGGGTTTGGGACTATATGGGCAACAAATGATTGAATTAAAAAATATATAAAAAACATATATTTAATAAGTAGAAAAATACACAAAAAATTATTACATTAAATACAAAATATTATAGAAAAAATACATAATTCAGACATATAAATCACACATCGACATTGTGTTGTATTCAAACAGAAATTTCCTTAAGGGAGTAAGACTGTAGTCAAATAATTAATCCAATAATTGAACTGACGCGTTTCCAATCAAGGTTTTTGATCTTCATCAGGATTAAAGTATTATTGTATATCTGAATACAAAATACATACAATTTATTATTTTTATTATTAATTATATCTCATAAAGCTTGTTAAATCGATTTATTTTTGGATCGATTTAACAAGCTTTATGAGATACAATTTATTATTTTTATTATTAAATATATGTATTTTCTATTTAGATATTCAATAATACTTTATCCCTGATGAAGATCAAAAACCTTGATTGGAAACGCGTCAGTTCAATTATTGGATTAATTATTTGACTACAGTCTTACTCCCTTGAGGAAATTTCTGTTTGAATACAACACAATGTCGATGTGTGATTTATATGTCTGAATTATGTATTTTTTCTATAATATTTTGTATTTAATGTAATAATTTTTTGTGTATTTTTCTACTTATTAAATATATGTTTTTATATATTTTTTAATTCAATCATTTGTTGCCCATATAGTCCCAAACCCAGAGGTTTTTCTTTTTCCGAAGTGGTTAAAGCTTGGAATAATTTTTTTTTAAAACCTATCCCTGCGTTAAACTTTTCCACAACTTTATCCCTGACCTGTCTGGTGTGTTCCTTGGCCGCCTACATGATGCAGTTTGTCCACTAAGGTTCTCTAACAAACCTCTGAGGGCTTCACAGAACAGCTGTATTTATACTGAGATTAAATTGCACACAGGAGGACTCTATTTACGAATTAGATGACTTCTGAAGGCAATTGGTCCCACCAGATTTTAGTTGGGGGGTATCAGAGTAAAGGGGGGCTGAATACAAATACACCCCACACCTTTTCACATATTTATTTGTAAAATAAAAAAAAAATTGAAAAAAACTTTTATTTTACTTCCATTTGACAATTATGTGTTACTTTGTGTTTGGTCTATCACATAAAATCCCAATAAAATACATTTGTTTTTGGTTGTAACATGACAAAACCTGTATGAATACTTTTTCAAGACATTGTATCAATGTTTTCTGAGAAGAAAAAAACGTGACTGACCTGATGACACCCATGTAAAGGGGCTGTGTTAAAAAAAAGTACCGCCTTTTTGAGGCGACTAAAGACATACACCTTAGGCCCTTTCTGCTTGCATGTGATCGCTGTCATTGGTTGTCACAGTGATCACGTGATCTGGAGTTCATCCTGCTGGCTCCTGATTGCTGTCAGTGACAGCTTGGTCACAGTGCTGGGGTTGCGTGATTGAGCGCTTCTCTCAGCTCAAAACAGGAATGCCAAATCTACGAATTTGTGGTAGCATGGCGTTAAAAGCTGCCACATTTTTTCGTACAGCTGGTGGGAAGGGGGTTATCTCTATACATAGCAGACATATTTGTGTTTTACTAATTGTTTTTTTTAGTAATTGTTTTCCTTTTTTTTAATTTGTCTTTTACAGTTGGGGCCAGTGAGCCTTTTGTTTTTTGGAATCGTCTCAATTCACTGTATGAATGTACTGGTACGCTGCAGCCACTTTTTATGTCAAAGGTAAGATTTTCAACTAATAAGAGCCATACCTTAAAAAAGATACAAGATATTATGTTTCATGCACTGACAAGGTTAGAATAAGACTACTTTTATTTTTCTTGTTTTAACATCGATATTTGCCTCAGTGATTGGATGATTGAACAATCTTTAGGGCTCATTCATGCCATCTGCAGAGACCTTTAGATTTCTGCAGCAGAAAATCGCAGGCCTCTGCAGGACACACAAGAACAATTGTTTTCTATGTACCGGTGTGATGTCCGGTGTGCAGCTGTGTGGGATTGTGCATCATGTCTGCAGTTTTCCTGACAGCTCCACACTGGAACGCAAGCAAAACGGACAGCACTGCTCTGCATGCCTCCCATGTGACAGGAAGCGGTGCTCATGAGTCTACAGCCCGCCTTTTCCTCTTCATGTTGGATGCCCACAGGAAGTTCGGGTGGGGGCGAGATGTTGAAAGGGCACTGTCAGCGGGAGAACAGAAGGGCCTGGACACAGATGGGGACTCAGATACTGGTATATGAAGAGGGGGGGAAAACATGGGGACACAGATACTGGTATGTGAAGAGGGGGACAAACATAGGGACACATGCTGGTATATGAAGAGGGGAACAAAAATTCTCCTGCGCTCTGGTGTTTCACTTAACAAGGTTAGCGTACTTCAGGCTTAAGGTAAGGACTCTAGAGTCTTGCAGCCCTCCTCAGAACAGTGGGTTTTCATACGGCTAGAGAAAGAAAAGAAAAAAAGGAGGGCGCACCTCCTTTTTCATTTTCTTTCTCTAGCCATATGAAGAGGGGGACAAAGATGGGGCCACATACTGGTATAGGAAGAAGGGGGCAAAGATGGGGACACATACTGGTATGTGAAGAGCAGGACGAAGATAGGGACACAGATACTGGTATGTGAAGAGGGGGACACAGATACTGGTATGTGAAGAGGGGGACACAGATACTGGTATGTGAAGAGGGGGACACAGATACTGGTATGTGAAGAGGGGGGCACATATACTGGTATGTGAAGAGGGGTCACAGATACTGGTATGTGAAGAGGGGGACGCAAATACTGGTATGTGAAGAGGGGTCACAGATACTGGTATGTGAAGAGGGGGACACAGATACTGGTATGTGAAGAGGGGGATAAAGAGGGGACACAGATACTAGTATGTGAAGGGGGGATACAGATACTGGTATGTGAAGAGGGGGACACAGATACTGGTATGTGAAGAGGGAGACGAAGAGGGGACACAGATACTAGTATGTGAAGAGGGGGGATACTAGTATGTAAAGAGGGGGATACAGATACTGGTATGTGAAGAGGGGTCACAGATACTGGTATGTGAAGAGGACAACGGGGGGTCACAGATACTAGTATGTGAAGGGGGGATACAGATACTGGTATGTGAAGAGGGAGACGAAGAGGGGACACAGATACTAGTATGTGAAGAGGGGGGATACTAGTATGTAAAGAGGGGGATACAGATACTGGTATGTGAAGAGGGGTCACAGATACTGGTATGTGAAGAGGACAACGGGGGGTCACAGATACTAGTATGTGAAGGGGGGATACAGATACTGGTATGTGAAGAGGGGGACACAGATACTGCTATGTGAAGAGGAGGACAAAGAGGGGACACAGATACTAGTATGTGAAGAGGGGTCACAGATACTGGTATGTGAAGAGGGGGATATTGGTATGTGAAGAGGGAGACAAAGAGGGGACACAGATACTAGTATGTGAAGAGGGGGGATACAGATACTAGTATGTGAAGAGGGGGGATACAGATACTAGTATGTGAAGAGGGGGGATACAGATACTAGTATGTAAAGAGGGGGGATACAGATACTAGTATGTAAAGAGGGGGGATACAGATACTAGTATGTGAAGAGGGGGGATACAGATACTAGTATGTGAAGAGGGGGGATACAGATACTAGTATGTGAAGAGGGGGGATACAGATACAGATACTAGTATGTGAAGAGGGGGGATACAGATACTAGTATGTGAAGAGGGGGGATACAGATACTAGTATGTGAAGAGGGGGGATACAGATACTAGTATGTGAAGAGGGGGGATACAGATACTAGTATGTGAAGAGGGGGGATACAGATACTAGTATGTGAAGAGGGGGGATACAGATACTAGTATGTGAAGAGGGGGGATACAGATACAGATACTAGTATGTGAAGAGGGGGGATGAAGTAGGGGGGATACAGATACTAGTATGTGAAGAGGGGGGATACAGATACTAGTATGTGAAGAGGGGGGATACAGATACTAGTATGTGAAGAGGGGGGATACAGATACTAGTATGTGAAGAGGGGGGATACAGATACTAGTATGTGAAGAGGGGGGATACAGATACTAGTATGTGAAGAGGGGGGATACAGATACTAGTATGTGAAGAGGGGGGATACAGATACTAGTATGTGAAGAGGGGGGATACAGATGCTGGTATGTGAAGAGGGAGACAAAGATGGGGACACAGATACTGGTATGTGAAGAGGAGGACAAAGAGGGGTCACAGATACTGGTATGTGAAGAGGAGGACAAAGAGGGGTCACAGATACTAGTATCTGTGACCCCTCTTCACATATTAGTATCTGTGACCCCTCTTCACATATTAGTATCTGTGACCCCTCTTCACATATTAGTATCTGTGACCCCTCTTCACATATTAGTATCTGTGACCCCTCTTCACATACTAGTATCTGTGACCCCTCTTTGTCCTCCTCTTCACATACCAGTATCTTTGTCCTCCTCTTCACATACTAGTATCTGTGACCCCTCTTCACATATTAGTATCTGTGACCCCTCTTTGTCCTCCTCTTCACATACCAGTATCTTTGTCCTCCTCTCCACATACTAGTATCTGTGACCCCTCTTCACATATTAGTATGTGAAGAGGAGGACAAAGATACTGGTATGTGAAGAGGGGGACACAGATGTGGACGCAGATGCTGGTATGTCAGTCTGTGCATAAGACACACATGAACCCTAATGTCCATGTGCATGAGAGCCGAGCCAAACTGATGTCTCTGCAAGTGATATCTGCGCAGTTTTCCCATCCGTTTTCATGCACGTATGGTGTGAACGAGACCTTGGGGCCGGTGTGGACAGGCTTTGGGCTTGTGACGATGGCATCGGTTTGACATCAGTCTGGATAAAGATACTTGTGATATCATTCAGATGCTTATGACCTGCAATTACCCTACTTCTTTTCATCTGCTTCAAGCAGTCTTTGCTTTCCTATAGACTTATGCAAATAAACATGTCATCTGAAGCATATGAAGCTCATTGACACAGGCCGTTATTATCTCTCAGCGCCTCCGGTGATTGTATTTTTGTCTTAAAGTAAATGTATTCTTTAAGTGGGGGGGGGGGGGGGGGGGGGGTGACAGTGCTAGGCCCTGCCACTGTGCGAGCATAGACAGAAGACCCACAGCATTCTCAATGATACAGCTTGAGAGGCATTGGAGTATTATGTTTGAGTGTGCTCCATCCAGGAGACAGTCACTCTCCCATTAGGAGAGATGCTTTACTCGGGAGACAGCACTCCATGGGTACAGGGGTCAAAGCAATACTAACCCCCCCGTGTTTTTTCTAAATTAATTTGTAGTGCTGTAGTGTTCCCTAAAGCACATACCCACACAGCAATTCTAGTGTTGTCCCACTGTGATGCACAGTTTGGGTGCCACACAGCGGGCCCTGCACATACCATCATGGCTGCCTCTTCCAAGTGCATGCAACCAGCTCCGATGACACACCAGACCCACCCCTGGCCTGTCCCCTGGACCACCCCCCAGCAGCTCTGTGTGCCGATCTTGCAGGCTCCTGGGAGATGTGATGCAAGTATCCCAGGAGGCTGCAGGACCAGACACATGTCATTTTGGGATAGACCAGGAAAGTGACAGAAGGTGGGGCTAAAAATAAAAAATGTATAAAACAAAAAGGGCCCAATCAACTGGCTACATCTTAAAACTCCCTGTTTTAGTGTGCAGGCTGGTGTCTAATTTGTTGTGCAGATCAGTGTAGAAAGTTAGACTTGTTTTTAAGTCATTCTAAAGCCTTAAAGGAGAAGTCCAGCTTGAGCTCATTTGACTGGGCTCCTCCTATGGGTCACATGAATGCAATTTTTCTTGCACTCCTATGACCCTCTTTCAGCAGAGAGCGGTCTGAAGTCCGCTCTCCAATGACGACACCAAGATCAGTCCAGGCATCTCGTTATCCAGACAATGGGGGTCTGGATCCGCCAGGTGCCTGGACTGGCTGAGATGGTCGCTCCCCGCCACTCCACAGCTCAGCATTCCAATGAGCGTGAAGGAGCAGAGCAGTAAAGCTGCTGATTGACAGCTCCCTGCTTGGGGAAGTGAGAGAACTGAGCCATCGGTGGTGTTCGGTGGCTCGGCTTTCAGTGAAGAGGCAGCAGGGGACCGATGCTGCATCCACCTAAGTAAGTATGAATATGGTATCAAAAAAAAAAATCCCATACTTCTCTTTTTAAGGTTTTTCAACTTAGGCGGCGTACACACGACTGGTTTTCTCGGCAGATTTCAGCAAGAAATTCGATGGGAGACATATTCTGCCGAGGAAACCGGTCGTGTGTACACTTTTCGCCGAGAAACCTGTCGAGGAACTCGTCGAGCCAAAAAGAGAGCATGTTCTCTATTTCCTCGATGGGCAATGGGAAAATTTGGCTCGGCGAGTTTTTTGACTGCCGAACAAGGAACTTGACGAGGAAAACGATGTGTTTCGCCCGACGAGTTTCTTGGTCGTGTGTACGCCGCCTTAAAGGGGTTGTAAAGGTTTGTTTTTTATTTTCTAAATAGGTTCCTTTAAGCTAGTGCATTGTTGGTTCACTTAACTTTTCCTTCAATTTCCCTTCTAAATGTTTTTTTTCTTTGTCTGAATTTCTAACTTCATGTTCCTCCTCAGTAAGCTGGTTCTGGCTGACTAACCCCCAGCCAGAACGGCTCGGATGATGGTAAAAAGCTTACTGAGAAGGAACAGGAATTGAGAAATTCAGACAAAGAAAAAAATCATTTAGAAGGGAAATCGAAGGAAAAGGTAAGTGGACCAACCATGCACTAGCTTAAAGGAACCTATTTGGAAAAAAAAAACATGAACCTTTACAACCCCTTTAATTTATTGGTGCAGAAATACACAGGTCATTTCACATGGTGTGAGCAGGTCCTTAGGCTGCATTCACACTTGTACGCGGTGTATTGTAACGTGATTTGCCGCGACAAATTGCGGCGTTTTGTGCCGTGATTTGCCGCTACAAATCGCGGCGTTTTTAGCCTGGTGAGGGGTGATTTTACATTGTCGGCTATTGCCGAACGCCGAAGACGCCTGAAAAAAAGGGTCCGGCACTTGTTTTGAGCTTCAGGTGTACGGCGTTTCGGCGTTCGGCATGGAGATGTGAACCATCTCCATAGCCGACAATGTTAATTCGCCCCTCCAGCTTATTTCAGGCTGCTACGGCGTCGGGCGTACGGCGTAAATACGCCTAGGTGTGAATGCAGCCTTAAAGTATTGTGAATTGAATGCGTATTTCCCCCACATCCAATTCGCATAGCAGCAGATTACGACCTGCTCTCTATGGAGCCGGTTCACACATCTCCGCGGTGGCTCCGGTGCAAATTGCACTATTGTATATCCACCTTTGCCTCTAAATTTGGATGACACCTGCTTTTATATTTGTTACATTTTCCTATTAACATAGCGTAAGGTAAGGTATGCAGGTAAATGACCAGGCCCCTTTTTGCGATTCGGCACTACGTCGCTTTAACAGACAATTGCGCGGCCGTGCGACGTGGCTCCCAAACAAAATTTGCGTCCTTTTTCTTCCCACAAATAGAGCTTTCTTTTGGTGGTATTTGATCGCCTCTGCGTTTTTTATTTTTTGTACTATATACAAAAATAGATCGACATTTTTGAAATGTGCCTATGTGTCTGTGTGTCAGTGTAGTGTTGTGTACACTTACTGTGAGATGTGATCTCTCCTCAGCGGTGGTTGAAAAAAACGCCGAGGGAGAGATCACATCACTTCCTCCTTCCTTTGTTTATACAGGAGGAGGAAGTGACACACGGGGGGGGGCGCACGCATTGGCTGGGAGCGATCCGGAGGGGGCGGACAAAAACGAACCGCCGCCCCCTCGTCCCGGATCGCTCCCACGGCAAAACGGACCGTCGCATGTACCGGAGGGGGTCCTGATCGGACCCCCAACACACGGCAAGGCAGGCATGTATTCGGGGCTGGACTGGGACAAAAATGTGGCCCTGGACTTCATCCAGACTGGCCCACTTTGATAGGTCTCTCCAATGGCTGCCAGACAAATCCCGCACCCCCCCCCCTGTCTGGTCACCCAAGCCTCCTTTCCCCCTTCACTAGCCACTAGCCGTTCTACTTTATTAGAGTAGAACGGCTGGTACTGGTACTCTTATAGACATTATTTCACCCGGGGCAAAGAATCAGTTTGGTGCCCCCCTTATGGGACAAGATTAGGCAGAAGTGAGAAACTCCCAGGCCATAGCTGTGGAATCAGCTGTCTGTCCCCTCCCCCATGCTCCTCTGTTGTCATCCCTGCTCCTCTGGTCCTCCCCCTGCTTCTTTGTTCCCCCCAGGTGAGCGCTGCGGGAAGGGGGAGACAGAGGAGCAGAGGGGGGCCGCGGTCCGCTGACACTGAAGCCGGCCCACCGAGCTATCGCCCCCCCCCCCCCCCCCCCCCCCGGGAAACTCCCTGTAGTCCCAATGGCCAGTCCATCCCTGGCACGTATATATACGTTGATGTGCCTGCCTGTGCCATTTTGCTGACGTAAATGTACATGCGGCGGTCCACAACCAGTTAATGTCTGCAAGGTAGACAGACAGAATAGTGTAATGATTCTGTTAACAAACTAGTAAATACCTATTAAATTCCTTCATCTATATCACCTCCAGCGTTCTAGTTTCTGTTCTCTCATTCACTTTCTGGTTTGCATCACTTGTTCATGTAAGAACTACATTTCCCAGTATGAATTGCGGCACGCCCAGTAATTCACACCTCCTTACCACCTGACTCTAGCGTGTCAAGATCCTACGGGGTAAAATGACTGCACCAGCCAAGCAGACACTGGCTGGAAAAAGCGCCCAGAGGCGATTCAGTTTGCATGTGTAGCACTATACAAGTAATTTATTCATTCATTACTCATTCCTTGAAGTCACTAACACGTAGAGAGCGTCCTGCCGCACAGATGTAGTTCCCAGGAGGGGGCGAGCACGTCACTGACCACCGCAGTAAAGTCTCCCTTCACGGTGGTAAGTAAAATCAGACAAGCAGGTAGTAAACAGAACAGAGAAGAAATAGAGCAACTTCTGAGCAAAAACGAACAATGAGGAAGTGAAAAGAGGAATGTCTGCAGGTAAAGGATGCTTATTAGGAAAAAAAATGTTTTCCTTTACAACCCCTTTAAGTCGGTGCTCTTGCTGCTTCTTGGCAAAAGTAATTTTGTCATATGTATTTATGGCTTTACTCTGCCTTGTTCTGGTTTTAGGTACAAAAGGACAAATTTAGGTTACAGTGAAACAGTCGGGCTGTCATTGGAAGTGGGACCGTCCAAGTTCCTCCAGCAGTACGCCTCCATTGGGAAGTAAGTGTTGCACATGCCGTAGTGAAGTATTCTTCTATGTCTGTGAACTGTGGCTACTAAATGCAGAGGTCCAATAAGTTACCATTGTCACTAAAATGCTCACATACATTAATGCTGAGCACCAGATAAACCTCTAAATACAAAGGTGAATTACATATACAGGGGCTGTATACAGCATTTCTTCCCATTCCTCTCCAGCACACCGCACAGTCAGGTGGATAAATTAACTTTATCTGTTACAGGTTGGAGTACAATGGTGTCATTTACCAGCCCGCAGTCTGATGAGATTATCCCTGTGCTCCCTCTGATCTACTACCATTATGTAGCGCCCTGCTCCGGTTGGGTAGGCGCTATTTGTAAATTTAAGTTATCTGAGCTGTAGTTTGGCTTGAAATGATTATGTCAAATTATTGGTTTCTTTTCCAGTTCAGCTGCGCTGCACATTTTCCACTTGACTGTGGCTGTCGCTGTCACCACAAGACAAGGTTGGAAATACAGCGGGCTGGGTGTATTGAGTATTCTTCTCTCAGAAGAAGCCCAATTGGCATGGTCCCTGCCACTGTGCATTCTGCGAGAGGGTACTTAAGGGACAGACACAGTTCTGGCGGGGTCTTCTGATCCTGACCTGATGGTCCTCCTGGCCTCAGGGTTGTGTTAGCAGTTCTTCAGCCTTGGCACGAGGCTCCGTTTACTGAGACTAGGCCCAGGAGTTTCTGGGGCCTACTGGTCCAGGTATGGTCCTGTGCTGTCTTACCTGCGGAAAGAGGCCGAGCAATTGGGGACTCAATTAGAGGACGCATCCTGGCCAATCTACCACAGTGCTGCCGGCTTGCTAAAAGGTCCTGATACAGTGTAGCTGTGTCTTTGGAACTTTGCAAAGTGTGTGTGTGGGTACACAGTCCTGTGGCAGAGGACTGTGCAACGACTCGACTGCTTTTATCAAGTCTGTGGCAGAGACTTTTCGCACCGGCTGCTAGGTCAGTGAGAGAGGCCTATCCGGTGGTTGCTGAATCCAGTGTGTTTGTCCTCTGGATCCAAGAACGTACCCATGATCCGCAAAGCAAGGTACCTGCATCTCCCCTAACCCTCCATCCCTCTGCCTGAGTTCTTCAAGGAGGACCCCTAAGACGAACGTGGTGAACGGTGAGGTAACGGCAGGCCCAAATTTAAAACCGCGGCCCCTTCGGGGTATTGCTACAATAAGCACCACTTCCAGGGTGCTTCTGAATGGAGGATCACACAAGACTTACACCAAGCTAGACAAGTGTTTACTTTGCTGTTTTTGATATACTGTACCATACACATTACCACAAGGACAGGACATTCTAAGGCATGGGTCTTCAAACTATGGCCCTCCAGTTGTTCGGGAACTACAGTTCCCATCATGCCTAGTCATGTCTGTGAATGTCAGAGTTTTACAATGCCTCATGGGGCGTGTAGTTCCGCAACAGCTGGAGGGCCGTAGTTTGAGGATCCCTGTTCTAAGGAATGGACTGTTGGTACACCTGAATGTCCAAAAACATGGGCATGTCGTAGTGATAGATAGCGTGTTGCTGCATGGTGTCGGGGGTGCAGATATTGAAAGAAAATATCCCCTTCAGCACCCAGGCATGAAATATAAACCGATTAACCCTTCCCTCCTCTATCCAAAATGGGGGGGAAAAAAAGTTGGGCTTTACATATACTTTGGTGAAAATATACTTTAAAGTTGAAGTTTAATATGCCTTTCTGACTGTAGACAAGACACACTTGTTTTTGTACTCTTCATCTGGTTGCCGACACACACACACTTGACTCCATCCAAGCCAAATACTGTATTTATTGGCATATAACACTCACCTTTTTACCCTGAAAGTAGAGGGTAAACTGTGCCTTTGTGTTATACGCAGGGGGATGTGGAAAGTTTTTTTTCCTGAAACTTGCCTCTTAAAGTTAGGGTGCGTGTTATACGCTGATAAATACGGTAAGTTTATCTTGGTCTCATCAGACCACAGGACATGGTTCCAGTAGTCCATGTCCTTAGTCTACTTGTCTTCAGCAATTTGTTTGCGGGTTCAACTGAGTTTAAGGGTCTTGGAAATCTTCTTATAGCCTAGGCCATCATTATGTAGATTGTAGAGCAACAATTCTTTTTTTTTTTTTTTTAGATCCTCAGAGAGTTCTTTGCCATGAGGTGCCATGATGAACTTCCAGTGACCAATATGACAGTGACCAGTGACACTGAGTCACATGACACCGGGGGAGGGAAAATGGCTAAATGGGCACAATTTGGACATTTTCACTTAGTGGTGTACTCACGTTTGTTGCCAGCGGTTTAGACATTAATGGGTGTGTGTTGAGTTATTTTGAGGGGACAGCTAATTTACACTGTTATACAAGCTGTATACTAATTACTTTACATTGTAGCAAAGTGGCATTTCTTCAGTGTTGTCACATGAAAGGATATAATAAAATATTTACAAAAATGTGAGGTGTGTACTCACTTCTGTGAGTTACTGAATGTGTATGTGTGTGTGTGTGTGTGTGTATGTATATATACACACATATATAAATATATATATCTCAACTTTTGGATATCCATCTAAAGGAGTCGGTGTCAATCTGGAGACATGGGTTTTCTTAGGAAGGCTGCATTAGAATGCAGACAGCCATAATTAATACCCGAATGTGGTGCTGATTGCCTCCAAACTGTGGCTCAGGGGCCAGATGTAGCCTTTTGCTTTCCTTTACCTGGCTCTTGAAACACGAATTCTCCCACTGATGCCAAGGGTGGGGCAACATTCCTCCCACTGACGCCAAGGGTGGGGCAACATTCCTCCCACTGACGCCAATAGTGGGGCAACATTCCTCCCACTGACGCCAAGGGTGGGGCAACATTCCTCCCACTGACGCCAAGGATGGGGCAACATTCCTCCCACTGACGCCAAGGATGGGGCAACATTCCTCCCACTGACGCCAAAGATGGGGCAACATTCCTCCCACTGACGCCAAGGATGGGGCAACATTCCTCCCACTGACGCCAAGGATGGGGCAACATTCCTCCCACTGACGCCAAGGATGGGGTAACATTCCTCCCACTGACGCCAAGGATGGGGCAACATTCCTCCCACTGACGCCAAGGATGGGGCAACATTCCTCCCACTGACGCCAAGGATGGGGCAACATTCCTCCCACTGACGCCAAGGATGGGGCAACATTCCTCCCACTGACGCCAAGGATGGGGCAACATTCCTCCCACTGACGCCAAGGATGGGGCAACATTCCTACCACTGACTGACTTTTCCTCCCAGTAAAACCAATGGTGGGGCATTTCCTACTCTCACTGACCACTCTAAAGCTTAAAGGACAGTACACTGGCTCCTTGTTTAGAAAGTTTGGTGACCTCTGAGCTAGATGATATTGGATGTCCTCTAGCCAGAAAACAAGGTGAGCTCTGACTGACTTGCTTCAGCTTCAAATGCACATGCCGAGAAGCTTACTGTGTGCAGCAAGTATGCAGTTTTAGTACAGGAGAGGAGCCTGTACAACTGCACAAGATTGAAGGTAAGACTGGAGTTCCGCTTTAAAATCATTCCTAAAACTTCCTCCAGCTTTTCCCCTAAAAAAACTGCTTTAGATTTATTGTATGCTTTGCTTCTATGTTGTTTATTTGCAGTATGATGGTTGGTTGTGCTAAAAGGCCACTTAGTGCCTGGGAATGGGGCATGCTGCCTTCTGGGAACTGCGTGTATCCCAGAGAGCTGCCGCCCATTCACAAAGCGCCGTGAGACTCGCGCATTCGCAGTAGGAAACGGGCAGTGAAGCCACCAGGCTCCACTGCCTGTTTCCCTTAGTGAGGACGGCGATGCCGGGACCTGCCACGAACGAGGGATCGGCCTCGGGGGGCCGTCATCGTGGGCGACTAGAACAGGTGTTTGAAGCTGCCGACTTTAAAAAAATATATAAAATTGCGGGTGGAACTCTGCTTTTGTTTTGGTTGGAGCAGGAAAGGCTATTGTCTGTCAGTTTTTTTTTCTTTGCTGTCAGTGACCTTGTTAGGAAGATTTCCCCTCACTTCTTGTCAGAACAAGATGTGACAGGAAATTATTCCAAAGCTGGCACAGACAAGACCAGGGCTTGACACATTTGTTTTGATTCCAAATATTTTATTGAAATTTTTGAAGAAGGGACAATAATGAATATAACAAATTCACATTGTGTAACAAACCATAATAGATGCAATAAATACCATTAGATAGCATTGTATAAACAGATTAATAACTTTGCCATATATAGTAAGTTGTACGGCAAAGGGGAAAGAAAAAAAAAAAAAAGGGGGGGGGGGGTAGGGACACATTTGTTTTGAATCTAGGAGCCAGCTAAATAAGTTAGGAGCCAGTTTGTGCGAGGTGATATGTAACCTGTATCGCAATTGATGTTTTTTATGCGTGCCCCTTTCACACAGGCACGTCCACCAAGCGGAATCAGCTTGCTCAGTGGGGGATCTCTCAGCTGAGCAGGTGGATGACAGGTCTGTGTCCTCCCCACCATGCAGAGCGAAGTCTGACACAATCACGCTCTCCTGTATGGGGAAATCGGATAGAAACGGACCGCCTGTCCGTTTTCATCTGATGCCATCTGATCCAGAAAAAAGGACCACCATCCATCTGTTTGTGGCAGACAAGATCAACCTCAGCTACTTCCACGCCTGGTTGTGACATGCTTCTGGTCATTTGACATGCAATGCTCCAATCGGTACCGCTCTGTGAGTTCTGGCCACCAGAATAGGGCACAATAACCCCCACCAGTGTAAGCAATGTAAGGAAATGCCCTCAGCCTCGGCGTGACATCTTGGTTCGGGGAGCCGCATGGGGACAAGACATCTGCCACAGTCTAGCTCAGGAGCAAGACCGCTAATTCTAGGCACCAATGCGACCTGTCGCCTGGGGTTTGTCGAACCCTGGACAAGACCACCATTTAGGAGACTGAGGAGGAGTTATAACAATGTTTTTTGTTGCTGCTTGTTCATTTTGTGTCCTGGGGTGTACTGCGCATCCTTTTACTTGGATGCAACAGGGACAGGAAGTAAGGACAACCTGCCCAATGGCAGAAGCTGTTGTGTCTTCCAATAATCATCTGCATTGCTGAAGAACCTGGCTTTCCCCATTTATCTGTAAAAATTTAGATGGTAAGACACTGATGTTAAATGGTCCGGTAAGTGTATATTGTACGTATAAGGCCTCATTCAGGCGAGGCTGAGCCAGGGGATGACAAGTCCCTCTTTGCTCACGGAGTGGGGAGGGGCTTGTCCAGCGCCGCTGTCTCCTATGGAGAGATCTGATGAAAACGGACAGCATGTTCATTTTCATCAGATCTCACCCGATCCGATCCGCCATGGACGGATATCGAAGTATTGTCACCCGTCTGATTTTAGCAAACTGGATCGGGTCGGATGTCAGCGGACACGTCACTGCTGACATCCAACAATCCATAGAGATGTATGGAGCGGCCGTTTAGGTCCACCGTCAAAACTGACAGGCCGTGTGAAAGGGGCCTAAGATGGAATAATAATCTTTCACTGCACTGCTGATTAAAAAAACAAAATGAAATGCATGTTGTGAGTTCCACATCACCTCTACACATTTCCTGATAAAGACAAGACTTTGTTGTAAATATAGATTTTTTTTAGAACCTGTTTGGCAGTCAGTGCCTGACCTGCTTGTCTATATGCTGCTGCCCATTCTGCGCTCTCTCACATACCTCCGTTTCCTCCACAGGAACGTAGTGGATTTGGCCCTGGTGGCCACACAGCTGGGGTTTTGCAGTGTTTACTTTGTCTTCCTAGCAGAAAACGTGAAACAAGTAAGTATAGAAGCTGCCGCTGTGCTAATTAACTTTTCAAATTTGTTCATTTAATTACTAGCTTTAAAAATCTTCCCGGATCAAAGAGAGTCTCTATTCCATTTTCTGCGTGCACAGAAAATAAAATGATTTTTATTAATAAGTGTTCACAATGTAATTTACAAACATTACCGCTTGCGTTTTAACTTTTATGCCCGTTCAGCCTGGAGAGATCTAGTGTCGGAGGAGTCGCATCATTTGAATGTTAATTAATAGAGGCCAATTCTGCTCAACACTTAAATATTCTGCATTTAATGGAATCTGTTTTTTTACGTTGTTGGTTCAGCCGGAATTAATATTTTGGTTGCATATCTGCTCATGTTAAAATGAATAAATTCCTAAAATATATCTAAACCCCAAGAACAAAAATGTAATACTGTATATTGCAGCTTTCCAGTATTTAGATTTGGAAGGTGCCTTCATTTTCTTCTTCTTCAATCTTTCTTATTAAAACTTTGAAAAAATACGGAGGTTGCATGTTTAGGGGTTTGAAAAAAGTACATTAGTGGGCAACTTAATATGGGGAGCCTCAAGTTCGGCCCTCAACATCACATGAGGGCCGCACATAAAATTAAATAAATACTCTGTGTCAGAGATTGCAGACACGTAACAATAGTCAAAGATTATGGGCACGGTACAAGAGATGGTCAGAGACTGCAGACATGATACAGAAGATGCTCAGAAACTGAGACATGATACAGAAGATGCTGAGACTGCAGACATGATACAGAAGATGCTCAGAGACTGCAGACATGATACAGAAGATGCTCAGAGACTGCAGACATGATACAGAAGATGCTCAGAGACTGCAGACATGATACAGAAGATGCTCAGAGACTGCAGATCTGATACAGGAGATGGTCAGAGACTGCAGCCATGATACAAGAAATGGTCAGAGACTGCAGACATGATACAGGAGATGGTCAGCGACTGCAGACATGATACAAGAGATGGTCAGCGACTGCAGACATGATACAGGAGATGGTCAGTGACTGCAGACATGATACAGGAGATGGTCAGCGACTGCAGACATGATACAGGAGAAGGTCAGCGACTGCAGACATGATACAGGAGACGGTCAGCGACTGCAGACATGATACAGGAGACGGTCAGCGACTGCAGACATGATACAGGAGACGGTCAGCGACTGCAGACATGATACAGGAGACGGTCAGCGACTGCAGACATGATACAGGAGACGGTCAGCGACTGCAGACATGATACAGGAGACGGTCAGCGACTGCAGACATGATACAGGAGACGGTCAGCGACTGCAGACATGATACAGGAGACGGTCAGCGACTGCTCATGTTAAAATGAATAAATTCCTAAAATACATCTAAACCCCAAGAACAAAAATGTAATACTGTATATTGCAGCTTTCCAGTATTTAGATTTGGAAGTTGTCTTCACTTTCTTCTTCTTCAATCTTTCTTATTAAAACTTTGAAAAAATATAGAGGTTGCATGTTTAGGGGTTTGTAAAAAGTACATGTAGACCAGTAGTGGGCAATTTACTTAATATGGGGAGCCTCAAGTTTGGCCCTCAACATCACATGAGGGCCGCGCATAAAATGTAATAAATACTCTGTGTCAGACATTGCAGACACACAACAATAGTCCAAGATTATGGGCATGGTACAAGAGATGGTCAGACCCGGAAGACATGATACAGGAGATGGTCAGAGACTTCAGTTACCCATCTTTGCAGCACTGCCCATCTTTGAAAAATCCGCCCTCTTCATGTAAAAATCTGCCCCTCATCTACATGAACGTGCTTCGGCAGCTGTTGCGTACATCGCATGCGCAGTTCGTCCCGGACACTTTTCGATAGCGGGCACTTACATTTTTATTAGGAGCCCTGTTGGAGAGCTTTGGCTAAATATCAAGGGTCTAAACAAATCCATGATGTCTCCATTTTGAGACAGAAAAAGGGATTGAGGGCAGAGCTTCCCCAGTCCCTTTTTCTGCAGCCTCAGTTTCGCTGGACAGTAAGTGAATGGGAAGAGCTGAGCAGCTTCCTGTTCATTCACAAACTTAAAGCGGAGTTCCACCCAAAAGTGGAACTTCTGCTTTAAGCAATCCTCACCCTCTTACACGCCACATTTGGCATGTATGTTTTTTTTTGGGGGGGGGGGGTTTCAGTAGGAGTTGGACTTCCTGTCCCACTTCCTACTTCTGCCCATGTACCACCTCGGCGACCTCTTCTCGCCTCAGACGGCCTCTCCCTTTAGGCAATCTCCAAGGACACGTGACAGGTGCCAGGAGATCGCCTGTCCATTCATACAGCGCAGTGAGTGCAGTGAGTGCCCCTCCTTGAAGCCGAAAGCTGTCATGGCCTGGGTGCCCACACTATGAATGGCCATAAAGGGGGGGAGAGGAGAGGAGCGGAGCTCCAGGCAGCCGCGATGCTGGACCGTGGAGCAGGTAAGTGTCTGTTTATTAAAAGTCAGCAGCTACACTTTCTTTATCGTACATCACGGGACACAGAGAAGCATAGTAATTACTATGTGGGTTATAGAGCCTACCTTCAGGTGTGGACACTGGTGTAATCAATTAGACAGGAAGTTCCCTCCCTATATAACCCCTCCCATACTGGGAGTACCTCAGTTTTTTCATCAGTGTCTAAGGTGTTGGTCACGAGTGAACATGTGCTCTTAGGAGCTCCACTGGAGGGATCCATACTGGATGTAAAAAGCCTCCATAAATCCGGATCCGTCCAAGGTGCTTCATAGCCAAAGTGGACGGTACCCGGGCCCCAGTTGAGAAGAACGGGGTTTTGCCTGTAATGCTCCTCTTTTGAGGGCTGGATCCTGATTAACTCAGTACTTTGGTCAATTTCCTAATACCAAAAGTTTACTGACAGGGTGCGATATGGGTCCAGGTGGTGTGGTGTTCCTGTCCATGGACCCCGGTCCCTGAAGGTCTGTAGACTTTGCTCTCCGTGATGGGCGAATATTGGACTGTCTGTGTGCAGAGTCCTGCGGCGTTGGATCAGGTAAGTGAAGGTGCTTTAGGACTTGGTCCTGAAAGTGTCCTTCTTTTTTGAGCCATTATGCTTGCCTAAGCTATCTGTCTGTGCCTCTCTAACATTGTCCTGAATGCTGTGGGGAGGAGGGGTGTCTATGCTCAGTCACTTAGCCCCTCCTGTACAGGTTTAGCAGAGTAAGGTTGTCCACAAGTTTTGGTCACAGTTTGTCTTACCTGGTCCTCACATGGTAGCTGCGGTAGCTCCAACCTCGTGCACAGGCGCACTTGTGTCTCGTGCGCGCGAGACATAGTATGTGTCATAGGCGCACGCTCGCGCGATTACGCATAATTTATTGCCGCATTGGTGTGTGCGCGACGTGCATGGGGGCTGTGGATGCGCGTGCGGCAACATGTGTGCGCGTGCGGCTACGTGTGCGCAGCCTCGTGATGCACGCCCGGCGGCGCGCGTGTGCGCATGCGCGCAAAGGGTTCCATCTCAGCAGTTCTCTATGAGGCTTGAGATTCCAGGACAGAGCAGGTCAGGTGATTTGCACCTAGTCCATAAAAGCTCAAGTCCACTTCACCCATCCGGCTGACAGTGGACACAGAGAATACTTGTGCACAAGTTTCAGTATTATTGCTGGTTGTTGGACAGTGACACTTGCTTAAGGCGCATAGTGGGCTCTGCACCTTGCCGATCATCAAATAGCAGCGTCAGTGCTGGTCTATAGGTCCGCAAGTGGTTGCACCTGTTGTGAGTACCTCTGCTTTATAATGGCCAGAGGCTCAGAGACTAGAAGTACGAAGAGATCTAAAAAGGATCGCCATCAGGCTCGGAGGATCTCGGGCATGCTCCCGTGGCTAATTCCTCTCCTGATAAATTGGAGGAGGCCCAGGGTGAACCATCCGGGCTGTCAGGCCTCATCTGCCCTTGTCCCGCCTGCTCCAGTTTTTGTGACACAGGAGGCTCTGGCCTCAGCCAAGGGTGGTCTGGAGCAGAGATTAGCGACCTTGATTGCATCCTCTCTCTCAAGAGCGCACAAGGTCTCCTTCTCCCTCTGCAGAGTTCCTCAGTGCGGAACAATTATCCTCAGAAGAGGTTGATTTACCCATTGGGGATCAGGCAGAGGGTCATTCAGAGGTCAGACTCTGAGGATTCCACCCTGGGGGAACCATTTTCGGCGTCTCAGTCCGAGAATTTGTTGGTCCAGTTCCACAAGGAGAGGGTCCGCTCGGCCTTCAAGTTGCCCCTTTTTAGAGCCAGCATCGAGTTCAGTCTCTTCTTTAGGCTCTTTAAAAAGCTCCTCATGCTAACTATTCCTTCCCGGTTCATCCTCTACTGGAAGGTCTTATCTACAAGGATTAGAACATCCGGATAGATTTTTTCTTCCTCCTAAAAAGTTTTTCGGTTTTATACCCCATGGAGGAACAGTCCACTAAGAAATGGGGTATCCCCACAGTGGACGCAGCCGTGTCCTGCGTAAACAAGACCTTGACCTGTTCGGTGGACAACGTTCAAGTGTTTAAAGACCCGACAGACAAGAGATTAGAGACGCTGTTAAAGACTTTGTTTTGAGAGGGGTAACCCAGCCTGCAGTAGCAGCTATTGGTATTTGCCATCCTTAAAGAACCAGTTAAAAGGGATCTTGAAGGATATCCCGGCTTAACAGGCTCAGGAATTGGCTGACTTTCCTAAAGCACTATGCTTTGCCATAGATGCTATCGAGGACTCTATACAACAGTCCTCCTCTCTCTCTCTCTCTCTCTCTCTCTCTCTCTTTCTCTCTCTCTCTCTCTCTCTCTCTCTCTCTCTCAGGCCGCGTACACACGGCAGAGAACCTCGACGGGCAGAACACATCGTTCCGCCCGTCGAGGTTCCCTGCCGGCCGTCCAAATCGGCGACCCGCCCGTCGGGAATGGCAACCAGCCATTCTTCCAGGCGGGCCGTCGAGCAAATAGAGAGCGTGCTCTCTATTTCTGCTCGACGGGCTTCCCGACGGGAAGCTCGCCGAGAGTGTACACACGGCCGAGGTCCTCGCTGGAATGCAGCTTCCAGCGAGAACCTCGGTCGTGTGTACGCCGCCTCTCTCTCTCTCTCTCTCTCTCTCTCTCTCTCTTTAGTTCATATGCACAGATTACTCTGGTTAAAGAACTGGTCGGCTGAAACCCTGTGTGTAAAAAAAAAAAAAGATCTGGATGCATACGTTCAGAACATTTCCAGTGACAAAAGCACACTGCTACCAGTAAAGAAAAGGTTTAGGGGTTCTCCCTCCTTTAAAAAATCTTCCTCTCCTAGCCCTAGTACTTCCGCTACCAGGCAGTTCAGACGGCCTCCCGGACGGGTTAATACAGGTGGGAGGCCGCAGGGCCTGCCTCAGGCTTCCAAAAAGCCTTGGAACCATAAGCCAGGCAAGCCAGCATCTAAGTCGGCATTATGATGGTTCACCCCCACTCAGCAGGGTGGGGGGAAGACTTCAGCTGTTTGCGGAGGCTTGACAAGGGAGGATCCAAGACAATGGGGTTCTCTCTACGGTTCCGAGAGCTACAAGCTGTAGTTAAGCGAATTTCCTCCACCTCGCTTCTGGGCCTCAAGCATCCCGAAAGACCCGGGAGAAGAGGGTCCTTGGCTTCGGCCTTGCATCATCTATTATTCCAAGTAGTGATCGAAGAGCTGCCACTGGAAGAACCAGGTTGGGGTTCTATTCAGATCTTTTTCACCGCCACCAAACCAATCGGAGACGGAAGACCCATTCTGGACCTCAGGGCCTTAAACAAATTCCTAAAGGTCCAGTCTTTTCGGATGGAATCGATCCGGTCGGTGGTTGCCTCCTTACAAGGAGGTGAGTTTCTGGCGTCCATCGATGTAGGACGCATACTTACACATTCCCATCTTCCTCAACCATCAGAAGCTGTTGCGCTTCACGGTAAATCAGCACCACCTTCAATTCGTGGCCTTACCTTTTGGTCTGGCCACCACACCTCATGTATTCATGAAAGTTCTGGCCCCACTATTCTATATCTAAGATCTCAAGGCATATCTATTGTAGCCTATCTAGACGATCTGTTGATGGAAAGCCGATCAGTTGCTGATCTAAACTCCGCAGTACACAGAACCGTGAAATTCCTAGAGTCCATGGGTTGGGTTCTCAACCTGGACAAATCGGCCTGGGTGCCTGTGCAAAGCCTCGAGTATTTGTGTCTACTTGTAGACACAGACCAAGAAAGATCGGTCTACCCCAGAGAAAGCTCGATGCTTTAAGAGAACTAGTTCAGCTAGTCAAGTCAGGGCCTCGACCCTCCATTCGCCTTTGTATGCAGCTACTGGGGAAAATGGTAGCCTCTTTCGAGGTCGTCCCATTCGCTCTGTTCCGCTCAAAGGGGCTTCAATACGCCATCCTGTCGGCTTGGAACAAAAAGGCCAAGGCCAAGACCTCCCTATGTCCCTCTCCTGGACAGTCCGGCAGAGCCTTGCTGGTGGCTGGTTCCCTAGAACTTACTAAGAGGAGAGTCTCTTTTGTTCCCATCGCTTGGCGGGTTGTGACCACAGATGCCAGTCTTCTGGGCTGGGGTGCAGTCCTGGAGGGCCTGTCTCTCCAAGGAAAATGGTCAATCACGAGAGGTCTCTACCTATCAACCTACTAGCGATTCGGGCAGTTCATCTAGCCCTGTCAATGTGGACGGACAGGTTGAAGGGGCTCCCAGTCAGGATTCAGTCCGACAATGCCACGGCTGTCGCCAGGGGGGCACAAGGAGTCGTGTAGCCCTAAAAGAGGTGGATCGAGTTCTGATCTGGGCGGAAATGTATGTCCCCCTGCATATCCGCAGTTTTCATCCCAGGCATAGACAATTGGCAGGCAGACTACCTAAGCCACCAACAATTGCTTCCAGGGGAGTGGACTCTTTACATCTTCCAGGGCATTTTTCAGAGGTGGGGAACACCTGATGTGGATCCTTTTGCATCGAGGTTCAATGCAAGGGTGGACAACTTTCTGTCCCGGACAAGGGATCCACTCGCTTGCATTCTCCCTAATGCGTTTCCTCCACTGCAATTAGTACCCCGCCTCCTTCGCAGGATAGGGTCGGAAAAGAAACCTGTGATTCTGGTCGCTCCGGCGTGGCCCAGAAGGGCCTGGTACACAGAAATTGTAAGGATGTCCGTGGGGCATCCATGGACCCTTCTGATTCGTCCAGACCTACTGTCTCAGGGACCGATATTCCATCCTTCCTTACTGTCTCTAAATGTAACGGTGTGGCTGAGCCCCATATCCTAAAAGGAGGGGGTCTCTCTAATTCAGTAGTATCTACTTTAATTAATGCCAGAAAGCCAGCATCCAGGCTTATTTATTACAGAATTTGGAAATCTTATGTGGCCTGGTGCGAAACCAGGGGGTGGCATCCCCGGAGGTTTCCCAGTAGCAGAATTCTTTTTTTTTTTTTTAATCATTTATTTTTTATTTTATCTCAGCTTTTAGCATACATATTTCCAAAGTCAAAAAGTACAGACAGATTATTACAAATTTCGTAATTATATACTGGATTAACTAATGCCTGCACCCCTAACGGAATGGTGTCACCTCGTGCAATGTTGAATATTATCTTTATTGTGTTCCCCCCCCCCCCCTTATCCCCGCCTCCCATCCCCCCTTCCCCATCCCTTCTCTTCCCCTCCCTTGTGAGCATACAGACATGGTAATAGGTGGGTTAATTTACCAACAATTGCCTCCGTTCCTGCTGTTTAATAGTTGAAGCAGATGAGAGCAGAGAGGTAAGGGCTTTCTCGTGGGGACCCTATACTAATTGGTCATTCCTTTTTACCCAAGCTCAAGCGGTCCCTAGATTTTGGGGGCAAGAGTGCTTACCTAGCATCCTCGTCTGTCAGTTGCCATAGTCTCCAAGTTTTTACAAACTTGTCATACTTCCCCTGGGTAATGAAGTGTACCTTTTCATTTGAGATAGTTTGTTTCATTACTTCTAACCAGTTCTCTATAGTTGGAGGCGCCTGCGCTTGCCATTTTTGGGCAATTATTTTACAAGCCTGAAATAGGCATCTCAAGATAGGCTCAAGGGTGCCTTGCGGTACCTTGGTATCGTCCATACAACCCAAAAGGCAGATCCTGGCTGCTGGGACAAGGGCAGATCCAAATTTTTCATTTATTCGTGTTATAATGCCCACCCAGAAGCTATATAGTTTTGGGCACTTCCAAACCATATGAAGAAGATCTCCTTTATTATTACATCTTGGGCACTCGTTGTTGAGTCTCCATCCTAGTTTGAACATTTTATGGGGGGTGTGGTAGACCCTATGTAATAGGAATAGGTTAGACAGTCTTTGGGCCGGGGCAATAGACGCCCAAGCTCCTTGACGGAGAATGCTACCCCACTGTTCTGGAGAGATGATGCCCAGATCGCTCTCCCATGCCACTTTGCTCTTCCGCGGGCCTTCTCTATTTAGTGCCCTCTCACCCAACCTACTATAATTCGCAGCTATTAAGCCCTTGGCTTGAGTTGCCTCAATTACAGGGGCCAGGGCTGGCAGCTTTGTCCACTCGACTGACTGAGAGACAAATTGTGCTTGTATAGCATGGCAGACCTGAAGGTATTTAAAGAAAGATTTATTTGAGATTTTAAATTCACTTACCAAGTCTTGAAATGGCTTCATAACGCTGCCCTTAAATATGTGCTTTAGGCGACATATGCCTTTGTTCGCCCACTCCCTCGATGCTTCTATACTTAACAGCTCCTGAAAGTTATTGTTATTCCAGAGGGGAGAAAATTCTGACGGTCCCTCATACCCTAGGATTGTTTTTGTTATGTGCCATATTTTAATGGTTAATTTTGTAATCAAATGTTTTTGACAAAGATAATCTGCTTCTAGGGCTTCAACTAGTAACTTATATGGGTTATCTATTAGTAAGAGACTATTGTTGATACCACTTCTTTCTACGGTTCCGCATCCAGCTAGATGTTGCAATTGTGCTGCCAAAAAATATAATTTTGGATGAGGAACCGCCATTCCTCCCCTCCTTAACAGGCAGTTGTAAAGTTTTTGTAGACTTATCCTAGGTTGCCCTCCCTTCCATATTAGATCTCTAAATAAAGAGTTTATCTTTTTAAACCACTTGTGTCCTATCCATATTGGCGAATTATGTAGAAGGTATAATAGTTGTGGTTGCCAAATCATTTTGGTTAAGTTACAACGTCCTGCGACGGACAGGGGCAATCTTTTCCATATGTCACCTTTTCTTTTTCCACTTTAGTAATAGTGGGTCTAGGTTTAAGGAGAGGAAGTGGGTAACATCTTTTGAGATCCAAATTCCTAGGTACTTAATTTTAGGACTAATGGATATTTGGGAGAGGCTTGACAACATGTGGGGGTCCACTGGGTCCACTGGTAGCATTGCTGACTTAGACCAATTAATCGTGAGACCTGAGAACTGTTCAAATTCCTCCATTAATTGCATCACTTTGTCGAGCGATCCTTCAACATCGCCAAGAAAAAATAGGACATCGTCAGCGAAAAGTGCGATTTTATCTTCACCCTGGTGTCTTCTGAACCCCATTATGTCCGACCTTGCCCTGGCCATGATGGCCAGTGGTTCCATTGCAAGGGCGAACAGAAGGGGAATTCTAGATTTTCTGCAGATGGGGGCAGACTTGAAGTTGGCCCTAAGCACCATTAAGGGCCAGATCTCGGCCTTATTGATTTTGTTTCAAAAGCCACTGGCTACACATTCTCTGGTCAAACCCTTTTTACAAGGTGTATCCTCCAGTCAAGACCCCCTTGTGTCCGTCGAATCTGAATCTGGTCCTGTCTGTCTTGCAGAAGCAACCCTTTGAGCCTTTGGCTCACATTCCATTGGTCCTTCGGCCATGAGGTAGTTTTCTTGATAGCCATAACCTCTGCTAGGAGGGTATCGGCGTTGGCGGCCTTATCGTGTAAGGAACCATACCTTACTCTCCATAAGGACAGAGTGGTCCTATGGCCTCACCCGGTTTTCCTTCCTAAGGTTGTCTCTAGCTTTCATTTAAATCAAGTTCTAGTTCTCCCTTCTTTTTTCTCAGAACCTAGTTCTGCAAGTGAGAAGCCATTGCATACCCTAAACGTACTTAGAACAGATAAGTTCTACCTTAGGGGCTGCTGTTCAGATCCGGAAAACGGATATGTCGTTTATCCTACCAGAATGTCCCAGATGTGGGCAGGCAGCGTCAAAATCCACTATCTCCAGATGGATTCGACAGGTCATTACTCAAGCCGATGGCTTGAGGGGAGAGGTTCCCCCGTTTAAGGTTAAAGCACATTCCACTAGAGCGGTGGGTACTTCCTGGGCAGTGCATCACCAAGCCACCTTGGCTCAGGTCTGCATGGCCGCGACGTGGTCGTCTGTCTATACTTTCACAAAATTTTACCAAGGAAGGTGAGGAAAGCTCCTTTGGGCGCAGTGTGCTGCAGGCTGCAGTTTGATTCCTCACGTCTGATGGCGGCCTGCATTGTTGTGTCTCCCTCCCCTCAGTAAGCATTGCTTTGGGACGTCCCACATAGTAATTACTATGCTTCTCTGTGTCCCGTGATGTACGATAAAGAAAATAGGATTTTTTATAACAGCTTACCTGTAAAAATCCTTTTCTTGGAGTACATCACGGGACACAGAGAAGCATAGTAATTACTATGTGGGTTATAGAGCCTACCTTCAGGTGTGGACACTGGTGTAATCAATTAGACAGGAAGTTCCCTCCCTATATAACCCCTCCCATACTGGGAGTACCTCAGTTTTTGTAGCAAAGCAATAAGTGTCCCAATATCCCCAAACAAGAGGGGTGGGAGCTCTGTGTCCCGTGATGAACTCCAAGAAAAGGATTTTACAGGTAAGCTGTTATAAAAAATCCTATTTTTTGTAGCTGATGACTTTTAATAAACACCAAAAGGCTGGAACTCCGCTTTAACCACTTAACGCCCGCCGCATGCCTAAGTACGTCCACAGAAGGGCACGTACAGGCAGATGGGCGTATATTTACATCCCTGCCTTTTAGCGGGTCGGGGGTCCAATCAGGACCCCCTCCACTGAATGCGGCGGGAGGCTTACCTCCCGGAGCGATCCGACTCAAGGGGGCGGCGGTTCGTTAATGTCCGCCCCCTCATGATCGCTCCCAGCCAATTCTGTGCGCCGCCGCCGTGTCACTTCCTCTGCCTGTAAAATGTAAACATAGGCAGAGGAAGTGATGCAGCTCTCATCTCGGCGGTATTTTCAAACCGCCGAGATGAGAGAAGAGTCCCACCGCAACTGCGAACGTATATGTCACTCCAGCACGCATGTATAAATGTTTTATTTTTTTTTTGGTGATCAAACCATTAAACAGTGAAGTTTAATCTGGGTGGGATCCTGACTGTTTCATCAGGATGTTTGCTGAGCCTGGACTGGCTGAGTGATGTCAGCTGACAGCAGGCTAAAGCTGAAGTCTGCTGTCTGCTGAAAACCGGCAGAATGAACTGGGCTACTGTGATCCATAGGAGAAGTATAACCCAAAAAGTTTTGGTTATACTTTTTTTTTTTTATGTTCGCAGTCCTAGGGAGACCATGCACATGCACTGTAGTGCATTGAGAGTTTTTAGAGATTTGAAGAATACATTTTATCAACGAAAAATTTTGATAATTCTGCACGGTTTGTATTTCCGACAGCTCAGTGTTGGAAATTAATTCCAATGCACTCTCCTGCTGTATGCAATTTATATGTGAACAACATGAACACTTATTATGTGTTCCTTCCACATTTATTCATGTGTAAAGAAGCAAATGTATGAAGATATTTTCTAAATATGCATGATGATCAAGGGTATGGGGGTGTTCTCTTGACTATATGAGTGCAAAGTGTCCACAGTTTTAAGATTAGAAACTAGATTTCCATCAGGTCTGAATTATGAACGGGTATTTCACATTTCTATGAATAAATTCTTAAGTATTTTTTTTTTCCTCCTACATAGTCATGCCTATTTTTATCGGTATTTGTTTTTCTGACCCACTGAACTGTTTTGAGCACATCTCTCTATCTCTTTCAATATCTCTTGAAAGATACAGATTTCTCTTGATATTGGCATATACTGTATGTGTATTTTTAGTTTTATGTGTATGTAACTTTCGACCTGGGTTAACCAATTGTGGATGCTGACCATCTCAGGCACATCCAAAAAAATGTAATGGAAGTACACAGAGCATATGTACTATGACCTGTCCCTCTGCTGCCTCTGCACTGGCCAGCAATTTCCGGCTGTAAAATTGACAGCCAGGAATTGCTATGTAAATACAGGAGCTACACCATATTACCAAAAGTATTGGGACACCTGCCTTTAACCACTTAAGACCCGGACCATTATTCAGGTTAAGGACCTTGCCCCTTTTTGCGATATGGCACTGCGTCGCTTTAACTGATAATTCCGCGGTTGTGCGACGTGGCTTCCAAACAAAATTGCCGTCCTTTTTTTTCCCCCCACAAATAGAGCTTTCTTTTGGTGGTATTTAATCACCTCTGCGGTTTTATTTTTTGCGCTATAAACAAAAATAGAGCGACAATATTAAAAAAAAAAAAAAAAACAATATGTTTTACGTTTTGCTATAATAAATATCCCCCAAAAATATATATATATTTTTCCCTCAGTTTAGGCCAATACGTATTCTTTTTGGTAAAAAAATTGCACGCAATAAGCGTTTATTGATTGGTTTGCACAAAAGTTATAGCGTTTACAAAATAGGTGATAGTTTTATGGCATTTTTATTATATATATTTTTTTTTTTACTAGTAATGGCGGCGATCAGCAGTTTTATTTGTGACTGCGACATTATGGTGGACACATCGGACACTTTTGACACATTTTTGGGACCATTGTCATTTTCACAGCGAAAAATGCTATAAAAATGCACTGATTACTGTGAAAATGGCAGTGAAGGGGTTAAGCACTAGGGGGCGCTAAAGTTAAAGAGAGACAGTGCCGAATCGCAAAAAGTGGCCTGGTCATTAACCAGCAATATGGTCTGGGGCTGAAGTGGTTAAAAAACAGACTCACTGGCCACATCACTAGGTGTAAATAAAGACAAAGAAAGCCTAAAAAAAAAACAAAAAAAAAAACAACCACATGTAAGAGTCGGTAGTCTACAATATAATAAATGTTTGCTTTTGAGGTTATTACACAAATCAATCATAAAATAGGCATTCACTGAGTATACGGCACAACACACACATGCATTTCTATTGGCTAGTGAAGCAGCCCATCGCAATGATTAGCCAGTAGGAATTTGTAGCATCAAGCTCTAACCCTACGTGCATTTGTTGGAGCCTTAACCAATCAGAATGGCAGCTAACGGTGGATGCTAAAATATCCTGTAGGTATGAGCAGATGTGTTCAGTGTCTGCACTTCATATCTGTTAGTAGTTAACAACGTTTTTAAAGATCAATTGTAGTAAAATAAAAAATACAATTGCACGTCTTCACTGGTTAATATAAAAAAACAAAAATCAGATTTTACTGCATCCTCCCGTACATTGCTGTCCTCTAAAGATTCATCAGCTTTTCAGTACAGTAGGGCCTTACATCAAAGCACAAGTCACTGGAAATGCAAAATCAGCTTGAAACAGGTTAATGCAGCTTAGAAGATGGTCAATGCAACTGTACTGAGTGATCTGAGAAGCATCTCAGGCCGGGTACAAACTGGTACGACAAACGCTCCGACATTGGGAGCTCATGTCGCATGACGTGTGAAAATCAATGTTTCCCTATGAGAGTCGTCTTAACTGGTCCAACACAAGCCGGTCCCACTTTGAATATGCTCCCTGCACGACTTTGATCCGACTTTGATCCGACTTTGATCCGACTTTGATCCGACTTTGATCCGACTTTGATCCGACTTTGATCCTACTTCAACCCATTGAATTTCACTGAAGTTGGATCAAAGTCGGATCAAAGTCGGATCGCCGTCTTAAAGTGGATTTTTTTTTTTTATGTCACTAAGTAGAGTATAAGATTTCCTATCATCTGTGCCCAGTCTTGCCACACAGAATTAATCCAAATCTGAGTAATCCTCTTTTAATGTTTAGTAAAATGAACAGCCTTCCAGATAAAAACCTGCCTAAATAAAAAGTCTGTTTTCTCTCTTCTTGCTTTGAGTGACAGGTTATTTACATATCTAGCTCAGACATGTTTATCATATGTTATGTTATGTTTATTATAACATGAGGTATACAAAGTGAGAAATACACCCCTCCCCCACATAACACATCCTGGTAATATACAATGAACTTTGGATCACCTCATGTTATGATAAACATGTCCAAGCTAGATTTGTAAATAACCTGTCACTGAAAGCAAGAACAGAGAAACAGACTTTATAATGTGACAATTTTTTTATCTGGAATTCTGTTAATTTGCACTGAACATTACAAGAGGATTACTCAGCGCTGGATTAACTCTGTGTGGCAAAACTGGGCACAGATGATAAGAAATCTTATACTCTACATTGTGACATCAATCACTTTAACTGACCCGACTTTGGCATGTGACTTAAAAAGTTGAAGGGGCACTCCACGCCAAATTGAAAAAAAAAAACAAAAAAACGACATTAGTCCCCCCTCCAAGAGCATATCAGGAGGGGGTCCCCTCAAAATCCATTACAGACCCTTATCCGAGCACACAGCCAGGCAGGTCAGGAAAGGGGGTGGGGATGAGCGAGCGCCTCCCCCCCTGAACCGTACCAGGCCGCATGCCCTCAACATGGGGGGGGGGTAGGTGCTTTGGGGCAGGAGGGCCCTGCTCCCCCCCACCCCAAAGCACCTTGTCCCCATGTTGATGAGGACAAGGGCCTCTTCCCAACAACACTGGCCATTGGTTGTCGGGGTCTGCAGGCAAGGGGCTTATCGGAATTTGTAAAGCTGTTTTTACAAGGGGACCTGCAGATCCCGGCCTCCCCCACCCTATGTGATTGGGTAGGGGTACAATGTGGCCGATACTCATTCACCTAAAAAAAAGTGTCAAAAATTAAACGCACTACACAGGTTTTTAAAGTAATTTATTAAGGGCATGTGGCCTGGTACGGTTCAGGAGAGGGGACGCTCGCTCGTGGGTGTGGGTTTTCCCCTGAAAACCCCTTTTTTATTTGGCGCGGAGTTCCACCTAAAGATTCATACCAGACACAGTGCCTGGTATTGTTGGAAATCAAAGTCGGATCCCTGTTTATTGAAGTCAGACGCATGGCAGACTTCAAGTCGGATCCAAAGTGCTACGCATCGTACCAGTGTGAACCTGGCCTAAAACTGATATCAAGTGCAGGCTGAACACACCAGAGGACAGGCTTAGTTTTCCCATTAACATGAACCCTCTGCTTTCTGTACAGGTGTTTGAAGTTTATGTTGAAGGTCCCACTGAGCATCCGGAGTCAGAAGAACGAAGGTGGAATCTGGACCTAAGATTGTACATGATATGTTTCCTGCCACTCATCATTCCATTGGTTTTTATAGGGAATCTGAAGAACTTATCCATCTGCTCTTTTTTAGCCAATCTGTCCATGGCTGTCAGCCTTGTCATTATTTATCAGTATGTTCTCAGGGTAAGTAAAGGTTCTAGATTTATTTTGTGATATTTTACAGCATTGCATGCAAGGTTCACTTTAAAGCACCTGGAAGCCCATCCCCAGCAAGGCAGGTCATAGATGATTCAACATTCTTTCCTGCAACCTATGGTTGCAGAAAAGTGAATAGCTCACACAAGCATTGTTGATGCCCCCCCCCCCCCCACACTGTGGAACTATTGTGTTCTCCCGGATGGGGTGTGGGGTGGATAACTGTCCCTTTTGGGAGAACGCAGTGATTGCTGCTAGTGGCTATAGCTGCTGGTAATAATTGCATATAAAAAACGGCAAGCTGGTTGTATCCGAGTCGATCGATGGATTGACCTGGGTACAACCTGCCCATAGATGGTTCAGCAGAGAGATTCGAAACCATCTAAGGCCAGTTTAAGAATTTGATGTTGCACAGTCTTTGCAGAACATCTCCTTCAGTGATTCATACTTCTCCGGAGGGCTGGGGGCAAGCTGTAGGATTGAATAGGCTGAACTGAGTGCATGTACATTAGGATGTGGACATTTTTTCTGCAAACACTCTGCAGTGGCAAGCAGGACTGTACAGTAAAGCGTGGCTGGATTTAAGTATTAAAGTGATTGTAAAGTAAAACATTTTTATTTCTTTAAAAAGAACAAACATGTTATTTTTACCTGCTCTGTTGCAGTGGTTTTGCACAGAGCAGCCCTAAACCTCCTCTTTTCGGGTCCCTTGCTGGCCCTCTCCTAGCCATTCCCTCCTGTTGCGTGCCCCCCCCCCCCCCCCCACAGCAAGCAGCTTGCTGTGTTGGCATCCGAGCCGCAGCACTGTATGTCCATTTAGACAAAGAGCCATGGTTTTTCCCCGCCCCCCCTCTCTTCTGATTGGCTAACTGACTTTGACAGCAGCGGAAGCCAATTGTGTCAATGCAGTGTCTTAGCCAATCAGGAGAGAGAGTTCTGGACGGCCAAGGGACTCGTGCACATCGCTGGATAGAGATAGGATTTAGGTAAGTATGAGCGGGGCTGCTGCACACAGAAGAATGCCTAGAATGCATTAAGATATTAAAAAAACTTCTGCCTTTACAATCCCTTTAAGGTAGGTAACTGTTATTCTGTGGGGTTGTGGGAACATTTAAAGGGTAACTCAACTTTTGCAACAAATCGCAAATAATAAAAATAAGAAAATGGCATATACAATTGCTAGACAAGTCATATTGTAATTGAATATCATTCAGTAATAATATTCTAGACGTTCTGTACACAGATGGTATAAGGAAATGTAATTTCCTGCTTGTTGATTTGCTCACTAATTTTGCCAGAAGTCTGCACTAAAATACAAGTCCGATTTTGTAACTTTTGGTAAAATACTCCCAAAGAGAAATGACATCCAATTGGATGTAGACCCGGCCGATTGATAATTATAAAATCATCCTCATTAGATTTAATTTCCACATGCACACAGAGAAACAAACAGCTAATTCTTAAAGCGGAGGTTCACACAAAAAGTGAACCTCCGCTTTTTGGATCCCCCCCCCCTCCGGTGACACATTTGGCACCTTTCAGGGGGGTGCAGATACCCGTCTGAGACGGGTATTTGCACCACTTCCGGGTCTGGTCCCCGCGGGGGATCCAGCCTGTGACGTCAACACCCCCCCCTGCTGTCTTCTGGGAAACACTGTTCCCAGGAGACAGTGGGGACCAGTGACGGCGTGCCGCTATCCTCGCGCATGCGCAGTGAAGCAGTCAGGCTTCACTTCCTGATTCCATCACCTAGGATGGCGGCGGAAGCAGCTGAGGACCGAGCGATTGCTCAACCTCGGCTGCTGACATGGCCGGGTGCCCTTGACAGGTAAGTGTCAATTTTTTTTAAAGTCAGCAACTGCCGTATTTGTAGCTGCTGACTTTAAAAAAAAAATAATCAGCTGAACCTCCGCTTTAAAAAAAACAAAAAGTAGGAATCTGCAACAAAATTTGTTGAAATCCCTGCAATGTACATCACCCAGAGGCGAAGCCCGCTGTCAGCTAACATCACAGGACCAGTCCAGGCTGGGGAAAGATTGCGACCATATGGTTCAAGATCCACCCACATGCCTGTACCGATACCCAGCCCCCACCACAGCCCAGCAATCCAGTGAGCCTGGGTGGGGGGTGTGTGTCAGAGCAGAGAGCCGGTGTTTGATCACTTGCTTCTCAGCCTAATAGCCAGTACACACAATCCGAAAATCAGATGAAAAATACCACTTTCAATGTGATCGTACAGTCACCTGATTGTTGGTACAGAGCTTTCGAGAGTTGATCATGACAGTTTATCCAATTATTATGCGATGGGACAAACATGAAAATTGTTCTTGTACGATACTAGATCCTACCATTTTTGTTTTAATCAGTACAGCTGTCCGAAAACACAATATAAATACATTACAACACATGACATCGCTTCCGATTTTATATTCTGTGGTATGAGAATTTTCAGAACTTTAGTAAACTCTCCATTTGTGATAT
Organism: Rana kukunoris; assembly: GCA_029574335.1. Taxonomy (NCBI): domain Eukaryota; kingdom Metazoa; phylum Chordata; class Amphibia; order Anura; family Ranidae; genus Rana; species Rana kukunoris. The sequence goes on along the minus strand of CM056050.1, from coordinate 45,649,513 downwards.
GCAACTAGCATGCAAAAAAAACACGGACGATCTGTAGTCCAATTTTAAAATCGTGTGTACGGACCATTATAGCCGTCAGGGGCCAGGTGCAGCATTGGACCGATGCTGCATAGTTACATAGCTAGTCAGGTTGAAAAAAGACACAAGTCCATCAAGTTCAACCATAAAAAATAAAATAATAATAATATTCAATCACATATACCCAATTCTTTACCCACAGTTGATCCAGATGAAGGCAAAAAATCCCAGCAGAGCATGATCCAATTTGCTACAGCAGGGGAAAAATTCCTTAGTGATCCCCCGAGGCAATCGGATGTTTCCTAGATCAACTTTACCTATAAATGTTAGTACTCAGTTATATTATGTACATTTAGGAAAGTATCCAGGCTTTTCTTAAAGCAATCTACTGAGCTGGCCAGAACCACCTCTGGAGGGAGTCTGTTCCACATTTTCACAGCTCTTACTGTGAAGAAACCTTTCCGTATTTGGAGGTGAAATCTCTTTTCCTCCAGACGTAAAGAGTGCTCCCTTGTCTTCTGTGATAACCGTAAAGTGAATAACTCAACACCAAGTTCACTATATACAGGGAGTGCAGAATTATTAGGCAAGTTGTATTTTTTAGGATTAATTTTATTATTGAACAACAACCATGTTCTCAATTAACCCAAAAAACTCATTAATATCAAAGCTGAATATTTTTGGAAGTAGTTTTTAGTTTGTTTTTAGTTTTAGCTATTTTAGGGGGATATCTGTGTGTGCAGGTGACTATTACTGTGCATAATTATTAGGCAACTTAACAAAAAACAAATATATACCCATTTCAATTATTTATTTTTACCAGTGAAACCAATATAACATCTCAACATTCACAAATACATTTCTGACATTCAAAAACAAAACAAAAACAAATAAGTGACCAATATAGCCACCTTTCTTTGCAAGGACAATCATGCAGCCTGCCATCCATGGATTCTGTCAGTGTTTTGATCTGTTCACCATCAACATTGCGTGCAGCAGCAACCACAGTCTCCCAGACACTGTTCAGAGAGGTGTACTGTTTTCCCTCCTTGTAAATCTCACATTTGATGATGGACCACAGGTTCTCAATGGGGTTCAGATCAGGTGAACAAGGAGGCCATGTCATTAGTTTTTCTTCTTTTATACCTTTTCTTGCCAGCCACGCTGTGCAGTACTTGGACACGTGTGATGGAGCATTGTCCTGCATGAAAATCATGTTTTCTTTCTCGTACATCACGGGACACAGAGCGGCATATTCATTACTATGTGGGTTATATGGAGTACCTTCAGGTGTGGACACTGGCAATCTCAAACAGGAAGTCCCCTCCCTATATAACCCCCTCCCCTAGAGGGAGTCCCTCAGTTTTTTTTTCGCCAGTGTCTTAGGTGTTGGTCACGGAATAGCTTTGCTCCACATCCTTGGGATTAAGGGCGGGCTAACCGGATCTGTCCAAGGAGCCTCAGTGCCAAAGTGGACAGTACCCGGGCCCCAAGCCGTGGGGTTTTGCCTATAATGCTCCTCTTTGGAGGGCTGGACCCTGGGCCCAGGACTTGGAGTTTGTAAAAACCATAAGTTCCTGTTTGCCAGGGTGCTATATAGGTCCAGGACAGTGGGTACCTTCATAGGACCCCAGGGCCTGAAGGTCTACTACGCTACCCACGGAGATGGGAGAAGATTGGATCAGTTTGCTGGACAAACATCCTGCAGCATGGAGCAGGTAAGGGGGAGCCTGCGGGACTTGGTTCGACAGCAGGCTCTCCGGGGTAACCTAAAAGGGGGGATAGCCTAAGTATGCTCTGCATGGGCAACCTTGTTCACTATGTCTAAAGAGAGACAGGATGACACCTTTTCCCCCCCATCACTAGGTCCCCCTGTCTAAATATGTGTGCTAGCTAAACCTGCTGTTTCTTCCTAGGGCTAGTAAGGATCCCTAGGGGCCTTTGGAGAGTCCTACCTGGCCGGGGGTTTGAATCTGCCGCCTGTTTCTGCGTTCCTGGATCTCCAGCAGCGCGGCTCCTCCATGTTCCTCCTGTTTCCGGCATTTTTCGGACGTTTTTCGCGCCGTTCACACAGGAGGGCGGGGGGGGGGGCGTGCCTGCGGCGTCATACAGGGGCGCGCCTTTGTGCTGTTATAGACAGCAGGCATTGTCAGTGCTCAGTCTGAGGCTGATTTTCAGAGGAGAGGACGCAGAGCGGCAGAACAGTGACTCCCGGTGGCGGAAGAGGGGTAGTACATGTGGACTTTGTTCCAATGCCTTTTTGTTAAGCCAAGAAATCCCCCTTTTTTGTAGCAGGTTTGGAGGCTGGCAAACTTAGTTTGGGGTCACTGTATGTTGTCAAAAGAAAATATATAATATATTTAAAAAAAAATAAAAAAAAGAACATACGGGATCCCATCAGTTTTTGGGCATTAGTGGTCTATTGTCCCCTAAACTCTGATTTTTGTACTCCTGCCCACTACAGTCTGTTGTGTGGGCGGAGTCCCTCGATTTTGTATTATGGCTTCCAAGGGTTCGGGGTCAAAGGGTACAAAAAAGACCAAAAAACAAAAGGGTTCCCTTTCTGATTCTGATATGCCGATACTTTCCCCGCAACTTATTAATTTAAGAAGCGCCTTGGATGAGCCATTAGGGGGATCTGGTGCGGAGGCTGGCCCAGATCAGCCCAGCCCTGTGTTCATCACAGAGGAGATGCTAGCCGTATCCCTAGGGGGGCTAGAAGAGAGAATAGCAACATTGATCGCTAGAGCTATTCCTGGTAAGAAACGGGTTAGATCCCCATCACCAGGAGGTGTATCCTCAGATGCTGAGATTCTCTCTCCAGAGGAATTGGAATCACAGGAGGATCAACTAGACCTGAACCAAGAGGGTTCAGGGATTGAGGGATCTGCCTCTGAGGAACCATTTTCAGACTCCCAGACAGAAAGACTGTGGGTACAGTCTTTGACGGACATGGTCCGCTCGGCATTTAGTTTACCATTGCCAGAGCCTCAGGTTCCTCCGGTATCCTCTCTGGGCTCTTTGAAAGCTCCGTTAAACAACACAGTTTTTCCGGTCCATCCTCTCTTGGAGGAATTGATCTTTCGGGATTGGGTACGGCCGGACAGGATTTTTCTGCCACCGAAAAGGTTTGCGGTCATTTACCCCATGGAGGAAAAGTTCTCCAAGAGGTGGAGGCTCCCAGTAGTGGATGCAGCCATCTCATGTGTGAATAAATCACTAACTTGCCCGGTGGAAAACATACACATGTTTAAAGATCCAGTTGATAAAAGATTAGAGACACTTTTAAAAGCATCCTTTGCTACGGCAGGAGCAGTGGTGCAGCCAGCGGTGGCTGCAATTGGAGTTTGTCAGGCATTAAAAGACCAGACAAAGGAAATGTTAAGGGACATGCCTACCCAACAAGCAGAAGAGTTTTCTGATATTCCCAGAGCTCTGTGTTTTGCGGTAGATGCTATAAAAGATTCCATCCAGCAGGCCTCTCGTTTATCACTATGTTTGGTGCACATGAGAAGGCTCTTATGGTTGAAGAACTGGGCGGCGGAGCCCCCATGCAAAAAGCTTTTGGCAGGGTTTCCCTTCCATGGAGGACGACTCTTCGGAGAGGATCTGGATAAATATATTCAGACTATTTCAAATGGCAAAAGTACCCTTTTACCGGTCAAAAAGACATTCCGGGCTCCTACATTTAAAAGGCAGCTCTTTCCTGTCTCGGGGCCCTCAAATTCCAGGCAGTATCGACGGCCGCCTGCACGATCCAACGTTAACAGTAGATCGCAGGGACAGACCCCTGGGGGTAAGAGGCCGTGGTATCGCAAGCCGTCAAAGACAGCCCCTAAGTCTGCCTTATGAAGGGGCGCCCCCACTCTTGCGGGTGGGGGGAAGGCTTCGTTTCTTCGCAGAAGTTTGGGAAGCCAAGATCCCCGACAAATGGGTCCGGGCATCTGTAACCACAGGTTACAGACTGGAGTTTCTAAGGTATCCTCCGCCTCATTTTCAAGAATCAAGGCTACCAAGGGATCCAGCGAGGAAGGCCTCAATGCTGGCAGCTTTGGATCACCTGCTTTGCCAGGACGTAATTATAGAAGTGCCAGCCCAAGAGCAAGGCCTAGGTTTCTATTCCAACCTCTTTGTCATACCAAAGCCCAACGGCGATGTCAGGCCAATCTTGGACCTAAAGAGGTTAAACGGTTACCTAAGGGTTCGTTCCTTCCGGATGGAATCCATCCGGTCAGCAGCCGCCGCGCTTCAGAAGGACGATTTTCTGGCCTCCATAGACATAAAGGATGCTTACCTTCATGTACCAATCTTTCAGTCGCATCAAAGGTTTTTACGCTTCGCGGTGGGGCAGCGACACTTCCAATTCAGGGCGCTCCCCTTCGGGCTGGCCACGGCCCCCCGGGTATTCACGAAGATCCTAGCCCCAATTCTGGCCAATTTAAGGATCCAAGGGGTAACAGTCCTAGCATACTTGGACGACCTTTTAATCATAGATCACTCACGGCCGGGTCTGCAAAAGGCAGTAAACCTCACGGTTCAGTACCTCGAAGAATTCGGCTGGGTCCTGAACCGGGGAAAGTCAGCGTTCCAGCCTACAAAGCAGTTGGAATACCTCGGCATGAGGTTAGACACAGAACATCAAAAGGTGTTCCTGCCCCTTGTAAAGATCGAAGCTATCAAGGGGTTGGTTCAGTTGGTTCTAAACAAGAAAAGTCCAACTATTCGCCTGTGTATGCGATTACTAGGCAAGCTAGTGGCCACATTCGAGGCAGTACCATACGCTCAGATCCACACTCGCGTCCTACAGGCAGCCATTCTAGCAGCCTGGGGCAAGAGGGCACATGCCTTAGAGTCCCCTTTGACGCTATCATCAAGGGTCCGACAAAGCCTGGCCTGGTGGTTGAACCCTCAGAATCTTCTAAAGGGAAAATCCTTCAGCCCTGTTGTCTGGAAGGTAGTTACCACAGACGCCAGCCTGGCAGGCTGGGGGGCGGTCTTCGAGGGGTTCTCCCGCCAGGGAACTTGGGTGAAAGCAGAGAGGCAGCTCCCCATCAATATCTTGGAAATCAGAGCTGCCCGCCTAGCCCTTCTGGCTTGGACCTCCAGATTAAAGGGGTTCCCGGTGAGAATCCAGTCAGACAATGCCACGGCGGTGGCATACATAAACCACCAAGGGGGAACCAGGAGCCAGGCAGCTCAGAGGGAGGTGAACTTGATTTTTCAATGGGCAGAGGTTCATGTACCCTGCATTTCGGCGATATTCATTCCAGGAGTGGACAACCTGCAGGCAGACTTCTTAAGTCGCCAGAGTCTGTTGCCAGGGGAGTGGTCTCTGCATCCCCAGGTCTTTCAGACAATCTGCCAGAGGTGGGGAATGCCGGACGTAGATATAATGGCATCCAGGTTCAACAAGAAACTAGACAGGTTCGTGTCGCGAGCGAGGGATCCTATGGCCTGCGGAACCGACGCGTTGGTTTGCCCTTGGCATCAATTCAGACTTCTATATGCATTCCCTCCACTACAGTTACTCCCGCGCCTGTTGCGCAAGATCAGAGTGGAGAACAAGCCAGTCATTCTAGTAGCTCCGGCTTGGCCCCGGAGGACTTGGTACTCACTAGTCCTGAAGATGGCAGTGGGAGACCCTTGGACTCTTCCTCTACAACCAGACCTACTCTCACAAGGCCCGATCCTCCACCCTACATTACAGCGTCTAAATTTGACGGCCTGGAGGCTGAATCCCTGATTCTCAGGGATAGAGGCCTGTCTAGGCAGGTAATTCCTACCCTGATTAGGGCTAGGAAGCCGGTCTCCAGGGTGATTTATTACAGGGTGTGGAGGAACTACGTAGGCTGGTGTGAATCCAAAAGATGGAATTCCCGCAGATATACTATTGATAGGGTGTTAAGTTTTCTCCAGCTAGGAGTGGATAAAGGCCTGGCACTAAGCACAATCAAGGGACAGATCTCAGCTCTGTCAGTGTGGTTTCAGAGGCCGCTGGCCACCCACTCGCTGGTAAAGACCTTCTTACAGGGGGTCTTGCGTATTAATCCTCCTGTCAAGTCACCAATTTGTCCATGGGACTTAAATCTTGTCCTGTCCACTCTACAGAAACAGCCTTTTGAGCCGTTGGCTGAGATTCCTTTACTCTTACTGACAAGAAAGTTGGTTTTCTTGGTCGCCATAGTTTCGGCCAGGAGAGTGTCAGAATTAGCAGCCTTATCGTGTAAGGAACCATATCTCGTTCTGCATAAGGACAGGGCAGTTCTCCGGCCCCATCCTTCCTTTCTACCAAAGGTTATATCCAAATTTCACTTGAACCAGGATTTGGTACTTCTATCCTTCTTTCCAAAACCTACATCTAGAAAGGAGGGGTTGCTGCATACCTTGGATATTGTCCGGGCCATGAAGGCCTATCTTAAAGCTACAGAAAAGATCCGGAAAACAGATGTGTTATTCGTTCTACCAGATGGCCCCAAGAAGGGGCAGGCAGCTGCAAAATCCACCATCTCGAGATGGATTAGACAATTAATCATTCAAGCCTACGGGTTGAAGAGGTTGCCTCCTCCGTTGTCGGTAAAGGCCCATTCTACCAGGGCCATGGGCGCCTCTTGGGCAGCACACCATCAGATCTCTATGGCTCAGATATGCAAGGCGGCAACGTGGTCATCAGTCCACACGTTTACAAGGTTTTATCAACTAGACGTGAGAAGCAATGCGGATGCTGCCTTTGGTCAGGCAGTACTACAGGCTGCAGTTTGAAATCCTCGGGATCAGAAACACCCTTGGTTATAAAAAAAAAAAAAAAAAGTTTTTTCTTGACTAAGTTGGAATTATTATTATGATTTGAGTTTATCTCTAAATTGAATCCTTCTTTGGAAGATGTCTCCCTCCCCTCATTAAAGCATTGCTTTCGGACATCCCACATAGTAATGAATATGCCGCTCTGTGTCCCGTGATGTACGAGAAAGAAAAAGGGATTTTTAAATACAGCTTACCTGTAAAATCCTTTTCTTGGAGTACATCACGGGACACAGAGCTCCCACCCCTCTTTTGGGTGACCATTTTGGGAGGCATACTGCTTGCTACAAAACTGAGGGACTCCCTCTAGGGGAGGGGGTTATATAGGGAGGGGACTTCCTGTTTGAGATTGCCAGTGTCCACACCTGAAGGTACTCCATATAACCCACATAGTAATGAATATGCCGCTCTGTGTCCCGTGATGTACTCCAAGAAAAGGATTTTACAGGTAAGCTGTATTTAAAAATCCCTTTTTTCTTGAAGGATGCAGACTTCTTCCTGTACCACTGCTTGAAGAAGGGGTCTTCCAGAAACTGGCAGTAGGACTGGGAGTTGAGCTTGACTCCATCCTCAACCCGAAAAGGCCCCACAAGCTCATCTTTGATGATACCAGCACAAACCAGTACTCCACCTCCACCTTGCTGGCGTCTGAGTCGGACTGGAGCTCTCTGCCCTTTACCAATCCAGCCACGGGCCCATCCATCTGGCCCATCAAGACTCACTCTCATTTCATCAGTCCATAAAACCTTAGAAAAATCAGTCTTGAGATATTTCTTGGCCCAGTCTTGACGTTTCAGCTTGTGTGTCTTGTTCAGTGGTGGTCGTCTTTCAGCCTTTCTTACCTTGGCCATGTCTCTGAGTATTGCACACCTTGTGCTTTTGGGCACTCCAGTGATGTTGCAGTTCTGAAATATGGCCAAACTGGTGGCAAGTGGCATCTTGGCAGCTGCACGCTTGACTTTTCTCAGTTCATGGGCAGTTATTTTGCGCCTTGGTTTTTCCACACGCTTCTTGCGACCCTGTTGACTATTTTGAATGAAACGCTTGATTGTTCGATGATCACGCTTCAAAAGCTTTGCAATTTTAAGAGTGCTGCATCCCTCTGCAAGATATCTCACTATTTTTGACTTTTCTGAGCCTGTCAAGTCCTTTTTTTGACCCATTTTGCCAAAGGAAAGGAAGTTGCCTTATAATTATGCACACCTGATATAGGGTGTTGATGTCATTAGACCACACCCCTTCTCATTACAGAGATGCACATCACCTAATATGCTTAATTGGTAGTAGACTTTCAAGCCTATACAGCTTGGAGTAAGACAACGTGCATAAAGAGGATGATGTGGTCAAAATACTAATTTGCCTAATAATTCTGCACTCCCTGTAGACCCCTTATATATTTGTACATGTGGATCATATCCCGCCTTAATCTCCTCTCCTCTTGAGTGAATAAATTCAGTTCCTCTAATCTTTCCTCATAGCTGAGCTCCTCCATGCCTCTTATCAGTTTAGTTGCCCTTCTCTGCACTTTCTCCAGTTCCCCGATATCCTTTTTGAGAACTGGTGCCCAAAACTGAACTGCATATTCCAGATGAGGTCTTACTAATGATTTGTACAGGGGCAAAATGATCTATCTCTATCTCTCTTACCTAGGTAAGTGTAATTCTAGAAATAATAATACTTCCCAAACTTCTCTTTTAAAGTTCACATGTATTTACATATTTAGGATGTAACATACATGTCACCCCCTTTAACCCTCTGACAGTGGGTGGGGGATCTTTCCGCAGCCACTGTCACATTTTAAAAACAGCACAGCTATTAGGGGCTCTGCCTGCAGAGTCGTTTCATTCAAACATCTATGAATAAATGAACTGCAAGTCCCATCTGCCTCTGTAGCAGACAGCTTGTTGTTCTCATTAAACTACTGTACGAGGGCATTGATTAGAACCTTCATAGTTCACTGACACTTCCTGCACATTCCTTGCCTGCAGAATCATGTGCGTTTATTATTTTTTTGACTAAAGATGAGCTTATCCTTTAAAGCGTTGTTGTTCTTTAATAAATAACTTCCTTTAATTAACAGAATATTTGGCAAGTCTAGGTATGAGGAAATGAAGCCTCCGCATAATTTTCTAGGCGGGAGAGACGTTATGTACAGGGGAGTACCCAAGAGAAGTGAAGCCCCGTACACACGGCAGAGAAACTCGACGGGCGGAACACATCGTTCCGCCCGTCGAGGTTCTCTGCCGGCCGTCAGATTCGGCGACCCGCCCGTCGGGAAAGGCAACCAGCCATTCATCCCAGCCATTCATCCCGTCGAGCAAATAGAGAACAGGTTCTCTATTTGCTCGACGGGTTTCCCCGACGGGCGGGGCTCGCCGAGAGCGTACACACGGCCGAGGTTCTCGGCAGAATGCGGCTCCCAGCGAGGTTCTCGCTGGTTTCTGCCGAGAACCTCGGCCGGGTGTACGGGGCCTGAGAGAGTTATTTTTTTCTTCTTGGAGATTTAATCTGGGTTCTCTGTAATCGACTTCATCCAGAATGCACCCTACAGGTTCACAATTTCTTCTGAAATTAAGATATAATTAAATATCATTATCATTTGGATATCCTGGGGCGATAAAGAAGCCTCTTGGAGAAATCCATATGCTAGTGACCACCCAAAACTAAAATATTAGTAATTTGAGTATTTTTCATCTATTGTGTAGTTATGAATCCTCCATGGTCTATGTTTTCAGAATATAGTCTGTTTGATTACATCTATTTTTTTATTTTCTATTTCTTTAGAATCTTTCTGATCCTCGCACTCTGCCTTTAACATCCACTTGGAAGAAATATCCGCTGTTTTTTGGAACGGCCATCTTTGCTTTTGAAGGCATAGGAGTGGTAAGATGTTCTTTTAATATTTGTAAATTATAATTAAATATTTTTTTTAAATTGATAAATACTAATAAAGTTACGGTTTGTAATGCATTTCCTGGCCATATCTGCAGTGACAGCTGCTGCTCCATTTTGGGGGGGGCTTGCGTCAAACAACCCCCCTTCGCTTGATCGATCAGCTGCAATGGCGCCTGTGGTGGGGTATGAACACAGTTGCGCCCCCCTCCCCCAGTAAGTACTGGTATTGAAGAATCCAGAAGCAGCAAGTTGCTTAGGGATGAGCCCAGTGTGTTGTGGCCAGCTGTGGAAGGTCCCCATGTGGTCATTTCCAGTAGCTCTTCCGTGCAGTCGGTGTCTATCCGGTTGCTACGGGATGGAGATGTTGCTGGGTGCCTTGGTTACCTGGAGGATAGGATGGGTAGGAAAGTATTTAAGGTGATCGTATCAGGCTGGTCCCCGGCCTTCCAGCTCCCGAGGATCCCCCTGCAGGAGAAGCACTGAACCGGGTGCCCAGATAGAAGAAGCCGGATCAGGCCAGCTGAAGGGGGGACACTGAGCCGACCAGTCACCAGGGCTGAGGATGTTCTAGAAGAGACTGGATTTTGCTTGTAAATGTCCTTATTTCTTCTAAGAAATCCTCACTTCCTGTTCTTCTGTCTGTAACTACACACAGTAATGCAAGACTTTCTCTCTGGTGTGGAGAAAGTCTCTTGAGGGGGGTAGGGGCGAGCAGGAGTGTCAGGACGCCCACTAACACACAGCTCATTTCTCTATCTGCAAAGTAGAGAGTGTCCTGACCCTCCTGCTCGCCCCCTCCCCCCTCAAGAGGCTTTCTCTACACCAGGGAGAAAGCCTTGCATTACACCAGGGAGAAAGCCTTGCATTACTGTGTGGAGTTATAGACAGAAGAACAGGAAGTGAGGATTTCTCAGAAGAAGTAAGGACATTTGAAAAAATCGAAGGATGAGGTAAGTGAAGGAGAACTGCACTAAGGTTAAAGGAAGCTATTTAAGGATTTTTTTTTTACCTTTACAACCTCTTTAAGACTTTAACGCTTCCTGATTGACCAGGTGGAGAAGCAGGAAGTATTAATTTGCTATTATCACACAAGTGGGTGGGCTCTGCGCCCTGAGCCAACCCTTTTTAAAGCCAATTAGGGCTCTAATCACCTGGTTAAAAAAAAAAAAAACTCTGAAATCCATGCATCCGGCACCCTGCATGAAGATTAAGGACTGGCGCATGGGGATTAGGGGGGGCGACACCCCTGCCCCTCTTATGAGCGGCAGCCACTGCATATCTGAAATTGTAATATAATTGTTGGCACAGCCATACAATGTCTGCCTCTTTTGTTCTCCAGTTATTGCATTTTAAGGAGCAATTACAGGGATTTAGCGATCAAGCTGAGCCACATCAGTTTTTATCAGTAATGCCCTGTACACACGATCGGTTCGTCTGATGAAAAAGAACTGATGGATTTTTTCATTGGACATCCGATGAAGCTGACTTTCATCAGTCTTGCCTACACACCATCGGTTAAAAATCCGATCGTGTCCAACACGGTGACGTATAACACAACGATGTGCAGAGAAAGATTAACTTCAATGCTTCCGAGCATGCGTCGACTTGATTCTGAGCATGCGTGTATTTTTGACCGATGGATTTCCCCACAGACGATTGTTTTTTTTCTATTGTTTTTTTAACTTTTCGAAAATTTTAAAATGGATTTTATTTTTTTATCACCTTTTTTTTATTTTATTTTTTTTTTTTACCGTCTGTTTTCATCAGACGAACCGATTGTGTGTACAGGGCATAACCCAACTGCCAGCTCTAAAAAACAGTACAGGGGTGATGCATGCAGCTGCAGACTTCATCCCGCCACAACCACTTCCTCAAAATGACGTACGTAGTTTCAGGTAAAGTGGTTAAAGCACATCCTAATGTTGGTTTGGAAAACAAGATCCAGAAAAGCTCACCTAGAAGTAAAGTGAGCACTACAGAACATAGGCGCTCGCTGTACAGCCCAGGTAGACCTGAGACCTGGTGCGTTATGTGACTAAAGTTTTAATGCAAGTAATTGGGACTTGTTTTTTATCATTTATTTTTTAAGAAAAAATACTGTGGTTGAGTATAGACTTCTTGAACTTTGTGCTGTGTAACTTCCAATCACATTGAGACTTTCAAAGCAGGGTTTTGTTTAGTTGCTCAGAAGAGTCGTATTACTTTTACTCTAAAGCAGTGGTCGCCAAACTGCAGCCTGGGACCCAGATGCGGCCCTTTGCTTGCCTCTATCCAGCCCTTGGAGCACCGATTCTCTCACTGATACAAAATGGTATTCCTTCCAGTGATAGCAAAGATGGGGCGCTATTCTTCCCACTGACACAAATGATTGGGCACAATTCCTCCTACTGACACTCACAATTGGACACAATTCCTCCTACTGACACTCACAATTGGGCACAGTTCCTCCTACTGACACCAACACTTGGGCACAATTCCTCCTCCTGACACCAACACTTGGGCACAATTCCTCCTCCTGACACCGACACTTGGGCACAATTCCTTCTCCTGACACCGACACTTGGGCACAATTCCTCCTCCTGACACCAACACTTGGGCACAATTCCTCCTCCTGACACCGACACTTGGGCACAATTCCTTCTCCTGACACCGACACTTGGGCACAATTCCTTCTCCTGACACCGACACTTGGGCACAATTCCTTCTCCTGACACCGACACTTGGGCACAATTACTCCTCCTGACACCGACACTTGGGCACAATTCCTCCTCCTGACACCGACACTTGGGCACAATTCCTCCTCCTGACACCGACACTTGGGCACAATTCCTCCTCCTGACACCGACACTTGGGCACAATTCCTCCTCCTGACACCGACACTTGGGCACAATTCCTCCTCCTGACACCGACACTTGGGCACAATTCCTCCTCCTGACACCGACACTTGGGCACAATTCCTCCTCCTGACACCGACACTTGGGCACAATTCCTCCTCCTGACACCGACACTTGGGCACAATTCCTCCTCCTGACACCGACACTTGGGCACAATTCCTCCTCCTGACACCGACACTTGGGCACAATTCCTCCTCCTGACACCGACACTTGGGCACAATTCCTCCCGCTGACACCGACACTTGGGACACAAATCCTCCCGCTGACACCGACACTGGGACACAAATCCTCCCGCTGACACCGACACTGGGACACAAATCCTCCCGCTGACACCGACACTGGGACACAAATCCTCCCGCTGACACCGACAATAAGAAACAAATCCTCCCGCTGACACCGACAATGGGACACAAATCCTCCCGCTGACACCGACAATGGGACACAAATCCTCCCGCTGACACCGACAATGGGACACAAATCCTCCCGCTGACACCGACAATGGGACACAAATCCTCCCGCTGACACCGACAATGGGACACAAATCCTCCCGCTGACACCGACAATGGGACACAAATCCTCCCGCTGACACCGACAATGGGACACAAATCCTCCCGCTGACACCGACAATGGGACACAAATCCTCCCGCTGACACCGACAATGGGACACAAATCCTCCCGCTGACACCGACAATGGGACACAAATCCTCCCGCTGACACCGACAATGGGACACAAATCCTCCCGCTGACACCGACAATGGGACACAAATCCTCCCGCTGACACCGACAATGGGACACAAATCCTCCCGCTGACACCGACAATGGGACACAAATCCTCTCGCTGACACCGACAATGGGACACAAATCCTCCCGCTGACACCGACACTTGGGCACAATTCCTCCCCCTGACACCGACACTTGGGCACAATTCCTCCCCCTGACACCGACACTTGGGCACAATTCCTCCCCCTGACACCGACACTTGGGCACAATTCCTCCTCCTGACACCGACACTTGGGCACAATTCCTCCTCCTGACACCGACACTTGGGACACAAATCCTCCCGCTGACACCGACAATGGGACACAAATCCTCCCGCTGACACCGACAATGGGACACCAATCCTCCCGCTGACACCGACAATGGGACACCAATCCTCCCGCTGACACCGACAATGGGACACCAATCCTCCCGCTGACACCGACAATGGGACACCAATCCTCCCGCTGACACCGACAATGGGACACCAATCCTCCCGCTGACACCGACAATGGGACACCAATCCTCCCGCTGACACCGACAATGGGACACAAATCCTCCCGCTGACACCGACAATGGGACACAAATCCTCCCGCTGACACCGACAATGGGACACAAATCCTCCCGCTGACACCGACAATGGGACACAAATCCTCCCGCTGACACCGACAATGGGACACAAATCCTCCCGCTGACACCGACAATGGGACACAAATCCTCCCGCTGACACCGACAATGGGACACAAATCCTCCCGCTGACACCGACAATGGGACACAAATCCTCCCGCTGACACCGACAATGGGACACAAATCCTCCCGCTGACACCGACAATGGGACACAAATCCTCCCGCTGACACCGACAATGGGACACCGACAATCCAAATCCTCCCGCTGACACCGACAATGGGACACAAATCCTCCCGCTGACACCGACAATGGGACACAAATCCTCCCGCTGACACCGACAATGGGACACAAATCCTCCCGCTGACACCGACAATGGGACACAAATCCTCCCGCTGACACCGACAATGGGACACAAATCCTCCCGCTGACACCGACAATGGGACACAAATCCTCCCGCTGACACCGACAATGGGACACAAATCCTCCCGCTGACACCGACAATGGGACACAAATCCTCCCGCTGACACCGACAATGGGACACAAATCCTCCCGCTGACACCGACAATGGGACACAAATCCTCCCGCTGACACCGACAATGGGACACAAATCCTCCCGCTGACACCGACAATGGGACACAAATCCTCCCGCTGACACCGACAATGGGACACAAATCCTCCCGCTGACACCGACAATGGGACACAAATCCTCCCGCTGACACCGACAATGGGACACAAATCCTCCCGCTGACACCGACAATGGGACACAAATCCTCCCGCTGACACCGACAATGGGACACAAATCCTCCCGCTGACACCGACAATGGGACACAAATCCTCCCGCTGACACCGACAATGGGACACAAATCCTCCCGCTGACACCGACAATGGGACACAAATCCTCCCGCTGACACCGACAATGGGACACAAATCCTCCCGCTGACACCGACAATGGGACACAAATCCTCCCGCTGACACCGACAATGGGACACAAATCCTCCCGCTGACACCGACAATGGGACACAAATCCTCCCGCTGACACCGACAATGGGACACAAATCCTCCCGCTGACACCGACAATGGGACACAAATCCTCCCGCTGACACCGACAATGGGACACAAATCCTCCCGCTGACACCGACAATGGGACACAAATCCTCCCGCTGACACCGACAATGGGACACAAATCGACTGACACCCTCCCGACACTGGGACACAAATCCTCCCGCTGACACCGACACTTGGGACACAATTCCTCCCGCTGACACCGACACTTGGGACACAATTCCTCCCGCTGACACCGACACTTGGGACACAAATCCTCCCGCTGACACCGACAATGGGACACAAATCCTCCCGCTGACACCGACAATGGGACACAAATCCTCCCCTGACACCGACAATGGGACACAAATCCTCCCGCTGACACCGACAATGGGACACAAATCCTCCCGCTGACACCGACAATGGGACACAAATCCTCCCGCTGACACCGACAATGGGACACAAATCCTCCCGCTGACACCGACAATGGGACACAAATCCTCCCGCTGACACCGACAATGGGACACAAATCCTCCCGCTGACACCGACAATGGGACACAAATCCTCCCGCTGACACCGACAATGGGACACAAATCCTCCCGCTGACACCGACAATGGGACACAAATCCTCCCGCTGACACCGACAATGGGACACAAATCCTCCCGCTGACACCGACAATGGGACACAAATCCTCCCGCTGACACCGACAATGGGACACAAATCCTCCCGCTGACACCGACAATGGGACACAAATCCTCCCGCTGACACCGACAATGGGACACAAATCCTCCCGCTGACACCGACAATGGGACACAAATCCTCCCGCTGACACCGACAATGGGACACAAATCCTCCCGCTGACACCGACAATGGGACACAAATCCTCCCGCTGACACCGACAATGGGACACAAATCCTCCCGCTGACACCGACAATGGGACACAAATCCTCCCGCTGACACCGACAATGGGACACAAATCCTCCCGCTGACACCGACAATGGGACACAAATCCTCCCGCTGACACCGACAATGGGACACAAATCCTCCCGCTGACACCGACAATGGGACACAAATCCTCCTGACCCGACAATGGGACACAAATCCTCCCGCTGACACCGACAATGGGACACAAATCCTCCCGCTGACACCGACAATGGGACACAAATCCTCCCGCTGACACCGACAATGGGACACAAATGCTGACACCGACAATGGGACACAAATCCTCCCGCTGACACCGACAATGCTGACACAATTCCTCTCCTCCCGCTGACACCGACAATGACACCGACACCGACAATGGGACACAAATCCTCCTCCTGACACCGACAATGGGACACAAATCCTCCTCCTGACACCGACACTTGGGCACAATTCCTCCTCCTGACACCGACACTTGGGACACAAATCCTCTCGCTGACACCGACACTTGGGACACAAATCCTCTCGCTGACACCGACACTTGGGACACAAATCCTCCCGCTGACACCGACAATGGGACACAAATCCTCCCGCTGACCCTAACATTTGGGCATGATTCCTCCCACTGATACCAACATTTGGGCATGATTCCTCCCACTGATACCAACGTCCATCCTGATAAAGTCTGAAGGACAGTAAACTGACCCTTTCGTTTTAATAATTTGAAGACCCCTGATCTAAATCCATAGATGATTGGGCCAGCGAGGCTAACAAATTGAGAAGAAACCACTCCCTCCATCCACACAGACAAAGTAAATGGAAATTCCCCTGCCAGGACACTGTATTCTGACAATGGTATTCAGAATACACTGATCAGTGTCTGCAGCCACTGATCGACAAAAGTTTGTTTAACAGAAGTTGATCTAACAGGGATGGGCACACACTGTTTAAAATTCAGAAGGTTCCTGCTGAACTGGCTACGTTTCGATCCATCTATGGTCACCTTTAGGGTTTTTTCTTGTGAGAAAAAGGAAGTAGTCTACACACATTTTTCTTTTTTGACGGCTCTCTCAGTAAGTACGGGTTCAACCACATTGGTGTGATATGCTCAGATGTGTCCGACACACCAAAACATATATGCTTTGAAGTATATCCAAAACTGGAGGATGCACACAGCAATGTCTCCCATTAAAGTGTATATTGCAAAAACATTTTGGAGAGAAGGGTTAAACCCTGTCGCTTTGTTTAACCACTTTAACCCCCGGACCATATTGCTGGTCAATGACCGTGCCACTTTTTGCGATTCGGCACTTCATCGCTTAAACTGACAATTGCACAGTCCTACGACGTGGCTCCCAAACAAAATTGGCATCCTTTTTTTTCCCCACAAATTGAGCTTTCTTTTGGTGGTATTTGATCGCCTCTGCGATTTTTATTTTTTGCGCTATAAACAAAAATAGAGCGACATTTTTGAAAAAAAAACAATATTTTTTACTTTTTGTTATAAGAAGAATTAAATAAACAACATTTTAGTCAATCATTTAGGCCAAAATTTATTTAGCCATATGTCTTTAGTAAAAAAAAAAAATCGCAATAATAAAAAAATTAGCTACCTAGCGGGAACAGCAACACTAATACAGCGATCAGAAAAATGATCGCTTAGTGATGCTGGCAATAGGGAGTGAAAGGGTTAACTAGGGCGGTGATCAAGGGGTTAAAACTTTATTGGGGGGGTACGGGGGCTACCCTGAACCCAACACTAACTGCCTGTCACACTGACACTAAATACAGTAATCATACATGTATGATTACTGCATTCAGTGACACTGTGACAGGGGGGAGGGGGGGGGGGGGCGCGATCGCAAGGGGTTAATGTGCCTATGTGTAGTGTGTGTCAGTGTAGTGTTTGTGCAGACTTACTGTGCGATGTGATCTCTCCTCAGCGGTGGTTGAAAAAAACGCTGAGAGGAGAGATCACATCACTTCCCCCTTCCTGTGTTTTCACAGGAGGAGGAAGTGCAGGGCGGGTGGAGCGCGCGGATTGGCTGGGAGCGATCCGGAGGGGGCGAACAGAAACGAATAGCCGCCCCCTTGTCCCGGATCGCTCGTACAGCCGTGGGGACAGCCGCATGTACCGGGGGGGGGAGGGTGGGGGTCCAGATCGGACCCCCGACCCACCTCAAGTCACTAACGTATATATACGTTGATGTGCCTGTCGGTGCCATTCTGCCAACTTAAATGTACATGCGGCGGTCCATAAGAGGTTAATGATGTTACACCGCGAGAAACGTGATCTTTAGTCTAAGCAAAAAGTTGTGATTCTCATTTTAGGCAGAATCGTGCAGCTCTAATGTAAACCCCATTCATGAAATCTGACCTGGGCACATATATCTGCAGTGTTTACTTATCTCTCTCCAAAACTCTAAGTGCTGTGCCTTTTTGCTGCTCCGTTCCTCAGTTATCAGCATGATAACACTATTTCATTCTCTGACCCTAATGGTGGGGTGTTATTCCTCCCACTGACACCAACAATGGGCCTTCCACTGACACCAGTGATGGGGTGCTATTCCTCCCGCTGCTATTAACAATAGGACACCATTCCTTCCACTGAGACCAGCAACTGGGGTACTTTTCATCTAATTAACACCAATGATGGGGCACTATTCCCCCCCATTAATACCGATGAGGGAGCACTAATCTTTATCCTACTAACCACATGTGCTATGTAACCTTTTCCCTCCCATTGACTTCCAAGCCTGAGACACCTGAGCATGTTCTACTCCAGCTGGCTGCAGTCCTGCCCCCCTAAAGTCTGATGGATTGTAAACTGGCCCTTTGTTTAGAAAGTTTGGAGACCCCCCCAGATTAAAGAACTGATGAGAGGTGGGGCAGTGACTGTAGTCTGTCATCTTTTACTTTCCTTATGCTGTTCACTCCTATAGCCCAGGAAGACTGAGGCCGCGTACACACGATCAAATCTATCTGCTGGAAACGGTCCGACGGACCGTTTCAGCAGACAAATTCGATCGTGTGTACAGGCGGACAGACGGGTTTTTCAAGCAGACAGATTTTAATGCATGCTTTAAAATCTGTCTGCTGGGAACCCGTCCGTCCGACATGTCTGCTGGTTAGTACGCCCGCGCATGCGTCGAATGGATTTGACGCATGCGTGGAAGTTGTTTACTTCCTGGTGCGGTGACGTGGCGGCGTCAACGTCATCGCCACGTCACCGCGCTGTCTGCTGGGGGGGATTTTGGTTTGATCGTGTGTACAGCGATCAAACCAAAATAGCCCAGCAGACAAATCCGATCAAATCGGTCTGTCAGACCGATTTGAACTGATTTATTTGGTCGTGTGTACGCGGCCTGAGTGGTTCACAAGAGTCTGTTCATCACTTTACTGATATTTTGGCATTTGCAGCAGCCCTGACATACTGCGAGTGTTTCAATTGTTTGTTTGTTTTTTGGCCTTGCCCTCTCAGATAGTTAAATGGAATTACATTTTCTTTGACTTGGAAAGGAATATCCGGAAATGAATGTGTTTATGGTCAAACACCTGCTGTAGAAAAGAGCAATTTAACATCTGCCACAGGCCAATGCTCGGTTCTTTGCCGTGATAAATTGTTGTATTTTACTTTCTGTTGATAAAAAGGGACCTCTCTATTCCCGCTTCGGAAAACATGCTGCAAGGAATGTTCTCATCAGGCTAGAAATGCAACTTGACCATTTTAATAAGGAAAATTGGACACCCTCGCTTGACTTTAAAATTGAAAGGCACAAGGCCTCTGGAGTTGCATTGTGTATTCGTGTGTTTCATTTGGAATTCTTAGGTTTCCCATTGTCTTTCTCTGTCCTTAAGGGGAGTAGGGGTGCACTGAAAACTGGCAAATGTGGTACTGCATTCCGGACATGGATGTTGTTGTTTTTTTGACAATGTTGTACATTTTGGAGGGGGAAGGTGTTAAATATCTAATTTTCTAAGAGAAATTTTATTTTATAGATATTATTCCTACATCTTTCTAATACAGCGCCTTGAAAAAGTATTCATCAGCCTTGATATGTTCCACATTTTGTCATGTTACAACCAAAAACGTAAATGTCCAAAGTCTGCGCCACGGGCCAAATGTGGCCCCCTGTTGATTTAATATCCCCCCCCCCTGGGGATTTGGATATATATATTGTTTGTGGCCCCCAGGGCCACAAAAGATATATACTTTACTTATTGGCGCTTATTTACTTATTGGCACTGCCTTGGAGGGGACAGGGGGGGGACAGGATGAGCGCCATCAGATTACATGAAGAGAATCTCCTGTTTACTCAGCAGCGTCTCTATTGGAAGTCCCATCTCCTGGGGTGCAATTGGATGACTGTTCTGTCTATCATAGGAGGCGGGACTTTGTATTAAAGAGGCCACAGAGTAAACAAGAGTTTTTCCTGTTTGTAATCTGTCGGCACTCGTCCCGTCCCCCTCCCTCTGCCCTCCGAGGCTGCATTCATGGCAATGGTAAGGCTGCATTCATGGCAGTGGTAAGCCCATGCGTGTTACACGCCGATAAATATGGTATATCCAAATAGCACGCCCAAGCTCATCCTTAGTCCTAAGCAGCGCTCTAGGATTCGTTAAGGCCACAAAAGAAATATATACAGTATATCCAAAAAAAAATGCCCAAGCTTATCTCTTCACCACACACAGCCACAAAGGCAGGAGAATTCTCGCTGCAGTGTATTAGTGCTCGGACAAACACACTTAGACCGAATTTTAGTGGTTTAAAGAATGTCAGGCAAAATAGTTGGCCGTCACGCATGTTCACTTGAATGAATGAATGAATGAATGAATGAAAACGTATATAGCGCAGCACATGCGAAGTAAATCGCCTCTGGGCGCTTGTTGTTCCTGTCTCCTTTGAGATCAAAAGAGATGCGTCTTAACCTTTCTCCTGAAGACTAGATAGTTCTCCTCCAGCCGAATGTTGGCTGGTAAGGCGTTCCATAGTCTGGGACCTTGGACAGCGAATCTCCTGTCTCCCCTGGACTTGAATCTGACTTTTGGTATCTGAAGCCGATTTTGATTGGTGGATCGTAGAATACGATTGGGATTGTGAACTTTTAATTTTTCGCATAGATAATGGGGAGCATTCCCATGGATACATCTATGCGTTCGACAGAGAGCTTTAAAGGAAATTCTGTCTCTAACTGGTAGCCAGTGAAGGGATCTCAGTGAAGGTGAGATTGATTCCCAGGTTTTTTTCCCAGTCACAAGTCTGGCGGCCGTATTTTGAACGACTTGAAGACGAGCGATCTGGTACTTGGGGAGTCCGAGGTAAAGGGCATTTGCATAGTCCAGTCTGGAATTTACAATCGCTCCCACCACGACCGCTATGTCTTTCTTGGGAATAAAAGGCGTGAGTCTGCGTAGTAGGCGCAGCAGATGGTGAGATCCGCTGACTACTGACCCTATTTGTGCGTTCATTGTCATGTCAGAGTCAAAGATGACCCCAAGACTTTTGACTTTGGCGCTAGGGGTGATGATTTTGCCCAGAATGGGCGGCGGGATCCAAGTTGGTATCGATAGATTCCTACGCTTGGCGTGAAACAGAAGAAGTTCTGTTTTTGCTCCGTTGAGTTTGGGATAACTCTTTGTCATCCAGTCCTCTATCAAAGAGAGGCATGTCTCTAGATTGAGGTGGTGATCCTTTTTATTGCAAATGCGGAAGTACAATTGCGTGTCGTCTGCATAAGAGTGATATAGCAGTTTTTGGCTGCTGATGATTTCGAAGAGAGGACACAGATAGATGTTGAATAACATCGGCGACAAGGGAGATCCTTGAGGGACCCCGCACGATAATGTGCGTTGTTCAGAAGTGAAGGGTCCTAGCTTCACTATTTGCGATCGGTTTTCCAAAAAAGAGGAGAACCAGGATAGATCGCTTTCTGCGACTTTAGCTATTTTAGCCAGCCGAGTCAACAACAGCTTGTGATCTACTGTATCAAAGGCTGCGCTTAGGTCCAGCAGAACCAGAAGAGAAGATTCTCCTTCGTCTGCGGCCTCGAGAACGTCGTCCCATATCTTAAGCAATGCTGTTTCCGTCCCGTGTCCGGGACGGAATCCTGATTTGAAATGGGTCGAGTAAGTTGTGGGTATCTAGATGCTGTTGCAGCTGCTGTACCACTGCTTTCTCCATTACCTTGGAGAGAACATTTAGGCCTGTTATGGGACGCCAGTTAAGTGGATCCTTAGGATCCAGGGTGGCTTTCTTCAGGATGGGTTGAATGAATCCAGTGTTTCTCAACTCCAGTTCTCAAGCCCCCCCAACAGGTCATGTTTTCAGGATTTCTCTCAGATGAAACAGCTGTGGTCATTACTACGGCAGTGAAATTGATCAAATCACCTGTGCAAAATAATGATAAGCACTGAAAACATGACCTGTTGGGGGGCCCTGAGGACTGGAGTTGAGAAACACTGACTTAATCAAATCTGGCCCTCTTTGAAAAAAGTTTGGACATCCCTGACTTAAGGACTGAGCCTCTTTCTGTGATTAGTTGTTTACAAGTAAACTTTTTTTGCTAGAAACATACTTAGAACCCCCAAACATTATACATTTTTTTCTTACACCCTAGAGAATAAAATGGCGGTTGTTGCAATACTTTTTGTCACACCGTGTTTGCGCAGCAGTCTTACAAGAGCACTTTTTTTGGAAAAAGATAAACTTTTTTGGATAAAAAATGAGACAGCAGTAAAGTTGGCCCCCTCTTTTTTTTTATATTATGAAAGATAATGTTACGCCGAGTAAATTGATACCCAACATATCACGCTTTAAAATTGCGCACGCTCGTGGAATGGTTTGACGCAGCTTCCGCCCTGCAATGGTATGGAGAAGGGTGGGGGTCATCTTCCCCTCACTTGTCTCTATGCCACAGAGGAAGAAGGATCTGATTGCCTCACCCGCTTATGACCGCTCCAGTAAGCGGCGGAGGACACTGGAGAGCGGCGGGGGGGCCCTCTCCCACCGCTGATTTAAAAGTGATCTTACGGGGAATCTGCCACCGAGACCGCTATTATTGAAAACCAGACTGCTCACCGAAGAAGAGGATGCCAGGGTTATGGCAGCTAGCCATAGCAAAGTATTGAATGTAAAAGTACTACAGTGCTACATCCTCTCATGCCGCTCAGTGCAACAAACTCCTCATTCGATACAGGATTCGTCTCCGTCGAACGCGTCTCTCAGGCTCCTCCCCCACGTGTTACGTCACTCGTCACGTGACTTAATCATGGGTTGCCATGTGACACAAACAGCTGAGCTTTTATCTGGCCAGCTGTATGTCGAAAATGACGGAAAAAGGAACAGAGGGGTTTTGTATCACATCATTGCTGGCAAACTTCTCAAAAAGGCTGTGCACATAAGGATGCATGTACAGAAACAAACTTTAATAATTCCTACAGGTATATAGAATGTAAAAAAAACAATATAAGAAAACAATATAAGAAACCAATACAAAAAAAATGACCCATGGCCCTTATATGCTAAAAAAGAGGAGTTGCTGCCTTCAATGGCCATAATAGATATAATCAAGAAAAAACAAATATGTTAGAACACAACATATACACATAGTTCCCTATATATAAACAACCATAAATACAATATATTAAGAGTATAATAAAATGTGTATTGAACCAGCTGAAATTCATAATTAAATACAAACTGTTTGAAGTTATTAAAATTATTAACCACTTCCATACAGGGCACTTATACACCTTCCCGCCTAGATCAATTTTTAGCTTTCAGCGCTGTTGCACTTTGAATGACATTTGCGCGGTCATTCTACACTGTACCCAAACTAAATTTTTATCATGCTGTTCCCACAAATAGAGCTTTATTTTGGTGGTATTTGATCACCGATGGGATTTTTATTTTATGCCAAAAAAATTACTGAAAATTTAGAAAAAAAAAAGAAAAACGTTTTTTTTTTGTTTTGGTTATAAAACATTGTAAATGAGTATGTTTTTTCTCCTTTACCGATAGGCACTGATGGTATTGCACTGACGGGCAACGATGAGGTGGAACTGATGTGATAGCATTGATGGGCACTGATGATGGGCACTAATATGCGGCCCGGATATGCGACACGGATAGGCGACACAGATGGGCACGGATAGGCGACGCGGATGGGCACGGATGGGCACGGATAGGCGACACGGATGGGCACGGATAGGCGACACGGATGGGCACTGATAGGCGACACGGATGGGGACTGATAGGCGGCATGGATGGGCATAGATGGGCATTTATATGTTGCACTAGTGTATGTTGTACTAATGGATGCCAATCGGTGCCAAACAGTGCCTGCCAATCAGTGATACCCATTGTGGGCACTGATTGGCATCCATTGTGGGCACTGATTGGCATCCTTTTTTTTTTGAGTGTCATCCCTGGTGGTCTAGGGTGGCATACCTGTGGTGGGCATCCCTGGTGGTCTAGTGGCATCCCTGGTGGTCCAGTGTGGGCATCCTCGGGGGGGCTGCTCTGATAATCGATCAGCGCAAACCCCCCCTGTCAGAGGAGCAGAAGATCGGCTCTCCTCTAGCCGATTACCAGATTTTCCTGTTTACATCGTGATCAGCCATGATTGGGCACAGCTGATCACGTGGTAAAGAGTCTCTGTCGGATGAGAACTGAAGACAAATGTGCAAACTGATGTAAACTCATGTAACCTGAATCTGTATTCATCAGTTTTTTTAACAGAGCCCTTTTACATGGGTGAAGTCAGACACAGTATAATCATGTTGTTTTTTTTGTTTTGTTTTTATAAGAAAACATTGATACAGCACCTTGAAAAAGTATTCATACCCCCTGAAATTTTCCACATTTTGTCATGTTACAACCAAAAATGTAAATGTATGTTCTTGGGATTTTATGTAATCGACCAACACAAAGTGGCACATTATTGTGAAGTGGAAGGAAAATGATAGATGTTTTCACACATTTTTTTGTAAAAAAAAAAAAAAAAAAAGTGTGGTGTGCATTTGTATTCAGCCCCCCTGATACTCCCAACTAAAATCTAGTGGAACCAATTGCCTTCAGAAGTCACCTAATTAGTAAATAAAGTCCGCCTGTGTGCAATTTAATCTCAGTATAAATACAGCGGTTCTGTGAAGCCCTTAGAGGTTTGTTGGAGAACCTTGGTGAACAAACGGCATCATGAAGGCCAAAGTACACACCAGACATGTGAGGGAAAGTTTAAAGCAGGGTTAGGTTATAAAAAATATCCCAAGCTTTGGTCCGGATAAGGAGAGCATTAATCAGAAAAACAGCCAAGAGGCCCATGGGAACTCTGGAGGAACTGCAGAGATCCACAGGTCAGGTGGCAGAATCTGTCCACAGGACAACTATTAGTCGTGCTCTCGACAAATCTGGCCTTTATGGAAGAGTGGCAAAAATAAAGCTATTGTTGAAAGAAAGCCATAGGAAGCCCTGCTTGCAGTTTGTGAGAAGCCATTTGAGGGACATAGCAAACATGTAGAAGAAGGTTCTCTGGTCAGATCATTGAACTTTTTGGCCTAAAAGAAAAATGCTATGTGTGGCAGAAAACTAACACTGCACATCACCCTGCATAAACTATCCCCACCGTGAAACATGGTGATGGCAGCATCATGTTGTGGGGATGTTTTTCTTCAGCAGCATACAAATGCACCCCACACTTTTTACATATTTTTTTTGTAAAAACATTTGAAAAACATTTATCAATTTCCTTTTTACAATTATTTGCCACTTTGCGTTGGTCTGCATGCAGGGCCGGTAGACTGCTGTGTCAGAAGCTCACTGAAAAGTTTGGGCGCGCTGTGATAAAAGTCACTGTGTCAGAAGCTTATTGAAAAGTTCAGGCGCGCTGTGTGATATTAGTCCCGCCCTCCTCTTAGACCGGCTCGTGTGATAGACGCAGTGTTCCGTCTATCACATGAGCTAGTCCAGGAGGAGGACGGGACTACTATCACACAGCGCGCCTGAACTTTTCAATAAGCTTCTGACACAATGACTTTTCACAGCGCGCCCGAACTTTTCAATGAGCTTCTGACACAGCAGGAGATCCTAATACACACACAGACAGGTCAGACATCGTTTGGCACAGTAAGGCTGCAATGGGCTTGTAATAATGGTGGGGGGCTTCAATGGTGAGGGGGGGCTTGTATGATGGTGGGGGGTTTTGTAATGATGGTGGGGGGGGCTTGTAATGATGGTGGGGGGCTTGTAATGATGGTGGGGGGCTGCAATGGTGAGGGGGGCTTGTAATGATGGTGGGGGAGCTGCAATGGTGAGGGGGCTTGTGATAATAGTGAGGGGGGCTTGTAATGATGGTGGGGGGCTTGTGATAATGGTGGGGGGGCTTGTAATGGTGGGGGCTGCAATAGTGTGGGGAGCTTGTAATGATGGTGGGGTGCTGCAATGGTGAGGGGCTTGTGATAATGGTGAGGGGGGGTTGCAATGGTGAGGGGGGCTTGTAATGATGGTGGGGTGCTGCAATGGTGAGGGGGCTTGTGATAATGGTGAGGGGGGCTTGTAATGATGGTGAGGGGGGCTGCAATGAGGGCATAGTAAGGAGGCATTGAAAGTGAGGCTGCAGTGATGGGCATGGGTTGGGGGACCCGGCCCTCTAACGGTCTGAGGGACAGTGAACTGGCCCCCTGTTTAAAAAGTTTGAGGACCCCTGGTCTATCACATAAAATCCCAATAAAATACATTTGCGTATTTGGTGTTATAACATAACAAAATGTGGAAAATTTCAAGGAGCATCTTTTCCAAAGAATTGCGCTTGAAAGACAGCTGCGCAAATACAGTGTGACATCAAATATTGCAAAAACCGCCATTTTATTCTCTAGGGTCTCTGCTAAAAAAATATATATAAAATGTTTGGGGGTTCTATGTAATTTTTCTAGTAAAAAAAAATATTTTAACTTGTAAGCAACAAGTGTTAGCAAAAGGTTTGGGGGTAGATTCACAAAGCACTTGCGCCGACGTATCTACAAATGTGCGCCGTCGTATCTATGCGCCGATCCCCAAAGCTAGATACGTCGGAAAATAGGCTTCAGCCGCCCGACGTAACTTTCCTACGCCGGCGTATAGTGGGCGCATATTTACGCTGGACGCATGTGTCGCCGGCGCATATTTACGCTGGACGCATGTGTCGCTCCCATTGTTTTTCTATTCAAATATGCAAATTAGGGAGATACGCCGATTCACGAACGTACTTGAATGAATGAAAACTTATATAGCGCGGCACATGCAAAGTAAATCGCCTCTGGGCACTTGTTGTTCCTGTCTCCTTTGCTCCTTGTTCCGTTGTTCCTTGCTCCCAGCGCATGATTTAAGCGGTTTGCGTAAGTCCTACATCCGGCGTAAAGTTATTCCCCATATTGGAGGCGCAACTCATGCAAAGGTATAGACCAGGGAACAACGCCGTCGTATTTCACGTAGTTTACGTAGTACGTGAATAGGGCTGGGCGTAGGTTATGTTCATGTCGTAGGCATTGATTCAACGTATCTTAGGCAGTTGTTTCGACGTGATTGTGAGCATGCGCACTGGGATACGTCCAAGGTACGACGCATGTGCAGTTCATTTTAAGTACTTGTCTGAAGTTTAGCCCATCATTTGCATGGGGTCACGCTTCATTAAAATGTATCATGCCCACTTCCACTTGTGCTGCCTTACGCCTACGACTATACGCTACGCCGGCGCAAAGTTGGGAGCATTTGCTTTGTGAATTCCATGCTTGCCTCCCTGCGATGCGCCGGCGTAGCGTAAAAGAGATGCGCTACGGCGGCATAAATATGCGCCAATGTATGTGAATCTACCCCTTAGTCTTTAAAGTGAGTGAGTGAGTGAGTGAAAAACTTATATAGCGCAGCACATTAAATCGCCTCTGGGCGCTCGTTGTTCCTGTCTCCTTTGTAATCAAAAGAGATGAGTTTTGATCTTTCTTCTGAAGGCCAAGTGGTTCTCCTCCAACCGAATGCTGGATGGTAAAGTCTGGGGCCTTGGACCGCAAATCTTCTTTCTCCCTTGGGCTTGTATCTGACTTTGGGTATCTGGAGCAAGTGGACCTTCAGAATATTTTTTTCAACTTTCGATTTACTAAATCTTTTGCCCTTGTTGTTTTAACTTTGGATAGTAAAACTTTTTTTTTTTCTGCCAGTAAATACCTTATAACAGCCCACTTCCTGTTTCTTGTCTAGTCATTAGCATAGGCTTTTGACATCATTAAACTGCTCTGTCTCACTCTTGTAACAGTTTGCCAGGAAGGGAGGGGTATAAGTTAAGAGGGCCAATGAGAGCTGCAGAGTTTGAGGTGTGCCTCTGTGTAAATCCAGAGAGTGAACAAGCAGCAGCTTCAGCTTCCCCAGTTAAAATGGTTGCAGCCAGACTCAGTGGAGGGAGATTTCTGCAGCATATTTGGCAAGTACACAATCGCAGTGTGTATATATAAAATAATATGCAAAGTGGTTGGAGGGAAGTTTCAGAATGGCAAAGATGTTTTTATTACAAATTATGTGGGCAGACTGCAACTCCTCTTTAGGGGTCTTTCACTTGGGGCGAATCAGTGATGATCCGCCCCGTGAACCTCCGCTTGCTCCGCTGGTCCCCGCTGAGCCTGCAAAAGACAGGGCGGTGCCCACACTGTGCAGGGACCGCCCTGTCTTTTCTCCGCTTTCCTCTATGGGGGGGGGGGGGTCGGATGAACACAGACCCAGAACTTTGTTTAGTCATCTCCCAATGCTGATAATGTTGTGATAAACTTGGCAGGCTGCCTTTTCTTGTTAATGAATTGTGCAGCTCTACCACTACTATCCTTTATACTGGCTTTGGAAATTTACAACTATTTGATTTTATGTAATGTTTTTGTGTTATTCATAATCTCTGAAAAATGGCCAAGAAATTATAAATTCTGCCAGGGTATGTAAACTTTTGAGCAAAACTGTATATTGGAGGTGCACCAGTTATTTTATGTTATATCTGCAACTGGGCAATTTGATTTGTTATACTTTATGCAATGTTCCAGAACATCAATATTCACAATTTAATGTTTTCAGGGACCTGAATGTGTGTGTGCATATACTGTACACTTCTAGGCTCTGTTCACACCTATACCGATTTTGTGCGATCTTGCGTGTTGTTTTTAGGGCTACGTGCAACAATTTTACAAAAGAAGTGAATGACCTTTTTTTAAATTGCACTTTACCAAAATGCATGGGACTTTGTTGGCAAGGTGCGTCGGGGCAACAGTAAGAGTGCAAGGCACTGGTGTGTGCCTGAAAAAGGGAATGCATGTTTATATGTGTTGTGGGAACACGTATAATTTTACTCAGTCCCGTAACGCACATATATGAACCTAGCTTTATTGCATTTTTTTTTTTTGTGCAGCAGTTTTTGTTGGTAAATCACACACAATTAGTTATATATCCATTTCCAATTCAGTGTTAAAAAAGGCATTAATATTTCACCTTACAGACTCATGTGGACCCCAGTTGTCTTTGTCATCAAAACCAAGCACTACGTTCTTCACTAGAACTGTTTACTCTTTGCTCCTATATGCCATCAGTGTTGATGATAATATTAAATTGATTGTTTTTTTGTTAAAGTAATAAATATGTTAAATGGTAAATGTTAAGTGACCTTGAACCTCCTCTTATGGGGTCCCCTACCGGCCCTCTAGGCTCCTCCATGGCAGGTATCACCATAGGAAGCCAGTATGGGGGGACGTATGTTCAGGCTCGTTTCTGAGCTGCGCTATTTGTGTCCAAAGACATACAGAGCAGTGTGACCACTATTCCTTCCCCTGCCCCCATTCACTTTTTACAGTATTTGATTGACTGCAGTAGTTGCCAATGGCTCCTGTTGCAGGATCTGTGACTTGTGAGGAGAGAGCGAGCGCAGTCTTGCAGCTTTTGTGCACAGGAGCCAGGTAAGTATCTGTGGGGAGCCAATAATGCAGAGAATGCAGTTCAAAAGTGATTGTAAATTCAATTTTTTTTCCTATAAAAATAACAAACATGTTATACTTACCTGCTCTGTAGCATTGGATTTGCACAGAGCAGCCCAGATCCTCCTCTTCTCTGGTCCCTCTTCTGTGATTATGGCCTCTCCCCCCCGGTTCAGTGCCCCCACAGCAAGCAGCTTGCCATGGGGCACCCAAGCCAAGTCACAGCTCCCTGTATCTATTTAGACACGGAGCCCTGACCTGGCCACGCCACCCTGTATCCCCTGATTCGCTAGTTGACTTTGATTTACCGCAGCGGCAGCCAATGACGATGCTGTGTCCCAGCCATTTAGGAGGGAGAATCTTGGACGGCTGAGACACTCATGGACATCGCTGGACAGAGAGGGACCTCAGGTAAGTGTGAGGTGGACAGCTACACACAGAAGGCTTTTTATATTAATGCATAGAATGTATTAAGATAAAAAAAAAACCTGCCTTTACAATCTTAGGTAAAAAAAAACACCTTATGCTTTTACAGCCACTTATAATAGTGCTTGTGGCTATGATGATTACGTGATCACTAATTGGTTCTTAATTGCTAGTTTGCTCAGGCAGCTGTTAATTACAGAATTCCAAAACCTTCAAAAGAATTTTGTTCCCTATGCACAAGGCACCCTTCAAGAAAACACAAAATCATGGTAAATTGGTCTATGTTATCGTTTGGCAGTTTGCATATTGACTTGGTCCTTAGCCCATATATATATTTGTACCCGGAGTCTCAGGTAATCGTACTAGGGAAAGGTCTGGGACGCCAACATGGAAAGTGACCTGGAGTGTGCCGGGGTCACGTGGTTGATATGCCTAAAAGGGGGTATACCCAAGTAGAAGTAAAGAGAGAAGAAATGCAAGAAAAAAGGGAAGGGTCGGTGGGACACGTGAAAACTGCCGACAGGAAGGAGGATGTTGGGCGGGTTTAAGTACCTCCCGACTTCTCCTACAAGTTCAGGCAGACTTGCGGTCTGCCTTCCAACTTGTACTCGGAGTCTCAGGTAATTGTACTAGGGAAAGGTCTGGGACGCCAACACGGAAAGTGACCTGGAGTGTGCCGGGGTCACGTGGTCGATATGCCTAAAAGGGCCCAAAAATAAGACGGTAGGATGAGCTCGTAAGAGATTGAAATGAAAGTAGCCGTATGTAACCTTGATCAGCAAATGCAAGGAAGCCTGAGACAACCCAATATGTGGATCCGGGACATGTACAGAAATGGATGCAAATCCACCAACCTAACTCCTCTACAACGTGTATTCGGACCCCCCGGGGAAAAGCAGCCGAAACTGTGTCTATACTGAAAATGCGGCTGGTACAAGCATGAAGTGCAGTCCTAGTCTAGACAGCAGGGAATGGAAATGTGACATGTACTGCGCTAGCGAAGAAGGGAGCACTAGGGAAAGGAAAGTGGCCTATCCCTGGATACAACCGCAGTCTAAGACTGACCGAGCACCAGTTTGTAGGATCGCTTGAGCCGAGAGTAGCAAAAAAAGACAATGAACGCAAGTAGATATGAATGGGCAAAAGAACTCAAGACACTGAGATGGAAAAACCTGGAAGGTATCCCAGGAGTCACACGCTTCCTAGGCTAAAACGAACATGACTAGCTGACCCAGCTCCATCTGTAGCAGGAAACTGGGACGGCGTGGCACAGGTGTATGAGCCTAGGACCTGCTGGGAAAAAAGGTGGCGAGCTACCATGTACCGAAACCCCTAACCGGAGAAAGACGGATGACGGGAAAGTCTTCGATATCTGCTGCCCGTGACATGACGTCTGCAAACAAGAACAACACTGTTATACACAAGAAATAACCAACGAGCCCCAACTTACCTTAGGAAAAGGAAAAAACTCTACCACCCTTACCACTACTCAAGCAGCTGACCGAGACTAAAGATGCAGTAACGCGGTGCAGAATAGTATACGTAGCACAATACTGAAATGTGTCAGTCTCAAGGATCTAGCAAGGCCGAGCTAACTGAGGCTAATCGGTCCAATTAAGACGTAACGCTCAAGCTTATGAACCCGAGGACGTGTCAGGCAAGTGTAATGAGTAGTTTGATTACCTAACGTATGAAAAGAATAAGTAAAAGGAACACCGCTGTGGTGGGACGTAAAAACCTACAAACGTGAAAAAATGAACCAAACCTACTGACAATACAAAGTATGAGAATGTGACAAACCCATGAAATTTCAAAGGCCGAGCAACCTGAGGCATAGCAGGCAAATTAAAAACGTACACTCAGGCCTGATGAACCTGAAGACGTGTCAGGCCATTCGTATGAGAAATGAGATGTCAAGATGCATGAAATGTATGTGAAACGGATGAGGAGACTTGCCACCGTACACGAAATGTGATCGTATGAGAAATGTGATCGCATGAGAAACGTGATCGCATGAGAATATGAATACAAACATGAATACCATGAGAAACGTAATCGCATGAGAACATGAATACAAACATGAATACCATGCGAAACAAAATCGCATGAGAACATCCTAAATTTAGGGGGGATAAGAGAGTTACTTGGCTCTAACCTGATCGGTCTTCCATGCTCTGAGCACTGCATTGGGAAGGGGTTTAAGATCTCCCTCTGACAGCTGGCAGAAGGAGAGCAGCGGGGAATCAGCTAAGAGGCGTTCGGCACATTCATGTATCGGCTAAACGGTCTTTTCCCACTCCGAGCACTGCAGAGGGAGGGGGGCCCTGAGATCCCCTGCTGACAGCTGGCAGAAGGAGAGCAGCAGGAATCAGCTGAGCGACGATTAGCGCTTCCATGTATCGCCTGAATGGTCTTTTCCTGCTCTGAGCACTACAGAGGGAGGGGGGCCAAGATACGCGCTGACAGAAGAGAAGAACAGTGGGGATCAGCTGAGCAACGACGCAACAAAGGTATTCACCAAAGAAACATACACAGTCTAGACCACAAAACCCCAAACTAGAGCTTTTCGAGGGAAGGCTTATATTGCAGCCTTCTCCAAAAATGACAGTAGGGCTTACTTTCGGGGAAGGTCTTCTTTTCGGGGGAAACACTGTGTGTGTGTGTGTGTGTATATGTGATATATATATATTAGGGCTGTGCAAATTAACTTTTAATTGATCAAAAAAATTAAAGATTAATTGATTAATCAAAATCTTTTTAATCGATTACAATTATTTTGATTGGTACTCACCTCTCCACCGGTTTCCCGGCCTTCAGGGAGTTCCGTCGGAAATCCGGTAACATCACGGACACCGGCGGGGCTTGCCGTGTCCATCTGAAGGACTCCTTTGCTGTGCCTTCATATCTGCATGCCGGCGGGACCTTACTATCTGCCACACGCAAGGGCTGTTACACTTCCCTCTATCACTTCCCTCTATCAACCTGGGATTCTACAACCATCCACTGGGAGTTGTGATAGTTCCCTTCATGGGACATCTACATGCCGACGGACTGATGTTAACCTCTCCTCATTTGGATTTAGCAGTGGTATCGTTGTACACATTTTTATACCAGTATCATACTTGGCTACATGTTTTTATGACTGCTTTTGGTACAGTTTGGTATTACTCACGCCATTTTTACAGTTTATGTAGCTACATCGATTTGACCTCCAGTGCAATATTTGGTTACATACTTGAAGACTATAAAAGTTTTAATGCTATTCCCATCGAGCGCTGGCTTTGTGTGTTTTTTGTATCCTGCTATCCATTTTTCCAGTGGTTGGTAGCTGCACTGGGAATCGGCCTGCAAGGATATCAGCTAAAAGTAGTTTGGATCTGTATGTGCATTATAATTAATTGAAATTAGCCGATCAATCGATAAAAAAAAACAAAAAACGATTAATCGAACACAAAAATTTTGATCAGTAACGGCCCTAAAATATATATATATATATATATATATATATATATATATAATATTACAATATTAATAATATATAATAATATTATTATAATTTAATTATTATTATTATTATAATTTATATAATTATTATTTATATAATTATAATAATTATAATAATATAATTATTACAATAATATATATATATATATATATATATATATATATATATATATATATATATATATATATATATATATTATTATTGTAAAATGATTTAACTTTGGAAATGGGCTTTTTTTCCCCTGAGCTTCCCGCAGTTTCATATGTTCTTATTATCGCCATTTATCATCCTTAAAACGGTCCACTTCCTGCAAATTCAGTGTATATTTGTAATAGGCTATATAACCATGGCCGCAATTTGTTCTGGAAGTAGATCATGTGACATGATAGATGGTCATTCGGTGCTGCCGATTAGCGATAAAGCCTCTGGTAATAGTACACCATCAGGCTCTTCCAAAAAGAGGAAGAAAAATTAACAGACCTTTACTGCAAAATATTTTATAACTATGTCATTGACAGCAGTTTTATAAAGGCCAAATAATTACAGCAGGTCATGGATATCAATATGTGTCCTCAGCATTTTGATTTTACCTAATGGGAAAAACCTAACTTATTTCATGGCTACAATGACCACATGTTATCGTTAAAAAAGATTTAAACCCAATCATTAAAATTTCACACACGCTTTAACATGTTAATGCCATTTCAAAAGTATTTTTTTTGATCTTTTCAAATTTGCAGCTTTCATTAACATAACATAACATCATGTGATTCCATCAGAAGGGTCCATATTCAGGAACCCTGGTATAGGCTGACAACTAGGGTTGAACCGATACCACTTTTTTAAGACCGAGTACAAGTACCGATACTTTTTTCAAGTACTCACTGATACCGGTACTTTTTTTAATGTCATGTGACAGTGGCACTAACATGTAGCAATGATGGGCACTGATAGGTGGCAATGATGGGTCGTGGACTGTCAGTATTTTTTTTTTTTTTTTTTTACAATCAATATTTTCTATTATTATCTATTAGTGTTTTTTTAATTACATTTTTACTTTGAAATATTTATTTATTACAATGTTTCCTTACTTTTTTTTTTTTATTCAACCCTGTTGGGGGGTAAAGGGGTCTTTGGTGAGATGTCAGGGGTCTTTGGTGAGATGTCAGGGGTCTTTGGTGAGATGTCAGGGGTCTTTGGTGAGATGTCAGGGGTCTTTGGTGAGATGTCAGGGGTCTTTGAGACATGGAAAGGGACTGAGGATAGAGATTCCCCATTCCATTTCTCTGCAGCCTCAGCTGCTCTGAATATGAATGGACATGAGACAGGGGCTCCTCTATTCATGCAATGAGACATTGTAAACACAGTTCTCTCAGTTATGAATGGACAGAGTCCGTGATCACTGACTTTGTCCATTCAGGAAAGGAAGGAGCCTGTAAATGACATATTTACCGGCTCTTTCCTCTGTTCTCCATCCTGAAAGATCTGGGACAGAGGGTGGTGGAGGAGGATGGGGCGGAGGTGGACGGGGGGGGGGGGCAGAAGTGGACGGGAGGGGATGGATGGCCCGAATGAGCACACAGGGGGGGACTGGAGGATGGGGGGAACCGGAGGCGCACAGGCTAGCACATAGAGGGGAGCTAGGGGGGCCGGAGGAGTATACGGGGGGACACTTGGGGATGATCGGTGTAGTGGCGGGGGAAGTTATAATCACTGATCTCCCTGTGTGTTTTTCAATAAAGTAGCTGAAAACCGGGAAGGGAAGAGGAGGAGAAGTGGCTGTCCACTGCTTTATTGAATGCCGCACAGGGAGATCAGTAAATATAACTTCCCCCACCTTCACACCGATCATCTCTGAGTGTCCAGGTATCAGACTAGGGGAGCATTTGCAAGTACTCCTGCAAATGCTTGGTATCGGCACCGGTGCTTGGCAAATGCTTGGTATCGGCACCAGTGCTTGGTATCGGTATCAGTGCAACCCTTTTGACAACAGTCCCACATGTGTGCTGGGGGAGCTTTTGCACACAGATTTTTTTTTACCTTCATGTAAATAATGTATGAAGGTAAATAAAACCCTTGAGCTTTTACAACTACTTTAAAGGTTACAGCAAGGTATTAGCATAACTATCCAGATCGATCATATTTTGCACAGCACCTTTATTTTATAATAAAGGAGAATGGAACAGGAGGAATGTGAACATTTGTTCTGGTGCCACAACAGCCGGGATCTCAATTGGATGGGAACAAAGTCAGGAACTATGGCAGGGAGCGTTCACTGTTGGAATTCAAAAAGCGATATGTTTCAAAAGGTGACTCTGCCTAACAGACGCTACTTATAGCTTTTGAGTGCGTTTATTATTTAAGTACTTAAACCATAGGGACACAATGGTAAAAAAAAAAGAATTGGATTATGTTTTTTTTAATGGTGAGGTATATGCATCCAAGTTGAATATTGCCTTCTTTCTAATACAAATAAAAGATCAGTTTAGCTGCAATTCAAAAATCTGAACTATGGTGTTTGCCTTATTTTGATGTCTCTTGTTATAGGTTCTTCCCCTGGAAAACCAAATGAGGGACAAGAAAGAGTTTTCAAAAGCTTTGAACATTGGTATGGCAATAGTGACAGTTTTGTACATCTCTCTGGCCACAGTGGGGTACCTGAGCTTCGGAGATAAAATCAAAGGCAGCATCACTCTAAACCTTCCTCAAGATTCCTGGTGAGTACCTTCATGTTTCTTCTCTTTGATACATTCTCGCGCAACTTTTCCAAGCACAGAACATTCTGTGAAAACACAATGTGCATGCACTGTCAGCTCCTCAAACATGTCCTCTGATTGCCTACGCTGCATAAAGATTAAGTCTTTTATTTTCTATGGAGAAGAAAAAGATGAGTCAGAGAAGATGGGATAATTAGTATGAGTGTGTCCCAAACCTCCAGATAAAACTTTCTTAACCACTTCCTGACGGCCGCAGGGTGGTTCTAATTCTCTTGGTCGCCGTCTTTTTACGGCCTCCGCTCCTCCAGGCCACTGGGGGGCTCGCGAGCGTGCCCGCCGAATCACTGAGATACTGATGTGCGTACCTGGAGGCCGCGATGTCTGCCAGGCACTCGCGATTAGCGGTTACAGAGACAAGAATGTTGATCTGTGTGTGTAAACACACAGATCCATGTCCTGTAAGGGAGAGAGGAGACCGATCTGTGTCCCTTGTACATAGGGACACAGATCGGTCACCCCCCAGTCACCCCCCCTCCACCCACAGTTGTGTCAAAATGTGTCTGATGTCAAAAGTGTGTCAAATGTGTCAAAGTGTCCGATGTGTCCGCCATAATGTCGCAGTCCCAATAAAAATCGCAGATCGCCGCCATTACTAGTAAAAAAAATTAAAATAATAAAAATTTATAATAATTCTGTTCCCTATTTTGTAAGCGCTATAACTTATGCGCAAACCAGTCGCTTATTGCGTTTTTTTTTTTACCAAAAATATGTAGAAGAATATACATCGGCCTAAACTGAGGAAAAAAAATAAATTTAAAAAACAATTGGGCTATTTATTATAGCAACAAGTAAAAAATATTGTATTTTTTTTCAAAATTGTCGCTCTTTTTTTTTGGGTTTTATAGCGCAAAAAATAAAAACCAAAACCACCAAAAGAAAGCTCTATTTGTGGGGAAAAAAGGAGCCACGTCGAACGACCGCGCAATTGTCAGTTAAAGCGATGCAGTGCCGGAAGTTAAAATTTCACCTAGTCAGGAGGGGGGTATACGTGCCCAGTAAGCAAGTGGTTAAACAAACTTGGCAACTCGCTTATAGAGTAATTCCATATAAGTATTAAACCCAGTCCTAGAAATGGAAATGGTGTCCAAAAAAATTAAAAACACTGCAGCTGAGGTTACAAAGTTCCTTCTTTGTACCACAAAGGGGTTGTAAACCCTCACGGTTTTTCACCATTCTATGCATTAATCTTTTGTGCTGCAGTAATCCCCCTGCCCTTTGTTACCTGTAATCGATCTTTCCCACGACAGGGACGAGCAGCTGTCTCGGGCCCTCGTTGGATAGATTGATAGCAGCAGGAGCCATTGGCTCCCTCTGCTGTCAATTAAATCTAGTGACATGGGAGCGGGGGGGTGTGGGGCCAAGTCCTGCTGTCTGTGTCAATGGACGCAGCAACAGAATTCGGGAGCATGCCTGCATGGATACCACCATGGAAAGAGTCTCTCCATGGGGGCACTCAAGAAGAGGAGGAACCAGGAGTGCCGCAGGGGGGCCCCCAGAAAAAGGAGGATCGAGGTCACTCTGCAAAATTCTTGCACAAAGGAGATAAGTATTAGGGATGGGCCTAACGGACCCCTGTGCGGCTCGTACTCGAACACCACGAAAGTTCGGACCCGGATAATGAACCCTATTAAAGCCAATGGGACCCAAATGTCAAATATTAAAATTGCCCATTTTGAAGGCTTACATGCAAGTAATTGGGCATACCATGGTTATAGGGGTCTGGTTCAATAAGAAAAAAAGTTGGTGAAAAACATGATTTTTAAATGAGCAGTGATTTTTGGGGATTTTTAAAGTGAAAGCCTAAAAATGGAAAATATAGTGCCTGGGAGGGGGGGGGGGTGTCCCCTTAGTCTAACTGTAAAGTGGCAGATCTGTACCATGTCTAGAATACAGCAATAATTGAATTTATAAAATGCCAAAAAAAATTATGACATTTTTCCTGCAAGCTGCCTTTATTTTGCTCAGAAACAATTGGGGAGACAATGTGTATGATGAGGCCACAATGTAGTGCACTGGGAACAAGATTAGAGAATTTTTGGATAGATTCTGGTGTCGCTTTGCCTTTGGATAGAAGTAACGGGTGCATGCAAATTAGTCTTTGGGTGACGTGGCACCTTTCCACCGTAACCCTTTAGTGATAATCTTGATAAAAGCAAGAATTTGGCTTGCTGTAAAAAATTGCAATGATATGCACCTGTCAAACAGGTGCTGAAAAATTGGTCTTTGGGTGTCGTGGCACATTCCCACCATAACCCCATAGAGGTACTCTTGATGTAAGCAAGAATTTGGCTTGCTGTAAAAAACTTGTCTCTGCTTGTGTGACAGAGGATGAGGAAGGACAATTGAAGCAAACTAGCACATTACCTAATGGCACTGAACAGAGCCCTGTACTATCTCTCTCCACGCCGAAATCACACTGATAATGGTTGCAATTGCAAGAATACTTTTATACTGTGGGGTGGGAATGAGCCATGATTGGATAAAGTCATGATGACCGTGTCCAATCATGACTCTGACAGTGAGTTAATATATGATTCCGCGCTTTGGATTATTTTTAATTGGCAGGATTTATATGTATATTCCAGGGGAATTGAAAAAGAACTGCAGCCTCTACTGCCATCTAAGTGAAGTAAAAGTATAAGGAAAAAATGGTAGTAGATGTGGCGCTGTTCTTTGATTCAAATAAATTAAATTTGCATAAAATAAATAATTGGATATTGTTTTCTTTAAAAAAAATGCATGCTTATGTGCAATAGTGCAATGTGCCAAATAAAACAATTTGTGCAAATCAAAACAAAGTGCAATCAAGTATAGACCACTGATTTGATCATATTAAAGTCCATATTGGCAGGTAATTACAGATTCTGAATATTCCCACTCATGCTGAGTGATCTAATACGTGCTTAGTGCCATGTGAAAGTAACACTCTTCCTTCTGTAGGTGAACACTGCAATCCGTGTTCCTGCAAAGCCAGCACTCACCGGATTTTTCACCCCTTTATGGGGTATGCAAGCCTTCACAGTGTGTGCCACTGTGTAGCACTGTGGCGATCAAAACGTCCCTTATTCCGCTGGTATTAGTCTAGTATGGCTCATGTACAGGAGAAAAGAAGCCCTAAATAGTGTCTTATCGTTTTTAAGAAGATTTATTGGTAAAACTTTAAAATGGGTTAAAAAAGGCATAGATGCTAGCAGGTAATGTTCTGCCGTTCTGCGATCTGTGCTCACACAGTGATGTGAGTACCCATTTTAAAGTTTTACCAATAAATCTTCTTCTAAGCGATAAGACACTATTTGGGGCTTCTTTTCTCCTGTGCATGAGCCATTCTGGACTAATACCAGTGGAATAAGGGACGTTTTAAACGTCACAGTGCTACACATTGGCACACACTGTGAAAGCTTGATGTATTTCAGCAATACCCAAATTAAATATTTTAAGTACGGAGCAGAAGGGGGACCAAATCTCCATATCATGTGCAGTGTCTGGCAGTTTGCCACACGAGCGCAGAGCCATGCAATTCCAGGTTCAGCATCCACACTGATGGAGGATGGCATGATGGCTCTGTCGGCCATCTGTATATATATACACAGTACATGTGTGCCAGCTGCAAAGCTATATAAGTAGCCTTCAACAGTAACACTGTGCTGCTGGAGTCTGCTGCTTGGATTGTATGTTCAGTACTCGTGTGCCTGCATGACTTGTCCAAATCACTACCTCGCTCAGTACTGCACTGCACTTTTTTTCCCTAAACAAACTAAAAAGAACATTTTGAAAAAATAAATAAAAAAAATCGTATTTTTTGTATTTTTTTGGTAAATAAGTAATTTTCCTCATTCGCTGATGTGCTGCACTGTTCAGGGGGCACTGACTGGCATCACTGATTGGCAGCACCAGTGGGCACAGATTTGCATCACCGGTGACCGATTGGTAGTACTGATGAGCATTATTGGGGCTGCACTGATCATCGGGACACTAATGATGATCAGTGCTTTAACCACTTGAGATCCGCCCCACGTCTAAAGATGTCATTTTTTTGAAGATGGATATCTCGGTAATGAAGACAAAAAGAAACAAGGATGCGCCCAATCTAAGTGCAGTAACGCATTTAATCGATAAAATAAGGTACAAAAGGAGAACGGCCAAATGGCTACTCACACATTAAAAGTGGATAATAGGCATATATAAGACCGTGGATGTAGTCATCGTCCGGTGTATGAGGGGTGTCCGCACATGGTGGTGAGGTGCTGTAGATGGAAGACAGCAAGTGGGACAGCCTGGAGGAGCTTGTTGGGAGCGTCGTGTACGGCGGCGTGCGTCTCACGATGGAACGCAAGCACAGGTCGGTCTCACCGGAAGTGACGTGACGTGGCGTGGCTAAAACGAGGGAACCAATAGGATGACGCGTTTCACAGCCCAGCTGCTTCTTCAGATCCATCTAATGTCCATGTCTACCTATGTACAGAGTATGCTTCTGCTCTTCAGGGATTGCTGCCGCTAAAGTGCTAACTTGGATTTCCTGTGGACTTATGAACTTATCATATATTTTGTTTTTCATGAATACTCATTCTGATATCTAGACCACTTGCCAAGGTAGTTCTATTATCCACCTCCCCTTGCGCCATCAGACAATATATTTTTGACACTAATATCTCGGTAATGGCAGCAGCTGCTGCCACAACCAAGATATCCATCTCTTCGTGGGGCGGACCTGTTAACGATAACGGCGGTCATCGCGGCGGATTCGCCGCGAGATCGCCGTTATCGGCGGCGGGAGAGGGTGCCCCCCCCTCTCCCGCCGCTCTCCCGCGCCCTCCGCCGTAGCCGTCGGTAGCGGAGGCGATCGGGTCCTCTTGCTGGCTGTCCGGGGATACGACTGAGGGAAAAAATGTCCCTCAGCCGTCCCCATACCTCTGCTGGGCGGAAGGGACGTCAAAACGTCATTTCCGCCTGAATATGAGATCTGAGGTCTTTTTGACCCCAGATCTCATATTTAAGAGGACCTGTCATGCTTTTTTCTAT
This sequence comes from Rana kukunoris, assembly GCA_029574335.1. Taxonomy (NCBI): domain Eukaryota; kingdom Metazoa; phylum Chordata; class Amphibia; order Anura; family Ranidae; genus Rana; species Rana kukunoris. The sequence continues at coordinate 45,607,863 of CM056050.1, read as the reverse complement.
TACAAGGGATGTTTGCAAACGCATACGCGAGTAGCGCCCGCATATGAAAACGGTGTTCAAACCACACAAGTGAGGTATCACCGCGATCGTTAGAGCGAGAGCAATAATTCTAGCCCTAGACCTCCTCTGTATCTCAAAAAATGCAACCTGTAGAATTTTTTAAACGTCGCCTATCGAGATTTTTAAGGGTAAAAGTTTGACGCCATGCCACGAGCGGGCGCAATTTTTAAGCGTGACATGTTGGGTATCATTTTACTCGGCGTAACATTATCTTTCACAATATATAAAAAAATTGGGCCAAATTTATTGTTGTCTTATTTTTTAATTCAAGAAAGTGAATTTTTTCCAAAAAAAGTGCGCTTGTAAGACCGCTGCGCAAATACGATGTGAGAAAAAGTATTGCAATGACCGCCATTTTATTCTCTAGGGTGTTAGAAAAAATATATATATAATGTTTGGGGGTTTTAAATAATTTTCTAGCAAAAAAAAATGTTTTAGTCTCGTAAGCACGGAATCTGAAAAACAGGCTCGGGGCTCAAGTGGTTAATTGTCAGTCCAGATGTCGCCTGTGTGGATTTGCCAGTTTTTGTCACTTCTCGTGTACTGTCAGCGTGAGGGGAGAATTGATCAGCTGTGATTGACTCTTTACACCGATCACAGATCACTGCCAATGCGTGCAGGGGGGTGTACAGGCAGCGCAAGCACGGGAGGATGTTATGGCCTCCTGGTAAAGTGCGGTCATGCTGTGGCCATCATTCGAAGGGGTTAAAGAACAAACATTCATTTTTGTGTGTCTGGCATGGAGGAGGAGACTACAAAATGAGGGGTGATGAATGGCTCCGACATGTGTTTTAAATGTGGGGCTGACTGAGGGGAATCAAGGGGCTGGCAATAGCTTAAAAGTAAACTGTTGTGGTCTGCGAACGATGGGTTTAATGGAATGGAAGATTGGCTTTCTCATTTCGGGATTAGGGAGAGCAGTGCTTGTCTGTGTTTGGAAGGACTAGCAGGAATGAGAGAGACCAACCAATGTTTTTCCTTATTAGAGGGCAAGCTTGTGTAGCAGACTTTAATATCTCTGCATTATGGGGCAAACTAAAATAAGTAAGGGACAGGGTTTCTTGTATTGCTGTTTTTAAAATGGTTCTAAAGGTATAATGCTGGGTATAATCAAAAGAAGAAAAAGTGCTGCGCAAAAAAGTCCATACAAAATTGCACAAATCGAATAGAAACAGTCCAAATAATATGAGATGAACCACAGAGCCCAGACAGCAGCCGGAGAGATTATCGTGTGGGAAAGTAGAAATCCGAGGTAACACCACTGGGATGCTTGGTAGAGCTCACCTTATAAAATGGACTCCTGAACTAATGGGGAATCAATAGTGCGTGTCCCCTTAGGGGAAAATTTAAGCCAGTACTGCAGACGGCGATCTCCCAGGGATCCAACAGGCACATGCAAGTAAAAGAAGATCTAAGTGCTCTCCTTTTAAACAAATCCAGATTTTATTAGAACAACAAATGCCTACTTACATTAAAAACGATCAAAATGCAACTCAAAAGCAATATGCGCTCCATCTAACAGGATAGCAGTGGGTGAAGTCATCCGAACATAGCTCCTCCACCGCACACGTTGCATCCAATAGTACTTAGTCAGCAAGGGGTCTGCTATGGGTTAGCCCAACCACTCGACCCACTTTTTAGGGACAGTTTTGTACTGCACCTATGTCTTTTCTTGGTGCTCTAAGTAAATTTTTATAGTTTGCTATTGTAGGGTTGTTGAATCTGATCTATGTCATGTGATGGGTAGCTATAAGTTTTTTTTTAAAAAAAACATTAACCCACTGTGAGCATGAGAGCCCCTGTCTCAGTGGAAATGAGTTTAAAATGCACACAGGACTCTCAAAGAGTCATTTTGAGATGCTCCAGCAGAAGCTTTGTGAGCAGAGAAAATTATGTTTTACATTTTCTCTGGATTTGGCAAGTTTTATTTAGGGCTGGAGACGTATAGACTCCAAAGAGCATTGGGTGGGATAGCGTCTTCATTCCTGTGTCCAGGTTTTACAGAAATTCTGCAGGTTGTGTGTGTGTCCAGGTGCACACATGCATTATAAGGCAGATCAGAGCATAGCTCAGAGGGATGGAGTTGGAGCAGTTGCTGCAGTCAGGAGAGAAGCGTGCTTCTTTTTAGGAACTGAGGCAATATCCTTGAGACAGCACTCCACATGGGAGAGGCTTCAGGTCAATAGACGGAAAGAGTTAAGCCAGCTGAGAGAGTTTGGGAGACCATAGCCAAGACAACTGGGGGAGACCGTTTAGGGGACTAGAGGAAACTGTGGGTCTCAGAGGAGTGACAAAGCCTGGAGTTTCAAGAGAACCTCTTCCATCACGCCAGAAGTGGGCCTATGCAGCATGGTACTGTGACCAAGGCTGAGTGAGCCTTAAATGCCAGGTGGCTTGGCATTTTTAATTTATTGTATTTCTGCTGGCAAAAAATCCATGTGTATGAACTTTAATTTTGTTATCGTTAATAAAAGTGGGCTACAACACACCTTAAATTTGAAGTTCCTGTTGGCTGTGAACTTGCTGAAAACGCATCTGCCACTGAGCTAGACCTCCCCCATGTTACACCACATTGGAAAAACATGTAGACATCCTACAAGGAAATTCCATTAGGGAAAGATCTTTGTTTCCAGATATATGAGCAGAACAGCTTTTCCATGTATCTAACTAATTCCGAAATTAGAAATACAGGCTAATGATTCAAGATATATAAATGGTTTAGAAAGCATTAATAATTTTATTAACCTGATGCTTCAACTTAGAAAAAAGAAACCTTTGAGGCCATTATAAAATATATGTACGTTTATCTGAATATTCATCTTTTAATAACCAAAGCCATTAGTAAATAAAAGTTTCTTCAATTATTCATTAGGAAGAGCCGCATTTATAAGAAACTGGGGCACCTTTCACCTATTAGTTTTTCTGTTTGAATATTTAATTATGTTTTCATAAAGCATAACTAAGGTCATAAGAATAGTACCATTCATATAAGTACAATACAATGAAAATAATAAAATGCAAACAAGCAGTTATACCTACAGTGGGGCACAAAAGTATTTAGTTGAAAGAAAAATAGAAGAGTTACCCCGGGGCTTTGTATTGCAGCAAAAAATAATAATGAATATTGTTTGAATAATACAAAGGTTTTATTTATGTTTTATACGTCTCACAGAGAACATATCTATTGTATTTGAACCAAAAAGTAATCAAGTGGTCACAATAAAAGCATGTAGATATGAATTGACAGCATATTAATTAGACCGTAACCGCAAACCAACAAGAACATGGCATAATCTTATAAAAATGTAAACATGATAAATGACAAAACACTGACGCGTTTCGACCTTGTCAAGAGCGGTCATCTTCAGGGGTGAAGTGGAGATGCTCTAGAACGAAATACGCTGTATAGGTGAGGTTGTTAAAAAAAAAAAAAAACACTCTCAGCAAAGAGACATCAACCGTATTGACAATGTTGTGAATGATGAATATATTTACTAGGGCTGTTACTGATCAAAATGTTTGTGTTCGATTAATCGTTTTGTTTTTTAATCGATTAATCGACTAATTTCGATTAATTATAACGCACATACAGATCCAACTACTTTTAGCTGATCTCCTTGCAGGCTGATTCCCAGTGCAGCTCCAACCACTGGAAAAATGGATAGGAGGATACAAAAAACACACAAAGGCAGCGCTCGATGGGAATAGCATTAAAACTTTTATAGTCTTCTTCAAGTAGGTAACAAAATAAATATTGCACTGGAGATAAAATCGATGTAGCTACATAAACTGTAAAAATGGTGCTAGTAATACCAAACGGTACCAAAAGCAGTCATAGAAACATGTAGCTAAGTATGATACTGGTATAAAAATGTGTACAACGATACCACTGCTGAATCCAGATGAGGAGGGTTAACATCAGTCCGTCGGCATGTAGATGTCCCGTGAAGGGAACTATCACAACTCCCAGTGGATGGCTGTAGAATCCCAGGTTGATAGAGGGAAGTAATGGGAGGGAAGTGTAACAGCCCTTGCGTGTGGCAGATAGTAAGGTCCCGCCGGCATGCAGGTATGAAGGCACAGCAAAGGAGCCCTTCAGATGGACACGGCAAGCCCCGCCGGTGTCCGTGACGTTACCGGATCTCCGACGGAACTCCCTAACGACCTGGAAGCCAGTGGGGAGGTGAGTACCAATCAAAATAATTGTAAATCGATCAAAAAGATTTTGATCGATCAAAAAAATTAAAGATTAATCGAATAATTAATAGTTAATTTGCACAGCCCTAATATTTACCCTTGAACGGCTAGGGGAAAGAGAAAAAGGGCTTTCCCATGTGCTGGGTCTTTGAGCCAACCAAGTACCCTGTAGTTGCAGCCAATGCACAGTGAGATCCACATGGAGGCGGTTAGAGCCAGATGGAAAAATGCTCGGCTGGGTGGATGGACCAAAAGCTCCAGACCTACGAGAGGCCGCACTGGTTGGTACTCCACGTGTGGGAGTGAAGGGGAGGCGGCCGACCCAGGAGGAAAAGACCCAAAGGACCAGGCTGGTAGCCATAGAGAACTCGAACCATAAACGGGCACCCCATGCTGTAGAAATTATATAAAGTAGAGAATTATATGAGAGAGGATTAATTAGAAGGATATTGGTGTCTTAATAGTAAGATAAAATGTATGCAAAATATAAGATATAATATAAAATGAAGGTGATTAAAACCATAATCAAATGCCATGGCAAAAAATAAATAAGGTTGCGATGGGAAATATGGTTGGATAAAAACGCCTAGTTAAGGTATCGATATAAATACCGTATTTATCGGCATATTACACGCACAGGGGTGGGTATAAAACGGACCCTAACTTTAAGAGAGAAGTTTCAGGAAAAAACCTTTCCACAGCCCCCTGCGTATAACGCGCAGGCACAGTTTACCCTCTATTTTCAGGGTAAAAAAGTGAGTGTTATACTCCAATAAATACAGTAAATGAGCGTGGTGTGCAAGAAAGAATGAAATGTGAAGTATGACAGTGATAAGTGAAATGGCATAAGGAAGTGTAGAGTAATGAGAAGTGTTGACTGAAAAATTGCACGGTGTGGTGAAAGTGTGCTGAATGTGCAAAAACACATGATGAACCAAAGTGCAAAAAAGGGGGAACATGTGTGTGATCATGTATGAATGATGAGAGAAGAATTATGTAAAAGTAAAGTAATAAAGTACCTACTGGGCTATTAAGTGAAGGAGTAACAGATTGTCTGGGAGAGGTCCAGATGAAGGGAAAAGTCCAAGATAAGTGAAGAAATAGATCAATACATAAATGGATAAGGAGGTACCCAGAACCCAGAGGTTCTGAAAAAAGGTAGCAAGATAAACGGAGTAAAGATATATACAAGGGAACAGAGCACCAGTGAAAGGCCCTATATCATGTCAGGCATTGCTTACTTTCATCTGGATACTGGTTAGGGTCTGTTCGTTGTGGTGGCTGTCTGGGATCTAGAAGGAATTCCAGTGAACCCATCTATTAACCTCTTGCCCACCGCGCCATAGTTATTTTGGGACGACGTCCCTGGGACGCGCTTGCGGAAGTGTCCATGCTCGCCGCGTCTAGAAGACCCGGCGCATCACGGATCACAGTAAATTGCCGCGCGATCACTTGTAAAGAAACCGGCGTCATTTGATGACGCCGTTTCCTCCCTCTCCTCTCTGTACCATTCGGTACAGTGTGCGAGGAGGGGGGGGGGAGCGGGGTGTCAGCAGCTGCACTGTGGCTGGATCTGTGACAAATGTAGTCACAGATCCAGCCATCCCTCCATCCATCCCAGCTCTGCAATACCCCAGTACCCTGCAGTACCCCAGTACCCTGCAGTACCCCAGTACTCTGCAGTACCCCAATACTCTGCAATACCCTGCGCAATACTCTACAGTACGCCAATACCCTGCGCGATACTCTGCAGTACCCCAATACTCTGCAGTACCCCAATACCCTGCGCGATACTCTGCAATAACCCAATACTCTGCAATACTCTGAAATAAAGCACCCCTGTCCCTGTGTGCTCACATGCAGAAGCGAACGCATACGTAAGTCCCGCCCACATATGAAAACGGTGTTCAAGCTACACATTTGAGGTATCTCTGTGAACGTTAGAGCGAGAGCAATCATTTTGGCCCTAGACCTCCTCCGTAACTAAAAACATGTAACCAATAAAAGTAATTAAAGCGTTGCCTATGGGGATTTTTAAGCAGCGAAGTTTGGCGCCATTCCATGAGTGTGCGCAATTTTGAAGGGTGACATGTTGGGTATCTATTTACTCGGCGTAACGTCATCTTTCACATTATGAAAAAAAATTGGACTAACTTTACTGTTATGTTTTATTTTAGCACAAAACTGTTTTTTTTTTTTTTAAAACACGCGTTCAAAAAATTTCTACGAAAATACCATGCGAGATAAAAAGTTGTAACCGCCGCCATTGTATTCTCTAGGGTCTTTGCTAAAAAAGCATATATAATGTTTTGGGGTTCGATGTAATTTTCTAGCAAATAAATGATGATTTTTACATGTAGGAGAGAAATGTCAGAATTGGTCTGGGTGTTCCAGAACGCCTGATGGTGCTCCCTGCATGTTGGGCCTCTGTATGTGGCCACGCTGTGTAAAAGTCTCACACATGGGGTATCGCCATACTCGGGAAAAATAGCAGAATGTGTTTTGGGGTGTATTTTGTGGTATGCATATGCTGTGTTTGAGAAATAACCCGCTAATATGACAGAAACAAGATTTTTTTATTTTTTTTTACAGAATTTTCAGTCGTTTTTCTTTTATAGCGCAAAAAATAAAAAACCCAGAGGTGATCAAATACCACCAAAAGAAAGCTCTATTTGTGTGAAAAAAAGGATAAAAAAATCAAATGGGTACAGTGTTGTATGACTGAGTAATTGTCATTCAAATTGTGAGAGCACCGAAAGCTGAAAATTGGTCTGGTTAGGAAGGGGGTTTAAGTGCCCAGTGGTCAAGTGGTTAATATGTAACTCATGCTATGATTGGGCATACCTGATAGGTGATGAGTCGAATGACCCCCAGGGTCCTCATGTGGGCTCCTCCTCCCCCGAAACAAACCTGCCCCCCATCACGCACCAGCGCAGAGGAACAAAGGCCACCAAAACGCAGCCCTTGTGCATCCTCCCCAGCATTCCGGAAGGACAAAGCCCCGACACAGTCGTCACTTCCACCGCCAAATGGCGTGACGTCACGACGCGCCATGAATGCGCGGCAGATCAATGACCCTCGGAAGGATCGCGGGACGCCGCGGCGGGTGAGAGCTTCCTCAAGCGGCAAATCAAAAGATGGCCGCTGTGGAGCATGTTGGGAATACCGGGGAATGCCCCCAATAGTCCCCTCCACCTGCCAATAGTGTAATGATTCTGTAAAAAAAAAGAGTAAATACCTATTAAATTCCTTCATCTATATCACCTCCGGTGTTCTAGTTTCTGTTCTCTCATTAACTTCATGGTTTGCGCTTGTTCATGTAATTACTACATTTCCCAGTATGCATTGCGGCAGACCCAGTAATTCACACCTCCTTTAAGTCTCTAACACGTAGAGAACGTCCTGCCGCACAGATGTAGTTCCCAGGAGGGGGCGAGCACGTCACTGACCACCACAGTAAAGCCTCCCTTCACGGTGGTGAGTAACAATCAGACAAGCAGGAAGTGAACAGAACAGAGAAGAAATAGAGCAACTTCTGAGCAAAAACAAACTATGAGGAAGTGAAAAGAGGAATGTCTGCAGGTAAAGGATGCTTATTAGGAGAACATTTTATTTCCTTTACAACCCCTTTAACCACTTAAGACCCGGACCAAAATGCAGGTAAAGGACCTTGCCCCTTTTTACGATTCGGCACTGCGTCGTTTTAACTGACAATTGTGCGGTCGTGCGACGTGGCTCCCAAACAAAATTGGCGTCCTTTTTTCCCCACAAATAGAGCTTTCTTTTGGTGGTATTTGATCACCTCTGCGGTTTTTATTTTTTGCGCTATAAACAAAAATAGAGCGACAATTTAAAAAAAAATGCAATATTTTTTACTTTTGGATATAATAAATATCCCCCAAAAATATATAAAAAGTTTTTTTTTTCCTCAGCTTAGGCCGATACGTATTCTTCTACGTATTTTTGGTAAAAAAATCGCAATAAGCGTTTATCGGTTGGTTTTTGCAAAATTTATAGCGTTTACAAAATAATGGATAGTTTTATTGCATTTTTATGTCCTTAAGTGGTTAAAGAAGAATATACAGGTCTTTGAGAGCCAGAAATCTTGCTTGTTTGTAGAAGACCAAATACTTATATTCCACCATAATTTGCAAATAAATTCTTTTCAAACCAGACAATGTGATTTTCTGGATTTGTTTCCACGTTTCAACTATTTTCAACTATTTAATGGTTAGCCAGGTGTTTTTTTTTTTTTTTTTTAGATTGGTTATTTACTTAACTTAAAACCTGCTTGGTCATCACAAATTATTGTTGCAGTTATACTGGCTTTGTGAAGTAAAGCTTATTATGTAATCGGTCAGTCTATAAAAGCCGTTTTGCCAGTAGCAAACAGGAGACGGTTGTGTAATTGTAACCATACCATTAATATCAAATGACGTTCAGATTGCAGATTTTAATAAGTGAATTACACAAAAATGTGCCTGAAAAAATATATTTTTATTACAGCCGTGGTAGAATGGGAATAAACTGGTTCTAACTTTTCATTAAGTGTAAGCTGTACATCAGCAATTGTGCCTTATTTTCTTTTGTGCTCGTTTTAAGTACAATTTAAACTGCTTCCAGCAAGACATTTTGTTAGAGCTTAGATTCAGTGTCCCGAAAATGGAAAAACCAATTGCATGTTGTATTAAATCTAATCTTACCAAAGGTCTTTACATTTTTTATTGCTCTTTTGGGACTTTCATGGAAAAAAAGTTAATGTCTGTAATTATCCCAGCATTGAAAATTAATAGTGAAATGGGTATGTATTGGAATTTACGAAAGTACTTTTTGTAATTCCGGCATGCTATATTATAGGAGCAGTTCTGACCCAGTGACATCCATGTTCCTTCAAGCAGTTTTCCTTGAGGGTCTTCCTTCCCAAAGTTGCACCCACAGTCCTTTATTAGGGCTTGTGTAGACTGCATTCTTTTTTTTGTTGCCCTTTTGTTTCAGGTCTGTGACCCTGTGAGGTGAAACAAGATGGCTAAATAATTAATTACTAATGTCTGGACCTCATTAGCTAAACATGGCTAATTTTTGGATTGAAGGTTAGAAAGATCAAGGCCATTTATTTATATATAGCTGTATGTTTGCTTATAATTTCAGCTGTGGTTAAGCACTGAGAATTGGGTGAAACGTGTTTGCTGTAATGTATGTAGGGCTGGGGAAAAAATCGGTTTCGATCTTGAATCGAGTTGCGAGGGCAAATCGATTCAGATTTTTTTTCCATAGGACCAGAGCTCTGCGGACTAGGCCAAAGCCGCTGCCTTGCCTAAAAAAATTCTGCCCGCAGCTCGCCGTGATCCTGGGAAAAGGCAGCGAGGCCGGATGCCGCTCGCGGCCCTTTCCTAGGATCGTGGCGAGCTGCGGGCAGGATTTTTTAGGTGAGGCTGCGGCTTCAGTCTAAAAACGTAGGACCGGCGCGGTGTCCATCAGGTAAAAAAACTCAAATCGAATTGTGAATCAAGTTTTTTTTTTTTTTTAATCGCATTTTTTTGGGGGCCAAAATCGCTCAGCTCTAATTGTATGCTGTATCTCTTTCCCTTGTTTGCTGTATGGAGTGTCATATGTTTTTGACTTAATAAATGTGATTTTATTGGAGTGTGGCCATCCAGACATTTCTTCATAACAGTTAATCTGCTACTTGCAAGGCCAGCACCCTTTGTTTGTGAAGTGGAGGTGGAGTGCATAAGTGTGAGCTGTGTTCTAATTCACTGCATTATTGTACTTTTGCACGCAGCCCTGCCCAAAAACATTTGTTTGAATACTGTAGTTGACCTGCTTTGCCAGCAATACAAACTAATTTCAATAGGAGAAGCTTAGTACAAACAAGCAACACAAATGAGTAAAATGCAGCCTCACTACTTTATTGAAGTTAATGATCTATATTAGGAGTGCTCAACCTGTGGCCCGCGGGCCACATATAGCCCTCTGAGCCTTCTGATGTGGCCTGTGACCTCAAACCGGGGAATCAGATGCCCATGCTCTGGCATTATGGGTCAGCAAGCCCAGGTTGCGATCAAGGGGTTGCCGACCTGCCATAATTGAGCATCAGAGTGCAGGGAGCCAGCTCCGGCAATGGAGGAAGCAGGCAGCCATGGAGGGAGCAGGAGCCGCATAAGCCGATGCTTCCTCTGTAGGTCTGGGACCTTTCTAGCAGCCCGGAGAGCGATGCATGCAGAAGCAGGAAGAGGAAAAGGCCAGTGTATTAAACATCACGTACATTGCACTATTGCAGTGGGGATATTGGGCATCATTAGGCTGCTTTCACACTGATTCACAGGTGCAGCTTTTCTGCAGGTTAGCTGCGCTGAGCCCTAGACTTCTAGTATATACTGCAGGTGTAGTGTACTTTCAGAAAGGGCACCACACAGTCATGGCACTTGCTAATGAAGAAAGCCTATTATAGGCTTGCCTATATGTAAAAGTGACAGTACAACCACTTTCATGCACTGTAGTTTGTCACCATTCCACGACATGCGCAACTAAATCATGACATGTTGGGCATTTACTCAGCATAACATCATCTTTTTATATTTTACCAAAAAGTTGGGTATTGTGTTTGTATGTACTAAAATTCATTAAAGTTTGTTCTTTCCCAAAAATGTGTAATGTTTGGGGGTTACAAGTAATATTCTACCCCGAAAATGCATATTTCTACATGTACATTTAAGAGAGAAATGTAAGAATTGGCCCAGACTGGAGGTGGTTAAACTCTACAAAGGCCACACTTCCAAGTAAACCTCCCTACCTGCTTAAACTTTTTTTTTTTTTTTTTTTATTATTCACTTTTTACTGTGATAAAAAATAGACATAGACTGGTGACATGGAAGCCGGCTAAAAGGCCATAGAAGTTTTATTATTGCAGATGAACAGTAAAAAAAGCCAACGTGTTTCTACCATCAGGCCTTAATCATAAATAGCCTTGGTTAAAGGAGCTGTAAAGTCAGAAGTTTTTTTTATCTTAATGCATTCTATGCATTAAGATTAAAAAAAACCTTCAGCAGCCCCCATCGGCCCCCCTAACACTTACTGAGATCCCTCTCTGTCCAGCGATGTCCACGAGTATATCAGCCATCCGAGATTCTCCCTTCTGAGTGACTGAGACACAGCAGCACTGGCGCTGCTGTTAATCAAAATCAGCTAGCCAATCAGGGGAGAGAGGGGAAAGGGCCAGGTCGGGGCTCCGTGTCTGAATGGAGACATGGAGCTGTGACTCGGCTCGGGTTCCCCATAGCAAGCTGCTTACTGTGGGGGCACTGAACAGGAGGGGGAGGGTCCAGGATCACAGAAGAGGGACCCAAGAAGTGGAGGCTCTGGGCTGTTCTGTGCAAATTTACTGCAAAAGAGCAGGCAGGTATAACATGTTCATTATTTTTATAGGAAAAAAAGAGACTTGACAATAACTTTAGGGCCTAATGACCGAAACGGGTTGGCATTGCTGACTGCTGTTCACCTGCAATCATAAAACAATGTTTTAGCTGACTTCCAAAGCACAAACTTTCTCCTTTTTTTTGCATGGACTGTACATGGAGGTTTACAGAGACTTCCCAGGCTGAGTGCTGTGTTCTTGAGGCTCAACAGGCTTTGGAAGTAGTTCCGTTCTGTTGCTTGTGCTAAGAAACAATGCTGCCTACGCTTTTCAGGAAAAGCATATCAATTGGGGGGCCATCCGGGATTTGTGCTAAAGTTCAGGAAAAGCAAAACAATAACCAATATCAGAATAAAAGGTGCGTGTTTTGATGATTTATAACAGGGCTCAAAATTTCAAGTCCTGAGCTACTAGCCAGGCCTCAAGAGTTACTCGCCACCAGTTGCCCCACCTAATTCATACACAGCCCTGCGCCTAATTGCACCCGTAAACACGTCCTCGTTATCGTTATCTCATGGAATGACACTGTTAAATGTTTTATGCAGAATCAAGTTACAAATTTAAATATTACCAACAACAACTTTAACAAAATAAGACAGGGCACTGGGGGCAGACCAGAGGGACAGGGCACTGGGGGCAGACCAGAGGGACAGGGCACTGGGGGCAGACCAGAGGGACAGGGCACTAGAACTGGGTCTCTTCCCCATTCTCTTGCTGTCTCCTCTGCAACTCTCTCTCTCTCTCTCTTCCTCTCCTATTCATCTCATCATCAGAGCCTGTGTGTGTGGCTCTACGTTTGCATGTCCCACTTCCTCCTTTAATTCAGGCTGGCAGTGAGGAGAGGAGGTCCCATGGCTTACTGAGAATTGTAAGGAGAGCACCTGTGTACTGCTCTGCCTGTGTGCGGCTCACCAGACTACTTTTCCCGAGCATGCACCTTTCCTCTTCGGCCGCCAATCTCATCGGGACTCTAAGTGTAGGCACAGATTGGAGGGAGATTGGTCATGCAGCCCTGTCATCACTCGCCCCCAGCTTAAATCCACTCGCCAAATGCTAGTAGGCGAGTGGAAATTTTGAGGGCTGATTTATAAGCTACTTTATGGTAATGTTTGTTGAAACATGGCTCTGTTTTACCATGCTAAATGTGTAAGTGCATGCCTTTAGATCTTGCTGGGATTGTGTTTGTAATGTCAATTTCAGTTGCCCAGTCCAGTGTGCAGATTGTATCACCCAGCAGGTCAGCCAGCAGCAGACAAAGATGGTAAATCAGCTGTCTAGACACATTTGCCATTTAATTTTAGATGTCAACAGATTCATGATATTTGAATGATTTGGTGACCCAAGTATTATTTGGAGGTCTAGAAACCATTCTGTGATATTTATTGCATGGATCTACACGTACTGTATCATTCTGTAATAGTTTTATGGTCTAATACATTTATTGATTTAGCAAAAGTCTGTTAGTCATTTAAAAGTTAACAAACAGTAACGAGGTAAAGAATTTCAGTGATTGTATTACGAAAATGTACAGATTTGGCCAACTGCTTTTGGAAAGCACAGTAGTCAGTATTTCAAATTCTTTTTTGTAGGGATTGACCGTGCAAGAAGGAGCCTTGTAACCAAAAGATTGATGGGACAGAGCAGGAGGAGGAGTGTGGGGGGGTTGGACCTAAGAAGAAAAAGGGGCCCAGTAAAAGGGCTGCAGTGTAGCTTAAAGTGGTTGTAGACCGCTGTGACCGGCGCTGTGTCTTCCGGAGTTATTTCCAGGTTGGCGGGCTCCTTTGCTGTGATTGGGCCGCATGTGCCGATGACGTTGTCACAAGCGTATGCAGTGAATAGGGATGAGCCGAGCACAGTTCTGGTATGGATATTCGGGGGAACCCCACATCATTTTTTTTTATTTGACGCAGGCTTCCCCTTAATATCCATACCAGACCTGAAGGGCCTGGTAAATGAATTTGAGGGGAACCCCATGCATTTCTTCTTTTTTTTTTTTATCAATGACTTTTCTCTGTATTGAGCCGACAATTCATTATAGCCGCAAGTACTTTTAAATTACTTTTTTCCTTCGGAACTGACAGTTTGTGCAGGGACAATCTAAGCAGGGAAACGAGCGCTACTTTACAGGCATACTATACACCACCCCAGGTACAAAGTATTTCACTTTTATTGTTTCACTTTAAGCATTAATTAGAATCACTGCTCCCGAAAAATTTCTGTTTTTTAAAACTTTTTTTTTGCATTGATGCATGTCCCCTGGGGCAGGTCCCAGGTCCCCAAACACTGTTTATGACAATAACTTGCATATTAATGCAATAACTTGCATATTAGCCTTTAAAATTATGACTTTAGATTTCTTCCATAGACTTTTACAGGGTGTTTCGTGGCTTTTCGAATTTCCCGTTCGCTGTTCGCCGAACGGGCGAACAGGCAATGTTCGAGTCGAACATGAGTTTGACTCAAACTCAAAGCTCATCCCGAACAGTGAATATCTCCTAAACTGAGCAAGTTTAGGAGATATTTACGTTACCTACAGATAAGCCTTATTATAGGTAATGGTGGTATAACAGGGTTTAAAACCACTTTGAAGAACAAATAGGACACCATCAGCTCCAGGAGGAAGCAAGTGTGTAGACCAGGGGTACCAAACAGCAGAGTATGTGTGCAATGTATCAGTCAACCTTGCCAATAGTAATAGTTTAGACCCTGTGCACATGGGTGCATGAATTTATGCTCCAAATTTTCTGGAATTTATTCTGTATTTGTGCACATTTATCTACATACGGCACGGAGGGGGGAGGGGGGGATCCTATCCTGCCAGCAAGTGTGCTGTTTTCCTAAAGAACAAGCTCTCTGTTACAGGCCAGTTAAGGATTTGTAAGCTGCAATATATAACATTTTTGGTTTTGGGTTTAATACCGTTTTAAGACTCCTTGTAACATTGGGCACATCTCTCTATCTCTATAGGGTGTACCAGCTAGTGAAGACTCTGTATTCCTTTGGAATTTTTGTAACCTACGCCATTCAGTACTACGTTCCTGCTGAAATTATTCTGCCGCTTGTAACATCAAGAGTATCCAAAAAGTGGAAGCTAGCTTGTGAACTTGGCACGAGGACGCTGCTAGTGTGCATAACCTGTGAGTACCTTCATTTCAAAAAAATTATTATTCCTAGGTGTCAATCTTTGTTTTCCTTTATGTATTTTTTAAGTAAATGAAAACATGACTACCTTACAGCATTAGTGTACATTAGTATAATGGAGCTGATGAAAATTGTAAAGTATAAATAAAAAGAAAAGCTTTTTCTTTAAGTGGTTGCAAACCCTTACATATACCCAGTGAAGGAGCTATCCTCAGGTGATGCACAGAGATTAAACAAATCCTCCTACATAAGGTGTATTGGTCTATCTTCAGTCTTCTCTCCTCAACATCCGTTCAAAGTGCTGAATTTATAAGCTTGTCTGAGGATTCAGAATAAAGGGGGCAGAGAGCTGAAGGTACACTCTGCAGAGCTCAGTGAAGAGAGCTCTAAGAGCTGATTGGATGGGTGGGGCAACCCCCCTTCACACAGTACACAGGAACAGAGCTGAGACTGTCAATTAGATGAAGCTCCCTCCCCTGTCATAATTTTTTTAAGGAAAACTTATCGGAAGTAATTTATGCTGATAGCAGAAGAACTAGGCAGCAGACAGAAATGTCACCTTGGGGGTTGATTTACTAAAGGCAAATCCACTCTGCACTACAAGTGCAAAGTTCACTTGAAAGTGCAGTCGCTGTAAATCTGAGGGGAACATCTGAAATGGGGGGAAGCTCTGCTGATTATATCATCCAATCATGTGCAAGCAAAAAAATGCTGTTTTTTATTTTACATGCATGTCCCCCCTCGGATCTACAGTGACTGCACTTCTAAGTGCATTTGTAGTGCAAAGTGAATTTACCTTTAGTAAGTAAACCCCCCTGTGCTCTGGATTGAGACAAGTACACAATGTAGAGGGATATGATTTGTTCATATTTCATGTCTGAGGTTTACAACCACTTTAAAGGATGGGTTCACTTTTAGTAACCTGTTACACTCATATTTAAAGTTATTTGTGTCGCATCGTTGCAGGCAGTGATACAGATCATTGGGAAGTTCGGCCGTTTTTCAGGACTTGCTATTAATTGGTCAAAATCAACCTTGATGCCCATAGATCCAGTGGTGGCACAACTGCCACCTGGAGCTGAGCAGATTGCCATAAGTAACAGTTTTAAATATCTAGGAGTAGTGGTATCTCCAGATCCGGCGGAGTACCTTCAGTTGAATTTGGGCCCACTGCTGGACACACAGAGGGAGAAATGCAATAGTTGGTGCAAACTTCCTCTGTCGGTAGTGGGGCGAGCAAATCTAGTTAAAATGATTTGGGCACCACAGCTCCTGTACGTCTTTCATAACTCCCCTATGTGGATTACAAATAAATGGTTCAAACAAAGTGAAACTCTGATGAGAGCCTTAATATGGAAGAAAAAGGCGGCCAGGATTAGCCTGGCCACCCTTCAGTACAGTAAGGATAGGGGCGGCCTTGCAGTCCCACACCCTAAAACTTATTTTTTGGCTGCCCAGACTCAACATTTAGCGGGATGGGGACGGGAAAACAAAGGACTCTATTTGTAATATGGTAACAAGTTGGGCACCTGCATTGGCGGCAGCATCGCACTTGGAAATGGACCTCCCTAGCATACCACGCTCAGCTCCGACAGGTATCTTGCTGAAAAGGGTATGGGGAGAGGTCAGGAAAGCTCTGGGAATACGGGGGCCGTTGCCCCTTACCCCGGTATGGGATAATCCAAGGTACCCGGAAATACAGGCGCTAAAAGAATTTACTGGGTGGAAAGAGAAAGGGATACAATTTGTTAGGCAGCTGTATGAAGGAGAGGTGCTGAAGACATATGAGCAATTATGCCAAGAATTTCAACTGGGATCAAAGGGATTCTATCAATACCTTCAACTGCGACATGCGCTACAGGTACAACAAAAGACACAATCTCTAACAATATCGGAAGTCCCACTAATTAAGACAGTACTCAGAGTAGAGGATCGGAAAGGATTAATATCCAAAATATATAGGGAAATATTATCCAGGGCGCAGGACTACACAGTCTTAAAATGTCGAAGTAAATGGGTTGAAGATGTAGGGAATATAGACAAAAGCCTTTGGAAAAGGGCTGTAGAATGTATCCCCGTAGTGTCGATATCAGCATCTCACAGACTATCGCAGCTGTTTATATTGCATCGGGCATATAGAACGCCAGAGCAAATGTATAGGTGGGGGGGAAGAGACTCCCCGCTATGTCCGAAGTGCAAAATACACCAGGGCGATTTTATACATCTGATCTGGAGATGTCCAAAACTGCACCGGTATTGGGAGGAGATCTCCCAGCACATAAGTAGACTTGCACAGATATCCATCCCTTTGGATCCCCAGATATATTTACTGGGGGCCATAGAGATGGAAACACTTTCAAAAGGAATGTATATAATGTTAACTAGGATATTATATTTAGCAAGAAAACTTATAGCGCGATACTGGGTGGCACCAGAAGTCCCTACGGGAAGGCAGTGGGTCTTATTAGTGAACTCTCTACTCCATAGAGAAAGACTAACATATAGCCGGAGGGGGGACAGTGGGAAATTCAATCAAATATGGCAAACATGGTTGAGCGATGACAGACTCTCGCCTCCAGAGACGATAAGGGAAGGTCTTCGGAGACAAACATAAGGAACAAAGAAGAGTAGGGCAAAGGAATAAGAAAACAAATGAGAGTTAAAATACAATATTTAAGAGTGTGACAGGGAGGGGCGGGAGGGGTGGGAAGGGTAGGGGGGAGGGTGGGAGATAAATGCACACACACACAATATAATGCACATTAACGCACAAAAGAGACATAGATAAGGGAGTAAGCTGTGAAATATGGGAAATACAAGTTTTACACAAATTTTTATACTTTTAATATATGCAGTATTTTGTATTTATATTTGAAGATGTGCACAAAATGTATTACAATGATATGTGTTGAACAATAAAAAAGATTTAATTGAAAGTTATTTGTGTACCCCCAAAGGGGGTGTGTTTCCTCGGTGGGACTTTTTAATTGGTAGACTGGTTGATAAGTAAAGATCAATAACTAACTGGTCATCAAAAATATATCAAATTTTTATAAATTTATTAAATATTGTTATTCGTAGTCCACACATAGAGGCCAGTACTACAACATTTGAAGAAAGCATCCAAGTGACTAAAAGGAGGGAAAAGGTATGACCTGGGACATACAAAGATCAACAGCGTTGAATATCAATAGTAACAAAACATAAAAGAAAATGTTGAAAATTGCAAGGAAACCCTCAAAGAACTGTCTATAGAGTGAAGACAGATGTGTATTTAAAGTGTATGTTTAACACGTTACTATGCAGCAGCTCGGAGCCCGGGGACAGTAGGTGGGGGTTCCTCTTCCCCGCCGACTATTGCATTTTAATATTCACAGGGCTGTGTAGCTCTCAATAAACTGCAAGTGTGCTGATTGAGCACCCTCTTAGTCCATTCACTCTTTCACTTTGACGCTGACAGCCCATACAGAGCTGTGGGGAGAAAATGCAAGAGCCTGTCATTGCACCCACGACCCAGTAATCGCAGGTGCAGTGCTTTTCAGGCTCCTGAGAAAAAATATTTTGCTTTTAAAGATTGTAGCTTGAGGTACATTAGCATGAAGAGCAAGTTGAAACCATAAGAATAACTAAGAAATTATTAAGAAAAGTGACATACTTTGCGTATCTGACTTCCACTCTATACTATAATTTTTAGCAATAATAAAAAAAAACACAATAAGGGAATTTTTAAGACTGGAGAAGCCAGAATCTGGAGAAGGCATGCATGGCAACCAGTCACTTTCTGTCTTTCATTTTCAAAGCTTAACTAAACAAGCCAATGTTAGCTGATTGGTTCCTTAATACAACTGTTATAGATTCTGTTTGCTCCAGTTTTAGTAAGTTCCCCCCAATGCTCCTTACATTGCTGGTCAATGAGGTTCCCTCCCTCTTTTGCAGGTGGTCAGTGGTGGAGGGTCCCCTAAATCGGTGGTCATTGGGAGATGGCCCACCTTAAATTGGTGGTCATTGGGAAGAGTGGTTCCCTTACAGATTGCTTAAATGTTCATTGCTAAACAGTGTCAAGTGTAACATATCTGAGGAGCAGGTAATGCTTGTTGCGCAAGGGAAAGCAATGTCTGGAGAAACCCAGGGTCACATGGAACCCTGGTTGAAAAAAGCTGAGCTAGTCAATATTTTAGGCTCAATACATTTACTTTTGTACACATTTTTGGGCAGTGTAGCCCAAAAAGTACTTTAGCGCTAAACTCAAGGGTAATCTTCAATCTCGCTTCATCTTCAATGCCCATCAAAAGTACAGCCTTTCACCGACCGGAAAGTCTTCCAATCAAACTTCAAAAAACATACAGGGGGATGCAACCACCCAGTGCCAGGACAAGGTCATCTAGAGCCCAAGGCAAACATGCCAAACTGCCCCCCCCCCAAAGATATATGAGCATTGTGTGTCAGCAAAAATCCCTCCGCAAAAACACTGAGCATTAATTTGCATGCGTACCCCCGTAGCAAAAATTCCCTTCCAAGTACAAAAAATAAAATACACCCCTCCTAGCACAAATCCTCTACCCCTAAAATGTCCCATTCTTGTACACATCTTCTCACCCCAACTTAAATGTTCCCCCAAAACCCCTCCTAACATAAATTCCCCTAAATTACCACTCATAGCACCCCCTCCAAATTTCCCCTCCTAGAACAATACTTACCCCCTGCTGCCCCCCATATTCCCCTTCCAACACAAATCCCCTTCCCTCTAATCTTCTTGTGGTGCTCCCCCCCACCTCACATTAAACCACAGTTCCCAGGGCATCCGTCCCTCCTGCCCACCCCTGGTGACGGCCCTGCAACCACCTTTACGTCATCGGCACATGGCGCATTATCATTAATAAATTTAATTGGAACCACATAGACAAATGGAAACTCAGATGCCAATAAAACACATTTCTTTCTCGTACATCACGGGACACAGAGCAGCATATTCATTACTATATGGGTTATATGGAGTACCTTCAGGTGTGGACACTGGCAATCTCAAACAGGAAGTCCCCTCCCTATATAACCCCCTCCCATAGAGGAAGTACCTCAGTTTTTTCGCCAGTGTCTTAGGTTTTGGTCACGGAATAGCTTTGCCTCCACATCCTTGGGATTAAGGCGGGCTAACCGGATCTGTCCAAGGAGCCTCAGTGCCAAAGTGGACAGTACCCGGGCCCCAAACCGTGGGGTTTTGCCTATAATGCTCCTCTCTAGAGGGCTGGACCCTGGGCCCAGGACTTGGAGTTTTCTAAACCAAAAGATCCTGTTTGCCAGGGTGCTGTATAGGTCCAGGACAGTCGGTTCCTTCCAGGACCCCAGTGCCTGAAGGTCTAATACGCTACCCACGGAGATGGGAGAAGATTGGACCGTTTTGCAAACGTCCTGCGGCATGGAGCAGGTAAGAGGGGAGCCTGCGGGACTTGGTTCGACAGCAGGCTCTCCAGGGGAGATCTTAAGGGGGGTAGCCTGAGTATGCTCTGCATTGGCACCATGGTCACTATGTCTGATGGACAGGATGGCCTGAAATGTTCCCCCCCATCACTTGATCCCCCTACCTATCTATGTATGTTTGCTAGCTACCTGCTGCTCGCTGGTTGAAGGTCTTTAAAAAAAAAAAAAAAGAGATCTGTCTCTAGGCTAAAGGGACTCCTTAGGGGCCTGTTTTAAGCCTTACCTATCCGGGATTCAAATCTGCCGCCTGATGCGTCCTCCAGCCTGCATTCCTGGGCTCCAGAGTGCGTCTCCTTCTGGGCTCTCCTCCCCCGACAGTCGCGGGCGCGCGCATGCATATAGAAAATTTTCGCGCCGTTCGGGAGGGGGGGGGGGGGGGGAGGCGGGTCGCGTGACTGCAGTGTAGAGTGGGCGTGTCTTCAATTGCTGTTATACACAGCAGGCGTGATCTTAGCTCAGTTCAAAACTGAGCTGGAAGAGAGAGGACGCAGAGCTGGCAGAACAGTGACTCCCGGTGGCGAGAAGGGGTACTACATGCTGGAGTCAGCTCCAATACTTTTTGTTAAGCCAAAAATCCCCTTGGCAACAGGTTGAATGCTGGCAAACATGTTGGGGGTGGGGCTGTATGTTGTGAAAAACAATTATAAAGGAAAAAAACATACTGAGCCCCACCGTTTTTGGGCATTAGTGATCCTATTGTCCCCTAAACCTTATTTTTTTGTAGTCCTGGCTATACCAGTCTGTTGTTGTAGGCGGAGTCCCTCGGTTTTGTATTATGGCTTCCAAAGGTTCAGGATCAAAACACGAAAAAAAAAAAAAAAAAAAAGGCAAAGACAAAGGGGTTCCTCCTCTGGTTCTGATGATATGCCAATACTTTCCCCACAGGTTATTCCTATAGGGGTCACCTTGGATAAGCCATTAAGGGGGTCTGGTGCTGAGGCTGGCCCAGATCGGCCCAACCCTGTGTTATCACAGAGGAGATGCTAGCCGTCACCCTAGGGGGGGCTAGAGAAAAAAGTTAACAGCTATGATCGCTGGCTCTTTTTCTGGTAAGAAGCGGACTAGATCCCCATCGCCAAAAGGTGTATCCTCGGATGCTGAGATTCTCTCTCCGGAGGAATTAGAATTTCAGGAGGATCGGTTGGACCAGAACCTAGAGGAAGGATCTACCACTGAAGAATCGTTTTCAGCCTCCCAGACGGAGAGTCTGTGGGTCCAGTCTTTGACAGACATGGTCCGCTCGGCATTTAATTTGCCATTTCCAGAGCCTCAGGTTCCTGCGGTATCCTCTTTGGGTTCTTTTTAAAGCGCCTTTAAGCAACGCAGCTTTTCCGGTCCATCCTCTGTTAGAGGAATTGGTTTTTCCAGGATTGGGACGACCGGACAGAACTTTTTCTGCCGCCTAAAGCCTACGGCCACATCACCCTGAAAGCGCCCGATCTCGTCTGATCTTGGAGGCTAAGCAGGGTCGGGCCTGGTTAGTGCCTGGATGGGAGACCGCCTGGAAGGTTTTCTGTTATTTACCCTATGGAAGAGAAATTTTTCTAAGAAATGGGCGCTCCCAACTGTGGACGCAGCCATCTCATGTGTGAATAAATCATTAACTGGCCCGGGGGAAAACATACAAATGTTTAAGGTCCGGTCGATAAACGTTTAGAGACACGTTTTCAAGCATCCTTTGCTACGGCAGGAGCAGTGGTACAGCCAGCAGTGGCTGCAATTGGAGTTTGTCAGGCGTCAAAGGACCAGACAAAACAGATGCTTAAAGACATCCCTGCCCAATAGGCAGAGGAGTTATTGGATATTCCCAGAGCTCTGTGCTTTGCGGTAGAGGCTATAAAAGACTCCATCCAGCAGGCGTCTCGTTTGTCACTATTTTTAGTGCATATGAGAAGGCTCTTATGGTTGAAGAACTGGGCGGCCGAGCCCCATGCAAAAGACTACTGGCAGGTTTTCCCTTCCATGGAAAGATCTGGATAAATACATTTAGACTGTTTCAAGTGGCAAAAGTACCCCTTTTACCAGTCAAAAGAAGTTCCGGGGTCCTGCGTTTAAAAGGCAGCTCCTCCCTGTTCCGGGGTCCTCAAATTCCAGGCAGTATCGGGCCTCTTGCACGATCAAACTTTTAACAATGGATCGCAAGGACAGGCCTCTGGGGGCAAGAGGCCATGGTATCGATCCCCGACAGAGGGGGTCCGATCATCTGTGGCCACAGGCTACAGATTAGAATTTCTAAGGTTCCTCCACAAGGAAGGCCTCAATGTGGGCGGCCTTGGACATCTGCTTACCAGGGCATAATGGTAGAGGTACCAGCCCAAGAACAGGGTCTAGGTTTCTATCCCAATCTGTTTGTCATACCAAAGCCCATCAGCGATGTCAGACCAATTTTGGACCTAAAGGTTTAAATGCTGACCTAAGGGTTCGCTCTTTCCGGATGGAATCCGGTCGGTCAGCAGGCGCCACACTCCAGAAGGACGACTTTCTGGCTTCTATAGACATAAAGGAGGGTTACCTTCATGTACCAATCTTTCAGCCACATCAAAGATTGTTTACGCTTCACAGTGATACAGCGTCACTTCCAATTCGTGGCGCTCCCCTTCGGGCTGGCTACGGCCCCCGGGTATTCACAAAGGTCCTAGCTCCAATTCTAGTCAATCTAAGGATCCAAGGGGTCTCGGTCCTAGCATACCTGGACGACCTCTTAATCATAGATCACTCGCTTCCTTGGCTGGAATGCGCAGTAGCCCTCATGGTTCAGTACCTCGAGAGGTTCGGCTGGGTCCTAAACCGGGAAATAAAAAAATAAAAAATCAGCATTTCAACCTACAAAGCAGTTGGAATATCTCGGCATGAGATTAGACACAGAACACGGTCAGGATGGCCGAGCGGTCTAAGGCGCTGCGTTCAGGTCGCAGTCTCGGCTGGAGGCATGGGTTCAGATCCCACTTCTGACACCACAAAAGGTGTTCCTGCCCCTGGTAAAGGTCGAGGCTATCAAAAAATTGATTCAGTTGGTTCTAAGCAAAAGAGAACCAACTATTCGCCTATGTATGCGATTACTAGGCAAACTAATGGCCATGTTCGACGCGGTACCGCACGCTTCCACACTCGCGTCCTACACAGCAATTCTAGCAGCTTGGAGCAAGGGAGCAAAGGCCTTGGAGTTTCCTTTGACGCCGTCATTAAAGGTCCGGCAGGAGTCTATGCTGGTGGTTAAACCCTCAGAACCTTCTGAAGGGGAGTCTTTCTGCCCAGTGGTCTGGAAGGCTGGAGAGCGGTCTTGAACGGGTTCACTCGCCAAGGAACTTGGGCAGAGGCGGAGAGGCAGCTGCCCGTCAATGTCTGGGAGGTCAGAGCGGCTCGGCTAGCCCTCCTGGCATAGACATCCAGATTACAGGGGTCCTCGGTGAAAATTCATTCAGACAATGCCACAGCAGTGGCATATAGGTGAACCACCAAGGGGGAACCAAGAGTCAAGCCACTCAGAGAGAGATGAGCTTGGTTTTTCGGTGGGCAGAGGTTTATGTACCCTGCATATCGGCGATATTCATTCCCGGGGTGGACAACCTGCAGGCGGACTTCCTAAAGTCGCCAAACCCTGTCGCCGGGAGAGTGGTCTCTGCATCCATAGGTCTTTCAGACAATCTCCCAGAAGTGGGGAGTGACAGACGTGGACGTCATGGCATCAGGATTCAACAAGAAGCTAGACAGGTTCAGGTCTCGAACGAGGGACCCTATGGCCTGCGGAACCGATGCGTTAGTTTGCCCTTGGCATCAATCATAACTTCTATATGCATTTCCCCCGCTGCAGTTACTACCCCGCCTGTTGCGCAGGATCATAGCACAGGCCGGTTATCCTGGTAGCCCCAGCTTGGTACCGGAGGGCATGGTACTCACTAGTCCTGAAATTGGCAGCGGGAGGCCCTTGGACTCTTCCTCTATGGCCAGACCTACTCTCACAAGGCCCGATCCTCCACCCTGCATTACGGCGTCTAAAATTGACGGCCTGGCGGCTGAATCCCTGATTCTCAGGGGTAGAGGTCTGTCTAGGCAGGTAATCCCTACCCTCATTAAGGCTAGAAAGCCGGCCTCCAGGGTAATTTGTTACAGGGTTTGGAGGGCCTACGTAGGCTGGTATGAGTCTAAGAGATGGTTTTCCCGCAAGTATACCATTGATAGAGTATTAAGTTTTCTCCAGCTAGGAGTGGATAAAGGCCTGGCATTAAGCACGATCTAGGGACAGATTTCAGCCTTATCAGTGTGGTTTCAGAGGCCGCTGGCCGCCCACTCGCTGGTTAAGATCTTCGTACAGGGAGTCTTACTTGTTAATCCTCCGGTCAAATCACCACTTTGTCCATGGGACTTAAATCTTGTTCTGTCAACTCTACAGAAACAACCCTTTGAGCCGTTGGCTGAGGTACCTTTTGGTTTTACTGACTAGAAAGTCGGTATTTCTGATCGCCATAGTTTCGGCCAGGAGAGTATCGGAATTGGCAGCCTTATCTTGTAAGGAACCATATCTCATTTTACATAAGGATAGGGCGGGTTTCCGTCCTCATCCTTCCTTTCTACCAAAGGTTATATCCAGTTTCCACTTGAACCAGGATGTGGTACTTCCATCCTTCTTTCCAAAACCCACCTCTAGAAAGGAGGGGTTGCTGCATACGTTGGATATTGTCAGGGCCATAAAGGCCTATCTTAAAGCTACAGAGAAGGTTCGGAAAACAGATGTGGTGTTCGTTTTACCGGAAGGGCCCAAGATGGGTCAGGCAGCTGCTTGATCCACCATCGCAAGATGGATTAAACAATTAATCGTTCAGGCCTGCGGTTTGAAGAGGTTGCCTCCTCCTTTGTCGGTAAAGGCCCATTCTACCAGGGCCATGGGCACCTCCTGGGCAGCACATCATCAGATCTCTATGGCTCGAATATGCAAGGCAGCAACGTGGTCGTCAGTCAACATGTTTACAAATTTTTTATCAATTGGACGTAAGAAGGAATGCGGATACAGCCTTTGGGCAGGCAGTACTACAGGCCCCGATTCAAGCTCCTCAGGATCTGAGGGGGCTCCCTTGATTTAGATTTGAGATTTACATTTCTTGTCTAAGTTGGATTTATTAGTATTTGAGTATACCTCTAAATTAAATACTTTTTTGGAAGATGTCTCCCTCCCCTCATTAAAGCACTGCTTTCGGACATCCCATATAGTAATGAATATGCTGCTCTGTGTCCCGTGATGTACGAGAAAGAAAAAGAGATTTTTTAATACAGCTTACCTGTAAAATCTTTTTCTTGGAGTACATCACGGGACACAGAGCTCCCACCCCTCTTTTGGGGAACATTTTTGGGAGGCATACTGCTTGCTACAAAACTGAGGTACTTCCTCTATGGGAGGGGGTTATATAGGGAGGGGACTTCCTGTTTGAGATTGCCAGTGTCCATCACCTGAAGGTACTCAATATAACCCGTATAGTAATGAATATGCTGCTCTGTGTCCCGTGATGTACTCCAAGAAAAAGATTTTACAGGTAAGCTGTATTAAAAAATCTCTTTTTTCTGGCACTTTAATAAAGGCGTGCAATGACATCAAAACATTATGAATAAATTAATCAAATTTTATGGCTGCTGGTACTAAATCTGCCAGATAAGAGGAGCAAAAAAGCATATTTATTTCTTAAATTACAAAGGTGAGCATAATCCTATAATTGATAGTATAATTTTATTGACATAGATCATGTTTCTCAGAAATGGTATCAGGTCGTGTCAGTGGTGCACATTATCAGATGAGTTAAGATATACACAGGCTGAGTAATTATTGCCCCAACAATAGGATCTAGCAACCTTTCTGCAAAAACATGATTTGTTGGTAGTGCAGGCTTGCGTAATTCTGACTTGCATGTCACACAGGAAAAGGTATCCATAGACCCTTGGTTATGGGCTTGTACCTTCAGGTGATTTGACACTGGCAAATATTTCAAGGACATGGCCCCTGAGTGCCTCCTCACCTCTTTAGTCCTTGTTTTTTTGCTAGTGTTCCAAGGTGATGGATCTCTTCTACCTTGGAAATCACTCTTAGCTTAAAAAGTTTATAATTGTATTTGTATTATTTTTTTTTTATTCGCTACATTCATCTCCTTTGCTGTCTTATACTACAAAACGAGAAATTCATCAGGTTCAATGCAGTTTGGTAAAATCTTGGGAACTGTACTTGGACCTATGTTGTTGGGCCAACCTGTAATGTTGCTTTATCCAGGTACTGCATCCTGCAAAAGTGCTCACCTTGGCACTTAACGTAATGCGTGAAGTCAGACAGGGTGCTATACTGGTCTAGGGCCATGGTTCATCTCTATGGAACCAAGACCTTGAGGGTCTATTTGGGGGTATGCCTACTGTGATAAGCGAAATTTGCACTCTACATACTGTCCAGCATAGTGAACAGGTAAGACAGGGTCATCCTGTTTCTCTTTGTACTGTAATAACCAGGGCAATGTGTGTAATGTATTCACTTTACACTACTGCTTTGTATTGTAAATGTTACTAAACTGCACTTTGGTGGCCTCGGTATGAAAATTGAAGATTTTACATTATCTTGACAAGCTGTTTTGTTTCAAATACTACTCTATGCATAAGATATACCTCCTGAGACTGTGCAGACAGTATGACAACTTGCTGACCGTAAAAAAGCCAGAGGCAGTGTCAACTCACCAAGAGGACTCGGAGTGAAATCTAATGTAATTTGTTCCTGGCTGGCAGAATACAAAACATGTTTTGTTTTAAATGAAAAAGTGTTGCAGGTTTTAAAACCACCATTCTCTAAAACTACCTCTTAGGGCAATAAGTAAACTAACTTGGTACTTTAGGAGCACTGTTAACTTAAAGTCAAATTTTTATTTAGTTTTAGTCTTTTGACTAAAATGCCATTTTAGTTTTTGTTGTATTTTAGTCATCTGGATTGTTTTAATCCATATTTTATTTGACTAAAATCTCCAGTACTTACCTGAACTTCTGCTTTCCTCTAAATTCTGCCAGTCTGTTAAAGCCCCAGCCCTCTGACTCTATCGGCAAGCTGTATTGGCTGAGAGCTGCAGGCTCTCTCTGTCTGCCTATTGCCTGGGAGTTCTGAAACAAAGTACTGCAAACCACAAAGAAAAGTCTGTTGGGATATGTCTCTACTAGCTTTGCACCTCTAGGCTTTGAAATATTTGCCCACTCTTCTTTGCGGAATTGCTTATTTGATGGTGACCATTTGTGGACTGGAGTCTTCAAGTCATTCCACAGATTTCCAATGGGGTTTAAGTCTGGGCTTTGACTAGGCCATGCAAAGGCGTTCGGCTTTTTCTTCTTCAACCACTATGTGGTCATTTTTGATGTGTGCTTTCGGTCATTGTTATGTTGGAAGGTAAGCCTTCTTCTGATTGACAACTTTCTGTCAAGAAATTTTGCCCCATCCATGTTTTACTTTTATCCTGACAAGTGCTCCAGTCCCTGTTGAAGAGAAACACCCTCATAACAGGGTATTCTCCATGCTTTACTGTAGGAATGATGTTATTTGGATGGTGAGCTGTATTTGTTTTCCACCAGATATATAGTTTGGTGTTGAGGCCAAAATATCAACATTTTAGTCTAATCTGACCATAACACCTTTTTCTCAAAATCTTCAAAGTGCATTTTGGCAAAAGTTCAGTCTTAACTGCATGTGTCCTTTCTTGAGGAGTGGCTTTATTCTTGCAACGCTCCCATACAAGCCACATTTGTGGAGAATTTGTTATATTTTTGTCGCGTGCATACAATGACCTCTCTTTGTCATAAATTCCTGCAACTGCTTCAGGGTTGCTGTAGGCCTCTTGGTAGCCTCTCGGACCCATTTGCTCCTGGCTCTTTCATCCAGTTTGGGAAAAGAAGGATCCCCCAAAGTGGGGCTTTACCAGTAACAATTGATTCAAAATAGCGTAAATGATTACAATAAAAGTTTATTTATACAAAAATTATAAAGACAAAATGTTAAAAACAAAGTTCATGGGTGCGTATTGGACTCTTCCACAAGGGTAAATTCAGGCCCTACGCGCTTCGGAATCAAGTCCCTTCTTTAGGGGCCAATATCCGTGTGAAGTCGCACTGTATCCAATGT
This sequence comes from Rana kukunoris, assembly GCA_029574335.1. Classification (NCBI taxonomy): domain Eukaryota; kingdom Metazoa; phylum Chordata; class Amphibia; order Anura; family Ranidae; genus Rana; species Rana kukunoris. Next base: position 45,579,451 of record CM056050.1, on the reverse strand, counting down.
AAATATAAATTAGCATATCAAAAAATGTTACAAAAGTTGTTTTTGGTACATAACAGGAAAGACACAAATCTTTACATAGTACATGTATCATACCCGTCACCATGTATGTGAACTTTTAAAAGGACCGGAGGACATCAAAGCGGTAGCATCAAGACTCCTGAGAAAGAAACAGGAGCACACAAACGGGCAAGGGGCCTCCCTCTCTTTCAGGCGAACACTCTAAAGCGTGACAATTATACACTGCCCCTGCATGAGCAAACACAGTATATGCATGTGAATGAATAAATGTTGTAAGAAAAGGGAAAATTACACAAATGTATTCATCATGTACATAGTAAGCAGAGAGATGCCAAAAAAGCACTGCCAGCATAGATATATAGATAATAAAGCAATGTGTTCAAATAAAAAAACCTAAATAGCAGGGCTATAGCTGCATACCTGGAAAGGGAGGATGAAGTACCGAATGTGGCCAGAGGGGTCAGAGGAGAGGTCATTGGAACTCTGTATAAAGTAAATCCATGTATTGTCAGTAAAGGGTAAGTGACACTAACACACCACCTGATGAAAGCAGTTGGCAAATACAAACATTTTTATATGCAAAATGTCATATTTACTGACTTGAGAAGTAACACTTTTTTTTTTTTTTTTTATATTTCTTGTGTCTGCATACATTTCTTTTCTATTATGTTTCACTGCCCAAGAGAGCTGGAGGGTTATCGATGCGTAAAGTTTGTTTACAGCTCTAAAAGTATGCATAGTCTTTCCAAAGTGTGTTTGGAGTTTTTTTGCTTGATGAGTACATATGAATATGATGATTTATTTTTTGTTTTCCTATTAATGGGAACTGAACCAATCTTTCCAAGATTTCTACTTGTCTATAGTTGATTCTGTGTGTTTTTCCAGCTTTATTGGATATTAAAGTACTGATTCTTTTGACTGCATGAATTATATATACAATATACACAGTGTGTACATATACAGTGCCTTGAAAAAGTATTCATACCCCTTTACATTTTCCACGTAAATGTATTTTATTTTGATTTTATGTGGTAGCCCAACACAAAGTGGTACATAATTGTGAAGTAGAAGGAAAATGATAAATGGTTTTCAACATTATTTTACAAATTATTATGTGAAAAGTGTGGCGTGCATTTGTATTCAAATGAGTCATTACTTTGTAGAACCGCCTTTCTCTGCAATTACAGCTGCAAGTCTTCTTGGGGATGTCTCTATCGGCTCTGCACATCTAGAGAGTGACATTTTTGCCCATTCTTTGCAAAATATCTCAAGCTCTGTCAGATTGGATGGAGAGCGTCTGTGAACAGCAATTTTCAAATCTTGCCACAGATTCTCAATTGGATTTAAGTCTGGTCTTTGACTGGGCCATTCTAACACATGAATGTGTATGGTAAGGTGAATCTCCACCCCAGTCTCCAGTCTTTTGCAGACTCTAAGGCCGCGTACACACGATCAAATTTGTCCGCTCAAACTGGCCCGACGGACCAGTTCAGCAGACAAATCCAATCGTGTGTATGGGCTAGCGGACATGTCTGACCGGCGGAAAATTTTAAAACATGCTTTAAAATTTGTCTGCCGGGGACATGTCCGTCGGATATGTCCGCTGGTCAGTACACTCACCAGCGGACATATCCTCCCGCACAAGCGTCGTATGGATGCGACGCATGCGTGGAAGTAGTTTACTTCCTGGTGCGGTGACGTGGCGGCGTTAACGTCACCGCCGCGTCACCGCGCTGTCTGCGGGCGGGGATTTTGATCCGATAGTGTGTACACGCCATCGGACCAAAATCCGGAGGAGACATGTCCGCTGGAAACGGTTCGTCGGACCGTTTCAGCGGACATGTCCCTCTGTGTGTACACGGCCTAACAGGTTGTTTTCTAAGATTCATCTGTTTTTGGCTCCATCCATCTTCCATTAACTCTGACCAGCTTCCCTGTCAATGCTGAAGAAAAGCATTGCCACAACATGATGCTGCCACCATGTTTCATGGTGGGAATGGTGTGTTCAGGGTGCAGTGTTAGTTTTCCACCACACATAGCATTTTGCTTTTAGGCCAAAAAGTTCAATTTTGGTCTCATCTGACTAGATCACCTTCTTCAACATGTATTCTGTGTCTCCCACATGGCATTCCGCACAATGCAAACAGGACTTCTTATGGCTTTCTTTCAACAATGGCTTTCTTTTTGCATATAGGCCAGATTTGTGGAGTGCACGACTATTTGTCCTGTGGACAAATCTCCCACCTGAGCTGTAGATCTCTGCAGCCCCTCTAGAGTTACCATGAGCATCTTGGCTGCTTCTCTGATTAATGCTGTCCTTGCCCGGCCTGTCAGTTTAGGTAGATTAGTGGGGTGCTGGGGAGACTGCTACACACAGAATGCATTAAGATAAAAAAAATTCTGCCTTTACAGTGTATTGATATTCCTGTGGGGTTTAGGAATGTGCTTTGAGCAGGGTTCAGCAGGGTGCTTTGGGCCAGGGTTCAGGAGTGTGCTTTGGGCCAGGTTTCAGGAGTGTGCCTTGGGTCAGGGTTCAGGAGTGTGCTTTGGGCCAGGGTTCAGGAGTGTGCTTTGGGCCAGGGTTCAGTAGTGTGCTTTGGGCCAGGGTTCAGTAGTGTGCTTTGGGCCAGGGTTCAGTAGTGTGCTTTGGGCCAGGGTTCAGGAGTGTGCTTTGGGCCAGGGTTCAGTAGTGTGCTTTGGGCCAGGGTTCAGGAGTGTGCCTTGGGCCAGGGTTCAGGAGTGTGCCTTGGGCCAGGGTTCAGGAGGGTGCTTTGGGCCAGGGTTCAGGAGGGTGCTTTGGGCCAGGGTTCAGGAGTGTGCTTTGGGCCAGGTTTCAGGAGTGTGCCTTGGGCCAGGTTTCAGGAGTGTGCTTTGGGTCAGGTTTCAGGAGTGTGCTTTGGGCCAATTTTCAGGAGTGTGCTTTGGGCCAGGTTTCAGGAGTGTGCTTTGGGCCAGGGTTCAGGAGTGTGCTTTGGGCCAGGTTTCAGGAGTGTGCTTTGGGCCAGGTTTCAGGAGTGTGCTTTGGGCCAGGTTTCAGGAGTGTGCTTTGGGCCAGGTTTCAGGAGTGTGCTTTGGGCCAGGTTTCAGGAGTGTGCTTTGGGCCAGGTTTCAGGAGTGTGCTTTGGGCCAGGTTTCAGGAGTGTGCTTTGGGCCAGGTTTCAGGAGGGTGCTTTGGGCCAGGTTTCAGGAGGGTGCTTTGGGCCAGGGTTCAGGAGGGTGCTTTGGGCCAGGGTTCAGGAGGGTGCTTTGGGCCAGGGTTCAGGAGGGTGCTTTGGGCCAGGGTTCAGGAGGGTGCTTTGGGCCAGGGTTCAGGAGGGCGCTTTGGGCCAGGGTTCAGGAGGGCGCTTTGGGCCAGGTTTCAGGAGGGCGCTTTGGGCCAGGGTTCAGGAGGGCGCTTTGGGCCAGGTTTCAGGAGGGCGCTTTGGGCCAGGTTTCAGGAGGGCGCTTTGGGCCAGGTTTCAGGAGGGCGCTTTGGGCCAGGTTTCAGGAGGGCGCTTTGGGCCAGGTTTCAGGAGGGCGCTTTGGGCCAGGTTTCAGGAGGGCGCTTTGGGCCAGGTTTCAGGAGGGCGCTTTGGGCCAGGTTTCAGGAGGGCGCTTTGGGCCAGGTTTCAGGATGGCGCTTTGGGCCAGGTTTCAGGATGGCGCTTTGGGCCAGGTTTCAGGATGGCGCTTTGGGCCAGGTTTCAGGAGGGCGCTTTGGGCCAGGTTTCAGGAGGGCGCTTTGGGCCAGGTTTCAGGAGTGCGCTTATGGGCCAGGTTTCAGGAGTGCGCTTATGGGCCAGGTTTCAGGAGTGTGCTTATGGGCCAGGTTTCAGGAGTGTGCTTATGGGCCAGGTTTCAGGAGTGTGCTTATGGGCCAGGTTTCAGGAGTGTGCTTATGGGCCAGGTTTCAGGAGTGTGCTTATGGGCCAGGTTTCAGGAGTGTGCTATGTACAAAGTGAAACCCAACCCTCCCAAAAGCTTCCTTGCCTGGTTCTAGTACCTCCCTGTGTAGGCGGCTCTGCCTCACCTTGCAAAGAGATTGTTCTCTCTAAGATTCTGGAGCTGTCAGTGTGTGTAGGAACCTGTTAGTTTCGGGAGCCACTGTGTTTGCAAGTGACAGCGGGCAGCGAGGAGCAGGAGCTGAAGGTCAGGGCTGGAGGTGGTGGAATGGAGTTCCACCATATTCCGGCTGCAAAACTGGGTGCGAGGGCCACTTGAAAAGACCTGGAAGGTCAGATTTGGCACGTGGGCCTTGTGTGCGACATGTCTGCCCAAGACAAAAACAAACAATTTATTATTAGCCTAGAATTGGGCTTTAAAAAGGCCACACACAAATTATGTCATTTTTTTTTTTTTTTACAAACCGTTATTTAGACAGGCATGCATGCGGCAAATCCCAGTTGAGGAATCTCTCCTCCCTTTTGAGTGAGTAAAGATTAAGTTACTTATAGTAACATTATGTTTTAATTACTTATATTTAAAGTAGATTTTTTTAGATCCTAAATTGCAGGAAGAATCAATGAACTACGAAGATATATTCGTCGGCACCCTCACAGTTTATTACAAGCCGTCGGCCACGGTGGATGACAGTACTTGTAGTTCATTCATTCACAGGATCTCTGTAAATTAATGACATGGCTGTTTGGGCGGAGCCCCGCATGACCACGCTGTTTTTTAATTTCAACAGTGGGTGCGGGGAGAGGATCCCCTACCTGTTATCACAGAGAAGGGATTGGGTGGAGAGCAAGCAGGAGCTGGAACATGTTACATGTTACTTGTTACATCCTAAATACAGGTGGCACATGTAACATATTTCAAAGGCAAACTTAGCATTTAAGCATCCGATAACATTTCTTTAGATAGCATAAGAGTCACTTTAACCCCTTAAGGACCGTCGCATGTTCATTTACGTCGGCAGAATGGCACAGACAGGCACATCAACGTATATATACGTTGCTGCCTTGACGTGGGTCGGGGGTCCGATCGGAACCCCCCCCCCCCCGGTACATGCGGCGGTCCGGTTTGCTGAAGGAGCGATCCGGGATGAGGGGGCGGCTGTTCGTCCCCCCCCCCTCCGTATCGCTCCCAGCCAATCCGCACGCTCCCCCGTGTGTCACTTCCTCCTGTGTAGACACAGGAATAGGGAAGTGATGTGATCTCTGCTCTCGGCGTTTTTTTTCAACCACTGCTGAGGAGCGATCACAACACATAGTAACCCCTTGCAATCACCCCCCCTGTCACAGTGTCACTGAATGCAGTGATCATATATGTATGATTACTGTATTTAGTGTCCGTGTGACAGTCAGTTAGTTTTAGGTTCAGGGTAGCCCCCGTACCCCCCCTAATTATAAAGTTTTAGCCCCTTGATCACTGCCCTAGTTAACCCTTTCACTCCCTATTGCCAGCGTCACTAAGCGATCATTTTTCTGATCGCTGTATTAGTGTCGCTGTTCCCGCTAGGTAGCTTTTTTTCTTTTTTTTTATTGCTTTTTTATTTATTTTTTACTAAAGACATATGGCTAAATAAATTTTGGCCTAAATGTTTGACTACAATTTAGTTTATTTGATTTTTCTTATAACAAAAAGTAAAAAATATTGATTTTTTTTCAAAAATGTCGCTCTATTTTTGTATATAGCGCAAAAAATAAAAATTAGCAGAGGCGATCAAATACCACCAAAAGAAAGCTCTATTTGTGGGAAGAAAAGGATGCAAATTTTGTTTGGGAGCCACGTCGCACGACCGCGCAATTGTCAGTTAAAGCGACACAGTGCCGAATCGCAAAAAGGGACCTGGTCCTTTACCTGCATTTTGGTCCGGGTCTTAAGTGGTTAATGAAGAACTGAATTAAATATTGTTTTTATATTGACCTGACTTGCTGCTTTAGTGGTTCTTTCATATGCAATAACTTTTTCTTCTTTGCCAGTATATTAACTCGAAGCAAATATTTCCTATTTCTCACATTAATACAGATATTCTTAAATAATACATGACCCTTTGACTTAATGTAAAGCTTTGTAAGCATAAAAAATCCAAAATCTGTTAAAATTCTGCACATATTCTTTTTTCACATCTCCGTTGTTGAATTTGAAGAGGGTTTTTCTAAATAGATAAAAGGTAACTTTTTATATTTCTACCATGAATAGAACATTATTATGCACAACTTTTTAATTTAGTACTTTTATTTTTGTATGATCTATACACTTTCCATTAAAAAAAAAAGAAAAAAAAATTCTAAACAAGTCCGTTAACATCTAATGTTCTCGCTCTTCACAATTTTCATCCTATTGTGTTCCTTGAATGAATGATAAGACCAGCTCACGCTGTATCATACGATTCAAAGTCAGTTATTTTTTCTCTATGAAGGCTTTTAAAATCTGCAAAATATGGATTCAATTATTTGCCATGGAGGGACATGAAAGGGAGATATACTTTTTTTCTTTTTTTTTTACAAGTTCTGAAATCAGTCTTGTGAAATGACCCCATTCTGTCTTATTCATCTGATTGGCGGCTTAACAAAATATATTGAGTGAACTAATTTCAAAACATGGATATCCTTTCCCGGGTGCAGAATATAAAGCCACCGGCACGAGCCAGCTGATTTCTGCTATTTTTTGTTATAGTCATTTATGTAGATATGCTGTTTGCTGCTTTACAATACAATTTTCATGAATTATAAAAATAAATATGCAAGTCAGGTTATAAAAAAATTGTGATTATCTTTATTCATTATGACAGCAGTTTTGTTGCCCTTAATATCTGTGTGTCATTACTAGAGCAACATCATATTTCTGGAAACAGGCTGCCACGTGACATGGGGACATGCAGGAGCCAATCAGTGTGCATTCTGTTGCTATACAGGCTGGGATTGGGTCCTTTTCAATCACTTTTTTATTTTTTATTAAGTAAATCTATCTCCAGGCTAGGTAAATAAAGTAAGTCAAGGATAATTTTATTCTTGAGAATGTTAAGAAATTGTGCTTCAAAGCTTTAACATGGGAAAGCCAGGCTCATCAAACCACTTGAAGTCTCCATATTTAATGGAAGCTCATTGGCTGGAAGCTTTAAGTTTTCAACTATTAAGATAAACAATAAGTCATTATTAAATCCTGAAAGCCAAATATGCTTTCTGCTTTTTTTTTTAGTTTTGTACAGAGTTAGTGTGAGTTGTAAAAATGCTTTTCAGGATATTTTTCCATTCGTGCCCCACCCCTTTAGGGAGATTTTCCTCCACTGACTGTCCTAGGAAGACAACAGAATGTGAGATAATGCTCTCCAAAGTTGAGGGCGATCCTTCTAAAAAAAGTTGTCATCAGAAAGTGTCCCCAAGATTTTCTTTCTATTCCTGCTCTGGAGAACACTGTAATATTTTGGATCTTCCATCACTTTCTTTTACAGTGATGGTCACTAAATCAAGTTCTGATTGTACTATATGCTGAACATATCCCAAATTGGTTCTAGCTAATCTCATACTTTTGTCACCCAAGTTTCTCATACACAAGGTGAGAGGCTCCAGGATTTATGACTGAGGTGTGGCTAAATAACTGTTTTATAAGATCTTAATAAGTTCTGTTGTCAGTCCTGGAGCTCAGAAGGTTTGTAGAGCTTTGGTTAAATAAAGCCTCCAATCCTAGGGCTACATCTTACCTGGTAGCCAGACCTCTGTCCACCGGCCTTATTTACTGTATATTATTTGAACTCAATGATGCTCAATGCTCTTTCTGTCTCTCTTGCTCTCTCTGCTGTGTAAAATGGCTGACTGGTGACAGAAAACTAAAAAGATACATATGCTGCATGTTTATTTCGAGGAACCCTAAACCTTGAATTCAACTACCTATGCACTCCGTGCAACCTCTTCAACAAATATTTTCCTATCTGATCACCACCCTATTAGTTTTGCCTTCAACCGCCCAACAATCTTAACCACTTCAATCCTTCTCTTCTCTTTTCTGCTACTCACCACCTCTGACAAAATCACATCTCTGTCCTGCCCCAATTTAGCCACTTCTGTCTACAATAGATCCCTGTCCTCCACTCTGGACAAGCTTGTCCCCCTCACTACACACATAATCTGTCTCTGACCCATGCAACCCTGGCATACAGACGACACTAGAAGTCTCAAAAAAACATAGCAACAGTCTTGAGTTTCTGTGGCGTAAGACTAAGCTTCACAAAGACTTAAACCAATATAAATCTGCTCTCCAAAAATGGAATTCTTGCCCCACATTGCCAAACAGACCGATTTTAGCACTCTCATTAACACCTTCTCATCCAATGTTTGTCAACTCTTATCTACCTTTAACTCTCTACTCTATAAATCCTCCACTGCCTTCACCTACTAACTCTTTAGCTGCTGAAGAGATCGCCAATCAATTAAAACTACAACCACCTCATTAAGAATAACATTCTTGAGCCTCTTCAGTCTGGATTTTGCCCTCAACACGCCACAGAAAGTGCTCTTCTAAAACTAACAGCAAAAACCAATGGACACTCTTTTGTACTCCTACATCTGGATTTTTCGGCTGCCTTTGATACGATTTGACCAACCCCTCCTCCTCCTAAAAAAACTCTACTCCTTTGGTCTCTGTGACTGCGCTCCTTGCGCAGTCAAGAATAGAACCCCCAAGGTTCTATTGTTGAACCTCTCCTATTTTTTCAATCTACACCTCCTCCTTCGATCAACTGATGCCTCCCATTGTTTTTTAATATTTCTATGTTGGTGACACCCAAATCTATCTCTCTACCCCTCAACTCACTCCATCATTCTCCCCACGCATTACTAATTTACTAACAGACATATCAGTCTGGATGTCATGCCACTTCCTCAAACTCAACCTGTCCATAACCAAGCTAATAATATTTCCTCCCCCATGTGCCCCTTCCACTTCTCTGTCAAGAGTAATGGCACAAACATCAACCCATCCCTGCATGCCAGGGTTCTAGGTGTAATCCTGGACTCTGAACTCTCCTTTTTACCCCACATCCAATCACTTTAAAGCTTGGTGCAGCAACCTCTGCAACATCTGTAAAATATGCCCCTTTCTAACCAATGATGTCACAAAGCTCCTAATTTACTGGTTATCTCTCACCTCAACTACTGCCACTCCCTTCTCATTGGCTTACCTTTACATAGGCTGTCCCCCTTTAGTTCATCACGACTGCTGCTGCCAGACTCGTACACCTTACAAATTGCTTGGCGTCTGCTACCCCTCTCTGCCAATCCCTCCACTGTCTGCCACTGAATGAATGAAAACTTATATAGCGCAGCACATGCAAACTTAATCGCCTCTGGGCCACTTGCCCAACAAATAAAATTCAAGATGCTAACAATAACTTGCAAAGCCATCCACAGCTCTGCCCCAGCTACATAACTACCCTAGTCTCAAAATACCAACCAAATTGTTCTCTTCTTATTCCCAAGACCTCCTGCTCTTTAGCTCCCTTATCACCTCCTCCAGGACTTCTGCTGAGCCACTCCCAGCCTTTGGAATTCCCCGCCCCAATCTCTGATTCTTCCTGTATTGAATTGTATCATAACTGTACTGTTTGCCTTAATGTTGTAAAGCGATGCACAAACTTGCTATATAAATCTTGTATTATAATACTAATAATAATAACCCATCAGGGGGGCACCTGTTTAGTCAGAACCTGAGTTTCGTTAAGTGGTTCAGATAATCAGATTTTTTGTGTATTTTATGCTGTGGACTCTGCAGGAGGTTATCTTTAATGAAAACTCAATATCAGAAAGATTAGTAGACACAGGAATACAGGCAGCTTTGAACTTTTGCTGTAAACTCATGCTTAGCTCCACCTTCCTTTTTTGCCCCCAATGTTCCCTATTAGTCCTTTCATGTTTAAAGGTGGCTCGATAGTCCAGTAAGGAGTTGTAGGGAGGGTGGGGATAAGCGCTATATGTGCATATAACTCTAACTTTCTGCATCACTGGATCTACTGATCCTTTTCACATTTTTTATATTAAATGTAACTTTTTTGCACTTGCAAAAAAATCAATCAATAAATACTACTGCTAGCAGTTAAAGTACAGCCACCCAGTGATGCCTAAACACCTGTAGAAGCTTATATAAAGCATGAAAACAGTGCTAGCAGCCTATATCAAACAATATACATCCTAGTGAACGGTGCCTTAGGCCCTGTACACACGATCAGACATGTCTGATGAGACTTGTCTGACGGACCGTTTTCATCAGACAACTCTGAACTTGTCTGATGTGCGTACACACCATCAGACCAAAATCCGATCAGACCAGAACGCGGTGACGTAGAACACAACGACGTTATGAAAAAACTAAGTTCAATGCTTCCATGCATGCGTCGACTTGATTCTGAGCATGCGCGGGTTTTTGGTCCGATGCTTTTGTGTACTAACCATTGAACCTGTCCGACAGGCAGGTTCCATCAGACAGGTTTTAAAGCATGTTTTAAAACTTTGGTCTGACGGCCAACGGTCTGATGGGCCGTACACACCATCGAACTGGTCCGATGAAACTGGTCTGCAGACCAGTTTTATCAGACATGTCTGATCGTGTGTACAGGGCCTCATACATCAATATGTTTGTGATATATAAAAAACAACATAATATGCACAAAATCTGTAAAGTGCTTGGTGCTTCTCTAAAAAGTGCAATGGTGCTCCAAAACTTTGAAAAAGTGAGGCAACTCCCCCGAAATCTTATGTCCTCAGCTTCACAGTCTAGGATCAAAAAAGCAGTGATCTAATGACTTGTAGATATGCAGGATGATTTCTCAAACTCTTTCAAGAGGATATTTAATGACAGGAAGGATATACCACACATACCATAGATGGGGGGAAAAAAAGAAAGAATTCATAGTGAAACACTGATTAAAATGAGTTCTCAAGTGCATTATAAGCGCAACTTACAGGATATTTGGCAAAAACAAGCATCAGTAAAAAATAGGGTTGTCCCGATACCACTTTTTAAGACCGAGTACAAGTACCAATACTTTTTTCCATGTACTCGCCGATACTGATTACGGATACTTTTTTTAATGTCATGTGACAGTTTGACTGATGGGCACTGAAAGATGGCACAGACTGATGGGCACTGATAGGCGGCATTTATGGGCACTGATAGGTAGCACTGACAGGTGGCTGACACTGATGAGTGGCACTGATAGGTGGCAATGATGGATGGCACTGATAGTTGGCACTTATGGACACTGGCTGGTGACCTGACACCATCCACCTAAACTGACAGACTGGGCAAGGAGAGCATTAATTAGAGAAGCAGCCAACTCTGGAGGAGCTGCAGAGATCCCCAGCTCAGATGGGAGAATCTGTCCACAGGACAAATATTTTTCGTGCACTCCACAAATCTGGGCTTTATGGAAGAGTGAGTGAGTGAAAAACTTATATAGCGCTGCACATGCGAACTGAATCGCCTCTGGGCGCTCATTTGTCCATTTCTCCTTTGGACTTTAAAAGAGATAGGTTTTGATCTTTCTCCTAAAGGCCAAGTGGTTCTCCTCCAACCGAATGGAGGCTGGTAAAGCGTTCCAAAGTCTAGGGCCTTGGACAGCAAATCTTCTTTCTCCTTTGGACTTGTATCTGGTTTTGGGAATTTGGAGTAGGTTTTGGTTGGCGGATTGCAGAACGCGATTGCGGTTGTGAGCTTTTAGTTTTCCGCATAGATATTGGGGGGCATTTCCCAGAATACACTTATGCGTCAGACAGAGTGCTTTGAAAGTGATTCTGTCTTTTACTGGCAACCAGTGAAGGCTTCTCAGTGAAGGTGAGTTTGATTCCCATGGTTTTTTTTCCAGTCACAAGTCGCACGGCCGCATTCTGAACGACCTGCAGGCGAGTGATTTGGTACTTTGGGAGTCCAACATAGAGGGCATTTGCATAGTCAAGTCTGGAGTTAACAATTGTTCCCACCATGATTGCTATATCTTCTTTTGGGATAAAGGGAATAAGTCTGCATAGTAGGCGCAGCAGATAATGTGATCCGCTGACTACTGACCCTATTTGTGCATCTATTGTTATGTAGGTGTCGAAGATGACTCTGAGACTTTTGACTTTGGTGCTAGGGGCGATGATTTGCCCAGAATGGGCGGGGGTGTCCAGGTTGTTGCAAGTTGATTCTTTCGATTGGCGTGAAACAGGAGAAGTTCTGTTTTCGAACCGTTGAGTTTAGGATAACTCTTTGTCATCCAGTTTTCTATCAGAGAGGCATTTCTCTAGACTGAGATGATGATCCTTTTTGTTGCAGATGCGAAAGTACAATTGTGTGTCATCTGCATAAGAATGGTAAAGCAGCTTTCGGATGATGATTTCAAAAAGAGGGCGGAGATAGATATTGAACAGTACCGGCGACAGAGGGGATCCTTGAGGGACCCGCATGACACCATGCGTTTTTTCAGAAGTGTACCGTACCAATTTCACTATTTGTGATCGGTTTTCCAGAGAGGAGGAGAACCAGGATAAGATTGGCAAGAAGAAAGTCATTGTTAAAAGAAAGCCATAAGAAGTCTTGTTTGCAGTTTGCGAGAAGCCATGTTGGGGACACAGAAGAAGGTGCTCTGGTCAGATGAGACCAAAATTTAACTTTTTGACCTAAAAGCAAAACGCTACGGCAGAAAACTAACACTGCACATCAACCTGAACACACCATCCCCATGTTAAACATGGTGGTGTCAGAATCAAGTTGTGGGTATGCTATTCTTCAGCAGGAACAAGAAAGCTGGTCAGAGTTGATGGAATGATGGATGGAGCCAAATACAGGGCAGTCATAGAAGAAAACCTGTTAGAGTCTACAAAAGATTTGAGAATGGGGCGGAGGTTCACCTTTCAGCAGGACAACGACCCTAAACAACGAGAGCTACAATGTAATGGTTTAGATCAGGGGTCTCCAAACTGCGGCCCTTTGCTTGCTTTTATCCGGCCCTCAGGGCTTTATTCCTCCCACTGATATGAGGCACTATTCTTCCCACTAACTACACCAAGGGGGCACTTTTTCTTCCACTGATACCAATGATGAGATACAATTACTCCTACTAATAGGGGCACTACTCTTTATCCTACTGATCGCAAACTATGAGGCCATATTTATTCTCACCAGTGCTGGGCTTTTTCTGCCCCCGCTGGCCACAATCCAGCCCTCCTAAAGGCTGAAGAACAATAAACTGGCCCTTTGTTTGAAAAGTTTGGAGACCCCTGGTTTAGATCAAAGCATATTCATGTTTAAGTCCAGACCTAAATCCAATTGAGAATATGTGGCAAGACTTAAAAATTGCTGATCACACACGCTCTCCATCCAATCTGATGGAGCTTGAGCTATTTTGCAAAGAATAATGGGCAAAAATGTCACTCTCTAGATGTGCAGAGCTGGTACAGACATCCCCAAAAACACTTGCAGCTGTAATTGCAGTGAAAGGCGGTTCTACAAAGTATTGACTCAGGGGGGCTGAATACAAATGCACGCCACACTTTTCACAATTTATCATTTTTCTTCTACTTTGTGTTTGTCTATCACATAAAATCGCAATAAAATACATTTACCGTTCATATTCGAGTATAAGCGACCCGAGTATAAGCCGAGGTCCCTAATTTTACCACAAAAAAACTGGGAAAACTTATTGACTCAAGTGTAAGCCGAGGGTAAAATACAGCAGCTACTGTAAGCAGAAAAGAGGGTCAACAATGCCCATTTGCACACGTCGCTGTGCCCATCCTCCCTGTGCCCGTCATCACTGTACCTGAAATTGAGAGTCTGCGGGAGTCCATTCATTGTTTAAAACTCGCAGTCTCCTCCTGGTCCCTTCCGTGATGGGCGTTTCTCAGCTGACACAGTTCCGCCTATCACGAACGTTCTCTCATCCTCGGACTCCCAGCAGACACTGTGTTCAGTGTTCGGCCAATCACGGACGTCCTTTTGTGCAAGGATGAAAAGGCGTCCGTGATTGGCGGAAAACTGAACACACTTGGCTAGATTCATGTAGAGCAGCGTAATTTTGTGCAGGCGTAGCGTATCTCAGATACGCCACGCCGCCGTAAATTAGAGAGGCAAGTGCTGTATTCACAAAGCTAAGTTACGGCGGCGTAGCGTAAATGGGCCGGCGTAAGCCTGCCGAATTCAAATGTGTTTGATGTGGGTGTGTTTTATTTAAATTAAGTGTGACCCCACGTAAATGACGTTTTTTACTAACGGCGCATGCGCCGTCCGTAGACGTATCTCAGTGCGCATGCTCCAAATTACGCCGCTAAGACTCATTGGTTTCAACGTAAACGTAATTTACGTCCAGCCCCATTCACGGATGAGTTACGCAAACGATGTAAAACGTGAAAAATTTTACGTGGTCCCGACGTTCATACTTAACATTGGCTGCGCCATCTTATTGGTGCTTTATCTTTACGCCTGAAAACGCCTTACGTAAACGGCGTATCTTTACTGCTACACCCGGGCGTACGTTCGTGAATAGGCGTATCTCGCTGATTTACATATTCTAGGCATAAATCAGCGTACACGCCCCTAGTGGCCAGCGTAAATAGGCAGCTAAGATACGACGGTGTAGGAGACTTATGCCGGTCGTATCTTGGCAACATTTAAGCGTATCTCACGTTGAGAATACGCTTTTAGATAAGACGGCGCAGATTCTGAGTTACAACGGCATATCTACTGATATGCCGTCGTAACTCTTTATGAATCTGGCCCACTGTCTGCTGGGATGGGTGAGAATGAGAGAACGTTCGTGATAGGCATTTCTCAGCAGAGTTTCGCCTATCGCGGAAGGGACAAGAGGAGACCGCAAGTTTTAAACGATGGACGCCCACAGCCTCAAAATAATTCAGGAACACTGACTCGAGTATAAGCCGAGGGGGGCATTTTCAGCCCAAAAATAAGTGCTGAAAATCTCGGTTTATACTCGAGTATGTACGGTAAGTTTTTTGGTTGTAACTTGACAAATTCTGGAGTATGTCAAGGGGTATGAATACTTTTTCAAGGCACTGTTCATCATTTTTCAAGTTTTGTCTGTTTAACACCTTCCTTACCGAGTCAATGTAAAATGACATCATTGGGAACCCTCCCTCCCTCCGGGTGAACGTCATATGATGTCCTGAGCTTCTCGGGCGGCTAGGGGGCGTGCGCGCCCGCCGTATCACTCGTGACCCGTTGCGCGTGCACTGGCGGCCGCGATGTCTGCCTGGCATCCGCGATTGCCAGCGGCAGGGACATGGATCTGTGTGTGTAAACCCACAGATCTATGTCCTGTCAGAGGAGAGGAGACCGATGTGTCTTCCCAGTACAAAGGAACACAGATCGGTCTCCTCCCCTTGTGAGTCCCCTCCCCCCTACAGTTAGAATCAGTTAGCGGCGTAAGTCTAAATTTGCGCATGCGTTTCGATGCCCTGCATCCCCAAAACGAGATGCGCAAGAAATCTACTTTTTTTTGTCCAGCGTAATTTCGATAGACAGGCGCATCCGTCCGCGCAAAACTGCTCTAGACGGACCATTGATTTGCTATTCAAATATGCTAATGAGGGAGTTACGGGGTTCCACAAAAGAACGTTGTTGCAGCGCAGGCTACGCGCTGTGCGCAACAGCTGCACGGCCTGTCTAAAATTAGACCCTATAAAAGGTGGTATAAAATTAGACAATTCGTCTACATGTCAGAGAAAGCAACACTGTTAGTGAGGAGCTGAGAAGTCACACTTGCTGCCCAACAAACTGTATGCTAACATGCCAGTGGCATCCATGCTCATAGCTATACTACTGACTTTAGATGAGCAAAGAAGGAGGAGGGCACAGAGGAGGGCACGGGAGAGGGGTTTTTTTGCCAAAAATTTTTTCTTTGCTTTTATAAACATTTTTCCAAAAAAAAAATACATACATATATACATCAATACATAACATACATACAAATTACAAACACGGTCTAACTATCTTTCAATAGCCCTTTAAAACCTTGATGGATATAATAATCTAATCTGATACAAGCCCCTCACTCTTCACTTGATATATCACACACGCATAGACATCTTTGGCATGAGTGATTCTGAGGTGTCTCGCATCTTCAGATTCACCCCTCATGCCATCATGGAATTAACCACAACCCTGCAGGAGCCCAACACCAGCCCAACACATGACACCACCCATGACAGCTACATATACATTCCTGGCCCCATCCCCACAGATTTCGAACAGAACATGAACATGTATGGGGACGGCTGGTTGGTAAGTGACATGGGTGGCAGGCATGACTGTCCCCCCCCCCCCCCATGATGCTGAAATCACAAGGAGCACATGCACTACTAACATCCTCCTGTCTTATCCCTTCAGGGTGGCTCTGCATATGCACTGGGACCCCATCTTATGACTCCTATACGGAACCCCCCATGGTACCCTGTTATATTCCCCAAACTTTGTATGCCAGATCATTGATGCATGTTGCATGCTGCACAACTTCGCAGTAAGAAAGGACCTGCAGGAGCCAGCTCACATTAGGCATCTTTGCACGTTAAACACACACATTAATCATGGCACAATGAGAATGCATGCATGCACACCACTGTGGTCCCTAGCACAGACGAATCACATCCTCCTCACATTGGATTGGCACCAGCCCACCATGCAGGACTTGTGAGCAGCAACACCATGCCACGGCTCCAATTATGTCACTGTACATTCATACACCATTCACACGGACCTGGGGATCACTTCTCCACCACAAATGAGGGTGACACCGCTTTTCCGGCAGGAATGTCACCCCCACATTCCAAAATCATTCACAAACAGAACCCAAAAAAAATTAAAAATTGACCAGCAAAAATAAAAAATGCCCAGCAAAAATCTAATTTAAAAAAAATAACAACAAAGAAAACACATAAAAGACAAAAATCACTCTGCAAAACAGTCCCCAAATATCTCCGACACGTCACAAACAAACAAACAAACGCTAATAAACAACAGAACAAAAGCACCTTGCTGTATAGGAAGGGATACAAAGGGATGTAATTTTGCAAAGGAAGTGCGTTTGTGTCTGTCTATTTATGCTGTCTGCGTAATTCACTAAGTTGCCCGGGTCCACTTCCAATTTCACTGATTTGCGCCGTTCCCGAGTTGTGAGCATGCGCACAGAGGTGCTGACCATGGTCTGCTTCATGTGCGCATGCGAAAGCCGGCCGGCCCTTCATTTGCATGGGGTCACGGCTCATTTCAATGTAACACGCCCACGTCCTTCCCAATTTGAATTACTCCGCCTTACGCCTCTGAAATTACGTTGCACAGGCGCTATTTTCTGCGCGAAACAATCGAGAATACGTTGATTGCGCCGCTACATTGAGGCAGTCTAACGTAAAGGAGGTGCGCTACGCCAGTCAAAAAATGCGCCGATGTACGTAAATCTAGCCCTATAACTTTTGGGCAAACCAATCAATAAATGCTTATTGCGATTTTTTTTACCAAAAATATGTAGAAGAGTACGTATCGGTCTAAACTGAGGATTTTTTTTTTTTTTTTTAAATTGCAATATTTATTAAATCAAAAAGTAAAAAATTTGTTTTTTTTAAAAAAATGTTCGCTCTTCTTTTGTTTATAGCGCAAAAAATAAAAACTGCAGCGATGATCAAATACCACCAAAGGAAAGCTCTATTTGTGGGGGGAAAAAACATAAAGATTTCATTTGGGTACAGTGTTGCATGACCACGCAATTGTCATTCAAAGTGCAACAGCGCTGAAAACTAAAAATTGGTCTAGGCAGGAAGGGGGTAAAAATGCCCTGTATTGAAGCGGTTAAAGAATGCTGCAAGTACAGTACAAATTCCTATCTGCCAGAAAAAACACTAATTATGATATTTATTGCATAGCTACATTGGTCCAGCTTGGTTCAATGTACATGCATATTTTATACCAGTGCTGAGCTGCTTCCCTCCACATACTAACCACATAGGGTCTTAATTCAAGCACTGCTGCAGTTCACAGAACATCTTGTAATATTTTTTTTTTAAGAATACAAGGCATTCTCTGGATGAGGTGGGGAGGTGATGTCACAATCTTTATGAAAGAAAATATAGGACGTTTTGTGAATGCCAAGTTGGCAACCCTGTGTGGTTAATATGCCAAAGGGAATCCTCTAGACACAAGACTTGGAAGATCGCCGCTCACATTGTAGTAGCACTACTACAGTTATTGTCAGGTTTTACAGGGCTATGCATAGTGTAACTATGCAATAAAATCATACGTAGTTCAGTCTAATGGCACTACTGCACTGAAGTCCCAAGCTGTTGTCAGCCCTGCCTGAGTTGTTGTTCTCTGCTGGACTGCAGAATGCTGCTCCCTACAGGAATGTGCAGTCAGGGGAGGCAAGTGAGGCAAGGCTTACCTGCCATTAACATCATTTTTTTTGTTAAATCGAGCTTCGAGAGTCATAGCTCGTCGACCTGAGGTCACAGAGACCCCAAATTTGGGGGGTAGGTAGCTTAAGTCCTACCCCACCACTGGTTGAAAATGGGGCTCCTATGGTTCCGGAGATACAGGACTCCTTGTGCAGCATGTCAGAAGCTACATACAGAGCGGCCAGTTTAAATACAAGCTGGCACACTCTGCAGCAGACTGAGAGGATGAGCTCACAGTGCCTCTCCTTACTACTTGTCAGAGGCACTGAGCTCAATGGACTGCTTGGAGTCTCGGACCAATGGTAAAGTACCATTAGCCCCAGCTGTTCAATACAAATGTTACAAAAGTTATAACTTCAAACTTCAGTAATTTGTCCGTTAAGCCACCTGCTTGAGTACAGTTTTAAGTAAGTGGTAAATTATCCTAAAAAAATATATATAATTATTATTTGTATATTACTTATAGTAATTAACCCCTCGCCACCCAGGCCTATTTTGACACTTCTTTCTTACTTGTAATAATCCATATTTTTTTTGCAAGAAAATTACACAGAACCCTCAAACATTATATATAATGTTTTAGCAGACACACTCGGAAATAAAATGGTGGTCGTTGCAACTTTTTATGTTACACAGTATTTGCGCAGCATTTTTCAGATGGGTTTTTTTAAAACCTGTTTCATGAATATGAAAAAAAAAAAACACGAAGGATAACCAGATTTTTTTATTTATATAATGTGAAAGCTGATGTTATGCCAAATAAATGGATAACGAACATGTCGCGCTTTAAAATTGCACGCACTCGTGGAGTGGCGCCTAACTTTAGTACTTAAAAATCTCTATAGGCGACATTTTAACGTTTTTTACAGGTTAAATGTTTAGGGTTACAGAGGAGGTCTAGTGCTAGAATTATTGCTCTCGCTCTAGCATTCGCAGCGTATGTATGCTGTGTGTATCTGGCTCTGATACTAGCCAGTGCCTCACCGTGCATCCCTGCCTCCCTATATTCATTTTCATAAGGTGTTCTGTAGTCCAAGGGGCGAACTGGACATGGCTGATAAGACTGCATCTGCCAGACCAGTGATTGGATGTTTGAGGTGAGCTCTTTGAATGATGCAGTGGCCAATGTTTTGCCTAAATGAGAGCCTGTGAGAATACTTGCCTATATGGGTTTGTTTTGTCTTACAAAGTCAAACATGAATGTGATGTAAATATACATGAATTAGAGGTCGACCGATATGGGTTTTTCTATGGCCGATGCCGATATTTAGAAATCGGGGCGGCCGATGGCCGATATACAATGCCGATTTTTTGCGGCCGATATTTTGGGCCGATTTTTTTATTTTTTTTCCCCATTTCGTAAAATTTAACAGTTTAGTTAAATAATGAAGAAGGGATACAGAAAATTGCATGAATTAACTATTTATTTATAGAGGGATGGGTGGTGCTGCGTTGTGGAGAGGGATGGGTGGTGCTGCATTGTGGAGAGGGATGGGTGGTGCTGCGTTGTGGAGAGGGATGGGTGGTGCTGCGTTGTGGAGAGGGATGGGTGGTGCTGCATTGTGGAGAGGGATGGGTGGTGCTGCGTTGTGGAGAGGGATGGGTGGTGCTAGGCGTGGGTGGTGCTGCATTGTAGAGAGGGATGGGTGGTGCTAGGCGTGGGTGGTGCTGCGTTGTGGAGAGGGATGGGTGGTGCTGCGTTGTGGAGAGGGATGGGTGGTGCTAGGCGTGGGTGGTGCTGCGTTGTGGAGAGGGATGGGTGGTGCTAGGCGTAGGTGGTGCTGCGTTGTGGAGAGGGATGGGTGGTGCTAGGCGTGGGTGGTGCTGCGTTGTGGAGAGGGATGGGTGGTGCTGCGTTGTGGCAACGCAGATAATTGATTTGCAGTGCATTGTGAAAATGGAAGAGGATGAGTTACATTGTGAAGAGGATCTCCACAATGTAACTCTGATATACACCCAGAGTCATCCCCTCATCCATTTTCTCAATGCCAGCCTCAGCCAGGTTTCACTTTAAAAATACATTAATAAATAAATTCTGCAGGGGGGGCACAATAGCACACAATTTTAGGCAACTTACCCTCCAAACATGCTGGTATGCTAATCTGCATGCACTTGATGGGCTAGGTGTATGTGGATGAGATGACCAGCCAAGAGATGGTGGGGTAAGACAGAGACAGAGAGGGAGGGGGTGGGGTGGGTTGAGACAGGGAGGGGGTGGGGGTGAGACAGAGAGGGAGGGGGGTGGGAGTGAGACAGAGAGGGAGGGGGGTGGGGTAAGACAGAGATGGAGGGGGTGACACAGAGAGGGAGGGGGTGGAGGGTGAGACAGAAGGGGGGTGACAGAGAGGGAGGGGGTGAGACAGAAGGGGGAGTGACAGAGAGGGAGAGGGTGGGGGTGTGACAGAGATGGGTGAGACCCCCCCCCCCTCACTTTTCCCCAGCTCTTTACCCCTCAGCTGTTTCCTGCACATGCATTGCACACAGTCGGCCGGCGCTGCCATTCTCACTGGTGGAACAGACAGAGGGAATGAATGGCATGTGCTGTGTGTGTGTGTGCACGGACCAAGTACCTTGAGGTAGGCTCCTCCTCGCCGGTCTCTTCCCTTATCCTGGGCGGTCAGCCTCCTCCTGGTTCCTCGAGTCCTTCCTACTGCAGCTGCTCACTGTTCATTTTCCCGCCCTGCGCTTCTCTCTGCCTATGGATCACTATGTCACGTCAGCCGGAAGTGACAACGTCTTTCAGTGCCGCGATGCAGGAGCACGGTGGGCACACTCGCAACGCTCCGCTGCAGCTCTGCAAGTGTGTAGCGGCGGCCCCGGTGGCACCCCTCTGGCTGGTGCGGCTCGCTCCCCCATAGAAACACCTCTGGCACTGGTGACTGGTCAGTACATTACTGCAGGGCAGGCGGCCATGCGGGGCCGGATATTGTAGCCGCGAATCGGCCGATTTTTTCACAATAATCGGCCGATGCCTATTTCACAAAAACGGCCAAATATCGGCCGACCGATATATCGGTCGACATCTAACATGAATAGTTGAATCTGATATGATTTAAGCTAACAAAATCCTTTTCTTTATTATAAAACACAAATGTTAGCTATATATACAGTTTAGTACCGTAATCAACAGCATGTGTACATTTATATTAAAGCTTTAAATATAGTAATGCTTTTGTCTAACACTAGAGGGTGCTGAAGGACACTGTGCTTCACACATCCAACTTTTCTGCGTTTTACATAAAAAAGAAAACTTGGACGCAGGATCATTTAAGTGCATCAAGCCGGTATAATGTGCTGAACGAACAAAGAACAAAGCCAGAGCAACTTATCAGGTATGACTTTTCATCACTTTAGAGTGGACAGCACAACAACAGTTTTATTAGTTGCTTTGGATTACTGCACAAAACAAATCAAATTTCTTCATCAATTTAGGCCAATATGTATTCTGCTACATATTTTTTGTAAAAATTAATCCCAATAAGCGTAAATTTATTGGTTTGCGCAAAAGTTAAAGCGTCTACAAACTATTGGATATTTGTATTTCTTTTTTTACTAGTAATGGCAGCGGTCAGCGACTTATAGAGGGACTGCAAAATTGTGGTGGACAAATCTGACACCTAGCTGACACTTTTGGTGACCAGTGACACAAATACAGTGACCATTGCTAAAAATATGCACTAATGACACTGTCAATCTCAATGTACTAATGGCACTGTCTGGGAAGGGGTTAACATCAGGCACGATTTAAAGGGTTAAATTTGTGCCTAGCTAAAGTTTCAATGTAGTGGGGAAGGTGCTTTATTAGTGGAAGGCATGGGTTGGTGTTCCTAC
The DNA here is from genome assembly GCA_029574335.1 of Rana kukunoris. Classification (NCBI taxonomy): domain Eukaryota; kingdom Metazoa; phylum Chordata; class Amphibia; order Anura; family Ranidae; genus Rana; species Rana kukunoris. The sequence goes on along the minus strand of CM056050.1, from coordinate 45,557,249 downwards.
TTTACAGAAACATGGGATCCATGCCTTCTGTACTGACAGAACGGCAATCTGCCTCGTTTACATAGGCAGACTGCCGTTCTGCCTTTTTACAGAATTATCACAGTGGCAGAGAGCTGCCAGCAGCACACACTCGCGCCCGACATCTGGTAAATCTGCTTTGGAGCGGTTGGAAAGTGGATAATAACCAAAAATAGTTTTTACCCTGGTGGAACTAAGGTGACTTTTAACTCCACATGAGTGCAACTTTTATCCTGCAGAGTAGAGGAGTTGATCAGGGATAGATTGGGCAAAGCTATGGTCCCTTCCAAGCACTTTCTGTCATGGTGGCAATCCATGCGTTGATACAGTTTTCGATTAAATTTCTTTCTGATTTGACCTCTCCTGATAGAAATAATCCATCTATAGTGGAGACCTATTGGAATGATATGGAGCAAGTGGATTTTGACCGTTAGTTAACGATCAAAATACTATAGCCAAAATACGGCTTCAACGCTGTGATCCAGTTGTGGGAGGGCCTCATATGATGTCCTCTGAGAACTGCGCCTGCTGTTGCACGCACCCAGCACGCTCTGTGATCTATGTGTTTTTCGTACACAGCTGATTACAGATCTGGGTAAAGAAACAATCACAGGGACTTTTTACCACGTGATTAGCTGTCTCAAATCACAGCTGATCACAATGTAAACACACTTGCTGGTTATCAGGCATTCCTTTCACAGAGTGAGGAGGGAGCCGGTAACCGGCTAGTATGAAAGGGGACATCTGCACTGATTATCAGTGCAGCCTCAACAGTGCCCATCAGTGCCGCCTGATCAGTAGTGCCCATGAGTGCCGCCTCATCATTGCCCATGAGTGCCGCCTCATCATTGCCCATGAGTGCCGCCTCATCATTGCCCATGTGTGCCGCCTCATCATTGCCCATGAGTGCAGCCTCATCAGCGCCCATGAGTGCAGCCTCATCAGTGCCCATCAAGCAAGTGGGTTAAAGAGGTTGTAAAGCTAAACGTTCTTTCACCCTAATGCATCCTATGCATTAAGGTGAAAAAACATCTGACAGTACCGCCCCCCCCCCGAACCCCCGTTTTACTTACCTGACCCCTCGAAAGTCCCGTGCGCGTCCACATGATCCTCTTCGGTTCCCAGCTTGGCCGTTGATTGGCTACGCTAGATAGATTGATAGCAGCGCAGCCATTGGCGGGCACTGCTGTCAATCACATCGGATGATGCAGCGCGCCTGGAGGCGTGGCCGAGTGATACAGTCAGCGGCTATGCCCGCCGCTGTATCACGGGAGCATGCTCGCAAAAGCTTTCCACCATGCGAGCTCGCATGAAGGTGGAAAGCTTTTGCGAGGAGGAGCCGAGACAGCCGCCGAAGGACCCCAGATGTCAGGATTCGGGGACACTCTGTTCAAAACGAGCTGCAAAGTGGAGGTAAGTATAACATGTTTGTTATTTAAAAAAAAAAAAAAAGTTTGCCTTTAGTGTTCCTTTAAGATAGGATCATAACTCATATTCATAAGGTTTTGATGGCATCCCTGTTTGGAAAACAATTGATAATTTTCCGCCCTGTCCGATCGGCATAATTTGACCAAAATCCGATCTAAATTGAGCTTAAACTGATAGGGAAGTTTTGTCTATTCAATTGCTTGCAGATTCAATCAATTTTATTGAATCACACATCAATTTGGGGGGGGGGGTGTGTGCCCACCCATACACAGGTAAGTATAAGCTTCTGCTGAATCTGCCATTAAGTGAACCTGTTGCTTTGGCCTAGTTGAGCAAAACACGGGTTCATTTTAAATCTCATATTTCCTCTTCACAGCACTGGCTGCAGTCAGAGCTTAAGCAGAGTGTGTGTTGCGCTGTGAGCGGTCCCAGAGTGCTGAGCACATGCAGCCCATAGATAAGTACCTGTATTGTTCTAACACAGATGTTGCTTGCGATAGAGCTAGTTCTTCCACATCCCAGACTTTGTCTAATCTCACTGCTACATGAATTTATTGTATTTTGTCTCCGTGAATATTTAATGTTATGTTTATTTCTTTTTGAGGCTGTAATAAAGAACACACATTTTTCTGGGGTATTCTCAAAATTTAATGGATAGTGTAAAAATACCTTGTTTGTATGCGGCAGTAAAATATTAAATGGCATCCATTGATTTTGAACTGTGTACAAGACATTGTTATATCTTAAAATAAAATTAAAGTCATATATATTGGGTTTTTTTTTTCTTTTTTTTTCGTTGATTCGTAAATTCGTAAAATTAGAAAATCTGAAAATTAGAAAGAAAATCCCAAATTGCAAAAGAATAACTAATAATAACTAACTATTAAATTATAGGTATTGGAATTTTCTTTCAAATTTGTCTGTTAGTGAACGTAACGAATACGAATTTATCCGAAGTTACGAATCCTCTGAAATAACATATGCCACATTTAAACAAATGAAACAAAATAATGATAAAATGTTTTTATTATTATTATTGTTATTTATTGTTATACATTTTGTTACGTTCCATTTGTTTAGCTATGGCATTCGTTTATTTGGATTATTTGTAACGTTTGATGAATTCATATTCGTTGCGTTCACTGACAGCCAAATTTAAAAGGAAATTCCAATACTTATAGTTTGTATTATTACATTATTTTATTTTTTTCACAAGAAAATTATTACATTATTTTTAGTTGGTTATTTCGGATTTTCAAATTTTCGGAGGGTTTTGAATTTCGAATTTAAGCATATTTGGGAAAAATGCGTCAAACTGATTTTCGTTAATTGGGATATTTTCAAATTAACAAATTTGTCAAAATTAGTTAAACAACTAATTCAGAACGAAAGGAATTGCACATGTATATTGGGATTACCTAATAGTCTGAATATTCTATTTTCAATTCATAAATGTACAGACTTATCCATGAAATGTTTTTATTTGCCTACCGTTGTTATAAAGACCTACTCCGGGAAAACTGTAACATAACTAATTGGCCTCCCTCTGATTCCCTCCTAAAATATATATATATATTTTTTTTTTTTTATTAAATAAAGTTTATTGAAACAACTTCAACACATTCCAGAACATTGGTATCACCAGTAACATATACAATATATCCAATTACATACAGCATAAAATTATACATGAGACAATATCAAATCAAATCCGATCCTGGATTAGGAAAGCTGAAATGCTTCCCCAACATTACACCTTCATAACATTGCACATACCTTTTTAGTTGCTCGTACTGTCTGTGAGAGTCTTGCACAGAAGACATAGAAAATTGCAACTGCAATCACAACCCCCTCCCCCTGCGGCAAACAATTTTTTTCAATCGTTTTATCAATATTTTTTTCACAGTGCTTCTGGGGCAGTGGACTTTGTTGGTAGGGTAGGGGAGAGTGGTGTCAGTATTTTTTTTTCTTTTACACTTTAATTTTTTAGAATTTTTTACAATAATTTTTTATATATTTTTTGGGGGCTTTGGTGAGATATCAGGGGTCTGACATCTCCCCTTAGAGAAAGGGACTGAGGACACAGATTCTCCAGTCCCTTTCTCAGCACTGAAGATGAATGGAGAGGAGAAAAAGGCTCCTGTCCATTCAATTTATAAACTGAGCAGAGTAAACACAGTTTACTCTGCTCAGTTATCACAGGACACAGTAGTGATCTCGCTCACTGTGTCCAATTCCTGACAGGTCCCTCCCCGCAGCCAGCGGGAGAGAAGAGGGGAGCTGGCTGAGGGGGGCAGGGGAGAACACGGGGGACGGAGGAGAATGGGGGGGAGTGTTGAAGGACACGGAGGTGGCCGGAGGTAGAACGGGGGGGTGGAGAAGGACACGGAGGGGGCCGGGGGAGAGCACACAGAACAGTGGGGAATGATCAGTGTGGGGGGAGGGACAGCTGTGGTCACCGATCTCACTGTATAGCTTTTTAGCTGACAGTCGCGGGAGGGAGAGAAGAAAAACGTCTGTCAGCTAAAAAGCTATACAAAGGAGATTGGTCTCCACAGCTGCCCCCCACACACACACTTATCATTCCCGGGAGATCATGAGACGCTTGCAGGTGTTTGGGAGCCGCAATATAAATTAAGTATTTTGCTTGTATGTCCCCCCTAGACAAAACAAAAATTTTGCAGTGTGGTGGAAGGCCCAAAGCAAGCTGCCTATGTGCTCATGCACACTGTATCACTGTAAGCTGCTCCTACAGACTTTTTTTTTCTGCCTTGAAATTCCCCTCAATGTTAGCCAATGTGTCGTGTGTGTGTGCAGAAAAGATGCCCAAAAAAGCGCAAAAAAAGTGAAAGTGAACAGAGAAAAAGGATACATTAGCTGAGGAGGTTTGTGAAAAAAAATGCTTATGCTCAAAAAAAAAATGCTTCAAATAAGCTCAATAAAAAGGAACACAAGTGCACAAGAAATTACAAGCTTCTTCAAGCTTTTAGGCAGAGAAATAAAATCTCAAATACCGGTAAAAGCTGTTTTTTTTTGAGCTGCAGCGTGCATGCGCCCTATTTGTTTTTTTCAGAGTTCAACTTTGACAATGCCTTTTTATATTTTTTTCATGCAATGCCGACAGCAGCTTACTAGATAAGTTATCAGCACTGAGCTCTGGCAGAGATAGGCCTTGCGGCCTGACAGTTCTGATCTGACGTAAAGACTGCAAATAAGAACTATATCAGAAAAGCAATTCTGCCACCGGCGAAACATTACCTGCGGCAGAATCACGCAGGTAAGAGAAACATTTTCCCTAAAAGAATCGCTCCCTTGCTAAGCTGGAACAGTGAAAGATCTCTATTGCCAGTAAGCAACGATAAATTGGCACCTCGCTGTGCATACTTGGATCTAATTGTGATGTATTCCTGTTGCCTGCTGAATAGGCCATATTTGTTAAATTGAGTTCTGTGGCAGGAGTCCGGTGAAAAATTCTCATCCAATCAGATGCAGGCGCGGTTTTCCCAGGTGTTGGCTGGCGAAGGAGAGTCCTCTGGAATGCTCTATCCCAATCTGTCCAACTATCTCCTACTTTGTCTACTTTCAGACAATCCCTGAAAACTTATCTCTTCAGAGAAGCCTATCTAGCCCCCACCTAACAACTGTACATTTTATTTCCATCAGCTCAAAGTTATTGCCTCTCTCAACCCTCCCTCTTAGATTGTAAGCTCTAATGAGCAGGGCCCTCTGATGCCACCTGTATTAGAGTGTATTGTAACTGTACTGTCTACCCTCAAGATGTAAATCCTGTATGATGATAATAATACTGTACTACTAGCAGCAGAGGACATCCTTCTTACTGTATGTTATGTCCCTTGTGCTGATTTTTCTATTTTGGATTTTGACTGCACTTTAAAGTATATCTGAGACCAATTTTTATTTTCTTGGGGGGGATTAAAGTACCCATCAGTTTTTTTTTTTTTTTTTGTCTTCTAGACAGAACGAGATCTAAAGAGCTGTCATTGGAACAGTTGTGCCCCGTTAATTAGGATGCCCATCTAAGAGCTTTTTGAAACTATTGACACTTCCCGCTGACACCACTGATTGTGGAAGGGAGTTCCACACCCCTACTGCTCTAACAGTTAAGAACCTCCTATGCAGTTTAGGTTAAACCACTTCTCCCTGTTTTCAGGTAGGCCAGTGTAGTTGGGGCTGCCTTCCACAGCTAATGGCCAAGAACACCTGCTGGGTCTCCAGCATGTAATTCGCTAGCACCCCAATGCGCAAGTGAGAATGAGGCCTGACCATTTAAAGTGGAGTTCCACCCACAAATTGAACTTCCGCTTTAAGGGAAGGTGACCAGGGTTGCCAACTTTCAGTAAATTTACAAACAGTTTGTAAAATCCATAATTGTTTCATTTGTCCATGAATGTCAGTTACAGACATGCAGCCTATATGTCCGCAATGGACATTCAAGGACAGACGCAAAAATTAACCAACGCATATACTTTTATCACTCCCTGAGTTCCTTCCCTTCCTACAATAGTACTGACCAGCCAAATTCCTACAATGACCACTACACTGCCTACATGATTCCTAGACTGATCACTACACTTAACTAACTGTCCACCACACTGACCTACCCGATTCCTACACTGACCACTACACTGACTTACCCGATTCCTATACTAACCGCTACACTGACTAACCTGATTCTTATACTGACCACTACACTGACTTACCCGATTCCTATACTGACTACTACACTGACCTACCCGATTCCAGTGCTGACCACTACACTGACTAACCTGATTCCTATACTGACCACTACACTGACTTACCCGATTCCTATACTGACTACTACACTGACCTACCCGATTCCAGTGCTGACCACTACACTGACTAACCTGATTCCTATACTGACCACTACACTGACTAACCTGATTCCTATACTGACCACTACACTGACCTATCTGGTGTCCGAGAGCCTGGGGTGTCAGTCAGAGCCTTGTCTCAGGGGAGCCGAGCTGAAGGCGTCCGATGCGCTAAAATGACATCAGCGCCAAGTGGTAGGTGGAAGGGGAAAGCTGCACAGGCATATGACCCCAATCGCCCAATCACAGGTGCAGCCAGACACTAAACTTGGCGGCTGGAGTGCAGGCGGCGGGAACACAGGAAATAAATAGTTTGGGGACAGAGCCAGAATTGAGCCCCCAAAAATGTTGCACTCGGGGCTACACTTCTATATACAGTGTATATATATATATATATATATATATATATATATATATATATTAGGGCCGAAACAACTAATCGATTATGAAATTAATCGATTACCATTTTCATAATCGATTAATCCGCCAGTAACATATTTGGGTTAAAAAAATAAAATAAATAGCCCTTTATTGTACAAAGAGCAAATCGCTACTGTAAATATTACTTTCACTGTCCCACAGTAAAAAAATTAGCTCCTTAGGCCGCGTACATACGATTGGACCAAAGTTTTAAAACTTGCTTTAAAATCTATCAGATGGACACCTGTCCGTCGGACCAAAACAATGGTTAGTACACAAAAGCATCGGACAAAAAACCCGCGCATGCTCAGAATCAAGTCGACGCATGCCTGGAAGCATTGAACTTTGTTTTTTCATCACGTCGTTGTGTTCTACGTCACATCGTTCTGGTCTGATCGGATTTTGGACTGATGATGTGTACGCACATCAGACCATCAGACAAGTTCAGCAGTGGTCCGATGAAAATGGTCTGTCTGACCAGTCTCATCGGTTTGGTCTGATCCTGTGTACGTTGCCTCACAGTAACGATTATTTGCTTTTTTTTGTATTTATTTTAGTTTGTTTAACCCCATTATGTTACTAATCTGCCCAACAACAAATTGGCCAAAAAATAAATAAAAAATGCAAATCGCATAACCGATTATTCAATTAATTGAAACAATAATCAGCCAACTAATCGATTATGAAAATAATCGATTAGTTGCAGCCATAATATATATAAAAATAAAATATTTGGGGGCTCTGAGTCGTTTTCTAGCAAAAATACAGATTTTTACTCGTAAGAAAAAAGTGCCAGAAAAGGAACTTAAATTCTAAAAATCACAGGAGGGCGTCCAATCAAATCACTGGACCCCCATGGATGTCCCCTCTGCTTACACGTCCGTCATCTACCTCTGTCTCTCACACGCTCCGCCCCCTGTCTATCAAACACCAAGCTCCGCCCTCCCTGTCACTCAAACACCAAGCTCCACCCCCTGTCAATCAAACACCAAGCTCCGCCCCTCCCTGTCAATCAAACACCAAGCTCCGCCTCTGCCAATCAAACACCCAGCTGCACCCCTCCCAACTCCTTCCTGCCAGGATCTCCTCTCTCAGTACCTGCCTTCTGGCCACCTTCCAGCCAATCCCAGGTGCGGGGGGCGTGGCCACCACTTAGAGGCTGATTCACGTGACTGGAAACTGTTTGGGAGGGGAAACTATCACTTCCTATTATTATTATTATTATTAATAATAATAATAATCTATGTGTTATTATAATCTATGGGTTGGTGTCTCTGTCCATCCGCCATGTAGCGCACAGAGCCCCATCACACAGACTGGGATACTCTACCGTAGAGGTTCATTCACATGGGTGGGAAGTGTTCAGGGTGGGAACAGGGGTACCACCTCCTCCTATTATTATATAAATATTACTATTTTATTATTATATTTTATGGATTTGTGTTTGTCCATCCAGTACTGAGATTTACACAGCTCCGCCATGTAGCACAAAGAGCCCGATCACACAGACAGGGGCCACCACCGCTTAGAGGCTCACTCACAAGGGTGTTTTGGGAGGGGAAACCATCCACTTCTATTATATATATTATCATTGGTGTTTCTGCCCATCCAGTCCTCAGATTTACATAATTTGTTTCTATAAAATTAAGCAAATTAGTATTCTGCTACATATCTCTGGTAAAAAATAATCCAAATCGGCTTATATTATTTGGTGTCTGTGAAAGTTATAGGGCAGTGATGGTGAATCTCTCCAGATGTTTTGGAACTACATTTCCCATGATGCTCCACTAATCATTGGAAATCGATTACACACCGGATGTACTGACGGCCGATCTCATCTCTTGAGAGCCTAACAAGCCAGGAAAGTACAAATACCCCCCAAATGACCCCTTTTTTGAAAGTCGACATTTCAAGGTGTTTAGTAAGAGGCATAGATATTTTTTTATTTTATTTTTTGTTCACAAAATTGTCATATTAACAGGTTATTTCTCTCACATGGCCTGTGCATTCCACAAATGACACCCCAAAGTATATTCTACTTCTCCTTCTGAGTATGACGAGACCACATGTGAGACTTTTCCACATCCTGGCCACATACAGGGGGCCCAACATGCAGGGAGCGCCGTCAGGTGTTCTAGAGAGATAAATTACACATCTCATTTTCTGACAACCAATCACAATTTTGAAGGCCCTGGAGCACCAGGACAATGGAAACTCCCACGAAATGATCCCATTTTGGAAAGAAACCCCAACGTATATTCTATAAGGCATAATGAGTCTTTTGAACGTGTCATTTTTTCCCTTGAGTTTTTGGAAAATGTGGAAAGAAAATGAAAACGCATATTTCTATTCATTTTTTTTTTTTTACAAATTTTTTCGGCACTGATGAGGATCCACTGATAGGGTGCCACTGATGAGCACTTACTGATAGGTAGCAGCCATCTTGGCAATTGCATTGGCCAGGAATCGAACCCAGGTCAGCTGCTGGATAAGCAGATATGCTCACCACTGCACCACCAACGCAAGAAATGTCTTTGGAGTGTGGGAGGAAAATCTATATGCAGCTCCCCCTCTTGAGGACACTCAATTCAGCCAAATAACCTAGCAGCATGTCTTAGGATTGTGGTAGGAAACCGGAGTACCTAGAGGAAACCCACGCAAGCACAGGGAGAACATGCAATCTCCATGCAGATAGTTTCCTGGTCAGGATTTGAACCAAGGATCCCAACGCTGCAAGGCAGAAGTGCTAATCACTAAACCTCTGTGCTGCCCATATGTAGCATCTGTTCTCTACGGCCCTCCCCCGCTGAATAGGATAACATTGTTTTGTCCACTCAAAGCGCTTAGAAGGTGGGACAACCATCTTACATTACAGCCAAAATACACCGGCGCTAGTACCTATATCAGTTTCCATTTTAGTGTATATCTATATCAGTGTTTTTTAGCCAAGGCATCTTTTAGAATCACAAACAATCTTGGGGCACACAAGTCTGAGGGCTCATTCACATCAGAAGGTGCATCTGAGCGCATGCACTTTTTTGCGTGTTCCCATCCCATTACAAATCCCCCCCCTATCCAAATTCCCTTCCTGACACAAACCTATAGATTGGTGAAAGTCTCTTTGGTGCCTCTAACCCTAACTCTTATGCCGCGTACACACGATCATTTTTCGGCATGAGAAAAAAAAAAAACGTCCTTGAAAATGATCGTGTGTGGGCTACACATCATTTTTCAGGTTCTGAAAAACGACAAAAAAAATTCAAACATGCTGCATTTTTTAATGTTGTTTTAAACGATGTTGTTTTTCGGGTTGTAAAAAAATGGTCGTGTGTGGGCTAAAACAACGTTTTAAACCCGCGCATGCTCAGAAGCAAGCTTTGAGACGGGAGCACTCGTTCTGGTAAAACTACCGCTCATAATGGAGTAAGCACATTCATCACGCTGTAACAGACAGAAAAGCGCAAATCTTCTTTTACTAACAAGGAATAAGCTAAAGCAGCTCAAAGGCGAATAGAACTTCCCCTTTAGAGTGCCGTCGTACGTGTTGTACGTCACCGTGCTTTGTTCATAATTTTTTTTAAACAATGGAGTGTGGGCAATGTCGTTTTTAATGATGAAGTTGGAAAAACATTGTTCTTCATCCGGTGTTCTGCCGATGAGTGTCCCCCCGGCGGATTATGTACTGCGCAGGCACGTCGTTTGCAGTACTAACCTGAACTGAGCCTCCAAAAATAGCTGAACATGTAGAGCTGAGAGTCAACTCTAGACGGCGCCTGCGTGGACCCCGCTGTAAGTAGCCAGTCGGCCTCACGTCCTCACTTCACTCGCTTGGTCTTCTGGCTCTTTTTTTTTTTTAACATCCTCCATGTTCACGAGGATGGTAAGGAATGAGCCTGGATGTCAGAAGTGTAGCACAGTTTGATGTGCGCAGGCGCCGTCTATAGCTGACTCTCATTTCTACATGTTCGGCTATATTCGGCTATATTTGCGCAGTACATGGGGGTACCTTATCCGCCGGGGGACCTTTTTTGGCAAGACACGGGACCGGAGAGATTGTAGGGGGCGGGGCTAACTCCTAACCAGGCAGGTGAGGAACTACAAGTCCCAGCATTACCACATGTCCCCCCGGGCCCAAGAGGGTGAGGAGTCCTCGGATGTTATGTCCTGGAGGAGAATTCTGTATTCCATGACCTGAGGGTGACCCCCTGACATGCCACATTTGGCATGTCATTTTTTGGGGGGGGAGCTGAAACCCTCTTTTTAGAGGGTTCCAGCTCCCACTTCCTCCCGGAGCTCCGCGGCGCCTTCAGGAAGTTCACCTCTCCCCATCACTCTCAGTAATCATCTGTGACACGTCACAGGTCCCAGATGATTGTGCAGCCAATCGGAGTGCTCAGCATGCACAGTGCGTGCCCGGTTGTGAAGCCACAGCTGGGTGCCCACAGTAGTGATGCCGGCGCCGCAGAGAGGAGCGGGGCTTCGTTCCCCCACATCCATGGACCCTGGGACAGGTAAGTCAGAACTCCGCTTTAAGTGTGGACATTTCGGTTGCCGAATGATGACTGGTTTTCTTTAAGCTTCACAATGGATTAGAAAATTGAAATTTTAAGATTAAAACTTATTTTGTTTAGCCTTTTTTTTTTTTCTTCCTTTCTAAAGAGAGTTTAGCTATTACAACAATACAATTGTTCTGTTCCGTGAAATCCTCTTTTTGGATGAGTTATAAGCCTTATATTATTATCTGTGCATTTTAGAAGCTGGAAGAAAAGACCTAGGAATTCATTTTAAAAGAGTTCAACATTTGCATAACAAAGACCTTCACTTTCCCACTGTCATACAATGAGTTTTGTTATGTTGCCTATTTCATTGTTATTTTCTTTTTCAATTTTTGTTTTAAACACTTGCACATATTTAAAAAACTGATTACTGACAAACAACAAAATGCACCTGTGAAAGAAAAGTAATTTGAAAAATCAACTTGTTAAGGTCATTATTTACTGAATATCTGGATTTTATTCTCCTATATATTCCATAAGGTGACATTACAGTGACTGTGTGTTTATCACTGGTTTGTTAGATATACTGTATATTTAAAAGGGCTTGATGACAGCCTGATCCTTGTTAAAGCAGAGGTTTACCTAAATAACATTTATATCAGACCAAATTCTTTACTACCAGCATTGACAGTCGGCACAGAAAATGTTCCCCCCGGCGGATAAGGCCCCGCCCCCCGTATTGCGTAGGCGCATGACGGAGTTTCCGAAAGGAGCCGAACAGGTCAAGCTGCGAGTATGCTCTATACGGCGCCTGCACAGTCAGCTTTACGTGGCTCCTAGTCGGTGCGCATGTTCGGCTCCTTTCTGTGACGCTGCTACTTAATACAGGGGGGCGGGGCCTTATCCGCTGGGGGGAACATTTTCTGATGGACATCAGTCATCTGGGCGAACGCCCAGATTACATTGCGGCTCAGCTTGGAAACGCCCACTCCCGCGGTAACCGGAAGCTGGATTGCAAATATAGATTATAAGGTATGTACAGCCTTTAAAAAAAAATAAAAAATCCCGACTGTACATGCTGGTAGTATAAAGAATTTGGTCTGATATAAATGTTATTTGGGTGAACCTCCGCTTTAAGGCAGTAATAAACCTAAAAGCATACATTTATTATACAAATAGAAGAATAGCACTCACATTGCCAACATCCGTAAATAATGTGCTAAAGAAAAAGCAAAGAATCGAGGTACGAACCCTAATCGGACTTTCAGCGGCACAGTAAACAATAGAGATGTATAAAAAATATATATAAATGTTTAATAGAAAAAGAAAACCACATATATAACATAGGATACAAGGCTAATACAAGAATTAAAAATCGTACATATGAGTACATAAATGATGAGAGCCCGAATGCATCAACGCGTTTCACCTTGAGGGCTTCTTCAGGATGCAAATTCAGGAAAACAGTAAGGCCCCATACACACGAGCAGACACATTTGTTCAAATCGGTCGGGTAGACCGATTTGAACAAATCTGTCTGCTAGGGACATATTGGTTTGATCGTGTAGACACGATCAAACCAAAATCCCCGCTGGCAGACGGCGCGCTGACGTGGCGGTGACGTTGATGCCGCCACGTCACCGCACCAGGAAGTAAAACACTTCCGCGCATGCGTCGAAACCATTCGACGCGTGTGCGAGAAGACATGTCTGCTGGTTAGCGTACTAACCAGCAGACACGTCGGGCGGACGGGTTCCCAGCCGACAGATTTGAAAGCATGCTTTCAAAGATGTCAGCTGGCCAAATCCGTCGGCTCGCCCGTACACACGATTGAATCTGTCTGCTGGGACGGTCGAGCCGACCGTTTCCAGCAGATAGATTTGATCGTGTGTACGCGGCCTAAGAGGCAAGAAAGGGATCTCACTCTCTATATAAAAACGGAGACATTGATTTGTAAATAAAATACTAACACATTCATTTAAGTAAGCATTGATGAAAGGCCACAAGACCGAAAATAGGTGTGAAAAAACATGAATAACAGGAAAAAAAGGGGGATTTAGTAAGAGAAGAAATACCATACAAATTAGTTTCTTGGTTAGCATGTGGCCAAACCAGCCATCCAATAGAGGAGAAAACAAGCCACGCAAATGCAATGCGGGTCTCCCCGTTTTTGCTTCGCCCAGCATTGCACCTTTTTTGCGTCGCTCGTTCTCTCCTCTATTGAATGTCTGGTTTGGCCACATGAACTAGTAAAATTAATTCCATAAATCTAGACACTAACTTTTGCGCAAACCAATCAATATACACTTTTATTGGGATTTTTTACCAAAAATATGTAGAAGAATACACATTGGCCTAAATTGATGAAGAATTTTTTTTTTATTGTTTTTTTTTTTAACGGTTATGTCTTTTAGCAGAAAATAAAATAATTTTTTTCAAAATTGTCTGTCGTGGAATTTTTTTTGTAACTTTAGTAACAGTTTCATTTTCGATATGGAGACTAGCATTAGAAAACAAAAACAAAAAACAGGCGATCGTTCGTTTTGATAATCTCATTGTGTGTACCAGGTATTATGCCGCGTACACACGGCAGAGAAACTCAACGGGCAGAACACATCGTTCCGCCCGTTGAGGTTCTCTGCCGGCCGTCAGATTCGGCGAACCGCCCGTCGGGAAAGGCAACCAGCCATTCATCTCGACGGGCCGTCGAGCAACGACGGGTTTCCCGACGGGCGGCGCTCGCCGAGAGTGTACACACGGCCGAGGTTCTCGGCAGAATGCGGCTCCCAGCGAGGTTCTCGCTGGTTTCTGCCGAGAACCTCGGCCGTGTGTACGGGGCTTTAGTCTGTTGTTTTTTAAAAGAACAAGCTCTCCTGCAAATATATCAGTATACAGGGATTAGACAAACCATTTACCACTGACAGGTGTGTTTACAATGATCAACTTTTATTTATTCATGTAAAACCTTTATCCCAAAAGAAAAAAAAAAGTTTACTATAATTAATTTTAAAGTGTTCGCTGGAGTTTGTCTTCACTTTGTAATTTAATATGCTAGTATATTTAACACCCCGCCCCTCCCCTCCCCTCGACTGAGAATGCAGCTGTCTGTTGTGCCCCCTGTTCTCCTTCATCCAGAGTGGAGGCACTCTAATACAGGAGGTGTGTTACTGGCCAGATCACCAGGTGAAAACCGTGTCCAGGGAATGGCGGATTTGGCATTGCATTATACCCATACGCAGCAACAAAAATTCACTGCTAGTACCTTCTAGGGAACGTACATCATCTTCAGACCCTCTTAAAAGCTTATAGTGGACCTTTAAAGTGGTTGTAAATAGAAAAAATTCAAAACCTGCAAGACAAAGGCATAATGAGCTAGTATGCATAGCATACTAGCTCATTATGGAATACTCCCCTTAGATTCAAGCCCCCTCTGCGGTCCCTGCATTCTGCTCCAGTGATTGGCCAGAGCCTTCGGTAATGGCACGTCAGCTGAAGCAACAGCACGAACGAGCTGGGAATGTGCCGATGACGTCGGCACATGCTGATACAGGGGATATGTCATAAACCTGCACGGTTTAGGATATATCCACAGTAGCTACAGGTAAGCCTTATTATAGGCTTACCTGTAGTTAAAAGTGGATTGTAAGGGTTTACAACCACTTTAACCACTTCCATACTGGGCACTTATACACCTTCCCGCCCAGACCAATTTTTAGCTTTCAGGGCTGTTGCACTTTGAATGACAATTGCGCGGTCATGCTACACTGTACTCAAACAAATTTTTATCATTTCGTTCCCACAAATAGAGCTTTCTTTTGGTGGCATTTGATCACCTCTGGGATTTTTATTTTCTGCAAAAAAAATTACCGAAAATTTATAAAAAAAAAAATGTTTGTTTGTTACAAAACGTAAATAAGTACGTTTTCTACTTCACTGATGGTAGTGTACTGATGGGCACCGATGAGGTGGCATTGATGGGCACTGTGTGGCACCGATAGGCGAGACGGATGTGCAGTGATAGGCGGCATGGATGTGCAGTGATAGGCGGCATGGATGTGCAGTGATAGGCGGAATAGATGGGCACTGATAGGTGGCATGGATGGGCATGGATGACCACTGATAGGTGGCATGGATGGGCACTGATAGACTGTAATGTGTTGTACTAATGGATGCCAATCGGTGCCAAACAATAATGCCTGCCAATCAGTGATGCCCATTATGGGCACTGATTGGCCTCCATTGTGGGTACTGATTGTTTATTCCTGGGAAAGAGAGGGTGAGACCCATCCCAGCCTAAAAACACTCCAGAATACCTCCAACTCCAAGGAAATATATATATATATATATATATATATATATATATATATATATATATATATATATATATATATATATATATATATAAATGAAAGAAAGGGAAATTAAAAATATAAATACTAAAAATAATGAAGATAAGGGTCTTAGTATACCTTGCCACAAGGCCAGTGTGCTAATGCCACGAGAGGAGATGCAGCCCTGCGTATAGAATCCTGTCCGGGGGTTTAGGCGGGAAATCCATAAACCAGGATTAAAAAGGGGGGATGAGGAGGGGGATTCTAAACGCATGGGCTGCATCTCCCCTCATGGCATCAGCACACTGGCCTTGTGGCAAGGTATACTAAGACCCTTACCTTCATTATTTTTAGTATTTTTTTCCCTTTCTTTCATATATATATATATATATATATATATATATATATATTTTATATTTCTTTGGGGTTTGTCCATGGGTAGTGGATCCCCAGAAACTACCACTACAAATCGCTGTTCTTATTTCATTTTAGATTACTCTTCATGCATCCAAACTCCTGATGAGTGGCAGGTGCCCACGAAACGCGTAGAGTACACACCCTAGGATGCTCTACTAAAACTCATATCATCGCTTATTTATTGTTGCACATGTTGACCATGTAGCTTATTTATTTATTGATCAGTCCTTGATGTATTTATTTATTATTATGTTTGTATGTCATTAATCATGTTCCCTAACTATGTGTTCTTAAATTAATGGTGATTATGAGTTGCTCTTTTGTGATAACATTTCTGTATCATAAATGTAACATGATTACGGGTTCATCTATACTGTATCATGCCAATCCATAGGGAACCCTGACATTCAAGGTTTCTTGTATATTCTATTCATTACACCTTTATGCCTCATTTAAAGTCCCGACTAGGTCTAGGGTGGCATACCTGTGGTGGGCATCCCTGGTGGTCTGGTGGCATCCCTAGTGGTCCAGTGTGGGCATCCTCGGGAGGCTGCACTGATAATCGATCAGCACAACACCCCCCTGTCAGAGGAGCAGCCGATCGGCTCTCCTCAACGATTACCGGCTTTCCCTGTTTACATCATTATCAGCCGTGATTGGACACAGCTGATCACGTGGTTAAGAGTCAACGATCGCCGCGGGGGCGTGCAGCGTTATATGACGTCCAGTCAGGATATTGAAACCACTTTGCCGCTGTCATTTTGCTATATGGCGGGCAGCAAGTGGCTAAGCCCAAAACCAACAATCTGTATAGGTGGACAGCAATGGACTGAGTTGAATTCTTCTGATGGTGCTCCCCATTAGTAGCCATCTTGCTGTACTTCTAGGGCCCTAACTTGGGCCAATTTTCAAACCCAAGGCTTTGGCTCTAGAACTGTCTTTCTCAGTCAGGAGGCCTGGGAGCCAAAGAAACTCCTCTCCTGGCAGGAGCATAGGAGGCAAAGACCAATATTCCTCACACTCCCATCCTTTTCAGGAATAACCTGGAATGGAAGGACTCTTCTAGTAGGCCTCCCCAAATGGGGATCTTCCTTCTCAGCTCACAGATTTGGCATATACCTACATATGTATACCCAGGGCTTCTGTTCTCAAACAATAGGTGCTGGAACACAACCACGACCCCCCACAAAACCCCTCCCCACACACACACCCTCTAAATCACATCAGATAGTGGGTGTGGTAAGATTTCACAAACAGTAGGCGGGTCTTAAAGGGGCATTAACCTCTTTCCGACCGCGCTATAGCAAAAATACTGCTACAGCGTGGTGGAGTTATTTTGGGACGACGTCCCTGGGACGCGCTCGCGGAAGTGTCCGTGCTCGCCGGGTCTAGAAGACCCGGCGCATCACGGATCACGGTAAATTGCCGCTGATACCGGCCGTTTACCACGTGATCACGCCGTCAAATGACGGCGCGATCACTTGTAAACAAACCGGCGTCATTTGATGACGCCGGTTCCTCCCTCTCCTCAGTCTCCCCTCTGTACCGTTCGGTACAGTGTGAGAGGAGAGGGGGTGGAGCGGGGTGTCAGCAGCTGCGCTGTGGCTGGATCTGTGACAAATGCAGTCACAGATCCAGCCATCCCTCCATCCATCCCAGCTCTGCAATCCCCCAGTACTCCGCAATCCCCCAGTACTCTGCAGTACCCTGCAATACCCTGCAGTACCCCAATACCCTGCAGTACCCTGCAGTACCCCAGTACTCTGCAGTACCCCAGTACTCTGCAGTACCCCAATACTCTGCAATACCCTGCACAATACTCTGCAATACCCTGCGCGATACCCTGCAGTACCCCAATACCCTGCAGTACCCCAATACTCTGCAGTACCCCAATACACTGCGCGATACTCTGCAATACCCCAATACTCTGCAATACCCTGCGCGATACTCTGCAATACCCTGCGCGATACTCTGCAATACCCCAATACCCTGCGCGATACTCTGCAATACCCCAATACTTTGCAATACCCTGCGCAATACCCCAATACTCTGCAATACCCCAATACCCTGCGCGATACTCTGCAATACCCCAATACTCTGCAATACCCAAATACTCTGCAATACCCAAATACTCTGCAATACCCATTTTTTTAAAGCACCCCTGTCCCCGTGTGCTCGCATGCAGAAGCGAACGCATACGTAAGTCCCGCCCACATATGAAAATGGTGTTCAAGCTACACATGTGAGGTATCTCTCCGAACGTTAGAGCGAGAGCAATCATTTTGGCCCTAGACCTCCTCCGTAACTAAAAATATGTATCCAATAAAAGTAATTAAAGCGCCGCCTATGGGGATTTTTAAGTAGTTAAGTTTGGCGCCATTCCATCATTGTGCGCAATTTTGAAGGGTGACATGTTGGGTATATATTTACTCGGCGTAACTTCATCTTTCACATTATGAAAAAAAATTGGGCTAACTTTACTGTTTTATTTACCACAAACAGTTTTTTTTTTTAAAAAACACACGTTCAAAAAATTTCTACGAAAATACCATGCAAGATAAAAAGTTGTAACCGCCGCCATTGTATTCTCTAGGGTCTTTGCTAAAAAAGCATATATAATGTTTTGGGGTTCTATGTAATTTTCTAGCAAATAAATGATGATTTTTGTAGGAGAGAAATGTCAGAATTTTTTTTCCAGAACGCCTGATGGCGCTCCCTGCATGTTGGGCCTCTGTATGTGGCCACGCTGTGTAAAAGTCTCACACATGGGGTATCGCCATACTCGGGAAGAATAGCAGAATGTGTTTTGGGGTGTAATTTGTGGTATGCATATGCTGTGTGTGAGAAATAACCCACTAATATGACAGAAACAAGATTTATTTTATTTATTTTTTACAGAATTTTCAGTCGTTTTTCTTTATAGCGCAAAAAAAATAAAAAACCCAGAGGTGATCAAATACCACCAAAAGAAAGCTCTATTTGTGTGAAAAAAGGACAAAAATTTCAAATGGGTACAATGTTGTATGACTGAGTAATTGTCATTCAAATTGTGAGAGCACCGAAAGCTGAAAATTGGTCTGGTTAGGAAGGGGGTTTAAGTGCCCAGTGGTTAAGTGGTTAAATATCAGGATTGCATTACATACAGAGTGCCGAGTTCAGGAGGGTTGCACACAGAGTGCAGAGCTATCACAAAAAAAACAGACTTCTGTGTTTACAAGTGATTGTGGTGAGCAGGCACCAAAAGGTCTGAGCCAGAGTTGGTGGAACCGTGTTTCACCAAGTTGCACCTGAAAAAAAAGCCCTGTCTATACCTATTAAATGGTCAGGGTGAAATAAATATTGGTCGCTTACCAAATTGTATCTTCTCACTCTATCCACTCAAGAACATTCCCCAGTAGCAGGTAGAAGCAAACAATGGCCTGGACTAAAGGGCCATACACACATGCCGAATATCGGGTGGCATCGGCCGGGTTCTATTGACATTTGATTGTGGTGTGTACAGCAGCCAGGCCAACAAGGCTCTGACATACTCAGGAAAAGGTGGGGAAATATCTATGCCCTCTGGGTACTTTCTGCCGGTGCCATTCAACCCAATGGTCATGGTGGTTACTGAATCCTCCAGCAGCAACTGCAGAACAACTGTTGAACAAGCAAGGAGAGAAGTACCCAGAGGTCAAAGATATTTCCCCACCTTTTCCTGAGTATGTCAGAGCCTTGTTGGCCTGGCTGCTGTACACATGTGTAGCTTGAACACCGTTTTCATATGTGGACGGGACTTACATATGCGTTCGCTTCTGCATGCGAGCACACGGGGACAGGGGTGGTTTAAAAAAATTAGTATTGCAGAGTATTTGGGTATTGCAGAGTATTTGGGTATTGCAGAGTATCGCGCAGGGTATTGGGGTATTGCAGAGTATTGGGGTATTGCAGAGTATTGCGCAGTAATTTATTTTGGAAAGGCTATCAACAACGTTTAGGAGTGTGTCTATGGGAATTTTTGACCACATTTGTGAGGTCAGGCACTGATGTTGGATGAGAAGGCGCCTATCCATGCCTATCAGTGCCGCCTAACGGTGCTCATCAGTGCCATCTTATTGGTGCCACGTCATCGGTGCCGCCTTATCAGTGCCCATCAGTGAAGGAGAAAATGTACTCATTTACAACATTTTATAATGGGAAACAAACAAAAAACTTTTTTTTTTTGTTTAGCAAAAAATAAAAACTGCAGAGGTGATCAAATACCACCAAAATAAGCTCTATTTTTGGGAACAAAATGATACAAATTCTGTTTGGGTACAGTGTAGCATGACCGCTCAATTGTCACTTAAACAGGGACAGCGCTGAAAGCTGAAAATTGGCTTGGGCAGGAAGGGGGTGTAAGTGCCTGGTATTGAAGTGGTTAAATAGTTAATAGCGGAGTCCGAGGCATCGCAAAAGAAAAAAAATTCTGGCAGAGAAAACAAAATACGTATATGGAATTTGTATATATTTAGCTGTTTAAAGTTTGTTCGGATCATATAAGAATCACATCCTCATGCTAACGTTGCATCTGTCAGGCCAAGAACAACAGCCTTGGTCATTGGCAGCGAGAGAGAGAGAGAGAGAGAGAATAAATTCTCTGGAATTTATAGAGCAGAGTTGTTACTTTGCTTCAGGTTGCCTTCTTCCTTATCTTGCACATTATTCCACCAATTTTATGCTTTTCTATGATTTCTCTGCAAGTCCTGAATGTTGGTTGCTGAATGGGAGATGCGTACTGCGGAGACCTGGCCATTTAGGAGCCGTGGCTGACAAAAATGCTGCAATTATGGTTGCAGCCCGATGGAAAGTTGACAAGCAGTAATGGGTGAAATAAGGAATTCATGATTTGAGGTGCACACTTTGCATAATTGTAGACTAGCTTTATAAGATTACTAGCAGAACCATATATTCATGTAAACAATAATTGGAGCCAAAACTTGGCGCTACTTCACTGGCCTGCCATATTTTAAGAGGCAGAGAGAAAAATGTCAAATAATTTTAAATGTACTTTGACCACTTTAATGGTTTAACTTGACATTAACCGCATGCCGACCAGCCGCCGCAGTAATACGGCGGCAGGTCGGCACTGCTGCGCGAGAGCCCGTAGCTCTACGTCGCCACTTTTGACGGCCACTAGGGGGCGTGTGCGCGCCGCCGGCGGCCCGCGCGCCCCCCGCTCGCCCTCGAGTCCCATGCGTGTGCCCGGCGGGCACGATCGCCGCCGGGCACACGCGATCGCTCGTTACAGAGCGGGGAACGGGAGCTGTGTGTGTAAACACACATCGCTCGTTCCTGTCAGCGGGGGAAACGGAAGATCAGTGATTCCCCCTAGTAAGTCCACCCCCCCATACAGTTAGAACACAAATAGGAACACACTTAACCCCTTCCCCGCCCCCTAGTGTTAACCCCTTCACTGCCAATGGCATTTTTATAGTAATCCAATGCATTTTTATAGCATTGATCGCTAAAAAAATGCCAATGGTCCCAAAAATGTGTCAAAAGTGTCCGAAGTGTCCGCCATAAGGTCGCAGTACTGAAAAAAAACGCTGATCGCCGCCATTACTAGTAAAAAAAATAATAATAATAAAAATGCCATAAAACTACCCCCTATTTTGTAAACGCTATAACTTTTGCGCAAACCAATCGATAAACGCTAATTGCGATTTTTTTTACGAAAAATATGTAGAAGAATACGTATCGGCCTAAACTGAGGAAAACTATTTTTTTTTCTATATATTTTTGGGGTATATTTATTACAGAAAAAAGTAAAAAATATTGCATTTTTTTTCAACATAGTCGCTCTGTTTTTGTTTATAGCGCAAAAAATAAAAACTGCAGAGATGATCAAATACCACCAAAAGAAAGCTCTATTTGTGGGAAAAAAAGGACGCCAATTTTGTTTGGGAGCCACGTCGCATGACCGCGCAATTGTCAGTTAAAGCGACGCAGTGCCGAATCGCAAAAAGTGCTCTGGTCTTTGGACAGCAATATGGTCCGGGGCTGAAGTGGTTAAAGACTTGTCTTTTTTTTTTTTTAAGTAACAAACATATGTAGCGCTATCCCCTCAGGAGTCGCTGGTTAGATTTTGGGATCGGCATATTTAAGTTACCTCTATGTGGTGTCTAGGGGTGAAGGTGGTGAGCAGAGCAGTAACTGAATGTCCAGGCTGATAGTTGAATTTTCCAATGCTTTATTCTTGGTCAAACACGACCAACATCAACTTGAGGTAGACAGGATAGGTTGATGAATGAAAGAAGATGAACTTTGCAGCATCAGACTTTGGATAAGTAAGGCAGTCCTGCCTTTAACAGTAGTATCTATCACGTCGGCAGTCTAGCCAGAGTGGGTGAAGTGCCCCCGGACAGACCCCTCTCACAGGCCTGGCAGCCAAAGGGTCACTTAAAGCTTCTGGGAAGGAACAAGTCTCTGCCACCGACTTTGCTCTAATTGAATTAGGATTTAAGATGGAAACCTCTCTCACAGGCTCAATGTTTGCAGAGTGGAGTTGTAGAGCAAATCCTCCCAGTAGGTATTTTAGTAAAGGTCACCAGCTGACAGTCTGACTGTGTTCTGTCCATTTCTGGTAACACATACCCCGATGATTCATTCAAGCCCTGTTGGATCACCTGTCTCCGGGTTCTCCTCAGACCGATCCCCCATCAAACAGCACCCAGTTTGGGATCTTCTCAGTAGAAGTGGGAACCCAGTAAGTCACTGGGGTCCCTGATAGCATCAGTGGCTCTGAGCCATGAAGCCCAAAGTTCATAGCTCTGCATAGTGTAGGCCCCCGGCCAGGTAGGCTTTAGTGGCAGCCTTGTGGTGTGCGCGCACCCTGAAGGTGGGTGCCGCACCTGCGACCCACTGCGGGTAGGAGACCGGGGTAGAAGACCCAGACAAAAAGGCGCCTGCATCAAATATACCCTCTCCCAGCATGCCCAGCGAAGGAAACACTCCTCTGATTGGCTGCTGAGGAAAGGCTCTGTTCTGGAACCCCTCTGGCGCCATCTGCTGCCCAAGGATGGTAACGCATCCTCAGCACAGAAAATGGGACCACAGGCAGCCCAGTCCGTAACGCAAATTTAAGGAATTAACATGGATGAGAGCAGGGTAACTCTCTCATCCCCCCACTAAATTTACAATAGCGCCCATAACTGACAGTAAGGGGGCGCTACCCATATACTTACCTGTTCTATGCAGTGGTTTTTGCACAGAGCCCAGATTCTCCTCTTCTCGGGTCCCTTGCTGGCACTCCTGGCCCCTCCCTCCTACTGAGTGCCCCCACAGCAAGCAGCTTTCTATGGGGGCACCAGAGCCAAACCGCTGCTCTATGTGTCCATTCCAACACGGAGCAGGCAGCTTGGACTCTCTCTCCTCATTCCCTTACTGACTTTGACAGCAGCAGGAGCAAATAGCACCCACTGTGTGTCTCTGGCCAATCAGGAGGGCGTCCGGACAGCCGAATTTCTTGTGCAACATCGCTGGATAAAGATGGGGCTCAGGTAGGTAGAATGCATTAAAATAATACAAAAAATCTGCCTTTGGAACCACTTTAAACTCAACTCTGGTGAAAATTCCTATCTACCCTTGCAGTGGAGCTCCCCGCACTGCAAGGGTTGGATACTAATTTTTGTCTAGGGGAACATTAAAGCGAAGTTCCACCCTAACGTGGAACCTCCACTCATCTGATTCCCCCCCATCCGGTGCCACAACTGGCACCTTTTGTGCACCTTTTTGTCTTTGACAGGTATTCTTTCCCAATTCCGGGAAACGGCCTATGATGTTACCGTGGGGCTCCCTCCTTCTCTCCTGCCACTGGGCTAATAGGAGAGAGGAATGCAAATGGGAAGAAATTCTGGACAGCCACACTTCAAAAAAAGTTATTGCCTTTTTTCAAAAAATGGATTAAAAAATACACGCCACAGCAGATCAGAGCGGACAGAAGAGCTGACGCGTTTCACACTAACAAACAGTGCATAGCTCAATAGGAGAGAGGAGCTGGGCCTTGTGCATGCGCAGTAGGGTTACCAGCGCAAAGCCGAAAGGCTATGCTGCCAGGTTCCCTTACCCACAATGACAGCGGCAGAACCTGACAGTTGATGGAAACATCTGCTGCTGTGCCGATATCGAGGGGCTCCAGGACAGGTAAGTGTACTATTAAAAGCCAGCAGGTGCATTATGTTTTTTGGGGGCCGGAACACCACTTTAAAAACTTTATTGCTTATTTTATTCCCTGCACCCATGGCAGCCAGTGCTCTTTTTTTCCCTCCAACGCTCTGGGTTAGGGGAGGACCGCAACATTCTCACTGACAGTGCAGGACTACTGGTCTACTGGTCCCAAGTTATGGGCGAGGACATCAGAGTGCAACCACCAAAAAGCAGAGGCTTCAAGGAAGAGGAGGAGCCTAAAGAAATGAGGGATAAGGCAAGTTCCCTAGTCCAAAACGAGCATTCAAAGTAATATTGAAGTCATATTTTTGTACCTCTTGCGCTGCCTGCATGTGGGGCGCGCTAAATGGTCCAAGGGGGAAACGGGAAAGGGAACAGGAATGTATCAGTGTTGTCAGGTGATGGCTTCAAAAAGAGGTTCAAGTCATGCATGCATGTATGTACAGTGAGGGAAAGACGTATTTGATCCCCTGCTGATTTTGTATGTTTACCCACTGATAAAGTAATGATCAGTCTATACTTTTAATGGTAGGTTTATTTTAACAATGATGCCGCATACACATGATCGGATTTTCTGACGGAAAAACCTTGGATGGTTTTTCTGACGGCATTCCGCTCAACTTTGGCTTGCATACACACAGTCACACAAAAGTTCTCTGAACTTTCGACCATCAAGAATGCGGTGACGAGCCGAGAAAGTTTAAGTTAAATGCTTCCGAGCATGCATCAAATTGTTTCCGAGCATGTTTGGAATTTTGCGCGTTGGAATTGCTACAGACGAATGGAATTTCCGTGTGGAAATTTGAGAACCAGCTCTCAATCTTTTGTTGGCGGAAATTCCGACAGCAAAAGTCTGATGGAGCATACACACGGTCAGAGTTTCGGACCAAAAGCTCACATCGGACTTTGCTTGTCGTAATTTCTGATCATGTGTACGCGGCATAAGAGACAGAAGAAACACAAAAATATTCAGAAAAACGCATTTACAAAATGTTATAAATTGCATTTTATTAAGTGAAATAAGTATTTGACCCCTTCGCAAAACATGGCTTAGTATTTAGTTGCAAAACCCTTGTTGGCAATCACAGAGGTCAGACGTTTCTTGTAGTTCAGGGGTGTCAAACTGGCGGCCCTCCAGCTGTTCCGAAACTACAAGTCCCATCATGCCTCTGCCTGTGGGAGTCATGCTTGTAACTGTTAGCCTTGCAATGCCTCATGGGACTTGTAGTTTTGCAACAGCTGGAGGGCCGCCAGTTTGACACCCCTGCTGTAGTTGGTTTGCCCTCATCTCAGGAGGGATTTTGTCCCACACTTTGCAGATCCTCTCCCAAGTCATTAAGGTTTTGAGGATGACATTTGGTAACTTGAACCTTCAGCGCCCTCCACATATTTTCTATGGGATTAAGGTCTGGAGACTGGCTAGGCCACTCTGGGATCCTAATGTGCTTCTTCCTGAGCCACTCCTTTTTTGACTTGGCTGTGTATTTTGGGTTATTGTCATGCTGTAATACCCAAAAATTACCCCTTTTTACTGCCCTGGCTGAGGGAAGGAGGTTCTCACCCAAGATTTGAGGGAACATGGCCCTGTCCATCGTTCCTTTGATGCAGTGAAGTTGTCCTGTCCCCTTAGCAGAAAAATACCCCCAAAGCATAATGTTTTCAACCCTCATGTTTGATGGTGGGCATCGAGTTCTTGGGGTCATAGACAGCATTCCTTCTCCTCCAACACGGTGAGTTGAGTTAATGCCAAAGAGCTCGATTTTGGTCTCATCTGACCACAACACATTCACCCAGTTCTCCTCTGAATCATTCAGATGTTCATTAGCAAACTTTAGACAGTCCTGTACATGTGCTTTCTTTAGCAGGGGGACCTTGCAGGCGCTGCAGGATTTCAGTCCTTTACGGCGTAAATTGTAACCAATTGTTTTCTTGGTGACTATGGTCCCAGCTGCCTTGAGATCATTGACATGATTCTCATGTGTAGTTGAAATGCCACAAGGTAAGATGTTGCATGGAGCCCCAGACTGAGGGAGATTGACAGTTATTTTGTGTTTTTTCCATTTGCAAATAATCACACCAACTATTGCAGGGCCGGACTGGGAATAAAAACCAGCCCTGGAAAAAATTTCATACTAGCCCCATAGCATTTGAATACCAGCCCAACAGCATTACGTCATTATTTTCTTGTTCATAAATGGGAAAACCATGCATTTTAAAGCACATTTGAAGAGTGTATTATGTTCACCAGTGCCAATCAGCTCAGCCTGATCAGTGCCCATCAGTGCAGCCTCACCAGTGCCCATCAATGCAGCCTGACCAGTGCAGCCTCACCAGCGCACATCTATGCAGCCTGACCAGTGGCCATCAGTGAGAGAAAAAAAACCTTAAAGGGTCACTAAAGGAAACATTTTTTTTTTGCTAAAATGACTGTTTACAGGGTATAGAGACATAAAAGTTAACTGATTCCTTTTCAAAATGATTACAAATAGATACAAATCAATCATATAATGTGCCTGCAGGTTAGTTTCACTTTTGAACTGGCTTCATGTTTCTGCAAAGTAGAAATAGACACACAGAACAAAAACAAACAAATCCAGGGCAGTGTTTTGTTTTTAAAATTAATCTGATTGGTTCTGGGAAGTTTTAGACACACAGTAATGACAGCTCAGACCACCGTGAGAAAGCTCCCAGCACTGTGGTTATAAGGAAACAGACAAGCAGGAAGTGTGGAGAACAGAGCAGGATTACAGCAACTTCAAAGCAAAAACGACATGAAACCAGTACTGCAGTGAGGTAAAGGAAGCTATTTAGCTAAAAAAAAATTCCTTTAGTGATCCTTTAATTCCTCTGCCTTTCTCCCTCTGCATGTCACTCTGCACTGGCCGCAGGCAGGAGTTTAGTGGGTGGCGCCACACCGGATCGAAAGAGGAATCCATCGGCCGATCTCCAAATGCCCCTAGGCATATCACTTTGCAGCTGCAGGAATCCATTCAGTGGGCTGCGCCGTGATCGGAAGAGGAGCATCGCATCGCGGCTGCCGCCACGGCTTCTTTTCAGATTGCAGCAGCAGCAAGCGCCTAGCCCAAAGCAGGGCAACCGGCCTACAGGGAAATTTCCCACTATTACGGCAGGCCATTCAGCCCTGAACTGTTGTCACCCTTTCACCAAGCTGCTTGACGATGGTTTTGTAGGTCTACAATCTTGTCCCTGACATCCTCGGACAGCTCTGGTGGAAAGATTGGAATCTGATTGATTGCTACTGTGGATAGGTGTCTTTTATACAGGTAACAAGCTGAGATTAGGAGCATTCCCTTTAAGAAAGTGCTCCTAATCTCAGCTTGTTACCTGTATAGAAGACTTCTGGGAGCCAAAAATCGTGCTGATTGATAGGGGAATCAAATGCCTATTTCACTCATTAAAATGCAAATCAATTTATAACTATAGCGTTTTTCTGGATATGTTCGTTGTTACTTTGTGTCTGACTGTTAAAATAAACCGACCATTAAAATTATAGACTGATCATTTCTTTGTCAATGGGCAAACGTCCAAAATCAGCAGGGGGTCAAATACATTTTCCCTCACTGTAGGTCGTGTGAGTAGTATGTGATTTAGGGGAAAAAATATGGATTTAATACTACTTTTAATCCTTGCAGTACCAGGGTAGCCCCAAAGCAAGGCCAATTTAAAATTTCTCTGGAGTTCAGCTTTTTAGAAATAATTGGCTAGTCATATATATATATATATATATGTCCCATCATGCCTCTGCCTCTGGTTGTCATGCTTGTGGCTGTTAGAGACTTGCTATGCCTCATGAGACTTGTAGTTCTGCAACAGCTGTTGGTCCGCTAATTACATATCCCGGATATATATATATATATATATATATATATATTTATATATATATATATATATATATATATATATATATTTATTTATTTAAAATGATGCTGCTAAAAATATAATTTGTCTAAAAATGATTTATCCCCTTGGAAGTTTTCATGTGTTTTAACATAAATCATACAATCCTAGTGATTTTATTTTGATTTAAATCTAGATTACATTTTTATACAGTTAAGCACCTTTGTCGAAGTAAAAACTGATGTCTGAGATCGCCATCAATGGGCACAATGCCTGTGTGGTGATGTCGCTCATAGGCTTACTATGGGGCTTTAATTTGCAGCTGCCCCTCTTCTCCCCTGAATCCATTCACTGAGAGCCGATCCTTTGACGTGACCAGAGCACCCTCAGAATTGTCAAGTATTCGATGGAGTGCATGTTATGCACCTGAGCAGTAATACTATCTAATCTTGCAATACTTTGGATTGCAGCTGCTCTCGATTTGCCCTTCAGCCCTGGTTCACACTGAGCTGCGGGAGTGAAGCCGTGCGAGTTCAGCTGAACTCGCACGATTTCATTCCCGCTGCCAGTCCTGATTTCGGCTGTGATTTAAGAGACATCTGTGCAGGTCTCTGCACAGATGTCAATGTAAATCGCGGCCCCAAATCGCAAAAAGTAGCACAGGAACTACTTTTTGAAATCGGTGCAGCGCCGCAGATGTGGCGTTGCACCGATTAGGACGGTGTCATTGCCAACAATTGCCGGCAAATGCCGCCGATTTGAGATGCGATTTCACATGTGAAATCGCATCTCAAATCGAACCAAATCGTACCCAGTGTGAACCTGGTCTTTAGTGATATTTTATTTGCCTGGAATTTAGCTCCAAGCAGAACCAATTCACAAACAGTACAGGTTTTACTAACAATAATTCAATATTTTCCCTGTAGAACATTATAGTTCGTTTTTTTTTTGTAACTCTTGTACAGGCGTATTGCTCCACTAGCATCTTTTCCCAATTAAAGCTTGGGAACACTCATCCTTTAAAGCAGAGCTTCTCAGCCATGTTTTTTGCTGCAGGGCTACTGTTGCATTGGATTTATTTCTTCCCATTGGTAGTTTTAGCATTCCCCCAGCAGCTATCACTGACTGACTGAGTACCGCTGGGCTGATGGATAACAGCCCGAAGATATGCTTAAAGTTCTGGCTTTTGACGTCAGCACACCGAGCCAGCAACGTTTGGATGAGAAGAGAAGCTTGTCTGTCCCGGGAACAGAGGCTTATGGAGCAGAGAAGACGTACTACGCAAGCTTTAAGCTTGCAGAGGAGCCTTCAGAATTATTACATAAGGCAGGATGAGTAAATAGTGCTACTAATTCCCAGATATTCACCGGAATATCAAGAAAAATTATATTAAGAAAGGTTATGCTGTGAAAAGACCAACTTAAAGAGGTTGTAAACCCATTACAACCACTTTAACCTACACGTAAGCCTAGATTAAGGCTTACCTGTAGGTGCAATAAATGTCTCCCAAACCTAGAAAGTTTAGGAGATATTTGCAGAAATAGCGGCACCGAAATCTACGGCGCATGCGCCATAGACATCGGGCGCAGGCGCACTGAGCGTGCCGGTTCTAACCTTTCCCTGCAAAGGTAAAGCATAATGTGTCACTTACCTGAAACCGATGTCCCCGATTTCCTCGCTGGCTGAAAGCGTCCATTCTTCACCCCTTTTCTTTCCGGGGGGCCACAAACTCTGGCTCTGTGACTGGCTGGAGTCACGTTACATCACTTCCGTCACTCATGTCGTGACTGGCGGCTCCCGCATGCACACAGTAGCCGCCAGTCACGGCATGACCCTAGCTTGAAACGGCACAGCGTGCCCTTTCAAGAGTGCCCATGCGCCAAAAACATTGGCGCATGAGCAGAAGATGGCATCGTTCGGGGCATTGTAAATATCTCCAAAACTGTGTAAGTTTATGAGATACTTCCAGTACCTACCAGTAAGCCTTAATCTGGGTTTACCTGGTAGGTGAAAGTGGTCTGTAAGGGTTTACAACCACTTTAACCACTTCCCGCCCGGTCAATAGAGCCTCTCTTTACCACGTGATCAGCCGTGTCCAATCACGGCTGATCACGATGTAAACAGGAAGAGCCGTTGATGGCTCTTCCTCACTCGCGTCTGATAGATGTGAGTACAGGAGAGACGATCGGCGGCTCTCCTGACATGGGGGGGGGGGTTCGCGCTGATTGTTTATCAGCGCAGCCCCCCCTCGGATGCCCACACTGGACCACCAGGGAATCCCACACTGGTGCACCAGGGAAGGGCAAAAAAAAAGCTTCAATAAAAAAAAAAGTCAGTTAAAAAAAAAAAAAAGGTAAAAAAGATGCCAATCAGTGCCCACAAATGGGCACTGACTGGCAACATGGATCCATCAGTGCCACCCCACAGTGTCGATCAGTGCCACCCCTCAGTGCCCATACGTGCCCATCTATCAGTATGTAACCTGTGTGTATCTGGCTCTGATACTAGGCAGTGCCTTACCAGTCACTGACCTCACCGCACGTCGCTGTGATATAGTGTACTTAGTCACTTGGTCCAAGGTGGACATTTCTAACTTCCGTATATACTCGAGTATAAGCCGAGTTTTTCAGCAAATTTTTTGGTGCTGAAAATGCCGCCCTCGGCTTATACTCGAGTCATCTTTTTGCGCCTGATTTCCCGGACTTTGGTGACCGGGTACACAACCTTGGCACAAATATAGCCTCACTCTTCCTCTACAAGTGTGCAAAGTTTGTTGTCCGGGGGACCTACGGCCGGGGAGCACCAATTTTTCAAAGTCGGGCACCCCTACCATAGACTCCCATGTTAAACAGTAATTTCTCCGGTAACTTTGGGGACCGGGACCGGCTGGCCGTAGGTCTCCTGGAAACTTGGCACACATGTAGCTTCAGTTCTCTTCTACAAGTGTGCAAAGTTTGCGGTCTGGGGGACCTACAGCCGGGGAGCACCGATTTTTCAAAGCCGGGCACCCCTTCTATATACTCCCATGTTAAACGTAAGTCTAGTCATGGGCACAGTGAGGCAAAATGAGGCATGCAGATGGACACAGTGAGGCAAAGTGAGGCATGCAGATGGACACCCTAGGCTTATACTTGAGTCAATAAGTTTTCCATATTTTTTTTGTGGTAAAATTTGGTGCCTTGGCTTATATTCGGGTCGGCTCATACTCGAGTATATACGGTTTGTAAAAATATCCATACCTGGCATTCTTTAAGAAGACAGAAGGCTGCTTCAAGTCAGTGTAAACTGCAGCAAACCATGGTGTTTTCCACCTCTTACACCTTTACAATTGATCTTAAAACAATGTTCTAAGGGATTATAATTGCTATTTCGGATGAAAGAACAAAGTATCAAGACACATTTTAATCAGAAAATGTAACCCACCGCTCCTCCCCTGCAGCGGCTGCGTTGAAAGAATTGTTGCTGTCTTAACAAGTTAAGCTGTTCCGCAAGGCTTGAAAGCACAAAACAACAAATGAAATGTTGCTAGATAAAGGGTAAACGCGAACGGGGCAATCCATTTAAAACTGTCGCCCAGCGTTCACTCGATCAAAGAATCTCCGCGATTGCTCTTCTTGCTTGTTGTGGCAAGCGAATTGGCACCTGGGCAGCTCGACAAGATGAAGTAATGAGTTTATATCTACGATGCCTTACCCTCGTTTGCGCCCCCAATTCCCCAGAATCCTTTGTTCCTGACATTTTGTGTTTTCGATTTTTTGTTGTTGTAATTCAGCTCTTTATTGTTGCAAGGCTCCTCTAGCACGATATTGCATCAGAGACCCGTTTTCTGCCCTGCCTCGTCACACATTAAAAGGGTCACTTAAGATTGTATGAGCACTTTAGCACATCGTTATATTTTATATTTCATGTTTGCTTTGTGGCAGGACTTCAGAGTGCATTGGAAATGTGACATGCATTAATATGGAGAACCTATGAAATCTCAGTGTTGTCACTCTGTATTTGAAGCTCGAAGAACTCCTAGATGACAAAAATAAATAGACGCCAGATCTTGGTGCTCCTATAAAGATCGGCTACGAGGAAGCTGTTTGATTGATCAGATTTTTGTTTACAGAGCACCAAGCAAAAACTGGAGCAAATAGTTTTTAAAAGGTTGTCAGGAAATCACACTGATATTAGTATAACTTGTATTTTTGTTGTTTAAAATAGATGTCAGTATGACAATCAAAATGTTTTTCTTTTTTATATGGCAAAGACCTAGTTTTTCGTTTTTGATTCAGAGTGTGACGGATAACTTTTTCCCAAAGATTGTTGAAATTGGGTTCAGAGATAAACTGAGGGGTGTATTGCTCTTTTTAAATCTGTCTTCTTTCCAGGGACCATCAGTGGTAGTCACGTCTAAGGCCTCTGCATGGTGCATGAGTAGGCGTCTCTTCAGTACTAAAGTGGACTTGCAGAAAACATTTTATTTATTTTTGATAGAGAAGGGAATATTCAGCACACTTGATTATATATATATATATATATATATATATATATATATATATATATATATATAAAAAAAATTTTTTTATAATTCTTTGTTACCCCATAACTCTGCCTTTTGGCTAAGATCAAGTGTAGTATCTGTTCTCATCAGTTGCCAGGAGGTGGCGCTCTGCTAACCGTCCCTAGTACATGGCGAGGTGGAAAGGGATGGCGGTGGCAGATGCAGAGCCTGCTGGCGTGAAGGTGAAAGCCTTCTGATCAGGACGGAGAATCATGCTGTCGAAGCTGAAGGGTCGGGTCCCTGGCTTTCTGGCCTGGATTTGATGCAGTCCCTAACCTGCCAGTTTCTCGTGAGGGAACGTCGACCTCACCATACTGTTAAGGGGTGGTCATTTTGCAGGCTTGTACCTCCCGAGTAATAAGTGGGGAGCGAAAGAGGCGAAGGGGAGAGTTTTTTTGATTGAGCTCTCTCCCTGGGCTTCCGGAGCTCCTGTTCCTTCCTGGTATGGAAGGGAGCTGTGACTGTCCGGGCTGTTGGTCAGGGTTGTGAGAAAAGCCTATGGTGAATGTGCCCCTGGAGTGGCAGTTCAGGGGTGCCTTATTTGCACTAGTGTTCTCTTAGCACTTTTGCTTTTGGGCACCATGGTCACTTCGCCATATACACACTTTTTTTTACACCTGCCTCTAGTGCCGGGCCTTTTGGCTGGGACCAGAAGAATTTTTGTTTCCTGGCCGGAGGGCCGGCCATTGTATTGCATGATGGTCACTTTCACTCTCCCCCATCTTTCTTCTCCCCACTTTCTATTTACCCCTGTGTTGTCACTTTTATGTATTTTTTTGTTTGGTGTCACGTTTGTCACAGTGTGATTAGTAGGGTGCCGGTCCTCGGGCCAGCCCTGAACGTCTTGGGAGTGGGTAGACATGGCCTTCTGGATTCGTTTGCCTGCTCTCATGGGGTTTTCCTTTGGGGGAGCCCCACCTAGTACTTGGGTGGGTTCTGTTTTGGCAGACCCTCCAAAGAATGGTGTTCGCTTCGGCTGCTCGGACCATTTGAAGTACCTCAGTCCCCACCTGGAGCCTAATGCCCTGGGGAATTAGGGCCAGGTCATTCTTTATGGATGATAGACGTAGCACTCATTGCACGTTTTTGTGTTTCACTCTTGATGTGTGTGCACAATTTTTTGACACCGGGTGGAGTTTTTGGGTGTGTTTTGCACGCCATAGGCTTTAAAAGAAAAAAAAAAAAGTGGGGTCAGATGGCAAAAAAAGGTAAAGGTAATTAGTAATCTCTAACTTGACGAGCCAATGAGGATGGCAAAAACCACAGTAGTAGTTTGTGCTGCTACAGCAATAGCACTCTTCCAGATCCTGTGCCGAGTGTCCAATGCTCCGCACTGTCAACATTTACAGAACACCGTATATGTCTATCAATGAATGTTGTATTCTCATTGATGAGGTGGGCAGGAGGGAGATCACAATCTCTACCTGGTCCTGTCATAGAGTACTTTGTATTCATTGAGAAAATACAAGATGTTCTAATACAGTTCCATACAAACGTCCCCCCCTATGGTCCATGTGCAAAGGGGAAGCCATTGAGGTAGAGCCTGAGCAGGCCTGGAAGATCACAGCTATAACTGTAGTAACATTGATTACTGCAGTGATTGTCGGCTTCCC
The DNA here is from genome assembly GCA_029574335.1 of Rana kukunoris. NCBI lineage: Eukaryota > Metazoa > Chordata > Amphibia > Anura > Ranidae > Rana > Rana kukunoris. The sequence goes on along the minus strand of CM056050.1, from coordinate 45,523,082 downwards.
CAACGCCCCCCTCAGGTATGAGATATGCATGCTTACATGCAACAAAGATCATACCTAGAGTTGAGCTTTAATTTAAAGAATAATAAAAGGAAAGCTTTGGTTGGCGTTTATCTTTAATAAATGACTGTCTCCCTAGGTGACAAGGCCTAACTATGATGAAACTAAAAATCCCACAAGGGATGGGCATGACTACAAGAGACATCATGGGATTGTAAAACCCTAGCCATGTTTGTTTGTTTTCCATCTGTGTGCATTCAAGAGATTTCATTTTAATTCTTGTACTGTAAATACAAAAAGAAATTAAAATAAATGACAATAAAGTGAGGCTAATCCCTACCTTATAATAATAGTCAATGCAACAAGTGTGCCTTAAAGCAGAGTTACACACAAAAATGGAACTTCCGCTTTAAGGGAAGGTGACCCCCTGACATGCCACATTTGGCGTGTCCTTTTTTTGGGGGGGGGGGGGGTGGAATCCCTCTTCTTAGGCCTTGTACACACGAGGCAATCTATTTGTTCAAATCGGTCGGACCGACCGATTTGAACAAATCTGTCTGATAGGATTTTGGTTTGCTCGCGTGTACACACGAGCAAACCAAAATCCCCGCCAGCAGACGGCGCGCTGACGTGTATGTGACGTTGATGCCGCCACGTCACCGCACCAGGAAGTAAAACACTTCCGCGCATGCGCCGAATCCATTTGGCGGCGGTGCGGGACGACATGTCTGCTGGTAAGTGTACTAACCAGCAGACATGTCGGGCGGACGGATTCCCACCCGATAGATTTCAAAGCATGCTTTGAAATCTGTCGGGTGGCCAAATCCGTCGGCTCGGCCGTACACACGATCGAATCTGTCTGCTGGGACGGTCTAGCAGACCGTTTCCAGCAGACAGATTTGATCGTGTGTACGAGGCCTTAGAGGGTTTCATCTCCCACTTCCTCCCGGGGCACTGCGGCGCCAGAAGGAAGTTCACCTCTGCTCCCTCCCTCTCCGCTTTAAGGAATATTCCTTCTCTATTCATGATCCGGTGACAACTCAAAATTTCCCATAAATTTTAGTCTCATTAACAATAGCTACCAGGACAAATATAGTAAATGTTTCTAGCAGAGAACACAGGCAGTGATAAAAACCTGACAGAGGTTCTAACTGTTCAACACTTCATACAAAGCCCCCAAAAAAGTTTTGGGTTTGGGTAAACTTATAGAGCCATCATATCCTAAAAAATATTTCAGTGTTTTAGGACACTTTGATCCACTACAGGGTGTTTACCGCTATCCAGGAGCCAAATATCACATGCCGACATTAGTTCTTTGTATATGAATCTCAGCAGCTGTTAAATGTTCAGAGATGTAAACTTTTCCATTAAACATAGCCTAATTGGCACATAATAGCTTTAGGATACTTTGTTTTTTAGAATGTTTTGCCTTACTAAAGCTTTCAGCTCTGATCTCATCAGGGAGGCCATATTTCATACAACATTCTGCCCACAATGCTATCTCAGACGTTGCGATTACATTAATTACTACATAAAAGTAAACCTATGGCGTTGCTAATGAGCATGTAATAACATTTGCCTGTAACAGCAGGCATCATACATAATCGGGACACACTGCTGCTTTTTTAAGGTGCCTTTGTGTATAACAGATTATTCCTTTCTTCCGGCTAGTTGTGGTTAAATTAAGCAATGATCTTGTGTCTCTAGGCCCTTTACCATAAAACGGGACTGGCTCTCTCCATGGATGAAGTTATTGGATGTGTTTTCCAACTCGGAGTTCCTCTTCTCCACCCTTTTATGGTTCTTATTTCTTATTTGTTATTGTTTATTTTATCATATATAATGTATATTATATCAATTTTTTTATTTTGCTTTTTTCTGACTATTTCCAATTTTTTTCACTTTTAAGGCCCCTTACACACAGGGTGGGCTCAGTCCATCTGCTTATCGGGGAATCTGTCTTCTGATCCCGCTGAGCAGGCGGGTGGCTGGTCTGTGTCCGCTCTTTTTATGCAGAGCATACACAGGCACAGCCGGCTCTCCTCTATGGACAGTTGGATGTAGTAGGACCAACTGTCCATTTACACCCGACTGCCATCCATTCCGATTTGCTAGAGGGATGGGGAACAGATGTTTTTAGAGGATAGGATCCGATGTCTGCGGGTGTCAATGGACACATGTCCATTGACCCCCACTGCTCCATAGAGGAAACTGAAGGATCCGCTTGAAAAACTGACAGGGACATTAGGCTACTTTCACATGATATTTTAACCCCTGATAGTTTGCTGCATTCAGAGGAGACTAAACACTACCTCTGGATGTAGCAACACTCTGATGAAGGAAGCTAATGGTTCTCCTGATACGTGTTCCATGCTGATATACACACGCTCGGGATTTCAGATGGGAAAAAGTCAGACGGGAAAAAAGAGAGCTGGTTCTCTTTTTTTTGCTGGCGGGTTTGGCAGTTTTCTCGTTGGAAAAACTGTGAGGCAGCATACTCACGCCCGGGATTCTCGGCCAAAAGCTGTCATTACAGTTTTCCCGTCAGAAAACCCGGTCGTGTGTACGAGGCATTAGTATTTGTTCCAGGCTGTCATATTTCCTCCCGGCACGACTCTGGCTCTTTTTGACTACACAGCAGACTCATTGGCTGTGGCCGCAGCTTCTGTTGTCACAGCTCCACTTCCAGCATTGCTTCCCATGCTCACACAGGAGCTTTGGTGTAAAGGCACTACAACCTTCTCACTAACAGCTCCACCCGGGGCTCGGACCTCAAAGCTGCCAACACTTCCAGCATACCACAAAAAGGAAAGGGATGGTCGGCACCCAAGATGACATCCAAACAGTAGTATTCCTTTATTAAGTTAACATGTACAATGCTGTAACAACATCCTATGTGTTTCAGTCATAAGTCTTTAGCCATGATTAAGGACTAAGGTCCGAGATACATAGGCTGTTTTTACAGCCTTGTACATGTTTAATCATTAGGAATACTAGTTTTTGGATATCATCCTGAGTGCCGACCATCCCTTATTCTCACACAGGAGCTCTGGCATCGTCCTTTCCAGCTGCTTGTCATCTCTACCCGCCAGCCGCTCAAGCCACCTGCCTGGGACGAAAGGACTGCATTCCACCCTGATATGCCTGTTTACTCTTCCATAAGGTGACCAGATTTTTTAAATGGATTCCGGGGACATTATTATTATTTTTATATTGGCAAATGGGAAACTATTTTATAAGCATATTTTCCTCAAATAATATATGCAGTGTATGTGGTACGTGTTTATGGAATGATTGTATGATATATACTAGGATTGTCCCGATACCACTTTTTTAAGACCGAGTACAAGTACTGATACTTTTTTTTCAAGTACTCGCTGATACTTTTTTTTAATGTCAGGTGACCGTTTTAAAGCACAATACAGATTAGGTGGCACTGATATGCAGCACTGATGAGCACTGATAGGATTAGGTGGCACTGATATGCAGCACTGACAGGTGGCAGGCACTAATGGCTGGCACTGACAGGTGGCTGGAACTGACAGGGAGCACTGATGGCTGGCACTGATAGATGGAACTGGCACTAATAGATGGCAGTAATAGATGGCACTGACAGGTGGCTGGCACTGATAGATGGTGCTGACAAGTTGCTGGCACTAATAGGTAACACTGATTAAGCAGCACTAATAAGCACTGACAGATATCGGGCACTTATAGGCACAAGAGGATTTATTTTTCTATGCTGCCTCTGCGACGCCCATCTTAGTACACCCTGCTCTCGGCCTCAATAAAGCAGCAGAGGACATATTGATACACCCAGCCTGAACTACATGGGCTGGTGTAACAAGAAGTCCCCTGCTGCTTTATTGAGGCCGAGGGCAGGGTGTACCAAGATGGGTGTCGCAGATTATCAAGCACGGACAGTGTAACGGCAACACAGAGCGTCCGTTCCTTTACCGAATGTGACGGCTTCGGTCGCCGATGCATCATGATGAGGCTGCAAGCTTACCCACCTGAGGACTCCCCTCTCCGCTCTGCCCCTCTCGCCCTCCGCTTGCTGACTCCGCCCGCTGACTTCTCCCATCCCAGATATCGGCAAAGGCATCAAGAGCATTTGCGCGAGTACAAGTACTCGCGCAAATGCTTGGTATCGGTCCCAATACCGATACTAGTATCGGAACAGCCCTAATATATACTTTATTTCTCACATTTTCTCAATGAGATAAAAAAAAATACTTCTTAGAATTTGGGATATGACTACCAAATTTTAAGAAGATAAGATAGAGAAAAAAACTTGGAGGGAGTAATGGCTTGCACTACCTGTGTGTGTGACCAGCAAGTGGGCGTGGTCAGCAAGTGGAGATTTCTTCATGGCGTACAATGGTGATCAGTATATTCTGGCCTCCCTATATCAATAAAAAAAGCTAACGAATGCAGCACAGCTCTTCACTTTATACAATTCTACAAATGGACTTATAAGTGCAATGGTAAAACCTATAAAATAATATCCACTGCAAATCAACCAATGTATTGCAATATAATCGTGATTGTGTCACCCCCCCTCTGCACAAATATTTGAGAAATTACAGAGCTGCAATTTTCAAATAAAGGTGAAACCCCCTACATACAATAATAATAACAGAGATGCAAATCAACCAATGTATTGGAACATAATGATGGTGTCACCCTCTCTGCAAAAGGTAAACAATATTGCAGAGCTGCAATAAGCAAATAGTGGTGAAAACCCCTATATATAATAGTAATAAAATGTAAAATTGATGTACATATTTTACATTTTATTATGATTATGCACAGGTTGTTTGACAAAGGGGGCGGGGCTCCGCATATCGGCCCCACCAATCCCCAACATCAGAGCTCAGATTTGATTGCTCCACTCGCTTTTGTTCATATATGCCCCCGGCTTGCCCACCAATCCCTGCTATGCTGGATAGATATTCACATTTCTGCATGTCCTACTAGGGCTAGGCTGTCAGCAATGGGTAGAGGCACTGCCCCTTAATTCGGGGACAGATTTTTTCTGGGGACGATGTACTAAATCCGGGGACTGTCCCCAGAAAACGGGGATGTCTGGTCACCCTACTCTTCCACCATGTGAGTGTATTACCTCCAGTGTTTATTTTTGTACTCAATAACCTGGCATACTTCACTTTATTGGGCTTTCTGGTGCTTCTCTCCCCTCTCTATAAGCTTTTAAACAACATTTACAACCACCTGCAAGAATCTACTGATTGTTGCTGGTGGCTGCCCCTGACCACAGATAAACTGCCAAATGCATGTAGCCTTACAACTGTGAATGTTTCAGAAAGGCCAATGCTAGTATGCATAGCCAGCGATCATTTACATTTCTTTTCTTGCTCACCCTATCCCAAATGTTTGTTGGACTCATTTTATGATTTCCAGTAGCAGCGGATATCCCAGGTTGACTGGTAAATCTATGCTGTTACCATAAAATATTATTTAAAGATGGCCATACATAGATTTTTTATTTGCTCAGTCTGTGAACTAAATAAAACAATTCTGATTCCTCCATATATACTAAACTGTGCCAATGAAAAATATCCATTGTATTTTGACAGTTGGACCCACAAGCTGTCAAAATGCCTAACCAGTAGCTGCATCTAATTGGATGCAGCTGCTGATCGGCCATGAATTTTCTGCCTGATTCCTTCAATTTGCATTAACCCAGCTTGCATTATTGTAACTATGTACAGTATATACTATACCTGGCTGATGCCCCTGGAAGCTGAAAATCAATGATACCGCTATTCCAGTGATCTATGCTTCACTACAGAGTGTATGATTGTTTGACAAGAAATGCATCTGTACAAGGCACTAAGTTTGAGGAGGAAGAGCAAACAGTAAAAATGGAAGTGAAGCCTTCTAAGCAGCTTATTAACCTTGTGATCTATCTGCACATAGCTTGAAGTGCTTTATTCCCCCTTTGAGGAGCAAAATTTCTGCAGGCAGTAAAAGAGACCCAGTTTGGGAATTTTTACTAACCTGAACGCATATTATTATAAATGGGAAACCTTAATTTTGTTTGCAAATATTAAAGATTTTAACTACCAGCAAAAATTAGTCCTTACATTTTAACCACTTTCCGACCGCCGTACGCAGATGTACGTCGACAACATGGTACGGGCAGGCAAATGGACGTTCCTGTACGTCCCTTTAAATTTGCCGCCCAAGAAGGCGTGCGTGCCTCGTGAGTGTGCTCGTGGGTCCGGGAACTCTATGTTCCCGAGCGGCCCACTATTGCGGTCGGCAAAGGCAGAAAAGGGGGGATGCCTTTGTAAACAAGGCATTCCCCAATTCTGCCTAGTGATGTGTCACTGATGGCTGTTCCCCCATGATCAGGAACGGTCATCAGTGACGTGTCAATTGTAGCCACGCCCCCTAACAGTAAGAATTACTCTCTAGTACTGACTAAGCCCCTTCAGCGCCACCTAGTGGTTAACCCCTTCACCGCCAGTGTAATTTTTACAGTAGCAGTGCATTTTTTAGCACTGATCGCTGTAAAAATGACAATGGTCCCAAAAATGTGTTCGATGTGTACGCCATAAAGTCGCAGTCGCGATAAAAATCGCTGATCGCCGCCACAACTAGTAAAAAAAATATTAATAAAATATCCATACAACTATCCCATATTTTTAGACGCTATAACTTTTGCGCAAACCAATCAATAAACGATTATTGCAATTTTTTTTTTACCAAAAGTATGTAGAAGAATACGTATCAGCCTAAACTGAGGAAAAAAATCGTTTTTTTTTATATATATATATATATTTGGGGGATATTTATTATAGCAAAAAGTAAAAAATATAGATTTTTTTTCAAAATTGTTTATAGCGCAAAAACTAAAAACCGCAGAGGTGATCAAATGCCACCAAAAGAAAGCTCTGTTTGTGGGGAATTTTGTTTAGGTACAACGTCGCACAACCGTGCAATTGTCAGTTAAATTGATGCAGTGCCGAATCGTAAAAAGTGGCATGGTCTTTGGCCAGTGAAATGGTCGGGCCTGAAGTGGTTAAAGAGCACCTGTCATTTCAGATTAATCATAGCAACGCCTGTTAGCGGGCATCCACTCACCTGCTATCCTATTGGATATGTTTTATTACAGAAAGTAAAAAATTCCTTTACAACCTCTTTAAGATAAAAAGCCTTCTGTGTGCAGCAGACCCCCTCAGGCCCCCTTATACTTACCTAATGTCCCTCTCTGTCCAGCGATGCTCACAAGTGTCTCAGCTTCTCCCTCCTGATTGGTGGGCCATTGGCTCCACCTGCTGTCAATCAAAGTCAGCTAGCCAATCGGGAGAGAGGGGGTGGGTGGGTCCCGGGGCTCCGTGTCTGAATGGACAGAGGGAGCTGTGACTCGGCTTGGGTGCCCCCATAGCAAGCCGTTTGCTGTGGGGGCCCTGAACAGGAGGGAGGGGCCAGGTTCACAGAAGAGGAGGATCTGGGCTGCTCTGTGCAAATCCATCAGTATTACATGTTTATTCTTTCTATAGGAAAAAAACCGAGCCTTTACACTCACTTTAAGATTCCAAAGTGAGAGGTTCAGCTTTATTTTTTTGGGCTCACCATGTGAAATTGTGTAGCCAAGCCATGTCACAATTTACGATAGCAGTGTCTTTCTATTATCTCCATTTTCTTCAGCCTTTTGACTCCTCAGAATGCATTTCCGAACACGTCATACAAACCTTCACTTGAGGAATAAATATTTTACCTGTATAAAATAATTAGTCTCCGAGAAAGGAGTTTCTCGGTTCTGCATTTGTGACTGACAGGTAACCTAGCAGGGGCCGGCGATCTCCGCACTTAAATATTCCGATAAATTTCCGAACTGCGCGTGCCGTGCTGGATTCTAACCTTACTGTAGCCATTTCCATTTGTATTCAGACTGTACAAAAACGTTCACAGGGATGCAAAGTTTTATCTGCCCTAACAGACAGAAAATAAAGCTGGCTCAGCATTTTAGTGCGTAATGCTTGTTACTTATTGGGTTTTCTCCAATCTTCCCTGAACTCTGTGGGAGGCCTTTCTCCTGCATAAAGTGAATACGGAGCTTTGGTAGCCTTGTGCGATACTTTAGACTTTTCGTCTGAGTAAGAATAAAATTTAAATTGTAAAAGTAAATCGTACATAACCAGTCTGAAACCTGTAATTTAAAATTGCCGGAGGCTCTGTGTTTTCAGGATAAAGGGATATTTTTATATGCTGAAACAAAAACACGTAGAATTTTGATCACATTTATAGTCTCTTTACGAGACTCTAGTGTGAACCAATGTAGAACTAAGCAACACGTTTGCTTTATTATTTATGATATTTATATAGTGCCGACTATTTTTGCTGTACTTTATATTCAGTCCCTGCCATCAAGGTCCCTATTTTACATTCAAAAATACACATACTAGAGCCAAATCACACCGGAGCCAATTAACCTACCAGCATGTCTTTGGAGTGTGGGAGGAAACCGGAGTACACGGAGAAACTCATGCAACACAGGGAGAACCTGCAAACTCCAGGCAGATAATGTCCTTACTGGGATTCAAACTGAGAACCCCAGTGCTGCAATGCAGAAGTGCTAACCACTAAGCTACTGTACTGTTGACTCTAACCACTTGCCAACCTCCTACCGCATATTTAGTGCGGCAGTTTGGCTCTATTGCGCAAAATCACATACCTGTACGTCATTTCCTGCAATGGCCACTGGATGGACACAGAATGGCGATCAGCGGGTCCGGCGGACCCGATGTTCGTCTGCCACCTGCGATCATTCCCCAGAGAGGCAGAATGGCGATCTGCCCATGTAAACAAAGCAGACTGCCGTTCTGACAGGGATGAAGGTGGAGATCCTGTGCTCCTGCTAAGCAGGAACATCGATCTCTTGGTCTTCATCCAGTCAGACCATCCCCCACACAGTTAGCAAGCACCTCGTAGGGACACACTTAACTCTTTGATCTGCCCTGAGGTTAACCCATTCCTTGGCAGTGTCATTAGTATAGTAACCTTGCATATTTTTAGCACTGATCACTGTATTAGTTTCACTGGTCCCCAAGTCAGTTAGGTGTCTGATCTGTCCACCGCAATTTCGCAGTGTCATTAAAAATTCCTGATTGCTGCTATTACTAGTAAAAAAATGAATAAAAACGCCATGGAAATATCCCATAGTTTGTAGACGTGATAACTTTTGCCCAAAACAATCAATATGCGCTTATTGTGATTTTACTGAAAATATGTAGCAGAATACATATTGGCCTAAATTGATGAAGACATATATTTTTTTTAAATTGTATTGGATATTTTGACACCCGCAGGTGTCAGAATACAATAGCTGGTGTTTTTCATCAAAATAGCCAATTCGTCAAGATCTCCAATCACATCACTTCTGGTTATAGTAAAATGTCAGAAATTAGAGATTTGGGCGACTTGCTTTTTTCACACAGCACCGGCAACTGTATACACTCCGGTACACGGTATTATGAGCGGATATTGTTAGTCTGATCCGATACTAACCAACAAAATGGCAGCGACAAGTTTTTCCTCGTTACCCGCTGTTGTGTCAAAACAGCAGTCTTCGTGTACCGGAGTGTACACACTTGCCAGTCTTATGTCAAAACAGCAATTCATTGAAATCTCCAATTACGCCAATTATGGTTTACAGTAGGGTTGTCCCTATACCGATATCGAGTAATGGCGCGAGTACAAATGCTCCTGATACCTGGTTGGCAGGCAGACTCAGTGGGCAGAGAGGGCGGGCGGACTCAGTGGGCAGAAAGGGCAGTAGGCGTAGCGGACAAAGTCAGCGGACTGGAGACAGAGTCCTCACCTGCAGTAGAACTAGCTAGGTAAGCTGGCAGGGTGCAGGGCGCAGCCACATCAGGATTGGTGACCGGAGCCGTCACATTCAGTCGCCGTCAGCTTGGACATCCCGACGCCCATCTTGGCACACCCTTCACTTGGCCACAGTAAGCCAGCTGCTGACATCTTGTTACACCCAGCCCATATAGTTCGGGCTGGGTGTAACAAGATGTCTGCTGATACTTACTGATGCCAGTGTGTACCAAGGTGGGCACTGCAGCATAGCATGTCCTTTATTGCTGCATTTCCGTGCATGTCCATCAGTGCCAGCCACCTGACAGTGCCAGCCACCTGTCAGTGCCCATAGTGCCCATAAGTACCGCCTATCTGTGCCATCAGTGCTGCTTGTCAGTGCCAGCTACCTGTCAGTGCCAACAGTGCCCATAAGTACCGCCTATCTGTGCCATCAGTGCTGCTTGTCAGTGCCAGCTACCTGTCAGTGCCAGCCGCCTGTCAGTGCCCATAAGTAACCGTAAGTGACGTAATTGGAGAACTTGATGAATTGGCTATTTTGACAGAACACCGGCAGTAGATAATTTATTCATTTGCACAGCTTAGCGTGGATGCTGGAATCTGTTGGACTTCTTTCATTCAGCCCTGCATGCCGTAAAATGCAAGCTAGCTGTCAGATTTACTTGTTCTCTTAACCAAACTGTCAAACCATCCAATGGCTGGTGTCATAACTGATCACATGTTCAGCATCATGGCATTTGAAGATTAAACAGAGGCCAAGATGGCAGCTTCCTTGACAATAGGAGGTTTTAGTTCCACAACTGAGCTGTTAACCTCTTGCTGACCGCCCACCGTAGTTTTTTTGCGTCAGGTCGGCTCGGCTGCACAAAATCACATAATATAACGTGATTTTGCATTGCAGCCACTAGTGGTGCGCCGCTTGCTCGCCCCTGGTGCCGATGTGAGTGCCCGGCGGGCGCGATCACCGCCGGGCACCCGCGATCGCTCGTTACAGAGAGAGAAATGGGAGCTGTGTGTGTAAACACACAGCTCCAGGTCCTTTAAGGGGGAGAAATGACTGATCGCATGTTCATACAATGTAATATGTCATTTTCCCTAGTCAGTCCCACCACCCCTTCAGTTAGAACACAATGAGGGAACATAACCCCTTCCTCGCCCCCTAGTGTTAACCCCTTCCCTGCCAGTCACATTTTTTACAGTAATCAATGCATTTTTATAGCACTGATCTCTATGAAAATGCCAATGGTCCAAAAAAGGTGTCAAAAGTGTCCGCCATAAGGTCGCAGTACCGATAAAAATGTTTTGTTTATTAACCTCTTATGGACCACCGCATGTACATTTACGTCGGCAGAATGGCACCGACAGGCACATCAACGTGTATATATATACGTTGGTGCCTTGAGGTGGGTTGGGGGTCCGATCGGGACCCCCCCCGGTACATGCGGCGGTCCCCATAGCTGGCCGAGCGATCCGGGATGAGGGGGCGGCTATTTGTTTTTTGTCCGCCCCCTCCGGATCGCTCCCAGCCAATCCGCGCGCTCCCCCGCCCTGCACTTCCTCCTCCTGTGTAAACACAGGAAGGAGGATGTGATGTGATCTCTCCCCTCAGCGGTATTTTCAACCACCGCTGAGGAGAGATCACATTTCACGGTAAGTCTGCACAACACTATACTGACACACACTACACATAGGCACATTAACCCCTTGCGATCACCCCCCCCTCCCCCTGTCACACTGTCACTGAATGCAGTAATCATACATGTATGATTACTGTATTTAGTGACAGTCAGTTAGGGTAGGGTAGCCCCATACACCCCCCTAATAAAGTTTTAACCCCTTGATCACTGCCCTAGTTAACCCTTTCACTCCCTATTGCCAGCATCACTAAGCGATCATTTTTCTGATCTCTGTATTAGTGTCCCTGTTCCCGCTATGTAGCTATTTTTTTTTTTATTGCAATATTTTTTTACTAAAGACATATGGCTAAATAAATTTTGGCCTAAATGTTTGACTAAAATTTAGTTTATTTGATTTTTCTTATAACAAAAACTAAAAAATATTGTTTTTTTTTCAAAAATGTCGCTCTATTTTTGTATATAGCGCAAAAAAAAAAAAAATCGCAGGCGATCAAATACCACCAAAAGAAAGCTCGACCGCACAATTGTCAGTTAAAGCGACGCAGTGTCGAATCGCAAAAAGGGGCCTGGTCATTTACCTGCATTTTATTCTGGGTCTTAAGTGGTTAACCACTTAAGGACTGGACCAATACGCTGGTAAATGACCCAAGGGGTTTTTACAATTCGGCACTGCGTCGCTTTAACAGACAGTTGCGCGGTCGTGCGACGTGGCTCCCAAACAAAATTTGCGTCCTTTTCTTCCCACAAATAGAGCTTTCTTTTGATGGTATTTGATCACCTCTGTGATTTTTATTTTTTGCGCTATATACAAAAATAGAGCAACATTTTTGAAAAAAAAACAATATTTTTTACTTTTTGTTATAAGAGAAATCAAATAAACTAAATTTTAGTCAAACATTTAGGCCAACATTTATTTAGCCACATGTCTTTAGTAAAAAAAAAATCGCATTAAAAAAAAATAGCTACCTAGCGGGAACGGCGACACTAATACAGCGATCAGAAAAATGATCGCTTAGTGACACTGGCAATAGGGAGTGAAAGGGTTAACTAGGGCGGTGATCAAGGGATTAAAACTTTATTAGGGGGGGGGGTACGGGGGCTACCCTGAACCTAACACTAACTGCCTGTCACACTAACTGTCACACTGACACTAAATGCAGTGATCAGTACATATGTGATCACTGCATTCAGTGACACTGTGACAGGAGGGTGGAGGGGTGATCGCAAGGGGTTAATGTGCCTGTGTGTCCTGGTGTCAGTGTAGTGTTGTGCAGACTTACAATGTGATGTGATCTCTCCTCAGCGGCGGTTGAAAAAAACGCCGAGAGCAGAGATCACATCACTTCCTCCTCCTGTGTTTACACAGGAGGAGGAAGTGCAGAGCAGTGGAGCACGCGCATTGGCTGGGAGTGATCCGGAGGGGGCGTACAAAAACGAACAGCCACCCCCTCAGCACAGATCGATCCTACAGCCTACGGAACCGCGTCATGTACCGGGGGGGATCCCAATCGTTGGCCATTCTGCCAACGTAAATGTACATGCGGCGGTCCTTAAGCCGTTAAAATGCCATAAAACTATCCCCTATTTTGTAGACTCTATAACTTTTGCGCAAACCAATCAAACGCTTCTGGGATTTTTTTTTTTTTTATGAAAAATATGTAGAAGAATACGTATCGGCCTAAACTGAGGAAAACTTTTTTTTATACATTTTTGGGGGATATTTATTACAGCAAAAAGTAAAAAATATTCATTTTTTTTTCAAAATTGACGCTTTATTTTTGTTTATAGCGCAAAAAAATAAACGCAGAGGTGATCAAATACCACCAAAAGAAAAGTAATAAATGGGGAACTGGTGCGCTACTATGAGTAAAAGAGTGTAAGCTAGAATCACATATATTGATAAGAAGCTGCTCAATCTAAAAGTGTCCACAAAACACTGGTGAATAAAACAAAGAATAAAAATAGTGATAAGCGCTACAGAATCAAAATTGTGCAAAACACCAAATAATAATAATACCAGACTGATAATAAACCAAAAAAGTCCCAGAATTCTGGGACTTTTTTGGTTTATTATCAGTCTGGTATTATTATTATTTGGTGTTTTGCACAATTTTGATTCTGTAGCGCTTATCACTATTTTTATTCTTTGTTTTAACCACCAAAAGAAAGCTCTATTTGTGGGGAAAAAAGGACGCCAACTTTGTTTGGCAGCCACTTCCCATGACCGTGCAGTTGTCCGTTAAAATGATGCAGTGCCGAATCACAAAAAGTGGCCCAGTCATTGACCAGCAAAATGGTCCGGGGCTGAAGTGGTTATGTTGGTATCCTCTGAATCTCTATGCTGTCTTTGCAGGTATGGGAAAAACATTGTACTGCATATTCTAAGTGTCATGGTGTTGATTTACTAAAACTGGAGAGTGAAAAATATAGTTGCAGCTCTACATAGTAATTAGTAACCAATCAGCTTCCAGGTTTTTGTCCAAGCTTTTTGTCCAGGTTTTTGTCCAAACAAGATGAAGTTAGAAGCTGATTGGCTACCATGCAGAGCTCCACCAATTTTAGTAAATCATCCCCATTGTGACAAAAGACTAAACTATATGTGCTTATTTTACTCTTTTTAATACATCCCAGAATGTAAAGCCCTTATAGTAGCTCCCTGACACTGGGTGCTGTCAGTCAGCCGCCCCAGTTGGCTTTTACTCTTTTTGTTAGATGCCAAATGGCACTTAGAACCAAGCGGGTTAAGGGCACAATTTAAATTTTGTAAAGATAATTTAAAACAAACTAAAACTGAATGCACCACAAGAGATGTGACTATGAGTTAATTGCAGTGTTTGAACATTTCTCAATTTCAGCTTTTATTGGAAGAAGGAACTTTGAACAAACAGATTTTTTCAAAATAAATTGTGAGCCGTCATTTAAAAAATAAGCTGCATTAAGCAGTGAAGTGTTTGTCATTATCCTTGTGCTTGAAATGGATTCTCATTTACTTAGTCTTTTGAAATATTTTGATTGCTTTCATGTCTCTTACCATGCCAAGAAAATAAACTTGGGAAACATTTTCATGTGTTCTACATTGTCATTGCATTTTAATTAATATTTGCGTCAAAAAGGTAAGCCATTACTTTTTTTTCAAAGACCTTGAATAGTGAGATCAAAAATATTTAGCAAAAGGGAAAAAAACTGTGTGAAAGTATCATGTCAAAACTTTAATTTTTGTAATTTATGCCATAAACTTGTCTTAACCACTTAAGCCCTTTTCTTTATGCAGCTACCCAAGTTTTTTTTCCAAGTTTTTTCACTGCGTGTTTTAACTGGTAATTGCGCGGTCATGCAATGTTGTACCGAAGCGTAATTTGCGTCCTTTTCTTCCCACAAATAGAGCTTTCTTTTGATGGTATTTGATTACCTCTGCGATTTTTTTTTTTTTTTGCGATATAAACAGAAAAAGACCGAAAATTTTGAAAAAAAATGATATTTTCTACTTTTTGTTAAGAAAAATCAAAAATGTAAACCCTTAGAAAGCCTGAAGGCGGTGATTGGTTTTTGGGGGTCCCGTACGTGGCTAGGCTCCCAAAAAGTCTCACATGTGGTATCCCTGTACTCAGGAGAAGCAGCAGAGTGTATTTTGGGGTGTAATTCCACATATGCCCATGGCATGTTTGAGCAATATATCATTTAGAGTGGTTCACACTAGGGCGACACGACTTCCAGCATGACTTTCAGAAGCAACTTCAACACGACTTGAGCATGAACCACAGGGCGATCTGGGGCGATTTACAACACGACTTGAAGTCCTTTTCAGGTCAGGAGACATTCCAGTGGCCAATAAAACAACAATCGGCTCTGGGAGAGGGAGAGGGAGGGAGGGGTTTGCCTGAGAAATGTATGTTATCTTGCTGGAAAGTAGCTTCAATTAAAACAGTGATCAGACTTGGAAGCGACTTCCATTGAAATCAATGGGTACAAATCGCCTAGAAATCTGATTGAAGTAGTACAGGAACCTCTTCTGAAGTCGGAGCGACATAAGTAGTGTGTTTTAACACCGCTCCCATTCACTTACATTGCTTTTCTGGACAGCGCGACTTGGGACGACTTCAAGTCGGATCCCAAGTCTCCCCAGTGTGAACCGACTCTAAGTGACAACTTTGCGAAAAAAAAAAATATTTATTTTTCCCGCAACTTGTGTCAAAATATAAAATATTCCATTGACTGGAAATGCCTCTCAGCAAATAGCTTGGGGTGTCTACTTTCCAAAATGGGGTCATTTTGGCGGGTTTTGAATTGTCCTGGCATTTTATGCACAACATTTAGAAGCTTATGTCATACATCACCCACTCTTCTAACCACTTGAAGACAAAGCCATTTCTGACACTGTTTGTTTACATAAAAACATTTTATTTTTTGCAAAAAAAGTTGAGTTGAACCCCCAAACATTATATATTTTTTTAAAGCAAAGGCCCTACAGATTAAAATGGTGGGTGTTGCATTTTTTTTCCCCACACAGTATTTGCGCAGCGATTTTTCAAACAATTTTTTTTGGGAAAAATACACTTTTTTTTTATTTTAAAGCACTAAAACACACTATATTGGCCAAATTATTAATGAAATAAAAAAGATGATCTTAGACCTAGTACATGGATACCAAACACGACATACTTTAAAATTGCGCACAAACTACATACATTTTTAAAAGCCTTTACAGGTTACCACATTAGATTTACAGAGGAGGTCTACTGTTAAAATGACTGCCCTCGATCTGCCCTTTGCGGTGATACCTCACATGCATGGTACAATTGCTGTTTACATATGACTCCAGACCGACGCTTGCGTTCGCCTTTGCGCAAGAGCAGGGGGGGACAGGGATGCTTTTTTTTTTTTTATATCTATTTAGCTTTTTTTATTTTATTTGTAAACTGTTACTTCCATTTTACTTATTTTTTTACCATTTTTATTGTTATCTCAGGGAATGTAAATATCCCTTATGATAGCAATGGTTAGTGACATGTACTCTTTTTGTAAAAAAAAAATGGGGTCTATTAGACCCTAGATCTTTCCTCTGCCCTCAAAGCATCTGACCACACCAAGATCGGTGTGATGAAATGCTTTCCCAATTTCCCAATGGCGCTGTTTATATCTGGGGGGGGGCATTCCCTCCCACTGAATGTAAAAGCAGTCTAGAGGCTAATTACCCGCTAGGATTGCTTTTACATGAAAGCCGACCACTGGCTGAAAAGAATGATACCAAGATGATACCAAAACCTGCAGGCATCATTCTAGTAAACCCATTCAAAGTCAAGCAACATACCAGTACGTTGATGGTTCCTGTTGGACATGTATTGTAATCTTTTTTGAGCGAGAATCTGGGTGATCAGGGGGTTAAACCTTTATTGGGTTATATACGGCGGGTGCCCTGATGCTATAAACAGCAAACTAACTAACCAGCGTCAACCGTAACACTTATACAGTGATCACTGGTGAAAGGATTAACTATGGGGCAATCAGGGGGTTAAAACCTTTATTAGGTAATATATGGGGGTCCCTGATGCTTTTGTGCACTAGTAATGATTCACAGGTAAAAAAAGCACCTGACTGTCAGCGACTGTAGAAAACGATTCCAAAAAAACTGTTAGCGATCGCAGGGATCAGGCCTGTCTCTGCGAACGCTGCAGTTATGTGTGTTGTGTTTTGGAAGTGACAGTGATCGATCGATACTTTCTAAAAACCTGGCGGCGAACCTAAATAACTAACTGGCTAACCAGCGTCACCAGTGACACTTATACAGTGATCACTGGTGAAAGGGTTAACTCTAGGGGCAAACAGGGGTTAAAACCTGTATTTAGAAAATGTATGGGGGTACCTAACGCTATAAAAGCCTAAAAAAATAACTAGCTACCTAGCTGTACCAGCGACACTAATACAGCGATCAGAAAAGTGACACTGGCAATAGGGGGTGAAAGGGTTAACTAGGGCGGTGATCAAGGGGTTAATCCTTTATTAGGGGGGGTAGGGGCTACCATGAACCTAAAGGGGCCTAAGACTAATGTCCCTAACACTTTTTTCTGTCACAAATGACACAAAATGCAGTAATCAGAAAATAAATGATCATTGCAATCAGTGACACTGTGACAGGGGGCTGGGATCGGGGGGTGATCGGGGGGTGACTGGGGGGTTTATGTACCTGTGTGTACTGGTGTCAGTGTGGTGCTTGGTGCAACTTACTGTTGGATGTCTTCTCTCCTCTGTGTCGGACGAAAAGGACGACACAAGGAGAGATGACGTCACTTCCTCTGTATGTGTTTACAGTTACACAGGCAGAGGTGGAAGATGATTCGCTGGGAGAGATCATGAGGGGGTGGCCAGAAACGAACAGCCACCCCCTCCCCGGGTTTCGCTCCCAGAGCCAACGGAAACGCCGCATGTACCGGGGGGGTCCTGATCGGACCCTCGACCCATGTCAAGGCAGGCACATACAGGTACGTACATGTGCCTGTCCGTGCTATTCTGCCGACGTATATGTACATGCGACGGTCGTTAAGTGGTTAAAGGGGTTGTAAAGGAAAACATTTTTTTTTCATAATAAGCATCCTTTACCTGCAGACATTCCCCTTTTCACTTCCTCATTGTTCGTTTTTGCTCAGAAGTTGCTCTATTTCTTCTCTGTTCTGTTCACTTCCTGCTTGTCTGATTGTTACTCACCACCGTGAAGGGAGGCTTTACTGCGGTGGTCAGTGACGTGCTCGCCCCCTCCTGGGAACTACATCTGTGCGGCAGGACGCTCTCTACGTGTTAGAGACTTCAAGGAGGTGTGAATTACTGGGCGTGCCGCAATTCATACTGGGAAATGTAGTTATTACAAGAACGAGCGCTGCAAACCAGGAAGTGAATGAGAGAACAGAAACTAGAATGCCGGAGGTGATATAGATGAAGGAATTTAATAGGTATTTACTTGTTTTTTAACAGAATCATTACGCTATTCTGCCTGTCTACCGTGCAGACAATAATTTTAGGCAAAAAAATGTTTTCCTTTACAACTCCTTTAAGGGGAAGGAATAATGTGAGAAATATATGAGCCTCCATTGCCGGACCTTCTTAAAATTCCTTTTTGTTGGCTTTGTGGCTCCCTCACGTTCTAAATTCATGACCTAGAATGGATATGCAGCCAGTAAGGCCAATCATTTCTGATGCAGTCAGCCTATGTATTTTTTCTAGTACAGGTCTCCTAAAAGCCCAACTGAACTTTCAGCTCGGACCAATGAGTATACCATACCTGGCTGATGCCCCTGGAAAAAAAACTTTTTCTGCAATACCTCCAGGACCATTCCCTGCAGAAGTTCTACACTGCCAACTGCCATTGATCCTCTTTGGGTTAACCACTTGACATCTGCGCTATAACCGAAACATGGCTACAGCGCGGACCTCAAATGCCGGGAGGGCATCCATGTATGTCCTTTTCTTACGGAACACTCTGTGATTGCCGAGTTCTTGGGACTTGGCTGATCACAGAGCAGGGTGGAGGGCCAATCATGGCTGGCTCTTTACTATGTGATTAACTGATCAAGGAAGTAAACAGAAGACGGTTACTGTTTATTTTTTTTCCCTTCATGCTGTCAATGTCGTTTCTGGATCATGTTCAGATGTAGCTGCTTCTTTGCATGATAAAGTGGACCTTCAGTAATTTTTTCAAATTTCCATCTATTAAATCTTCTGCCCTAATATTTTTTTTCTGCCAGTAAATACCTTATACAGCCCACTTTCTCTTTCTTGTTCTGTCATTAGCCTAGGCTTGGGACATCATGCACAGCTCGCTCTCCCAGGAAGGAAGGAAGGGGAGATGAGTCATAAGAGGACCAATGAAAGCTGTAGATCTGGAGGTGTGCCTCTGTGTAAATCCAGGAAGTGAACAGGCAGCAGCTTCAGCTGCTCACAGTTAAAATGGCTGCAGCCAGACTAAGGCCCCTTTCACATGTACGGATCCCGTGAAGTTCCCTGTTCTGACAGGGAAGTACAGAGTGAACTGGCTGTTCCCAATCACTAGGAACAGACGATCACTCTGTACTTCCCTGTCAGAACAGGGATCTGTTTGTTTACATTGACAGATCCCTGTTCTGGCTCTCTGTGAAGCGATCGCAGGTGGCCGTTGCAGCCGCAGGCCACGCGCATCAGATCCCCCACCGCGCAGTGGGTGTGCGAGGCAGCTGCAGTTGTTAAAGGGACCGACGTACATCTACGGCGATTTGCTGGATAAAGCCGACATGCCGCAGTATGACGGCTATGTATCTGTGGAAAAAATTACTGCGCAGGTCTTTAACAAAATATACAAAACAATAAAGTGATTGGTTGCTGCTGCTGCATAAACAATGTGCGATACACATAAATTACCTATAAAATCAAAAATATGCTGCGCTGCACTAACACATGTATCATAAATCAAATATCAAATGTGACCATTCCTCTTAATGTGAACATAAGTGAAACGTAGATGGCGTGACAAATCAAAAAATATCACATTCAAATACAAATAATAAAGTCCATGTGTGTCAAACTTGCACCCGAAGTGTGTTTGAAAAAAGTTCATAGAGTAAGATCAGACAAAGGGCACCTCCACCTCTAGTAAAATTGCCTGCTTACCAACTCCCAATGATCTTATTGCTAAGATCACGATCGCATGTAGCTCTATGTTTCTATGGTAGGCTTGCTTCTACTGTTCATCTACTGTTCAACTCCATATGTAGGTAAACCATACATCGGTGCATGCCAGATCCCGTGTGTAGTGTAGAAAATAATAAAGAGAAGGCCAAAATAGAGTAGTACCGTAGATAAATTCTATGTTTAATAATAAAAATACACTCACATGGTAGGTGTACAAAATTAGCGTCTTAAAAAATGTAGCCGGCCGGCTCAAACACTCGCTCGTCCTTCCGGATAGTCGATAGCAGTGACGTCAGCACGCCGCTTTCCCTACGCCGTTTCGTCACAGATGACGTCTTCCAAGGGCACGAGCGACGCGCTGACTCGCCGCTAATTGTACATTTGCAGGGCCAATCGGACCGCCCAGTTCTGACATCCGGGAGTCCACGATCCTCATCCGCCATATTGGAGATGGGACATTTGCCCTTACTAGTTGTGGCTCGATAGCGAAATGGCCATATTGGCATTATATATGACCAGATCGAAAAGGTTGTATGCACAAAACATATAAAATGGCTTGTTACTTGGCCTAAAATAATAGTGAAGATGACAGAGTGAACTGTTGGTCTGTGAACACTAAATCATCGTCACTGCTGTAGAATGAGACGCGCACAAAGTTAAAAATTAACCCCATGATGCATGAAACGGATCTAACATCCTCATCACTAGGGGCTCAGTTTGCAACACGTTATATACTATGCGCAAATACGTTCTCAACTAGATAAAAATTCATATTATTTTACAACATGATTATAACAATTCATTAATAAAATAATATAATAAATAAAAAATTAATTCATTATAAAAAAAATTAATTCATTATAAAAAAATAATGAAGGAAAATTATGGGCTATTGACAGTCGCATACAACCCGCATTATAAGGGAAGGAACCTCTACTCACTGATGGCAGCCAGCGAGACAGGAAAAGGAACCCTTAAATATAAATCATATTTGAGTCATTGTGATCACCCGAAACATTAGATAAGAACATCCATGCAGGCCCAATTAGCTCCCATAAATCAAACCGGAACCAACGTCAAAAGGGATATTGTACCTTGCATGGATGACCCTCCAATTCCGAGCTAACCACAACCATGGTAGAAATCGAAAAGAAATTAACATAAAAAATACATCATAAAAAGAGATTTTATATGGAGAGTGAATCCCGGATCTCAGAACTAGTTCACATTGACAATAGTAACCCCATATATATTTAAATCTGTGGTGAGTTAGAATGTGATAGATGATAAAACACTCTAACTATTGTCTATGAACGCGTTCACATCTACATCTACATTCAGTCCGTAAGGGGTATAAGTTCGAACCCTATGGATCCAGGCCATTTCTAGCCTGGATAATTCCCTAACTAGCGATCCCCCTCTCCAGTGGGCATCGAATTTATCAATGCCCAGAAAGAGAGTCCACTCTGGGTTACGATTATGATGTAGATCGTAATGATGTGACACAGAATGTTGAGAAAAACCTGACCGAATATTGGTGACATGTTCTCCCAATCGTATCTGCATCTGTCTTTTGGTTCGGCCTATGTATTGAAGCCCGCACGGGCACTGTAACATATACACCACGCCTGTAGAACTACAAGTGATAAATGGTTCTATTAGGTGTTCCTTAGAGGTACTATTTGAAAAAAAATTCAAAGTTTTTTTTGAAGTTACTTTATTTAACGTGCATATTTGACACCTACGGCACTGATGGTATCCCATCAATCCCCTCTGGAAAAAAGAGACTTTTTTAATGGGAGGATCAACCACGTTAGGTGCGATTTTATCCCGCAAGGATGGCACACCTCTAAATATGATTTGGGGATTCAAAGGGAGAACCGTTTTAAGAATCCTGTCGTTCTCTAATAGGTGCCAATGGTTTTTAATTATTCTCTTAATGAGGAAATGTTGGGTGGAATATGATGTAACAAATGGTACCACTGGACCAGCTTTGCCATCTTTGAAAGTGGGATCCAAAAGTGATTTGCGTTCAATAGCCGCCACTTCTTCTTGCAAAAAAAGGGAAAAAGGTTTCCCACCCACAATCAAATAGGGGAATAAGCCCCCCTCCGACTAATTACCAGCATAACAGCAGTTCTAACCGAACGAAACCCTTTCAAGTCAAATATGGAAATAACTCTGATCGCACCAATGGTTCTTCTAACCAGGGCCAATATTATCATTATAGTGATTCCCCGCGAAGGGAACGGGGTTCTGGTAGAAATGGAGCTGAAAATCACTACTATGGTCCTAATCAAGGACATAATGTTCGCCACTACTCAGACAGAGGTAGAGACCATTATGAGTATGACAGCGAATCAGATGTGAGAAATCAGTTCTTTCCTCTGAGAGACAGAGAGGGACCAGGTAATTCAGGTTATGTTGACTACGAGCGAAATAACCAGGCACAAGAAGTCTGCCGGTTAGGTCCCTCTAGAGACTTTCCTTTTGATCAACCTAACATTGATGTAGGAGAACATTGAGGTTTTCCCAGGGCCAATCAAGGCATCAAAAGGCCAGTGGAAAACAAAGAGGGTGCAGAGGGGGGAGGAGAACAAAATCAAAAGAAACCAAGGATGTAGATGATGTGGGCATCTACAACCTCAGTTCCCACAATCTTACACAGCCAGAATTGGCATTGTTGGATAGGGGACTCAAATTCGCTCCCCCAAAGAAACTAAATAAATTCCAGACGTACATGGACATTCACCGTTATGTGCGGAAGGTAAACATTAGACGTTACTTTGCAGGTATTCCCAGTACCGATGGACCTACTGGTCAAAACCCCTCCTTCCATTCAGGACTAGCCAATGCATCCACTTGGAACCCCCTGGGGGTGTTGGCTCCCTCTTTAAAAGTGTTTAGGGATGTGGTCCTTAGAGATTTGGAGAAGGTTAAAATCTCCAACCCTAGGATGGATCAAAATTTAGTCAAGGGACTGGACTCTTTATGCACCAATAAAGAATTAGTCATACGTCCAGCGGATAAGGGGGGTGGGATAGTTCTAATGGATCGTCTAATGTACATCAATGAAACCAAGAAATTGGTAGATGATCGTGATACATATCTACTACTTAGGGGGAACCCTATCCAACAGTACCAAAGTAATTTGGAGGTGTTGGTTAAGAAGGGTGCTGACTCGGGTATACTTAATAAGAAAGAACAACAATTTCTAATCCCGAGGGCACCAAGGATACCGATCCTATATTGCCTCCCCAAAATCCATAAGAGCCTTACTTGCCCCCCTGGACGTCCCATAGTGAGCGGTATAGATTCCGTCACGTCCAGGGTGGGCAAGTATATTGATCATTTTTTACAGCCTTTAGTCCAAAAAATGCCATCTTATGTAAAGGACACCAGGCAGGTTATCAATTTACTTTCACAGATAAAACCCAATGGTGACACTTGGCTAGTAACAGCGGATGTTAGTTCACTGTATACAATCACCCCTCACCATCTGGGTATATCAGCAGTCCAATATTATCTGGAGACCCTCTCTGATGTGCCCCAAGTCCAAAGGGAATTCATTATTGAGCTATTAGAATACGCCGCAGGGCACAATTATTTTTGGTTTGATCATGGCTTTTACCGGCAGATTAGGGGGGTCGCAATGGGCGCTAAATATGCGCCCAGCCTGGCCAATTTATTTATGGCCAAGTGGGAGGAGGATGTCGTCTATAAGGACCTTAGCCCACATATCATTCTTTGGGCCAGGTATATTGACGACATCCTCCTCCTATGGAATGGCACCAAACCCCAATTGGAAGAATTCATCTCCCTTCTGAACAACAATGATAGGGGGATTCGCCTCATACATGAAGCTAACCAAGAAAAGATTAACTTCCTGGACCTTACCATCACAAAGGATGAGACTGGTTTCAAAACTAGAACATACTTTAAGAAGACTGACAGGAATTCATTTATCCCAATTGGCAGTTGTCATCATCAGAATTGGCTCAATTCGGTGCCTAAGAGCCAATTTATCAGAATGAGGCGAAACTGTACCACTCTAGACGACTTTCAATCTCAGTTGGAAATTCTTAAAGACAGACTGGTTGAGAAGGGTTATGACCCTAGTCAGCTGGAAAGAACCATTGAAGAAGTGGCAGCTATTGAACTCAAATCACTTTTGGATCCCACTTCCAAAGATGGCAAAGCTGGTCCAGTGGTACCATTTGTTACATCATATTCCACCCAACATTTCCTCATTAAGAGAATAATTAAAAAGCATTGGCACCTATTAGAGAACGACAGGATTCTTAAAACGGTTCTCCCTTTGAATCCCCAAATCATATTTAGAGGTGTGCCATCCTTGCGGGATAAAATCGCACCTAACGTGGTTGATCCTCCCATTAAAAAAGTCTCTTTTTTCCAGAGGGGATTGATGGGATACCATCAGTGCCGTAGGTGTCAAATATGCACGTTAAATAAAGTAACTTCAAAAAAAACTTTGAATTTTTTTTCAAATAGTACCTCTAAGGAACACCTAATAGAACCATTTATCACTTGTAGTTCTACAGGCGTGGTGTATATGTTACAGTGCCCGTGCGGGCTTCAATACATAGGCCGAACCAAAAGACAGATGCAGATACGATTGGGAGAACATGTCACCAATATTCGGTCAGGTTTTTCTCAACATTCTGTGTCACATCATTACGATCTACATCATAATCGTAACCCAGAGGGGACTCTCTTTCTGGGCATTGATAAATTCGATGCCCACTGGAGAGGGGGATCGCTAGTTAGGGAATTATCCAGGCTAGAAATGGCCTGGATCCATAGGGTTCGAACTTATACCCCTTACGGACTGAATGTAGATGTAGATGTGAACGCGTTCATAGACAATAGTTAGAGTGTTTTATCATCTATCACATTCTAACTCACCACAGATTTAAATATATATGGGGTAACTATTGTCAATGTGAATTAGTTCTGAGATCCGGGATTCACTCTCCATATAAAATCTCTTTTTATGATGTATTTTTTATGTTAATTTCTTTTCGATTTCTACCATGGTTGTGGTTAGCTCGGAATTGGAGGGTCATCCATGCAAGGTACAATATCCCTTTTGACGTTGGTTCCGGTTTGATTTATGGGAGCTAATTGGGCCTGCATGGATGTTCTTATCTAATGTTTCGGGTGATCACAATGACTCAAATATGATTTATATTTAAGGGTTCCTTTTCCTGTCTCGCTGGCTGCCATCAGTGAGTAGAGGTTCCTTCCCTTATAATGCGCGTTGTATGCGACTGTCAATAGCCCATAATTTTCCTTCATTATTTTTTTATAATGAATTAATTTTTTTTATAATGAATTAATTTTTTATTTATTATATTATTTTATTAATGAATTGTTATAATCATGTTGTAAAATAATATGAATTTTTATCTAGTTGAGAACGTATTTGCGCATAGTATATAACGTGTTGCAAACTGAGCCCCTAGTGATGAGGATGTTAGATCCGTTTCATGCATCATGGGGTTAATTTTTAACTTTGTGCGCGTCTCATTCTACAGCAGTGACGATGATTTAGTGTTCACAGACCAACAGTTCACTCTGTCATCTTCACTATTATTTTAGGCCAAGTAACAAGCCCTTTTATATGTTTTGTGCATACAACCTTTTCGATCTGGTCATATATAATGCCAATATGGCCATTTCGCTATCGAGCCACAACTACAGTAGTAAGGGCAAATGTCCCATCTCCAATATGGCGGATGAGGATCGTGGACTCCCGGATGTCAGAACTGGGTGGTCCGATTGGCCCTGCAAATGTACAATTAGCGGCGAGTCAGCGCGCCGCTCGTGCCCTTGGAAGACGTCATCTGTGACGAAACGGCGTAGGGAAAGCGGCGTGCTGACATCACTGCTATCGACTATCCGGAAGGACGAGCGAGTGTTTGAGCCGGCCGGCTACATTTTTTAAGACGCTAATTTTGTACACCTACCATGTGAGTGTATTTTTATTATTAAACAAAAATGTATCTACGGTACTACTCTATTTTGGCCTTCTCTTTATTTTTTTCTACACTCCGGGATCTGGCATGCACCGATGTATGGTTTACCTACATATGGAGTTGAACAGTAGATGAACAGTAGAAGCAAGCCTACCATAGAAACATAGAGCTACATGCGATCGTGATCTTAGCAATAAGATCATTGGGAGTTGGTAAGCAGGCAATTTTACTAAAGGTGGAGGTGCCCTTTGTCTGATCTTACTCTATGAACTTTTTTCAAACACACTTCGGGTGCAAGTTTGACACACATGGACTTTATTATTTGTATTTGAATGTGATATTTTTTGATTTGTCACGCCATCTACGTTTCACTTATGTTCACATTAAGAGGAATGGTCACATTTGATATTTGATTTATGATACATGTGTTAGTGCAGCGCAGCATATTTTTGATTTTATAGTATAATGACGGCGGCTGGTCAGCAAGCGGTTAAACATTTGATATGTTTTCAGTTATCTATTGGAAATAAAATATGGGTTTATGACATTTTCAAATCGTTGCATTCTGTTTTTATGTAGGCACACCTTTTTTGGGATTGTATTACCAGATTCCATAATTTTATAAAATTTTCGTTGCCAGCTGCAAACTCCTATCATTCTAACACACAATCCATACATTATATCTGCTGCAAAACCTTGTTTACACTGAATGGAAATTCTTTCTTCTGCATTGTGAAACCATCTTGTGCCTCTGGGAGAAGTGTTTGTCAGCGGAATATAAAACAGAATATACAATGTAACAAATCATTATGGACTCCTTGTAAGCTTCTGCCGAGCTGCAATTCCTTGAACAATTTGTCAGCATTTGCATGTAAAGCGGAACATTATATCTCCGACCCGCTACCATTATGCTCAGTCAATGTATTTCTGTGCAAGAAATGAAACTGTACATTGAGTCAGCGTATGTAAAACATATGAAAGGGAAAACTGTACATCTGTTGAACCACAAGGGATGGCTTGCCATCGAGTCATGTATACTCCAGTAGACACACATGCGTGATGTACGAAAGTTGCTTCTTCAAGTCATGTCTGATAATTGCCCAGATTAGCTATGTACATCTCTGTAGGGTTAGCTGACGGCAGGAACATGTAAAAATGTTGTGTTTGAGTCAGGGGTGGAGTGACAACACTCAGGGCCCCAGACCAAATAAATCAAGGGCCTCCTGTCAGGCCCCATCCATGGCCGACCCCTGACCCCGCCTACGGCCCACTCCTGACCCCGCTCCTACATTTTGCACCAAGTACAACTTCTGCCTTTTTTTATTTATTTTTATTGGCACCTGGAGGGGGTCTCTCTAACAGTGTCCATTAGAGAGACACCCCCCTCCAGGACCTATTAAAGACTACAAAGGAGTATAATGGGACCTGGAGGGGGGCCTATTTCTAACAGAGTGTACAATTAACGCCTTCATTCACACTGGTCCTCACGGAACGCCCTTCTTGTGCCATGACTCACCCCTTCCCCAACCTCTCACAAAGTAGAAATAAAATTGGCACTGTGTAGTGCTCCTCTTACCTTTGCTATGGGTACTGTAGCTGTGGCTGGTTCCCAGGTCCTCTGTGGCTGTCTGACTCCCGCGTCTTCTCTGGCTGGCTCCTGTGGATGGATGGCTGGCTCCCTGGTGTGGGTGGGCCACCGTATGTGGCTAGCTGGCAGTCTGGCCCTGCTGTTGGTGGGTCACTGTGGGTGGCTAGCTGTCAGTCTGGCCCTGCTGTGGGTGGGTCACTGTGGGTGGCTGGCTGGCTGGCACCCTGGCCCTGCTGCGGGTGGGTCACCGTGGGTGATTGGCTGGCACCCTGGGCCTGCTGTGGGTGGGTCATCGGCATGGGTGGCTGTCACCCTGGCCCTGCTGTGGCTGTCTGGTGTGTCCTCTCCTCTTACACCATTCCAGGCACTGTTTTCTGAGGTGAGGGAGGGACATTAAGGGAGACCAGCGACCTTTGCCCTATGCAGGACGGTAGAACTAAAAGGTTTGCCGCAGGCCCAGTGCACAGGGGCACCTGGCTAAACACATAATGACTTTGCGTGCGTGTGTGCGGGTCCTCTCTGTGTCCATTTGAGAGTCTGTTAGAAATAGCCCCCATCAATGCAGCCTCACCAGTGTCCCCTCTGTGCAGCCTCACCAGTGTCCCCTCTGTGCAGCCTCACCAGTGTCCCCTCTGTGCAGCCTCACCAGTGTCCCCTCTGTGCAGCCTCACCAGTGTCCCCTCCGTGCAGCCTCACCAGTGTCCCCTCCGTGCAGCCTCACCAGTGTCCCCTCCGTGCAGCCTCACCAGTGTCCCCTCCGTGCAGCCTCACCAGTGTCCCCTCCGTGCAGCCTCACCGCTTTCCCCTCCGTGCAGCCTCACCGTTGTCCCCTCCGTGCAGCCTCACCGTTGTCCCCTCCGTGCAGCCTCACCGCTGTCCCCTCCGTGCAGCCTCACCGTTGTCCCCTCCGTGCAGCCTCACCGTTGTCCCCTCCGTGCAGCCTCATCCGTGTCCCCATCCTGCAGCCTGATTAGTGCCGATGAGCCGCCGATCACACAGAGCGGTTATCTCCCGCTGTTACACCTGGCCACTGCTATCATCGGATGTCCCACCTCCTGCACCGGCTCCTTCGTCGCAAATTCCGGCATTGGACCAGTGTGACATCTATCAAAAGAGCCTGTGCAGGAGGTGGGACATTTGATAACAATGGTCGCCGGGTAAGTGTGAGATCACCACTCTATGTGATTCGGTGGCACTAGCCCTCCCCTTACCCTCCGAGGCAGCGCCGGGTGCCCACGACTGCAAGTTTTTTGTCCCTTGAACCAGAACTGGCCCTGGGAGTTCCAGCTGGTGGGCCTCTTTCAGCAGCTGGACACACGGTACCACGACCAAATAGACTGACCGGTCAGTCTGCCCCCGGTTTGAGTGACATGTCCCACCTTCTGGCTTTGCAAGGAATCTTTCCTGGATGGATGTCACTATTCTTATACAGTACATGCTTTATGTCATTTCTAATCTCCATCGTAAAGGTGGGCGCTTGCCTAAATAACTACACAAGGCTATTTGTTAGAAGGGCAAGGCCACAGTATTATTGAATAACCAAATCGAACATCTAAGCAACTAATACAGTAATTGCATCTAAAACAGAACAATGGTTACCAACCCAAAATATGCTATAGAGCAGTGGCTCTCAACCTGGGTGTCGGGACCCCCTCGGGGGTCAAATTATAATTTGCCAGGGGTCACCACATCCTGGACTGTTCCTGAAGCCTGCACTGTTCTCCCAGGAAGGGAGATGAGAAAAGGGGGAGGAACAAAGAAAAAGGGAGAGAATGGAAAAAAAGAGAGAGAGCAAGAAAGACAGTTAGAGGGAAAGATGGGGAAAAAAAAATGAATTAGGATAGAGAGAGATGAAAGGTAAAGAAAGGAGAACAAAGAGAAAGAGAGTGGTACATCCTAAAATGTACCATAAGGGGTTTTAATACTGTATGAGTGGAAGGCATTTAGGGAGCGCTAAATGTCCATGGGTTAGGGGCGCAAATTACTTGTCTCGCCTTGGGTGCTTTCAACCCACGCTATGAAAATAATTTTACTGTTGGGGGTCCCTACAACTTTGGAAATTTTATCAAGGGGTCACGGCACTAGCAGGTTGAGAACCACTGCTATAGAGGCTTTGTAAGTATATTTCGGCCAAGGACTCTTTTAAAACTGAACTCCAGGATAAGCAAACATTTTCTAAATAAAAGAGTTGTGTATTTTTACTTGAATCTTGGTATGCTTTGTATATTTCTTTGTGTTTGTGTTGTGTCACCGGCGCTCATTAATCTTATTTTTGTCAATATCTCCAATTGATCTGTTGCAGTATTGGTGAAACACTTCTAAAGAAAAGAAAAGTGTACTTAACTGTGAAGAAAAAGGTATATATGTGTGAGCATATATTACTGCTCTGATCCTATAAATATGAATATGATAATACCAGTGGATTGAGTGATTTAACTTTATCAATTAATATGCATATCCCCTTTAAATGAATAAGTAAATAAATAAATCAAAAAATCAGTATACAAAAATCAATATACACCAGACCAATCAATGTGCAATAATCAATAAGCGCCAAAGGAAAAAAAAAAACAACCCCGGAGACCAACAGTAATATAACGTATATCAAAGAATGAATGAATGTGCAACTAGAAGTCCATTTTTCTATCAAAGTGCAGCTATCATAAATTCCATTGAATAAAATCAATCGAATATTGTGACTTTTTCACCCATTGTGTCACCACCACCTCTTAGCAAAAAATGCGCTCACCAGACCACACTTAAGTTAAGGCATGTATTGTGATCAGCCTGCACTTCATCAGCTCTGAGAAGTTTTCTCCTTAGTCCGCAGCTCTTTTCCCAAGGTGGTGAATTGCTTTCAAAGTAAAAAGGCTTGCAATGGTGTAGTAGGTTTAAAACCATATCATTTATACTCTCAATATACCATACAAAAAATATTGCACTCACATGCTCTAGTGTCTGTCCTGACCGGCACTAGTTTCGTCTGGCGTTACCGCTCTCCTTGTTTGTTCTGCCGGCGTACGCTCCACGCCTCGGTATCTGAGTGGTTCAGTGCACAGGGGTGTTCGTGTGACGTAGTTCCGCTTACCCAGAAGCCTCTACGCGTTTCGCAAGACAAAGTTGCGTCATCAGTATATTTCTTGCAGATCCGTGCAGTAATCCAGTGTAAAACTTGGCCTCTGTGCAGGAGCTTCCTGTATTAAATACTGCTCACTGCTGCTCTCTCTCCTTACGCAGGATGACTTGTTTTGTCTCCGCCCCCTCCTCTAATCTTCTGCAGGCAGCCTATAGTAGATGGAGCTGCTAGGCTCTTCCCACAAATCTGCTCTGAGAATGTGCACAGATTATGTACAGCACAGTGATGGTGCCACTGCTACTTTTACAAGGTCATTTGTGTTTGCAAAGGCATTTGGTAAACACAGCGCGGATTTATATTCCTTGTGGCTCTTGAGGCACATGTTTAAATGAAAGGTTTTGTGTTAAGCATTAACTGTTCAAATTGTTGCAATTGCACAGTGAGCATTGGCACGGCTGCTTATACTCTTCACTGGAAGTATTTGGGAACAGATCAAAAAATGTTCATTCCTTTAAAAAAAAAAGGTGTATAAGTAGAATTTAATCAACAAGTGTTGTGCTGTTCTGCAGGATCGGAATTCAGAGGAAGGTAGGGCAACGTGGTGGATCAGAGATACCAGAGGACCAATGAAAAGAGTGACTGTGTGGGATGGCAAGGTGGAGAAGAGGAGCGGAAGAATAGAGTGAGTTAAGTGGGCCATCAGACTTGTGGGGACCTCTGTAGCAGACGGGGAGAATAGCAAAAAATGTGGTGAGGACGATGTGTGTCTGCTGCATGAATAGAAGCAGTGTGAGCCACTGTGTTAGTGCTGTGCAAGGAGCTATTACTGCTGGGCACTGTAACTGTTTTCTCCTAGGCACTGTAAGCGCTAGTTTACACTTACTTGAAAACAAGGTTTCAGACACGCTTTGTTAAAGCCTTGTGAATGCCAGTCAAAGCTCCTGCCACTAATAAAATAAAATGGTTAGCTTACAGTCCTATTAACACCTTGCTTTTGCTTGGTGCTTCGATGAGGCTTTAGTTGAACTTTGACGAGGCTTTAGTTGAACTTTGACGAGGCTTTAGTTGAACTTGGACGAGGCTTTAGTTGAACTTGGATGAGGCTTTAGTTGAACTTTGACGAGGCTTTAGTTGAACTTTGACGAGGCTTTAGTTGAACTTTGACGAGGCTTTAGTTGAACTTTGACGAGGCTTTAGTTGAACTTTGACGAGGCTTTAGTTGAAATTTGGTGGGGCTTCGATGAGGCTTCACTGGGGCTTCAAGAGAGCTTTGCCATAGACTTCTATGGAGGCTTTGAAGATGCTTTGAATAACCACTAAAGCTACATTGAGTATAATTATTGAAGCAAAACCAAAGCAAAGCAAAGCAAAAACAGGACTGTAAGCTAACCATTTTATTTAGTGACAGGAGCTTTGACTAGCGTTCAGAGAGCTTTAACAAAGCCTGTCCGAAGCCTTGTTTTGAAGCAAGTGTAAACTAGCCGTAAAGGGGAAGTTCGATTCCACTGGCACAACCCTTGGGGCTGCCTTTGCTAATCTCATGTTACTGCCTGTTAAGTAAAAGTTTGGTAGGAGTAGTTTCGCGCTTTTCAGTCTGTTACAGCGTGACGAATTTGCTACCTCCATTACAAACACTACTTTTACCGAAGGTGCGCTCCCGTCTCATACTTTATTCTGAGAATGTGTGGTTTTCTAAGCATACACACAAACGTGTTTCTCGTCGTAAACCAGCCCAACGAGAAACGCGACGAGGAAATTGAGACTCCCGACGAGAACATGTTCTCTTTTTTTCTCGTCGAGATCCACAACAGTTTTCTCGTTGAAAAACATACACAAGCAAAAAAGCTCTGCCACCAATTTTCTTGATGGATCTTGTAGAGGAAAACGGTCGTGTGTACGAGGCCTAAGTGTAAAGGCTCATTTACACTTGCTTTGGCTTCAACACACATTAGTGCTGCAAGGTAAATATGCTAACGTCTAAGCCCAATCTGAGCGATCTTCTGTTTGCTCCTGTGCTACAGCTTATGTTGTACTGGGAGGGTGATTTGGGTGGGGGGGGGGGGTGTTCTAAGATGGGAGACTTGGGGTTGTGCTAGGAGGGGGGATTGGGGTCAATTTGTTCATAACAGGGCGCTTTGCGTTTTTATTTATTTTTTAACATTTTTTTATTTTTTTTACACGTGTCCAGTTTTTCACAGGTTTCTGTTTAATTTATGTGCTAATTTTTCAACTAATAATTGAGTAGATGGAAAAAAATGGGTATTCTTTAAATAGAAGAATGGGTCAGTCATGAAGCCAGCGAGCAGAATCAATGCTGGTCCTTGGACAAATGTGAACCGCATGAAGTAAGAATCGCCAACAAAGAGAGAACATCTCTGTGAAGACAGTCAAAGCAAGGGACAAAAAAAGTTCATTAACTTTGTTTTATGTGGAGTTGATAACCAATGGATATGACTAATGAGAGCGGAAGAAGAGATCGCTCGTATTGTGGATTCAACCTGTTTCTGTGTTTAAAGGGAAAGTTTGACAGTAGACATGTGCACAGAATTTTTTTTCGTTTTTTTTTGTTCCGTTTCGTATGGTCCCGTCTGTTCGTTTCCGTTCGTTTTTCGTAAGACGCCCGTTTTCCCATTCGTTCCCGTTCGTTTGTCGTACGACGTGATTTTTTCGTATTCCGATCGTTTCGTATTTCCGTTACCGTTTTATTTTCGTACATGCGGGATGATTCGTTATTCTGTTCAATTCATGTTCGTTTCTTGTTAGACAATAATTATCGTGAATTTTCGTCAATTTGCATTCTGTGTATCTTGAATGCTTTTCTTTTGTTAGTGTCAGTTGTATGTTCATTGTTTCAATGACATCTATAACAAAAGAATTTCATTATGTATATTGAATGAATTCCTGTCTATTATAGGTGTCATATCAACATACGAAAAATAACAAGAAACAGGTTCAAATGCAAATCTTTTGTTTATGTTTTTTTTTTGAATGGCCAGAGAGTTATGCCGCGTACACACGGTCGTTTTTTTGCGATGAAAAAAAAACGACGTTTCAAAAACGTCATTTAAATCATCTGTGTGGGCAAAAACGTCGTTTTATGTCTTCAAAAAAACGATGAAAAAAAGATTCGAACATGCTTGAATTTTTTGTGTCGTTTTTCAAAACGTCGTTTTTTGTGTCATAAAAAGTCACCGTGTGTGGGCAAAACGATGTGCAAAACGACGTTTTCAACCGCGCCTGCTCAGAAGCAATTTTTCAGACGGGAGCGCTTGTTCAGGTAAAACTACTGTTCAGAATGGATTAAGCACATTCGTTTCTTTTTAAAAGTATAATGAAGCAAAGAATGCGCTGCATTTGAACCAATGCATTTAAATGCTACACTAAATTCCTAGTTTGTTGTGGCTCATCTTGTTACATAGTTGACATTTCAAAAAACTTTTTATTTAAAAATAAAAAAAAGGGAGATGATGTGCTTAAACCAAAAAAGAGGAAATAAAGAAATAAAGACCAAAAAAAAAAAAAAAAATAGAATGTCAAAAGGTTAACAGATCTTGTTACATATTTCTGTTAACCTTTGTTTTTTTTTTTCTTTATGTCTTTATTTCCTCTTTTTTTGTTTAAGCACATCATCTCCCTTTTTTTTTTTTAAATGTTTAAATGTTTATCAAAATGTGAATTCTGGTTGATTTTGGAGTGTGTGAAGTGACCCAACATATTTTTTATTTATTTTTTTAATAAATTACCAACAAGGAGGTTGTTGTCCCATGTTCCTTATTTTTTTTAAATGTGTCTGCCTACTCAGTAAATGATCTCTATATATTGTTCAAAATACACATGTACAAATTTTGCAACGAAAAAAAAAAGACATTTATTTCTGTCGCAAAGCAATAAAGCAAATCAAAAAATTACACACATCTGGCAAATAAAAATGTAATCAAAATAAAAACAAAAAAGCCAGGAAGAAAGCAAAGGAGACCCTGCTGGTATTTGAAAAGACAAGGGTCCACCAAAGCAACACTGACGTCTGTCAAGACAAAATAAATTTGATTAGATTAGGGCACCATCATTTCTTCTTCCCTTTACTCTTCCCTGCAGTCTTCCCTGCAGCTTCCCTGCAGCCCGAGTCTTCGGGGGCTGGGTTCCTGGAGGCAAGGTTGTGGCAGGAGCCAGAGCAGGCTCAGGAAGAGGGAGGAGCAGGAGAAGGAGCAGGAGCAGGAAGAGCAGAGAGGAACAGGAGTGCTGATCAGCCCAATGTCAATGTCGTCATTGAGCTTGCCCAGTGTGGCCATGCTTATGGCCTTAAAGATTAAGAGCTCGCAGTGCACACGCTGGCCCGGCTCCAGCTTTTGGAGCTTGGCCGCGATCAGCGCTCCAAAGCCCTCTTCTTCACTGGGTTGCTCTCTGATGGCCGCTGTTGCTTCACGGAGCATGGCCTGGGTCTCCTCCTCCATTTGCATGAGTCTCCGTGCCCTTTTTGCGGGAGTGCGTAGAGGAGGGATCTGGGAGATGCAATCTCGCCGGCGTGACTCTGTCCCCCCGTGGGGCCTGCCTCCTCCTGTCTCCCCGTGGGGCCTGCTCCTCCTGTCTCCCGTGGGCCTGCCTCCTCCTGTCTCCCCGTGGGGCCTGCCTCTCCTGGCTCCCAGTGGGCTCTGCCTCCTCCTGGCTCCCAATGGGCTCTGCCTCCTCCTGGCTTTGCTCTGTCTGTGTAGGAAAAAAAGGGCTAGTTTGTTGTCCTCATTAATCACACCCATTTCTAAATCCTGACATATGCTAATTGTCTGCAAAAATCGTTTAACACAGGGCACATCCCTAATTTTGTGGCCTCTTACCCAGCTACAGATATGTGCCCCCTAGCGGTGGGGGTTTGATGTTGGCTGAAATTGCTCAGTAGGGGGCCTTTCCACAAACTAAAAATGGATGTTTTGTTTTGTGGGGGTGGCCAAAATGGGAATTAACAAAAAGGCTGTTTCTCATCTGCGACCCTTCCGGTGTATTGTGTTTACCCCCCTAGAGGTGTACCCAAATTTACACACAATCATTATGACCTGTGCATTTATGGATTTTGTCCCCATTCTGTTTTGCGGCTATTGCCTAGTGACATGTTCCTAATTTTTGCTGCAATCATATATAATTTACAACACTTGTAACATCAATTTGACAACATTATTCTACATTGCAGTTCATAATTTGTTAGTAAAATGCAATACCTGGCTCCATGGGTCACAATCTGGGTCCTCCAGTAACTCAGCCTCTTCCTCCGAGGTAGCCTGCTCTTGCCTACAGGAAGACTGGAGGACTGACTGCAGGGAAGAGGGGCCTGTCTCCTTGGGGGAAGGGTCGACACGGATGGCCGGGATTCTATATGGTCATCCAGGAAACTGCAGCTGATTATAATACCAGAGGTTTGGCCTATATACGGACTCAGCTGCAGCTCCTGATCGGATTGAGGCCTGGACTAATGACCGTTGGGTCCTGTAGGTGCCCCTAATCAAATTTATTTTGGTCTTCACAGTGCAGTAGTTGCATTTGGGACCCTTGTCTTCACAAATACCAGAATGGTCTCCAGTGCTTGCTTCCTGGCTCTTGTTTTTTTATTTTTTTTTGTTTTTTGTTTGCCAGAGGACTGGCTGCTCCCTCCATCTTTGTATGAATTCTGTAAAAATTCCTGCTCCTTGAAGGCCTCCATGTTGTCTGCATGTGAAAGGAAAAACCTAGTGTCAGTGAAGCCACTCCTATACTAAAAGCTTTAAAACACCATATCTTCTCTAGCACACAACATCATCCACTGTTCAATAATATTAACGTCAAAAATTCAGTTACATACCGTCGTATGATTCGATCGTGACTTGCGCCTTCTTCCGCAGACTGTGAACGTCGCTTTCAATGACGTCGGATCCCTTTAAACACTGCGCACGGTGTGACGCGACGCACACGTGTGATGCGAGGCATACCCCGCCCCTGACGTTCGGTCTCGTCCTTTACACGCCCTTTCTCTAAACTTTTTTTGGTGGGTGTCATTCTGGAGGAACAAGCCCGGGCAAAAATATGGCAAGCTCAAGCCAGGAGGCAGGCCAGAGCCAGACCAGAAGAAGCTCCAGGCGGAGGTACAAGGCCTCAAACATGGCTTTCAAGGAGATGGTGGAGATGGTGAGCATCTTTCAGCAAGAGGACTATGATGGCAAGCACGGCCCTTACCTTCACCCCAATAAGGTGAGGCGGACGGACATAATGGAGAAAGTCATTAGGAGCCTCAGGCGGAAATTTGGACAAAGCAGGAGCAAAAGAACAAGTCAGAAAGAGGTGGTCTGACCTAAAGATATAGAGAGCCAGAGCAGCTGCAGCGAATAAAAAGAATGATTCGAAACAAAAGTAAGTAATTTTGATGTGGCCTCATTTTTGGTGTTTGTTCTTTGTGCCATGTGCTTCTTCTTTCAGGTTGTACTGTATCTGTTTGTGCTCACACTAAAATTGGTCGTAGGAGTAGTCGATCATTCGTCGCTTTTTGTACTAATAAACGACGATCTTCATGACTAGTTCCGTGGACAAAATCGGAGTGCAATCACTGTATCCTCTAAAAAGGGCGTATTTGTATGATTGCAGTTTGAACATACGACGACTCCTACGACCAGTTATTGTTCTCACAAACATTAAAGTTGTGACATCTTTATTATGTTTTTAATGTGAGTTTGTTTTTTTTTTTAATGTAGAAGATTACCTACCTATTGTGAATAATTAATAGAGACCCAGATAGTATAAAACAGATACGCAGAAAAGGAGAGTAGCAGCAGGCTACACATGTGGACTCTGTAGTTGTATTTTTAATTATCTTTCATCCCTCATCTTTTACCTTTCTGGTTTCCCTTTCTTCTATTTCGTAGGGCGTAAGGAAGCATCAAGGCAGGACGCAAGTACTGATCAAGTAACAACCCCCGAGGGATCTGGATGAGGGGGAAGCTGCCACCCACATCCCGGTAATGTGTCTGATAACACAGATACACAGGTTATGTAGGTACTAGGATTAATTTTTTATTAATACATGGTTTGCTCGCACATTTCAGGAGCAAGTCGTGCTGGGTCAGCACTTGATAAGGACACTGCACCTTACCTCATTCGAGAAATATGGTCCTGCGCCGAACAAATTGAGGACATCCAGCAAGCATCCAGACAAGTCCTGGAAAATACAAAAAGGGTGGGACTCCAGCTCAAAAATGTCCTGGATGTTTTGGGGAGGGTTTAAAGTATTTTTTTTTTTAATTTTTTATGTACGTTTGTGTAATGAGAGGAACAAACACTATTTTATAGTTATTTTAATCACCAGAAAAAAAAAAAAAAAATATTGATTGTATAGATTATTTTAATCACCAGAAAAAAAAATATGATTGTATAGTTATTTTAATCACCAGAAAAAAAATAAAAAAAAATAATATGATTGTATAGTTATTTTAATCACCAGAAAAAAAATAAAAAAAATATGATTGTATAGTTATTTTAATCACCAGAAAAAAAAAAAAAAAAACATATGATTGTATAGTTATTTTAATCACCAGAAAAAAAAAAATATGATTGTATAGTTATTTTAATCACCAGAAAAAAAAAATATGATTGTATAGTTATTTTAATCACCATAAAAAAAATAAAAAAAAATAATATGATTGTATAGTTATTTTAATCACACAGAAAATAAAAAATAAAAAAAATATGATTGTATAGTTATTTTAATCACCAGAAAAAAAAAAAAAACATGATTGTATAGTTATTTTAATCACCAGAAAAAAAAAAAAAATATGATTGTATAGTTATTTTAATCACCAGAAAAAAAAAAAAAAAAACATATGATTGTATAGTTATTTTAATCACCAGAAAAAAAAAAAGGGTTTTTGTTTGAATCACTAGAAAAAAAACAAAGGATTGTACCTGTTTTCTTGTTCAAATAATGTTAAAAATTAAAAAAATTGTCACTTTCACAATTGTGTGGCTTGTTATTTTATATGAATGCTGACCTTCAAAATATGTTACTGCTGGTAACATCAAACAATGATGGATATTTAGACCATTCAAAACACATAAAACACTATGATAACCTAGGAGGCAATGAAAAATACACAAACATTCACAATATTGTAAAAAAAATAAGTAGACTGTTTCTTTCATTAAGATTTTTATTTATGCAAATCAGCCAAGATCTTGCATTGGTATGGCCCCCCTACCCATAAAGTAGTCCACGTAAGGCCTGGCGCACAGCACGTGCATTTTGGGGGGCCAAGCCTGGATGGCCTGCCTCACGGGCCACATCAGGTACATGAACTGCCTCGTCAGGCATATAAAGCAATATAATTGACAGAATGTCTTCTGAGATAATTATGTAGGATACAGCAACATAAAATGATGGTATCCCATTTATATTCAGCCATGTTTATGGCCGTTAAAAACAAGCGGAACCCGCTGGCCATGATGCAAACGCATTCTCAACCACTCTTCTGGCTCTGGCCAGCCGATAATTAAAGACCCTCCTCTCATGGGTGAGGGCACGTTGGGGAAATGGCCTCAGGAGGTGGGGACCCAAGCCAAATGCCTCATCTGCAATGAACACAAAAGGAAGCCCCTCTTCGTTCTCTCCGCAGGTGGCAATCCCAGCTCCTCCGACTGAAGCCGTTGGGCAAACTCGGTCTCGGCAAAGACCCCGTCCGTTCCGACATCCGCCCATTCTTCCCAACGTCTAGATATAGAAATTCATAATTTGCTGAAACCACCGCCATCAGCACGACACTGTGGAACCCCTTGTAGTTATAAAATGGGATCCGGAATGGGGTGGTGGCACGATGCGGACGTGCTTGCCGTCAATAGCTCCTCCACAATTCGGAAAAATTCCAGCGCTGGGAGAATTCCGCTGCCACAGTCTGCCATTCCTGTGGCGTGGTGGGGAACTGTAGAGAAACCGAAAAAAAATTATTCAAACAAACATTCCTAATAGAATATCCAAAAACATTCTTGGATCCTAAAAAAAGAAGAGCGTTAAGTTCAAGTATTAATTATTGACCCAATCATAAATTAAAAATAATTACTAAGCATATTAATCACACCCTCTGATGGTCACAAAACACAAACAAAATAGGGTGAGGGGGGCCCAAGATGAGTTTGAGACCTTGAAACATTTATTTAAAAAAAAAAAAGGGAAATTGTAAAAAAGATTGGGGGGGAGGGGGAACTACAATAGGGAACAAAAATCAAGGGGGGATATAGGGACTTCAAAATACTGAACAACAATAGGGAACAAAAATCAAGGGGGATATAGGGACTAGGCTAGGTGGGCTTGTACATTACTCAAAAATATGGAAAAATAAGAACAGTTTGTGCATTTAAAGGACACCACTTACCTTAATATACTCCTCCTGCAAACCTGGATTATGGCACAACAGGTTGTCGGGATTATGAGGCCCAGAGCCTGGGGGGAGATGCCCGTCGAGAACTTCAAGTCCTGCAGACTTCTCCCTGTTGCCAGGTACCGCAAGGTGGCAACTAGCTGCTCAGCAGTGATGGCTTCCCGCATAACGGTGTCCTGCCTGGTGATATAAGGCGACACCGAAGCCAAAAGCTGCTGGAATACGGGGTCAGAAATCCGAAGAAAATTCCTGAAATCATCAGGGTTATTTTCTTGGATCTCCCGCAGCAGAGGCATATGAGAGAACTGGTCCCTGCGAAGAAACCAGTCCTTGGCCCACAAAGTCCTTCTCGCCCTCCTCAAGGACCGGAGCCGGGATGCAGCACACATCCTAACAAGATGCAAAGCACGCTCTCGGCGACGAGAACGTACCCGCAACATGGTTAGAAAACGGTCGTCAAATCAGATCACACTAAAAAAAAAACGCGCTGAAGAACAGAAAGGCCTCTGAAGAACGACCTGCAAAACAGTAACGTGCAAACAAGAACGCACTGCCAAAACAGATACGATCTGAAAACAAGCACTGTAACACAGATACGAACCCAAAAGCACAAACTGTAAGACAGAAAACGTTTTTTAAAGCACGAAGACTGAAAAGCGCGAATCGTCTCTCACCAAACTTTTACTAACACGCAGCAACACGATATCAGCAAAAGAGGCCGTCTTCCGCATGGAAATGACCCTTTATAGTCCGTCGTACGTGATGGATGTCACCGCGCATCTCCTCGAGCTTTTGTGAAAAAACGATGGTGTGTACGCAACGTCGTTTTGGAAAATGAAGTTTGAAAAACGTCGTTTTTTTTTCATGAGAGAAAACGTCGTTTTTTTTTCATCGCAAAAAGTGATCGTGTGTACGCGGCATATAACTCTCTGGCCATTCAAAAAAAAAAAAAAAAAAAGATTTGCATTTGAACACGTTTCTTTTGTTATTTTCGTATGTTGATATGACACCTATAAAAAAAAAATTGCCTTCAGTATTTTGAATACACAGAAAAAAGAAAAAGGAATTCATTCAATATACATAATGAAATTCTCTTTGTATAGATGTCATTGAACAAAGAACATACAACTGAAAACGAACACAAAACGGATTCAAACAAAATACACAATGCAAACCTCTTGATACAGATTTAATTTTCGTTATTTTGTCATTTTCGTTTTGTCGTTTTTTCCGTCGGATCGTTCGTAATTGCGGTCGTTCGTTATGCGGCTCATCCGTTATCCCGTCGTTTTCGTATTTTGGTGCTTTAATATTTTCGTATGTACACATTATCCCGCGGGTACGAAAATGAACATTTTCGTACGAAAATAACATTCGTACGAACGGGAATGCACATATCTATTTGACAGCTTTTTAAAGCTGAACTACAGGCAAAAAAAAACAAAACACATTGATGCTGCTTTTTTTCTATTAAAGCAATATTTAACCCGAAAGCGAACCTTTATTATATCCACTTCAGCTCTGGAATGTTTACCCCCTCCCTTCATGACCAGGCCATTTTTTGTGATTCGGCACTGCGTCGCATTAACTGACATTTGTGCGGATGTGTGACGTGGCTCCCAAACAAAATTGACATCCTTTTTTTCCCCCCACAAATAGAGCTTTCTTTTGGTGGTATTTGAGCATCTTTGCAGTTTTTATTTTATGCACTATAAACAAAAGAACAAAAAACAAACAAAAAAACACAATATTTTTTACTTTTTGATTTAATAAATATCACAATTAAAAAAAATATATATTTTCCTCAGTTTAGGCCAATATGTATTCTTCTACATATTTTTGGTAAAATCACAATAAGCGTAAATTGATTTGCGCAAAAAGTTATAGCGTATAGTTATACAAAATAAGGGATAGATTTATTGCATTTTTATTGTATTTTTATTTTTTACTAGTAATGGCGGCAATTTTTATTTTTTATTGTGACCGTGACATTGCAGTGGACACATCAGACACTTTTGACACATTTTTGGGACCATTCACATTTATACAGTGATGATTACTGTGTAAATGTGACTGGCAGGGAAGGGGTTAACACTAGGGATGTGAAGTGGTAAACTGACAATTGCGCTGTCGTGTGATGCTGTAACCAAATGTTGTAATTATTTTTTTCCCACAATATGAGCTTTCTTATGCCGCGTACACACGATAATTTTTTGTGATGAAAAAAAACCCGACGTTTTCTGTGAAGTAAAAAATAACGTTTTTGAAACGTCACTTTTCAAAGACAATGTTGCATACACACCATAATTTTTTTCACAAAAAGCGAGGTTACGTTCACCACTCTTTTCCATTGAAGCTCGCTTCATAACTAGCTTCTGGGCATGCGCGGGTTGAAAAACTTTGTTTTAAACAACTTTTTTGCTACACACGGTGACTTTTTGTGAAACAAAAAACGACGTTTTGAAAAACGACACAAAAAATTCAAGCATGTTGGAATTTTTTTTGGTCGTTTTTTTTTAAGACAAAAAACGAAGTTTTGTCCACACACGATCAATTTAAATGACGTTTTAAAAAACAACGTTTTTTTTCATCGCAAAAAACGACCGTGTGTACGCGGCATTATGGTGGTATTTGATCACCTCTGCAATTTTTATTTTTTGCACTATAAACAAAACAGAATAACAATGATAAAAGATATCCCAATAAGAGATTGATTGCTTTGTGCAAAAGTTATAACGTCTACAAACTATTGGCTATTTTTTTGGATTGTCCTTTGTTTTTTTTGGCTCAAAAATTTCACGATTATCGATTTTGTGCCCATTAACAAAAAACGAACTGTCTAAATCAGTGGTCTCTAAACTGTGGCCGTTTGCTTTCCTTTATTTGGCCCTTGGAGCACTATTCCTCCTACTGATGTGAGGCACAAAACTGCTAACTGACATCAACTATGGGGCACCATTTCTCCTACTGACACCAACAATGGGGCACTATTCCTCCCAATGATACCAACTAGGGGGTACTATTTCTCCCGATGACGCCAATGATGGGGCACTACTTCTCCCATTGAAACCAAATGTGGCGATGTTTACTCCACTGATGCCAGGAAAATTTCCACTCCCACTGGCACCAGTCCGGCCCCTCTAAAGTCTGAAGGACAATGAACTGGCCCTTTGTTTAGAAAGTTTGGAGACTCCTGGTCTTAATGACCAAATTTCAGACGATTTTTCGTATAGTGTATGGCCAGCATTAGACTTTAAGGGCCCTTTCATATGTGCGGACCGTTCGTCCATTTTTTCATACGTCCGTGAACGCACTGCAATGGTTTCCTATGGGATCGTGGACATTAGCGGATGAGCATCCGCTAATGTCTGTAAACATCCGCCTCCGTAAAGCTCTTTTTTCGGACGGAAGAAAATCCTATTTTTCTTCCGTCTGGCGGATCGGATGAATACGGACACACGGTCCGTATTCATCCGAATCCCCATAGGGGAGAGCGGAGGAAAGACAGGGCGGTCCCTGCACAGTGTGCAGGGACCGCCCTGTCAGCCGACAGCTCAGCAGGGATTTTACGGAGGAATCCCCGCTGAGCAAATGGGCATACGGAACGGATCAATACGGATCCGCTCCGTGTGAAAGGGCCCAAAGTGGTTAAACTTCCTGCAATTACACACAGAAGTGTATCCCTTTGATCTAAGAAAGACGCCGTTACAATGTTTCATGTTGTCAAAAA
This sequence comes from Rana kukunoris, assembly GCA_029574335.1. Classification (NCBI taxonomy): domain Eukaryota; kingdom Metazoa; phylum Chordata; class Amphibia; order Anura; family Ranidae; genus Rana; species Rana kukunoris. Next base: position 45,479,168 of record CM056050.1, on the reverse strand, counting down.
CTTGTCAGACTGCCTAGATTTTTTCTTTACTTAGCTGAGTGAGCAGAGAAGTCTCTACACTTGTTACATGAAAGAATCATGAAGGGGGTAAATCGAGATCATGATTTTTTAACAATTAATTGTGCAGCTCTACTGCATCCTAGGTGGCAGTGTGCCCTAGTGGTAGTGCCAGCCATGACTACATTTCTACTGAAATGCAGAGCAGCTAAGAATAATTTTAGTTGATCTTGAACACAGCCGGTTGGCTGGGACATACCAACCTGTTGCAGTTCATATGCAAATGCAGTTTTCTACCTTCTCGCTGCAAATGGAAGAAGCCCTTCAAAGATGCAGTGTTGGGGTATAATTACAAGCCTGGTTTCTTTCTGTTACATTTCAGCTAAATGCTCATTTACTTTGTGAGCGAAGTCTCACCAAGGTCACAGTTCTTCCAGTAAATCGGAACCACAAATAACATTAGCAGCCATTATTTGTATAATACACGGCTGTTTATCCTCTTCTTGCTAAGTAACATAATTATTTTCAAGTGTCCCAAGTCAAGGATCATTTTATTCTGGAGCATAGTAGGAAATACTCTTTCAAGCAGAAGCTATTAAGACATTTCAGCTTTAACATGGGGAAGTCACAGCCATCCACCACTTAAGGGCTCTGTGTTTAATGAAACTCGCTAGTTGGAAGATTTGGTTTTATGAGTATCGGGATAAATAATGAATCCATGAGTCATTGTTTTATCCCAAATTAACCTGCCAAATATGCCTGCGGTGAGCAAATGCTCATTAACTGATGGCTGACTAGTTTAAAGTGGTTGTAAAGCACATCCTTCTATAGTGTGTGCTTGCCTCAATCCAAAGCACTCATTCCTCTGCTATCTACATGAGACATTTCTGACAGTCTATGCCAGGGGTCTCCAAACTTTATTAACAACTTGCTGACCGACTCATGCGGCTATACATCAGTTCGTAAAAGCAGGACAGCGCGCGGATCCCTGCAGGCACGATGTCTGCCGGCGGCCCGCGATCGTGATGAGGAGAGGCAGAATGGGGAACTGTTTATGTAAATAAGGCATTTCCCCATTTTGCCTAGTGACATGACATGGATCTACTGTTTCCAGTGATTTGTCATATTTCAGTAAACCCACCCCCCTACAGTTAGAACACATCTAGGGAACACAAAGCGACACCGTGTTGTGTCGCAAAAAATACAGTGGTCATTAAGGTGGTAAAAAAAAGGCAGGTTTACTGTCCTTCAAACTTTAAAGACTGCAGCCAGTGGGAAAAGAACATCTCATGGTGTCATTGGGAACAAACAATGCCCCATCATTTATTTTAGGAGGGAGAAAAACTGCCCCATCCTTGGTATCAGTGGGAAATATAGTGCCCCCCATCATTGGTGTTAGAGAGAGGAATAGTGCCCCATCATTAGTTTCAGTGGAAAAAAAATAGTGCCCCATCACTGGTATCAGTGTGAGGAATAGTGCCACATTGTTGGTGTCAGTGGCAGAAACCTTGCCCCACTGTTGCTGATGGTGGGGGAAATAATGCCCCAAGGGCCATTTGAAAGCAAGAAAATGGCTGCAGTTTGGAAACCACTAGTCTGTTCCAACACCAAACAGTCCCAGGGGACAGAACCCCATTCTGTCGCACATAGTCTGTGATTGACAGCCTCAACGGTGCATGTTTCCCTATGAGACTGAGTGTGTAGAGAGGAATGTGTCTATTCCCTCCACTCAGATCTACGATTACACTCAGCTCTGTGCTCTATGCTGTGCAGTGTGTGATGTCAGATACCTGCCCCCCCCTGTCACTTGAAGCTTAAAAATGCTGAGTAAACTGGGCGCTTTGAATTGTGGTGGATAAAAGAGGGCTACGGATAAACAGGTACAACTTATGTATTATATATACAGGGTTTATATAGCGTCAACAGTTTGCACAGCACCTTAGAAATAAAAAGGCAGATATTACAGTAAGGGCTCTTTCACACATGCGGACCATATGTCCGTTTTTCATACATCTGTTTTCGGATGAAATACGGACATACATGTATCCCTATGGGATTGCGGTTGTCGGTGGATAAACATCCGCTGATATCCGATCTCATCAGTCTCCGCTATGGTCCGATTCTGCAGACGGAGGAAAATCCACACGGTCCGCATTCATCCGATCCCCCCTATAGAGGAGAGAGGAGATCTGACAGGGAGGTCCCTGCACAGTGTGCGGGGACCGCCCTGTCATCCGCCGGCTCAGCGGGGATCAACAGATCGATCCCCGCTGAGCAATCGGTTGTTAAAGGAATGGCCCCTCATGGGATCTGTACGTGTAAAAGGGCCCTTACAATACAATGTGGTACAGAAATCAGAGGGCTTTGCTCATTTACAAACAATTATGAACATGTAGTAGACCATGTATCTTTCAGATTTGAGAGGTATACAGCACTGTACTTTACTTTTAAACAGTATATAGAAAAGTAACAAATGTCTTCTTGGCTCTAAGGTCATTTATGTATATAGCATAGAGGAAGAACAGTGAATAACACATAATAAATGTTTTGAATGCTCAGTACAGCAGCAATGCTAAAAAAAATGGTGGATTGTTAGAAGTTAGAGGGAAGGAAAGCAGAAAGAAGTTTATTATCTACATTATATAGACATGTAAGTACTTGGAGCAGGGGTGCTCAACCTGTGGCCCTCAGAGCCCTCCGATGTGGCACGCGACCTCAAAACAGGGAAGCCTGTATTTTGGGATGACAGATCAGCAAGCATGGTTTGCGATCAACAGGTTGCCGACCTGCCATCTCAGAGCATCAGAGTGCATGGAGCCGACAACGGAGGAAGCAGGTGGACGTGGATGGAGCAGGAGCCACATAAGCCAATGCTTCCTCTGTAGTCCTGGGTTCTGTCCCAGGCAGAGTTCTACCAAGTGTACTTTACCCAGGACCTTTATAGCTGCCTGGAGAGTGATGCCAGCAGAAGTAAGAGGAAAAGATCAGTGTATTAAACATCACGTACACTGCACTTTTGCAATTGCCATATTAGCACTTATAAAAAAGGGTTATTGGCTGCTTTCACACTGATCAGCAGGTTCAGCGCAGTGCACCTTTGGCTTTCTTGCAGGTTAGCTGCACTGAGCCATGGACTTCTGTTATATCCTGCAGGATTGGTGCACTTTCATAAAGTACACCAAGCCTGCAAGATATAATAGAAGTCTATGGCTCAAAAAGCCGCAGTGCAGATAGACCACAGCGCATCAGTGTGAAAGCAGCCTTATGGAAGGCTCAGGAGACTAAATCCCTGTACCCATGATCGGTTTGTCCGATGAAAACAGACCGATGGACGGTTTTCATCGGACAAACCGATCATGTGTGGACCCCATCGGTTTGTTTTTCATTGGTGAAAAAAAAATAGAACATGTTTAAAATGTTTCTTATGGATAATAAAACGATAGAAAAAAATGATCGTCTGGAAGTCCATTGGTCAAAAATCCACACATGCTCAGAATCAAGTCGACACATGCTCAGAAGCATTGAACTTCATTTTTTTCAGCACGTCGTAGTGTTTTACGTCACTGCGTTTTGGCACAGTCGGATTTTTGACTGATGGTGTAGGCAAGACTGATGAAAGTCGACTTCATTGGATATCCGAAAAAAAAATTAATCGGACTAGATTCCATCAGATATCCGATCGGGTGTACGAGGCTTTAGGGCTCCTTTACATTTGTGGTTTTGGGGTGGTAAAACCCCATAGCTCATTGTGGCACGCAACCAGTTACCAAATCACTTAGGTGGCCCTCGCTCTTTAAAAGGTTGAGTACCTGGAGGACTTGACTATTGCTACAATTTTTAAATCCTTATTACATTTTCTGGGGAACCTAGTGCATGAAGCATTTGTTCCCATTCCAATCCGTGTGATGGTTGCTCAGCTAGTACGATCGACAGCGTGCCGACTCACCCTGCCGCTGTCCAATTAGGCTGCTGTGGAGGATATAATATTTCATTGGGATTGGGGGATTGGACACCGAGGAGAGGGATTGACAGTGGATGAGGCTGGACTCTGTATACACAGGGCTTTGGGCTAGTTTGCTTAGACCAGGCATGCTCAACCCATGGCCCGGTCTCAGAGCCGCCTGATGTTGCGCGTGACTGGACACCTATGGCAACCCGCGCAGCCTCCTTTGGGTGAATGCCACTTTATGAATGATTGCTGGTCCTCCATAAACAAGGCAGGCTGTCATACACAAGCCACTGTTGCAGCTGGCTCTCGCTCTTCTCTTTTATTCCTAACACACAGACACAAGGAGAGAAGAGCCTTTAGGCGAGGTGGATTACATCTAGTGGCCTCCATATAGGGGTTCTGAATGGGGATTCTCACAGTTGTGTGATGAGCTTAGTTTCCTTCTGGGAACATGTGAGTGCATTATATGTAATTTATCTTGGCTAAATAAAATAAAAAACGTATTGTTTTTGTGATTGAAGTGGAAGTAAACCCATCCATTTACTAGTTTAAAAATAGTTTAATTTCTGTAACGTGACGGAAATGTAAGACTCTCATTGGTTGTGCTCCAACCAAACTGTCAAACCATCCAATGGCTGGTGTCATAACTGATCGCATGTGCAGCATCATGGCAGTTGTAGATTAAACAGAGATGACAGCTTCCTTGGCTTAAAACGATAGGAGGGTTTACTTACACTTTAAACAGTGGATAAGCATCCAATGGGGGCTGGTCCCACAGAAAAAGATGATCCCGATTGTTGTTTAAAATCTTTATTAATCTATTCAGAGTAAAAATGTGAAATTCGGAACCATTTAATTTTATAGTGGCCCGCAACTGGTTACCAAATCACTTTAGTGGCGCGCGCTAAGCACCCGGGCTTATACTCGCCTTCATACTGGATGATGCTTACTGGAGTAGCCTGTGTACCAGGCAGGTAGGATGCCTGTTTTCATTGGTAGGTTTTAGTGCAGACATGGTGGCCCCATCAATGTGTCGACTCTCAGCTGCCAGCTGGGGCAGAGATGGGTCATTTCCAGACATACACCAGCCAACGGCTTGTTTTGTTGTGGATGGCTGTGCTTGGCTCTGGCAGCAGGTCCATGATGGTGACAATTGCCATCATGTACAACCTGCCAGCTATTGTTCTGACTATTAAAGATCCATCACTGCCCTTGCTGGTACTGAGTGGAAAGTCTGCAGACTCTGCCCTGAGCCCTATAAAGTGTGTCTGCACTACCTGCACAATGTCCAGTCCCTCCAGACAGACAGCCAGCAACCTCCAGCATGAATAAGAGCAGATTTGATTAAGGGCCCTTTCACACGTACGGACCGTATGTCCGCTTTTTCATCCATCCTTTTGCGGATGAAAAAGGGACATACATTGGTCCCTATGTGACTGCGGGTGTCAGAGGATGAACATCCGCTGACACCCGTAATTGTCCACCTCCGCACACATGCGATTTTGCAGACGGAAGAAAACCCTATTTTTTCTTCCGTCTGCAGAGCGGATTGGATGAACACGGACACACGGTCCGTGTTCATCCGCTCCCCCATAGGGTAGAGCGGAGAAAAAACAGGGCTGTCCCTGCACAGTGTGCGGAGACCGCCCTGTCATCCGACGGCTCAGCTGGGATTTACGGAGCTATCCCTGCTGAGCTTACAGACACACAAAGGCGGATCAATACTGATCCGTCCTGTGTGAAAGGGCCCTTAAAGAGCATCGCTCTACAGCGATAAGGGATGGACAGCTAGCTGTGCTGTGCTCCTCCATAGGAATCCCCATAAATTGGGCTTCAGCCTGGGGTGGAACTTGACACCAACAGAAAAATATGTCCTTTGAGGCTCGGTTCACACTGCTGCGATGGCAAAGTTGTAAGACTTTTTCGAACGTCGAAGCGACTTTTGTAGCATCAGTTAAGACGGCTCTCATAGAGAAACATTGAATTTGACTTGTTATGCGACTTGGGGTCTCACAAGTCGGATCCTATGTCGCAGCAGTGTGAACCGAGCCTTAGTACAATATGCAACCACCAATCAGAACATGACCAAGTGTAAAATGGGATTCCATAAGGTTTTACAAATTGTAGTGATACCTTTAACTTTAATGACCTGGTAAGCCCTATCAATGGGAAAAGAAGCCAGGAAATTATTCAAACAAAGACACTAACCGCAAAAATATTCTGACAACGTTTAGTCTAGAGTTCAATTTTACAGATTTCACTTATCTATTTTCTTTACTCAATTTTGTGTTTTATTTTCTCATTATGGATAAATGTGTTAGCTGTAGTCGTAGCCTGTGCCAGAATAACTTCACTGTGAAACCGATAGAAATGTTTAGAATTTATATCTGCCTTTTATTCCCTACTGTGCTCTGCAAGTCGCTTTCAGCTTTGAATACAGTAACTGCACAGTCAAGCAAAACCGTGTGCTAAATATAAGGTATACTAGATTCCAAGCCAAGCATATTTATTTCTGCATTCAACTAGTATTTATGAACGTCTCTGCATTTATAAACAATGTGTCCTAGGACTTTTGGAGGCTTTTACTGCTTTGGATAGAAGTAATGTCTGCAGTGATAAAGTTAGAGGGCCGGATTCAGATACAAAAATGTATCTTTCCGGCGGCGTAGCGTTTCCTCTTTACACTACCCCGCCGCAAATATTATGGGCAAGTGCCTTAATCAGAAAGCACTTGCTCCATAATATGCGGTGGCGTAGCGTAAAGTGCACGGCGAAAGGCCGCGCAATTCAAATTGCTGAAGTGGGGGCGTGATTCATGTAAATGAATCATGACCCCACGTAAATGACGTTTTTTTTGGGAATGGGGCTCGACGTTAGTTACGTTCACATTAAGAAAAAGCGATGTGATTTCGCGTATGCGCACTGGGAACGTCCACGGATGGCGCAATGCGCAAAATCACATCGCTTTTTCTCAATGTAAATAATGTGAATGTAACTAACGTCGAGCCCCATTCCCGAACGATTTACGCAAACAACGTAACCGACGTACAATTCGACGCGGTCCCGACGTCCATACTTAACATTGGCTGCGCCTGCTATAGCAGGGGTAACCTTACGCCGGTCTCACGCTTACGCAAAAAACGTAAAATACGACGCGCCGATGCAAGTACGCTCGTGAATCTGCCTAAGTCGCTTATTTGTATAATTTACGCGAATCGCCACCTAGTGGCCAGCGTAAATATGCAACTTAAGATACGACGGTGTAAGCGAATTACACCGCTCGTATCTTAGGAGAAAGCCGGCTATTCTTAGTATTTACGCAGCATATCTATAGATACGCTGGCGTAAATGCTTTCTGAATCTGGCCCAGAATTTCCATATCTCTAGATCCCAGGGTCCGAACTTTCTTTGTAATTTCTGTGCTCATTACGCTGAGTTCCAGGTAAACACAGCTTCACTGATATTTCCTTATTCATGTCACTATAGTAACTGTGTACAGGGAAATATGTAGGGGTTATTTAAAGCGGAGCTCCACCCTGATATATATATATTTTTTAAAAATCTGAAAAAAATATAAATAAATGAAATGGAAAAAAAAATAAAAAATACTCACCCTAAATAGGCTGTTGCTATGCAGAAGTCCCGAATCTGCCCTCATGATCCGCGGTGCTGTTTTCTTCCTCCTCCTCTTCTGGGTGTCTTCTTGTGAATGGGCCGCGCTGCATTCTGGGAACTGTGTGTATCCCAGAAAGCAGCCGGACCATTCACAAAGCGCCGCGTCGCTCGCACATGCGCAGTAGGAAATGGGCAGTGAAGCCGCACGGCTTCACTGCCTGTTTCCCTGACTGTGGATGGCGGTGCCGGGATCGAGGATCGGCATCGGCGGGGGCCGTCAGCGCGGGCGCCTAGGACAGGTAAGTGTCCTTATTCAAAGTCAGCAGCTACACTGTTAGTAGCTGCCGACTTTGAAAAAAAAAAATGCGGGTGGAGCTCCGCTTTAAAGTGGAGTTTCCATCCCATTTTTTTTTTCATTATTGTGCTCATTAGACCTAATAAAGGAAAAGAAAAACATTTTTTTTTTTTACTCATCTGGAAATGCCTGTTGCTATGCGGTTCCACGAAATCTGCCTTTGGAAACACCTAGGATTCTGACATCATCTCCCTCTAATGCTCCTGGGAAATGTGTGTCATCATTTCCCAGGATGCAGTGCGCTGTCAAATTATCACTCCATATCCAAGACTTCCAGGAAGTAAGTGCTTGTTGGCTTCACAATGCCCACAAGCAAAATGACAACGGTGTGGACATAGTTTTATAAACTATCTTTTTTGAATAACTATGCGGAGCGGTGGCGGATTGTAAAATAGTAAGTGACCGCATTTATAGTATAAAAACGCATGATAAAAGGACATACATTTACAAAAAGCTAATTGTGGTTGGAACTCCGCTTTAACTGCCTCCCGCCCATCGTATAGGCAATGACCACGGGGGGAGGGGGGTGGATTCCGCTCTTGTTCTGGGCCGACGTTGTATGAAGTCACCCAGTCTCACCATGATCACACGCCTGCAGGGGTGTGCAGCATGGCAATGGGGTGTGCGCTGTGTCCCTTGGACATGGCGTGACCCCAATCTTGGTAAAGAGCCATTGACGTGGCTCTTTACCCATGTGATCGACTGTGTCCAATCACAGCGATCATATGTAAACATGGAAATGCTGGTAATTGTCTCTCTTCGCCTCACACTAATAGTGCCGATCAGCGGCATCTCTACACAGGGGAGACATGTACAGATAACCAGGCCATCAGGGCCCTAATGATCAGTGCAGCCCCAACAGTGCCCATCAGTGACGCCAATGTGTGCCCATCAATGACACCAATCTGTGCCCATCATTGATCCAAGTCATTGCTGCACATCAGTGCCTGCTCATTAGTGCTGTCCATCAGTGCCACCTATCGTTGCCCATAAGAGCTGCCCATCAGTGCTCATTAGTGCTGCATATCAGTGTCACCCATCAGTGCTGCATATTGGTACATCCCTATCAGTGCCCATCAGTGCAGCGTCATCGGCGTACATCAGTGAAGGAGAACCATTACTTTTTTACACATTTTTTAATTTAATGTAAAAATTTTAAGATTTAGATTTAGGGAGAATTACTAGTAACATGTATTGGCAACGCTTTGAAACTCCTAGACATGATGATTATTATACAGTATTTATTTAGCGCCAACAGTTTGCGCACCACTTTACAATAAAAATGAGGACACCAACAGTTGATGCATCGCTTTACAATCAAAATGAGGATAGTACTGTTACAATACTGTTCAATACATTAGAAATAGAAGGCAGGTGGTACAAAAGGTAATGGCTGCGGGGGATGATTTGATAGAGGAGGCTCAAGTACAGTTCTTACTGTACGTGGAGGTGGAGTAGGCTTCCCTGAATAAGTGAGTTTTGAAGGATCTCCTAAAGGCAGACAGGGTAGGAGCTGACCAGACATAATGGGTCAGGGCGTTTCAGAGGATGGGATAGGCTCAGGGCGAAGTCATGATCTGAAGTTATAATCCCAGACACATTTAACCACTTCAATACAGGGCATTAATATACCCTTCCTGCCCAGACCAATTTTCAGCTTTCAGTTCTCTCACGCTTTGAATGACAATTACTCAGTCATGGTACATTATATCCAAACACATTTTTTATCATTTTGTTCTCACAAACAGAGCTTTCTTTTGGAGGTATTTAATCGCCGCTGGGTTTTTTATTTTTTGTAATATAAGCAAAAAAAGAGAGACATTTTTGAAAAAAAAACACTTTTTTTAAGTTTCTATCTTAAAATTTTGCAAAAAAATAATTTTTCTTCAGAAATTTGGGCCAAAATGTATACTGCTACATGTCTTTGATAAAAATAACCAAAATTTGTGGATATTATTTGGTCTCTGTGAACGTTATAGAGTCTACAAGCTATGGTGCAATTGATTGAAAAATTATCACATCTGATCACAGCTGATGTACTGACGTCCTATCATTTCTTGAGACCCTAACAATCCAGAAAAGTACAAATAGCCTCCAAATTACCCCTTTTTGGAAAGTAGACATTCCAAGGTATTTAGTAAGAGGCATGGTGGATTTTTTGAAGTTGTAATTTTTTCCCACAATTCTTGGGAAATTTTTTTTTTTTTTTTTTTTACACAAACATGTCATAATAACAAGTTAGTTCTCTCACACAGCACATGCATACTTACAATGACACCCCAAAATACATTCTGCTACTCCTCCTGAGTATGGGGATACCAAATGTGTGGGACTTTTACACAGCCTGGCCACATACAGAGGCCGAACATTGAAGTAGCACCTTCAGGCGTTCTAGGAGCATAAATTGCACATCTAATCTCTCAACTACCAGTTACACTTTTGAAGGCCCTGGAGCACCAGGACAATGGAAACGCCCACAAAATGACCCCATTTTGGAAAGCCAACACCCCAACCTATAATCTTTGAGGCATAATTAGTCTTTTGAACGGTTAATTGTTTTCCAGAAGTTTTTGGAATATGTGGGAAAAAAATTAAAACGCATTTTTTTTACACAAAGTTGTCAATTTATAAGATATTTCCAACACATAGCATGAACATGGAAAAAATTACACCCCAAAATACATTCTGCTACTCCTCCTGAGTATGGGGATACCAAATGTGTGGGACTTTTACACAGCCTGGCCACATACAGAGGCCGAACATTGAAGTAGCACCTTTAGGCATTCTAGGAGCATAAATTACACATCTAATCTCTCAACTACCAGTTACACTTTTGAAGGCCCAGGAGCACCAGGACAATGGAAATGCCCACAAAATGACCCCATTTTGGAAAGCTAACACCCCAACCTATAATCTTTGAGGCATAATTAGTCTTTTGAACGGTTAATTTTTTTCCAGAAGTTTTTGGAATATGTGGAAAAAAAATGAAAACGCATTTTTTTTACACAAAGTTGTCAATTTATAAGATATTTCTAACACATAGAATGCACATGGAAAAAATTACACCCCATAATATATTCTGCTACTCCTCCTGAGTATGGCAATACCACATGTGTGGGACTTTTACACAGCCTGGCCACATACAGAGGCCCAACATCCAAGTAGCACCTCCAGGCGTTCTAGGAGCATAAATTACACACACAAATTCCTGCCAACCTATGACATTGTTGAAGGTCCTTCATATTTCTAACCCATAGCATGTACTGTACATACCAATTACAAACCAAAATACATTCTTCTGAGTAAAGAAAAGATTACCTGCTGTCTTGGTGGTGCAGTGGTCCACAGAGGAGAGCATCGGTCCAGGTAGCAGGCAGATGTGGTCAGCAGCAGCGAAAGGATCGTCCATGCAGCATGCAGGAATACTGTCCATAGTACATGCAGCAGGCAGAGATATGGTTAGTGCAGCCAAAGTATTGGTCCAGGCAGCAGGCAGAACCATCAAGTTTAGGGCCTCGGTCAGGAAAGAATGGGGACAGGGGTAGAGGCTTCTCCCACCCAAATCGCTTTGAAGCCTCCGGCAACCAGACCCTGTTATAGGAACACAGAAAACCAAAAACTGGTTTTCTGAACTCCGAACACTATTCTGGAGCCCCTCACATATGTGAGACCCCTGTGTGGCAGGGTGCAAGATCAGTCCAAGGGGCAGGCAAAAACATGGTCAACAAGCCGAGGTCAGTGCAGGTAAAAGGCAGAAATAGGCGGTAGGCAGAGGCATAGTCGATACAGTCCAGGGTCAGTTCATGTGAAAAGTAGAAACATGGCGGATAAACAATGCAGACGGCAGGCAGAGGCATAGTCGAGAAGCAGTCCAGGGTCAGTTCACGTGAAAGGCAGAAACATAGCGGATAAACAATGCAGGCAGAGGCATAGTCGATAGTCCAGGGTCAGTTCATGTGAAAAGCAGAAACATGGCGGATAAACAATGCAGACGGCAGGCAGAGGCATAGTCAATAAACAGGCCAGGGTCAGTTGAGTTGAGGCACAAGGTTGGTTGGTTGAGGCAGCAGGGAAATCAGCACAGAAATTGAAAACGGGGAAGTGGCAGTCTATTAGGAATTTTGGATTAATAATTTTCTAAAGTGTGATATCGCTTGAAGCATGGTGTCATACATAGGCCAGGTTGGTCGGGACAGTCGGGGCAATAGCAACTGGTGTCCTTCCTAATTCCACGTTTGCTGCACACCCGACATTTTTTTTGGCGTCTTCTTCCGGTTGCTGATGGTGGAATTCTGTCAGGAAAATGGCGCTCGTGCAGTCTGCTGACACAATCAGAGCGAATTCTTTGTGGGGCAGAGCCTTGCTGATAGATCAGGGCAGTGACAACATTTTCGATGAATCTGATAAAGGGGATGGGCCTTTGCGTTGATTTTTGATAAATGACATATGAATTATATAGGGCCAAATGAAAGAAGTATATTGCAACTTTTTTGTACCAGAAAAGAGTCTTTCGTATTGAGAGATAGGGCTGCAGAATTTGATCGTTTAGATCCACCCCCCCCCCCCATGTACTTATTATATTCGTTGATACAGCAAGGCTTTCGAACGGTACGGCGTCTCTTGTGAAGTTCCACTGAGGTGTCATTGTGGATAGTCGACAAGATGTAAACGTCTTTCTTATCCCTCCACTTCACGGCCAAAACGTCTTCGTTCCTCAGGCTTGCCGATTGCCCCCTTTGTAGGTTTTTGGTAACTAAACTCTGTGGGAAGCCTTTCCTGTTTTTACGTGCAGTACCACAGGCCAAAGTTTTATTCAGGAATAGGTGGCGAAAAAGGGGCAGACTGGTATAGTAATTGTCCATGTATATGTGATACCCCTTTTGGAAGAGTGGGAATGCCAACTCCCATACAATTTTCCCGCTTATTCCCATATACGATGGACACTCAGGGGGCTGGAGATGGGAGTCTCTGCCTTCGTACACACGAAAGGCATTCACATAGCCGGAGGAGCTTTCGCAGAGTTTGTTTAGCTTCAAGCCGTACCTCGCTCTCTTACTGGGAATATACTGTTTTATTCCCAACCGGCCAGTGAAATGGACCAGGGATTCGTCCACAGAGATGTTCTGTTCCGGGATGTAAAGTTCAGCAAACTTCTTATTGAAAAAATCTATTAGGGGGCGAATTTTATATAATCTATCAAGGTCCGTGTGATTTTGGGGGGGGCACTGTGAGTTGTCGCTGAAATGCAGGAACATAGCGGAACCTGGACATCGTAGCTGAAAAAATTGGCATATGGTGGATGGGCTTTTTAGACCAATACGAATGAACTTCATTTTTTTTTGTAAGTCCCATATTCAGCGTAAGGCCTAAAAACAATCGCATATGCTCCATTGTTAGGGGTCTCCATACAAAGGGGTGGGCATAGCATGAGTTGGGGTTGTTTTGTATGTACTGACATGCAAAAAGATTTGTTTGGTCAATGATGGTTTGAAGGAACTCATTAGGGAAAAATAAATTAAAAAAATCGATTTCAGAGGAACCTTCGGTGTTGGCCTGCACACCTGGCTGTGCTGTGAAAGGGGGGATTGTGGCTGACCCTGTGCTAGAAGGCAGCCACAACGGGTTGGCCAAGCCATCCGGTAGATGGGTTTGGGACCTACTTCCTCGGCGTGGAATTCCGGTGCTTGTACTGGGCCCTTCCTCCTGGGGTATAGCGCCGTTAGCATTTGCTGATTGGCCACTGGGGTGGCCGGCGCTGCTGGTAGATGCCTGGGGTTCAGACCGTGGTACTTTTGGATGGACTACTTCCTCCTCCTCCGACGATTCGGATGTACTGATTTGGGGGGGTTCGTATTCCGAACCTGAATCGAAAATGGTCTCAGTACTGTGATGGGGCGGTGAGAGCTCCCCGCTGCTCTCATCGCTCTGGGCTATAATTTGGTATGCCTCTTCTGTGGAAAATAATTTTCTGGACATGGTGGCAGGTACTCGGGTACTTCTGATGGGGGTGACGGGTGCTCTTGATGTGGGTGACAGGTACTCAGGTACTTCTGATGGAGGTGACGGGTACTTCTGATGAGGGTGACAGGTACTACTTTTTTATGGGGGTGACAGATACTCCTGATGGATGTGACAATTACCCTTGATGGGGGTGACGCGTACTCAGGTACTCCTGATGGAGGCGACGGGTACTCAGGTACTCCTGATGGAGGCGACAAGTACTCCTGATGGGGGGCGACAGGTTCTGAGGTACTCTTGATGGGGGGTGACGGGTACTCTTGGTGGGGGTGACGGGTACTCGGGTACTCTTGGTGGTAGTGACAGGTACTCTTGATGGCGGGGTGACAGGTACTCTTGATGGCGGGGTGACAGGTACTCTTGATGGGGGGTGACGGGTACTCTTGGTGGGGGTGACGGGTACTCGGGTACTCTTGGTGGTAGTGACAGGTACTCTTGATGGCGGGGTGACAGGTACTCTTGATGGCGGGGTGACAGGTACTCTTGATGGCGGGGTGACAGGTACTCTTGATGGCGGGGTGACAGGTACTCTTGATGGCGGGGTGACAGGTACTCTTGATGGCGGGGTGACAGGTACTCTTGATGGGGGGGTGACAGGTACTCTTGATGGGGGGGTGACAGGTACTCTTGATGGGGGGGGGGGGGGGGTGACAGGTACTCTTGATGGGGGGGGGGGTGACATGTACTTGGGTACTTTTGATGGGGGGGTGACAGGTACTCTTTATTCGCGGGGGGGGGGGCAATCTGGACACTTGGGCACTCTGTACTAACTGTAACTCACTGTTTCTGATATCTTCTTCTCACACAGGATCCGTGTGTGAGGAGAAGAGCCCAGAGACAGCGGTTACAACGCTGTTTGTTTACATTTGTGACTGGCTGTGATTCGACACAGCCGGTCACGTGGTAAAGAGACAAATTTCATTGGCTCTTTACCCAGATCGGGACGAGGCAATGTCCAGGGGACGAGCCTCGTGCCCGATCACCGCAATTCGCGCGCCTGATTGCCGCGCTGCACGCGTGCGGAACAGCGCACGCCAACTTGTTGTTTGAGTGACCGGCTGTGATTGGAAACAGCCGGTCACGTGGTAAAAGAGCCAATTCTATTGGCTCTTTACCGCGATCCGGGACGGGTTGTCTCCGAGGGACTCGCCGTGTCGCCGATCACCGCCCTCAGATCTGTGAGGAACCCGCCGTAGCGCCGAGAAGGGATGGACGTTGGGTAACGTCCACTCTCATCGGCGAGGGGTTCCTCCGGACGGGTTTTTCTTATACGCCGGTATGGAAGGGGTTAAAACCACCATTTAATTCTACGTATTTATTAAAAAATCATGATATTTATTTTAAAATGCAACAAGTTCAAGGTTAATATAACTCATGTTTAAAATGTTGCCCCCACCTACCCCAAACACATGCTGCATGCGGTTTGTAAAATTCCCCCCTCCCCCACCACCACTGCATGTTTTTTCTTCAGCCTACCTGCAGTGCTCTTTAACTACTTAAGACCAGGACCATTATGCAGGTAAAGGATTTTGCGCTTTAACTGACAATTGCGCGGTTGTGCGATGTGGCTCCTAAACAAAATTGGCGTCCTTTTTTCCCACAAATAGAGCTTTCTTTTGGTGGTATTTGATCACCAATATTCAATATTCAAATTCAATATTTCGTGCTTTTTGCTATAATAAATATCCCCCAAAAAAAAGTGTTTGATTGGTTTGCGCAAAAGTTATAGCGTTTACAAAATAGGGGATAGTTTTATGGCATTTTTATTAATAGTTTTTTTTTTCTAGTAATGGCGGCGATCAGCAATTTTTTTCGTGACTGCGACATTATGGCGGACACATCGGACACTTTTGACACATTTTTGAGACCATTGTCATTTTCTCAGCGAAAAGTGCTATAAAAATGCACTGATTACTGTGAAAATGACAATGGCAGTGAAGTGGTTAACCACTAGGGGGTGCTAAGGGGTTATGTGTGCCCTAAGGGAGTGATTCTTACTGTAGGGGGTTGTGGCTGTAGGCGTGACGTCACTGATCGTCATTCCCGATATCAGGGAACAGACAATCAGTGTCACTGCCACAGTGAAGAACGGGGAAGGTGTGTTTACACTCACCTCTCACCGTTCTTCAGCTCCTGTGACACCGGCAGCGATCAGGTCCGCGGGCATGATCACGGAGCTTCGGACCCGGTCATGGCTGGACTCTTAAAGACGATGTACCTGTACGTGCCTGTGCCCAGCCGTGCCATTCTGCTGACGTATATAGTAGATAGGGGGTCCTTAAGTGGTTAAAGCACAGCAAATTCAGCACTGTCCTGCTTTGATCCGCTATCCAGGTGTCGCACAGTGGGTCTCGCGCTGCCATGAAGCTCCTGTTCATCTGGGTGCCTCTCCTCTATTACACGCTACACTGAAACACTGACATTGTTTGTACTTGTGGAAAATATGCCATATGTGGCCTACTTATAGAGGCATATTGCATACATTTAACTTTGGACAACGCTAATGCGGTTTTGATTATAATTTGAAATCTGTTTATTGGAAATGTGACCTTTTAACACTGATTATTTCATGTTAATTAACTCTTGGATATTAAGATTAAGTTGTGTCTTAGTATTTTGTGTTGTACGTGACCTGTATGGAGTGGAGCGGTTTACACAGTAGGTGAAGTTGACCTTGGATTGGGTAGGAGTCCTAGGGGTTTGATGATGGAACAGAGGAACACTACAGGTCATTCACCCATGTACACACCACTCCAGATACAATTACTCAGGATATGTAACATCAGCAAAAATTGGCTGCTGATTATTTCTGCAGTTTTCTTTATTGACATCCTATTAATTTAATGTTGCATGAGAAATCTAATTTGTAATGTTGTATGAAGCACATGTTAGATAAAATGAAGACCAAGACATGGAGAAATGTTATCAAGGCAGGCTCGTTGACCTTCTTTATAAATTTTCTGGGTCATGGTGACCCAGGCTTTGGTTACATATGTTCACCAAATAGTTCTAACAAAACTAACTCCCAGAGCTCGACCTTCATTACTACTTGAACCTCAGAATTTATTAGATCTTGATTAAAAACGGTGAATAAACATCGCCATGCAGATTTGTGTCAGGAAATAATCTGAGCACAAGCTTGTGGCTGTAGAGTGGTTTTAGGTACTTGGATAAGGCATCTCCAGGTGCCAGTAGGAAGCCGCATGAGCTATGAATAAGCACCATAAAAAGGCATGAAACAAGTTGGCTGTTCTCCCTGTTTTTCCCTTTACATGAAGTGACTGCATTTGGATTTTGTTTATTTTTTCATATCGATAAAGATGCCTTCTATGGTGTGCGGCCATCCAGGATCTTTTTCTTCTCTCAAGCTTGTGCAGAGCCAGCATCTGTATGTTCCACTAGGGCGGGAGTTCCAGTTTAGATTTGAAAGGCTGGAGCGGCAATCTTTGTTTCAGGAAGCTGCATGTTATTTTTGGAATTCTTTGGGCTTTTCAAAACCTGGAGGAATCTTATATTCAAAAAGCCAAAAGAGCTGGAATGCTTTGGCCTACCTCTTGCCACCGCTACACTCTCCTGTTGGCCAATAAAGCTTTCCATCACATTTGATGATCAAAAAGATGTTTTGGTGCCCCCTGACAGGTGACACAGGCTTTCCTGAAGCACAGAGTCTAAGCAACAGTTGGTCTTCACCAGAGCTCATGAAGGTTGAGATGAGCCAGAGAGCCCAGCCCTCAGGATTATCCCACCAAGGTCATGGCAGTACTAGAATGGTTACATTTTGGAAACTGTACACTAGGCAGGAGAGTAGTCCAGTCAAGATGGGCAGCAATCAAAAGTTAGGTCAATCGGGCTCGGCAAAGGCTGGAGCTTAGGTATGCTTTTTGTCAGAAGCCATGCCCAAGGACCTCTGGAAGTCCTGGCAAGGATTCTGTGGCTATCATTGGAAATCGTGGCAGGCATTGTACAATTGCCATAACAGGAGGCCTGACGGATGGGAAGAGTAGAGAATGACTATACCATCTAGGGGTCCTATTTATGTATAAAGGTACCATACGATCCTGGGATGCACTATAAGGCCTTGTACACACGAGGGAATAAATCCGCTGAACATGGTCCGACGGACCATTTCAGACGAAAAATCCGCTCGTGTGTAGGGGCAAACGCACCGTTCTGGCCGGATTTTTCCGCCGGATAGCTGCCCGTCAGATATGTCCGCTGTTTAGTACGGCAAACCAGCGGACATATCTGCCCGCACATGCGTCGTATCCTGTGAATGGATCCGACACATTCGCTTGGAAGTGTTTACTTCCTGGTGCGGTGACGTGGCGGCATCAACGTCACCGCGCTGTCCACCTGCGGGGAATTTGATCCGATGGTGTGTACAGCCATCGGATCAAAACATCCTGCCGTAAATATGCGCTGTAAACGGTCCGGGGACCGTTTACAGCGGATAAATCCCATCGTGTGTACAAGGCCTCAGTCTTTCAATGCCTGCAAGTGCCTTCTGTAGGGGCCTGTGGCCAATTTGCCATGTAAGGTAAGCCCACGGTTTTGGTTAAATAATGATAAAGAAAAGTTCTCCGCAACATTAGCTTGTATGGGCCAATTTACTGAATGAGCAGAATTTTATTTTTAAGGTTCATTTTAACAGTCGTATATTGGCTTCTCCTTTGATTTTCCTCCACCTGGTGTAAGATATTGAAGACCACTTGTAAGATGCTCTTAGAAAATCTGTCCCCGTGTTCCCTTTCATTCGTAAAAAGGGAAACTAGCTTTAAGTGTGTGTATACCACGAAGGGTCACTGGGGTAACCAGTAATTAGAGCTACAGCTTGTCCCAGTGGGGTTTTAGCGGGTTTGAACACAGGCTGGTCTCTTATGGCCATTCTTTCTTGGTTGTGCAGGACCACTTATAAATGATTATCATTGGCCTATGCCGAGTTCCAGACATACTATCAAGTCCAATTAAATATTGTAGGGAAGTGGGGTTGCTGTCTGACAGTTTCCCAAGGGGCTAATATGGACCTCCAACCACCCCTTAGTCCCGAAGGCTTTGATTGCTGAATAACAGTGTAATTTCCAAGCTATTGAAACCTGTTCATTTCATTCAGGTACTTTTATTGTTTAACTTTTCACGTTCTCTCCCTGGTTACACAAAGTATTTTTAGCACAGGCTGAGCGTTCACTCTAAAAAGCAGCTTAAATCATTTGAATAATTCAGAAAGTGTAACTTCCGAGATTGTTTCGTCTACTACCCCTGTGTCATTTGATGAATGTACCTCCAACTGTGTCCCATGTTGTTTGACATTGCTCTCCAATATCCCATTTGTCAGGTGGAACATGCTCACTACTTTTCATGATATGCTGCAATCTCTTCCAGGTAGTCTTCATTTAATAAATTCATCGTCAGACCAGAAGTCTTCTTAAAGCGGGGGTTCCAACCACAATTAGCATTTTTTAAATGTATGTCCTTTCATCATGCGTTTTTATAATATTAATCCGGTCACTTACTATTTTACAATTCGCCGCCGCTCTGCATAGTTATTCAAAAAAGATAGTTTATGAAACTATGTCCACACCGTTGTCATTTTGATTGTGGGCATTGTGAAGCCCACAAGCACTTACTTCCTGGAAGTCTTGGATGGGGAGTTATAATGGGGTAGAGCACTGCATGCTGGGAAATGACACGCATTTCCCAGGAGCATTAGCGTGCCGAGGAGCTGAGGGAGATGTCAAAAACCTGGGTGATTCCGAAGGCAGATTTCGTGGGACCGCATAACAACATTCAGTTCCAGGTGAGTAAAACTTTTTCTTTTTTTTTCTTTTTTAGGTCTAATGAGCACAATAATGAAAAAAAACATTTTGGGATGGAAACTCCGCTTTAATAAAAATTACATTTTGTTATAACTTTAAAAAATCACAAAGATTAAAATATGGGTGGAATAAAAAAAAAAAAACAATGTTGTTATTTCAGATATGACATAGGGCTCTGAAATTTTTTCAAGAATATACAATATATTTTATTTTTTACATTTTAAGGAGCTATAAAAAAAATTTTTTGTTAAAAGTGGAACTTTTTACTAGTCTCCAAAAAACATCTGACATGTCACAATATCCAGCAACTGTCAGATCAAGGAAGGTAAAAAAATGGCTCTATTGTTGCATCTGCTTCAATAGATGCCCCAGAGTTTCGTGGCTACATCCAATCGGCATGGCCCCCGCCTCCTACACACTCACTGCCGCATCCAGAGGGGGCCCAGTCTTTGTCTGTTTCCTCTGTCACTGCCACATCTAATTACGTTGGCTTCCTTTGTCCGCTCGGTCTTTTTAAGCTGGACGCTTAAAGGGCGCTATAACTAGCTAGTTGCCGTGCCCCTAGTAAGCCTTCCTGCTGTTCCACCTGCATCTTTGTTCATTGACCTCTGGCTTGCATCCTGGATATCCGTGTCTTTCACTCCACTCTTACCTTCAATTACCTGCTGCAGACCTACTTTCTGGTGTCTTCCTAACTGGTGGCTCATGGTGGTTGAGCCGGGCGAATCTGGAGGATGTAACCTGAGGTCAGCAGGCAGCTAAGTTCATTGCCACTTGAGTGTGTCCCTGGTGAATGCCAGCTGACTCCACTCTCTAGGGTACCCCACCTCATGGGGGAAAATCCTTTGGCAAGTCCTGTTCCAAGTTCTGGTGTGTTGCTGATCCAATTCCATTTCTGCAGATTCATCTCCCAGGTCTTAAATAGTTTGTAAATGTTTTTTTTTTCTTTTTTTAAACAAATATGTCGTCATACTTACCCGTTTGGTGTAATGGTTTTGCACAGAGCAGCCCTGAAATTCCTCTGTGACGGTAGTCGAACATATCTCCGTCATCCATTCCCTTCTTCTCCCATAAAAGAAATCACCCAATATTCCACGAGTAGGAATATCCCTGGAATCACCGAATAATCCACACATGAGTCGAGGCTTAATGCTGGATGTAACAGGACACACTTTATTGAAAGTACACAGCACACTTTTATACAGGATTTGGAACATCCCGCCCCCAACAACCGCTTTTCTATTGGTCAATTGTAAAGTACATTTGTGGTTTCACTCAGGTCCTCTCCCATGCAAATTAGGACTTCAAAATGTCTCAGCAGAGATTGGTCCCAAAGCTTGAATAGCCTGAATGGAAAGACTGATGTGTATTCAGACACAAGCCCCAGGGGGGCAATCAATGTACACAATAGCCAGCCACAGAACAATGGAACTGTCTGGAGAATTGAGACAGGGCAGAAGACATTCACACCTGATAATCAAAAGACTTTAGATAGGGTTATCACACAATGGACAATGAATATCTCTTATGAGCCTGTTGACCTGGCTGGGGTTCAGAAAAATCTCCTGTAATACATGAATTAGGATTTCAGTATTTCATGGTCCATGACATCCTCTTTTTTGAGTCCCCAGCTGGCACTCCAGGTTCCTCCCCCATGCCAAGTGCCCCTATAGCAGGTCGCTTGCTAAGGGGGAACTCGTGCAGGCTCCACCCCAAACCGGGCTCTGCGTGTCCATAGACACGCCAAGCCCAACTCTACCCTGCCCCCCACTCTCTCCTTATTGGCTGTTATTGTCACAGCAGGAGCCAAAGACTTTTGCTGCTGCCACCTTGTCTAATAAGGAGGGAGAGGAAGTTGCTGCTCACAGGCACAGCACTGGATCAAGATACAGCCTATGGTTGTCAGTTTCAGTCAACACTACAGTGTAGCTGGAGGGTCCACATTTTTGCATTAGCCATCTTGACAGTTACATTTTTTTTTTTTAGAAAAGGTCCACCTTTTATTATTAAATAGTCTTTGAGCTCCAGCCAAGAAACTTTCTCTCAGAGTTTAATAAGGCTTAAATATTTCAATAAAAACAGTGGGCCAGATTCACAGAGCCCTTACTCCGGTCTATCTCGCGTTAGACCGGAGTACTTTCAAATTACGCGCGTCGTTTCATTAGTCTGAATTCTCAAAGCATAAAACGACGGCTTCGGGCTTCAATCCGACTGGCTTACGTGTTCGTACGCCTTCGGATCTACGCTGCAATAAATTTGCGGCCGCTGGGTGGAGTTCCCGTCGTTTTTCGCGTCGGAGTATGCAAATTAGCTTTTTCCGACGATCCACGAAGTTACGAGCGTCATTCGCAATCTCTTACAGCATCTGTAGTCATCTTTTTGCCGCGTAAGGTTATTCCAGCTTTTATCTGGTCTAATATTAGACAGCCCATTTTAAGTATGGTCGTCGTTCCCGCGTCGAATTTCAATGTTTGTTTTTATTTTTTACCTAAGTCGTCCGGGAATAGGAATGTACGTAAACGATGCTACTCAAACAACAAATGATGTATCGACGTTAGTTCGCGCAATGCACGGCGGGAAATTTCTGAACGGAGCATGCGCAGTTCGATCGCCGCGGGGACGCGCCTAATTTAAATGCTTCACGCCCCCTAATCGCGTATTTCGATTCCACCGCGAGAAATACACTACGCCGCCGTACCTTACGGGACAAAATCTACATGAATTCGTCGTAGAGCCAGGTAAAATACGGCGGCGTAGTGTATCTCTGATACTCTGCGCCAATGTAATGGTATCTGAATCTGGCCCAGTATTTTTTACTTTATCTTGTAATGGTTTTTAATGTATTCATTGGTATATTTTGCTGGAGTTTTGCTTTAAATTGTTTGAGCTACTGCCATATTTGAGTTTGAAATATTTAACTTTCGGTATTATGGTTAGAACATTAGCGGGTAAGATTTTGATGAGAACTAAGTTGGCAAGCAAATGCGATGCTCCCTGATGGTATGTAGAAGCAGTTTTAAAAGACAAGAACAAATTCTGTTTGCATAGAGAAGCAATTACAATAGCGAGATGTGTACTGGCTGATTTTGCCAAGAGTTTAATTTTCTCTATCTCGTGTCAAAGATTATATGCACTAATCTTAAACATGCTGCTAATTATTGCAGGGCTCCCTATTCAGGTGTTTCCCAACTAGAATAATGGATTTTGGTCTGGGATGTGATCTACAATTGGAAGATAAAAAGGACTTATTAAACTTCAAAGTAAAATAGTTGCATAAAAAAAAAGGAATTAAATATATTCATTGCATAGTGGACAATTGAAAATAACATGATCACAAATACATTTTTGTGTGTTTGAATATCTTGTAAGCATGGTTTTGTACCGTGGCAGCACAGCCCCATCACATCACCATTTCCTATCCTGCTGTACGTGATGCACTTTTGACTGCACATTATTACCGAGAAAACTTTATAAATATGCAATAGATTTTACCTGTGTTACTGTTTCTTTTTTTGTTCTGTATCTCCAATGACTTTATCCTTATTGTCTTTCTTTGCATTGTAACTTAAAAAAAAGTAAACAAAAATGTAATAGAAGTGCAGGTTTACAGCAAACACTCTTTCTACTTAATTTTCTAATGAGAAACGTTGCAGTGTCTGCATTCTTTTAGAAATAGCCACCTTTAGGGTGTGAGTATCCCACTAAAAATGTAATTTATATTACAGAAAGTGCCTACAATTTTACTTGTATGTCAGTGCAGGTTTCTAAGAAAAATCAGTAAGCCAATCAGGAAATTAGGGTGTTCTGTATACCAACTCAAAACCAGCAAAAAAGGCGACTGTAAGTGCAGCAATGCAAGACTTTAATAGCCCAGAGGAGTTGAAGTACACTTACTAGAAGTGAGATAAAAACAAGGCTCATCATAGTAGGTATGGTGGAATAGTAGTCCAGCATCAGGGTAGTCCCGGTGGTGTGGTCCTGGAGGTGGTCCAGTATGCAGCATGAGATCGGTATGAAGAAGGAGCCAATAGACTCTTTGAAATGCACCCCATCCCTTTTACGTCACTTCCGGCCCATGCGTGCCACGCTGGTTTTGGTCCCTTTTGCTGACGTCAATTCCGGGTCCTGCATTCCATGCTGGTCTCGGCTGTCCCTTCTGGCGTTTCCTACTGCTGCGGCTCCCTTCTGCTGGTTGACTGGGATCTCCTTCTGCATACTGGACCACCCCACAAGGACTACCCTGATGCTGGACTACTATTCCACCATACCTACCATGATGAGCCCTGTTTTTTTATCTCACTTCTAGAAAGTGTATTTTAACTCTTTCCAGCTATTAAAGTCTTGCATTGCTGCACTTAGAGACACCTTTTTGTTTGTTTTGTCTTTACCAGAGATTACTTCCCTTTACCAGAGAGTGTTTCTCAATTGTTCTGAGACATCATTTTGCATGAGTTGTATTCATCCCACACTGCAGATATTGGGCCAGATCCACAAACAATTACGGCGGTGTATCTCCAGATATGCCGCCGTAACTTTAAATCTGCGCCGGCGTATCTTTGTTTTGTATCCACAAACCAAGATACGCCGTTTTTTGCGTAGATACGCCATCTTACGCCATCCTATTTAAGTTTAATAACTATGCTGGACGCTAGGGGCGCTTCCGTATATATTTTCCACGTCGAATATGCAAATGAGCTAGATATGCCGATCCACGAACGTACGTACGGCGGCACAGTGTTTTTACGTCGTTTGCGTAAGCGTAGGTCCGGCGTAAAGTTACCCCTGCTGTATAGAGGCGTATGTAATGTTAAGTATGGACGTCAGGCCAGCATCGATTTTTCCGTCCACGTCGTTTGCGTAAACCGTTCGTGAATAGGGAATTGCGTAAGTTACGTTCACGTCGTTTTCATTGACTATTTTCGACGTGATTTCACGCATGTGCACTGGGATATCTCCACGGACGGCGCATGCACCATTCAAAAAATACGGCATTTACGTGGGGTCAAGCTGATTTAAATTAAACCACGCCCACAGCTTTGTAATTTGAATTGAGCGGCCTTACGCCGCAACAATTACACTACGCCGCTGTAAGTTACAGAGGAAAGTGTTTGTGGATAAGGATACGCCGCTGTAACTTACAGCGGCGTAGTGTAACTTAGGCTAACTTAGGGCTCTTTCACACGTCCGTTCAGTTCGTCCGTTTTTTGGACATCCGTTAACGGACCTCAATGCTTCCCTATGGGTTAGCGTCCGTTAGCGGATGAGCATCCGCTAACATCCGTTAACATCCGTCTGCGGTAAGCTCCGTTTTTTTGGACGGAAGAAAACCCTATTTTTCTTCCGTCAAAAAAAACGGAACGGACGAAAAACGGACGTTAGCCGATGATTCGTTTACCATCCGATCCGCTAACGTCAGTTTTTCATCAAAATATGTAAAAAAAAAAAAAAAAAGTTCTGAAAAAAAAAAAAAAACGGATGAAAAAAACTGATGAAAAACGGATGGAAAACGGAACGGAAACTGATGTAAACGGACGGAAAACGGACGAAAAATCTAAAGACAGGTATCTTCACCCACTTCCGGCCCGCAGTCTTGTGCAAAAGTCTGGTTTTTCCCGTTGTGTGCTGGGAACTTTCGGCTCCCAGCACACAGCGGGAGCCAATCGGCGGGTGCAGCGCGACTCGCGCATGCGCCGTAGGGAACCGGGCAGTGAAGCCGCAGCGCTTCACTTCCTGGTTCCCTCACCGTGGATGGAGGGGGAGCAGCAGAGAGACGAGTGATCGCTCGTCCTCTGCTGCGACGCCGCTGGACTCCAGGACAGGTAAGTGTCCTATTTTTAAAAGTCAGCAGCTGCAGTATTTGTAGCTGCTGGCTTTTAAAAAAAAATTTAATGGGCCATCCGCTTTAAGAAAATTACTTAACTTGAAATGGAAAGGTTACTGGTTGGCTACCATGCACAGCTGGATGAGATTTTGCATTCTCCAGTTTTCATAAATCAACCCCAGTGACCACCACAGGAACTGAATTTACCTAAACGACTTCCTTGCTCCCAGTGCTCACAATATGCTATTGTTTGATCTCAAAGTTAAAACGGAGTTATGCTGAGTACACACGATCGGAAATTCCGCCAAGAAAACTGTTGATTTTTTTCTGACGGAATGTTGGCTCAAACTTGTGTTGCATACACACGGTCCCACAAATCTTGTCAAAAATTCAGACTGTCAAGAAAGCGGTGACGTACAAGACATACGACAAGCTGAGATCAATGAAGTTCAATAGGCAATTTGGCTCTTCTGCTTGATTCTGAGCATGCATGTTTTTTTTAAACATCAGAAATGGCATACAGACGAGCGTATTTTCCGATTGGTACTTTTTCCGTCTGAAAAATAGAGAATCTTTTGTTGGCTAAAATTCCGACAGCAAAAGTCCGATGGAGCCTACACACGGTCGGAATTTCCGACCAAAAGCTCACATCTGACTTTTCTTGTCGGAATTTCCGATCGTGTGTACACGGCATTAGTTTGTTGGTCTACTTTTTTTGTCTCATTTCATTATTTAAAGCCTAGTTGAGATCTTTTTAACCACTTGACTACTGGGCACTTAAACCCACTTAATAACCAGACCAATTTTCAGCTTTCGGTGCTCTCACATTTTGAATGACAATAACTCAGTCATACAACACTATAACCAAATTAAATTTTTGTCCTTTTTTTCCCACAAATAGAGCTTTCTTTTGGTGGTATTTTATCACCTCTGCGGTTTTTATTTTTTTCACTATAAATGAAAAAAGAACGAAAATTTTGTAAAAAAATGAATTTTTCTTCATTTCTATTATAACATTTTGCAAAAAAGTAATTTTTCTTCATAAACTTGGCCTAAAATGTATACTGCTACATATCTTTGGTAACAAAACAAAAAAAATTTAGATATTATTTAGTCTGGGTGAAAGTTATAGGGTCTAAAAGCTATGGTACCAATTACTGAAAATTGATCAATTTGATCACATCTGATGTACTGACATCCTCTCTCATTTCTTGAGACCCTAACATGCCAGAAAAGTACAAATACCCCCCAAATGACCCCTTTTTGGAAAGAAGACATTCCAAGGTATTTAGAAAGAGGCATTGTGAGTTTTTTGAAGTTGTAATTTTTCCCACAATTCTTTGCAAAATCAAGATTTTTTTCATTTTTATTTTCTTTCCACAAAATTTTCATATTAGCGGGTTATTTCTCACACACAGCATATGCATACCACAAATTAGAAAAACAGAAAACTGCGCTAAACCAAAAATTAAATTAAAATAAAATATACAAACTAGAAAGCAGCGGCAATCGTGTGAAAACACAAGGTAATACAAAATGGCAAAGCCGCGCTCATCAAAACAGAAAAATAAAATTATGAATGAGGACTGCTGAGCAGTAATCTCCTGTGTTAAAACCAATGATATAACCTAGAATATCAACCAATGGCATAAAGTAATGTACAAAAGCTCTCCTAGAAATGAAACCACAAAAAAGTGTACATAAAATAATTTGTATCCCAATGATGGAATAACACAAACGTTCATATGGTCCTTGTAATTGAATTTAAAATTGAAGAACCCAGTGTCAGGAGGCAAAACAGCAATAAATCATAATGGTTCACTCCACCACAGTGACGAGATGTTAACATCAAAGTGATCCCTTCACCAGAATAAGGGGGGGCTGCTTACCAGAGGGCAAGCTCAATGAAGCAATTGGCTATAACCCAGCCGCGGCCTTTACAATCTTGAATGGTTCCTGGATACAGCTTCCAGCAGATATCAAGGTTAGCGGTGCTCACGGATGGCAAAATATAGGTGGAGAGAGAAGGATGGACCAATAGTGTGATTCCGTTTAACAAAAAGGATTTATTAAAACATAAAATGATACTCACAATTTGACAAAGCATCACAGGCATATAAAACAAATCGCCGGCCGGCAAACAAAGCGGAGCCCTTCCTCCGTGCGTGGTGACGTCACTGCGTGTCTTCCCAGACGCGTTTCGTCATCAAAGGGACGTTCTCAATGGGTTGGGCTATCGCAGTACGGTCACCGATTAAATAATTAATCCTCATTGTGAAGTGCCTAACAACCGCGGCCGCGGCCGCCATCTTAAGTATGGTATAGCTGCCCATATCTCGCGTTTGAAAGGACATCTCCACAAAATAAGGCAGATATTCAACTAACGCTAAAAACAAAAATTACAAAAGAATACAGACTTTCATCCAAATACCAGAGCAATTAAGCCCTAGTCAGGATAGAATGAAAAATCTATAATGTTACAAGAATTATTTTAATTCATGGAAAGAATATCCAGCTATCAGTCCGTAGCGAACTGCTATAACTAGATAAATATAATGATACCTGCAACTGCTGTTAAGTCTGGCGCCCTTTATAGAAACTATGAAGGAATGCCACCCTGGCTTTTAGAAGCAGATCAAGTTCATATTGGAGCTTGTTTGCACGGAGTTTGGCAAGGATATATGAATTTAGTCTTAACCCCTAGCTTCCCACCAAAGGAATAACACGC
This sequence comes from Rana kukunoris, assembly GCA_029574335.1. Classification (NCBI taxonomy): domain Eukaryota; kingdom Metazoa; phylum Chordata; class Amphibia; order Anura; family Ranidae; genus Rana; species Rana kukunoris. Next base: position 45,450,872 of record CM056050.1, on the reverse strand, counting down.
TCCCATTCTACCTCGACCTATATGTGTACACGAAATTAATTGTGTGAAAGTAAGTGAATGGGTAAAAATTGTGAATATGGATCTCTATCATAAGGTTATATGCATAAAAATCATGTGCATAAACAATTAATTAATTAAATAAAACTATAAACATAAAAATAAAAAGTGTGTATTTACAGTTTCTATTAAATAAGGGAAAAATATATATGTTGCCTACTGACTCAGAGTTATCCCAAGTCATCAGGTCTGCAGACATATTTACTCCTGTTAGGCATACTAAGTTAATGCAGGCCTAGGTTACTTACTAAACTAATTGTGCCCTATATATCAAATTTAGTAAACGCTATATACATAAAAAATGAGCCTTTCTTCAATTGGAGTGAGGCCGTGTTCCTATTTAAAGGGTAGTGCTTACAAACTAAAAAATTAAAAATAGTAAATAATAGTGAGGGGATCCCTGACTAGGATCCCTTCTAATCTTAACAGATTGTATTAAGTCAATTTTTGAATTATAACTCTTATACCTTTATAGGTGTCCTAGTGCTATATCATAATATTTCTAAAAGGGAGGAGAAAAAAGCTGAACACTGAAAATTCCAAAACATATAAAGGGGAGACGGTTGAAAAAAAGGGCCTCTGTTGGTGCACTTCACAGTGAGTTTACAGAGATACAGTAGAATATTATGCGTTATTAATAAATGCATTGATGTCAGTCTCTATATTCAACCCATAGGGGGTATAGGTCTTAAGTCGATATATCCACCCCATTTCCATCTTTGAAATTTCCCTTACTAGGTGACTCCCCCTCCAATGGGGCTTGAATTTATCTATTCCCAAGAAGAGGGTGTTGGACGGGTCTCGATGGTGTTTGAGTTTATAATGATTAGAGACAGAGTGATCTTTAAAACCCGACAAAATGTTTGTAATATGCTCGTTCACACGAACTTGAAAGGCCCTTTTAGTACGGCCCACATATTGTAGACCGCATGGGCATTGCAAAAGGTATACCACACCTGTGGATGCACAAGTGATACATGGCCTAATCTTATGTTCTCTACCTGTGACTGTAGAGGAAAAAACAGTCACACACCTATGTGGGTTTGAGCTCAGACTGCAGACTCTACACCGTCTGCATTTATAATACCCCTGCAATTGGTTGAAAAATCCAATCCCCCTATTAGGAGGATCGATCACGTTTTGTGCAACCATGTTTCTTATGGACTGAGTCCCTCTGAACACAACACGTGGTTTGGGGGGTAGAATGCCCTTCAACAAGGGGTCATTCATGGCTATATGCCAATGTTTGTTTATCAGATGAGAAACAGCCCTATGCTGTACAGAGTATGTAGTGATAAACGGTACCCCTTCAGGGAATTTTACCCCTTCTTCGGTCACCTTATCACGCAAGAGGTCTTCCCTCAGAGTGCCACGGACTTCAGATAGCGACCTCCGTAGTGCGTCCTGAGAGTAGCCCTTTTCTAAGAAGCGGTTAGTTAAGACGGAGGCTTGGTTCTCAAACTGTCCAAGATCGGAACAGTTTCTCCTCACTCTGAGGTACTGGCTTTTAGGGACAGCTCTAAGCCATGGTTCGTGATGGCAACTATCTTTCGGAATGAAGGAGTTCCTATCCGTCTCTTTAAAGAAGGTAGATGTGATAAATTTTCCCTCTTTGGCCTCAATCTTAAGGTCCAAGTAGTGTACTTCAGTCTGACTCGCTTCATATTTTAATTGAATTCCCCTTTGGTTATTATTGAGGGACTCAATGAACATGGCCAGGTCATGCTGTGCCCTATGACGCCGGTCTGTTTACATCTGATCGCGCCGTCATTGGACGGCGCGATCACGTGGTAAACCGCCGCTATCAGCGGCGATTTACCGTGATCCGTGACCTCTGGACCCGGCGGTCACGGACATTCCCGTGTGCGCGCCCCAGGGGGCGCGCGGGAGCGCGACTCTGGAATCGCGTTATATAACGTGATCCCAGAGTTAAGCAACCACCTGGCAGGTGGTTGCTAAGGTTATTTTTCGGCAGGTGGTGGCAACTGTGTACCGTATATACTCGAGTACAAGCCGACCCGAATATAAGCCAAGGTACCTAATTTTACCACAAAAAAATGTAAAAAAGGAATTGACTTGAGTATAAGTCTAGGGTTTCCATCTCCATGCCTCACTGTGCCTAACCAGGAGTGCCATCAAAGTTTTTGTGTTATTCATATTCTCTGAAAAATGAATTCTGCCAGGGTATGTAAACGTATAAGCACAACTGTATTTGGCTTTAGTAAATATACCCCAGTGTGTACTTTTTTTTGCATTGGTCGTTTTCCGGTTTGTAGCTGCCTCGCTAATATTTTGCTTTCTTTGCTCTTTTTTCCCTTTACGTGAATAGGTTGTACTTGTAGAACACTTGCCCCCTTTTTCCAGCCATACTCTGATACTTTGCAGTGTTGTGCGTAGGCGACAAGTCCTTTCAAAGTAATAGAAGGAACCTTGACTAATTTTCTCTATCCAGACCCCCTCTAAGTTAGTCCGCGCTGGCTTGTATAGATATTCCACACTGGCACACGTAATGATGCAGACTGTGCTACAAGGCATTAGTACAGTGATACAGGGGTATTAGTTCAGCAGAAGAATTGATCACGTAATCCGTAGGATGTGTGGAGTCCAACATAGGAGAAATAATTCTATCTACAGGCTGCAGACACAAGACACCCACTGAGATATTATGGTGTCCTTATCATTGTTCACCAGGTCACTTAAATTCTCTCTGATAAAGTATGTCTTCAGTTAAAACTTCTGGATGGGATTACAGGGACCCTGGCAAACGGTAATCCTCAGGCTGCCAAGGCTGAGGGAGGCATTTTACATAGCAGCGGAGCTGTAAGTGCGTTATGACTGCGAGCAAATGAAGAAACAATGACTGAGATGGAGTGTTTGTTCATTGTGTGCACGAGCACCACTTACAACACTGACCCTGTAATGAATTCTCAACTGTTCTAAAATCATTGAGAAGCTCATATTGTGTATATATTGCATATCAAAGAGCAGTCTTGTATTGAACAATGTTAATCAAAGGAAGAACTAAGAAAAAAAAATGTAAGGCCAGCTTTACTCAAAGGGGTGATGATACCTTTTTATACAAGATATGCCCCTTTTTTTGTGAAAAACACTTGTTAACCACTTAAGCCCCGGACCAAAATGGAGCTAAAGGACAAGGCCCCTTTTTGCAAATTGGCACTGCGTCGCTTTAACTGACAATTGCGCGGTCGTGCGACGTGGCTCCCAAACAAATTTTTCCCACAAATAGAGCTTTTTCGTTTTTCCCCCACAAATAGAGCTTTCTTTTGGTGGTATTTGATCACCTCAGTGGTTTTTATTTTTTTGCTCTATGAACAAAAATAGAGCGACAATTTTGAAAAAAATGCAATGTTTTTTACTTTTTGCTATAATAAATATTCCCCAAAAATATATAAAACAATTTTTTTTTTCCTCAGTTTAGGCCGATACGTAGTCTTCTACCTATTTTTGGTAAAGAAAAATCGAAATAAGCGTTTGCGCAAAATTTATAGCGTTTACAAAATAGGGGATAGTTTTATTGCATTTTTTTTTTTTTTTACTACTAATGGCGGCGATCAGGGTTTTTTTCTTTTGTGACTGCGACATTATGGCAGACAATTATGACACATTTTTGGGACAATTGTCATTTTCACAGCAAAAAATGCATTTAAATTGCATTGTTTACTGTGTAAATGACAGTAGCAGTTTGGGAGTTAACCACAAAGGGGTGCTGTAGGGGTTATGTGTTCCCTGTGTGTGTCTACAACTGTAGGGGGGTGTGGCTGTAGGTCTGACGTCATCGATCGCGTCCCCTCTATAAAAGGGATGACGCGATCGCTGCTGCTGCCAGAGTGAAGCACAGGGAAGCGTGTTTACACACGGCTCTCCCCGTTCTTTAGCTCCGGGGACCGATCGCCACACTCCAGCGGCGATCGGGTCCGCGAGTCCCCCAGTCCCGGAGCTTCGGACCGGGTCACAGGCACGTGCCGGTGACCCACGGCTGGCCAGTAGTACAGGACATACCTGTACGTGGATCTGCCCAGCCGTGCCATTCTGCCTACGTATATGTGCAGGAGGCGGGTCCTTAAGTGGTTAATGTGTTACTAAACCAAGGAGCCTGCATTCACTACATCTGGTCTCCCACAGTACACAAAACATGGAAACGCAATCATTTTAGTAAATATAATCTGCTAAATACCTTTTCTCATCAGCAGTATATAGCAGTCTTGTGACTTCTATCAGTGTCTTGTTAAAGCTTGTAGAAGTTTTCATTCTCCCCTGATTGTTCTATGAGGCTGCAAGACACCTGACCCTCTATCTGTGCCACGCTGATTGGCCCTGTGCTGATCGCATGCACTCTCCCGAGAAAAAAAAAAAAACTCTATAGCAATACACACTAAACTGAGCATGTGCAGCTTGCCCCCAAGGCTCTGTTCTATCAGGAGATTATGGGGGACTGTGAAATAAGGGGAGGATTAGAGAAAACAGGATCAATAGCCTTTTTACACAATGCGCAGGATTAACTTCTAAGGTTCCACAGTGAGTAACAAGCATGCTTGAGGCCGGGTTCACACTGGAACGACAAACGCTCTGACATTGGGAGCACATGTCGCATGACATGTGAAAATCAATGTTTCCCTATGGGAGCTGTCTTGACTTTGAAAATGCTCTGGTCCAACTTTGGTCCTACTTCAGCCTATTCAATATCATTAAAGTCGGATCAAAGTAGGATCCTGACATCCGACATGGTGATTACAGCAGCAGTAAAAGGAATTTAGACAGGTCAGACTATCTCAAAGTCGGAGCAAAATCTTATCTTGTTCATTCAAGTCAGGTGGAAGTAGGACCTATGTAGGACAGAGCAAAGTAGGATGACAGTCATATTATATGACTGTCCTGTAGTATCAGTGTGAACCCAGCCTTACTGCATATACAGACTGATTTTACTCTTGTGGGTTAAGTAAAGCCTTGTACACAAAACCGGATGTGTGTACACTTCCTCACAGTTTTCCCATCAGGAAAACAGGCAGGAATCCCATTGGAAAATAGTGAATCTGCTCTCTATTTTGCCGTCGGGATTCCCAGCGTTTTTTTTTTCCTCCAGATCTACTACTTACCTATGGGAAAAACTGCGAGGCAGTGTCGATGGAGCATACACACAGCCGGGATTCCCGGCCAAAGCTCCATGGCAGTTTTCCTGCCAGGTTCTCAGCTTTCCCCTCAGTTTTCTCGGCAACTTTTTCCTGCCAAGAAAACCGAGCGTGTGTACTGGGCTTAACACTGTTTAAATGCAGAGCTAATTTTCAACCATGCAGACCATTAAACAAGAGAAAGGAGAGGTGGCTTCATGTTTTTTGAACTATAAAGAGCTTCAGGACTCCTCTCAACTTCCCCTGCACTCCCGTACACCTATAGTTCTTCACTGTGCTTACCCACTGCCTTCCTTATTCCATTTATAAATGACCTGGACTTCAAGTAGTTAAAACTAGCCTATGCCCGCAGCTGAGGCCATGAACTTGCTATTATTTCTTTCTGTATAAGTGATCTGAGTGGCTCTCCAGCTGCCTTATTACTTTTATGCCAGTGAGAGGGGCTGCCAGGGACTGAAAACCCAGGACCACAGTAAAGAGTAATAAAGTGATAGAGTAATAAAGCCGGAAATGAAGAGCATTTATTCACTTCAGGTTTCAGTTTATTCATCCCCCGGCTACTGTAGCCAGGAAGCCGCTAATCAAGTATGATACCTGGTTTATTAACTAAGAAAAAGAGACCGCTGCTCCAGGCAAATACAATAAGCAATCAATGTCCTCCTCATAGACTGTGGGTGCTGGTAATGCACAAGGCAAAAAATCAATTAAAGGAATTCATGGACAGCCGCACACCAAAATAGACCTAAAAAGGTAGCCTTTATTGGTGTAAAAAGGATAAAAAGCACTACAAAACACAGCACAGCAAGCAGTGGGGTAATACACTGACGCGTTTCGCACAATCAGTGCTTGGTCATATTTCTGACTAAGCACCGATTGTGTGAAACGCGTCAGTTTTTTACCCCACTGCTTGCTGTGCTGTGTTTTGTAGTGCTTTTTACACCAATAAAGGCTACCTTTTTAGTTTTTTTTTGGTGTGCGGCTGTCCATGAATTCCTTTCATTGATTTTTTGGTTTATTAACTACATTGGAAGTCAAGGGAAACCTTTGTGGTCCAAGAAACAACCAATGTCTCTATAATGAGGACTTAATGCACATATGCGCCAGCACACTACAGATCATCGAATAACAAGAATGATCACATCACAGAGGACATACAGTGCCTTGAAAAAGTTTTTATGCCCCTTGAACTGTTCCACATTTTGTCATGTTAGAGCAAAAAATGTAAATGTATTTTATTGGTATTTTATGTGATGGACCAACACAAAGTGGCACATAATTGTGAAGTGAAAGGAAGATGATAAATGGTTTTCAAAAATGTTTTACAAATATCTGAAAAGTGTGGCTTGCATTTGTATTCAGCTCCCTTTACTCTGATACCCCTAACTAAAATCTAGTGGAACCAATTGCCTTCAGAGGTCACCTAATTAGTAAATGGAGTCCACCTGTGTATAATTTAAAATTTGTTCGAAAACCTTAGGTTCATGAACAGTATCATGAAGGCCAAGGAACACACCAGACAGGTCAGGGATAAAGTTGTGAAGACGTTTAAAGCAGGGTCGGGCCAGATTTGCTCTCCCTGCCACCCCAAGGCCAGGTTCCACAATGCACCCCCTCCCCGCCAACCGAACCCCCCCCCCAATCAATGGAGAATGGCAACCAGAGGGGACAGGGGCGGCACGGTTAGTTCAAATATTTTTTGTTTCTTCTTTTTTTTTAGCACTTTTTTTTAGCACTTTTTTTTGTAGTTTGACGTTTACTTATTTTTGTGTAATTTTCTTCTTTTTTTTAATACTATTTGTCTTATTCTTTACTTTTTAATTACTTTAATTTAATTATTATTATTTTTTATCAATTTTTTTCACTTAACTTTATTGCTATCACACAGGAGAAAACAATTCCCTGTGCGATAGCAATTGGAGGTGACATGTTCTCTTTATTGACCCTGTCACCTCCAAAACAGCGCTAGCTAGAACTCCTGTCACAGCTGAGATAGGAAGAGCACAGCTCACCCCTCTCACTGTGCACATCAGAGGCACGGACAGGAGACAGACTCGGTGGCTGGGGGAGGACGGAGGCGTCCCGAAGGCAGAGCAAGCAGAGAGAGGTATGTGGGGGTAGGGGAGGACGGACAGCAGCACACATTTGACAAGTGATTTTGGCGACAAAGACAACGAGTGAGCGGCTTCCCCCACTCAATTCCACCACACAGCAACTTACCACCCTTAACTGTATGTTATGGCTGTCGGGGGACTCCATGCCACTGCCGCCCCTTGGCACCCTGCCACCCCGAGGCCTGGCCTTGGTGGCCTTGTGGGAAATCCGGACCTGAGCAGGGTTAGGGTATAAAAAAAACATCCCAATCTTTAAACATCTCACAGAGCACTGTTCAAACCGTTATCGGAAAATTGAAAGAGTATGGCACAACTGTAAACCTACCAAGAGATGGCTGTCCACCTAAACTGACAGGCCGGGCAAGCAGAGCATAAGCACAGGTTCACAGCTGAGCTGTGGGAATGAAGCCGTGTGAGTTCATCTGAACTTGCGCAATTTCACTCCCGCATGGTAGTCCCAATTTCGGCCACAATTTCAGAGACATCTGTGCAGGTTTCCATGTAAATTGCAGCCCAAAATCGCAAAAAGTAATACAGAAACTACTTTTTGAAAATGGTGTGGTGCCTCAGATGCAGAGTCGCACTGATTAGGACGGTGCCAATGAGGGCAATTGCTGCCGATTTTTCATGTCAAATCGCATGTCAAAACGCTCCAGGGTTAATTAGAGAAGCAGCCAAGAGGCCCATGGTAACTTTGAAGGAACTGCAGAGATCCACCTATCAGGTGGGAGAATCTGTCCACAGGACAACTATTAGTCGTGCTCTCCACAAATCTGGCCTTTATGGAAGAGTGGCAAAAAGAAAGCCATTGTTGAAAGAAAGTCATAAGAAGTCCTGTTTGCAGTTTGTGAGAAGCCATGTGGGGGACACAGCAAACATGTGGAATAGGTGCTCTGGTCAGATGACCAAAATTGAACTTTCTGGCCTAAAAGCAAAACGCTGTGTGTGGCGGGAAACCAAAGCCTCGTACACACAACCAAATTTTGTCCGAAGGGTGTTGGCCATGAACTTCAATTGCATACAAACCGCACACAATTGTCGGCCAACAAACATCAACGTAGTGACGTACTACTTACATTTTCAGCTCTTGAGCACCACCCTTTAGACACTTTCTGCTAATGTCGTGTTTTGTGAGCATTGATTCCGAGCATGCGTGTTTGTATTTGTATTTATTATTTATTTATTTATTTGTGTGCATGAAGTTTTACACTGCATCACCCTGAACACACCATCCCCACCGTGCAACATGGTGGTGGCAGTATCATGTTGTGGGGTTGCTTTTCTTTAGCAGGGACAGGAAAGCTGGTCAGAGTTGATTGGAAGATGGATGAAGAAAACATGTTAGGCCGCGTACACACGGCAGAGAACCTCGACGGGCAGAACACATCGTTCCGCCCGTCGAGGTTCCCTGCCGTCCGTTGAAATCGGCGACCTGCCTGTCGGGAATGGCAACCAGCCATTCATCCAGGCGGGCCGTCGAGCAAATAGAGAGCGTGCTCTCTATTTCTGCTCGACGGGCTTCCCGACGGGAAGCTCGCCGAGAGCGTAAACACGACCGAGGTCCTCGCTGGAATGCAGCTTCCAGCGAGGTTCTCGCTGGTTTCCAGCGAGAACCTCGGTCGTGTGTACGCCGCCTTAGAGTCTACAAAAAAAAACTTGAGACTGGGGCAGAGGCTCACCTTTCAGCAGGACAATGACCCTAAACATACAGCCAGAGATACAATGAAATGTTTTATATCAAAGCAAATTTATGTGTTAGAATGGCTCAGTCAAAGTCCAGAACTAAATCCAATTGAGATGTGGCAAGACTTGTAATTGCAGTGAAAGGTGCAAATATTGACTGAAGGCCCATACACACGATCTGACTTTTTGACAACAAATGTCCAACAGACCTGTTTTAGCGGACAATCTGACCGGGTGTATGCTCCATCGGACAAACTTTTTCATTGAACAAATGTTTGCTGTGAGAACAAACTTTCCGGCAACAAATGTCCGATGGAGCAAAATCCTATCGTGTGTACACAAGTCCATCGGACAAAAGTCCAAAGTACAAACACACATGCTCAGAACCAATGCTAAAGACCAGACAACAATAGCAGAAGTTGCCCACAGGGTGGCAGTAAAGACCTGAAAAAACATGTGATTTGGTGAAAGTTGGCTGAAAAAGTCCTGCTGTGTGTATGCATACCAAGTTCACGGCCAATGCCCATTTGGACCAAAATCCACGGAAAAGTCAGTAGGAAGTCCGGTCCTGTATATGAGGCTTAAGGGGGGCTGAATGCAAATGCACACCACACTTTTCAGATATTTATTTGTAAACAATTTTGAAAACCATTTCTCAATTTCCTTCCACTTTGCATTGGTCTATCACATAAAATACATTTACGTTTTTGGTTGTAACATGACAAAATGTGGAAAATTTCAAGGGGTATAAATACGTTTTCAACGCACTGTAGTGAAATGTTTTCAGCCATGCAGGACCCCTTCGTCAGGCATGTGTACTGTGGACGGGGAAGCCACTAATCAAACACAATCTTTGCTTAATTAACTACATTGGAGGTCAGGGCAAACCTTGAGGGTCTAAGAGACCCCCGATGTCTCTGTAAAGAGGACCTGTCAACAACCTATGTTATCACATTAGAGCTTGTTGGCTCCCTTGTGATAGCAATAGCGTTAAGTGAGGAAAAAAAAGTGTTAAAAAATTAGGTTAAAATAAAAAAAAACAATGCAGGTTTTTGTGGGCAATTTGTTGGGGCAATTGCTGGTGTCATCACGGCACCATGGTTGTTATGGTGTCAGGAGGATTGAAGCACTTTATTTCTAGTATTACATTGTAATATAGAATTAAATAGTTCAATTTACCGTAATGTAGAATCGGAGGAAGCCCTGATCATGTTTCTTGTTATAATATTATTTTATTATTTTATAAAAGTATTACAGGGGTTTTGCCCTATGCACAACAGATTATATATAATATAACTGAAGACAATCTACATATAATAGTAGAATATTATATATTCTTACACATCTTCTATGCATATCTTCTTCATACCAACATATGGAGAGAGGAAGAGAAAATAGAAAAAAAAAGAAGAAAAAAAAAAAAGGGGTGCTCTTCTCTAGCCTATAGTACCAATGGGTGGCTATCCAAGATATAGAGAAAAAGAAGAAAAAAAAATCATGTTTCTTGCCACGTCAACTGCCACCAGATGCAGCTTGTCACCTGCCACCAGATGCAGCTTGTCACCTGCCACCAGATGCAGCTTGTCACCTGCCACCAGATGCAGCTTGTCACCTGCCACCAGATGCAGCTTGTCACCTGCCACCAGATGCAGCTTGTCACCTGCCACCTGATGCAGCTTGTCACCTGCCACCAGATGCAGCTTGTCACCTGCCACCAGATGCAGCTTGTCACCTGCCACCAGATGCAGCTTGTCACCTGCCACCAGATGCAGCTTGTCACCTGCCACCAGATGCAGCTGGTCACCTGCCACCAGATGCAGCTGGTCACCTGCCACCAGATGCAGCTGGTCACCTGCCACCAGATGCAGCTGGTCACCTGCCACCAGATGCAGCTGGTCACCTGCCACCAGATGCAGCTGGTCACTTGCCACCAGATGCAGCTGGTCACTTGCCACCAGATGCTGCTTGTCACTTGCCACCAGATGCAGCTTGTCACTTGCCACCAGATGCAGCTTGTCACTTGCCACCAGATGCAGCTTGTCACTTGCCACCAGATGCAGCTTATCACATCGCCTGCCACCAGATGCAACTTGTCACTTGCCACATCATTAGATACGGATTGTCCCTTGCCACATGGCCTGCCACCAGATTCAGCTTGTCACTTGCCACCTCACCTCCCACCAGATTCAGCTGGTCACATTGCCTGCTACCAGATTTAGCTTGTCACAGCGGTTCGGGCAATGAGAGATGGGGTCTTCTCTGTGTGCGGCCGCCATACCTTCGTGGCGCAGCAGCAGAGGCGACGCAGCCCAGTGTGGGGACACCACGGCCCGGGGGTTGACGACCTCTGTTATAGAGGCTTCTCACATGTTGCAGGAGACTACTAGACCACAGATGGAAAAGTACCCACACAATCATAAGAGGAATGCCAAAACTTTATGCAGAATGTGTATAGTGGATTTTAACATAATACTGCAAGCCATCAGTACTAATCACTGATGTGCTGTTCAGAATTATATGAAGTATTCTTGACAAGTGTCTACAGTGACCCCCATTTTGTACATGAATTACCACTCAATAGGGGTTCAGCTCCAAACACAAAAGATCTCAAGTTAATTTCACTTTTAAAACGGCACATACTGATCTAATGAACTGCTCTCCAAAATGTCTATTAGAGTCTCCCATTTGGATTGTTGCATATCATTGCCTGCAGCCCAGCCCCTGAAAGCTATCGCCAAATTGCAGGAACTTATAACAGTTATTCATGGTCGCTGTCATCGAAGAACTTCAATTACTTTGCCGGGACTGCGATTTTAGGAAATGTGACGAGGTGCTGGATGGAGCAGTAGCCATCTGCTTGTTAAAGATTATCAATGAACCAGCAGGAAGCAGACAGGATTATAGCTGCAGAGATTAACATGTTTTTTCTTTATTATTGTCTGGCAGAGAAGTTTGATGGCTGGTGAGGCTGCCAGAGCTCAGAGGACGGCGCAGTTAAATATGACTCTGCAATGCGCTTTGTGTCACTCAAAGGATTGATGTGAAATGTTTCTAGATTATCGGCGATGGCAGTCATAAATGCCACATTTAGTTATTTATTTAACCCTGTAACATATAGGTAAAACCGCTTAGTGTTATGAGGTCCACACTAAACCGAGACACTAATAAACTGAAGTTTAAAAAATTTCTGACTTTAAAGTGTGTACATATTCTGACATGCATGTAAGGAGGTTTGTGGACACCTGACCATCACACCTACCAATATGGCCAAAGTGTTGGGACACCAGCCTTTAGGCTGGGTTCACACTTAATACCAATGCGGCTCCCATAGGGTGACCAGATTTCTAAACTACCATTCAGGGACACCCTCCTTTCCCAAATATCAGCTTGTGCTGTATCGAATCACAGCACAATTGATTGGACACAAGAGGTGGGATTTATAATTTCTCCAATCACAAGCAGGGGGCGGGATTGTGCTCCTCCAGGCATTCCCGGCCAGGACAAGTACTGTCTGTAAATAAAGCAATGATGTGGTGGCATTTTTTGTGGGCATCAGATTGGCCCGGAGGGTGGCTGTATCAGTTTCATTCCGGGATGCTGTATTGTCCTGGAATGAATGTGCCCGGGACAGACCTGCAAAATGCGGGACTGGCAATCCGGGACACGTGGTCACCCTAGGCTCCCAGCAGGGGTCTGGTGCATCCCCATTCACCATTTTAGGTCCGATTTTAGCCAAAATTTGGGGCTGCATTTCAAGACACCACAGAAAATCTGAGAAAAGCTGAGAAAATGTGGAATAAATTCCCTCAAAAGTTGGCTCTGCCGTAGATTTTTTAAAGCAAGGCCTGGATTATTTTCTAAATGCATATAACATAATGGGGTACTAATATTTATAAGTAAAGTTGATCCACAGAATATGATCAAGAGAATCAGAAAGGAATTGCTGGAAAAAATTGCATCACGTTTACTGTTTTTTTTTCTTTAGCCTTCCTCTGTGTCCTCTGTGGGTATTGGATACTGAATATGGAGGTTGCCTATTTTTGTCTGTTGGTCAGTGGCGGTTCGTCCATAGAGGGAGCCGGAGCGCCGCCTCCTCTGGCGCAGACTATTCAGATGGCCGGATGGTGAGCGCCGGCTACCTGAATAACAGCAGCTGATTGGCTTTCCGAGTACAGCCCTCAGGCTGTAGTCGGCTTCCGAATGCTTATCTAAGGGACGTACAGGGGGTGCGTTCCTTGGATAACTGATTGGACTTTGTCTTTTTTCAACCAGATTAACTATGTAATAAAGACTGATGCCCTGTACACACGATCGATTCATCTGATGAAAACGGTCTGATGGATTTTTTCATTAGATGTCTGATGAAGCTGACTTTCATCAGTCTTGCCTACACACCATCAGTTAAAAAAAACGATTGTGTCAGAACGCGGTGATGTAAAACACAACAACGTGCTGAGAAAAATTAAGTTCAATGCTTCCGAGCATGCGTCGACTTGATTCTGAGCATGCGTGGATTTTTAACCAATGGATTTCCCCACAGACGATCGTTTTTTTCTATCGTTTTTTTAACCATCAGAAATTTTTAAAACGGGTTCTACGTTTTTTCACTGATGGGGGAAAAAAACTGATGGGGCCCACACACGATCGGTTCCTCTGATAAAAATAGTCCATCAGACCGTTTTCATCAGACGAACCGATCGTGTGTACGCGACATTAGAATTTTCATTTTGACTGAATGACACATACAAAAAGTAATACCCCCCCCCCCCATTTCCTGAATAACAGTGCAATATAGCTGCAGTATATGTAATCATCATTTGCCTGTCACCTTAATTATGAATATCCAATATTATGGGTAGTAGTGATTGAGGTTGATGTGAAATTCAAGTTCTATTGTGACTCAAAATTTCCAATTTGCCTCATTTTATTCTGCATTCTTACTATCATAGCTTTACGTTGTTTAGTAAATGCACTTCATTTGATTAGTGTAGGCAATGGAGAGAGATCAGTCTGTGTGCAGTTGTGAACCTATGTTTAATCAGCGTTTGGACAGTTTTAGAAAATTAATCAATCGTTAAAGTAAAAAAAAACACAAACACTTATTATTCTTAAAACATTCTCTGTCCCATATGCTTACATTTCCTGCATTCCCGTGTAAAAAAATCGATGATTACTTGCCAGTTTTTAATCCTGTTCGGTCGGTCATGTGATCCTGCAGCTCTGGCTCTTCTGGGTCAGTGAGTGATTGCGCAGGGGAAAAGAGGGAGCGCTGCCAATAGCTGGATCATGGAAGCCTATTAGTGACATTATGGCTCCTGGAATTCACAGACCCAGGTGTCAAGCTCTCCTTTAGAGTTTGTTCACACCAGGAATGCCAGGCATGTTCCTGTACGATTCCTGTGCGGTGCGATTTCCTCATTAATTTGCAGGAACGCAGAGTAAGTAGTGTATAAATTACTTTAAAAAAGGAGCTGTGGTGGCTCAACGTGATTGGCACTGCGCTGACAAGCCATTCACCTCTGCAGCCAAGGGTTCGGATCCCGGTCTCGGCTACATGTGAATTGAGTTTGGTGGTCTCAGCCCAGCTCCCGGTGGGTGTGCTATGCAAGGTACGCCTGTGCTTAGTACGCCCACCCCCCCACAAAAACCACCACACTTGCACGCACATGAAATTGGTTTAAAACACACGCACTTTGGCCATGCGGTCTCCTAAAATAAAGAGAGGCGAAGGACCTATGGGGCTGGTTGGGTGGGCTAGGCCCCCTCACTCCCTCATAGGGGGAGTCCCTCTGCCCCATTGGGGTCCCGTTGGGCCCCAGTTGGGCTCCCAAGAGGAGCAGGTAGGGCGGGGTGAGTGGGAGGCCCCCCTTCACACCCGCCATTGCCACCAGGGGCATGGAGAAGGATGGCGATTGCCTCCGGGGGGAGGGTCTGCCTACTCCCAACTCCTGCAGTCCGGCTCCTCTCTCTCGAGTTCACGCACAAAAATACACTTAAAAAAAAGAAAATAAAAAAAAAAAAAAAAATTACTTTAAAAAAATGTGCCGTACCAAATCGCATGATACTGCCATACCATGCATTATAATGCATGCAAATGCACTGTGTTTGCAATCTGCATTTGGGGTGCCATTACCATTACATTGGCAGCCGAAGCAGATTACAAAGTTTTGAGTGTCGTGCTGGAAACACTCATGGAATGGGGTTTATCCTACTATCTTTTGCAATCTGTCATTCCTTTTGAATTGTTGCATCCTTGATTTCCATTTTACATATCCTGTTATATTCTTTGTAACATTTAAGACACTAGTGTTCCTTCATTTTTATATTTTTTAAAGGCTCTTTTCTTATAGTTCATATCTTTTTTTAACTATAGGAATATACTTTTCAGTGAGGTCCCAAACAGTCTTTTTGAAGAATTCCCATTTCTGTTCTGTGCCCATTGATGCCAATATTCTCTCCCAGTCTAAGTCCTGGAGAGCAGCCCTCATCCTTGGAAAATTTGCTCTCTTGAAATTAAGTGTTTTTATCTTTCCTGTATGTATTTCTTGCTTACAGCTAACATCAAATGAAATCATGTTATGGTCACCGCTACCCAGGTGTTCCTTTATCTGAACATTAGTAATACGCTCTGCATGGTTTGAGATTACCAGGTCCAACAGAGCATCAATCCTATTTGGGGCCTCAATAAACTGGACAATAAAATTGTTCTGTAATAGGTTTGTACATTTTTGCCCTTTTAACTGTCCCAGCAATGCCATTACTGCAGTCAATTTTTGGGTAGTTAAAATACCCCATTATTATCAACGTCCCAGCCCTTTACATCTGGCCCATCTGGGTATTCTGGCCCAGACAAAATTTAGGAAACCAATTTCACTTTTAATGTTCTTGTGCACCCCTGTGATTTTTGTCTAGTAGAGCTTCAAAGGGTTGTTTGAAATGTACAAACCCTGATTGTATAGGCGTCCTGGCACTCCCTAGTCCAGTGTTTATTTATCTTTGGTCAGCTCCACCATATGTGGGCAAAAGTGCTTCAGTGTTGTATGCTAGTAATTAGGAGGTAACTCAGCATGCCTGTAGAGATCTGGATGGCACCAGGTTCCATGCTTAAAACATTTATGATTGGGTTCTAAAGCTATAACATTACAAGAGCCTTTAGAGGTATGTAACGGAACGCCCCACACTCCGCTTGAGTGCTTCCATCATATACCGCTTCCTATCAGTCTGGATATAGATATCAGATATTTCAGCTGCCCTCAACACACAACAAGACGAGACTTGTTTGTGTGCTAAACATGGAGTGTTTAATAGTACCAAGAATGCAACCTTATGTACAGTTTAAAGAGGAGGTAACCAGAACATAAATTAACATGAGCTAATCATTTACCCAGATGAGGTGACTCCGAGATATGACCTTTCAAGGTAGACGTCCCATCTCCGCTCACCTGCTATACAATACACATTATCATAAGTGTAAACACAGGACATCCTCACACAATAGCAGGGTCAATTAGCACAGAGAACAGAGAGATGGCTGGAGGTGACGGCATTAGCATCTAACAGTATGAATGAGTCACTCTTACAATTAACCCGTTGAGTTCAGAATCAACAACCAGTAAATAGTTCTTTACAGATATCCTGGAATATATTGTGGATAATAATTACATAATAATCCCATCTCAGGTAGTCCAAGATATCGGGCCAGATTCAGGTAGATGAGAGTATCTTTCCTCTGGAGTAACGCTTCTCATTTACGTTACTCTGAAGACCCTTTCAGCGCAAGTCCTGTAATTCACATAGCAGTTGCGCGTAAACTTGCGCCAGAGTAACGATAATGCGCTGGCGTAACCCGACGCAAGTGGAAGTGGGTGTGATCATATGTAAATGATGGGCGGAGCCCAGCGCAGAGGCTTACGTTCAGCGCATCAACCACGGAGCATGCGCAGTGAGTGAGGCTCCACTCGCCCCCTTTGTGCGCATGCTCACAACTTCCGTCGGCACCACTTCACGGGAAACGTCAGCGCAATGCCTTCCGTTGGGCGTTTAAATGCGCCCGTAGAAGCGCCATTCCGGCACTAAAGTATATCCTGCTCCCCCTCCCCGCAGTGATGTTACTTTTGTTCTGAGATGGCTGCTCCCGTTCCCCGCAAACACACAGGAGAAAGCTGAACTCTAAAGGCCAGGAGCTGTCAGCCGTCATCTCGGCTATGGAGACCTATGATGTCTTCCTCCATGGCTGTAAAATTTGACAGACAAGCATGGACAGAGGTGTTGTCCTGCAAGTGGGGGTGCTCAGCTAGCTCCTATCATCGGTAACACTGCTGTAGCTGCTCTCCTGCTGACCTCTGACCGTCTGGAGTAAAGATAAAGCAGCCTTTTGTAGAAATAACTTTGCGCCGGACGGACCAGATACGCGCGGCGCATGTAGCCAGCGTATGGTGCTAATCCGTTCGTGAATTGGGAAATCTCCCTCATTTGCATATTTGCAGGGGAAATCAATGGGCGCGACTGATGCGCCCAGCGAAAATAAACGCTGACGATACTCTGGCGTCGGAACGTTCCGCCGGCCGCAAATGAGCCGTTATTGGGCGCATCTAGTTTGGTGGGTACGGGCACATAGAAACGACGGCGCATCATCACAGTTACGCGGCGCATATCCAAATACTCCAGCGCAAGTGTTCGTGAATCTGGCCCATCATTTCTCAGTCATCCTATGCCCCTAGTGGACATAGGATGATTTTAGACATAAGAGGGTCCGAGTCTGTCACAAGGTAGATATCTGAATGTGATCCAGTTCAGCTGCTGTGTTTGACTTGCCAAGATCCTCTTCACATTTAAAGGTGTAAGGAGGGGTATGAGTGGATTGCAGTAACTGGAAGTAAAAGAAAGACATCATACCTGTTGATAAATTACTTTTTAAATTGATGTGTCTTGTTTTATTTTTCTCAATTTCTACATGTTATCCAAGCTGGCCCGCAAGTAGTACAGTGACACAGGTTGGGACTGTCCTACTTACCCCAAACACAGGTGGTCAGACACTACTGCAGTCTGCGGTGTTCTTCACATATAGCTCCCCTTTTCCATAAGGGAAGCAGGCCTACCGGTATTTGGTTTCCCCCAGGACTTACTATAGTTCCTGGCTATTACCACCAGGACAGATGCGAACCAAGTACAGCAAGCGGGTACTTGCGGTTGCCAGACAGGAATAGTGGTTCAATGACAGTCCAGGGAAAAGGCGGACAGAGTTCAGAGAAAAGTCCGAGGACATCCACAGGGAAATCCACTCAAGCAAAGGAAAGGAGCAGGCAGCTTGACCAGGTATTACACATTTAGTAAGCCCACTCTATCACAAGAACAAGACTGAAGGTCTGGCTGGCTTAAAATAGGTTTGGTTTCCAACCAGAGACACACCACATTAATCACCATGCAGGGGGACAAAGAGACAGGGAAAATGCCATAGCCAAAACCAGGATGCTTGAATGAGAGGAGAAGGAGCGCTAGACACTCCTGACAGGGACAAACAGTAACACTGCCAAAATTCCTATAACGATCACCTTTGATTCACATAGTTGATCAGCTCCCCCCGGTCCCCCTTAAATACTTACCTGGCTCCTGTTTTGATCCAGTGCTGTGCCCATCTGCAGCAGTACTTATCCTTTCTCTCAAAGGCAAAGAGACAGCATTGGCTCCTATTTCTGTCAATCAAATCCTATAGGGAGGGGGCAAGCCATGCTGTGTGTGTCTATAGATGCACGCAAAATGAAACTGACAAAATCAAATCCATGCAACCTGATGTAATAAGCAAGCTGGCACGAAAAATGTGTTTCACTTCAGTCGCAGCCCTGGTTCACACTGGGCTGCGGGGGTGAAGCCGTGCGAGTTCAGCTGAACTCGCACAATTTCACTCCCGCTGGCAGTCCCGATTTCGGCCGCGATTTAAGAGACATCTGTGCGGGTTTCTGCACAGATGTCAATGTAAATCGCGGCCCGAAATCGCAAAAAGTAGTACAGGAACTAGATGTGGCGACGCACCGATTAGGACTGTGTCATTGCCGGCAAATGCCGGCGATTTGAGATGCGATTTCACATGTGAAAAATCGAAGCAAATCGTACCCAGTGTGAACCTGGGCTCAGACAATATAGTAATTTGCGCCGCGATTCCCTCACCTGAACTTCATAAACAATTTTGCGACATTGAATAAATAAAATCCCTCAGATCAAGTACATAACATGTGCTATCACTCTACAAAATTCATAGAAAATATTCTAAAAAATAAATGTGAATAATCCACCCTTGCAAATATTTCATAAATAGTTTCTCATTGTAACGCAATGACCCATGACAGACTGAGATTCTCCTATGTCTAGGGTCACCTTATGTCCACTAGGGCCATAGGGTGACAAAGAAATCATAATTCATATATTGCAGAAGATGGGACATTAATAATAATTCATATTGCAGGAATGGCATATTACAAGGGGTCCATATTGACACCTGTTACACAGGAGAGGGACATTACAAGCTTATTCAATGCTTCGCTCCGGCTATTGAAATGTTAAGTGACCCGACTTGTGAAAGACATTTCATTCTTTTGAAAGGTGTTAATTGCATCTACTCCTAGACCATACATTGTCTATGGTACACAAATGTGTCAAGCCCTTTAGAGACAGTAAGTCTGTCTAGGTAATGTGATTGAGGTTGATTGTATATGTGTGAAGATTATCTGTGATTGTGTATTATTCAAAAGAGAAAATCATTGTGTGATAGTAGTTTGTTTTGATGTCATTATCTACCGGAATGTCATTCTCTCTGAGTTAAGCCTATTGATGATGCGGTGCCGACATGTCTGCTAGAGAATTAGCCTCAGTGAGTGAATAGGGGGGTGGAGATGGCATTGTCCCTTTGATTACTGTCGCATGCTTGAAACTGTATAAGAAGCTGAGAAAATACCATTAAAGTGTTCATATATTTGGAAACCAGAAGATAGAGCAGTCAGTCTCATTTTCTGGGGAATGGATATGGATCGTGTATGCAGGATTGTGGAGTGTCGGATAAGCTTGTCGTGGCTGGATGGAAGGTCGTAAACGGTGGTGACCGTTACACTCATGTATGTTTATTTTGTTCTGGGAAGTGGTTGCCACCATCCTTTATTTCTGTACTTGAAATGGGAAAAAGAACCTCCTATGGGATTTTGAAGGCAACCAAAAAATAAAAATGCAGAATCATTTATATATAAAACCACTTTTGTTACAAAACTCTAAAAAGACATAGCCTTGTTAAAAAACACACATAGCCATACTGTATTTGGGCAAAGATCCATTGTACACATCAATATGCAGTTGATACTTTGTTGATACTTACATATTTTTTTGGAGGGTTTGATATTCAGCAGATAGTTTGCTTGAGCATCATGCATCCAACTCGTTTTTAGATTTATTAATTAATCTCTTCCTCAGGGATAATTGGATGCCATTCTGAATTATCAAAAAAGAGTTGCAATAGTATCTATACAATGGTGTAAAAAATAAAAATAAACCAAATATTCATCACAAAAACTTTAAATATTACTATAAATTATCATAAATAACAATATGACATTTAAACTATTGTGCCAGCATGTGACACTAAGCAAACTCCAAAAATATATAAAAAAACATTGATGATGAAATTCCCTTTCAAAGTGAACAGGAGGAGTTCTCAATATTCACTGTTCAATTTTGTGCAGTGCAACACTCTTACACCTCATGACACGCATAGTTGCTCCCCTTCACAATATGATCCCTACATAAATATGATTCAAATCATCTCTTCCCCTTTAAGTAATAACCATCGTGAGTCTGCACTCTTATAAGCTTGGTAATCCGAACTCCAGTATCATTTATATTCCCATATGTCAAACCACCATATAAAAGAGAAGAGGAAACCTCATAGTGCTCTCTGAATTAAAGTGGTTGTAAAGGCAGATGTTTTTTTTTACCGTACTAAATTCTATGCAGTAAGGTAAAAAAAAAACTTCTGCATGCAACTCCCCCCGCAGCCCCCCTAAATGGGCTTTCTCCTTCCTCATTGGCTCAGATACAGCAGCAGGAGCCTACTGTCAATTGCAGCCAGTGAGGGGGGGGGGGTGCGAACCCCACTATGTATGTTTTATAGACGCACAGAGCGAGGCTCGGGAGCGAGCATGCATAAGTGCCCCCATAGCAAGCGGCTTGTCATGGAGGCTCTCAGCAGCAGGGAGGAGCCAGGACCGCCACCGGGGGACCCCAAGAAGAGGGGGATCGGGGCTGCTCTGTGCAAAACCATTATACAGAATAAGTAAGTACAACATGTTTGTTATTTTAACAAAAAAAAAAGATTTTACAATCACTTTTAACTTATTAAAATAGCCAAGGGTTGAAACAACTTACAAACATATGTAGATCAAAGCTCATATTCTCTTCTCTCCCCACTAAGCAATCATCAATCGTAGTCCTGATGTGGCGAGCGAATCCCGTGTACTGCACTTGACATCAACTGAATACATGGTTGAAATATACTGTATGCGTGTGTGTGTGTGTGTGTGTGTATATATATATATATAATGTGCATTTATTTATAATTTTTTTTTTTTACCTGCATAGGCTTTCTTATGTATTTTTGCTGTATATTTAGCTGTTTGCCAGTAGTTCCACTTTAAACTCTTTTGGGAAAATATGTAAAGTACAGAGTATTGAAACTTCTATATAAGTAGGAAAACTAGTTTCTCTATTGTATTAAGATTACAGTTACCATATGTGCATTAAACTTCATCTCTAAGTAGCCGAATTGATAACTTTGCTTTGATGTAAAATGGTTTTGTAAAGTAATCACATAAAAATGACAGCATTGCAGTTTTGCAAGAACCGTATTTTAAATTATTTTTCTGCAATAAAAAGTTACATTTAAGCCTAACTCCAGTTTAGTACAATGCAGGTTAAATCTGCAAAATAGACCATAGGGAAGGATTTTACAAATACAGTACAATGCACTCTTTCTACCAATGTGTGTGGCTCTCACTCTAAATTACCTGGATCCTATGCTATTATGAAGCTGAACTCCATAAATATATGAAATGTATGAGTGTTATACCTGCCAAATGGTTTGTATCTCTGTCCACACCATCATAAAATAGCTCAACTGACCAATGTGACATTGGGAGTCAATTGTTAAATGCTCACACATTTTCTAACTGGGTTGAAATGGAAAACATGTGAATCCTTGGTGATAGTAATCCTTGTGTAAAATGTATGTGTATAAATTGCTAAATCAAATTTTAGGGGTGACCACCCCTACAACCTGGGTACCTTACTTTTGCCTACTGCACTTATAGTGATATTAAAGTCCAGATCCTCCTCTTCTCCGGTCCCCCACCGGCTCCCCTCTCCTGCCAAGTGCCCACAGAACAAGCAGCTTAATGATGTGCCGTCAGGTCCTCTAACAGCATAAATGGAACCTCAAGCATCCTGGCATATGTGATGTACATATCCCAGGAGGATTCAGGGTGGAGTGCATGTAGGCATTGCAGATTGTTTAAATACACCACATACTATGGAGAACGTTTTATTGGACCTGTTTAATTGAGCTCCATACCTTTTATTGGCTCTTCTTGTGTCATACTATGTTAGGTTCAATCTGTCTTGCAGTGACTAACATCAGAGTCACCATGCGGGAGTCCACACACTGACTGGCACAGTAAGGCGGCAATGACGATAATGCTGCTATGAGGACACAGAAAGGTGGAAATAAGGACAGAGTAAGGCAGCAATGAGGGCACAGTAAGGTGGCAATAAGGACACAGTAATCCGGCAATGATGGCGAGGTTGCAATGAGGACACAAAGGCGGCAATAAAGGCACATTAAGGCGGCAATGATGGGCACCGGGAGGCGGCAATGATGGCCACGGTGAGGCTGCAAGGATGGGCAAAGTGAGACTGCATGGACTGGCACAGAGGCTGCATTTGATGGGCAGTGGTAAAGCTGCATTGATCTCTTGTATCATGTCCGCAGTCTCTGACCATCTCTTGTATCATGCCCGCAGTCTCTGACCATCTCCTGTATCACGTCTGTACAGTCTCTGACCATCTCTTGTACCTTGTCTACAGTCACTGACCATCTCTTGTACCATGTCTGCAGTCTCTGACCATCTCTTGTACCATGTCTACAGTCTCTGACCATCTCTTGTACCATGTCTGCAGTCTCTGACCATCTCTTGTACCATGTCTGCAGTCTCTGACCATCTCCTGTATCATGTCCGCACAGTCTCTGACCATCTCTTGTACCTTGTCTACAGTCACTGACCATCTCTTGTACCATTTCTGCAGCCTCTGACCATCTCTTGTACCATGTCTGCAGTCTCTGACCATCTCCTGTATCACGTCTGTACAGTCTCTGACCATCTCTTGTACCTTGTCTACAGTCACTGACCATCTCTTGTACCATGTCTGCAGTCTCTGACCATCTCTTGTACCATGTCTACAGTCTCTGACCATCTCTTGTACCATGTCTGCAGTCTCTGACCATCTCTTGTACCATGTCTGCAGTCTCTGACCATCTCCTGTATCATGTCCGCACAGTCTCTGACCATCTCTTGTACCTTGTCTACAGTCACTGACCATCTCTTGTACCATTTCTGCAGCCTCTGACCATCTCTTGTACCATGTCTGCAGTCTCTGACCATCTCCTGTATCATGTCCGCACAGTCTCTGACCATCTCTTGTACGTTGTCTGCCGTCTCTGACCATCTCCTGTATCATGTCTACATTCTCTTAAAATCTTTAGTATCATGTCCTAAGTCTCTAATCATCTTCTGTACTATGCCCACAGCCTCTGACCATCTCCTGTACTATGCCGGCAGCCTCTAACCACTTCTTGTATCATGTGCGCAACCTCTGACCATCTCTTGTCTTATATCATGTCTGCAGTCTCTGAGGGACTCTGGAGAGGAGTCAAAAATGGGAGCGCCGCCGGGATTGGGGTCATGGGAGAAGTCAGACATGTGTGGACTATGGCGAGGTGACTATAGCAAAACCAGAGCCACCAAGCTGGAGCCGACAGACTGATCCCTGCACAGTGCCCCTGAGAGGAGGTCAGTGACAGCGCCGCCAGGCCAGTCTGAGGGGGCGGGGTCACTGATGTACGGGGGAAGAAAATACAATAATGTAAGGGGGCACTGATATAAAGGTTTCCCCCTTATATCGGTAACCTCACTTCCTCTTACTTTAGTGTATTCTTTCTGCGGAAGTTCGTCACTGATCATCAGAATCCCCCCACCCCCCACACATTACCAAAGTCCCAGGTGTCCCCCTTGATGATTACTTCACTTTTACTACATTTAACTGAAGTTTGCCTATCCCTAGCCCTATGTGCTTTCATATCTGTCTTATCTATATATAATGTGCTCTTCAAATATGCTTTAAATTGCATAGTTTTCCCTTTTTAAGAACAAGAAAATATGATGTTCGGCTGGTATAATGATGCTATGGGGCTGGTATGAAACTATTTCCAGGGCTGGTTTTTATTCCCAGTCCAGCCCTGGACAGAGCACCTATCCCTCTTCTGTGGTTGTTTCTTTGAACTGCTTTGTGATGAACTGAGCTGCCGATGGCAGCGAAGGGTTTAAGTACCAGTTAGAACTGCCCATAGGCAGTGCAGTGTTCTTTTTTTTCTTGCCCTAGTGTCCTACTCCTGAAGGTGGCGCAGTAACCTATGGTCAAGACTAAGGAAGAACCGTATCCTTCAATTAATTCCAAGAAAGAGATTTTACTGTGAGTAACAAAATATCTATTTTTTTCACTGAAGATTGTCTCTTGGGCCAAAGAATTCCAGGGGAACGTTTTCCTACTCTTTAGATTATCATAAAGTTGCCATGTAAAGTACAAAACAAGTGCAGTATTGTTTGAGAAGATATTTTTTCTTCTTGAACAGTTCATCTTGACCTTAAATAATGTAAACTTTTTTAGATACATAAACTACTTACTGCTGTTCTAGTCCTTCAAGCGGAACTGTACAAGTCATATGTTCTGTTCTGCTGACCTCATGGATGTCAAGAATGATGCAATAAATCATGTGATGGTGGAAGTGATGTGGAGGTGACAAAAATGTAATACCGAACACCACATATAAATCTGCTGTCTGCAATGGAAAAATATATGTTTATCTCATACATAACACTGTACACTCAGCATATTCCTAGAAGAATAGTTCTAAGGAAATATAAGTAAATTGGATGTAAGCATGTGATATTTTGCCACCTCTTCTGCCTTTCATGTATTCTTTAACCTCTATATTACCAGGGGTCTTGTAGGCCTTTATCATATTAGACTTTGCAGTTGAGAAAAAGAACATTCTTTTCTGGGTGATATATGTGTATTGCAAGGATTTTAGCATACTTTGCAGCAGAATCCTATGTTTTTTCTGATCTGAAAATAAAAGCTAATCAAATATTTATTGCTTAGGTGCATAGTATTGATGTAACACATTTATGTAGGTGACATGTACAACCGCACATGAAATTATCCAACATTAAAACGTATACATATTGTCAATTGGACAGCACATAGCAATGGGATGGAAAAATCCAAACAATATAAATGATGTATACATATAGGCTAGGCAGCACATGACAGCATAATAATGTAAATAGAAGTAAAAATAGTACAAATCATTAAATAGTATATCTGAATGGAGTCCTAGTAAGGCGTATAGCTACATCCTTTCTGGTCATACTCAGTCAATCCCTTGACTTTATTATATTTTGTTTTTGCAAATACCCTATAGCATCCGCCCCTGAGGAAGTGTTTTTACACGAAACGCGTCGGGCACTTAGAATGTAGCTATACACCTTAATAGGACTCCATTCAGATATACTATTTTATGATTTGTACTAATGCTATGTGCTGTTTAATTGACAATATGTATACGTTTTAATGTTGGTTGATTTCATGTGCGATTGTACATGTCACCTACATACATGTGTTACATCAATACTATGCACCTATGCAATAAATATTTGATTATTTTTTATACAACCCCCATCAGTTTACTGCTTCATTTAAAGTCCCAAATATCCCCTTTTTTGTATTCTGACCTGGGATGGAAGCGCATTTTCAATGTGCTTCATTTAAAGTCCCAAATCTCCCCCACATTTGAAAATTAAAGCTATTCGTTTCACCATCTCTCTGGAGGGTCTGATGTAATACAACGGTGCACTTTCATGGTTCTGATGAAGAAAGTTGCAGTGTCTGCATCCCTTTATAAGTCATCAACATTTCAGGAGGATCCCACCAAATATTAAATGCCTATTGCAGAGAATGCCTACAATTTTACTTTGTAGAGAACATCAGTGAGCCAATCACACAAGTAGGGAATCACATTTTAGGAGGCATTCTGTACTCCAGCTGTGTACAGAACTTGAATTTTTTGACAGTTGTAGACAATTGAAATGGCTTCAGGTTAAAAGAGAAAGGTATTTTTTAATGACATTAAATTACAAAATTGCTTGTGTACTATATACTAGATTACCAAAATTTGATACGTCTGCTTTTACACACACACATAAACGTTAATGGCATCCCAGTCTTCGTCCGTAGGGTTCATTGTTGAGTTGGCCCATCTTTTGTAGCTATAACAGCTTCAACTCTTCTTGGGAGCATGAAATTGTTCAAAATGTCTTGGTATGCTGACACCTTAAGAGTTCCCTTCACTGGAACAAGCCCAGCCCCTATAAGACAACCCCACACCATAATCCCCCCCCCCTCCACCAAATGACTTGGACCAGTGCACAAAGCAAGGTCCATAAAGACATTGATGAGCCAGATTGAGGTGGAGGAACTTGACTGGCCTGCAGAGAGTCCTGACCTCAACCTGATAGAATGCCTTTGGGATGAATTAGAGCAGAGACTGCAAGACAGACTTTCTTGCCCACATCAGTGCCTGACCTCACCTTTCTTCTGGAAGAATGGTCAAACATTCCCATAGACACACTGTAAAACCTTGTGGACAGTCTTCCCATAAGAGTTGAAGCTGTTTTAGCTGCAAAGGGTGGGCCAACTCCATATTGAACCCTACGGACTAAGACTGGGATGCCATTTAAGTTCATGTGCATGTAAAGGCATGTGTCTCAATACTTTTGGTAATATAATGTATATATATTACATTCTAAGATTCTGTATTTTTTTTTATAAAATATCCATGCTACCTGGAATTCTTCTTTAACATTGGTGAGTATAGGCCTATCAGCCATAACTTGATGATCACCCACCTAATATTGAGTAAGTACCACTTTTGCTGCCACAACAACCCTGACTCATCAAAGCATGGACCCCAGTAGATCTATAAATGTATGCTGTGGTATCTGGCACCACACCATCAGTAGCAGATTGTTTTAGGTCCTGTAAGTTGTGGGGCATACATAAATCGGATTTGTATGTAAAAAAAAGTCAAGGTCAAAAAGTCGAAGTTTTTGTATGACAAAAAAAAGTCAAAGTCAAAAAACGGCAATTAAAAAAATAAATTACAGATGTTGCATGTCCATTGAAACAACATACAAGTGACTGTGGCTTCTGTATAAAGGAACGTTACCCATCCCCCCCCCCCCCCCCGCCTCATGCTTATGCAACCATTCTAAAAGCAACACAGAAGTCATCTGCTCTGAGATCTTAACACTCCTGGATCCAAACTGTTAGGTCTGGGCACCAAGGGTTTAACCTTTTCATTCAACAAGTCTGCTCCAGTCCGCAGCAGTAAAAAACGTAGTTTTCCTAAATGTAATTTCCCTCTGCTTTATTGGACTGTGAGCCACTGGACTGTGAGGAGTGGAACCACAGTCTAAGCTCCAAGTAACTCCAGACAGAGCTTACACCGAGCTGAAGAGACTATCTCGTTTTTTGAGACAGCGATGGACCAATAGCTCTATTCACTCTTGATAGCAGAATAGAATGGAGGACAAAGAAATTGAAGACCTGCTGCTGGGTAGGGCGTAGGGGGTGTGCTGGTATGAAAGAGAACCTGTTGCTTTGCACTGGTTTGCTTTAGTGGCAATTTTATGTTTATCCTCTTTTTTTTTTCATGCAGTTTAAAAGAAAATCTTTGTTTCAAACTATGGGCAATATTTGTAAAGAATAGCTGCCAGAAATAATCCCTTTAATTCAATGATGCCTAGCTTCTACGTTTGATCAGACTTTGATCGGCACAGTGTCTCCTAACTTCAATAGCACACTACTGTTGCTGGCCTTCCCATATCTTCGGAGAAAACAATTACGCCCGAGGTAACAGGTTTTAGTTGGCTTCTGAATGCCTCAGGTCATGCTCCGCAGTTCTTCCCGTCTTGCTTAAAATGGGGGTTGTCATTTACATCAACAAATTACATTATCTATCTACCCATGTCACTTCATAGCTCTGTGCCATATTTTTGGATAAAACAATTCCCACTGTCTTTGTGTATCCTTTTATATTGACGTTTCATGCATGTGTCTAAGTGGAAATTCCTCTGTGGCTTAATTATACGGGCTCCCATTAAGCTTTCTCTACCTTCAAAAAGTAAAAAACTTAAGCTCAGTGTGAATCAGATACTAATTGAAACTGAATTGAGGGAGTGGGAAGTTTTGTCGGTTTGATAAATGTGCTATTAAAGTTAGTGTCTTTCTGGAGATCAGGGAGCTTTGAATATCGCAAGATTTCTGTTTTGAAGATTTTGCATATTGGCTTTCCATATGAACTTTTTATAGTTGGGACAAAAGGCTTTATTTGCAGGAACCCTTACAACAATAGTCCATTAATGGGCCTTGTCTTTAGCAGCTGGAGCCTCCGGGTGCTGCATTGAGGCATTCACTGACTGAGTGTAAGCGCCCGTGTGAATGAGGCCCAAATGTAAAGAAGTGATGATATTTTAAGAATACTAAAAGCTTTTCACAGATATCCGGAGCTACCTGCCCATACCTGCAACACCCTTTGTCATCCTGTGATCCACCCAAATGCCAGGGTCCTCTGATTAGGCATAGCTCAGATCACCTTTGGAACTTGCGGCTATGCACAGTCCCCCCACTCCTATTGGCCCAACAATGGCCAATAGAAATATGTGGAATAAGAGAGGGTGCAGGCTAGGGGGTCGACTGATTATTGGGGGTGCTGATATTCTAATTTTTCAAATAATCAGTATCGGTCATAAACTTACCGATATTGGTCAGACCTGTGCAGGCAAACAACGGCTCTTGCACGGGTATATGCTGAAGTAGGCCCATGTGAACAACACTTAAACAGAGGACTTTCGAAAAAATAAACTTTGTAAAACAGAAGAGATATACTATGTCTCTTCTGAATTAAAGTTGCTTACCTTCCAGTCAACACTGTAAACTGAGCAGTGCATGTGCAGCCCAGTGTACAATTTCAGCATCTGTCTATACAAATGAACTCTAATGCCTTGTACACATGATCGGGTTTCCTGGCAGACTTTTTACCGCCAGGAAAAACCCGAGGGGAAAGCCGAGAACCGTCTCGGAAGCTTTTTCCCCCTACACACGGCCGGTTTTCTTGGCAGAAAAACTGCCATGAGAGCTTTGGCCGAGAAACCCGGCCGTGTGTATGCTCCCCTGCAGGCTTTCCCCATAGGCAAACTGCCATGTTAAAAACCGCCAGGAATCCCGGCGGGAAAACATGTTCTAATTTTTCCCACCGCTATTCCCGGCGGTTTTCCTGTTGGGAAAACTGCCATGAAGCATACACACGGCCAGTTTTCCCGGCCAAAAGCTGTCATGGCATTTTTCCAGGCGGGGAAACTGGTCGTGTGTACGAGGTTTCAGGCAGTGATGCCCAGCCAATTAAAAGAAAGAAGATGGGCAAAAAGATGTCAACGGCTGGTGAGGGAGCTCCAGGGCGCTGCATCTCTGCAATAGAGAAGTGTAGTTCTGTTTTACTTGACGGCCAGTAATACAGTAGATGAATAAAATTAAAGCATATTGAGATCAAAATGTGTTCAAGTTTAGAATGGAAAATGGGTAGAATACCTGTCATGGTATTTTGTTCCTGATTGTGCCCCATTAGGGAGATTTTCCTTCACTTCCTATCATGGAGACATAACGGAAAGTTACAATGCCTTGAAAAAATATTCATACCCCTTAAAACTTCCCACATTTTGTCATGTTGCAACCAAAAACATAAATGTATTTTATTGGGATTTTATGTGACAGACCAACACAAAGTGGCACATAATTGTGAATTGAAAGAAAAATTATAAATGGTTTTCAAAATTCTTTACTAAGAAATATGTGAAAAGTCTGATGTGCATTTGTATTCAGCCCCCCTGAGTCAATACTTTGTAGAACCTCCTTTCACTGCAATTACAGCTGCAAGTCTTTTTGGGGACCAGCTTTGCACGTCTAGAGAGTGACATTTTTGCCCATTCTTCTTTGCAAAATAGCGCAAGCTCTGTCAGATTGAATGAAAAGTGTCTGTGAACAGCAATTTTCAAGTCTTGCTACAGATTCTCAATTGGGTTTAGGTCTGGACTTTGACTGGACCATTCTAACACATGAAAATGCTTTTATCTAAACCATTCCATTGTATCTTTGGCTGTATGTTTAGGGTCGTCTTAAGTCTTTTACAGGTTTTCTTCAAAACTTTCCCTGTATTTGGCTCCATTCATCTTTCCATCAACTCTGACCAGCTTTCCTGTCCCTGCTGAAGAAAAGCATCCCCACAACATGACACTGCCACCACCATGTTTCACAGTGGTGCGTTCAGTGTGATGTGCAGTGTTAGTTTTCCATCAAACATAGCGTTTTGCTTTTAGGCCAAAAAGTTAAATTTTGGTCTCATCTGACCAGAGCACCTTCCTCTACATGTTTGCTGTGTTCTCCACACGATTTCTGCAAATTGGACTTCTTATGACTTTCCTATAACAATGACTTCTTGCCACTTTTCCATAAAGGCCAGATTTGTGAAGTGCACGGTGGACAGATTCTTCCACCTGGGCTGTGGATCTCTGCAGCTCCTCCAGAGTTGCCATGGGCATCTTAGCTGCTTCTCTGATTAATGCTCTCCTTTCCCAGCCTGTCAGTTTAGGTGGACGGCCATCTCTTGATAGGTTTGCAGTTGTGCCATACATTTTCGGATGATGGATTGAACAGTGATCCATGAGATGTTCAAAGCTTGGGATATTTTTTTATAACCTAATCCTGCTTTAAACTTCTTCACAACTTTATTCCTGACCTTTCTGGTGTGTTCCTTGGTCTTCATGATGCTGTTTGTTCACTGAGGTTCTTTAACAAACCTCTGAGTGCTTCACAGAACAGCTGTATTTATACTGAGATTAAATTACACACAGGTGAACTCTATTTACTAATTAGGCTTCTGAAGGCAGTTGGTTCCACTAGATTTTAGTTGGGGGTATTAGAGTAATCAGGGCCGTTTAAAGGAATTTGGGGGCCCCAAGCAAAATGGGGGCCCCCAAGCACCCCCCCGCACGCAAAGCCTACGTTAGCGCTACACTAATTTTTTACACCCATGGCCTTACTCCTCCCTAGTCCCTATGTTTTTCTATTCTTACCTCCCCTTCTTCCCTGTAGGCTGCCGCTGTAGCGTGGCTGAGCTCCTCTTTCTCCTGTCAGTCCGGTGTTCTATCATTATGGGTTACACTAACTATGTGTCCCGGATTGCCCGGGACAATCCCGCATTTAGCAGGTCTGTCCCGGGCACCTTTATTCCAGGACAATACAGTGTCCCGAAATGAAACTGACACAGCCACCCCACCGGGCCAATCTGATGCCCCCAAAAAAGGCCGCCCTATCACCACTTTACTTACAGACAGTACTTGTCCTGGCCAGGAATGCCTGGAGGATCACAATCCCGCCCCCTGCTTGTGATTTGAGAAACCATAAATCCCGCCTCTTGTGCCCAATCAGTGTGCTTTGATTCGATAGAGCACAAGCTGATTTTTGGGAAGGGAGGGTGTCCCTGAATGGTAGTTTGGAAATGTGGTCACCCTATTATGGGTCCCCAGTCCCGTTTCAGATAGTGGCCGGGCCGGGTACCGCACGGTACAGGAGATTCAGTTTCCTGTTCTGGGCCGGACTGAAAGGAAGTGAGCACTCAGTGCGCACTCGTGAGCACTCGGCCGGACTGACAGGACTCCAGGAGGAAGGAAGAGGAGCTCGGCCACGCTACAGCCTGGGAAGGGGAAGTTGGGGGCCCCAGGCCAGCTCGGGGGCCCCTAGCAATTGTTTTTTTTGCCTGTTCTGTAGCGACAGGCTTGAGAGTAATGGGGGCTGAATACAAATGCACCCACACTTTTGTAAAAAAAAAAATGAAAAACATTTATCATTTTCTTTCCACTTCACAATTATGTGCCACTTTGTGTTAGTCTATCCCATAAAATCCCAATAAAATACATTAACATTTTTGGTTGTAACATGACAAAATGTGGAAAGTTTCAGGAGGTATAAATACTTTTTCAAGGCACTGTATAGGACATTTCTCCAAAGTAAGGTAAATCCTGTCTTAGACAGTTGCCACTAGAACATATATTCTAACTGGAAGTTTTTTTCTGTTCCAATGGCAACTACAAATCTTAGATTTTTCCCTCGCTTTCAGTGACAAGAACCCCTGGTACAAAAAATGGCGACGAATCTCCCCAGCAAGGACCACAGCCTCTTGCTGTCCACTGTTGCATAACCCAATTATATTGCTCTTTTGCTATGGAGCGTGCTGTATCAGTGCCACTAGAACTGTGACCAACCTGTTCCCGACAGCTCATAATCAACTACTATGATCCGATGATTGGGAGCTGGAAAGAGAGACACCTGAGGATGCCATTACTGTGCATCCAATGTTAGTGTTACATGATCAGAAGCCCTTCCCCCACCTTAGGTCCATTTAAAGTGTTGGCTTCCACTTCCATTCAGAGGAACAAGTGAGAGCTTGTGCGGAAAATGCAGACTTCAGCAGAAGATTTTCAGCAACGGATAGAGAGGATATTTTTTTTATATGGAAGGGGATTTTAAGAGAATGTAAACTTTTTATTTTTTCAGTAATAATTATATATTTAACATACATTGCCCACTAAAGGAAACTGAAGCCTTGTACATGCACGGTTTTCTTGGCAAGAAGACTGCTGGCAGAGCTTCCTTGCCAAGTACACCGTGCTTGTGTACGAGGCTTTGAGGTTTCTCGTCAAGAGAGAAAATCAAGGCACCTGGCCTGTGTTGCCATTGAGATATTGGACCATTTACCGAACTGTTTAGACACACCCCTTGAAGTTTGGATACTAGGGTACACAGCCACACATTAAGGTGAGCAATACACATCTGTTAAGCTTGGCTTGCATACACACAGTCGCACAAAAGTTCTCTGAACTTTTGACTGTCAAGAACGTGGTGACGTACAACACTACGACGAGCCGAGAAAATGAAGTTCAATGCTTCTGAGCATGCGTCGAATTGTGTCCAAGCGTGCGTCAGAATTTTGGATTTTCCAATTGGAATTTTTTCGCCGAAAAATTTGAGAACCAACTTTTAATCTTTTGTTGGCGGAAATTCCGACAGCAAAAGTTCGATGGCGCATACACGCGGTCTGAATTTATGTTCAAGAGCTCACACCAGACTTTTGCTCTCGGAAATTCCGATCGTGTGTATGGGGCATTATAGACCCCTCTGTTTTTGTATTCTTTTCAAATATACAGAGTGATTGGGTCCCTTTAATGAGTTGTACTTATTAGTTTGTAACATTGCTGACACACCTGGAATAATATCTGAGCGTCCTCTCATACAGAGGCGATAAGCGGATGCGTTCCGACAAATGTTCTGCTGTACCAAGCTCTTTCTTCATACTTCATAGTAACATATGTTAATCTGTCAGTAAACAGCGGAGCTTTAGAACTGCAGGAGGCTTTTTAGTTTGGGTATGTGATGTGACTCTTAAAAGTCGATTTAACGCCACGTATATAACCGATCTAGCAGATTGAGGCGCAATGAGGTAGAACCACGAGTCTGAGACAGCTACGTTGTCTTTTATATTCCAAATCCGACTGGCACAATGGGCGGTTCATATTTTGTATGATAACTGTTTAAAAAGGAACTGCAGTCTGCTCACATAATTTGTAATAAAAAATGTTTTACTATCCAAAGTTAAAACAACAAGGGCAGAAGATTTAATAGATGGAAAGTTGGAAAAATTACTGAAGGTCCGTTTTAAGGTCCAAAGCAACTAAAGTAGGTAAAAAAACGAAAAATGTTCAAGAGTGAGTGACATGCTAAAACAGAATTGCTTTCACGTGTACATTGTATTTTTGCTGATCCATGAATAGCTTTATTATTTAAAGTGGACCTAGCATCAGATATATTTTTTTATGCTAAGTGCATGTATGCTAATTAAAGGTTGTAAAGTCAGAAGTCTTTCTATTATCTTAATGCATTCTACAGCGGTACTTTGCCGGTGGTTCAGCAGCGCTGCCCATTGGTTTCAATGGGCAGGGGTGCTTTAGGTGCGGTGTATACACTGAAAAGATGCAGCTAGCAGGACTTTTTTTTACCGTCCTGCCTGCACACCGCTCCAGTGTGAAAGCCCTAAGGCTTTCACATTGGTGTGAAAGGAGAGGCTTTTTCGCTTTTTTAGAGCCTGAGTGTGAAAGCAGCCTTATACTTACCTGAGCCCCATCTCTACCCAGTGATGTGCACAAATGCCTCGGCCGTCCGAGACTCTCCCTCCTGATTGGCAAAGACACAGCAGTGGCACCATTGCCTTCCCTGCTGTCAAGCAAAGTCAGTTTGCCTATCAGGAGGGAGAGGGGGCTTTGTGTCTGAATGGACACACAGAGCTGTGGCACGGCTCAGATGCCCCCATAGAAAGCTGCTTGCTGTGGGATCAGTTGACAGGAGAGAGGGGCCAGGAGCACAGAAGCGGGACCCGACAAGAGCCCTGTGTCATAACCGGCTGCACCCGCGCGCATGCACAAGACCTTGCAGGGTAAGAAAGAAAAAAAAAAGTCCAGCGGTTTACAACTGCTTTAAGGCCTGTACACATGATCAGAATCGTACGAAAAATACCACTTTCAAAGCGATCGTACAAAAATCGGATCGTTGGTGCAGAGCTTTCGAGACAGTTCATTCGATATTATGTGACCATACAAGTACAAGTGCATATCTGTCTGATACCAGAGCGTACGATTTGTATTCAATCGATACAGTTGTCATTCGAAAATGCAATACACGTACAATACAACACATTACATCACTTCCAAATTGTTATTCGCTCGTACCAGAATTTTCGTAACTTTAGTAAACTCTTCATTTTTAATATGAGGCTAGTATGCCAAAAAAAAAAGGGGCGATCATTTGTCTAATAATCTCATTGTGTGTACCAGGCATTACAATGGGGAGAGAGAGGGCTAGGGAAAAACTACCTTCTGCCTGCAACAGACTAAGGACATCTTCTTATCCTAGGCACAGTCACTCACAAGAGCTCAATGACTAATGTTGTTAATGTTAATGAGTATTTTTTTTTTTTTTTTTTATATTAGTATTAAGCCTTGTACACACGATTAGAAGGGTCTGAAGGACAGTTGTCGTAGGCTAACAGATGAAGCTGACTGATGGTCTGATGTGCTTACACACCATCAGTTAAAAAAAACGATTGTGTCAGAACGCGGTGACGTAAAACACAACAAGTGCTGAAAAAAATGAAGTTCAATGCTTCCAAGCATGCGTCGACTTGATTCTGAGCATGCGTGGATTTTTAACAGATAGTCGTGCCTACCAACGATCGGTTTTGACCTATTGGTTAGGAATCCATCGGTTAATTTTAAAGCAAGTTGGCTTTTTTTTTTTAACCTAAGGTTAAATAACCTATGGGGCCCACACACGGTCGGTTTTGACCGATGAAAACGGTCCAACAGACCGCTGTCCTCTGGCTAACCTGTCGTGTGTATGAGGCCTTAGGCCCCTGGTTCGCTTCAAAACTGCCTGTAAAAGGCTAAGCGCTTTTGAGGCGCTTGCAGTGTGGTTTTTAAAGGGACTCAAAAACTGCACCAAAAATGCTGTGAGGTGTTTTTGAGGTTCTATTCAGGTGCTTCCTATTTATTTCAATGGGGAGGGGCATTTTAGCTCCCCAAAGATGCTGCAAGCAGGATTTTCTTTCCACTGCCTAGCAAGGGCACTGCCGAATTGCACTTGTTCAGTGTACATTCCAGAATGCGCCAGAATGACTGGCTTCCATGCACATGTGCAGGATGACATCTAGGACACGAACAATTATCGGTGCTGTTGATTTTCGGCGGCCAATGTTTACTTTTTTTTTTAATTATTACTCAAAAAAGTAATCGATGTTGCTTCAAGGGTTTTTACCAGGGTGATACATGCAGGCATCACACGGTACCGTTCTTTAGAGCGGATGGTCAGCTTTCTTGTAATAACAACCTATGCGGCTCAGCAGCCACTCGGCTGTTATTACAAGCAGCGGAAGGGGACCGCTCGCCAGGACTCTCCCGTTCCACTCCCGCAACCAGCTGGCATTTCCACCAGCTGACCGAAGACCTAAACAAAGCCGATGCTTCATATGGGTCTCAGATCTAGTAATCCGGAAGTGATGTCATCATGACATCACTTTACGGATTACTGGCATCTTAAAAGCACCAGTTTTAAAAACTAGAAAGTATTCAAAACCGCTGATCTTGATGTTTTCAAGTGCAAAGGAGGATTTTGAGGTCTCATAGACCCCAGATCTCTATAAAAAGTACTTGTCACTGCTTATTACTGTCATATGGATGTTTACATTCCTTGTGACAGCAATAACAGTGATTAAAAAGGGCATTGTAAATGATATCTTTTTTTTTTAATCAAAGACCACTTGAGCCTCAAGAACTTTTTTGTTGTTACTGAATCTACCCCACCCTGCCTATCTTCACTTACAGTGACGCTAAACTCCACAATATACTCACCTACACCTTCCCGCAATGCATTGATTACATCCCTTGCCGGCCGATGTTATCTTCGCTTTGGGTGCTGGGGTCTCGGATATCTTGATTGGCTGGTGGGGGATGATGTCATTAGGGATCGACCGATATCGTTTTTTCAGTGCTGATACGATACCGATATTTTGGCTACCTCTCAGGTCGATAACCGATATTATGTGCCGATATTCTGTACATTTAAAAAAAAAAAAAAAAACATTTTATATCTACCAAGGATAGCAAACATCGGCTTTCAGCAAGTAAAATGATAACAATGAATGAATGAATGAATGAAAAACTTATATAGCGCAGCACATGCGAAGTAAATCGCCTCTGGGCGCTTGTTGTTCCTGTCTCCTTTGAGATCAAAAGAGATGAGTCTTAATCTTTCTCCTGAAGACTAAGTAGTTCTCCTCCAGCCGAATGCTGGCTGGTAAGGAGTTCCATAGTCTGGGACCTTGGACAGCGAATCTCCTGTCTCCTTTGGACTTGTATCTGGCCTTCGGTATCTGAAGCCGATTTTGATTGGTGGATCGTAGAATACGATTGGGATTGTGAAGTTTTAATTTTTCGCATAGATAATGGGGAGCATTCCCATGGATACATCTATGCGTTAGACAGAGAGCTTTAAAGGTGATTCTGTCTTTAACTGGTAGCCAGTGAAGGGATCTCAGTGAAGGTGAGATTGATTCCCAGGGTTTTTTCCTAGTCACAAGTCTGGCGGCCGTATTTTGAACGACTTGAAGACGAGCGATTTGGTACTTGGGGAGTCCGAGGTAAAGGGCATTTGCATAGTCCAGTCTGGAGTTTACAATCGCTCCCACCACGACCGCTATGTCTTTCTTGGGAATAAAAGGCGTGAGTCTGCGTAGTAGGCGCAGCAGATGGTGAGATCCGCTGACTACTGACCCTATTTGTGCGTTCATTGTCATGTCGGAGTCAAAGATGACCCCAAGACTTTTGACTTTGGCGCTAGGGGTGATGATTTTGCCCAGAATGGGCGGGGGGATCCAGGTTGTTGCCGATTGATTCCTACGCTTGGCGTGAAACAGAAGAAGTTCTGTTTTCGCTCCGTTGAGTTTGAGATAACTCTTTGTCATCCAGTCCTCTATCAAAGAGAGACAAGTCTCTAGATTGAGGTGTTGATCTTTTTTATTGCAAATGCGGAAATACAGTTGCGTGTCGTCTGCATATGAATGATAAAGCAGTTTTTGGCTGCTGATGATTTCGAAAAGAGGACGCACATAGATGTTGAATAACATTGGCGATAGGGGAGATCCTTGAGGGACCCCGCACGATAATGTGCGTTGTTCAGAAGTGAAGGGTCCTAGCTTCACTATTTGCGATCGGTTATCCAAAAAAGAGGAGAACCAGGATAGATCGCTTTCTGCGACTTTGGCTATTTTGGCCAGTCGAGTCAATAACAGCTTGTGATCTACTGTATCAAAGGCTGCGCTTAGGTCCAGCAGAACCAGAAGAGAAGATTCTCCTTCGTCTGCGGCCTCGAGAACGTCGTCCCATATCTTAAGCAATGCTGTTTCCGTCCCGTGTCCGGGACGGAATCCTGATTGAAATGGGTTGAGTAAGTTGTGGGTATCTAGATGCTGTTGCAGCTGCTGTACCACTGCTTTCTCCATTACCTTGGAGAGAACATTTAGGCCTGTTATGGGGCGCCAGTTGAGTGGATCCTTAGGATCCAAGGTG
This sequence comes from Rana kukunoris, assembly GCA_029574335.1. Taxonomy (NCBI): domain Eukaryota; kingdom Metazoa; phylum Chordata; class Amphibia; order Anura; family Ranidae; genus Rana; species Rana kukunoris. The sequence continues at coordinate 45,412,220 of CM056050.1, read as the reverse complement.
GCTTTCTTCAAGATGGGTTGAATGAAGCCCTCCTTCAGCTGGGAGGGCATTATGCCCTCCCTGAAGGATTGGTTGATAAGCTGCGTGACAGGAGGTGCCAGGATGTCGGCGCATTCCTTCAGCAGTTTGGTGGGGATAATATCATTTGGCGAAGTGCTGTTGCGCAGAGTGCCGATGATATTTTTTGTGGTCTGAATGGAGATGGGTTCCAGCGTGAACTCACATAACTGTGGTGAATTACTGCCAGGGCTGTGTAAATAACTACGGGGGGGGCTGGGAGAGCAATTGTTCTGCTGAATGCTTTGCCGGATTGCCTCAATTTTGTTAATGAAGCAATCCGATAACTCATCGCAAAATTCTTGTGTATCCAAGTTGGGGGCTTCAAGACATCCTGGATTCATGGTCTGAGTGACCAGCTTGAAGGGTTCGCGGGGGCGGTTTAGGGCACCGTTGATAGCCTCAGAAAAATAGTTTTTCTTGGCTTCGAAGATTTGCTTGTAGTATTTTCTGGTTATTGCCTTGTAGATCGAGAGGTTCTCATCTGAAGAGCTTCTTTTCCAGGCTGCTTCTGCCCTTCTGCGCTCTTGCTTCAGTAACGCCAGCTGGTTGTTGAACCAGCCGGAGTTATTTTTCCTGATCTGGGTCTTTCGTTTCGGCGCTATCAAGTCGGCTGACTGCAATAGTGCTGTGTTTATGGCCTCCAGTGTTTCTTCCGCTGTTTGGTGCGGCTGAATTGTGTTTATTTTTTCCCCTAACGTGGCTTTGAAGAGTTCCGAATGGAGCTTCTTCTGACATCTGGTCCAGCGTGTTGTCACTGGATTTGATGTTTTTGTTAAGGGGGGGAATTCGGAAATAATGAATTTAATTGCATGGTGATCTGTCCATGGCAATGGTTCATTTTCCAAGATTTTTATTTCCAGATCTTGTCTGAAAATAAGATCGAGCGTATGACCTGAAGCATGTGTGGGCCCACATACTAGTTGCTGAAGCCCTAATCCTTCCAGGTGGTCGATGCAGGCGTCAGCAATGGGGTCTTGCGGGGAGTTGGCCCAGAGGTTGAAGTCCCCGAGCAGCAAAAGGTGTTTGCTGTTCAGGGTATAAGTGGAGACAAAGTCCGTCAAAGATGGGAGAAGCTGCGATTTTGGGCCGGGTGGCCTATAGCAGAGTAGAATCCGGACGGTCTCCTGGCCGTTTACTTGCAGTTGAAGAGTCAGGGTTTCCATGAATGGAAGAGGGTTTTGGAGGCTTGGTTTAGTGATCGCAAGACGCGTCTTATGGATCACCGCCAGTCCTCCTCCTCTTTGCCCTATTCTGTTTTCCGTTATAATACGGTAGTTTTCTGGCACCAATTCTCCTAGAATGGTGTTACAGTCGGCTGTGAGCCAGCTCTCTGTAATAAAGAGGCAGTCTAAGTCATGTCTCAATAAGAAATCATGGATTTCCAATCGGTGTTTTACTGCCGATCTAGTGTTGATCAAAGCACATGATATGTGCTTAGGCTGGGGTAAATGGCTGCGATTTCTGGCAGTCGATCGTCGATCGATCCTCAAAAGTCGCAGATTTCTTAGGGCTTTTTTGGTGGCGGCCGGCAGAATTGCGGCATATCGACCCAGATCCCAAATGTTCTTCGCCGATGAATGATAATGTTATAAATAAATTACGTGGAATTGTAGTTGTGAACCTCTGAGCTTAGTGAAAAATGTATCTTTAAAGCAAAATAATTATAGAGAATAATGCACACATTTACAAATACACAAACATCCCAAAAATATCAAAAAATAATATAGATGCGCTACCGCATTCAATTCCTGATAAGTACATCGCATAAAAATTCATAAATATAGAGTGCAAAGTGCAAAACTCTAAAATGCGCATATAGGCCCGGATTCGCGTAGAGAGGCGTATCTTTGTGTGGGCGTAGCGTATCTTCTTTACGCTACGCTGCACTTGCTCCGTAAGTTGCGGCGGCGTAGCGTTAATCGGCCAGCGTAAGCCCGCATAATTCAAAGTAGGAAGGAGGTGGGCGTCGTCTATTTAAATTAAGCGTGATTCAATGCTAACGAATGGCCGGTCGAACTGGGCATGCGCGCACATGCTCAGAATCACGTTGCATATACTCCCTAAGAGACGTCGGCACGATGCCTACGACGTGAACGTCACTTACGCACAGCCCTATTCACAAAGTACTACGTAAACAGCGTACGCAACGTAAAATTTGACGGCGTCGTTCCCTGGCCCACACCTTTGCATTAGCTGCGCCTGCTATAGCAGGGGTAACTTTACACCGGACATAAGCCTTACGCAAATCGCGTATATGAAGAGGCCGGGCGCATCTATGTTCGTAAATCGGCGTACCTTACTCATTTGCATATTTATAATGGGAATGCCGAATGCGTCGAGCGTAACTATGCGGTTGTATACAAAATCAATTATAAATTCCCCGGTCAATAGCATATTGACGTCCTGCAGTATAAAAACCGATGCGCGCCCGTGGGGGCGCACATCGTGGCGATCGGTGGTGTGGTGTGTCAGTCTGACACACCGCAACACCGATCTCCGATGGAGGCGCTTTACCACGTGATTAGCCGTGTCCAATAACGGCTGGTCACGATGTAAACAGGAAGAGCCATTGATCTGACAGTGCAGCCCTCCCTCGGGTGCCCACACTGGACCACCAGGGAAGCACCCAACATGTGAATGGCTAGGTAAGTCCCCATGGCCATCCACATGTACAAATGTATGCATAACATATGCCAATCAGTGCCCAAAAATGGGCACTGACTGGCACCAGCATGGCACAAACAAATGTGTGATGCCCAACAATGCCACCCACCAGTGTCCGTTCCACCCAACAGTGTCCATCAGTGCCACCTATCAGTGCTCATCAGTGCCCACCTATCAGTGCCCGTCCATGCCACCCATTAGTGCCACCCATAAGTACCCATCAGTGCCAGCTATGAATGCCCATCAGTGCCGCCTATGAATGCCCATCAATGCCGCCTATGAATGCCCATCAGTTCCGCCTATGAATGCCCATCAGTGCTGCCTATGAATGCCCATCAGTGCCGCCTATTAGTGCCCATCATCAGTGCTGCCTTATTGGTGCCCATCAGTGCCACCTTATCAGTGCAGCCATATCAGTGCTTGTCATTGAATAAGAAAAGGTACTTATTTATAAAAGAAATGAACAGAAACAAAGAAAAACTTGATAAAAAAATTGTTTGGGTACAGTGTAGCATGACCGCGCAAACTGCGACAGCGCTGAAAATTGGCTTGGACAGGATGGTGTATAAGTGCCTGGTATGGAAATGGTTAAATGACGTAGTGTGCTCACCCTATTATACATGATTTATATAGCGCCAACAGTTGGCGCAGCACTTTATATAATGACAGGGACATTATGCATGTACTGTACAGGCTCAAATCACACGCTTTAGTACAGGCATAAGGATCTTTATTTTAGCAATGTGACTGTTATTTTCAAATGTCATTTAACTTGGAAAATAACTGTCACATTTTTTAAACTTATGCCGCGTACACACGACGAGACGATGACAAGAAAAATGCAATATTTTTTAATTGGTTGTAAAAAACGGTCGTGTGTGGGCTCCAGAGCATTTTTCTCGACAAGAAAAATGCCTGTTAAAAATGTACAACCTGCTCTATTTTTTCTCGTTGTTTTTCACATCGTGAAAAATGAAAGTGTGTACGCTTTAACAAGGGGGAAAAAAACGAGCATGCTCAGAAGCAAGTTATGAGATGGGAGCGCTTGTTGTGGTAAAACTAGCATTCGTGAGTGAGTGAGTGAGTGAGTAAAAAACTTGGAAAGCGCAACACTTGCAAACTGAATCGCCTCTGGGCACTGTTTCCATTCCTTCGGTAAGGAAACCCTTTACCTCAGAAGAGATGAGTTTTAATTATTCTCCTGAAGGCCAAGTGGTCCGACTCCAGTCGGATGGTGGTTGGTAGTGCATTCCACAGTCGAGGTCCTTGGACAGAAAATCTCCGATCTCCTTTGGACTTGTATCTTGCCTTTGGGATGTGCAGGAGATTTTGATTTGTGGATCGCAGAATGCGATTGGGGTTATGGGCTTTTATTTTTTCGCATAGATATTGGGGGGCGTTTCCTTGAATACACTTGTGTGTAAGGCAGAGTGCCTTAAAAGTGATTCTGTCTTTCACCGGTAACCAGTGAAGGGATCTAAGCGAAAGGGAGATTGACTCCCATGTTTTTTTGCCAGTCACTAATCGAGCAGCCGTATTTTGAACAACTTGCAGACGAGTGATTTGGTATTTGGGAAGTCCTAAATAGAGGGCATTTGCATAGTCGAGTCTGGAATTGACACATTGTTCCCACCACAACTGCAATGTCCTCTTTAGGAATAAAAGGGTTGAGTCGGCGTAGCAGATGATGGGATAGCACATTCGTCACGCTGTAACGCACTGAAAAGCGCGAATCATCTCTCACCATACTTTTACTAACACGCGGTAACACGAAAGCAGCCCAAAGGGTGGTGCCATTCGAATGGAACTTCCCCTTTATAGTGCCGTCGTATGTGTTGTACATCACCGCGCTTTGCTAGAGCATTTTTTTCACAAACGTGTGTATGCAAGGCAGGCTTGAGGAGGAATCACGACAAATCATGTAGAGAAAAACTTTATTTATTTTTTGCATGACATTAAAAAACGGTCATGTGTACGCGGCATAAGACTCTGTATTCCGGTGTGTCTTGTGAATTAAACGTATTTTTCATTAAACTGTAAGCTCTAAATTTTAGTGATCGGTCATGTCAAGCGGAGTAGTGTCTGATATAAATGTTGTGTCGTGTGTGGTAACGGCTTTAAACATTGGGCTGTAAACAAAATAATAAAAAGTGGATCCATTTGGATATTCAGCCCACTGGGTGAAATGCTTGCCCCTGCTCAAGTCGGCCCACTTTAGGCTGGGTTCAAACTGGTGCGATGCGGGAACTACAGCAATCCTGTGCGTTGTACCCGCATCACATCTGTATCGCAAGCAGTTCAAACTGCTCTCGGCGAATTGCTGCGGGAGTTAAAGGGGTTGTAAAGGTTTGTGTTTTTTCCCCTTTAATGCATCCTATGCATTAAGGTGAAAAAACACCTCGCTGTCATGGGCCCCCAGCCCCCCCATTTTACTTACCTAAGCCTGTTGACCTGTGCGCGTCCCCTGGTGTCCTCTTCTCCACTGCTTCTTGGCATTGATTGGATAGATTGATAGCAGTGCAGCCATTGGCTCCCACTGCTGTCAATCAACTGCTGACAGCCACAGAGGGACCCCAGAACAGCAGAATCGGGGCCACTCTGTGCAAAACGAACTGCACAGTGAAGGTAAGTATGACATGTTTGTTATTAAAATAAAATTAAACCATTACAACCACTTTAATTATACGCCCAAATCGGTTCACAGAATGCAGTGCGAGCTATGGAATTGGATTGTATGGGTCTGAATACCCATGCAATCCAATTCCAGAGCGGAGAAAAAAAAGGGTCCTGCACCATTTTGGTACTAATGCAGTGCGATTTTAGCCATACAAACTGTGTGAACCCTGTCTGAGAGTCTCAATCACTTATACAGTGTACTCTTACCCGTTTCCTGTTCATTGGCTCAGTGGAGCCTGTGAAGTTTCCTAATTGCCATCACTTAGCGATTACCAGGTTTGGGTGCTACCTATATGCCACCATCTTGAGAGACCGATAGACCTCCATTTAAGTCATAAGACAACAGATAAACCTTTAACCACTTAAGACCCGGACCAATACGCTGGCAAATGACCCAAGGGGTTTTTGCGATTCGGCACTGCGTCGCTTTAACAGACAATTGCGCGGTCGTGCGACGTGGCTCCTAGACAAAATTCGCGTCCTTTTTTTCCCACAAATAGAGCTTTCTTTTGGTGGTATTTGATCGCCTCTGCGATTTTTATTTTTTGCGCTATATACAAAAATAGAGCGACATTTTTAAAAAAAAAACAATATTTTTTACTTTTTGTTATAATAAAAAACCAATAAACTAAATTTTAGTCAAACATTTAGGCCAAAATTTATTTAGCCACATGTCTTTAGTAAAAAAAAAATCGCATTAAAAAAAATTAGCTACCTAGCGGGAACAGCGACACTAATACAGCGATCAGAAAAATGATCGCTTAGTGATGCTGGCAATAGGGAGTGAAAGGGTTAACTAGGGCAGTGATCAAGGGGTTAAAACTTTATTGGGGGGGGTGGGGGGGGCTACCCTGACACTAACACTGACTGACTGTCACACTATCTGTCACACTGACACTAAATACAGTAATCATACATGTATGATTACTGCATTCAGTGACACTGTGACAGGGGGGAGGGGGGGGGGCGATCGCGGGGGTTAAATGTGTTTGTGTCTGTGTGTAAGTGTGCTGTTGGTGCAGACTTACTTGTTGTGTTGTGATCTCTCCTCAGCGGCGCTTGAAACAAACGCCGAGGGAGAGATCACGTCGCTTCCTCCTCCCTGTGTTTACACAGGAGGAGGAAGTGACAGGGCGGGCGGGCGCGCGCATTGGCTGGGAGCAATCCGGAGGGGGCGGGTGAAAAAGGATAGCCGCCCCCACTTGTCGGATCGCTCCTGCAGCCGTGCGGACCGCCGCATGTACGACTGCACTATAAAGGGGAAGTTCAAATCCAATGGCGCCACCCTTGGGGCTGCTTTAGCTGATATTGTGTTAGTAAAAGACGATTTGCGCTTTTCTGTCTGTTAAAGCGTGATGAATGTGCTTACTCCATTATGAACACTAGTTTTACCAGAACAAGCGCTCCCGTCCCCTAATTTAGTCTGAGCATGCGTGGATTTTTAACCGATGGACGTGCCTACAGGCGATCGTTTTTTTCCTCTTGGTTAGTTAACCATCAGATCATTTTAAAATAAGTTCTTAGTTTTTTAACCGATAAATAAAAAAAGATGGGGCCCACACACGATCAGTTAGTCTGATGAAAACGGTCCATCAGACTGTTTTCATCAGACAAACCGATCGTGTGTACGCGGCATTAGGCTCGTTTCACACTGCTGAAATCTGAAAGTTGTGCAATGTATAGTGCGACTTTACGAGGCGACGTCAGTGCGACTTGAAGCAACTTCAGGGAATGCCTGGGTAATCTTTCTGTAATGTCTGATCCAAATTACATCAATCATGATGAGGACCCGACTTGGAGGCAACTTCCATTGAAGTCTATGGCTCGGCTCACACTGACCCGACTCCTAAGTCGCGCAACTTTTAAGTGCAACTTTTCAGTATGACTTGGATATGACTTTTTACACTGTGACATTAATGTTGTATAAAATGAATGAATGAATGAATGAAAACTTGTATAGCGCGGCACATGCGAACTGAATCGCCTCTGGGCGCTTGTTGTTCCTGTCTCCTTTGATATCAAAAAAGATGTGTCTTGACCTTTTTCCTAAATGCTAGGTGGTTCTCCTCCAACCGAATGCTGGTTGGTAAAGCGTTCCATAGTCTGGGACCTTGGATCGCGAATCTTCTTTCTCCTTTGGACTTGAAGTTGGCTTTCGGAACCTGGAGCAGATTCTGATTCGTGGATCGCAAAACGCGATTGGGGTTATGCGCTTTTATTATTTCGTAAAAGTCAAACCAAAGTAGTGTAGAAATCGTTTCTAAAGTAGCACAGACTTGTGTAGTATCAGTTAAGACAGCTCTCTTAAGCCGCGTACACACGATCAAATTTATCTGCTGAAACCGGTTCGATGGACCGTTTCAGCAGACAAATTAGATCGTGTGTACGGGCGAGCAGACAGGTTTTTTCAGCAGACAAATTTTAAAGCATGCTTTAAAATCTGTCTGCTGGAAACCCGTCCGTCCGACATTTCCACTGGTTAGTACACTAACCAGCGGACATATCTGTCCGCACATGCGTCGAATGGATTCGACGCATGCGTGGAAGTATTTTACTTCCTGGTTCGGCGACGTGACGGCGTCAACGTCACCACCACGTCACCGCGCTGTCTGCCGGCGGGGATTTTGGTTTGAATGTGTGTACACGATCAAACCAATATATCCCAGGAGACAAATCCGATCAAAACGGTCTGTCAGAACAATTTGATTGGATTTGTTTAGTGGTGTGTACACGGCCTTAGGGAAACATTGAATTTCACTTGTCATCTGACCTGTGGTCTCACAAGTTGGATCCTATGTCACATCAGTGGGAACTGAGCCTGAGGGCACAAGTCGAATAAAAGTTGGCTTGAAGTAGAGCTGCACAATTAATGGTTAAAAATCGTGATCTCGATTCAACTCCCCTGACGATCTCCAATGCAGAGTTTGCCGATTCTTTCATATAACAAGTGGAGAGAATTTATCTGCTCAGCTGTCAAAAGAAAAAAGTCCGGGCAGTCTGACAAGTTTAGATAAAAGAGATAAACTTCTGTGTGTGTAAAGAAAAAATCAGGGCAGTCTGCCAAGTTTGTAACAACATGAAACATTGTATCTAACTTCCTTCTTAGAGCATAAATGCCGGAAGTTTAACCACAAAGTCCAAATCTTTTTCTGACACTTGTTTCTTAAGTTAAAATCTTTTTTGCTAGAAAATTACTTGAAACCCCCAAACATATATATTTATGTCATATTCATTGTCATATGTCATGTATTTGCCCAGTGATCTTCAAATGTAATTTTTGGGGAAAACTTTAATGAATAATAAAACAAAAAATACAGTAAAGTAAGCCCATTTTTGATTTTGTTTTAATGTGACAGATGTTACGCCGCGAGAATCGTGATCTGTCTTCCAAGCAAAAAAAATCGGGATTCTCATTTTAGCCAGAACTGTGCAGCTCTACCTTCAAGTAATACATGAACCGTTTATAAAGTCGGAGCAACATCAGTAGTGCTAATTAAGACAGCTCTCATTTACTAAAATGGGATTTTACGTGACCTGGTGCCTAACAAGTCGTATCCAAGCCTCAATCTACCAGCACAATTAATACATGTTGGCGTGGAATTCTGCACTGACTAATATTTAAGACATAGGCCGCGTACACACGTACGAGAACCTCGTCGGGCTAAACTCATCGTTCCACCCGACGAGGTTCTCGGCCGGCCGTCAAGTTCGTCGACCAGGCTGTCGAAAAAGGCGTCGAGCCATTAGTCCCGATGGCCCATCGAGGAAATAGAGAACCTTGCTTGACAGTTTTCTCTGCGAAAACGTACACACGATCGAGCTTCTCGGCAGAATATGGATCCCAGCGAGCTTCTCGCTGGATTCTGCCGAGACGCTTGGACGTGTGTACGGGGCCTCAGAGTGTTACTAAGCCCACAACAGTAAAATCAGACTGTATATGCAGTAATACACACTGTGGAATCTAAGGGGTTAATCATCTGCATTGTGTAAAAAGGCTGTTTGATTTAGTCTTCTCTGATCGTCCCCTTTTACTGTGCCCAATCCATCTGCTGATAGTACTTTGGAGGCATGCTGCACATGCTCAGTTTAGTGTGTATTGCTAGAGGTTTTTTTTTTTTTTTTTTTTGGGGGGGGGGTGCATGCGATCAACTCGGGGCCAATCGGCACTGGCCAGACAAAGTCAGGGATCCTGCAGCCTCATAGGACAGTCAGAGTAGTATTAAAATTCCTCCTACAAGATTTACTAAGACACTTAGGCCCCTTTCACACGGGCGTTTTTCGAGCGTTATTTGAGCGAAGCCTCCTCTGCAATCCCAATGTGCTGGTAAAGCACTGCTAAGACCCCAACGTTTTAGGGCATTTTTTCAGTGCCTCAGTGTGAAAGGGTAAGGCGTTTTTACAGCGCTTTCAATTCATTTCAATAGAGGGGCGTTTTTGTCAGCGCCCAAAAGCTGCTCCAAAGATGCTGCTTGCAGGACTTTTCTCAGCGCCCCGCCAGTTCAACGCCTCAGTAAGGCGTTTTTACAGTGCTTTCAATTCATTTCAATGGAGAGGGGTGTTTTTGGAGTGTTTTTTTCAGCATCCAAAAGTTGCTCCAAAGATGCTGCTTGCAGGACTCTGTGTGAAAGGGTCCATTGAGATGCATGGAGAGCATTTTATGAGCCTTTTAATAGAGCTATTTTTAATGCTAAAACACTGTAAAAACACTTTAGTGTGAAAGGGGTCTTATGGAATTCTCAAGACTGTTATATACTGCTGATAATAAAAGGTATTTAGCAGTTTATATTTGCTAAAAAAAATAGCATTTCCATGTTCTGTGTACTGTGGGAGACCAGATATAATGCATGCAGGGTCCTGGGTTTAGTAAAACTTTAAGTCACATTGCATGTACCATAAAGAGCAGACAATCGGGCAACTTAGGAACAAGTAAGTCAAGATAATTCTGCAGTTATTGCAGATAATGTTACAATAAAATGAGACTAGCTAATGTTATCAGGTTAAATTTAATTAATTTGCAGATGTGCCATTGTAAAATAAATTTTGCTAAGACACTATATTTAAATTTGGCACACTCCCAACTTCTGTCATTCAAGTTGCTTTTTATCCCAGTGACTGGGGCCGGGAAATTTCCTCTAATGAAGCTGTTTGTGCTGTCGTAAGCTTGACCGTTCTTCATTAATTAGCTTATAATTGCTATTGCAATATCCTAACACTAATCAGTCTGTGCAGCATGCGACTTAATGCAGCATTGAGATACTGTGACTGGAGTAACCTGGATTCGCATTTGCTGGAAGATTATTATCTGTGAAAACTTCAGCTGCACAGCAGAAAGCAAACTTATATCTCTTAGTTTTAAGACAATATACACATTAGCGGAAATATGCCGCGTCTGCTAGTTGCACACATTGTGCCTCTCTTAAAGTCTCCCTATAATGAACTTTGTAATACCTATAAAGGTGTAATATGACTACACAAACTAGCAGTATATGCCCCCCCCTCAGATTGACCTTCCTTTCAAGCTCAACATCATTCATGATCTTTCAGGCATACAGTCGGGAAAATAATTATTTGATCCCTTGCAGATTTTGTAAGTTTGCCCACAGAAATGAAGGGTCTATAATTTTTATCATAGGTGTATTTTAAATGATCCAGAAAAATGTGTATATGCAGGGCGCTCCAAGCATTTGAATCCTGGCAAATAAAGTCTGTGTTGGAGAGGGTAGCAAATCTTCACACACTTTAGGCAGCACTCAGGGAGACACGCAATCTCTAATGGAAACAGAAAAACAAATAGGGCACCTTTAAGTGCAGAAGTATAAAACTTTTAATATCCAGTTATAAACACTTACACAATACTGGATGAAACAGGCATGTAGCAGGTAAGTGCATCCAGGAGATGTTCCAGTGGCAGCGCAGTCCCAGTCTGTGATGGTAAAGCTTCCAGGGAAGTCCACGAGATACCAGCCGATTGTGCTGTGAATGTTCAGAGGACACAATCAGGCTGGAGCCTGGGGATGATGTCAGAGGAAGGCGAGACAGAAACCAGCATGGAACACAAACAGGAAGTGGACAGGAAGTGTGTCATAGAGGCGGGATGCGTTTCGGAACAGCTCATTGGTTGCTTCTTCAGCCAGTGACCTCTCACTGGCTGAAACGCGTCCCGCCTCTGACACACTCCCTGTCCACTTCCTGTTTGTGTTCCATGCTGTTTTCTGTCTCGCTTCCTCTGACATCATCCCCCATCACCAGCGTGATTGTGTCCTCTGAACATTCACAGCACAAGTCGGCTGTTATCTTGTGGACTTCCCTGGAAGCTTTACCATCACAGACTGGGACTGCCCTGCCACTGGAACATCTCCTGGATGCACTTACCTGCTACATGCCTGTTTCATCCACTTTCTTGCAATTGTTTTTAACCCCTTCAGGGGATATTATACATTTTATACTTCTGCACTTGGAGGTGCCTTGTTTCTTTTTCTTTTTTGTATTTTAAATGATAGTGACAAAATATCAACCAGAAATCCAGAAAAAAACACACGATACTAATGCTATAAATTGAGTTGCAGTTCAGTGCGTAAAATAAGTATTTGATACCCAAGCACACCATGACTTAGTACTTGGTGGAGAAACCCTTGTTGGCAAGCACAGAGGTAAGACTTTTCTTGTAGTTGGTTACCAGGTTTGCTCGCATCTCATTTTGTTCCACTCTTCTTTACAGATCTTCTCTAAATCCTTAAGGTTTCTTGGCTGTCGATTGGCAACTCAAAGCTTCAGCTCATACTTTTTTTATAGGATTAAGTTCGAGACTGGCTAGGCCATTCAATTACCTTCTTCTTGAGCCACTACTTTGTCATGCTGGAAGACCCATCTTCAGTGTTCTGGCTGTGGGAAGAAGGTTCTCATCCAAGATTTTACAATACGTGGCCCCAGCTATTGCCCCCTCAATGCTGCAAAGTAAGCCTGTACCTTTAGCAGAATAACGGCCCCAAAGCATAATGTTTCCACCTCCGTGTTTGAGTGTAGGGATGGTGTTCTTGTGGTCATAATCAGCATTTTTCTTCCTCCAAACATGGCAAGTCAAGTTAAAGAGGAGCTCCACCCGGATTTTTTTTTCTTTCAAAGTCGGCAGCTACTAACAGTGTAGCTGCTGACTTTGAATAAGGACACTTACCTGTCCTAGGCGCCCGCGCTGACGGCCCCCCCCCCCCCCGATGCCGGTCCCACGATCGCTCCGGGTCCCGCGCCGCCATTCACACTATGGGAAACAGGCAGTGAAGCCTTACGGCTTCACTGCCCATTTCCTACTGCGCCTGCTTGAGTCTCACGCTGGCTTGTGAATGGGCGCGCTGCTCTCTGAGAACAGAAAGCAGCGCGCCCCATTCACAAGGAGAAGGACAAGAAGAAAAGACACCGCGGTGTGGAAGAGGCAGATTACGGACTTCCGCATAGCAACAGGTATTTCGGGTGAGTATTTTTTTTTTTTTTCAAGTTTTTATTTTTATTTTATTTTTTAAAACTTTTGGCCAAATGTGGTTTTCCTGGGTGGAACTCCACTTTAAGTTAATGCCAAAGAGCTCAACGTTGGTCTCATCTGACCACAGCACTTTCTCCCAATCCTTCTCTGATTTAGATGTATATTGACAAACTTCAGACATGCCTGTTAATGTTCCTTCTTGAGGTGGGGGACCTTGTAGGTGCCGCAGGATTTCAATCCATGGCGGCGTATTGTGTTACCAATGGTTTGTTTGGTGACTGTGGTCCCAAGTGCCTTGAGATCATTCACAAGCACCTCCTGTGTAGTTCTGGGCTTATCCCTCACTTTTTTCATGATCATCCTAACCCCACGAGCCGAAATCTTGCATGGAGCTCCAGACCGAGATTGATGGTTATTTTGTATTTCTTCCATTTGCAAATAATCGCTCCAACAGTCGTCTCCTTCTCACCAAGCTTCTTGACGGGGCTAATCTGTGTACCATATGAGCACATACTGTAGCCAGTCTGCGGGAGCCAGAATTATTGTTGGTTGGAAGGCTATCAAATACTTATTTTAATCACTGAACTGTAACTCAATTTATAACATTTGTATCTTGTGGTTTTTTTTTCAGAATTTTTGTTTGATATTCTGTTTTTATCATTTAAAATACACCTATGATAACAATTATAGACCCTTCATTTCTTTGTAAGTGGGCAAACTTACAAAATCTGCAGGGGAATAAAAAAAAAAAAATAATAAATAAAAAAAAAATGTCCCCACTGTAAGCCCTGGTTTACACTGGGTACGATTTGAGATGCGATTTCACATGTCAAAACGCCTCTCAATTCGGCAGCATTTGCTGGCAATTGTCGGCAATGGCACCGTCCTAATCGGTGCGACACCGCATCTGCGGCGCTGCACCGATTTTAAAAAGTAGTTCCTGTACTGCTTTTTGCGATTTGGGGCCTGAGATTTACATTGACATCTGTGCAGAAACCTGCACAGATGTCTCTGAAATCGCGGCCGAAATCGGGACTGCTGGGCGGGAGTGAAGCTGTGCGAGTTCAGCTGAACTCGCACGGCTTCACTCCCGCAGCCAATGTGAACCTGGGATAAAGGAATGCATGTCAACCTACCCCAACCAATCGCCCAGAGGCGATTTACTTCGCATGTGCTGCGCTATACAAGTTCTTCATTCATTCATTCACCCATTAAAGGGCCAGATTCAGGTAGATGAGAGTATCTTTCCTCTGGAGTAACGCTTCTCATTTACGTTACTCTGAAGACCCTTTCAGCGCAAGTCCTGTAATTCACATAGCAGTTGCGCGTAAACTTGCGCCAGAGTAACGATAATGCGCTGGCGTAACCCGACGCAAGTGGAAGTGGGTGTGATCATATGTAAATGATGGGCGGAGCCCAGCGCAGAGGCTTACGTTCAGCGCATCATCCACGGAGCATGCGCAGTGAGTGCGGCTCCACTCGCCCCCCTTGTGCGCATGCTCACAACTTCCGTCGGCACCACTTCCTGGGAAACGTCAGCGCAATGCGTTCCGCTGGGCGCTTAAAAGCGCTGGCGGAAACGCCATTCCGGCGCAAAAGTATATCCGTTTCCCCCCACCCCAGGGAAGATACTTTTGCACTGTAATGGCTGCTCCCGCTACCCCCAAAGAGAGGAGGAACCTCAACTTTAATGCCCAGGAGATCTCTGTGATAATCTCGGCTATGGAGACGTTTAATGATTTCCTCCACGGGAAAAAAAGCAGGAAGACCAGCCGGGAGAGGAAGCAGGGCATCCTGGACACCATAGCTGCCAGGGTCAATGTGCTGGGGTACTCCACCCGGAATGCAGGCGATATTCAAAAAAAAATAAACGACCTGCGGCGCAAGGTGAGGGGCAAGGTGGCCACCATTAGGAGCCATGAGAGGGGCACAGGTGGTGGTCCCCCATGTCCTGTCACCCTGACCGCGGAGGAGGAGGTGGTCGCCCGCTGCCTGGACAGGGAGCAGTTGGAGGGGGTCCCTGGCTATGACTCCGTAAAGGAAGGCTCCAGGACAGGTTAGTGATTTTTACCCCCTTTTTGGTGTGTTGCATGTGGGGGGGGGGGTACATGTGCCAAGTGTGTGGGACCACCAACATGTGTCTGCTTTGTGTCATCCACAGATGACGGAGCTGGGCCATCATCGCTTACCGGCCAGTCCACCCCAACCTCCCAACGGGATGCTGATGACGAGGCCCTGGGTGCTGGAGACACAGAGGTGGAGGAGGAGAGTACCCACACCACTTCAGCAGAGGTGGTTGTGGAGGAGCCTGTCCCTGAACAGGAGTTTATTTTAATGTTGGAGGAGTCCTCCTCCTCTGCAGGGCCCTCTGTGATCCCCTCCCCCATCCTAGGTAGCCCCTCAAGGGCGACTCCATCCCCACGGGGACAACCTTCTTCTGCCCCCAGGAAGGCGACCCGGAAGACCAGGGGGGTGTCTGATCTGGTCCAGGACCAGGTAGTGTTGGACCACGCCAAACAGACCCAGCAAATGGGGGAGATGGCTGGCCACTTAGACAGGGTCGCAGACAGCCTGGGCTCTCTGTCACAGCTGCCCAGTCGTGTGCAGGGCGTTGTGACCAGCCTGGGGGAGGTGCAGGCTGATATCCGGCACCTGACAGCAGCTGTTCGAGACAACACAGCTGCCATCCGGGAAGAGGGGAGGCAGCGGCAACGTGACCAG
Organism: Rana kukunoris; assembly: GCA_029574335.1. Classification (NCBI taxonomy): domain Eukaryota; kingdom Metazoa; phylum Chordata; class Amphibia; order Anura; family Ranidae; genus Rana; species Rana kukunoris. The sequence goes on along the minus strand of CM056050.1, from coordinate 45,396,625 downwards.
CGGCATCAGATCACCCGCCAGCTAAGGATGCAGGCCCAGACAAACCTGTATCTGAGCCGTATTGCTGTGGCATTGGAGGGCATGCAGCCAACAGCTCCTAGGAGTGGCCCACCCGGGGATCAGCCTCCTCCTGATGCCCCCCCACCACCACCCACTCCCTCCAGGCAGCTGAGGAGCCCGAGAGTGCCCCCAAGGAGGAGCCCCCGTCATCCCAGATGAGGGTTTTTTGATTTTTTGGTTGTTATATATTTTTGTTTATACTCAGGATGAGTTTTTTTTTATTTTTGTTCTCAGGTTATGAGATATTTTTGTTTATACTCAGGATATGAGTTTTTTTTTATTTTTGTTCTCAGGTTATGAGATATTTTTGTTTATTTTGTACTGCACACAGTCAGGAGTGCAGGGGACAGTGTGAATGGTGTGTGAATGTGAGAGGGTGGCACTCCTGACAGTAAGGGGTGTCACCCTCGGCCGTGGTGGTGAAGTTAACCCCACGGCTGTATGAATGACGTGTGAAAGGTGTATGAATGGACAGTGACATCATTGGGGCCTTGACGCTGGCGTTACTGCTCCCAACTCCTACATGCTGGACTTGGGCTAATTCAATGCGATGTGCATGTGGTGTGTGTGATCTAGGGACATCAGTGGTGTACACGCGTGCATTGTCTGTGTGATTAATGTTTTGGTTTAGTGTCCAAAGATGCCTACGGCGAGGACCCTCCTGACTGCTCTTCCATCAGCAGACTGGGTGTCCTCTGCCAGGTGGGGACTGTGTGGGTCGGGGGTCAGGTCATCACGTATGTCAATCTGCAGGCCTTTTCTCATAGCAAAGTTGTGCAGAATACAACATGCACCGATGATCTGACACACAAAGGTAGGGGAATACAATAGGGTCCCCCCGGACTTATCCAGGCAGCGGAAACGGGACTTCAGGAGCCCAAATGTTTGCTCCACCACTGCACGGGTTTTGATGTGTGCTTCATTGTATTTTCTCTCTCCTCTGGTTTGGGGGTTCCGGAAAGGAGTCATTAGATGGGGTCCCAGTGCATATGCAGAGTCACCTGTAAGGGAAAATACAGGAGGATGTTAGTCATGCATGTGCCCCTTGTGATGTGTGCATCATGGGGGGGGGACAGTCATGCCTGCCACCCATGTCACTCACCAACCAGCCAGCTGTCCCCATACATGTTCTGCTCGAATTCTGCTGGGATGGGACTCTGAGGGTATATGAAGCTGTCATGGCTGGACCCGGGGTGTTTGGCACGGACGTGCCATATGAGGCGCTGGGCATCGGCTATCACCTGTACGTTGATGGAATGCCAATGCTTCCGATTGCGGTATATGTGCTCTGTGGCACTGGGGGGCTGTAGGGCCACATGTGTGCAATCAATGGCCCCGATGGTGCGTGGGAATCTGGCAATGCTGTAGAAATCTGTCATTGCCTTCAGCCGCAGCTCCTCAGTGGTGGGTCTGATGAACTGGTTGGACATGTGTCTGAGGATTGCAGGGACAACCTGGTGCACACATCTGCTTATGGAGGATTGTGACATCCCAGCCACCACTCCACTTGTACGCTGGAATGATCCACTTGCAAGGAAATGAAGTGTTGCCAGTACCTTCACCAGTGGCTGCACTGCTTGTGAGCGGTGTGTCTTGCTGGTGATGTCACCCTGCAGGGTTGTGGTTAGTTCAAGTATTGCATCAGGGCTGAATCTGAAGAGGCGATACACCTCCTTATCCCCCATGCCAAAGAGGCTCATACGTGTGCGGTATATCCTCTCACGTGCCCGCCTCCTTCGTTCCGGGGGACCCAGTACTAGTGCTAGGACCACGACTGCCCCTGGCATGTTGGCACACAGAGGTGTTGTCCTTGCAAGTGTGGTTGTTCAGCTAGCTCCTATCGTCGGTAACGCTGCTGTAGCTGCTCTCCTGCTGACCTGTGGCCATCTGGAGTAAAGATAAAGCAGCCTTTTGTAGAAATAACTTTGCGCCGGACGGACGAGATACGCGCGGCGCATGTAGCCGGCGTATGGTGCTAATCCGTTCGTGAATTGTGAAAAATCCCTCATTTGCATATTTGCAGGGGAAATCAATGGGCGCGACTGATGCGCACAGCGAAATTAAGCGCTGACGATACTCTGGCGTCGGAACGTTCTGCCGGTCGCAAATGACCCGTTATTGGGCGCATCTAGTTTGGTGGGTACGGGCACATAGAAACGACGGCGCATCATCACAGTTACGCGGCGCATATCGAAATACTCCAGCGCAAGTGTTCCTGAATCTGGCCCATAGTGTATTTTTTTATTAAAGTGCTTCTAAAGGCAGATTTTTTTTTAAACCTCAAAGCATTCTCTGCAGCCCTTCCAGCCCCCCTAAATACATATCTGTGCCTGACCTTGATCCAGAGCTGTGCATGAGAGCAGAAGCTCTCTCTGCTCATCATCTCCTAACTGGCCATGTGATCAGCAGCGTGAGCCATTGACTTCTGCTGCTGTCAATTACAGCCTGTGAGGAGTAGGCAGGGGGTTGGGTTGGGCTGTTTTTGTGGACGCACGCAGTCTTAGTGGCTTGCTATGGGGGGGACTTGGTGGGGGAGGAGCTAAGAGTGCCAGCGGGAGACCCCAGAAGAAGAGGATCATGGCTTCTCTGTCCAAAATCATTGCAAAGAGCAGATAAATATCATGACATGTTTATTCTTTAAAAGTGGACCTATACTACATGACAATAGTAAATTGGTGAAAAATATAAACAAAAGAGGTTACGATTGTATCACAATGTGATCAATCCCATTATGAAAGTGACAAGTAAGAAGATATAAATTAAAAAGTATTTAAAGAGTGTCCATATAATGTTTCAAAACAAAATACAATGTGCAATTCTTATGTAGATAATACACAACCAAGTGCTCCAATGCTTCACACATGCTTTAGTGTGAAGCATTGGAGCACTTGATTGTGTATTAGCCAGAAGACAGATTGTGGTAGAGGTTGAATAACTGGAATAGCCAAGAAGAATTGAGGGTGGAGGCTAATACAGTCCTACAAGTCTTCCTTTACCCACATTTATTTAGTTTGGTTCTCAGAGAGAAAAGACTCCACTGGAGCAATGCAATAAAATCCCGAAAATTAAACTTTTTGCTTGTTTGACAAAGTAATGTATTTCCAAGTTTAGCCATTTTACATACCGTACTGTATTAAAGTTCCAGGCATGTGTGGAAAAAATGCTGCAAATTAAAAATACATTCAGAAGTAGAAGTGTTAATATTCTATTTGTATCAATTAACAAGATGAGAAGTAAATGAATAGAAGAGAAATCAAATCAGTATTTGGGGTGACCGCCCTTTGCCATCAAATTAGCATCAGTTCTTCTAGGTACACTTGCACACAGTTTTTGAAGGATCTCAGCAGGTAGGTTTTTCCAAACATCCTGGAGAACTAACCACAGATCTGTTGCCTAAATTTTTTCTGTCTCTTCATGTAATCTCAGACAGACTCAATTATATTGATATCAGGGTTCTGTAGGGGCCAAACCATTACTTCCTTGTACTCCTTGTTCTTCTTTACACCAAAGATAGTTCTGCCTGTATTTCTCAGCATTGAACACACCATTTATCCTGACCAAATCCCCAACAATATTTGCAGAAATGCAGCCCCAAATTTACAAGGAACCCCAAACTGCTTCACCGTTGCCCGCCGACATTTATTATTGTACCACTCTCTAGCCCAGGGGTGTCAATCTCAATTTCGTCGAGGGCCGCATCAGCAGTGTGGTTGCCCTCAAAGGGCCGGTTGTATATTGGTCGCACTACATACAGAATGCAGAGTTCAGGTTTACGTCAGGATTACACTATGTACACAGTGCAGGGATTCAGGGGTGCGCTACGTACACAGTGCAGAGTCCGCACAGACCCCCATTACATCAGAGCCCGCACAGACCCCCATTACATCAGAGCCTGCACAGACCCCCATTACATCAGAGTCCACACAGACCCCCCATTACATCAGAGTCCGCACAGACCCCCCATTACATCAGAGTCCGCACAGACCCCCCATTACATCAGAGTCCACACAGACCCCCCCATTACATCAGAGTCCGCACAGACCCCCCCATTACATCAGAGTCCGCACAGACCCCCCATTACATCAGAGTCCGCACAGACCCCCCATTACATCAGAGTCCGCACAGACCCCCCATTACATCAGAGTCCGCACAGACCCCCCATTACATCAGAGTCCGCACAGACCCCCCATTACATCAGAGTCCGCACAGACCCCCCCATTACATCAGAGTCCGCACAGACCCCCCATTACATCAGTGTCCGCACATACCCCCATTACATCAGTGTCCGCACAGACCCCCATTACATCAGTGTCCGCACAGACCCCCATTACATCAGTGTCCGCACAGACCCCCATTACATCAGTGTCCGCACAGACCCCCATTACATCAGTGTCCGCACAGACCCCCATTACATCAGTGTCCGCACAGACCCCCATTACATCAGTGTCCGCACAGACCCCCATTACATCAGTGTCCGCACAGACCCCCATTACATCAGTGTCCGCACAGACCCCCATTACATCAGTGTCCGCACAGACCCCCATTACATCAGTGTCCGCACAGACCCCCATTACATCAGTGTCCGCACAGACCCCCATTACATCTGTGTCCGCACAGACCCCCATTACATCTGTGTCCGCACAGACCCCCATTACATCAGTGTCCGCACAGACCCCCATTACATCAGTGTCCGCACAGACCCCCATTACATCAGTGTCCGCACAGACCCCCATTACATCAGTGTCCGCACAGACCCCCATTACATCAGTGTCCGCACAGACCCCCATTACATCTGTGTCCGCACAGACCCCCATTACATCAGTGTCCGCACAGACCCCCATTACATCAGTGTCCGCACAGACCCCCATTACATCAGTGTCCGCACAGACCCCCATTACATCAGTGTCCGCACAGACCCCCATTACATCAGTGTCTGCACAGACCACCATTACATCAGACCCCCTTGTAATGCTGTGGACTCATTTTATATATACACTGGGAGGTGGGAGAGGGTGAGCTTACTCACCCTAGGATGGAGGGTCAGGGGCGGGCTGCCTGCAGCTTTTAAACATGTGTTCACTCTTTACATTTTCCCGGGGATGTGTGGGCGGGGCAGACACAGAGGGTGTGGACGGGCCAGACAGCACAGAGGTGGGAAGAGGAGAAGCAGTGTCCGAGGCTGAGCTGTGTGTGAGAGAGACACACGGCTGAGCCAATCAGCCGCTAATGTAGATTCGCCGGAGCCCGGAGATGACACAGGCACAGCCGCATAGCGGTAGGTGAGCGGCGGCCGCGACCTATGTTAGCGCTGTCCAGGCCACGGGTGCCGCTTAACTCCCGCTGTGCGGCCTGATCATTAACAGGCCACAGAGCGGGCGGCACTGGCCCGCGGGCATGGAACAAGCAGTGGAGGCTTGGTGGGCCGGATTCGGCCCGCGGGCCTTGTGTTTGCCACCCCTGCTCTAGCCCTTCCGTGAACAAACTGCCACCTGCTACAGTCAATTATCTCAAATTTTGACTCGGCAATCAAGAGAACCTGCTGCCATTTTTCTGCACCCTAGATCCTATGTTTCCATGCATAATTGATTCGCTTATGCCACGTACACATGACCTTTTTTATGATGAGAAAACAATGTTTTTCTCAAGGCGATTCCTCTCAAGCCTGCCTTGCATACACACGATCGTGATAAAAAATACGTACAACACGTACGACGGCACTATACAGGGGAAGTTCCATTCGAATGGCGCCATCCTTTGGGCTGATTATGCAAATTTCCCTTCTCATAACTTGCTTCTGAGAATGCGCATTTTTTTCCCCGTCGTTACACACAACTGTTTTTCACAACGAGAAAAACGAGAAAAAAGACCAGGTTCTAAATTTTTAATGGCTATATTTCTCGTCCAGGGGTCAAGTCCTGGGGGAAAAAGTGTGGGAACTCCCACCCAACAGCCACTCCCTCACCAAAAAAAAAAAATGATACGCTCATATGCATAATTACTTAATCGCAGGTTTTTTTTTTCCGATCCACTGTACCTTAGTAATTCTTTAGGTTACTGGCCACTTCCTGTATATGGATTCATCGGGTAGTGTGCGGGTATTCCGTCACTTCCTCGATGCCGCAATGTCTCCTAGGAGCTTTTGTCATTGTTCCCAAGAGACATTGCGGAGGTCTGCTGCGAGTTATCACCGGATCTAGAAAGAAGCAAGTTACTAAGGTTCGCCTGCCCCTGACAGTGACTCGAGCTGGACATCGCCGCTTAGTGAAGAATTGGCTCGGCTGCTCTAGTCCTGCAAAGGGAACTTAGTTTCTGCTGTGAAAAAAGTGCAGGAACTCCGTTCCCACGCGTTCCCGCAGGACTTGAGCCCTGTTCTCGTTGCGAAAAATGCTCTGGAGCCTACACACGGCCGTTTTTCACGAGCAATTTAAAAAATTCAATTTTTTTCCATGACATGAATAACAGTCGGGCCACTGTATTCCCCCTGACCATTAATCTGTACAAGATTAATATTACGCCTTTCCATCCACTCCAGAAGGCTTTATTGTCCTTAGAGAATTAATCCAAGCCTCACTCTTAGCGTTCATCACAGTGTTGTGCATCATTAGAGAATGATCTGCTCTCTCCACAGTATCTGAGGTAGCTTCACCATGATCTGACCAGAAGAAGAAGATAAAATCCCTGGTCTCCTCCATGGACCATAATCAGGGATTAAAAGGCTTGCTCCTAGTCCCCACCCCCCCTCCCTAAAGCCTTCCCAGTTGGGTCTGTCACAGGGAGTAATAGTGCCCCATTGTTGGTGTCAATGGGAGAAATGGTGCCCAGAGGGCAAGGTAAAGGCAACCAAGGGGCCACATCTTCCCGCTGGGCTACAGTTTGGAGACCACTGTTATAAAGGAACCCTGCGCAGACACTTTTGTCCCAAAAGTTAAGATTTTCTACCTAATGTGTCTTAATAACATTACTTGTTATAGAAAAAATTGATGGTGTAGTGTTTATTGAAACTTGTAATAGAGTGTTTATTTAGACATGTAACTCAATTCATATTCAGGTTTCCGTGGCAGAATATCATCAAAGCGCAGCAGTCGAGTTTAGTGGTTAATATACTGGGAATATGAAGAAGTCATTATTTGCAGACATATCGTATTATAATAGCCTCTTTCTTATTTCCATGTCTGCACACATACAGTACATTAGAAATCCTCATTGGCAGACTGTAGTGCTAATAGCAAAATGCAAATATGCCCATTATTGTAATCTTTCCACATTTGCAAACTACGGAATAAGAGACAGTCGTGATTGCTTTGGGAAAACAAGTTGCTGTTATTTTTCTCTTGATACCATTGTTTGACTTTGGTATACAGTTTAGAAGTCAAGGCCCTGAACGCTTTTCAAACATAAGACGGGGGGAGGGGATTTAAAAAAATATGTGCCTAGTACACAATGGGCCAGATTCAGGTAGAGTTAGGCTGGAGTATCAGTGATACTCCAGCCTAACTGTCACTTTAAGCCGGTGTTTTTGTTTTCTGTAACCAGAAAACAAGAAACGCCGGGTTGGTGTTCCGATACGATCGGCGCAATTGAATTCCGCCATCGTATCACAAATTAAATTTAAAAATGGCGCCGGGGGCGTTCCCGCTGATTAACGCTGAAAAAATATGTTAATCAGCGGGAATCGGAAATTCACGATCGTTTTCGGGCGCGACGCAGTGACTTTCCGACGTTTCCGTAAGCGATACGCAACGTAAAGATAAAGCAGCCCCCTAGTGGAGTATCCTATGTTAGGTATAGCCGTCGTCATCGCATCGGGAAAAAAAAAATTGCGTCGTTTGCGTAAAACTTTCATGAATGGGGATGTGACGTCATTGACGTTCACTGACAGAATTTGGAGCATGCGCACTGGGATGCATTGACAGTCTACGCATGCGCAGTACGTTCGCCGCGGGGTCGCGCTTAGTTTAAATAATACACGCCCCGTACCCGCCCAATTTGAATTCCGCCGGCTCATTTGCGATGCGCTGCCGCAACTTTAGGAGCAAGTGCTTCATGAATAACAGAACTTGCTCCTAAATTTTCGGCAGAGTAACGTAAATGAGAAGCGTTACTCCAGAGCAAAGATGCTCCCATCTACCTGAATCTGGCCCAATGTTTTGAAAATGTTTGTGCTGTAAATTGGTGCTTTCTGCATTATTAAATCCCTGACGTTACAATATACAGAGAGAATATTTTTTTTTAAAAGCCCTACCTTATATCTTTAACCACTTCATTACCGGACAATGCTGACACTTCTCACATACATACATACAAATTGACTTGTGTTAGCAAGAAATTGAATTAAAACCCCAAATATATATATATATATATATATGTGTGTATTTTTTTTTTTTTTTTTTCAGATATAGAAAAATGGTGGGTGTTGCAATTTCTTTTTAATGTCACGTTTTTTGCACAGCAGTCTTTCAAAGACATTCTAGCACCAGATCTTTAATACATTTTATTGCACACAAACACTATATAATGCACAATTGTATTGTAAAATATTAAAGATGATGTTACTCCGAGTAAATAGATACCCAACATGTAACGCTTTGAAATTGTCCCCCCCCATAATGACACCAAACAGCGGTTCTAAAGTTCTTCATATGCAACTCTTTAAACACCTTTACAGGTTACCAGTTTAGATACTGTATGCATAGGAGGTCTGGTGCTAGTATTATTGTTCTCACTTTGATCTTCGCTACAATACCTCACAAGTGTGGTACACTTACCATTTACATATGCAAAAGCATTTGCATTTCCGCGTAAGCATTGTGGATGGGGGCTCTTTAAATGTATTTATTTTATCCAAAACTCACTTTTTTTTTGTATTAAAGGGTCACTAAAGGAAACATTTTTTTTTTTGCTGAAATGACTGTTTACAGGGTTAAGAGACATAAAAGTTAGCTGATTCCTTTTAAAAAAAGATTAAAAATAGATAAAAATCAATCATATAATGTGCCTCTAGTTTCACTTTCGTTTTTAAAATGATTTCATGTTTCTGTGAAGTACAGAAGACACACAGAACAAAAACAAACAAATCCAGGGCAGTGTTTTGTTTTTAAAATGAATCTGATGGTTCTGAGGAGTTTTAGACCACAGTGAAAATCTGCCATGAGTTTTTTCATAAGGAGCCAGACAACCAGGAAGTGTGGAGATCAGAGAAGTATTACAGCTACTCCAAAGCAAAAACGAACAATGAGAACATGAAAACAGCACTGCATTAAGGTAAAGGAAGCTATTAAGATAAAAAAAAAATCCTTTAGTGATCCTTTAACTTTATTGCTTTCACAAGGGATGAATAACATCCATTGTGACAGCATGAGCCATGACGGGTCCTCTTTATGGAGAGATCTGGGGTCTATTCGAGCTCAAATCTGTAATCTGGCCTCTGATTAACCTGATCAGACGAGATCGGTTTGATCGGCTGCTTGCCCAGCCGCTAACGGCAAGGTAAACAAAGAGAAAAAATCAGAAGCAACGAGGATTCTCTTCTTGGGTCCCTATTCTCTGTGCTCCTTGCCCCTCCCTGCTGTTCAGTGCCAAGCCGAGTCACAGCTCCCTGTGTCCATTGAGACATTGAGCCCAGACCATGCCTCGCCTCCTCTCTCCCCTTTGACAGCAGTGTCAGCCAATCGGGAAGAAGAATGGGCACAGTTGGGGCTGCACTGATAATCAGGACATCGATAACCAGTGCCCTGATTATCAGTGTAGATGTCCCTTGTGTGGATTGCCACTTACCGGCTCTCCTCATACACTATCAGTGGGAGGGGAAGACTGCCAATAACCTGCAAAGTTTGCACTGTGATCAGCTGTAAATGGACAGAGCAATCACAGAGCGCTCCCGGGGAGGCCTCATTCACACTTCTTGTTCCCACTCTTGATTTAGTGTGGCCGATTCTCATGCAATTCCACGTCATTGGTCATCCAAAAGAAGTTCCTGCCTCTTTTATTTTTTGGCCCACAATTTCAAATCCCCAAGTGTGAATGGGGCCTTAGGAAAGTTGTGGCAGTGTCTCACCAATAATGAATTTTCAGATGCAGAGGATGCCTAAAATCTGATTTGTTTCTTAGTGCAGAGTTCTGGAGAAATCATTGAGTCAATCGCACAAGCAGGAAATTACATTTCTCGGGAGGATATGTACACCAACGGTATACAAAAGTCCTCCAAATTATATTACGTTGAATATTAGAGAAAATTATGGCACTGCAGACTAAAAAGGTCATTTATAATAACATTCAATTATAATATGCCTTGTATAGCAATTGCATATGCAATAATATATATTTTTTATTTGAAGAAGAGGGAATGAATCTGCGCTACGGACAATTTAAATTGATGCTGCGTGAACAAATTAAAATTGAGGTATAATAACAAAATATATATATATTTAGTGGCTGCCCCTGCATAAAGATTTCCACCTAAGTGGAAAAAAGATATTTGAGTGTAGATAGCAGGTAATGGCGCCTACCTGAAGTGTTTGAATAATGTGCCAAAGAAATTGTTGCAAAAAGTGTAAATGATATGTGAAATACAAAGTGCTATATAGTGCTGCTCCTTGATATTAGTGATACGAAAAATTAGCAAAAACCTATGTGTATTCTAGTACAAAAACAATCAAAAAAATCAGAAAAGTCAAAAAAGTCCAATTTCCAATCTTGTTTCATGCAAAAAATAAATAGATAAAATTAAAAAATAAAAAATATTAAACAATATTTTCTATGTGTTTTCAATCTTGCTTCATGCAAAGTAAAGTGCTGGGTGCTTCATGCAGGTAAACCGTCGGTGGGTTACTCAGTGCTCTCCCCCAATGGTCCCGCACTCACCGGATACAATCACCCCTACAGGGATAACAGGCTCTCACAATAAGTATCCACACTGCTATGTCTGTCAGGTTTTTTCAGGTTTTTTCATATGGAATCTTTCCAACCGCTCACCCGCTCATAGAGGAGACAAATGAAAGCGCCCAATAGCGTGATACCGTTTCACAAAAGATATACTTTATTCTCATAAAAATGGGTACTCACATTTAGCATATAGTATAAAAGCCTTTAAAACGAGTGCTGTAGCTCAGAGGAACGATCGCTCTACCGGTTTCGTCGTGCTGACGTCATCTGGAGCGCGCCCAGATGACGTCAGCACAACGAAACCGGTAGAGCGATCGTTCCTCTGAGCTACAGCACTCGTTTTAAAGGTGATATGTTTCTATGGTGGGAAACATTAACAGCGCTGTATAAGTTAATTTAAGTAATCAAAATAACCCAAAAAACTCATAAAATCTGCTATAATTATCTGATAAAAATCACATTAATATATCTTTGTCATGATTAATATAAATGATAATATTAGTAATGTCCAGAAATAAATAAATATTTATGAAGACGTGAGCACCAATCACGAAACGCGTCAGGGCGTGGCTACACGATCAGCGTTCATCATACACACAGGGAGACATCTGGTCCCGGGACTTAGCAGTGTAAGCTGAGCTGACAAGCACACTTATCCGCAGCTAACCGCACACCAGTGCCTTTGATGTGCTGTCTTTTATTTTCTCATACATTGTAAGCATTTTCTAGTGTGGGGCATGTAACCTTTAATAAAAATAGTATTACACTATATTCCTCTCCTCTCTCTTCACTTCCATCACCACTCATGAAACATTCCCATGAACCAAAATTAATCACTTGGGTGATGTTTTTTTGGATTTCTGGCGGAGATTAAAAGGAAAAGAGGACATCTGAGCAGAGAAGGAAATCTTATCATTGAGTTCTACAGGCATTATATACCACTACCATCTGGTGAGTAGAACTCCTAAGGGAGACACCCTTGCAAAGAGCAGAGTGATTCAGACAAGATTAACCCCTCACTAGGATCTTATGGATGTTTTGAAGAGACTTTGTTAATGTTTCAGACAGATCAGACGTCATATACATATGATTGCTGCTAATATTTATTTATTTATTTCTGGACATTACTAATATTATCATTTATATTAATCATGGCAAAGATATATTAATGTGATTTTTATCAGATAATTATAGCAGATTTTATGAGTTTTTTGGGTTATTTTGATTACTTAAATTAACTTATACAGCGCTGTTAATGTTTCCCACCATAGAAACATATCACCTTATACACATTTCTTTATTATAATAGCTGCTTATTTGCACAAACTTTTTATAGCGTATGCTTTACACCACCATAGAGCACTAGGATCAGATCTGCCTAACAAACAGACACTGATATTTCTTTTTTAACGTACTCGTTTTAAAGGCTTTTATACTATATGCTAAATGTGAGTACCCATTTTTATGAGAATAAAGTATATCTTTTGTGAAACGGTATCACGCTATTGGGCGCTTTCATTTGTCTCCTCTGTGAGCGGTTGGAAAGATTCCATATGAAAAAACCTGAAAAAACCTGACAGACATAGCAGTGTGGATACTTATTGTGAGAGCCTGTTATCCCTGTAGGGGTGATTGTATCCGGTGAGTGCGGGACCATTGGGGGAGAGCACTGAGTAACCCACCGACGGTTTACCTGCATGAAGCACCCAGCACTTTACTTTGCATGAAGCAAGATTGAAAACACATAGAAAATATTTTTTAATATTTTTTATTTTTTAATTTTATTTATTTAATTTTTGCATGAAACAAGATTGGAAATTGGACTTTTTTGACTTTTCAGATTTTTTTGATTGTTTTTGTACTATAATACACATAGGTTTTTGCTAATTTTTCGTATCACTAATATCAAGGAGCAGCACTATATAGCACTTTGTATTTCACATATCATTTACACTTTTTGCTTTTGGCAACAATTTCTTTGGCACATTATTCAAACACTTCAGGTAGGCACCATTACCTGCTATCTATACTCAAATATTTTTTATTTGGTATTTTTTTCCCACAACAGTGGCATTATTCTTTTAAGTAAAGTATGATTTTTAATAAATCGGAAAAAGCTTTAAAAATGTATTTATTTACTTATGTGCCGTTCTGCAGTGGTTACTTTGTATGGAAATAGTATTCCTCTGCTATTATCAACGGATGCACCCTGTACATGTGTCCCTCCCACTCCTGAAGGGCAGACAGCCTGACAGCTTGTTATCGCTGCCGAGTGAGAATATTGTACAGCGTTCAGCTGCTCACTGCTCCTATGCCTGTTAGGGAGGAGAGATAATGGTATGAATGCTTATGCTGTGAGAACCCGGCACAGGATGGCTCTATCTGCTTTCCAAGCAAAACACTATTTTCTGAAAACTCAAATGGGAGAGTTGTTTATAGAAAAATTGTATTATTAAAGAAGAACTCCACTATATGTACTTACATTTGTAAACATTAACTACTTCTAATTCCCCACTGTGGCAATATAATGTCCAGGTCTGGACACCACTACTGGTGCATTTGGCACTGAGCTGATCTTCAGGCAAACAGCTAAATGCACTGTTAAATATATATATACCGTATATACTTGAGTATAAGCTGAGTTTTTCAGCACATTTTTGTGTGCTGAAAATGCCCCCCTCGGCTTATATTTGAGTCATCTTTTTGTGCCTGATCTCCTAGAGTTTGGGGACCCGGTACCGGCCGGCCGTTGGTCCCCTGGACCCCAAACTTAGCACGGATATAGCCCCACTTCCTCTACAAGTGCAAAGTTTGGTCCCAAAATGGTGTCAAAAGTGTTCGATGTGTCAGCCATAATGTAGCAGTCACAATAAAAATCGCTGATCGCTGCCATTACTAGTAAAAAAAAAATTATTAATAAAAATGCCATAAAACGATCCCCTATTTTGTAGACGCTATAAATTTTGCGCAAACCAATCAAACGCTTATTCCGATTTTTATTACCAAGAAAACTGAGGAAAATATATATATATTTATTTATATATATATATATATATATATATATATATATATATATATATATATATATATATATATTTGGGGGGGGGGGGTATTTATTATAGCAAAAAGTAGAAAATATTGTTTTTCTTTTTTCAAAATTGTCGCTCTATTTTTGTTTATAAATAAATAAATAAAAACCGCAGAGGTGATCAAATACCAACAGAAGAAAGCTCTATTTTTGGGAAAAAAAGGACGCCAATTTTGTTTGGTAACCACGTAGCACGACCATGCAATTGTCCGTTAAAGCGACGCAGTGCCAAATCGCAAAAAGGGGCCTGGTCCTTTAGCAACAAAATGGTCTGATGCTTAAAGTGTTTCTAAACCCAGGACACCCTGCATTTACAGTATCTGGTCTCCGACAATACACAGAACATAGAAATGCAATTATTTTAGTAAATATAAACTATAAATACCTTTTCTCATCAGCAGTATATAGCAGTCCTGTGACTTTTATCAGTGTCAGCTGACCACTGGTTAAAGCTTGAAGGAGGAGTTTTCATACTCCACTGCCTGTCCTATGAAACTGCATGACCCCTGACCCTCTGTCTGGATAGTGCTGATTGGCCCTGTGCTGATCAGATGCACCCTCCCTAAAAAAAAAATGGTTGAAGAATAGAAAATCACTCCATTTATGGGTCCCGCTTTTCTCACGTTTACAGCCACGTTGTATTCTGCCTTTAAATGATTTACATAACACTGAATCCTCTTTCTCCTTCCAGGTGCCATGGCGGTGTCCATTCCACGTCTTGATTTGGTGATCTCATTCGTGGGTGCGGTATGCAGCAGCTCATTAGCACTCATCCTTCCGCCACTGATTGAAATTCTCACTTACTACAAAGACAACCTCAGCCCGCTCACAATTGCGAAGGATGTTTCCATAGCAATGATTGGATTTGTGGGTTTTATCATGGGAACCTATGTAACAATTGAAGAAATTATTTATCCAACTCATTTACCGCTGCTAAATGTCACAGAGAGCCCTTTAAAAGACTTCAACAGCACTTACCTAGGATTCCATTGAATACTGCTGTCTATGGGGATGTTCCTATTCCAGTGCCTTGAAACTCAGAAAAGAGCTCAGGATATGTGCACATTGGCGTCTTCTGATATAATTGTTGATGCTTTTTTTTTTTTTTGGCAGAAAGGAAACTAAAACATCATGCAAGTATTTTTTTAGTTGTCTTTTCACATTTTCCTTAGTTTCATTTTTGTATTCCTACTTGTTTTAAAACTTTCTTTCTTCATGCTTATTCTGTGGATAGCGGTTATTTTATACATATTTTCAGACCCTTTTTTACAAGTGAAAAAGGAACAACAAAAAAGTAAACACTGATAACAAATATATAAAAAAAAAAAGTTAATGAACATACATTGTAAGTACATCAAATGGTTAATTATGCCTTACTGATTTAAAATGTTTTAATTCACCCCAGTACTGGTAGAAATGACAGAGCCCTGGTCTTATGCCGCGTACACACGACCGTTTTTCGGGTTAAAAAAATTAAGTTTTCAGGGTCTAGAAAAAACTATGTTTTTTTTTCAACCCGATCATTAAAACGGCCTTGCCTACACACGATCGTGAAAAAAAATGCTCTGGCAAAGCGTGGTGACGTACAACACGTACGACGGCACTATAAAGGGGAAGCTCCATTCGGATGGCACCACTCTTGGGGCTGCTTTAGCTGATTTTGTGTTCGTAAAAGACGATTCAAGCTTTTCTGTCTGTTACAGCGTGATGAATGTGCTTACTCCATTACGAGCGGTAGTTTTACCAGAACGAGCGCTCCCGCCTCATAACTTGCTTCTGAGCATGCGTGCATTTTTCACGTCGTTAAAGTCCACACACGACCATTTTTTACAACCTTAAAAAACAACAACGTTAAAAACGTTGTGAAAAAATAGAGCATGTTCGAAAAAAATAAATAATTGCCCATCTTTTAGAACCCCGAAAAATGCTCTGAAGCCCACACACGATCCTTTTTAATGACATAAAAAAAAAAACTTAATTTTTTAGAACCAGAAAAACGGTTTTGTGTACGCGGCTTTAGACTTAACTAGGCAAATCTGATTTAAAACGCTGTAGTGAGAATGCAGCCTTAAGCTGGATTCTCGTCGGGGGGGAAAAAAAGTTTTTCTCTGACGAGATTCCTGGCAAGATTCTCTTGCCGGCCGAGTGTACACACGTACGATTCAAAAGAACCGCCGTGCTTTTGAATGGCACGAACGCTGTGACGTCATCGACTACGACGAGAATGCGCTCTTCACATTCGATGCCGTCGCCGCCACCTCATTTCACTCTACCTTGGAAGCTACTGCGCATGCGTCAAAGTCATTTCAACCATGCGCATGTTTCCATGGAGACAGGTTAGTATACACACACTCTGGTTTCTCGGCAGGAAAACACTGCCGAGAATCACGACGAGAAAATAGAGGGCAGGTTCTCTATTTTTCTCGTCTAGATTCTGGGCAGTTTTCTCGACGAGAAACCTAAAAGCCTCGTACACACGCTCGGTTTACTCGGCAAGAAAGCTTTGACAGCAGTTTTCTTGCTGGTTCTTGCCGAGAAAACCTTGCGGGTGTACGAGGCTTATGTCATAGCTATGCCACCTTTCTATTTGCAGAGCTTTAGCACTTACTCAGCAGGGGGCATGTCTGTCCACTGCAGAGATACCGCTGCTTCCACACACAGAACAGTGGTCCTCCTTTGCAGCCTGACCTTTCTACTAGTGCCGGGGCTGCATTAAAATCTTTTCCAGTAACAAAAGATTAACAATTAACCTTTTCAAGGTACTGCACAATTAACATATCCAAATGTTTCCTTTTTAAGATGGCAGATCTTCACTTTTTGAGTTCTACTTTAAAGGAAAACTATTTATTATTTGATATTTTTTTTTTTTTTACTGTGAATTTAAGAACGTTTTCTGGAATTACTTTACTGAACTACAAGCAGTGTTCACTGGACTACCTACAAGAAAAGCACTGACTAGCCTGCTATGAAGCATATCCCATGCACAGTGTGAGACCTCCTTTAAGGCAAAAGGATGCTGTTACATTTTATTTTAAATACTGTTTGAAGCAAACCCATACTTTACCAATACAGCGCATAACAACAGTTTTATTGAAAAGCTGATCCCTGTAGCATCTAACACTTACCTTGCCTCTACTTGCTCCCTAATTTGTTTACTATTTGAAGTGAAGAGAAAAATCCCCATGTATGATTCAAATTTAGAGCTTACACAGGACTGTGGAGTGTCTTTCTTCTCCCATGTGACACTGCTGGGCCAACCACCAAGCTCTGGCAGTGTCATGTGAGGGAGAAACAGTGAATCTCATTGTCCCCATACCTGGAAGTACCAGGAAGTGAATGGAGCGGCAAGCGAGTGAAAAAAAGATCAGCATGTATGTGCAGGACGGAGGCCGGACATTAAAGAGACCCTGTCACCACTGTAAAAATTTGCAGGTAAAATTACAGAAAAGTCGAGTATTTTAAATGGTTACCTGTACATAGGAAAACCTTGGTTTGAGAGTAACTTGGTTTAAGAACGTTTTGCAAGACAATCAACATTTTTAAATACATTTTGACTTGCTATACAAGTGATGTCTTGATATACAAGAAGCATCATGTCACAACTGAGTATAAAAGAGAAGAGAGGCGCCTCTAAGTGTAGCAATATGGTTACATTCAATGAAGGTACCACATTTAGCTACTCCCATGGTTGATGATTAAAAAAGGCCCATCTAAGTATGCAGGGATCCAGGGTAAAGCTGTCCGCATAGACTATTCTCCACACCGCCATCGATGTCATGCCTTCCACGCTGTGCTCCACGAGTGGTTCAAGCCTCACTTTCAGATCGCTCTACTGCAGGGTAGTCTTCCCGGTCACGATTGCAGACTGACAGCAGTGAGAGACGGCGGTGTGAAGGACAGTCTATGTGGACAGCTGTACCCCGGATGCTTGCATACTTAGATGTGCCTGTTTAAATTGTTAACCATGTGAGTTGCTTAATGTTGTACCTTAAATAAATGTAACCATATTGCTTCACTTGGAAGTGAAATAATACTTGAAATAAATGTAACCATATTGCTACACTCTCTTCTTTTTTATACTCTGTAGCTCCTGCTGGATTTTGCTTCTAATCCCCTTGTGGAGGCTTCCATTTGTGGATGGACATTTTATGGTTACGCAACCTATAACATTGCTATAATCTTTTTATATGGACTATAAACTGAGGGACTTATGAATAAATGGTTGTGGAAAGAATCATTTGAGTTTCCATTATTTCTTATGGGGAAATTAAAACATAAGTGCTTTGGATTGCAAGCATGTTTCTGGAACGAATTATGCTCGCAATCCAAGGATTTACTGTATATGGTTTTTAGTCCCCTGCAATGTGCCTTCGAATTTACAAATTAAAAGTATCAATGGCTTAAAGCAGCCCCTCCCTCCTTGCATGTTGTAGCCCTTTCTACTTCTGGGAGTGTGTCCAAGATGGAGGCGTTCAGGAGCAGTCTCATGCCTTTTGGATGTCTACACAAGATAGGATTTTACAGATAACATGCAGAATATGTTTAAAGCCCAACTCCAGGAAATTTAAAAAAAAATCCATCCTTGTAGAAGCAGCAGCCGAGGGTGTACACATACCAGAACAGGAATTAATCCCCTGTCACTTGGACAGGCACTGCTAATTGCAACCCGTTCAAGTGAATATGGAGACTATGTATGTGCCCCGCAACCACGTGCTAGTGTGGGGTCCAAGGTTAAAACCTGCTTTGTGTCAGAAATGAATCAGACCGAGACAGAAGTACAGTTAAATCACACTTGTAGGTAAACATAGTCAACACATAGCCAGAGTTAAGGAACCAGATCGGATAGTCAGACAAGCCAAACATCAGTGAGCCAGAGAACAACGTAGTAGAACAGCAAGCAGGATCGGAGCCAGAAGGGATGTCAGCCAAGCAAGTCTTTAACAGGAAAGCAGGAGACTGTGATGTTGACCAAGGCTAAGGCAGAGGTCATCTGAGCTGGACGCTTAAGTAGGCAGGACTAACAAGCAGGAAATCGTCAACAGGTGGGTCACTGTGGAGAGATAGGAGCTGGCAATTAGCCGACGGTTGAGCGGCCAGCTCATAGAAGGAACTGACGCTTTGACCCCTTGGTTGCTATACTGCACAAGTGATGCATATAAAAAAACACTTTGCGCTGTCTGAAGACATATAAATGTGAATCAAACATTCATTATATCAAATAATTAAATTAAATGTATGATACACCAAAGCCCATATCGTGATATTGTGCAAAGTCTTTAAATTTAGTTCAAACACCCAGTGCTTAGACAGGTCAGGCAAAAATGTCTTCTTACCAGACCCAAAGACCTATCGAGGTCTATAATCGCATCCGTGAGCTTTATTACATTAGGTGCAGATCATCTTGCCAGCCTCCTTGTAGGGGACCGTTGGTAAAAATTAGCCAATGAGAGAACCACATTATATCCACAGATGCCGATCCAACCATTGGTCATACGAGAAAAGGTAAACTCATTACGTGCAGATTAAAAATGGGCAATTTATAAAAAAAAATACTTACAGCAACACTGTTATCACAAGCATTGAAATAAAATCTATCCTAACACTCACGAGCATAATGACGTCACCGCTATTTTCTAACCTGCCAACGTACGTTTCGTCTGAATAGACGTTTTCTGTGAGGCATTTGGGGCTTTAGGGATGTTTTCTGTGATGCATACTAGTACATTATGACATTATCCTGCAGGGGTTTACTATCACTCTAACAAACATATCTTATGAAAATATTATTTTGAAATGTAAGTGAAATTCCAGGCGAAAGCTAACTAATCTTAACCCCCCCTTCTAAAACCTATACCAACTATTCTGTGAAAGAAAGCTCTGTATACCTACCTTTTTCTCAGGCTGCTCTGGTCTGGTCGTGTGGTCTCCCCAGTGTCAGCCAACACTAGCTACAGGGGAGAGAAGAGAGTGCTCAACAACCGCTGAAATGCCTGAGCAGTGGCATTACCCATAGGCTTAATATGGGCCATCCGTTGTCGGTGCTCCCTAAAGCCTCTGGCTGCCACAGGGGAGGGAAGCACGTGACCAGACTAGAGCAGCCTAAAATAAGGTTAGTATTTTAGTAGTTAGTATAAGTGTAAGAAGGAGGGTGGGAGCAGTTTTAGGATTAGTTGGCTTTAGCCCAGCATTTGAATATATTTATCTGGTTGCCATGTGTAGAACTACCCCTGAAGGAGCTGCTGGTTTGTTTTTTTGGGTCTACTCTCTAATCTATTCAGCCTTTTAATGTCTTGAACCCTTCCTTGGCACACCAAGCAAAATGCAAATATATTGTGAGTCCCACGTTGGCTAGGACCATAATAATACACACATGGCATATATGTATATTGACATGCAATATTGTTGTTACCTTTCTTTGGTTGTAGTTCTCAGGCGCAAACACACCTCACACAATTAATGTAGTAAACCAAGAGTAACTTTACTTGGCATAAGAATAAAAGGATTAACAGATTACAAAATACAAATACATATACAGTCGACTTTGCAAGAGCCCTTGCAGAAGTCGGTAAAAACCACTAAAATTGTAATACTTTTAATACTGAAACTAGAAACTAGACACACAGTAATCACACCTCCTTGAAGTTAGTGACCACAGAGAGAAAGCTCCCAGCACTGTGGTCATCAGTAAACAGACAACCAGGAAGTGTGGAGATCCGAGAAGAATTACAGCAACTTGAGAGCAAAAATGAACAATGAGTACATGAAAACAGCACTGCATTAAGGTAAAGGAAGCTATTAAGATAAAAAAATCCTTTACAAACCCTTTAAGAATGACTGGTCTACGTAATGATGTCTTTATGGAACCTGTTGCTGCAGAAGTGCAATAACGGTGAGGAACATTTCAGGAAATGCATTAGAGATGTGATGAGGTTCAATTTGAGGTCCACAAACTGAATTGGAAGTAGTCTGGGTGTAACAGAACATGTAATCAGGCTTTGGACACCTTCCATTGAAAGCTACTTATTCAAATAACCAGCCCAAACTTTATTTGTGGATCGGAACAACTCCATCCTGAACAAGGGAACTCAAATTGTCCTGTTGAGGACTTCTAGATCCAACATTGGATGAAGACGCTCTATTGAACAGGATACCAACATCCAAAAAAACAAGGGTTAGAATTATGCTCTTTTTACTCAGGATAAAATAAGCAATGGATATAGATACAACTTAACGATCAATGTTTTAGCATCCACAGAGAAATTGTAAGTCCTATCACGTGCTCTTATGAAAAATTTACTGCATGGTTTTTGGGAACTTAGGCTACACTCTTTTCATGCTTTTATTGCATAACAGGGAAATGAAAGGTAGAATTTAATTGCCAGAGGCAGCAGGAATAAAGACTGCCTGCACCGATTCTTTAGAATCAATAACAGCCTAAGACAGCTGTGGGTGTTAAATCCTAATAGCAATTTCACCTTGACTCGTAAGTACAGGCAACGTAATAAACTTACAGCACAGACTTTATGTCTGGGAGGTCCTGGTATACAAAAATATTGCGATAGCTTCTTTATAACATTTTTAATATTATATTTTATTACAAGTAGAAAGTAGTATATTTTTAAGGATAATACTAGGTAGGGCAAGGATCAGTGTTTAGGAATCGCCACTGCTGGGGATCTAACTATGTTTGTATATTTATTAAAGCAATAATATATTTGTACATTTTGTATCGTCTATGCTATACTGTATTATTTACTTGGGGAAACAATTTATAGAAGCTTCTAGTTGAATACTTTCCTGGATAAACTTCAGATAAAACCTAAACCATGAATAGCTTCACTCCGCCCAGGAATAAATGGACCCCTCCCAGTTTTGTTACACCCCACCCTAGCCATGGAAATTCTGTTAGCATCTGTGGTTATCCGCCTGTAGGGAATCTTAATATTTCTTTCTCGTACATCACGGGACACAGAGCGGCATATTCATTACTATATGGGTTATATGGAGTACCTTCAGGTGTGGACACTGGCAATCTCAAACAAACAGGAAGTCCCTCCCTATATAACCCCCTCCCCTAGAGGGAGTCCCTCAGTTTTTTCGCCAGTGTCTTAGGTGTTGGTCACGGAATAGCTTTGCTCCACATCCTTGGGATTAAGGGCGGGCTAACCGGATCTGTCCAAGGAGCCTCAGTGCCAAAGTGGACAGTACCCGGGCCCCAAACCGTGGGGTTTTGCCTATAATGCTTCTCTTTGGAGGGCTGGACCCTGGGCCCAGGACTTGGAGTTCGTAAAGACCATAAGTTCCTGTTTGCCAGGGTGCTATATAGGTCCAGGACAGTGGGTACCTTCATAGGACCCCAGGGCCTGAAGGTCTACTACGCTACCCACGGAGATGGGAGAAGATTGGACCGTTTTGCAAAACGTCCTGCGGCATGGAGCAGGTAAGAGGGGAGCCTGCGGGACTTGGTTCGACAGCAGGCTCTCCAGGGGAGATCTTAAGGGGGGTAGCCTGAGTATGCTCTGCATTGGCACCATGGTCACTATGTCTGATGGACAGGATGCCCTGAAATGTTTCCCCCCATCACTTGATCCCCCTACCTATCTATGTATGTTTGCTAGCTACCTGCTGCTCGCTGGTTGAAGATCTTTTAAAAAAAAAAAAAAAAAAAAAAACAGATCTGTCTCTAGGCTAAAGGGACTCCTTAGGGGCCTGTTTTAGCCTTACCTTGCCGGGATTCAAGATCTGCCGCCTGATGCGTCCTCCAACCTGCATTCCTGGGGGGGGGGGCGGGGAGCGTGACTGCAGTGTAGAGTGGGCGTGCCTTCAATTGCTGTTATACACAGCAGGCGCGTTCTTAGCTCAGTTCAAAGCTGAGCTGGAGAGAGAGGACGTAGAGCTGGCAGCACAGTGACTCCCGGTGGCGAGAAGGGGTACTACATGCTGGAGTCAGCTCCAATACTTTTTGTTAAGCCAAAATCCCCTTGGCAACAGGTTGAATGCTGGCAAACATGTTGGGGGTGGGGCTGTATGTTGTGAATAATATTATAAAGGAAAACATACTGAGCCCCACCGTTTTTGGGCATTAGTGATCCTATTGTCCCCTAAACCTTATTTTTTGTACTCCTGGCTATAACAGTCTGTTGTTGTAAGCGGAGTCCCTCGGTTTTGTATTATGGCTTCCAAGGGTTCAGGATCAAAACACAAAAAAAAAAAAAAAAAAGAAAAGGCAAAGACAAAGGGGTTCCTCCTCTGGTTCTGATGATATGCCAATACTTTCCCCACAGGTTATTCCTATAGGGGTCACCCTGGATAAGCCATTAAGGGGGTCTGGTGCTGAGGCTGGCCCAGGTCGGCCCAACCCTGTGGTATCACAGAGGAGATGCTAGCCGTCACCCTAGGGGGGCTAGAGAAAAAAGTTAACAGCTATGATCGCTGGCTCTTTTTCTGGCAAAAAGCGGACTGGATCCCCATCGCCAAAAGGGACAGAACCTAGAGGAAGGATCTACCACGGAAGAATCGTTTTCAGCCTCCCAGACGGAGAGTCTGTGGGTCCAGTCTTTGACAGACATGGTCCGCTCGGCATTTAATTTGCCATTTCCAGAGTCTCAAGTTCCTGCGGTATCCTCTTTAGGTTCTTTTAAAAAGCGCCTTTAAGCAACGCAGCTTTTCAGGTCCATCCTCTGTTAGAGGAATTGGTTTTTCCAGGATTGGGACGACCGGACAGAATTTTTTCTGCCGCCTAAAGCTGACGAGAGGGTAGTCTTTATGCACGTCTGCCAGGAAATATTTGTGCTTGCAGGCACTCTTTCCCCTGACCAATTGCTCTTTAAAAGGGGGCCCGGATGGCTCAGTCGGTAGAGCATCGGACTTTTGGTCTGAGGGTCCAGGGTTCAGGTCCCGGTTCGGGCACTGCTTTTCAACTACCCGTGAGGTCCTTGAGGCCACATCTCCCGGAAAGCGCCCGATCTCGTCTGATCTCGGAGGCTAAGCAGGGTCGGGCCTGGTTAGTGCCTGGATGGGAGACCACCTGGAAGGTTTTCTGTTATTTACCCTATTGAAAAGACATTTTTATAAGAAAGGGGGGCGCTCCCAACTGTGGACGCAGCCATCTCATGGGTGAATAAATCATTAACTGGCCTAAGGGGAAACATACAAATGTTTAAGGTCCCGGTCGATAAACGTTTAGAGACACTTTCCAGCATCCTTGGCTACAGCCAGCAGTGGCTGCAAGTGGAGTTTTGTCAGGCGTTAAAGAACCAGACAAAACAGATGCTTAAGACATCCCTGCCCAATAGGCAGAGGAGTTATTGGATATTCCCAGAGCTCTGTGTTTTGCGGTAGAGGCTATAAAAAGACTCCATCCAGCAGGCGTCTCGTTGTCACTATTTTTAGTGCATATGAGAAAGCTCTTATGGTTGAAGAACTGGGCGGCCGAGCCCCATGTAAAAGACTGCTGGCAGGTTTGCCCTTCCATGGAAAGATCTGGATAAATACATTCAGACTGTTTCAAGTGGCAAAAAGTACCCTTTTACCAGTCAAAAGAAGTTCCGGGGTCCTGCGTTTAAAAGGCAGCTCCCCCCGGTTCCAGGGCCCTCAAATTTCAGGCAGTACGGACCTCCTGCGCGATCAAACTTTTAACAATGGATCGCAAGGACAGGCCTCTGGGGATCGGTTCCCGACAGAGGGGGTCCGATCATCTGTGGCCGCAGGCTACAGATTAGAATTTCTAAAATTTCCTCCACAAGGAAGGCCTCAATGCGGGCAGCATTGGATCACCTGCTTTACCAGGGCATAATGGTAGAGGTACCAGCCCAAGAACAGGGGCTAGGTTTCTATTCCAATCTGTTTGTCATACCAAGGCTCATCGGCAATGTCAGACCAATTTTTGACCTAAAAGGTTTAAATGCTTACCTAAGGGTTCGCTCTTTCCGGATAGAATCCGTTTGGTCAGCAGCCGCCACACTCCAGAAGGATCTGGCTTCTATAGACATAAAGGATGGTTACCTTCATGTACCAGGTCTTTCAGCCACATCAAATATTTTTGTTTTTACGCTTCGCAGTGATACAGCGTCACTTCCAATTCGTGGCGCCCCCCTTCGAGCTGGCTACGGCCCCCGGGTATTCACGAAGGTCCTAGCTCCTATTCTAGTCAGTCTAAAGGATCCAAGGGATCTCGGTCCTAGCATACCTGGACGACCTCTTAATCATAAGATCACTCGCTTCCTTGGTGGAATGCGTAGTAGCCCTCATGGTTCAGTACCTCGAGAGGTTCGGCTGAGTCCTAAACCGGGGAAAGATCAGCATTTCAACCTACAAAGCAGTTGGAATATCTCGGCACGAGATTAGACACAGAACAGAAGATGGATGTTCCTGCCCCTGGTAAAGGTCGAGGCTATCAAAAGATTGATTCAGTTGGTTCTAAGCAAAAAAGAGCCAACTATTCGCCTATGTATGCGATGGCCATGTTCGAGGCGATACCACACGCTTCCACACTCGTGTCCTACAGGCAGCAATTCTAGCAGCTTGGTTCTGCCCAGTGGTCTGGAAGGCTGGAGAGCGGTCTTGAACAAGTTCACTCGCCAAGGAACTTGGGCAGAGGCGGAGAGGCAGCTGCCCATCAAGGTCTGGGAGTTCTGAGCGGCTCGGCTAGCCCTCCTGGCATAGACATCCAGATTACAGGGGTCCTCGGTGAGAAGTCATTCAGACAATGCCACAGCGGTGGCATATAGGTGAACCACCAAGGGGGAACCAAGAGTCAAGCCACTCAGAGTGAGAGGAGCTTGGTTTTTCGGTGGGCAGAGGTTATGTACCCTGCATATCGGCGACATTCATTCCCGAGGTGGACAACCTGCAGGCGTACTTCCTAAGTCGCCAAACCCTGTCGCCGGGGGAGTGGTCTCTGCATCCACAAGTTTTTTTCAGACAATCTGCCAGAAGTGGGGAGTGCCAGACGTGGAGGTCATGGCATCAGGATTCAACAAGAAGCTAGACAGGTTCATGTCTCGAACGAGGGACCCTATGGCCTGCGGAACCGATGTGTTGGTTTGCCCTTGGCATCAATCATAACTTCTATATGCATTTCCCCCACTGCAGTTACTACCCCGCCTGTGGCGCAGGATCATAGCACAGGCCGGTTATCCTGGTAGCCCCAGCTTGGTACCGGAGGGCATGGTACTCACTAGTCCTGAAATTGGCAGCGGGAGGCCCTTGGACTCTTCCTCTAGGGCCAGACCTACTCTCACAAGGCCCGATCCTCCACCCTGCATTACGGCATCTAAATTTGACGGCCTGGCGGCTGAATCCCTGATTCTCAGGGGTAGAGGTCTGTCTAGGCAGGTAATCCCTACCCTCATTAAGGCTAGAAAGCCAGCCTCCAGGGTAATTTTGTTACAGGGTTTGGAGGGCCTACGTAGGCTGGTGTGAGGCTAAGAGATGGGTTTTCCCGCAAGTATACCATTGATAGAGTATTACGTTTTCTCCAGCTAGGAGTGGATAAAGGCCTGGCATTAAGCACGATCTAGGGACAGATTTCAGCCTTATCAGTGTGGTTTCAGAGGCCGCTGGCCGCCCACTCGCTGGTTAAGATCTTCGTACAGGGAGTCTTACGTGTTAATCCTCCAGTCAAATCACCACTTTGTCCATGGGACTTAAATCTTGTTCTGTCAACTCTACAGAAACAACCCCTTGAGCCGTTGGCTGAGGTACCTTTGGTTTTACTGACTGGAAAGTCGGTATTTCTGATCACCATAGTTTCGGCCAGGAGAGTATCGGAATTGGCAGCCTTATCTTGTAAGGAACCATATCTCATTTTACATAAGGATAGGGCGGGGTTCCGTCCTCATTCTTCCTTTCTACCAAAGGTTATATCCAGTTTCCACCTGAACCAGGATGTGGTACTTCCATCCTTCTTCCAAAACCCACCTCTAGAAAGGAGGGGTTGCTGCATACGTTGGATATTGTCAGGGCCATAAAGGCCTATCTTAAAGCTACAGAGAAGGTTCGGAAAACAGATGTGGTGTTCGTTTTACCGGAAGGGCCCAAGATGGGTCAGGCAGCTGCTTGATCCACCATCGCAAGATGGATTAAACAATTAATCGTTCAGGCCTGCGGTTTGAAGAGGTTGCCTCCTCCTTTGTCGGCAAAGGCCCATTCTACCAGGGCCATGGGCACCTCCTGGGCAGCACATCATCAGATCTCTATGGCTCGAATATGCAAGGCAGCAACGTGGTCGTCAGTCCACATGTTTACAAAAATGTTATCAATTGGACGTAAGAAGGAATGCGGATACAGCCTTTGGGCAGTCAGTACTACAGGCCGCGATTCAAGCTCCTCGGGATCTGAGGGGGCTCCCTTGATTTGATTTGAGATTTACATTTCTTGTTTAAGTTGGATTTACTAGTATTTGAGTATACCTCTAAATTAAATCCTTCTTTGGAAGATGTCTCCCTCCCCTCATTAAAGCATTGCTTTCGGACATCCCATATAGTAATGAATATGCCTCTCTGTGTCCCGTGATGTACGAGAAAGAAAAAGGGATTTTTAAATACAGCTTACCTGTAAAATCCTTTTCTTGGAGTACATCACGGGACACAGAGCTCCCACCCCTCTTTTGGGGAACATTTTGGGAGGCATACTGCTTGCTACAAAACTGAGGGACTCCCTCTAGGGGAGGGGGTTATATAGGGAGGGACTTCCTGTTTGTTTGAGATTGCCAGTGTCCATCACCTGAAGGTATTCCATATAACCCATATAGTAATGAATATGCCGCTCTGTGTCCCGTGATGTACTCCAAGAAAAGGATTTTACAGTTAAGCTGTATTTAAAAATCCCTTTATTTGTACATTTTGTATTGTCTATGCTATGCAGTATTATTTTCTTGGGTAAACAAACTTCTGGTTGAATACTTTCCTGGATAAACATCAGATAAAACCTAACCCATGAATAGTCACACTCCGCCCAGGAATAAATAAACTCCTCCAAGTTTTGTTACACCCCACCCTAGCCATGGAAATTCTGTTAGCATCTGTTGTCTTCCACCTGTAGGGAATCTCTATTTTTATGAATATGCTCAAGTAGCTTACTGTTTAATTATAAAATAGATAATTTTTGCTGTGAAATTGTATTGATCACATTAAATACTACTGTACATTGTAAAACAGTGGGGAAATAGTCAAATTGCTGGATGTGTTGCTCAACAATCATTTTCATGGAACACCTTGTAAACAGGCAAATAAATGCATTTTCACAGTGGTGTCTCCCTAGTCATTGACACTGTCTTTCTGTCCATTGACATACTGGGGTTGATTTACTAAAGCTGGAGAGTGCAAAATCTGGTGAAGCTCTGCATAGAAACCAATCAACTTCCAGGTTTTATTGCTAAAGCTTAAAGGGGTTGTAAAGGATTTTTTTCAGTCCTCCTTCACTTACCTCATCCTTCCATTTTGCTTTAAATGTCCTTATTTCTTCTGAGAAATCCTCACTTCCTGTTCTTCTGTCTGTAACGACACACCGTAATGCAAGGCTTTCTCCCTGGTGTGGAGAAAGCCTCTTGAGGGAGGAGGGGGCGAGCAGGAGTGTCAGGACGCACACTAACACACAGCTCCTTTATCTACAAAGTAGAGAGCGTCCCAACACTCCTGCTCGCCCCCTCAAGAGGCTTTCTCCACACATTTTTTCTTTACAACCCCTTTAACTGAACAAGCTGAAGTTGTTAGCTGATTGGTTTCTATGCAGAAGTGAGCCTGATTTTGCCCTCTCCAGCTTTAGTAAATGAACCCCAGCTTGTGCTAAGGGAGTTGCTCTCAGGTTCTATGATACCCAAAAGCACAATGTTAGTGTGGTATTTTACATGACAAGTTGAGTGTTAGGGGCCCATTTATAAGGGGGAACAGATATTGCTATCTGTTCTCCCCTGGACACTGCATTGTTTACTGCACCTGAATTGGAAGAGCCATCATGAACTGCAGTGGTTTGGAGACTTGGGTGTCTTTCTGAATCTGACCTCCATGGGATGGAATCACTTTTGCACACTAGAGAGAACAAAAATAGGAGCACATTTTCTAATTATTTTCAAATTTAAGCGGAGTTCTGAGAATTGGGTGAAAGTTACCCTTGCAGTGGGTCCTCTCTGCACTGCAAGATTTAGATGCTCATTTAGTCTAGTGGTGCGGGGATAAGGTGCAACTCTGGTCCGGCCGCATCTGGAGTATGCCGTCCAGTTCTGGGCACCAGTCCTCAGGAAGGATGTGCTGGAAATGAAGTGAGTACAAAGAAGGGCAACAAAGCTAATAAAGAGAATGGAGGATATTAGTTATGAGGAAAGATTGTGAGCACTGAACTTATTCTCTCTGGAGAAGAGACACTTGAGAAGGGATATGATTTTTATTTTACAAATACCATACTGGTGAACCCATAATAGGGATACAACTCTTCTGCAGAAGGGAGTTTAATAATACACATGGCCACTCATTAAAATTAGAAGAAAAGAGGTTTAACCTTAAACTGCGTAGAGGGTACTTTACTGTAAGAGCAGCAAGGATGTGGAATTCTCTTCCACAGGTGGTGGTTTCAGCAGGGAGTATCAATTTTGTTTAAAACAACTATTAGATAAGCACCTGAACGGCCACAACATACAGGGATATACAATCAAATACTGACATATAATCACACACATAGGTTGGACTTAATGGACTTGTGTCTTTTTTTAACCTCACCTATTATGTAACGTATCTAATATATGGCTCTAGCAGGTGTCCTCCATTCATGCAACCAGCCCAGTCCTCTCTAAACTTGACCATAGATAATTACATTTTCTTTCCTGCAACCACAGTGTTGATGGGGGAATCTCTCCCGCTAAGCTATTGGAGTTGATTTACTAAAGGCAGATAGAGTGTGCACTTTGCAAAGTTCCATTGCACTCTACTAAGCTCTGCAGCAACTGTACTTGCAAAGGAGGTAAGGTTTCACTTTGCAATGAGTACCCAATCACGTGCAAGGGAAAACAAAAAGTATTTTTGCTTGCACATGATTGGATGATTGAAGTCAGCAGAGCTTCTGCTCATTTACTAAGGTCTGGAGTAACAGTTTTTTTTTGGCCTTTAGTAAATCAACCCTATTGTGTTCTTCCCGCAGGGGGGAAGCCTTCTCTGCTGGGAGAACACAGTGATTATTGCTAGCAGCTATAACAGCCACAGGCAGTAATTGCATGTAAAATCCCACAGGCTGATTATACCCAAGTTGATCGAACAACGTGGGTACATTAAACCTGCCCATACATGGTTCGAATCTCAGCCGGTTCCTGCAGAACTGACTGAAATTCGGACTGTCTGTGGCCCGGTTTAGACGTTCTCAGCTGCGATTGCATGTGGTAACCTCCTTCACATACAATGCAAAGTTAAAAAACCTGCCTTGTGAGTAATGAAGCTGAGGGACTGTCCGGAGCTTTGGGCAGAAATGAACAGTGCTGGACCAAGGGATAGGGTAAGTAGTACACCTTATCCCTGCAACCCTGGACTAAATGAACATTTAAGTTCGAAATGCATGAGGCCCTACTGTAAGGGTAAAGTTTGGGGTGGATTTACTAAAGGCAAATTGACTATGCACTCTGTGGGCCAGATTCAGGATGGCGAGCGGTTCTTTTGGCCAGCGTAACGTTTCTCATTTATGTTACGCCGCCGCAACTTGTATTCACAAAGCACTTGCTCCTAAAGTCGCGGCGGCGTAGCTTAAATGGGCCGGCGTAATTCAAATTCGACGGGTAGGGGGTGTGTAGTATTTAAAATAGGTGCGATCCAGCGCCGAACGTACTGCGCATGCGCCGGCCGTCAATGTATCCCAGTGCGCATGCTCCAAATTATGACGGTGTTTTTGACGTGAACGTCAATGACGTCAATCCCCATTCACGGACGAGTTACGCAAACGACGTAAACATTTTCAAATTAGACGCGGTCACGACGTCCATACTTAACATAGGATGTGCCTGCTTTTTGGTGCTTTATCTTTACGCTGGGAAACCCCTTACGGAAATGGCGTAAAGTCACTGCGTCGGGCGGGCGTACGTTCGGGAATTGGTGTATCTCGCTGATTTACATATTCTCAGCGTAGCGGACATTTTAAAATTGCAGTTAAGATACGACGGCGTAATACAATTACAATTAATTTTTGATGTCACAATGTAGAGTATAAGATTTCCTATCATCTGTGCCCAGTCTTGCCACACAGAGTTAATCCAGATCTGAGAAATCCTCTTTTATGTTCAGTGAACAGCCTTCCAGATAAAACCCTGCCTAGATAAAAAGTCTGTTTTCTCTCTTCTTGCTTTGAGTGACAGGTTATTTACATATCTAGCTAGGACATGTTTATCATATGTTATGTTTATCATAACATGAGGTGATATAACATCATAACACATCCTAGTAATATACAATAAACTTTGGATCACCTCTTGTTATGATAAACATGTCCAAGCTAGATATGTAAATAACCTGCTACTGAAAGCAATAACAGAGAAACAGACTTTATAATTTGGCAAGTTTTTATCTGGAATTCTGTTAATTTGCACTGAACTTTAAAAGAGGATTACTCAGCGCTGGATTAACTCTGTGTGGCAAGACTGGGCACAGATGATAGGAAATCTCATACTCTACATTGTGACATTAAAAATAAATAAAAAAAAAATAAAAAATAAATTGGGTTTACATCCACTTTAAGCTGGGACTTAACCCTTGGGTGGTTCAGTGGATATGAATTTGGCTAAAGCATAGATACCAGATTGTGATAAATGGGGTTAATTTAGAACAGACAACAGTCACTAGTAGTGTACCACAAGGCCTTGCGGCTTCACTTCCTGGTTCCCTACTGTGCATGCGTGATCCCACTGGTCTCTGCTGTCTTCTGGGACCTGTGTGTCTCTCAGAAGACAGCGGGGGGGCGGAGAAGGCACCGGACGTGGCGTAGGTCACCGCGGCGACCTATGCCCCCGGAAGTGGGAGCAAATACCTGTATTACACAGGTATCTGCTCCCTCCTACTCCCTGAAACATGCCAAATGTGACACTGGAGGGGAGGGGGGGGGGGATTTCGAAAAGCGAAAGTTTAATTTTTGGGTGGAACTCCGCTTTAAATACATCAAGGGGGCGAATAGGATTCAGCAGGGCAGTTTTTTTAATATGAAGGGAAGGACGTGACGTCACCCGCAGCCGCCCACTACTACACATGCTTTTACCGCTGTACATCTTGGCACTGGAACAGTGCCTTGCAAATGTGAGTTTTTTTTACCTTTATTTTATTAAAATTCTTTGTATAAGGAGAACACTATGGCATGTCCTCTTTTCTTATGAGTAAAACTACACCCATCTGGAGCGTATCTGTGTCTATAAGCTTATGGTCCTGGATCGATCGCTTGTAACGGCACCACCTGGATATATCCCTATGGGAAAGCGCAGATGACCCTGATCTATTAGAGGGTCCTATCTGGGAGGTGAGAGGCCATCCTTATCATTGGTGGAGGTGTTTTTCTGTATCCACGTTCATCACTTGCATGTGTTTGAATTCAATCACCATTTGAACATCACAGGGAGGATCACCAGATGGACTTTATTAGTGCTGCACTATTTTTTTATGTATTTTTCAATATGAAACCTAAATGAAGGACACGTGACATGACCTCAAACTAACTGGCGGAAAGTTCAAAACTAATCTTAGAAAGTTTTATTTTACTGACAGGGACATTGATGATTGGAATAAACTACCATCAGAGGTAGTGAGACCGCCAACAGTAAATGGCTTCAAACATAGATCTATAGTCAGCCAAGAAGGTTAATGGAAAAAAAAAACAGACTTGATGGACTACTCAGTCTTTTTCTGTCGTCACTTTATCTATTGTATTTCATCAATGAATATAAGGCTTTCTCCGATTGTTCTGGGAGCAAGATTGGAAGTCCTCGTCCCGCTGCCAGAACATGCTGATGTATACTGTATGTAGCTGATGTATACAGTTTATACAGCACTGACAGCGGGTATATCTGTTAGGGAAGAAAATACTTTTTTTGGCCAGCTTGGTCCGAACTAACTTATTCAAGTCACAAGAAACTTGGAAGTAGGTTTTACCTTTTAGGGAAAGGTAAAAGACACATACATATGAGTTTCCAGCGGTGTATCCTGTATATTTCATGTACGTGGGAGCAAAACGTACATCAGAGTTAACAGGCTACAAAATCGCCTACCAAACAAAGCATTTTAGTTTAGTTTTTTTCTTTATTTTAGAAAAGGGAAGAACAATTTGTCTGCAACATTAACAGGAATGTATAATGTTTTTTATGCTTTGTTTTATTGTGGTTTGGACCTAAAAAAAAAAAAATGAAGATTTAAAAATATAAAGTACTGTATGCAATATTGTAATTTATTTTCGTGTAGACTTTTCTCTGTATCTAAAAAGGTGCTTTAATCTTTTCATATCATCACCAGCATTGTATCCTTTTCGTCTATGCAGAAAGAAGCCTATTGTTCAGAGATCTCTGAGGTCTCAGTCTGAAATTTCCATCAAAGTGATCTGGATATTTGCACATTATGTAAGATTTATCTGCTAGAAAGACCCCTCCAGTGCTGCAGCAGCTGCAATCTCCTTTTCCGTTTTATTGCTGCCTCTGATGTGTTCACTCGGTCTTCTGGGTTCATCATCTTCTGCCATCTTCATTGGCTGGTGGGCTTATGTAACACACAGGAGTTCATTCATCCCTACACCAAGCTGAATAGGGAGTGTACATTAACCACTTGCCAATCAGGCCAATTCTGACCAAAATCATCATTTTAGAACACCCAAACATTCAGGGCCAATCCGCCCTATACGCAGACTATGCAAGCTGCGTAGGGCCCCCGGAAATTACGCAAGGCCCCGCTGGGAAGCATGGAGTTTCTGTTTGTATTCCACGATGGCACGATTCCTAACCGAAACAATGGCCGTCGCGGCTGTCCGAGAATCTGCCCGCGGTGCTGAATCGATGACTCACTAGACGTCAGTGAGTCAGGTGACGTCAGTGAGACGGCCGCTATTGCTTATGGGAGTTGTAGTCCGCGAGCAGCTACGTGCTGAAGCTCCCTGCTCCTGGGGGGAAGGAGTCAGTCAATCTGAGGAGAGGAGAACAGCACAGCCAGCCAGCCTATTGCTTGTGCTACAAGTTCTACAACCTCCCTTGCCGTGGTTAGATCGCATTTTGCCCGCCAGTAGGTGCATGTTATCTGGGTAAATAGAAATTAAAAAAAAACATACGTAACTGGACATTTCTACAATAGTGGGGATTGGGTGGAGAAGCAGACTTCTGTGACCAGGTCAGGAAGTTGTTTGCAGACTATGCACAATATATGAGCCTGTGTCTTTCAGTCAATTGTCAGCCTGTGCATAAGGCCACGTACACACAATCGAACATGTCCGCTGAAACCGGTCCGCAGACCGGTTTCATCGGACATGTTCGATCGTGTGTACGG
Organism: Rana kukunoris; assembly: GCA_029574335.1. Taxonomy (NCBI): domain Eukaryota; kingdom Metazoa; phylum Chordata; class Amphibia; order Anura; family Ranidae; genus Rana; species Rana kukunoris. The sequence goes on along the minus strand of CM056050.1, from coordinate 45,362,116 downwards.
CCTATCGGACCGTTTTCCATCGGACCAAAGTTTTCGGACAGGTTCGATGGTTAGTACACAATAGCATTGGACCAAAAACCTGCGTATGCTCAGAATCAAGTCGACGCATGCTTGGAAGCATTGAACTTCGTTTTTTCAGCACGTTGTCATGTTCTACGTCACCGCGTTCTGGTCTGATTGGATTTTGGTCCGATGGTGTGTACACACATCAGACAAGTTCAGAGTTGTCTGATGAAAACGGTCCGTCAGACCAGTCTCATCAGACATGTCTGATCGTGTGTACAGGGCCTAAGATGTGGGGGCCACAAATGATATAAATGTGCCAAATATGCAGCAGATGAAGATGCCTGGCTCAGATGAGATTAAAGTATTGTATTTGTCTGTAGTCTGGAAGTGTGTACAACAAATTGTCGCCACTGTGCCATGCCAAACACAGCCACTGTGCCATGCCACTGTGCTTATCATTTGTCGCCACTGTGCCATGCCAAACGCAGCCACTGTGCCCATCAATTGTCGCCACTGTGCCATGGCATCAATTGTCGCCACTGTGCCATGGCATCAATTGTCGCCACTGTGCCATGGCATCAATTGTCGCCACTGTGCCATGGCATCAATTGTTGCCACTGTGCCCATGAATTGTCGCCTCTGTGCCCATCAATTTTTGCCACTGTGCCATGCCATCAAACGCAGCCACTGTGCCATCAATTGTCGCCACTGTGCCATGTCATCAATTGTCACCACTGTGCCATGCCATCAATTGTCGCCACTGTGCCCATCAATTGTCGCCACTGTGCCATGCCAAATGCAGCCACTGTGCCATGCCACTGTGCCCATCAATTGTCGCCACTGTGCCATTTCATCAAATGCAGCCACTGTGCCATCAAATGCAGCTACTGTGCCATCAATTGTCGCCACTGTGCCATGCCATCAATTGTCGCCACTGTGCCATGCCAAACGCAGCCACTGTGCTATGCCACTGTGCCTATCAATTGTCGTCACTGTGCCATGCCATCAATTGTTGCCACAGTGTCCATCAATTGTCGCCACTGTGCCATGCCAAATGCAGCCACTGTGCCCATCAATTGTCGCCACTGTGCCATCAATTGTTGCCACTGTGCCCATCAATTGTCGCCACTGTGCCATGTCAAACACAGCCACTGTGCCCATTAATTGTCGCCACTGTGCCATGCCATCAATTGTTGCCACAGTGTCCATCAATTGTCGCCACTGTGCCATGCCAAATGCAGCCACTGTGCCCATCAATTGTCACCACTGTGCCATGCCATCAAACGCAGCCACTGTGCCATTAATTGTCGCCACTGTGCCATGCCATTGTCACCACTGTGCCATGCCAAACGCAGACACTGTGCTATGCCACTGTGCCCATCAAATGTTGCCACTGTGCCATGCCTCTAAACGCAGCCACTGTGCCATCAATTGTCACCACTGTGCTGTGCCAAACAGCCACTGTGCCCATCAATTGTCGCCACTGTGCCATCAATTGTTGCCACTGTGCCCATCAATTGTCGCCACTGTGCCATGTCAAACACAGCCACTGTGCCCATTAATTGTCGCCACTGTGCCATGCCAAACGCAGCCACTGTGTCATGTCATTGTCGCCCATAAATTGCCGCCAGATTGCCCCTTAAATATTGTTTGTTTGAACCTCATTCTGTTCTATATTGTTGTACTTATTCTTTGATTGTTTTGTTTAAAGGAGGGAGGATTGTATTGGGAGCACTGAAGTGTTAGTTGTGGCTGTGTGGCAATGGCAAATGGTTTACATAGCTCACGGTATAAATTCTAGTTGCCTGAGCTGTAGTTTAGCTCAGAAGGATTATGGTAAATTGTTGGTTCTGTTTCAGTTTAGCTGGGTTGCACAATTTTCCCCTTGACCGTGGGTGTCGCTGTTACCACAGGTCAAGGTTGAAAAGGCAGCAGGCTTGATGCATTGGGTATCTCTTTCTCAGAAGCAGCTCAGGGGGCATGGTCAACTCAACCCGCTATGCATTCTGAGGTGGGGTACTTAAGAACAGACACCATTTTGGCGGGGTCTTCCGATCCTGACCTGATGGCCCTCCTGGCCTCAGGCCGGCTGGTCCGAGGCCTCGCAACTGAGAGTAGGCCCAGGAGTTTCTTGGGCTTACTGATCCAGGGATGGTCCTTCGCTACCTTGCCTATGGGAGGAAGCTGAACCAGTGGGATTCAATTGAAGGATGCATCCTGGCAAATTTACCTCACTGTGCTGTCGGCCTGGCTGAAAGATTCTTGGCACCGTGAGTGGTGTACTTTATTGGAACTGTACAAAGAGTCTGAGTGGCTACACGATCTTGTGGCAGTAGATCGTGCGACGGCCTGACAACACTTAAGTCTGTGGCAGAGACTTTGACGAGCTTCGCGCCAGCTTCTAGGTCGGTGGGAGTAGGCCTATCTGGTGGTTGCTGAAATCCAGTGTGGAACTGAATTAATTCCTCTGGATCTAAGTTGTACCAGTGATCCGCAAAGCAAAGGTACCTGAGTATTCCCCTATTCCCCTACCCCTCTGTTGGAGAATTTTGTGAATGAAAACCTTGAAAGAGACTTTGGGGTAGATTCAGGTAGAATTGCCTATCTTTAGGCATGCCTAGCGTCTGGAATTTACACTATGCCGCCGCAACTTTTTCAGGCAAGTGTTTCTTTCTAAAAGCACTTGCCTGTAAAGTTGAGGCGGCATTGCGTAAAAGACCCGGCCGAATTCAAATTAGTGTATTATTTAAATGAAGCGCGTCCCCGCGCCGAAGGAACTGCACATGTGCAAGCTGTGAATTGATCCCAGTGCGCATGCTCCAAATCTCGGCATCAATAGGTCGTGTAATCGCCGTGAACGGCACTTACGCAAAGCACTATTTGCGAAAGTTTTACGTAAATGGCGTGAAAAAAAAACGCCGGCATGCCGTCCATACTTAACATTGGCTGCATCCCATATAGCAGGAATAACATTATGACGGTACTACGCTAACGCAAACAACGTAAAAAAATAGCGCCGGCCGGGCGTACGTTCGGGAATCGGCGTATAGGCTCATTTGCATATTTTAGACGGAAACGCCACCTAGCGTCCAGCCTAAAATATGAAAATAAGATTCAACGGCGTTAGAGACTTATGCCAGTTGCATCTTATGGAACTCTATGCGTAACTAATTCTATGAATCAGGCGCATAGTTAGGAGGGCTCAGACGCAGAAATAAGACGGCTTATCTGAAGATACGCCGGCTTATTTCTTTCCTGAATCTGGCCCTTTGTGTTTGGTGCAGACATTCTTATGGACAATGCTTCAAGGAGAACCCCTGAAACTAACCCCAAATCTAAACCTTCAGGGTTAGTGCTACATATTTTTTTAGAAGAGACTCAAGAATACAATGGCGGTCATTGCAACTTTTTATGTCACATGGTATTTGCGCAGCAATTTTTCAAGTTTCATGCTTTACAAAAAAACAAAACGGTGAAGTTAGACCAATTTTTTTGCATAATGTGAAAGATGAAGTTACGCCGAGTAAATAGATACCTAACATGTCACGCTTCAAAATTGCACACACTCTTGGAATGGCGCCAAACTTCGGTACATAAAAATCCCCATAGGCGACGTTTTTTTTTTTACTGGTCACATGTTTTGAGTTACAGAGGAGGTCTAGGGCTAGAATTATTGCTCTTGCTCCAACGTTCGTGGCAACACATCCCATGTGTGGTTTAAACACCGTTTTCATATGTGGGCAGGACTTGCGTATGCGTTTGTTTCTGCGTGCAAGTACAGGGGCACTTTAACTGCTTCACCCCAGGACCATTTTGGTGGTTAAATACAGCCACTGCGTCGCTTTAACTGACAATTGCGTGGTCGTGTGACGTGGCTCCCAAACAAAATTGACGTTCTTTTTTTTCCCACAAATAGAGCTTTCTTTTGGCGGTATTTGATCATCTCTGCGTTTATTTTTTGCAGTGTAAACAAAAACAACAATTTCGAAAAAAAATATATAATATTTTTTATTTGTTGCTATAATAAATATCCCATTATTAAAAAGAAAAAACATGTTTTTTTCCTCAGTTTAGGCATATTCTTCTACATATTTTTGGTAAAAATCGCAATAAGCGTATAGTGATTGATTTGCACAAAAGTTAAGGCGGCTGCAAAATAGGGGATAGAATTATGATTTTTTTTTTTACTAGTAATGGAGGTTATCTGCTATTTTTGTCAGGACTGTGATATTCTGGTGTACACTTTTGGCACATTTTTGGGACCTTTCACATTTACACAGCGAACAGTGCTAAAAATATGCACTGATTACTGTATAAATTAGACTGGCAGGCAACTATAGCATCATGACTAAGAATAGAAAAACTAAAAAAGGTGGTGGTATATGCATTATTTACGACACTAATATGATTTGCCAAGAAATCTCTTCTTCCCCCTATAATACCTTTGAACACCTACCAGTGAAATGTTTAGTGAATGATAACGCAGCATTCACATTCGCAATCTATAGGCCTCCTGGCCCTCTGGCCCAATTTCTCTCTGATTTTGCCGACTTCTCTATGCAACTTTTATTGCTTTCCAATCATGTATTGATTTAGGGTGACAAATGCCGCGTACACACGGTCGTTTTTTGCGATGAAAAAAAAACGACGTTTTTTAAAACGTCATTTAAATTGATTGTGTGTGGGCAAAACGTTGTTTTTTGTCTTAAAAAAAACGACCAAAAAAAAATTCCAACATGCTTGAATTTTTTGTGTCGTTTTTCAAAACGTCGTTTTTTGTTTCACAAAAAGTCACCGTGTGTAGCAAAAACGTCGTTCAAAACGACGTTTTTCAACCCGCGCATGCCCAGAAGCTTGTTATGAAGCGAGCTTCAATTGAAAAGTGTGGTGAACGTAACCTCGCTTTTTGTGAAAAAACGATGGTGTGTATGCAAAATTGTCTTTGAAAAGTGACGTTTCAAAAACGTCGTTTTTTACTTCACAGAAAACTTCGTTTTTTTTTCATCGCAAAAAACGACCGTGTGTACGCGGCATTAAACCTATGGCTAGACGATGTACGGAACCAGGACGCTCAAGATCTCCTGGATGACATGCAGGCTTTATATTTCACCCAGTAAATCAAGGAACCCACTCATATCAAGGGCCACACTCTAGATGTCCTTTTCCTATATGGTCCTTCCATTTCAAAAGTGATGATACAAAAAATTGTGTGGTCAGATCACTTTTTGATTTCATATGTTCTTCCCGAGTTTGCTCTTGAAAGAATACAGGCGGCTAATAATATGCGTAAATCAATTCCATTTCGAAAACCTAAGCCTGTCAACTGTGATGAATTCAAGAACTGCTATATTAAAACCGACAACGAGAATGAGGAGAATAAGCTTATTGACGATCTCGAAGAAGGTGCTCTCCAATTAGAGCGTGCCTTGGACGATTTTAAATCTAGGCTCAAAAAAATCATTGAACGAAGTGGCACCCTTTCAGGTGGCTAACAATCGACCGAGATTACAGAAATCCCAACCATGGTATACATCTAGTGTAATATATGGATTGCGCTACCCTGGTGGTTGGTCTATATCCACCTAGTCCTGGCCAATAATTACGATTATTAGCCCCTATGTATATCACCCCTATTGACAATCCACCAAACATATATGTGTATACAAATGTGTAGCGGGTGCTCACATGTAAAGATTCCTCTTAGGACAGTATAAAACACACATACATATGCGTACCATACATATATTAAATAGTGCACTTAAAAAAACATGCGATCCCCTGTATCAAATTCAAAAGATCCTTGCCACGAAAACAAACAATTTTTTATGGTGACAACAAAAAAGTTATATAAAATATATATATTTGATAAGAATTTACATATATGAAAATTGAATAGAGGTCTTCTAGATTGATCCTCTTCTCTTTATAGTCCCAATATGTTAACCAGGTGCTCATAAGCAATCAATGCTTCTCCTGTGAGGTGTTAAAACACAACGTGATTTCACCACTTCCGTGATAGTCCCGTCACCTTTAGGAAATGGGCACTCACCAGATTATATTTAATAAATGCCTTTGGTTCATTACCAGGATAACCACTCCTCTTTTTTGCGTCTTCACAAATGTCAGATGTCTTGGGTATATTAGTATGGTCTCTTTTTCTCTATAAAAGCTCACAGAAAAAGAGTGCCCCTCATAGTGCAGTATGTAAAAAAATTATTATTTAAAATCAAAGCATATATTGCACTCACATTTAGTTGTGCCCGTATGCCGGCACCAAGCTTCTCCAGCCGTGTATGCAAACATATGAAGGACAAAAAGCCGTTCCGCTCTCGTGTTCCCCCTACGCCTGTCTTACAGTTAGCGTGTTGTTCCGTAGATGTCAGCAGCCTCTACGCGTTTCGGAAGATATATTGCGTCCTCATCTAGCCTCCTCCCTCTCAAAAAAAAAGAGACGGTTCTTGGAGCGAAAATGGCTAAAATCTCAATGCAATTTGGACAAACAATCCTACCGCATACATTGCAGAGGTTATGCCAAGGCAGTAAAAACGCTAAAAAGAACATATTATAATACCAAAATTTGCGTTGCCCCTAACCAAATGGGAGAACTGTTCGCCATAGTCCGGGAGATTTTTGAGCCAAAAAGATTCCACTCCAAGATTATGGCGACCCCACAACTGTGTAATGATATCCACCAGTCTTTAATTTTTAAAAGTGGAGACAATTCGTGCTCGATCCTCCTTAGCACCCCCCTGTGCAACACCAAAAGCCAAAACCACCCCGGAAAAACTGTAAATGTAAATTTCGCCCAGTGTCAGAGGAGGAAATCGGAGCTATCATCTCAAAAACGGAAACCAACCAGTTATCCTGATGACCCCTGCCCTGCCTGATTCATTCAGAAGCATGTAGACACTCTGGATATTGACATCTGCAGAGTAATTAATTTGTCCCTCCGCCTGGGTATAGTGCCATCTAGATTCAAGAGAGCAATCATACTCCCATTATTGAAAAAAGTGTTCCTGGACCCCAAGATACTTACCAACTACCGCCCCATTTCTCTACTGCCTTTTCTATCTAAGGTCCTGGAGCAGGTTGTGTTTATCCAGCTGCAGGAGCAGTTTGAGTCACACGGTCTGTTCCATGACTGCCAGTCGGGATTTCGACCCGGACGCGGTACGTAGATGTCTGCCCTAGATATGAGTAGGGTTGCCACCCGTACGGGATTCCTCCGGACAGTACGGGTTTTGAAACCTGTGTCCGGGAATCAGTCTGCCTGAGCCCCGGACACAGTGCTGAGGAGTCTCCTATCATTGCTCGGTATTAGGATTCCCCGTGCAGGTGTCTCCCTCTCTGCCTGCACTGTCCGACGCTCGAGTCTCTGGTGCTCTGTACATTGTGGCACATTGCAGGAGCGACTGTGTGCTGTGAGGGGGACCAGTGCCTTCTTCATGCAGACACAGCCTCGGGCTCCTTCCTCTCTGCAAGCCCAGCATGTGACCTGTCTGGAGAGGAACAAACACAGAGCTTGCCGTGTGAGATAAGGGGACACCGACAGCTGGGTGAGTGCAGAGCTGAGGGGTCTTTACTTTATTGTAGTTCACAGTCTCTCTCCAGTGTGGGACTTATAATGCTGCTCTTTCCAGGGACATGGCTGCTGATTGGAGATCAGTCTAGTTCTCCCTGCAGTCCCCATCCTGGCATATTTACATTATTATCCTGTGCTCACTCACTAGTCTTTATCTAATAACTTATTTCTTCTGTGGATTGCTTTTAATTTTTTGGCAATTTAAAAGTCCTCTGCCCCGCTGACACCGTCCACTGCCCCCCCGCTGACACCGTCCACTGCCCCCCCGCTGACACCGTCCACTGCCCCCCCGCTGACACCCTCCACTGCCCCGCTGACACCGTCCACTGCCCCCCCGCTGACACCGTCCACTGCCCCCCCGCTGACACCGTCCACTGCCCCCCCGCTGACACCGTCCACTGCCCCCCCGCTGACACCCTCCACTGCCCCCCCGCTGACACCCTCCACTGCCCCGCTGACACCCTCCACTGCCCCGCTGACACCCTCCACTGCTCCGCTGACACCCTCCACTGCTCCGCTGACACCCTCCACTGCTCCGCTGACACCGTCCACTGCTCCGCTGACACCCTCCACTGCCCCGCTGACGCCCTCCACTGCCCCGCTGACGCCCTCCACTGCCCCGCTGACACCCTCCACTGCCCCGCTGACACCCTCCACTGCCCCGCTGACTCCGCTGACACCCTCCACTGCCCCGCTGACCCTCCACTGCCCCGCTGACTCCACTGACACCATCCACTGCTCCGCTGACACCCTCCACTGCCCCGCTGACCCTCCACTGCCCCGCTGACTCCACTGACACCATCCACTGCCCCTCTGACACCATTCACTGCCCCACTGACACCCTCCACTGCCCCACTGACTGACAGTGTCAACTTTTAAGGTAAGCTAGGTTCATATTTTAACTGTGACATTTCTTTTATTAATCTAATCATATTTTATGGGCACACCATGCCCCTTTAAGTCCACCCCCTCTCCACTGTTAACATACGTTGGCTACAGCCACTGTTCACTGCAGCACGCTATGAGAGCCTCCTTACTACTCCCCTAGGGTAACTCAAAGGTGTCCCAAGTCTTACAATCCTATAGCGGGTACTACAAAAAAAATTGCTGTGCGCCGCTAAAGTGTTCGGGTTTGGCTTGACGAAAAGGTGGCAACCCTAGATATGAGGGAACGTCTGCTGGGTGTCCGCGACGCGGGGGGTCAGCAGCATTGGTGCTGCTGGACCTCTCTGCAGCATTTAATACCATTGACCATTCTATCCTTCTCTCTAGAATGCAATCCTTATTTTGCTGTGAGAACTCAGTGTTAAACTGGATTAGATCCTTCTTGTCCGAAAGAACGCACTCCATAAAAATGGAGTCGTCCCGCTTAAACACCCAGCTATTGACCTAAGGCATGGGTCTTCAAACTACGGCCCTCCAGTTGTTTAGGAACTACAATTCCCATCATGCCTAGTCATGTCTGTGAATGTCAGTATGTTACAATGCCTCATGGGATGTGTAGTTCTACAACAGCTGGAGGGCCATAGTTTGAGGATCCCTGACCTAAGGGGTACCTCAGGGCTCTGCCCTTTCTCCCTTATTCTTTAACTGCTATATGCGCCCACTTGCCGACCTTATTACCAGCTATGGTCTAGGCTGCCAGATCTACGCGGATGATACGCAGATCGTGGCAGACCTTGCAAGTGGACCTAATATCGCTGACCAGCTGAATAAGGGACTATCTAACATCCAACAATGGATGGACACAAACAGGCTAGGCCTTCCACAGAAGTGGACAAAACGGTTGCAGATCACACAGAACCATGCGGCAAGACTAGTCACAGACTGACTGGGGGACGTGACCGATCCGTGTCCCAAGGGACACAGCATCGGTCTCCTCTTCCTCTCCTGTTACTGTCTCCTGTCCCCTGCAGAGGATTCCTGGACATCTAAACTGGCATCCTGCCAGGCACTTGTACCACTCCTCACTCCTGTGCCTTCTGTTACCTTACAGGGGTCAGGAGCCGTAAGGGAGGCCTCCCTCTGCAAATCGGGCTCTAACCACCAGGTACGTGACAGTCCACCTGGAGCAGATGGGTGAAGAAACCATTGCAAAGGTATTTCAGGAAAGAATTGGTCATGCTTGAACAGTAGGGGGTGAATGGTGCAGCAGGGGATCTTTTACTGAAAGAGATTCCCTGTGTTTTCCTGTAAAGGCCCCCTGACAAACCAATACACCCCTTCCTGTACAGGATCCCCTTCCCTTTACTGTCTGGGCCCCCCTGTGTGTCCCCCACCCCCTGCTGGCTTTTTGTCCTCTGCCTCCCACCACTTGCTGCTGCTGCAGGGGGGAATTACAGGGAGTCAGTACTAATCAACCCCCTTGCTGCACCGATCCTCTTCTCTTGTCCAGGATCTTCTTCTCCCTGCTAGTCATCTGCCCGGGCCCCATTGTTGAACTGATGGGGTCCACGCCCTGTATAGGAGGGCCAGCGATACCCCCCTATCGGCATCTCTGTCCGGGGCTGTGTATTGTGGTGTACACATATCTACACTGGGTATTATGGCCACAATTCTTAATTGGGTCTAGAGTGGTGGCCAGGATATTTGGAGTTTTTCCACCTTTTCATTAAAAGGTGAACTTATGCACAGACCGTTTTTCATTGGTCATTAAAAACGATCGCGTGGGCTCCAGAGCATTTTTCTCGACGTGATAAATGGGCATTAAAAATTTAGAACATGCTCTAATTTTTCGTATAGTTGTCGTTTTTCACGTTACGAAAAACGGTCGCGTGTAGGCTTTAACGACGTGAAAAAAACGTGCATGCTCAGAAGCAAGTTATGAGAAGGGAGCGCTCGTTCTGGTAAAACTAGCGGTCGTAATGGAGCACATTCATCACGCTGTAACAGACAGAAAAGTGCGAATCGTCTCTCACCAAACTTTTACTAACACAGAATCGGCAAAAGCAGCCCAAAGGGTGGCGCCATCCGATTGGAACTTCCCCTGTATAGTGCCGTCGTACGTGTTGTATGTCACCGTGCTTTGCTCCAGCATTTTGTTCTCACGATCGTGTGCATGCAAGGCAGGCTTGACAAGAATCACGTTGAGAAAGACTTTCTCATTAAAAACGGTCGTATGTACGCGGCATCATTGTCTAAATTTGGATGATTTAGGTGAAGAAATTCTTGCAGTTTTCTGATTTTCACTGCAAGGAGATAAGGCATCAGAGGGGGCATTAAAAATCAATTTTTCCAACTACCATTTTGTGTGAGAAAACAATAATCCCTAGGAAGGAACTTTTAGAACTACATTTACAATGCCAGCCGTTCTATTTCTACCCTTAAAATTAAATGTTCCTTTTATATTTCTTAATCTGTAAAAGAGGTAAAATGTCAGCGGTTAGCACCCCACGGGGCGACTTTCTGTGCTACACAAGAAGTTGCCTGTGGCTAAGACCAGCTTTGTCTGCGCTGCATGAACACTACCTCCTGTGATTACCACTTAAGGAAAGATATGCTTTAGGCACAGCTGACTTCCCATCTATCGGCAGCAGGAAGACGAGTATGAGTCCATAGAGACACATCCTTTTTACTTATGTACTAGTGGCTTTTTCTTTGTACATATTTTTGGCCATTGAGAAATGTTTAAAGGGACAGGAATTGCTTTGAATAGCCTTTGGGTTAAGCTAAGACAGGGGTCTCAAGCTGTCGGGCCCTCTAGCTGTTGCAAAACTACATGTCCCATGATGCATTGCAAGGCTGACAGTTACTTTTACCAATCCCAAAGGCAGAGGCATGATGAGACTTGTCATTTTGCAACAGCCGGAGGGCCGCCAGTTTGAGACCCCCACTCTAAGGCATGGGTGCTCAACCTGTGGCCCTGTTGTGCCACTACAAGTCCCATCATGCCTCTGCCTTTGTGAGTCGTAACAGTAACTGTCAGCTTTGCAATGCCTCATGGGACATGTAGTTCTGGAACAGCTAGAGGGCTACAGGTTGAGCACCCATGCTCTAAGGGCTTGTTTACACCAGAGCGATCCACATTCAGATTGCTCATCAGAGAGCATTTGACAGGCAGTGAGGAGGTGCTGTATCACCTCCTTGCTGCCTGTTTCAACCCACGGTTGTGCGTTAGCACTCCGCAACCATGTGCAAACCATGTGGTTTCAAGGTGCCCCCGGTCATCGAAAAGCATCAGCCAACGCATCACAGATACAGTATGGGCCAGATTCAGGTAGAGTTAGGCTGGAGTATCAGTGATACTCCAGCCTAACTCTCACTTTGAGACGGCTTATCTGTTTTCTGTAAGCAGAAAACAAGAAACGCCGGATTGGAGTTCCTATACGAGTGGCGTAATTGTATTTCGCCGTCGTATCGGAACTGCAATTTTAAAAATGGCGCTCGGGGCGTTCCCGCTGATCAATGCCGAGAATATGTTAATCAGCGAGAATCGGCAATTCACGATCGTATTCGGGCCCGACGCAGTGACTTTCCGACGTTTCCGTAAGAGATATGCGGCGTAAAGAAAAACCAGCCCCCTAGTTGAGTATCCTATGTTAAGTATGGCTGTCGTCATCGCGTCGAATTTAAAAAAATTTGTGTGGTTTGCGTAAAACGTCCGTGAATGGGGATTGACGTCATTGACGTTCACTGACAGAATTTGGAGCATGCGCACTGACAGTCGACGCATGCGCAGTACGTTCGCCGCGGGATCACGCCTAGTTTAAATAATACACGCCCCCTACCCGCCCAATTTGAATTCCGCCGGCTCATTTTCGCTACGCCGCCGCAACTTTAGGAGCAAGTGCTATGTGAATAACAGTACTTGCTCCTAAAGTTTCGGCGGAGTAACGTAAATGACAAACGTTACTCCAAAATAAAGATTCGCTCTCCTACCTGAATCTGGCCCTATATGTACTTCCCCCCTCTGCTGCCATTGCAGCATAATTACTTGCTGACTAGGCCTTTTCTGGAAGTTTAAATTGGTATTTTTGACTTTGAACACCCTAAACATTATATTGGTGTGTGTATATTTATATATATATATATATATATATATATATAAATACACCCGTTTAGTGTTCCCTCACATGGGAGGTATTTCCGCAATCGGTAGAGCGAGAGCAATAATTCTAGCCCTCAACTGTGACTCAAAACATGCAACCTTTAGAATTTATAGAGATTTTTAAGGGTAAAAGTTTGTCGCCATCCCACGAGCGGGTGCAATTTTGAAGCGTGACATGTTGGGTATCAATTTACTCGGCATAATATTATCTTTCACAATATAAAAAAAATTGGGCTAACTTTACTGCTGTCTTATTTTTTTATAAAAAAATATTCTTTTTTTCTATAAAAAAGTGCACTTGTAAGGCCGCGTACACACGAGGGGATATGTCCGCTGAAAACGGTCCGATGGACCGTTTCAGCAGACATCTCCGCTCGTGTGTATGGGCTAGCGGACAGATTTCTCCACCCGACAGATTTCAAAGCAAGCTTTGAAATCTATCCGGTGGGGATCTGTCCGCCCGACATGTCTGCTGGTTAGTACACTTACCAGCAGACATGTCGTCCCCCACCGCCGCCGCGCCGCTGCCGAATGGATTCGGCGCATGCGCGGAAGTGTTTTACTTCCTGGTGCGGTGACGTGGCGGTGACGCGGCGGCGTCAACGTCACCGCCACGTCACCGCGCCGTCCGGCGGCGGGGAATTTGATCCGATGGTGTGTACACGCCATCGGATCAAACTCCCGATCGGACATATCCGATGGAAATGGTCCGCGGACCGTTTTCATCGGATATGTCCGATCGTGTGTATGGGGCCTAAGACCGCCCAACAACTGCCATTTTATTCTCTAGGGTGTGAGAAAAAAAATATAATGTTTGGGGGGTCTAAGTAATTTTCTAACAAAAAAATGATTTTAACTTTTCAATATATTTATAAATGATATTGGGTCTGAGATCAAAATTAAAATTTCTGTTTTTGCAGATGACACCAAGCTATGCAGTGGAATAATGTCCTTGCAGGATGTCTCCAATTTACAAGCCGACCTCAATGCTCTGTCTAATTGGGCGACTAAGTGGCAGATGAGGTTTAATGTTGATAAATGTAAAGTTGTGCACTTGGGGGCTAAGAATATTAATGCATCATACATGCTAGGGGGAGTACAACTGGGGGGATCTGTAGTGGAGAAGGATCTGGGTGTTTTAGTTGATCATAAGCTCAATAATGGCATGCAATGCCAAGCTGCGGTTTCCAAAGCGAGCAAAGTCCTTTCTTGTATTAAGAGAGGTATGGACTCCAGAGATAGAGATATCATTTTGCCCCTGTACAAATCATTAGTAAGACCTCATCTGGAATATGCAGTCCAGTTTTGGGCACCAGTTCTCAAAAAGGATATCGGAGAACTGGAGAAAGTGCAGAGAAGGGCAACCAAACTGATAAGAGGCATGGAGGAGCTCAGCTATGAGGAAAGATTAGAAAAACTGAATTTATTCAATCTTGAGAAGAGGAGAATAAGGGGGGATATGATCAACATGTACAAATACATAAGAGGTCCATATAGTGAACTTGGTGTTGAGTTATTCACTTTACGGTCAACACTGAGGACAAGGGGGCACTCTTTACGTCTGGAGGAAAAGAGATTTCACCTCCAAATACGGAAAGGTTTCTTCACAGTAAGAGCTGTGAAAATGTGGAACAGACTCCCTCCAGAGGTGGTTCTGGCCAGCTCAGTAGATTGCTTTAAGAGAGGCCTGGATTCTTTCCTAAATACACATAATATAACTGAGTACTAAGTTTTGGAGGTAAAGTTGATCCGGGGTAAATCCGATTGCCTTTCGGGGGATCAGGAAGGATTTTTTTCCCCTCCGGTAGCAAATTGGATCATCGCTCTGCTGGGGTTTTTTGCCTTCCTCTGGATCAACTGTGGGTATGGAGTTGGGTGTATGGGAGGATGTACTGTGTTTTACTTTTATTTTTTTTTTTATTTTTTTATGGTTGAACTGGATGGACTTGTGTCTTTTTTCAACCTGACTAACTATGTAACTATGTAACTTGTAAACAACACATCTGACAGACGCGAGTAGAGGACAGCCGATCGGTGGCTCTCCTGACGGGGGGTTCACGCTGATTGTTTATAAGCACAGCCCACACTGGACCACCAGGGAAGCCACCAGGACCACCAGGAAAGGGGGCAACAATAAAAAAATTATAAAAAAATGAGCACAATAGATGCCAATCAGTGCCCACAAATGGGCACTGACTGGAAACATGGGCACTGACTGGCACAAATTAGTAAATAAACAAGTGATGCCCAGCAATGCCATCAGTGCCACCCCTCGGTGTCCATCAGTGCCACCCCTCAGTGTCCATCAGTGCCACCTCTCAGTGCCTATCCATGCCCAGTGCCCACCTATCAGTGCCCATCTATGCCACCCATACATACTCATCAATGCCGCCTATGAGTGCCCATCAGTGCCGCATACAAACCCCGCCTTATTGGTGCCCATCAGTGCCCGTAATTGAAGAAGAAAACTTGCTTATGTACCAAGAAATGACAGAAAAAAATAAAAACAAATTTTTTTTCAAGATTTTCGGCCTTTTTTTAGTTGTTGCGCAAAAAATAAAAATCGCAGCAGTGACCAAATACCACCAAAAGAAAGCTCTATTTGTGGGAACAAAATTCTAAAAAAAAATTGTTTGGGTACAGTGTAGCATGACCGCACAATTGTCATTCAAACAGGCCCATTGGAACACGACAGGCAAAGCAAACAATTGCTTGGGGCCCCGAGCTGGCCAGGAGCCCCAGCAGGGAGGGCCACCGCTGCTTCCTCCTACAGTCCAGTTGGCTGTGTACCATAAGCGCGCCGGCATATGTTGGTGTCCACACGGCAGGAGATTCAGTTTCCTGTTCCCGGCCGGACTGACAGGAAGTGCACACACTGAGTGTTCACTTCCTTTCAGTCCGGCCCTGGGAACAGGAAACTGAATCTGCCATGCGGACACCAACATATGCCGGCGTGTGAGGCTCTGCGGAGGATAGAGGTAGAGTGTCTTGTGCGGGGGTATAGCGGTCCTGGATGGCGGGGAGAGAGGAGTGCTGCCTATTAACTTAATAAAACTCTGTAAGCCGCCAAACCCCCCCCCCCCCGCTTCTCAACTTGAAAAATACCTTTTTTTTTTTATATGCTTGGGCCCCCCAAATTCCTTCAAACGGCCCTGCATTCAAAGTGCGACAGCGCTGAAAGCTGAAAATTGGCCTGGGAAGGAAGGTGCGTAAGTGCCTGGTATGGAAGTGGTTAAGCTAGTGCATTGTTGGTTCACTAACCTTTTCCTTCGATTTCCCTTCTTAATTAATTTTTCTTTGTCTGAATTTCTCACTTCCTGTTCCTCCTCAGTAAGCTGTTCTGGCTGACTAACCACTGCTCGGATGATGGTGGAAAGCTTACTGAGGAGAAACAGAAAGTATGAAATTCAAACAAAGAAAAAAAAAACTTAGAAGGGAAATTGAAGGAAAAGGTAAGTAAACCAACAATACACTAGCTTAACCACTTAAGACCCAGACCATTATGTAGGTTAAGGACCTTGCCCCTTTTTGCGATTCGGCACTGTGTCGTTTTAAGCGAAAATTGCGCGGTCGTGCGACGTGGCTCCCAAACAAAATTGGCGTCCTTTTTCCCCCACAAATAGAGCTTTCTTTTGGTGGTATTTGATCACATCTGTAGTTTTTATTTTTTGCACTATAAACAAAAATAGAGTGACAATTTTGAAAAAAATTCAATATTTTTTTACTTTTTGCTATAATAATTACCCCAAAAAGATATAAAAAAACTTTTTTTCCCTCAGTTTAGGCCGATACGTATTCTTCTACATACTTTTGGTAATAAAAATTGCAATAAGCGTTTATCGAATTGTTTGTGCTAAAATGTATAGCGTTTACAAAATAGGGGATAGTTTTATTGCATTTTTATTAATAATTATTTTTTTACTACTAATGGCGGCGATCAACATTTTTTTTTGTGACTGCGACATTATGGTGGACACATCGGACAATTTTGACACATTGTGCTATAAAAATGCACTGATTACTGTGAAAATGACAATTTCAGTTTGGCAGTTAACCACTAGGGGGCGCTAAAGGGGTTAAGTGTGACCTCACATGTGTTTCTAACTGTAGGGGGGCGAGGCTGAACGTGTGATGTGATTGATCGCCTTTCCCTATAACAGGGAACATATGATCAGTGACATTGCCACAATGAAGAACAGGGAAGGTGTGTTTACACACACCTCTCCCCGTTCTTCAGCACTGGTGACCAATCGCGGGACACCGGCGGCGGTCGGATCCACAGGTCCCGTGGTCACGGAGCTTCGGACCAGGTCACGTGCGTGCGACCCCATTTTGCCGACGTATATCGGCGTGAAGGGGTCCTTAAGTGGTTAAAGGAACCTATTTAGAAAATAAAAAACAAACCTTTACAACCCCTTTAAGTGGTTAACCACTTAACCCCCGGACCATATTGCTGCCCAATGACCAGAGCACTTTTTGTGATTCGGCACTGTGTCGATTTAACTGACAATTGCACAGTCGTGCCAAGTGGCTCCCAAACAAAATTGGCTTCCTTTTTTCCCACAAATAGAGCTTTCTTTTGGTGGTATTTGATCACCTCTGATTTGCTCTATAAACAAAAATAGAGCGACAGTTTTGAAAAAAATTCAATAATTTTTACATTTTGCTATAATAAATATCCCCCAAAAATATATAAAAAACATATTTTTTCCTCAGTTTAGGCCGATACGTATTCTTCTACATATTTTTCGTAAAAAAAAAATCGCAATAAGCGTTTATTGATTGCTTTGCGCAAAAGTTATAGGCCCAGATTCACGTACATCGGCGCATTATTGGACCGGCGTAGCGCACCACTTTTCCGTTAGACTTGCGTAATCTAGCCACGTAATCCCGCGATTCACGAAGCTTTTGCGCAAGAGATTGCGCAAGCGTAAGGTTTTTTCCGGAGGCGTAAGGAGGAGTAATACAAATTGGGAGGGACGTGGGCGTGTTACATTGAAATGAGCCGTGACCCCATGCAAATGAAGGGCCGGCCGACTCGCGCATGCGCGCGTGAAGGAAACCATGTCAGCTCCGTTGTGCGCATGCTCACAACTCGGGAGCGGCGCAATCAGTGAAATTGGACATGGACTAGGGCAACGTTGTGAACTACGCAGACAGCATAAATAGACACACACAAACGCACTTCCATTGCAAAAGTACATCCCTTTGTGTCCCTTCCCATTGAATCAAGTGCTTTTGCTCTGTTGTTCGTTAGAGTGTGTTTTGTAGTTGTCAGATTAGTGTTCTGTGTGATCTAGTGCTTGTTGGTAGTTTTGTGAAAGTGTGTTTTGATAAGTGTTTTTTGACTGTTTGTTTGATTGATAGATTTCTGAGCGTTTGTTTTCTTGCTTTATTTTTTCATCTGATTTTTTTGTGTCTGTTTCTTGCTGAGTGCTAGTGTGATTTTTGGGTGTTCTTTTTCTCTTTGTGTGTGTTCTTGTCTGATTGGTTGTGCTTGTATTTGTGACTGATTTTTGGTGACTGCTAGTGAGTTTGTTTGGAAGTATGACTGAGAGAAAAAGAAAGCTTAATTTTACAGTGGGGGAAAAAAGAATTCTTGCCCGGGCCATTACCGACTATGGGCGTTACCTCCACGGCCCGCAGAGTGCCACCACCACCCGGGCCAGGAGGAGGGAGATATTGGATATGATCACGGAGCAGGTCAATTCATCGGGGGAGGGGGAGACACGGACCCGGTCTGGGATTGAAAAGAAAATAAATGACCTCCGGCGTGAGGTGAAAAAAAAACTGGCCGCAATAAATGCCCATGCCAGGGGCACAGGAGGGGGCCCACCATGCCGGGTTAGATTTACAGCGACGGAGCGTGTGGTGGCCCTGACCTTTCACCGGCATGAAGTGGAGGGCCTGCCAGGCTTTGACACAAGTCCGGTCCCCGCGGTGCCAGGCAAGGTTTTTATTTCTCTCAGGTGTGTGGGGGAGGGGGTGAAAGGGAATATGTGGCAAGTGTGTGGATCCTCCAACCTGTGAATGGTTTGTGTCATCCACAGATGTGCAGGAGGGTGCAGGGCCATCTGGCCTGACCGCTCCAACGCCAGGACAGCAGCCTAATGAGGCCCCCCCAACAAGGCCAGAGTCCGCGGAGGAGGAACAAGAGGAGGAGGAGGATCATGCGGAGGACGATCATGAGGAGGAGGAGAATCATGAGGAGGAGGAGTCCATGGCAGGCACTGGCCGTTTGGTTTCTGCGGACTCTTCCCCTCTGGCTGCAAGAAGCCTGCCCTCCCTAAGGGTGAGCCCCCCCCCCTCCTCCCCCAACATGGCTCCCCTCACAAGGGCCTCCCCTTCTCCCCGGCCACAACCATCAGCAAGAGCCAGGAGGTCATCCCAGAGCACCAGGGGGGCGCCCAATCTCCTGCCCGCCAGTCTGAGAAGGAACCTGGCCACCCAGACCCGCCTTCTGAGACAGCTCTGCCAGACTATGGGGCGGGTGGATCAGAGCCTGTCCTCCATCAACGATAGGCTGGGTAACCTGGACTCCCACTCCCGGGCCTCCACAACCTGCCTAAATGACCTGCAAACTACAGCAGCAGGCGTTGGGCAGGATGTGAGGGCCCTTACCCAGGCTATCCAGGGCAACACGGCAACACTTGGTGCTGCCCTGGATAGAATAGCCGTGGCCTTGGAGGGCAGGCCGCCAGGTGGGCAGATCTCAGGGGCTGTTCCTCCTTCCCCGGCTTTTCCCCTCCCCCATGCGTCTCCCCTGAGGGTCCGGGGCCGTGGCCGGGGGCGCCCCAGGCGTGGCTCAGGCAGAGGGCATTAATTTTTTTTTCCCCCTTTTTTTGGTTTGAAAGCATTTTTATTTTTGTTCTCTGCATTTTTTTTTTCTATGCATTTTTTTATTTTTTTGCTGACATTTTTGGCATATTTTGGGTTGTGAATGATGTTTGAATGTGGGGGTGACATTCCTGCTGGAAAAGGGGTGTCATCCTCAATTTGGGTGGAGAAGGGTTCCCCAGGACCAGGGAGAAGCGATTCCCAGGTCCGTGTGAATGGTGTATGAATGTACAGTGACATAATTGGAGCCTTGACGTGGCGTTACTGCTCACCAGTCTTGCATGGTGGACTGGTGCCAATCCAATTTGATGAGGATGTGGGGTGTGTGTGCTAGGGACCACAGTGGTGTGCATGCATGCATTCTCATTGTGCCATGATTAATGTGTGTGTTTAACGTGCAAAGATGCATAATGTGAGCTGACATGAGATGGGGTCATGAGATGGGGTCCCAGTGCATATGCAGAGTCACCTTGAAGGGAAAAGACAGGAGGATGTTAGTCATGCATGTGCCACTTGTGAGGTGTGCATCACGGGAGGGGATAGTCATGCCTGACTCCCATGTCACTCACCAACCAGCCAGCTGTCCCCATACATGTTCTGTTTGAAATCTGTGGGGATGGGGCTCTGATTGTATATGTAGCTGTCATGGGTGTCATGGGTGGTGCCATGTGTTGGGCTGCTGATGTCCTCCTGCAAGGATGTGGTAATTCCACGATGGCATGAGGGGTGAATCTGAAGATGCGAGACACCTCAGAATCTCTCATGCCAAAGATGCCTATGCGTGTGTGATATATCAAGTGAAGAGTGAGGGGCTTGTATCAGATAAGAATATTGTATTAGATTAGATTAAATTGTAAATTTTATATAAGCCAAAAAATAAAAAAATAAAACATCTCCCGTGCCCTCCTTAGTGCCATCCTCCGTGCCCTCATCCTTCTTTGTTCATCTAAAGTCAGTAGTATAGCTATGCGCGACGATGCCCCTGGCATGTTGGCATACAGATTGTTGGGCAACACGTGTGACTGCTGAACTCCTCACTAACAGTGTTGCTTTATCTGACAATTAGACTTTTTTTCAAAATTTAGACCAGCTTTTAGGTCCTCTAACTTTAGACAGAACATTTTGCAGTTGCGCACATCGCGTAGCCTGCGCAGCAACTGCGTTTTTTTGTGAATCCCCGTAACTCCCTCATTAGCATATTTGACTAGCAAATCAATGGTGTGTCTAGCGCAGTTTTGCGCGAAGGGAAGCGAAGGTCTAACTCAATTACGCCGGACCAAAAAACGTAGATTTCTGGCGTATATTGTTTTGTGAATCGCGTCCAACTATACGCACGCGCACATTTAGACTTACGCACGCGCAACAGCAGTTGCGCAGGCGTAATCGCTCTGTGAATCTGGGCCATAGCGTTTACAAAATAGGGGGTAGTTTTATGGAATTTTTATTAATATTTTTTTTTTACTAGTAATGGCGGCGATCAGTGATTTTTTTCGGTACTGCGACATTATGGCGGACACTTCGGACAATTTTGACACATTTTTGGGACCATTGGCATTTTTATAGCGATCAGTGCTATAAAAATTCATTGGATTACTATAAAAATGCCACTGGCAACGAAGGGGTTAACACTAAGGGGCAGGGAAGGGGTTAAGTGTGTTCCTGGGTGTGTTCTAACTGTATGGGGGGGTGGCCTCACTAGTAGTGTTGCTCACGAATATTCGCATTGCGAATATTCGCTACGAATATTGCATATTCGAGTATTCGCGAATAACGCGAATATCGCGGCGAATATTCGCTATTTCGAATATTCGTATTTTTTCTATTTTTTTTTAGAACAGATCACATCCTAGAGATCCCCATCGACGTCTAAAAGCATTGCTGGTATGATTAGAGAGAGACCTTGGGCCGAGTAGCTGCAGCGCTCATTTTATATTCCCGAAAATCGCAATGCGATTATTCGGCAATAGCGATATCGCGTGATTATTTTGTATTGTAATATATCACGAATATTCTGAGCCAATCAGAGTGCTCCATTCCGCATTTCTCGAAATTTCGCAATTATTTTATATTGTAATATATCACGAATATTCTGAGCCAATCAGAGTGCTCCATTCCGCATTTCTCGAAATTTCGCAATTATTTTATATTGTAATATATCACAAATATTCTGAGCCAATCAGAGTGCTCCTTCCGCATTTCTCGAATATTCGCAATTATTTTACATTGTAATATATCACGAATATTCTGAGCCAATCAGAGTGCTCCTTCCGCATTTCTCGAATATTCGCAATTATTTTACATTGTAATATATCACGAATATTCTGAGCCAATCAGAGTGCTCCTTCTGCATTTGCCGAATATTCGCAATTATTGTGTATTGTAATATATCACGAATATTCTGAGCCAATCAGAGTGCTCCATTCCGCATTTCTCGAATATTCGCAATTATTTTATATTGTAATATATCACGAATATTCTGAGCCAATCAGAGTGCTCCATTCCGCATTTCTCGAAATTTCGCATTCGCAATTCGCAATTCGCATTCGCATTCGCGATAGCGAAAATTCGCAATGATTTCATTTCTAAAATATATCACGAATATTCGTATTTAGCGAATATATCTCGAATATTCGACTATATATTCGAGATATATCGCGAAATCGAATATGGCATATTCTGCTCAACACTACTCACTAGGGGAAATCACTGATACATTGTATGAACAGAAGATCAGCATTTCTCCCCTGACAGGACCGGGAGCTGTGTGACAGGTCCTCGCTCTGTACCGAGCAATCGCAAGTGCCCGGCAGCCATCGCACCCGTCGGGCACGCGCATGGGACTCGGGGGGGCGAGCGGGCGGTCCGCCGGCGGCGTGCACGCGCGCCCCTAGTGGCCGCTTAAAGAGCCGACGTAGAGCTACGGGCTGTCGCCCAGGAGAGCCACCCTGCCGCCGCAAAACGACAGTGCGCGGTCGGCATGTGGTTAAGAACTTGAACAAATGGTATAGATGAAAGATGATATTAACAAATCTCACTTCTTTGCCTTACAGCATCACATGTGTTGGAAAGAGTGAGAGGGTCTGTAAAGCAATAAAAAGAATCAAGTTAATCTGATGAGATTTATTACTCCAATTTTCGGTAAAATAATGTAGTAAGTTGCGGATGTTCCACATATAGTGCCTGCTTTCAGGGGGACGCTGGAAAATGGCAGGTAATTATTAAAACTCTGTATTTAGAATGAAACCTTTCTGCCGCTACACAAGGAACATTGTGTGCTTCTGATACAATGTAAATTATTCACACAGTTCTATAATATCAGGATTGCTTCAATAAGCCCTTCCATGGGAACCCATCTTAACCACTTCAGCCCTGAAAGGATTTACCCCCTTCCTAACCAGAGCACTTTTTACGATTCTGTACTGCGTCGCTTTAGGTGATAATTGCGCGGTCGTGCAAAATTGTACCCAAACAAAATTGATGTCCTTTTTTCCCCACAAATAGAGATTTCTTTTGGTGGTATCTGATCACCTCTGCGGTTTTTATTTTCTGTGCTATAAACAAAAAAAGACCTCCAATTTTGAAAAAAAATGCAATGTTTTTTTATTTTTTGCTATAATAAATATCCACAAAATATATATAAAAAAAACTAATTTCTTACACAATTTAGGCTGATACGTATTCTTCTACATATTTTTGGTAAAAAAATCGCAATAAGCGTTTGGTTTGCGCAAAAGTTATAGCGTCTACAAAATAGGGGATAGATTTATGCCATTATTATTATTGTTATTTTTTTACTAGTAATGGCAGCGATCTGCGATTTTAATCGGGACTGCGACATTATAGTGGACACATCGGACACTTTTGACATTATTTTGGGACCATTGTCATCTATACAGCGATGAGAGCTACAAATAGCCACTGATTATTGTATAAATGACACTGGCAGGGAAGGGGTTAAACACTAAGGGGCGATCAAGTGTGTCCTTGGGAGTGATTCTAACTCTAAGGGAGGGGTGGGCTCACTACAGCATGACCAGTGTTGTAAGTAACTGCGTTAAAGTAAACGCTGTTACTTAACACAGTTACTTTTAAAGGTAACGAGTAATCTAACTGATTACTCTTCCCCTCATGGTAACGCCGTTCCTATTACTTGGGTGGCGTTACCGGAATTACATCTACCACCACTAGATGGCAGCAGAGTAATTGCTTGTGTGTGACCATGTGGGTATGCTGCTTAGTCCAACCGATGTATTCACTTCCTTGTCAGGCGGAGTGATCTCCGCCCAACAGGAGCTTCCTAGTCCCACCCAGCAGGATGTTATTCACAGGGCTGGAGGCGGGATGTAAACGCAGAGGAGAGTCCTGCTGCAAAGACCTGCGAGGAGCCAGTGATGCTCATGCAACAGTGCAAGTAAGTTTGCAGTGGCTTTGCTGTGTTAACTGCCTGCCCTGAAGTAATTAACTCTTTAATTTACAATGGTAATTTTATTAAGCAGCATGGAGGGGGTTAATGTACTGCCACTGGTCACTGATGCATTGGTGACCAGTGGCAGGTAATTAACCCCTTTGTGCTGCATTAGTGACACCAGTGTCAGTGTTTATTAACCCCTATATGGTGCAGCATGAAAGGGTTCATAAACACTGATGCTGGTGTCACTAATGCAGCACAAAGGGGTTAACTGCCACTGGTCACCAATGCATCAGTGACCAGTGGTGTATTTCATACTGCCCAACTCCCATACACTCCCCACCCCTCTCATGTACATACCACCCACCTCATACACTCCGCACCCCTCTCATGTACATACCACCCACCTCATACTCTCCGCTCCCCTTTCATGTACATACCACCCACCTCATACACTCCGCACCCCTCTTATTTACATACCACCCACCTCATACACTCCGCACCCCTCTTATTTACATACCACCCACCTCATACACTCCGCACCCCTCTCATGTACATACCACCCACCTCATACTCTCCGCTCCCCTTTCATGTACATACCACCCACCTCATACACTCCGCACCCCTCTTATTTACATACCACCCACCTCATACACTCCGCACCCCTCTTATTTACATACCACCCACCTCATATACTCCGCACCCCTCTTATTTACATACCACCCACCTCATACACTCCGCACCCCTCTCATGTACATACCACCCACCTCATACACTCCGCACCCCTCTTATTTACATACCACCCACCTCATACACTCCGCGCCCCTTTCATGTACATACCACCCACCTCATACACTCCGCACCCCTCTCATGTACATACCACCCACCTCATACACTCCGCACCCCTCTCATGTACATACCACCCACCTCATACTCTCCGCGCCCCTTTCATGTACATATCACCCACCTCATACACTCCGCACCCCTCTTATTTACATACCACCCACCTCATACACTCCGCACCCCTCTTATTTACATACCACCCACCTCATACACTCCGCACCCCTCTCATGTACATACCACCCACCTCATACACTCCGCACCCCTCTTATTTACATACCACCCACCTCATACACTCCGCGCCCCTTTCATGTACATACCACCCACCTCATACACTCCGCACCCCTCTTATTTACATACCACCCACCTCATACACTCCGCACCCCTCTTATTTACTAACCACCCACCTCATACACTCCGCGCCCCTCTTATTTACATACCCCCCACCTCATACACTCCGCACCCCTCTTATTTACATACCACCCACCTCATACTCTCCGCGCCCCTTTCATGTACATATCACCCACCTCATACACTCCGCACCCCTCTTATTTACATACCACCCACCTCATACACTCCGCACCCCTCTTATTTACATACCACCCACCTCATACACTCCGCACCCCTCTCATGTACATACCACCCACCTCATACACTCCGCACCCCTCTTATTTACATACCACCCACCTCATACACTCCGCGCCCCTTTCATGTACATACCACCCACCTCATACACTCCGCACCCCTCTTATTTACATACCACCCACCTCATACACTCTGCGCCCCTCTCATGTACATACCACTCACCTCATACACTCCGCACTCCTCTCATGTACATACCACCCACCTCATACACTCCGCACTCCTCTCATGTACATACCACCCACCTCATACACTCCGCACTCCTCTCATGTACATACCACCCACCTCATACACTCCGCGTCCCTCTCATGTACATACCACCCACCTCATACACTCCGCGCCCCTTTCATGTACATACCACCCACCTCATACACTCCGCACCCCTCTTATTTACATACCACCCACCTCATACACTCCGCACCCCTCTTATTTACATACCACCCACCTCATACACTCTGCGCCCCTCTCATGTACATACCACTCACCTCATACACTCCGCACCCCTCTTATTTACATACCACCCACCTCATACACTCTGCACCCCTCTTATTTACATACCACCCACCTCATACACTCCGCACCCCTCTCATGTACATACCACCCACCTCATACACTCCGCACCCCTCTTATTTACATACCACTCACCTCATACACTCCGCACCCCTCTCATGTACATACCACCCACCTCATACACTCCGCACTCCTCTCATGTACATACCACCCACCTCATACACTCCGCACCCCTCTTATTTACTAACCACCCACCTCATACACTCCGCGCCCCTCTTATTTACATACCACCCACCTCATACACTCCGCACCCCTCTTATTTACATACCACCCACCTCATACACTCCGCACCCCTCTTATTTACATACCACCCACCTCATACACTCCGCACCCCTCTTATTTACATACCACCCACCTCATACACTCCGCGCCCCTTTCATGTACATACCACCCACCTTGCATTGTAGAATATAAAAAAAAAGTCACAGTTACTTTGCTGAGTAACTAATCACTTTTTCAATGTAGTAACTGAGTCACTAGCGCAATTACTTTTTCGGAAAAGTAATTTGTAACTGTAACTAATTACTTTTTTAAAGTAAGACGAGCAACACTGAGCATGACGGAGATCACTGTTCCCGATAACAGGGAGCAGTAGATCTCTGTCATGTTGCTAGGCAGAACAGGGAAATGCCTTGTTTACATAGGCATCTCCCCGTTCTGCCGCTCCGTGACACGATCGCAGGCGAACACCGGGTTCGCGCGACTCATGGGTACACGTGCGCCATCGGCTGTGCATGCCCGCTAGGTGGCAAATTTAAAGGGACATACAGGTAAGCCCATTTGTCTGCCCCTGCGACTCTGCCAATGTAAATCGGCGTTCGGCTGTCGGCAAGTGGTTAAAGGAGACATTGCACTAAAGGCAATAAAGTGGTTGTAAAGTGGTTGCAAAACCACCTTGACACCCCTCCCCCTGTCAGTAGGTCAGTCAGGCAGTTGTAACCCAACCCCCCCTGTCGTTTGATCGTCAGTCTACCAGCCCCAGCGCTTCCTCCTCTTAGGCTTCCCCCTGCGTCTCCTCCTCCTTGGCATCACTGCAGCTTCCCCTGTGTCTTCTCCTCCTCCTCGGCGGGCCAATATGATAGCTTCCCTTCTCGGCCAATTGGCTCTCAGGACCCGCGTCTCCAGGAGGAGATTTGGGAAGACAGTAGCAAATATTAATTAGTTATCGTCACACTACTGGGTGGGCTCTGGGCGTAGTGCTCTGCACCTGAGCTCACACTTTTTGAAGCCAATTGGAGACTAATGCCGCGTACACACGATCATTTTTCGGCATGAAAAAAACGTTGTTTTTGAAAAACGTCATTTAAAATGATCGTGTGTGAGCTACACCTCATTTTTCAGGTTCTGAAAAACAACAATTTTTTTTCCGAACATGCCTTATTTTTTAACATCGTTTTAAACAATGTCATTTTTCGGGTTGTAAAAAATGGTGGTGTGTGGGCTTTAACGACATTTTAAACCCGCGCATGCTCAGAAGCAAGTTATGAGACGAGAGTGCTCGTTCTGTTAAAACTACTGTTCGTAATGGAGTAAGCACATTCATCACGCTGTAACAGACAGAAAAGTGTGAATCGTCTTTTGCTAACACGGAATCGGCTAAAAGCAGCCCAAAGGGTGGCATCATCCGAATGGAACTTCCCGTTTTATAGTGCCGTTGTACGTGTTGTACGTCACCGCGCTTTGTTCATAATTTTTTTTAAACTATGGTGTGTGGGCAACATCTTTTTTAACCACTTAAGGACCTCCGCACGCACATTTACGGCCACAGAATGGCACGGCTGGGCACAAGGGCGTAAATTTACGTCCTCGCCCAGTAGCAGGTCGGGGGTCCGATCGGGACCCCCTCCGCGGCGTGCGGCAGTCCCCGTGTCTCCGGAAGCGATCCGGGACGAGCGGGCGGATGTCCGTGTTTGCCCGCCCCCCCGCGATCGCTCCCAGCCAATCGCTGCGCTTCCCCTTCGTGTCACTTCCTCCTCCTGTGTAAACACAGGAAGGGGGAAGTGATGTAATCTCTCATCGCATCGGTATTTCCAACCGCTGCGATGAGAGGAACACCTCACAGTAAGTGTGCACTAACACTACACTGACATACACACACATAGGCACACTTAACCCCTTGCGATCTGCCCCCCCACCCCCCCTGCCACAGTGTCACTGAATGCAGTGATCTAATCACTGCATTTAGTGTCAGTGTGACAGGCAGTGTAAAAGTCAGTTAGTGTTAGGTTCAGGATAGCCCCCCCCACCCCCCCTAATAAAGTTTTAACCCCCTGATCACCGCCCTAGTTAACCCTTTCACTCCCTATTGCCAGCGTCACTAAGCGATCATTTTTCTGATCGCTGTATTAGTGTCGCTGTTCCCGCTAGGTCGTTTTTTACTAAAGACATGTGACTAAATAAATTTTGGCCTAAATGTTTGACTAAACTTTACTTTATTTGATTTTTTTTTTAACAAAAAGTAAAACATTTTGTTTTTTTTTCAAAAATGTCGCTCTATTTTTGTATATAGCGCAAAAAATAAAAATCGCAGAGGTGATCAAATACCACCAAAAGAAAGCTCTATTTGTGGGAAGAAAAGGACGCCACGTCGCACGACCGCGCAATTGTCTGTTAAAGCGACGCAGTGCCGAATCGCAAAAACACCTTGGGTCATTTACCAGCGTATTGGTCCGGGTCTTAAGTGGTTAATGAAGTTGGAAAAACTTCGTTTTTTGGATATGCTGAAAAATGATCGTGTGTACGTGGCATCAGATTCTAATCACGTGCTTCTAAAAAAAAAAAAAATACAAACCCCATTGGAATTAATGCATCTGGCGCCCTGCATGTAGATAAGGGGTCGGCAGGGATTGGGGGTGGCACCTTTGCCCCCCCTATGGGCAGGCCGCTACTGTTCATTTAGTGTGTACTTGCCTCCGTCCATAGCACTTAGTGTGGATCCTGTCTGCTGTCCCCTTTCTCTGCTATCTTCATGAATCACAGTTTTTCTACACACCAGCAAATCCTTGGAGATGTCCCTCCTTCCCTTCTAGCACACAGAATGTGACTGACAGCCTGAGCTGCGCATGTTTCTTTAAGACAGTGGTCATCAACCCTGTCCTCAGGGCCCACTAACAGGCCAGATTTTCTGTATTACCTTGGGGAGATGCAGACTAGAATACTGCAATCACTAATCTTGCAAACCTGGCCTGTTAGCGAGCCCTGATGACAGGGTTGATGACCACTGCCTTAAGAGACTGTGTGGGGGGGGTCATATTTCCCCCACCATGGTCTCTGTGCTATGCCGTGTGCGACATCACTGCCTCCTGGGAGCTCAGAAACACCATCTAAACTGTGTACTTTGGAAAGTGGTATAGTAGAGATAGCTGCAGATACACAAGTACAACTTAAATAGGAGGATTTGTTTCAACTGTGTATCATCTGAGACCAGTCACATCAATGTAGGGGTTTACAACCACTTTATTGTTGAACTCCGAAAAACAAAAAAATCCACACTGCAGGGATTAATTGCTTGTTTAGTCTAGGGGACAAGAAAAGCACATTTACTTACCTAAATCACTCCTCCAGCAAACATTGCCCTCTGCACTGGCATTGGACTGTCCCCCTGCATCCTCTCCTCCAAATGCAGGGCTATGGCTTCCATTGGAACACAACTTAAAGGAGACCTTGCCGTAAAAGTTAACATCTGCTTAAAGTGTTACTAAACCCAGGACCCTGCATTCACTATATCTGCTTTCCCACAGTACACAGAACATGGAAATGCAATAGTCTTAGTAAATATAATCTGCTAAATACCTTTTCTCATCAGCAGTACATAGCAGTCTTGTGACTTCTATGTGTCTGATTAAAGCTTGTAGGAGGAGTTTTAACCTTCCCTGATTGTCCTATGAGGATGCATGACCCCTGACCCTCTGTCTGGACAGTGGTAATTGGCTCTGTACTGATCACATGCACCCTCCCAAAACAAAAAAAAAACTCTCTAGCAATACACACTATACTGAGCATGTGCAGAGTGTCCCCCAAAGCTCTGTTCTATCAGCAGGTAGATTGGGGACTGTCCCTGATTTGAAACAAAGTCCCTCTGTCCCCATTCCTCCTCATATGTCCCTCATTTTGGTCTGATTGGTTTGCGCAAAATTTATAGAGCCTACAAAATAGGGGAAAGATTTATGGCATTTTTATTATTATTTTTTTTATTTTTTTTTACTGATAATGGCGGTGAATTTTTAACGTGACTGTGACATTGCAGCGGGCAGATTGGACACTTTTGACACTATCTAGGGACCAGTGACATTATTACAGCGATCAGAGCTATAAATATGCACTGATTACTGTATAAATGTCATACTGTATATATGTCATTGGCAGGGAAGAGGTTAACACTAGGGGGTGATCAGGGGGTTCACTGTGTGTCCTAGGGAGTGATTCAAAAACACATTCAATAAAAAAATAAAAAAATAAATCGAATTTCTTCATCAAAACAAAAAAACAACAAGCGCATATTAATTGATTTGCGTAAAAGTTATAGCATCTACAAAATAGAGGATAGATTTATGGCTTTTTTTTTTATTATTATTATTTTTTTTTTTTTACTATTAATGGCGGTAATCAGCGTTTTTTTAGCGGGACTGTGACATTGCAGCACACAGATCAGACACTTTTGACACCAGTGACATTTATACAACGATCAGTGCTAAAAAATAGCCACTGGTTACTGTATAGATGTCATTGGCAGGGAAGGGGTTAACACTAGGGGGTGATCAGGGGGTTAACTGTGTGTCCTAGGGAGTGATTCTAACTGTGGGGGGAGGGGACTGACTTGGGGAGGAGACTGATCACTGTTCCTATATACAAGGAACACAGATCAGTCTCCTCTTCGCTGACAGGACGTAAATCTGTGTGTTTACACACACAGATCCACGTCTCTGCTCTTTGATGAGCAATCGCAGGTGCCCGGCGGACATCGCGGCCACTGGGGACACGCATGGGCTCCCAAGTGACACGGCGAGTGGGCCCCCTATACTGCCGGAAAGCCATGGACGTCATATGGCACCCGCCCAGAAAGGGAGATCCCACTTGCAGACGTCATCAGACAATGGGCAGGGAATGAAGTGGGTTTTTTAAGGCAGTTAGCATGGAGCCTTATGAGTACAGGTAGATATATATAATTTTCTTTACCTTTGAAAATACAATTTTGTAGATCACTCTGCACATCTAATGCCGCGTACACACGACCATTTTTCATGACGAGAAAAATGCAATTTTTTACATTGGTCATTAAAAACGATCATGTGTAGGCTCCAGAGCATTTTTCTCGACATGAAAAATGGCCATTAAAAATTAAGAACATGCTCTAATTTTTCTCGTTGTTTTTCACGTCATGAAAACCAGTCCTGTGTGGGCTTTACCGACGGCAAAAAACGCACATGCTCAGAAGCAAGTTATGAGCCGGGAGCACTCGTTCTGGTAAAACTAGCATTTGTAATGGAGATAGCACATTCATCACGCTGTAACGGACTGAAAAGCACGAAGACTGAAAAGCGCGAATCGTCTCTCACCAAACTTTTACTAACACAAAATCAACAAAATCAGCCCAAAGGGTGGCGCCATCCGAATGGAACTTCCTCTTTATAGTGCCGTCATACGTGTTGTACGTCACCGCGCTTTGCTAGAGCATTTTTTTTCATGATGGTGTGTATGCAAGGCAGGCTCGACAAGAATCACGTTGAGAAAAACTTTTTTTTTTCCATGACATTAAAAACGGTTGTGTGTACGCAGCATAATTCTTCGATGTAATTGTACTTCTCTCTGTGTGTTCTACAGGGATACATTAAACAAATACATCCTAGTATTTTATTTTTCCCATTAGCACAATAATTGGATTTACAAACTTTCCTACAGTATAGAAGAAACCTTTGAAGAGTCAGTGAAGTAGTGAATTGGATTTCTTTTTAATAAGTAAAATACATTTTTTAGTAAAAAAGCATGTGAAAAGTATTTTTGAAGAATGTGCTAAAACCTAATGTTTTCAAAAAGTATTTTGGAAATGCAAATAAACAAACATTTTATAAAACGTGTTTTTACTTCATATAGTGTGATATTTATTTCATAGGTTATTGGTAGGCAAGTTTTGCTGGACATGATGTTCATGTTTCCATAGATATTCTATCATAATATGCATAACTGCAACATTATAAAAAAAAAGTAAAAAAAAAGTCTTTAAAGTGGTTCTTCAGTGACTTGTGCAAAAATAAAAAATCAGCAGCTGCAAAGACTGTAGCTGCTGACATTTAAAAAAAAACAGACACTCGCCTGTCCAAGGATCCATTTAAAACCCATTAGTATAAAGTCACATGGTTTCTGTCAGGCTGTGTAACCTGATCTCTAGCAGCCAAAGAAAAGAAAACATGTCTTTAACCTCCCTGGCGGTATGATTCTGTCTGGAATTACGTACCAAAAGCGGTACAATTATTTTGCATGGAAATTCTGCATTTTATACTGTAGGCCTGCAATTTTTAGGAATAACTCGCTTAAATTTGTCCAAACCAGAGTCTAGTAGACATCCCGGGTATGATAAAGTTTGAAACACAAAATCATAAAATTATAATATAATAAATAACTATAAATAATTATAACAAATAATAATGTAATTATAATAAAAATTATTCACTAACGTAATCAAATCAAAATCACTGAAATTTGCTCAGTTGCAGAATTGTCGCTGTCATTACTTTTATTTTTTTATGATGAATTTCCCCACAAATCGCTATCGCTCAATTCTGCAAGTGATTATCATTTATTATCGCTGTTTTCTAGCTGCTCTAAAATCACTTTTGACATAAAGGGACACTTTTGGTTGCTATGGACAATCTAAAGTTTGCAGGCACAAAAAAAAATGTTTTTATTATGTAAAAGTACATGCAGGGCACTGGGCAGACCACTAGGGACAGGGGGGGTGTGCACTTTTTACATACAGTACTGTAATCTATAAGATTACAGTATTCTGTATGTAATGTGTTTGTTTACTTTTTTGAATTTGCCGCCGGTCTCCGCCCCCGTGCGCCGTTACGTCGCAGGGAACGGAGATCGGCGGCGTGCGGGCACTGTGTGAGTCGAATGGAGGACGCCACTCGCTCACACAGCGGGGATGCATCGCTGGATCCAGGGACAAGGTGAGTACAGTATACCCTGCCTGGATCAACAGGTAAGCCAGCGCGCTGCAGGCTCTGCATTCACCCCGAGCGCGACTCGGGGATATCGTTATTTACATAAAAAATCCAACCCGAGTCGCGCTCGGGTTTACCGGCAGGGGGGTTAAAGTGGATGTAAACCCCCAAAAAAAAATTTTTTTTGATGTCACAATGTAGAGTATAAGATTTCCTATCATCTGTGCCCAGTCTTGCCACACAGAGTTAATCCAGATCTGAGAAATCCTCTTTTATGTTCAGTGAAAATGAACAGCCTTCCAGATAAAACCCTGCCTAAATCAAAAGTCAGTTTTTTCTCTTCTTGCTTTGAGTGAGAGGTTATTTACAAATATAGCTAGGACATGTTTATCATATGTTATGTTTTGTTTGTCATAACATACGGTTATATATCATCATAACACATCCTAGTAATATACAATGAACTTTGGATCACCTCTTGTTATGATAAACATGTCCAAGCTATATTTGTAAATAACCTGTTACTGAAAGCAAAAACAGAGAAACGGACTTAACATAATTTGGCAGGTTTTTATCTGAAGTCCGGTAATTTGCACTGAACTTTAAAAGAGGATTACTCAGCGCTGGATTAACTCTGTGTGGCAAGACTGGGCACAGATAATAGGAACTCTTATACTCTACATTGTGACATTAAAACAAAAACACATTTTTTTTGGGTTTACAACCACTTTAATCCTCTCTACAGGAAAAATCTGTTCCCCACTACTTGGAGAGATTGTACACAATCTATACGGAAGATACACCATATACAATACAATCGAATTGTATCGTTTTTCAAATTTTTTAACGCTTTTTCAAAAAAATTTAACGTATTTAGTTTGTACATCTGCCAAAAATGATGTACATTACATTATAATATGACATTTTCAGCTAAAACATTGACAAAAGATCATTTATAAGAGAAATCTCGTGAAATCCACAGATCAGTCCCTGCGCATGAACCGACCAGCGTTTTCCTCTGAGAAAATTACTCCAATTACTTCAACCAACCGCTCTGTCGGAAACGTCACATTATAAAATCTTTAACACTCTTTTGTTTTTATTTTATTTTTACGGTTTTTACTAATTTTATATAATTTTGAGATTGAACATAACTTTCATATTTTAATATTTTTACTATTTATATATATATTTTTTAGAATCTGTTGTAAACATTGCTTGCAACCAGATCTTTAGGATTTTCTTTTTAAATAACAAATACCATGCTGTTTACCATCATTTGAGTTTTTACACAATTCTTTACACAACCTTAATCAATAATTTTCTTGTTCTCTTTGTTCTGATCCCATGTTTGGGAATGGTATTCATAAACATTTACAGACAATATTAAACTCAATTTTCTCATTGTAGAACTTCTTTACACACTTGACATTAATTAACTAATTATCCTATGAGATATATCACAGTGATTATGGGACTCAAGACCTGTAGTTACTTTATGTCTTGATTTAAACTTGTCTGGGGCCCCTCTATATACTGTATATCAGCCTATATCACACATATATCAGCTATATTCCAACCCACAGATTTCCAGTGGTCACAATCACATGTATTTAAAAAAAGATATATAGTTTCATTCAGACGTGGGTGGCACAGTCCATCATATCTCATCTCCAGAGAATGTTTTTGCGAAGGAACCTTTTAATCGTCACCCAGGGGATATCGATAATTATCGGTACCTACAGAAATGCAAAAAACTCATCCACGGATATTAGTTAATTATTTTTCAAAAGCGGTCGCATAAGTTTCAAAGTATCAGACTGTAATTGCAACTGTCATCGCCCATAACAACCTAATTTAGAGACTGTCTTCAAACAAGACGTCAAAAGGGGATAATAAATGGTCTTGGGGAATACTATGCCCACTAAGTCTGAGGGTGATATCATATGTTCTGTGGAATAAAACTGTTTAAACGTGATATGTAAAACCATTCTGATGTGATACCCAGAGGCCTTCATCCTTCATTTGTGACTGTGGACGCAAGGACTGTAGCAATGAACGCATGGACTTATTCACCCTTATTCTACCACTTTGGGCATTCACCAGACGAGGCCTGTGGCCCTGCATCATCCTCATCCTTCCATGTTTGTACAACAGAATTGCATTATCATACTCCCCCCCCCTGTACAAACACAAGGAGAGAAGGGCCGGTGGGCCGCAGAGCACAGAAGCCAGTATGGCAGCGGGCAGGAGGGCATCTGGGCAGGCCCATACTTGCTCCAGCCAGGTAGCTGGTGACACCGACTGCGTTCAGGAATAGGGGCAGGACGGGGCAAGGCCTCCAGCACAGAATAGCATCCGGGCAGGCCCATGCTTCTTCCAGCCGGGCATCGTTCAGCAAACATTTGGGCAGAACAGGAGGGGAAGGAAGGAAGGGACAAGAATCATAGGAACAGGCCTGGGCATCACATGACAACACCTAAACTGGCAAAAAGCCCTTTATGTATCAAAGCATAGATCATACCACCAGCAGCAGTGAGAAACATAGACGGGTCCCCACAGATCACACAATGTATGCGATAATATCTAAATCAGTGTGAGCCACCAAAATTCCTTCTTATATATTATCGATAGTTGCTATAAACGTGTAACATGTTGCAATACAGCAGCCTGTCTTTAAAAGAAAAAAAAACAAAAAATGTGGGCCAGATTCAGATACAATTACATTGGCGCAGAGTATCAGAGATACACTACGCTGCCGTATTTTACCTGGCTGTACGACGAATCCTGGTAGATTTTGTCACTTACGGTACGGCGGCATAGTGTATTTCTCGCCACGTAATCGATATACGCGATTAGGGGGCGTGAAGCATTTAAATTAGGCGCGTCCCCGCGGCGATCGAACTGCGCATGCTCCGTTCAGAAATTTCCCGCCGTGCATTGTGCGAAATAACGTCGATACGTCATTCGTTGTTTGAGTAGCGTCGTTTACGGATATTCCTATTCCCGGACGTTTTACGTCAAAAATAAAAAAAGACGTCGGAAAACTTTGATATTCGACGCGGGAACGACGGCCATACTTAACATGGGCTGTCTAAGGCCCCGTACACACGATCGGATATATCCGATGAAAACGGTCCGTGGACCATTTCCATCGGATATGTCCGATCGGGAGTTTGATCCGATGGCGTGTACACACCATCGGATCAAATTCCCCACCGCCGGACGGCGCGGTGACGTAGTGGTGACGCGGCGGTGACGTTGACGCCACCGCGTCACCGCCACGTCACCGCACCAGGAAGTAAAACACTTCCGCGCATGCGCCGAATCCATTCGGCAGCGGCGCGGCGGTGGTGGGAGCCGACATGTCTGCTGGTAAGTGTACTAACCAGCAGACATGTCGGGCGGACAGATTCCCACCGGATAGATTTCAAAGCTTGCTTTGAAATCTGTCGGGTGGACAAATCTGTCCGCTAGCCCATACACACGAGCGGAGATGTCTGCTGAAACGGTCCATCGGACCGTTTTCAGCGGACATATCCCCTCGTGTGTACGCGGCCTTATATTAGACCAGCAAAAAGCTGGTATAGTTTTACACAGCAAAAAGATGACTAAAGATGCCGTAAGAGATTGCGATAGACGTTCGTAATTTCGTGGATAGTCGGCAAAAGCTCATTTGCATACCCCGACGCGGAAAACGACGGGAACTCCACCCAGCGGCCGCAATTTTATTGCAGAGTAGATCCAAAGGTGTACGAACACGTAAACCAGTCGGATTGAAGCCCGCAGACGTAATTTCATGGTTTGAGGTTTCAGAGTAGTGAAAAAACGTGCGTAATTCGAAAGTACTCCAGTCTAACGCGAGATAGACAGGAGTAATCGCTGTGAATCTGGCCCTGTGTCTTTAGGTTTTTTTTTGTCTTCCCAGGAGAAGGGGGGTGTAAGGGGGGCTGGGGGTGGTCCTCCAACCTACAACTGCAATCGTGGCAGACATCCCTCACACATATTATGCCCTGCTGAATGAATCTTGATAGCATCAACAAATAAAGGCTTAAAGCCTCCCTCAGCAGTTCTAAAAACATCCTCTTGTACACAGTGCTGAACATGTTCTGTTATTAAATCTGCCTGTATAGATTTAGATTGTAACGTTTTAACAAATGGGCAATATCTGTCATATAATTCTCCTGAATCAATTCTCTGTAGAAGAAGTTTTAGTGATTTATCAGATGTCTGTAATACGATCCTACTAGATCTCGCAATCTTTTCTGTCACTTTAACTGCAAAATAAAGCCTTAAAAATTGCTTAGTATGTGCATCAAAGGTCTTTTCCATATGTATCAAACCTCTGGAGAAATACAGTATTCTATTATTTTCTGATTACTATTTTTGAATTGCGACAAAGTAAATCTGACAAATCAGTGTACAATCTAACAGGCATAGACGGACCAACTTCAATTGTACTCAATGAATGAGCGTTCTGCACATCCCATTCCAACACTTTAAAGGCATCTGTCAGGGGTTGACCCCGTTTATCAAATACACCATCTTTTTGTCTCAACAAATCAAATAATGGTTTAACTTTATCATCATACCTCTGTAAAAACTCTTTGCAACACTTTATTTCGTTCAGAAAAATTATGTAATGCCTTGTAAGATGTTGGAACTGGAAAAGCAGAAGCTTCCCTAATTTTTCTTTGTGTTTCAACTACAAAAAAAAAAACTTTTCAGCATGGAGACAGAAACAAACAATAGATGCAGTCTTAACAAAAAAGTATATTAGGCACACATTAGTCCTATTCTTAAAAGTAGTATGGCTGTGCTAGCTCGTCCTAGAACCTTACAGACAGAGAAACCTGAGCTGAGCTAGGCAATAGGGTTTTTTTACTTTGTTCTGTTTTTTTTTTTGTATAACAGCTAACATGAGATGAATAAGACATTGGAAGGGTTAAGAATGCCGTGTGGGGAGGGGAAGCCATCAGCACAAAAGCACAGCTGCGTAGCACACTAAGTTGCCCGGGTCCACTTCCAATTTTACTGATTGCGCCGTTCCCGAGTTGTGAGCATGCGCACAGAGGTGCTGACCATGGTCTGCTTCATGCGCGCATGCACGATCCAGCCGGCCCTTCATTTGCATGGGGTCACGGCTCATTTCAATGAAACACGCCCACGTCCTTCCCAATTTAAATTACTCCGCCTTACGCCTCGGAATTTACGTTACACCGGCGCACATTTCTGCGCAAATACTACGAAGATACAGTGATTGCGCCTCTACATTGCGCCGGTCTAACGTAAAGGAGGTGCGATACGCCGGTAAAAATATGCGCCAATGTACGTGAATCTGGCCCGTTGTTTTTAGCGTCGTTTTAGCCCACACACGATAATTTTTTACAACCCAAAAAACAACATTTTTTTAAACGACGTTAAAAAATGCAGCATGCTCCAATTTTTTTTTTGCCTTTTTTTAGAAGATGAAAAACGACGTGAAGCCCACACACGATCATTTTAAAAACGTCTTTTTTTAATGCTGAAAAATCGTGTGTACGCGGCATTACTCTTAGGCCGCGTACACACGAGGGGATATGTCCGCTGAAAACGGTCCGATGGACCGTTTCAGCAGACATCTCCGCTCGTGTGTATGGGCTAGCGGACAGATTTCTCCACCCGACAGATTTCAAAGCATGCTTTGAAATCTATCCGGTGGGAATCTGTCCGCCCGACATGTCTGCTGGTTAGTACACTTACCAGCAGACATGTCGGCCCCCACCGCCGCCGCGCCGCTGCCGAATGGATTCGGCGCATGCGCGGAAGTGTTTTACTTCCTGGTGCGGTGACGTGGCGGTGACGCGGCAGCGTCAACGTCACCGCCGCGTCACCACTACGTCACCGCGCCGTCCGGCGGCGGGGAATTTGATCCGATGGTGTGTACACGCCATCGGATCAAACTCCCGATCGGACATATCCGATGGAAATGGTCCGCGGACCGTTTTCATCGGATATATCCGATCGTGTGTACGCCGCCTGAGGACTAAAATGGCATTTTAGTTTTAGTCCCACTTTAGTCTTCTGCAATTGTTTTAGTTTTAGTCATATTTAGTCGACTAAATCTCCAGTACATTTTAGTTGACTAAAGCTAATTTTAGTTGTCTAAAATCCTAATGGGTGTAATTAACCACTTAAGACCCGGACCAATACGCTGCTAAATGACCCAAGGGGTTTTTACAATTCAGCACTGCGTCGCTTTAACACACAATTGCGCAGTCGTGCGACGTGGCTCCCAAACAAAATTCGCATCCTTTTCTTCCCACAAATAGAGCTTTCTTTTGGTGGTATTTGATCGCCTCTGCGATTTTTATTTTTTGCGCTATATACAAAAATAGAGCGACATTTTTGAAAAAAAAACAATATTTTTTACTTTTTGTTATAAGAAAAATCAATAAACTAACTTTTAGTCAAACATTTAGGCCAAAATTTATTTAGCCACATGTCTTTAGTAAAAAAAAAAAAAATCGCAATTAAAAAAAATAGCTACCTAGCGGGAACAGCGACACTAATACAGCGATCAGAAAAATGACGGCTTAGTGATGCTGGCAATAGGGAGTGAAAGGGTTAACTAGGGCGGTGATCAAGGGGTTAAAACTTTATTAGGGGGGGTACGGGGGCTACCCAGGACCTAACACTAACTGCCTGTTACACTAACTGTCACACTGACACTAAATACAGTAATCATACATGTATGATTACTGCATTCAGTGACATTGTGACAGGGGGAGGGGGGCGATCGCGGGGGTTAAATGTGCCTATGTGTCTGTGTAGTGTTAGTGCAGGACTTACTTGTGATGTGATCTCTCCTCAGCGGTGGTTGAAAAAAACGCCGAGGGAGAGATCACATCGCTTCCTCCTTCCTGTGTTTACACAGGAGGAGAAAGTGACAGGGCGGGGGGGCGCGCGCATTGGCTGAGAGCGATTCGGAGGGGGTGGACAAAAATGAATAGCCGCCCCCTCTTGTGGGATCGCTCGTACAGCCGCGGGGACCGCCGCATGTACCGGGGGGGGGTCCCGATCGGACCCCCGACCAACCTCAAGGCACTAACGTATATATACGTTGATGTGCCTGTCGGTGCCATTCTGCCGATGTAAATGTACATGCGGTGGTCCTTAAGTGGTTAAAGTGTAATACATTAGTTAACATTTCTGTACAATTTCCAAACTCGTTATATACTGCTGGAGTGAAGAATCGAATATGTTATTATTTATGGTATTGAGGTATGAACATTTTGAAGTCAAATTTCAATTTAGTTTTAGTCTTCGTCTGTCGACTAAAATAGTATTCCTTTAGGCGACTAAAATGTTTTAGTCATTTTAGTAGACTAGATTAACACTGCCTCGAAATCAGGGACAGTTGGGAGTTATGTTATTGAAATTAATTATTTATTTATTACTCGATTCTGATGCCCCGTACACACGACTGGTTTTCCCCTTGGAAAAAATACCATTGGTTTTCCCGACGGAATTCCTCTCAAGCCTGCCTTGCATACACACGGTCACACAAAAGTTCTCTGAACTTTGGAGCGTTAAGAACGCGGTGACATACAACACTAGGACGAGGCGAGAAAAAGAATGCTTCTGAGCATGCGTCAAATTGTTTCCAAGCATGCGTGTTTTTTTTACCCGTCGAAATTCCATACAGACGAACTGTTTTCCCGCTAGGATTTTTTCCTGAGAGAAAAAAAATAGATCCTGCTCTCTTTTTTTTCTGGCAGTTTTCCTGTAGGAAAAAGTCAGATGGAGCATACACATGGTTGGGATTCCCAACGAAAAGCTCTCATCTGAGCTTTTCCGATGGGAAAACCGGTTGTGTGTACGGGGCATAACCCTTTACAAATCTCCCCAAAAAATAATAAAACATTTCAGCTGGAGCTCTCATTTAAAGGGGTTGTAAAGGTACAATTTGTCCTAAATAGCTTCATTTACCTCAGTGCAGTCCTCCTTCACTTACCTCGTCCTTCCATTTTGCTTTTAAATGTCCTTATTTCTTCTGAGAAATCCTCACTTCCTGTTCTTCTGTCTGTAACTCCACACAGTAATGCAAGGCTTTCTCCCTGGTGTGGAGTGTCGTGCTCGCCCCCTCCCTTGGACTACAGGAGAGTCTCAACTTTGCAGATAGAGACTCTCCTATAGTCCAAGGGAGGGGTTGAGCAGGACACTCCACACCAGGGAGAAAGCCTTGCATACTGTGTGTAGTTACAGACAGAAGAACAGGAAGTGAGGATTTCGCAGAAGAAATAAGGACATTTAAAAGCAAAATGGAAGGATGAGGTAAGTGAAGGAGGACTGCACTAAGGTAAAGGAAGTTATTTAGGGAAAAAAATTGTACATTTACAACCCCTTTAAAGGGTCACTAAAGGAAAACATTTTTTTTGCTGAAATGACTGTTTACAGGGTATAGAGACATAAAAGTTAACTGATTCCTTTTAAAAATGATTAAAAATAGATAAAAATCAATCATATAATGTGCCTGCAGTTTAGTTTCACTTTTAAACTGGTGTTATGTTTCTGTGAAGGAAAGAGACACACAGAACAAAAACAAACAAATACAGGGCAATGTTTGTTTTTAAAATGAATCTGATTGGTTCTGAGGAGTTTTAGACACATAGTAATCACACCTCTTTGATCATGGATCACAGTGAAAAGCTAGCATGAGTTTTTTCATAAGGGGCCAGACAAGCAGGAAGTGTGGAGATCAAAGAAGTATTACAGCTACTTCAAAGCAAAAACGAACAATGAGGACATGAAACCAGGACTGCAGTAAGGTAAAGGAAGCTATTTAGCTAAAAAAAAAATTGAACATTTACAACCCCTTTAACACAAAAGTAAGTTTTCGACTGAAATTGATGGGATGCATGATGATGGCGGGTAGATAATACTGTGCCATTGGGAAGAGACAAACCTCATAGTCTGATACGTGTTCAAACTATATAAAGAGTGTGGAGATTATGGAAGTTGATGTTTATACAGATGGAATTTGCAGGAAATGTCATATGTATAGTGTATTAGAATGTGAATGCAACAGTCAGGCACATCTAGAAATGCTAATTCCCACCCTCAGCCATGCAATGATCTATGCCCATAGATGACTTAGGATGACTTTACAATTCAGAAGCAGATAAATGATTCATATTAGTAGAAATTTAAATGTTAATGTTACCGCCTGGCTTCCGGCGACCCCCCGTGTCTTGCTGTCTTGTCATCCTCTGACTTGTATCAGGCCAAGCAAGCTAGGAGCCAGAGAATCGTCTTGATGGAGCCGTTATCAGAGGTGAAAATGTCAGCTGCTTGTTTAATGTACTGTGAGACATTTCTGTCCCTTCTCTGCTATGGCTGTTATCTCTGAATGTGTTCCCATTATTGATTACATTTTGGATGACTTTGTTATACTTTCTAGCTAGGGGCGCTTCCACGTCAAATATGCAAATGAGGTAGATACACCGATCCACGAACGTACGTACGCCCGGCGCAGTGTTTTTATGTTGTTTGCGTTAGCGTAGGTCCAGCGTAAAGTTACCCCTGCTGTATAGAGGCGTACGATATGTTAAGTATGGACGTTGGGGCAGCGTCGATGTTTCCGTCGTTTGCGTAAACCGTTCGCGAATAGGGATTTGCGTAAGTTACGTTCACGTCGTTTTCATTGATGTTTTGCGACGTGATTTTGCGCATGCGCACTGGGATACATCAACGGCTGGCGCATGCGCAGTTAAAAAAAACGTTGTTTGCATCGGGTCATTCATAATTATAATAAAACACGCCCCCTCACTAGTAAATTTGAATTACACCCGCGTTCGCCGGCCCATTTACGCTATGCCGCTGTAAGTTACAGCGGCATTTCTTTGTGGATAAGGATACGCCACTGTAACTTACAGCGGCATAGAGTAAATGGGACACGCCGCGCCGGAGGGGCAGGTATGTGGATCTGGCCCAATATTTTTTACTTTTTGCTGTAAAACACATCCAAAAAAAACCCAATATACATATCGAATTTCTTAATCAATTTAGGCCAATGTGTATTCTTCTACATATTTTTGGTAAAAACAAAAATAAAAAAAAATAACAATACGCGTATATTGATCGGTTTAGTTAAAAGTTATAGCATCTACAAAATGAAATGGGGATAAATTTATGGCATTTTTATTATTATTATTCTTTTTTTTTACTAGTAATGCCGGTGATCAGCAATTTTTAGCAGGACTGTGACATTGCGGCAGGCAGATCAGACACTTTTGACACGTTTTTGGAACCATTGACACTTATACAACGATCAGAGCTAAAAATACCCACTGACTACTGTATAAATGTGACTGGCATGGAAGGGGTTAACACTAGAGGGCGACCAAGGGGTTAAGTGTTGCCTAGGGAGGTGTTTCTAAGTGTGGGGGGAGTGGTCTGACTGGAGGAGGAGACAGATCGCTGTTCCTAATTAAGGCTTAGCTCATGCGTGTTCACAAACCGCACGTGCAGAGCGTGCCAGGAAGTCAGCACTGCACAGCACTTATCACAAGCAGTGAGACATTTTCCCGATCCACGGCTGCACAGATCAGGAAAATGTCTTACTGCCTGTGATTAGCGCTGTGCAGTCTCAAATTCCTGGCCGGGCCATGCACGTGCGTTTGCATTGCTCCCAACTGTCCCTGATTTGGAGGAACTGTCCCTGATTTGGAGCTCTGTCCCTCTGTCCCTCATTCCCCTCATTTGTCCCTCATTTTGGTCTGATCTCTATAGATGTATATAAAATGCACCTTTTAACTATCAAAGAGTGTTTTTCAGCACTAAACTTTTCATCCAATTTCTAAATTGCTGCATTTGTAAATTCCAAAAGCCAATATAAAGTAGTGGTTAAAAAAAAAGCACTTGTGGAATTAACCAATCTTGTTTTTTATTGTACAATTCTCCTTTAAGGGGCATGGCAAGGGGTGTGTCCTATGCCTGCATACTTTTGCTGATAGGTGTCCCTCATCTCAGAAAGTTCGGAGGTATGTGT
This sequence comes from Rana kukunoris, assembly GCA_029574335.1. Classification (NCBI taxonomy): domain Eukaryota; kingdom Metazoa; phylum Chordata; class Amphibia; order Anura; family Ranidae; genus Rana; species Rana kukunoris. The sequence goes on along the minus strand of CM056050.1, from coordinate 45,317,989 downwards.
TTACGAAAAGCCTGAGCTCATCCTTATTCCTACTCACTATGAACAGCAGATCTGTCTCCTCCCCTGACAGAACTGAGATCTGTCTGTTTACATTGACAGATCTTCGTGGCCAGCGGACATCGCGGCCACGCGCATTGGCTCTGGCGTTGCGTTGCGCCTAGAGCTCTTAAAGCAGCGACGTACAATGACGGTGATTCGCCCAGGAGAGCCAACTTGCTGTAGTACAACTGCGGCGGCTGGTCTTGAAGTGGTTAATAATACTAAATTGGGTTTAATTACAATCAAATTCACAAAAATGAATCAACATAAATTTCTCTTTAAAAAATGTTGGGGTGAATATTACCGTGCTTACCATAAACGGGGGGGGGGGGGGGGAGAGGGGAGTGGGTGGGTACAGCTGCTGCACTGAATGGTGTATCAACCAAGGATGATATAAATGGGGGGGTGTAGTGCTGCGCTGTAGGGAAGGAAGTGGGGATGGGATAATATGAAGGGGAAGTGTGGCAATAAACTAGATATGTGGAAAAAAGAAAAAATGAATAACCTAACTAATAAAATACATAGCAGTGTCAGAAAAATGACAGTGATCAAAATATAAAACGTGCTAAATGCAGCCTAAGCCGGCTTCCAAACCAATGACAGTGCAAAATAACATATAGGGCCAGATTCAGGTAGAGTTACTCTGGAGTATCAGTGATACTCCAGCCTAACTCTCACTTTGAGCCGGCGTTTCTGTTTTCAGTAAGCAGAAAACAAGAAACGCCGGGTTGGAGTTACTATACGAGCGGCGTAATTGTATTTCGCCGTCGTATCGGAACTGCAATTTTAAAAATGGCGCCGGGGGCGTTCCCGCTGATTAACGCCGAGAATATGTTAATCAGCGAGAATTGGCAATTCACGATCGTATTCGGGCCCGACGCAGTGACTTTCCGACGTTTCCGTAAGAGATACGCGGAATAAAGATAAAGCAGCCCCCTAGTGGAGTATCCTATGTTAAGTATGGCCGTCGTCATCGCGTCGCAAAAAAAATAAATTGAGTCGTTTGCGTAAAACGTCCGTGAATGGGGATTGACGTCATTGACGTTCACTGACAGAATTTGGAGCATGCGCACTGACAGTCGATGCATGCGCAGTACGTTCGCCGCGGGATCGCGCCTAGTTATAATAATACACGCCCCCTACCCGCCCAATTTGAATTCCGCTGGGCTCATTTTCGCTACGCCGCCGCAACTTTAGGAGCAAGTGCTTTGTGAATAACAGTACTTGCTCCTAAAGTTACGGCGGAGTAACGTAAATGAGAAACGTTACTCCAAAGTAAAGAAGCGCCCATCTACCTGAATCTGGCCCATAAAGTGTAACTTCCTTATACACAATCCGGTGCACAGAGTGCCAGAAATAGCACACAACAGTGTTAATCAAGGTGAATGTCCATAGAGCAGGTAAATGCAATGTATAAATGCAATATGGAAATAAAGTTCAAAAAGATTGCTGATATAAAAGCCAAAATGCAGTGATGACCAGTTGCAGATGCTATCTCCAAAATAAGTAAAGATGTCCCCTTACCTTACTGCTGTAAGGTAACAGCAATAAACAAAGCCCAGGAGCACTTTTCGGGTTGAGTCCACTTGTGATGTCATCCAAATAGATCAATGTGGTGAGAATGGATCCTTCCTGGTAATCACCTCCAAACGATAATAATCGCTCACATCCAGGGAAACAAAAAATGCCAATAGTGTAGTACCATTAAAACAGGAGGAAGTTACGTGTGGTGATGAATGCGCGTATGAGGTACCAGAGGTGACGTTGGCGGACGCCCTGTGTTTTTTATGCCTGTTTTTTATTTCAACATTGTGAGTACCCAGCTATTGTTTTAACCACTTAAGACCCGGACCAATATGCTGCCAAATGACCCAAGGGGTTTTTGCGATTCGGCACTGCGTCGTTTTAACAGACAATTGCGCGGTCGTGCGACGTGGCTCCCAAACAAAATTTGCGTCCTTTTCTTCCCACAAATAGAGCTTTCTTTTGGTAGTATTTGATCGCCTCTGCAATTTTTTTTTTTCGCTATATACAAAAATAGAGCGACATTTTTAAAAAAAAAATCAATATTTTTTACTTTTTGTTATAAGTAAAATCAATAAACTAAATTTTAGTCAAACATTTAGGCCAAAATGTATTTAGCCACATGTCTTTAGTAAAAAAAAATCGCAATAAAAAAAAAAATTAGCTACCTAGCGGGAACAGCGACACTAATACAGCGATCAGAAAAATGATCGCTTAGTGATGCTGGCAATAGGGAGTGAAAGGGTTAACTAGGGCGGTGATCAAGGGGTTAAAACTTTATTAGGGGGGGTACGGGGGCTACCCAGGACCTAACACTAACTGACTGTCACACTGCCTGTCACACTGACACTAAATACAGTAATCATACATGTATGATTACTGCATTCAGTGACACTGTGACAGGGGGAGGGGGGGTGGGCGATCGGGGGGGTTAAATGTGACTATGTGTAGTGTTAGTGCAGTGTAGTGTTAGTGCAGACTTACTGTGTTGTGATCTCTCCTCAGCGGTGGTTGAAAAAAACGCTGAGGGAGAGATTACATCGCTTCCTCCTACCAGTGTTTACACAAGAGGAGGAAGTGACAGGGCGGGCGGGCGCGCGCGCGCATTGGCTGGGAGCGATCCGGAGGGGGCGGACAAAAACGAATAGCCGCCCCCTCTTGTCGGATCGCTCCTACAGCCGCGCGGACCGCCACATGTACGGGGGGGGGGTCCCATTCGGACCCCCGAACCCCCCCAAGTGCCTGTCGGTGCCATTCTGCCGACGTAAATGTACATGCGGCGGTCCTTAAGTGGTTAATAAAACCCCCCCTGTTTTAATGGTACTACACTATTGTTTATTGCCACACTTCCTCTTCATATTATCCCATCCCCACTCCCTTCCCTACAGCGCAGCACTACACCCCCCCATTTATAAATTTCTCTTTAACCACTTACGCCGATATACGTCGACAGAATGGCTCGGCTGTACTCGTCTCTTTAAGGCCCAGCCCAGACCGCGCCTGCGGGACCCGATAGCCGGCGCCTGTGTCCGGCGATCGGTCACCGGAGCTGAAGAACGGGGAGAGGTGAGTGTAAACACACATTCCCCGTTCTTCATTGTGGCAATGTCAGTGATCGTCTGTTCCCTGGTATAGGGAAAGACGATCACTGACGTCACACATCCAGCCCCGCCCCCCTACAGTTAGAAACACATATGAGGTCACGCTTAACCCCTAAAGTGCCCCCTAGTGGTTAACTCCTAAACTGCAATTGTCATTTTCACAGTAATGAGTGCATTTTTATAGCACTTTTCCTTGTGAAAATGACAATGGTCCCAAAAATGTGTCAAAATTGTCCGATGTGTCCGCCATAATGTCGCAGTCATGAAAAAACCTGCATTAGTAGTAAAAAAAAAATGATTAATAAAAATCCTATAAAACTATCCCCTATTTTGTAAACGCTATAAACTTTGCGCAAACCAATCGATAAACGCTTATTGCGATTTTTTTTACAAAAATAGGTAGAAGAATACGTATCGTCCTAAACTGAGGACAAAAACAATTTTTTTTATATAATTTTTTTGGAGATATTTATTATAGCAACACAAGTAAAAAATATTGCTCTATTTTTGTTTATAGCGCAAAAAATAAAAACCACAGAGGTGATCAAATACCACCAAAAGAAAGCTCTATTTGTAGGAAAAAAAGATTGCCAATTTTGTTTGGGAGCCACGTCGCACGACTGCGCAATTGTCAGTTAAAGCGACGCAGCGCCGAATCGCAAAAAGGGGCAAGGTCCCTAACCTGCATTATGATCCGGGTCTTAAGTGGTTAAAAAGAAAAAAAGTGACCGTGGCATGGAAGATAGGCAAAGTTGGAACTTTTATGGACTACATGCAAGTAACTTTTTATTTGTCAGAGAAAATAACTTTCTACTTTCACAAATTGAAGAAAGTGAAGTGACCTTGGCTTATACTGCCGCGTCTCGCTGTCAGCAGAAAAGATATGTGCTCTTATGCTACTGATAGGGTACCGGTAACATATTCTCAGCAGGAGCAGAAAACAGAGAAGAGTGGTGCAGAACTTTAGGCAGTTACTGGCAATAATCATCAGGCAAATGAGCAAGGTTCAGCACTAAGAACTGTAACATCTGCCAGCATTACTGTGTTAATAAAGAGTTTTAAAATACAGAAAGAAAGTCGATGACATATCAGGAAGCCTTTTGATCATTAATAATTTTGGGTCTATTATGAATTTCAAGTTAAAATCCCTTCCTTATCTATGTGGCTGATTCACATCTATATGCTGCAAATTAGTGTATTTTTATATTTAGGGAAACTATAGCGCAGTGGTCATCAACCCCGTCCTCAGGGCCGGTAAGGCAGGGAGGAGTGGGGACAAGGGAGTAGTGGCTGAGACTAACCCTATGGCGTCTCCACCCAAAGCTTTTTTCCTGGACTATCTCGGTACTGGTAATAACAGAATACAGTGTAATATAAAAATAATTTATTATACTGGAGAGCTCAGTCTGAAAATTTAAGTGTACCCCAATGTGCTAATATGCTGTGCATACTTGTACATTGTGGCATAACCTACCCCAGGGCCTCTAAAAAGTAGTAATGTCAGGAAAGTTTACTACCTCTTTAATATCACAGGATCCCAGGAGCCTCTCATGGGGCCCCCTACTACCCAGTGGCCCTTGGGCAGTGCATAAGTGAACTTCTGCCAACATTTAAAAAATATTTTCAGGGACACTTTTTTATACAAGTGCTATATATAGAGTAGCTGAGATCCCCTATGTTCCTCTGTACATCACAGTAGTAATCATAAAATTAAATGAGTACTGATAATGGGGCAGAACAAATATGAGAACTGAGATTTCCTTTAGTTAAACTAACAAAAGTGTGTCCATTCTAGAGCTGGTAACACTGAGGGTATTCAGTATAATTTTAAAGAACTGTTTTTGTGGGTAAGTGACATAGGGGAGGAGTATGGACGATATATAAGTGGGAAGTATGTGCAGGTGAGGGAGAGGAATGTGGAGGGTCTAACAGTTGGCACTATGTACAGGAGAGGAGTGCAAAGGGTATGGCAAAAAGCACTATGTACAGGAGAGGAGTGTGAAGGGTATGACAGTGGGCAGTATGTACAGGAGGAGTGTCAGGGATCTGCCGCCGGCTCCCGGCGCGGCCCTGGTGTGCGCGCGCGTGCACGCGCTCGTGCGCCGGTGGTGCGCGCGTGCACGTTAGCGCGAGTTTGGCGCCAACGTGCTTTTAAAAGGCAGACAGATGCAGCAGCCTCTTGCTGTCTGATCTGCCTATTTACCTGATAACCTGTATGCTGAATTAACCAGTGCCTATACCGACCCGGCTACGTCTGACGATCCGCATCTCTCCAAAACCGACCTCGGCTTGCCTTGACTCCGCCTTCTGTTCACGATTACTGCTGCCAGACCTTCTGCCTGAATACCGACTACGCCTGCCTGCTGAACCCCCTGTCTGCTCACGTGTCTGACCCGGCCTGCCTGACCCAGCCTCCGTCTAGTCCACTTGCTTACTCCGCTCTGCACCAGCTCCAGAGTCGCCCGTCGTCTGCACCAAGGTTGCTTGCCAAGACGCATCAGAGTCGCTAACCATCCGCACCAGCTCCGGAGCCGCTAGCTTCCGCATCAGAGTACCTGCTCCCCTCTTGTTCCAGTGATCCCGGAGGGACCAGTGCCGTGCTGACCTGCACCATCATTCAGGCACCCTTACCCCGCTGCGCTCCCGAGTCCGCTGTTCCCAAAATCCAGCGGCTCCCGAGCCAGTGCTGTACGAGAGGCCGCCTCCTGCGACTAGGCTCTGACGACCAGGTACACCGTCCCACATAACAGTATCATGTTATGTCAGATCCTGCAGGAGTCGCCCCTGCTGTGGATGAGATTTGCAAACACCTGGCAGCCCTCACAACAAGCTGTCAAGAACCTACAAGAAGGGTATATGAGGTTAGAGGGACAAGTCCAAACCCTGTCCGGCTCCAGCGATCCCACTCCTTCAACCTCTGCTAGATCTCCTTCGACGGCTTCCGCTCCCTCAGTGGTGATGCTTCTACCCGAACCCAGAGTCCCTATACCAGAACGGTTCTCAGGCGATCGGGCGAAGTTTCGGGCTTTCCGCAACACCTGCGAACTATACTTTGCTTTGCAACCTCGGACTTTCTCGTTGGAAGCCACCAAGGTGGGGTTTGTGATCTCCCTTCTCCAAAATGAGCCTCAGACCTGGGCCCACCGACTGTTGCAAGAGGACAATGTTCAGACCCAATCATTACAAGCCTTCTTTGAAGCCATGGCCCAGCTTTACGATGACCCTCAACGGGCCGCTACCGCCGAGTCTGCTCTCCTCACGCTCCAGCAAGGTCGAAGAGCAGTTGAGGACTATGTTTCGGACTTTAGACGCTGGAGCACGGATATGCTCTGGAATGACGCGGCCCTCAGACACCAATTCCGCTTGGGCCTTTCCGAGGGTCTGAAGGATGAACTTGCCCGGGTAGGGGTGCCAGAGACTCTTGAAGATCTAATCACCAAGGCCATCCAGATTGACCGTAGACTCCGTGAACGTCAGGCCGAACGCTCTTCTCAGCCAAACCGGCCTGTGTGGATGACCGCTAGGGCACCGATGCCCGCTTCCCGCTACCTACCTCCTACCAGCATGAGTTCTCCCAGCGCCCCTCCTGATACCTCCGAACCAATGCAACTCGGCCTCATGCGACCCACGCTGCCACCTGAAGAACGGGCACGTCGCCGCCAACTAAATCTGTGCCTCTACTGCGGCGGGGCTGGTCACTACGTGAACAACTGTCCCATCAAGATGCGTAAGTGCCCTCCTCCGAATCCTGTTAACCTGTCAACCCTGCCTACCCATGCCCACCATCTTGCTCTTCTTCTTTCATTTCAGCTCCAGGAAAAGACAGTGCCAGTCAACGCCATCATTGATTCGGGAGCTTGTAGCTGCTTCATTGACTCTACCTTTGCTGACCTCCACCACATTCCGCTACGTAGAAAGACTCATGGACTTACCGTTTTCCTGGCAGATGGCTCCCGCATAAGCTCGGGACAAGTTACTCAAGAGACTCTTCCCTTGCTTACTACGATTCCTCCCCTGCATAAGGAACTACTTACCCTAGATGTCATCTCTTCGCCTCTGTTCCCTGTGATCTTGGGCCTACCCTGGCTCCAGGCCCACGATCCCCTAATTAACTGGAGATCCGGAGAGGTGTCATTTACTTCTTCCTACTGCCAACAAAACTGCATACCGGCTCCTTCTTGCTCACCCACTGCTCTTCTCTGCATGGACGCTGACCCCAATCTGCTCCAGTCTATCCCAGAACCCTACCATGAGTTTGCCGATGTTTTCAGTAAGAAAGGAGCCGACTCCCTTCCGCCTCATCGTCCATACGATTGTCCAATCGAGCTCCTCCCAGGGGCCGAGATCCCCTTTGGACGCATTTTTCCACTGTCTGAGAAGGAACAGGAAGCCCTGAAGGAGTATGTTGACGAAAATCTGAAGAAAGGGTTCATCCGCCCATCTACCTCCCCAGCAGGGGAATTATTTATCGGGAATTAAATAATATTACAATAAAGAACCGTTACCCATTGCCATTGATACCGGAGCTATTTCATAAACTAAGATTTGCCACCATCTTCACGAAGCTGGACCTGAGGGGAGCTTACAACTTAATTCGCATTCCGGACGGGGACGAATGGAAGACGGCTTTTCGCACCCGTTTTGGACACTACGAATATCTGGTCATGCCCTTCGGTCTGTGCAATGCACCCGCGACCTTCCAACACTTTATCAACGATGTGTTTAGGGACTTTCTTGACATCTTCGTCATCGTCTATCTAGACGACATATTGGTTTTCTCCGGATCGCTGAATAAACACCGGGAACACGTCCGCAGGGTCCTAAGTCGCCTCCGTCTACACAGACTATATGCCAAGGCCGAGAAATGTGAATTTGAACAACAAACCATTCAGTTCCTTGGCCTGATTATAGCCCCTACAGGAATTAAGATGGATCCCAACAAGGTATCCGCCATACTAGACTGGCCAGTACCCCTGGACAAGAAGGGGGTGCAACGATTTGTGGGATTCGCAAATTTCTACAGACGATTCATTAGGAATTTTTCCGCAATTATCTCGCCAATCACACAACTGACCAAGCAGAACCAACGTTTCCGGTGGAACCCAGAAGCCCAAAAGGCCTTCGATACGCTTAAAAGACTGTTTACATCTGCCCCGATTCTTAGCCATCCTGATCCGGCACTACCCTACCTCCTTGAAGTGGACGCATCCGAAGTAGCAGTGGGGGCTATCATCTCCCAACGCCAGGGGAACAAAGATCTGATGCATCCCGTGGGCTTCTTCTCCCGAAAGCTCTCCTCAGCAGAGAGGAATTATGATGTTGGCGACCGGGAACTACTCGCCATCAAGGCCGCACTGGAGGAATGGAGGTACCTTCTGGAGGGCGCTGCACATCCGGTCTTGATCTATACGGACCACAAGAATTTAGAATACTTAAGATCCGCAAAACGATTGAAACCCCGTCAGGCCCGATGGGCACTATTCTTTTCACGCTTTTCCTTTCACATCACGTACCGCCCCGGCTCAAAAAACATCAAGCCAGATGCATTGTCACGGATGCACGACAATCCCAAAGACCCATCTGTTCCTGACACCATTCTCCCGGCCGGGAACTTTTTACTTCTGCAACACGACCTGCTTCCTCGACTCAGGGAGGCATCCACGGACTCTTCCAGACCCCCTGGTGTCACCTTGACCCCCAGAGACGGACTCTTTTGGAGAGGGAGCCAAATTTTTGTTCCGACAGACATTCGGGTAGAAGTCCTAAAGCTACTTCATGACCACCCATTGGCAGGACATTTTGGAGTCCGTAAAACCCTTGAACTGGTACGGCGTACCTTCTGGTGGCCAGGTTTGGAGGAATTCTGTAAAATTATACATCAATAACTGTCCAACCTGTAATCAAAACAAGACAAGGAATCGAGCCTGGGGCTTACTAAAACCTCTGCCTGTACCTGATAGACCATGGCGGATGATCGCCATGGACTTTATAGTAGAGCTTCCATGTTCCGAGGGGTGCACAGCCATTTTTGTAGTCGTAGACCGCTTATCTAAAATGGCCCACTTCCTTCCATTGAAAAGTACTCCATCAGCTGCTGAGACTGCCTGTGTCTTCATCAGGGAAATTGTCAGACTCCACGGGGTTCCTTCAAATATCGTGTCGGATAGGGGGGTCCAGTTTACATCACGTTTCTGGAGAGTCTTGTGTGAAATCCTGAATATTGAACTTGCTTTTTCCTCGGCCTACCACCCCCAAACCAACGGACAGACTGAACGCACAAACCAGACCCTTGAGCAATATATTAGATGTTTTACTTCCTTTTCCCAGAATGATTGGGTCTCCCTGCTGCCTTTGGCAGAATTTGCCTACAATAATGCCAGCCATTCGGCAACCGGACAGTCCCCCTTTTTCGCCAATTATGGCTTTAATCTAACCTTCTTACCTGATTTTCTTCCAGAATCCCCAGTTCCGGCAGTGCAGAGCACGGTGGACTTCCTCAGCCGCAACAACCGGGTGCTACAGGAAGCAGTAACGAAAGCTCAAGCCGACAGCAAGAAAGCCTTCGATAAGAAAAGGAGAGGTGAGCTGGACCTGCAACCAGGAGACCAGGTATGGCTTTCTACTAATAATCTCAGATTGGCTTGTCCTTCCAAGAAGCTGGCACCTAGGTTCATGGGACCCTTCCCGGTAAGAAGAAGAATCAATGAGGTTTCTTATGAACTGTCTTTACCTGAGTCTCTTAAAGTTCATCCGGTATTCCATGTATCGTTGCTGAAACCCGCAACCCCTGATCCCTTTCCTGACAGAGGGGCTGGCCCACCTGAACCTGTTTTGGTCGATGGCTGCGAGGAATATGTGGTAGAGGCCATCCTCGACTGCAGGAAACGGCAGGGGCAAACTCAATTTTTGATCAAGTGGAGGGGGTACGGGCCGGAGGACAACTCGTGGGAACCCGAGGACAATGTTCACGCTCAAGAACTAATTCGTGCATTTTTTTCTGCTCACCCTGAGAAACAGGCTCGGCTTGGCATCCGGAGGCTGCCCCTTGGGGGGGGGCAATGTCAGGGATCTGCCGCCGGCTCCCGGCGCGCCCCTGGTGTGCGCGCGCGTGCACGCGCTCGTGCGCCGGTGCTGCACGCGGCGGGAGCGCGCGCGTGCACGTTAGCGCGAGTTTGGCGCCAACGTGCTTTTAAAAGGCAGACAGATGCAGCAGCCTCTTGCTGTCTGATCTGCCTATTTACCTGATAACCTGTATCCTGAATTAACCAGTGCCTATACCGACCCGGCTACGTCTGACGATCCGCATCTCTCCAAAACTGACCTCGGCTTGCCTTGACTCCGCCTTCTGTTCACGATTACTGCTGCCAGACCTTCTGCCTGAATACCGACTACGCCTGCCTGCTGAACCCCCTGTCTGCTCACGTGTCTGAACCGGCCTGCCTGACCCAGCCTCCGTCTAGTCCACTTGCTTACTCCGCTCTGCACCAGCTCCAGAGTCGCCCGTCGTCTGCACCAAGGTTGCTTGCCAAGACGCATCAGAGTCGCTAACCATCCGCACCAGCTCCGGAGCCGCTAGCTTCCGCATCAGAGTACCTGCTCCCCTCTTGTTCCAGTGATCCCGGAGGGACCAGTGCCGTGCTGACCTGCACCATCATCCAGGCACCCTTACCCCGCTGCGCTCCCGAGTCCGCTGTTCCCAAAATCCAGCGGCTCCCGAGCCAGTGCTGTACGAGAGGCCGCCTCCTGCGACTAGGCTCTGACGACCAGGTACACCGTCCCACATAACAAGGAGTGTGGGGGTATGACAGAGGGTAGTATGTACCAGAGAGAAGTGTGGAGGGTATGATGGGGCGGTATGTAAGGAGAGGAATGTGGATGGTATGATAGTGGGCACTATGTATAGGAGAGGAGTGTGGAGGGTATGACAGTGAACAGTATGTACAGGAGAGGAGTGTGGAGGGTATGACCGTGGGCACCCTGTATAGGAGAGGAGTGTGAAGGGTATGACAGTGGGCGATCTGGAGAGGAGTGTGGAGGATATGACAGTGGGCACACTGTACAGGAGAGGAGTGTGTAGGGTATGATAGTGGGCACTATGTACAGGAGAGAAGTGTGGAGAGTATAACAGTGAGCACTATGTACAGGAGTGGAGGGATGTTTAGGGACTACGTAGTGGTTAAGCAGGTCATACATGGATTGAAATTACGCCAATTATGCAGAGACCAGCCAAAGTCGATCTATGTATGGGCTAGCTGGTTTTACACAAGTCAATCTATTAATCGACTTGAGTACAACCAGCCTGTTTTTCCCAAAACAATCAGTGCTGCCAGCTATAGTTAGCAACACTGATCATTGTACTCACTGGCAGAACACAATAACACTGCAGGAGTGATTCCCCCATCTACAGGTCAGCAGGTGAGAGGGTGTGTGTGGGGAACAGGCTGGGGAGAGATACTAGTCAGTGGCTGGGTAGGCACTGGCTAGTATCAGAGCCAAATACACACAGGTTACATACGCCACGACCGTTAGAGCGAGAGCAATAATTCTAGCACTAGACCTCCTCTGTAACTCTAAATATGTAACCTAAAAACATTTTAAAGCATCGCTTAGGATACCAAAAAAAATAAATCGTGCTAACTTTAGTGTTTTTTTTTACTGAATGAAACGGTTTATTAAAAAAAAAAACATGTTTGAAAAATTGCTGCGCAAATACCGTGCTAGAGCTGCACAATTAATCATTAAAAAATTGTGTTCTCGATTCAACCCCTCTGACGATCTCCAATGCAGAGTTTGCTGATTCTTTCATATAACAAGTGGAGAGACTTTCAGCTGTCAAAAGAAAATATCTGGGCAGTCTGCCAAGTTTGTAACAACATGAAACATTGTAACTAACGCTTCCTTCTTAGATCAAAGGGATAAACTTCTGTGTGTAAAGAAAATATCGGGCAGTCTGCCAAGTTTGTAACAACATGGAACATTGTAACCAATTTCCTTCTTAGATCAAACTTCTGTGTGTAAATGCAGGAAATGTAACCACTTAAAGTCCAACATTTATTTCCTAAAGGGTCACTAAAGGAAAAACAATTTTTTTTCTGAAATGACTGTTTACAGGGTATAGAGACATAAAAGTTAAAGCGGAGTTCCACCCAAATTTGGAGCTTCCGCTTAACCCACTCCTCACCCCCTTACATGCCACATTTGGCATGTAATTTTTTTTGGGGGGGGGGGGAGTGGGGGCTTCAGGAGGAGTGGGACTTCCTGTCCCACTTCCTGCTTCCGCCGAGGGGCTGGTTAGGCGATTAAGCTTAATCGCCTACAGCAGCCCCTCCCTGTAGGCGATCGCATAGGACACTGACAGGTCCTATGCGAACGCCTGTCCAATCAGCGGCGGGCCGCGCCGCTCGCGCATGCGCAGTGCCGCTTGCACATGCGCAGTGGGTGCCGGGCCGTGAAGCCGAAGGCTGTCACGGCCGGGTGCCCACAGTTGAAATGAAGACGCCGGCTGGGGAGGGGGGGAGAGGAGCGGACCCCCCGGCCGGCGCGTCGCTGGATCGTGGAGCAGGTGAGTGTGTGTTTATTAAAAGCCAGCAGCTACACTTTTTGTAGCTGCCGGCTTTTAATAAACACTAAATGTGGCTGGAACACCCCTTTAACTGATTCCTTTTAAAAATGATTACAAATAGATAAAAATCAATCATATAATGTGCCTACAGTTTTAGTTTCACTTTTAAACTGGTTTCATGTTTCTGTGAAGTAAAAAGACACACAGAACAAAAACAAACAAATACAGGGCAATGTTAGTTTTTAAAATGAATCTGATGGTTCTGAGGAGTTTTAGACGCATAGTAATCACACCTCTTTGATCATGGACCTCAGTGAAAAGCTAGCATGAGTTTTTTCATAAGGAGTCAGACAAGCAGGAAGTGTGGAGATCAGAGAAGTATTACAGCTACTTCAAAGCAAAAACGAACAATGAGGACATGAAACCAGGACTGCAGTAAGGTAAAGAAAGCTATTTAGCTAAAAAAAAATCCTTTAGTGATCCTTTAAGTTAAAAATCAATATTTTTTGCTAGAAAATTACTTGGAACCGCCAAACATTATATATATTTTAGCAGAGACTCTAGAGCAGGACTCTCCAAACTATGGCCCTCCAGGTGTTCAGGAACTACAATTCCCATCATGCCTAGTCATGTCTACGAATGTCAGAGTTTTACAATGACTCATGGGAAGTGTAGTTCCACAGCAGCTGGAGGGCCGTAGTTTGGAGATCCCTGCTCTAGAGAATAAAATTTCAATTGCTGCAATATTTTATGTCACACTGCATTTGCCTACTTCAATGAAGAATAAAAACCATAAAAACAAAACTGTAAAGTTAGCCCATTATTTTTTTTCGTTTTAATGTGACAGATGATGTTATGCCGCACGAATCGTGAGAGAATCGTGATCTATCATCTAAGCAAAAAAATTGCAATTCTGATTTTAGCCAGAGTCGTGCAGCTCTATACCGTGCAACATAAAAAGTTACAAAGGCCACCATAGAGTCATTTTCTAGCAAAAAACAAATGATGATTTTTACATGTAGGAGAGAAGTGTCAGAATTGGCCTGGGTGGCAAGGGGTTAATTACCATAAGTTATATAGAAATAATTATTATAAGCACTGTGATCCTATCAGTCTGCTGCAATGTTTTAGCTTGTATTTATAATGGCCGCTCTGTATGTAGCTTCTGACAGGCTGTGCAAGCAGGCCCGTATCTCCGGAACCATAAATGATAACCATCCTATATTTTGAGCGGTTGTGGGGTAGGTCTTCAACTACCTACCCCCCAAATGTGGGGGGTTCTGTGACCTCTAGTTGTCTAGCTACAACCCCCGAAGCCGAAGCTGCAGCTCCAATAGCCCCTATGTTAATCCGGCCCTGTATGTATATATATCTTTAAATATATATATATATATATTTTTTTTATTATTATTATTAGGGCCGGATGGCTACCCCCTTTTTTTATATATATATTTCTCTTTGTTTCTTCTTTTTTTTTGTAAGGGGGGCCCCCCACTTCTCAGTTCGCGGCAGCCCCCCACTTCTCAATCTCAGGTGGCAGCACCCCCCCCCCCGATTCTCTGCTCCAGGGGGGGGCCCATACCTGAAGCTGTGTAAGGGGCCCCATAATTCATGATGGCGGCCCGGATCTCACATGACTGCTTATGTTTATTATTGCATGTAGCCAGAAAAGACATCAGTTGAGTGAGGCTCACAGTCAATGAAGACAGATGAAGCTTAATTTTACCAGCCCCTTGGAATCCGTCTGTGCAATTTTTCAACGCCTTCTAAGTGATGACAGTAACTTTTGTTTTCTGTGCTGTTTCATCCTTGTTTGACAGGGCTGTCAGAAAGTTGGCGTTCCTGTTGCATCAAACCTATGAACTGTTCAGTAAAGTTTTCACAGGTCTCCAACTGCCAGGAAGAACTTGAAGATATTTCACAAATATGCTGTCATTCATTCTATGGGTTGGAAATTGACGTACACTAAATTGAACAACTTGGCAGCTTAGAGATGAAATGGCGATCGATCATCATGAATAAGATATAAAAATGAAAGAGAAGCGCTTTTGATTGAAAGTTATAATAGTACCTGTACTAAATAAATGTGTCTAGCAGTTGAGTACATCAACAAATCACTATATGCAACCAAATACCAAGGCTGTGAAGGTTTTTTTTTATTTTTTATTTGTGTTCAGGACACAAGCAGATTGGATATTATATTCTGTATATCACTTGTAAAAAAACAGGGGGTGTTCTGGAACACTTATCGATCACCTTGCATTGGATTTCATTATTTAATGTATATTATATTTTTTCTGACATCTAGTGTCAAGGTACTATAACTACAACTTATTATTTTCAATTTTGTGCAGAGGTACATTCCAGTTTACCTATGTGTCTAGGCTGAGAAAATAGTTTTTGTATGTGTATCCTCACAGGGTGAAACTGTGGATACACAGATAACAATGTGCCAATGTCCTGATATTGTACAGAGAATGACCTAAATGCTAAGGGGTTTTTGACTTTTAGAGGCACACAAATAAGTATAAACAAAACAGTGCTTGTGAATTCGCCCTTTCTAAAACACCAATCTGCGCTTAGAATGTGACCACAGAGGTAATAAAACCAGACAATATGCAAATAAAAGAAACGTAGCTGCTGCTTAAAAGATCATAAATATATGTAAACAGTCATAAAAAAACTCTTCAATAACGCAGAAACCAAAATATCACTGTAGCAGCGCTGCAGTCGAACTTCCGTTTGAAAAATTCATAAAATTTATACAAGAGGCAATTGTGCAGTAGATGGGGATGATTTGTGATAGGTCATAGAGTCTTTAAAGCAGTGCTCCTTTCACCAAGGTGTAGCGCCCCCTTGCTTCCAGCATGGGCACTACGCTAAAAACGAGTTGACTGTGAGAGTTACCTTGCTCCCGGTCGCGATTTGTTTAGGTTAATGACCTGTGTCATTCTGGAAAGGTCCACTGGCTAGGTCTGCATTCTGGGGATGTGAGTATCATCTTTGGCTGGCAGTGGGAGCCAGAGGGGTTTCTGGCGGATCGAGCCTTCCCCAGCAGCCAATTGGAAAGTTTTTTTTTCCAGCTGGGCATGCTGGGGAGGGGTATATCTGTGATGGAGGTCATGTGTTCTGGGGAGGTTGTTCTTTTCCTTTTCCTGCGCGGGGTCCTGGAGTCGGGGTGCGGCATCCACCTTCGGGATGTGCGCATCCATGGACCGTGGCGGCGTGGCCCATCTGGCCAAGCTTCCAGGCCTTGCTGAGTCTCGGTCTGGGATGAAACTAAAGGGACCCCAGTGACTTACTGGGTTCCCGATGCCGTAGAGAGGATCCGGCGTCTGGGCCATAGACAAGTGCGCTCTGCTGTCACCCGGTGATCTGTGCTGAGAACTGCTGGGAGGATTTGCTCTATTCAGACATTTACAAACTATCTAGACTACATTGGCCTGTGGCAGAGGCCTAGAGCCGGGTCAGTGAGAGAGACCTTGCAGTGTTGGCGGGCTTTTAAATGCAATGCACCATTGCAATAAAGATTTTATTACCCTGTATAGTTTTTCAAAGTAAAGACCGAAGAGTAATACTGAAGCACACTGTCAACTTTATATGTTCTGGTTTAGGCATGGGAGCAGCCAGACAACTACACTTCTTTCTACAATTATAATTAAAACTAAGTTATGCATCCATCATAGTTCTAAGAAGAGTTTGGAAACTGGGTTAAATTCCAACATTTTCTTTGCTGAGCTAAACCGAACGAAAATAATCATGATCACTCTAATCTTTATACTTTTCAGCTCTTCCATAACTCTTAATAACTTTTCATTTTGGTAGAGAGTTTGAAAGTGAATATCTGCTTATTCGCTGAAACATTTAGCTGTTACATTTTCTTCTCTACAGTGTATCAAAAGCCAGAACTTTCTTTTTTTGTATAGCATGTGGAACAGTTAGAACCCCTGTTGGATTTTATTTATCCCCATTAAGAAGATTGACCTTATTTGTTCTGGGGACCACTATCATCAAATAATTATGAAGCAATGCATGTGTAGCGCCCTCCTCTACTTAAGCTGCTAGGTTAAATTTTGTTTTTGGCTTCACCGTAGTGAGTGGAGAAGTGATTGGTTGTGTTGTTCTGTTCAAAATTTCTTGAGCTAAGAGTTTGATTACTCCCACTAAAAAAAGTTTCCAGAGTATAGACCAGGGAGATTCAAATGATCAGTGTGAATATTTATCATGCTTCAGCCAATCATTGGAAGGAGGTGTCCAGAAGGTGGCCTGCTTTAAAATCTGTCTGCTGGGAACCCGTCGGACCGATATGTCTGCTGGTTAGTACGCTAACCAGCAGACATGTCTGCCCGCACATACGTCGAATGGATTCGACGCATGCGAGGAAGTGTTTTACTTCCTGGTGTGGTGACGTGGCTGCGTCAACGTCACCACCACGTCACCGCGTTGTCTGCCGGCGGGGATTTTGGTTTGATCGTGTGTACAGCGATCAAACCAAAACAGCCAGCAGACAAATCTGATCAAATCGGTCTGTCAGACCGATTTGAACAGATTCATTTGCTCGTGTGTACGGGGCCTAAGGCCGCGTACACACGATCAAATCTATCTGCTGGAAACGGTCTGCCAGACCGTCCCAGCAGACAGATTTGATCGTGTGTACGGGCGAGCAGACGGATTTGGCCAGCCGACAGATTTTAAAGCATGCTTTAAAATCTGTCGGCTGGGAATCCGTCCGCCCGACATGTCTGCTGGTTAGTACGCTAACCAGCAGACATATCTTCTCGCACATGCGTCGAATGGATTCGACGCATGCACGGAAGTAATTTACTTCCTGGTGCGGTGACGTGGCGGCGTCAACGTCACCGCCACGTCACCACGCTGTCTGCTGGCGGGGATTTTGGTTTGATCGTGTGTACAGCGATCAAACCAAAACGGCCAGCAGACAGATTTGTTCAAATCGGTCTGTCCGACCGATTTGAACAAATCTATTTGCTCGTGTGTACGGGGCCTAAGGCCGCGTACACACGATCAAATCTGTCTGCTGGAAACGGTCTGCTAGACCGTCCCAACAGACAGATTCGATCGTGTGTACGGGCGAGCCGAAGGATTTGGCCACCCGACAGATTTCAAAGCATGCTTTGAAATCTATCGGGTGGGAACCCGTCCGCCCGACATGTCTGCTGGTTAGTACACTTACCAGCAGACATGTCGTCTCGCACCGGCGCCGAATGGATTCGGCGCATTCGCGGAAGTGTTTTACTTCCTGGTGTGGTGACGTGGCGGCGTCAACGTCACCGCCACGTCACCGACACGTCAGCGCGCCGTCTGCTGGCGGGGATTTTGGTTTGCTCATGTGTACACGAGAGCAAACCAAAATCCAAACAGACAGATTTGTTCAAATCGGTCGGACAGACCGCTTTGAACAAATCTATTGCCTCGTGTGTACGAGGCCTAAGGCGGCGTACAGACGATCGGACATATCCGATGAAAACGGTCCGCGGACCATTTCCATCGGATATGTCCGATCGGGAGTTTGATCCGATGGCGTGTACACACCATCGGATCAAATTCCCCGCCGCCGGACGGCGCGGTGACGCGGCGGGGACGTTGACGCCGCCGCGTCACCGCCACGTCACCGCACCAGGAAGTAAAACACTTCCGCGCATGCGCCGAATCCATTCGGCAGCGGCGCGGCGGCGGTGGGGGCCGACATGTCTGCTGGTAAGTGTACTAACCAGCAGACATGTCGGGCGGACAGATTCCACCGGATAGATTTCAAAGCTTGCTTTGAAATCTGTCGGGTGGAGAAATCTGTCCGCTAGCCCATACACACGAGCGGAGATGTCTGCTGAAACGGTCCATCGGACCGTTTTCAGCGGACATATCCCCTCGTGTGTACGCCGCCTAAGAGTTTCTTTCAATAAATTCATAACAACATCAAGTTTTTCCTAAATATGCATGGAGTTATAAAATAAACTTTTACCATTTTTCTTAATTTAGTAGCCGGCCTGCAAAAAATAAGGCCTTCTCTGGCATGTCGCTGAATAAATCCTGAATTCATGGCTATATAATAGCTATAAGATTACCACTGCTTGCTCGATGCTTTACAATTTAAATCTTCCACGGTGCCGCAGGTTGATTTATGACATTATGAATCTAAATATCTTCAAGTGGCAGAATCCTCATTGGAGTTTAGTGAAATCTGCAGAGAGACGGGCGAACAATGACCTGTGCATAGCTGGCTAATAAAAAATAATCAAAACTCATTACTGCCGGAATAACTGAACCATCACTTTCGTTTTGAAGGCTTTTTTTTCATGTCTCCAAGCTAATTGTTTCTTTACAAAAGATGGAAAAACACTACTGGTGCATCATATTGTTAGTCGCTGTGATTGTTACTTTCTGACTATTTATCGGCTGGTTACATCTCGGCTCTTTGTTTTGGTATTGTGTTAAAGCTGAACTCCAGGATGCTCTCAATTTTTCTCATAGTAAATATTTTTTTTCGCTATTATTTACTTCTATTCTGAGAAATTGCTGCCGCAACTATATTCATATACTGGGAGGAGAGATCAGAGAGACCCCCAATGTCTCAAGTACATTAGGGGCGCTCCTCAGCTCCTCCCACTACACTAATGTGGGCAAGTCAGGAATGGTTTCAGCAGCAGAGGCAGTGCTGCCAATCCAGAAAGCAGTGGGCAGGACCAAATGTGGTGTGATGGACAAGCTACAGGCTTGTAAATCAGTAGTGACAATGCTGATAGCCCTGACCCGTGAAACATTTTTTGGCATCTCACTGCAATGGAAAACAGGAAGCTGTTGTGCTGTTACACTTGTTGTATAAAGATATTGTCAAGGAAGAAGAAATAGGCCCAGGTGCATAGTTATGTGCAGATGAAGAATTCCTGTTAGCCAAACCCACAGGGGGAGAATTCCTGTTAGCCTGACCCATGCGAATGTGCGTGCATGTGTGCATGGCGGCGCGCATTCCCGCCACTAGAGTGGCGCCAAGTGGTCTATGGACTGAAGGGACCACCTGGCATAGAGAGAGAGGGTCACTGTGACTAAGGAGGGGACTTGTCATGTTGGTGAGGTGCCATCATCATCTGTGCTGCTGCACATTACTGTCAGTGTCATTGTGAGAGTCAATTTCATGTGTGTGTGCCACCCATTCTAATTTCTTGCCTTCTTGATTCCTGCCCCTGAGTTATTTATTTACTATAATCAAAAATAAACTAAGAAATATGTCTTTGCTAACTGCATATTGTACTTGATTGTAGCCTAAATACTGTAATTTGCACTTAAAACTGTAATTTTGTAAATTTTGGATATGCCAGTAAAAACCTGACTGTGCCAGTAAATTGTGGGTGTCGTGTCAGTAAATTTCAACCTGGTAGGTTGGCAACACTGAGTCAGTGTGAAAGTAGCCATACATATCATTGGGTTGTAGCACCTTATCTCTAATTTATTACTGGGTACAGGGGACCTGAACAACACTGGCTCTTTCGGGGGCATCATAACCACATGTGTGTTCATATTGAGATATACTATTGACAGCTTTTTACACAGGTTCTTTCTGCCAACTTTCATACACCCAGGTTTGATCAGGTCTATTGGTTTGATTGTTCCAGTTTGCCTCTGGAAGAAGCTTCCAGAAATAGAATAAAAGGATACATTTCTGGCTATGCATACTTATCTGACCTCAGCCAGTCTGTCACATACCTGGTAGAAGAGCCTGATACGATGAGGAAGGCCTCTTTTACACCACTGACTCAAGCTTATGAAAGAAAAGACAAGGAGCAAAGTACTTTCTTGTATTAAGAGAGGTATGGACTCCAGAGATAGAGATATCATTTTGCCCCTGTACAAATCATTAGTAAGACCTCATCTGGAATATGCAGTCCAGTTTTGGGCACCAGTTCTCAAAAAGGATATCGGAGAACTGGAGAAAGTGCAGAGAAGGGCAACCAAACTGATAAGAGGCATGGAGGAGCTCAGCTATGAGGAAAGATTAGAGGAACTGAATTTATTCACTCTTGAGAAGAGGAGAATAAGGGGGGATATGATCAACATGTACAAATACATAAGAGGTCCATATAGTGAACTTGGTGTTGAGTTATTCACTTTAAGGTCAACACTGAGGACAAGGGGGCACTCTTTACGTCTGGAGGAAAAGAGATTTCACCTCCAAATACGGAAAGGTTTCTTCACAGTAAGAGCTGTGAAAATGTGGAACAGACTCCCTCCAGAGGTGGTTCTGGCCAGCTCAGTAGATTGCTTTAAGAGAGGCCTGGATTCTTTCCTAAATGCACATAATATAACTGAGCACTAAGTTTTGTAGGTAAAGTTGATCCGGGGTAAATCCGATT
Organism: Rana kukunoris; assembly: GCA_029574335.1. Taxonomy (NCBI): domain Eukaryota; kingdom Metazoa; phylum Chordata; class Amphibia; order Anura; family Ranidae; genus Rana; species Rana kukunoris. The sequence goes on along the minus strand of CM056050.1, from coordinate 45,296,897 downwards.
GCCTTTCGGGGGATCAGGAAGGAATTTTTTCCCCTCCGGTAGCAAATTGGATCATCGCTCTGCTGGGGTTTTTTGCCTTCCTCTGGATCAACTGTGGGTATGGAGTTGGGTGTATGGGAGGATGTACTGTGTTTTACTTTGTTTTATTTTTATTTTTTTTTATGGTTGAACTGGATGGACTTGTGTCTTTTTTCAACCTGACTAACTATGTAACTATGTAACTATGTAACTATGAGTGCAGAGTGGCATGAGTGCCTGATGGTCTTGCTAGCTGCAGGGCTGGACAGGATCTCCCGGTCAAGCAGCATATGGTTTTCAGAGAATCACAGCAAGTAGAGGTGCCAGGTAGCAGCTGATGAACAGTAAGCAGGAACAGGCTCACACTGGAGACAGCAAGTAGGTGAACCACAGGCAGGTTGCAGGCAGATGGAGAACAGGCACCAGGAAGATGCTGACAGCTTGGAAATCCAGTAATGACTGGAACATAGACATAGCAGGGGCGGACTGACCATTCTGGCACTCGGGCACTCCCTGAGGGCCCCATGCCACTAGGGGGCCCTATAAGGGTTGCCAGCCTCATTAAAACCAGGGACAGCATGTAAAAATCTGTGTTTTTTTTACATCTGTCCCTGAAATGTCCCTTACCGACATACTTTTGGTCTAACAATCCCAAGATTATAGCTGCCCTGCCCCTCCAGTACCTTCTCAGTGTGTGTATGTATACTGTGTGTCTGTATGTGTATTCTGTGTGTGTGTGTATACTGTGTGTGTGTATACTGTATGTGTGTGTGTGTGTGTATACAGTGCTGTGTGGCCCCATAAACTATTGCCCGGGGGCCCCATAATCTCCTATTGCCCGGGGGCCCCATAATCTCCTATTGAGTTGTCAGTCCACCCCTCAGACAGAGTCAGACAAGCCAAATCATATACAGGCAGACAGATCAGCTACAGATGAGGAAGCAGGAGCAAAGTCATGTTACAGGCCAGGTCGGTAACAAATCAGCGGAGTAGCAGTAATGGGCACAGACGGAAGCAGGCAGGGTCAGGGACAACATGTGGTCAATGCAGGTGGAGTTCAAGAGTCATCAAGGCAAACCTATTCAATAATTGGAGACAGATAGAGATTAACAGGTTGCAGGTTAGCACAGGAATGCTGTAGACAAGACAGCACTGATCCTGGGTAGTGGTCCAGTTTAAATAGTCCATTTGTGGCCAACATCTGTCACAGGATGTGCATGCACGAGATTTCCTGTGCAGATTGCCGTACATATGTGTGCACAAATGTGCATGCACATCAGCACGTGCACATAAAGAGCCATGAACGGGGATCTGCCTGAGGTAGCCATCTTGTCGGCTGGCATGCCCTTTCTGACACAATGCCTGAGAGGGGGGGGGGGAAGGTGTGGCTCTGTCTCTGTCTTCTGGGGCTGGGGGGCAGCCAGTGTTATTGAAGACCTGTTGCTGTTAGGCATCAGTGTGTGCTTGGCTAATAGCTTGAAGGAGCCTGGATTATGGAGATGTAACACTGTGCAATGTTACTGTTATGCAGAATAGTATTTGGCCACAAGATGACAGTGCTACATAACTTAGTTATCACTTGTATGTTGTAAGCGGGATTCTTCCACTCAGATATTGTGTTAATTAACTACACAGCCCAGAGAGCTGGTAAGAGGGTGGGATCATTTAGAAAGGAAAAAGTACAGGAATATAGAGAGAGAGGGGAGAGACTGTTCTAAAGACTGGATATAAGAAAGAGTGGAGTGGATCCACGCAGGATCAGACCGAGGCACAAGACACCAGAGAGCTGGGCATTTTGAGAAGGCAGGTTAGTGGAACCTGCAAGCAAGCTACTGTAGCTGGGTCATCTCCATCTGCAAAACCACAGTCACAGATGACAAAGGGGGCCCCTCAAGGGGAAGGTCATCACTACACCCTGCTACAACAGGCTAGGTGAGGGGGTTGTTAACCCATACATTGCTATCATAGTTTCCAGTGTGTTTGCTGTTTCCAGTTACTTGGGTTCAGGACAGTCACCATCACAGGCCCACACTTTTAAGCACAAATGCTATATCCCATCCAGTGCTGCATGTCACCACATTTAACTGCTTAACCAACCCTGTCTGTAGGATACCCAGCCACAGCTTTTACTGTCATGCACTCACTTTATCCCAGGCCCCAACTATGCAAGGGGGAGATTAGCTTTTTAAGTTCAGCGCCACAGTTAATGGAACATACCTCACCCCCCCCCCCCTCATCCTTTCCTGCTGAAGTAACCTTTGTCCCTTTTACAGCTGTCCTTAAAGAGACCCTCTGTTTTGCCATTTATAATACAACTTAAACGTTTATCCCATTAGTATGTACGTGTACTTTGTATGACGGCCCACATGTTTTACTTTATATAATCTGCTTGGTCTTCTAAGGATATGTGTGTGTGTTGTATTAAAAAAAAGGCATATATACCTTATTTGTGAGCGCTGATCAGCGGTCACGTGGCACGCTGCCTCTCTCCTCTCCCCGTCTGACAGATGCAGCAGGAGGGGCCGAGATTCCCCCGCTGACATCAGTCTGGAGGGAAGGAGGAGAGAGCCGTTGCGTCACGTGACTGCTGATGAGCATGCACAAATAAGGTATATACAGCTTTTATACAACACACACACAGGGAGACATATCCTTAGAAGAAAGAACAGATTATTTAAATTAAGACATGTTATTTACAGAAGCAGCAGGAGAAGAGTGCGGGCCCTGAGACTGGAGCTGACAGGCAGGGAGGAAGGAGGGAAAAGGACAGAGGAGAGACAGTAGGGCTGTGGATGACAGAGGCGCGTAAACTGACCACAGTGTCAGGGCTCAGCAGCCATGATACACCTTGGTCAGTTTACATAGTGGAGGGCAGAAACTGTCAGGATCTGCCAGGTATTTCAGAAGCTACAGGGGGGCACAAATGCTTTAAAGGAAAGGGATCCTTTTTTTGGGGGAGTTAACAAACGCTTTAAGCAAAGTGCGGGATAAATAGTCTGCCGGGAATCCCAAGGGGAAAACCGAGAACCTGCTCTGTAACTTTTTACCCCTACACACGATCAGGTTTCCCATCGGGAAAACTGCCATAAGACCTTTGGTCAGGAATCCCGGCCGTTTATATGCTCCATCACAGTGTTTCCCATAGGAAAACTGCCGAGTTAAAAACCGCCGGGAATCCCGGTGGGAAAAAGGAGAGCTAGTTCTCTTTTTTTTCCCAGCAGTTTTTCTTTCGGGAAAACTGCGATGGAGCATACACACAGCCGGTTTTGCAGGCCAAAAGCTCTCATGGCAGTTTTCCTGTGTGTACGAGGCTTCACTCCTCTAACCCCCTGTGTTCAAGTACTATAATACATGTTCAAAAAGACCCCTTTGTGTTTGTTGGTGTGTTCTGGAAATGGTGTCTGCTCCTGGCAGCCTCTAAGGCTCCTTGCACACTGGACGCTAAAACAATGTTATAAAAACGCCAGTAGCTTTGCAGGGAGTTTTTCAATGTTTTTGCAATAGCGTTTATTAGCGTTTTTTTGCGTTTTTCAGCATTTTTTTTTCTTTCAATTGATCAAAAATGCAAAAAAACACTGGCAAGAAATTTTTGAGCATCTATCCACGTTTTTTAGCATTTATCATCGTTTGGCGGTTTTAGTGGGATTTTTTTGGTAAAAAAAAACTGCACTTTGAACACAATTTTCGGGCGTTCAGAAAAAAGCCCATAAACTTCACTGCTCATTAAAGCTGAAAAACGTCCATGTGTGCATGCACACATAGGCTAACATAGAGTGGAGTTTATGGCCCAGATTCACAGAGCGATTACACCTGTCTAACTGGTGTTAGACAGGAGTAGTTTCAAATTTCGCTCGCCGTATCACTAGTTTGAATCCTCAAACCATGATACGGCGGCTTCGGGCTTCGATCCGAGAGGCTTACGTCTTCGTAAGCCTTCGGATCTACGCTGCAAACTTTTTGCGGCCGCTGGGAGGAGTCCGCGTCGTTTTCAGCGTCGGGATATGCAAATGACTTTTTGCGGCGATCCACGAAGATACGAGCGGCCTTCGCAATCGCTTACGTCATTTTTTTGCTACGTACTGTTAGACCGTGCTGGTCTAACGGTGCGTAGCCCATGTTGAGTATGGCCGTCGTTCCCGCGTCAAATTTAATTTTTTTATTTTTTTTTACGTAACTCGTTCGGTAATAGGAATGTCCGTAAACGACGTGATTTCGCGCAAAGCACGGCGGGAAATTTCTGAACGGAGCATGCGCAGTTCGATCGCCGCGGGAACGCTCCTATTTTAAATGCTTCATGCCCCCTACTCGCGTAGATGGCTTGCGCCGGGAGAAATACACTACGCCACCGTAGTTTACTGGACAAAATCTACCGGGATTCCACGTAGAGCCAGGTGAAATACGGCGGCGTAGAGTATTTGTGATACTCTACGCGAATCTAATTGTATGTGAATCTGGGCCTATGTGTTTTTTTTATTTTTAAAAACGCTCAAACTCCAATAAACTGCAGTTTATCAGCTCCAGCGTGCATGGAGCATAAAAAGGTAAGGGAGACCTGGTTTATTTCTAGTGGTCCCTCCAGGGGTGAGAACTACATATTTTTTGACAAAATTAAAACTAGATATCATGGGCCTGATTATTTTTGTTATGTGTATGTACTGATCGTAGCAGGCTCTGCACCTATGTGATTTCCATTGGCCACAGTTGAATGGTTTCGGCTATGTGAGCACAGTAGTATGAAGCTCCATGGACACTGGACGCTAAAATAATGTTATAAAAACGGCAGTAGCTTTACAGGGAGTCTTTCAACGTTTTTTTAAGTTTTTGCATTAGTGTTTAACAATTTTTTTGTATTTATTTTTTTCAATAGATCAAAAACGCTAAAAACGCTGGCGCACAGCGTTTGAGCTTTTTTTTTAATTTTAATTTTCTTTTAGGTAAAAAAATGGCACTTGAACGCTATTTTCGGGCGTTCAGAAAAAAGCCCATAAACGACACTGCTCATTAAAGCTGAAAAACTTCCATGTGTGCATGGATACTTAGGCTAACTTAGAGTGGATTTTATGGGCTTAAAAAAAAAAGGCCCAAACTTCAATAAACTGCAATTTTTACACACAATCGTTTTTCATTGAAACAGCCTTGCCTAAACACGATCGTGAAAAAAAAATGCTCTAGCAAAGCGCGGTGACGTACAACACGTACGACGGCACTATAAAGGGGAAGTTCCATTCGGATGGCGCCACCCTTGGGGCTGCTTTTGCTGATTTTGTGTTAGTAAAAGATTCGCGTGATGAATGTGTTTACTCCATTACGAAAGCTAGTTTTACCAGAACGAGCGCTCCCGTCTCATAACTTGCTTCTGAGCATGCACGTTTTTTTCACGTCGTTAATGCCCACACACAACGTTAATAACGTTGTGAAAAATTAAAGCATGTTTGAAATTTTTAAGAGACATTTTTTACATTGTGAAAAATGCTCTGGAGCCCACACATGAACGTTGTTAATGACATTAAAAAAAAAAGTTATTTTTAACAACCCGAAAAACAGTCGGGTGTATCAGAGCAACAATTATGAGTTACTCTCATTTTGGTGTCATTTTCTGGGTTTTCAAAAAAACATTTTGCCCCATTTTGAAAGCATTATTAGAGGTATATAAAAGTCTCCAGTGTATTAGGATGTAATACTTACATGTTATGTATGAGAGAAAAAAATCCCACTTTTTATTTTAGTGTTCTTTACACATCTTAAGAATGATGTCACATGACCTTTTCATAAAGTTAACATCAAAGGAGGATTTAATTTGGAAGATACAATTTGGAGCTCTCACCCTTTTTGCTCAGTAGAAAAAGAGATCAAGAAAAAGTTATAGGACTTGGTGGATTGTCTAGGAAAACATTATTCTTGGAATATAGAAAGTGTAATTAGCAGCTTTGTGTATTTAGGTACAATTTGACGACAAAGACACCATCTCTGCACACAGAGTTCCATAATGATGTGAATTACAAATACATTTATCTGATTACAGTAACCAAGTCCGGCTAATGCAGCAGGCACTCACATTTACATAAGTAAAGGGAACATTCTGCTCTGGGACATAAATGTATGCAATATGATAATTAGCTTTCGTGAGTCCTCATATAAGTGAGTGCAAGGGGAGGGGGTAGGGGGGCTAATTCACTGTGTAGAGTTGTTAAAGATGATCTCTGGTCACATGTGCCCCCACTTCCCCAATATTTTAAGGGTATAATGCTAATTTAGTCTAGGGACTATAAATATAGACACAAATGAATACTACATGTACTGCTAGAATTATTAATTACTTTAATGCTGGCATCCCTTTTAAAATACTTAAGATATCATATACATTAATGGAACATTATTTTACCACAGTACTCATGGCTATACAAATCATACTTTTGAAAGCTGTAGATTTTTATTAGTAATCTAAAGTTGTTACATAGTCTCTAAACAAACATCCATGTTCAATAAAATAATTATTATAGAACATTAAATATGCAATATTTACTAGACCTTTACTAGATCTTAAAACATATTGAATTGCTTTTAAAGAATTCTGAAGTTTGCACAAATTAATGCCGACACGTTTCGCAGACAGTGTCTGCTTCTTCAGGACCATAGTAGTCAGCAGTTTTTCAAATGTTGGTAGTCAGTGGTCTTTACACATCTCTAACAAATATACAGTGTATATTATATACACACACATCAGATCTCCAACAAACTTATATTATGCAATGTATATATAGTATTATATATCCTGTACATAATGATATTTATATGCCCCCCCCCCCACATGCACCATATAAAATAAAGATGTTGATCTCTGTCCACCAAAAAGAATCTGTAATCTAATCTAGTAATCTAAAGTTGTTAAATAGTCTCTGAACAAACATCCATGTTCAATAAAATAATTATTACAGAACATTAAATATGCAATATGAAGTATCTTACTAAATCTTAAAACATATTGAAATGCTTTTAAAGAATGCTGAAGTTTGCACAAATTGATGCTGACACGTTTCACAGACCGTGTCTGTTTCTTCAGGACCATAGTAGTCAGCAGTTTTCAAACATTGGTAGTTTTCTAGGTCTTTACACACCTCTAACAAATATACAGTGTATATATATGAAGAAAAGGAAATTTACCCCGGGGGGCTTTGTGTTGCAGCAAAAAATAATGATAATGGTAAATATTATTAAGATATTAAGAAGTTTTTATTGGTGTTTTTTATCTCTCATAGAGAACATGTATGTTATACTAAAACACAAAAAAAGTAAATGAATGGTCACAATAAAAACATGTATACATGAATAGACAGTATATTAAATTGGGCCGCAAGGGCAAACCAGCAAAAGCATGGCATGATCTTAATCATACAAACATGATGCACATGATAAATAATATGACCCTGTTTCGACCTTGTGGAGGGCGGTCATCTTCAGGAGGTAAAAGGGAGATGCTCTAAAACAGAAATATGTTGTATAGGTGAGGTTGTTAAAGCACAAAGGCACTCTCAACAAAGAGACATCGACCGTATTAACAGTATTGTAAATGATAAATATATTTACCCTTAAGCGGCTAGGGGAAAGAGTACAAGAAATTTCCCGTGTGCTGAGTCTGTAAACTGACCATATGCCCCACGGTTGCAGCCAAAGCACAGTTGAACCCACATGAAGACAGGGAGAGCCAGATGGAACCAAACTCGACTGGGTGGAAGGACCAAAAAACTCAGGGCCTACGAGAGGCCGCACTGGTACCCCGCATGCGGGAACGAAGGCGGGGGGGGGCATGCCCCGGGGGAAGAGCCCAATGAACCAAGCTGGAAGCCATGAAGGACTCGAATCAGAGACAGACACCCCATGCTGTGGGAATGATATAAAGTAAAACAGTATAAATATAGAAGAAAGTTAATTAGAATGTAGTTAAATGTAGTATAAAAGGAATATATGCAAGATAATATCCGGGCATCTTAATGCCGGCAAAAAGTAAAATACAATTTATTGATTACCAGTGTGTAAAAAATAATTGAAATTATAATGCCTAATAAAGGTATCAATGTGAACGAATGAGTGTGATGTGTGGAAGAAAGTGAAATGTAAGGTGGTGTGCAAAGTCACAGTGGTAAAAAAAATTAAAAATGCATGTGTGTGATCGTGTGCAAATGATGAATTAGGAAAGGTTTGAAAGTGAAATAGAGAGCCTAAATTGGGCTATTAGGTAAGGAAGTGGCAGATATGTCTAGGAGAGGTCCCAGTGAAGGGAGAACTCCAAGATAAGTAAAAGTATAGACAGATAAAAAAAGGGGGAATGAAAAAATCGAGGTGCAGTCATACTAAACTTATCAAACACAGATCGGTAGGCGGAATGGGGCACGTTGATATCAAGGACTACTATCTAGCTACTATACTTTCACAAATGAAAGACTGGTTCTCTGCAACACCGACTACACTTTGGAGCAATATAGAAAACACCATGACACCGGGCCCAAACCTGTCAGAATGGCTGTTTACCGTGGTTGTGTTGGAAAAGTTTTTTTATGTGTATTGTGTGACTATTTGTAGAAATATAAAATGGATTCTAAGGACACGTTGCTTAATCTTGCCTCTGTAATGGATTCTAATACCGCGTACACACGGTCGTTTTTTGCGATGAAAAAAAAACGACGTTTTTTGTGAAGTAAAAAACAACGTTTTTGAAACGTCACTTTCAAAGACGATGTTGCATACACACCATCGTTTTTTCACAAAAAACGAGGTTACGTTCACCACTCTTTTCCATTGAAGCTGGCTTCATAACTAGCTTCTGGGCATGCGCGGGTTGAAAAACGTCGTTTTGAACGACGTTTTTGCTACACACGGTGACTTTTTGTGAAACAAAATACGACGTTTTGAAAAACGACACAAAAAATTCAAGCATGTTGGAATTTTTTTTTGGTCGTTTTTTTTAAGACAAAAACGACGTTTTGCCCACACACCATCAATTTAAATGACGTTTTAAAAAACAACGTTTTTTTCATCGCAAAAAACGACCGTGTGTACGCGGCATAAGGACACGTGGCTTTACCTAGCCTAATTCTATTGTTTGTGTTACTTCTTCAAATCAACCTTTGCTAAGAATTGTAAAAAGACACTGTGACTGGCAATAAAGCTTTTTTGCGTCATGAGCCACCGGTGGTCTTTTAGCCAATAGTATTCTTCCTGTTGACACTATAAAGGTCGTCACACACCTCGTGTCTGTATGGGACTTTTGCTTTTTCTCTTAGCATGTAGATCTCATCCAGTTGTACCGGTGCAACTGAAATAAAGTATCTTGCTTCTGAAACACTTGAAGTTTGACTGATCACAGGGGAAGAATTATCCTAACATTTGGTCCTTCTAGCCGCTACCAATGTGTGAAGCCCGGGTCCAATGGTCGATCAGAAATCAGTGAGTATCGGATCTCAAAACTCACTGACAAAATAAGTCCTCCCACATAACATTTGTGGTCAAATAGGGGCCGATTGCTACCGGGACCCGGGTTCAACCATCTGGTTCCGAACCTGCCATGATCCAGTCCTTCTAGTGTGTTTGGGAGGTAAGATACTTTAAATTACATTTTTTTTCTCTCTATCTAAGTCTCTTCTTTTTTTTTTCTTTTTCTCTGCTTGATTCTGGTTATGAGTTATAGAACAGACTGGGATTGATTGTATGACATCTTAATAGTCCGCTGATGAGTTGTAATAACAGACATTGAGACTGATTGTATGACATCTTAATAGTCCACTGTAAAACAGGCATTTGGGGCGTTGCCTGAGGTAAAAATGGACGTCGCCTGCTGTCCGGGACAGATAAAAAAAAGATTTGAAGGGTATACCGAATGTCGTAGGTTGCGGACCCGACAATTTAAGCGCTCAAAGTAGCTGAGTGATCTACACAGATTGCGAGGCCTACTGTTTTCTTGGTGATCACTTTTTCTGTAATAGGTGGTGTAGTACCATCTTCTTTTTTTTCTAATGGCCAACTTTACAATTATTTTTTTTACAGTACTGCTGCACACGTTTTAACATTTTTGTTTTGTTTTGATTTTCCTGTATTTTTATTGTTATCATGGCCCAATGATCGCTACCCCAGTGTTTTACAAGTTATTAGAAAGCCCAATTAATGCCATTTTTCTGTTCAGGCAGTTATGTTTTAACGTGTCTGCAATCTTGTGTTTAGACACCGGACTTTAACCTCCCACCCCCCCCATTTCGTACATATGTATTGTTAATGACTTGTCCGCCTATCTAAGCTAAGTACACTTGCTCTTTTGTGTGTGCGCGCGCGTGAATACAGACCAGGTCACCTTTTTTTTAGTTGTTTGTTTTGTTTGTTTGTTTTTTTGTCTGTGTTTGTTTTAAACACACTGTGCTTCTAAAAAAAAAAAAGAAAAAAAGAGTGGGGGGGGGGGTTTTGGTAAAATATATGTGTGCATAGGTTTCCTGTTTGGGGAATTTAGACTTTGCTGTTGTATTATAGATTTTGGTGGGGTTTAAGAGTAGAATTACCGGTCTTGTATTCTAAACTCAACACTGAAGCAAACGTGCACCATGGGGAATAATTTCTGTAAAGGGATGTATTGTCTGTGCTGCTGTTGTATTCCTAATGCACCATTAGAAAGAGATAAGAAATTTATGCATAACAAAGACCCTAAAATTGTGATATAATGTGCTAAAAGGGAAAGAAAATGTGTTTTTTAGAATAATTTCACTGTAAAAGGTTGCTAGAATTTGGTGAAAATGCTTAACTTGTTAAGATCAGAGAAGGTGTAAGTTAGAAATGGCGGCATGCTGGCTTGAACATGCTAGAAGAACAAAAGAAAAATGCCAAGCCCAACTTCCCCTAGTGGACAAAGAGGATGATTTAATTTGTAGAACCCAGAGACCACCTTCTTTATAATGGTCCTCCCCCTCAGGTGCAAGCCACTGCCCAGAGTACCACCCTCCCTGTGACATCCACCCCTGTCAGAGGAACCGCCTCTGAACAAGACCCTGACCCTACTTCCTTAATCTCTCCAGATAGCAGCATGATCTCGGAGCTAAAGAAATCAATCATTGAAACTTTAACTGATGCCATAACCTATGCACTAGGTGCCTCAGCAGGAGCCAAGAGATTAAGTAAATCTCCTATTAGGTATGGTGTAGATGATGGTGAACAATACCCCTTGATAGAAGTCCCAAACCCCAGGGGAGGACAGGCGGATGGGTTTGGAGGACAGCATCCCCTGACAATGACTGTTTTCAGGCCATGGACTGAGAAGGACATACAAAAGGCTACAGAACACATAAAACATCCAAAATTAGGTTTAGCAGAATTTATTGAAAACATACAGGGATTATGAAACAGTAATAAGTTGAATGGGGTGGAGGTAGAGAGAGCCCTGAGGAGAGTACTGGGATCAGATTGGGCTTCCGTAAAATGGGATTGGGACCATTGCGGCCTAGCAGACGGACAGGGGCGAAGAGATCCATTACCTCCAGATAGCCCAGACTTAGGAAACAGGTTGACTGCATTACTGAATAGATGTCAGCTTAGATGGATTCAAAGGACTGATTGGCAGAAAATAAATATGACAGTACAAGAAGACAAGGAGAGTGTCAGTGACTACCTAAATAAACTACGAGAGGTTTTTAAAGTGTTCTCTGGGATCCCCAAAGCTGAAGATGTGAATAGTGCATATCAGCAACGGCTAAAAATAGCTTTTGTAATTGGATTAACACAGGATCATAAAGATTACATTGTTAAAAATATGGTTATTTACTGAACTGCATCAGTTCTAGATTTTTTACAATATGCTAAACATTCAGAGAAGTATCTGAAAACAATGGGAAACAAATTTGAAAGTAAAGGTTTTTGTGCAAAATGTTGAAGGAGATGAGGATGTAGTGGATGTACAGTACACTGCCGAGGCGGAAACAGAGGAGTCCCATAGAAGGAAGCAGAGGAGGGTATAGCCTCTGTAATAGATACATTTTTACAAACAGGGGTGATTATTTTGTGTCCTGACAGCCCCTGTAACACCACTCTTTTCCCTGTTAAGAAGGCTCCGCCTTCCACAGGCTGGAGAATGGCACAGGATTTACAAGTTGTTAACCACGCAGTTATACCAATAGCTCCTGTGGTACCAGATCCACACACACACTATTGAATGATTTGGATCTAGGGAATGAATTCTTCTCTGTGATTGAAATTAGTAATGTTTTTTTAGCATTTCAGTGGACCCCGACCATCAATTTTGGTTTGCCTTCACTTACCAGGGGAAAAGGTATACCTACACCAGGTTGCCCAGAGCTATTGTGAGTCTCCCACCATCTTTTCACAGGTAATGTCCTCAAACTTGGCTCAATTTGTGCCCCTAGGGGGAAGCCAACTCCTCTATGAAGACACATTCTAGTGGCGTCTCCCTCAGAGGAGGTTTGTAGGACTGATACAATGGCTCTGTTGTATTTTCTCCATGATCAAGGACATAAGGTAAATAACACTAAAATTCTAGTTGTGGCAACAGCAGGTCAAATACTTGGGGTATAATATCTCCAAAGAAGGTTGGCACCTGGATGGAGTGAGAATTCGAATCCTCCTACAGGTGTAGAGACAAAAAAAAGATGTATTTTTTGGGCATGAGGAATTTTTGTAGGGTTTGGATCCCTGGGTATTCAATATTGACTGCCCTGTTGGTCCATGCCTTACATGGTAACCCCATGGCCCCACAGGATGCTATAAGATTTAGTGAGGAAACAGAGATAGCCTTTACTGACCTAAAACAAGTCCTTTCTAGTTTATCAGTGCTAGCCTTAACGGAATATGACAAAACTTTTTTTTTGAACAAACAGTAGATTTAAGGGAAGGTCACAAGACATCAGTACTTACACAGTCACATGGTGAGCACCAGAGGCCAATTGCTTACTATTTTACAAAACTAGACAGTGTAACGAGAACACTTCCACCCTGTGTACAGGCAGTGGTAGCTGCAGCCGAAGCAGTAAAGGCTTCAGCATCTATAGTGCTATATCACCCGTAGACACTCAAAGTACCTCATGCAGTATCTGTTATTCTTTTACAGCAAAAGATATCACATTTGAGCCCAGCACGACACCTTACTGTATGACAATACTCTTGACACAACCTCACTTACAGTAACGATACAGAGGTGTACTACATTAAACTCATTCACACTACTACCACTCCCTACTGATGGCCATAAACATAACTGTACTGCTGCCATCGCTGAAAAGGTACTGTCACAAAGTGATTTGAAAGATGTACCATTATCTAATCCTGACATGTAACTTTTTCTTGATGGCTCCAGTAGAAAAAATCCAGATGGCACAAATGTAACCAGATACGCAGTAGTGACACAGGATGAAATCTTGGAGGGAAATAAAAGAGCAGATGAAGGGGCTAAAATAGCGGCACAAGAAGCACATCAAATAATGACAGAACTGGAGATCATAGAGATAGATCATACAGTCCTTACTGATATACAGCATAGTGCACCCCCCGGGGAGAAACAATATTGGAAATAGATAACATTTACATATCACCTGAAGGAAAACCGGTATTGCCAAAATCCCTATTTAGGTATGCAGAAGTGTTGACACATGGAGTACCTCATGTGTCAAACAGGGGGATGACTGAGATGTTAAATAAGGTATTGTACATATGGCTTCACAAACTACTCAAAAAATTTTTGTTCTCAATGCATTATATGTGCAAAACACAATGCTCAGGGAGGCATAAGACCACGAAAAGGAAAGTTCCCCACACCACAATATACATTCCAACACATTTGCATGGATTTTATTGAATTGGACAAATGTGAAAGGAAAGAATATTGTCTGGTAATAATAGATGCTTTGACCAAATGGGTGGAGGTATTCCTGACAGGAAGTGCAGATGCACAGACTGTAGCCAAAGCATTACTAAAAAATATAATTCCTAGGTTTGGAATCCCTGAAAAGATCTACAGCGATAATGGATCCCATTAAGATTTGAGTCCATTCGAAATGATACATGGGAGGCCATATAGAATACCCTTACTATTAAATGAAACACCAGTTGAAGAATCTGAACGTACCTTAGCAGAATATATGTCTAACTTGTTGAAACAGAAACAAATTAATGAGGTCTGTTCTATTCCAGAAGGTCTAATCCAAGGAGAAGAGAAAATCCATATCGGAGACTGGGTCCTAATAAAAATAATAAAAAAGGAAACATTGGCACTTGCCTAAGTGGGAGGGGCCATATCAGGTTCTTCTCACCACTCCCACGGCAATAAGGATTGCAGAGAGGTCTACCTGGACTCACCAGTCCCATTACAAAAAGGTTTTACAGGCAGAGCAGGGTCAGTTGGCGACAGAGCTCTGGTAAAAAGTCCGGCTACAAAGGGAGGTTCTGCACAAGGCGGGGCTTATCTCAAACCGGTGAAGAACTCCATTACCTTACCCCCGGGGCTCTGTAGCTGGTTAGGATGAAAGGGACAGTTATTATCTTGGGTCTACTGGTGACTCTAGGTGAGACGTCTATACGTGGAGGCAGAAACTGGAAAGAGAAGGAACCTCTAGACTGGGCAAGTACGGGGAAGGCCTTGAACTTAACCTTCGTAGAAGGAGTAACTAGTAACATTTTGGTTGATTTTTGCCAAATGGAGGACTGTGGAGACTTAACTGAAGCAAGAAGGCTCCAATGGGCAGATAAATATGTTTGTTATATTCCAAGTAAGATAGAAGTTCCGAGTAAACACTGTAAGATTTACTAACCTAACAGTAGAAGATGCCATAGCTTTGGAGACGGGTTACCAAGAAAAAAATGAGTGGTTAGAATCGTTAAGATACACGGTTAAAACTCTAAAAAGGGAAAACTGTTTAGTTTGTGCTGGAGCTAGACCACATTTAGCAACAGTCCCTTTTCCTCTAGATTAAAAATACAGATCCAGAAGGTTTAAAATGTATGCTGCGGTTGTATAATAAGAGTTATAAACCAGAAACAAATTCTACCTGTCACACATTGAGTTTGTTGTTTCCCCCAGTGCAGAGACCTCAGATACCTCCAGCAGTTGCTACGTATCCGGCCAATTTTGCTTGTTTTACACTCCCAGGGAACAGTAGCGCAGTGGATCTTGGGTCACTACCTGATGATTGCTGTGCGGAGAGGATTAACAAGGAAAATGGTGACTGGGTGGAACATGACATTCAGAGAGCTGATGTCTGGTAGATGTGTGGGGATAAGAAACTGCGAGCTAGGATCCCGGCCAATGCCTGAGGGGATTGTGCTATGGTCCAGCTGGTTATGCCCCTGTCAGAACACCCGTGGACTAAGGGTTACCAACGGTATGGAAGGGACACCTCTCCCAAAGGGTAATTTGACTCCCAGATCTACATAGATGAGATTGGAATTCCTCGAGGGGTGCCGAATGAGTTTAAGGCCAGGAGTCAGGTAACAGCTGGGTTTGAGTCTCTTTTCTGGTGGGTGACTATAGATAAAAATGTTGACTGGATTAAATATATATATATATTACAACCAACAACGATTTGTAAACTATACCAGGGGCGCTGTAAAAGGTCTAGCAGAACAGCTGGGCCCCACCTCTCTAATGGCATGGCAGAACCGAATGGCTTTAGATATGATCTTAGCTGAAAGAGGAGGGGTATGCAAAATGTTTGGTAGCATGTGTTGTACCTTTATCCCAAACAAAACAGCCCCTGGGGGGACTGTGACCAAAGCCCTGGAAGGACTAACTGCTCTATCGAATGAATTAGAAAATTCAGGTATTAATGACCCATTCACAAACTGGCTTGAAGGATGGTTTGGTAAATGGACTGGACTTATCGCATCATGTATGATCTCAATTGCTGTGGCTTTGGCCGTTCTGGTCACTTGCGGATGTTGTTGCATTCCCTGTGTTCGAGGACTTTTCACAAAAAGTGATCGAAACTGCAATCTCGAGAACAATGTATCAAGCACTTCCTACCTCCGAGGAGACCTGCGTGGACGTTGAAGCTCAACTTAATGACATATCATCCGAAAGTGCATAAAACACAGGGACTATCATCGAAATGTGTTGAGATAAAATAGCCACACAAGAGGAGGGAATGTTGGAAAAGTTTTTTTATGTGTATTGTGTGACTATTTGTAGAAATATAAAATGGATTCTAAGGACACGTTGCTTAATCTTGCCTCTGTAATGGATTCTAAGGACACGTGGCTTTACCTAGCCTAATTCTATTGTTTGTGTTACTTCTTCAAATCAACCTTTGCTAAGAATTGTAAAAAGACACTGTGACTGGCAATAAAGCTTGTTTGCGTCATGAGCCACCGGTGGTCTTTTAGCCAATAGTATTCTTCCTGTTGACACTATAAAGGTCGTCACACACCTCGTATGTCTGTATGGGACTTTTGCTTTTTCTCTTAGCATGTAGATCTCATCCAGTTGTACCAGTGCAACTGAAATAAAGTATCTTGCTTCTGAAACACTTGAAGTTTGACTGATCACAGGGGAAGAATTATCCTAACAGGTTGCCAGAAACACGCCATTAAACCTCTACTCTCCTACCATTCAGGCCCCCGTTAAGGCTTGGAGAATACTTCACAACACTCAATGAACAAATCACCTGACCAAACCCATACCCGTCCCCCTTGGGACGCTAAAACTGTTATCTCCAGACCTTACCACCCCAACCTGGTTAACAGACCGTATGACTGTTACATCTGACCTCCGCTCCATTGCTGCTACTAACTTATTCTCGCAAATCCAAAAAGAATTTAACGCACCCGTCGGGGATTACTTTACTTATTATAGGTTACAAAAATGCCTGGCAGCAAACCCTTCTTTAGAAGGCTCTCTGCCCCTAAATGTCTGGAACTACTTCCTCTCTGACACACGTAATTCCAGAGGTACCTCCATATTGTACTCCACTTTGCAAGACAAGAACATCTTCCATAAGACCAAACCCCTTAACGACTGGGAAACTGATGTACAAAGTCATTTCTCTGATGAGCAATGGCAAATGGCAATTAAATTGTCCTGCACCTCCCTGCGGGAACTCACCCAAAAAATACTAATGAGATGGTACATGACGCCTCACAAGATAGCCAAATTCTGTACACACGCCTCAAACTCATGCTGGAGAGAGTGCAGTCAGCCTGGTATGCTCATACATATTTTTTGGTCCTGCCCGCACATACAACTTTGGACTGACGTAGAGGCGATGCTGCGGGAGGTCCTCCACCACCCTGAAGCATTGTCATCTTACTTAGCTATTCTCAATTTGACTATTGATGATATGAAACCAAACCACCGACTCGTGACCACTCTTATTTTGTTAGCAACAAGACTGTTGATTGCCAGGGAATGGAAAACGAAAGATGCTCCGAGTCTCACAGAAGTAGTTAACTTAGTACAAACTCACTATACCTATGAAACTATCCTAGCTAGAGGGAACTCCACATATTCTAAGCTGCTCAACCTCTGGAATGCGTGGACTCTTTGGTACACGAACAAAAACAGCAAGTGATACATTTATGATATATACTAGGTTCTTTGATGGTGCCCCCCCCCCCCCGGTCCTTCCCCCTCCTTCTCTTTTATCTTCCCCTCCCTCCCCTTCTTTGCTCTGTCCTTGATCCTACAACATATGCTTTGTTACTACCACAACTTACTTCCAGTTTGGTTTATGTTCGTTTATACACTACTCATGTTGTACTGAACTGGACTGTGCGCACCATGTGTGGTGCGTGCTTATTGCACGTTTACTGCTCACTTTACATACGTTGCCATTTCTATATTGTCTTTTACATTTTATTATTGTACTTGCATACCTGTACATTGAAAATTTAAATAAAAAACGATTTGAAATAAAAAAAGGGGAATGAATAGAGAGGTACCCCGAACCCGAACATCTCCAACAAACTTATAATATACACTGTATATGTAGTATTCTATATCATGTGCATAATGATATCTGTATGCCACCCACATGCCGGTAAAGCTACATGCTTATTTTACGATATAAAATAAAGATGTTAATCTCTGTTCACCAAAAAGTAAAGAAGTCATCTTTCCTCTTGTCTGCAAATTTGAATTGATTGGATGATTCAGCTGCAGAGAAGGGAAAAAAGAAAGGGTGAGTGTGTATGCTATCCATAAAAAATGGATGCCCATAGCGTATCCATTAAATCATCCTACCAATGATCTTTTAACCACCAACCAAAAATATCTCCAATAGGTTGGACCCAGCTTCTTTGTACTTGGATAACAAAGCTACAGGAACCAGCACCCTGGAGGGAAAACTGCAGATTCCTTCTCCCACCCCAGATTTAAAAACAATAACAAACCAAAAATTCATATGAAAAAAATAAAATACAATAAATAAAAATTGTAGTTCTCAAAATGATAAAAAAAAGAACATAAAACATATTCTATAATATGTATACATATATACATCCCTCCTGAACCTTCTGTATTGAACTGTACTGTAATTGTGCCGTCCCCCCTCTACATTGTAAAGCGCTACAGTTGACGCTATATAAATCGCAAATAATAATAATATACATGAGAAGGGATATATATATATATATATATATAGATGTATGTAGAAACATCTAAAATAATGCATTTGGGTGGCAAAAATATGAATGCAATCTATACACTGGGGGGAGAACCTCTGGGGGATTCTAAGAGAGAAAAGGACCTGGGGGGTCCTAGTAGATGATTGGCTCAGCAATGGCATGCAATGCCAAGCTGCTGCTAACACAGCAAACAGAATATTGGCATGCATTAAAAAAGGGGATAAACTTCAGGCCGCGTACACACGATCGAATTTGTCCGCTGAAAACGGTCCGATGGACCGTTTCAGCAGACATCTCCGATCGTGTGTATGGGCTAGCGGACAGATTTGTCCACCCGACAGATTTCAAAGCATGCTTTGAAATCTATCGGGTGGGAATGTGTCCGCCCGACATGTCTGCTGGTTAGTACACTTACCAGCAGACATGTCGTCCCGCACCGCCGCCGCACTGCCGCCGAATGGATTCGGCGCATGCGCGGAAGTGTTTTACTTCCTGGTGCGGTGACGTGGCGGCGTCAACGTCACCGCCACGTCACCGACACGTCAGCGCGCCGTCTGCTGGCGGGGATTTTGGTTTGCTCGTGTGTACACGCGAGCAAACCAAAATCCCAGCAGAGAGATTTGTTCAAATCTGTCGGACGGACAGATTTGAACAAATCTGTCCGCTCGTGTGTACGAGGCCTCAGAGATAAAATGTTAATTCTCCCAATCCACAAGACTCTGGTCTGGCCGCACTTGGAGTATGTTGTCCAGTTCTGGGCACCAGTCCTCAGGGAAAATGTGCTGGAAATGGAGAGAGTACAAAGAAGGGCAACAAAGCTAATAAAGGGTCTGGAGGATATTAGTTATGAGGAAAGGTTGCGAGCACTGAACTTATTCTCTCTGGAGAAGAGACGCTTGAGAGGGGATATCAATTTACAAATACCATAATGGTGACCCCACAATAGGGATACAACTTTTTTGCAGAAGGGAGTTTAACAAGACACGTGGCCACTCATTAAAATTAGAAGCAAAGAGGTTTAATGTTAAACTGTGTAGAGGGTTCTTTACTATAGGAGCGGCAAGGATGTGGAATTCCCTTCCACAGGCGGGTGGTCTCAGCGGGGGGCATCGGTGGTTTCAAAAAACTTTTAGATAAGTAGCTAAAAAAAACACAACATACAGGTATATACATGATATGTAATACTGACATATAATCACACACATAGGTTGGACTTGATGGATTTGTGTCTTTTTTCGGCTTCGCCTACTATGTAGCTATTTAACCAATCCAAGTTTTAAGATCAAACAGTTTTGCACCAATTCATAAAAAAAATTGATATAAACGAATGCATCAGTGTAGTGGTTGTCCTTACCCTAAAGCCTCATATACACGGCCGGTTTTCCCGACTGGAAAACTGCGAGGAGAGCTTTTGGCTGGGAATCCCGGCTGTGTGTATGCTCCTCGCAGTTTTTCAGACGGGGAAAACTGCCCAAAAACTGCCGGACAAAAAACGAGAACCAGCTCTCGATTTTCCCCACCGGGAAAACCGGCGGACTTTTGCCCCAGCGTTTTTTTGCCGTTTTCCTGTGGGAAAAACTGTGATGGATCATACACACGTCCGGGATTCCCGACCAAAGCTCCATCGCAGTTTTCCTGTCGGGAACACCGTCCGTGTGTAGGGGAAAGAATGCTTGAGCAGGTTCTCGGCTTTCCCCTCATGATTTCCGACGGGAACTTTTCCCGTGGGAAATCCCGCACGTGTGTATGGGGCATAACTCTTGAGAAGGCTGAGAATTAAATTCTGTGGATTTAAAGGGTCTCGAGGCCCTTGTGAAGGTATTCTTTTTACCCGAGGGCACCTATTCTTCACTCAAACAGCCATTTCATGATTCTTTTACAGATGGAAAGGGTTTCCTTAATAATTGAGACCTGTAGCCGCTGTTCATATCTGCTCAGCTGTTTTGGAATCAGTGATTTAGGAAACTTTTTAAGGACAATTCTGCTAAAAAAAGAAAACAACACCAGTAAACGTATATATAATGGAGAGATGTGCTCTGTAGAGTGTACTGCAGCTGAGATTACCATAGAGATAAGATGCACAGTCGGCTGTGATAAGCATACAGTACATGAGCTGCACGCAGACACATGCTGGTGGTTTGAGAGTCTGGCTCTGTAAGTATCCTAAGTTAAAACCTATAAAAATCTTTGAAAGGGTGACAATGTTCTGTCCACAATTTTTTTACTGCCTTGTCACTGTGGCTTTTGATGGAGACTACAAGCAGACGTTTTAACATGCATTATGCAGGCATTATGCAGGCCTGGTCCAATGTTGTCACCATCAAGAAACCACTTTTAGAAATACCTTGCACCCAACCCTGGAGTGAGGGGGTCAGCAGCATTGGGAAGAAGGATAAAAAAATTGTCATAACGCAATTTTATTCCAACACAAAACTGCAGTGGTTTATGATATACTGAGTTTTAGCCATTGTCACTCAGTTAAGATTTTACATCTTTTCAGTGGTGGTGTGTCCATAAAGGGCACACGGGTGCAGCCCCCCTCTCTCCTGCCACCCCTCTCTCACCATAGATAGATTCATGCAATGCAATGCATGAATCTATCTATGGTTGCTGTGCCATGCCTTGTTGGACGCTGGGCACCTGAATTACAGTGGCAGGGTTTTTGTTTTGGAAGCACCTGATTAGAGCCATAGGCTCTAATAGCCGTTCAAAATGGTGAACGGGTGCCATGCTGGGCGCTAGCTGTTCACTCAGCGTTTTGTTTTCCTAACACTGACCCGCCTCTCAGCTGCTCGGGTCTGTTACCTGTCACCTGATTAGCTGAAACAACAGGCGCTGTGATTGGACGCCTGATAGAGGATTGGAGAAGACGTGGAGGAGCGTGAACTTGGAGGATGCCACCGTGACCCACTGCAAGACAGGTAAGTCCCAGGCGATGCACACTGGCAGCATTTTATAGGGCACAGTAGTGGCAATTTATGGGCACACTGGCAGCAATTGATGGGGCACAGTAGTGCCAATTGATGGGCACACTGGCAGCAATTGATGGGCACACTGGCAGCAATTGATGGGGCACAGTAGCGGCAATTGATGGGGCACAGTAGTGGCAATTGATATGCACACTGGCAACAATTGATGGGCAACAGTGGCAGCAATTGATGGGGCACAGTAGCAGCAATATGTTTTTGATGGCACAGTGGTGGCAATTTATGGGTACAGTGGCTGCATTTGATGGCATAGTGGCTGCGTTTGATTGTCACAGTGCCTGTGTTTGATGGGCACAGTGGCTGCAATTGATGTTTTTTTCCAGTTTGTTTGCGCCCCCCAAAAATGTTGAGCACCAGCCGCCACTGCATCTTTTAGAAGGAATTCCAGATATAGAATTTTTTATATAGTTACTTTGGTTCAGCTTAGAGTTAACTATGCATATACCCCCAGGGCTGCTGTTAGAAATCATGGGGCCCTGTACAGCCTTCCTGATGGGGCCCCCCCAACCCCGGCTACTTCCCTCCCCACCCATGGTGCAGTGGAACAGCGGCACTGACTTTATGTCCCAAAAAATTTCCTCTTCTGTTTTAACTTTCTGGGCCCACTGTTGACCTGGCCGACTTAGTAGCGCCAAAACGCACAACGTGCATCCGGGAAAACAACTCCAGCTGGTTTAACGACCAGCTGTCGTTGCTAAAGCAAGAGCGCAGAAGAGCTGAAGCAGCCTGGAAAAGAAGCTCTTCAGAGGAAAACCTCTCTATTTATAAGATAATAACAAAAAAATACCATAAAGAAATCTTTATTGCCAAAAAAAAATCATTTTTCCAATATTATCACCAATGCCCTAAACTGCCCTTGTGAACTCTTCAATCTCGTCACCAAGACCATGGACCCAGTCTGTCTAGAAGCCCCTAATTCTGATTCACAAGAATTTTGCAATGAATTATCAGATCATTTCATCAACAAAATTGAAAGAATCCATGAAAGTATTCAGCAAAATACAACCTCCATCTACTCCCCCATAAATCACAAACCTAATACCCACATAATTCCGCCACAGTCACCTAACTTCACTCTAAAACCCATTTCCATCGATGCCACTAAAAATATCATCGGGACTCTGCGAAATAGCACAGCGCCCAATGATGTCATTCCCACAAAACTGCTGAAAGAATGTGCCGATATTTTGGCACCAGTTATCATGCAGCTCATAAACCAGTCATTCAAGGAGGGCATGGTGCCACCCTTGCTGAAACAAGGTATAATCAAACCAATTCTAAAAAAAAACACCCTCGACCCCAAAGACCCTAACCACCGTTGTCCCATAACTGGGTAATGGAGAAAGAAGTTGTACAACAGCTACAACGTCATTTAGACACCCATAAATTACTCGATCCGTTTCAATCGGGTTTCCGTCCTGGTCACGGGACAGAAACAGCACTGCTCAAAATATGGGATGACGCTCTCGAGGCCGCAGACAAAGGAGAATCTTGTCTTTTGGTACTACTGGATCTAAGCGCAGCATTTGATACTGTAGACCACAAATTATTACTGACTCGGCTAACTGAAGTAGCCTGAGTCGCTGAAAGTGATTTATTTTGGTTCTCCTCCTTTTTGGAAAACCGATCACAAATAGTGAAATTGGGGCTTTTTTTTCCTGAAAAATGCACGGTGTCATGCGGAGTCCCCCAGGGATCCCCTTTGTCGTCTGTTCTGTTCAATATCTATCTCCGCCCTCTTTTTGAAATCATCAGTAACCAAAAGTTACTTTACCACTCTTATGCAGATGACACACAACTATATTTTCTCATCTGTAATAAACAGGATCATTATCTCGGACTAGAGAAATGCCTCTCTTTGATAGAAAACTGGATGACAAAGAGTTATCTTAAACTCAACGGCTCAAAAACAGAACTTCTCCTGTTTCACGCCAACCGAAAAAATCATCCCGCAACAACATGGATACCCCCGCCCATTCTGGGTAAAACCATCACCCCTAGCACCAAAGTCAAAAGTCTCTGTGTCATTTTCGACACCAACATGACAATGGATGCGCAAATAGGGTCAGTAGTCAGCGGATCGCATCGTCTGCTGCGCCTACTATGCAGACTTACCCCCTTTATACCAAAAGAAGACATAGCAGTCATGGTGGGAACAATGATTAACTCCAGACTTGACTATGCAAATGCCCTCTATCTCGGACCCCCCAAATACCAAATCACTCGTCTGCAAGTCGTTCAAAATACGGCCCCTAGACTTGGGGAAAAAAACATGGGAAGCAATCTCATCTTCTCTGAGATCCCTTCATTGGTTGCCAGTAAAAGACAGAATCACTTTCAAGGCACTCTGCCTAACGCATAAGTGTATTCAAGGAAATGCCCCCCAATATCTATGTGAAAAACTAAAAGCTCACAACCCCAATCGCGTTCTGCAATCCACCAACCAGAATCTACTCCAGATACACAAAGCCAGATACAAATCCAAAGGAGAATGTAGATTTGCAGTCCAAGGACCTAGACTGTGGAACACTCTACCAACCACCATCCGATTGGAGGTGAACCACTTGGCCTTCAGAAGAAAGATCAAAACCTATCTCTTCTGAGGGTAAAAAAAGTTTCACTCATGGAATGGATACTAAGCGCCCAGAGGCGATTCAGTTTGCATGTGTTGCACTGTATAAGTTAATTACTCACTCATTCACTCACTCAAAAGTGTCTGCTCTGTCCACCACAATTGTCAGGGATTCGGAATATACCAGTACTATGTGATTGCAAAAAGGAATCCAAAACAGATATAGGTGAGAATAGTGATTTATTTAAGAAGAGGGGGTAACACCCCACCACCTTCAACAAGCTCAGTGCAATCAACCAATAAACAACAGTGACAAAACACTAAAGACGATATGTACAATAAAAGGGGAATACCAGAATCATAAACAGGCCAGGCCGAGGTCATACACAGGGGGATCATAAAATGGCTGCAGACGAGGAATGAGCAGGAAGGGAATGTCCAGGAGAGGGATCAGGTCAGGTCGGATCATATCAGGAGTCCAGGAAGGGGACAGCAGGCTCAGGGTCCAGATATCAGGCTCAGGATCAGGTTAGTAGACAGATACCAGGGCAAGGTATAATTACACATGCCGGGTATATATAGGCGGTGTGCTGATTACGTTCAGGTCACACCTGAACGCAGCAAGGGCCAAACGCTCCACACTGCCAGGATCCATCTGCTGGTGGAGGCCAGTACTGCGTCCCAAAGGTGATATACCAGCAGGGGGAAGTTCTCCTGACAGCTCCAAACTGCCAGGAGACCCCTTCTGGTGGAACGCAGCACTGCAAGACAGAACATTATTAGCACCAGCGGATAAAACCTTTCCTGACAGTACCCCCCCTCAAAGGAGCGGCCTCCGGACGCTTCAACTATCTGTTGCCGGGGAAAGTCCAAGGTGACCAACTGGGCAATGGGAGGCTTGAGCCCAGAGGTGGGTACATCCGGGTAGACAGAGGACACATCCGGGCAAACAGCGGGTAGAACAGACTGGGGACTGGGGAGCAAACACATCAGGCTGGGCAGCGGACAGAAGTTCAACCAGCTGGGCAGCAGAGACGAGAACACCTCCGGCTGGGCAGCAGACGGGAACACCTCCGGCTGGGCAGCAGACGGGAACACCTCCGGCTGGGCAGCAGACGGGAACACCTCCAGCTGGGCAGCAGACGGGACCACCTAGGCTGGGCAGCAGATAGGAACACCTCCGGCTGGGCAAAAGGCACTGGAAAATCAGGCTGGGTAACTAGCACTGAAACGTCAGGCTGGGTAACTGGCACTGAAACGTCAGGCTGGGTAACTGGCACGTCAGGCTGGGTAACTGCCATGTCAGGCTGGGTAACTGGCACGTCATGCTGGGTATCTGGTGCTGGCATGTCAGGCTGGGTAACTGGCACGTCAGGCTGGGTGGCTGGCCAGTCATCAAGCTGGACAGTAGGCACTGGAAAAATCAGGCTGGGTGACTGGCACTGAAACGTCAGGCTGGGTAACTGGCACTGAAACGTCAGGCTGGGTAACTGGCACTGAAACGTCAGGCTGGGTAACTGGCACTGAAACGTCAGGCTGGGTAACTGGCGCTGGCACGTCAGGCTGGGTAACTGGTGCTAGCACGTCAGGCTGGGTAACTGGTGCTGGCACGTCAGGCTGGGTGGCTGGCCAGTCATCAAGCTGGACAGTAAGCACTGGAAAATCAGGCTGGGTAACTGGCACTGAAACATCGGGCTGGGTAACTGGCTCTGAAGCGCCGGGCTGGGTAACCGGCGCTGAAGCGTCAGGCTGGGTAACCGGCGCTAGAACAGGCAGGAAAGCCGACACCGGAACAGGCAGAGCAGCTGGCACTGGAATGGGCAGAGCAGCTGGCACAGGCAGAGCAGCTGGCACAGGAACAATGAGCTGGGAAGCTGGCACTGGAACAGGCTGGTTGGCTGGCACTGGAACAGGCTGGTTGGCTGGCACTGGAACAGGCTGATACAAGCTGGGCAGCTGGCACTGGAACAGGTGGAACAGATGGCACCGGAACAGACTGGATGGGTGGCACCGGAACAGACGGCACTGGAACAGGCTGAACAGATGGCACTGGAACAGGCTGAACAGATGGCACCGGAACAGACTGGATAGGTGGCACCGGAACAGACGGCACTGGAACAGGCTGAACAGATGGCACTGGAACAGGCTGAACAGATGGCACTGGAACAGACTGGGTAACTGGCACGATGGTGTGGTTTGGGAAGTACTTCCGTTTCTTTTTAGGCTTAGACACTGCAGGTTTGTTAACAGAAGTGATGTATGAAGAGGATGGAATTAAGTAGGAGGAAGGGTTGGAATATGACAGAGACACAGGGATGGTGACTGGAGGAGGTTTTTGTGGAGTTGTTACTAGTGGAAGGGAAGAAGTAGGTGGATTAAAGACGGGGTAGGTACAACAAGTAGAGACTGGGTAATAATACTTAGTAGGAAGCGGAATTAACTGGGTTATAGCTGAGGTTGTCATTGGCGATGGACAGCTAGATTCTTGGGAAGACAGGTGATTAATGGCAGGGCTGGAATGTAATGGCTTGGCTGAGATCAGGAGATCTGACCATGCCTGCAGCACAGGTTGAACAAAGCCTGGTTCCCACACACCCTGTCTAATCAGAGACTGCACTGAACTAATGCAGTCAGATAACTTCTGCTGGGAACAAGAGCAATAGTGTTCATCAAAGGAAGCTGGATCATCCTCCATCAACCATACCAGGGATTCAACTTAGTCAGGACTGAAAGGGGGGGGGGAGGAGAAGTCGTCACTACCATCAGGAATAACAGACGGGGCCGATTTAACACACAACTGAATTAATGGGTGAATATCATCAAAAGACATATAACCCTGATCCACCAAAGAATGAGCTGATCGGATGATTTCCATCAGGTGGTCCCTTGTCCACCCCCCCAAAACCTGGCGACAATACTCCCCACCCTCCTCTGCCAGCAGGGAAAAGTAAATGATTTAATTGAAATCCATGTTTCAGAAAAACGCACCACAACAGGGTGGTTCCTCAATGCAAGCACGTCTGGTCTAGGAGGGCCCTGGTATACTGTCAGGGATTCGGAATAGACCAGTACTATGTGATTGCAAAAAGGAATCCAAAACAGATATAGGTGAGAATAGTGATTTATTTAAGAAAAGGGGGTAACACCCCACCACCTTCAACAAGCTCAGTGCAATCAACCAATAAACAACAGTGACAAAACAACACTAAAAACGATATGTACAATAAAAGGGGAATACCAGAATTATAAACAGGCCAGACCGAGGTCATACACAGAGGGATCATGAAATGGCTGCAGACGGGGAATGAGCAGGAAGGGAATGTCCAGGAGAGGGATCAGGTCAGGTCGGATCAGATCAGGAGTCCAGGAAGGGGACAGCAGGCTCAGGGTCCAGATCTCAGAAACAGGTTAGTAGACAGATACCAGGGCAAGGTATAATTACACATGCCGGGTATATATAGGCGGTGTGCTGATGAAGGGCCAAACGCTCCACACTGCCAGGATCCATCCGCTGGTGGAGGCCAGTAATGCGTCCCAAAGGTGATATACCAGCAGGGGGAAGTTCTCCTGACAGCTCCAAACTGCCAGGAGACCCCTTCTGGTGAAACGCAGCACTGCAAGACAGAACATTAATAGCACCAGCAGATGGAACCTTTCCTGACACAATGTTGCAGTACCACTATAAATTGCAGATCACTGTCCATACTAGTAAAAATAATAAAAATGACATAAATCTTTCCCATAGTTTGTAGACAATATAACTTTTGCGCAAACCAATCAATATACGATTATTGAGATTTTTTTTCTTTTACCACAAATATGTAGAAGAATATATATCGGCCTAAACTGATGAAGAAATGTGTTTTTTAAAAACATTTTTGGGGATATTTATTATAGCAAAAATAAATAATATCTTTTTATTTTTTCAAAAGTGACTCTTTTTTTGTTTATAGACCAAAAATTAAAAACTGCGGTGATCAAATACCACCAAAAGAAAGCACTATTTGTAGGGAAAAAAGGACGTAAATTTTGTTTGGGTACAGCGTCACACGACTGCGCAATTCTCAGTTAAAGCGATGCAGGGATTTGTGGAGGGTGGAGGGGGACTTGTGCTGAGGAAGGGAAGAGAAGATTTGCTTTGGGAAGTTTTTTTTACTAGGGTATTGAGCATGCAAATTTGTGCTGATTTTTTGTTTGGAAGGGAAGGAGTGGGATTTGTTGCTGAAAGAGTAAAGTGAGGGAGAGTATTGCTTATGTGTCTATTTCCCACAAATAGAGCTTTCTTTTGGTGGTATTTGATTATCTCTGCAGTTTTTATTTTTTGCGCTATAAACAAAAATAGAGCGACAATTTTGAAAAAAATGCAATATTTTTTACTTTTTGCTATAATAAATATCCCCCAAAAATTTATAAAAAAACATTTTTTTCCTCAGTTTAGGCCGATACGTATTCTTCTACATATTTTTAGTTAAAAAAATCGCAATAAGCGTTTATTGATTGGTTTGTGCAAAAGTTATAGCGTTTACAAAATAGGGGGTCGTTTTATGGTATTTTTATCAATATTTTTTTTACTAGTAATGGCGGCGATCAGCATTTTTTTTCAGTACTGCAACATTATGGCGGGCACTTCAGACACTTTTGACACATTTTTGGGACCATTGGCATTTTTATAGCGATCAGTGCTATAAAAATGCATTGTATTACTATACAATTGCCATTGGCAGCGAAGGGGTTAACACTAGGGGGCAGGGAAGGGGTTAAGTGTGTTCCTGGGTGTGTTCTAACTATATGGGGGGGTGGCCTCACTAGAGGAAATCACTGATCTTCCGTTCATACATTGTATGAACAGAAGATCAGCTTTTCCCCCGCTGACAGGACCGGGAGCTTTGTGTTTACACACATAGCTCCCCGTCCCCGCTTTTTTAACGAGCGATCGCGTGTGCCCGGCGGTGATCGTACCTGCCGGGGCACGCGCGCGGGACTTGGGGGAGGCCGCTTTAGAGCGGACGTACAGCTACGGGCTCTCGCCCAGCAGTGCCGACTTCCCGCAGTAAAATGACGGCGGGCGGTCGGCATGTAGTTAATTAAGTTCTAGAAGCTGTGCCCCAAAAAAAGGCAGACAGAGGGCAAAGTCCCCAGTATTGCCTGTGAATACCTTCCAGCTTTTGAAATTCTGAATGAAGGATACCGGAGAAAAGAAAAGGCCCGTGGCACACGTAGCGCGCTACGGCACACTGTGGGTATGGCCACATTATTAACAGTGGGAGGGGCTTAAACCAAGCAATCAAAGCATATTGTAAAGGTACAAAGAAGCCCAGGTTTTGTTTAACTACATCCATTAAGCCCCTCCCACTGTTAAGAATGTGGCCATACCCACATAGTGCCGTAGCGCATTATGTGTGCCACAGGCCTTTTCCTTTCTCCGGTGTCCTTCATTCTGAAGTTCAAAAGTTGGGAGGTATGCACAGGCAATACTGGGGACTTTGCCCTCTGTCTGCCCTTTTTTTGGGGCACAGCTTCCAGAGATCTGTTCCCCTTTAATGTCCATGGTTTTGGAATGGGATGTTTAAAAATCTCATATAAGTGCGGCAACTGGGTGTCCACCCACAAACTGTTATATAGTGTAACCCTGTAGAAAAAAGTGCATCGCTTGCCTCAAGCTTGCCACCTATTGGCTGCAAGTGGTGAATATGAAATGTTCATATTTAATATACCTAAAGAAAGCAAAGTTATTTCTCTTGAAGATATATGTACATAAAGAAAATGATGTACAAAAGTGCTACATATCTATCTTATGTAGAACGTGTCTTTTTTGCTTTTTTAATTTATACCCTTAACAGTCGCATACTAAAAATCTTGAATACATCAAGAAAATATCAGTGGTTTATGCTTTCAGGTCACCTCTGGTAAAGAATCTTGTTTACAGAAAATTTGTATCCTGGAGGTCTGAACAAGAATCAAAGTCAAAAATGCCTTGCACATAAGTCACGATCAAATACCATTCCTCACAGCAGTCACAATATAGAACACCTCCTTACCACTGCAGGTGGGGCCTATGAGGTTCGGGAACATAGAAAGCTCCCTGATATCTTTCATGTAAGATCTGATGACTTATATTTAGGCTTATTTAGGCTGCCTGCATATAAAACAACCTGGTTATTGAGATTACCTGAATCTCCCTGTAACTGCCTACCATGCACACTGCAGCCAACAGCAACATCAGGAGAGAAAATGTGGCAGTAGGGGGATCTAAACATTGCATTTTATTTTATTCTCTCCTACATAATACCAGAATCAGAGAAACATAGTCTTGCTTTATCATTTAACCACTTGCCGACCATCCTTTAGTAAAAATATGTCATTACTTTGGCGTTTAGTACTGGTGTTATGGCTAAATAGAGAACTCTGGGCTATGGTAATGTAAAATATATTAAGGAAGCTGCTCCCTAAAGTGGTGTAAAAACAACTTCAGCAATGTGGGGAGTGAATGGTAATAGGGGGGTGCAAATAATAGGTGATAAATAAATTCCAAATTCTAGCATGAAACAATATGTTAATTAGAAGGTCAAAAATACAATAGTGATTTAAAGTGCAAGCAGTGGCGGCTGGTGCTCAAAATATTTGGGGGGGGGGGGGGGGGGGGGGCACAACCAAAAAAAAAAAGCCCATCAATTGCAGCCTCACTGTGCCTATCAATTGCCGCCACTGTGCCCATCAAACACAGCCACTGTGCCCATAAAACGCAGCCACTGTGGCATAAAATTGTCGCCACTGTGCCATGCTATCAAACATAGCCACTGTGCCATCAATTGTTGCCACTGTGCCCATCAATTGTTGCCACTGTGCCATGCCATCAATTGTCGCCACTGTGCCATGTCATTGTCGCCAGTGTGGCCATCAATTGTTGCCACTGTGCCTTGCCAAATGCAACCACTGTGCCATCAATTGTTGCCACTGTGCCATGCCAAACGCAACCACTGTGCCATCAATTGTCACCACTGTGCCATGCCAAACGCAGCCACTATGCCATTGTAGCCACTGTACTCATCAATTGTCGCCATTGCCAAATGCAGCCACTGTACAATCAATTGTTGCCACTGTGCCCATCAATTGTTGCCACTGTGCCATGCCATCAATTGTCGCCACTGTGCCATGCCATTGTCGCCAGTGTGGCCATCAATTGTTGCCACTGTGCCATGCCAAACACAACCACTGTGCCATCAATTGTTGCCACTGTGCCATGCCAAACGCAACCACTGTGCCATCAATTGTCACCACTGTGCCATGCCAAACGCAGCCACTGTGCCATTGTAGCCACTGTACTCATCATATGTCGCCATTGCCAAATGCAGCCACTGTACAATCAACTGTTGCCACTGTGCCATGCCAAATGTAGCCACTGTGCCATGCCATTGTTGCCACTGTGCCCATCAGTTGTAGCCACTGTGCCTTGCCATTGTCGCCTCTGTGCCCATCAATTGTCGTCACTGTGCCGTGCCAAACTTAGCCACTGTGCCATCAATTGTTGCCACTGTGCCATGCCAAACGCAACCACTGTGCCATCAATTGTCACCACTGTGCCATGCCAAACGCAGCCACTGTGCCATTGTAGCCACTGTACTCATCATATGTCGCCATTGCCAAATGCAGCCACTGTACAATCAACTGTTGCCACTGTGTCATGCCAAATGTAGCCACTGTGCCATGCCATTGTCGCCACTGTGCCCATCAGTTGTAGCCACTGTGCCTTGCCATTGTCGCCACTGTGCCCATCAATTGTCGTCACTGTGCCATGCCAAACTCAGCCACTGTTCCATGCCATTGTCGCCACTATGCCCATCAATTGCCGCCAGCTTGTCCCCCCCCCCCCGCCTGGCACTTACCTTTCCCGGTCAGCCATCCTCGGATCAATCCCTCAAAGTAGTCCCGCCCTCGATGTCGCTTCAGCCAATCAGGTTACCGGTAACCAGAACACACACCCCCTGCGTCCCCTGGTTAACTATTTGGAAGCCGATTACAGCCCTCAGGCAGTAATCGGAAAGCTGGCTCTGATAGACACTTCCAAAGCCAACCAGCTGCCATTATTCAGATGGCTGGCACAGGTTCAAGCATCCCTGCTCTTCATCAGGCTGACAGGTTTAGTGTCTTTATATATACATATATATATATATATTAAGTCAAAGTGCAAAAAAAAGTTTTGCTTTTGCTTTTAAAGGTAAAAGAAAGAGAGATTTGGGGTGTTTTTGAACCAAGATCTCTCAATAGAGTGGACCTGTCATCCAAGGGATCTTTACATCCCTTGTAATAGAAATAAAAGCGATAAAAAAAAGGGACAGTGTTAAAATAAAAAAATATAAATAAATAAAAAAAATAAAATGTAAAGCTCCCCATCCCCCCTGCTCCTGCGTAGAAGTCGTGCCCGCATATGTAAATAGTTTCAAACCACACATGTATCACCATGATCGTTATGCCGCGTACACACGATCGGTTCGTCTGATGAAAATGGTCTGACCGTTTTCATCAGACGGACCGATCGTGTGTGGGCCCCATCCTTTTTTTTCCCATCGGTGAAAAAACTTAGAACCTGTTTTAAAATTATCTGATGGTTAAAAAAAACGATAGAAAAAAACAATCGTCTGTGGGGAAATCCATCGGTTAAAAATCCACCCATGCTCAGAATCAAGTCGAGGCATGCTCGGAAGCATCAAACTTCATTTTTCTCAGCACGTCGTTGTGTTTTACGTCACCACGTTCTGACACAATCGTTTTTTTTTTTTTAACTGATGGTGTGTAGGCACGACTGATGAAAGTCAGCATCATCGGATATCTGATGAAAAAATCCATCAGACTGTTTTCATCGGATGAACTGATCGTGTGTACGTGGCATTAGAGTGAGAGCAATAATTCTGGCACTAGGCTTCCTCTGTAGCGTCCCCTATGGAGGTTTTAAGTACCGTAGTTTGTCGCCATTCCATGTGCGTGCGCAACTTTATACCATGACATGTTAGGTATCTATTTACTCGCTGTAACATCATCTTTCACATTATACCAAAAAATTGGGGTAACTATTGTATTTTGTATTTTTTAAATCATTAAAGTATGTTTTTCCCCCAAAATTGTGTTTGAAAGACCGCTGTGCAAAAACTGTGTGACATAAAATAATACAATTGCCATTTTATTCTCTAGGGCAGGATAAGATTAGATGTCCAGCAGTGTTAATTTTGGCAGCAAATTTCGATTCCGTTTTAGTCTTAGGACCAAAATGGCATTTTAGTCTAATGCCGCGTACACACGATCATTTTTTGTGATGAAAAATAAACGACGTTTTCTGTGAAGTAAAAAACAACGTTTTTGAAACGTCACTTTTCAAAGACGATGTTGCCTACACACCATCGTTTTTTTCACAAAAAGCGAGGTTACGTTAACCACTCTCTTCCATTGAAGCTCGCTTCATAACTAGCTTCTGGGCATGCGCCGGTTGAAAAACGTCGTTTTAAACGACGTTTTTGCTACACGCGGTGATTTTTTGTGAAACAAAAAACGACGTTTTGAAAAACGACACAAAAAATTCAAGCATGTTGGAATTTTTTTTGGTCGTTTTTTTGAAGACAAAAAATTACGTTTTGCCCACACACGATCAATTTAAATGACGTTTTAAAAAACGTTGTTTTTTTTTTCATCGCAAAAAACGACCGTGTGTACGCGGCATTAGTCTTCTTCAATGGTTTTAGTTTTAGTCGTATTTAGTCGACTAAATCTCCAGTACATTTTAGTCTACTAAATTGTCCTACTTTTTTGTGAAAAACAGGGGGGTGGATAGAGGGCGCTATAGTACTGTGCACAACTACCGTTTAGTAATCACAAAAACTAAAAGTATTATATACTGCCTCAGAGGAGCAGCTGTTTAAATTCAGTTAATTTATTATCTGTTATTTTATTATTTGCAATTTAATTGATTTGTATTTTTGGCGCAGAATTCACACTTTCTCACATTGTCCTACATTTTAGTCGACTAAAATCTCCAGTACATTTTAGTAGACTAAAGCTAATTTTAGTCGACTAAAATCGAATGTGTGTAATTAAATTGTAATGCATTAGTTAACATTTCTCTACAATTTCCAAACTCGTTATATACTGCTGGAGTGATAAATCGAATATCTTATTATTTATGGTATTGAGGTTTGAACATGCACTACAGACCAGTGTTAATTTTGAAGTCAAATTTCAATTTAGTTATCATCTTAGACCCCTTTCACATTGAGTTTTTCAGGCGGTACAGCGCTTAAAATAGCGCTGCTATACCGCCTGAAAAACTCCTTCATTGCATCCTCAATGTGAAAGCCAGAGGGCTTTCACACTTATAAAAAAGGAAGAGATACGGCGCTGGATGAAGATTGAAACTGGATGGATGATCATTGAGCTATAACATATTAAATCTGTATATCGTTATAGGTAAGTATCAAAATAAAATGAGAGATGAAATGTTCACACACTGTGATCTTGAACACCAAACTGTGCAATAAACAAAAGAGTTCTTAATGAGTTTAGATCAGCACAAAAGAGAAAGTCCTTATACAATAACAGACGTGAAAAAAAGTCCCAGAAATGTAATCCTGTTGGTCATCCAAAGAAGGAAAAAGTAAGAGTAGACTCGATCCACCAGAAGAGACACCAAAAGTGAAGATGTAGTCTCCTTACCAGATGCACTGACCAATATGCTGGTCACTCTAAGCGCAGGGGTTTAAGGTCTCCCTCCTGACCGTCTGTATGGTCTCTATATGACTCTAGAGTATAACTCTCCATTCAAAGGAAACATAAAAAGAAAAGGACCATAGCGTAATACCAGAGATACAAAAAATGTAATGTGATAAAACTGATGCACTCACAATTGCGATGTAAACAAACAGCGGTGTGTATTGGTAAAAAGCCGGCGGCTGCACGTCCCCTCCTGCTCGTGTTCATTCAGGGTTTCCTCTAGGAATAGCGTGATGTCGTCGGTGCCGCAAGCCACGCCTACGCGTTTTGTCACCACGGACGTCGTCTAGGATTGGCTGCCAATCCCAGACGACGTCCGTGGTGACGAAACGCGTAGGCGTGTCTCTTCTGGTGGATCGAGTCTACTCTTACCTTTTCCTTCTTTGGATGACCAACAGGATTCAATTTCTGGGACTTTTTTTCACGTTTGTTATCTTATAAGGAGTTTCTCTTTTGTGCTGATCTAAACTCATTAAGAACTCTTTTGTTTATTGCACAGTTTGGTGTCCAAGATCACAGTGTGTGAACATTTCATCTCTCATTTTATTTTGATACTTACCTATAACGATATACAGATTTAATATGTTATAGCTCAATGATCATCCATCCAGTTTCAATCTTCATCCAGCGCCGTATCTCTTCCTTTTTTATATTGTTTAATTTTTGTATCACAAATTTTTGATACTGGCTGCTTTTACAAATCTTTATACTTGTACATGTTAATTCATCATATATTACTTTTTTATTAAGCGCAGTGTTTCCCTTTTGTTTTTTTTTTACCTTTACACTTAGGCGATGGGCTGGTGGGAGATAAAAAAAATCTCCTGTCAGCAGCATCTTTGGAGCGGTGAGAGGAGCGGCGTGTATACCGCTCCTTCACCGCTCCTTCCCATTGAAAACAATGGGAGACCGCGGCAATACCGCCCACAATGCGCCTCTATAGAGGCACATTGCGGGCGGTATTAACCTTTTCACGGCCGCTAGCGGGGGTTAATACCGCACCGCTAGCAGCCGCAACTCACGGCAAATCCGACGGTATAGCGCCGCTATTTTGGGCACGGATAGGTGGCATAGATGGGCACGAATAGGAGGCATGGATGGGCACTGATAGGAGGCATGGATGGGCACTGATAGGCGGGATGGATGGGCACTGATAGGTGGCACGGATGGGCATAGATGGGCACTGATAGGTGGCACTAATCTACTGTAGTGTGTTGTACTAATGGATGCCAATCAGTGCCAAACAATAATGGCCGCCAATCAGTGATGCCCATTGTGGGCACTGATTGGCATCCATTATGGGCACTGATTGGCATCCATTATTTCTGATTGTCATCCATGGTGGTCTAGGGTGGCATACCTGTGGTGGGTATCCCTGGTGGTCTAGTGGCATCCCTGGTGGTCCAGTGTGGGCACCCTCGGGGGGGGGGGCTGCACTGATAATTGATCAGCACAAACCCCCCTGTCAGGGGAGCAGCTGATCGGCTCTCCTCTACTCATGTCTGACAGACACGAGTGAGGAAAAGCCGATTACCGGCTGATCACGTGATAAAGAGTGTCCATTCGACACTCTTTACCTAGATCAGTGTTGCGGGGTGTCAGACTGACACCCTGCAACAACTATTGCCACGATGCGCGTACCCGGGGGCGCGCAGCAGCTCAATATCCCGAGGACGTCATATGATGTCCAGTCAGGATATTGAAACCACCGCCATCATTTTGTAATAGGGTGGGGGACAAGTGGTTAAACTGCTGCTGGGAAGAAACTGGATGCATTATTTGAAAGTAGGGGTCTGGAGGACGATCAGAGGAAGGCTGGAGCTGCAGGAGAGGTTGCAAGGTCCACATGAAATGGCCTGAGATGTTCTTCTCAGACTGGATTTACTTTAAGTAGGCATACAAGGAAATGAGGGTCCATGCATTACATCCAGAAACCCTTGAGGTGCTTATTAGAAGGATTCAGACTGTCAATAACCTTAACACATTTAACCCCTTGATCGCCCCATAGTGTTAACTCCTTCCCTGCCAGTGACATTTATACAGTTATCAGTGCATTTTAATAGCACTCCTTTTGGATTTACATGAAGCTTCCGATCAGGTTCACCTGGAAAACTTCTGATCAGATTGCATGTGCCAAATGGGCCTAAAACCGTTCAACCAAAATGTTACAAGCAGACACTGATGTAAGAACAATACTATGTTTAAATACAGCCAGGGCTGGCCCAAGCAATTTTAAAACTAAAATTAAATTGATCAGGAAGTCTGATTTACATGCAACAGCACCTTGTCTTTATGCTATGGCAGTATAGGAGCAGGCTGGGTAGTATATAGACAGGCTAGGGCAGTATATGGACAGGCTAGGGTAGTATATGGACAGGCTAGGGTAGTATATGGACAGGCTAGGGTAGTATATGGACAGGCTGGGGTAGTATATGGACAGGCTGGGGTAGTGTAGGGGCAGGCTAGGGTAGTATATAGACAGGATAGGGTAGTATATGGACAGGCTAGGGTAGTATGTGGACAGGTTAGGGTAGTATATGGACAGGCTGGGGTAGTACAGGGGCAGGCTGGGGTAGAATATAGACAAGCTAGGGTAGTATATGGACAGGCTGGAGTAGTATAGGGGCAAGCTGGGGTAGAATATAGACAAACTAGGGTAGTATATGGACAGGCTGGGGTAGTATAGGGGCAGGCTGGGGTAGAATATAGACAGGCTAGGGTAGTATATGGACATGCTAGGGTAGTATAGGGAGAGGCTAGGGCTGTATAGTGGTGGGCTAGGGCAGTATAGGGGTGGGCTAGGGTAGAATAGGGGCAGACGGAGCGGCCGGGGGGCAGTTGTCATCATGACACACAAAACTGCTGAAAATTAAATCTTGGTCATCAATTTGCTGGGTAAATATAAGAGAAGGAGAGGTTGCCGTGGTTCAATTTCCTGTTCCTCTCAAAGTGCTGCCTGGATCCAATGGACCCACTGGGACCCATGATAGGGCCGGCCCTGAATGGATGTATCAGATAATGAATTCAGTATGAAACAAATTCTGAAAAATATCGGCCACATTTACTGAGCCTGCTGAATTAGACGCGGCAACTCAGGTAAAGGGTATTTCTGAGAGATAGAAGAATTGAGAGGGCATTTAACCCAACGGCATCATCGGCATGTACCGTTACTGAAAAAAATAAATTACCTGCGCTTTATTCTTTTATCACATAGGTTAGCAGAGACCATGCTAGTAACAAAAGTTATTTTTTATTACTTCGTTTTCAAACTCATCTTTTTTTTATCTCTTTATTTGAAATGTTCAAATTACAAATAACAGCAGGAAATGGAATGGACAGTCAGCTTAGGATCAAAAGAATTCAGCAATTCATACGTTCCCCAAATAGCTGAGCACACAAAGCCTGCATTGATGTGTATTGTTTGTCCATCCTGTGAAGATAACCAGAGAGGATAAAGCCCATGGGGATATGTTTATATGGTACCTGGCTTAGGTAAAAATATCAAGTATTTTTAAAGGGACCTGTTATTTCTAGACCATTGACTACAGGGGATTAAAGTGGATCTGGACTGTAGTTTACCAATAAATTATAGCAAAAATACCTGGAGAAAATACTGCTCAAGCTACTCATCGGTGCTGACCTTGGTGCGGGGATAATCAGAGTTTACATTAGCCAATTCTTCAGCAGAGAGGATGTGACATTGGGGTTGATTTACTAATAGTGGAGAGTGCAAAATCTGGTGCCACCTGAACAAGCTGAAGTTAAAAGCTGATTGGCTACCGTGCAGAGCTGCGCCAGATTTTGCATTCTCCAGTTTTAGTAAATCAACACTTAAGTATCCCATTTTATATTTCATTTAATACATGACCACTTTTTAAACGGAATTATATTATGTGGCTCAATTTCTCTCCTTAACATATGTTACAATGGGAGGATTTGTGTATGAAGTAACGTTGCTTAACCACTTAAGGACCTCCTACCGATGATATACATCGGCAGAATGGCACGGCTGGGCACAATCACGTACCTGTACGTGTCTCTTTAAGCCCAGCCGTGGGGTCGCGAGCACGGCGCCGCCGGCGGCGCGCTCGCGACCGGGTCCGAAGCTCTGTGACCACGTCCGCGGGACCTGTGGACCTGATTGCCGCCAGTGTCCTGCGATCGATCACCGGAGCTGAAGAACTGGGAGAGGTGTGTGTAAACACAGGGCTAGATTCAGCAATGAGTTACGCCGGCGTATCTCCCGATACGCCATCGTAACTCTGAGTGAGTGGGGTCGTATCTATGCGCCTGATTCTTGGAATCAGTTACGCATAGATTTGTGTTAGATCTGACCGGCGTAAGTCCCTTACGCCGTCGTATCTAAGTTGGATATTTACGCTGGCCTCTAGGTGGTGTTTCGGTCAATTTACGCGTCGAATATGCAAATGAGCTAGATACGCCGATTCACGAACGTAGCGTATTTTTTTACGTTGTTTGTGTAAGCGTAAGTCCAGCGTAAAGTTACCCCTGCTATAGCAGGCGCAGCCAATGCTAAGTATGGACGTCGGGACAGTGACGTAATGTTGTTGTTTACGTCGTTTGCGTAAGCCGATTCAGAATGGGGCTGGGCGTAAGTTACGTTCACGTCGTTTTCATTGACTATTTGCGACGTGATTTGGAGCATGCGCACTGGGATACTTTCACGGCCGGCGCATGCGCATTTCATCGGCGCGTCATTTACGTTGGGTCAGGGATAATTTAAGTACAACACGCCCCCTACCTGCCCTATTTGAATTACGCGCGGATACGCTACGCTGCCGCAACTTACGGAGCAAGTGCTTTGTGAATACAGCACTTGCCTGAAAAATTTGCGAAGGCGTAGCGTAAATAGGATACGCTACGTCCTCACAAAGTTACGCTCATCTACCTGAATCTAGCCCACACTTTCCCCATTCTTCCTTGTGGCAGCGTCGGTGATTGTCTGTTCCCTGATATAGGAAAAGACGATCACTGACGTCACACATTCAAGCCCCGCCCCCCTACATTTAGAAACGCATATGAAGTAACACTAAACCCCTACAGTGCCCCCTAGTGGTTAATTTATAAACTGCAATTGTCATTTTCACAGTAAACAATGCATTTTTATAGCACTTTTTGTTGTAAAAATGAAAATTTTCAACCTACACATATTATTTTGGATCTTGTCCAAATTTTGAATAACACAATTTTGTTCAGTCAATGATTGCGTTATATTATCACTTTGATTAATAATTTGCATAGTTTTCATATTATGTGTGCAATTTAATTATTTTATTAAGTATAACACGAAGGTTATATGTACACTTATATCTTTTGAGCATACCGGGAGTAATATTTTGAGTGCCGCACTTTCCCTTTTCAACTTTTTTCCCAGGAAGGGTAGCATTTTAGTCCCTTTGCTCTTCTTAAAGTGGAGCCCCACACAAAAGGGGAAGCTTTGATTGTTCGCCCCCCCCCCTTTCACAGCAAAATTACAAAATGTACGCCCCCCCGCTGCCTTTTGGTCTCAGAAGAGAGTAGGCAAAGCTTCACTTCCCTTTTCCCTTATTACAGATGCCGGTGCCTGCACCCAAAGCCAACTGACAAATAAGCTAGGGGTGCCAACATCGCGGGATCACTGGACAGGTAAGTGTAATTACATTAAAAGTCAGCAGCTACAGTATTTGTAGCTGCTGACTTAAAAAAAAAAATATTTAATGTATCTATCCCAGGGATAATCCCATAGGAGTTGCTATATTTATAGAGCCTCCCTAGCCCTCTTACTTGTGTATTGTCTTGTATCCAGTGCTTTAACTGGGCCGGAACGCGGCGGTACTCAGTACCGCCACTTCCAAAAATGGCCCTGGAGAGTACCAGCACCTCTCCGTGCGCCCAGTACGTGGGTTTCCCGTACCGGAACGCAGCCCCAGACGGCACTTTCAGGGGAGCGGCAGCCCGCAGCTCCGGAGCCGCATGCGGCTCTTTTGTAGCTTTGCCGCGGCTCCCGGCGCTGTGATACATGTCCCGCCCTCCTCCTCCTAGCTCGTGTGATAGAGCCAATGTGCTGTCTGTCACACAAGCTGGTCTAGAGGAGGAGGGCGGGACATGTATCAGCACGCCAGAACTGTTCACCATGAGACTGGAGAGAGGAAGATCCTGCCTTCAGAACTGTGAGTACACGTGTGAGGGGGAGGAGAGGGAAGACACTCTCATGTGAAGAGGGCTGCTGATGGGGACACACTCTGATGTAAGGAGGTGCTGATGGGAGACACTCTGATGTAAGGAGGTGCTGATGGGGGACACTCTGATGTAAGGGGGCTGCTGATGGGGACACACTCTGATGTAAGAAGGTGCTGATGGGGACACACTCTGATGATGTAAGAGGGCTGCTGATGGGGACACACTCTGATGTAAGGAGGTGCTGATAGGGACACACTCTGATGTAAGGAGGTGCTGATGGGGACACACTCTGATGTAAGGGGGCTGCTGATGGGGACACACTCTGATGTAAGGGGGCTGCTGATGGGGACACTGATGTATTTTTTTAATGCTGATGATGGTGGGGGTGGGGGGGGGGGCTGGCTTGCGATGGTGAGGGGACCTGATTTTTTTTAGTGATTTTTTTTAGTGATGATGATGATGATAATGGTTTGGGGGGGGGGGGGGGCTGATGATGATGATGACGGTGAGGGGGGATGATGATTTTCTAATGATGATGATGGTGGGGCTGATGATTTTGTAATGATGATGGTGGCAGGGGGGCTGTTAATGATGCTGAGGGGGATGATGATTTTGTAATGATGGTGGGGGGGGGGGGGGCTGATGATGGTGAGGGGGGCATATGGTGATGTAATTAATG
This sequence comes from Rana kukunoris, assembly GCA_029574335.1. Classification (NCBI taxonomy): domain Eukaryota; kingdom Metazoa; phylum Chordata; class Amphibia; order Anura; family Ranidae; genus Rana; species Rana kukunoris. Next base: position 45,255,109 of record CM056050.1, on the reverse strand, counting down.
ATGATGATGGTGGGGGGGCTGATGGTGATGTAATTAATGATGGTGATGGTGGGGCTGATTATTTTGTAATGATGGTGAGGGGGGGCTGATGATGATGATGATGGTGAGGGGGGCGTATGGTGATGTAATTAATGATGATGATGGTGTATATAGCATTAAGGTAGGAAACAATATATGCAGTTTTATATTTGTTTGAAATGTCGTAATGGTTTTGTGGCTCCCAGTTTTTCTTCGGAAACGGGTCCAAGTGGCTCTTTGTGTCTTAAAGGTTGCAGACCCCTGCTCTAGCTGCAGCATACAAGGGCCTGATACTAGTATCAGGCCCTTGTATGCAGAGCAGCAGCGGCCGCGGCCCTAAAATTTCCTGCTCCCTCCTCCCGGCTCCCGGCCCCCGGCCCCGTCACTCACCCTCCTCCGGCTCCTCCTCCTCGGCGTCGTCGTCATGACGTCGACGTTGTCACCTGTTCAGAGGAGGTCCCGCGGCCGGCGTATTATCATTACCAAGAAATGAAGCTAAGTCTGAGACAAATGTCGGTCATAGACCCATAGAAAGTATATGTACATGATCAGGATGAGATACTGAGCAACATATCACACAGTTTAGTTTTTTTGGTTGATCTGACAGGTACGCTTTAAGATGCTCTCCTGGCTTATAAGTAGTAAAAGAACAAAGTCAGAATCAGAGGACTCGCTGGCTGACCCCCCACCAAACCAGAATATCGCTGCAGGTCAGAGTCAGACACAAGCTAATGAAAGCGGCACTTGTGCCGCGGTCGATCAGGTTCTCACAAGTGGCGTAGAGGACGAGAGTGACATCACTTCTACCGATGACAACAGCCGCATTGCCGAGCATGAGTGGCCAGAATGTTGGTCCCAAGCACAAGTACAGTATTTCTCTACAAATTACAAGTGGCTGATAAGCAAAAATCAAAAGTTGGGCTGTAGTGTGTGTAGTCACGTTTGTGCTCGTGTAGACATGCAGCAAGGGCAGAGAGTGTCGCAGGAGTGGAGTGGGTGCTTAATCTCGTCTTATGGAAGGGACAAGGCTGCACAACAAAGCTCACTACGAAAGAAAATTAAAGAGCACAGAGACTCAATTTATCACAAGAAAGCAGTTGAAATAAAAGAGAAGGCAACACAAAATACAATGCAAAAACACATTGAAGATATGAGAAAGGCTGAATACTCCTCAACTTGCAATGTGTTTAGAACAGCTTATAAGATTGGCAAGCATGGGCGTCCCTTTACAGACATGCCAATAGATGTCCAGTTGCAAGTCTTAAATGGTGTCAAGATGGGCAGAGTTTTACACTCTAATAACTCGTGTGCAAATATACTGTCTCACATTGCAGCTGAAATGAAAAAGGTAGTCAATGACATAGTGATGAATGAAAGAAAACTGTGTGTGCTCATTGATGAATCCACTACAATAAGTGGAAAGTCTGCCCTTGTCGTGTGCCTGCGGTCAGCTATTTCCAATGAACAGCCAGACACAGTATTTTTTGAACGGATTGAGCTGCAGGGGACCACAGCAAATGACATCACTGAAGCACTGTTAGAATGTCTTCATAATAATGGCTTTGACCCTCACTACCTACAGGAACATTTGTTGGCATTTGCTTGTGATGGAGCCTCAGTGATGCTTGGGAGGAAAGCAGGAGTTGCTGCGCAGCTTTGTTCCAAATTCCCTTACCTGTTTGTCTGGCATTGTTCCAATCACAGACTGGAACTGGCAGTTTGTGATGTTTTGAAGGAGGTTGGAGGAATCAACCACTTTAAAATATTTTTAGATCAGCTTTACTCCCTCTACCATGCATCCCCAAAAAACCAAAGGGAGTTAACAGAGAGTGCTCACAGTGTTGGACAGCGTCTCCTTGTGATAGGCCGTGTTTTATCAGTGCGTTGGGTTGCTTAAAGTGAGAGAACGGTGAAAGCAGTATGGGAGAACTACCCAGATTTGCAGGTACACTTTACAAGTGCTGCTGCTGATACCAGCAGGGACTCAAGAGAGAGAGCAAAATACAAAGGACTCAATGATGTTCTCACTACTGTTTCTTTTGTGGTCAATCTTGGCATCATGTATGACGCTCTCACAGAACTCAGTGACCTCTCAAGAATGCTCCAGAGACGTGACATGACTTTGGATCAAGCATACAGGCAGCTGGACCGACAAATCCGGGTGTTTGAGACAATGGTATCCACACCTGGTCCCTACACACAAATTGCCATTGAAGCTGAAAATAAGAAAATCTTCAGAAATGTATGCCTGCATGAAAATGAGAGGGTTATAAAAATCAACCCTGGGCAATTTTTCCGTAGCCTGGCTGAAAATGTTAAGTGCAGGATGACTCCAACAACTTCCTCACATGTCAGTAGAACCTCATCTGAAAAGACAGACAGTCACCTCCTCTCAGACATCAAGGTCCTCCAGTCTGACTCCTGGCCTGCATCTCTTGAGATTCAATATGGTGATGCAGCGGTCAGACGTTTATGTCAGAGATTCAGAGTTGGGGAGAGGGAAAGTGTCCAAGGATTTAGGGAGTATAAAGACCTTAAAGCTTCCAAGACACCAGAAGACCTGAAGCCTCTTCTTAAAGCTGTCCACACCATTGCAGTATCAACAAGTGAATGCGAGCGAGCTTTCAGCTCAATGAATGATACTTTGACAGATAAAAGAAACTCTCTCGACATCAAAAGGCTTTCAAATCTGATCTTCCTGAAATGCAACGGACCACCCTTGGATCAGTTTAATGCACAAACATATGTGCAGAAATGGCTGGCACTAGGGAGGAGAAGTGCAGCCTTCACAAACTACGAAGCCAAAAGTACAAGGAAAGTGGAGCCCAAAACGTGCTGGAGCCTTTTCTAGGTAAAATTATTTGTACAATATTTCTCATTTTTCATTTGATGTACTGTGATTGTATTGAATCTGCTTTTGTATATTTTTAAGGGGTAAAGAAATTAACCTTCATCTTCAAGACTCAGGTTTATGTTTTACTGTTTACTGTTTACTGTTCTATGGTTCGTATGTTATTATAATTTTTATAATTTATTTTATGTACATTTTGTACAACATTTTGTTCAATACCCTTTTGCACATTTTATTTATGTTCAGTAGCTCTTTCTACAGTAGCTCTTTTTCAGGGTACTTTCTAAGGGTATTTTCATGTTCAGTATTGGGGGGGGGGGAACCGGCACCTAATAGAGTACCGGCACCTCTTTTGGCCCACTTAAAGCACTGCTTGTATCTGCATTCAGACACTCATTGACCCATCAATGGCAACTAAAAGACAGACTGTAGAACCTTCCATCATTTTTTTTGCAAAATTGACTTGCTCAAACATTTAGGGAATAGAGCGTTGGGGGCTCAGATTATCCGAAAATAGCAGCAACATTTCCCTCCCCTTAGTGGTACCTTCTCAGTGGACTTTGTATCTTTATCCCTTTGCCATGGGCTAATTCAGGTTAGTTACGCCAGACGGACTACCTTTAAGTATATTCATCCCCTCTCACAATGTTCCTTACATTGGTGGTCAGTGAGAGGAATCCCCCTATTACAGTGGTACTCAGACTGTCACCCTTATAGACCGCTAAAAAGATGGATGTCATCCTGCAGTTGACTATGCCAATAAACCTTGGCACCGAAATTTTGCAGGCACCAGAAGGGAGACAAATCTGTCACAACTCAAGAAACCCCTAGCGACCTCTGGTTAAGAAGAGCTACTTTAACCATTTTAATACCGGGCCATAGCCGAAAGACAGCTACAAGGCCTCTCTCATTCTGGGAGGAAGAGGAAAATTATGGGAAGTCACTTCAGACGGTGAAGGTCTTCTTTTAAAGGACAACTATTATTAAACGTGTATTTTCATTCTTCTGCCCCCATGGGACAAAGTACATGTGGTACTTTGTTCCATGTTGCTAGATACTTCCTACGCCTAGCTTTTGGGTCGCATTGGGGGATCAGATACTTTCTATATTAAAATATATGTTGCTTATGGAGTCCAGTTAACCAGTCTTGTTTCTGCTGATTGATGGAACTGTTCTACAGTCAGAGAACAGGACCTCCACTACATACTACACTGAGAGGCAATTGGGAAAAAATCTGAATGCACCCCTTGTAAGTTGCCTGTCCCAGCATATTGACCCTCTTATGTAATTTTTTTGAGTCACTGACCCAGAACAAATATTCAAATGAGTTTGCCAATATTATTCTGATGTTCTTCATCTGCAAGTCAGTGGCTGCAAACTTACTGAAGGCATTGGATCAGCAAAGAAACAATAAAGTGTACTCAAACTCAAGAGCAACAGTGTAACATATTGTTGGTTACCAGTCCTAAGATGTGGTAGCTGCTTTATTTTTCAGAATTTGTTTTCTTTTTTTACCTGGTGATTGTGTAAGTAACAAACTTCTTGTCCTAGAAAGACAACACTAATTCACAGTACTGTATCTATGGAGGAGCAACGTTATCACCCTAGGACTTGATACAGAACACCTCCACTTCTATTCATCTACTTAAAGTGACATTAAAAGTTTGGTTTTGATTTTTTTCATAATAACATATCATATTATATTTACCTGCTCTGTGGAGTGGTCTTGCAGAGAGCAGTGCCGATTCTCCTTTTCTCGAGTCCCCGCCAGTGCTCAAGGCACCTCCTTTCCTGCCTTGTGCCCCCATAGCAAGCAGCTTGCTATGGGGGCCTCCGAGAAGGCTTGCTTCCAAGCCACTGCTTCATGTGCCCATTCACCCATGGAGCGCGGCTCACCCCCCCCCCCTGCTTGCTCCTTGTTGGCTCACTGGCTGTGTTCAACAGTAGCAGGAACCAATGGGGAGGGAGAGAACCAGGAGAGCTGAGGCTCTCATGCACATTGCTGGATTGAGATAGGGCTCAGGTAAGTTTTAATATGAGGCTGGGGGTGCTGCTGCACACAGAAGAAGACCTTGAGTCTTTATAACCACTTTACCATGGTGGTATTCTATAGTTCCTAAAGAAGAACTGGACAGGACTGATAACACTGCTTGAGATTTCAATACATCAGAGGAAGCAGAGCACTCTGGAACTTTGTCAGATTATTGTTTTGGTATATGCAGGGCCGTTTGAAGGAATTACTGAATTGTATTAAGTTAACGGGCAGCTCTCCTCTCTCCCCACCATCCAGGACTGCTATACCCTGGCACAAGACATTCTACCTCTATCCTCCGCAGAGCCTCACACGCCGGCATATGTTGGTGTCCGCGCGGCAGGAGATTCAGTTTGCTGTTCCCGGGGACGGACTGAAAGGAAGTGAACACTCAGTGTGTGCACTTCCTGTCAGTTCGGCTGGGAACAGGAAACTGAATCTCCTGTACCGCGCGGTTATGGTACAAGGCCGAACGGACTGCAGGAGGAAGCAGTGGTGCGGCAAGGGCCCGCCCTGCTGGGGCCCCTGGCCAGCTCGGGGCCCCAAGCAGTTGTTTGGTTTGCCTGTCGTGTTCCAACGGGCCTGGGTATATGTAGCAGAAGACTAAAATAAATCAAATAAGAGTCCCTAAACAGTGTGTCTGTGCAAACTAGTCTGCCAACAAAAAGCTGTAAAGTTTTAGCTGTCTGACTGCTTATCAATTATCTGCTATTAGTATTAAAGCGGTAGTAAACTGCTAAGGGGGCTGATATGGTTACTTAGTGTTTCTTCCGGGTTCGCTGGCTTTGGTGCTGTGAGTGAACGGAGCCATGATGATATCATTTCTGCGCATGTCGTCAGTGGCTGCTTGCAGTTTTAGGAGATATTCATTTTACCTTCCAGTTAAGCCTTATTATAGGCTCATCTGTAGGTAAAAATGACCAAACTGGATATACAACTGCTTTATTGTGATACTAAAGGTTAAAAAACAAACCAAAAAAAAAAGTTAGCCTTGCCTGTTCTGTGCAATGGTTTTGCACAGAACAGCCTTTAACCTCCTTTTTTTTGATTCCCTGCTGGTGCTCCTGGCTCCTTCCCCTTGCCGAGTGCCCCCATAGCAAATTTCTTCCTATGGGGCACATGTGCGTGCCTGCTCCAGAGCTGGCTCTGTGAGTCCATAAGACACTGCTCCCTCTTCACTGGCTGTGATTGATAGCAGCAGGAGCCAATGGTTCACCCTACTGAGTCTGAACCAATAAGGAAAAAGAGAGCAGAGAGAGCTTCGACTCTCGCACATATCACTGGATTGAGATCAGGCTTGGGTAAGTATTAGGGGGGGATTAGGGGAGAGCTGCATACTTAAGTTTTTTTTACATTAATGCAGAGAAGGCATGAAGTTAAAAATCTTTCATCCTCTGGAGTCACTTTAGACCGGATTCACACGTGTGGTGTGAATTTCAGATCTCTTATCTCTGCAGAGAGATAAGAGAACTATTCAGAAGATCATCTCCGTTTTAGCTGCAAATTTGGAGACCGGGGAGAGGGGAGGGGGAGGGGGAGGGGGGAAGTGTATTGAGGTCACGGTGAATGAGACAAATCCTGAAGAGAAATTAACACGTCTGCGAATTAGATGCGTGCCCATAGAAGATAATGGGCCTGAATTCGCACCTGAGCCGCACCGCAATGCCTAGTAGACGCACAGGTTTTCTCGGCAATGCGCAGTGCGAATGCATCGCACATATGTGAACCAACCTCGTTGAAATCAATGTGTTTTATAATGTTATGTGAATTGGATGCGGTTTAAGCCGTAACCAATTTACATAGTTGTGAACTTGGCCTAAAACCAACTTTTTTTGAAGAACAGGCCCTTACTGGTTAACATCAGATACAGCGTGACTGTGTTGGGCGGCTATTCTAGCGCAGTTTCACCGCATGACAATTCAAAATGTCTTGTCTCCCTATCTGGCCAGTTCACACAATTGTGTAGCTTGCTATTAAACTTTGTGAGATGTATGTATGATGTTGGGAACTTCTTGAACCGGATGGCTGAGTAACTCCAACTTGGGGCCCCCGGGAAAACACTGACACACACACAAGATGGAGTCAGTTTATTAAGGGAGAAATCCCAGCTTATATACAGCTAGAATGAAAAATCAAGGCAGATCAGTTAAACCCAGTCTGAACAACAAGTTAAAAAGTCATGCCATACATTTTAGCATGTTAACAGTAGTGTTGAGCAGAATATGCCATATTCGATTTTGCGATATATCTCGAATATATAGTCGAATATTCGAGATATATTCGCTAAATACGAATATTCGTGATATTTTTTGGAAATGAAATTATTGCGAATTTTCGCTATTGCGAATGCGAATGCGATTGCGAATTGCGAATGCGAAATTTCGAGAAATGCGGAATGGAGCACTCTGATTGGCTCAGAATATTCGTGATATTTTACAATACAAAATAATTGCGAATATTCGAGAAATGCGGAAGGAGCACTCTGATTGGCTCAGAATATTCGTGATATATTACAATACACAATAATTGCGAATATTCGAGAAATGCGGAAGGAGCACTCTGATTGGCTCAGAATATTCGTGATATATTACAATATAAAATAATTGCGAATATTCGAGAAATGCGGAATGGAGCACTCTGATTGGCTCAGAATATTCGTGATATATTACAATATAAAATAATTGCGAATATTCGAGAAATGCGGAATGGAGCACTCTGACTGGCTCAGAATATTCGTGATATATTACAATATAAAATAATTGCGAATATTCGAGAAATGCGGAATGGAGCACTCTGATTGGCTCAGAATATTCGTGATATATTACAATATAAAATAATCGCGCGATATCGCTATTGCCGAATAATCGCATTGCGATTTTTCGGCAATATAAAATGAGCGCTGCAGCTACTCGGCCCAAGGTCTCTAATCATACCAGCAATTCTTTTAGACGTCGATGGAGATCTCTAGGATGTGATCTGTTCTAAAAAAAAAATTGAAAACATTCGAATATTCGAAATAGCGAATATTCGCCGCGATATTCGTGTTATTCGCGAATACTCGAATATGCAATATTCGTAGCGAATATTCGCAATGCGAATATTCGTGAGCAACACTAGTTAACAGGTCAAGCTGTTCCTACATGAATCCATGTCTGCTAATAAAACATATACATACAGATGCAATCTCATGGCTATGAGTTATGCATAATTACATGGAAAATTACAGAAATTCAAAGCATAGAAACATCATTAACCCTCCATATAATATCTAAGTAACGTCTGTTAAAAAAAATAAACGGTGCAATGCTCTTAGATCAGTGTATCATTAATGGGCCAGATTCAGGTAGATGGGGGCTTCTTTACTGTGGAGTAACGTTTCTCATTTACGTTACTCCGGCGAAACTTTAGCAGCAAGTACTGTTATTCACATAGCACTTGCTCCTAAAGTTGCGGCGGCGTATCGAAAATGAGCCGGCGGAATTCAAATTGGGCGGGTAGGGGGCGTGTATTATTATAACTAGGCGCGATCTCGCGGCGAACGTACTGCGCATGCGTCGACTGTCAGTGCGCATGCTCCAAATTCTGTCAGTGAACGTCAATGACGTCAATCCCCATTCACGGACGTTTTACGCAAACGACTCAAATTTTTTTTTTTCGACGCGATGACGACGGCCATACTTAACATAGGATACTCCACTAGGGGGCTGCTTTATCTTTACGCCGCGTATCTCTTACGGAAACGTCGGAAAGTCACTGCGTCGCGCCCGAATACGATCGTGAATTTCCGATTCCCGCTGATTAACATATTCTCGGCGTTAATCAGCGGGAACGCCCCGCGCGCCATTTTTAAAATTGAAGTTACGATACGACGGCGAAATACAATTACGCTCGTATAGGAACTCCAACCCGGCGTTTCTTGTTTTCTGACTAAAGAAAACAGAAACGCCGGCTCAAAGTGAAAGTTAGGCTGGAGTATCACTGATACTCCAGCCTAACTCTACCTGAATCTGGCCCATAGTGTTTATCTCGGCCGGACAGCACCACACACCAGCCACTTTCCTGTAATACAGCGGCTGGTGTGAACAAGCCCTAAAAGATGATTTGTTTTCAAATTGCCACATATGTTCCTTTGTGGCTGGTCCCCAAGTTACCGATACCCCCTGCCTGTGGGTGTCTCTTTAGTAGGCTATCTGCTAGGGAAGCAACTGTGCATGCATGCCTTAGTGTGACCACATTTCCAAACTACCATTCAGGGACACCCTCCCTTCCCAAAAATCAGCTTGTGCTGTAACGGATCACAGCACAGTGATTGGACACAAGAGGCAGGATTTATGATCTCTCCAATCACAAGCAGGGGGCGGGATTGTGCTCCTCCAGGCATTCCCGGCCAGGACAAGTACTGACAGTGAGTAAAGCGGTGATGTGGCGGCCTTTTTTGGGGGCATCAGATTGGCCCGGGGGGGGGGGGGGTGGCTGTGGCAGTTTCATTCCGGGACACTGTATTGTCCTGGAATGAATGTGCTCGGGACAGACCTGCAAAATGCGGGACTGTCCTGGGCAATCCGGGACACGTGGTCACCCAAGCATGCCTCTGGCCCGTGCTCGACATATCAATAGATACACACAGCGCCTGGCAAGTCATGCCCCCACTCCCTGCTCCCAGCAATTAGATTTACAGCAGAAGTGTATCACTTTGCTGCTCTCAGTATCCTCCTCTGCAACTCAGAAAGATTAGAGAAGCGTTGCAGATCATGAAGAACGGCGGCGGTGGTGAACATGGACTGCAGGTAAGTGTTTGGGAAAGGAATAAAAGAATAAAAAAAACACCAAGCATTTAGTACCACTTTAAGCCATTTCTCTACTGAATTGAATGCAGCATTGTTTAGTAAAAGTTCTGCCACAATTGCGCATCATTCACTGTCTCTTTATTATGTATCTCGGTTTGGAGGAAAACGAAACGACAAAGTCATCTCTTTTCATCTGGAACTTTGCAGGTGTAGCACACTGTTACCATATCAGAGCTAAGAAGCCAGGCTTATATTTTAATAATGATTTTGCTTAAAACAGATACTGTGTATAGGAAACAAAGCCTTTTATATTGCAAACTGTATCACTTCAAGGACTTTCCACTTCATTAAAAGGGATTTTTAAGATATGGATAAAACATTCCCCTTCTATTAACATCAATGAATTGTATATTTCTTTTGGTTCATCTTTGGTGCAATTTATACGTTCATTTCCTATTCTCTCTGAATTATTGGTGCTTTTTACCATCTTCAGCATTCTGCATAAGTATATCTGTGCTTAAACACAGCCTAAGGTAGAGTGGTATCAGCAATAAAATGTATAGAACTGCAGACTGAAGTCCAACCAATCCACCTTGTAATTATCTGTGAGAAGCAAGAAACGTCTATCTTCCGGCTACACTTCCTATTGTGCCTTAATGAGAAAGAATCAACAAGCTGCTCTTTTGGAGTCAAATAGAGGTTTCCAGCTCCATAAAACTTTTATACTGAGCTAGGGAAGACCTGTGCCTACTGAACAGCATGGTACCCCTATGTTGTATTGCTGGCGAGATGGTCAGAACAAGTCAAATCAGTTGTTTTTCAATATGTGGGTATATTTTAAACCATGCTAAATTCAAAAACAGACATTGTCCTGGGTTGGCTGCATTGGATACACAAGTTACAGCCACCTTTCTTAACATTTTTATGTTACAGGAACCCTTCAAATAATTCTCAGGTCGCTAAAACCGATCCATCATAGGACACCCCCCCTCTGCTTACATTGGTGGCCAATGGAAAGAATGCCACTCTTACAATGTTGGTCGGAAGGCCATGCTTACAGACAGCTAAAAAGACCATTGGTGTCCGGCAGCTAGTTTATCCAAGTGGCATTGGCTCTAGAACTACTTAGTCAATTAGTCAAAGCTCAAGGAAAACTCAACAACCTCTGAAGGAGGTTTCATGTAACCCTGTTTAAGAATTGATGGGTTATAGGATTTATATTAGACATGTCCACACTGAAATATTTTGTTTTGAAATTTCGTTTTCGTCCGAAAAATGTATTAATTTAGTTACTCCTGAAATTTGTTTTCATTTATTTTGTTTTTTGTTAAAAATCCAAATTAATTAAGGTCGAATCTGTCATTGAAGGCTTATGGTGTCTGTCGAATGTTCTAAGAAGATTCGACGGAATCTTTAAAAAAAAAAACTAAACTGTACAATGCCGCAATCATACATTTCCAGTCGAATGTTCCGCCTACAAGCTATAGAAGAATTCTAATGTTGTATGACTAATAATAATTATATTTATTAATTATTATTACTAGTCAACCAACATTAGAATTATTCTATAGCCTATGGGCAGAGCATTTCACCATAAATGTCCGCTTGCTGCGATCGTATGTCTTTAGCTACTTCGTCGAATCTTCATGTCTCGCTATGTCGAATCTTCATGTCTCTCTATGACGAATCTTTTCTCTCTATGTCGAATCTTTTCTCTCTATGTTGACTCTTCTTTATGTCTCTATAATGTCGAATCTTTTCTCTTTATGTAGAATAATATTGGACTAATAGAGTTAAGGTTAGGCACATTTGACCACATTTGTTTATGTCGGATCTTTCGTTTTTCGTTTTCTGTGCTTTTTTTATCATTTGTTAAACGATAGCGAAAATACCTGAAGTTAGGACCAAGACAAATGCACATGTCTAATTTATATAGAGATATGTGTTGAAATCCAATTATCCAAGTGTAGACTGCTGCACTTTTACCACTTTTTCCCCAGGAGATAATGGGGAAAAACATGAAAATATAAAAGGTTGTGCTGTCTCACAAACAAAGAAAACTCTTACCAAAAAATAATAACAAATTTCACCAGTGTATCAACTGGTGATAAATAAAGAGTTCAATAAACAAGTGTCCACATGTATCAAAAATGATTCCATTGGTTTTCCACCAACTGGATGACCTATCCACCGCTCCCAGTGATAATAAACAATAACAATTCAAATGATAATTCAATTGGCCTCTTACCAACTCCCGATGATCTCTAGACCACATCCTCTGTGTGTTTCCCGACCTCCAAGATGGATGGCTGGATCCGACAGCTCCCGGCTCAGCGAGCCCTCACTGCTCACTCTGGACTCTGACTCCACACTGAAAGTGTTTTATAGGATTTATATAGCTTACTGTATATAGCTTACCTGTAAATGTTGCAGAGGGGGGAAAAGGAATGAAAGAGTTTGGTACATTTTAAGCAAGGCACATTTAGAGGAAAAAGAACAGCACAGGTCGTCAAAATCAGTAGAAATAACTTGGGTTCACCTGATTCCGAACTGAAAATGTTAGCACTCAATACTTGTAACAATGAAGGGTATTTATCATTAAATTAGAGAATAAATTCACCCATTTTTAAACCATGATTAGATTTTCCACATTAACTTTATCTAAATGAGGAGTATTTATCATTGATTCAACAGTACATCCACCTATTTTTCAACCATGATTCAATTTTACGAATCATCTCAACATTCACCAGGTGAAAAAGCCATCAAACAACATTTCCCAGGTAAAAAAAATGCATAATTTTTAGCAAAAACTCCCACCACAGTGTATTTAAAGGGTAACTCCACTTTCGTGGGGGGAAAAAACATAGCACATAATAAATAATAATATAGCATATACAATTGTTACACAAGTCATGTTTTAATTGAATGTTATTAAAAATTAACTTTTCCTTTTCATTCTGCAGCTCTGTCATTTTCTGTAAAATGCAGTGCAATATGGCTACCTGGATGTGTTCTCTACACAAAGTGTGTATTCATCATTTCCTGCTTGTCTAATTGGCTCACTGATTTTCCCAGAAATCTGCACTAAGATACAAGTCAGATTTTTGGCATCCCCCTGCAGCAAAAATTCAATTTTTAGTGAGATACTTCCAATAGGAAATCACTTCTAAAGTGATGCAGTTCCCAGCTGCCCTCACTAGAGCCATGAAGGTACAGCAGCTGGTTGATAATTATGAAACCACTCCCATTAGACTCACTCACATGGGCACAGACAAACACGCAGTGATTTCTTCAGAATAAGATAAGGTAGTAATCTTCAGCAGTTTGTTAAATGGGTTGTAAAGGTTTGTTTTTTATTTTCTAAATATGTTACTTTAAGCTAGTTCTTTTCTTTGTTTTCTTTGTCTGAATTTCTCACTTCCTGTTCCTCCTCGGTAAGGTGTTCAGTAAGCTGTTCTAAATGACTTTCCACAGCTCGGATGATGGTGGAAAGCTTACTGAGGAGAAACAGGAAGTGAGAAATTCAAACAAAGAAAAAAAAAACATTTAGAAGGGAAATTGAAGGAAAAGGTAAGTGAACCAACAATGCACTAGCTTAAAGGAACATATTTAGAAAATAAAAGACGAATCTTTACAACCCCTTTAAGTTTGTTAAAATCCTTACATTGTACATTGATAATTGTTTTTCCCACAACAAAAGTGGAGTAAGCTGCTTACTCAGAATAAACAAATCCACTCCTTATAAATCAAAACCAATAGGGGGCGCTACATACATTTTTTTTAAATCTCACATGTCCTTACTAGTAACAGAATTCCAATACCAAATGTGATAACAAGAACCATCCCTTCTCCACTCAAGCATGGACCCAATGGTGTGCTCAAGTACCAGAATTGATGTATCGGACATGTCAGTCCCGCCTCAAACGTGTTTTCGTCCAAGTGACGTCATAAAGAAGCAGACCTGAATCAAGCAATGTTCACCCAACATCTGTTGTTCAATGGAAAAAATGCTTTAGGGCTCAGTTACACTTGAAATACAAAAAACACAGTCACTTCCAGTGCTAATAGGTCTTCCAAGGTGTGACGTAACATATATCAGATAAAATGGAGGTATAAAAGGTATATATGGTATCCCAAAGCCAGGTGGATGCTGCCTTCCTCAGATGGGGTAATCCGAAAGGAACTACAAGAAAAACAGAAATGGAAGGCGCGCACCTAGTGCATTACCAGAGATAATTTAATAATAATAAAAATTGGTATAAAAGTGGGTACTCACAAAATGGCCTTTTGTCGGTTGCATTTTGTGAGTACCCACTTGTATACCAAAAATTGTGATTATTAAATTATCTCTGGTAATGCACTAGGTGTTCGCGCCTTCCATTTCTGTTTTTCTCAGTTACACTTGTTTCGACTTCAACACACATGAATGGCTAGTTTACATTTGCTTCAAAACAAGGCTTCGGACAGGCTTTGTTAAAGCTCTCTGAACACTGTCACTAAATAAAATGGTCAGCTTACAGTCCTGTTTACACCTGCTTGAGGATTTCTCAGAAGAAATAAGGACATTTAAAAGCAAAATGGAAGGATGAGGTAAGTGAAGGAGGACTGCACTGAGGTAAAAGAAGCTACCGGTATTTAGGGGAAAAAAACTACCTGTACAACCCCTTTAAGCTTTGGCAATAAAACCTGGAAGCTGATTGGTTTTTATGCAGAAGTGCACTCGATTTTGCACTCTCGAGTTTTATCAAAAAGCGTCAGGGAGGGGGCGAGCATGACACTCCACACCAGGGAGAAAGCCTCACATTACGGTGTGTAGTTACAGACAGAACAGGAAGTGAGGGTTTCTCAGAAGAAATAAGGACATCTAAAAGCACAATGGAAGAATGAGGTAAGTGAAGGAGGACTGCACTACGGTAAAGGAAGCTATTTACAACCCCTTTAATTGAACAAACTGAAGTTAGAAGCTGATTGGCTACCATGCACTGCTGTACCAGATTCTAAGTGCACCTGTATAAGAAAATACCCCCATTGTGTTGATACCAGTTTCAGCACCATGGACAGCAATTGTCAGCCAATCCTATTGTTTTACAAGATTTTACTAAAAGATTCTTACAAAGATCCATCCAAACATGAATAAAAAAGCCACTATTGTACCATCAAGTACTAATACAAATATACTGTATTATATCTAATAAGATTCACCCCCACCTTTTCCGATGAGCAGCAGGATCACAGCCTTTACTTTGCTCACTGCTGTTCAGTGGCTAGTAAATATCAAGAGCTGAGTTATAAGATCCTCACACGTGGGTATAAGGTTCTATCCCTTTTGCAAGAAATCTATACATATATGTGGTGAACACCTGCTGGTGTTGTGGTGAGGCAGAGGCTACCATGTTGCATGTCTTCTGGTCCTGCTGTAAATAAGAGGGGTTTTGGTCCAAAGTGCGAGACACCATAAAGCAGCTGAATACGACTTGGGATCTGAGCCGGCCAGACATCTCCTTAATTTTTCAGATATTTTAAAGCGTAAATATAATAATTCAATGTTGGCCCACCTTCTGAATGCGGGTAAGGCCCGCAATCTGGCCCTATGGAAGCAGGAATCACCCCCTTTGATCTCCCTGTGGGTCACCAAAATAGCTGACATCTATGCTATGGAGAATATTACCGCAACTTTGCAAGGTAAAGAGGAGAAATGTAACAAAAAATGGTTCCACTGGTCCCCCTTTACCTGCCCTAATTAATATGGCCTTGTACTAGTGGATGGGGAATAGGGGCCCGACTTTTACCCTTACCTTCTCCCTTTTATTCTCTCCTGCCCTGTTTTCCCTTCTCCCCCCTTCTTTTCTTCTTCTTTATATAGTTTTTGTTATATTATTGTTTTAAAATTACCGTACAGTCAAGACGGCAGAGACTCAAGAGTCTGCTATCATTGATACTATAATATAAGGAATATGACTTTTGGGCCTTGTGTGCCCACCTAAGAAGTGAATTTGTTTGAGCTATATTTCTTGGTATGCACGCAACTGTTTCTTCCATGTTTGTCTGTATGAAAAGTTGTTTAAAATAAAGAATATGGGGTAGATTCATGTACCTCGGCGCATCTTTCTGCCGGGGTAGATTCACGTACCTCAGCTGGAGCAACATTGAGAGGCAAGCATGGAATTCACAAAGCAAATGCTCTCAACGTTGCGCCGGTGTAGCGTATAGTTGTCAGCGTAAGCCGACGTAAGTCAAAGTAGGTGGAAGTGGGCGTGTAACATTTAAATGAAGCGTGACCCCATGCAAATGATGGGCTAAGCTTCTAAAAACGAACTGCGCATTCGTCGTATCTTGGACGCATCCCAGTGCTCATGCTCGCAGTCACGTCAAAATAACTGGCTAAGATACGTCAAAACACTGCCTACGACGTGAACGTAACCTATGCACAGCCCTATTCACGTACTACATAAACAACGTAAAAATCGACGGCGTTCGTTCCCTGGTCCATACCTTTGCATGGGTTGCGCCTCCTATACGAGGAATAACTTTACGCCATACGTAACCCTTACGAAAATCGCTTAAAACATGCAACGGGCGCATGTACGTTCGTGAATCGGCGTATCTTACTCATTTTCATATTTAACATGGGTACGTCGAATGCGTCCAGCGTAACTATGCGCCCACGATACGCCGGCGTAGGCAAGTTACGTCGGGCGGCTGAAGCAAAAGCGCCAGAGTACCCAACCCCCAATGTTGAGGGCATGCGGCCTGGTACGGCTCAGGAGGGGGGCGTTTGCTCGTCCCCCCTCCTTTCCTGACCGGCCCGCGTGCTTTGGATACGGGTCTGGTATGGATTGTGGGGGAACCCCCACGACGTTTTTTCGGTGAAGGGGGGGTTCTCCTTACAATCCATAGCAGACCTAAGGGCCTGGTATGCCTCCTGGGGGGGAACCAATGCCGGATTTTTATTAAAAAAATTGGCGTGGAGTTCCCCCTCATGATTCATACCAAACCACCCCGCGTGTAGAATTGGCGGGAATCCAAGTCAGATCCCCGTCGCTTCTATGATGGCATTGTCCCCATCGCGGCAAGCCGGCTCGGCACTGTCTCCCGCGATGGGGCTCGTAGGTGGTCAATCTTCTATTTTAACATGGTTATTCTTCTTATAAACGCTGGCGTGGTTGCCCTACTCTGAATTACAAATCAGGTAATGCACTTAGGTTTACATTACATGATAAGCTGCCTTCACAGTTTGACTACTGGATGATTGTTTGTCTATAACAAAAACCCACCTGTTGGCTTTTTTTTCTGAAATACATTGCAGATTGTCTAGCTATTTTTACAAAAGCATGAATAAAAATGCCTCTATTATGGATTGCAGCATTTCAGGGACACGTCTGTTTGGTAATAACCTGCTTGCAAGTTTCCCTGCCATTCTATACGCTTTGAAGTTATTTTCATCACACTGCTTCTAAACCCAATTCTACGGCATCTCATTTCAGCTTCTGTCTGAGTTGCACACCCTTTCCTGTGCATGCTTTGTGTGAAGGAAAAGTTTGAGAGCTCCTGGATTTATTCTACATGCAAATTCACTCTACGTACAATGGCTGAGTGTGCAAAAAAAAAAAAAATCTCTGGAAGTCCTATTTTGATTTTGGTATGATGTTCATCAGACAAGTCCTACCCACTTTTTCAGTATTCAGGTCTACCAAAGCTTTCTCCAGCTATGTGCTTGTGTGACAACTGTTAAGTGTAAGTTTGTGTTGCATGGTGTCCCATATCATCCACGACAATTCCAGATGACGTAGCATTACAAAACGTATGTCGAGGTGCCTTCCGGTCACATCACTTCTGGGTTGGAGCTTCCTGGTTTTGTCTCTCAGCGGTAGTGGAACGCACGCTGATCTCCTACCGTGAGCTGAGCGATGTGTGTGGTTCTCACCAGCATTCATGCGGGTCATCCCCAGTGCCAGGACAAGGCACCACAAAATGTAAGCAGGCATTTGTATGTTTTTATAAAACGTTTAAAATAAAGCAGTATCACGCAATTGGTCCTCCTCTTGTCTTCTATCCCCCATGGGCAACCGTGCCAGAGAGGAAAGTATAGTCCAGAAGTTCCTTGACTCATCCCCAGTCTACTTGTTACTGAATTCTGATCTAGTGATCCCAGACCACTCCCTTCATCCACACATGAGCCAGTTCAGTTCTTGGGCTGATCTGTAAGTATATCTAAATACTTCCTAAAGAACCTTTTTCGTATTGTTCAGAAAGTTTTCCCTCCCTCATTTTTATGAAGGGTTATATTTATACATCAGGTTTTTCTGTACTCCTGATGAGTGAACGTAATTCACGAAACGCGTTGAGTTTTTCTATTCATGTGATGCCAAGACAGTTTGGCTTTTACACAGCATGTAATCATTATTGTATGAAAATAGTGGTGAGTGTCACCGGTGCAAAAATTATCAATTGAATTAATTAGGCTGCAGTACTGTGAACCCTCAAATGAAGGAAAGAATATATAATCAAAAAATGTTACTATGTTATCCAACATAAAATACTAGATATATATATCAAACAACCGTGCTATACAGTGGAAAATTGTTGTGGTGTGTTATGTAAACACGATCAAAAATCAAGTGCAAAAAAAATCAAGTGCAAAAAAATATATAAAATATACAAGTTTGATATGTGTTGTTCTTTCCTGTGAAGGAAATGATTTACATAATATACTGTGCGACTATCAAATAATAGACTAACAGCTGAACTCTAAAAATAAGAAAAAAAGTCCAAGCATTTAGTGAAAATTAATCTTCCACCCGTAAGGATTGCGTGCCACCGTCACCAACAGCTGAATGCAATGCTCACCAGATCCTAGATGGTATAAGGCCCAAAAGCTATTCTTTAGAGGTCCAAATGGGGGTTCTCCTTGGGGTGACTTTGCAGGGGTATCCTCATAGCCTCAAAAACAACGATGGACTCAACATAGTGAAGTACGTAAAAAATGTATTTAAAACAAATGTATAAAAACCAATGCACTCACAAGCATAGTGCCCGAACCGGCACTGAGTGTCCGTGGCAATGTCAAGTGTTATGGCCGCTCGCTAGCCTTAGAAGGGGTGAGATACCTTGCTCCTGCTTCCACTTGGTGCTACCTCAAATGGTCCCGGTGCGTGGTGTATCCCCTTTTTTGGCGTGGATCCTGCCAGCTTCTTATTTTTAGAGTTCAGCTGTTAGTCCATTATTTGATAGTCGCACAGTATATTATGTACATCATTTCCTTCACAGGAAAGAACAACACATATCAAACTTTTTTTGCACTTGATTTTTGATCGTGTTTACATAACACACCGCAACAATTTTCCACTATATAGCATGGTTGTTTGATATATATATCTAGTATTTTATGTTGGATATCATATTAGCGCAGTAACATTTTTTTTTTATATCAATAATTTTTATTGTTTTAGAAGATATAAACACATACAGAAAACATATTACAAACATTGGTCTGCTAGTACAATTGAGTATCCACAAGAGCAGCAAAGAGCACATTTTCATTTCACATTGACATATCAACTTGCAGCATGAAAACCATAAATTTACAATGCAGCACGCAAAGAACAGCATATCCCTTTCCTTCTATAGGTCACCCCAATGGGAACTCACTGTGACCCGTGTAGCTGAGCATACACTGCCCCAGATGCACCAGAACCAAAGATACACCAAAGGCTGTGCTAGTGTGCTCTATAAGGGGATGCGCATACCATGTTTGTAAGAAGGCTAAACTCCAAAGTCAAACTTAAAACATTATCAGCAAGATAAAAGAAAATAGATAAACATAAGAGAATAAAAACTAAAATAATAAAGGAAAAGGAAGGAACCAGCACCTCGCCGTATATCAAAAAAGATAACTGAGATATTTCAATACAAGGTCTTGTTGTTATCATACCAGTCCACCCAGGCCTGCCAATGAGAAATAAAAGTGACGTGTCTACCTTCTGAGTAAGCTAGCATACGCTCATATGTGAAGTGTATCGAAAGAGTTCTGACTACATCTTCAGCTTTGGGGTCAACATCGGATCTCCACAGTCGAAGTATGACTAATTTGGCCGCCAAGAAAAGATGGATGATGCATTTCCTGAAAGGGGAGGGAATTTCTTCTATACCCAGATGTAAAATAGCTAGAGAGGGTGAGGGATGTATGGAGATTCCCGTTATCTGACGCACTATTATGAAAATGCTGGACCAGAACTTAGCCAGCCTCCCGCATTCCCATAGGATGTGAAACAGTGTGCCTGCTTGTGAGCATTGTCTCCAACAGAGCGGAGATGCTCCATGTCCAAACTTAGCAAGTCTAGATGGCGTGAGGTACCACCTTTGAGTAACCTTATGGTAGAGTTCCCACAGATTGGCACTTTTTGTGGCCGTGTGGGTATATTGTAAAGCTTTAAGCCACTGCTCGTCCAAGTAATACCTATCAAGGTCCTTTTCCCAGGTCAATAAAGCATTATTTTTAGCGAAGATAGATTTGTTGTTGAGTAGGTTGTAAATTAACGTTATACCTTGCCTCCTGCTTCTCTGCGAGGTAAAAAAATCTTTTACTTTCCAGAATATCTTATAGGGTTTATAGGGTTCCTTATTAAAAAATGATTGTATTCTAAGAAAATTGAATTGTTCTGAGTCTGGAAGACCAAATTCAGATTGTAATTGGTGAAAAGGTTTCAGGGACCCTCCCTTAAGTATATCCGAGATCCAATTCACCCCTCCCAGTAGCCATTTTTGTAAATTTAGATCGGGGATTATCAGGGCTAAGGAGGAGATGGGTGAGTCTAAGCTAACAGTGGGAGTAGAAAGTAGCTCCGCTGAGGTGAAATTCCTCCAGGCCTCTAGAGTTGCCAGTATTGTGGAGACGCATATCAGTTGTGAGGTTTGGAGGAAGGGGCTTGCTAGCAAAAGCGCCCTCAGGTCTCTGCCAGGGACTTGGGATTGTTCTAGAGGACCCCAAATTGGGGTCGACTGATCAGGAAACCAGCCTTTAGCCTGCGTTAAAATAGCCGCTAGATGGTAATCAGCAAAGGAAGGCACTCCCATGCCACCAGCCATCCTAGTTTTGCGAAGTTTGTTGAAGGCGCTACGCGCCCTCTTGCCTGCCCAGAGATATCTTGAGAGTATACCCTGAAGCTCCTTAAAAAGTTTTTGGGGTACAGGAATAGGGACCGTTCTAAACACATACAGTACTTGCGGTAACATTTGCATTTTGAATGCAGCCAGTCTACCGGACCACGATAGAATGTATTTACTTAGTGCTTTTGTTCCTTCCTTAACCTTATCTATCAGTGGTAAATAATTGGCGTTGAACAGCTGCTCTGGGTAGGGGGTAAGATGGATCCCCAAGTATTCGATTGCTTGATCATTCCATATATAAGGGTAAACCTGTTGGATATGTAGTTTATCATCTTGGTGTACACCCAGATCCAAGATGAAGGATTTGGTATCGTTCACCTTATAGTACGATATTTTACCATAATCTTGAAGCAAACAAGAGACCCTTTCCAAGGAAGTCACCGGATTCGTAAGCATTAATATAACGTCGTCCGCGAATAAACTGATGACATGTTTTTTACCCCTTATTGTAAAACCGTGTACGTCGGGAGACTGTCTGACGGAGGCTGCAAGCGGCTCCATCAGCAAGTTAAAAATGAGGGGGGATAGCGGGCACCCCTGCCTTGTGCCGTTCGTGATTTTAAAAGGTTTGGATAGCATTCCCGATGTATACACTTTAGCCGACGGGGCCGTATATAATGCTAAAATCGCCGATAGTAAGTGTTTGTCAAATCCATATGCTTCCAGAGTGCACTTCAGGTACGTCCAGTGCACCCTATCGAACGCCTTCTCCGCATCCAAAGCGAGGAGCAGAGAAGGCGCTCGGGTCGACCGTGCAATATGAATGATATTGAGCAAACGCCTCGTGGCGTCCGATGCCTGCCTGCCCTTCGTGAAACCGGATTGGTCTGGGTCAATCAAGGTGGGCAAAACATCCACTAGACGCAAGGCTATCATTTTGGCATAAATTTTGAGATCATTGTTTAGCAATGAAATAGGGCGAAAATTTTGAGGGGCATCGGGCGACTTCCCAGGTTTGGGCAGTGTTACTATCAAGGCCTCAAGCATTTCAGAGGGAAATGACTCGGAGGTAGCAGCTGACTCGAACACTCTCAATAAATAGGGGCCTAGAGTCATTTGAAAAGTCTTATAATAGTCCCCTATGAGTCCATCGGGGCCAGGGGATTTGTTAGGAGGGAGGGTGTTAATAGCTTGCAGTAGTTCAGTCATTGTAAAGGGGGAATTCAAGTTATTTAATTGTTCTGAGGTTAGACTAGGTAGGTGGATCTTGGATAGGAAATCTTTTATTTCAGCTACGGACGGTTGGTGGGCCGTGGGATCCCGCTCTAAGTTGTACAGGGAGCTATAGTAGTCGCTAAACGCATCAGCTATGTTTTGAGGATCATACACAATTTTTTTACTCAAAGGATGTATCAACCGGGCAATCTTAGTTTTGAAGCGCTGACCCCGTATGTAACGGGCCAGCGCCCTACCAGCTTTGTTGTTCGTCGAATAGAAGGACATTCTTGCCCATCTATCTTTTTTCTCAAAGTTTTGGAGAAGTAAGAGTCTGAGGTTGTGCCTTAAAACCGAAAGCTTAGCACTAGTGGATGGGTTGGGGTTGGTTTTGTTCAAAGATTCCAGGGACTCTATGTCCCTGAGAAGAGTGGCAATAGCCAATTGCCTCTGCTTCTTGGCCCTAGCACCCAACTGGATAAACACTCCTCTGATGTACGCCTTGTGGGCGTTCCAAAGTGTGAAAGGGTTATCTGTGGAGGGGGAATTGGTCTGAAAATACTCTGTCAGTCGTTCTCCTATTGTGTCTTTAGTAGCTGCGTTTTGGATGAGAGAAGAACTGGCACGCCAAACAAATGCAGCTGTGTCAGGGTATGTGTCGCTCAGGGTTAGGAGGACGGAGGCGTGGTCTGACCACGTGATTGTATTAATATTGGAGTGGGCCACCTTAGTAAGTAGCCATTTGTCCAATAGAAATAGATCTATCCTAGAATATGAACAGTGCCTGTGCGAAAAAAAAGAATAATCTCTTTCACTAGCATGTGTACAGCGCCAGGCATCATATAAATCATTGGACCTAAGAAAGGTAGCCAGGGCAGGGATCCTGCCAGAGTGACTCGTGGTAGAATCCAATAGAGGATCAGGCACTACATTGAAATCTCCACACACAATAAGTGAGCCCTGCAGGATCTTTTTGATTTTGCGCATAAGGCCGTTCAGAAAGTGGATCTGTCTTTTGTTCGGGACGTATACATTAACCAAGGTATATCTAACACCATTGATATCGCACACCAAGACTATATAGCGACCCAAGGGGTCAGTATGTTCCTCTATCAAAGAGAAGGAGACTGTGTCCCTCACAGCGATCATTACACCCCTCTTTTTTGCTTCCATGTTGGAAAAAAAATAGTGCTGGAATGATCTATGAGAGCATTTGGGTGGGGCACCACTATGAAAGTGGGTCTCCTGGACACAGAGAATATCACACCGCAGGGAATCAGCTTCCCCCCAGAGCGATGCCCTCTTCGCAGGGTGATTCAGGCCATTTGCATTGATTGACAAGATATTAACCGGCATTACAGTCTAGGTGACAAAGTGCTATCAACATGGGCCTCATGTACTCACGGCCCAACCTTTGCAAAGATACATCAAGAACACGAAATGCCCATCGAGAGTTAATGATCCAGACTCCAAGGGTACCGCCTAACTTCTTGACAGGTATGTGATTCAAGGAGATACAGTTCCTAGATTTGGAGAGATACGGTTCCTGTAAACAAAACTGGTTAAGAGAGGAGAACAAACATAAAATAAACCAAAAAAAATAACAGTCAAACTGTAAAAGGAGGGTCGGGATGACCCAAGTGCAGAAAATACTGCTCAAATGCAGGGGAGCTAGGATGTGGGAAAGCTCCGATGGCGGGGCCCAGATTAGGGCCGCAGAGCAAATACACAGGGCAACGAAAAAGGCCATAAAGTTCAGTCAGATCAGTGAGCCTTAGAGACTTGCTTCCAAGTGGGGGACACCCGGCCAGGTGTATCAAAGCTGGCGGAGGGAGACTCGTCTCCAGGTAGAATCTTCCATTTCTGGAGCAGCTTGAAGCCCTTGGATGGAGAGGTGATCACATGCGTGGTTCCATCTCTGGTCACCATGAGTTTTGTTGGGAACCCCCATTTGTAGGTGATGCCATGGTTCCTCAAGGCTTTGGTGACAGTGTTCAGATTTTTCCGGAGCTGTAGGGTGAACTGCGACAGATCGGCGTAGAATTGTAGAGACGCATAGTCGGTGCCACTATGTTCCCCTTTGCGAGTTATAGACATCAATCTTTCTTTAGACTGGTAGAAGTGCATTCTGAAGAGGACATCTCTAGGAACATTCTCTGGGATGAAGGAGGGTTTGGGCAAGCGATGTATCCTATCGATCGATAGCTCGATGGCAGGGACATCAGGCATGAGAGCAGCAAGCATGGTCATAGCGTATGAGCGCAGATTAGAGGGGGCCACAGTTTCCGGGATACCCCTGACCTTCACGTTGTTCCTGCGTGACCTGTCCTCTAAATCTGCCAGTTTGGCTTTCACCCACATTTGCTCCTCTTCAACCGTATCATGGGCGTCTACTAGGTCATTAATGGTTGTAGCATACTCCCCCATTTTGTTCTCAATGTGGCTCACTCTGTCACCCACTTCTGACAATTCTGTACTAAACTTCCTCATGCAGGACATCATGTCACTGTGAATAGTGCTCCTCAATGAGATGAGCATATCCTTTAGAGTAGTGTCCAGGACTGGTTGGTGCTGTGTGGGGAATGAGACTATGGAATCAGGGAGCTCCCTCGTGTCTTCCTGTGAGTCAGGGTTAGACCTTACCTCACACTGCTGGGTGTCCGTGTCATCTGCCCTGAAACGGGACTTAGCAGGGCTTCTGCTGAGCGGGGAAGGCGTCTGTGACATTCCCCCCACAGCCCGGGATATTGGATGGTCTGGCAAAGCGATGGCCTGAAAGCGTCCGTGACAGGATCCAGATGCGGAGGAGGCGCCGGCGCCATCTTGCCCACGAGGCAGCGGTGATGAGGCGAAAAAGTCTGTGAGCTTTTTCGGCCGATGCTCGGCCTGCCGCTTCCTCGTCATGCTCCCTGTATGTCGAGCGAGTGTTCTGCCGCAATTAGGCTGCGATCGGGGCTGGAAATATTGCCTCTGTATGCCGTGAGTCGCTGTGATAGTCCGCCGTTAGCCGGAGCTCAGGATTCACACCGCCATCTCGGTGGAGTCCAAGCCACGCCCCGCAGTAACATTTTTTGATTATCATTATTGTATACAGTGTATGTGTTCATGGTTTACCAATATGTCAGACTTTGTATGTGCTTATGTTTATGTTTTGAAAACAATAGCATGCATTTTTAGACTACGGAATTGCCTTTGATACAATGAAGTTTTTATCATATATTTAGGGCCCTTTCGTCTGTTTTTTTTGGACGTCCGTTAACGGACCTCAATGCTTCCCTATGGGTTAGCGTCCGTTAGCGGATGAGCATCCGCTAAACGTCCGTTAACATCCGTCTGCGGTAAGCTCTGTTTTTTTGGACGGAAGAAAACCCTATTTTTCTTCCATCAAAAAAAACGGAACGGACGAAAAACGGATGAAAAACTGATCAACTGAAGGGGAAAAAACTGAAGGGGAAAACTGAACGGACGTGTGAAAGAGCCCTAACTCCATACACACATTTTTGCAGCATTAAGCCTCATTTAAATTCCCATTATTTTCTTGTTGTTTCTATTTCAGTGACCTCAATCCTTCTTTTTAGTTAAAAAGGTCATGGAACTCTGATGAGCAGGTTTTTCATTTGAGCACATTGGGTGTGATTTGGATTTCCTGTCAAATAGTGAAGGAATGTCTGTACACTTCTGATTTGATCCACCAAGTTTTCTTCTAGTTTTTTTTTTTTCACTGAAGATATATGGACTTTTATTTGATATTTTGTATTTATTTTCACTTTCAAAATGTGATATTTCACTTTATTCCATGACACATGGTCTAAAAACTGTTTTGTTAGCACATTTATTATAGTGCCACTCATTTACATTAGCGCCCCCTATCAACATATCCACACTGTCTAGTAGCTTGCCTATAGTATTTAGGAAGCAGATTTATAGCCTTTTAATTTATTTGGCGCAAGGTTTGTTTATTTTTCATCCACAAAAATTGCTTCTGGATTTTCCTATTCCGATCCCTGCCCAGACCTCTGCAGCCAATCACAGCAGAATAGGGTCAGAAATCAATGGGGAGAGTGAATCAGAGACTTCCGGAACAAGCTAGAATTTGTTAGCTGTCCTGGGCACTTTTGAGTAAAGACCCTAAATTGATCCCTGTGTCTGTGCAGTGTTCTGAAAATTGCATTGACTACCAGTAGTTGTGTAGTGGTGCAAGGTAACCAGAAGCAATAGATACATTTGTGAAACCTTAGGCCGTTTAATATCCATAGTTAAGGAGAAGACTGTTCTCTTTTTAGATTTACTTAGCGTTTGGAGTATTCCATGCCCCAACTCCTCTCCCGTTTAACGTTTTTCAAGCAATAAATATTCAAAAGATATCCCTTAGACTGTGTTATTGGAGCCAGAGTGAATGGAATAGTGCTTGTGGGGACAGGAAGCCTCTGGGCTATTAGGGAAGTGTGGCAGGCGCAGCACTATGAAGTGTCTTTATGTACTGTGGCATTAGAAGAATTTTGATTTCTCTTTTAGTCCAAACAAGAATATCTGTTACTCTATAATTCCTCTAGCGCCATTCTATGGAAGCAGTAGGTTTAAAGAGCACACCAAACTCTTGAGATAACTTCTGCTTTTCTTCATATATAAACACTGACAATTTCGCAGCAAGGCAGTCCATGTACAAACATGTGTTGAATAAAGTATAACAAATGGCGGTTCAACTGTTTAATCTTGTCATTCTGCATAAAATGGTAGATATATTGATTTCTTCAGTATTTGTACTCTCACTTTAAGTTATTTAAACACTTTATGATCTCTCTGAGGCTTAATCAATAGTTTTACTCGCTCTATATTGCTGTTTGCAGTTTGATAGCACGTTTGAGGTTTGGAATTTAAATTTGCTGTGATGTTTAGTGGAACTACAAGTGAACACATAACTAGTTAGTATACAGTTCTACTCACACTATTAACAATAGGAACATATATAACTGTATTAAATACCTATTTTGGCCACTTGTTTCCATAAAACAGAACTCAATGGATGTGTGTTCAATTCCTCTCTCTCTCTCTCTCTCTCTCTCTCTGGTGTAATGAATTCTAGCAGTGTGCTGGGAAACTTTTCAGACATAATGAGTGTAAGGCTGGCTGTGATTGGCCAAGACTCTTGCTCAGTGTGAGATTGGCTGTGATTAGCCAAAACTCTAGATGAATCACAAAAGCTGAAATCTATGATTTCTGGTTTCAATACTACTGTGTCTTGAGCTTACAACTGTTACATGACATTCAAAACATGAAATCACAGTAAATAGCTCTGCTTGTATCTCTCTGCTTGTTTCTTGTAAGCAGGTCTAGCTGTATATACATGTAAGTCACATTAGCAACCTAGGACAGATCTTAGCTGGCCAGCTACAGGAAGAGCCAGCTATTAAACAAGTGTGCACTTCCCCTTTAAATATACCATTCACAAATTATGTGCAAACATAATATAGTATATATAAATAGTCCCAAAATCTTGGATTCCACTGTGAAATTAGATCATATTCTTCACACTAATAAAGTGCACCAGCCAACGTGAAAGAACAAGCAGCAGCTTACCAGATTCTTAGACCTCAGACATAGGGAGGTATGACAACCTTTTTTAACAGATAATACCTGTGATGGGTGGATGGATGATAACCACTATATATGCCTTAGTCCAAGAGAAACTCTGCCATCTCAGTCTCCAAACAGTGGACTCAAATTCTCTCTAAATGATGGTTCCTCATACACTAGGTATCATTCAAACCACATAGAAAAGAGCAAAGAGATGCCGATAATGAAGTACTTTCTAAAACAGTTTATTTAAAAAAATAACAAGATATACACACAAACAAAGATCAAAAGCATAACAAAAAGCACCTGCCGGCTGTCCTGACGGGCGTGATGACATTAATACTAGGCTCCGCCCTACATGTTTCATCCGACAGGACATCTTCAAAAGGGCAACGGAGAAGAGCTTACAGTCCTGTTGACTCCCCTATCTTAACTACCAACCTTTAGCATGTTCCTTGACAATGCTTCCCTTCTGCTTGATCCCAATCTGCAACCACTTGTTACCAACCTTTGGCTTGTTTCCCAACTACACGTCTGCTTGATCCCTACCTGCAACATCTGTTCCCAGACCCTGGCTTGCTCACCTTCTTGTGGGGCGATCATGGGGACCACAACCTAGTGCTAGCCTGCAGCAAAACCCATCTCCACCATCAGGAACTCTGATGAAGACTGGCCAGTGCTTAGACCCTGTGTCTCTGATATGTTGAACTTCTCTACTGCTATAGAACCTGATGCCCGACCATGACGCCCCCTTTCATCAGAGTTCCCATTACATCAGTCCACAATGTTTTTCCTTCAAATTCTCAACATTACCTCCTTACATCAGAGTCCCACCCTTACATCAAAGTCCTCAGTGTTCCCCCTTAGAAAAGTGTCCTCAGTGTTCACCCTTACATCAGAGCCCCCCAGCTGTTAAGAGCGCCTGTCACCATGGCTCAATACTCATACATCCCTTGTGCTTTCTCTGTCCCTCAACCGTCAGCCTCCACATACAGTGCCTATTCCTCAAATGTTGTGCACATGCATAAGAGCAAACACGCACTACGCACAGTGGTTATGAACAACTTCTACAGACTATGAAAAACATTATCTTTTTACATTTACTATATATTTTTTTTCTGAACAGATTACTGTGATAAAAAAAAGTTCTTTATTATGTAACAAGGAATAGAAACAGTGGGTAGCAATAAGTTAAACCTATTGAGCTATCTGCTAATGGATCTAATTTTTTTTCTTAGTCATTATCTTATCTCTGTTAGTTGATTATGACGTGAACATGCTGAACAGGATTAGAGACTGAAATGGAGTCTGGTGGTCACAGTAAGTCTTTTATAATCAATGTGTCTCACTTTGTAAGGAAATCTAGGCCAAATTTAAAAGCCACTCCACCCAGCATGTAAAATGTAATCTTGCTAATAAGTGCAAAAATGTCTTTGTAAACTTGTCCCATTCTAGTTTTCTTTCCAGGGAATTCACACCACAGGGTGTGATGCAGCAGGTATGTGCTTTGTTCTGCTTCCAGGAGTCAGGCAATGGTAGAAGTCAAGGCTGTAATAGGACAGGTCCCCAGCTTGCCAACCAGCAACGTACCTGTACATCGCTGGATTTCAAGCAGTTATATCGGGATGATGCTTGCAGCGAGTTGCACAAAAAAACTTGACCATGCAAGGTTAGTACAACGATCTACCCCGCTAAGCTGTTGTGTTCTGACATGGGGAAGCCCCCCCACCAGAACACTCAGATTTGCACCAGCGGTGGTCCATCTATATGGTGCCTTTACACACACATGAACTTTAATAGCACCCCAGTCTTAGTCCATAGGGTTTATTATTGAGTTGGCCCACCCTTTGCTGCAATAGCAACTGTAACTCTTCTAGGAAGGCTGTCCACAAGGTTTAGGAGTGTGTCTATGGGAATGTTTGATGGAGACTGTAATCCAGGTCTTCTTGTCCAAAATCAGTGCCTGACCTCACAAAATGCGCTTCTGAAAGAATGGCCAAACATTCCCAAACCTTGTGGACAGCCTTCCCAGAAGAGTTGAAGCTGTTATAGCTGCAAAGGGTGGGCCAACTCAATATTGAACCCTAACCCTACGAACTTAGACTGGGATGACATTAAAGTTTATGTGCGTGTAAAGACAGGTGTCACAATACATTTAACAATATAGGGCCAGATTCAGGTAGATGGGCGCTTTTTTACTTTGGAGTAACGTTTCTCATTTACGTTACTCCGCCGTCACTTTCGGCGCAAGTACTGTTATTCACATAGCACTTGCGCGTAAACTTGCGCCAGAGTAACGATAATGCGCTGGCGTAACCCGACGCAAGTGGAAGTGGGTGTGATCATATGTAAATGATGGGCGGAGCCCAGCGCAGAGGCTTACGTTCAGCGCATCATCCACGGAGCATGCGCAGTGAGTGAGGCTCCACTCGCCCCCTTGTGCGCATGCTCACAACTTCCGTCGGCACCACTTCACGGGAAACGTCAGCGCAATGCGTTCCGTTGGGCATTTAAATGCGCCCGTAGATGCACCATTCCGGCACTAAAGTATATCCTGTTCCCCCTCCCCGCAGTGAAGTTACTTTTGTTCTTAGATGGCTGCTCCCGTTCCCCGCAAACACACAGGAGAAAGCTGAACTCTAAAGGCCAGGAGCTGTCAGCCGTCATCTCGGCTATGGAGACCTATGATGTCTTCCTCCATGGCTGTAAAAGTTGACAGACAAGCATGGACAGAGGTGTTGTCCTGCAAGTGGGGGTGCTCAGCTAGCTCTTATCGTCGGTAACGCTGCTGTAGCTGCTCTCCTGCTGACCTGTGGCCGTCTGGAGTAAAGATAAAGCAGCTATTTGTAGAAATAACTTTGCGCCGGACGGACGAGATACGCGCGGCGCATGTAGCCAGCGTATGGTGCTAATCCGTTCGCGAATCGGGAAATCTCCCTCATTTGCATATTTGCAGGGGAAATCAATAGGCGCGACTGATGCGCCAAGCGAAATTATGCGCTGACGAGACTCTGGCGTCGGAAAGTTAAGCCGATCGGAAATGGCCCGTTTTCTGTCGCATCTAGTTTGGTGGGTATGGCCACATAGAAACGACGGCGCATATACACAGTTACGCAGCGCATATCGAAATACTCCAGCGCAACTCTACCTGAATCTGGCCCATAGTGTAGATAAAATATTGGTCTTGCCTAAATGCCATCCTGTAAAAACATTACCAACACATACCTTTCTGGCAGGCGTTATGTTTGAGTGGTACTGGTATCTGGGAGTGTTGGCTACAGTGTCCCTTGCTGGGCTCTGTGGTTCCTTCTGCTGACTGCTACACCACTACAGGGCACAGGAGTGCTGTAGTGGTTGTTGGAATGATCCACATTGTTCGCATTAGCGATATTTGCTATCTTTATCATAGTGACAGTGTCGCAGTGGATTTTGGCAATACGGTAAAGCTTATCAGGCTTTCAGAACTGCCCCTTCTTCTCCCAGTCTGAATGCTGTAATTACAACAACTTTTTTTCCAATTTGATCATTAAAACGGCCTTGCCTACACACGATCGTGAAAAAAAAATGCTCTAGCAAAGCGCGGTGAAGTAGAACACGTACGACGGCACTATAAAGGGGAAGTTCCATTCGGATGACGCCACCCTTTGGGCTGCTTTAGCTGATTTTGTGTTAGTAAAAGATGATTTGCGCTTTTCTGTCTGTTACAGCATGATGAATGTGCTTACTCCATTACGAACGGTAGTTTTACCAGAACGAGCGCTCCGGTGAAAAAATAGAGCATGTTCAGAAAAAAATGTGCACGTTTTTCAGAACCAGAAAAATGCTTTGAAGACCACACACGATCGTTTTTAAAGTGGAGGTTCACCCAAAAATCAACTTTCTGTCACTAGATCCAGCATACTGCTGACATCTGGATTATTTTTGCTTGATTATTTTAATTTTTTTGTACTTATTGTTTTAGCGCTCTTTATTCTCCGGCTCCGAGCGGGGAATCCTGCAGGGAGTAGGCGTTCCTAAATCAAGCGCAGTTGATTGACGGGCTTGGATAGCGCGGCACGCCTTCTGAAAATAGCCGAAGTGACACGCGGCTGTTTACGGCGCCTGTGCCTGCAGTGTAGAGCTGACTGCGCAGGCGCCGTAAACACCCGAGTGTCACTTTGGGTATTTTTGGAAGGTGTGACACGCTATCCAAGCCCGTCAATCAACTGCGCTTGATTTAGGAACGCCTATACCCGGAAGGATATGCCGCTCGGTGCTGGAGAATAAAGAGCGCTAAAACCATAAGTACAAAAAAAAAAAAATCCAGCATACTGCAGATGTCAACAGTATGCTGGATCTAGTGGCAGAAAGTTGATTTTTGGGTGAACCTCCGCTTTAATGACGTTAAAAAAAACATTTTTTTAGAACCCGAAAAATGGTCGTGTGTACGCTGCATGAGGAGGGGAATTTAGATTAGTAATTTTTATTAGAAGACAGATTTACATACTTCAGGTAGCTATCATCTTATTACCAACAATTGAAATTCCAAACTATATTTTGCAGCAGCTGCTGGAAGGCTATTGTACACCTTTCTATATAGATTTTCTGGGAATACTTCGGTGTTCATTGAAGGGCTTTTCATTAGAAATAACATTTACTGCAATAAGGAAGTATTGTATCACCCCTTATTCAGACTGAATAAACTTCTTCCTGATAATGGCATTTTCTTGTGACTCAAGGATTATGAACTCAATGGCTAATATGTGACAGCTGAGGAGCATACAAATAGTAATTGAGCTAAAGCAGCAATAAACCCAAAGGAAAACATTCTATTGCAGCTTGCCGATTCGTAGATGTGAGAGCTCCATGAGTTTTCTTTTTCAGGCTTTTTGACTATTTTCATCTGGTGATCCTGCAAGCCCAGATAGCAAGCAATTGTGCTGCAAGTTTGAAACTGACTTGCCAGGCTTCAAGTTTGTTGTACATTTGCAGCAAGCTAGCATTGGATGACTCCATATCAACTTTCATTGCAAATATTCTGTAAAGGCCCATACACACGGTCTGACTTTTTGCCAACAAACTTCAAATGAGCAAGTTTTCAAAATAGTCCGACCGTGTACGCTCCATCGGACAAACTTTTTTGGGTTTCATCGGACAAAAAGTTCGGTCTGCAAACGGACAAACTTTACATCAACAAGAGTCTATTGGTGCCTAGTCTGACCGTGTGTACAGCAAGCAATCAGACTTTTGTACAAAGTACAAACGCGCATGCTCAGTAGCAAAGACCAGCCGGAAGTGTTCTGTCTGGTAAACTAGCATTGGTATTTGAAAGAGCACATTCTTGATGTGGCAAGTTCTGAAATTAAGAAAAGCAGCGCACATTTTCTTCTTCTTTATAATGTGATAATACTAAAAGCTGCTTTGCTGGTGATACTGACGAAGTAAAAACAAATGTCTTTACTTTGGATTAGTGTATTTTGGTTATATGAATCGAACATATTTCTATATTTTTTTGTGGGTCAAGTTAGCACAACCCCATTGCGCAACATGTCTGCTTGACGAACGAATGTTCAGAAACAAACAAAATTGCACGAAATTGAAAATCGCGAATGCACACAGACGAAACCTCTACTAACTCTCAATTAGCAGAAGGAGCCCAAAGGGTGATGCCGGATCCCTTTAAAACAGAACACCTATGAAATACACAGGTTCTGAGGCTAATTTAATGCAAATAAGGCACTACTTTAGTTTAATTAAAGCCTTAAAGGGGTTGTAAAGGTACAAGCCCCCGTTGTACTTACCTGACCGTTCGAATCTCCCGGGCGCGTCCACGTCGTCCTCTTCGGTTCCCAGCCTGGCCGTTGATTGGCTAGGCTGGGCGGATTTGATAGCAGCGCAGCCATTGGCTAGCGCTGCTGTCAATCAGGGCGGATGATGCGGCACGCTGGGGGCGGAGCCGAGTGATACAGTCGGCGGCTATGGCCGCCGCTGTATCACGGGAGCGCGCTCGCAAAATCTTTCCTCCATGCGAGCGCCCTCGCATGAAGAGGGAAAGCTTTTGCGAGGAGGAGCCCAGACAGCCGCCGAGGGACCCCAGAAGACAGGTTTCCGGGCCACTCTGTGCAAAACAAACTGCACAGTGGAGGTAAGTATCACATGTTTGTTATTTTTTTTTTAACAAAATCCCTGACTTTAGTGTCCCTTTAATCTGCCACATAACCTGTGTAATTAATAGGTGTTTAGTTTTAAAGGGATGAGGTGGTAACCCTAGTGACTGGACAACTCCCTTCGGACAAAAATCCAAGGAAAAGTTTGTTTGATGTCCGATCGTGTGTAAGAGGCTTTAGTCTGCTGCAAGTTCTTGTTCAGTTATGCTGTGCAATAGTCATCCCACCACAGGGGTCACTGTGGCTCAATTTTCATGCTGTAGACTTGCAGAGTTTTTGCTGCAACTTTGCACTTTCTAGAGACTTGCCACGCAAATTTAGTAGAATTTGTGCTTCAAGTGCTCTGCAAGTGTACAACTTGCCAGTGAAAATGTGCCGCAAGTTAACAGACTTACAATTCAACACTGCTACAAATTTGTTGCAAGTAATCGTTGCTATCTGGGAGTAAGTCTGTTGTTTTTCAAAAGAACAAACTCTCCTGCAAATTTATTGGTCAGAAAAAACAATTATCCAAGCCAGCCAAGGCCATCCAATAAGCACTGTTTTCCGCTGTCAAGGTAAAATTCACCACACTCTTTTCAAACTTTAACTGATGCTGCACCCCATCAAAGCCAGTGCATGTTCTATACCAGCGCACATGCCAAAACAGTCCAATAGCCTCCAGGTGCACACCGTCATGCCATAAAAAAATGATCTTCCTACAGCTGCATTCAGGAACTAGCCTTGAGGTTCTGTCTGCTCAAACAAAGCAGTCTAATGCTGGCCATACACTCTATGAAAAATCACGCACCACCGGCCATGAGGGCCACACACGGCGGGTGGTGAGACGACAGACCCAGGATCGGCAACGACCCCGGACTAGTGACGTCTGTCCCTTAAGTACTCCTCCCCAGCATGTACAGCGGGACGATCAACTCCCTCTGATTGGCTGCCGAAGGGGAAAACCCAAAACACCTTGACCTGACTGCTGCCACCCTCGGCCTGGGATGGTACCGACACTCCAGACAACAATAGTGGTCACTCACAGCACAGCCATTCTAAGTCAACTAACTCTCAGAATACCCTCTAAATTTAAAAGCAGCGCCAGCCAAAAAGTAGCAGGCCGCAACACTTGTCACCTGAAAAGGACCAGGAGCTTTTTTTTGGCCAATAAACACGCATAGGGCAGCATATTCAAGTACATGGGCTCCCAATGCGACACACAGAATCGCATGGAAATCGCAACGCCAAAATTGTGTAGCAGGAATGCTCATTCCCGCTACCTGATGATGTGAACCGGGCCTTTATTTCCTTTTTTTTTTTTTGCAATAAACATATTTTAATGGGTCATTCTTGGAAAATCTTCAAGATCAAAATACAAGTTCACAAAATTAACACCGCTTTGCCTTCCATGCAGTGTCTGGAGGGACCATAATCCTGAAGTGCCATATGCTCCATTTTCTTTGCCGATATTCTTTCAGCTATTAGACAAATGTACTTGCCATGTTGGGATTAGGCGTAATACAGCATTTTTCCTGATGGTAGGTAATTCCATGCATCACTAAAGGAGCAGTCTACCCATAACTTCTATTTCAGTTTTTGCTTGGACTGGAGACTTTTTCCAGAACTAAGAGGACATGTAAGAATCTAGAGCAAGAGATGGCAGTAAGCTACCCTATCAAAGAATATCTCACCACTAATATCCTCAAAACGGAGCCAGCAGGTAGATAAACTCACCAGCGCCTATACTTTGCCATGTGTTATGGGTGGAGTGACCCTTTAAAACCGATGTATAACCAAATACTGCTTGAAAACAGGGAGTGGGTGGTCTTGGCAGGACAGACTGTTGAATAAGCTGAAGGTTCCAGCACCACATCCCAAGCTTTACTTTCCCTGCTGTGACACAATCAGCAGTCACCGTTTTCCTCTGTATACAATGACAACGTTTTTACTAAATATTCCATATACTGACTGACCAGTATATAACCAAACAGAAGGGCTGAGAAATGGCGACGCCCGATTGTCCAAGAACCTTGTGACACATGCGG
The DNA here is from genome assembly GCA_029574335.1 of Rana kukunoris. Lineage (NCBI taxonomy): Eukaryota > Metazoa > Chordata > Amphibia > Anura > Ranidae > Rana > Rana kukunoris. The sequence goes on along the minus strand of CM056050.1, from coordinate 45,219,350 downwards.
TGTCACTATGAAAACAGCCAACAGAAAGTTCCACATGTCTGTAATTACTAGGAGGAAATGAGTTGCTAATATATTTCACTACTAGTAAGAAGCCTGGAAAATCTCACTTCGGTAAAACAGCTAGAATAGGACATTTCAATAACAGACTACCCTATATTAGACTGAAAAGCAAGTATCTATTGCTAAACTTCTGTAAAATAACTAAAACCGCTTTTCTGCCAGAGAGACTTTTGACAAATTATTGTGTAGATGATTGCAAATTCTTCCTGGCAGCAAAGCGGTTAATGAGCCGAGCCAAGGTTTCGAGTTGGCCCGTTGGTGCCTTTTCCCCCCACATTAACCCCTTCAGTCCTGAAGCAGCTGAGGTGTTTGCCCAGCCTGTAACGAGTATATCAAATGTGGGGATTTGGAGGTACGGGCAACAAAGTGCAGAGAATCCCCGGCTTGCCGCTCCCTCAGCTTCCTGCATTCTTGATGTCAGGCCTGGAAGGGGATACTAGTTCTCTAGGAAGGCCACGTAGTCAGTGAGTCTCGCCAGCTGCTGTTCGTTGGGGATCAGAGACAGGGGAGCAGAATCTGGTTTCTTCGGCATTACCATACGCGTGGCAGAATCAGGCTGCCAACCTTGTTCTAGAACTCCTTTTACAGCTTCTTCAACAGGAAGTCCAACAAATGCTGCCAAATCATCTGCACCAATTGACGTGTATGCTTGTGATACAAGTACAAAGGCTCGCCTTCGTGTTGCATCTCTTACTGCCTCCATGACAGGCTGTATATTTTCAGACCACTGATGGGCAGCTATGGCAGTATATATTCCTGGAAAATCTCTTTGCCAGATCTTCTGACCTACATCCCAAATCCAACCAATTTCTGCATTGGCAGATTTAACAGGCTGTGGGATTCTTTTCCACAGATAACGAGCATTATTCATATCATTGTGTAAAAGATACAGAACCAGCAGCTGGCTGTAGACGTTGGGAGTAGCCACACCTCCAGGAGCCTCCAGCTCCTGTTCCTCGCACTGTTCTAGAAGCCTCTGGTAGCACACCGGATTTTCCGCCATCACGGCAACTGGCATCTTCCCTGCGGGCCCCCAGGGGACGGAGGCCCTGGGCCTTTATTTCCTACCATCTCATGTGCAACAAGTGAAATGTCCAGCTAGTGCTAGTGTTTGTGATAGCTATTGAAGTGTTATGTTATATCTTTCTAGTTAGGTTTTCTGAGAATACTTAAAAAACAGTTAGGTGTTCCTTAAGGGTCTTTTCTTTAGAAATAACATGCATTCATTTACTGTGACAAGGAAATATAATATCATCCTTTATTCAAACTGAATAAGCTTCTTCCTGATAATAACATGTCATATAAGATAAAGAATGGCACTAAAAACTTTTTTATTAATGGAAAGACAGGGTCGTAGCTTTATCGATTCATTAAAACTTTTTTAACAATAATGTGTACAAAACAATAATAACCAACAGACTCGTAAGCAGCATAACAGGGCTTCAAGTAGATAAAAATCTATTATAGCACAAAGAAACAAGCCAGTAGATTTGAGTGGTGAAGTCTTAGCTGAATAGTTAATAATTCCAGATAAGGCATAGCAGCTGGCTTAAAAGGACTTAGTGCAGCTCTTTAGCAGAAAGCATGAATATCTGTAGTAATGTAAAGGGGACACAAGAGGATGCTCCTAAGTGCAGCAGTTTAAATCATTTTTTGGTAAAAAATAAAAATAAATAAAAAAACGCAAATTAGCCACTCACATGAAGTAGTAATAAAAGTCCATATCAAGCTTAAAAGCCATGATCCATGAGAACCTGGGTGGTCTGAAGCAAATGGAAGCAGCACTGCCAGTGTTTAGAGATGTACATGCTCAAAACCAAATGATACATCAGCTCAGAAGCCAGTCTAAACAGCATGGAAGCTTGGCCCAGAGTCATAAGACCAGGGCTTTTTTTCAGTGGGAACGCAGGGGAATGCAGTTCCGGCACCTCCAGCACGAGAGATCTATTATTGCTGAGGAGGTCTACTGTTTCTGGTGGGGGATATGTTGTTGCTGAAGGTGGGTCTTATATTGCTGGGGGTCAGTTGTTGCTGGGAGAGATCTACTATTGAGGGAGGGGTCTATGTTGCTGGCTGCTGTAAAGTCTATTGATGCTGGTTGTTAGAGAGCTAATTAACTCTCTGATCCCCCTCTAAATGTACGAAGCACCGATACTTGGAAGTAACCAGGCGCTACACAACAATTATGCAGTCACTGCGTTGGATGAAAGTTAGGCATATCATAATGCATAATTGCTGTTTTATTGTTTATAATGTTAAATAAATGTCTGCACCTAGATCAGTGATTCTCAACCTGGGGGACGAATGACGATTTGCCAGGGGTCACCAAATCCTGGACTGTTCCTGAAGCCCGCACCACTCTCCCAGCTTTTTCGCGGCCACCCAGCTGGGCTGTTCCTGGAGCCTGCGGCCGCCCACTCAGCCTCTTCACAGTTACCCATTCAGTTCACGGCATGGCTGGGGAGCAGAGACTAGGGGTCAGGAGGAATGTGAAGTGGGAGGGGCTAAATGAGACCTTATCATCTGATTTTGGCATAGTTGTCACTGCTGCTAGACACCACAAAGTAGGAGACACAGTGAGTAAGTCCGCGTACACACAAAGAGATTTATCCAATGAAAACTGTCTGACAGACCGTTTTCATCCGATATGTCTGCTGGGCTATTTTGGTTTGATCTGTGTACACACGATCAAACCAAAATCCCCGCGGACAGACAGCAAGGTGACGTGGCGGTGACGTTGACGCTGCCACGTCAACGAACCAGGAAGTAAAATACTTCCACGCATGCATCGAATCCATTTGACGAATGCGGGGGATTTTTGTCCGCTGGTTAGGCGTACTAACCAGCGGACATGTCAAACGGACGGGTTTCCAGCAGACAAGCTTTAAAGCATGCTTTAAAACTTTTGTCTGCTGGAAACCTGTCTGCTAGCCCGTACACACGATCGAATCTGTCCGCTGAAACTGGTCTGCGGACCAGTTTTAGCAGATATATTCGATCGTGTGTACGCGGCCGCAGCCTAACACTACCTGTGGTTAGAGTTGCCATTAAAAGTCCCCACTACAGTTCTCAGTTCAGCAGATGACCTTGGTCAAGAACACCTAAGTTGGCTGATCCCAACTCTTCACCTGCACTGCCACTCATCCCATACCCCCCCCCCCCCACCAGGGAGTAAGAGAAGGAATAAAAATAGAGAATACATGGAAGGGAGAGAAAAAAAGGAGGAGGAATGAAGAAAAAAGGGAGAGAAAGAATAAGGCCTCGTACACACGACCCGAGAATCTCGTCCTAAAAGAAACGTTGTTTTCTTCTACGAGGTTCTTGTCCGGCTTGTCGAGAATCTTGTCAAGCTTTCCTTGCATACACACTGTCAAGACAAAATCTCGTTGTTCTCAAACGCGGTGTCGTACAACACGTACGACGGCGCTAAAGGGGAAGTTCGATTTCACTGGCGCCACCCCTGGGGCTGCTTTTGCTAATCTCATGTTACTGCGTGTTAGTAAAAGTTTGGTGAGAGACAATTTGCGCTTTTTAGTCTGTTACAGCGTGAAGAATGTGCTATCTCCATTACGAACACTACTTTTACCGAAGGCGCGCTCGCGTCTCATACTTTATTCTGAGCATGTGCAAGTTTCTAAGCATACACGCGAACGTGTTTCTTGTTGTAAACCAGCCCGACGAGAAACACGACAAGGAAATTGAGACTCCCGACGAAAAAAAAGAGAGCGTGTTCTATTTTTTTCTCGTCAAGATCCACGACAGTTTTCTTGACAAAAAACATACACACAACGAGGAAAACGGTAGTGTGTACGAGGCCTCAGAGAAAAAACAAGAAAGACGGTTAGAGGGAGGGATGGGGGGAAAAAACAAGAAATTAGGATAGAGAGAGATAAAAGGGAAAGAAGGGAGAACAAAGAGAAAGGGGAGTGTACTGAATGTACTATAAGGGGTTTTAATATTGTACGAGTGGAAGGGACTCAGAGAGCGCTAAATGTTCGTAGGTTAGGGGCGCAAATTACTTGTCTTGCCTTGGGTGCTGACAACCCACCCTACGAAAATGATTTTACTGTTAGGGGTCCCCAAAACTTGGGAAATGTTATCAAGGGGTCACGGCACTAGAAGGTTGAGAACCACTGACCTAGATGGTGGTGCCCTCTTCCATTTGTTTACAATCTGTGCACTAGAACAGAGGTTTCCAAACATTCTAAACGAAGGGCCAGTTTACCGTCCTTGAAAAATTAGGAGTAGGGGGGGATTTGGACTGTGGCCAGTAGGAGTAGAAAATAACCTGGTGTCAGTGGCAGTAAACAATGCCCTGTATTTGGTATGAATAGAAGGAATAGTGCCCCCCATCATTGGTGTCATGGAGAGGAATAGTGCTTCATCCTTGGTATCAGTGGGAAGAATTCTACTTAATCATTGGTGTCAATAGGATGAATAGTGCCTCATTGTTGGTGTCAATGAGAGGACTAATACCCCATTGTTGGTGTCAGTGGCAGGAATTATGCCCCATTGCTGCCTATAGTAGGGGGAATAATGCCCACAAGGGCCAGATAAAGAAACCCTGGGCTGCAGTTTAGAGACCACTGCACCAGAATATACTCAGGACTTAGACTGGCCATACACCTATAGATTATCTGCAGATTTTCTATGGTCAGATGGAAAAGTGGAACAGATTCCTCCATCTATGGTGAACTGTGTGGATGAAAGAATCTCCCACTGGCCCAAGCTCCCATATCTTGCTAGTCAGCCCCGCTGGCTTTTACAATACCTAAACATTCTGATTGGGTGCAGGCATTGTTTAGGTTGAGAGACAGCGGGGCCGACTAGCAAGATACTGAAGCTTGCCCCAGTGGGAGATTCCTCCATCCACACAGTTTAGCGCGTACATAGAGAAATTTGTTGCACCTTTTCCATCTAACCATAGAAAATCTGCAGATAATCTATAGGTGTGTGGCCAGCTTTAGATTTGGAGGAACAGCAACCATATTTAAGTGACTTTTGGCTAAAGTGATATTTACTGACAAGATTAAGGCTCTCCTAACCTCCCCCCTCCCCATCCCCAAAACAAATTTATACTTAATTTTGTACCTTAGCCATTAAAGTGGTTGTAAACGCTACACTTTCACTTTAGCTCATTGTAACCTATATAGAAATTTCACTTACTCTTTCTGTTTCTTCAGAATCTGTCCTGCAATCTGTAGTGACGTCAGCTGCGCATGCGCAGCCCATAGCTTCTTTAACGGCACGCTATGTTTCAATATCCTCCGCATGCCAGACTTTTTACTTGCATTGAGAATGGCACTGAAGAAGCCTTGCAATACTGTGCTCTTCATCTCTCCTTCCTGGTTATAGAAATGATTTGCCGTTATGAATGGCTTAACTCGGTTGCAGTAGTAATGGCGATCGGAATGGAGGCTTGGTTTAGACGCGATCGCGCATGTGCGAGATTTAGACAGGGAAGCAAAGGAAATGACGTCCACACAAAAGCCGATACAAGGAAGAAGATACATTTTACAAAAGCTAAATTTATTCACCTTTCAATGTGTAATGTCACATACACACGACCATTTTTAATGGTCTAGAAAAAACAACGTTTTTTTCAACCTGATTATTGTTAAGCCTGCCTTGCCTACACACGATCGTGAACAAAAAAAAATGCTCTAGCAAAGCGCGGTGACGTACAACATGTACAACGGCACTATAAACGTGATGTTCCATGCGAATGGCCCCACCCTTGGGGCTGCTTTTGCTGATCTTGTGTAAGTAAAACTTTGGTGAGAGACGATTCGCGCTTTCAGTCTGTTACAGCGCGATGAACGTGCTATCTCCATTACGAACGCTAGTTTTACCAGAACGAGCGCTCCCGTCTCATAACTTGCTTTTGAGCATGTGCGTTATTTTCACATCGTTAAAGCCTATTTTTTACGACAATTTTTTACGACGTTAATTTAGAGCATGTTGTAAATTCTTAGTGCTTATTTTTAACATCGCGAAAAATGCTCTGGAGCCCACACACGATCTTTTTTAATGACATAAAAAAAAATGTAATTTTTCACATCGTGAAAAACGGTTGTGTGTACATATACATTCTTACATATACATTCTTGAATCATTATAATTTAAAAAAAACAAAAAAATCCGGGGTTTACTTCCACTTTAATTCTTTCCCATGTGACTTTATTGTATGTAGTCTGGAAGTAGGTGCACAGTAAAGCGGAACATTTCATCTTTCCATCTATTAAATCTTTTGCCCTTGTTGTTTTAACTTTTGATAGCAAAACTACATATTTTTCTGCCAGTAAATACCTTATACAGCCCACTTCCTGTTTCTTGTCTGGAAAAAAGCCTAGGGTTCTGACATCATGCACAACTCTTATGCCCTGTACACACGATCACTTTTTGTGATGAAAAAAAATGTAAATTTTCATCATGAAAAAAAATGTAATTTTTCAAACTTCATTTTCAAAAATGACGTTGCGTACACACCATCATTTTTGGAAAATGATGAACAAAACAACGGCACTCTAAGGGCTCTTTCACACGTCGGTTCAGTTTTCCCCTTCAGTTTTTTCCCCTTCAGTTGATCAGTTTTTCATCCGTTTTTCGTCCGTTCCGTTTTTTTTTGATGGAAGAAAAATAGGGGTTTCTTCCGTCCAAAAAAACGGAGCTTACCGCAGACGGATGTTAACGGACGTTTAGCGGATGCTCATCCGCTAACGGACGCTAACCCATAGGGAAGCATTGAGGTCCGTTAACGGACGTCCAAAAAAAACGGATGAACTGAACGGACGTGTGAAAGGGCCCTTAAGGGGAAGTTCTATTTGCCTTGAGGCTGCTTTTAGCTGGTTACTTGTTAGTAAAAGACGATTCCTGCTTTTTTGTCTGTTACAGCGTGATGAATGTGCTTACTCCATTGTGAATGGTAGTTTTACCTCCCATCTCCTAACTTGCTTCTGGGCATGTGCGGGTTTAAAACGTCATTTTTTACGTAGTTTTGCCCACACATGATCATTTTTTTATGACACAAAAAATGACATTTTGAAAAATGACATAAAAAATTTGAGCATGTTCGAATTTTTTTTTGGTCGTTTTTCAGAAGACATAAAATGACATTTTGCCCACTCACGATCATTTTAAATGACATTTTTAAAAATGTCATTTTTTTTCATCACAAAAAGTGATCGTGTGTACGCAGCATTAGGCCGCGTACACACGATCAAATCTATCTGCTGGAAACGGTCTGACAGACCGTTTCAGCAGACAGATTCGATCGTGTGTATGGGCGGACAGACAGATTTGGCCAGCAGACAGATTTTAAAGCATGCTTTAAAATCTGTCTGCTCGGAACCCGTCCGTCCGACATGTCTGCTGGTTAGTACGCTAACCAGCAGACATATCTGTTTGCACATGCGTCGAATAGATCCGACGCATGCGTGGAAGTAATTTACTTCCTGGTGCGGTGACGTGGCGGCGTCAACGTCACCGCCACGTCACCGCGCTGTCTGCCGGCGGGGATTTTGGTTTGATCGTGTGTACAGCGATAAACCAAAACAGCCCAGCAGACAAATCTGATCAAATCGGTCTGTCAGACCGATTTGAACAGATTTATTTGGTCGTGTGTACTCTTACTCTCGTAAGAGTTCGCCAGGATGGGTGTGTGTGTGTGTGGGGGGGGGGGGGGGGGGGGGGGGGAGGTGAGTCATAAGAGAGCCAATGAGAGCTGCAGAGCTGGAGGTGTGAATCTGTGTGTCTGTGTAAATCCAGGAAGTGAACAAGCAGCAGCTGAAGCTGCCCACAGTTAAAATGGTTGCAGCCAGACTCAGTGAAGGGAGATTTCTGCTTCATACTTGGCAAGTACAGAATTTCAGTATATATAAAATAATATGCAAAGTGGTTGGAGGGAAGCTTCAGAATGGCAAAGATGTTTTTATTACAGATTATGTGAGCAGACCGCAGTTCCTCTTTAAGCTCTACTCGCAGCATAATATGGCATATGTTTTTGTGCACTGATGTGCAGTTTTAAAGTTAATATTTCCTGAGATAAATGCGGTGAAGTCTGACACTGCTGATCGTTATCTGAAATTGCTACCTGTCCGGCCATTATTCTGAAACGTATTAAATGCCTTTTAAGACATTACTTGTTCCAAATCAGTGACTGAAGTTAGAGGATCTGTGTGGGAGGCAATTAACAGTTTTGCAAATAAAAAAAATAAAAAAAAATAACCTTTTTTTGAAAAATTGCATTATAATAGGATAAAACTCCTCATACTTGCACTGCACTATTAGTTCTTTCATAGGGGTCCTCCAAACATTTCTGCACAGAAAAAAAAAATATTTTCTGTAGCATGCCACACTGGAGAAATATACTGAAAGTGGGCTACATAACAAATATACACAAGTATGCAGCCTGATTCACACCAATGCAGGTTGCAGTTTGCACATTGCAGGTGCATTTTGGATTTTTCAATATCATTTTTTGATCCATTGAAATCTATGGAACCAAAAACCAGAATAAAGTTCCTGACCCTTTCCATAAAATGCACAGATGTGAACTACATCCATAGGAAACCATGTTAAAGGGGTTGTAAAAGATTTTTTTTGTTTCCCTAAATAGCTTCCTTTACCTTAGAGTCGGTTCACACTGGGGTGACTTGGGATCCGACATGAGGTTGCCTCAAGTCGTCCCAAGTCGCGCTGTAGAGAAAAACAATGTAAGTGAATGGGAGCGGTGTTAATTCACACTGCTCAAGTCGCTCCGACTTCAGAAAAGGTTCCTGTACAACTTCAATCCGACTTCTAGGCGACTTGTACCCATTTCAATGGAAGTCGCCTCCAAGTCTGATCACTGTCTTAATTAAAGCTACTTTCCAGATAAGATAACATACATTTCTCAGGCAAACCCCTCCCTCCCCCTCCCTCCCCTAGAGCTGATTGTTGTTTTATTGGCAACTGGAATGTCTCCTGTCCTGAGACGACTTCAAGTCGTGTTGTAAATCGCCCCAGATCACCCTGTAGTTCATGCTCAAGTCGTGTCGGAGTCGCCTCTGAAAGTCGCGCTGGAAGTCGCGTCGCCCCAGTGTGAACCGACTCTTAGTGTAGTCCCCCTTCACTTACCTCATCCTTCCATTTTGCTTTTAAATGTCCTTATTTCTTCTGAGAAATCATCACTTCCTGTTCTTCTGTCTGTAACTCCACACAGTAATGCAAGGCTTTCTTCCTGGTGTGGAGAAAGCTTCTTGAGGGGGGAGGGGGCGAGCAGGAGGGTCAGGACACTATCTACTTTGCAGATAGAAAAAGGAGCTGTGTGTTAGTGGGTGTCCTGACACTCCTGCTCACCCCCTTCCCCCTCAAGAGGCTTTCTCCACACCAGGAAGAAAGCCTCGCATTACAGTGGTGAGTTACAGACAGAAGAACAGGAAGCATGGGCGTCCGCTCCATAGGGCAAGGGGGGGCAAATGACCCCCCTGGAAAATCAAGAAGGTGTTGAAGAGTCTCACTGAGCAGCCCCGGACCGGATGTCAGACAGGCACAGCGAGCAGAGTGAAACCGCCTCCTCCTCCAGTGTTTATGTGTACACAGGGGGAGGGAACCTGCTGCCTGTGCCGCGCTGATGGCTGATCTGAAGTACTGAATGTACTGAAGGGGGGGGGGTTTGTGCTGAATGGGGGGTCCATCTGTACTGAATAGGGGTCTGTGCTGAATGGAGGGGTCTGTGCGGAATTTTATGCGACTGTATCGCTGCTGCCGAAGTGCCCCCCCCCCCTGAAAAAATGTCAGCAGTCGCCCATGGACCTTGGGTTTCTGCCTGTTGCTACTAGATCTGACTGCGTGCCGTGCCTAGATACTGCGTGCCAGACAGTGAAGTTCTGCAAGCAAATGTGCTGGAGGAAGCAGAGGAGTGTATATAAATTGTATATAGGAAAGTTGTCCCCGAAGAGTTCTCTAAAGTCAAGTGGGCATCACATAACACCCCTATTTCCTATCCAAGTTTTATCCCCTCTATAAAATACAAAACCAAAAGCACTGGACTGTTTTGTGACTCATGTATGACTGTGGAGATTTGGGGTGCCTGGTTGTGCAGGGTGGGGGATCCCGGCTCACCAGCAGCTCCTACATGGGGTGCGCTACTTATGCATATGCCATACCTGTGCGTGGAAATGGGAGATAGTGATCGCCTTTGTCTTCTGGGTCTCATGCCCAGGTACCATTCACAGAACACTTTACATTTTTTTTTCAATGAATGCAAACCCTTTGTGATTGAACAAGGTGCAGATTGTGACATCACTGCCTGGCCTCTCCATCTTATCCAATCAGAGAACACCTTGAATTCTAAGAGGAAAATACAAGGCATTCTGTGAATGGCACCTGTGCCGAGCAAGCAAGATAAAATGAGTGACAAGCTTTAGAAAGCTGCACAGCAAACTTTGTAAGTGCTGATGTCTGGTGCAAATATATTTTCATTTACTTGGAGGATTAACCACTTCAGCCCCGAAAGATTTGGCTGCCAAATACTGTAACTAGAGCACCTTTTGCGATTCGGCACTGCGTCGCTTTAACTGACAAGTGCGCGGTCATGCGACTTGACTCCCAAACAAAATTGATGTACATTTTTTTTGCCACAAATAGAGCTTTCTTTTGGTGGTATTTGATCACCTCTGTGCTTTTTATTTTGTTGCGCTATAAACAAATATAGAACGACAATTTTGAAAAGAAAGCAACATTTTTACTTTTTGATAAATATCCCTCAAAAATATATAAAAGAACATTTTCTTTTTACTCAGTTTAGGCCGATACGTATTCTTCTACATATTTTTGGTAAAAGTATATATTGATTGGTTTGCGCAAAAGTTATAGCGTCTACAAAATAGGGGATAGTTTATGATATTTTTTATTAATATATTTTTTTTTTTACCAGTAATGGCGATGATCAGCGATTTTTATCATGACTGCAACATTATTGCGGACACATCAGACACCTTTGATGCTATTTTGGGACCATTGTCATTTATACAGCGATCAGGGCTATACAAATGCACTGATTACTGTGTAAATGACACATGACACATGACAAATGAGTTAAGTGTGTCCTAGGAAGTGATTCTAACAGTGTGGGGGAGTGGCTTACTGTGACACAACACTGATCACCGCTCCCAATGACAGGGAGCAGAAAATCACTGTCCTGTCACAAGGTAGAACAGGGAGATGCTTTGTTTACACAGACATCCCCCCGTTCTTCAGCTCCAAGACACGATTGCGGGACACCGGCGGACATTGAGCTTGCGGTAGGGGCAGAAGGACAGCAAATTTAAAGAGACTTGTACGCCTATTTGGTTGCCCGTGCCATTTTGCCAACGTAAATGTTCGTGCGGCAGTCAGCAAGTGGTTAATAACACTTTAACCACTTCCTGTAATTTCAGCTCTTTGCTCCCTTCTTTTTGAACTCTCATTCAAGCTTCAAAATTCAGCACTTGGATGTAGGACTTCACTGGGTAGATGTGAGGGTTTACAACCATTTTGGATTTTTTTACCAAAAACATGTAGCAGAATACATATTGATTTTATTTTTTATTTTATTTTTTATTATTATTATTATTTTATGTGTTTTATAGCAGAAAGTAAAAAATATTGTTTGTAATATAAAAAAAAAATATATAAATATCTTTCTTTTTTTGCTTCTAGCGCAAAGAAATAAAAACTGCAGAGGTAATCAAATACTACCAAAAGAAAGCTCTGTTTGTGGGAAAAAAAAGGACGTCCATAATATTTGGGTACAGCGTCACACGACCACGCAATTGTTAGCTAAAAATGACCTGGTCATGAAGGGGGTAAAACCTTCCAGAGCTGAAGTGGTTAAAACAGGGTTTCTCAACCAGGGTTCCATGGAAGCCGAGGGTTCCTCCAGAGTAGGGATGAGCTGAACACCCCCCTCTTCGGTTCGCACCAGAACCTGCGAACAGACCAAAAGTTTGTGTGAACTTTAGAACCCTGTGAAAGTCTATGGGACTCGAACATTTGAAATCTAAAGTGCTCATTTTAAAGGCTAATATGCAAGTTATTGCCCTAAAAAGTGTTTGGAGACCCGGGTCCTGCCCCAGGGGACATGTATCAATGCAAAAAAAAAAGTTTTTAAAATGGCTGTTTTTTCGGGAGCAGTGAATTTAATAATGCTTAAAGTGAGACAATAAAAGTGAAATATTCCTTTAAATTTCATACTTGGGGGGGGGGGGGGGGGGGGCGGTAAAGTAAGCATGTTTCCCGTACTTAGAACTGTCTCTGCACAAAGTGTCATTTCTAAAGGAAAAAAAGTCATTTAAAAATCACTCGCGGCTATAATGAATTGTCGGATCCCGGCAATTCAGAGAAAATTCATTCATAAAAAAAAAGCATGGGGGTCCCCCAAATTTAATTACCAGGCCCTTCAGGTCTGGAATGGATATTAAGGGGAACCCCGCCGTCAATTTAAAAAAAAAATGATGTTGGGTTCCCCCCAAGTATCCATTCCAGACCCTTCAGGTCTGGTGTGGATTTTAAGGGAAACTCCACCCCCAAAATAAATGGTGTGGAGTTCCCCCAAAAATCCACACCAGACCCCTTATCCAAGCACGTAACCTGGCCGGCCACAGAAAAGAGGGTGGAGAGAGACTCCCCTCCTGAACCATACCAAGCCACATGCCCTCAACATGGGGAGGATGTACCCATGTTGATGGGGACAAGGGCCTCATCCCCACAACCCTGGCTGGTGATTGTGGGGGTCTGTGGGCAGGGGGCTTATCAGAATCTGGAAGACCCCTTTAACAAAGGGGATCCCCAGATCCTGCCCCCCCCATGTGAATTGGTAATGGGGTACAAGTCCTTTATTTAAAAAAAAATCCAGCGGTGGTTATCCACTCTCGGTCCCCGCTCCAAAAGGCGGCCGGCGATGGAGACAGGCGGCCGCGGATGCTGCGCTCTGGATCGCGGACCTGGATGATCTTCTCATCGCTGGACCCCGGCAGAGAGGAGATCACCCATCGCTGGATACCGACAATGTTAAAGTGGGGATCGAGTGTGGATTACCATTGCTGGATTTCTTTTTGTTTTAATAAAGGACTTTTTTCCACGGTGTGTGTGTGTGTGTTTTTCTACAATTATTTACAATTCCTTAGTGAAATGGTAGAGGTACAATGTACCCCATTACCAATTCACATAGAGGGGGCAGGATCTGGGGGTCCCCTTTGTTAAATGGGTCTTCCAGATTCTGATAAGCCCCCTGCCCGCAGACCCCCACAACCACCTGGCAAGGGTTGTGGGGATGAGGCCCTTGTCCCCATCAACATGGGGACATCCTCCCCATGTTGAGGGCATGTGGCCTGGTACAGTTGAGGAGCGGGGGGCGCTCTCTTGTCCCCCCCTCTTTTCTGCGGCCGGCCAGGTTACGTGCTCGGATAAGGGGTCTGGTGTGGATTTTTGGGAGAACTCCACGCCATTTTTTTTTAAATTTGGGGTGGAGTTCACCTTAAAATCCACACCAGACTTGAAGGGTCTGGGTTGGATACTTGGGGGGAACCCCACGTCATTGACGACGCGGTTCCCCTTAGTATCCATACCAGACCTAAAAGGCCTGGTAATTGAATTTGGGGGGACCCCACGCTTTTTTTTTCTCTGAAATGCCGGGAGCATACAATTCATTATAGCTATATTAGAGTGATTTTTAAATTACTTTTTTTCCTTCAGAAATGACCGTATTTATCGGCGTATAACGTGCAAATTTTTCCCCTGAAAATCAGGGGAAAATCGTGGGTGCGCGTTATACGCCGATCCCCGCTTTCCGCGATGTGTTTTAACCATTTCGCCGACATATACTGAGCGCAGTACACTTGGGTACACTCGGCCCGCTCGCGGTTACGTCCTGTGCGTCCTGTACGTCCTTTACGCGAGAGGAGCCGAGCGTGGCCGAGTGTACTGCACTTGGTATATGTCGGTGGAGTGGTTCAAACACAGCGCGGGAAGCGGGGACTGGCTGAAAAACACAGCGGGGAGGACACCACGATGGCCGCAGAAGGACGACGGACCGAACAAGGCCGCCGATGGATGCCGGGCAAGACACCGACGAGGGTCATCCAAACTGTAAGTATTTCTTTTTTTTCCAGGAATTTTTCTAGGTTGGCGGTGCGCGCTGCGCCCTATATGCTGGGGCGTGTTATATAAATATAAATATGGTACACTTTGTGCAGGGACAGTTCTAAGTACGGGAAACATGCGCTATTTCACAGGCATACTGTACACCTCCCAGGTACGAAATGTAACCACTTAAGGACCGCCTCCTGCACATATATGTCGGTAGAATGGCACGGCTGGGCACATCCACGTACAGGTACGTCCTGTACTAGTACCCAGCCATGGGTCAGGGGCACGCCCCGTGTCGCGCTCCCGTGACCCGGTCCGAAGCTCTGGGACCACGGGACTCACGGACCTGATCGCCGATGGAGTGCGGCGATCGGTCCCCGGAGCGGCCTCCCCATTCTTCACTGTGGCGGGGTCATCGATCGCGTGATCCCCTACAGTTGTAAACACAGATTAGGGAACACATAACCCCTTCAGCGCTCCCTTGTGGTTAACTTCCAAACTGCAAATGTCATTTTCACAATTAACAATGCAATTTAAATGCATTTTTTGCTGTAAAAATGACAATTGTCCCAAAAATGTGTCAAAATTGTCCGAAGTGTCCACCATAATGTCGCAGTCACGAAAAAATTCGCCGATCGCCGCCATTAGTAGTAAAAAAAATAATTAATAAAAATGCAATAAAACTATCCCCTATTTTGTAAACGCTATAAATTTTGCGCAAACCAACCGATAAATAGGTAGAAGAATACGTATCGGCCTAAACTGATGAAAAAAAATGTTTTTATATATTTTTGGGGGATATTTATCATAGCAAAAAGTAAAGAATTTTTTTTAAATTGTCATTCTATTTTTGTTTATAGCGCAAAAAATAAAAACCGCAGAGGTGATCAAATACCACCAAAAGAAAGCTCTATTTGTGGGAAAAAAAGGATGCCAATTTTGTTTGGGAATCACGTCGCACGACCGCGCAATTGTCAGCTAAAGCGACACAGTGCCAATTTGCAAAAAGGCAATTCAGAGAGAATTCATTCATAAAAAATAAAAAGCATGGGGGTCCCCCAAATTCAATTACCAGGCCCTTCAGGTCTGGTATGGATATTAAGGGGAACCCCGCCGTCAATTAAAAAAAAATTACGTTGGGTTCCCCCCAAATATCCATTCCAGACCCTTCAGGTCTGGTGTGGATTTTAAGGAGAACTCCACCCCAAATTTAAAAAAAAATGGCGTGGAGTTCCCCCAAAAATCCACACCAGACCCCTTATCCCCTGGCCGGTGGTTGTGGGGGTCTGCAGGCGGGGGGCTTATCAGAATCTGGAAGACCCCTTTAACAAAGGGGATCCCCAGATCCTGCCCCCCATGTGAATTGGTAATGGGGTACAAGTCCTTTATTAAAAAAAAAATCCAGCGGTGGTAATCCATTCTCGGACCGCTCCAACAGGCGGCGGGCGATGGAGGCAATGTTGGAGCAGGGATCGAGTGTGGATAACCCTGCTGGATTATTTTTTTTTTAATAAAGGACTATTTTCCACGGTGTGTGTGTTTTTTTTACAATTATTTACACTTCCTTAGTGAAATGGTAGAGGTCCAATTCACATGGGGGGAGGGCAGGATCTGGGGGTCCGCTTTGTTAAATAGGTCTTTCAGATTCTGATAAGCCCCCTGCCCGCAGACCAACACAACCACCGTGCAAGGGTTTTGGGGATGAGGCCCTTGTCCCCATCAACATGAAGACATCCTCCCCATGTTGAGGGCATGTGGCCTGGTATGGTTGAGATGGGGGGGCGCTCTCTCGCCCCCCCCCCTCTTTTCTGCGGCCGGCCAGGTTACGTGCTCGGATAAAGGGTCTGGTGTAGATTTTTGGGGGAACTCTACGCCATTTTTTTTTAATTTGAGTTCACCTTAAAATCCACACCAGACTTGAAGGGTCTGAAATGGATATTTGGGGGAAACCCCACGTCCTTTTTTTTTAAATTGACGACGGGGTTCCCCTTAATATCCATACCAGACCTTAAGAGCCTGGTAATTGAATTTGGGGGGACGGGAGCCTACAATTCATTATAGCGATATTAAAGTGATTTTTAAATGACAGTTTTTCCTTCAGAAATTACACTTTGTGCAGGGAAAGTTCTAAGTATGGGAAACATGCGCTATTTCACAGGCATACTATACACCCCCCAGGTACGAAATTTAAAGTAATATTTTACTTTTATTGTTTCACTTTAAGCATCATTAAATTCACTACTCCCAAAAAAAACATTTGCATTGATACACGTCCCCTGGGCAGGGCCGCCATCAGGAATGATGGGGCCCCTTACACAGCTTCAGGCATGGGCCCCCTGGAGAACCGGGGGGGGGGGGGGTGCTGCCGCCTACTAAAATTGAGAAGCGGGGGGGGGGGGGGGCTGCTACGAATTGAGAAGCGGGGAGGGGCCTTTACAAATTAAGAAGAAAGAGGGAGTTGCCACCCTTGGGGACCTCCGGACCTCTACAAAAAAAAAGAAAAAATATTGACCCTTTAATTAAAAATAAAATAAAAATATATTAAAAAAATATATATTTTTATAAAAAATAAATAAAAAAAGAGGGGGTTGCAATCTGGGGCCCTGGGGGTCTCCGGGCCCTTGGGGACCTCTGAAACTCTACAAAAAAAAAAAAGAAAAAAAATTGGCCCTTTAATAAAAAATAAAATAAAAATATATTAAAAAAATGTATTTTTTTTATAAAAAATAAATAAAAAAGAGGGGGTTGCCATCTGGGGCCCTGGGGGCCTCCAGGCCCCTGGAGACCTCCGGACCCCTAAAAAATAATAAAAGGAAAAAAAATTGGCCCTTTAATAAAAAAGAAAGGGTTCCCATCCAGGCCCCTGGGGACCCCCGGGCCCCTTACAGGTGTAATGCCTGTACCCCCCTGATGGCGGCCCTGCCCCTGGGGCAGGACCCAGGTCCCCAAACACTTATTAGGACAATAACTTGCATATTAGCTTTTAAAATTAGCTTTTTGAATTTGCCGCAAACACCCCAAATAGTGTGTTGTTCGCCGAATAGGCGAACAGGCAATGTTTGAGTCTAGCATGAGTTTGTCTCGAACTCGGAGCTCATCCCTACTCCAGAGGTTACCAGGGGAAAATAGTATAACAAATGACACACATATTGGACATGGTATATATACATTGCTTTGAATCTGCCACCGCGGTCTCCATGACAGTGCCCGTGGGACCCGTGGACTCAATGTTTGCCGGTGTCCTGCGATCGTGTCACGGAACTGAGGACTTGAGAACCAAAATTGTGGAAAAATATCAACAATCTCAAGGTTACAAGTCCAACGCAAGATAGTCCGGATGGTGGATAAGCAGCCCCAAACAAGTTCCAAAGATATTCAAGCTGTCCTGCAGGCTCAGGGAGCATCGGTGTCAGTGTGAACTATCCGTCGACATTTAAATGAAATGAAACGCTATGGCAGGAGACCCAGGAGGACCCCACTGCTGACACAGACATAAAAAAGCAAGACTACAGTTTTCCAAAATGTACTTGAGTAAGCCAAAATCCTTCTGGGAAAACATCTTGTGGACATATGAGACCAAGATAGAGCTTTTTGGTAAAGCACATCATTCTACTGTTTCCCAAAAACGGAATGAGGCCTACAGAGAAAAGAACACAATACCTACAGTGAAATATGGTGGAGGTTCAATTATGTTTTGGTTGTTTTTCTACCTCTGGCACTGGGTGCCTTGAATGTGTACAAGGCATCATGAAATCTGAGGACTACCAAAGAATTTTGGGTCGCACTATAGAGCCCAGTGTCAGAAAGCTAGGTTTGCATCCGAGATCTTAAATCTTCCAGTAGGACAATGACCCCAAACATACGTCAAAAAGCACCCAGAAATGGATGGCAACAAAGCGCTGGAGAGTTCTAAAGTGGCCAGCAATGAGTCCAGATCTAAATCCCATTGAACACCTGTGGAGAGATCTTAAAATTGCTGTTGGGAAAATAATAGAGACCTGGAACAGTTTGCAAAGGAAGAGTCCAAAATTCCAGGTCAGAGGTGTAAGAAGCTTATTGATGGTTATAGGAAGTGACTGATTTCAGTCATTTTTTCCAAAGGGTGTGCAACCAAATATTAAGTTAAGGGTGCCAAGAATTTTGACCAGCTCCTTTTTGGAGTTTTGTGTGACATTATGAATGAATGAATGAATGAATGAAAACTTGTATAGTGCGGCACATGCGAACTGAATCGCCTCTGGGCGCTTGTTGTTCCTGTCTCCTTTGATATCAAAAGAGAAAAGTCTTGACCTTTTTCCTAAATGCTAGGTGGTTCTCCTCCAACCGAATGCTGGTTGGTAAAGCGTTCCATAGTCTGGGACCTTGGACCGCGAATCTTCTTTCTCCTTTGGACTTGAAGTTGGCTTTCGGAACCTGGAGTAGGTTCTGATTCGTGGATCGCAAAACGCGATTGGGATTATGCGCTTTTATTATTTCGCATAAATAAAGGGGGGCATTCCCATGGACACATCTATGCGTGAGACAGAGAGCTTTAAAAGCAATTCTGTCTTTGACTGGCAGCCAATGAAGGGCTCTCAGTGAAGGTGAGATGGATTCCCAGGGTTTTTTCCCAGTCACAAGTCTGGCGGCCGTATTCTGAACGACTTGCAGACGAGCGATTTGGTACTTGGGAAGGCCGAGGTAAAGGGCATTTGCATAATCCAGCCTGGAGTTTACAATAGCTCCCACCACGACCGCTAAATCTTCTTTAGGGATGAACGGAGTGAGTCTGCGTAGTAGGCGCAGTAGATGGTGAGATCCGCTGACTACTGACCCTATTTGTGCGTCCATTGTCATAAAGGAGTCAAAAATGACCCCTAGGCTTTTGACTTTGGCGCTAGGGGTGATGAGCTTGCCCAAAATAGGCGGGGGGGTCCACGCTGTTAAAAGTTGATTCCTGCGCTTGGCGTGAAACAGGAGAAGTTCTGTTTTCGCTCCATTGAGTTTAAGATAACTCTTTGTCATCCAGTCCTCTATCAAAGAGAGACATGTCTCTAGATTGAGGTGGTGATCCTGTCTGTTGCAGATGCGGAAATACAGTTGCGTATCATCTGCATATGAGTGGTAGAGCAGTTTTTGGCTGCTGATAATCTCAAAAAGAGGACGAAGATATATGTTAAACAGCACTGGTGACAGAGGCGATCCTTGAGGGACTCCGCATGTTACTGTGCGTTTTTCAGACGTAAAAGGTCCTAACTTCACTGTTTGCGATCGGCTCTCCAGAAAAGAGGAGAACCAAGATAAATCGCCTTCTGCGACTCTGGCTACTTCAGCAAGCCGAGTCAGTAGCAGATTGTGGTCTACAGTGTCGAAGGCTGCACTTAGGTCCAACAGAACTAGGAGACAAGATTCTCCTTCGTCTGCGGCCTTGAGAACATCGTCCCATACTTTCAGCAATGCTGTTTCCGTCCCGTGTCCGGGACGGAAGCCTGATTGCAATGGGTCAAGTAGCTTGTAGGTATCTAGATGCTTTTGCAGCTGTTGCACCACTACTTTTTCCATTATCTTTGAGAATATGTTGAGGCTTGTTATGGGACGGCGGTGGAGTGGGTCCTTGGGGTCCAGGGAGGGGTTCTTCATGATGGGTAGGATTATACCCTCTTTCAACTGTGAGGGCACTATGCCCTCCAAGAAAGACTGGTTGATAAGCTGCGTGATGAGAGGAGCCAAGATGTAGGCGCATTCCTTCAGCAGTTTTGTGGGGATAATGTCATTTGGCGCTGTGCCATTACGCAGAGTACAAATGACATTCTTAGTGGTCTCGATGGAGATGGGTTCCAGGGTAAACTTACCTGATATAGGAGAATTTCTATGGGTGCTGTGTGAGAGGCTGCAGGGGGGGCTGAGGGGAGAATTGCTTTGCTGAATGCTTTCACGGATTGCCTCGATTTTAGTAACAAAATAATCCGATAGTTCATTGCAAAATTCTTGAGTGTCCGAACTGGGGGCTTCAATGCAACTTGGTTTCATGGTCTGGGTGACCATCTTGAAGAGTTCGCGGGGGCGGTTTAGGGCACCGTTGATAGCCTCTGAAAATTATGTCCAATTTGCCTTTTTTCCTCCCTTTTTTTTTTGTTTTGTTCCAATACACACAAAGGGAATAAACATGTGTATAGCAAAACACATGTTACTGCAATACTTTTCTGTGAGAAATACTTGATTTTCTGGAAAAACTTCTGGTGTGCCAACAATTTCGGCCATGACTGTATGTGTCAGCAAAATCCCCCCACAAAAGAACTAAGCACCAATTTGAATGCTTACCCGCTAAGCATAAATTCCTCCTGCTCCAAGCACAAATCTGTCCCCCTGCTGATATCCTCCCTCTCAGCACAAATTTGCCCCCCATCAGACAAATTCCTCCAGCTCAAATGCCCCCCCCCCTAAAAAAATTCACCCCCCCAGCTCAAATCCTCTAACATTATTATTTCCCCTTCCAGTACACATCCCCCCACTTCAAATGTCCCCTTCCAAGTGCAAATTTCCCCTAAAGTCCTACCACTAGAACAAATCTCCCCCCCTCCCAACACAAATCCCCCTAAAGTACCACTCTTAACACCCCCCCCCCAAAAAAAAACCCCTCCTAGAACAATATTTACCCCCTCCCATCCCCCAAATTCCCCCTTCCAACACAAATCTCCTTCCCCCAATCTCCTTATTGTGCACCCCTCACATCACATGATACCACAGTGCCCAGGGCAGCCATCCCTCCTGCCCACTCCTTGTTCCTGCCCTGGGTACAAGTCCTTCTGAGGCATAGACCAGTGCTGGTGTCTTCAGGGTGAACCCCACCTTCCAATGATTCTAAATCTGTATAGTGCTGGATCTCCTCCTACTCCCTCTGTTCTTTTCTCCTCTCCCCCACCGCTAAACCACGGTCCCCCCTTACTACACAAGACCATAGGGTCGGGCCTAGAGAAATATCCACCAAACCCAAAGAACTGGCAAAGGTATTAACTCCCACCCTCCCGGCCGGGACAGCACCCTACCTACAAGCTGGCCACTGGCCTGCCTAACAGAAAGACCAGGCAGGTAGGCTGACACCACTGCTGCTAATTCTGAGACAGTGGATTTGTGTTGTCAGCCTGCAACATGACATGCTGTTACTAGGGGGAGCTTCAGGTAAGAAACGTTGTAACATTTTTAGATAAAAATTATTATACAGTGAGGAATGATGCCATACATACTGACATGTACATTTTGGGATCACATATACCATATTTATCGGCGTATACCGCGCACTTTTTTGCCCTTAAAATCAGGGCAAAATTGTGGTTGCACGATATACGCCGATACTCGCTTTCCGCGCTGTGTTTGAATCCGCTGCCGACATATACCGAGCGCAGTACACTCGGGTATACTCGCCCAGGCTCGGCTCCCATCGCGGTTATGTGAGAGAAGCCGAGAGGAGCCGAGCGTGCCTGAGTGTACTGCGCTCGGTATATGTCGGCGGTGGATTCAAACACAGCGCGGGAAGCTGGGATCGATACTCGTTTCCCGCATTGTGTATGAACGCGGCCGCTGACATATACCGAGCGCAGTACACTCGGGCACGCTCGGCTCCTCTCGGCTTCTCTCACATAACCGCGATGAGAGCCGAGCATGGCCGAGTATACCTGAGTGTACTGCGCTCGGTATATTTCTGCGGCGGATTCAAACACAGCGTGGGAAGTGGCGATCGGCACAGAGACCAGCGCGGGAGGACACCATGACGGACGCCGGACCGTTTTGTTGGGGTTCTGTTCACATCGAATTCATTCCCAGCAGTACAATGCAGTCAGTAACTACAAGAAAGCAGCAAACATATACAGGCTTAGGCCTGGTTCACACCTATGCATTTTTTTGTGCGTTTTCAGTTTTACAGAAACACACTACAGTCCATTTAAAGGGGTCACAAAGGAAACAAATGTTTTCCCTAAATAGCTTCCTTTACCTTAGTACAGTCCTCCTTCACGTACCTCATCCTTCCATTTTGCTTTTAAATGTCCTTATTTCTTCTGAGAAATGCTCACTTCCTGTCATGGGCGTGCGCTGAAATTTTTTCACGGGGGGGGGGGGCACTTCGGCAGCGGCGATACAGTCGCATTTAACCCTTTCTTCAAACGCTAGCGGGGGTTAAAAGTGCCCCGCTAACGGCCGAATAGCACAGCTACAACAATGGTAAAATGCCGCTTTTTAACAGCACTTTACCAATAACGCGGCCAGCTGCCAGTGTGAAATAGCTCTTGAGATAATTCAGCTTCACTCAATGCCCATATAAATATAGCCTAGAGAATGTACAGACCCCCCTTTAGCACATACCCCCCCCATTCTTTACAGACCCCTCCATTCAGCACAGATGGACTCCCCTTCAGCACAGACCCCCCCCCCATTTCGCACAGACCCCTCCATTCAGCACAGACCCCTATTCAGCACAGATGGACCCCCCATTCAGCACAAACCCCCCCTTCAGCACAGACGGACCCCCCCTCCCCCATCCCATTCAGTACTTCAGATCATCAATCAGCGCGGCACAGGCAGCAGGTTCCCTCCCCCTGTGTACACATAAACACTGGAGGGGGAGGCGGCTTCACTATGCTCGCTGTGCCTGTGTGACATCTGGCCCGGGGCTGCTCAGACAGCCCGCGGCCGTGAGACTCAACAGCTTCTTGATTTTCAAGGGGGGGTCATTTGCCCCCCCCCCCCCCCTTGCCCTATGGAGCGGACGCCCATGCCAAGGTCCCTTTAAATGTGTGGCAAAGTCAGTGTCCAGTTTACATTTCTGTGGCTACTGATCCTAGCACCACCTCTTCGGACACTGCCAGCCTGGTTGGCTGCAGCTGCCCCTTTCACTAGCCCTTCTGGCTACTCTCCTGTGTCCTTCCAGACTGACACCACTGTCCTGTCAGACTGCTTACTCACCAGCCCACCTGGCTGTCTTCTTCTGGAAAACTCCTGGACATGCTGACTCTCTCCCTCCTCACACTTGCTCTTGTGCATCCAGGACAGGATTTCTCTGTGTGTTTTAAAGGATCGCTCCAGCCCCCCAAACTAGAAGGCGCCCTCAAGGGCTACCGACAGACTCCTTAGCACTCCTTCTCCATCTTCCACCCGACTGCCCCTGACCCAGATTCAACTCAGGCCTGGCTGCTAGCCAAGGCAAGTCTACCTACTCTACAGCTTACACAAATACTATATACACTTAGCACACTAAACTAGCGGGTACTACACGTACTTATATTGGTCCATGCTGAACCAATGCAACTATGCAATAAATACATACCTGGAGTTCTGCTTTTAAAATGTTGGGAATGTTTTTTTTTTAAATCAATACCTAGGTGGATGTTGCATCTATCCCCCACCAGCTCTAACATTGAGAACTGAGCCATCAAACATCGCTGATCGCTCTGTTCTTACAGCTTCATGAACAGTGAGCTGGTGAATGTCAGTCACCGGCTCTCTGCTCTGCCCCGCTGTGCTCACTGGAGTGCTGGACTGTGGAGGGGGGCGGATTTCTCAGGCTCTCGGTGGCTCGCTAAGATGCTGAGCTGGGTGTCGGTCCAGGCATGTGGGCGAATCCTCACCATATGGTCACAATCTTTCCCAGGGCCTTGGCCGGCTCTGTGACATCAGCTGACAGCAGGTTTCAACCGGCTGTCTGCTGAAATTAAATTGGGTCACAAGAGTGTAGAAAGAACTGCACTCCTGTGATCCATAGGAGACATGCAGCCAAACAAGCTTTGGCTGTACTTCTCCTTTAACCCTTGAATGCATTGTTGTATGCAAGTAGCATAATGCAACTACCAGTCTGGCCGAAGGCTCAGGGTAACCCTTTAACACAGAGAAGAAAATGCATAAATCTTTCCTTATAATAGGCTTCCCATCAAAGACCTCACTTGTAAGCCATGTACTTTTCGAGGGAATTATTTCCTCAGTACTTGCAGCTATCATTACGTACGAATAAAACACACAAGTTATACATTTGGTATTTGGACTCATTACCCGGCAATTGCTGATTGCTATACTTTCTCTTCAAAGTCCCGTACATGCCTGTAGGATGCTCACTAAGGCGTCTGTTTCATAACACGGTCCATGCTGCGTCTTTTAAGTAAATGGGATTATTTAAATAAATAAATAAACAGGAGCCGTTTTTTATTTAATAATCAAAGTTGTCAGCTTGGCGGCGTGTACACAGTAATACTGGGAGAGCTTTTTGAGCTTGCTGTTTTTAAATGAGTCCACCCTGCTGAGTGTTATATAAATTGTAAATCGATAGTCAGTCTAATGGGGGAGATTTATGATTACTAGTGTCAATGTACACCAAACATACTTTCCTGAGAATTTCTTTTAGAGGTTGGTATCAGTGTTAATTTCGTTGACTAAAACATTTTAGTCGACTAAATGAATACTATTTTAGTCTACTAAAATACGACTAAAACAATTGAGATGACTAAAATGGGACTAAAACTAAAATGGCATTTTAGTCAAAAGACTAAAATGGGACTAAAACTAAAATAGCATTTTAGTCAAAAGATTAATGCCGCGTACACACGACCGTTTTTCGGGTTCTAAAAAACAACGTTTATAAGGGTCTAGAAAAAACAACGTTTTTTTAACCCGATCATTAAAACGGCCTTGCCTACACACGTGATCGTGAAAAAAAAAAATGCTCTAGCAAAGCACGGTGACGTACGACGGCACTATAAAGGGGAAGTTCCATGCGGATGGCGCCACCCTTTGGGCTGATTTTGCTGATTTTGTGTTAGTAAAAGACGATTCGCGCTTTTCTGTCTGTTACATCGCGATGAATGTGCTTACTCCATTACGAATGGTAGTTTTACCAGAACGAGCGCTCCCGCCTCATAACTTGCTTCTGAGCATGCGCGGGTTTTCACATCGTTAAAGCCCACACACGACCTTTTTTTACAACCTTAAAAACGACAACGTTAAAAACGTTGTGAAAAAATAGAGCATGTTTTAGAACCCAAAAAATGCTCTGAAGTCCACACATGATCGTTTTTAATGACATAAAAAAGAAAAAAGGAATTTTTTAGAACCACAAAAATGGTGGTGTGTACGTGGCATAAGACTAAAAGGAAATTTAAATTTGACTTAAAAATTAACACTGGTCTGTAGTGCATGTTCATACCTCAATGCCATAAATAATAACATATTAGATTTATCACTCCAGCAGTATGTAACGAGTTTGGAAATTGTATCGAAATGTTAAATAACGCATTACAATTTAATTACACCCATTAGATTTTAGACGCAGTGGCGGTGCGTCCATAGGGACGCAGAAGTGCCGCCCCCTCTGGCTCGCTCACAGCCAGTAAAATATACAGATTCATACACTGTATTTTGATGGCATGGCACAGTGGTGACAATTTATAGGTACAGTGAGGCTGCAATTGTTTTTTTTCGTTTGCGCCCCCCCAAAAATTTTGAGCACCAGCCGCCACTGTTTAGACGACTAAAATGAGTTTTCGACGACTAAAATGTACTGGAGATTTTAGTTGACTAAAACGTAGAACATTTTAGCCAACTGAGATGTACTGGAGATTTAATCTACTTAATACGACTAAAACAATTGCAAAAGACTAAAATGGAACTAAAACTAAAATGCCATTTTAGTCCTAAGACCAAGACTAAAGTTAAATCGAAATGTTTCTGCCAAAATTAACACTGGTTGGTATGTGGATTTCTGTGCTGCCTTTATAAACAAAAATATACACTGGAACCTTGGATTACGAGCATAATTCCAGGAGAATTCTCGTAATACAAAGCACTCACATATCAAAGCAAGTTTCCCCATAGAAGGTAACCACTTAACCCCCGGACCATATTGCTGGTCAAAGACCAGAGCACTTTTTGCGTTTCGCCACTGCGTCGCTTTAACTGACAATTGCGTGGTTGTGCAACGTGGCTCTCAAACAAAATTGGCGTCCTTTTTCCCCACAAATAGGGCTTTCTTTTGGTGGTATTTGATCACCTCTACGGTTTTTAGTTTTTGTTCTATAAACAAAAATGGAGCGACAATTTTGAAAAAAATTAATATTTTTTACTTTGTGCTATTATAAATATCCCCCAAAAATTAGGGCTGTTACTGATCAAAATTTTTGTGTTCGATTAATCTTTTTTTTTTTTTTTTTTTATCAATTAATCGACTAATTTCGATTAATTATAACGCACATACAGATCCAACTACTTTTAGCTGATTTCCCTGCAGGCTGATTCCCAGTGCAGCTACCAACCACTGGGAAAATGGATAGCAGGATACAAAAAACACACAAAGGCAGCGTTCGATGGGAATAGCATTAAAACTTTTATACTCTTCAAGTAGGTAACAAAATAAATATTGCACTGGAGATAAAATCGATGTAGCTACATAAACTGTAAAAATGGTGCGAGTAATACCAAACGGTACCAAAAGCAGTCATAAAAACATGTAGCCAAGTATGATACTGGTATAAAAATGGATACAACGATACCACTGCTGAATCCAGATGAGGAGAGGTTAACATCAGTCCGTCGGCATGTAGATGTCCCATGAAGGGGACTATCACAACTCCCAGTGGATGGCTGTAGAATCCCAGGTTGATGGCCAAGAAGCCGGCGGAGAGGTGAGTACTGATCAAAAGAATTTTAATCGATCAAAAAGATTTTAATCGATCAAAAAGAGTTTAATCGATCAAAAAAATTAAAGATTAATCGATCAATTAAAAGTTAATTTGCACAGCCCTACCAAAAATATATAAAAAAAAACATTTTTTTTCTTCAGTTTAGGCCGATACGTATTCTTCTACATATTTTTCATTAAAAAAATCGCAATAAGCGTTTATTGATTGAATTGCACAAAAGTTATAGTGCTTACAAAATAGGTGATAGTTTTATGGCATTTTTATTAATATTATTTTTTACTAGTAACGGAGGCGATCAGTGTTTTTTTCCGGTACTGCGACATTATGGTGGACACTTCAGACACTTTTGACAAATTTTTGGGACCATTGGCATTTTTATAGCGATTAGTGCTATTAAACTATATTGATTACTATAAAAATGCCACTGGCAGGGAAGGGGTTAACACTAGGGGGAGGGGAAGGGGTTAAGTATGTTTCCTGGGTGTGTTCTAACTGTAGGGGGGGGGGGGGGGAATTACTGATCGCTGTTTACACACACAGCTCCCGGTCCTCGCTCTGTAACTACGGTGGCTGCTCGGCAAGCAGTTAATGGAAAAAAAAAATATTTGTTCCGCCTTGACTTCAAAGACATGCAATACCGCAAGTGACCTCGGAAAGGCTCAGAAACACCAGGGAATGGCTCAGATTGGCTTTGCTCGGCTCCAGAGCCCCCGCAACTTAGGCCAAATGCGGTACTGCACACCCATTCGCTTAAATTCTGCTTGTTTTCTGGGACAAAACTGCTAGTCTTTCAAAATGCTTGTTAACTCGTAAACCGAGGTTCCACTGTACATGGCAATACATTTTGATTTTAAATCGGTATTTACCGATTGCTTTATTTGAATTTGAGCAGTTATACTTCTTGTGGTTTATTTAGTAAAGGCAAATAGACCATTCACTTCGTAAGTGAATTTGAATTTGCATGGGAATTTTCCCCAGAGCTAATGTAATGAGGTGAAATTTTATTTTGCAAGAAATTTCCTAATCACGTGCAACAAAGATATTCTGCATTTTTGCTTACATGACATTGGATTATGGAATTCAGCAGAGCTTCACCTCATTCACTAAGCTCTGGGCAAAGTGCAAATTCCCTTGCACAGTGAAGAGTCTATTTGTCAATTATTTCCTAAGTACAAACATGTATTCACTGTGTGCCGATAGATAGAGATAGATAGATAGATAGATAGATAGATAGATAGATAGATAGATAGATAGATAGATAGATAGATAGATAGATAGATAGATAGATAGATAGATAGGCCCAGATCCACGTACATCAACGCATCTTTATGCCGGCATAGTGCAGATGCGCTACGTCAACGTAACTCAGAGAGGCAAGCAGCGTATTCTCAGAGCAAATGCTCCCAACGATGCGCTGGCGTAATGTAAATTCATAGGCGTAAGCCGGCGTAATTCAAAGTAGGAAGGAAGTGGGCGTGATCCATTTAAATGAAGCATGACCCCATGCAAATGAAGGGCCTGAACAAACGTGGACGTATGTAACCCCTGAGATACGCCGGCCCACTGCCTACGCCCAGAGCATAAATACGCCCTAGACATGCACCCGTCGAGCGCAAAAGTACATCCGCTTGTTTCCCCCCCTGAAGCAAGGTACTTTTTTTGCTTTGAGCCATGTCTGCTCGTGCGTCAGGGAAGGAGAGGAGGAAGAAAAACTTTTCTGCAGAGAAGAGGGCTCTTATCATTACGGCCATGTCCCGGTACGATGTGTACCTCCATGGGGCAGAGAGTGGCACCACCAGTAAGGCCAGGAAGGAGGAGATCCTGGAGGAAATCACGACAGAGGTCAATACCTTGGGACATGGGGTAAGGACCTCCAAGGACATTTCCAAAAAAATCAATGACCTGCGTCGTGTTGTCCGAGAGAAGCTGGGCTCAATGAGGAGGCATGTCAGGGGCACTGGAGGGGGACAAGCCACTACTATTAGGCTGACTCCGGATGAGCAGGTGGTTCCCCGGTGTCTTCAAGTGGAGGGGGTGGAGGGCTATGACTCTATGGAACAGGCCTTGAGGAACGGTAAGTGTGTGTTTTTTATCCTATCTGGTGTGTAGCATGTGAGGGGGTGGAAGGGAACATGTGACAAGTGTGTGGGTCCACCAACATGTGAATGTTTTGTGTCATCCACAGATGTGCTGGAGGGAGCAGGGTCATCTGCTGCCGGTGGCCATCTTACGTCATCCCCCGAACATCATCCTGAGCCTGACCCCCTGGGAAGCCAAGAGTCAGCGGTGGAGGGAAGTGCCCATACCTCTTCTCTAGAGGTGGTTGAGGAGGAGACAGTCAATATGGACCAGGATGTTGTCTTGTATTTGGAGGAGTCTTCCCCTTTGGCCGGACCCTCTCAGACCTCCACCCCCATCAGGGGAAGCCCCTCAGGGTCCACCCCCATCAGGTCTAGCCCATCAAGGGCCTCCCCTTATAGACAGCCCCAAGCCTCTCCTGGCCCCAGGAAGGCTACCAGGAAGATGCGGGGTGTTCCAGAATTCCTCGCGGAACATCTTGCAAGGGAACAGGACCGCCAGACCCGGCATATGGGTGATCTAGCTGTGCAGATGCGTCGTGTGGCAGACGTCCTGGCCTCCTCTGCCCAGATTAATGATAGCATCCAGGATGTGAGTGGCAACTGTGTTGCGATGGTCACCTGCCTTGGTGAGCTGCAGGCCACCACAGCAGGCTTCGTGGAAGAGGTCCAGACCCTTGCAGTGACCATCCAGGCTAATAAAGCTGCCATCCAGGCGGAGGGGAGGCAGACAAGGCTGCTGCAGGCTGAGACAAATGCATTCCTCACCCACATTGCCCTGGCATTGGAGAGCAGGCAGCCAGCCAGCCAGGGAGATACCAGGGGATGCTCCTCTTCCTCCTGATGACCCACCCCCCACCAAAGGCTCCACCCTGACAGCTAAGGAGCCAGAGTCGTGGCAGCAGGCTTGGCCCACGACAGGGCAATTGATTGTCTTTTGCTTTTTGTTATATTCTCTGGTTAAGAGCTTTTTTGTTTTTGTTATATGCTCTGGTTAAGAGATTTTTTATTTTTGTTATATGCTCTGGTTAAGAGCTTTTTTATTTTTGTTATATGATCTGGTTAAGAGGTTTTTGATTTTGTATTATCTGCAGGCTACAGTGTGACTGGTGTGTGAATGTGGGGGTGACACTCCTGCCAGAAAGGTGTGTCACCCTGGCTCGTCGGGGAGAAGTTATCCCCACGGCCGTGTGAATGTGGTATGAATGGACAGCGACATAATTGGGGCCTTGGCGTGGCGTTACTGCTCCCAAGTCCTGCATGTTGGACTTGAGCTAATCCAATGTGAGGTGGATGTGGTGTGTGTGAGCTATGGACCACATTGGTGTGTATGCGTGCATTGTCCGTGTGCCATGATCAATGTGTGTGTTTAACGTGCAAAGATGCCTACCACGAGGCATCTCCTGACTGCTCTTCCCTCAGCAGATGGGGTAGCCTCAAGCAGGGGGGGACTGTGTGGTTGGGGGGTCAGGTCAACACATAGGTCAATCTGCAGGTCCTTTCTCATGGCGTAGTTGTGCAGCACACAACATGCACCGATGATCTGGCACACAAAGTTTGTGGAATACAACAGGGCCCCCCGGCCTTATCCAGGCATCTGAAACTAGACTTTAGGATGCCAAATGTGCGCATCATTGCATTTTCTCTCTCCTCTGGTTTGAGGATCCCGGAATAGAGTCATGAGATGGGGCCCAAGTGCATATGCCAAGTCATCTGGAAGGGAAAAGACAGGAGGATGTTAGCCGTGCATGTGCCCCTTGTGATGTCTGCATCATGGGGTCGGACAGTCATGCCTGCCACCCATGTCACTCACCAACCAGCCAGGTGTCCTTGTACACATTCTGTTCGAATTCTGCTGGGATGTTGCTTTGACAGTATATGTAGCTGTCGTGGCTGGACCTGGGGTGTTTGGCACGGACGTGCCATATGAGACATTGGGCATCAGCTATCACCTGTACGTTGATGGAATGCCAATGCTTACGATTGCGGTACATGTGCTCTGTGGCAGGGGGGGGGCTGTAGTGCCACATGTGTGCAATCAATGGCCCCCACGGTGTGTGGAAATCCGGCAATTCTGTAAAAATCCTGCATTACCTTCTGCCGCGGATGCTCATGGGTGGGTCTGATGATGTGGTGGGACATGGGTGTGAGGATTGCAGGAACAACCTGGTGCACACATCTACTCATGGTGGATTGTTCCATCCCAGCCACAACTCCACTTGTACGCTGAAAAGATCCACTGGCAAGGAAATGCAGTGTTGCCAGTACCTTCACCAGTGGCTGCAGTGCATGTGAGCGATCTGTCTGGCTGGTGAGGTCATCTTGCAGGGCTGTGGCTATTTCCAGGATGGCATCAGGGCTGAATCTGAAGATGCGATACACCTCCGAATCCCCCATGCCAAATACGTTAATGCACGTTCCGTATATCCTCTCCCGTGCCCTCCTCATTCTACGCGCCTGGGAACACACTAGTAGTGCTATGACCATGGATGCCCCTGGCATGTTGGCATACAGATTGTTGTCCTGCAAGTGTGGGTGCTCAGCTCGTCCGTAACGGTGCTGCTGCAGCTGCTCTCCGGCTGACCTGTGCACGTCTGCTGCTGACTTACCCCTGCTTTATGAGGGGTAACTATACGCCGGACGTTGAACTTACACGCACCGCGCGTAGCCTGCACCGGGCGCACGTACATTCATGGATCGCCGTATCTCCCTCATTTACATATTTGAATAGAAAATCAATGGGTGCGCCAGATGCGTCCAGCTTTTATATGCGCCCATGCTACCCCGGCGTAGGAAAGTTACGTCGGTCGGAAGAAGCCTATTTTCAGGCGTATCTAGTTCTGAGGAACTGTGCATAGTTACGCCAGCGCAAATATACACTTACGCCGCGCATCTCGATATTCGCCGGAGTAAGTGCTTTGTGGATCTGGGCCATAGATTTGAAAGGTAGCCTTTAGTATGCTATGACATGCTTGTGGTCCATAATACATAGCTGTGTTTAGACTTAAATACTCCCTTCACATCCGATCCAAATGATGACTGGGGA
Organism: Rana kukunoris; assembly: GCA_029574335.1. NCBI lineage: Eukaryota > Metazoa > Chordata > Amphibia > Anura > Ranidae > Rana > Rana kukunoris. The sequence continues at coordinate 45,187,401 of CM056050.1, read as the reverse complement.
AAATTGAAGATGCATTCTGAAAATCTTAGTGGCATTCAGGCAGTGCTGAAGGAAGGCCTCTGTCATCTCCCCGCCATAGACATTAACAATGCCCTGCTTTACCAAACAATGGTAGGATTCCAATATTTACCTCACCATTTTTGACCGATCGTGTGTACGTGGCCTTAGTGTGGTCAGTTTTTAATAGGAAAGCAGAGGGACTGACAGGAACACCAGGGATTTTACATAAAAGAAGCAATACAAAGAGAACAGGACACTTTCTCATACAGCAGGTACATATCGGGTATATGAAATGTTGGGGTAACAAATGCTATAAGGGAGATCTTTCCAAAAAAAAATGATAAAGAAAAACTTTCTCTACTTTATCCAAAAAAAAAAAAAAGAAGAAATGTATGCATAACCTAGCAATAATATTGATTTAAACAATGAAAAATACACAATTAGTGTAAGTTCACAGTCTTTTATCTTTGGGTCTTCTCGTGGATTTAATTTTTGGCTGGTCGGTTCTATAATCACACAAATAGCAGTGATAAGCAAAATAGCTTCCAAGCCATTTATCAGGAATTGACTGAGCATTACATATCAGAACAAAAATTATTTAGATCCATCACCAGCTATACAAATATTAACATACTTTCCCTCACAGCAAATGAGTGCATTGTGGTCAAGATATGCTCTGAATATTTTGGCACTTAAAGTGGCGGTCCACACAAAAAGTAAACCTCCGCTTTTTGGAACCCTCCCCCCCTCCGGTATCACATTTGGCACCTTTCAGGAGGGTGCAGATACCTGTATAATACAGGTATTTGCACCCACTTCCGGGAATAGACTCCCGCAGGAGTCATGCCCCTTCGCCCCTCTGTCTTCTGGGAAACATACTGGTCCCAGGAGACAGCGGCGACCAGTGAGGGGACGTGTCACGCGACTCGCTAATGTGCAGTAGGGAACCAGGCAGTGAAGCTGAAACACTTAATTTCCTACTTCCCTCACCGAAGATGGCGGCGGGGGCAGCCGAGAGATAATCGATTGCTCGGCTTCGGCTGCCGACATCGCGGGCACATTCACCTGGTGGGAGAAAAATGTCCATAAAAAACACTACACAGGTTTTTAAAGTAATTTATTAGGCAGCTCTGGGGGTCTTCTGACTTAAGGGGTCTTCTTCAGAAGAAGGCGACGAGGAAGACCGGGCCCCCGCTAGTAAAAGAGCTGTAAGAAGATAGCGGTGGTGCCCGGCAGAAGGAAGAAAGCACCGGAGAGTGGGAGGAGAACCAGAGAGCATGGAGAAGGCACCGGAGAGTGGGAGAAGTGGGAGAAGAGGCGGGGAAGTCTGAAGAAGACCCCAAAAGTTGGAAGAAGACCCAGATCTTTAAAAACCTGTGTAGTGTTTTTTTATTGACATTTTTTTTCCACCAGGTAAATGGGTAGGGGTACAATGTACCCCATACTCATTCACATAGGGTTGGGGACCAGGATCTGGGGGCCCCCTTTTATTAAAGGAGGCTCCTGGATTCCGATTAGCCCCCCGCCCGCAGACCCCGACAACCAATGGTCAGGGTTGTCGGGAAGAGGCCCTGTCCTCATCAACATAGGAACAGGGTGCTTTGGGGTGGGGGGCCGCAATACGCCCCCTGCCCCAAAGCACCCCCCATTTTGAGGGCATGCGGTCTGTTATGGTTCAGGAGGGGGGGCGCTCGCTTGACCCCAGCCCCTTTCCTGACTGGCCGGGCTGCGTGCTCAGATAAGGGTCTGGTATGGATTTTGGGGGGACCGCCACGCCGTTTTTCCAGCGTAAGGGGTTCCGTTAAAATCCATGCCAGACCTAAGGGCCTGGTATAGTATAGAAAGATTGGGTCTAGGATCCTCAAACCAAAAAGACAAAAAAAAGGGGGGACGCGATTGGACTATTGCGGTACAGGTGAAATTAAATATCAAATGTACAAATGAAAGTATAAAATACAAAATAATTTTATTGGATACAACATCAATAAGACACAACAAAAGAATACAGAATTAAAATAGTGACGACAATGCACAACACCGGTATAATAATCCCAGGGGAAATTAGTGGGTTGAAGGTCACGACAATCATCTTGACTAGTTTTGTGGCAAAAGCCGCTTCATCAGAAGCATGTCTAAAATTAAATTGAGAAACAGACAATAGTTATACATATAACAAAAGCTACAGTATGTAGATTAGGGAAATACCTAAAAGGAACCTGCAGGAGAGGGAGGCGGGGATCACCAAACAGCGTCCCATGCGGCAACCAGGGGGCACACACATAAGGATAGACCTACTTGCCAGATATATGAAGTAAGGTAATGATTAGTGTCTAGGGCCCAGGGCTTGGACTGATAGGGGGTGCAAAAACACACGTGATAACTGCCAGTGATAACTTAATGAAAAATATATTTTATTTTTCACTAAGTTAACATGTGCTCCCAGCACATGTTCAAGCTGGGCTCCTGTTCCCAGGGCCCTCTCCATGCATCACTCATCTCCTTGTACACGTTTTTTGGGCAATGCGTAGTGCAAATGCACCACACATATGTGAACCAGCCTCATTAAAATCAATATATTTTATAATGTTATGCAGGGCTGGACTGGGACAGAAATTTGGCCCTGGACTTCATCCAGACTGTCCCACTTTGACAGGTCTCTCCCATGGCAGCCGGACAACTCCCACACCCCCCCGGCCACCCAAGCCCTCTCTCCATCTTCACTAGTCACTAGCCGTTCTACTAGATTAGAGTAGAACGGCTGGTACTGGTACTCTTATAGGCAGTACCAGTTGGGAAGCTAGACATTATTTCACCCGGGGCAAAGAATCAGTTCGGTGCCCCCCTTATGGGACAAGATTAGGCATAAGTGAGAAACTCCCAGGCCATAGCTGTTGAGTCAGCTGTCTGTCCCCTCCCCCCATGCTCCTCTGTCCCCCCCCTGCTCCTCAGGTCTTCCCCCTGCTTCTTTGTTCCCCCCAGGTGAGCACTGCGGGAAGGGAGAGACAGAGGAGCGGAGGGGGCGGCAGTCTGCTGTCACTGAAGCCGGCCCACTGAGCGATCGGCCCACCGGGAAACTCCCTGTAGTCCCAATGACCAGTCCATCCCTGATGTTATGCAAATTGAATGCGGTTTAAGCCGTAACCAATTCACATAGATATGAACCCGGCCTTATACTGGCTTTTTAAAATGCAGAAATTGGATGAGAGGTTTAGCACTGGGAAACACCTTTTGATAGATAAATAGTCCATTTTATATACAACTATAGAGATCATTCCAAAATGAGGGACAAATGAGGAGGAATGAGGGACAGTCCCTTGAAATCAGGGACAGTTGGGAGCTATGTACCTGTTCCAGATGACTTAGTATTAAAACCAAAATATGTCTCTTGTGACAAGTTTACTTTAATTAACCACTTCCTTACTGGGCACGTATACCCCGTCCTGACCAATAGAAATTTCAGCTTCTGGCACTGCGTCACTTTAACTGACAATTGCGCGGTCGTGCGACGTGGCTCCCAAACAAAATTGGCGTCCTTTTTTCCCCACAAATAGAGCTTTCTTTTGGTGGTATTTGATCATCTCTGCGATAAGCGAATAGTTTGCGCAAAAGTTATAGCGCTTACAAAATAGGGGACTGCGAAGTTATGGCGGACACATCGGACACTTTTGACACATTTTTGGCGCCATTCACATTTATACTGCGATCAGTGCTATAAAAATGCACCGATTACTGTATAAATGTGACTGGCAGTGAAGGGGTTAACACTAGGGGGGCATGGAAGGGGTTAAATGTATTCCCTGGGTGTGTTCTAACTGTGGGGGTTGACTGGGGGAGGTGACCGATGCTGTGTCCCTATGTACAAGGGACACAGATCGGTCTCCTCTCTCCCCTGACAGGACATGGATCTCTGTTTATACACAGAGATCTGTGTCTTTTCCCTGTAACCGCCGATTGCGAGTGCCTGGCGGACATCGCGGCCACCAGGCACGCGCATCGGTATTTTTAGGAATGTGGCAGGGCACGCGCGTGCCGCCGGCGGTGCTCGCACACCCTCTAGTGGCCTGGAAGAGCGCAGGACGCATATATGCGTCCAGTCAGAGATTTAGAACCACCCCGCGGCCGCACATATTCGTACGGCCGTCGGGAAGTGGTTAACAGCATCACTAAATCCATATGTTTAGTTTTCCAAAGCAATGTGCATCATTATTGTCATTTACTTATTCAAATTTTTGAATTTGTTGCATCCCACTGCCGCTGGTCTTTTTGCTCTTCCTATCTACAGCTGCAGTGATGGCTGCATGCTATTTCTTAAGACAGGTTTCCTCTTGGTGACAACAGTGGACCATGCCTGTGTAATGTGTGATGTAGTCCTCAGCTTATGGTGTCCACCAAAAGATTATGTGACAGGGTGACAATGCAGAAAAATAATTAAGAGATAGGGAGAGGGCGTTGTCATCCTACAGCAGGAAGTGCCCGAACAAGGACAAGGACCTTCCTGGCAGGATCTCCGGATAACATTTTAATAAAAAGCCGCAGTGCGCCCCCCTTCCCCAGAGCACCTGACCCCCCCATGTTGAGGGCATGCTGCCTGGTACGGCTCAGGAGGGGGGGCGCTCGCTCGCCCCCACTCCATTCCTGACCGGCCGGTCGGCATGCTTTGGATACGGGTCTGGTATGGATTGTGGGGGAACCCCCACGCAGTTTTTTCCGGCGTAGGGGGGGTTCTCCTTACAATCCATAGCATACCTAAGGGCCTGGTATGTCCCCTGGGGGGGAACCCATGCTGGATTTTTATTTAAAAATTTGGCGTGGAGTTCCCCTTCATTATACATACCAAATGCCGCTTGTAGATTTGGCGGGAATCCAAGTCGGATCCCCGTCACTTCTATGACGGCTTTGTCTCCATCGCGGCAAGCCAGCACGGCGCTGGCTCCCGCAATGGGGCTCGTAGGTGGTCAATCTCGCTGAGAAAGAGAGCGAGATTGACACAATATCGCGGTCACCTACTGTATATGTGTTAAACCTTACATGAGATTCAAGGGATTGGGTTTACATATACATTAAAGCAACAGCAACTGGCAAGATGTAATTTTTCATAGTTCTGATTGCAGGAAAGCTGATTTATTTTTTATTGCGAACAATAACACATTATTTGTCCTTGTAACAACTTGAGCCCTCAAAGTTCATGTTATATACTGTAGTTTCATAATGCAAAACCTGTATGTAACAGAAAAATTATTTTGAGGTATGGTACATTCTGTTTTCTCTCTGGAGCTTGTCAAATCATCAAACGTCGTTTTGATCTGTTCTAATTAAATGATCTGTTCTTTCATGCTGTTAATTTCTCATCACACCGAAACAAAAGACGTAAAACTTCCATTTCTCAGATAAGAAAGTTTTTGCATCTGGATGTAACTAGATTTATAGTCCTGTAAAGCCTTACATTACAAGAATTTACAAGCATACAGTAGAGTATGCTATCAGTAAATCGTTTTTTAACTTGAGGTATAAGAAGTCCACTAATGCCCTGTACACACGATCGGAAATATGGGATAAAATCAGATAGAATTTTCCTTCGGAATTCCGTTGAAGCTGTCTTGCATACACACTGTCAGACCAAATTCCGACCGTCCAAAATGCGGTGACGTAAAACACTACGACGAGCTGAGAAAAATTAAGTTCAATGCTTCAGAGCATGCGTTGACTTGATTCTAAACATGCATGTTTTTTTCTTCGTCGGAGTTTCACACAGACGATCGGAATTTCCGATGGAAAAAATAAAACATGTTCTATTTCTAAACTCCGACGGAAAAAAGTCAGATAGGGCCCACGCGCGGTTGGAATATCCGATGAAAAAATTCCACCTGACTTTTTTCATCGGAAATTCCAATCGTGTGTACAAGGCATAAGAGGTCTAAAAGGGCATTATGGAGGAAGACTTAGTGCCCATTCACATCTATGCACTTCAACATGCCATACACATTTTCCAAAACTGCGTATCTCATTTTTAAATAGTTCTTTATCCAATGTGCTACATCTCACCTCAACCATTATAGTGTTTTTAATGTGGGATTTTTGTGCATTTTTTTGTATGTTCTCAATGAACCCAAAAAACTCATTAATATGAAAGCTGAATATTTTTGGAAGTAGTTTTTAGTTTGTTTTTAGTTTTAGCTATTTTAGGGGGGTATCTGTGTGTGCAGGTGACTATTACTGTGCATAATTATTAGGCAACTTAACAAAAAAACAAATATATACCCATTTCAATTATTTATTTTTACCAGTGAAACCAATATAACATCTCAACATTCACAAATATACATTTCTGACATTCAAAAACAAAATAAAAACAAATCAGTGACCAATATAGCCACCTTTCTTTGCAAGGACACTCATGCAGCCTGCCATCCATGGATTCTGTCAGTGTTTTGATCTGTTCACCATCAACATTGCGTGCAGCAGCAACCACAGCCTCCCAGACACTGTTCAGAGAGGTGTACTGTTTTCCCTCCTTGTAAATCTCACATTTGATGATGGACCACAGGTTCTCAATGGGGTTCAGATCGGGTGAACAAGGAGGCCATGTCATTAGTTTTTCTTCTTTTATACCCTTTCTTGCCAGCCACGCTGTGGAGTACTTGGACGTGTGTGATGGAGCATTGTCCTGCATGAAAATCATGTTTTTCTTGAAGGATGCAGACTTCTTCCTGTACCACTGCTTGAAGAAGGTGTCTTCCAGAAACTGGCAGTAGGACTGGGAGTTGAGCTTGACTACATCCTCAACCCGAAAAGGCCCCACAAGCTCATCTTTGATGATACCAGCCCAAACCAGTACTCCACCTCCACCTTGCTGGCGTCTGAGTCGGACTGGAGCTCTCTGCCCTTTACCAATCCAGCCACGGGCCCATCCATCTGTCCCATCAAGACTCACTCTCATTTCATCAGTCCATAAAACCTTAGAAAAATCAGTCTTGAGATATTTCTTGGCCCAGTCTTGACGTTTCAGCTTGTGTGTTTTGTTCAGTGGTGGTCGTCTTTCAGCCTTTCTTACCTTGGCCATGTCTCTGAGTATTGCACACCTTGTGCTTTTGGGCACTCCAGTGATGTTGCAGCTCTGAAATATGGCCAAACTGGTGGCAAGTGGCATCTTGGCAGCTGCACGCTTGACTTTTCTCAGTTCATGGGCAGTTATTTTGCGCCTTGGTTTTTCCACACGCTTCTTGCGACCCTGTTGACTATTTTGAATGAAACGCTTGATTGTTCGATGATCACGCTTCAGAAGCTTTGCAATTTTAAGAGTGCTGCATCCCTCTGCAAGATATCTCACTATTTTTGACTTTTCTGAGCATGTCAAGTCCTTCTTTTGACCCATTTTGCTAAAGGAAAGGAAGTTTTTTTTTTTTTCGTTTTCTTTTCTTTAATAGATCATCACTTCCTTCCTTTAGTCTCTCTTCACCTACTCTCCATCCTATCTTCCTCTATTTCTACCCTCTCCCCCTCCCTACCCCCCCCACTCCCCCCCCCCATGTGGTTTGTTTCTAGCTCTATCCAGACATTTTCATTATATAACTTGCGTTTCGAGTTCGCTGTTATCACTACTGCTTAAGTATTCCAGTTTGTTATAGTTATCAATTCTCGCAAACCATTCTTTTATGTCTGGTTTATTTGGTTTAGCCAATTTTTTGGGATTAGTCCTTTAGCGGCATTTATTAACTGCGGGAGCAGGGTTTCTTTTCTTCTGTTCCTAGGTCCTTTTCTGTCATAAAACAGACATGCGTAGATATTATTGTCTAGTTCTTCCTGGGTTATTTCCTTTACAATTAGTTGGATTTCCTTCCAGTACTCTATTATTTTGGGGCAGCTCCACCAGATGTGCAGGGTTGATCCTGTCTGTCCACAACCTCTCCACAACCTCTCCAGCATAGCGAAGAGTTGTCTTTGTTTAATTTATGCATTGTTTCGGGTGTTCTGTGCCCTCTAGTAATGCACTTGTAATTCATCTCGATGGTGTTCATGTCTGTTGCAGAATTGTGCACTGCTGCTATAATTCTTCCGAGTTGTAGATCTTCGAATTCTTTGTTTATTTCTTGTTCCCATTTTTTTATAAATCCCGGTTTGTCTTGTGACTCCATATCTGTCAGTATTTGATATATTTTTGATGTTACGTGTTTTATTGGCGTTTGTATGGCACATAATTTTTCGATTTTTGTATGGCCAATGTACCATACAGACCTGATTATTGGAGTCCTGAAGAGATGGTTGTTCCTCTGGAAGGTTCTCCTCTCACCACAGGGAACTGCTGGATCTCAGTCAGAGTGATCATCGGGTTCTTGTCACTGTGCTCATTGGAACATTCAATGCTGCAGAAGTGTTTCTGCACCCTTCCACAGATGTGTGCCTCTATACAATCCTGTCTCGGAGGTCTACAGACAATACCTTGGACTTCATGGCTTGGTTTGTGCTCTGACATGCACTGTTAACTATGGGACTTTATATAGACGGGTGTGTGCCTTTCCAAATCATATGAAATTTAGCACAGGTGGACTCCAATCAAGTTGTAGAAACATCTCAAGGGGGATCAGTGGAAACAGGATGCACCTGAGCTCAATTTTGATTAACATGGCAAAGGCTGTGAATACTTATGTACATGTGAATTTTATTTATTTTTTATAAATTTGCAAAGATTTCATACAATCATTTTTCACATTATGTAAACAAGCATTTCCCCAGTCTTCCTAGTAATCGGAAGTGGTGATCACTGTCGTGTCACACGTAGCCCATCCCCCCTATGGTTAAAAGCACTCTCTAGAGCACACTTAACCCCTACAACGCCACCTAATGGTTAACCCCTTCACTGCCAGTGTCATTTTCACAGTAATCATTGCATTTTTATAGCACTGATCTCTGTAAAAATGACAATGGTCCCAAAAGTGTGTCAAAAGTGTCCGATGTGTCCGCCATAAATTCGCAGCCATGATAAAAATCGCAGATCGCCGCTATTACTAGTAAAATAATAAAAATAATAAAAATGCCATAATTCTATCCCCTATTGTGTATACGCTATAACTTTTGCACAAACCAATCAATATATGATTATTTTTGCTTATATATGATTTTTTTTTACCAAAAATATGTAGAATACGTATCGTCCTAAACTGAGGAAAATATATATTTTTTACATTTGTTTTGGGCATATTTATTATAGCAAAACATAAAAAATAATGGGCCAGATTCACAAAGACTTACGTCGGCGGGCTTATCAGAATCTGAAAGACCCCTTTAACAAAGGGGACCCCCAGATCCTGCCCCCCCCTGTGTGAAATGGTAATGGGGTACACTGTACCCCTACCATTTCACGAAGGAAGTGTAAATAGTAGTTTTCAGGAAAAAAACACACACACCGTAGAACAAATTACTTTATTAATTAAACTAAATAAAAATCCAGCGGTGAAAATAGACAATCGATGCTGCTCCCATAAACTTGTGATGAAACACGTCACATGACCCCCTCCCGCTCTGACACAAGGGGCATGTCTGGGCTGTTCCAGTGATGTAGCAGAGTGTGCGTCAGAGGGGGACGGGGTCACGTGACGCGTGGCCTGCCTCCCCTATAAAAGAAATGTCAAAGCTCCGGCGCGTCATTCGCTGAGCCGTGCTCTGAATGGATGGATCTTCTCATCGCTGGACCGATCACCCGGCGCTGGATAGAAGACAACGTTGGAGCAGGGAGCAGTATCGATCGTCTATTTTCACCGCTGGATTTTTATTTGGTTTAATTAATAAAGTAATTTGTTCTACGGTGTGTGTTTTTTTCCCCTGAAAACCACTATTTACACTTCCTTCGTGAAATAGTAGAGGTACAGTGTACCCCATTACCATTTCACACAGGGGGGGCGCAGGATCTGGGGGTCCCCTTTGTTAAAGGGGTCTTTCAGATTCTGATAAGCCCCCTGCCCGCATACCCCCACAACCACCGGGCAAGGGTTGTGGGGATGAGACCCTTGTCCCCATCAACATGGGGATAAGGTGCTTCGGGGGGCACCCCAAAGCACCCTCCCAATGTTGAGGGCATGTGGCCTGGTACAGTTCAGGAGAAGGGGCCGCACTCTGTCCCCCCTCTTTTCTGCGGTCGGCCAGGTCAATGTGCTCGGATAAGCGGTCTGGTGTGGATTTTAGGGGGAACTCCACGCCATTTTTTTTAAATTTGGGGTGGAGTTCCCCTTAAAATCCACACCAGACCTGAAGGGTCTGGTTATGGATATTTTGGGGAACCCCACTTCATTTTTTTTTTAATTGACGTCGGGGTTCCCCTTAATATCCATACCAGACCTAAAGGGTCTGGTTATTGAATTTGGGGGGACCCCCGTGCATTTTTTTTTCCCGAACTCCAAACCCGAACTTTCAGCAATTATTCGGGTTCCGGTCCGGGTTCGGGAAAAACCCAAAGTCTGCATCGAACCCGAACTTTACAGTTCAGGTTCGCTCAACTCTAGCCTACAGTTAAAGGTTTTACATCTTGTGTGGACATTCCAATTCCTACAGACTTTCTTCATTAGACAACGAATTTAGAGGTAACGTGCAAAACCCAAAATGTAAACCAGCAGTTCCTACGGAGGTAGTGCTACACAAATATTGCCCCTCCAGTCCCTAATTTGATCAGTGTGGCTTCCTATTTCTTTTATTGGCCGGTAGCAATTCATAGGAGGCAGCAGGCTAAAGCATCCACTTCGTAGTTTAACATGGTGTTTATGTAATAGATTGCACCATGTTTAGGGTGGTTGAGGAGCTATAAGGGACTAAAGATACTTTTATTGATTACAAAGGTCCTTTATATGGAGGCAGCTATGCTACTGTATACTGAAAGTTGTCTATAGAGTAGCAGTACAATCAAATTGTTTTTTTTTTTTTGTAGTGGGCTTCTTTTTATATTATGGGAAATTAAAAGGAAAACAAAAATATTCTCAGAAGGAACGCTAGTTTGAAGCTCAGACGTCGATTCTTCTCATCCAGTTTTACAATTCCCTTGTATCCCAGTGTCTCTTACATCATTTATGATGTTTATTAACGCTGCAAACTGAGTTTTCTTAGTGGTCGCTGTGAAAATCTCATTATGGAGTGCAAAATATACACAACCTGCTGTTTGTTGCAGCAAGCTAGACGGGACATATAGGGGAGTAATTGGAGCTAGTGATATCACCGTTGGTGCAGAAAATACAATGCGGATGGATTTAAGTGGCCCCATGGGATAGCTCAGAAGATAGAGTGGACCGGTACAAAGCCAAACATCTATGTAATAGATATAGATGCTGACACTATTCATCTGCCAGCTTTGTCCAGAACGCTTTATTGCAAATGATTAACACCCAGTTTAGAGAAACTTTAAGAACAATTGAAAGAACAAACTTGCTGGATACGCAAAAAGGAAATTCATCATGAAAGAAAAAAAGGAGGCTGGCATTGTAGACAACTTCTTTTGAAGAAAGAAAATGTTGCTTGGCTGCCATACTTAGCCTCTTGCATCAGTATTTTGGGACAAATATGACGTTAAAGGCTTTCCTGATTTGTGTTATTTTTCCAGGTCAGTGATTTAGAACAATGAAGTCAGAGTGTGAGCATGGTAGCACCCTCAGAAGTAGGGATAGGCCAAACGGACCCCTGTTCGGTTCGTACCCGAATTTTCAAACACTGTGAAAGTTCGGACCCAAATAACGAACCCCATTAAAGTAGATGGGACCCGAACTTCAAATATCAAAAGTGCCAATTTTGAAGGCTTTAATTTAAGTAATTGGGCATACAATAGTTATAGGGGTCCGGGTCCTGCCTTGGGGGACATGTATCAATAATGAAAAAAGTTTGTGAAAAACGTAATTTTTAAATGAGCAGTGATTTTTTTATTTTATTTTTTATTTTTACACTTTTTTTTAACATTTTTTTTTTATCACTTTTAATTCTATTACAAGGAATGTAAACATCCCTTGTAATAGGAATCAGTGTGACAGGTCCTCTTTATGGAGAGATGTGGGGTCAATAAGACCCCACATCTCTACTCCAGGCTTACAAGCATGAAATTGGTGAAAAAAAAATCACAGATCACATGCCGACAGCCGCGATTGCGGCTTTGTTTACTTCCGGGTACCGGGCGTGATGTCATAACGTTGCACCCGGGCCTCCGACGGTCATAGAGATGACTGGTGACCATCTGGTCACCAGTCATCTCTATGCTTTCCAGGCACCGCCTACCAGATTTTTTTATTTTTAAAGTGAAAGCCTAAAAATGAAAAATTCCTTCCAATATAGTGCCTGGGGGGGTCCCCTTAGTCTAACTGTAAAGTGGGTGATCTGTACCATGTCTAGAATCTGCTTCAGCAATGATTAAATTTATAAAGCCAAAAAAAAAAAAATTCTTGCAAGCTGCCTTTATTTTGCTCAGCAACAGCTGGGGAGCCAGTGTGTATGATGAGGCCACAATGTAGTTCACTGGGAACAAGATTAGAGATTTTTTGGATACATTCTGATGTCACTTTGACTTTGGATAGAAGTAATGGGTGCGTTAAAATTGGTCTTTGGGTGTCTTGTCTGACAGAGGATGAGGAGGATGAGGAAGGTTTAGTAAGCCAGTCCTCCACCTCCTCTGCATGCTGTGGTTGAATAGCATGGGCAAACTCACTAAACACAGAAATGATGCCCTGCCTGTGGACAAACCACCACCTCCACCTTTGCCTGTGGACACATTTGTTGCTGACCCCCTTACAGTGCCAAAGGAACGTCTGCCTCTCTTTGTTTCTCCTCCCAAACATTATCAGGAGGGAGGAGGCGGTGCTTATAAGCAAATGTAAAGGAGGAGTTGAAATATATACGTAGATGCACTTTAATCAATGTAAAGAGGTGCTTGGTGCACTTTAATTTGAGTACTAGCACTACACATTGTGAGAAAAACAATCAGTGCCAAAAATGTAATTATATATACAGTGAAATCATACCGTGCTACTTAATACTGTAAGAATACCCTAATATAAACATGCACAGCTGCTAAACATTCTTAGTGATTAGGGATGAGCCGAACACCCCTGCGAACAGACCAAAGGTTTGTGTGAACTTTAGAACCCTGTTAAAGTCTATGGGACTCAAACGTTTTAAATCTAAAGTACTAATTTTAAAAGCTAATATGCAAGTTATTGTCCTAAAAAGTGTTTGGGGACCTGGGTCCTGCCCCAGGGGACATTTATCAATGCAAAAAAAGTTTTAAAAACTGACGTTTTTTCAGGAGTGATTTTAATAATGCTTAAAGTGAAACAATAAAATTGAAATATTCCTTTAAATTTCGTACCTGGGGGGTGTATAGTATGCCTGTAAATTAGTGCTTGTTTCCTGTGCTTAGAACTGTCCCTGCACAAAATGTAATTTCTGAAGGAAAAAAGTAATTTAAAATCACTCACCTTCGGGTCTGGTATGGATATTCAGGGGAACCCTGCGTCAAATAAAAAAAAAATTATGTGGGGTTCCCTCCAAATATCCATTCCAGACCCTTCAGGTCTGGTATGGATTTTAAGGGGAACTCCACCCCACACATTTTTTTTTATGAATGGCTTTTCTCTGTATTGCCGGGAGCCGACAATTCATTGCAGCCGTGAGTGATTTTAAATTACTTTTTTTCCTTCAGAAATGACACTTTGTGCAGGGACAGTTATAAGCATGGGAAACAAGCGCTACTTTACAGGCATACTATACACCCCCTCAGGTAAGAAATTTAAAGAAATATTTCATTTTTATTGTTTCACTTAAAGGAATTATTAAAATCACTGCTGCCAAAAAAACTGCAGTTTTTAGAACTTTTTTTTTTGCATTGATACATGTCCCCTGGGGCAGGACCCGGGTCCCCAAACACTTTTTATTACAAAAACTTGCATATTAGCCTTTAAAATTAGCACTTTAGATTTCTAACGTTCGAGTCCCATAGACTTTAACAGGGTTCTAAAGTTCACACGAACTTGCCGCGAACACCTCAAATAGTTCGCTGTTCGGCGAACAGGCAATGTTCGAGTCGAACATGAGTTCTACTCGAACTCGAAGCTCATCCCTATTAGTGATACACCACACTGGTTAAAAAATCGTTATGTATATAATATAAACCAAATTAAATTACATAAAATAAAGGTGCAAATATATACAGTAATATTAATAGATCAAATAGTAAATAGTCCACTAAATGAAAAAAACTCTTCTTATGATCAGTGTTTCCACACACATTCCACCTCAGTGATTATTTGTCCTCAAAAGGAATGCACACCACCACCAATAAAAATGCGCGATCACCTCCCAGATGAGTTCAAACTCATGAATAGATCTCCCCACGAGTAATACAAACTGCTCCTGCTATGGGAAAGGACACATGGGGAGAGAAATAAGCGTTGCAAACCCCAAAATGGTAGAAGAAAAATGGGAAGGTTCCCCAGTGGGGCTTTGGACAGCAGTGTAATATAGTTGAAAAATTTGCAAATGGATAGCAAAAAGGGGTACATTTATCGAAATTGTACAGGTATCACAATGAATGAAGTTACAACATTTAAAAGGCTGGCCAATAGGTAAAATACATGATCCACAATGTAGCTTATTTTCAAGTTTACACAATACTGTGCACATTGTTACACATCAGATTGCCGAATGTGGTGGAATCTCCGATGCATTCCGACCTCTGTAGCGGTCATCATCAGGGGGAAATTAGCTCTATAAAACACATTACATAATTTCAGATATAGGAAAACATCATCATAAGTCCTATTTGGGGTCTAACATGATGAAATATTTACCGCTGAAGTGGAGTGGATGGTCCCATGGCCAGATGGGTTGTGAATCACCGGGTAATTAGTGTTGCTCATGAATATTCGCATTGCGAATATTCGTTACGAATATTGCATATTCGAGTATTTGCAAATAAATCGAATATCGCGGTGAATATTCGCTATTGCAAATATTCGTATTTTTTCAAATTTATTTTTAAAACAGATCACATCCTAGTGATCTCCATCGACGTCTAAAAGCATTGCTGGTATAATTAGAGACCCTGGGCCGAGTAGCTGAGGCGATCCTTTTATGTTGCCGAATATTCGCAATGCGAATATTCGTATTACGAATATTCGCGAATACTTTCTCTGCCCTTCTGTGTTTTGTGTATAAAAAAAAAAAAAAAATAGCTTTAATTTAGTCATATAAGTTTGTGTAAGTAGAGTTAGGGCCAGATTCTCATAGAATTCCGGCGGCGTAGCGTAAGCCAGTTACACTACGCCGCCGCTGCTTGCTGGAGCAAGTGCTTGATTCTCTAAGCACTTGCTCCCGAGGTTTCGCTTACGTCGCGTAAATCGCGCAGCGTAAACCCGCGCAATTCAAATGGGGCGGCTTGTATTTAAATTAAGCGCGCCCCCGCGTCGAACGAACTGCGCATGCGCCGGCCGGGGGAAAAGCCCAGTGCGCATGCTCCAAAGGACGTCACATTTTCTCAATGTAAACGACGTAATCGCAGCGTACGCCAGCCCCATTGAGAATCGACGTACGCAAACGACGTAAACGACGCACAACACGACGCGGTCCCGAGGCCATACTTAACATGGCATCCGACGGGACACGACGGCATCCGACGGGACCTCGTAAGGTTACTCCACATAGAAGCTGGGGTAACCTTACGCGGACGAAAACGACGTAGGCGACGACGGGGCGGCGTAAAAGCGATCGAGAATCGGCGTACTACTTCATTTGCATATGCAAATGAAAAAACAACGTAAAGGCCACCTAGTGGCCGGAGTTGTCATTACATCTACGATCCGAAAGTGTAATTGTATTACGCTTGTCGGATGTAGAAGCGTATCTATGCAAAAGTGATGCTCAGCATCACACGCATAGATACGAGCCAAAAAAAAAGGCGATACGACGGGGTATCTGAGATACTCCGTCGTAACGCCTCTGAGAATCTGGCCCTTAGTGTTTAGTGCATATTAGTTTAGTAATCCAGGAAATGATCTCCGTTTTTGCGTGTTGACGAGAATTTCGCAATCAATTTTGCATTTTTTTTTTGATAAAATATCACGAATATTCGATATTAACGAATATTTCGCAAATATTCTTCTATATATTCGTGAAATATCGCGAAATCGAATATGGCGTATTCCGCTCATCACTACGGGTAATGAGGAGGACCCACGGTGGAAGAGCCTGGTCCGAGGGGCTTACAAGGAGCCACACAAGATTGACACCCTCCAGGGGACAGGAGAATCAGAACCTGCAATGAATCCCCAATCAATGACCATGTATAAGGTGTAAAGGTTATGGGTATATCGGCTCTTGGCACATTAATATAAATTATTAGAAGTATATGGACCAACTGCTATCATAATGTCTCATCAGGTACCAAAAGTCCCAGAAGTATAGTTAACTTCTAGGGGTATGGGTAATAAGGTATGTTAGTATGCAATATAAGATGGAGTGTAATTGTAGTAGATTAAGGTGCACTCTTGAATTAAAAGAGTTTTGGGATTGGTGAAAGTTGTGTGAGTGAAATATGTATGTAATAGAGCAAACCCAGCAGGGACAGTGAAGTGTTAGTGATCAAATTGAAAAAAAATATATATATATATTATATAATATAAAATAAAAATAAAATTAAAATAATATGTGAAAATGAGAAAAGGTGTGTATGTGTGTGTCGTGTATGTGTTTGATGTTACCCGCAGGATAAAAGCTGTGGTGTTGAAGCAATGTAAAAACACTAGCACTTTAACCTACAGGTAAGCCTATAATAAGGCTTCCCTGTAAGTATAAAGAACATCTCCTAAACCTGTAAGGTTTAGGAGATATTCCCCCCACAATGCGCCGTTGACTGCAGCGGTGCATGCACAGCGGAGATCCTCGGTTAAAGGCCCGGCAGCTGCTGGACCTTGCCGGGGAGAAGTCTCCCGCGCACATGCGCGGGAGTGATGACATCGCCGCTCCAGCCAATCACAGCGCTGGAGCGGCGATACCCAGAAGACACGCCGAGGAAAGATGACATCTCCTTTGGCGTTGACCAGGTAAGTTCCTCTCACCTCGTTCCGAGGTAAATATTTCATAATGAGCTAGTATGCGGTGCATACTAGCTCATTATGGCTTATCTTCTTGGCATTTCTTCATTCTATTATAGATATCCTCATACTGTATATCTGCTCCTGACGAGTGGTACAAACCACGAAACGCGTAGAGCGTCTTCATAATGATATGTCACAGTATATGCCTACTATCTGCATTTTAAATTATTTTAATTGACCAACCACTATTGTCATTATATTTATTTGCTACCATTACAAATTGTGTTCACATACCCAAGGTGTATTACCATGTTATTTTACTGTGAGACTAATATGTACAACTAGGTATTGTCTAGACTTTATTTAGTGAGACCTATGATTATTATACATTACCATGTATGCTATATTGAGACTATTAGGCACTATCTTGCATTGTCTAGACTCTATTTGTTGAGACTCATAATCATTATATTTATCAATCTTATATTATGGGCCAGATTCAGGTAGAGTTAGGCTGGAGTATCTGTGATACTCCAGCCTAACTGTCACTTTAAGCCGGCGTTTCTGTTTTCTGTAACCAGAAAACAAGAAACGCCGGGTTGGTGTTCCGATACGATCGGCGCAATTGAATTCCGCCATCGTATCACAAATTAAATTTAAAAATGGCGCCGGGGGCGTTCCCGCTGATTAGCGCTGAAAAAATATGTGAATCAGCGGGAATCGGCAATTCACGATCGTATTCGGGCGCGACGCAGTGACTTTCCGATGTTTCCGTAAGCGATACGTGACGTAAAGATAAAGCAGCCCCCTAGTGGAGTATCCTATGTTAAGTATAGCCGTCGTCATCGCGTCGGGAAAAAATTTTTTTGCGTCGTTTGCGTAAAACGTCCATGAATGGGGATGTGACGTCATTGACGTTCATTGACAGAATTTGGAGCATGCGCACTGGGATGTATTGACACTCGACGCATGCGATGTACGTTCGCCGCGGGACCGCGCTTAGTTAAAATAATACACGCCCCGTACCCGCCCAATTTGAAATCCGCCGGCTCATTTGCGATGCGCTGCCGCAACTTTAGGAGCAAGTGCTTTGTGAATAACAGCACTTGCTCCTAAAATTTCGGCAGAGTAACGTAAATGAGAAGCGTTACTCCAGAGCAAAGATGCTCCTATCTACCTGAATCTGGCCCTATGTGTATGTCATGCCCTCTTTGTAATCAATGTTTATCATAGTTGGTTCATTTAATCTAGCAGTGTGCTTCATCTAAAAGTCCCGAAATTCTAAAAAAAAAATTGTTGCTCTACATAAAGATGGTCTAGGCTATGAGAAGATTGCCAAGACCCTGAAACTGACCTGCAGCTCGGTGGCCAAGACCATACAGCGGTTTAAGAAATAGGAAAAGGGGATGGACAGCCGCACTCCAAGGAAACTTCAAATAAAGTTGTCTTTATTAATGGAAAATGGGCATGCAAAACAAACACAGCCACAGGACCGGACAGCCGACGCGTTTCACACTATGTTAGTGCTTAGTTATACAGCGGTTTAACAGGACAGGTTCCACTCAGAACAGGTCTTGACATGGTCAACCAAAGAGGTTGAGTGCACATGCTCAGCGTCATATGCAGAGGTTGTCTTTGGGAAATAGACATATGAGTGCTGCCAGTATTGCTGCAGAGGTTAAAGGGCTGGGGGTTAGACCATACGTCGCACACTGCATCAAATTGGTCTGCATGGCTGTCGTCCCAAAAGGAAGCCTCTTCTAAAGATGATGCACAAGAAAGCCCGCAAACAGTTTGCTGAAGACAAGAAGACTAAGGACATGGATTACTGGAACCATGTCCTGTGGTGTGATGAGTTTAATATACCGGCACTGGGGAGCTACAGTTCATTGAGGGAACCATGAATGCCAACATGTACTGTGACATACTGAAGCAGAGCATGATCTCCTCCCTTCAGAGACTGGGCCACAGGGCAGTATTCCAATACCTTTGTTTGTTTAGACATTAATGGCTGTATGTTGAGTTATTTTGAGGGGACAGCAAATTTACACTGTTATACAAGCTGTATACTGACTACTTTACATTGTAGCAACGTGTCATTTCTTCAGTGTTGTCACATGATAAATGGTAAATAAAATATTTACACTTTTGTGAGATACTTTATATATACACATATACACACATGCATGTGTGTTTGAGCTTTAGTGTGCACACCCTAAGGGCCCTTTCTCACGTCCGCTCCGCCTGTACGTTCATTACAAGTCCGTTTACGGACTTGTAATGAACCCCTATGGGAGCGGATCCGTTAGCGGATGATGCATCCGCTAACGTCCGCTAGATCCGCATCCGTTTTTGCGGACGGAAGAATGTCCTATTTTTCTTCCGTCCGGCCAAACGGATCAGATGCAAACGGACAGACGGTCCATTTCCATCCGACTTCCCATAGGGGAGAGCGGAGGAGAGACAGGGCGGTCCCTGCACAGTGTGAAAGGACCCTTATGCAATAGGCTGGGCATTCCTATGGAAACAGCGCTTAGTGATTTGTATTTTTACTTTTGTCCCGTTTTTTTATTTTTGTAGACGCTAGTGGATTCTACTGTATAGTCTAAAATAAAGTGAATGAACTTCATGACTTTAGCACTGTTGAAGTGTTTGCTGTATAGCACTATCAGTTCACTTATTATTGTTTAGCATTGTTCTTTAACCACTTAAGCCCTGGGCAATTTTGTTGCTAAATGACCAGGCCACTTTTTGCGATTCGGCACTGCGTTGCTTTAACTGACAATTGTGCGGTCGTACGACGTGGCTCCCAAAAAAAAATTGATGTCCTTTTTTCCCCACAAATAGAGCTTTCTTTTGGTGGTATTTGATCACCTCTGCAGTTTTTATTTTTTGTGCTATAAACAAAAATAGAGCGACAATTTTGAAAAATATTCTATATTTTTTACTTTTTTCTATACAGGCATACCCCACTTTTAAGTACACAATAGGACCAGAGCATGTATGTAAAACGAAAATGTACTTAAAGTGAAACATTACCTTTTTTTCACTTCTAGGGTGTAGTGTAGGGGTCAGGGGCTGTAGTGGGGGTGTCAGAAGCTGTAGTTGAGGTCCCAGGGGCTGTAGTGGGGGTGTCAGGAGCACACTGGAACTGGGCGAGCTATGCTCTCAGAGCTTCAGCTCCTTCTACTGTGGCTGCAAAATGTCTGTACAGTACTTGTAAAGCACTTTACATACACTCAGGGGTACCTTACTCGCGAGTGTATGTAAAGTGAGTGTACTTAAAGCGGGGTATGCCTGTAATAAATATCCCCAAAATATATATATATATATATATATATATATATATATATATATACTGTATATATATATATATATATATATATATATATAAACACATTTTTTTTCCTCAGTTTAGGCCGATACGTAGTGTTCTACCTATTTTTGGTAAAAGAATCGCAATAAGCGCTTATTGATCGGTTTTTGCAAAAGTTATAGGCCCAGATTCACGTACATCTGCGCATTATTGGACCGGTGTAGCGCACCGCCTTTACGTTAGACTTGTGCAATGTAGCCGCGTAATCACCCTATTCTCGTAGCTTTTGCGCAGGAAATTGCGCAAGCGTAACGTTTTTTCCGAGGCGTAAGGAGGAGTAATACAAATTGGGAAGGACGTGGGCGTGTTACATTGAAATGAGCCGTGACCCCATGCAAATGAAGGGCCGGCCGGCTCGCGCATGCGCGCGTGAAGGAGACCATGTCAGCTCCGCTGTGCGCATGCTCACAACTCGGGAGCGGCGCAATCAGTGAAATTGGAAATGGACTAGGGCAACGCTGTGAACTACGCAGACAGCATAAATAGACACACACAAACGCACTTGCATTGCAAAAGTACATCCCTTTGTCCCTTCCCATTTAACCAAGTGCTTTTGTTCCTGTTGTTCGTTGCAGTGTGTCTTGTAGTTGTCAGATTAGTGTTCTGTGTGATCAAGTGCTGGTTGGTATATTTGTGAAAGTGTTTTTTGATAAGTGTTTGAGAGACTGTTTGTTTGATTGATATATTTTTGTTCGTTTTTTTTCTTGCAGTTTTTTTGGTTTATATTGTTTTGTGACAGTTTCTTGCTGAGTAGTTTTCTGTGTGTGTTCTTGCTTGATTGTTTGTGCTTGTTTGTGTGATTGAATTTTGTTGACTGGGACTGATTGTTTTTGGAAGTATGACTGAGAGAAAAAGAAAGCTCAATTTTACTGTGGGGGAAAAAATAATTCTTGCCCGGGCCATTAGCGAGTATGGGCGTTTTCTCCACGGCCCGCAGAGTGCCAACACCACCCCGGCCAGGAGGAGGGAGATTTTGGATCTGATCACTGAGCAGGTCAATTCATCGGGGGAGGGGGAGACACGGACCAGGTCTGGGATTGACAAAAAAATCAACGACCTCCGGCGTCTGGTCAAAAAGAAACTGGCCGCAATGCATGCCCATGCCAGGGGCACAGGAGGGGGCCCACCATGCCGTATTAGTCTGACAGCGACGGAGCGTGCGGTGGCCCTGACCTTTCACCGGCATGAAGTGGAGTGCCTGCCAGGCTTTGACACAAGTCCGGTCCCCGTGGTGCCAGGTAAGGTTTTTTTTACAATCAGGTGTGTAGCATGTGTGGGGGAGGGGGTGAAAGGGAATATGTGGCAAGTGTGTGGATCCTCCAACCTGTGAATGTTTTGTGTCATCCTCAGATGTGCAGGAGGGTGCAGGGCCATCTGGGCTGACCGCACGAACCCCAGGACAGCAGCCTAATGAGGCCCCCCCAACAAGGCCGGAGTCCGCGGAGGAGGTTCAACAGGAGGAGGGGAATCATGAGGAGGAGGATAATCATGAGGAGGAGGGGAATCATGAGGAGGAGGGGAATCATGAGGAGGAGGGGAATCATGAGGAGGAGGAGTCAGGCACTGGACGATTGGGTTTTGCGGACTCTTCCCCTCTGGCTGGCAGAAGCCTGCCCTCCCTAAGGGGCAGCCCCCCCCCTCCTCCCCCAACATGGCTCCCCTCACAAGGGCCTCCCCTTCTCCCCGGCCACAACCATCAGCTGGAGGCAGGATTTCATCCCAGAGCACCGGGGGGGCGCCCAATCTCCTGCCCGCCAGTCTGAGAAGGGACCAGGCCCTCCAGACCCGCCATATGGGACAGCTCAGCCAGACTTTGGGGCGGATGGAGGAGAGCCTGTCCTCCATCAAGGACACGCTGGGTAACCTGGACTCCCACTCCCGGGCTTTCACAACCTGCCTAAACGAACTGCAGACGACATCAGCAGGCATTGGGCAGGATGTGAGGGCCCTTACCCAGGCTATCCAGGCCAACACGGCAACACTTGGTGCTGCCCTGGACAGAATTGCCGTGGCCTTGGAGGGCAGGCCGCCAGGTGGGCAGAGATCGGGGGCTGCTCCTCCTTCCCCGGGTTTGCCCCTCCCCCGTGAGTCTCCCCTGAGGGGCCGGGGCCGTGGCCGGGGGCGCCCCAGGCGTGGCTCACACAGAGGGCAATAATTTATTTTTCCCCCCTTTTTTTTTTTTGGGCTGACATTTTTTTGCATTTTTTTTTTTTTTTTGGCTGACATTTTTTGCTTTTTGTTTTTTGTTTTTTGATGACATTTTATTTTTATTTTGGGTTGTGCATGCTGTTTGAATGTGGGGGTGACATTCCTGCTGGAAAAGGGGTGTCATCCTCAATTTTGGTGGAGAAGGGTTCCCCAGGACAAGGGAGAAGTGATCCTCAGGTCCGTGTGATTGGTGCATGAATGTTCAGTGACATAATTGGAGCCTTGACGTGGCGTTACTGCTCACCAGTCCTGCATGGTGGACTGGTGCCAATCCAATTTGATGTGGATGTGGGGTGTGTGTGCTAGGGACCACAGTGGTGTGCATGCATGCATTCTCATTGTGCCATGATTAATGTGTGTGTTTAACGTGCAAAGATGCCCAATATGAGCTGCCTCCTGGCTGCTCTTCCCTCAGAAGACGGGGTATCCTCGGTTAGGGGTTGATTGTCTGGTTGGGGGGTCAGGTCATCACGTAGCTCAACCTGCAGGCCCTTTCTCACTGCGAAATTGTGCAGCATGCAACATGCAGCGATGATATGGCACACAAAGTTTGGGGAATACAACAGTGTACCCCCAGACTTATCCAGGCATCGGAAACGTGACTTCAGGAGGCCAAAGGTGCGCTCCACCACTGCACGGGTTTTGATGTGTGCTTGATTGTATCTTTCCTCTCCTGGGGTTTGGGGGTTTCGGATTGGAGTCATGAGATGGGGTCCCAGTGGATATGCAGAGTCACCTGTAAGGGAAAAGACAGGAGCATGTTAGTCATGCATGTGCCACTTGTGAGGTGTGCATCACGGGAGGGGATAGTCATGCCTGACTCCCATGTCACTCACCAACTAGCCAGGTGTTCCCATACACAATCTGATCGAATTCCATTCGGATGTGGCATTGATTGTATATGTAGCTGTCATGGCTGGATCCGGGGTGTTTGGCACGGACGTGCCATATGAGGCCTTGGGCATCAACTATCACCTGTACGTTGATGGAGTGCCAATGCTTCCGATTGCGGTACATGTGCTCTGTCTCCAGGGGGGGCTGGAGTGCCACATGTGTGCAATCAATGGCCCCGATGGTGCGTGGGAACCTGGCAAATCTGTAGAAATCTGTCATTGCCTTCAGTCGCAGCTCCTCAGTGGTGGGTTTAATGATTTGGTTGGCCATGCGTGTGAGGATTGCAGGGACAACCTGGTGCACACATCTGCTCATGGAGGATTGTGACATCCCAGCCACCACTCCACTTGTACGCTGAAAAGAGCCACTGGCAAGGACATGGAGTGTTGCCAGTACCTTGACCAGTGGCTGCACTGCATGTGAGCGGTGTGTTGGGCTGGTGAGGTCCTCCTGCAGGGTTGTGGTTAATTCCAGGATGGCATGAGGGGTGAATCTGAAGATGCGAAACACCTCAGAATCACTCATGCCAAACAGGTCTATGCGGGTGCGGTATATCCTCTCCCGTGCCATCCTCCGTGCCCTCCTGCTTCTTTGCTCATCTAAAGTCAGTAGTGCAGCTATGAGCGACGATGCCCCTGGCATGTTGGCAGTCAAATTGTAGTGCAACACGTGTGTGTGGTCTGCTTCTCACTAACGGTGTTGCTTTCTGTGAGATGTAGACGTTTTTTTAAAAATTTTAGACCACCTTTTATGTGCTCTAATTTTAGACAGAAGATTTTGCTGTTGCGCACACCGCGTAGCAACAACGTTTTTTTGTGGATCCCCGCAACTCCCTCATTAGCATATTTTACTAGCAAATCAATGGTGTGTCTATCGCACTTTTGCGCGGAAGGATGCGCCAGTCTAACGAAATTACGCGGGACAAAAAAAAGTAAATTGTTTGCGTATCTCGTTCTGGGGATGCCGCGCAACGAAACGCACGCGCACATTTAGACTTACGCACGCGCATCTCCTGTTGCGCAGGCGTAATCGCTCTGTGAATCTGGGCCATAGCATCTACAAAATAGGAGATCGTTTTATGGCATTTTTGTTAATATTTTATTTTTACCAGTAATGAAACGATCTGCAATTTTTTATCATGACTGCGACATTATGGCGGACACATCGGACACTTTTGACACATTTTTGGGACCATTGTCATTTTTACAGCAATCAGTGCTATAAAAATGCACTGATTACTGTGAAAATGACACTGGCAGTGAAGGGGTTAACCACTAGGTGGTGCTGTAGGGGTAAAGTGTGCCCTAGTGAGTGATTCTTACTGTAGGGCGGATAGGCTACATGTGACAAGACAGTGATTACTGCTTTCGATTACAGGAAGCTGTGATCACTGTCATTGTCTATAGGCAGAGCGGGAAGATGCTGTTTACATCAGCATCTCCCCGTTCCTCCTTACCGTGAGGCGATCGTGAGTATCAGCGCGGCGATCGAGTCCGCGGGACCCACGGTTGGGCTGGCGGCGCGTGCACGCATACACAATGCTGCAATCTTAAAGGGGACGTATCTTTACGTCCTTCTGCCTGTCCGTGCCATGCTGCCGTCGTATATAGTCGTGCGCTGGTCGGCAAGCAGTTAAAAGGGAACTTGAGTCTATAAAGAAAAGAGCAGTTTCAAAGGCCATCGTCTACCTTCAAAGAGTTTCAATGTCTTTGTGACAAGTTCTTGCTTTTATCAGTATCACCCATGCTGTAATAATGTTACATTAGCTTGGAGAGTGTGACCACATCTTCCGATCCAAATTATATCTCTTTGCTGGTTTTAAAGTTCCAGAAAAAAAAAAGACCATTTCAAGCCAACACTCCACACTTCAATATAGACGCAGATTGTGGGTAATTATACCAGCTGCACTGAAACATGATATTATGCCTTTTGAAGGAATACATAAGCAGTCTAAACAATACATACTGTATTTATTGGCGTATAACACTCACTTTTTTACCCTGTAAATCGGTTGCAAATAGTGTGTGCATGCTAATACTGCGATTTGGCCTGCCTCGGAGAGAACAGGGAGGGGGGCGAGACGGGTGCCGTCAGATTACATACAGCGAGAATCTCCTGTTTACTAAGTGGCCTCTGTAATAGGAAGTCCCGTCTCCTGGGCCGGCATTGGACCAGTGTTCTGTCTATCATAGAAGCCGGTCCATGAGGCGGGACTGTATTAAAGAGGCCGCCGAGTAAACAGGAGATTCTTGCTGTATGTAATCTGACGGCGCTCATCCCACCCCCCCTGTCCCCTCTGAGTCAGCAGTAATCTGAGGTGAGATAGGTATTGATAAGGCTTCATTGATGGGCAATGGTGAGGCTGCAGATGGGCATTGATCAAGCTGCAATAATGGGCAATTATGAGGTTACAGATGGGCATTGATTAAGCTGAATCGATAGGCAATTGTGTGGCTGCAGATGGGCATTGATCAGGCTGCGTTGATGGGCAATGGCAAAGCTGCAGATAGGCATTGATCAGGCTGCATTGATAGGCAATGGCGAAGCTTCAGATAGGCATTGATCAGGCTGCATTGATGGGCAATGGCGAAGCTGCAGATAGGCATTGATCAAGCTGCAATAATGGGCAATTATGAGGCTACAGATGGGAATTGATTAAGCTGAATTGATGGGCAATGGCGAAGCTGCAGATAGGCCTTGATTAGGCTGCATTGATGGGCAATGGCGAGGCTGCAGATAGGCATTGATCAGGCTGCATTGATCGGCAATGGCGAGGCTGCTAATGGGCATTGATCAGGCTGCATTGATGGGC
Source organism: Rana kukunoris (assembly GCA_029574335.1). NCBI lineage: Eukaryota > Metazoa > Chordata > Amphibia > Anura > Ranidae > Rana > Rana kukunoris. Next base: position 45,161,060 of record CM056050.1, on the reverse strand, counting down.
CTGAAAATATAGGGAATGTTGGGGGAGAAAACGCAAGTTGAACCACTAATATATAGGTAATCAGTGGGAGTACCTATAATGGATCATGTACCCTGGTGGGTATTGTTGCTGTAACCAATTAGCATAAATAAAAAAGAGAGGGAAGGGGATGGAAAAGGGAAAAGGGGAGTGGCCTAAGATTAGGCAGGTTGAAAGGGGTTACCTTTAGCAGCAAATAATGATCTGGGTGGGAATAATTCAAAATTGATTTTATTCCAATATCAAAATGTAATATATTTAAAAGTTTAAAAGTGCAGGAATAAAGAACCTTAGAAAAATGGAATCATATGAAAATTGATTGCCAGGGACATAAATGACGAACAGGACTCACAAATGACAAGCCATAAACACAGCACTAATTCGGACGTAGTGGTCCAGCCGCGAGTTATATGCACTCCCTTTACATGAAAATATTGATTTAGCTCTCAGGGGAGAGATATATTTAGTTAGGTCCGGATTCACAAAGCACTTATGGCGATGTATCTCGAGACACGCCGCGTAAGTGTAAATATGCGCCGCCGTATCTGTGTGCCGTGCCCACAGAACTAAGATACGCCTAAAAACTGACCAAGGTAACTTGCCTACGCCGGCGTATATTGGGCGCATAGTTACGCTGGACGCATTTGGCACTCCCATTGATTTTTGATGCAAATATGCAAATGAGGGAGATACGCCGATTCACGAACGTACTTACGCCCGGCGCATGTTTTAAGCGATTTGCGCTAGGTTTACGTCCGGCGTAAAGTTATTCCCCATATTGGAGGCGCAACTCATGCAAAGGTATAGACCAGGGAACAAACGCCGTCAAATTTTACGTAGTTTACGTAGTACGTGAATAGGGCTGGGCGTAGGTTACGTTCATGTCGTAGGCAGTGATTCGGCAGTATCTTAGCCCGTTGTTTCGAGGTGATTGTGAGCATGTGCACTAGGATACGTACAAGGTGCGCAGTTCATTTTAAGTACTTGTCTGAAGCTCAGCCCATCATTTGCATGGGGTCATTAAAATGTATCACGCCCACTTCCAGCCCACTTCCACTTACGCTGCCTTACGCCGATAAATATACGCTACGCCGGGGCAACACTGGGAGCATTTGCTTTGTGAATTCCATGCTTCCCTCTCTGCGTTGCGCCGGCGTAGTGTAATGAAGATACGCTACGGCGGCATAAAGATGCGCCAATGTATGTGAATCCGGCAGTATGTGTTTAGATACTTAATAGTATCTCCATTGGCGAAGCCAGTGGGTGCTTTTACAAGGATTGATGGGCAATGGCGAGACTGCAGATAAGCATTGATCAGGCTGCATTGGTGGGCAATTGTGAGGCTGCAGATGGGCATTGATCAGGCTGCATTGATGGGGAATGGCAAAGCTGCAGATAGGCATGTACCGCCCCCTTACTTTCAATATGAGTGAGTGAGTGAGTGAGTGAGTGAGCGATGACACTTGTCCTTACCAAAGGGAGGGCAGCCTGAGCGGCGGTGGCAGTACCCAGGTCCAGGGGGAGGATGTGTGACTTGGTCCACAAAAAGCTTGCTCTACAAAAAGCTACTGTATGTACATAGGGGTTGTCCCGATAAATATCACAAGGTTTGGGACAGACGGCTGGGGGAGGCCTCCACCTGTGATGCTTCTGATTAGCTGTGTTCCCTCACACACGCACCGGGTATTCTTCTTGGCGGACACGCTCTTCTTTACCTCTATCCCATGTCAATTTTTGTATGCACATGCAATATCCCTTTTCTTGTCATGTCTGTATGTACGACAATGCTATGTATCCGAACATGTGGTGCCTGTTGCACTAGATATCCATTTGTCTGTAATCCTTCTCTTTATGCTCAATAAACGTTGTTTTGATAAAAAAAAAAAAAGAAAAAAAGAATCCACTCCTAGTGCTGAACAGGAAGAGAACTCTCTAACACAATGTGCACTTTCTAAAGAATATAGCAAACTGAAGACAGCAGATATACATGTAAAACTTATGTAGGGAAATTAGTTTTATCTGTGAATCATCTGAGGCTGTTCACTTCACTGGGTATATGTGAGGGTTTACACTCACTTTAAAGAGCAGCAATGGTCTACCTGAAATATGTAACTTGTTCCCTTCGCATAGAAGCGTGCCTTTGATGCTACACTAGTGCCCAACCAATATGGTCCTGTGTGGACCCCTATGGCTCTCTGTTAGGGGGTGCTTCAAGCCTAGGTGGGCCTTCTCGGTTCGGTTCTGTAAAAACAGTAATTTCTTTTGTTTTTATCATTATTTTTTACTTCTGCATATATCCTTTGCTAACTACCAGTTATAGGTCACATGGTGGTGCACCAACTTTACCTCACTGTGCCTGTTACTGTGCCTGTTACTATAGTAAGTCTATGTCCTACACTACAGTTTGCACTCCTGGTACAGTACATGTTGTCTTTTATCCAGCACGAGAGGGAGGAGTCTGCGGTTTTCTTCCCATTTACTGTATAATTGGACTATATCAGACACTATAAATTAGGGCTCTTTCACACGGGGTGGATCATTAATGATCCGCCCCATGCACCTGCGTTTGCTCAGTGGGGATCGCTCCGTTGATCCCCGATGAGCCGGCGGATGACAGGGCGGTCCCTGCACACTGTACAGGGACTGCCCTGTCCTTTCTCCGCTCTCCCCTATGGGGGGATCGGATGAACACGGGCCGTCTGTCCATGTTCACCCGATCCAATCCGCCAGACGGATGGAAAAGTAGGTTTTTCCTCCGTCACACTTTGGCGGATCGGAGCGGGTCGGATGTCAGCGGGAATGTCACCGCTGACATCCGCAGCTCCATAGAGGAGCATGGAGCGCCCGTTCAGGTCCGCATAAAAAACCGGCAGGCGGATCTGAAAGAGCCCTAAGAGTTTACTCCTACTATCCTGGAATGTGAGAGGTCTAAGTGACAAAACTAAACGGGGTACAATCTTTAAATATTTTGCAAGATTGAAAAAAAGATCTCTAAAGAGGACCCACAGCCACACAATGAAGTTACACCAGAAGCAGTTCAATCTCATAATGCGCAAGTGGATCATTACTGTTGGAGCGGTAAGGATGTGGCCCTTCCTTCCACAGCTGGTGGTGTCAGTTGAGATAGTGGATAAATTCACAAACCTTTTGGATGTGTTTCTTAGTGAACCCAATGTAATGGGTGTATTATTCAGGGGATGCACTGTAGCACCTCAGAACTACATGCAGTAACCGGTTAACTTAAATATAAAAGTCTTTATTTTTCCTTAGGCAAACACAAAAAAGCTTCCAGCAGCAAAACAAACTTCAGAAAATGCAACACAAAAAGTCAGCTTATCTTCAGCACAAATCAAACTATAAGGCCGGGTTCACACTTATGCGAATTGAATGCGCGTTTCGCCGCATTCAATTTGCATAGCAGGAGAATGTGACTGGCTTTCTATGGAGCCGGTTGACATATCTCCTCAGCGGATCTGGTGCAGTGTGCCGGGAAAAAACTTGTCTTTTTTGGTACGTTTCAGGTTCGATTTCAGCCCAAAATTCGGGCTGAAATCGGATCTGAAATGGTGAACCAGCACGCTCCGGACCCCTGCTGTGTGCCGCATGCGGATATGGTGTGAACCGAACCCTATAGTAGAACTGAAGACAATTTTTTTTTTCATTTTGGATAGAGTAAGGGAAGGTTGTAAGATTTTTCTTTTACCATCTGTGTCTCATTGAAGAGATTTCCCTTCACTTCCTGTCCCATAACCAAAGAGGAATTGAGAGGAAATCCTTACAAATTAAGGAAATTCCTTGGGGACCCCCAGGTCACCAGCAATAGTGTCCCCATTGGAAGATTTCTTCTCTATTACTTTTCTAGGAACAACCCAAAATGTGGGATTTTCCTTTACTTTAACGTTCAATGATAATGGTAAACAAGACAAATAAAAAGGGTAATTCTCACAGATAGCAATAAAAACTGACACACTTTCTAATCCCTCCCAATCTATCCAAAGCTAAAAAAAAGTTTTGCCTTTCCTTTAGTTATACTTTAAAAAAACAAAAGCCCAGGAAGGATTTACCCCAGGGTTAGTAGCGTCCAACCTCAGACCTCAGACATATTGCAGTACACATGCAACACAGAGCCGAGTCTCCTCTCACCCACCAACACTGGAACTTTCCTGCCTTATGTGCTACTTTCTGGAGGCTGCTTAACCCTGTAGGGACTGGAGTCTCTGTCATCAGGGGTGGAGTCCCTTTTCCCACCCAAATGTCACTCCGGGCCTCAAATTCCAGGTCCCAAAAAAGGCACTACTAATGCAGAGAGGACTGCGAATCAGTCCTTTCTTCTATACAGCTGTCCCGGAATCCCTCACCCTGTACAGGTGAGACCTCTGAGTACACCAACATATCACGCTTAAAAGGACCACAAATCTCCAAATGTAGCATTTATGATTGTGGGCAAAAAGCTCAATTTTGGTCTCATCACTCCAAATGACTTTGTGGCAGAAGGTTTGAGGCTTGTCTCTGTGCTGTTTGGTGTATTGTAATTGGTATACTTTGTGGCATTTTTTTTTCTGGTTACTCGACCATGCAGCCCATCTTTCTTAAAGTGCCTCCTTATTGTGCATCTTGAAACAGTCAAACCACATGTTTTCAGAGACTCCTGTATTTCACCTGAAGTTATTTGTGAGTTTTTCTTTGCATCCCAAACAATTTACCTGTCAGTTGTGGCTGAAATGTTAGTTGGTTTACCTGATCGTGGTTTGGTTTCAACCCCTCATTTACCACTTCTTGATTAGAGTTTGAACACTGCTGATTGGCATTCTCTGTTCCTTGGATATCATGTTATATCCCTTTACTGTTTTATACAGTTCAACTACCTTTTCCCACAGATCCTTTGACAATTCTTTTGCTTTCCCCTCAGAATCCAGAAACCTCAGTGCAGAATTGAATGAAAGATGCAAGGGTCTGTCAGGAGTCCAGAAACTTACTAATACACACTAAGTACAAGCAAACAAATCACAGGTGGTGATGGTTACCTTTAAAAGCCATTCAAACCCCTTTGTGTCAACTTGTGTGTATGTTATCAGGGCAAAATCACCAGGATGTGTAAACTTTTGTCAAGGGTCATTTGGGTAGTTTCTAACAAACAAACACTAACCATGAGTGAAAGAAAAGTTTTTGTGTTATCATTCATATTCTCTGAAAAATGGCCAAGAAATCAAAGGTTCTAAAGAAGTATGTAAACTTATGAACTGTAACTGCATAGGAAGAAACGTTTTTTCTTGGGGGGGTGATGACAATTTTGGAAGACTGCTAAGTCCTGAACTGCCATGTGGGCCTCTTTATTTTGGGCTGTGCAGTGATCTTGTCTGAAGCCTCATACACACACTCGGTTTTCTCAGTAAGAACCAGCAAGAAAACTGCTGGCAGAGCTTTCTTGCCGAGTAAACTGAGCGTGTGTACGAGGCTTTGAGGTTTCTCGTCAAGAAAACTGCCCAGATTCTAGATGACAAAAATAGAGAACATGTTCTCTATTTTCTCGTTGTGAGATATTCTGCAGTGTTTTCCTGCCGAGAAACCCGAGTGTGTGTATACTTACCTCTCCATGGAAACGGCATCGAATGTGACAAGTGCATGCTCGTCGTAACGATGAAGTCACCATGTTCGTGCCATTCAAAAAAACAGTGGTTCTTTTGAATGTAGTGTCTGTACACTCGACCGACAAGAGATTCCTGCCAAGAATTTTGTGACGAGATTCTGGGCTGTGTATACAGGGCTTCACAATATAAAGGTCTTTGCATTCCTTACTACATAGGACTGCTTATTTTGGGTTATTTGATCACTTTGGTGTTGGCTTCTTTGGATGCATAAGCTTTTGTCTTTTTGCTGAGCTTGAAAACTACATGGATGAGATGTTTGGTAAAAATCCTCTTGAGTTTTCATGACACAAAGTTAATGACGCACAGGAATAAAAAATACCTCAAGTGTCCAGCGCTTCAGAACTGAAGCTTAAGTGGACCATATTTTGGTTTATTTGTATTCTAAACTTCTACACTGTACCCTGAAGCACAGAACGGAATTATTCCGATACAAGTCTTTTCTATTGAGTGGATTCTGTTCTCGGCCAGGTTTGTCTTGTTCATTTTGACACCAGAATAAGAAAAAATATATAAATTGTATGCTTGGTTGTATAAACACCTCACGCCTCCACATGAAATGGAATACTTTTAAATTAAATACTGTAAACATTATTGACGTATGAGACTGTTAGAAAGAGCAATAAGTGTACACACGATCACTTTTTGTGATGTAAAAAAACGTTGTTTTATCTCACGAAACAAAACAAAGTTTTTCAAACTTCATTTAAAAAAACGACATTGCCTATACACCATCGTTTTCTGAAAATGCTCTTGCACAGCGTGGTTACGTACACCACGTTCGACGGCACTCTGTTCCATTGAAGCTCCCATCTCATAACTTGCTTCTGAGCATGCGCGGGTTTAAAAACGTTGTTTTAAACGTCGTTTTGCCCACACACGATCGTTTTTTATGACACAAAAAACGACCTTCTGAAAAACTACATAAAAAATTGAAGCATGTTCGAATTTTTTTTTGGTCGTTTTTCAGAAGACATTTTGCCCACACACGATCATTTTAAATTACGTTTTTTAAAACGTTGTTTTATTTCATCACAAAAAACGACCGTGTGTACGCGGCATTATAGCTCGCCGTGACTATGCAGATGCTTTGTAATTGAAGAAGTTCATGTAAATTGCAGTCAGGCTAGGACACAGCTCTCAGCGGGAGCAGACTTGGAGCTGATGGATCAGGTCTCAGACTGGGTACAGTCCGCGGACAGGTAATTATCACAAAGACACCGCACTCATTCAGTATGGTCGGAGACACAAAGGGAATTGTGTTCTAAGAGATAATCTTCAATGGCTTAGAAATTGAAGTTAAACATTTTCACCTTGGAATTCCCCAGTCACTCAATGTCAGATACCTACAGTATGCAGATGCCTATGCCACAGACAAGTTGAATGACTGCATTATATGACACCATGCATAGGTATTTCAGATTTGCAATAGCTTAAAATGCTGTACAATTATCTAAATGTAATTGAGGACATTTGAATTGTGAAGGTAAATATAGAGTGCCAAGTGCAGAACACAGGGCAGGCCTTTTGGACAATATAAAAATTGCTCAGGACCAGCCACATGGCCTGCCTACAAGGCATTTGCAAGAAAAGCAAAAAGTGATGTGAGCAAAAGCCAGTGAAAACTCTGTGGAGTACCACTGGTCAACATGTTTTCTGCCACCCCTGGGATGCCCCTTTCTCACACAAAAGCTTGTTGCACATCCACCTACCTTTTAAAGTCCAATCTCTTCCAAAGTATTTTTTGGTTTTGATAGATTGAGAAAGCTGTAATTCTCCATACTTTTTGACCCAATTAGGAAGATTTTCAGTTACTTCCTGTCCCACTTATGATGCCCATATTATAGGGTGACCACATATCCAAACTGCCATTCAGGGACACCCCCCCTTCCCAAAAATCAGCTTGTGCTGTAACGAATCACAGCACAGTAATTGGAGAAATCATAAAGCCCACCTCTTGTGTCCAATCACAAGCAGGGGCTGGTGATTGTGCTTCTCCAGGCATTCTCGGCCAGGACAAGTACTGTCAGTGAGTAAATCGGTGATGTGGCGGCCTTATTTGGGGGCATCGGATTGGCCCTGGGGAGGGGGGGTGGCCGTTTCAGTTTCATTCCAGAACACTGTATTGTCCTGGAATGAAGGTGCCCGGGACAGACCTGCAAAATGGCAATCCGGGACACGTGACCACCCTACCATATAATAAATGGTGATTGGAAGGCATGGACAGCAAGGCATGGCATGAACAGCAGTAAAATAATTGTTAGAACCTCTCTCTCTCTCTCTCTCTCTCTCTCTCTTTACTTGACGCTTAATATATCTTACCTACTTTAAGATGCTATTGTAAACAGATAATTAATGTTATTTATTTAAACTGCCAGGGGTCATAAAGTTATGGCTGATCAGTGATGTGTGTTTATATATATATATATATATATATATGTATGTATGTATACACACATCACTGATTAGCCATAACGTTATGACCCCTGGCAGTATACATATATATATATATATATATATATATATATATATACTGTGTATATTTTGTAACCTGGAACTACTTCCTTGCTGCTGTACTATCTGTAACGGTCACCACCGCTTACGACCTTCCATCCAACCACGACAAGCTTATCTGACACACTGCGACAATCTTGCATACACGATCCATATCCATTCCCATAAACAAGACGAGACTCAAGCTCTGCACTTGCTTCAAAGATATGACAATTTATTGGTATTTTCTCAGCTTCTTATACAGTTTCAAGCATAATACAGTTCATCACAGGACAATGTAGTCCCCTCCCCCCTATTCACTCACTGAGGATAATTCTTTAATTGGTAGCTAGACATGACGGCACTGCATCATCAATAGTGTTCAATTAACCTTGAATAATACACAGACATCTAGTTGAATAAGTTATCTAGACAGCTTTATCACACAATGGCAGAGTCTTGTGAGAGTGGGTGCAATCAACACCTTCAACGGAATGTCTTTACAGTGAATAGCCAACACCTTAAGATATTTCAATAGCCTATTATACAAAGGTATGACTCACTGTCTGGTTGACCTGGTCATGTCATCATGAACTCCTTGTGATATCTCAGTCCTGAAATATGAAGTATTAATAATGTCCCATCTGTAATATATGAATTATGATTCTTTGTCACCCTATGGCCCTAGTGGACATAAGGTGACCTTAGACATAGGAATATCTCAGTCTGTCACGGTGCATTCCGTTACATCTCTCCCCTTTCGGTGGGAGACGGACACAGGTGGGAACACCAAACGGGTTGACTCCGAAGTCCGTCAGTAGTTCCAGTCCTCCAATGCTGGTATCCATACTGTACCCCAAATAAATGGCTCCAATCTGAGCATTACTCACCCCGCCAACCTCTGCCTCTCTCAGAGAACACGCCTGCCGCTGGGGAGAAGGCAGGGTGGCTGGGCTCAGTCCATCATGCTGTTGGGGGTCTGGGCCAACTGCCCCCCCTTCCTGGGGTATACCAGTGGAGACTGAAGTCCCATCCACTGGTGCTTGCTGAAAACCCCCCGGTGCTTGCAAAGCAAAGCCGACATCCTCCTGTCCCAGTCCTGTACCATTTTCTGGGGTTGTGCCAGTGGAGACTGAAGTCCCATCCACTACCCCAGGAACCCCCTCTTCTGTTAGTGAGGAGCAGAGGCCTGGGGCACTCTGCTCTGTTGCCAGCTCTTCCGCTGGGTTGCTGTGAGTGGAGACCACAGTCCCACCCACTACCACAGGGTCCCCCTCTTCTGTTAGTGAGGAGCAGAGGCCTATGACACTCTGTTCTGTTGCCAGCTCTTCCGCTGGGTTTCTGTGAGTGGAGACCACAGTCCCATCCACTACCACATGGTCTCCCTCTTCTGCTAGTTGGGAGCAGAGGCTTGGGGCACCCTTCTCTGTTGCCAGTGATTCAGCTGGGGGTAAAAGCTTTACCACCTCAGCTTGTTGCTGGAGAGAGGGGTCAATCGCCCCGGCTCTCTGGAACTCCACACCATCCGCTTCGGCTTTAGGGATGGCAATCTCCATTTTTTCCACTGCCGATTCATCAGCCAGGAGTTCACAGTTGTCATCTGAACTTTCCTCATAGTTCCACGCAATGGGAGCCCCACCCTGCTGCTGAGCCGAGTGTAGCAGCTGTTTGTAGGCGACCTCCAGCTCCCATTCTTGAATGGCCAGAAATTCTAAATCTTCCTGTAACCAGTGGCCTCCCGAGATATTCAATTTCTCCTCTCTGTGCTCCATTATGTCCTCCAAGCGCCACTCCCGATCATCCCCAAAGTCTGGATCACTGGACATCCTCCAATACAACAATCCCAGGCCATCATAGTTTAAAAAAGTTAAGTATGTACGCCGTGACCGCGGCAAATTTGAAAGTTTTTACGTCATTTGCGTAACTCCTCCGTGAATGGGGATTTACGTTGATTACGTTCACGTCGAAAACACCGTCATAATTTGGAGCATGCGCACTGCGATTTTACTTTGGCCGGCGCATGCGCAGTACGTTCGGCGCGGGGGCACGCTTAATTTAAATACAAGCCGCCCCCTTCAATTTACGCGGGGATACGCCGGGCCATTTACACTACGCCGCCGCAAACTACGGAGCAAGTGCTTTGAGAATACAGCACATGCTCTAGTAAGTTGCGGTGGCGTAGTGTAAATGCCTTACTCTACGCCGCCGCAGATTCTTGGAGAATCTGGCCCTTTGTCTGTTTGTATTTTCATTCGTATGTTCGTATTTTCATTTGTTTGTTTTGTAAATCCGTTTTTTTGTCTGTTTGTAAATGTGTGTACTTGTATCGTTCTTTTGAATGGGCACTGGGCAGTGTAGTTAGTGAGTGATTACTTAATATCATGGCCAATCTCTTTTGTGCTGAGTCACATTGTACAGTGTAAAGCCTCGTACACATGATCGTACTTCAAACAAACTTTTCTGTGGATTTTTGTCTGAAGGGAGTTGGCCAGACTTTTGAAACCAAAAAAGTTTTTCCTATAGAGCGTACACATGGTCAGATTTTTTGGAAAACGCTAATTTTGACGTTTGTTGGCAAAAATGTCCGACCGTGTGTACGGGGTTTAAGAGAAAGCATATCTTAATATGGATTAGCCGCGTGTTGCTATGTATTTACGAAAGTACAAAATTACGAATCAATTAAACAAAAATTATTATCTAAAGTGTATATATTGCGCTAAACCAAATAAACTTCTGGGCAGCCAGCACAACAAAAGATAATTGTGAAAATAGTGTGAAAATAAAATGCAGCGCCCAAACCAGAAGCAGGGGTCTCGCTGGAGGAAAGACCCTATAGAATAAATAGTGACGTGAAAAAATGTGACACTAATTGGGTCAATAGATCACCAAAAACCGGTGAAGGTTCCAGTGATAGATATGCTATTTATCCAACTGGGCCAAGAGCAGGAACACTGAGCGGAAGAGAGCCAGCAAATCAGATTCCAATCCTGGCCTAAATAAATGTGTCTATAGTGCACGTGACCAGATGTGTTATACCTCCCATATAAGGGTGTAGTGCATCCCACAAATGTGTAAATAAGTATGTCCAGTAAATCAATACGGATCCTGTTCAACAAACATATAAGAAGTCCATGCACATTAAATATAAGGACACGGAAATTCCTCTTGGGTGAAGATACAAAACATCAACAGTGGAATCCTCAGTGATACTATGGTAAGAATGGACACCCTTACCAGACAAGGTGGACTCCCACTGCACCTTACGGTGGTGGAGTCATTCAGGCTTGTGTGGACCGATTGTCCTCTCTGGTCACCTTTGGTTGTTGGCTTTGAGGTGTGCTGTGTCCAGGAGTTCGCTGAGGTTTTCCACTGCGATTTTCCAGTGTAGAAAGTGAGCTCCGTGATCAAATAGTGTTGTATTGAGGAATATAAAAGAGAAAACTCCTCATAGTGTAAAAAGATTTATTACACTTCACGATAAAAAACACTTGAGTAAAAAAATAATAAAAATCACAACAATGTCCCATGCGTGAAAAAAGTGGAATAAACCAAGAAAGTCCAAAAAAATCCAAACTATAGTTGCAAAGAACAGCAAACAAAACACACAAATGACTCTTCCACCTAAAATGGAGAGTATGTTCCCAATGGTGTGCAGTAGGTGATGATAAGGTTAGCGTACCCGACCGGTTTCGTCTGAGAAAGACATCAACAGGGGTGTATAGCTAAACCTCCACTCCTAACTGCACTTATATAGCCTGTACCCACCTGGATGTGTCCTCCATCTCCTCCGCCATCATCCCGTTGGCGTGCGTGTCAATTGTCACGCACTTCCGGGTGTTTGCGTTCCAATTACCGGAACTCCATCCCCGCCAACTGGGATGTCTCCCTATCAGCGTGCGTGTCAATTATTATGCACTTCCGGGTGTCTGCGCTCCAAAAACCGGAAGTGCATCCCCGTCCACCGACACTCTATTCTGGGGATAGTGATCCAAAAAGCATATAGCAAGGGGGGGTAATTGATAGATACTCCCTCTCCCAGCCTCGTACTTAAACGAGGGGATCGAAATGTCTAAAATCGGTGATTCAGCGAGGGTGGACGAGGCGGACGTCATGACGCTCAGCGCCATGCGTTTCATCCTGCGTTCCACATAGGCTGAACATCACTCCTCACATCCTCCTGTTTGTGCTCTAACGTAAGGATGGATCACTCCGCCCAGATGGGAGTGGACATACGCCGTGCGCTCCACAGCATGTATCCCCCTCGATAACATGTAAGGCGGCCGCATGCCACCTGAATCTGGTAACATTGAGGTGTGACGGCGTGTGTAATTCACCACAAATAGACAACGAATCCATGGAGTTCATAGAGGGATATTATAAAATGTATATAAAATACAAATAAGTCGGTCTTGGCGGGGTAACTGAATAATTATTTAACCCTTGATTATCCTGAAAACATCTATAGAGTCTAAATAAAACGGGGAGATAGGACGGAGGTAAACATGGACACCTCAAGGTGGGTCATTAACTCATGGTTATTAAAAAATGAACGAAAGAAGTAAACATATGGTCAACTAAAGGTAGGAGGGAATGAGAGGGTATCATGATTGGTTGATGTAGGCATTCACATCCCATTCAACGTTCAGGCCGTATGGCTGATAGCTTTTAAGCTGATAAATCCAGAATACCTCCAACTTGGATACTCCTCTGATGCTAGGTTCCCCCCTCCAATGAGGGACAAATTTGTCAATAATTTGGAAGTTAGTGCCAACCACCTTCTTGTTATGCTTCTCGAGGTAGTGCCTAGGTACCGTATGTTTGGTACATCCCTTGATGATTTTGGCAATATGTTCACCTACCCTTGTGGAAAAACTCCGTATGGTGCGTCAGAAACAATTCATTCTGGACCTACTGAGGTTCGCTACCTCTCACAATTACTTTTGGTATAATGGAGACTTCTATTTACAACAAAAAGGGGTAGCTATGGGGGCTAAATTTGCCCCCAGTTTGGCCAATATTTTTATGGCCAAGTGGGAGGAGGATGTTGTCTATGCCCTTAACCGACCAGAGATGGTTCTCTGGGTTCGTTACATCGATGACATCCTCCTCCTATGGAGAGGAGACCAACAGTCCCTGGATCAATTTATGTCCATCCTCAATCATAACGAGGCTGGAATCAGTCTCTCATACGAGGCGAGCTTTTCCAGTATCCATTTTCTGGACTTGGAAATCCAGGCCCAAGGAAACCAACTGACAACTAAGACCTACTTTAAAAGTACAGATAGGAATGGGTACATTCCTACAGATAGCTGTCACCACCCAGCCTGGCTAAATTCAGTGCCACGCAGTCAACTGCTACGCATTAGACGTAACTGTTCTAACATTACGGATTTCCAAGTTCAGGCTCAGATCCTAAAAAAGAGATTTATTGGTAAGGGATACTCCAGCTCAGAAATGGATGAAGAGATCAATAGGATTACTTCAATTGAACGCAGTACATTAACAATTGAGAAACAAAAACCCGCCCAAGATGGGAAATTTAAAAATTCCTTCTTTACTGCATTTTCGACCCAACACAGACAAGTTAAAGAGATCATTGTCAAACATTGGAAGGTTTTAAAGAGTGATAACATTCTAGGACCTTCACTTCCCGACAAGGCAGGGGTAATTTACAGAGGAGCCAGATCTCTGAAAAATCAGATCGCCCCAAATATTTCCAACCCCCCAATCAAGCCTTCCTTTTTCCCACTCACTAAAGGATTTCACCCTTGCAGAAGATGCAAGGTTTGTCTGAACAATGTGAATGGCAGAAAAAAGACAACTAGCTTTAGCTCCACATGTACAGGAAGGGAATTTGAAATGAAACATTTCTTTACATGTGCCACCACTCATGTTGTCTATCTCATCACCTGCCCTTGTGGAAAACAGTATGTTGGACGCACCATACGGAGTTTTTCCACAAGGGTAGGTGAACATATTGCCAAAATCATCAAGGGATGTACCAAACATACGGTACCTAGGCACTACCTCGAGAAGCATAACAAGAAGGTGGTTGGCACTAACTTCCAAATTATTGACAAATTTGTCCCTCATTGGAGGGGGGAACCTAGCATCAGAGGAGTATCCAAGTTGGAGGTATTCTGGATTTATCAGCTTAAAAGCTATCAGCCATACGGCCTGAACGTTGAATGGGATGTGAATGCCTACATCAACCAATCATGATACCCTCTCATTCCCTCCTACCTTTAGTTGACCATATGTTTACTTCTTTCGTTCATTTTTTAATAACCATGAGTTAATGACCCACCTTGAGGTGTCCATGTTTACCTCCGTCCTATCTCCCCGTTTTATTTAGACTCTATAGATGTTTTCAGGATAATCAAGGGTTAAATAATTATTCAGTTACCCCGCCAAGACCGACTTATTTGTATTTTATATACATTTTATAATATCCCTCTATGAACTCCATGGATTCGTTGTCTATTTGTGGTGAATTACACACGCCGTCACACCTCAATGTTACCAGATTCAGGTGGCATGCGGCCGCCTTACATGTTATCGAGGGGGATACATACTGTGGAGCGCACGGCGTATGTCCACTCCCATCTGGGCGGAGTGATCCATCCTTACGTTAGAGCACAAACAGGAGGATGTGAGGAGTGATGTTCAGCCTATGTGGAACGCAGGATGAAACGCATGGCGCTGAGCGTCATGACGTCCGCCTCGTCCACCCTCGCTGAATCACCGATTTTAGACATTTCGATCCCCTCGTTTAAGTACGAGGCTGGGAGAGGGAGTATCTATCAATTACCCCCCCTTGCTATATGCTTTTTGGATCACTATCCCCAGAATAGAGTGTCGGTGGACAGGGATGCACTTCCGGTTTTTGGAGCGCAGACACCCGGAAGTGCATAATAATTGACACGCACGCTGATAGGGAGACATCCCAGTTGGCGGGGATGGAGTTCCGGTAATTGGAACGCAAACACCCGGAAGTGCGTGACAATTGACACGCACGCCAACGGGATGATGGCGGAGGAGATGGAGGACACATCCAGGTGGGTACAGGCTATATAAGTGCAGTTAGGAGTGGAGGTTTAGCTATACACCCCTGTTGATGTCTTTCTCAGACGAAACCGGTCGGGTACGCTAACCTTATCATCACCTACTGCACACCATTGGGAACATACTCTCCATTTTAGGTGGAAGAGTCATTTGTGTGTTTTGTTTGCTGTTCTTTGCAACTATAGTTTGGATTTTTTTGGACTTTCTTGGTTTATTCCACTTTTTTCACGCATGGGACATTGTTGTGATTTTTATTATTTTTTTACTCAAGTGTTTTTTATCGTGAAGTGTAATAAATCTTTTTACACTATGAGGAGTTTTCTCTTTTATATTCCTCAATACAACACTATTTGATCACGGAGCTCACTTTCTACACTGGAAAATCGCAGTGGAAAACCTCAGCGAACTCCTGGACACAGCACACCTCAAAGCCAACAACCAAAGGTGACCAGAGAGGTCCACACAAGCCTGAATGACTCCACCACCGTAAGGTGCAGTGGGAGTCCACCTTGTCTGGTAAGGGTGTCCATTCTTACCATAGTATCACTGAGGATTCCACTGTTGATGTTTTGTATCTTCACCCAAGAGGAATTTCCGTGTCCTTATATTTAATGTGCATGGACTTCTTATATGTTTGTTGAACAGGATCCGTATTGATTTACTGGACATACTTATTTACACATTTGTGGGATGCACTACACCCTTATATGGGAGGTATAACACATCTGGTCACGTGCACTATAGACACATTTATTTAGGCCAGGATTGGAATCTGATTTGCTGGCTCTCTTCCGCTCAGTGTTCCTGCTCTTGGCCCAGTTGGATAAATAGCATATCTATCACTGGAACCTTCACCGGTTTTTGGTGATCTATTGACCCAATTAGTGTCACATTTTTTCACGTCACTATTTATTCTATAGGGTCTTTCCTCCAGCGAGACCCCTGCTTCTGGTTTGGGCGCTGCATTTTATTTTCACTCAAAAATTATTATCTAACAAAATTAAGATTTTCGAATCAGCGAAAATAAATTAGACAGAATTACGAATCATTCAGTATAAACGAAAATAAAACTGTTACGAAAATACGAACGGATCCGACTAGGAAAACTTGCGCCTTACGAAATACGAACGGGTCTGAATAGGAAAACTTGAGTCTTACGAAATTGCGAATCTTTATGAATCTACAGAACGAGACGAAACGGAATAAAAAAAATACGAAAATTGTTGTTGTATTCCGTCACTTCCTCGATGCCGCAATGTCTCCTGGGAGCTTTTGTCATTGTTTCCAGGAGACATTGTGGAGGTCTGCCGCGAGTTATTGCGGGATTTAGAAGGAACTTGCTTAAACAGTTGCGGCAGACCTCCAAAATGTCTCCTGGGAACAATGACAAAAGCTCCCAGGAGACTAACTACTACTAAGGTACAGTGGTTCAGAAAAAAAATGCGGTTTAGTAATTATGCATATGAGCGTATCATTTTATTTTTTTTGGTGGGGGAGTGGATCTTGGGTGGGAGTTCCCACAATTTTTTCCCCAGGACTTGACCCCTAATTTGGGTCAAGTATTACTTTCCTGTTGAATCAAAATGACAACCACTGAGTGACAAAAGTGCACTTTGTTGCATGCAAAGATCTTCCAAAAGTCGGGGGAAAAAATCTCTGATTGTTGCATTTTTTCACAACTAAAGGGAACTAGGGGTGGAGTGGGGGCTAAAATGTATGCTACAAAAAGCACAAATTGCCCTTCAAATTGATAAATAAGATGGCATATTTTAAACATTTATTCTTCTCCATGGTTTAACGGCTGTTCCACGTTCTCAGGTACATTATCTGATTTATAAGATTGGCTAGTTTTTCTGCGTTTATCCCTCGTGCCATATGATTTCCATGTCCTTCATGCAAGATTGAACTGTCACCTTTCCATCTGCTGTGGACTTTATCTGAGTTAGTTCTTACTCCTTGCAGATGTGTATTCCGTGAAAAAAAGTATTTTTATAAATCAATGTAGGAATCATAGTAATGGGAAGGTTAATGATTTGTTAGTAATGACAAAATTGTGTTTGATCGGCTGAGGCTCAGAAGCAAAGGTTGCAAGTATTTTTTTTTTATTCTTTTTATTAGTAGCCAGACTAAATAAGAAACCATGAGCGCTATGTTCTTACACAGTGACAGCACAAGCACATTCCCTGATGCTTTCTGAAACTCATGCCTTGGTGAGGAAACTGTGATTTCCTCCCCCCTTTCTTCTAACGCCGCCTGTCATATTGCCGACCACACAGAGGACACTTAGAAGATAATGCAAAATTGCAGCCTAAATTAAAAAGAACCTAGAGACCTCCAAACCAGAGAAAACTATCAAGAGATAAATTGATATTTTTGTATAAGAAAAACCCCCCCAGGATACAATTATTTTAAGGCCAACCTCGTACATCAAAGAGCGCTCAATGTCTTTTTCTGTTGGTGTTCTGTTCATTTATGGGTATCATTAGATCTTACATTGTACAGTATATGTAGACTGATTTTAGAGGTTGTTCACTATCACAGAAACATTTATGGGCTGCCAGCCTTGTCGCTGGAATAATGTTTTATTAGCAGAGTACACAGTGTGATAATAATTGGTGTTGGAGATTAAAAGGCAGTTATAAATCAGTCAGTGAATTGATCCAGTAAGCACAACAAAGACAGGTATCACATTCCAAACACCTCCATAGGGCTCTCTGGAATGACCAATAAATGTGATAGGGGGGTCCTTTTTGCCGTGTTGCAATGCAAAGCATTGCAGTTGCAGCATGTATATACACCCATACAGCTGTTTTTACAGCTTAGGGTGGGTTGGGGTGCTGTATGAATGCAGCTCAACCATTTGTTTTACTGCCCCCCTTAAAATATAAACTAGGGCTGTCTGAAATCTGTGCCAAGTAATGTCCTTTGCTTTTCTTGTTGTATCACAAGTCAGATACAAACATCCAAGGCAAGTTTTGAATCTTAAAGTCATTGTAAACCTCTGACCTAAAAACATGAACAAAGCATATCCATCTATAGTGTGTACTTGCCTCAAGCCACACCACTTATTGTAATTTATTTCTGCTCTCTTCTTGCTCTGCTATCCACACAAGTCACGTCCGACAGCCTGTGTCTACACCAAACAATCCTGGGAGATGGCCATTGTCTCCCCCTCCCCACCACCTCCATACATCAGGTGATTGACAGCCTAGGCAGCCATTCTCAACCAGGGTTTCTCCAGAGGTTGATAAGGGTTCCTTGAGCTGTGGCTGATGAACCACCTATTTACCTATTTGATGATGTCTACAGAGTTCCATGTTCAGTACCACTTAGCAAAACCAGCAGCATGACACCAAATATCTTTTTAACTGTCTGTAAGAGTGGCATTCTGAGCACCACTTTAAGGGGGACATTTTTCCTATAGACCACAAATATAAGGAGCATTGGGCCAGATTCACCAAGGACTTACGCCGACTTATCTCGAGATGCGCGGCGTAATTGAAATTTGCCCCGCGCGTATCTTTGCGCCTGATCCTCAAAACGAGATACGCCTGAAAACCATTTTTTTCCGTCCTACCTAAAATAATTACACCGGGGCTTCTTTGCACGCAAAATACGCTAGACACACCACTGTTTTAATAGGCAAAGATGCAAATGAGGGAGATAGGGCGATCCACAAAATTAAGTTTGGGCGTCGTAGGTTACGCCCTGTGCGCACCTGTTAGTTTCCAGGAGTAAAGTTACACTTTATAAAAGCAGCCTTAACTTTGCTCCAGCCGTGTAAAGGTCTGCTAAAGCAGCACCATTAAGGAAGAGCTGAGCACACACACTTGCCGGACTACAATCTGTATGCCAACATGCCAGGGGCATCCATGCTCATAACTATACTAGTGACTTTAGAGGCGCAAAGAAGGAGGAGGGAACAGAGGAGGAGGGCACAGGAGAGGGTCTTCCGCAGACGCCTAGATGTCTTTGCCATGGGGGAAGCAGAGGTGTATCGCAACTTCCGATTCAACCGGAAAGCCATCATGGAAATAACCCGAACCCTGCAGGATGACCTCACCAGCCCCACACAATGCTTACATGCAGTGGAGCCACTGGTGAAAGTCCTGGCAACACTGTATTTCCTGGCCACTGGCTGTTTTAGCGCACATGTGGAGGTATGGCTGGGATGTCACAATCCTCCATTAGCAGGTGTGTGCACCAGGTTGTCCCTGCAATCCTGAGACGCATGGCCAACCAAATTATAAAACCCTCCCAGGAGGTCCAGCGAATGAACACAGTGACTGATTTTCATAAAATTGCCAGATTCCCACGCACCATCGGGGCCATAGATTGCACCCATGTGGCACTACAGCCCCCCCATGAGATAGAGCACATGTTCAGAAATCGGAAGCTTTGGCATTCAATTAATGTCCGGCAAAGGCAGAACAGGGGGATTCTCCTATTCTGCCTAGTAACATTTCACTGATGGCTGTTCCCTTGTGATCAGGAATCTCAAAAAGTGGCCTGGTCTTTGGCCAGTGAAATGGTCCGGGGCTGAAGCGATTAATGCATATGTTCAAATAAAAGTATCTTTTAATTTGTACAATTTCAGCAACCATAACCACTTCTGGACCAACCCTATTTCTGACACTTGGGCCCAGATTCAGAAAGAACTTACGCCGACGTATCTCCTGATACGCCGCGTAAGTCCACGGATGCGTCGTCATATCTATGCGCCTTATTCTTGAAATTAGATACGCCTGAATTTTGGCTTAATCCGACCTACGTAAGTCTCCTACGCCGTCGGATCTTGGGCGCATATTTACACTGGCCGTTTACGCCGTTTACTTAAGGCTTACGTCCGGCGTAAAGTTACCCCTGCTATATGAGGCACAGGTAATGCAAAGGTATGGGCCAGGGAACAACGCCGTCAAATTTTATGTCACGTACGCCGTTTACGTAGTACTACGTGAATAGGGCTGTGCGTAGGTTACGTTCACGTCGTAGGCGTGTCTTAGGCAGCTATTTCGACGTAACTGTGAGCATGCGCATTTTGTTTTTTGAAGCTCAGCCTATTATTTGCATGGGGTCACGCTTCATTATAATATATAACCCCCACTTCCAGCCCACTTCCACCTACTTTAACTTATGTCGGCTTACGCCGACAACTATACTCTACGCCGGCGCAACGTGGAGCTCATATTCTTTGTGAATAGCAGGCTTGATTCTCTATGTTGTGCCGGAGTAGCGTAAAGACGATACGATACGCTACGCCGGAAAAAATATACGCCGCTCTACGTGAATCTACCCCTTGTTGTTTACAAATTAAAATCAGTATTTTTTGCTAGAAAATTACCCAGAGCCCCAAAAAATATGTACATATATATATATATATATATATATATATATATATATATATATTGTGGTATTGGGGGAATTAAACTCAAGTAGCAGGTGCATTCACAATGAGCTGTGGCAGTTCAAACTGTAGTTTTAGGGCCTGGCAGCCCACTTTTATTGAGTAAGGGAAAAGTTCACTTATACAGCAGTTGCCCACGCATGGGGTTTCTTTCAGTGGCGTCTCCAGCTTTCATATTTAGGGGGGGGGGCACAGGGACAAAAGTAGGGGGGCAACTACTATTTTATATATATATATATATATATATATATATATATATATATATATATATATATATATATATATATATATATTGCAGATGTGACTGGGGACGCTCTCCCTCTCAGGAGAGACTGTTACTCCAGTGGCGGCCTGAGGAAAAAAAATGCAAAAAAAAATGCAAAATGTAATTTTGGGGGGGTCAGTGCCCCCTCTGGCCCCCCTAGGGTTGCCATTGGTTTCTTTCACAAAACAAGAATGAACTAAAATACCAGGCCACCTGGCTTACATGTTGGCATCACTGCTGCTCCTCTTACCAGTCCTTTGACATTGAGTTATTTTGCACACTTGGCTCTCCAGCCTTCAGTTGCAGCACCCTGCTGCTTGTCCCACTTCTGGCCTGGGAATTGGGGGTTCTTCTGACACCCCTGATAGGAGCTGACTACAATCCTGGAACCAAGATCCACTGACTATATTATATATATATATATATATATATATATATATATATATATATATATATATATATATAATGTATCACTACCCCGTGGAGAACCAATATTGTATTCGGGCCCTCATATAATCAAGTGCATTGCCAATGATGGAACATGTGACCATAAATAGATATTAGAGATCTAATTTGGTGCACTTGAAAAAAGTACCAAAAAATCGATATAAGAAACCAGAAGGTTGTAATCACATTCTAATAAAGAATGAAAAACAGTCCCAATTCTCAAAAAACAAATAAATCTGTGATGGAAAATAAGTGATGATGAATTAATGAGGAAATAACCTCCAAGTGATCATGCAAGCACCCATGCTCTGCCACCGTCTGAATAAACCGCTTACCAGAGGCAAGAGGATATCAAGCCTATCATGAAGTCTGTGACCTTCCAGTGGATATGCGAGATCCAATTCAGTGGGAATAGGTACATAAATCGACTCCCAGGTAGTCCCAAAAATTTAAGGACACTCAATAGCAGGCATGTCCAAAGTCTGGCCCGCGGGCCAAATGCGGCCCCCCTATTGATTTAATATGGCCCCCCTGGGGATTTGGATATATATATATTGTTTGTGGCCCCCAGGGTCACAAAAGATATATACCAGCACTGCCTTGGAGGGGACAGGGAGGGAGCCATCAGATTACATGAAGAGAATCTCCTGTTTATTCAGCAGCGTCTGTATTGGAAGTCCCGTCTCCTGGGATGCCATTGGTCGACAGTTCTGTCTATCATAGGAGGCGGGACTTTGTATTAAAGAGGCCACAGAGTAAACAAGAAATTCTCCTGTTTGTAATCTATCGGCACTCGTCCCACCCCCCTCCCTCTGCCCCCCGAGGCTGCAGATGGGCATCGTTTAGGTGGCATTTATGGCACATGTGAGGCTGCATTTATGACACATGTGAGGCTGCATTGGTTCCAAAGGTAAGGCTGCATTGGTTGCAATGGTGAGGCTGCATTCATGGCAATGGTAAGCTTGTGTGTGTTATATGCCGATAAATAGGGTATATCCAAATAACACGCCCAAGCTCATCCGTAGTCCTGAGCTGCGCTCTGGCATTTGTTGGGACCACAAAATAAATATATACAATATATCCAAATAACACGCCCAAGCTCATCTCTTCACCACACAGCCACAAAGGCAAAATAATTATTGTTGTATTAGTGCTCAGACGAACACACTTAGACCGAATTTTAATGGTTCAAAGAGTGGCAGGCAAAATAGTCAGCCCTTACGCATGTTCACTTTATCAAATCTGGCCCTATTTGAAAAAAAAAGGACACCCCTGATCAATAGTGTCATACAGTACAAAAGGGTATTTATTAAAAAACATATATTGCACTTACAGCAAAAACGATAATCGTCTCCATAAAAAAGCCGACCGGCCGGTAGGCACCTGTCTCTTGGTGATGATGTCTGTACATCCACACATTTGTAGAATGGCAACAAACGATGGTACTTAAAAATCTCCATAGGCGACACTTTAAAAATGTTTAACGGTTAACAGTTTAGAGTTACAGAGGAGGTATTTTGCTAGAATTATTGCTCTCGCTCTAACGATCATGGCAATACCTCATATGTGTGATTTGAACACCATTTACATTTGTGAAGCAGTAGGGGGACGTCTTGCATTCATTATTATCATCAAAAAGCTGACCGAAAGAAACGGTACCAGGTGTTTTTATTATTTCCTTCCTCCTTTTCTTACTGTTTTTTCTTTTTGCATTTTTTTTTACTGTTCCAACTTTTTGTTGTG
This sequence comes from Rana kukunoris, assembly GCA_029574335.1. Lineage (NCBI taxonomy): Eukaryota > Metazoa > Chordata > Amphibia > Anura > Ranidae > Rana > Rana kukunoris. The sequence goes on along the minus strand of CM056050.1, from coordinate 45,137,980 downwards.
TTCAAAACAATAACACAAAAAATTAAATTAAAAAAGCCTCTATTTTGTTTATGAATAATTTCACCATGCTGTGTAAAAGAAACTTAATTTAGCTTTTTTATAAAAGAGACAGTTGCACTTTGGACTTTATTTTTCAGATGGAGAAACAAATACAGATGATGCAGCGCTCAAATAAAATAAAAGATGAATAGAAAGTCCATAAAATCGCAGTACACCTCCAGTGAGTGCCAATGTAGACAGACAGGTGACTGTGTAGATAACTTCACACGTGCTAGACACACATCCACCACCACATAAAATGGCCTCTTACCTCACCACCTGGACCCTTTGATTATGGAGGGTCAAATGCGCTTTATGTGTAAATATCAGCAAATCCAGCAGTAGTAGAGATGTCACAGAGAAACCGATAGGTCATCCCAGGTCATGTAATAAACAAATGCCAAAACATAGTGCTCTCCGTTTGGATAAATGATTTAATCGTAATAAAAGATGGTGGTGGATGTGTGTCTAGCACGTGTGAAGTTATCTGCACAGTCATCTGTCTGTCTACATTGGCACTCACTGGAGGTGTACAGCGATTTTATGGACTTTCATCTTTTATTTTATTTGAGCGCTGCACCATTTGTATTTGTTTCTCCACAGGGATTTTGTGATTATTGACCCTGGTGTTCAGCTGCTATACAGGGGTTCATTTGTAATTTTTGCGCTGATTTATTTTCTTTTTATTTTCTTTTTCAGATGGAAGAACACATTTTGGTTATTATAATGTTAATGAAGACCACATAATTTTGCATACCCATGTACAACAGTTGTATTAAACTAAAAATAACAACATTTTTTTTTTTAATGCTGTTATTCAGTAAATATTAAAGCTGAGCTTCAGGCAAATGAAAAAAAAAAATGAAATGTAATCCAGTTATGTATTACATTTATATGAATATATTAAATACTATTAAAACACAATAAATCCCAACACTAGGGATAAGCCGAACACCCCCCAGAACCTGCGAACAGACATAAAAACATGTGAACACTGTTAAAATCTATAGGACACAAACATGCTAATTTTGAAGGCTTATATGCAATTTATTGCAATTTTTTTTAAATGGCTGTTTTTTCATGAGCAGTGATTTTAATAATGCTTAACCAGTTGCCGACCAGCCCACCGTCATTCTACGGCGGCAGGTCGGCACTGCTGGGCGAGAGCACATAGCTCTACGTCCTCCCTTTAGCGGCCGCTAGGGGGCGCGCGCGCGCCGCCGGCGGCACCACGTCCGATGTGTCCGCCATAATGTCTCGGTACTGAAAAAAAACGCTGATCGCCGCCATTACTAGTAAAAAAAAAATATTAATAAAAATGCCATAAAACTACCCCCTTTTTTGTAAACGCTATACATTTTGCGCAAACCAATCAATAAACGCTAATTGCGATTTTTTTTTACGAAAAATATGTATTAGAATACGTATCGGCCTAAACTGAGAAATAAAAAGGTTTTTTTATATATTTTTTGGGGATATTTATTATAGCAAAATGTAAAAAATATTGCATTTTTTTCAAAATAGTCGCTCTATTTTTGTTTATAGCGCAAAAAATAGAAATCGCAGAGATGATCAAATACCACCAAAAGAAAGCTCTATTTGTGGGAAAAAAAAGGACGCCAATTTTGTTTGTGAGCCACATCGCACGACTGCGCAATTGTCAGTTAAAGCGACGCAGTGCCGAATCGCAAAAAGTGCTCTGGTCTTTGACCAGCAATATGGTCTGGGGGTTAAGTGGTTAAAGTGAAGCAAAAATTACATTTCTAAAGAAAACATGTAATTTAAAAATTGCTTGTGGCTGTAATGTATTGCCGGATCCCAGCAATATACATAAAAAATTATTGAAACAAATGGCGTTTATGTAATTAAAATCCAACTTGTAGCCAGTTGCCTACAAGCAGAATGTATAATTTTTAGTGAGCCATCCAGTATGCCCAGGTTAGGGAAGGGTTCATGCTATCTCGCCTGGCTCACTGGTTTTTGCAGGGCTCTGCCCTTCTCCCTGTCATATAAAAAGGGGGAAGCCTCTACTCAGACAAGCCCAGCCACATGGGAAGCAGCAAGAGGCACACAAAGAAAGATGTAGCCCTTTAAAGCTAGCATTTACCTGCCTGGAGGGAGAAAGGAGCCTGAATGGAAAGCTGATGTGGGGCTGCTGAGCCTTGTATTCCCACAAGAGACTTGAGCATTGCCAGGTATGGATTCCAATGAGTTAATGGACTTTCTCCTTTCAAAGGTATGCCTGGGCAGCCACTAAACAGACAATCAGGGTTAGAGTGTTCTGGATTTTGTTTGCATTTTATTTTAAATTCTTTATTTATATAAAATAACAAAGCATCCAAAACAAAATAGGTACAATATCTCACATAACACCGAGGTGATTCAAAGTAGCATGGTATTATAGCGCGAGATATAGAAATGCAAGATATGCTGACATCACTAAAACCTACGTAAATGTATTACTTCCAAAAACAAAAGGGATGACTTTAGGACAATATACCAGAAGTGACGTCCCCTCATCTGAATATACAAAAATGTCCCAATATGACCATGTTTTGGTATATTGTTTTCTTCTGTCTTGGGCAAAAAGCATTAGGGCTTCCATGAGATTGATACTCTTGACCTTATTAAGACACATAGTAATGGAAGGAGGATTAGGGTCCTTCCAACACAGGGTAATACAAGCTTTGGCGGCATTAACCAAGTGACGGAGCACTGATTTCTTTTATGTCTGAAGTGGGATTTGTGAGCAGTGGAGGAGGATGAATGAGAGATCTTCTGCACTGACCAGTGCTGTTTATGTTTCGGACAAGACCAAAAAATGTGAAGTAAAGTTCCCTACTCCACATGGCATCGCCAACAAATAGCCGATGGGGTGAGGTACCAACGTGTTAAAAATTTGTAATTGAATTTTTAAATACACATGTATGTGGATAATTTCAGGGAAGCTAGGCTACTTAATTGTCTATTTCTAGATAAATGGGAAGGTTCTATTAAGATCTCTTTCCCCGGTCTGAAGTTACTAAAGGGCATGAGTGTCACATGGCAGATACAGTGCCTTGCAAAAATGTTCACCCCCCTTGGCATTTTTCATGTTTTGTTGTCTCACAACCTGGAATTAACATGGATTGTTTGAGGATTATTTAATTTACAGAACATGCCCACAACTTTTGAAGATTTTTTTTTATTGTGAAGCAAACAACAAATAGGACAAAATAACAGAAAAAGTCAGTGTTCATAACTATTCACCCCCCTACAGTCAATACTTTGTAGAGCCACTTTTTGCGGATATCACAGCTCCAGGTCACTTTGGATAAGTCTCTATGAGCTTGTCACATCTTACCACTGGGATTTTTGCCCATTCCTCCTTGCAAAACTGCTCCAGCTCCTTCAAGTTGGATGGTTGGTGCTTGTGAACAGCAATCTTTAAGTCGGAAGACAGATTTTCTATTAGATTGAGCTCTGGGATTTGACTAGACCATTCCAACACATTTACATGTTTCCCCCTAAACTACTCAAGTGTTGCTTTAGCAGTGTGTTTGGGGTCATTGTCCTGCTGGAAGGTGAACCTCCGTCCTAGCCTTAAATCACACACAGAGTGGTACAGGTTTGGCTCAAGAACATCCCTGTATTTAGCACCATCCACCCTTCCCTCAACTCTGACCAGTTTGCCAGTCCCAACTGCTAAAAAATGTAGGGATGGTGTTCTTTGGGTAATGTGATGTGTTGGGTTTGCACCAGACATAGCGTTTTCTTTGATGACCAAAAAGTAAAATTTTTGTCTCAGCAGACCAGAGCACCTTCCTCCATACATTTTGAGAGTTTCCCACATGCCTTTTTGCAAACTCAAAACGTGCTATTTTGTATTTTCTGAAAGTAATGGCTTTCTTCTGGCCACTCTGCCATAAAGCCCAACTCTATGGAGGGTACGGGTTAATTTCATCCTATGTACAGATACTCCAGTCTTTGCTGTGGAACTCTGCAGCTCCTCCAGGGTTACCTTAGGTCTCTGTGCTGCCTCTCTGATTAATGCCCTCCTTGCCCAGTCCATGAGTTTTGGTGTGCAGGCCGCCTCTTGGCAGATTTGCTGTTGTGCCATGTTCTTTCCATTTGGTTATGATAGATTTGATGGTTATCCTAAGGATCATCAAAGATTTGGATATTTTTTATAGCCTAACCCTGACTTGTACTTCTCAACAACATTGTCCCTTACTTGTTTGGAGAGTTCCTTGGTCTTCATGACAGTGTTTGGTTAGTGGTGCCTCTTGCTTAAGTGTTGCAGCCTCTGGTGCCTTTCAAAAAGGTGTGTATATGTAATGACAGATCATGTGATACTTAGATTGCACACCGATTGACATCATTTAACTAATTATGTGACTTTTGAAGGTAATTGGTTGCACTGGAGCTTTTTATGGGCTTCATATTTATTTCTGAAAAATAGTTTTATGTATATATTCTTCTAATTTTACTTTGCCAACTTGGACTATTGTGTTCTGATCCATCACATATAATTCAGATAAAAAAAAAACATTGAACTAAAGACTGTAATGTAACAAAATAGGTAAAAATCCAGGGGGGGGGGGATACTTTTGCAAGGCACTGTATGCTAAACTACTCTGGGCCTATACTAGCACTAGAAGGGTATAAAGTACATTACACTACTGTGTCAAGTGAATGTACCAAGCAAGAGCAAGGTTATTACTAAGGGTAACTAAGTCCACACCAAAGGCAACCAGTTGAGGTGTGGTACCTTGTTGAGGTGTGGGTATCCTTTGGTAGCAAGGCAGTCGCTATTTGGTCTTCTGCCCTAGCGGTTTGTTTCTCATAGTAACCGGAAGCAGACCAGCATCACGTAGACCCTCAACCTAACTGTAAGCTATGGAAGAGGTAGAGTTAAAAAAGGACACACATGAAAGCCTCGGTATGTGCCTGGCAGGGTTTAATTTATTTACCGGGAGTGAGGTAACAGTGGTATGCTGGCTGGTAGAGTGATGTGATTCCACCTGCCACCCCAAATACAACATACAGTAGCTTTTTCTCTGCAACCTTCTAGTCAGTCCAGTGATATCACCAGTCCTTCTGTTTTGTTCACAGGGGATGAGCATTCTATCTGAGTGGTGCTCTGCTTATGTAACGACATATGAGTGATGCTCCATCCTGGAGTACTGTGAGCCCAGCCTGCACGGCGAGAGCTTTCCTCTTCACTGCAGAGAAGTCTGGTAGTACAGTGCACTGGGGAAAGTAAATATTACTTTCTTAATTTTCAGGGGGCCTTTATTATTTATTCTTTAAATATATTTTAATTTAATATTCACATTTTTATTTAAACTCTTAACCCTCCTGGCGGTATTCCCGAGTCTGACTCGGGGTTAAATTTTTGTGCTGCGATCGGTAACCCCGAGCCAGACTCAGGCTCGCCTTGCAGCATCCATAGGCATGGTTTACTTACCTTGTCCTTGGATCCAGCGATGCCTCTCTGCTGTGTGAGCTGGCGGGTCCTCGCTTGATTCACACAGTGTCCCCGTGTGCCGCCGATCTCCGTTTCCTGCGACGTTACGACGCACGGGGGCGAAGAACGGCGCCTAATTCAAAAAAGTAAACAAACACATTACATAATGTATACTGTAATCTTATAAATTACAGTACTGTATGTAAAAAATACACCCCCCCCCCCTTGTCCCTAGTGGTCTGCCCAGTGTCCTACATGTTTTTTTGTATAATAAAAATTGTTCTTTCTGCCTGAAAATTGTAGATTGTCCATAGCAACCACAAGTGTCCCTTTATGTCAAAAATTGTTTTAGAGCAGCTAGAAAACAGCGATAGTAAGTTATAATCCAAAAAATGAAAAATATAAAAAAAAAAACAATGCAGCGCAAAACCCATAGGAATATATTCAAATTAATATATATATATATATATATATATATATATGTGTGTGTGTGTGTGAAACAAACAATATATAGGAAGAATAATTATACTAAATTGATGAAATGAAGTCCACAGAAATATGTAAGAGAAATCCAGATAGCCAAATCTTAAAATTCTCCACCACGTGATGATGAGAAGCCAACAACTTAGGGCCAGATTCAGGTAGGAGAGCGAATCTTTATTTTGGAGTAACGTTTCTCATTTACGTTACTCCGCCGAAACTTTAGGAGCAAGTACTGTTATTCACATAGCACTTGCTCCTAAAGTTGCGGCGGCGTAGCGAAAATGAGCCGGCGGAATTCAAATTGGGCGGGTAGGGGGCGTGTATTATTTAAACTAGGCGCGATCCCGCGGCGAATGGACTGCGCATGCGTCGACTGTCAGTGCGCATGCTCCAAATTCTGTCAGTGAACGTCAATGACGTCAATCCTCATTCACGGACGTTTTACGCAAACGACGCGACATTTTTTAAATTCGACGCGATGACGACGGCCATACTTAACATAGGATACTCCACCTAGGGGGCATGTTTTTCTTTACACCGCATATCGCTTACGGAAACGTCGGAAAGTCACTGCGTCGGGCCCGAGTAGGATCGTGAATTGCTGATTCTCGCTGATTAACATATTCTTGGCGTTAAACAGCAGGAACGCCCCGAGCGCCATTTTTAAAATTGCAGTTCCGATACGACGGCGAAATACAATTACGCCGCTCGTATAGGAACTCCAACCCAGCGTTTCTTGTTTTCTGCTTACAGAAAACAGAAACGCCGGCTCAAAGTGAGAGTTAGGCTGGAGTATCACTGATACTCCAGCCTAACTCTACCTGAATCTGGCCCTTAAAGTGATCCCTCCACCAGTAAGGATGCATACTCTCACCTTCGCATGTAGGGATCACTTTACGTTTTTGGCTTCTCATCGTCACGTGGTAGAGAATTTTAAGATTTGGCTATCTGGATTTCTCTTACATATTTCTGTGGACTTTATTTCATCAATTTAGTATCATTATTCTTCCTATATATTGTTTGTTTCACATACACATATATATATTAATTTGAATATACTCCTATGGGTTTTGCACTGCACTGTTTTTTCTTTTATATTTGTCATTTTTCGATTTTGTGAATATCCTGTTTAGTGTTCAGCTGGCATTACCGGTGAATTTAATCTTTAAGGTTTTTCACTTTTTTGCGATTTTTGCTTTATTTATATTAATTGCTCATATTTCTGCGCTGATTGTACCCCCCTCTTTTTTGAATAAATTATAATCACTTGCAGAATTGAGCGATAGCGATTTGTGGGGAAATTTGTCATAACATTTTTTAAATAATGACAGCGACAAATCTGCAACTGAGCAAATTTCATTGATTTTGAGTTGATTACATGATTGAATATTTTTTATTATAATTATAATATTATTTGTTATAATTATTTATTATATTATAATTTTGTTTTTAAAAAAATGTCATACCCGGGATGCCTACTAGACTCTTGTTTGGTCAGATTTAAGTGAGTTATTCCTAAGAATTATAGGCCTACAATATAAAATGCCAAATTTCCATGCAAAATAATGGTACCGCTTTCGGCACCTAAAACCAGAAAGAATCATACCACCAGGGAGGTTAAAACAGAGGTTCATTCTCATATCTATAACACAAGACAAACAGGGATTTAAGGATAGCACTACTAAAAACCAACGAAGAACAAAAAAAAACCTCACAGATCTTGGTGACTACAGTGGACAGACCCTAATGATAGCAACCCCCAACGTAGGTGAAAAATCCAAGGTGAAAAGAAATTTAGACCTACAATCCATCACACTATTCTTTAATCGAACTGCCCCTGCAATACATCACTCTGTCAGCTTGCAGAAATAAATAAGATCTTCACATAATGTCAGGGCGTAATCACACTGATGCTCTTCTCATTGTTTGTGATGTCAAAACTTTCAATATCCATTCACTAAACAATAGTACAGAAACTATTTTATGTGGTGGCACAGAAAAAAAAAAGAAGGAAAACAATTATCAGAAAGAGGGCATGGCAGCCTAATCATCGAATCTCCATATGTAAAATGCCTAGAACATTTAGAAATGCAGATTTTGAGTCTGATAATGAGGTCCCCAGAGCCCTACATTTGAATGAACACCTGGAGTAGGAAACCTGTGTAAAAACCCTTGTATTGCTTTCAATTACTGCCTTCAAGGCTTGGAACAAATCAGTCATTGCAATTCTTATTTGCTGCTGCTTAATATATTCATTGTTTTACACGGATATCAAACAGGCATCGCAGTTGGTCTGTCATGCCAAGGAAGAGGTGGTGTGATTAATCAGCCAACTCCGCTCTTCCCATCTCATCCCGAATAATTCATAGCATATGTCTGCCCCTTGTTAGCACAGCTCTGTGCATAAACACACAAGAAAAATGCTGCCTACAAATTGATTCAATTTTGAACATCTGTCTTTGAGAAGCCAGGGTAAAATGCCAATGCAAACATTGTTAAAGGCATCATTAAAGTGTTTCAATTCAATACGTGCTGGTTGCTCTATAATTTTGGTCAGTTGGCACATTATTAAAAAACGGCGTTGTTTGCAAAAGAATATTACTGAACAAAAAGAAAAGAGGCGCTGTGCAAGAAGAAATAAGAATGAACAATATATAGGACAGTCTGAAGACCAAAGGCTCAAATTTATTGCCGTCACCATATGGTGGTTTTTAATGAGATTTCTTGTATTATTAAAAGGTTAAACTTTTTAGCAGAGTGTGAAAATATAACTATACTCAACCACAAACAAAAGGATAGACTTGTATTAAATGAGTTACATAGGAAATATTAAGATTTAACTGTGATTGAGTCTAATGGACAGCTGATGAATCCATCAACCTAACCTGTACTAAGGATTGACCTTTAGGCATGTGTTACACCTTATGCCACGTACACACAACCGCTTTTAATGTCATGGAAAAAACAATGTTTTTCTCGATGTGATTCTTGTCAAGCCTGCCTTGCATACACACGATCGTGAAAAAAAAATGCTTGAGCAAAGCGTGGTGACGTAACAACACGTACAACGGCACTATAAAGGGGAATTTCCATTCGATGGCACCACCCTTGTGGCTGCTTTTGCTTATTTTCCTGTTAGTAAAAGTTTGGTGAAAGACGATTTGCGCTTTTCAGTCTTGGTGCTTTTCAGTCTGTTACAGTGTGACGAGTGTGCTATCTCCATTACAAACGCTCATCTTACCAGAACGAGTGCTCCCGTCTCATAACTTGCTTCTGAACTTGCTTTTTTCTCGTCATTAAAGCCTACACACGACCGTTTTTTACGACGTGATAAACGACAACGTGAAAAACGACAAGAAATTTACGTCCAGCCCCATTCACGGACGAGTTATGCAAACAACGTAAAATTAGAAAAATTTGACGCGGTCCTGACGTCCATACTTAACATTGGCTGCACCATCTTTTTGTTGGAATATCTTTACGCCTGAAAACGCCTTACGTAAACGGCGTATCTGTACTGCTAATTTACACATTCGACCCATAAATTGACGGAAGCGCCACCTAGCGGTCAGCGTAAATATGAAACTAAGATACGACGGCGTAGGAGACTTATCGTATCTTAGCAAGATTTAATCGTATCTTGTTTTGAGACTACGCTTAAAGATGCGACGACTCAGATTCTGAGTTACGCCGGCGTATCTACTGATACGCCGGCGTAACTCTGCATGAGTCTGGCCCTAACAATTTAATTTCCACAACAAGTATATTATTTCTAAATGTGTATATGATGATTCAGGTTTTAGGAAGGGCACATTGATAATTAAATTAGATTGTCAGGAATTGTCTGAACGATTAATTTAGTCAGCTATATCGATCATTTAATTGATCGATGAACAACAGTGCCTCCAATACAAAAATAATTTATAAAAGTAATTTAACTAACCTAATGAATTATTCACAAATTATTTTGTCTATGCAGATAATCGATGAATAACCTGATACGATTGTAAGTATGGGCTACTTACTATCACAAAAACATTCAAATGTATTTAACAGTAGTCCCTTTACAACCACCACAAATAATAGCCAGATTGGGATATGCATAGACACTAAGATATTTGCAATGAAATTCTAAAACTATCTGTTACAGCAGAGTATGTACAGTATCTCACAAAAGTGAGTACACCCCTCACATTTTCGTAAATATTTTATTATATCTTTTGTGACAACACTGAAGAAATTACACTTTGCTAAAATGTAAAGTAGTGAGTGTACAGCTTGTATAACAGTGTAAATTTGCTGTCCCCTCAAAATACCTCAACACACAGCCATTAATGTCTAAACCGCTGGCAAAAAAACATACAATACACCCCTAAGTGAAAATGTCCAAATTGGGCCCAATTATCCATTTTCCCTCCCCAGTGTCATGTCACTTGTTAGTAGACATGTGCACACTGAAATTGTTTTTTTCTGAATTTCGTTTTCGTCCTAAAAATAAATGTATTTAGTTACTCCCGAAATTCATTTTTATTTATTTTGTTTTTCTTTATAAATTGCATTCATCCGAAAATCTGAATTAATTAAGATTGATTCTGTCATTGAAGGCTTATGGTGTCTGTCGAATGTTCAAAGGAGATTCGACAGAGCAGCAAAACTGTACGACATTTCCCGTCCAATGTTCCGCCTACAAGCTAGTTATAGTAGAATTCTAATGTTGTATGACTAGTAATAATTATATTTATGAATTATTATTACTAGTCAACCAACATTCAAATTTTTCCATAGCCTATGGGCTGAGCATTTGACTGGAAATGTATGATTGCAGCTTCGTACAGTTCAGCTGCCCCGTCGAATCTTCTTAGAACTTTTGACAGACACCATAAGCCTTTAATGACAGATTTGACGTTTATATGTTTTTCAATGCTTTTTCGAATCTTCGTCATTCATTTTGAATTATCAAGTTAGTTCTAGCTATTTTACTGCTCCTCCTCTTTGGTTACAATAAGCCAATAACATTCATCATCATCATTATTTTTATTTTACTTCCCCCACCCAATTCCAGCATTGATCTTTTCTCTCTATAATGTCAAATCTTTTCTCTCTATAATGTTAAATCTTTTCTCTCTATAATGCTGAATCTTTTCTCGATATGTAGAATAATCTTTGACTAATAGGGCCAGATTCAGGTAGAGTTAGGCTGGAGTATTAGTGATACTCCAGCCTAACTGTCACTTTGAGCCGGCGTTTTTGTTTTCTGTAACCAGAAAACAAGAAACGCCGGGTTGGAGTTCCGATACGAGCGGCGTAATTGAATTTCGCCGTCGCATCGCAACTGCAATTTAAAAAATGGCGCTGGGGGCGTTCCCGCTGATTAACGCCGAAAATATGTTAATCAGCGGGAATCCGCAATTCACGATCGTATTCGGACGCGACGCAGTGACTTTCCGACGTTTCCGTAAGCGATATGCGGCGTAAAGATAAAGCAGCCCCCTAGTGGAGTATCCTATGTTAAGTATAGCCGTCGTCATCGCGTCGAAAAAAAAAAATTGCGTCGCTTGCGTAAAACGTCCATGAATGGGGATTTGACGGCATGCGCACTGGGATGCATTGACAGTCGACGCATGCGCAGTACGTTCGCCGCGGGATCGCGCCTAGTTTAAATAATACACGCCCCGTACCCGCCCAATTTGAAATACTCCAGCTTATTTTCGCTACGCTGCCGCAACTTTAGGAGCAAGTGCTTCATGAATAACAACACTAGCTCCTAACGTTTCGGCAGAGTATGGCGGCGTACACACGGCCGAGGTTCTCGCTGAAAACCAGCGAGAACCTCGCTGGAATGTGCATTCCAGCGAGGACCTCAGCCGTGTGTACGGTCTCGGCGAGCTTCACGTCGGGAAGCCCGTCGAGCAGAAATAGAGAGCACGCTCTCTATTTCCTCGACGGCCTGCCTGGATGAATGGCTGGTTGCCATTCTCGACGGGCGGGTCGCCGATTTCGACGGCCGGCAGAGAGCCTCGACGGGCGGAACGATGTGTTCTGCCCGTCGAGGATCTCTGCCGTGTGTACACGGCCTAACGTAAATGAGAAACGTTACTCCAGATTAAAGATGCTCCAATCTACCTGAATCTGGCCCATAGAGTTAAGGTTAGGCACATTCGACCGCAGGTTCGATAGACACAGATTGTTATTGTCAGCATCATGTTGAATCTCCTATCTATATCAAACTGTTGCAACGAAAATGAAAATAAAACATTTATTTATGTTGGATCTTTCGTTTTTCGTATTCTGCACTTTCATTTTTGGATGAAAATGCATTCAGACGAAAACAAATGCACATTTCTACTTGTTAGGCCGCGTACACACGGGGAGACATGTCCGCTCAAACGTGTCCGACGGACCGTTTTCAGCGGACATGTCTCCACTCCAGGAAGAGAAATACTTCCACGCATGCGTCGATTCCATTTGGCGCATGCGGGGGATTTCTGTCCGCTGGTTAGGCGTACTAACCAGCGGACATGTCCGACGGACAGGTTTGCAGTGGACAAATTTAAAAGCATCCTTTGAAATATGTCCGCTGGAAAAACCTGTCCGCTAGGTCGTACACACGATCGGATATGTCCGCTGAAACTGGTCGGCGGACCAGTTTCAGCAGATAAATTTGATCGTGTGTACGCGGCCTAAGTGTTACAAGGTCTCAGGTGTGAAAGGGGAGCAGGTATGTCATGTTCTGTGGCTGCATGAGTGCTGCCAGCACTGGGGAGCTACAGTTCATTGAGGGAACCATGAATGCCAATGGAAGGAGAAGGGGCTCAGGTAAGTAATTAGGGGGTGCTGGGAAGGCTGCTACACACAGAAGGTGTTTTATCTTAATGCATAGAATGCATTAAGATAAAAAAAAAAAACTTCTGCCTTTACAACTCTAAGGACAGCTCAGAGAGTTGTCAATGCTGCTGATTTTCAAAAACTACTCAGAATACACCAAATGTAATTACTTACATTACTACATTTACATACATCCTTGCTTCAAGATAAGCTTTCCAGCAGTGGAATAAATATATATATATGAGCAGTCAGTATCGGAATTCCTAAAGCAGCGCAGAAGTGTTTCCTTATTGACTTGAAAGGAGCCAGAACCAGGGGCTCATTATCACACACTTGTATTAGCCAGTCAACATTCTAAAAGACCACCTCGTACCTTTGATGTGAGCCTAATTTTCAGCTGCTTATTAAAGTACAAATTGTGAGCTGGAATATGATAAGCTGACAGCTAGCATGAGTGAAGGCATTTCATTAACTTTTAATTCCATTCCCTCTCAATTTAATCAATATAGGCTGCAGAATGTTTGAACAAGAGTACGCTGTGAGTGATACAGACCATTTTCTAGAATCAAAGAAACTGTATGTTTTTAAATGTATCTAATGCACAGAGCAAATTTACTTTGAAGTCGCGTTTCATTCCACTCATAAATTCCAGATATGTTCTTGGAAAATGAAATTGCTTCCAATGTAAACGTTAGGGAGCTACATCCATGTCTTAGTTAAGTGAAATTTCAACACCTACAGTATAAATTCAAGTGGAGCTTTCAGTAACTTAAAAAAAAATTAAAACGTAAATTAGTCTAAAACAATTTCTGACACACAGTATCATATATCATATACAGTATCTCACAGAAGTAAGTACACCCCTTACATTTTTGAAAATATTTTATTACTGTATTTATTGGCGTATAACACTCACTTTTTTACCCTGAAAATAGAGGGTAAACTGTGCCTGCGTACTATACGCAGGGGGCTGTGGAAAGGGTTTGTCCTGAAACTTCCCTCTTAAAGTTAGGGTGCGTTTTATAACCCTGTGCGTGTTATACGCAGATAAATACGGTATATCTTTTCATGTAACAACACTAAAGAAATGACACTTTGCTACAATGTAAAGTAGTGAGTGTACAGCTTGTATAACAGTGTAAATTTGCAGTCCCCTCAAAATAACTCAACACACAGCCATTCATGTTTATACCGCTGGCAAACAGTGGGTACACCCCTAAGTAAAAAATGTCAAATTGGGTCCAATTAGCCATTTTTCCTCCCGATGTCAACTGACGTGCCAATATTTTGTGTGACCATCATTATTTTCCAGCACTGCCCTAACCCTCTTGGGCATGGAGTCCACCAGAGCTTCATAGGTTTCCACTGGAGTCCTCTTCCATTCCTCCATAATTACATCACAGAGCTGGTGAATGTTAGAGACCTTGCGCTCCTCTGTTTGAGGATGCCTCAATAAGGTTTAGGTCTGGAGACATGCTTGGCCAGTCCATCACCTTTAACCTCAGCTTCTTTAGCAAGTCAGCAGTCATATTGGAGGTGTGTTTGGGATCGTTATCATGTTGGAATACTGCCCTGCGGCCCAGTTTCTGAAGGTTGGGGATCATGCTCTGCTTCATTATGTCACAGTACATGTTGGCTTTCATGGTTCCCTCAATGAACTGTAGCTCCCCAGTGTCAGCAGCATTAATGCAGCCCCAGACCATGACACTCCCACCACCATGTTTTTGTACTCCTCACCTGGTTGCCACCACACACGCCTGACACCATCTGAACCAAATAAGGTTATCTTGGTCTTATCAGACCACAGGACATGGTAGACCATGTCCTTAGTTTTTTTTTTTCAGCAAACTGTTTGCAGGCTTTCTTTTGCATCATATTTAGAAGAGGCTTCCCACTGGGGTGACAGCCATGCAGACCAATTTGATGCAGTGTGCGGCAGATAGTCTGTTCACTGACAAGTTGACCCCCCACCCCTTCAACCTCTGCAGGAATAGCTGGCAGCACTCATACATCCCAAAAACAACCTCTGGATATGACGCTGAGCACGTGCACTCAACTTCTTTTGTCGACCATGGCGATGCCTGTTCTGAGTGGAGCCTGTCCTGTTAAACCATTGTATGGTCTTGGCCACCGTGCTGCAGCTCAGTTTCAGGGTCTTAGCAATCTTCTTATAGCCTAGGCTATCTTTATGTAGAGCAACATTTTTTTTTCAAATACTCAGAGAGTTCTTTGCCATGAGGTGCCATGTTGAACTTCCAGTGACCATTATGAGAGTGTGAGAACGATAAGACCAAATTTAACACACCTGCTCCCCATTCACACTTGAGACCTTGTAACACTAACAAGCCAGATGACACCGGGAAGGAAAATGGTTAATTGGACCCATTTTAGACATTTTTACTTAGGGGTGTACTTACTTTGGTTGCCAGCGGTTTAGACATTAATGGCTGCGTGTTGAAATTACTTTGAGGGGACAGCAAATTTACACTGCTATACAAACTGTACACTCGCTACTTTACATTGTAGCAAAGTGTCATTTTCTTTACTTCATAATTCAGACAAATGTTACTTTACTGCCAATAATAATAATAATAAGCCTATAGATCTAATATTAAAAATAAAGAAATCACTCTTATTTAGTGAATTCAATTATTTTCTCACATTTCTCATGCTTTAGTGTATACCTTGCTGGGACTTTTCTCTTCCATATGGTTCATGCTGTTTTCTACTGGTTGCTTCTTGAAAATACAGAAAACACAACAACATGGGCTCCCAGTTAATAGTGCTGGCATACATGTGATTTTCTAAACAGAAGTGTGATTTTTAAACACAAGTGGGAAGAGTTAAAAAACAGGAGTTTGCTTTTAACTGTTTCTGCTTGCAAGTGTCATTTTTTTCTCTGACACTTTTTAAACAGGTTTTTATTTCTCTCTGCTAAGGAAAGTGTTTAATTGTGATCAGGTTTTTTTTTCCTCTGCTAATCAGTGGGGAGTGTTTAATTTTAAACAGGTGAAGAGGTGAGTATAAAAGTCTCAGTCAAAACTCCCATAAGGAGCTGGCTCCCAGTTAATAGTGCTGGCATACATGTGATTTTCTAAACAGAAGTGTGATTTTTAAACACAAGTGGGAAGAGTTAAAAAACAGGAGTTTGCTTTTAACTGTTTCTGCTTGCAAGTGTCATTTTTTTCTCTGACACTTTTTAAACAGGTTTTTATTTCTCTCTGCTAAGGAAAGTGTTTAATTGTGATCAGGTTTTTTTTTCCTCTGCTAATCAGTGGGGAGTGTTTAATTTTAAACAGGTGAAGAGGTGAGTATAAAAGTCTCAGTCAAAACTCCCATAAGGAGCTGGCTCCCAGTTAATAGTGCTGGCATACATGTGATTTTCTAAACAGAAGTGTGATTTTTAAACACAAGTGGGAAGAGTTAAAAAACAGGAGTTTGCTTTTAACTGTTTCTGCTTGCAAGTGTCATTTTTTTCTCTGACACTTTTTAAACAGGTTTTTATTTCTCTCTGCTAAGGAAAGTGTTTAATTGTGATCAGGTTTTTTTTCCTCTGCTAATCAGTGGGGAGTGTTTAATTTTAAACAGGTGAAGAGGTGAGTATAAAAGTCTCAGTCAAAACTCCCATAAGGAGCTGGCTCCCAGTTAATAGTGCTGGCATACATGTGATTTTCTAAATAGAAGTGTGATTTTTAAACACAAGTGGGAAGAGTTAAAAAACAGGAGTTTAAAACAGAAGTTAAGACAGGAGTCTTCTAAACTGTAAGTAACATCTTAAACTTCCTACAAGTAATTATATTGTAACTGGGAAATGTGTGCTAGCAGGGTTGAAGGTTTTGCTCAGTGCACAGTGTGTCACATGTATACAAAATTGGTGCAACAGCTCCAGGATGGATACCGCTGTGACAGATGTGAGCAGGTTGCCCTTCTGGAAGCTCGCATTAGAGATCTGGAGGAACAAGTTGCAACACTGGGCGGAAAGGACAACCTTGAAAGGGGTCCTCTGCTCGCTGAGCAGGTGGTCAGTAGGGTTAATGTGGAGGGTGGAGGGGCAAGTCAGGATTATCAGATAGGAAGATGGGTTAATGTAGTTAGAGGGAGTGGAAGGGGCTTGCAGACAAGGAAGGCCAATCCTGTGTTTGTGCATCAAAACAAATTTGCCAAGTTGGGTGAAGATGTGGAGGTGGCTAACACAGAGGTGGCAGCCCTAGATGTTACTGCTACCCCTAACAGCCGGGAGAGCAACCCATCTAGTAGAAGTGGTGAGGGGAGTGCAGGTAGGCCTAGACAGTTGGTGGTAATAGGGGATTCTATAATCAGAAGGACTGATAGAATAATTTGTCGCCAGGATCGCCTCAACCGAATGGTTTGCTGTCTCCCTGGTGCCAGGGTTCGGCATGTGGTGGACCGGGTGGATAAATCACTGGGAGGGGCTGGGCATGACCCAGCTGTCTTGGTCCATGTTGGAACCAATGACAGTATACATGGAAGGTGGAGGCTCCTTAAGAATCAATTTAAAGAACTAGGCTGCAAGATGAAGGGAAGGACCTCCAAGGTGATATTCTCTGAAATATTGCCTGTGCCATGCGCAACACAGGAAAGGCAGGGGGAGATTAGAGAGCTGAATGCATGGCTAAAGACCTGGTGTAGGAAGGAGGGATTTGGGTTTCTAGAGCACTGGGATGACTTTTCATTGGGGTGCAACCTATATGCTAAAGATGGTTTGCACTTGAATGGAAGGGGGTCTGCTGTGCTGGGGGAGAGGTTTAGGGGAATGCTGGAGGAGTATTTAAACTAGACTTGAGGGGGGAGGGTGAACGTGAATTACATCGGGCACACAGGTCAGTTAGGGGTCAGACATTAATGGAGAGTGGAATGGGGATAGATGGAGGTGGGGTTATGGCAGGTGACAAGAAAGTTCCCATGTTGCAAACAGCCATTGGAAATTATAGTGCCATTTGCACTACTAAAAATTATATGAATCATATGAAAAACACCAGCGAAAAATGTAACAATACATTTAAGTGTTTGTTCACCAATGCCAGAAGCCTTCCAAGCAAAACAGGTGAGTTGGAAGCTCTGGTGCATGAGGAGAGCTATGATGTAATCGGTATTGCTGAAACTTGGCTTCAATCCTCACATGACTGGGCTATTAATATTCCTGGCTATGCTCTCTTTCGGAAAGACAGGGTAAAAAGGAAAGGTGGAGGGGTCTGTCTCTATGTGAGAAGTGACCTCAAAGCAAGCGTGAAAGAGGACCTGGTTGATGGAGAGTGTGATGAAGTTGAAGCATTATGGGTGGAACTGCATACAGATGTGCGTAGTTCAAAGCTAATCATTGGAGTTTGTTATAGACCACCCAATGTTAATGAGGAGGTGGAGACTCAGCTCCTTGCACAGATGGAAAGGGCTGCAAGGGCAGGGACGGTGATAATAATGGGGGATTTTAACTACCCAGAAATTGACTGGAATAATGGAATTTCTGGGACAGTTAACCTCCCTGGCGGTATGATTCTTTAAGATTTTAGGTGCTAAAAGCGGTACCATTATTTGCAAGGGAATTTGGCGTTTTATACTGTAGGCTTGTAATTCTTAGGAATAACTCACTTAAATCTATTCAAACAAGAGTCTAATAGGCATCCCGGGTATGATTTTTTTTTTTTTTTTTAATTAAAAATTATAATATAATAAATAATTATAAAAAATGATCACAAATGATAATATAATTATAGTAAAAATTATTCAATAATGTAATCAAATCAAAATCACTGAAATTTGCTCAGTTGCAGAATTTTTGCTGTCATTTTTTTTTTTTTTTTATGACGAATTTCCCCATAAATCGCTATCGCTAAATTCTGCAAGTGATTCTGATTTATTATCGCTGTTTTTTAGCTGCTCTAAAACAATTTTTGCCATAAAGGGACACTTTTGGTTGCTATGGGCAATCTACAGTTTGCAGGGAGAAAGAAAAGTTTTTATTATACAAAATGACATGTAGTGTACAGGGCAGACCACTAGGGACATGGGGGGTGTGTATTTTTTACATACAGTACTGTAATCTATAAGATTACAGTGTACTGTATGTATAGTGTTTGTTTACTTTTTTAAATTTGGCGCCGTTCCCCCCCCTACGTCGCGACGCTCGCAGGGAAGGGAATCGGCGGAACACACAGCATCAGGCGGACATCCGCCCGCCGTGTACTGCGGGGATTCATCGCTGGATCGCAGAGAAAAGGTAAGTAAACTTTTTCTGCATCCAGCGAGGTAAGCGCGTGTGTGGCACGGGGTTACCGATATTAGCTTAAAAATCTCACCCCGTGCCACACACGTGAAGACCGCCAGGGAGGCTAGTCTGACCGGCGATCCAGCGGGAAACCCCCGCCGGATCGCCAGGAATTTTTGGGGGAAAAAAAAATGCACCCCGAGCGTGACTCGGGGTTACCGCTTCTGGCACTGAATGTTAACCCCGAGTCACGCTCGGGAATACCGCCAGGGAGGTTAAAGGACAAAAATTTAAAAACCTATTGCAGGACAATTTTATGGTCCAGTTTATTGAGGCCCCAACTAGGAATGATGCTCTGTTGGACCTGGTAATCTCAAACCATGCAGAGCTCATTACTAATGTTCAGATAAAGGAACACCTGGGTAGCAGTGATCATAACATGATTTCGTTTAATGTAAACTATAAGCAAGAAATACATACAGGAAAGATAAAAACACTTAATTTCAAGAGAGCAAATTTTCAAAGCATGAGGACTGCTCTCCAGGGCTTGGACTGGGAGGGAATATTGGCACCGATGAACACAGAACAGAAATGGGAATTCTTCAAAAAGACTCTTTGGAACCTCACTGCAAAGTATATTCCCATGGGCAATAAGTTTAAAAGGCTACAGATAAAACCTATGTGGCTCACGGTTAAAGTTAAAAAAGCTATAAACAATAAGAAAATAGCTTTTAAAAAATATAAAAATGAAGGAACACTAGTGTCGTTTAAATGTTACAAAGAATATAATAGAATATGTAAAAAGGAAATCAAGGATGCAAAAATTCAAAATGAACGACAGATTGCAAAAGATAGTAGGACAAACCCCAAAAAATTCTTTAAATATATTAATAGTAAAAAGGTCAAGTCTGAGCATGTAGGCCCTTTACAAAATAATCTAGAGTGGGTGACTGAGGACATAGAGAAGGCAAATTTATTAAATGCTTTCTTCAGCTCTGTGTATACAATGGAGAATGGGGGAGCTCATGTCGATATAGGGGGTGGGAGTGACACAGCCCCAAATCCACAATGGCTCAAAAGTGATATGGTCCAGAAATATTTAGACAGAATAAAGGTGGATAAAGCACCTGGACCAGATGGCATCCACCCACGGATCCTAAAAGAATTGAGCTCTGAAATTTCAAAGCCACTGTATCTAATATTTAGGGACTCATTAATGACAGGAATAGTACCACTGGATTGGCATAAAGCCAATGTGGTGCCCATATTTAAAAAGGGAACAAAGTCTTTACCTAGTAACTATAGACCTGTTAGTTTAACTTCTATAGTTGGAAAGATACTGGAACGTTTAATAAAAGACCACGTGGATGAGTTCTTGCTGGAAACAAACTATTTAAGCAGCAGACAGCATGGATTCATGAAGGACAGAAGTTGTCAGACAAACCTGATTTCCTTTTATGAAGAGGTAAGTAAAACCCTGGACAGAGGCGTGGCAGTGGACGTGGTATACTTGGATTTTGCAAAAGCGTTCGATACAGTTCCCCACACACGGCTCATGTGTAAGGTAAGGTCTACAGGATTAGATATATCAGTTTGCAAATGGATAGAAAACTGGCTGAAAGACAGAATTCAGAGAGTTGTGGTTAATGATTCTTACTCTGAATGGTCCAAGGTTATCAGCGGTGTACCCCAAGGTTCAGTGTTGGGTCCCTTACTTTTCAATATATTTATAAATGATATTGGGTCTGAGATCAAAAGTAACATTTCTGTTTTTGCAGATGACACCAAGCTATGCAGTGGAATAATGTCCTTGCAGGATGTCTCCAATTTACAAGCCGACCTCAATGCTCTGTCTAATTGGGCGACTAAGTGGCAGATGAGGTTTAATGTTGATAAATGTAAAGTTATGCACTTGGGGGCTAAGAATATTCATGCATCATACATGCTAGGGGGAGTACAACTGGGGGGATCTGTAGTGGAGAAGGATCTGGGGGTTTTAGTTGATCATAAGCTCAATAATGGCATGCAATGCCAAGCTGCGGTTTCCAAAGCGAGCAAAGTCCTTTCTTGTATTAAGAGAGGTATGGACTCCAGAGATAGAGATATCATTTTGCCCCTGTACAAATCATTAGTAAGACCTCATCTGGAATATGCAGTCCAGTTTTGGGCACCAGTTCTCAAAAAGGATATCGGAGAACTGGAGAAAGTGCAGAGAAGGGCAACCAAACTGATAAGAGGCATGGAGGAGCTCAGCTATGAGGAAAGATTAGAGGAACTGAATTTATTCACTCTTGAGAAGAGGAGAATAAGGGGGGATATGATCAACATGTACAAATACATAAGAGGTCCATATAGTGAACTTGGTGTTGAGTTATTCACTTTAAGGTCAACACTGAGGACAAGGGGGCACTCTTTACGTCTGGAGGAAAAGAGATTTCACCTCCAAGTACGGAGGGGTTTCTTCACAGTAAGAGCTGTGAAAATGTGGAACAGACTCCCTCCAGAGGTGGTTCTGGCCAGCTCAGTAGATTGCTTTAAGAGAGGCCTGGATTCTTTCCTAAATGCACATAATATAACTGAGTACTAAGTTTTGTAGGTAAAGTTGATCCGGGGTAAATCCGATTGCCTTTCGGGGGATCAGGAAGGAATTTTTTCCCCTCCGGTAGCAAATTGGATCATCGCTCTGCTGGGGTTTTTTGCCTTCCTCTGGATCAACTGTGGGTATGGAGTTGGGTGTATGGGAGGATGTACTGTGTTTTACTTTGTTTTATTTATTTTTTTTTTTTATGGTTGAACTGGATGGACTTGTGTCTTTTTTCAACCTGACTAACTATGTATGTAACTATGTAACTATGGGTCTCACAGGAGAACATTTAACATGCTGCCAAAACACAGCTCTGCGGTAAAGCAATTAACTTATTTATAAGGGCTCTCTGGTCCATAATCATTTTCTTTATGGTTTTATTTATGTTTTGTTTGTGATAGGGCAGCTTCCCCTTACAACTCCTGAAAGCAAAGAAAAATACCCTCTTCTTATGCAGTATGGAAAACATAGGATTTATTCTGTTATTAACGTGTGACAGTGATTTTGCTTAACAATCTTATGCCTTCACATGGTAGTAGAGCAGGGGTGGCCAACCAGTGGCCCTGGGGCCACATGTAGCCCACGGAGCCCTCTGATGTGACTCGCAACCTCCTGCTCTGGAATGGCAGGTTGGCAAGCAAAGATCGCAGGTTGCCGACCTGCCATACCACAGCATCAGTGTTGTAATGTGAAGCTGGTGGTAGAGGAAGAAAGCGGCTGCAGAGCAGAGCCCCATAAGCCGATGCTTCCTCTATAGCGCCGGCTTTTGCCACAGGCAGAGTCTATGGCAAAGTTCACCTAACCCGCAGGATAGACACAGCTGCACTCGCGATATGTGTAAATCGCAGGACATCCGTGTGAAAGCAGTCTTGGCCCTTTTCTAGCTAACAGACAAATCAAATGGGACCCTCAATTCACCTCTACAAAACGACAGATGTCCATTTACACCCGCCTATCTCCAATCCGAAAAACATTTGTCCTCTTCCATCTGGGAAGATTGGGGGGCCCATAGAGTAGCTGTGACCATGGGCGTCCGCTCCATAGGGCAAGGGAGAGTGCTCGCCCCCCCCTGGAATCGCCAGGAGCAAGGCTAGACTGGCTCTGGGGCTGCTTTAAGCTGTAACTGCAGTGCTCTCCTCCCTATGTCCTCCGGTGCTTGTATTGTATGTCACAGAACCCCCCTAGTTCGGCTCGTCTGATAGTCTTCTAGTCTAGTGTTCCACCTTTCACACAAACCAATTAGGGTGTGGGGCACATGAGGTTGGGAAGGTGTCAGCTTTCCTGATTCAGACTGCATGTACACAACTTTCTCTCTTCTGGAGATCAGCTTCTCTCCCCCTCTCCAGTCAGTCATCTCTATCACTCCTGCTTTCACTTTCAGTGTCCCGATGTCTGTAGGATATCACCACCTGGGGCCCCCCCCTCCCCCAGCCTCCTGTTATCTCTCCCTGCTTTAGACAATCTCTTCCTGCTCTGTATAGTGACCCCCCCCTCCTCTCCTGTGTCCTTCTCTCGGACCCCCTCCTCTCTCTACCTGCACAGCAAAACTAAGTGATCTTCTCTCCTGTCTGTGCTGCTGAACCTGCCTCTACTCAGCCAACAGGTAACAGTAACACAGTTTCATGCTTCATATCACTGCAAATTGTAAAGACAAGTCAACTGTTATTTCAGATTCTATTTTTAGTAGGGGCCCATTCACAAGGGGTGCAAACATGCATCTCCCATGCAGGGCTGTCATTTATCAGCACGGGGGGTACTTAGGTGTTGTGCGCATCCCCTTGTCAGCACCCCATTTATATCTACTGGGACGTGAGACTGCATGGACACAGCCTATGTATCCTAATATGACATGCAGGTACGGGTCCCAATAGAGGTGAATGGGACGCTGGCACAGAGATGGCACACAATGCCCGTACATCCCTGTGCTGATAAGAGAGGACACACATGTGAATGGGCCCTAAAGAACTCATGTGCACGGAGGCTTAGTGAGCTCCCCAGGCATAAGAAAACAACAGGAGTGACTAAACCTGGGAAAAGATGGATGTAAATGTAACAGCTCCAGCAAGGATCGGACAAGTTTCAATCCTTCTGTAGTCATTCTTGCTAAAGAGACATAAATTTAATAACCAACTTCTCTCCCACCTGCAGGAATGTTCCCTTAGCCTTACATTTGCAGCTCCGACATCACTGTCTCAGCAGAAGGGATTCCCTCATTCACCTTAGTTGTGTGGACTGGGGGGATCCATTAAATTTTTCAGACAAAAATAAAACCGATCCATCTATGGCCAGCCTCCAGCTTATCATACATTATACAATCGGATTGTACAATATCTTTTTGATCTACCACCAACTATGTAGTACAAAGGCCCATCTGATTGGATACTACTTAAATGAATTGTTTAGGTTGTCCATATATTAAATTTTTGTAAATCTAAAGGAGATTGTACAATCTGATTGTATATTGTATGCTATACCTACATTATAGTGTTCTTGTGCATGAGTACTAACCGTGACAAATGTTTTCCCTGTTATCTTTATTCTCACCTATGCATATTTGTTTGCCCAGGAACTTTGTCTTTGAGTCCATTAAACACCCTGACACATTGTCTAAAGCTGGGGACACACTAGGGTTGCACAAATACCTGTTTTGTACCAACAATACTTGTGCTCAAGTACTCGCTGATACCAGTTGCCAATACCTTTGCGGTGCGATTTGAGCTCATACAAAATTAGTAGGCTTAAATCGCACTGTAAACAGGAATGTAGTGCGATTTCCTGTCTGAATCACATGTGGTTTCGTGCACCACTCCTGTGTGAACCGAGGCTGAAGTCATTATGACAAGCCCAGGTTCACACAGTAGCGGTGTAAAAAAGAGCATGTGATTCAGACAGGAATCGCACCACATTGCTGTTCAAATCACATGTGATTCTTTACAGTGCGATTTAAGCCCATTCATTTTGTATGAGCTCAAATCGCAACACAAAGGTATTGGCAACTTGTATCAGCGAGTACTCGAGAACAAGTATTGTTGGTACAAAACAGGTATTTGTGCAACCCTAGTGTGGACCCAGCTTTAGCCAATGTGTCTGTAGACTACAGAGTTGTAGCCTACAGCATAGTTTCTAGTTGTCCCTTATTTAGAGTGCCTGTCACTCTTCTGGAATCAAATCCATTTGTCCCTCATTCCAAAAGGTTACTCTTTTAGACCTGAAATAAATATACAATATAGTGTAGTGTTTCAGTCCAGAGGTGCAGGGTGCTGTGTAATGTAAAGGGGCCCAGAGATGCAGGGTGCTCTTTAATGTAAAGGGGGCCCAGAGATGCAGGGTGCTCTGTAATGTAAAGGGGCCCAGAGATGCAGGGTGCTCTGTAATGTAAAGGGGCCCAGAGATGCAGGGTGCTCTGTAATGTAAAGGGGCCCAGAGATGCAGGGAGCTCTGTAATCTAAAGGGGGCCCAGAGATGCAGGGAGCTCTGTAATGTAAAGGGGCCCAGAGATGCAGGGAGCTCTGTAATGTAAAGGGGGCCCAGAGATGCAGGGTGCTCTGTAATGTAAAGGGGCCCAGAGATGCAGGGAGCTCTGTAATGTAAAGGGGGCCCAGAGATGCAGGGTGCTCTGTAATGTAAAGGGGCCTAGAGATGCAGGGTTCTCTGTAATGTAAAGGGGCCCAGAGATGCAGGGTGCTCTGTAATGTAAAGGGGCCCAGAAATGCAGGGTGCTCTGTAATGTAAAGGGGCCCAGAGGTGCGGTGCTGTGTATTGTAAAGAGGGCCAGAGGTGCAGGGTGCTGAGTAATGTAAAGGGATCCAGTGATGCAGGGTGCTGTGTAATGTAAAGGGGCGCAGGGTGCTGTGTAATGTAAAGTGGTCCAGAGGTGCAGTTGTGGAGAGGGGGTACACGGTAGTGACAAAGAGATATTAAAAGATGCAGGGGGCACAGTGAGGTGTTTTTTACATTTTAACATGGGTGGGTGGCTTCTAACCCCCGCTAGCGGTCGAAAAAGGGTAAAATGTTGAAGCGCCCCCCCCTGAAAAAATTTCAGCGGACGCCCATGGCTGTGACCTGTCATCCATCCATCATTGTGGACCACGACTAGTTACCAAGTTGCTTAAGTGACTCTCGCTCTTCAAAAGGTTGGGCACCCCTGTGGTAGAGAGAGCACTGCGAAAGTTTTGAGTTACTTCCTTGCTTAAACTCCCACGTATGTGCTTTGGAGTCATGGCTGTGGCACAGAAGTCGTGAATATCTCCTAAAATGTCCTTTAAGAGATATTCCTTATACTAACAGGTGAGTTTTATTATAAGCTTACCTGCAGGTACAACTAAGCAAGTATCTAAAAGTAACACTTTGAGGGTAAAAAGTTTTGAATGGTAAAAGCCACATCCGGGTTAGAATTCAAAAATTGTGGGCTGACTAGTTCACACACCACCTAAAAAAGGACCAGACTTTAAAATCTCAATATGGGAGACCACACAGGATTATAAAACATAATACATTTATTTCTAAACTTTAAAATAGAGATTAAAACATAGGTGGGAACAGCCTCCACAAGATCCACATCTTAGCATAAAAATGTCCTACTGATGATACCAGACGTCTATACATGTATAATATATCCAACAAAGTAAAAAATATAAATGGAGAGTCTGTATGCTTCCGGTTGCCAGGTCAATGTTTTGCCAATTCCAGGCTTCTTCAGGACCCAATATAGCTGTAGAGCAACACCTGTATATGTTTAGAGAAAAAATATGAAAATCAATAACATACCATACCGTATAACAATAATAAAAATTCCCATGATATTCTGAGAAAATGCTCTCATCAATATTATGGATCATAGTGCGTCCATTTAGCACAGCCTGAGGAGGGTGGGAACAGGGGTATCAGAGTCAGCCACCAACTGGTGGGATACCACCATGGGCAGCATGGAGATGCAGGGATGCACAAGGCATGAAAGGGGCCACTGAATATGAATAGATCAATGCATGTATTGGGCCAGATTCAGGTAGATGAGAGTATCTTTCCTCTGGAGTAACGCTTCTCATTTACGTTACTCTGAAGACCCTTTCAGCGCAAGTCCTGTAATTCACATAGCAGTTGCGCGTAAACTTGCGCCAGAGTAACGATAATGCGCTGGCGTAACCCGACGCAAGTGGAAGTGGGTGTGATCATATGTAAATGATGGGCGGAGCCCAGCGCAGAGGCTTACGTTCAGCGCATCATCCACGGAGCATGCGCAGTGAGTGCGGCTCCACTCGCCCCCCTTGTGCGCATGCTCACAACTTCCGTCGGCACCACTTCCTGGGAAACGTCAGCGCAATGCGTTCCGCTGGGCGCTTAAAAGCGCTGGCGGAAACGCCATTCCGGCGCAAAAGTAGTTCCGCTTCCCCCCACCCCAGGGAAGATACTTTTGTGCTGTGATGGCTGCTCCCGCTACCCCCAGAGAGAGGAGGAACCTGAATTTTAATGCCCAGGAGGTCTCAGTGATCATTTCGGCAATGGAGAGGGATAATGAATTTCTCCATGGCAAAAAAAGCCGGAAGACCAGCCGGGAGAGGAAGCAGGGCATCCTGGAGTCGATTGCTGCCAGGGTCAATGTCCTGGGCTACTCCACCCGGACTGCTGGGGACATACAAAAAAAAATTAATGACCTGCGGCGCAAGGTGAGGGACAAGGTGGCCTCCATCAGGAGGTATGAGAGGGGCACAGGTGGTGGTCCCCCATGTCCTGTCACCCTAACCGCAGAGGAGGAGGTGGTTGCTCGCTGCCTGGAGAGGGAGCAGGTGGAGGGGGTCGCAGGCTATGACTCCGTGGAGGAAGGCACAAGGACAGGTAAGTGTTTTATAATCCCCTATTTGTTGTTTTGCATTTGGGGGGGGGAGGGTACATGTGCCAAGTGTGTGGGACCACCAACATGTGTCTGCTTTGTGTCATCCACAGATGACGGAGCTGGGCCATCATCTGTCAGCGTGCATTCCACCCCATCCCCCCCACGCCATCGTGTGCCTGAGCCACTGGGTGGTGAAGAGGTTGTGGAGGAGGAGAGTGGCCACACCACACCTGCCGAGGTGGTTGTGGAGGATCCTGCTGTGGCAGAGCAGGACTTTTCATTAGTGTTGTCTGTCTCCTCCCCTTCTCCTGGGCCGTCTGTCGTCCCCTCCCCCATCCTTGGAAGCCCCTCAAGGGCGACTCCTTCCACCCGAGGACATCCATCTTCTGGCCCCAGGAAGGCGACCCAGAAGACCAGGGGGGTGTCTGATGGTATACAGGACCAGTTGGCGAGGGATCACGCCAGGCAGACGGAACAGATGGGGGCCATAGCGGTGCACTTGGAGAAAGTGTCTGACAGCCTGGGCTCCGTTGCCAACCTCAGCAACGCAGTGCAGGATGTCAGCTGCAACTGCGCTGCAGTGGTCACCACTTTGGGGGAGGTGCAGGGGGATATCCAGCACCTTACTGCAGCCGTCCAGGCCAACAGTGCTGCCATCCTGGACCAGGGGAGGCTGAGTCGGCGGGCCCAGCACTACCAGGTCACCCGTCAGCTCCGAATGCAGGCCCAGACCAACTCCTACCTTGGACGGATAGCCAGGGCCTTGGAGGGCACGCAGGCCACACCTGCCAGGAGTGGCCCACCTGGGGATCAGCCACCTCCAGATGCCCCCCCACCCCCACCCACTCCATCCAGGCAGCTGCGGAGCCAGAGAGGGGCCCCCAGAAGAAGCCCCCGGCATCCCCGATGAGGCCTTTTTTTTTTGTTTGTTTTATATTTTTGATTTGGACATACTCAGGTCATGAGTTTATTTTTTCTTTTGCTCAGGTTATGAGATTTTGTTTATTTTATTTATCAGGATATGATATTATTAATTTATTTTTGTACTGCACACGGTCAGGAGTGCAGGGGACAGTGTGAATGGTGTGTGAATGTGAGAGGGTGGCACTCCTGAAAGTAAGGGGTGTCACCCTCGGCCGTGGTGGTGAAGTTAACCCCACGGCTGTATGAATGACGTGTGAAAGGTGTGTGAATGGACAGTGACATCATTGGGGCCTTGACGCTGGCGTTACTGCTCCCAACTCCTACATGCTGGACTTGGGCTAATCCAATGCGATGTGCATGTGGTGTGTGTGATCTAGGGACATCAGTGGTGTACACGCATGCATTGTCTGTGTGATTAATGTTTTGGGTTAGTGTCCAAAGATGCCTACGGCGAGGACCCTCCTGACTGCTCTTCCATCAGCAGACTGGGTGTCCTCTGGCAGGTGGGGACTGTGTGGGTCGGGGGTCAGGTCATCACGTATGTCAATATGCAGGCCTTTTTTCATAGCAAAGTTATGCAGAATGCAACATGCAGCGATGATCTGACACACGAAGGTAGGGGAATACAATAGGGTCCCCCCAGACTTATCCAGGCATCGGAAACGGGACTTCAAGAGCCCAAATGTTTGCTCCACCACTGCACGGGTTTTGATGTGTGCTTCATTGTATTTTCTCTCTCCTCTGGTTTGGGGGTTCCGGAAAGGAGTCATTAGATGGGGTCCCAGTGCATATGCAGAGTCACCTGTAAGGTAAAAGACAGGAGAATGTTAGTCATGCATGTGCGATTTCTGTTGTGCATCACGGGAGGGGATAGTCATGCCTGACTCCCATGTCACTCACCAATCAGCCAGCTGTCCCCATACATGTTCTGGTTAAATTCTGCTGGGATGGGGCTCTGATTGTATATGTAGCTGTCATGGCTGGACCCGGGGTGTTTGGCACGGACGTGCCATATGAGGCGTTGGGCATCGGCTATCACCTGTACGTTGATGGAATGCCAATGCTTCCGATTGCGGTATATGTGCTCTGTGGCACTGGGGGGCTGTAGGGCCACATGTGTGCAATCAATGGCCCCCACAGTGCGTGGGAATCTGGCAATGTTGTAGAAATCTGTCATTGCCTTCAGCCGCAGCTCCTCAGTGGTGGGTCTGATGAACTGGTTGGACATGCGTCTGAGGATTGCGGGGACAACCTGGTGCACACATCTGCTTATGGAGGACTGTGACATCCCAGCCACCACTCCACTTGTACGCTGGAATGATCCACTGGCAAGGAAATGAAGTGTTGCCAGGACCTTCACCAGTGGCTGCACTGCTTGTGAGCGGTATGTCTTGCTGGTGATGTCATCCTGCAGGGTTGTGGTTAGTTCAAGTATTGTATCAGGGCTGAATCTGAAGAGGCGATACACCTCCTCCTCCCCCATGCCAAAGAGGTTCATACGAGTGCGGTATATCCTCTCACGTGGCCGCCTTCTTGGTTCCGGGGGACCCATCAGTAGTTCTAGGACCACAATTGCCCCTGGCATGTTGGCACACAGAGGTGTTGTCCTTGCAAGTGGGGGTGCTCAGCTAGCTCCTATCGTCGGTAACGCTGCTGTAGCTGCTCTCCTGCTGACCTGTGACCGTCTGGAGTAAAGATAAAGCAGCCTTTTGTAGAAATAACTTTGCGCCGGACGGACCAGATACGCGCGGCGCATGTAGCCAGCGTATGGTGCTAATCCGTTCGTGAATTGGGAAATCTCCCTCATTTGCATATTTGCAGGGGAAATCAATGGGCGCGACTGATGCGCCCAGCGAAAATAAGCGCTGACGATACTCTGGCGTCGGAACGTTCCGCCGGTCGCAAATGACCCGTTATTGGGCGCATCTAGTTTGCTGGGTACGGGCACATAGAAACGACGGCGCATCATCACAGTTACGCGGCGCATATCCAAATACTCCAGCGCAAGTGTTCGTGAATCTGGCCCATTGACTAGATATGCAAGCGGTCCACTTACTGAGTTTATAAAACAGAGAAACAAGGGGTTCTAATGCTCTGTGGATAATTGTTATAAGGTGATATCAAAGTTTCCAGAAACTTGAACCTGACAAAACTTCCAAAAAGTAATAAAATTTCTCAAGACATGGGTATTTAATGCATTTGCTATAGTTAGAAGGTACTTAAAACCTACCATGGAGTAACACTTTAAAGTAAAACTGTTGCATCTCCCTGAAAACCATTTCACCAAAAGTAAAAGTA
This sequence comes from Rana kukunoris, assembly GCA_029574335.1. Taxonomy (NCBI): domain Eukaryota; kingdom Metazoa; phylum Chordata; class Amphibia; order Anura; family Ranidae; genus Rana; species Rana kukunoris. The sequence continues at coordinate 45,107,325 of CM056050.1, read as the reverse complement.
ATTCTCCACATGCCAGAATAACATACAGACACTTGGAAAAAAGAGAAGATATAAAAATAAACCCATTTAATATGTTTATTAGCACAAAGACATGCTGAGGAGAATTGGACCCATGAGGTAAAATTCTAATTTAAACACATGTGCCTAGCAACACCATCAAACTATAATTTTTTAGATAAATACAGTGCTTAGCAAATATATATTTTCTGCAAGGGTTGTGCAGATGAAATAAAAACACTCGGAGCAAAATGGTATGGTTAAAAAAGGCTATCAGCGGGACAATTTAAAACAAAAAAAATACTGCATACAGTGGGGATCGAAAGTTTGGGCACCCCAGGTAAAAATTTGTATTAATGTGCATAACGAAGCCAAGAAAAAAATGGAAAAATCTCCAAAAGGCCTCAAATTACAGATCAGACATTCTTATAATATGTCAAAAAAGTTAGATTTTATTTCCATCATTTACACTTTCGAAATTACAGAAAACAAAAAAATGATGTCTGCAAAAGTTTGGGCACCCTGCAGAGTTAATATCTTGTACTGTCCCCTTTGGCAAGTATAACAGCTTGTAAACTCTTTTTGCAGCCAGCCAAGAGTCTTTCAATTCTTGTTTGAGGTATCTTTGCACATTCTTCCTTACAAAAGTCTTCCAGTTCTTTGAGATCTCAGGGCTGTCTGTCATGCACTGCTCTTTTAAGGTCTTTCCATAGATTTTCAATCATGTTGAGGTCAGGAGATTATGAAGGCCATGGAAAAACCTTCAGTTTACACCACTTGATGTAATCCCCCGTGGATTTTGAGGTGTGTTTAGGATCATTATCCATTTGTAGAAGCCATCCTCTCTTTAACTTCAGCTTTTTTACAGATGGCATCAAGTTACCATCCAAAATTTGCTGACATTTTATTGAATACATTTTTTCTTCTATTTGTGAAATGTTCTGTGTGCCACTGGCTGCAATACAACCCAAAGCATGATTGATCCACCCCCATGCTTAACAGATGGACAGAGGTTATTTTCATTAAATTCTGTGCTCTTTCTTCTCCAAACGTACGTTTGCTCATTCCGGCCAAAAAGTTCTATTTCAACCTTATCGGTCCACAGAACTTGTTTCCAAAATGCATCAGGCTTGTCTATATGTTCATTTGCAAAGTTCAAACGCTGATTTTTGTGGTGAGGACGTAGAAGGGGTTTTCTTCTGATGACTCTTCCATGAAGACCATATTTGTACAAGTATCTCTTTATAGTAGAATAGTGTACCACAACTCCAGTGTCTGACAGATCTTTCTGGAGGGATCGTGCAGTCAAACGTGGGTTTTGAATTGCTTTTCTCGCAATCCTGCAAGCTGTTCTGTCTGATATTTTTCTTGGTCTTCCAGATCTTGCTTTAACTTCCACTGTTCCTGATGACTGCCATTTCTAAATTACATTCTGAACGGAGGATATTGACATCTGAAAATGCTTTGCTATCTTCTTATAGCCTTCTCCAGCTTTGTGAGCGTCAACTATTTTCAGTTTCAGTTTTCTAGACAACTGCTAAGGCGCCGTACACACGGCCGAGGTTCTCGCTGAAAACCAGCGAGAACCTCGCTGGAATGCACATTCCAGCGAGGACCTCGGCCGTGTGTACGGTCTCGGCGAGCTTCCCGTCGGGAAGCCCGTCGAGCAGAAATAGAGAGCACGCTCTCTATTTCCTCGACGGCCCGCCTGGAAGAATGGCTGGTTGCCATTCCCGACGGGCGGGTCGCCGATTTCGACGGCCGGGAGAGAACCTCGACGGGCGGAACGATGTGTTCTGCCCGTCGAGGTTCTCTGCCGTGTGTACGGCGCCTTAGAAGAACCCATGATGCTGATTGTTGGGGAAAGGTCAGATGAGTCTGGGCATTTAAAACCTTTAAGATTGACATAACCTGGTTTTCCCAGACGAGATTGAGAACAATCCATGACACTAGCAGGTCTCAGCTTTGCAAAGGGGGCAGTGCATGCTATACATTTTGCAGGGTGCTCAAACTTTTGCAGACGCCATTTTTTGTTTTCTGTAATTTTGAAAGTGTAAATGAAATCTAACTTTTTTTGACATATTATAATAATGTCTAATCTGTAATGTGATGGCTTTTGGAGATGTTTCCATCTTTCCTTGGCTTCGTTATGCACATTAATACTAATTTTTACCTGGGGTGCCCAAACTTTCGATCACCACTGTATATGAATGCCTGTGGTAGCCCCAAAGCCTGCTATCAGGGCTAAATCCTGAGTCTTTCCTATAGGCAAAGCTTTAGTACTTCCCCAAAATGGAAGTGGGGGTGAGCTGTTTACTAGTAAGGTCTGGCATTACTCAGAAACACCAGTGCTTTACCCAAGATTCAGCCATGATGGGGTTTGGGAGGTTGCTGGTAAATACACCTCTATGTGCCTGCCCTTTATACCTGCAGCAGTTCTACCACACCCAACAGAGACATTTAACATTATGACCAGAGATGTGTTTTGATTACTAGTGCCCTTATCATTTTTTACAGTGAAAAACCTTTCAGTCACAAGACTAATATAAGGCGACGACACAGCACCATTTTTTTTGTCAGTTCCATGGAACCATTGGAACCATCGTTGATACCTAATCAATGACACCAATGATCTCTTTGCCTATCTGCAAGGGAGGCATTCTTCACACTAACTAATTTATGGAGCATGCCCATCAATATAATGAACATTTTTGTTATTGATAACCAATGTAATGAACATTCTTCCAACTGACCAACATTGTAAAAGATGCATTCCTTTCACTGACCACCAACTTTACTGTTATGCCACGTACACACAATCGGAAATTCCGACAATTCCGACAAGAAAACCGTGGATGTTTTTCAGACGGAATTTTGGCTAAAACTTGTATCGCATATACACTATCACACAAAATTCAGACTGTCAAGAATGCGGTGACATACAACACTACAATGAGACAAGAAAAATTAAGTTCAATGATTCTGAGCATGCCTCGAATTGATTCCTGAGCATGCGTGTTCTTTTGCTTACTGGCGATCAGAATTTCTGACAAGAACTTTTCCCATCATAAAATTTGAGAACCAGCCCTCAAATTTTTGCTGTCAGAAATTCCGACCAAAAGCTCATGTAGCGCCTATGTACTTTACAGTACTGGTGCTAGCTAAATGTATGTGTAGATCAGAGTGTAGATCAGATTGTTAGTAGCAAACTGTGGTCTCTGTCTCAGCTTGGCTGTGCTGTGAGTCCATTCTGCTGTACTGGGGTGTTCTTCCACCCCTGGTGCTGCAGGTGGCAACAGTGGAGTCAAGGTTTGGGTGCTCTTCCCCAGCAGCCAATCACGGGGGTTTGTCCTCGCTGTGCTTGCTGGGGAGGGGTATTTATGGGGCAGACGCCATTGGTTCCGGGTCTTCTTCGTCCAGTGTGGCACCCACCTTTAGGGTGACCACATCACAGCGTCCAGGCGTTATGGCCTACCAGGCCAGGGCATGCGTGCCATGCAGTGTTCTTGGTTCCGGGGCCCTGCCGGCCCGGAGCATCTGAACAGTGACGGTGATCCAGTGAGTGACTGGGTTCCCACTTTGAAGATCCCAAGCTGTACTGCTGTCAGTGGGGAGTCGGTCTGAGGAGCCCCATTGAGAGGCTGGCGGTCCAAAAGGGCCTGGATAAAACACCGGGGATCAAGGTAGCCAGACACCAAGGGAATGATTACCTATCGGTCGGTACCTGGGCGGCAAGTTGAAGGAGATCCAGACGTAACTCAATTAAGTAGGCATATCTCCAATAATTCAACCCCGAGGGGACCTGTGGCAGAGGTATCATCTGAGGCTCATTGAGAGGGGTCTGTGGCAGGGACTTTCTCCCAAGTTCAAGTTCAAAAAGGAGGGTCTGTGGCACAGACTTCATCCTATAATTGTCCGAGTGACACTCCGGCTGCCAGGTCAGTGAGAGAGGCCTGTCCGGGTACATTAAACCCATTCCTGGCGGGAGTGGTGAAGAGAAGTGTTACATTTGGGAGCAGGACTGTTTCCTATCATTACGCTTGAATCTGCTATTCTCCTATCTTGTTAAGCTTTACTTTCCTCACCAGAAGTTTACTGTTTTTACCCAGCTGGGTAATAAAGAGCACAGCAAAGAACACCTGTCTGGATATTCATTTACTTCTACTATATGCACTACGCATCATTCACCCCTAGGAATTTTGGAGGACACACAAGGTAACACACCGCCCAAAAATCCAGCAGCTTCACTGGGGGTAATGCTACACTCACATCAAACTTTTCTTGTCGTAAATTACAACCGTGTGTACGCGGCATTAGTCACCCCTTTAAGAAGTGAAGGATATCCTCCTGTACTGGAATACTTCGTGATTTGGTTTTCACGCTCTCTTATGATCAGTGGGATTTTCTTCCAGTCAAGAGAGAGCACAATGGTGAGAAGGTCTGTTAGAAGTTGACCGTTTGGGACAGTCAGTGTCAAAGTTCTTTATACAGCATAAGAGGAGATACCTCATCACCACTGAGGCCAAAATCTAGAAACTTCCTTTTAGGGGCAGCAATTGTTACTCTTTATGGAGGAAATAGTTTTATGGAGCTCTTCTACTGGATAGAGAGACAATTTTCATCTTTGCTATGGGGATTATAAGCAAAGAGCTTGCCAGGATCCTATGTTCATCTGTTGTACCTGAAAAGACTTCTGCCTGCAGTAAAGGTACAATTATTCTACAAAGCAATCTATTTGTGTGGCTATCTAATTATTCCTATTTGTTTTGAAAGTTCAGTTTGTTTGCGGCTGAAGATGTACCAGGTTAATAAAAGGTCTCCATTGACCACCAATTTAACAAACATTCTTCCCACTGTCCCTCAATGTACGAAGCATTCTTCTCACTGTCCACATATGTAAAAAGCATTTTTTCTCACTGACCATCATTTTAAGGAATATTCTCCCTTAGTGGTGGCCCGTCCATGTAAGGGCGCACGGGTGCCGTCCCCTCTGTCATGTTAAAACCTATATGTAGAATGGATAGATTCATGCATTGCATGAATCTATTCATGGCCACTGTAGCCACCCCCTATTCAGCCATCCAGCCCCTTTCGGACACCGACGCCTGAATTACAGTCGTGGGGGTGTTTTTGTAAAGCACCTGATTAGAGCCATAGGCTTTAATAGGCTTCAAAACAGGTGGAGCCAGAGCGCAGAGCATTGCACCCAGATGTGTTACAAAAGCAAATGGATATTTGTTTTTCTAACACTAAACCGCCTCTCTGCCAATCAGGAATCGCAAGGAGCCATTGCCTAACCCACTGCATGTCCCACAGCTCGCCACCGTCACCCGCTGCCTGACCTGCCACCAAGATGGGGTAAGTGCCGATCAGACAGCGAGTGAGCGAGCCGGTGGGGGGGGGGGGGTGTTGGGGTCACAGTGACTGCATTTTATGGGCACAGAGGCTGCATTTTATGGGCATGAGGCTGCATATGATGTGCACAGTGGCTGCATTCTATGGGCACAGAGGCTGCATATGATGGCCATGGTGGCTGCATATGATGGGCACAGGGGCCTAATTTTTTGGGCATAGTGGTTGCATCTTATGGGCATAGAGGCTGCATATGATGGTCATAGAGGCTGAATGTTATGGGCACAGAGGCTGAATATGATGGGTACAGCAGCTGTATTTTATGGGCACATAGGCTGCATATGATGGGCACAGTGGCTGCATTTGATGGGCACAGTCGCTGCATTTGATGGGCACTGTGGTTGCATTTAATGGGCACGGTGGCTGCTTTTTTTTAACACACTGGCTGCTTTTGATGGGCACAGTGACTGCATTTGATTTGCACATTGGCTGCATTTGATGGCACAGTGAGGCTGCAATTGATTTGCCACTGATCCCCAACGTAAGGAACATTTTCCCAGTGATTACCAAAGTAAGGAACATTCTTTCCACTTTCTACGTATGTAAGGGACATTTTCTCTTTGGCCACCAATGCAAGGGGAATTCTTCTCAATGACCACCAATGTATGAAATATTGTTTCCATTGTCCATCAATGTAAGAACAATCTACCCACTGAGAACATGGAGTCTTCTCACTGTCCACCCATGTAAAGAGCATTCTTCCCACTGACCAATAATGTAAGGAGCATTCTTCTCACTGACCACCAATGTAAGGAGAATTCCCACCACTTACTTTTAAGGAAAGCAACATTATTCCCAAACGGTTCTTTAAATAGCCTGTACCCTGCCAGCATACTGTAGAGAAGAACCCTTGCTGTCTGTGTGAAAGCAATGGTCTGTCTGCAGAAGTCCAACACACCCTGCTGAGTCAAAGCTAGAGCTCTCTGTGTTATAAAAACAACCAAGTGCAGCATTAAAACATTTATTGTGTGATAAAAATAAATTTCCAACTTACATGAAGTATGTTTGTGAAGGTTCTAGATCATAAGGAATCAGGACATCTAGGGGACCCTGTAGCAAATGCATCCGGTCCAGGGATTGTGCAGCACTGCTGCTGGCTGGGTAAGCATAGGAAGCTCAAGGCACTTCCTGGTCAGGAGGAGACTCCAGAGGACCCAAACGCTGATGTTAGATATCAGGACACATCCAGGGGCATGGCTAAGTAGTATTTCAAGCTGTTCATGCTTCTTTGTCAAGCTTTAGCCACCCTTCCTTAAGCAGAAGCATCTCTAAATTTAGTTCTGCATGGATGTAGTCAGCCAATGCTGATTCTAGTCTGTATCTTGTTCAGCATCCTCAAAGTCAAATCTGGCTGTCAGTTCTTCTGTCAGTAGGCGGAACTGTCACCTCTGGTATTAATGTGAGATTACATAGTAGGTCTGGATTATGAATATGCATATCTTTTCCTAGCCAACCACCAGGTTTTTCCCATGCCAGTAGTTTATTATGGGAAATGTTATAACTATTTAAGGCTGGCTTTCCCCCAGGATCTGGCCTGGTGAGGGTATATGTGTCTGGAGCTGCTTCTTTAGGCCTGCTTGCCTGAAAGAGTCTGTTGCTGCTTACCCTATTTGGAGACAGGATGGAGTCCCATGGAGGTTGGTTCACTCTCCTGCAGAAGATTGGGAACAGGGTGGAGACCCAGAGGAGGATCCTACTGGAGGTGTCATCAGAGATTTTACACTGAATTATATGTGATGGATCCAGAGGCGTAACTAGAGACTTCAGGGCCCCGGTGCAAGATATCATGAAGGGCCCCTCCCCCCCTTGAAAAGCCTGATTTTGATACTTAATTTTTCTACACTGTACAACAAAGTAAAAGGGGGGGGGGGCGGCAGTGATGGTGCATGGTGCTATCCTCTGCCACCACCACCTGTGCCTCTTACTGATCCCATGTCCCCACCACTGATCACATCCCTACCCCCCCCATCACCTCTGTTGTAGAAGTAATAGGGGGATAAAGATGAGATCAGTGGTGGGGCAGTTGGGGGGGATGGGATCAGTAAGAGGCACAGGTGGTGGTGGGAGAGGATGGCACCATGCACCATCACGGCCACCGCAGCCACCCCCCCCTCAAGTACCACCTCCCTCAAGTATCACCGCTACCACCCCCCACAAGTACCAGCGGTGGTGCTTGGGGGGGGGGTGGCTGCAGCGGTAGTGTTGGTGCCATCCTCTCCCACCACCACCTGTGCCTTTTACTGATCCCATCTCTCCACCACTGATCTCATCCCTATCGTCCCCATCACCTCTGTTGTAGAAGTAATAGGGGGATAGGGATAAGATCAGTGGTGGGGGATGGGATCAGTACAAGGCACAGTTGGTGGTGGGAGAGGATGGCACCACCACTGCCAACCCCCCTCAAGTACCACCCCCCTCAAGTACCACCGCTGGTACTTGAGGGGGGTGGCAGCGGTAGTGCCATCCTCTCCTACCACCAACTGTGCCTTTTACTGATCCCATCCCCCACCACTGATCTTATCCCTATCCCCCCCATCACCTCTGTTGTAAAAGTAATGGGGGGATAGGGATGAGATCAGTGGTGGGGGAATGGGATCAGTAAGAGGCACAGGTGGTGGAGGTTGGCATCAATTGCTGAGCAGCTCTGTCACTTAATTGACTTACTGTCGATCTGCTGTTGTTCTGTGGGTCACTCACTCTGACTGAGTCACCTTCACTGTGCCAGACCTTCTCCCACCAGGATGCTTTGCCTCATGTGCCCTGGGCAGGGCATTTTTTATCAGAAAAAAAGGTGCAGGAACTCACTCTCTCTGTCCAACTCTCCACCCCAACCACACCCAAACTCCACCCCAGCCATGCCCAAACCCCACCCCCAGACACACCTTCCTTAGAGGAGAGTGTACAGCAGCACTAAAAGATTGTTATGAGTTAAGGCTTAGAACTGTGTATCACATAAGGCAAATTCCCCCCAGCTCCCCTCTCACCACAAATCTCCCCAGCTCACCTCTCTGCACAAATCTCCCCAGCTCACCTCTCTGCACAAATCTCCCCAGCTCCCCTCTCTGCACAAATCTCCCCAGCTCCCCTCTCACCACAAATCTCCCCAGCTCACCTTTCTGCACAAATCTCCCCAGCTCACCTCTCTGCACAAATCTCCCCAGCTCAACTCTCTGCACAAATCTCCCCAGCTCACCTCTCTGCACAAATCTCCCCAGCTCACCTCTCTGCACAAATCTCCCCGGCTCACCTCTCTGCACAAATCTCCCCGGCTCACCTCTCTGCACAAATCTCCCCAGCTCACCTCTCTGCACAAATCTCCCCAGCTCACCTCTCTGCACACATCTCCGCAGCTCACCTCTCTGCACAAATCTCCCCAGCTCTCCTCTCTGCACAAATCTCCCCAGCTCTCCTCTCTGCACAAATCTCCCCAGCTCTCCTCTCTGCACAAATCTCCCCAGCTCTCCTCTCTGCACAAATCTCCCCAGCTCTCCTCTCTGCACAAATCTCCCCAGCTCACCTCTCTGTACAAATTACCCCAGCTCACCTGTGTGTACAGTGTTCTCCCCTCTGCTAAACACACACATAAACTTTACCTCTTGATTGCCCCTCCCCCACATACTTTAATAGTGCACTCCTCCCTGAACGAACTGTGTCTCTGCAAAAGTTCTCCCTCGTGTTTGACAGTGACAGGTCCCGAGTGTCACCTCTTCCTCCATCACTGCACTCTTTGGTATGTGCAGGCTTTTTTCCTGCACAGTGGACCAGAGAGCTCCCCCTACTGTATCACAGAGCTGAGGAGGTATTTCAGGGCTCCTCACCTCTGTGCTACAAAGGCTGATTTGCGGTGGCAGGCAGGGATGGAAGGAAGCTTCCTCCCGAATCACTGTGGCAGCTAAAAGTAGGGATCGGAAGCACTCACTAGTGATCTGGGGCAGCAGCCTGGAGTACCCAGCACTAGCACAGAAAAGCCAGTAGAGGAAGTGCGCTGTGCAGAAAACTTCCTCTACTGGCTTCAGTATTAAAAAGACGGGCATGCAGCAGAGGAGAGGGAGGGCTGCCTAAGGTACCTGCAGAAAAGAAGCCCTGGCCCTGGGACTCGGTAGACACAGGATAGATACTCCAGTCCACTCTTTGCTGTGTGCCTTCTCCCGCCGCCTGGAGAGCTCCTCCCCTGTCCTTCGCTCATTTGGTGAGCCTGAGTCCTCCCCGCCTCACATGTCTGCGTCTCAGTCAGTCAGTGAGTGCTGTCTCAGCTGCCCTGCCTTCTGCAATGTGTGTGTGTGTCCCGACCTGCGGCCGAACGAAAAGCACGCCAGGCAGTGCGCACCGCACACAGTAGTGACGATAAGGTGAGGGCCCCCCCCCGGACTGACAGAATTACAGGGCCCAGTCGCAACTGCGACTGCTGCAACCATGAAAATTCCGCCACTGGATGGATCAGAACATAATAGTCTAAGTTGGTGAAATAAAAATTGAAAAATATATACATACAACTATTTTTCAGAAATAAAAAAAATGATAATTGACATGTGCGTATGTATTCACCCCCTTTGTTATGAAGCCCATAAAAATCTCTGGTGCAACCAATTACCTTCAGAAGTCACATAATTAGTGAAATTATGTCCACCTGTGTGCAATCTAAGTGTCACATGATCTGTCATTACATATACACACCTTTTGAAAGGCGCCAGAGGCTGCAACGCCTAAGCAAGAGGCATCACTACCCAAACTCTGCCATTAAGACCAAGGAACTCTCCAAACAAGTAAGAGACAATGTTGTTGAGAAGTACAAGTCAGGGTTAGATTATAAAAAAATATCCAAAATCTTTGATGATCCCTAGGAGCACCATCAAATCTATCATAACCAAATTGAAAGAACATGGCACAACAGCGAATCTGCCAAGAGACGGCCATACACCAAAACTCACTGGCCAGTCAAGAAGGGCATTAATCAGGGAGGCAGCACCTAAGGTAACCCTGGAGGCTGTAGTATCTGAACATAGGAGGACAATAAGCCATACACTCCATAGTTGGGCTTTCTGGTAGAGTGGCCAGAAGAAAGCCATTACTTACACCAAAAACCAAATGACACGTTTTGAGTTTGCGAAAAGGCATGTGGGAGACTCTCAAAATGTATGGAGGAAGGTGCTCTGGTCTGATTGGCCATCAAAGGAAACGCTATGTCTGGTGCAAACCTAACACATCATCCAAAGAACACCATCCGCACAGTGAAACATGGTAGTGCCAGCATCATGTTGTGGGGATGTTTTTCAGCAGTCGGGACTGGGAAACTGGTCAGAGTTGAGGGAAGGATGGATGGTGCTAAATACAGGGATATTCTTGAGCAAAACCTGTACCACTCTGTGGGTGATTTGAGGCTAGGACGGAGGTTCACCTTCCAGCAGGACAATGACTCCAAACACACTGCTAAAGCAACAGTGGTTTAAGGGGAAACATGTTAATGTGTTGGAATGGCCTAGTCAAAGCCCAGACCTCAATCCAATAGAAAATCTGTGGTCAGACTTAACGATTGCTGTTTACAAGCGCAAACCACCCAACTTGAAGGAACTGCAGCAGTTTTGCAAGGAGGAATGGGCACAAATCCCAGTGGTAAGATGTGGCAAACTCATAGAGACTTAGCCATAGCAACTTGAAGTTGTGATAGCCGCAAAAGGTGGCTCTACAAAGTATTGACATTAGGGGGGTGAATAATTATGCACATTTACTTTTTCTGTTATTTTGTCCTATTTGTTGTTTGCTTCACAATAATAATAAAAAAAATCTTCAAAGTCGTAGGCATGTTCTGTAAATTAAAATGATGCAAATCCTCAAACAATTCATGTTAATTCCAGGTTGCGAGGCAACAAAACACGAAAAACGCCAAGGGGGATGAATACTTTTGCAAGACACTGTATATATATCTGTAGCTCTGGCTGCAAAATCACCCATACTGTGGGTATGTAGGAAAAAATGGTATGCTTTCATCTTCTGAAAATAACAAGGACATTCCCATGAATTTAACACCTGCTGGTCCGTTCCAATCAATCCATTTATTTTGAAGAAACAGGGGTCAAAATGGATATGTAACTTTATTCTCAAAGATCTAACATTGTTCCCAGCCCCCTCTTCAGCTTGTCAAACTCAACCACTTGAAAGTCTTTCTTGTACTGTTAAGAAATACGTGTCTATCTATAATTTTGTGGTGGTGTTAGAGTCTGTGCCAGGCAGCCTGGTAGGAACATATTGCACTTATTTCCTTCTGCAATATAATAAACATCTTCTCTGCTGGAAATGTCTCTGATGTTCAAAGTTTTTCTAATCACTTCAAACTGGAAAAGTTGCTTGTCCTTAACAACCCTTGTGATTGACACAGTCATGATCAAACGATGCAACCCATCCTTTTTTTGTTGTATATCTGAGTGCCAATTTTGAGTGAATAACTGTTTCTAATGTGGTTGACAGGAATGCACAGGTTAGTAACGTTATCATTCATGAACCTTTTGACACCTCTTAAGCCCTGTACACCGATCGTTTATGGGCCCCATTGGTTTGTTTTCCATCGGTGAAAAAAAATAGAACATGTTTTAAAATGTTTCTATGGATAAAAAAACGATCGTCTGTGGAAGTCCATCGGTCAAAAATACAGAATCAAGTCGACGCATACTCGGAAGCATGGAACTTCATTTTTCTCAGCACGTGGTAGTGTTTTACGTCACACCGATGTTGTGCAGGCATGACTGATGAAAGTCAGCTTCATCGGATATCCGAAAAAAAAATCCATCAGATTAGATTCCATCAGATATCTGATTGTGTGTACAGAGCTTAAGTGCCCCATGCAAAGTCTTTGTCATGTAGGGACTTTGTTCAATATGACCAATTTGTAAAAATAAGCCCTGAAGGGGCTATTGGAAATATATTGGGTCCTCCTTACCTGTTCAGAGGTAAAGGTAAGCAGCACACTGACAGCCTCAGGCTCAAGCTTACAGTAGGTGTCTTTTTAAGGTTTATTGCAGGTCTTGAACAAAATGCCTGGAGGATGGTTTTGGTTGCACGGTACCAAGGGCACACACATACATCTTGGAGGACAGCTTCATGGAAAACAGGGTCTTAGCAGTACTGGACCCTATAGAAGCAGCCTTAAAGATAGTGCTGATGAAGAGGGGACAACCAATACATTTGAGACCCTATAACAATCCTTGAGTAGCAAATTCTGAAGTCTCACCCTCAAAGAACACTGCAGTACCTAGGGCTATGGGTGAAAGTCAACAATTCCTGTCCAGCCCCCATACAGCACTTTCGGTGAAGGTCTTTATCTCCAGCCTAGTTTCTACAGGTCGAATCCTTTAGGCCCCCCGGCACTTGGTACCTGCTAAAGCCTAGTAGCAGTATTTTCTCTGAGACACACAGGGGAAGAGACCTTTGATCAGATCCTCCCAAATATGTATCTTTTTTCCAGTCACACCTTCTGGAGCTGCCTCCCAGGGATTGTTAGGGTCCAATAAACATAACCCAGTGATTGAATCTTGCACTCTATTGCTGGAAAATTCTTCCAGCAGCAGACACAAGCAATCATCTCAGCTGGCTACAGCAAAGCATTTTAGGAAATTTAACCAGCCTAAGGCAGGTGTGCTACACATACTATATAAATGGACAGAAGAGGCGAGAGTGGGTCATGTTTGTACACTTTGGGGTAGATTCAGGTAGGAGATAATCAGGGGCGTCACCAGGGTGTGGCCTGAGGGGGCCACGTCCCCCCCAATTTTACTGTGTGCCCCCCATGTGCCCCCCCAAGTAAAGTAATGTCGTCTGTTTGTATTGCATTAAAAAGCGAAAGAATGGCCACCGCGGCTGTCTGTCTTTACGTCCGCCGCGCTGAATGACTGAATCATGACTCGCTATTGTCATGTGATGTCGCGTGAGACAGCCGCCGCAGCGCCGCTAATTATTATGGGAGTTGTAGTCTCTGCGGTCGTGCTGCGCCGGCTACGTGCTTGAGTCACGCCCAGCCTGCTCCCGGGGGGTGGAGTCAGTTACTGTGAGTGTGAAATGAGCAGCGCAGCTAGCCTGCCTACCTCGTGCTGAGATCAGACCAGACCTCCCATAGCTGCAGACAGTTATTGTAGATATTTTGCCCGCCAACTCCAGTCACAGTGCCTACCTCTGCCAGTGCTGCCACATTAAAGGTAGGTCACTTGTTTGACAGCATAAATCCATAATTTGCTTGCAATCCCATTTATATTGGTGGTGCCGGACTGGACAACAGTTCTAAGATAATAATATATATATGAATGAGCTCTCATGGAGGTAACAGAAAAAAAAAACGAATATTAGAAAAACATGATGAAAAGATGACGTATTATTGAATAAATAGTAAAACGATTGTATATTCCTATATGGCATATAGGAGGCTTTGTTTTTTCTTTTTGCAAAATCCAAACCAATGTGTGTTCTAAAGGTAAAATATATATCATTGACCCCACATATGTATATAATATATATAGTCAATATTACTTAATCTTTCATCATGTTTTTCTAATATTCTTTTTTTTTTCTGTTACCTCCATGAGAGCTCATTCATATATATATATATTATTATCTTTGAACTGTTGTCCAAAAAGATTAAGTAATATTGACTATATATATTATATACATATATGGGGTCAATGATATATATTTTACCTCTAGAACACACATTGGTTTGGATTTTGCAAAACGAAAAAACAAAGCCTCCTATATACTGTATAGGAATATATAATCTTTTTACTATTTATTCAATAATACGTCATCTTTTCATAATGTTTTTCTAATATTTTTTTTTTTTCTGTTACCTCCATGAGAGCTCATTCATATATATATATATATATATATGTATATATTTTTTAATTGAGATTTTGTAAATTGTGTTATTGGTATCCAAGTTTACTAGTGCAGTAAGATACTTCTAGAAGTTAAAAAAAAAAAATGCAAAATTAAAGAAATTAAGTTTGTGCATACAGTAAATATGAGGCCTAGACCTCTAGAGTGCATTCTATTCTTGTTTTTTTTTTAATACAAATGTGTGTGTGTGTATAAATTTATTTTATTTATGTATATATATATATATATATATATATATATATATATATATACACGTTATTACGTTTTATGGTTGGCCCCCCTACTTTTTCCCTTGTCCCCCCATGTGCCCCCCCTAAATATGAAAGCTAGAGTCGCCACTGGAGATAAGCCGGCTTATCTCCAGATAAGCCGTCTTATCTCTGCGTTTTAAGCGCCTAATCTATGCCACTGATTCATAAAATCAGTTAAGCATAGATTTTTCTTAGGCGGCGTACACACGGCCGAGGCTCTCGCTGAAAACCAGCGAGAACCTCGCTGGAATGTGCATTCCAGCGAGGACCTCGGCCATGTGTACGGTCTCAGCGAGCTTCCTGTCGGGAAGCCCGTCGAGCAGAAATAGAGAGCACGCTCTCTATTTCCTCGACGGCTCGCCTGGATGAATGGCTGGTTGCCATTCCCGACGGGCGGGTCGCCGATTTCGACGGCCGGCAGAGAGCCTCGACGGGCGGAACGATGTGTTCTGCCCGTCGAGGATCTCTGCCGTGTGTACACGGCCTAAGATCAGACATGCATAAGTCTATTACGCTGTCTAATCTTAATTTCATATTTTAGACTGGCCGCTAGGTGGTGTTCCCGTCTAAAATATGTAAATGAGCCTATACGCTGATTCCCGAACGTACGCCCGGCCGGCGCTATTCAATTACGTCATTTGCGTTAGCGTAGTACCGTCGTAATGTTATGCCTGCTATATGGGGCGCAGGCAATGTTAAGTATGGATGGCGTGCCCATTGTTTACATCGTTTATGTAAAACGTTCGCGAATAGAATTTTGCGTAAGTGCCGTTCACGTCGTTTACACGTCGAATTGAAGTCGAGATTTGGAGCATGCGCACTGGCAACCAATCACGGCTGGCGCATGCGCAGTTCGTTCAGCGTGGGGACGCGCTTCATTTAAATGATACACGCCCCCTACCCGCCGAATTTGAATTCGGCTGGCTCTTTTACGCTACGCCGCCTCAACTTTACAGGCAAGTGCTTTGAGAATAAAGCACTTGCCTGAAAAAATTGCGGCGGCCTAGTTTAAAAGGCAGACGCTAGGCATGCCTATAGATAGGGATTTCTATGTAAATCTACCCCTTTTAGTCTTGCCTATTAATTTATTACAGCTATTTGTATAGCACCACCAACTTTTGCAGGGCTTCTCTCTCACCGCCCTCAAGGAGCTTATGATCTAAGGTCTCTACATCATACAGATACAAGGGCCAATTTAGACAGGAGTCAAGGTACTTCCCAGCAGGTCTTTGGAGTATGGGAGGAACCTGAAGTATCTGGAGGAATCCACACAAGCACAGAGAAGACATACGGTACAAACTCTATGCATCCTGGTCAGGATTTAAACCAAGGTAGGTATGAGCTCAGTATTTTGTCTGAACGTAAGTTCGAATTGAACACTGGGGCCCGGTTTCACGTAGGGCGGCATATCTTTAGAGTGGCATAGCGCATCTCATATACGCTATGCCAACGTAACTTAGAGAGGCAAGTGCAGTATTCACAAAGCACTTGCTCTGTAAGTTGCAGCGGCGTAGCGTAAATTGGCCGGCGTAAGCCCACCTAATTCAAAGTAGGAAGGAGGTGGGCGTCATCTATTTAAATTAAGCATGACCCCATGCAAATGAATGGCTGGTCGAACTGGGCATGCGCGCGAATGCTCAGAATCACGTTGCATATACTCCCTAAGATACGTCGGCACAATGCCTATGATGTGAACGTAACCTACGCACTGCCCTTTTAACGTAGTACTACGTAAACGGCGTACGCAACATAAAATTCAATGGCGTCGTTCCCTGGCCCATACCTTTGCATTAGCTGCGCCTGCTATATGAGGGGTAACTTTACGCCGGACGTAAGCCTTACGCACATCACGTATATGAAGCGGCCGGGCGCATCTACGTTCGTGAATCGGCGTATCTTACTCATTTGCATATTTATAATGAGAACGCCGAATGCGTCCAGCGTAACTATGTGCCCACGATACGCTGGCGTAGGCAAGTTACGTTGGGCAGAGGCTTTGTGAATCGGCGTAAAGATACGACGGCGCACATTTGAGATACGCCAACGTAAATCGTTTGTGAATCCGGGCCTGGATGTCCAGACATTTGTCACCAAGCCAATTCACTTAGGCCTCGTACACACGACTGAGAAACTCATCGTAAAACTAACATTGTTTTCCTCGACGAGTTGATTGTCAGGCTTGTCGAGAATCTTGTCAATAGGGATGAGCCAAACACCCCCACGTTCGGTTCACGCCAGAACCTTCGAACGGGCTGAATGTTCGCGCAAACATTTAGAACCCCATTGACGTCAATGGGACTCGAGCGTTCAAATTCAAAAGTGCTCTTTTTAATGCCCCATATGCAAGTTATTGTCGGAAAATGTCTTTGAGAACCCGGGACTTGCCCCAGGGAACATGTATCAATGGAAAAAAAGTTTTAAAAACAGTCGTTTTTTCTGAAGCAGCAATTTTAATGATGCTTAAAGTAAAAAATAAAAAAAAATGAAAAATTCCTTTAAATATCGTACCTGCTAGGTGTCTATAGTAGTGGCACGTGTTTAGAAATGTCCCTGCAGAAAATTAGATTATTATAAGAAAAAGGTCATTTAAAACTGCTTGCGGCTTTAATGTAATGTCTGGTCCCTGCAATATGGATGAAAAACACTGATACAAATAGCATGGGTTTCCCCGCCCCCCTCTTCCCAGGTCATTACAACCCCTTTGGCCCTATATAATTACACATATTTGCCTCTTAACCCCTTAAGGACCGCTACATGTACATATACATCGGCAGAATGGCACGTACAGGCACATTGGCTTACCTGTACGTCCCTGCCTAGACGTGGGTCGAGGGGCCGATCGGACCCCCCCGGTACTTGCGGCAGTCCCAGTGGCTTCAGGAGCGATCCGGGATGAGGGGGCGGCTGTTCGTTTTTGTCCGGCCCTCGGATCGCTCCCAGCCAATGCGCGTCCTCCCCCGCCCTCTTCCTGTGTAAACACAGGAAGGGGGAAGTGATGTAATCTCTCCTCTTGGCGGTATTTTCAACCGACGCTGAGGAGAGAAGACATCACAAGTGAGTCTACACCAACAGCACACTGACACCACACACATAGTCACTGTTGCCGCTAGGTAGCTAATTTTTTTTATTGCGATTTTTTTTACTAAAGACATGTGGCTGAATACATTTTGGCCTAAATGTTTGACTAAAATTTAGTTTATTCGATTTTTCTTATAACAAAAAGTAAAAAATATTGGCCCCGATTCACAGAGCGATTACGCCTGCGCAACTGGTGTTGCGCGTGCGTAAGTCTAAATGTGCGCGTGCGTTCAGATGCGCGCGATTCAGAAAACGATTTACGCCAGAAATCTATTTTTTTTTGTCCGGCGTAATTTCGTTAGACAGACGCATCCGTCCGCGCAAAAATGCGCTAGACACACCATTGATTTGCTAGTAAAATATGCTAATGAGGGACTTACGGGGATCCACAAAAAAACGTTGTTGCTGCGCAGGCTACGCGGTGTGCGCAACAGCAAAATGTTCTGTCTAAAATTAGAGCTGATAAAAGCTGGTCTAAAAAATGAAAAAAAGTCTACTTGTCAGATAAAGCAACACTGTTAGTGAGGAGTTCAGCAGTCACACGTGTTGCCCAACAATCTGTATGCCAACATGCCAGGGGCATCGTCGCGCATAGCTATACTACTGACTTTAGATGAACAAAGAAGGAGGAGGGCACTGAGGAGGGCACTAAGGAGGGCACGGGAGATGTTTTTTTTTTTTTTTATTTGCTTATATAAAATTTACAATTTAATCTAATCTAATACAATATTCTTATCTGATACAAGCCCCTCACTCTTCACTTGATATATTACACACGCATAGACATCTTTGGCATGAGTGATTCTGAGGTGTCTCGCATCTTCAGATTCACCCCTCATGCCATCATGGAATTACCACAACCTTGCAGGAGACATCAGCAGCCCAACACATGGCACCACCCATGACACCCATGACAGCTACATATACAATCAGAGCCCCATCCCCACAGATTTCGAACAGAACATGTATGGGGACAGCTGGCTGGTTGGTGAGTGACATGGGAGTCAGGCATGACTATGCCCTCCCGTGATGCACACCTCACAAGTGGCACATGCATGACTAACATCCTCCTGTCTTTTCCCTTCAAGGTGACTCTGCATATGCACTGGTACCCCATCTCATGACTCCATCTCATGCCAGCTCACATTATGCATCTTTGCACGTTAAACACACACATTAATCATGGCACAATGAGAATGCATGCATGCACACCACTGTGGTCCCTAGCACACACACACCACATCCTCATCACATTGGATTGGCACCAGTCCACCATGCAGGACTTGTGAGCTGCAACGCCATGCCACGGCTCCAATTATGTCACTGTACATTCATACACCATTCACACAGACCTGGGGATCACTTCTCCACCACAAATGAGGGTGACACCCCTTTTCCCGCAGGAATATCACCCCCACATTCCAAAATCATACACAAACAGAACCAAAAAAATTAAATAAATGACGAGCAAAAATAAAAAATGCCCAGCAAAAATATAATTTAAACAAAATAACAACAAAGAAAACACATAAAAGACAAAAATCACTCTGCAAAACAGTCCTCAAATATCTCAAAGACACGTCACAAACAAACAAAAGCACCTTGCTGTAGAGGGAGTGCATTTGTGTCTGTCTATTTATGCTGTCTGCGTAGTTCATAAAGTTGCCCTAGTCCATTTCCAATTTCACTGATTGCGCCGCTCCCGAGTTGTGAGCATGCGCACATCGGAGCTGACCATGGTCTCCTTCAAGCGCGCATGCGCGAGCCGGCCGGCCCTTCATTTGCATGGGGCCACGGCTCATTTCAATGTAACACGCCCACGTCCCTCCCAATTTGTATTACTCCTCCTTACGCCTCTGGAAAAAACCTTACGCTTGCGCAATTTCCTGCGCAAAAGCTACGTGAATCGGGGGATTACGCGGCTAGATGGCGCAAGTCTAACGTAATGGCGGTGCGCTACGCCGGACTGATAATGCGCCGATGTACGTGAATCTGGGCCATTGTTTTTTTTTTTCAAAAATGTCGTTCTATTTTTGTATATAGCGCAAAAAATAAAAATCGCAGAGGTGATCAAATACCATCAAAAGAAAGCTCTATTTGTGGGAGCAAAAAGACGCAAATTTTGTTTGGGAGCCACGTCGCACGACCGCGAAATTGTCTGTTAAATCGACGCAGTGCAGAATTGTAAAAACACCTCTGGGCATTTAGCAGCGTATTGGTCCAGTCCTTAAGTGGTTAATCTTGTGTTAACCACTTGACCACTGGGCACCTAAACCCCCTTCCTAACCAGACCAATTTTCAGCTTTCGGTGCTCTCACAATTTGAATGACAATTACTCAGTCATACAACATTGTACCCATTTGAAATTGTTGTCCTTTTTTTCACACAAATAGAGCTTTATTTTGGTGGTATTTGATCACTTCTGGGTTTTTTATTTTTTGCGCTATAAAAGAAAAACGACAAAAAATTCTGTAAAAAAAAAAAACTTGTTTCTGTCATATTAGCAGGTTATTTCTCACACACAGCATATGCATACCACAAATTACACCCCAAAACACATTCTGCTATTCCTCCCGAGTATGGCGATACCCCATGTGTGAGACTTATACACAGCGTGGCCACATACAGAGGCCCAACATGCAGGGAGCGCCATCAGGCATTCTGGAGCACCCAGACAAATTCTGACATTTCTCTCCTACATGTAAAAATCATAATTTATTTGCTAGAAAATTACATAGAACCCCAAAACATTATATATGCTTTTTCAGCAAAGACCCTGGAGAATACAATGGCGTGGTATTTCTCGCATGGTATTTTCACAGACATTTTTTGAACGCGTGTTTTTAAAAAAAAAAACTGTTTTGTGCTTAAAACAAAACAAAACAGTAAAGTTAGCCCAATTTTTTTTCATAATGTGAAAGATGAAGTTACGTCGAGTAAATAGATACCCAACATGTCACCCTTCAAAATTGCGCACACTCGTGGAATGGCGCCAAACTTCGCTACTTAAAAATCCCCATATGCGGTATTGCAGAGTATCGCACAGGGTATTGCAGAGTATTGGGGTATTGAAAAGTATCGTGCAGGGTATTGGGGTATTGCAGAGTATTGGGGTATTGCAGAGTATCGCGTGGGGTATTGCAGAGTAGTGGGGTATTGCAGCAGAGTATCGCGCGGGGGTATTGCAGCAGAGTATCGCGCAGGGTATTGCAGAGTATCGCGCAGGGTATTGCAGAGTATCGCGCAGGGTATTGCAGAGTATTGGGGTATTGCAGAGTATTGGGGTATTGCAGAGTATTGGGCAGGGTATTGCAGAGTATTGGGGTATTGCAGAGTATTGGGGTATTGCAGAGTATTGGGGTATTGCTGAGTATTGGGGTATTGCTGAGTACTGGGGTATTGCTGAATATTGGGGTATTGCTGATATTGCTGATTACTGGGGTATTGCACAGTATTGGGGTAGCAGGGATGGATGGCTGGATCTGTGACTGCATTTGTCACAGATCCAGCCACAGCGCTGCTGCTGACATCCCGCTCCCCCCCTCTCCTCGCACACTTTATCGTCAAATGACGCCAGTTTGTTTACAAGTTTACACGTGGTAAACGGTCGCTATCAGCGGCAATTTACCGTGATCCGTGATGCCCGGGTCTTCTAGAACCGACGAGCACAGACACTTCCGCAAGCACGTCCCAGGGGAAGCGCAATCGCAGAAGTGAAGGACGACGTCCCAGGGACGTCGTGTCACAGTAACTCGACCGCGCTGTAGAAGTATTTTTGCTATAGCGTGGTCGGCAAGTGGTTAATGTTGTGTAATGATATTTCATGACTAATGCTATAAATTGGTATTTGGCACCATCTAGTGGCTAAAATGTGAAACGGACTTCATTTATCTTTTTGTTGTTTTTCAAGAACATGGTGAGGTGTTATGCAAATAACCTACCCATGAACACTCTGGGCTGAAGTGCATGCTGGGGAGGAGATAAAAAGCCCTGTGGAGCCCATCTTAGGTCTCTTGTTCCTGAGGCACATGGCTTGCCAGCAGAGCTCTGTATGTGTTCCTAAAAGCTCTGGCCTATCTCGTGCTGGAGCAGCAGTTTGACAGACCAGCGACCCTTTGGAGGAGGTAACTGAGAGCTACTGGTCATCTGTGAAGCAGAACAATGTGACAGTGTGGTTGCAGCAAACAGACTGAGATGCTTTGGAGCGGAGACATCCATCTGTCAGGACATCGAGTGGTGAGAGGGCTGATGCCCAGAACTTTGTACTGCTTTTCACACAACTAGACTGATTGCGTAGTGTTGCTGGGACCGGAAGTTCCACGGAACAGTTCAGTTCAATAGAGTCACCTGCGCATAGGCCTCAAGCCTGATTTGATTGTTTGGTGACTACCACTGGAAGTACGTTTCTAGGAAGGAGTGTGCAGATACTTTTCACAATTTAAGCTGCTTGATCCGAGAACCCTTTGGATTACAATCTTTTTTTCACCATAGCTAGCAGAAGAAAGAAGACCAGAGACTGAGCTGAGTTCTTGCCGCAAGTCCTTGCGGTGCTGTTACCACTTACTAGAGACTGTAGGGGGAATGTTGAGTTAATTATATTGTGTTATATCATTCTTGCTAAATACTGTGTGCCGCATAGTGGGTTTCATAGTGTCTGCATGGTGTGCTGGAAGTGGGAAAGTGCCCAGTGCTGAGGTTGTTGCCTGAGCATTAGTCCCACTTGGAGACATTCCTGCTGAAGCAATACAGATGGCTCTCAGGCGATTGCCACTTATACCCTTTTGTCTCATTATTGTATATCAATTGTGATTCCATTGTAGCGATAAAACCTGTTCTAGTAAAGTTACCTTTTGCTTTAACACAATCTGTTGTGAGGCTTGTTAATTCTCCAAGCAGGTGTAACAGTGTATGCCCGGGTGACAACACAGGTAAAGTGAATATAATATGTTTATTTACCTGTCTTTTATTATTGAGCTTCACATCAGCACTGCACCACAGCTGTGTCAAGGGGAGTAAAGCCAAATTATTGGGGGTGTTAGAGCAGAGTACAGGCCTAGTCAATTACCAGCGGCTCCTTCGGGGGTAACGCTACACAAAGTAATGAGCACACTTGCAAAATGCACCACCAAGTGGGTTTAGTTGTAAAGTAATGACCACACTTGCACTATGCACCGAGTGGGTTTAGTTGCAAAGTAATGAGCACACTTGCACTATGCACCACCAAGAGGGTTTAGTTGCAAAGTATGGAGCACACTTGCACTATGCACCACCAAGAGGGTTTAGTTGCAAAGTAATGAGCACACTTGCACTATGCACCGAGTGGGTTTAGTTGCAAAGTAATGAGCACACTTGCACTATGCACCACCAAGAGGGTTTAGTTGCAAAGTAATGAGCACACGTGCACTATGCACTAACAAGTGGGTTTAGTTGCAAAGTAATGAGCACACTTGCACTATGCACCACCAAGAGGGTTTAGTTGCAAAGTAATGAGCACACGTGCACTATGCACTAACAAGTGGGTTTAGTTGCAAAGTAATGAGCACACTTGCACTATGCACCACCAAGAGGGTTTAGTTGCAAAGTAATGAGCACAGTTGCACTATGCACCACCAAGTGGGTTTAGTTGCAAAGTAATGAGCACATGTGCACTATGCACCAAGTGGGTTTAGTTGCAAAGTAATGAGCACACGTGCACTATGCACCACCAAGTGGATTTAGTTGGAAAGTAATGAGCACACTTGCACTATGCACCACCAAGTGGGTTTAGTTGTAAAGTAATGAGCACACTTGCACTATGCACCACCAAGAGGGTTTAGTTGCAAAGTAATGAGCACACTTGCACTATGCACCACCAAGTGGGTTTAGTTGCAAAGTAATGAGCACACGTGCACTATGCACCACCAAGTGGATTTAGTTGCAAAGTAATGAGCACATGTGCACTATGCACCACCAAGTGGATTTAGTTGGAAAGTAATGAGCACACTTGCACTATGCACCACCAAGTGGGTTTAGTTGTAAAGTAATGAGCACACTTGCACTATGCACCACCAAGAGGGTTTAGTTGCAAAGTAATGAGCACACTTGCACTATGCACCACCAAGTGGGTTTAGTTGCAAAGTAATGAGCACACGTGCACTATGCACCACCAAGTGGATTTAGTTGCAAAGTAATGAGCACACGTGCACTATGCACCACCAAGTGGATTTAGTTGGAAAGTAATGAGCACACTTGCACTATGCACCACCAAGTGGGTTTAGTTGTAAAGTAATGAGCACACTTGCACTATGCACCACCAAGAGGGTTTAGTTGCAAAGTAATGAGCACACTTGCACTATGCACCACCAAGTGGGTTTAGTTGCAAAGTAATGAGCACACGTGCACTATGCACCACCAAGTGGATTTAGTTGGAAAGTAATGAGCACGTGTGCACTATGCACCAAGTGGGTTTAGTTGGAAAGTAATGAGCACACTTAGGCCTTGTACACACGAGGGAATGTATCCGGTCGGAAACATCCGACAGATATTTCCCAGCGGATAATGCAAATTTGTCCGTTGGTCTGATGAGCGTACACACCATCGGACCGAAATCCCAGCAGACCAGAACGCGGGCACGTAAACCACGTATGACGTCACTATAAAGGGGAATGAGGAAGCCATCGGCGCCGCCCTCTGTTCCGCTTCTGCTAGTTCCGTGTTAGCGAAGGTTTGGTTAGAGCCGATTCGTGCTTTTCAGTCTCCGCGCTTAACAGGTCGTATTTTCAGGTTCAGTGTGTGCTTGTGGGCTCGTATTTGTCATTCAGTGTCGCCGTACGCGGCGTTTCTGCTTTGCAGTGCCGTCCTGTACGGTCGTATCTGTTTGACGTGCGATCTTTGCAGGTCTTGCTGGATTTGGGTGTGCTTTCTGTTTGAGTGTGTTCTTGACTGACCAGCCGGCCGGTTTGAAGCCATGATGGAGCTGCAGCGCAACTTTTCACGAGTTCGTGCTGTTTATGGGTTTTGTTCTGGAGTCTGTGTGCATTCCAGTGATTTGGACAGGAACAGTAGGAGGAGGAGTTCCTGGGCCAAGAATTGGTTGCGGCAGCGTAATCGATTCTCTCATATGTCTCTGCTTAGGGAGATCCGGGAGAATAATCCTGATGACTTCAGGAACTTTCTCCGTATGACGGATCCCGTTTTCCACCGTCTGCTGGATCTCCTGTCCCCCTATATCACGAGGCAGGACACTGTGATGCGCCAAGCCATTCCGGCTGAGCAGAGGCTTATTGCCACGTTGCGGTACCTGGCGACTGGGAGGAGCCTGCAGGACCTCAAGTTCTCAACAGGCATCTCTCCCCAGGCGCTTGGGATCATCATACCGGAGACGTGTTCTGCCATCATACAAGTCATGCAGGAGGAGTTTATTAAGGTAAGTTTCCTCCTTTAACATCACAATCTGTGTCTTTAATAATGTTTGCATATTTTTCTCACCTTTTTGTGTTGGTTTTCCTGGTCGCCATGATTGTAATATGCTGTGTGCTTAATGTTCCCTTTTCTCCCCATGCATGTTGTAAAGCTTTCCAGGTTAATGTGGTTTGGCCTACCTGCATATTTTTACCTTCAACACTACTAACCTGTCCAGCATCATCTCCTAGGGACAAAAACAAAAACTGCTCCATTGTAGTTCAACTCCCTCCCCCTAAAAAAGTGTATTGCCCCATCAGCGGGATGTGGAGTCTGATAATAATTGGCTCTAGATTTGTTGCCCTAAATACTCTCTATACACTAATTTTTAGAAATGTTAATACCGTGATGTTGCAGAATGTTGTTTTTTTACTAGTGTTTGCAATGTTGTTTCTGTGCCAAAGTGCTAATTTTTTTTTTGCTTTTGTCCCCACAGTTTCCCTCCACGCCACAGGACGGCAGACTGTGGCTGCCCACTTTGCCCAGCGTTGTGATTTTCCAAACTGCGGAGGAGCAATAGATGGGAAACACGTCCGCATAGTGCCGCCACCTCTTTCGGGCTCGTACTATTATAACTACAAAGGTTTTCATAGTATCGTGTTGATGGCGGTGGTGTCGGCAGACTACGAATTTTTGTATGTGGACGTGGGGAAGAATGGCCGGCTGTCTGATGGGGGAGTGTTCGCGCGGACCGAATTTTACAGGCGTCTACAAACTGGTGGTCTTGAACTGCCACCGGATGAAGACAATGTGGAAGGACTTCCGTTTGTTTTTTTAGCGGACGAGGCTTTTGGGCTTGGACCTCACCTCATGCGGCCTTTTCCCCAGAGGACCCTCACCCCGGAGAGGAGGGTCTTCAATTTCCGGCTGGCCAGGGCCCGGAGGGTAGTCGAGAATGCCTTTGGGATACTCGCCAGCCGGTTCCGCCTGTTCCAGACAGCGATACATCTGGCGGAATATAAATTTAACTCTGTTATTTTGGCCTGCTGCATATTGCATAATTTTTTACGCAGGCATTCCCAGACGTACCTACCCAACATCGGTGCTGAGGCAGGACTACCCTCAGATACCCTTCCTGGGCTGGACACTGGTCGCGCTGGCTCGGTCACCCAATCTGCTCGTGAGGTACGCGACAAATATGTTGAGTACTTTATGGGTCGGGGGGCCATAGCTATGCCAGATTAATATTTCTTTATAATTCGGCCCCCAAAATAAAGAAATATTACCAAGAAATAAGAAATAATTTGACCATTGGACTTTATACAGTTGTTTGTCATTATTGCTTTTTCTCTTTTGATCTGTCTTCCAGGTTCTGAAACTAGTGCATTTCTTGCGCCCAATTTAGTTAGCAGGTTTTAGTAAATACACACAATTGCACATTCTAGTCACTCTTCTACAAACTGGGTATTGAGGTTAGAAATAAGAAGCCACTGGTGTGTGTGTTTTTAAAAGGTTTTTTTATTTCTTTTTTATTTACGAAAATCTTTGTCTTTTCTTAGAAAAATTGGTTTAGAAAGTATTTATTTATTCAAAAAATATTTTGTGGTTTTGACAAACATATATAACAATCGAACTTACAAAGTTCAACCTTTTATTTGGCATAACAAACCCAGACAACATGGTCTTAGGTCACGCCGGAATCCCCCAAAATTTGAGGATGCACACATGCTGTGTGTGTGATGGGCCAAATGGTGATTTTTCACATGAGATGTGCTATCTGCCATCATGGGTGATCAATGTATGTGCTTTGTGGGTGCAACCCCTTTCTGTCACCTACTTGATAAGTAAGGAAGGGGTTGCACCCACAAAGCACATACAATTGATGTCCTGTGCTGGCAGATCGCACATGTGAACAGACATTGGGGTTTATTTACTAAACAGTCCAAACTCCGGCTTATTTGTGCATATAAGCCAATCAGCTTCTAAATTAAGCTTAGTCAATTAAGACTTCGCATCCAAACATGGAAGATGATTGTTTTATATGCCAAGTGATGCTGCTTTTGCACCTTATAGATTTAGTAAATAAACCTGTGTGTGTGTGTGCATCCTCAAATTTTGGGGGATATTAAACGAACATTATACAACATCTTTGAGAGTGGGGTGGTTAGGGGTGAGGGCAGGGGGGGCAGGGGGGGCATGGGGGGCAGCTGGGGGGGATAGTCTTCTATATACGTCCCAAAATATCGAGCATGTTTTTGAAGTTTTGGTCCATCACCACCATCCTTTCCCTCATATTGGCCAGATGGATGCTGCACTCCATTATCTGCTGTATTAGGATTTGTGCACTTGCACGAGAAAAAATAGGAGCGACAGATGTGCTAATCCCATCTTCATCCCCTAAAAATGCCAAAGGAAAAACACAACATTGTAAGTAAGTAAGGTGCAGGCCTATCTACATCTCTTTTTCCCTGCAAAGCTGGGGTGTCACTGACCTGTTGTACTGACAAGTTCAACATCTTCTACAACTTCTCCTTCTTCTTCAACTTCTCCTTCCTCCACTAATCCGCCTTCCTCCTCCAATCCGCCAAATTCCACCAAACCGCCTTCCTCCACCAATCTGCCAAATTCCACCAAACCGCCTTCCTCCACCAATCCGCCTTCCTCCACCAATCCGCCTTCCTCCTCTCTCCCTTCCTCCTCTCTCCCTTCCTCCTCTCCTTCTTCCTCCTCTCCTTCTTCATCATCCTCCTGCTCAACAATTTTTTTCGGGCCGTTTGGGAGACAGTGTGGGCCTCCCTGACTCCTCATAGCGCTGTCCTCTTCTGTCCCCTAAAAACAACAAAAAATAAGGAAAATCATCAGCAAACAGATATTTTTGGAGGGACTAATTTGCAAACATTGCTTAGAAGTGGCGTTCCAATTCTAGTTTTGGCCTTATTACAGCAAAAAACATGTATTTTTTTTTGGGAGATGACTTCTCCCTAGCTGTGATATAATGAGGCTTTTTGGTGAAGTGACACACATGGCTGGCCTCCTGAATAAGTAGTTTTTGGAGTCCCTTCTCCAAAAGTCAAAATTACTATTTTATGGGGGGAGACAGGTTCTCAAAATTACAGATGTCAAAACAGGTGCCTATTAGGTTATCTCATCACTGTGTGAATTAATGAATCCTGTTTGCCTTTTGAAATCAACTTAGTTTGCACAAACACATCATATTTTCCACATTGTTTCTAGAAACAATGTTTTTCGCCAAATAGCCACGTCCAGGTGTGATGTTCCTGGACCCGCGGATTGAGGATAAACTATGTGATGGAACGATGTTGACTACGATCGTGGCAAGTCGTCGGATTTATATTAGACAAACATTACTACATTTACAATGCAGGGTTTCAAAAATACAAGGAGGCCAACGAGGCAGATGGCGAAATAGACATGGCAAAACATTTTATCCAAAAATAGGCACTCCAAAGACATTTTAAAGTACTTACTTTTTTCAATGATTTTCTTTATTTTGCGATACTGCTCTGGCTCGCGCAGTTTTAAGTCGGACCAGCGTTTCCGGAGCTGCTCTTTGGACCTGGTGACCCCAAACATCTCATAAAGTTTCCTCGCTGCCTTATCCATAATTTTGGACTTCCTCCGGTTAGGGGTGCTGTATGGGCCATGCTCACCATCATAGTCCTTCCATCGCAGGATGGACACCAACTCCACCATCTCTTGTAGAGACATGTTTGTGGCCTTGTAAAGTTTTGGCCTGGATCTGGACGTTCCGGCCTCTGTCCCTTCCTGATCCCGATCAGAGCCTAATGTGCGCTCGTGTGACATCGCCATATTTTCCAATCCACGTTGCATATGAGCGTGGAAAACAGGAATTGGTACGTCATGGGCGGAGACGAGGGCGGCGTTTCTTGATTGCGTGGGGATATAATGAAAACGACGTGATTACTTAGGTTACGCAGAGATTACTCGAGCGGAAACGAGGAGAGAGAGAGACAAAGGTAAATGAAAACATCGGATCAGATGCCTATAATTTGAACAGCCATGGGGGATGGGGCTTTTCAATGTTGTTTGCACCCTTTTTGTGCTACTGTTATTTATGTATTTTGGGGCCCACCATAAAATTTGGAGAGCCAAGTGCTTGTACACATCACTTCATCAAGATATATGTAGAGAATGCTCTATCCTCTTTATTTGGATTTTAGAGTATGCAGTCAGATCATGCAAGTATTGTTGTGTGTTGGTTGGACAGAGATAAGTAGGTAGTGTTTTCTGCCATCAATGCTGAGGGCCATGATAGCTACACATGAACTAGTGCCTTGAGATGATTGCTAGCATTCATATTCATGGTGGATGTGTTCTTAACTACATGCTACAACTTGCAAAATGGGCTCTGAATGACAACTTTTTGGGGGGTACAGCAATGCGGCAGAGCTGGCCAGCTATGTAGCAGCAGAAGACACTGTGTTTGTATAATGTTGATGCTCTAAAATGAATGAATGCGCACATATTTTAAGAATGTCAAAGCTGAGCCTTTTTAAAGTTGTGCTTTGTGTTTGATTATCATTTTCTATTCTAGACATTACTATTGAAGCTACATCTAGGAGCTGAAAAAAAATGGATTTGCTGAAAGGGAAGGAGGCAACAATGGAACTAATAACCCGATATCGGGATATGCCCCTTCTTTGGGACACCAGACACACACATTATTTGGACACTGGAAAGAGAGAGGCAGCACTTGATGAGATTGCTACATACCTGCACACTTGGGTGCCAAGTTGCACAGGCGACATGGTTAAGGAAAAATTTAGTAACCTCAGGAGAAGCTACAGGAATGTATATAAAAAACGGAAATATCCAAAATCAGGATCAGCAGCAGCTAAGACAAAGGAACCCAAGCTCTGGTACTACAAAGAGCTCAGTTTTTTGAATGATGAACTGGATGGCAGGCCTTCGGATTCTACACTACCTTGCAGCCTTCCTCCCAGCGGAACTTCCCCGGATCCCAGGAGCCCTGCAGAATGTGAAGCGGGGCTGGCTGACATGGAGCCAGATCTGGCCATCTTCAGTGAGGTCTAGTATTTAAAAAAATATTTTGGTGCTGCTATTTATTTTGAATTAGTGAGTTGATCTTGTAACCCAAAAACAAACAGGGATGCCAAATGCAGGGGTCAGAAGGACAGTCTGTTTAATTTAAAAAAATACTAACTAAAACAGTCTAGAGAAAGAAAATGTGTGTGATTGATTGTGCAAAAAACTAAAACATGTTGCCTTTTTTATCCACAGGAAGAAGAGACCAGCCAGGAGGTGGCAGCTTCTGAGGCCCATGTCAGCCAGGCGGAAGGGGGGAGTGGCAGCCAGGAGGAGGCCGGTCCAAGTGAGGTGCAGCAGGTCCCCAGACCCAGGCTGAGCACCATCAGCCAAGTTCCTCCCCTCCAGATGAGGCCACCAGCTGCAAGGAGGCGCAGGAGGGAGGTGCACGATGAAAGCCTTCAGGTCATCCGGGAGGCTGCAGAAATCATGAGGGCCCCCCTCAACCCAACGGAATGCTATAGCGCATTTGTGGCCAATGAGCTGAACCAAGGGGGGGAGGAGCAAAAAAGCCTGGCCAAGGACATTATTAATCAGGTCCTGGCCAGGATGAAAAGGGACGAGCTGACCAGGGACACTGTGCTGTGGGACCCGGCTTGGCCTGCTCCCCATCATCCTCATCCTCCTCCTGCTGCCACATCACCCCCACCTGCAAGGGTCCGTGGACGGACCCGTGGAAGTTTCGCTGGAAGGAAGTCTGCAAAGAAGTCGAGAAGATGATTCCCTGCCATCCAGTTGATTGTCCAAAAAACTGAGCTTGTTGTAGTAGCACAGCTTGGGTTCCTTTGTTCATGTGCTGCTGATCCTGATTTTTGTTATTGACTCCTGAGGTTACTAAATTTTTCCTTAATCATGTTGTAATTCCCAAGTATGCATGTATGTTGCAATCTCATCAAGTGCTGCCGTTCTGGTGATTTCTAATTTTTTTTTTGGCCGGAAATAAATGGCTTTTGGATTTACTTTCAAACCTTGTCTATTGTGTTTTATACTGTAGTGAGTAAGCATCAGACATTTGTAAAAGAAAATGTGTCATTTGCAAAGGACACAAACTCCTTGGGGGGGGGGGGACCTTTTCTGTTAGAACTTGGTAAACCCAAAAAGAAGCATAAAATGTAAAAAAAAAATATATAAATACCCCAAAATAAAGTAAAAAATAAAGGACAAAACAACTAAATTACATAAGTTGCGGAAAAAAAAGGGAAATTTTAATTAAAAAAAAAAACATGGTGAAACAAGAAAAAAAAATATTTTTGAAAGATTCAATAAACGTTAAATCCAACTGTGAAAAATAAAATAAAAATAATAAAAAAAAATGATACGCTCAACATGAAGTCCAAATAGACATACTAAAAATGTGGAGAACAGAAACAAATGTGAGGACATCTGGCTAGCAAACTGTGTCAAATAGAAAAAACACTAATGAAAATGCAAGCTAGCAGTATGTGACATCTGGACAAAATTGCATTAGCAAGACAACGCCTTTCTTCTAGCAAGAGAAAAAAGAACAAAAAAACGATATAAAAGGAACACTATATAGAGAGTTTAGGTGACGAATGTGCCAGGTCCCAAACAAACGCGAGTTTTACCTGAACGAGTGCTCCCGTCCCATCGTTTTGACTGAGCATGCGCGGGTTTTTGGTCCGAGGCTTTTGTGTACTAACGAGCGGACATATCCGAAGGACATGTGTCCGGCGGAAAAATCCGGCCAAAACGGTCCGTTTGCCCATACAGACGACCGGATTTTTCGGATGAAATGGTCCGTCGGACCAGTTTCAGCGGATTTATTCCCTCGTGTGTACAAGGCCTAACCCTATGCACCGAGTGGGTTTAGTTGCAAAGTAATGAGCACACTTGCACTATGCACCACCAAGTGGGTTTAGTTGTAAAGTAATGAGCACACTTGCACTATGCACCGAGTGGGTTTAGTTGCAAAGTAATGAGCACACTTGCACTATGCACCACCAAGAGGGTTTAGTTGCAAAGTAATGAGCACACTTGCACTATGCACCAAGTGGGGTTGGTTGCAAAGTTATGAGCACACTTGCACTATGCACCACCAAGTGGGTTTAGTTGTAAAGTAATGAGCACACTTGCACTATGCACCGAGTGGTTTTAATTGCAAAGTAATGCGCAAACTTGCAGTATACAGCAAGTTGGTTTAGGTGCACTGAGCACACGGGCAATACAACATATGAGAACACTGCAGCTAGCACAATCAACTGCCTGACAGATTAGGAAGAACTAATCTAACTACAGTGTATACAGTGTATAAATATATGTACAACTCCTGGGATGTATATATATCCTCTACACACTGTAAATTTAACTGACTAGCCTGTCTACTCTATCTAGCTAGAAAAAAAGACAATCCCACTCTCTCTCTCTCTCTCTCTGTCTAATCTGGAACAAGCCTGGAACACACTTTTATAGTGTGGGGCGTGTGCTAAAGCCCTGAGCCATAATTGTCCAAAGCCACCCTGGCTTTGGCCAATTATGGCTCTCCGTTTTTTGCGCGCTGTGATAGGCCAAGCATGTGGGTCATAGTGCATGCTTGGCCAATCATCAGCGCGCAATGCCTCAGTGAATTTTGGGCCGTGGCACGTCACTCAAATTTGGCGCGAACGACTCGTTTTGTTCAATTTTCGTCGAACGGTCGAACAGACGATGTTCGAGTCGAACATGGGCTCGACTCGAACACAAAGCTATTCCCTACTTGTCAACCTTTTTTTTGAGTACACACTGTCAAGTCAATATCTTGTTGTTCTCAAACGCGGTGACGTACAACACATACAACGGCACTATAAAGGGGAAGTGATTCCACTGGCGCCACCCTTGGGGCTGCTTTTACTTATCTCATGTTACTGCGTGTTAAGTAAAAGTTTGGTGAGAGACAATTCACGCTTTTCAGTCTGTTACAGCGTGACGAATGTGCTATCTCCATTACGAACGCTACTTTTACCGAAGGTGCGCTCCCGTCTCATACTTTATTCTGAGCATGCATGGATTTCTAAGCATACATACGAACGTGTTTCTTGTCGTAAACCAGCCTGACGAGAAACACGATGAGGAAATTGAGACTCACGATAAAAAAAAGGAGAACTTGTTCTCTTTCTTGTCGAGATCCACGACAGTTTTCTTGACTAAAAACATACACACGACCGCTTTCCTCTGTAAAAAAGCTCTGCCACCAAGTTTCTTGATGGATTTTGCCGAGGAAAATGGTCGTGTGTATGAGGCATAACAGGACAAAGACTCCCCAGCTACGTAAACAAATAGGTGGGAAAGGAGCCTTACATCATTCCCTAAATATAGCCACATGGCCATATTTGGGCAATTATATTGACAATGATGTCAATACAATCCCTACCTCTTCCTTTATTTAGCTGTAGCACCCTGGTGTTTAGGTAGGATTGCTCCTAAATTTACCTGCCAGGTATAGCTACCTTGTCCTATTGTTAGGGATCAATAGATGTCACGCTAAGTCTGTAATTTCTAGACATGTGCATTCGTTTTCGTTAGAATGCATTTTCGTCTGAAAATTGGGTATTTTCGTTATCGTTTTAACGAACGAAAACAAAAGTGCAAGAAACGAAAACCGAAAGATCCGACATAAAAAATGCTTTATTTTCGTTTTCGTTCAGACCCGACTATTTTCGATGCTTTGTCGAATTTCCGTCGTTCAATTTCACAAAGTCATCGAAAATCGTCGTTCTGAATACAGGGAATAGGTATTTTCACTGTATTCAGAACGACGATTTTCGATGCTTTGTCGAATTTCTGTCTTTCAATTTCACAAAGTCATCGAAAATCGTCGTTCTGAATACAGGGAATATACCTATTCCCTGTATTCAGAACGACGATTTTCGATGCTTTGTCGAATTTCCTTCGTTTAATTCGACAAAGTCATCGAAAATCGTCGTTTTCGGACGAAAACTTTCCCGACGAAAACAAATTAAATTAAAACGATTTTCAGGAGTAACTAAATAAATTTATTTTCTGGACGAAAACGAAAAAACAAAACAAAATATTCCAGTCTGCACATGTCTAGTACTAATTTCTGCACTTGTATTTTGCCGCTAGGTGGCCGGGTAAGGGAAAAGGGAGTAAGCCGCTCCCGGTGGGAACCCAGATGAATATCCTCCATTGCAGACAACTCGGGTGCAGGCAATGCACTTAGCAAAGCAGGAACAAAAATTCTTTCTGGACAGCCGCACTCTGAACAAGTTGTAGTCTTTATTAGTTGTCAGCTATGACTAAGCACTAGTTTCAGTGCGAAACGCGTCAGTGGTTGGGTTTTATTTTATGTTGCTGTGACTTGTAGTGCTGTCCTTTTTTTTAAATAAAGGCCTACAATTTGTTCAGAGTTTTGGCTGTCCAGAAACAATTTTTGTTCCTGCTTAGGTGGCCGGGTACCTGGTGGCATTAGATATGAGAAGGGCAATGCAAGGTCAGATTATGGGTATATGGGGTATCCCAGCCAATGGGTAGGGTTTTTTTTTAAATCCTTTCGAAGAACAGGAAGTTTCCCCAGGTTTTTTTTAGCAGGAGAGAATTTGTATAGAAATGGTTAATCTAAAAAATCGTTTATTTTTCCAGACAATTATATTTTCAAATAATCAATAATGAAACATCAATATAGGTGGTGCAACACAAAACAGACATGAAACATCACTCATAGCAAGGAACACCCTTTATACAAGCATGGTTTGCCAATTATGTTTATGAAATATGTATCCACGTGAAAAACCCCCGAGGCATTTTGACCCTTGCAATTTTCGGTCTCTTCATGGGGATTTATATTCTGGGAAAAATATCTAAATATCTAATTAACCACTTAAGCCCCGGACCAATATGCTGCTAAATGGCCAGAGGCGTTTTTACAATTCGGCACTGCGTCGTTTTAACAGACAATTGTGCGGTCGTGCGACGTGGCTCCCAAACAAAATTTTCTTCACACAAATAGAGCTTTCTTTTGGTGGTATTTGATCACCTATGCGATTTAAATTTTTTGCACTATAAACAAAAATAGAGCGACATTTTTGAAAAAAAAACAATATTTTTTACTTTGTGTTGTAAGAAAAATCGAATAAACAAAATTTTAGTCAAACGTTTAGGCCAAAATGTATTCAGCCACATGTCTTTAGTAAAGAAAAAAATCGCAATAATTTTTTTTTTAGCTACCTAGCGGCAACAGCGACACTAATACAGCAATCAGAAAAATGACCGCTTAGTGACGCTGGCAATAGGGGGTTAAAGGGTTAACTAGGGCGTTGATCAAGGGGTTAAAACTTTATATGGGGGGGTATGTGGCTACCCTGGACCTAACACTAACTGCCTGTCACAGCCTGGAAACTAGACATGTGCAGACTGGAATATTTCGTTTTGATTCATTTCGTTTTTCGTTGGGGAATAGCCTTCGTCCGAAAATCCAATAATACTTGGTTTCTGTCGAATGGTCAAAAGAATATTCGACGGAACGTCGAATCTTTTTTTGTTTTTTTGTTTCTGTCGAATGGTCAAAAAGAATATTCGACGGAACGTCGAATCTTTTTGGTTTCTGTCGAATGGTCAAAAGAATATTCTATGGAACGTCGAATCTTTACGTCGAATCGTACATTTCTGTTCGAATATTCCGCCTACAACAATTCTAATGTTGTATGACTAGTAATAATGTCGAATCTTTTCCCTATAATGTTGAATCTTTTCTCTATAATGTCGAATCTTTTCCCTATAATGTCGAATCTCTCTATATCGAATTTTTACCGCAACGAAAACGAAAATAAAGCATTTTTTATGTCGGATCCTTCGGTTTTCGTTTCTTGCACTTTCCTTATCGTTTGTTAAAATGATAACGAAAAAAACTGATTTTCGGACGAAAATGCATTCTAACGAAAACGAATGCACATGTCTAATGTCTACTGGAAACAGGAGTGTTTCCTATTTGTGACTATACACCTGAACCTATTTACCTTTCCACTCCTTCCCACTTCTTTCTGTTGAAGTTCTACAAATAAATCCCAGAAAAATAAGTGCATTGTGTGGTCCAGCCATGACAGCTACATATACAATCAGAGCCCCATCCGAATGGAATTCGATCAGAACGTGTATGGGGACACCTGGCTGGTTGGTGAGTGACATGGGTGGCAGGCATGACTGTACCCCCACATGATGCACACATCACAAGGGCACATGCATGACTAACATACTCCTGTCTTTTCCCTTACAGGTGACTCTGCATATCCACTGGGACCCCATCTCATGACTCCTATCCGGAACCCCCAAACCCCAGGAGAAGAAAGATACAATCAAGCCCACGCCCAACCACGTGCAGTGGTGGAGCGCACCTTTGGCCTCCTGAAGTCACGTTTCCGATGCCTGGATAAGTCTGGGGGTACCCTGTTGTATTCCCCAAACTTTGTGTGCCATATCATCAATGCCTGTTGCCTGCTGCTCAACTTCGCAGTGAGAAAGGGCCTGCAGATTGACCTACGTGATGACCTGACCCCTGAACCAGACAATCCCCCCCCTAACCGAGGTTACCCCGTCTTCTGAGGGAAGAGCAGCCAGGAGACAGCTCACATTGGGCATCTTTGCACGTTAAACACACCCATTAATCATGGCACAATGAGAATGCATGCATGCATACCACTGTGGTCCCTAGCACACACACCCCACATCCTCATCAAATTGGATTGGCACCAGTCCACCATGCAGGACTTGTGAGCAGCAACGCCACGCCAAGGCTCCAATTATGTCACTGTACATTCATACACCATTCACACGGACCTGGGGATCACTTCTCCCTGGTCCTGGAGAACCCTTCTCTACCAAAATTGAGTGTGACACCCCTTTTCCGGCAGGAATGTCACCCCCACATTCAAACAGCATTCACAACCCAAAAAAAAATACCAAAAAAAAAAATTACCAGCAAAATCAAAAAATTTGCAGGAAAAAAAAAAGGCCCAAAAAAAAAGGGGAAAAACAAATTAGTGCCCTTGACGTGAGCCACGCCTGGGGCGGCCCCGGCCACGGCCCCCGGCTCCTCTGGGGAGACTCATGGGAGAGGGGGTAAACCAGGGAAGGAGGAGCAGCCCCTGGTCTCTGCCCACTTGACGGTCTGCCCTCCAAGGCCACGGTTATTCTGTCCAGGGCAACACCTAGTGTTGCCATGTTGGCCTGGAAAGCCTGGGAAAGGGCCCTCACATCCTGCCCAACGCCTGCTGATGTAGTCTGCAGGTCGTTAAGGCAGTTTCTGAAAGCCCGGCAGTTCAGGTTCCCAAGCATATCCTTGATGGAGGACAGGCTCTCCTCCATCCGCACCAATGTCTGGCTGACCTGTCCCAGATGGCGGGTCTAGAGGAACTGGTCCCTTCTCAGAGTGGCGGGCAGGAGATCGGCCACCCCTCTGGTCTTCTGGGTCGCCTTCCTGCCTCCAGCTGATGCTTGTGGCCGGGGAGAAGGGGAGCCCCTTGGGAGGGGAGCCATGTTGGGGGAGGAGGGGGGGCTCCCCCTTAGGGAGGGCTGGCTGCTGCCAGCCAGAGGGGAAGAGTCATCCAAACACAATAGTCCAGTGCCTGACATGGACTCCTCCTCCTCAACCTCCTCCTCCTCCTCCTCAACCTCCTCCTCCTCCTCCTCCTCTTCAACCTCCTTCTTCCGCAGACTCCGGCCTTGTTGGGGGGGCCTCATTAGGCTGCTGTCCTGGGGATGGTGCGGTCAGGCCAGATGGCCCAGCACCCTCCTGCACATCTGTGGATGACACAAAACATTCACAGGTTGGAGGATACACACACTTGCCACATATTCCCTTTCACCCCCTCCCCCACACATGCTACACACCTGATAGGAAAAAAAACCTTACCTGGCATCACGCCTTCATGACTTGAGTCATAGCCGGGCAGGCCCTCCACTTCTTGCCGATGAAAGGTCTGGGCCACCGCATGCTCCTCCGCTGTCAGCCTAACAGGGCAAGGTGGGCCCCCTCCTGTGGCCCTGGCATGGGCAAGCATTTTGGCCAGCTTCTTTTTGACCAGACGCCGGAGGTCATTTATCTTTTTATCAATCCCAGACCGGTTCCGTGTCTCCCCCTCCCCCGCTAAATTCACCTGGTCAGTGATCATGTCTAAAATCTCTCTCCTCCTGGCCGGGGTGGTGTTGGCACTGTCCGGGCCGTGGAGGAAACGCCCATAGTCGGAAATGGCCCGGGCAAGAATTTGTTTCTCCCTCAAAGAAAAATGTAATTTCCTCTTCCTCTCTGTCATACTCTGACCAAAAATCACTCCCAGTCAACAAAAATCACTCACAAAATCAAGCACGACCAATCAAGCAAGAAAACAAACAAACAGAAAGCTATCAAACAAAATATCTCACAAACACTCAGCAAAAAGCAGTCACAAAAACAAACAGGAACAATCAAGCAAGAAAACAAACAAACAGAAAACTATCAAACAAAAAGTCTCACAAACACTTAGCAAAAATCACTTTCAAATATCTTCTAACAAACACTAGATCACACAGTACACAAATCTGACAAATACAAATCACAACGCAACTAACAACGGAACAAAAGCACTTTGCTATATGGGAAGGGAAACAAAGGGATGTACTTTTGCAATGGAAGTGCGTTTGTGTCTGTCTATTTATGCTGTCTGCGTAGTTATCAAATTTGCCCTAGTCCATTTCCAATTTCACTGATTGCGCCGTTCCCGAGTTGTGAGCATGCGCACAGAGGTGCTGACATGGTCTGCTTCAAGCGCGCATGCGCGAGCCGGCCGGCCCTTCATTTGCATGGGGTCACGGCTCATTTCAATGTAACACGCCCATGTCCTTCCCAATTTGTATTACTCCGCCTTACGCCTCTGAAATAACGTTACGCATGCGCAATTTTCTGCGTAAAAGCGACGAGAATAGGGTGATTGTGCGGCTACATTGCGCAAGTCTAACGTAAAGGCGGTGCGCTACGCCGGTCCAATAATGCGCAGATGTACCTGAATCTGGGCCTATAAGTGCAAAGTGCACTTGGAAGTGCAGTCGCTGTAAATCTAAGGGGTAGATCTGAAATGAGGGGAAGCTCTGCTGATTTTATTATCCAATCATGTGCAAGCTAAAATGCTGTTTTTTTTTTTCATTGCCCCCTTTTGGATCTACAGTGACTGCACTTCCAAGTGCTCTTTCAGTGCAATTTCAAGTGCACTTTGCACTTGTAGTGCAAAGTGGATTTGTCTTTAGTAAATAACCCCCAAAGTGTTTTGGCTTTAGATACAGCTTACACTTTACATTCACCCAGTGAAAGTGCATGTACATTTGTTCTCTGAGAACGAAAAAAAAAAGCTAATATTATTAGATTGTTTCCTGTCCTGGACAAAATCTTTTCATTGATTTAAAAATACTGTTAGATGGTGCTAAGTATCATGGGAAATCCTATTATACACAGCACCATCTAGTGGTTAAATGTGGTATTTTTCTTTTTAAATCAGCGAATACATTACGGCCCAGTCTCTGAAGGGAGGGGATCATGGTCTGCTTCAGTATGTCACAGTATATGTTGGCATTCATGGTTCCCTCAGTGAACTGTAGCTCCCCAGTGTCGGCAGCACTCATGCAGCCCCAGACCATGACAATCCCACCACCATGCTTGACTGTAGGGAAGACACACTTGTCTTTATACTCCTCACCTGATTGTCGCCACAAATTCTTGACACCATCTGAACCAAATACGTTTATCTTGGTCTCATCAGACCACAGGACATGGTTCC
The DNA here is from genome assembly GCA_029574335.1 of Rana kukunoris. Taxonomy (NCBI): domain Eukaryota; kingdom Metazoa; phylum Chordata; class Amphibia; order Anura; family Ranidae; genus Rana; species Rana kukunoris. The sequence goes on along the minus strand of CM056050.1, from coordinate 45,067,487 downwards.
AATAATCCATGTACTTAGTCTGCTTGTCTTCAGCAAACTGTTTGCAGGCTTTCTTGTGCATCATCTTTAGAAGCCATCTAGACCAATTTAATGCAGTGTGTGGCATATGGTCTGAGCACTGACATGCTGACCACCTACCCCTTCAATCAGTGCAGCAATACTGGCAGAACTGATACGTCTATTTCACAAAGACAACCGCTGGATATGACGCTGAGCATGTGGTTGACCATGGCAAGGACTGTTCTGAGTGGAACCTGTCCTGTTAAACCGCTGTATGGTCTTTGCCACCGTGCTGCAGCTCAGTTTCAGGCTCTTGGTAATCTTCTTATAGCCTAGGTCATCTTTATCCACTTAAGACCCGGACCAAAATGCAGGTAAATGACCAGGCCCCTTTTTGCGATTTGGCACTGCGTCGCTTTAACAGACAATTGCGTGGTCGTGCGACGTGGCTCCCAAACAAAATTTGCGTCCTTTTCTTCCCACAAATAGAGCTTTCTTTTGGTGGTATTTGATCGCCTCTGCGATTTTAATTTTTTGCGCTATATACAAAAATAGAGCGACATTTTTGAAAAAAAATCAATATCTTTTACTTTTTGTTATAAGAAAAATCAATAAACTAAATTTTAGTCAAACATTTAGGCCAAAATGTATTTAGCCACATGTCTTTAGTAAAAAAAAAATCGCAATAAAAAAAAAATTAGCTACCTAGCGGGAACAGCGACACTAATACAGCGATCAGAAAAATGATCGCTTAGTGATGCTGGCAATAGGGAGTGAAAGGGTTAACTAGGGCAGTGATCAGGGGGTTAAAACTTTATTAGGGGGGGTACGGGGGTTACCCTGGACCTAACACTAACTGACTGTCACACTGCCTGTCACACTGACACTAAATACAGTAATCATACATGTATGATTACTGCATTCAGTGACACTGTGACAGGGGGGAGGGGGGGGGGTCGATCACGGGGGTTAAATGTGTTTATGTGAAGTGTTAGTGTAGTGTAGTGTTAGTGCAGGACTTACTGTGTGGTGATCTCTCCTCAGCGGTGGTTGAAAAAACCGCAGAGGGAGAGATCACATCGCTTCCTCCTTCCTGTGTTTACAGGGCGGGCGGGTGCGCGCATTGGCTGGGAGGGGGCGGACAAAAACGAATAGCCGCCCCCTCTTGTCAGATCGCTCCTGCAGCCGTGCGGACCGCCGTACATGCGGCGGTCCTTAAGTGGTTAAGTAGGGCAACAATTCTTTTTTACAGATCCTCGGGGGTTCTTTGCCATGAATTGCCGTGTTGAACTTCCAGTGACCAGTATGAGAGAGTGAGAGCGATAACACCAAATGTAACACACCTGAGACCTTGTAACACTAATGAGTCACATGACACCAGGGAGGGAAAATGGCTAATTGGGCCCAATTTGGACATTATCACTTAGGGGTGTACTCACTTTTTTGGTTTAGACATTAATGGCTGTGTGTTGAGTTATTTTGAGGGGACAGCACATGTACACTGTTATACAAGCTGTACACTCACTACTTTACATTGTAGCAAAGTGTCATTTCTCTAGTGTTGTCACATGAAAAGGTATAATAAAATATTTACAAAAATGTGAGGGGTGTACTCACTTTTGTGAGATACGTACTGTACATGCACTTTTACTAGAGAATTTACTATATATATATATATATATATATATATATATATATATATATAAATATATATATATATATATATATACATATAGTAAATTCTCTAGTAAAAGTGCATGTACAGTATCTCACAAAAATGAGTACACCCCTCAAATTTTTGTAAATATTTTATTATATCTTTTCATGTGACAACACTAAAGAAATGACACTTTGACAAATGACATATAAATTATAAAAACACCCCTTCCAACTATATAAACTGATTTTTTTTTCTGAAAAAAAATCAGGTCCAAACTGCACATTTTGATTTAACTAAGCTATGTGACATCATTATAGGTTTCAAGGCAAATGACTCATAAGAGTACTCTATGATCCTTCTAATCTCTAGTGTACATATCCAACCTCAGAGCCAGGGCATTTTCTTCAAGAGATACAAAAGCACATATTTTATTATTGAACCTATATATATAGACAGGATTTTATTCCAGCTGAAGCCTTAATGGGTCATGACATGCCTCCTGGCTTTGGAAATGGTCTTCTTACGGTTTAGCTCTGCTTAAAAAGAGCATGAAGCTTTGGAATGTTCTGATATGAATGCAGGATCCGAGCATCGTTCTGAAATTTCAAAGGGAGACAGGTTTTAAAGTTGCATTTTACGTCAGGCTCCAAGAATTATTGGCTGCACGGCTCTATGATTTAAAGTAAATGTGACTTTATCGAGTGCATGTGAAAGGCTGGCTTAACAAAGGCAGGTTTAACAGTCACAATCGAGATGTTTACGTCTGTAAAGATGGTTTGTACATTACCTACCTGCTATTCTAGTCTAATAATAAAGGACAGCTGTTATTGAAATAGGGTGATAATGTGCATAGATTTTAACAATTTTATTTTTCGTTGTAGAAAATGTGTAGAGGAGTAATAAGCAAGGAAATAAGCCATCTTCATCAAGACAAATGTTTGCTCATCACCATCTGCTATAGTCATTAGACATTAGTAAGACCTCATCTGGAATATGCAGTCCAGTTTTGGGCCCCAGTTCTCAAAAAGGATATTGGGGAACTGGAGAAAGTGCAGAGACGGGCAACCAAACTGATAAGAGGCATTGAGGAGCTCAGCTATGAGGAAAGATTAGAGGAACTGAATTTATTCTCTCTTGGGAAGAGGAGAATTAGGGGGGATATGATCCACATGTACAAATATATAAGGGGTCCATATACTGTAGTGAATTTGGTGTTGAGTTATTCACTTTATGGTCAACACAAAAGACAAGGGGGCACTCTTTATGTTTAGAGGAAAAAAGATTTCATCTCCAAATACGGAAAGGTTTCTTCACAGTAAGAGTTGTGGAAATGTGGAACAGACTCCCTCCAGAAGTGGTTCTGGCCAGCTAAGTAGAAAAAAGGGGGGATAAGGTTGGGACTTTACATGAGGCATATGATAAACAACCATAGGTCTCCATCCCTGTAAATGGATAGAAAAGGGGGGGGGGGGGTTGGGACTTTAAATGAAATGCGTTTTTAGGAATATGCTATTAAATATATATATATATATATATGGAATATAAAAAATGTTTCCATTATTATTGGTTATTCCCAGGCTCAAAGTTACCAACCAAAAAAGCAACAAATCAGATTAACCTGTCTAGCTGTATGCATTAAAAACAGAGGTTTAGCATTTGCAAATACCTATGTAAGCTGCAGGCCCCATCAAGGCTCTCTGTGTACTGCAGTCCTAACTATGAATTTTAAAGTCTCCTCAGTAGGAGCACAGGTGTGCTAATCAATAGATAACGGGCAGGTGACTGGGGGTGACCCAGTCCTCATTAAAGGGGCAGGAGCACACCCCTAAACACCCAGCGCATAGAAGCAAAGGTACTGGTGTGCACCTGACCATGCCCCTACCTATGGCTGGTCTAACAAAAAAGATCACTAGAAAAAACGTATATGTATATAAGAAGATATCACAAAAGAAATACAAGAGTGGAACTAATCATGCCTTCCAAACCAAAACACCACCAAACTAAAAGCGGACCACATGAACCTGGATCAGCTAGTCAAAAAATGACAATGCACAATTGACTGTCAGGGGTAAATCTGTGGAGGCACTTTATTTCACTCCTAAAACACATCTCCATCCCTGGATAATGTAAAAAAAGGGGGGATAATGTTGGGACTTTACATGAGGCATATGATAAACAACCATAGGCCTCCATCCCAGTAAATGGATAGAAGGGGGGGGAGGTTTTGGGACTTTAAATGAGAAGTCCCAAAACCTCTCACTCAGTAGATTGCTTTAAGAAAGGTCTGGATTCTTTCCTAAATGTACATAAAATAACTGGGTACTAACATTTATAGGTAAAGTTGATCTGGGGAATATCCGATTGCCAGGAAGGATTTTTTTCCCCTGCTTTAGAAAATTGGATCATGCATTGCTGTTTTTTTTTTGCCTTCCTCTGGAACAACTGTGGGTATAGAATTGAGTATATATGATTGTACGATATATATATATATATATTTTTATGGTTGAACTGGATGAACTTGTGTCTTTTTTCAACCTGACTAACTATATAACTATATAATTATACCGTGACCTGGATTAAGAAACCTTTAAGGGGTGACAAATAAACTATAGAGATGAACCAGGAAGAGACATACAGTTAGACTGGCTGAACAGGATTACAAACCCTTTAGTGGGTAAAACTGATACCTTGGGCATAAGTCAGCACTAGGGATGAGCCGAACACCCCCGGGTTTGGTTCGCACCAGAACGTTCGAACAGACCGCGGGTTCGCATAAAACTTTTCGAACACCATTGAAGTCTATGGGAACCGAACGTTGGAATTCAAAAACGATCATTTTAAAGACCAAAATTCAATTTAATGTTGGAAAACGTCATTCAAATCCCGAGTCTTGCCCCAGGGAACATGTATCAATGGAAAAAAAAAGTTTTTAAAACGGCCGTTTTTTCCGGAGCAGCCATTTTAATGATGCTTAAAGTGAAAAAAAAAATAACTTTACCTATAAATGTTAGTACCCCTTTAACCACTTGTTTACTGGGCACATATACCCCCCTCCTGCCCAGGTGAAATTTCAGCTTCCCGGTACTGCGTCGCTTTAACTGACAATTGCGCGGTCGTGCGACGTGGCTCCCAAACAAAATTGACGTCCTTTTTTCCCCACAAGTAGAGGTTTCTTTTGGTGGTATTTGATCGCCTGTGCGGTTTCTATTTTTTGCGCTATAAACAAAAAAGTGCGACAATTTTGAAAAAAAATACAATATTTTTTACTTGTTGCTATAATAAATATCCCAATTTAAAAAAAAAAAATCGCAATAAGCGACTGGTTTGCGCAAAAGTAATAGCGCTTACAAAATAGGGGACAGAATTATTATTATTTTTTTTTACTAGAAATGGCAGCGATCTGCGATTTTTATTGGTACTGCGACGTTATGGCGGACACATCGGACACTTTTGACACATTTTTGGCGCCATTCACATTTATACTGCGATCAGTGCTATAAATATGCACTAATTACTGTATAAATGTGACTGGCATTAAAAGGGTTAACACTAGGGGGTAAGGAAGGGGTTAAATGTATCCTAGGTGTGTTCTAACTGTGGGGGGAGGGGGGGTGACTGGAGGGGTGACCGATCTGTGTCCCTATGTACAAGGAACACAGATCGATCTCCTCCTCTCCAGAGACAGGACGCTGTGTAAAAACGGCAATGAGAGATGATCTGTGAGATCATCTCTCATTCGCCGCACAGATCGCACCGCAAATGGCCACTCTGATTGGCCGTTTGCCGCGATCTTTGATTTGCTGTGTCCAAGAGACACTGCCAACACAGGGCTTCCCCGCAGCGCGCTCTAGAGCGCGCACTGGGAACGCCCAAAGGGGCGGCCATCTTTTGACGACATGTTGGATATTCAGACCCGCGCTGTAGCCGTCATTCGGCTATACCGCGGGTCTAAAGTGGTTAAATATCACACGAGAGGACTATAATAAAAAAAAGTAAATAATACTGCTTGCAAACGTGCTGTGTGGCAACAATATGTCGAATATTTTAGCGGTGGTGGGGGGCCATTATTGTTTTGTGAAAGAAAATTTTTAGAGAAAAGGACACCCCTCAAACATACTGTAATTGGAGCGCAACAAGGAGCCACGTGCAAAGTATTGCATCAAAAATTGTTATTAGGCGCCCCTTTTAAACAGGGGCAGAAAAATTGTGCCTTGGACACAACACAACACTGCAACCCCTCCCAATAACTCCAATTGGAGCGCAACAAGGAGCCACGTGCAAATTATTGCATCAAAAATTGTTATTAGGTGCCCCTGTAAAACAGGGGCTGAAAAATTGTGCCTTGGGCACAACACAACACTGCAACCCCTCCCAATAACTCCAATTGGAGCGCAACAAGGAGCCACGTGCAAATTATTGCATCAAAAATTGTTATTAGGTGCCCCTGTTAAACAGGGGCAGAAAAATTGTGCCTTGGGCACAACACAACACTGCAACCCCTCCCAATAACTCCAATTGGAGCGCAACAAGGAGCCACGTGCAAATTATTGCATCAAAAATTGTTATTAGGTACAGTTGTCGTTGGACTTGGATGCTTGGGCTGATATATGGACCCGCACCAAATCCGCCTCCCAAAATGTAGTGGCTTTGGAGGCTAACTACAAAGTTCTCATGAGGTGGTACCTTGTCCCTGCCAGGATATCTAAGTTTCTACCCTCTTACTCCCCTGATTGTTTCCGGGGTTGTGGGGAAAAGGGTACGCATGTACATATCTGGTGGTCCTGCCCTATTGTACAACAATTTTGGGTTGAAGTATTTCGCATGGCCTCCATTTTACTACATGATTCCCTCGCCCCTGATCCCTCCTTAGCCCTCTTAAATCATGTCCAAAGGGACTATACCAGAGCCCAAACTCGCCTCCTCTTGCAGTTAACCACTGCCGCTAAACAAACTATAGCCAGGGCCTGGAAAACCCCTAAATTACAAATAATCGAAGTGAAAAACAGGGTGACTCAAGCAATGATTCACAGCAAAATTGAAGCAATGATTCTAGATCGTATTCCTCAACATGACTCTATGTGGACCCCTTGGGTGGAGAACTTTCTTCCCCCCGATTTTGACATTACCCTGCTTAGGCCTTGAGCATTGAGACGCTCTTTTCCCCTCATTTGCGACCCTCCGCGGGTCCCCGCGACTCAGCCGACACCCTCCCCCTATCCTTCCCTCTTCTCCTCTCTACTCCTTTTTCATTCTCTTACTCTCCTCTCTGACTTCCTCTTTGCTCTGTCTTTGGCTTTGGGCTCTCTTTTCCCTTTGCTAAGGAGCCCTAAAAATGTTTCTCCTTTCTTTTTTCGTGATATGGCAGTGCTGAATCCCACTGCCAACACTATGCTACCGATATGTGTTACTTAGACATGCAGAGTATATGTTTTTATTTGTTCCTGTTCTTGGACTGGAACTTCTACTTGTGTTACTTTATGTTTGCAGCTGTGTATACAGTTTTATCTTGTCTCAGATATCCTCGATGTACCATTCTCCCTTATTTCTTATAACTACATGATGGTTCATCTGCACCGAGTTGTTCTTGTTATTCTGATTATGTCCACTTTATACATGGTATATCATTGGATTTTCTGTATTTCTTCATCTGAAAATGCCTGTTATCTGTACTCTGTGAACTTTATTTTCAATAAAAACCTTGAACAGAAAAATTGTTATTAGGTGCCCCTGTTAAACAGGGGCTGAAAAATTGTGCCTTGGGCACAACACAACACTGCAACCCCTCCCAATAACTCCAATTGGAGAGCCACAAGGAGCCACGTGCAAATTATTGCATCAAAAGTTGTTGTTATTAGGTGCCCCTGTTAAACAGGGGCAGAAAAATTGTGCCTTAGGCACTGGTGGCGGAGCCTAGAAACACAACATTTCTTACTAGCTATCAGCAAGAAAAGTGAGGAGGAGAAGGATATTCCATCAGCAGCATAAGAGGACAGTCACTCAGCATCAGCATAAGCAGTCTAAAAGGGATCCGACATTTCAACAAAAAAATATTATTCAGTAACATCAGCATCAGGTGCTTGGTAGCTGGTGTTGATCCAAGCCTGATTCATTTTGATGAAGGTCAGTCGATCAACAGAGTCGGTGGAGAGGCGCACCCTGTGATCGGTAACAAAGCCTCCAGCAGCACTCTGGCCAGTGATCCATCCTCAAGACCCAGTAAGCCAGAGGATTTTCGGTGGGAAAGGAGTCCAAGTCGGATCTTGCCCCTAGGTATTCCCAGACCATGTAAACCAGACGCTGGCGATGGTTGCTGGAACCGGTCAGACCTTGGGGCTGTGGACTAAAAAACTGTCTGAAGGCATCGGTCAGACGGCCACCTTCTCCACCGCTCTTTCTGTGACTCACCGAAGCCTCAGCAAGACGTCGCCCAGAGCCAGGTTTTGGTAATCCCCCCCGGTTCTGGGAACGCATTGCACAGACCCTTCTGCAAGGCCTCCCGCAGAAGTTTCATTTTCTGCTCCCTCTGCGATGGCAACATAAGGTCCGCAACCTTACTCTTGTAACGTGGATCAAGGAGAGTTGCCAGCCAGTAATGATCCTTCTCCTTGATAGCACGTACACGAGGATCCTTACGCAGGCTTTGCAGGATCAGGGAGGCCATGCAGCGTAGGTTTGCAGAGACATTCGGGGCACAGTCCTCTGGGTCACTGAGAACGACAGGATCCACAGGCACCTCATTCCAGCCACGTAAAAGTCCACGTGTTCACTGGGACTGTAAATGATCCCTTGAAGACTGCTGCTGCTGATACTGAGTGCTAGGCTCCACCTCCATGCTGCTGATACAATCATCCTCCTCCTCCTCCTCTTCCTGTGTGCTAGGTGGGCAAGCAGGCCCACTGTCTGGGTAAAGGGGGCCTTGAGAGGCAAGGAAGTCCTCCTCTTCCTCCCTCTGTTCTGCCTCAAGAGCCCTGACCATTATTCCACGTAGCGTGTGCTCCAACATGTGAATAAGAGGGACAGTCTCACTGATGCATGCACTGTCACTGTCACCATCCTCATGGCCTCCTCAAATGGTGACAGGACAGTGCATGCATCCCTGATCAAGGCCCACTGTTGTGGGGAAAAAAAACTAGCTGCCCTGACCCAGTTCTGCTGCCATATTGGCACAGGTACTCATTGATGGCCCGCTGCTGCATGTGCAGCTGCTGCAGCATGGCCAACGTAGAGTTCCATCTGGTGGGCATGTCACAAATTAGGCGGTTCTTGGGCAGGTTGTATTCCCTTTGGAGGTCAGTCAGCCGAGCAGTGGCATTATATGACCTCCGGAAATGCACACAGACTTTCCTGGCCTGCTTCAGGACATCCTGTAAGCCCGGGTACCTGCCCAAGAACCGCTGCACCACCAAATTCAGGACATGCGCAAAACAGGGCACGTGGGTGAGTTTTCCCTGTCGCAGGGCAGAGAGGAGGTTGGTGCCATTGTCGCTGACCACCATTCCAGGCTTCAGCTGGTGTGGCGTCAACCACCTCTGAGCCTGCCCCTGCAGAGCTGAAAGAACCTCTTCCCCATGTGGCTCCTGTCTCCCAAGCACACCAGCTCTAGCACCGCATGCCATCTCTTGGCCTGCATTCCTGCGTAGCCTCTTGTACGCCTACGGAGCACGGCTGGTTCTGAGGAAACAGCAGCACAGGAAGAGGCCACAGAGAAAGACGAAGAGGAGGGGGTGGAGGAGAGAGGTGTGTCACAAGCAGTAGTAGTGTTTTGGAGGCGTGGTGGCAAAACAACCTCCAAAACTACTGTACCTTGCCCTGCGTCCTTCCCAGCTGCCAGCAGAGTCACCCAATGGGCCGTAAAAGACAGGTAACATCCCTGTCCATGCCTGCTGGACCATGAGTAAGCGGTAAGATGCACCTTACCACTGACCGCCCTGTCCAGCGAGGCATGGACGTTGCCTTCCACATCCCGGTAGAGAGCCAGAATCGCCTTCCGAGAGAAAAAGTGGCGTTTTGGTACTTGCCACTGAGGTACTGCACATTGCACAAACTCACGGAAGGGGGCAGAATCCACCAACTGAAAAGGAAGCAGTTGAAGTGCTAGCAATTTCGCTAAGCTAGCATTCAACTGCTGGGCATGGGGATGGCTGGGATTGTACTTCTTTCGGCGCTGCAGCAGCTGGGGCAGGGAAATTTGCCTGGTACTATCAGTAGATTGCCCGCTACTACTAGCTTGTGACACACCTATTTCTACACCTTCACTGCAGGCTTCAGAGAGGACTGGGGGTCTAGTGGGGTTGGAGGTCCCAGAAGGGCAAGGGGGGTACGCTTTTGTCTTTGGTGTGGGTCTTTCTGGTGTGCTTGCCAACGAGCTGCATGGCAAGTCGACATATGTCTGGACAAGCATGCATGTGGTACCCAGGCGGTTGATGTTTTGGCCACGCGAGATACGCTTGCGACATATGTTGCAAATAGCAAAGGTACGATCTTGTGGACATGTTTCAAAAAAGGCCCACACCAAAGAACTTTTGCTGTACCGGTCAGACACAGCAGCGCCATGCACAAGCGCCGTAGATGTGCGCTGTAATGCAGTTAGTGTGCCCTTAAGCTGACCCCTGGAGGACATCCTGCCTCTTTGGAGATGTGCCTGTGCCTTGTCCTCCTCCTCCTCCTCCTCCTCTTCCTCTCTCCTATCAGGCACCCAGGTAGAGTCAGTGACCTCATCATCTCCTCCCTCCTCATCACTGTCAACAACCTGGCAGTATGCTCCAGCTGGGGGAACATCACTCCCAGATTGGTGTCCCTCTCGGCCACCCCCTCTCCCTGGGCTCACATCAATGCCTTCCTCTATCTGTGTTCCGTCATCGGAGTCTTCAAAACGCTGCGCATCTTCCTGCAGCATGTACCCAACACTGTGTTGAAACAGGCTACTTTCACACTCGCGCCGTCGGTGGTAAAGTGCCGCTATTTTTAGCGACGCTTTACCGCCGTTTTTGCGGTGCTATTTAGCCACAAAAAAGGGTTTGCACATTGGAGTGAGAGGAGGGGCGCTTTCAAGGTGCTTTTAAGGCGGTATTTTTAGGACTATAGCGCCTGCAAAGCACCTCAGTGTTAAAGTAGCCTAATATAAGAGCCTCATCTCAACTACATGAGGGTTCAGGTATACAAGAGACTTGTAGATTCTGTCACTTGAGGCTTTCTGTATATTGGAGAGTTAAATCAGCGACATGGCTGTTGAGATTCCACAAAAAGTCAGATACAATTCCTATGAAGAGAGCGATCTGGAAAGAGGGATGAGTCACTTATCTGACTTACTCACTTGTGCGTATACATTTAAAATTGAGACTACTGAGCTTTAAAAACAACTTTTTTTCCTGCAAAGCAGAGTAGATTAGCATGGTAGACATGTCAAAATTACGCTGGTGCTCCACTGGCTATAAATATGAATATGACCTATTATTATTCTATAAGTCATAATAACATGACCTAATAAAAATGAAAAGAATATCCCAAAATAAATACATTTCCACAAAATAGTAATATTTCCATAGCATGAAGTACCATCCATAGATTCTGTATTTAAATAATTGGCCCATTGAGAGACATTAGCCTTGAACCCCTAAATGTTCTAAAGTAGAACCAAACTCCTAAAATAAAAAAAGTAAAACATTGCTAGAAGGTGGCTAGCAGGGGTCAAGTCCTGGGGAAAAAAGTGTGGGAACTCCCACCCAAGATCCACTCCCCCACCAAAATAAATAAATGATACACTCATATGCATAATTACTAAACTGCATGTTTTTTTTTTTTCCGATCCAATGTACCTTAGTAATCCCTTATGTTACTGGTCGCTTCCTGTATATTGATTCATCAGGAAGTGTGCGGGTATTCAGTCACTTCCTCGATGCCGCATTGTCTCCTGGGAGCATTTGTCATTGTTCCTTTAAGAAAGTTCTTTCTAAATCCCGCGATAACTCCTGGCAGACCTCCGCAATGTCTCCTGGGAACAATGACAAAAGCTCCCAGGAGACATTGCGGCATTGAGGAAGTGACGGAATACCCACACACTACCTGATGAATCCATATACAGGAAGCGGGCAGTAGCATAAAGGATTACTAGATTCGCCTGCCCCTGACAGTGACTCGAGCTGGGGATCGCTGCTTAGTGAAGGATTGGCTTGGGCGGCTAGGCTGCTCTTAGCTGCTCTAGTCCTGCAAAGGGAACTGCGTTCCTGCTGTGAAAAAAGTGCAGGAACTCCGTTCCCACGTGTTCCCGCAGGACTTGAGCCTTGGTTGCTAGAGATTTTGGCAGAAGAGATATGCAAAGTCTAGTTTGTCAAAAATACTTCCTCATAATTCCCCTAGCAATGTTTTCTTTTCTATGTACACCGCACAGCAGTGGTGCTATTCATTGAAATAAACTGAAGTCAATAAAGTGAAATAAAGGTGGTTCTAGGTGGTTTTTGAGGGTGCAATGGGTTTTAGAGGCTCCTGAGGATTACTGAAGCTCTTTTTAATTATCCTGGCACTAAACGTATGTCAAAAACAGCTCATTATTAGACTTAATAATTTAAAGCTGAACTCCAGGAGTCAGAAAAAAACTACTTTTGCATTGCAAAGGTTAAATGCTCATTATGTCTACGGTAAGGTGACCAGATTTTTTAAATGAAATCCAGGGACATATTTTTTTCTAGTAATGGCGGCAATCATCAACTCATAGCAGGACTGCGATATTTCAGTGAACAAATGAGACACTAAGTGATACTTTTGATACTTTGTGGGAACCAGTGACGCTAATACAGTACTAATGACACTGGCTGGGAAGGGGATAACATCTAGGACAATCAAAGGGTTAATTGTGTACCTAACAAGTGTTTTCTCACTGTGGGGGAGGTGCTTTTACTAAGGGAAGACATAGATCCCTGTACCTGGCTTGCAGGAACACAGGATCAATGTCTTCCACACTGACAGAATGGGGATCTGCCTTGTTTACATAGGCAGACCACTGTTCTGCCTGTGTACATAATGATCAGCAGGTACCAGTGGACCCAGAAATGCAGCAGTAAATCTGTAGCAGTAAATCTACTATCGAGCGATCAGCAACTGGTTAAGATCATCAGCATTATGATAACTCACAGGCAGCAGGCACTCTATCACAGCTTTGGCTGGTCACAGTGTGTCACATAACATGACTGCTGGACGCTGATTTTGTTAACTTATGACCAATATGCCAGAGAGACAGACAAAGTGCAATGTCATTTATTCACAACACCCCCAAAGCACACCTGTGTTGAAGCCTTGAAGGCACTGGCCACCCCACGATCGGATCCGCTTCCTCTTGGTTCCTGCTGCTGGAAACCGTCAGCTGATCTCAGCTGCCCCTCTCTGCCCATCACCGCTGCCGCCTGCCTCACAGCTTCTTAAGTCTTAACTCTCTGGGCCCCGGCTACTGCTGGGTAGGGAGCAGAGGAAGATCACTCTGCCAGGGCAGGTAAGGAGATAAGCAGGCAGAAGAACATGAGAGTGGGAGCGGAATGGGCATGCACCCGAAACTGGAGAAATAGTCCTACTCCGACCAGCACATGATCATCAGAAAGGGGCACAGATAATGGAAAAAATACACCCCCCTAAGCTAGTAGGAGAGGGGGGTGTAATTCAGATTTTTTTTTTTTTATTCTGCACTGACTGTCTTTGAAATTGCCCCAGCCCCGGTTTAGATCCAATCCGGGGACAAAACCGGGGACAGACTTGGTCCAGGGACAGTGTCCTCAATCAGGGACTGTTCCCTGAAACCGGGGATGTCTGGTCACCCTAGACTGTGGGGGCTGGAATAAGGAGAAATACTTTATTCCCTGATTCAACAGGCTTCCTCCATCCATGCAACAGGTCCATTGCTGTTTCCTCTCTAAAGCACTTCGGGTGGCAGGTGCAATTATAGCCCTGCACTGTGTGTGATGACACCAAGGGACCGCCTAAAGTCTGGAACTTTGCTGCACTGGAGCGAGGTATAGGGTAAGTAATACAATTTCTATTAATGCTATAGGTGTGTCCAGCCTATTGCATTAGGGGTGTGTACCCCAAAGATTAAACACACATGCGCAGTAGAGCAGTGGACAGTGTCAGTAGAGCAGTGGACAGTGTCAGTAGAGCAGAGGATGGTGTCAGTAGAGCAGAGGACGGTGTCAGTAGAGCAGAGGACAGCTGAGGACAGTGTCAGTAGAGCAGAGGATAGTGCCAGTAGAGCAGAGGACAGCTGAGGACAGTGTCAGTAGAGCAGAGGATAGCAGAGGACGGTGTCATTAAGAGCAGTGGACAGTGTCAGTAGAGCAGTGGACGGTGTCAGTAGAGCAGTGGATGGTGTCAGTAGAGCAGTGGATGGTGTCAGTAAAGCAGTGGACGGTGTTAGTAGAGCAGAGGACAGTGTCAGTAGAGCAGTGGATGTGTCAGTAGAGCAGAGGATGGTGTCAGTAGAGCAGTGGATGGTGTCAGTAGAGCAGAGGATGGTGTCAGTAGAGCAGTGGATGGTGTCAGTAGAGCAGTGGATGGTGTCAGTAGAGCAGAGGATAGTGTCAGTAGAGCAGTGGATGGTGTCAGTAGAGCAGTGGATGGTGTCAGTAGAGCAGAGGATGGTGTCAGTAGAGCAGTGTATGGTGTCAGCAGAGCAGAGAATGATGTCAGTAGAGCAGAGGATAGTGTCAGTAGAGCAGTGGATGGTGTCAGTAGAGCATAGGATAGTGTCAGTAGAGCAGAGGATGGTGTCAGTAGAGCAGAGGATAGTGTCAGTAGAGCAGAGGATGGTGTCAGTAGAGCAGAGGATGGTGTCAGTAGAGCAGTAGGGAAGAGATTGGTGTCAGCAGTTTTTTTATTGTATTTTATGTTGTTATTTCAAAGTTTATTCAAATATGAGCTATAAAGCATATATCTCAAATATCCAATAAGTGAACATAAAATTATTATATAATAAATGAGTTGTTTTAAACTATATAAGCACTAATGGAGCTTTTTTTTTTTTTTGTCTACATGTCTCTGGGACACTGAGCTAAGGATCTGGAGATCCATGTTCATGTTTGAGCCCAGGTGAGGCTCGCAAGCACTGTTTGGCCTAACTTGATTGGTAGCAAATTGACATTTTTAAATTTTTGTTAGTTTTAGAAAATCATATCGGGCCGCAGATGGAAAAGTAAAGGTTACTTCTTCATAAATTAAAAGGACAAAATTGCTTGTGTAGCAATTTTATGTCTTTAGGGGAACTTTGGGGAAAGTAAAGGAAAATGTATTTAAAGCTTCAAAACTCCAGTCAGCCATAAAGACTAGTAATATGTGATCCTTCCAGACACTAAGGTTTAACCTCCCTGGCGGTATGATTCTTTCAGATTTTAGGTGCTGAAAGCGGTACCATTATTTGCAAGGACATTTGGCATTTTATACTGTAGGCTTGTAATTCTTAGGAATAACTCACTTAAAGAGTCTAATAGGCATCCCGGGTATGACATTTTTTTTTTTAATTATAAATTATAATATAATAAATAATTATAAATAATTATAACAAATAATAATATAATTATAGTAAAAATTATTCAATAATGTAATGAAATCAAAATCATTGAAATTTGCTCAGTTGCAGAATTGTCGCTGTCATTATTATTATTTTTTTTATGACGAATTTCCCCACAAATCGCTATCGCTAAATTCTGCAAGTGATTATAATTTATTATCGCTGTTTTTTAGCTGATCTAAAACCATTTTTGACATAAAGGGACACTTTTGGTTGCTATGGACAATCTACAGTTTAGGGTAAGTAATACAATTTCTATTAATGCTATAGGTGTGTCCAGCCTATTGCATTAGGGGTGTGCACCCCAAAGATTAAACACACATGCGCAGTAGAGCAGTGGACAGTGTCAGTAGAGCAGTGGACAGTGTCAGTAGAGCAGAGGATGGTGTCAGTAGAGCAGAGGACGGTGTCAGTAGAGCAGAGGACAGCTGAGGACAGTGTCAGTAGAGCAGAGGATAGTGCCAGTAGAGCAGAGGACAGCTGAGGACAGTGTCAGTAGAGCAGAGGATAGCAGAGGACGGTGTCATTAAGAGCAGTGGACAGTGTCAGTAGAGCAGTGGACAGTGTCAGTAGAGCAGTGGATGGTGTCAGTAGAGCAGTGGATGGTGTCAGTAAAGCAGTGGACGGTGTTAGTAGAGCAGAGGACAGTGTCAGTAGAGCAGTGGATGTGTCAGTAGAGCAGAGGATGGTGTCAGTAGAGCAGTGGATGGTGTCAGTAGAGCAGAGGATGGTGTCAGTAGAGCAGTGGATGGTGTCAGTAGAGCAGTGGATGGTGTCAGTAGAGCAGAGGATAGTGTCAGTAGAGCAGTGGATGGTGTCAGTAGAGCAGTGGATGGTGTCAGTAGAGCAGAGGATGGTGTCAGTAGAGCAGTGTATGGTGTCAGCAGAGCAGAGAATGATGTCAGTAGAGCAGAGGATAGTGTCAGTAAAGCAGTGGATGGTGTCAGTAGAGCATAGGATAGTGTCAGTAGAGCAGAGGATGGTGTCAGTAGAGCAGAGGATAGTGTCAGTAGAGCAGAGGATGGTGTCAGTAGAGCAGAGGATGGTGTCAGTAGAGCAGTAGACAGTAGGGAAGAGATTGGTGTCAGCAGTTTTTTTATTGTATTTTATGTTGTTAAGGGGAGTCCCTCTGCCCCATTGGGGTCCCGTTGGGCCCCAGTTGGGCTCCCAAGAGGAGCAGGTAGGGCGGGGTGAGTGGGAGGCCCCCCTTCACACCCGCCATTGCCACCAGGGGCATGGAGAAGGATGGTGATTGCCTCCGGGGGGAGGGTCTGCCTACTCCCAACTCCTGCAGTCCGGCTCCTCTCTCTCGAGTTCACGCACAAAAATACACTTTAAAAAAAAAAAAAAAGAACACAGGGTGTTGAGCATGAGAATGGTGACACAATTTGCTTTTTGTGTTGATTTTTGGAGCACTTTTGCACAGATTTATTAAGGAGGACTTTTATATACAAGTTATTGATGAACTCACATTGAGGTAGTACATTATTTGAACAATTGTTGATACGGACTGTGCACTTTTATTGCTATTTTTTTTTTAAATATATTTTGTAATTTATTATTTTTACAAACATTGTTTATATAATAATTTTATGTTCACTTATTGGATATTAGAGATACAGGTGATACTCGAAAAATTTAAATATCGCGCAAAAGTTCATTTATTTCACTAATGCAACTTAAGAGGTGAAACTAATATATGAGAGAGACTCATTACATGCAAAGCAAGATAGTTCAAGCCGTGATTTGTCATAATTGTTATGATTATGGCTTACAGCCCCTGAAAACCCCAAATCCACAATCTCGGAAAGTTTGAATATTGTGAAAAGATGCAATATTCTAGGCTCAAAGTGCCCCACTCTAATCGGCTAATTAAGCCATAACACCTGCAAATGGTTCCTGAGGCTTTAAATGGTCTCTCAGTCTGGTTCAGTAGGAATCACAATCATGGGATAGACTGCTGACCTGATAGTTGTGCAGAAAACCATCATTGACATAAGAAGGGAAAGCCTCAAAAGGTAATTGCAAAAGAAGTTGGCTGTTCCCAAAGTGCTGTATCAAAGCACATTAATAGAAAGTTATGTGGAAGGGAAACGCGTGGAAGAAAAAGGTGCACAAGCAGCAGGGATGACCGCAGCCTGGAGAGGATGGTCAGGAAAAGGCTATTTAAAAGTGTTGGGGATTTTCACAGGGAGTGGACTGAGGCTGGAGTCACCATACACAGACGGATTCTGGACATGGGCTTCAAATGTATTCCTCTTGTCAAGCCTCCTGAACAACAAACAATGTCCGAAGCATCTTTCTCTGCTGATCCCCACTGAGCAGGCAGATGACCGGGCCATGATCGCTGTGCAGAGTGGACACGGACACAGTCTCCCTCTCCTCTATGGGGAAAACCTGTCTGTTTTCATCCGAACCTACTGTATCTAATCCGAATCACCAGATAGATGGGAAATAGGACCGCCATCCGCCTGGATTTTGTGGGAGACATTCACCACTTCATAGGGGAGACTGGAGGGTCCAATCAGGTAGACCTGATTAGAAAGCCCATGTGAAAGGACCCTTCGCCCTGGGTCACATTACTGCTACTTTGAAATTGCTCTACTTCCCTTGAAGTAGCGCAATTTCAAAGTAGCAAGGTCAACGCGATTTCAGGTGCTACTTGATAGACATCTGTGTGGCTTCATGCATAGATGTCTATTGAAGTTGCACCTGAAATCGCCAAAAGTAGTGCAGAAACTACTTTTCCAAATCGGTTGCAGTGCCGCAAAATCAGTGTTGCACCGATTGGAACAGTGCCATTGCCTCCAATTGGCTGCGACTTGTCATGCGATTTGATCTCTCAAATCGCATGACAAAACGCTCCAATGTGAACCTAGGCTAAGTGTCCGACATGATAAAAACACTATCGATTTTATTCCACTTTGTGACAGAGGCTGGAGTAGCAGGGGGGCACTGGCACAGTGATTACCAGGGATTTGGGAAGGATGCTATCCAAACACATGGACACTTTGCCCTGAATGCCTTCTTAACTTGAGTAGGTCTGAAACAGAAAACAAAAGCTCAGTTCCCAAAATACAGTAGAAACTTCTTCTGTTTTTCTTTATGAAATGTGCTGTCAATCAGAATGATTTGCTGTTGGTGAAGGGAGGGAGGGGGACAGAAAAAAACATGGTCTGAAATGCCAAAGCTGCACAATAGCTTCTCCTCCTCTGTAAGTAATTTTGGTAAAAGTGTTGTGTGGTTATATTTTGTGAGTTGAAGAACCTTGTTTTTCCTCTTAGTTGAGAAGTCTTAATCAAGATGGAGAAAAACATAACACAGGTGAATCCTATACATTACAACCATACCCGCTTCTTTTTTATAGGCCTTGCAAGCACTTTTGCCAAACTTATTGTAGTGGGAGGATCTGACTTACCGTCATTTGATGAGCCTCAGTGTTATACGAAAATCTGTAGCCTCTGCATCTCACTACACAGGCACAAGACTTAAAAAGTATCTCTTAACAAAAAACGAAACTTCTAGATCTTTGGAGACTTCTGAAATAGCAGCAAGCCAATTACACTAATAGGAAATTACACTTTTAAAGAAGTTCAATACTACTATGTACTGAATGTCCCCCTTGCCACAGTTGCAAATTGACATTTTTTAATTTTTGTTAGTTTTAGAAAATCATATCGGGCCGCAGATGGAAAAGTAAAGGTTACGTCTTCATAAATTAAAAGGACAAAATTGCTTGTGTAGCAATTTTATGTCTTTAGGGGAACTTTGGGGAAAGTAAAGGAAAATGTATTTAAAGCTTCAAAACTCCAGTCAGCCATAAAGACTAGTAATATGTGATCCTTCCAGACACTAAGGTTTAACCTCCCTGGCGGTATGATTCTTTCAGATTTTAGGTGCTGAAAGCGGTACCATTATTTGCAAGGACATTTGGCGTTTTATACTGTAGGCTTGTAATTCTTAGGAATAACTTACTTAAATCTAACCAAACAAGAGTCTAATAGGCATCCCGGGTATGACATTTTTTTTTTTTAATTATAAATTATAATATAATAAATAATTATAAATAATTATAACAAATAATAATATAATTATAGTAAAAATTATTCAATAATGTAATGAAATCAAAATCTTTGAAATTTGCTCAGTTGCAGAATTGTCGCTGTCATTATTATTATTTTTTTTATGACGAATTTCCCCACAAATCGCTATCGCTAAATTCTGCAAGTGATTATAATTTATTATCGCTGTTTTTTAGCTGATCTAAAACCATTTTTGACATAAAGGGACACTTTTGGTTGCTATGGACAATCTACAGTTTGCAGGGAGAAAGAACACTTTTTATTATATAAAAGGACATGTAGGGCACTGGACAGACCACTAGGGGCAAGGGGTGTGTGTATTTTTTACATACAGTACTGTAATCTATAAGATTACATTGTACTGTATGTAATGTGTTTGCTTACTTTTTTTGAATATGGCGCCGTTTCTCCGCCCCCGTGCGTCGTAACATCGCAGGGAACGGAGATCGACGGCACATGGGGACGCTGTGTGAATCGAGCGAGCACCTGCTCGCTCACACAGCATGTTGGCATCGCTGGATCCAGGAACAAGGTAAGTAAACACTGCTTGTGAATTCAGTGAGGCGAGCCCGAGTCTGACTCGGGGTTACCGATCGCAGCACAGAAATCTATCCCCGAGTCAGACTCGGGAATACCGCCAGGGGGGTTAATGCTCATTTAGTCCAAGGCAGGTTACAAGTAAAATAATAGACCTATTATCATATTATACCTCGGGCAGCTGGCACTTTCCTTTGCTCCCACTATGCAGGAGCAGATGTCCCAACAATCCTTATACAGGCATAACCCATATTTAAGTATACAATGGGGCTTATTTATCATCACTGGAGTGTGTAAAATCAGGCTCACTTCTGCATAAAAACCAATGAGCTTCTAATCAAATGGCATCCACGCAGGGATCCTAAAATAATTGAGCTCTGTAATTTCAAAGCCATTATATCCAATTTTTAGGGACTCATTAATGACGGGAATAGTACCACTGGATTGGCGTAGAGCCAATGTGGTGCCTATATTTAAAAAGGGAACAAAGTCTTTACCAAGTAACTATAAACCTGTTAGTTTAACTTCTACAGTTGGGAAGATACTGGAACGTTTAATAAAAGACCACGTGGATGAGTTCTTGCTGGAACAAAAATTAATATTTAAGCAGCAGACAGCATGGATTCATGAAGGACAGAGGTTGTCAGACAAACCTGATTTATTTTTTAGAAGAGGTAAGTAAAACCCTGGACAGAGGCGTAGCAGTGGATGTGGTATACTTGGATTTTGCAAAAGCGTTCGATACAGTTCCCAACACACGGCTCATGTGTAAGGTAAGGTCTACAGGATTAGATATATCAGTTTTTAAATTGATAGAAAACTGGCTAAAAGACAGAATTCAGAGAGTCGTGATTAATGATTTTTACTCTGAATGGTCTAAGGTTATCAGTGGTGTACCCCAAGGTTCAGTGTTGGGACACTTTTTAATATCTTTATAAATGATATTGGGTCTGAGATCAAAAGTAACATTTCTGTCTTTGCAGATGACACCAAGCTATGCAGTCCTTACAGGATGTCACCAATTTACATGCCGACCTCAATGCTCTGTCTAATTTAATGTTGATAAATGTAAAGTTATGCACTTGGGGGGTAAGAATATGCATGCATCATACATACTAGGCGGAGTAAAACTGGGGGGATCCGTAGTGGAGAAGGATCTGGGGGTTTTAGTTAATCATAAGCTCAACAATGGCATGCAATGCCAAGCTGCGGTTTCCAAAACGAGCAAAGTCCTTTCTTGTATTAAGAGAGGTATGGACTCCAGAGAGAGAGATATAATGTTGCCCCTGTACAAATCATTAGTAAGACCTCATCTGGAATATGCATTTCAGTTTTGGGCTCCAGTTCTCAAAAAGGATATCGGGGAACTGGAGAAAGTGCAGAGAAGGGCAACCAAACTGATAAGAGGCATGGAGGAGCTCAGCTATGAGGAAAGATTAGAATAACTACATTTATTCTCTCCTGAGAATAGGAGGATGAGGGGGAATATGATCCACATGTACATATATATATAAAGGGTCCATATAGTGAACTTTACGGTCAACACTGAGGACAAGGGGGCACTCTTTACGTCTAGAGAAAAAGAGATTTCATCTCCAAATATGGAAAGGTTTCTTCACAGTAAGAGCTGTGAAAATGTGGAACAGACTCCCTCCAGAGGTGGTTCTGGCCAGCTCAGTAGATTGCTTTAAGAAAGGCCTGGATACTTTTCTAAATGTACATAATATAACTGAGTACTAAGATTTGTAGGTAAAGTTGATCCAGGGTAAATCCGATTGCCTCTCGGGGGATCAGGAAGGAATTTTTTCCCCTTGCTGTAGCAAATTGGATCATGCTTTGCTGGGGTTTTTTGCCTTCCTCTGGATCAACTGTGGGTATGGATCTGGATGTATGGGATTGTACTATGTTTTTTATTTTGTCTGTTTATTTTTTTATGGTTGAACTGGATGGACTTGTGTCTTTTTTTCAACCTGACTAACTATGTAACCCCAGCTTTTTCAAATAAGCCTGGTAATAAAACCTAGAAATACATTGGTTTCTGTGCAAAAGTGTGCCTGATTTTGCACTCTCCAGTGATAGTAAATAAACCCCATTGTGTACCTAAAAATAGGGTATGCCTAAACACTATATTACCAAAAGTATTGGGACACCTGCCTTTACACACACACAAACTTTAATGGCATCCCAGTCTTAGGCCTTGTACACACGACCGAGAAACTTGACAGAATCCATCAAGAAACTTGGTGGGAGAGCTTTTTTGCTGCGAAAAACGGTTGTGTGTATGCTTTTCATCGAGAAAACTGTTGAGGAACTCGACAGGGAAAAAGGAGAGCAAGTTCTCTTTTTCCTCGACGGGAGTCTCAATTTCCTCATCGTGTTCCTCGTTGGGCTGGTTTTTGACGAGAAACACGTTGGTGTGTATGCTTAGAAACCCGCGCACCTTCGGTAAAAGTAGCGTTTGTAATGGAAATAGCACATTTGTCACACTGTAACAGACTGAAAAGTGCAAATATCTCTTACCAAACTTTTACCTAACACGCAGTAACATGAGATTAGCAAAAGCAGCCCCAAGGGTTGTGCCATTGGAATCGAACTTCCCCAGCCATCGTATGTGTTGAAGTCACCGCGTTTGAGAATGAGGAGATTTGGTTCTGACAGTGTGTACGCAAAGACAGCTTGTCGAGTTTCTCGACAAGCCTAACAAGGAACTTGTCGAGGAAAACGATGTGTCTTTCCGACGAGTTCCTCAGTCGTGTGTATGAGGCCTTATGCCGCGTACACACGATCACTTTTTGTGATGAAAAAAAACAACGTTTTCAAAAACGTCATCTAAAATAATCGTGTGTGGGCAAAACGTTGTTTTATGTCTTCAAAAAAACGACCCAAAAAAAATTCAGACATGCTTGAATTTTTTGTGTCGTTTTTCAAAATTTAATTTTTTGTGTCATAAAAAGTGATCGTGTGTGGGCAAAACGATGTTAAAAACGACGCAAGTTATGAGACGGCGCTTCAATGGAACAGAGTGCCGTCGAACGTGGTGTACGTCACCACACTTTGCTAGAGCATTTTGGAAAAACGATGGTGTGTATGCAACGTCGTTTTGGAAAATGAAGTTTGAAAAACGTTGTTTTGTTTCGTCACATAAAATGTCGTTTTTTTTCATCACAAAAAAGTGATTGTGTGTACGCGGCATTAGTCTGTAGGATTCAGAATTGAGTTGGCCCACCCTTTGCAGCTATAACAGCTTCAATTCTTCTGGGAAGGCTCTCCACAAGGTTTAGAAGTGTGTCTATAGGAATGTTTGACCATTCTTCCAGGTCAGGCACTGATGTTGAAAGAGGCCCGGCTCTCAGTCTCCGCCCTAATTCATCCCAAAGGTGTTCTATCTGGGATGTGCAGGCCAGTCAAATTCCTCCACCCCAAACTCGCTCGTCCACGTCTTTATGGACCTTGCTTTGTGCACTGCCACAAATAATTTGGTGGAGGAGGGATTATGGTGCGGGGTTGTTTTTTAGGGGTTGGGTTTGGTTCTTAGTTCCAGTGAAGGGGAACTCTCAGCATAACAAGACCTTTAGAACAATTTCATGTCCCCAACTTTGTGGTAACAGTTTGGGGATGGCCTCTTCTTGTTCCAACATGATTGCGCACCAGTGCACAAAGCAAGGTCCATAAAGACATGGATGAGCGAGTTTGGGATGCATGAACTTGACTGGCCTGCACACAGTCCACAGAGTGGAGACTGTGAGCCAAGCCTTCTTGTCCAACATCAGTGCCTGACCTCACAAATGCACTTCTGGAAGAATGGTCAAACATTCCCATAGACACACTCCTAAACCTTGTGGACAGCATTCCCAGAGGAGTTGAAGCTGTTATAGCTACAAAGGGTGGACCAACTCAATATTGAACCCTACAGACTAACACTGGGATGCCATTAAGGGTCACGTGTGTGTAATTAAGGAAGGTGTCCCAATATTTTGGGTAATATAGTGTATTTCCTGCTGTCCATTGATATACAGACATTTGTATTAAATGTCTACAGTGATAATATAACACTTTTCATGAAGGTCTTTTTAAAATTTGTATAAATAAAAATGTGGATTTTATTTATATTGCGATATGTGGTTTACTCTTTTTGGGCACTTCAAAAATCCATAGTTTCCCATAGTGTCTTCATTGGGTGAGGCATGGGATTATCTCTTTGAAAATCTTTGCTTCATATAGGGGATTGTGCCAGTTTTCTTAAACAAATTCTCCCCACCCAATAATCCTCACATCTGGTCCTGCATTTTACGCATTGAAGAAGGGGTGGCCACACAAACAGTGGAGGGGAGAAGGCTTGTGGGACTGGTCGTAAAGTGGGGAACTAGCTTGTGAAAGTGATGAATAAGGTAAGATTTCCTTTGCTCTTAAACTCCCCTAAACTAAATGAACATGAATATATGACTATAAACTTGCTATCCTTATGGGGGTGCACTTACTGACGGCTCACTAGAGATCAACTGTAATGCCTTGTACACACGAACGGGTTTCCCGGCTGACTTTACTGCTGGGAAACCCGAGGGGAAAACCAAGAACCTTGCTCGGTTACTTTGTCCTCTTACACACGGCAGGGTCTCCGCTGCAGTCCTTTCCCACAGGAAAACTACCGGCTTAAAAAAGCGCCGGAAAAAAAGAGAGCTGCTTCTCTTTTTTTTCCGGCAGTTTTCCTGTTGGAAAAACTGTGGTGGAGCATAAACATGGCCGGGATTCCCAGCCAAAAGCTCTCATGGCAGTTTTTACGTGTGTACGAGGCATAAGAAATGGTTGGTTAATCCACGTGTGGATAGGGGAACAACATGTTGCAACATCCACATAAAGATTCAAATTTGAGCAAAAATCAAGAACATTCCATCATTTAATGGCAAATCATTCAGTTTTTGATTCATTCATAACTATATGGCATACAAAAATAGGTAAAATAAACTATGATACATTCATTTATTTTTGGAACTACAAAACAATATTTAACTGTTTAGTCCAAAATAAGCACCACATAAAAATTAAATATTCATTTGTAAAAGAGGATAAAGTGTGCATTCATGTTGTAAAATTAAATAAAAATACATGTTTTCAATAGAAAGTATTGTTTAAATAATTATATGGTTCATTGCATGCTTTTGACTTATGGTTGCTTGCTTGAAGCTCAATAGTTCCAACGTTTATTTGCTAAAGGTCCCGAATCCGATCCACAGATAAAATTAATTTTGTGCAATCCAAAAGATGCACCTTACCCGTATCCAGAGATGCCCACAGCCTGTCCATTTTCTGGTTAATGCTACACCTTTAGCAGCCTTGAGATCATGATAAAACAAGGGGCTCTAAGCAAAAACGCTAAGATAACCCTATAAAACAATAAATATCTGAATTTCTTTATTAAAATTAATTAACAAGTTCAGTTTTATAAATTAATATGATATATAAAAATAGTATTCTGAGGTTGATTTTAATTCCAAATACAAAAAATATGAAATTGAGGCAATGCAAATGAAAATAAACTGTAAATACTGGTGTGCATGTTCAATGACTCTCAACCACTCTTCCTTTCACTGTAGAATCACACAGTATCTGTTTTCAATTGCTCATTATTGTTCAGAGCGGGAGAAGGTTTGCTCTTTGGGCATTCTGTTCCCCCTCTTGAGATTTCCTGAAAAAACAGTCTTGGCGTCCACAGTGACATTAAAATCCTTTTGTACTCTTTCCGAAAGTTTTGATTAAGCAATCCGTATATAACAGCATTAAGGCAACTATTGAAATAAGCCATGAAGTAGCTCACAACAAACAACCACTCTGGAATCTTAGGGGCCACCTTTGCTGGGTTGATGGCTACAGCTAAGCCAATGAGGTTCAGGGGAGCCCAGCAAAAAGCAAAAATTACAAACACCACAAACATCGTAAGAAAGTTCCTGAAGTCGCTGGGCTTCATTCTTGGCTTTGTTTCTGACTTGACCTTTCGCCTTACTTGGATCACTAAAATCCAGATGCGGAGATAGCAAAAGGACACCACAGTGATTGGCACAATGAAATGAATGACCACCACGGTGATGGTGTAAGAGGAACTTGCAGTCTGAACAAATGTACAAGAGTAAATGCGAGGATCGTATTCTAATGAGCCAACAAAAAAGTTGGGAACAGTGGCCAGAACAGTGAGAGCCCAAATGAGGCATACATAAAGCATTGTATTCCACGCAGTGAAGAGTTTGTCGTAGACAAAACTGTGGCATATGTAGCAGTATCGGTTAATGGCAATCCCTGTGATGTTGAAAATGGAACCTATAACACTTAAGCCCATGACGAATCCACTGACTTTGCAATGCATTTCTCCGAGGACCCATCCATTTTTAAAAATAGCCACTAGGACTAATGGGTAAGGATACAAGGCCACCACAAGGTCCGCAAAGGCCAAACTTACTACAAAGGCATTACCTGAGGAAAAAAAGAAACAATAGGTTAGTATTCATCTATACATTTATCTTCTAAAAAAATACCAAAACATTCTTCAAAAAAGCTCTATGGTTTAAACTTCAGGCGGTCATATTTCATAACTCTTCTCTGATGCCTCGTACACATGACCAGTTTTCCCGACGGGAAAACTGCCATGTTTGCATTTGGTTGGGAAAACCGGCCGTGTGTTTGCTCCATAGCAGTTTTCTCGACAACAAAACTGCGAGCCGTGATTCTCTGCGTTTTTTTGCTCGGCAGTTTTCATATGGGAAACACTGCAAGGGAGCATACACACGGCTAGTTTTCCCGACCAAAGCCTTCATGGAAATTTTCATGTTGGGAAAACCGGTCATGTGTACACGGGGAAAAGCAACCGAGCAGGTTCTCAGTTTAAAATCGGGACATAACCGTATCTGAAGACCACAAACGGAAAACACCATATAATTCATTTTATTATTCAGACGTAACTCACCCATCCATCCATGTCTCTCAGGGCCAGATCTAGGTGGGTTTTGGGGACACCCCCTGGCCCCCCTTCCCATATTTCAGTTGCACAGTGAGGGCCTAGATGGCATTGTTAATTAACCACTTAGCAACCAGCCGCCGTCAAATAACGGCGGCAAGGTGGTTGCCTAACTCTGGGATCACGTTATATAACGTGATCCCAGAATCGCGCTCCCGCGTGCCCCCTGGGGCGCGCACCCGGGATTGCCCGGTCACGGATCGCGGTAAATTGCCGCTGATAGCCGCCGTTTACCACGTGATCGCTCCGTCCAATGACGGAGCAATCACATGTAAACAAACCAGCGTCATTTGATGACGCCGGTTCCTCCCTCCTCTCTCTTTACCGAGCGGTACAGTGTGAGAGGAGAGCGCGGATGGCAGCAGCACTGTGGGATGGATCTGTGACTATTGCAGTCACAGATCCATCCATCCCTGCACAGCCATCCCTGCATTAACCCCTTCCTTCCCTGTGCAATACTCTGCAATACCCCCTGTAATACTCTGCAATACCCCCTGTAATACTCTGCAATACCCCCTGTAATACTCTGCAATACCCCCTGTAATACTCTGCAATACCCCCTGTAATACTCTGCAATACCCCCTGTAATACTCTGCAATACCCCCTGTAATACTCTGCAATACCCCCTGTAATACTCTGCAATACCCCCTGTAATACTCTGCAATACCCCCTGTAATACTCTGCAATACCCCCTGTAATACTCTGCAATACCCCCTGTAATACCCTGCAATACCCCCTGTAATACCCTGCAATACCCCCTGCGCCATACCCTGCAATACCCCCTGCGCCATACCCTGCAATACCCCCTGCGCCATACCCTGCAATACCCCCTGCGCCATACCCTGCAATACCCCCTGCGCCATACCCTGCAATACCCCCTGCGCCATACTCTGCAATACCCCCTGCGCCATACTCTGCAATACCCCCTGCGCCATACTCTGCAATACCCCCTGCGCCATACTCTGCAATACCCCCTGCGCCATACTCTGCAATACCCCCTGCGCCATACTCTGCAATACCCCCTGCGCCATACTCTGCAGTACCCCCTGCGCAATACTCCCCGCGCAATACTCCCCGCGCAATACTCCCCGCGCAATACTCCCCGCGCAATACTCCCCGCGCAATACTCCCCGCGCAATACTCCCCGCGCAATACTCCCCGCGCAATACTCCCCGCGCAATACTCCCCGCGCAATACTCCCCGCGCAATACTCCCTGCGCAATACTCCCTGCGCAATACTCTGCGATCGTTTTTTTCTTCAGGCTTTCCAGCCTAGAGGTGTGATGTGGGGTCTTATTGACCCCATATCTCACTGTAAAGAGGACCTGTCATGCTATATTCCTATTACAAGGGATGTTTACATTCCTTGTAATAGGAATAAAAGTAATCAAAACATTTATTTTTGGGGAAAAACATGTCAAACTAAAATAAATAAAGTAAAATGAACAATAAAAAAAAAATAAAAAATTACAGCACCCTTGTGCCCGTGTGCTCGTATACAGACGCGACCGCACACGCAAGTCCCGCCCACATATGAAAACGGTGTTCAAATCACACATGTGAGGTATCACTGCGAACTTTAGAGCGAGAGCAATAATTTTGCCACTAGACCTCCTCTCCAACTAAAAACATGTAACCAGTAAAAACATTTAAAGCGTCGCCTATGGGGATTTTTAAATAGCGAAGTTTGGCGCCATTCCACAAGCGTGTGCAATATTGAAGGGTGACATGTTGGGTATCTATTTACTCGGCGTAACTTTATCTTTCATATTATGCAAAAACATTGGGCTAACTTTACTGTTTTTTTTTTTAAAGCACAAAACGGTTTTATTTCCAAAAAAAACGTGTTAGAAAAATTGCTGTGCAAATACCATGCGCGATAAAAAGTTGCAACGACCGCCATTATATTCTCTAGGGTCTTTGCTAAAAATAGCATATATAATGTTTTGGGGTTCTATGTAATTTTCTAGCAAATAAATGATGATTTTTCCATGTAGGAGAGAAATGTCAGAATTGGTCTGGGTGCTCCAGAACGCCTGATGGTGCTCCCTGCATGTTGGGCCTCTGTATGTGGCCACGCTGTGTAAAAGTCTCACACATGTGGTATCGCCATACTCGGGGGGGGGGGGGATAGCAGAATGTGTTTTGGGGTGTAATTTGTGCTATGCATATGCTGTGTGTGAGAAATAACCTGCTACATTTTGTGGGGAAAAAATAAAATTAAAAAAAATCTTGATTTTGCAAAGAAATGTGGGAAAAAATTACAACTTCAAAAAAATCACAATGCCTCTTTCTAAATACCTTGGAATGTATTATTTCCAAAAGGGGGTTATTTGGGGGGTATTTGTACTTTTCTGGCATGTTAGGCCCCATGCACACGAGACGCTGGTAAACTCGAGTTCAGAGGCGTTTGGGCATTTTTTTCAACTGCCCCTGAACACATTTAATGTTATCCTATGTGTCCATGCACACAATCACGTTTTTTGGCGTTTTAAAGCAGTTGGGTTTAGGGCCGTTTTTTCAAACCCAAAATTTTGGGTTCAGAAGCTTTTGGCGTTTTCGCGTTTTCGCGTTTCAGCCGCAAATCGCGGCAAAACGCCGCTAATCGCGGCAAAACGCGGTACCAGCGTTTTGCCGCGATTTCGTTTATGGGCGTTTTTAAAGGTGACCTATTTTTTTACATTAGAAATCTCAAAAGGGAGCTGTGGTGGCTCAACGTGATTGGCACTGCGTTGACAAGCCATTCACCTCTGCAGCCAAGGGTTCGGATCCCGGTCTCGGCTACATGTGAATTGAGTTTGGTGGTCTCAGCCCGCCTCCCGGTGGGTGTGCTATGCAAGGTACGCCTGTGCTTAGTACGCCCCCCCCCCCAAAAACCACCACACTTGCATGCACACGAAATTGGTTTAAAACACACGCACTTTGGCCATGCGGTCTCTTAAAATAAAGAGAGGCGAAGGACCTACGGGGCTGGCTGGGTGGGCTAGGCCCCCTCACTCCCTCATAGGGGGAGTCCCTCTGCCCCATTGGGGTCCCGTTGGGCCCCAGTTGGGCTCCCAAGAGGAGCAGGTAGGGCGGGGTGAGTGGGAGGCCCCCCTTCACACCCGCCATTGCCACCAGGGGCATGGAGAAGGATGGCGAATGCCCCTGGGGGGAGGGTCTGCCTACTCCCAATTCCTGCAGTCCGGCTCCTCTCTCTCGAGTTCACGCACAAAAATACACTTTAAAAAAAAAAAAAAAAAGAAATCTCAAAAATGATGGCAAATGATGAAAAAACAAAAAAAAACTAAACAACTGTAATTGCTTGCATTGCATTGTGGACAATCCACAACTTGTGGCAGGTGACGTGGCCAGGTGACATGACAGGTGGACAATCAACAACTTGTGGCAGGTGACATGGCCAGGTGATGTGGCAAGTGGACAATCCACAACTTGTGGCAGGTGACGTGGCAGGTGATGTGAACAGGTGATGTGGCAGGTGACGTGGCACGTGGACAATCCACAACTTGAGGCAGGTGAAGTGGCCAGTTGACATGACAGGTGACGTGTCCAGTGGACAATCCACAACTTGTGGCAGGTGATGTGAACAGGTGATGTGGCAGGTGACGTGGCAAGTGGACAATCCACAACTTGTGGCAGGTGACATGGCAAGTGGACAATCAAATTTAGAATTTTTCAAATTTCGAAGTTTCAAATTTCGAATTTTTAAATTTTCAAATTTCGAATTTTTAAATTTTCGAAATTTAGAATTTCGAAATTTTCAATTTTCAAATTTCGAATTTTTAAATTTTCGAAATTTCGAATTTAGAATTTTCCAATTTTCGAAATTCGAATTTTAAAATTTCGAATTTTCAATTTTCGAAATTTAGAATTTCGAATTTTTCAATTTTCGAAATTTCGAATTTTTCAATTTTCGAAATTTAGAATTTCGAATTTTTCAATTTTCAAATTTCGAATTTTTCAATTTTCGAAATTTCGAATTTTTCAATTTTCGAAATTCGAATTTTTCAATTTTCGAAATTTCGAATTTTTCAATTTTCGTACTTCAGAATTTGAAAAATTCGAAAATTTAAAAAAATTCTCTGGATAATTCGAAATTTGAAAATTGAAAAATTGAATTGAATTTTTAAATTTTCAAATTTCGAATTTTTCAATTTTCGAAATTTAGAATTTCGAATTTTTCAATTTTCGAAATTCGAATTTTTAAATTTCGAATTTTCAAATTTCGAAATTAGAAAATTCGAAATTTGAAAAATTAGAAATTCAAAATTTCGAAAATTGAAAAATTGAAAAATTCGAAATTTGAAAATTCGAAATTTGAAAATGCGAAAAATTCGAAATTTGAAAATTCGAAATTTGAAAAATTCGAATTTCCAAATTTCGAAAATTGAAAAATTCGAAATTCAAAATTTCGAAAATTGAAAAATTCGAAATTTCGAAAATAGGAAATTCGAAATGTTTCAATCTTCGAATTACAAATTTTTCAATTTTATTGGTAAAATAGCCAACTGAAAATCTCTGTGCCATCAACGGATGGGTCCAATAGTGATGAGCTCTGCCAACGGATCTCTCGCGTAGTTTGCGACGGTGTTGAATCCTCAGCAAGAGCAACGTATGGACAATTTCTTGGCATATATTCAATATGGGATCCATTTCAAAAAAGAAGAATCAAATGAAAGTATGCAAGTCTGCATATGAAAGTCTGCTGCTGCTGCTCTCTCTGTTGAAAATGGCAGAAATAGTTAAAAATATATAGCTTTCAGAGCTTTGGGAGGGTCTACAATGTCTGTGCTATAAACGCTGATAGCCGCAAACGCGGCAAAACGCGGTAAAACGCGGCAAAACGCCGCGAAATTCGCGGCAAAAACTGGCGTTTTAAACGCCGGTTTTTGCCTTTGAAAACATGAGTTCAGATGTGTTTGCATTTGCTTCTCGTGTGCATGGGGCCTTAGGGTCTCAAGAAATGAGAGAGGCTGTCAGTACATCAGGTGTGATCAAATTGATAAATTTTCAGTAATTGGTACCATAGCTTGTAGACCCTATAACTTTCACCCAGACTAAATAATTTTAGTTCTTTTTACATTTATAGCGAAAAAAATAAAAACCGCAGAGGTGATCAAATACCACCAAAAGAAAGCTCTATTTGTGGGAAAAAAAGGACAAAAAATGTCATTTGGTTACAATGTTGTATGACTGAGTTATTGTCATTCAAACTGTGAGAGCACCGAAAGCTGAAAATTGGTCTGGTTATTAAGGGGGTTTAAGTGCCCAGTGGTCAAGTGGTTAAATGGCCTTGGAAATTTTAATGTGAAGGGAGGACTATAATGTGATAAGGGGATCTCTAATGTGAATGTTAAATGTCCCCCTCATATGGCTCCAAAAAGTGGGTGATATCATGTTCAAATGCAGTGGTCGGTGTCTTTCAGCTCAAAAACAGGACTGGGCTGTCTTTGATGTTGCATAGTTTTAAATGGTGCCAAGACTGAAAAAGGTTGCATAATTCCCAATTTATGTGCGCTTTGTCTCAGCCACATAGAGACACAGGAAACTGACATTCTCTATTCACGTCTGCACCATCTCTGCACTAACCAGAAGGAGTTACTTCCAGACCATGACTTGGTGACATGGTACAGCACGCCAAGTAAATAGGAAATACCAGCTCCATGTATCATTGTGCGACAATGCCAACAGGGAGATCTGAAAAGACAGAAAACCAGGCAGAGCTAGCTGGAGAGGATAAAACAAAGGTCCGTTGACATTTCGCCTCCT
The DNA here is from genome assembly GCA_029574335.1 of Rana kukunoris. NCBI lineage: Eukaryota > Metazoa > Chordata > Amphibia > Anura > Ranidae > Rana > Rana kukunoris. The sequence goes on along the minus strand of CM056050.1, from coordinate 45,034,890 downwards.
GGCTATTTTGCTATACCCCTAAATCAGGTGTGTTTCACCCAGCCCTGATAGCTCTTTATTTTGTTGAGAAATCAATTAGAGAAACACCACCTAACATTTCTAACCACGACCATCTTAAATAAGGGCAAATGATCCATGTAGTATTTACTTCCTGGAATCCATCTGCTTTTAGCTCAGGCATGTAGGAGCCAGGAAGCTGTGCTTAGCTGAAAGACACTTCTCCCCTCCTCCAGATAAAAGAAAAAAAATACCATAAGGGCCCCTGGGATGCAGTGGTTCAAATATTTTGGTGGAGGGGGATTATGGTGTGAGGTTGTTTTCAGGGGTTGCGCTTGGCCCTTTAGTTCCAGTGAAGGGAACTCTTAAGACATTACAGACAAGACATTTTGGACAATTTTATGCTCACAACTTTGTGGGAACAGTTTGGGGATGGCCCCTTCCTGTTGTAACATAACTGTGCACCAGTGCACCAAGCAAGGTCTACAAAGACATGTATGAGTGGGTTTGGGGTGGAGGAACTTGACCTGAGACTGCGAGCAAGGCCTTCTTGTCTAACATCAGTGCCCGACTTCACAAATGTGCTTCTGGAAGAATGGTCAAACATTCCCATAGACACACTCCTAAACCTTGTGGACCGCCTTTCCAGAAGAGGTGAAGCTGTTCTAGCTGCAAAGAGTGGGCCAACTCAATATTGACTATAAGACTGGGATGCCATTAATTATTTTATGTGCGTGTAAAGGCAGGTGTCGCAATACTTTTAACAATATAGTGTATATGAACACCTGACCATCACACCTATAAGGCCGCGCACACATGGAGGGACATGTCTGATGGAAACGGTCCGCGGACCGTTTTCATCGGACATGTCTCCTCGGGATTTTCGTCCGGCGGTGTGTACACACCACCGGATCAAAATCCCCGCCGGCAGACAGTGCGGTGACATTGACGCATGTGTCGCATCCATACGACGCTTGTGCAGCCAGATATGTCCGCTGGTTAGTGTACTAACCAGCGGACATATCCGACGGACATGTCGCCGGCGGACAAATTTTAAAGCATGCTTTAAAATTTGTCCGCCGGTCAGACATGTCCGCTAGCCCATACACACGATCGGATTTGTCCTCTGAACTGGTCCGTCGGACCAGTTTCAGCGGACAAATTCGATCGTGTGTACACGGCCTAAGAGTATGCTGGAAATACTATTTAAAACAATGGGTATTATAATGACAGGTGCAACTCTTTTCTTCTGGGAAAGTTTTCAAAAAAACTTTGCAATACATCTGTAGGAATTTATGACTGCCCAAACAAAAGAGCATTTCTTAGACCACTTACTAGACATGTGCATTTGTTTTGTCCGAATTTTGGGATTTTCGCGTTCGTTTTAACAAACGATAAACCGAAATCCGAAAGATCCGACATGAAAAAAATGCTTTATTTTCGTTTTGTTGCGACAACAGTTCGATATAGATAGAAGATTCGACATGATGGTGACAATAGTGATCTGTGTCTATCAAACCTGCACTTGAATGTGCCTAACCTAACTCTATTAGTCCAAGATTATTCTACACAGAGAGAAAAGATTTGACGTAGAGAGAAAATATTTGACATAGAGGGAAAAGATTCGATATTATAGAGACAATACAGATTCGACAAAGCAGCTAAAAAACATACGATCACTGCGAGCGAACATTTATGGTCAAATGCTCCGCCCATAGGCTATAGAAGAATTCTAATGTCGGTTGACTAGTAATAAAAATAATTAATAAATATAATTAATACTAGTCATACAACATTAGAATTCTACTATAGCTTGTGGGCAGAGCATTTAATCAGAAATGTACGATTGCGGCGTCGTACAGTTTAGCTGCTTCGTTGAGTCTTCTTAGAACATTCAACAGACAGGCAAGTCAGGACACTCTCTACTTTGCAGATAGAGAAGGGAGCTGTGTGTTAGTGGGCGTCCTGACACTCCTGCTCACCCCCTCCCCCCTCAAGAGGCTTTCTCCACACCTGGAATACTTGACGTGATTGTAGCCGTATTAGTGCAATTGTGATAGAGAAAATTGAGTACTGTCCGTGATACTTTTTTTATTTGCACTAACATACAATTTAGTTAGTGCAAATAAAAAAAGTATCACGGACAGTACTCAATTTTCTCCTCCACACCTGGAAGAAAGCCTCGCATTACGGTGGTGAGTTACAGACAGAAGAACAGGAAGTGAGGATTTCTCAGAAGAAATAAGGACATTTAAAAGCAAAATGGAAGGATGAGGTAAGTGAAGGAGGACTGCACTAAGGTAAAGGAAGCTATTTAGGGAAGATTTTTTTTTCCCTTACAACCCCTTAAATTACCGTATATACCCGAGTATAAGCTGAGTTTTTCATCACATTTGTTTGTGCTGAAAATGTCCCCCTCGTCTTATACTTGAGTCAACTTTTTGCGCCTGATCTCCCGGACTTTGGGGACCCGGTACCGGCAAACTTAGCGCACATGTAGCCCCATTCTTCCTCTACAAGTGTGCAAGTGTTACAAGTGTTGCAAGTGTTACAAGTTTGTTGTCTGGGGGACCTAAGGCCGGCGAGCACCGGTCCCCGGACCCGGAACTTGGTCCCCTGGACCCAGAACTTGGCACACATGTAGCCCCATTTCTCCTCTACAAGTGTGCAATGTTTGTTGTCTGGGGGACCTACAGCTGGGGAGCACTGATTTTTCAAACCCGGGCACCCCTTCCATAGACTCCCATGTTAAACGTCAGTTAAGTCATGGGCACAGTGAGGCATGGACACAGTGAGGCAAAGTGAGGCACAGTGAGGCATGCAGATGGACACTCTAGGCTTACTCGAGTCAATACGTTTTCCCATTTTTTTGTGGTAAAATTAGGTGCCTCGGCTTATATTCGGGTCGGCTTATACTCGAGTATACACAGTAATTTGGATTTTTGGATGAATACATTTTTTACCAAAACAAAATAAATAAAAACGAATTTTGAGAGTAACTAAATAAATGTATTTTTCAGACAAAATATTTCAGTGTGCACATGTCTACCACTTACTGATGATGGGTGAGAAGACCTGAGTAAACATTGGAGTGCCAATTCATCCCAATGAAGGTTGAGGTCAAGGCTCTGTGTAGGCCACTTGAGCTCTGCACACCAAACTCAAGCCATGCCTTTATGGAGCTTGCTTTGTGCACCTGAGCTTAATAATTTGAAGGTGTGTCCTTTTATTTATTTATTCTATATAGTGTATACAGCAGCTCTCAGTTTTGGTCCTTACGTTAACCCAAGTTTTAGACCTTGTATTATACCCTGTCTGAAATAAGTCATGATCTGTATTGCACAAGCAAATTGCCATGCTTGTTTCTTGTTTGCACTAATAATACAGGGGGAATATGTGTTCCGAGGACACGGACCACTCCACTAGATCACAAATCAATAACATAAGTACTGTAGCTAGATAATGGTACCATTTATTCTCTGTTTAATGGCACTTGAAAATTGCTGTATTACAGCGTACGATATACATCGACATCAGTGCAGTGGAAATTGTCCATTATACATAGACAATAATGAAACTGTTTACTTCAACATAATAGCAAGTTAAATGCATCATATCTGAGCTAATTCTTTTCAATTACACTTACGCATCTGTAGAAAGGTCCTCAAACATGAACGCTCATCTAATTAAAAGGTTGGATGAACTTGTTATATAAGTTAATAGGACACAACGATATCTCTTCACAACACTAACCCTGAACAATTATCACTTTTAATGCTTTGATCTGATGTAGGGGAGCAGAATATTGGGAGCTCTCTAGTAGATGAGACCCTTAGGAACAACGTGCCTAGGTTTTCACCCCCCACTGAACTATACTGATCAAGAGCATGCCTTGCAAGGAAATTGTGATGATGGCCCGAGGAAGGCCATCATCAGACCTTAATCACCTAAAGGGGTTGTAAAGGAATTTTTTTTCCCCTAACTATCTTCCTTTACCTTAGTGCAGTCCTCCTTCACTTACCTCATCCTTCCATTTTGCTTTTAAATGTCCTTATTTCTTCTGAGAAATCCTCACTTCCTGTTCTTTTGTCTGTAACTACACACAGTAATGCAAGGTTTTCTTCCTGGTGTGAAGAAAGCCTCTTGAGGTTGGAGGGGGGGCGAGCAGGAGTGTCAGGACGCCCACTAACACACAGCTCCTTTCTCTATCTGCAAAGTAGAGAGCATCCTGACACTTCTCCCCCTCAAGAGGCTTTCTTCACACCAGGAAGAAAACCTTGCATTACTGTGTGTAGTTACAGACAAAAGAACAGGAAGTGAGGATTTCTCAGAAGAAATAAGGACATTTAAAAGTAAAATGTAAGGATGAGGTAAGTGAAGGAGGACTGCACTAAGGTAAAGGAAGCTATTTAGGGAAACAAAAATTTTCCTTTACAACCCCTTTAACAGCTTGCCGACCAGCCGCCGCAGTTAATACGGCAGCAGGTTGGCTCGGCTGCGCGAGATCACTTAGCTATACGTCATCTCACGATTCAGCCAATAGATGCGCGTGCCTGGCGGGCGCGATCAACGCCGGGCACCCGCGGTCGGTCGTCAGGGGGAGAAATGCCTGATTGTCTGTTCATACAATGTATGAACAGCGATCTGTCATTTCCCCTAGTCAGTTAGAACACACCCAGGGAACATACTTAACCCCTTCCTCGCCCCCTAGTCTTAACCCCTTCCCTGCCAGTGGCATTTTTATAGTAATCAATGCATTTTTATAGCACTGATCGCTATAAAAATGCCAATGGTCCCAAAAATGTGTCAAAAGTGTCCGAAGTGTCCCCCATAATGTCGCAGTACCAATAAAAATCGCTGATCGCCGCCATTACTAGTAAAAAAAAAATATTAAGAAAAATGCCATAAAACTATCCCTTATTTTGTAAACGCTATAACTTTTGTGCAAACCAATCAATAAACGCTTATTGCGATTTTTTTTTACGAAAAATATGTAGATGGATACATATCGGCCTAAACTGAGGGAAAAAAATGTTTTTTTAATATATTTTTGGGGGATATTTATTATAGCAAAGAGGAAAAAATATTCATTTTTTCAAAATTGTCGCTCTATTTTTGTTTATAGCGCAAAAACGAAAAACCGCAAAGGTGATCAAATACCACCAAAAGGAGGTAGTGGTGGCTCAACGTGATTGGCACTGCGCTGACAAGCCATTCACCTCTGCAGCCAAGGGTTCGGATCCCGGTCTCGGCTACATGTGAATTGAGTTTGGTGGTCTCAGCCCGGCTCCCGGTGGGTGTGCTATGCAAGGTACGCCTGTGCTTAGTACGCCCACCCCCCCCCACAAAAACCACCACACTTGCACGCACACAAAATTGGTTTAAAACACATGCACTTTGGCCATGCGGTCTCTTAAAATAAAGAGAGGCGAAGGACCTACGGGGCTGGCTGGGTGGGCTAGGCCCCCTCACTCCCTCATAGGGGGAGTCCCTCTGCCCCATTGGGGTCCCGTTGGGCCCCAGTTGGGCTCCCAAGAGGAGCAGGTAGGGCGGGGTGAGTGGGAGGCCCCCCTTCACACCCGCCATTGCCACCAGGGGCATGGAGAAGGATGGCGATTGCCTCCGGGGGGAGGGTCTGCCTACTCCCAACTCCTGCAGTCCGGCTCCTCTCTCTCGAGTTCACGCACAAAAATACACTTTAAAAAAAAAAAAAAAAATACCACCAAAATAAAGCTTTGTTTGGGAGCCACGTCGCACGACCGCGCAATTGTCAGTTAAAGCGACGCAGTGCCGAATCGCAAAAAGTGGCCTGGTCTTTGACCAGCAATATGGTCCGGGGGTTAAGTGGTTAATGACCAATTTAAAAAATGCCATTTTTCTCGTCATGAAAAACGGTCGTGTGTACGCGGCATAAGGATCGCGGCGATACCTCACATGTGTAGTTTGAACACCGTTTTAATATGCGGGCGCTACTCACGTATGTGTCCACTTCTGCACGCAAGCTCGGCGGGATGGGGTGCTGCAAAAAAAAAAATGTTTTTCTTATTTATTTTACTTGATTTTATTTATTTTTACTAGGGCTGTGCAAATTAACTTTTAATTGATCGATTAATCTTTAATTTTTTTGATCGATCAAAATCTTCTTGATCGATTAAAATTCTTTTGATTGGTACTCACCTCTCCGCTGGCTTCTGGGCCTTCAGGAAGTTCCTTAGGAGATCCGGTAACGACACGGACACCGGCGGGTCTTGCCGTGTCCATCTGAAGGGCTCCTTTGCTGTGCCTTCATATCTGTATGCCGGCGGGACCTTACTATCTGCCACACGCAAGGGCACTTCCCTCTATCACTTCCCTCTATCAACCTGGGATTCTACAGCCATCCACTGGGAGTTATGACAGTTCCCTTCATGGGACATCTAAATGCCGACGGACTGATGTTAACCTCTCCTCATCTGGATTCAGCAGTGGTATCGTTGTACACATTTTTATACCAGTATCCTACTTAGCTACATGTTATTATGACTGCTTTTGCTACCGTTTGGTATTACTCGCACCATTTTTACAGTTTATGTAGCTACATCGATTTTATCTCCAATGCAATATTTATTTTGTTGCCTACTTGAAGACTATAAAAGTTTTAATGCTATTCCCATTGAGCGCTGCCTTTGTGTGTTTTTTGTATCCTGCTATCCATTTTTCCAGTTGTTGGTAGCTGCACTGGGAATCTGTATGTGCGTGGTAATTAATCGAAATTAGTCGATTAATCGATTAAAAAAAAAACGATTGATCGAACACAATAATTTTGATCAGTAACAGCCCTAATTTTTACACAAAAATTAGGTCACTTTTATTCTTATTACAAGGAATGAAAAAAGCATGACAGGTCTTCTTGAATATGAGATCTGGGGTAAAGAAAAAACCTCAGATCTCATATTTAGATTCAAATGCAAAAAAAATAAATAATGTGTCATTTGAAAAAAAATTACAAAAACAAATTGGCCCTTTAAGATGTACTGTATGGGCGGAAGTCACGCTTTGATGTCGCTTCCGCCCTGCTATAGTATGGAGATGGGTGGGGGCCATCTTGGGGAAACCCGGGACAGTGATCATGGCAACAGCTTAAATCAGAACATAAGCAAGAACTAGAAGATAAAAAAGCTGCTTACTCAGTAAGCGATTAAATCAATTGCTGAATGATTTAAAGCCAAGCATTTAATATCACTTTAAAGCTGAATTCATATAGCTAAAAAACACCAATGCAATTTAAATGTATTCATTTAAAAAAATTCTAATTACATGCAATCATTAAATTAAATTAAATGTAATCTTAAAAAAAAACCATTTAAAAGATCATTTCAATTTTTTTTTTAATTAAATCTGTAATGAGAAAAATAGTCCTTTTATTAACTTCTGCATCTTTAAATTGTATTTCTCTCCTGGCTGCAATACTGTCTAGGTAGCTGACACCAAAGAAACATGCAGCAAGCAAAGTCAGTGTGAGGTCAGAACTCCAGATCTGCATCCATGTTCCTGGTTGGTGACTCAGAAAACACTAAAGACAGCTAGGTCAGTATAACAACCATATAACCATTTTGTTAGGAAAGACAATGTTCAAATCTAGTTTAAAACCAGGGCTTTTTTTTCAGGGGGAACTTGGGCGAACTCAGTTCCACCACCTTTGGCTCAGACCCTTTGTTGTCTGCTCACCACAATCACTTGTAAACACAGAAGTCTGATTTCTGTGTTTACAAGCAACGGCTATGCACTCTGCGTGTAACCTCCTGAACTCTGCACTCTGTATGTAATGCAATCCTGGTATTTAATGCCCCTTTAAGACCCTTCTACTGTTTGTGAAATCTAAACGAGTCGTGGTTGAGTTCCTGCACCTATTTTCTGAGAAAAAAAAAGCTCTGTACAAATGTAACTGAAAAGGATGTGGAAACCTTGCAAGAAGATCTGAACTACATGAATAAATGTAAAATAATGCATTTGGGTGGCAAAAAAAAATGAATACAATATACTCACTAGACATGTGCATCAGTTTTCGTCCGAATGCATTTTAGTCCGAATTGCAGGTATTTTCGTTATCATTTTAACAAACGATAACGAAAGCACAGAAAACAAAAAACAAAAGATCCGACATAAACGAATGCTTTATTTTCGTTTTAGTTCGAATGTGCCTAACCTTAACTCTATTAGTCCAATATTATTCTACATAGAGAGAAAAGATTTGACATAGAGACATGAAGAGTCAATTTTTTAAAGATTCTGTTGAATCTTCTTTTTTTTTCTTAGAACATTCGACAGACACCATAAGTCTTCAATGACAGATTCGACATAGAGAGACATGAAGATTCGACATAGAGAGACATGAAGATTCGACATAGAGAGACACGAAGATTCGACATAGAGAGACACGAAGATTCGACATAGAGAGACACGAAGATTCGACATAGAGAGACACGAAGATTCGACATAGAGAGACATGAAGATTCGGCATAGAGAGACATGAAGATTCGGCATAGAGAGACATGAAGATTCGGCATAGAGAGACATGAAGATTCGGCATAGAGAGACATGAAGATTCGACATAGAGAGACGTGAAGATTCGACATAGAGAGACATGGAGATTCGACATAGAGAGACATGAAGATTCGACATAGAGAGACATGGAGATTCGACATAGAGAGACATGGAGATTCGACATAGAGAGACATGGAGATTCGACATAGAGAGACATGGAGATTCGACATAGAGAGACATGGAGATTCGACATAGAGAGACATGGAGATTCGACATAGAGAGACATGAAGATTCGACATAGAGAGATATGGAGATTCGACATAGAGAGACATGAAGATTCGACATAGAGAGACATGAAGAGTAAAACATTTTTTTTTTAAAGATTCTGTCGAATCTTTTTTTATTTATTCTTTTATTCTTAGAACATGTCTAATACTCACTAGGGGGAGAATCTCTGGGGGGATCTAGGAGAAAAGGACCTGAGGGTCCTAGCAGATGATAGGATCAGCAATGGCATGCAAAGCCAAGGTACTGCAAGCAAAGCAAACAGAATACTGGCATTGTCCAATTGCAAAAAAGTTGCAGACACGACTATTGCGCTTTTAAATATAAAACCAGTTCATATTTCTTACACTCAATTTAGGCTCTTTCTCCAGATCACCACAGCCGCAAAGCGAACCATTGCCAAAGTTTGGAAAACCAATACATTAATGATCTCTGAAGCTAAAAACAGAATAAACCAAGCAATGATCCTTTCCAAATCAGAAGCCAACGACACTTTACAAAATTTTGAGAAAATATGGAATCCGTGGATGATGTATTTTCTTCCTATGATCCCTGACAATTCCCTATTAAGAACTTGATATACTATAATACTATAATATTATACAACAATATGAGTGGAAACAAGTGCTAAACATGAACATTTGTCTTCTGTACTAACTTAATAATATTCTTACAATATAAGTGCTCCGGAGAACTTTCTTACCCTAGACACTTTTCTCTCTTTCTTACCTTCATTCTTTCCCTTTTACTATTGCTCTGTCCTTTTTTTCCAATTTCCCTATTTTTTTGTATTACCATATTTAACCACTTTACGCCCAGGCAATTGACAAAAGATGGCATCAAGGTGGCTCTAAATTGCCGGGAGGACTTCTTTGGACGTCCTCCACTCCTCCGTTCACTGGGGGGTGCGCGATGCGCGAGGCACCCTCGATCGGCGGATACACAGACAAGGACGTGGATCTGTGTGTGTAAACACACAGATCCATGTCCTGTCAGGGAGAGGAGACCGATGCTGTGTCCCTTGTACATGAGGACACAGCATCAGTCACCTCCCCCAGTCAGTCCCCCTCTACACACAGTTAGAAACACTCCCAGTTTACACATTTGACCACTTCCTCGCCCCCTAGTGTTAACCCCTTCACTGCCAGTCACATTTATACAGTAATCAATGCATTTTTATAGCAGTGTTCGCTGTATAAATGTAAATGGTCCCAAAAATGTTTTAAAAGTGTCTGATATGTCCGCCTTAATGTCGCAGTCCCAATAAAAATCGCAGATCGCTGGCATTTCTATTAAAAAAAAAACATCATAATTCTGTCCCCTATTTTATAGGTGCGATAACTTTTGCGCAAACCAGTCGCTTATTGCGATTTTTTTTAACACATTTTTTTTTTAATTGGTATATTTATCATAGAAAAAAGTAAAAAAAAAAAAAATAGGTGATCAAATACCACTAAAAGAAAGCTCTATTTGTGGTAAAAAAAAGGACGTCAATTTTGTTTGGGAGCCACGTCGCACGACTGCGCAAATGTCAGTTAAAGCAACGCAGTGCCGGAAGCTGAAATTTCGCCTGGGCACGAAGGTGGTTTATGTGCCCAGTAAGCAAGTGGTTAAATGGTACTGTATTATACATAAATACTATATTTAGTTATTACTTACATAATTATACATTTTTGAAGTTTTTATTGAATTAGTTGATTTTCAATTAGCTTTCTTTCCATAGTGACTATATATTAATTGAATATGCTTGGAACTAAGTGTATGAGCACATATTTACATATTACATTTTTCAATTGGGTTATATTAACTTAACATTTCATTTTCGAGTTGATTACCTGTTTATGTAAAATATCTAATCTTCAAATATGTATAATTCCATCCAATTTATTATCATATACTTAACCAATATTACCATTTGTTGTACCTATTTATTACTAGTTGTAACTAATAACTGTAACTGTTGTAACTATTATTTAATATTCAATAAACAAAATTGACAAAGAATATTGGCATGCATTAAAAAAGGGATTAACTCCAGAGATAAAACGATAATTCTTCCTCAGGAAGGATGTGCTGGAAATGGAGTGAGTACAAAGAAGGGCAACAAAGCTAACAAAGGGTATGGAGGATATTAGTTATGAGGAAAGGTTGCGGGCACTGAACTTATTCTCTCTGGAGAAGAGACACTTGAGAGGGGATATGATTTCAATTTACAAATACTGTACTGGTGACCACAATAGGGATACAACTTTTTTGCGGAAGGGAGTTTAACAAGACATGTGAGCACTCATTAAAATTAGAAGAAAAGAGGTTTAACCTTAAACTGCCTAGAGGGTTCTTTACAGTAAGAGTGGCAAGTATGTGGAATTCCCTTCCACAAGCGGTGGTATCAGGGGGGGGGGGGAAATAGTTTTAAACATCCTGGGAGGGGCCCTCTCCCGCCGCCGATAACGGTGATCTTGTGGCGAATCTGCCGCGGAGACCACCGTTATCGTTTACAGGACCGCTCACACTAACCGAGGCCGAAATTACCGAGATATCCATCTTTAAAAAAAGTAACGTATATAGTTGTGAGCAGGTCCTTAAGTGGTTAATGAAAAAATTACCTTTTTTTTAACTATGCATGGATGATGTAAAATCAATGTATTGGTTACTATGTAAAATCAATTTTGCTACCTTTCTTGTTTGCATGTTGGTGTAATTTTTTCATTATTATTTATTTAATAAGGGTTTCAGCGCAGATTTTTTTCCTTTTATATTCTATTTTTTTAGAGAACGTTCTATCTAGCAGCTGCCCCTATACATACTTTTTGTCATTTTCTATACTTTCATATATATAGGAATCATATTACTTGCACATTTGTTTACGGATTTATACAAATTTTCCATCATTTGTTCTTATGGATATCTTTGATTACCAAAAGGAATAGGGAAATTGACCCTGAGGAGGTCTTTGATAGATCTGGCCCGGAAATGGACAATTTAAGAGCAATTTTTATGAGACTTAAAATTGTATTAATTTCAGAATTGCATACCTCGTGGGACATAGCGTTTTTGGAAAAAATATGTGAAGAAGAGCATGATTCCTAGAAGTTTAAGGTGGCATGTGTACCCCGATAAAGGGGATAAGGAACTTAGTGAATGGTTTTTATATTTCAATGGGGCTGGTCTGGCGTTCCTTGATTTCCTTATTGCAAAAAAGAAAAGATTGCAGCAAGAAATCAATGAAATAAAAGAAAAACTGGTCCCCATGAATAACCAGGGCTTGTATCAGGTCTACACGAAAGAGCTGAGAGACATTATGGCAGAGCAGGAAGAGGAACAAAGAGCAAAAAGCCCCCGGACACGGGACAGAAACCGCATTGCTCAAAATATGGGATGACGCTCTCGAGGCCACAGACGAAGGAGAATATTGTCTTCTGGTTCTGTTGGACCTAAGCGCATCCTTCGACACTGTCGACCACAAACTATTACTGACTCGGGTAGCTGAAGTAGCCAGAGTCGCAGAAGGTGATTTATCTTGGTTCTCCTCTTTTTTGGAAAACCGATCGCAAAAAGTGAAGTTAGGACCTTTCACTTCTGAGAAACGCACATTATCGTGCGGAGTCCCTCAAGGATCGCCTCTGTCGCCGGTGCTATTTAACATCTATCTTCGTCCTCTTTTTGAAATCATCAGCAGCCAAAAACTGCTTTACCACTCATATGCAGACGACACGCAACTGTATTTCCGCATTTGCAACAAAAAGGATCACCACCTCAATCTAGAGACATGCCTCTCTTTGATAGAGGAGCGAAAACAGAACTTCTCCTGTTTCACGCCAAGCATATGAATCAACCTGCAACAATTTGGACACCCGCGCCTATTCTGGGCAAAATCATCACCCCTAGCGCCAAAGTCAAAAGTCTCGGGGTCATTTTCGACTCCTATATGACAATGGACGCACAAATAGGGTCAGTAGTCAGCGGATCTCACCATCTGCTGTGCCTACTATGCAGACTTACTTCTTTTATCCCCAAAGAAGACATAGCGGTCGTGGTGGGAGCAATTGTAAACTCCAGATTGGACTATGCAAATGCCCTCTACCTCGGACTCCCAAAGTACCAAATCTCTCATCTGCAAGTCGTGCAAAACACGGCCGCCAGACTCGTGACTGGGAAAAAACCCTGGGAATCAATCTCACCTTCGCTGAGAACCCTTCATTGGTTGCCAGTAAAAGACAGAATTGCTTTTAAAGCGCTCTGTCTAACGCATAGATGTATCTATGGGAATGCTCCCCATTATCTATGCAAAAAAATAAAAGCTCATAACCCCAATCGCGTTCTGCGATCCACCAATCAAAATCTACTCCAGATACCGAAAGCCAACTACAAGTCCAAAGGAGAAAGAAGATTTGCGGTCCAAGGTCCCAGACTATGGAACGCTTTGCCAACCAGCATTCGGTTGGAGGAGGATCACTTAGCATTCAGGAGAAAGATCAAGACTCATCTCTTTTGATATCAAAGGAGACAGGAACAACAAGCGCCCAGAGGCGATTCAGTTCGCATGTGCCGCGCTTTATAAGTCTTCATTCATTCATTCATTCATTCAAAAAAAAATAAAAAAATTTAAGAGACGTAGAGGACTACAAATCCCAGAACGTCTTTAAATGGCAAGAAATTAAGGAAAAACATATACATGCATCTGAAACTGTGAGCATGGAAGATCAGGGGGTACAGAATGCACCGGTACCCCCTGTCCCTTCCAGCTTTAGTCGTCCATCAGAACCCCCAATTGTCAAAAGAAGGGGGACACCATAGATCCTACCTCGTCCATCAGTATTGGGTGGATTTTATTTTCTATGGGCCAGATTCAGGTAGAGTTAGGCTGGCGGATCAATGGATCCGCCAGCCTAACTGTCACTTTAAGCCGGCGTTTTTGTTTTCTGTAACCAGAAAACAAGAAACGCCGTGTTGGAGTTCCGATGCGATCTGCGTAATTGAATTTCGCCATCGCATCGTTACTTCAACTTAAAAATGGCGCCGGGGCGTTCCCGCCGATTTACGCTCAAAAAATATGTTAATTGAGCGGAAATCGGCAATTCACGAGCGAATTCGGGCGCGACGCAGTGACGTTACGACGTTTCCGAAAGCGATACGCGGCGCATAGATAAAGCAGCCCCCTAGTGGAGTATCCTATGTTAGGTATAGGCGTCGTCATCGCGTCGGAAAAAAAAAAGGCGTCGCTTGCGGAAAAAGTTCCTGAATGGGAATGTGACGTCATTGACGTTCATTCACAGAATTTGGAGCATGCGCACGGGGATGCTTTGACACTCGACGCATGCGCAGTACGTTCGCCGCGGGATCGCGCTTAGTTTTAATAATACACGCCCCGTACCCGCCCAATTTGAATTCCGCCGGCTCATTTGCGATGCGCTGCCGCAACTTTAGGATCAAGTGCTTCATGAATAACAGCACTTGCTCCTAAAATTTCGGCAGAGTAACGTAAATGAGAAGCGTTACTCTGGAGCAAAGATGCTCCCATCTACCTGAATCTGGCCCTATATGTCTAATCTATACTTTATGCATCTCTCAAGCCCAATGTTTTGTGCTTTTTTCACATTCCTTTATTTATTTTACAATTTTCCCGTTAATCACAGAGCTGTCATCACTTGTCTTCCCCTTTTCATAGTGAAGAACCGCTGTGTTATTTTTTGTGCTGTCGTCACTGTGTTTATTGGATTGTGACCATATGAGACGCTGATGTCTGAACACTTGTCTACGTTTAAAGTCAATCACTGATCAATCAGCGGCTTCCAGCTTGCAGAGACGGGAGGATCAGATTGTGTTAACGCGATGAACATCACACGGTGGAAATAGGAAATCTCAGTATGTCTCCTTCATTAAATTTGCCGTTTGCAGCCATCGGCAGCCTGCCATCTTTCTCCCTTCAGCACCCCAGCAGGACTCAGTGACACCATACTCTGTAGATGGTACCGTGTCATGCTCTGCTGCTGGATACCATGAAAGGAATCCCAGGCTCTGAAGTTTGCCTTTTTAAATCTAATTTTGTACTTTTTTTTCGTTTTGCTCCATATTGACATTGATTAGAAAAAAAAATGAGACATACAGTGTATATCCAGCAAGTTCAGCCTAAAGGAACACCTTTCATCCTCGGAAAATCTGTGATGCAGAGGAAGCTAAAAACATCCAAATAAAGTATGGCCCCACTTTTTTTTAAAGGTGACCAGTCCTGATAGATGCACTATATTGCCAAAAGTATTGGGAAACCTGCCTTTACACACACAAGAACTTTAACCTGTTGAGATCCGCGCTATAGCCGAATGACAGCTTCAGCGCGGATCTAAATATTCAACAGGCCATCAATTGACGGCCTGTCACTAGCACGTTCCCCGCGTGCGCTCCAGAGCGCGCCGCGGGGAAATTCTGTGTTGGCCGTGTCCCTTGGACACAGCCAATCAGAGATCGCCATGAATGGCCAATCAGAGTGGCCGTTTGCGATGCGATCTGTGCGGCCAATGAGAGATGATCTCATATGTAAACATATGAGATCATCTCTCATTGCCGTTTTACACAGAGACAGCGTCCTGTCTCTGGAGAGGAGACCGATCTGTGTCCCTTGTACATAGGGACACATATCGGCAGTGTTGTTCATCTTCCTTTAAAAAAGTAACTAGTGCCCCATACACACTATCAGTTTTCCTGATGGTTTTCTCTTCAGGTTTACCAAAACCATGTAGTACAAGGGCCTGCCTGATTGCATACAAATTGAAACTCTTGAGGTTTGACCTCATATTAGATGGTTTTGGTAAACCTGAAGAGAAAACCGTCAGGAAAACTGATAGTGTGTATGGGGCTTTACAATTACAAGTTACTTGTCTGAAAAAGTAATTGAGTTAGTGACTCAATTGCTTTATTGGCAAAGTAACTAGTTACTGACAAAAGTAACTGAGATATTTTTTTTCATATTCTACAATGCAATTACGTTCTATAACATCTTTAATATCAACAATGTTTATATTAACTGATTGAAGAATAAAAACACTATATACAGTATTTAAAAAAAAAATGTACTGTGTACAATTATTAATATTATCATCATCACACTCGCCTGCCCAGGCAGCAATACTGTACAATATAGATTCAGTGTGCAGTGTGAGTGACACTACTGCAGTGCACACTGAATCTATATTGTACAGTATTGCTGCCTGGGCAGGTGGAGTGTGATGATGATATTAATAATTGTACACAGAATTGCATTTGCTGGGCCTGCCATATACTGTACTGTACTACACTGTATAACTGCACTACAAAATTCCTTTACAAATAATGCATATTTTAAAATGTTATTAGTAATAACATTTTAAAATATGCATTATTTGTAAAGGAATTTTGTAGTGCAGTTATACAGTATATGGCAGGCCCAGCAAATGCAATACTGTGTACAATTATTATCATCACACTTCACCTGCCAAGGCAGCAATACTGTACAATAAAGATTCAGTGTGCACTGCAGCAGTGTCGCTCACACAGCACACTGAATCTATATTGTACAGTATTGCTGCCTGGGCAGGTGAAGTGTGATGATGCTGGGCCTGCCTGGGCATGTGGAGCGGTCCGGTGGAGTGTCCCGTCATCTGTTCCCCCCAGGCCCCCCCACTCCCAATCCGATACCGCTCGCCTCGGCTCCTCACCTGCGCAGGGCCACGGCTCATGGTCGGTGCACTGCTGGCACGGTGAGTGTCCCTGGAGTCCGGACCGTTGGTGGTGGAGTGGAGTGTAGCCTCCGCGGCGGCCGGGGGAGATGGTGGCTGAGGTGACAGTGAGGTTAGCCAGACTCACTCCCTCCCGACCCGTCACACTACACTGCTGCGGGCGGGAGACTTCAGGCGCGTGCATGCGCTAGCGTCACGCGTCATGACGTCGACGACACATGACCCGGAGCTGGCCTGTGACCCAATCACAGGCCAGCTCCATCCTGCCCTGAGCTGACAGAGTGAGAGTCTGCCCGGACTGCCCCCCCCCCGCGCGCGCTCGATGTAACGCTGCCAATGTAATGGCTACGGCGTTGCCGATGGGGTAATAGTAATCTGGTAGATTACTAGTTACCCCTTGGAGGGCAATCATTACGTACCAGCGTTTATTTAAAGGCTGTTACTTACAACACTGCGTATCGGTCACCTCTCCCAGTCACCCCCCCTCCCCCCACAGTTAGAACACAATGTAGGGAATGCATTTAACCCCTTTCTCACCCCCTAGTGTTAACCCCTTCAATGCCAGTCACATTTATACAGTGATTAGTGCATTTTTATAGCACTGATCGCAGTATAAATGTGAATGGCGCCAAAAATGTGTCAAAAGTGTTCTCTGTTCGAGAACTTTGTTTAATAAAACCCTTGAAAGAGACTTTGTGTTGGTGCGTATATTCTTATGGACAACTCTTCAGGGACAACCCCTGAAACGAGCGTATGGAACAGTAAGGTAACAGCAGGCCCAAATCTAAACCAGCAGCTCCTTCGGGGGTAGTGCTACATAAAAATGGCTTATATTAAGTCCATAAGGTGCGTGCATGCAAGCAGACCAGTGATAAGCAGCTCTGGTAAAACTGAGGAGAAAGTACAAGCGCCAATCCAAGTGTAATAAGTAGGATGATTTAATGCAAGTGTAGATACACAAGGGTAAAATATCAGAAGGCATTGATCACAAAGTGAAAGGAGCGTCTATGAAGCTGCTACATCCAGATGGCTGCTGTGGTGGGCAGTTAAATGGAGTCACAGGGAGACGAAGATGATGTCACCTCCGGAACGCGATTAGAGGAAAGGCGACGCATTTTGCGGGGCATTCGCTCCTTCTTCAGGCCTAGCTGTGTAGCCGCTGCTGCTGGGTCTTAAAGTCAAGCGGTTTTAAAACACATATAATACAAATTCTGTTTATAGTGGAACTAATTTATATCATGGCAGATACTATCTGGGGCTATATAAACAGGTCTACTACTGAAGCATTGCATGATTAAGGGCTAGTTTACACTTGCTTCAAAACATGGCTTCAAAACATGGCTCCAGACAGGCTTTGTTAAAGCTCTCTCAACGCCAGTCAAAGCTCCTTTCACTAAATAAAATGGTTAGCTTACAGTCCTGTTTACACCTTGCTTTTGTTTTGCTTTGCTTCAAAAATTATACCCATGTTGCCTTAGTAATGCTTCAAAGCGTCTTTAAAGCCTTCATAGAAGTCTATGACAAAGCTCCCTTGAAGCACCTCCAAGGCATCATCGAAGCATCATTGAAGCACCACTGAAGCATCATTGAAGCACCACTGAAGCATCATCGAAGCACCACTGAAACATCATTGAAGCACCACCCAAGCATCATCAAAGCACCACCCAAGCATCATCGATGCACCACCGAAACACCACCCAAGCATCAAAAACACATCAAAAAGCATGTTGAAGAGGTAGGTGCTGTGGGATTGGGGGTTATTTAGCTTCTGTGTAGAGCATACCAGTGAGCAGAGTCCACGCCAGTTGTGCTTTTTAAGGGCTTGTTGGCCCACTTTTATTAAAGAAAGAAAAAAAACGTCCATCCATAATTCCCATGCAGAGGGTTTCAAGTTGCTACAGCAGTAAAGTAATAATTAACGAAAAATACCAAGCCACCTGGCTCTCTTCAGCAATACTGCTGCTTAGGCTTTATGCTTCAGCCCTCTTGGCCATGTACCAAAGTTCCCGTACAATCACTGTACCTCCTCTCAGCGTCCGTGCTGCTCAGCCCACAGCTTTGGGCCCTCTGACTCTAGCATGCAGACATGCATGCTTCTCTCTTGCAAGCCTGCACTCTGGTTTCTCCCTTGCACTCCTGCACTCTGGTTTCTCCCTTGCACGCCTGGACTCCTTAGGAGGGTGGGGCTCAGAACCCTAGTCCTGACTCTGCTATAAGCCCAGGACCCACCTGCTCAATCAACCAGACAGACTCCTGGCCGTTTCCAAAACCCAGTCCCAGGATTGGAAATTCCATCCCACCCATATCGCTATGGAATCTCCGGGCTCCAGGTCCCCAAGTGGATTTTACAAATTTTGGAGGAAACTGATCAAACAGATTCCTCCACATTAAATAACCCTGGAGCCCCTCAACCTGCCTATTTAAAAACCCTGAGCAAAAATGACCAGGACAGTCAACTGTACTGTCACAGTGCTTTAATGTGTATTGAAGCAGAAGCTAGTGTAAATAAGCCCTAACAGCTAGATGTAGATGTTGGAGCCCATTCCTCATATCCATTTTCAGATATATACAGTATACAGTGTCTTGAAAAAGTATTTATACTCCTTGAAATTTTCCACAGTTTGCCATGTTACAACCAAAAACCTAAATGTATTTTATTGGGATTTTATTTGATAGATCAACACAAAGTGGCACATAACTGTGAAGTGGAAGGAAAACGATAAATGGTTTTCAAATTTGGTTACAAATATCTGAAAAGTGTGGCGTGCATTTGTATTCAACCCCCTTTACACTGAAACCCCTAACTAAAATCTAGTGGAATCAATTGCCTTCAGAAGTCACATAATTAGTAAATAGAGTTCACCTGTGTGTAATTTAATCGCAGTATAAATAAGGCTGTTCTGTGAAGCCCTCAGAGGTTTGTTAGAGAACCTTAATGAACAAACAGCATCACAAAGGCCACAGAACACATCAGACAGGTCAGGGATAAAGTTGTGGAGAAGTTTAAAGCAGGGTTATCCCAAGCTTTGAACATTTCACAGAGCACTGTTCAATCCATCATCTGAAAATGGAAAGACTATGGCACAACTGCAAACCTACCAAGACATGGCAGTCCACCTAAACTGACAGGCCGGGCAAGGAGAACATTAATCAGAGAAGCAGCCAAGAGGCCCATGGTAACTCTGGAGGAGCTGCAGAGATCCACAGCTCAGGTGGGAGAATCTGTCCACAGGACAACTATTAGCTGTACTCTCCACAAATCTGGCCTTTATAGAAGAGTGGCAAGAAGAAAGACATTGTTGAAAGAAAGCCATAAAAAGTCCCGTTTGTGAGAAGCCATGTGGGGGACACAGCAAATGTATGGAAAATGTGCTGTGGTCAGATATGACCACAATTTATTTTTTTTGGCCTAAAAACAAAATGCTAAGTGTGGCAGAAAACTAACACTGCACATCACCCTGAACACACCATCCCCACTGTGAAACATGGTGGTGGCAGCATCATGTTGTGGGGATGATTTTCTTCAGCAGGGACAGGGAAGCTGTACAGAGTGGATGAATGGAGCCAAATACTGGGAAATCTTAGAAGAAAACCTATTAGGCCGCGTACACACGAGGAGACAGATTTGTTCAAATCGGTCGGGCCGACCGATTTGAACAAATCTGTCTGCTGGGGACATATTGGTTTGATTGTGTACACACGATTAAACCAAAATCCCCGCCGCCAGACGGCGCGGTGACGTGGCGGTGACGTTGACGCCGCCACATCACCGCACCAGGAAGTAAAACACTTCTGCGCATGCGTCGAAACCATTCGGCGCGTGTGCGAGAAGACATGTCTGCTGGTTAGCGTACTAACCAGCAGACATGTCGGGCGGACGGGTTCCCAGCCGACAGATTGGTAAGCATGCTTTCCAATCTGTCGGGTGGCCAAATCCGTCGGCTCGCCCGTACACACGGTCGAATCTGTCTGCTGGGACGGTCGGGCCGACCATTTCCAGCAGATAGATTTGAACAAATCTGTCTGCTTGGATTTTGGTTTGCTCGCGTGTACACACGAGCAAACCAAAATCCCTGCCAGCAGACAGCGCGCTGACGTGTCGGTGACGTGGCGGTGACGTTGACGCCGCCACGTCACCGCACCAGGAAGTAAAACACTTCTGCGCATGCGTCGAAACCATTCGGCGCGTGTGCGAGAAGACATGTCTGCTGGTTAGCGTACTAACCAGCAGACATGTCGGACGGACGGGTTCCCAGCCGACAGATTGGTAAGCATGTTTTCCAATCTGTCGGGTGGCCAAATCCGTCGGCTCGCCCGTACACACGATCGAATCTGTCTGCTGAAACGGTCTAGCAGACCGTTTCCAGCAGACAGATTTGATCGTGTGTACGGGGCCTTAGAGTCTGCAAAAGATTTGAGAATGGGGCGGAGGTTCACCTTCCAGCAGGGCATCGACCCTAAACACACAGCAAGGGCTACAATGGAATAGTTTATATCAAAGAATATGCTTGAATGGCCAAGTCAAAGTCCAGACCTAAATCCAATTGAGAATCTGTGGCAAACCTGAACATTTCTGTTCACAGATGCTCTGCATCCAATCTGACAGAGCTTGAGCTTGAGCTATTTTGCAAAAAATAATTGGCAAAAATGTCACTGTCTAGACATGGTAGATAGATGTGGTAGAGACATTCTCAAAAAGACTTGCAGCTGTAATTGCAGTAAAATGTGATTCCACTTTTCACATATTTATTTGTAAAAAAAAAAAAAAAAAATGGAAAACCATTTATTATTCTCCTTCCACTTCACAATTATGTGCCACTTTGTGTGGGTCTATCACATAAAATACAGTTACGTTTTTGGTTGTAACATGACAAAATTTGGAAAATTTCAAGGGGTATGAGAGAGAGAGAGAGAGAGAGAGAGAGAGAGAGAGAGAGAGAGAGAGAGAGAGAGAGAGAGAGAGAGAGAGAGAGAGAGAGAGAGAGAGAGAGACTGCATAGTATATTGTAGAGGAAAGATATCAGCCCCGGTGAATGTGTATCGTCTTTGGGTATATTTTTACTTCTTTTTTTTTTAAGAATGACAATTTTATATAGCACCATAGTTCTAAGTAGTAAGAAGCACAATAAAATGTTGAAAGATTGAGAGAGCCCTATAAAGAATTCATGTATCTATAATGTCGCCAAACTTTTTTGCTGACAGAAAATGCTTAGTTCTTTCTACATGACGTCCGGGTCAACGATCGGGTTATAATGTACTCAAGTTTTGCAAGTTTTCAGAGTAAGATGATTTTACAGACGTACTTTTTACATCAGAGCCTGGTAGTGATTCAGAATCTACTCGTATGCAGTCACATGTCTCTGCCTAGGCTCAACAAAATAAATAAAAAATCTGAGCTAAACATTCATTCTGCTGGGAGAAGGTGTTGTAGGAGCTCCTGACACAAACAGCTGTTGTCTGTTGTAGGTGTTATATAAAAGACAATCTCCAGCCAAATGTTTTATTTAAATTTTTTTTATAAAGTTTTGTATTCCGTAAGGAAAAGTGTCATGCCGCGTACGCACGATCATTTTTCAGCATGAAAAAAACATAGTTTTTAAAAAATTTCATTTAAAACGATCGTGTGTGGGCTTCACATCATTTTTCAGGTTCTGAAAAATGTCACATTTTTTTTCCGAACATGCTGCATTTTTTAACGCCGTTTTAAACAATGTCGTTTTTCGGGTTGTAAAAAATGATCGTATGTGGGCTAAAACTACATAAAAAAAAAACGCATGCTCAGAAGCAAGTTGAGACGGGAGCGCTCATTCTGGTAAAACTACCGTTCATAATGGAGTAAGCACATTCATCACACTGTAACAGACAGAAAAGGGCAAAACCTTTTATTAACACCGAATCAGCTAAAGCAGCCCAAAGGCGAATAGAACTTCCCCTTTATAGTGCTGTCGTACGTGTTGTACGTCACCACGCTTTGCTAGATAATTTTTTTTTTAAATGATGGTGTGTGGGCAACGTTGTTTTTAATGATGAAGTTGAGAAAACGTCGTTTTTTGGACATGCTGAAAAACAACGTTTTTTTTTTCATGCTGAAAAATGATCGTGTGTACGTTTAGCAACCCATGACCCTGTTGGGGAGATTCCCTTCACTTCCTGTCCTAGTGACACCTATCATCAAGCCAGGAAGGGAGTAAAAATGTCATCAACAGGGGCACAGACAGAAATAGTACTTCTCAGTGGTTCATAACCTTCCCCTATTATCAGAAGTTTGCCTCGGTTAATTGCCATTTTTTTGCCCCCCTCCCCTTTTTGGTTTATAGTACATTGGCACAGCCAGGGCCGGTGTTACCACTAGGCAAACTGCTGCCTAGGGCGCCTGGCCAATGATGTTTCTACTCCCTGCTCTCTGCAGCAAGCAACTAAGTCTCAGCATCAGCAGGCAGCTGCTGTTCCATTCGCACATAGTGTCAGAGGCTCAACGTCTGTGCCCCCGACTGCCAAATGAATGGAAGCAAGCAAATATTAACTGATGGCCACTAATAGGCTGCATTTGATGGGCGCTGGTGAGTCTGCATTTGATGGGCGTTGGTGAGGCTGCATTTGTTTGGTGCTGGTAGGCTGCATTGATGGATGCTGGTGAGGCTGCATTTTATGAGCGTTGGTGAGGCTGAATTTGATGGGTGCTGGCAAGCTGCATTAGATGGGTGCTGGCAAGCTGCATTAGATGGGTGCTGGCAAGCTGCATTAGATGGGTGCTGGCAAGCTGCATTTGATGGGCGCTGGTAAGGTGCATTTGATGGGCGCTGGTAAGGTGCATTTGATGGGTGCTGGTAAGCTGCATTTAATGGGCACTGGTAAGGCTGCATTTGATGGGTGCTGGTGAGGCTGCATTGATGGGTGCTATTAGGCTGCATTGATAGGGGCTGGTAGGCTGGATTTGTTGTGTGCTGATGAGGCTGCATTGATGGGCGCTGTGAGACTGCATTTGATTGGCGCTGGTCAGGCTGGATTTGATGGGGGCTGGCGGGCTGCATTTGATGGGCGAAGAGAAAAATAACTAGGGGCTAGTTGTTGGACTTTTCAGGCACAGTATGCTGGTAAGAATATAGTCGCACAGAGAAAATTTCTCTAAAATTGAATTTATTTTAACACAGAAGTACAATTCACATATTAAAAACTTGGCGTTCCAACGGAACTACCCTTAAGGGCAGAGAATCTTAGATGGAGCGTAGCGCTGCTACAAAAAGGAGGCCAGAATTAGCATCCCTAAAAGGGTCCTAATAGTAAAGGCAGCAGCGGATAATGTCCATCAGTCTCCCGGGAGGCTGATGGACATTATCCGCTGCTGCCTTTACTATTAGGACCAATACCCCCCTCTGGATGATAAGCTCACAAGGCTTTTCCCCAGGCACAAATATTACCCTTTAATACCCTTTTAGGGATGCTAATTCTGGCCTCTTTTTTGTAGCAGCGCTACGCTTCATCTAATGCCGCGTACACACAGCAGAGAAACTCGACGGGCGGAACACATCGTTCCGCCCGTCGAGGTTCTCTGCCGGCCGTCAGAATCGGCGACCCGCCCGTCGGGAAAGGCAACCAGCCATTCATCCCGACGGGCCATCGAGCAAATAGAGAACCTGTTCTCTATTTGTTCGACGGGTTTTCCGACGGGCGGGGCTCGCCGAGAGTGTACACACGGCCGAGGTTCTCGGCAGAATGCAGCTCCCAGCGAGGTTCTCGCTGGTTTCTGCCGAGAACCTCGGCCGTGTGGTTATTTTGTATGGATCTAGTTGTCCAGCAGTCCAGACCTTTTTACCAAGCTTCTACAAGAAGCTCTTTTCTCTACGTTTTATATCTACTATTGGAATACATTGCTATCAAACTATACCTAAGAGACTCTGTGAAGAAGCGCTGAAAGACGCGCAAAACCGGTCGAGTCAATACATTGCAAGTTCCATCTTTCAGACATTCCGATGTCTGAACCTCCATCATCAATACAGGACACTCTAATTATTTTATTAATTCTAAAGTTTTTTGCTTTAACTTTCTGTACTAATAAGTTTGACCATCAGTCTGTAATTTCCTGTTTTGGTCTGGAGGCATTTTGCAATGTCTAGCTAGTTTGCTAGGTAGTTCCGTTGGAACGTCAAGTTTTTATAATGTAAATTGTACTTCTGTGTTAAAATAAATTCAATTTTAGAGAAATGTTCTCTGTGCGACTATATTATTACCAGCATCCTGTGCCTGAAAAGTCCAACAACTAGCCCCTAGTTATTTTTCTCTTCATACTTATTAGGACGCGGCACCTTTTATCATTAAGTATCCACATGCTCACTACATGTGAGGATACTGTCCCCCTCCTTATTTCCTATGCATTTGATGGGCGCTTTATTGAAAAGGTGGTGATGACATGGGCAGGGAAAAGGGGATGGAGTCAGAGGTGGACCCGGGGGGGGGGGGGGGGGGCAAAATGAGGTTTCTCCTAGGATGTCAAAAATCCTTGCACCAGCCCTGGGCACAGCAACTAATAACCTTGTGGCTCAGCGGCCAGTGTCCTAGCAACCAATGACAATGTGCTGTATTGGTGACTAGGACACTGGCAGCTGGTCTGCACACAATGAGAACAAGGGGCCCGTCCCCACAATCCTGTCCTCTGACCATGTGCACAGCCTGGGAATGATCCTGGTACCTATCAATTAAGCAATGAGTATCAGTGGCCATCAAGTCCTCCTCCGACCTTTTTTAGGAACATTATTAGAATCAAACATCTAAAACCAGCAGCATTGCAACACCATGTACTCTACTGAGAAAGAACTATATTGCTTGACACTAGTACAAAACTAAGCAGCCAGGCTACTCACTGACCAACCCCGTCGCTATCACATCACACCGATTTTTTCTCTCTACACTGACTTCCATCCATATCCATATCATTTAAAATCAGTCAAATTAATAATACAGACCTAAATATCTTGGTTTGCACCTATCTGACTGAACTTATTAAAATATAAAGAATTGGTGATGGGGGAGGGGGAGGGGAGGAAGGGAGGGAAAAGGAGAGAGTGGGGGGACCAGGATTGAAGATACGCAGGGAATGCACTCACATGGGCCACATCCGTGTTAGTAGTAGAAAAAAGGAGGGAAAACCAATAACTATGAAAAGGTATTGATGGTCGGACTTTGAGGCCAAGGAAGTAATTGTTTAAAAATTCAAAATTTTAATATAATCAGGTAAAAAATAAAACATACATTACAATACAGTTACAAAAAGAAAAAAAGGGGGGTACAAATATATGGATTAACCACTTTGCACAAAAAGGTCCTTAAAGTCGCCGACGCACGTTTCGCCGTGAGGCTTCTTCAGGGCAGTTTGGTAAGGACTTTGTAGCGATAGTATATAACAAAGCACATGTAGTTTTATGGCCGATGGTCATACATCGAGTGCATCCAAGATTCCACAGTTAGGTTACAGGCACGTGGATAAGGACGTGGATAAGGACGTTTTTAACAGGTCCTCCAATGAATATATAGAAAAATTCGGGATATCTTTACTAAAGATCAGGGCTGCTTATAAAGATTTCCAGTAAAATCAGGCAACGTGTTGCAAGCAGTTTCCTCTCAATTAAGGAGAAGGTTAGCCACCAACTGGGACAGGGGGCCTTCTTTAGATGGCCATTTTCAGGACCTCTCGTTTGTCCTAAATAACCTTAGTGAGGGTTCCTATAATGAACTCGAACGCCAATTTGGCCACTGTGTTGTCGTGTGGTTGTAGAAAAGTCCTGTCACATTCCCAGGGTGTATAGCCGTGTAGTACATGGCAGTTTACATCCGATTGTCATCTGGTTCACCGGACAGATGGCGACCCCATCCCCATCCATCTGTTTTTAGCAGACTGGATCGGATCCAATTGCCGGCGAGTGAGAGTGGATCCACCGCCCCATAGAGAACAATGGGTGGTCCGATCTGGTCCACCTGAAAAACGGATAGGTGGACCTGATCAGTCCGCTGGTGTAAAAGATGCCTTACCGCAACACCTAACAAATCCTCCTCTTCAGTGACCTCAACACCAATTTCATGAGCAAAATAAGAAATATTATATTGTTATTATTATTATTATTATTATTATTTTTAATGCAATTCATAACATACTATGGAGTAGTGTTCGCATTAACACACTACAGAGATATAAATTGACTCTACGGCTGCGTACACACGATTAGATCTATCCGATGAATATGGTCTGCAGACCAGTTTCATCGGACCAATTCGATGGTGTGTACGGCCCATCGGACAGTTGTCCGTTGGACGAAAGTTTTAAAACTTGCTTTAAAATCTGTCTGACGGACACTTGTCCGTCGGACAGATTCGATGGTTAGTACGCCAATGCATCGGACCAAAAACCTGCGCATGCCCAGAATCAAGTCGACGCATACTTGGAAGCATTGAACTTCCTTTTTTCAGCACGTCAGTGTGTTCTATGTCACCGCGTTCTGGTCTGATCGGATTTTTGGTCCGATGGTGTGTACTAGGGTTGTCCCGATACTGGTATCAGTATCGGAACAACCCTAGTACACACCATCGGGACCGATACTGAGTATTTGCGGGAGTACTTGTACTCCCGCAATGCCCCCGATGCCTGGCCAAATACTCAATCCCCCACCGCCCCCGCCGCCTCATACCGCAAAGCCGCCGCCGCTTAGTTAATACGCGTGTGGAACATTACAGCTTTCATTTGAATAGCTGTAGTGTTTCGTGCCGCGTATAGACACTCCCCCTTTCTCTGGATTGGACGGGTGATCTGTCCAATCCCGAGCAAGGGGGAGTGTCTATATGCGGCGCGGTGGGGAACACTACAGCTATTCAAATGAAAGCTGTAACGTTCCCCGCCCGTATTAACTATGCGGCGGTGGCGGCATCTAGGTATGGGGGACATGGCTGCATCTATGGGGGGACATTGCTGCATATGTGGGGGGACATGGCTGCATATATGGGGGATATGGGGGACATGGCTGCATATATGGGGGACCTGGCTGCATATATGGGGGATATGGCTGCATATATGGGGGACATGGCTGCATATATGGGGGATATGGGGGACATGGCTGCATATATGGGGGACCTGGCTGCATATGTGGGGGACCTGGCTGCATATGTGGGGGACATGGCTGCATATGTGGGGGACATGGCTGCATATATGGGGGATATGGGGGACCTGGCTGCATATGTGGGGGACCTGGCTGCATATGTGGGGGACATGGCTGCATATGTGGGGGACATGGCTGCATATGTGGGGGACATGGCTGCATATGTGGGGGACATGGCTGCATATGTGGGGGACATGGCTGCATATGTGGGGGACATGGCTGCATATGTGGGGGACATGGCTGCATATGTGGGGGACATGGCTGCATATGTGGGGGACATAGCTGCATCTATGGGGGGGACATGGCTGCATCTGTGGGGGGGACATGGCTGCATCTGTGGGGGGGACAAGGCTGCATATGAGGGGGACATGGCTGCATATGGGGGGGACATGGCTGCATTTGTGGGGGGACATGGCTGCATTTGTGGGGGACATGGCTGCATTTGGGGACACATTTAAAAAAAAGTATCGGTATTCCGTATCGGGGAGTACTTGAAAAAAGTATCGGTACTTGTACTCGGTCCTAAAAAAATGGTATTGGGACAACCCTAGTGTGTACGCACATCAGAACATCAGACCACTTCAGCGTGGTCCGATGAAAACGGTCTGTCGGACCAGTCTCATCGGACCAGTCTGATCGTGTGCACGTGGCCTACAAAGAAAGCTTCCACTTTAATGTTTGTGATGTTGTTTTATGCCGTTTAGCACAGTGCGCTTTGTTTACTGCCGCTACAAAAAGAAGAGACTAAAATAAAATTGCATAGTTTTCTTCTATGTGGTTTTCAGAGTTTGAAGTTGTATTTGAAAATATCATTCCCTAATACAACATCTTCATTTTAACTATCCTTAAAGTTTGTTATCAAAACTTCTTTCATGTAAAGCGATCTGAGACTATTTTGGGAATAGACGTACAAAAATCTGCCAAAGAAATCCCCTATTCGCCTCATTAGCGGGGTTTCAGCAGCTCCTGCCAGTACACTCCCGAAGGAGGCCACCACTCAGCTGAAACCAGAAGTCTGAGATGTAATCATCCAGCTTTGGTTAGTAGAAGCCTTCTGGCAGGAGAGAGTGACTGCTGTAAATATGGAGCAACGGTTCCGGTGGTACACGAGGCAATGTTGGAGCAGAGCAGATATCTTCAAATTCACATTTCTTGAGTTGCACACTTTAACCCATGCTTCGCTCAATCAAAACTTAGCAAACAAGTTCACTTTAAAGTGGCTCTATAACTAGATTCAAATTCTCCTGAAAGATTAGCCTAGAAAACAGGAGAGTAAATACAGAGATGGCTTTAGGCTTTGTGAGGCCTTAGGCAAAACGTAATGGGAAAAATAAGGCATCAGAGACCCCCCTGCCCCCCCAGCCCAGTCCACCCTACCTCCTGGCGGGTTTAGCAGTGACTGGAACTGACCAGGGACATTCCATCCCATTCTATCACATAAATGAAAGCGTGAGGCCTTAGGCGACCACCTTCTTTGTCTAATTTGAGAGACGCCTCTGAGTAAATACATCTACCACTGTCTGGGCTGGCAATGACCACTGCATTGAAGAGAAATCTTTGAAAAATAAGTCGGCTGAGAAACCATCACTTTTGAGAGTATCAATCTTCCATTCTGTGGTTCCTCCAGTCAGCCATTCACATAGGGAAAAGGGATGCCGCTCTAGGAAGGGTGACTGGAAATGTAACTCTTCTCAGAATAGGAACAGCAGGTGCAGGCTAAGCATAGGCAATTGGGTGAGGAGAAAATTCTGGACAGCCGCACTTAAAATCAATGCCTTTATTAAAAAGAGGTAGTAATCCAAAAAATGCAAGCTACAGCAAACAACGGAATACAGGAGCTGAAACGCGTCAGTTCCTGTATTCCGTTTGCTGTGGCTTGCATTTTTTGGATTGTTATCTCTTTTTGACAAAGGCATTGATTTGAATGTGGCTGTCCAGAATTTTCTCCTCAACCAACAGCCATTCACATACTTATAGGACGGGCCAGGAGGAACCAGTGGGTACAACAGTTTCTTAATAAACTTCAGAAGATAACTTCTCTTCCTCAAAGCCACGATTGATGTTGTGGGCAGCAGATTTCCAGTAAGTATTTACTCCCTTCTTTTTCCTCCAGCATGTTATAGTCACCTTCCCTTTGTCCCCTGCTACTCCTTTATCCACTGGAGGAGAATAAAAATGGCAGAGATCATGTGTCTCTCTCATCTCTTTTCTTGGTGCCTGAGGAGACAGCCCCCAGAGGGATATTCAATCTGCCCCCACAAAGTGCTTCATTACCACCTGATCCACCTCTTTATATTTGCAGCAGCTACAACATCATGCATATCTCATACTTCAGAAGTGGAGCGGCAACTTTGGGAAGCTCTTCCTCATAATTTCTGCATTTAGCAAGTTCACGTTAACAATGTTACTAGTCCCAGCAAAAGAAGTATAGGCAAACCTATCTTTTACCCTTTGGACAGTGCAAAGAAGGAAGTCCTCTCAAGTTGTTATTGTTTTCTGTGTCCCCAATAGGTATACTCACCCCTCAGTTTGTCCTGATGGCCATTGTCACTGATAGAGACATTGATGAAAAATACAACATTTTATGGCTGTCACCAAAAAAAGATGTCGGAGGAGATCTTCCAATGGGAAAGCCCTTTGGAAGTGACAACTATCTAAGAGGGAAATTCCCTTCAAGGTGTAGAAATTTACTATGAATTTAAATAGTCCATGCATATTGAAAACTAAAAAAAAAACAAAAAAAGTTTTGGCTTCACATACACTTTAATACAAGTAGCATGGGTTTGCTTGACCCAGACTCCACTTGAAATGCCCCAGTCATTGCCATGGGTCATTGTCAGTAGTGTATTTAGGTTTTGTGCTGCCCTAGGCAGTCCTGACTAAACGCGTGCACCCGCTAATTTAAATATGACCCACCCCTTCCTGTCAAGGCCACACCCTGTGTTGTTTAAGACCTGCCCTGAAATTTCCGAGTGGGGACACTAGTTCTGAGGGCCTGAGGGGGGGGGGGGACAATGGATTCCCTTAATTTGCATAGATTTCTTCTCACTTCCTGTTTGGCTATGGGGTAGGAAGTGAAGGGAAATCTCCACAATTAGACAGGGATGGTAAATATAAACTGACCCTCCCTTACTCTATCCAAAATGAAAAAAAAAAAAAAGTTTTGCCAATAGCTCTACTTTAAGTAGATGGTGAAGCAGAAACATACAGCACAGTAAGGAAGGTTTGTAGTCCAGGATGATAGGACAGTCAAAATTAGAAGCGCCCCAACCACAGTTGCGGAATGCCGGCCACCTGCATACCAGAAGCAGTGCGGTCGCTTTATGGACGCGCTAGACTAATTTGTCTTAGGCCGCGTACACACGATCAGACTGGTCCGATGAAACTGGTCTGCAGACCAGTTTCATCGGACCAATTCGATGGTGTGTACGGCCCATCGGACCGTTGTCCGTCGGACCAAAGTTTTAAAACTGGCTTTAAAATCTGTCCGACGTACACCTGTCCGTCGGACAGATTCGATGGTTAGTACACAAAAGCATCGGACCAAAAACCCGTGCATGCTCAGAATCAAGTCGACGCATGCTTGGAAGCATTGAACTTCGTTTTTTCAGCACGTCGTTTTGTTCTACGTCACTGCGTTCTGGTCCGATGGGATTTTGGTCTGATGGTGTGTACGCACATGAGACCATCAGACCACTTCAGCGTGGTCCGATGAAAACTGTTAGTCGGACCAGTCTCATCAGACCGGTCTTATCGTGTGTACGTGGCCTAACAGTGTATCGCAAGGAGACAGGGACTCTTTTCGTGCTGCCCTAGGCCTGGACCTTGTTGGCCTAGGCCAGGATACAGCGTTGGTCATTGTAAGGCTAGGTATGCACTATTTGAGGCTGCAGGACTCCATGTATTAGCACACTTTTCTGCTCCTGCATCCAAAATGGGTTTCTGTTAGCAGATGTGCAGGGGTGCCATTAACCTTCCTAGCGGTATTTCCGAGTGTTACTCGGGGTGAATTTTGACTACCTAAAGTGAGTCACACTCGGGACTGCATTGCAGGATCCAGGCAAAGTTACTTTCCTTGTCCCCAGGATCCTGCAATGTCCTCTCACTGTGTCCGCGGGCTGTGTCCTCTGCCCGATTCATCACTGTGTGGGGCTCTGTTTCCTGTTAGCGCCATGACACATGGGGGCAGAGCCTGGCAGCAAATTCAAAAAGTGCCAAAAACATAACACTTACAGTACACTAATCTGTAAGGCCGCGTACACACAACCGGTTTCCTCGTCAGAATTCAGCAAGAAACTCAATGGGAGACGTATTCTGCCGAGGAAACCAGTTGTGTGTACACTTTTCGCCGAGAAACCCGTCGAGAAACTTGTCAAGCCAAAAAGAGAGCATGTTCTCTATTTCCTAGATGGGCAATGGGAAAATTTGGCTCGACAAGTTTTTTGACTGCCGAACAAGGAACTCGATGGGTAAAACGATGTGTTTTGCCCGACGAGTTTCTCGGTCGTGTGTACGCCGCCTAAGATTACATTACTGTATAAAATCATTTGACATCCCTTTTGTCCCTAGTGCTTTGTCCAGTGCCCTGCATGTAGTTTTATATTATTTATGCCATTCTTTTTGATTGGAAACTTGAGAATGTTATAATCCAAAAAGGTGTATTGGACCAAACCCAGTGCAGCCATCAACCACTGGAACAATGGATATTCAGAAAAAAGACAACTTGAAGATGGTGCTCTATGGGTCAACTCCAAAAAGATATACAAAAAACATGAATTTAATAAAATACTTGTTTACTGCACTTAAAGCCAATCAAGCAGAGACTGAAAAAACTTTAAAAAAACTTGGAAACTGTAATAGTAAAGGTATATGACACAATTGGAAAAGTTGTAATAAAAAAAGCAAACAATACCCCACTTCATGGCTTCCAGGTGAAGAGGGGTTAACACGATCCGAAAGGCTTGCTGGTGAAACATTGAGAAAGGGCATTAGCCATGTTGAGCCTGATGGAAACCGGTTGGAGAGGTTGCAGCCCTCTGCCAGCAGAATGAGCTGAAGCTGGACCTGTATCCAAATAGCAGGGATAACACCGCCAACAGCTAAGGGTTCCCGGATTGGTGACAAGAGGAAGGTGACATCACCTGTGCAGATGGTATGAACACGGACTCAGGTGGACACTACCTGCTATAGCCAGTGTCTGGGCTGTTGGTACAGAGAAGCTGTGCTGCAGGTGACAGATGGGAGAATTGTGCAATGACAGATGGACTGGGCACTCAGTGCCAATGGCAGGGGGAACAGGAAGCTAGCGAAGCACTGTGGATCGCAAGCTGCTGGTTGCTGGGACTACATGATTCGAGCTCCTACACTTTATCAAAGTCATTTGATAAAGTTTGATTCTCTCGGCTTGGAGGCTGAGACACACACCATCTGTCACCTGCAGCACAGCCTGGCATCTTTGTACCAACAGCCCAGACACTGGCTATAGCAGGTGATGTCACCCTCCTCTTGTCGCCAATCCAGGAACCCTTAGCTGTTGGCGGTGTTATCCCTGCTATTTGGATACAGGTCCAGCTTCAGCTCACTCTGCTGGCAGAGGGCTGCAACCTCTCCAATCGGTTTCCATCAGGCTCAACATGGCTAATGCCCTTTCTCCATGTTTCACCAGCAAGCCTTTCGGATCGCGTTAACCCCTCTCCACCAGGAAGCCATCAAGTGGTATCGTATGCTTTTTAATACAATCTTTCCATTTGTGTCATATACCTTGACTATTACAGTTTCCAAGTTTTATAAACTTTTTTTCAGCCTCTGCTTGATTGGCTTCAAGTGCAATAAACAAGTATTTTATTCAATTTGTGGTTTTTATATATCTTTTTGAAGTTGACCCATAGAGCGCCATCTTCAAGTTGTCTTTTGTCTGACAGCAGTGGCAGTTCACTTTTTCCACTTGTTGGTTGTTGTTCATTAAAGTTCATATTCACCTCAATTCATTTTTTTTAATCCCCTCTGCTGTTAAAGGGGTTGTAAAGGTTTGTTTATTTTCTAAATAGGTTCCATTAAGCTAGTACATTGTTGGTTCACTTACCTTTTCCTTTGATTTCCCTTCTAAATGTTTTTTTTCTTTGTCTGAATTTCTCATTTCCCGTTTTCTCTCAGTAAGCTTGCCCCCATCATCCAAGCCGTTCTGGCTGGGGGTTTGTCAGCGTGCTCGCCCCCTCCCTTGGGACTACATTCCTGCGCTAAGAACGTCTCCCCACAGGGATGTAGTCCCAAGGGAGGAGTCAAAAGACATCTACAGCGCGGCACTCAATTGCCAGGAGGGCATCCCTGGATGTCCTCCCCTTTGCACACGCAACGCGTGCCCCCTGCAGGGCGCGCACGGCGTGCGCTGTGATCACAGAGTCACTGAGACTCGGGTGATCACAGATCAGTGTAAGGGGCCATTCCTAGGTCCTTACCACGTGATCAGCTGTCAGCCAATGGGTTCCATTGCACAGAATGGGATGCGACTCGTCAGGCGGCTGAGTCGCCTGACGAGCCGCCCCAGTGTGAACTGGCTCTTACAACCCTTTCAGTTCTCTTAAAAATTAAATATACATTTGCTAAAAAAAAAAAATACTCTCTTTATACTTTAGCAGTCTTCTTCACACTCTCTTCCATGCTCCATCAATCAATCTTCTTTGAGTCCAGTGAGGCCCAGTCATTTAACTCCTTGTGAGCCAAGAAAATCACCCCCTGGACGTACAACAATGTATCATCCTGGGCTCTCCACACGATGCTGCAGAGAATGACGCTGAGATCAAAACATCAGTGTCACTTTCTGAGGCACCGAGGACTGTCCACCACCCAAGAGGAAATGAACCTTGTTCATCACTCCACCAACCAGCAGGCACCTGGAAAAAGGGGTTGAACCGTATCTTCATTTTCAGGAAAATTCCAGAAATGGCACAAAGTGATCTTGTGACAGGTGTACTTTAAGATACGTTTCATGTTTGCAAATGTCTTAGTCCTTCAAGGAGAAGAGATAAGCGACTGTGTAACCAGTGATAGGCGCGTTAGACTTCCAACGAAAGATAAGGGCGCTATACAACAGAGTAATCATCTCTCTCTCATTTGGTGCCCAATTTTTTCTCCCCCTCTCTCTCTCCTTCCACAAAGTCTGCTCACTTTACTCTTTGAAATGCAATACAGCAATTTCTTCTTCATTCATGAAAAACAATGACAATGGCAACTAATTCACTTCTCTGCCATTTAGAAGGCTTCATAATCAGAGCCAGAGGAAGATAGTGAAGTAACTGAGTAGAATGGTAATCACCACAGGCACCCAGTTAGCACGCTTCAGGCATTGCAGGCAGATAAACCTTTATGAATACTTTTTTTCCCCCCAAATACTTATCACCTATTTTAATCCACACAACGTGCCTGTATGTAATCTGGAGTTTTCAGGAGAAAGGAAAAAAAAAAAAACATATTTGAAGACAAGTTAATTAGTTGAGTAAAATTACCTGAAATTGAACAATGAGCTGTAATGAAATAACGAAATGCATTTACAGGGATATAATGACAGATTCTTGTAGCAGACGGTTTGCTGAGTGGAATAAAGGTTTGTGCATGTGGATGTTTTTTTCAAAGCATCTTATCAGCTGTTGAGAAAATTCTGCTCCTTAATGGGAATTTGCTGGGACAGAATTACAACGCCTGCATTTTTATATTTAAATAGTTACCCCACCCCTTCTTATTTGAAGATATTGGGCCAGATTCAGATACATTTGCGTATCTTTAGAGCGGCGTAGCCTATCTTCTTTATTCTACGCCGCCGCAACTTAGAGAGGCAAGTGCTGTATTCACAAAGCACTTGCTCCCTAAGTTACGGCGGCGTAGCGTAAATGGGCCGGCGTAAGCCCGCCTAATTCAAAGTAGGAAGGAGGTGGGCGTCATGTATTTAAATTAAGCATGACCCCATGCTAATGAATGGCCGCTCGAACTGGGCATGCACACGCATGCTCAGAATCACGTTGAAAAAACTCTCTAAGTGATGTCGGCACGCAATGCCTACGACGTGTGATTGTAACCTACGCCTAGCCCTATTCACGTACCACGTAAACAGCGTAAGCAACGTAAAATTTGACTGCGTCGTTCCCTGGCCCATACCTTAGCATTAGCTGCGCCTCATATAGCAGGGGTAACTTTACGCCGGACGTAAGCCTTATGCAAAGCGCGTATATGAAGCGGCCGGGCGCATCTACTTTCGTGAATCGGCGTATCTTGCTCATTTGCATATTTTTATGGGAACGCTGAATGCGACCAGTGTAAAAATGCGCCGGCGTAGGCAAATTACGGCGGACGACTGAAGCCATGTTTTTCGGCGTATCTTGCTTTGTGAATCGGCACAAAGATGCGACGGCGCACATTTAAAATTACGGCGGCGTATCTGGAGATGCGCCGACGTAACTCTTTTGTGAATCCGGGCCATTGTTTTTAAACAGTGTTCACCTTAAGACACATCTATTCTGAAGCGTGGCTGGACGACGACATTGGATACAGCACCTTGAGGCGATTTAGTTCGCATTTGTAGCGCTATACAAGTTACTCACTCTCTCACCTTTACTAGTGTTGCCCCGTGCATTCTCCTTCTTGGTCCAGTGCTTGTTTCCTCGTGGGTTAAATGATGCCCAGTGCCGTTCAACCCATTTCCAGTGAGAACAGGGTGTCAAGAACAGGCCCTCTGATGTCACTTCCTGGATGGAAGCTGTCATTCTCTGGTATCAGTGCTGGGGAATATAGACATGTGCATTCGTTTTTGTCCGAATGCATTTTCGCCTGAATTTTAGTTATTTTTGTTATCGTTTTATCAAAACGAAAACGAACGCACAGAATCCGAAACCTGAAAGATCCGACATAATTTTCGTCTTTGTTGCTACAACAGTTCGATATAGATAGGAGATTCAACATGACACTAGCAATCTGTGTCTATCGAACCTGTGGTCTAACGTGCCTAACCTTAACTTTATGAGCCAGATGCACAGAGAATTACGCTGGTGTATCTACAGATACACCGGCGTAATTTGAATTTCCCGCCGGCGTGTCTTTGTTTTCTATCCAGAAAACAAGATACAAACGTTAAATCTGTCATGGAAGGCTTATGGTGTCTGTCAAAAGTTCTAAGAAGATTCGACAAGCAGCTAAACTGTACAACGCCGCAATCGTACATTTCTGGGCCAAATGCTTCGCCCATAAGGTCAGGTCATCTGCGGTCAGGTGACAGATGCACACCGTTGGGGTCAGGAGTGCACCGCTGAGGTAGTAGACCATACGGCTGACTGCTGTGGACAGAACACTGGGTGACTTAGGAAGGCAGGTCCACTGGAACACTAACAGGAATCCCACAGGTAGCTAGAGCCTAAGGTTCCCCAGGGTGCAATGTCTAAGATCCAGCAGGTGCTCACCAGAGCCTCTAGTGGTGAGAATGGACTGGGCTGCAACTGGATCCAGGTCGCAGCCCCCAGAGTCCCCCAGCTCACGCTCACAGTAGGCTATAGATGATAGAAGGGAA
Source organism: Rana kukunoris (assembly GCA_029574335.1). Classification (NCBI taxonomy): domain Eukaryota; kingdom Metazoa; phylum Chordata; class Amphibia; order Anura; family Ranidae; genus Rana; species Rana kukunoris. The sequence continues at coordinate 44,997,682 of CM056050.1, read as the reverse complement.
GCAGCAGCTCAGGGTACAAGAGATAGTGAGGGGATAAGCCAAAGGTCGGGGCGACGAGCAGACAAGGATAAACAAAAGACACGCCAAAGGTCAAGGTCACAAGCAGACAGGGATAGTTGAGAACAAGCCAAGATCGGTAAAACAGAGACAGACATCGCACACGGCAAGCAGGAACTCAAACACACAATAGCTTAAAGCGGAGCTCCACCCGCATTTTTTTTTTCAAAGTCGGCAGCTACTAACAGTGTAGCTGCTGACTTTGAATAAGGACACTTACCTGTCCTAGGTGCCCGCGCTGATGGCCCCCCCGATGCCGGTCCCACGATCGCTCCGGGTCCCGCGCCGCCATTCACACTATGGGAAACAGGCAGTGAAGCCTTACGGCTTCACTGCCCATTTCCTACTGAGCCTGCGTGAGTCTCACGCTGGCTTGTGAATGGGCGCGCTGCTCTCTGAGAACACACAGTTCCCAGAAAGCAGCGCGCCCCATTCACTAGGAGAAGGACAAGAAGAAAACACACTGCGGTGAGGAAGAGGGTGAGGAAGAGGCAGATTACGGACTTCCGCATAGCAACAGGTATTTCGGGTGAGTATTTTTTTTTTTTTCAGGTTGTTTTTATTCAATTTTTTTAAACAAAATAGGCAAATGTTGTTTTCCTGGGTGGAACTCCGCTTTAACAAACACTGTTAATCAGCACAGCTGGCTTGCAGTGCACAGGTTAATATAGAGTTTCCTGATAGGGCCTGGGGTGGAGCCATGCTAGGGGAGAGATTATTTAAGCAGCCAGGTGAGAGTGGCTGGCCTCTAAAGTGAACACATGGAGGAGGTAAGTTGACAGACAAACATTACTGCATATCCATGACACATAGGCTATAGAAGAATTTGAATATTGGTTGACTAGTAATAATAATTTATAAATAAAATTATTACTAGTGTCATACAACATTAGAATTCTTCTATAGCTTTAAGGCGGAACATTCGACCGGAAATGTACGATTGCGGTGTCGTACAGTTTAGCTGCTCCATCGAATCTTAGAACATTCGACAGACACCATAAGCCTTCAATGACAGATTCGACCTTAATTAATACGGATTTTTGGACGAATGCATTTTTTAATGAAACAAAATAAATAAAAACGAATTAAACAAAATAAATGTACTTTTCAGACGAAAACAAATTTCCGAAACAAAATATTGTCTAGGGGGAAACAGCTGAGGGGACATGGTCTGTGCTCCATCAGTTGCAGTGGATCAGAAAGGAGACATCCAGGGTCTAATAGACCCTGGGTGTCTTCATAAAGAGAATCAGTCACCTATATGTTATCACATAGGGGGCTTGGTCCTCTATGTAATAACAACAAAAGTTATATAAAGAATTAAACCACAAATGTTTTAAATATATAAGGATACATATAATAAAAATAAAAATAAATTAGATTCCCCCCACACACCCATATCTACAAAAAATCAATTGGGCACCTACGTATGAAAACAGAAATTGTCATACACATGTTATATATAAGCACGCACGCCAGAGTGAGAGCAATAATATTAGCATCATAGCTTCTCCGCAAACTGATGACCTACTGTGCCTTGCGAAAGTATTCGGCCCCCTTGAACTTTGCGACCTTTTGCCACATTTCAGGCTTCAAACATAAAGATATAAAACTGTATTTTTTTGTGAAGAATCAACAACAAGTGGGACACAATTATGAAGTGGAAAAAAAATTATTGGATATTTCAAACTTTAACAAATAAAAAAACGAAAAATTGGGCGTGCAAAATTATTCATCCCCTTTACTTTCAGTGCAGCAAACTCTCTCCAGAAGTTCAGTGATGATCTTTGAATTATCCAATGTTGACCTAAATGACTAATGATGATAAATAGAATCCACCTGTGTGTAATCAAGTCTCTGTATAAATAACACCTGCACTGTGATAGTCTCAGAGGTCCGTTTAAAGTGCAGAGAGCATCATGAAGAACAAGGAACACACCAGGTCCAAGATACTGTTGTGGAGAAGTTTAAAGCCAGATTTGGATACAAAAAGATTTCCCAAGCTTTAAACATCCCAAGGAGCACTGTGCAAGCGATAATATTGAAATGGAAGGAGTATCAGACCACTACAAATCTACGAAGACCTGGCCGTCCCTCTAAACTTTCAGCTCATACAAGGAGAAGACTGATCAGAGATGCAGCCAAGAGGCCCATGATCACTCTGGATGAACTGCAGAGATCTACAGCTGAGGTGGGAGACTCTGTCCATAGGACAACAATCAGTCGTACACTGCACAAATCTGGCCTTAATGGAAGAGTGGCAAGACATTTCTTAAAGATATTCATAAAAAGTGTAGTTTAAAGTTTGCCACAAGCCACCTGGGAGACACACCACACATGTGGAAGAAGGTGCTCTGGTCAGATGAAACCAAAATCTAACTTTTTGGCAACAATGCAAAACGTTATGTTTGGCGTAAAAGCAACACAGCTCATAATCCTGAACACACCATCCCCACTGTCAAACATGGTGGTGGCAGCATCATGGTTTGGCCCTGCTTTTCTTCAGCAGGGACAGGGAAGATGGTTAAAATTGATGGGAAGATGGATGGAGCCAAATACGGGACCATTCTGGAAGAAAACCTGATGTAGTCCACCTGTGTGTAATCAAGTCTCCGTATAAATGCACCTGCACAGTGATAGTCTCAGAGGTCCGTTTAATGCGCAGAGAGCATCATGAAGAACAAGGAACACACCAGGCAGGTCCGAGATACTGTTGTGGAGAAGTTTAAAGTCGGATTTGGATACAAAAAGATTTCCCACGCTTTTTGGTTAAGTGACACCCATTGCCATTCAACCCATTTTCTGTTAGACTGGGGAGTCAAAAGCACACCCCATGGGGGGGGGGGGGCTGCTGTTGATATTTTCACCCAGTCTTCTTCTGGGTTTGCCATCTTTGGCTTTCTTGACACACCCAGGATGACATAACTTTAAATTCTTCATATCGATCCTACAGTTGCAGGTCAGGTAAGGGAGGGGATGAGCAAGGTGCCCCCCCCCAAACCTTACCAGGCCACATGCCCTCAACATGGGGAGGGGGTGCTGTGGGGCAGGGGGGCTCTGCCCACCATACGTAGGCCCTGGACAGGGCATGAGGCCAGATGAAGTGAGGCCGCTGCTGAGTAAACAGGAGATTCTCTTCATGTAATCTGATGGTGCTCATCCTGCCCCCTCCCTGTCCCCTACAAGGCAGCGCTGATAAATACGGTATATATCTTTTGTGGCGAGGGGGGCCATATTAACCACTTCCTTACTGGGCACTTATAACCCTTCCTGACCAGGTGAAATTTCAGCTTCTGGCACTGCGTCGCTTTAACTGACAATTGCGCCGTCGTGCGACGTGGCTCCCAAACAAAATTGGCGTCCTTTTTTAACCACAAATAGAGCTTTCTTTTGGTGGTATTTGATCATCTCTGCGGTTTTTATTTTTTGCGCTATAAACAAAAAAAGAGCGAAAATTTTTAAAAAAAGTCAATATTTTTTACTTGTTACTATAATAAATAGCCCATTTTTTAAAAAATAAAATAAAAAAAATTCTCAGTTTAGGCCGATACGTATTATTCTACATATTTTTGGTAAAAAAAAAAAAAAAAAAAAAAAATCGCAATAAGCGACTGGTTTGCGCAAAAGTTATAGCGCATACAAAATAGGGGACAGAATTATTATTAATTTTTATAATTTTTTTTTTTACTAGTAATGGCGGCGATCTGCGATTTTTATTGGGACTGCGACGTTATGGTGGACACATCGGACACTTTTGACACATTTTTGGCGCCATTCACATTTATACTGCGATCAGTGCTATAAAAATGCACCGATTACTGTATAAATGTGACTGGCAGTGAAGGGGTTAACACTAGGGGGCATGGAAGGGGTTAAATGTATTCTGGGTGTGTTCTAACTGTGTGAGGGGAGGGGGGTGACTGGGGGAGGTGACCGATGCTGTGTCCCTATGTACAAGAGACACAGATCGGTCACCTCACTTCCTGACATGACATGGATCTCTGTGTTTACACACAGAGATCCATGTCATGTCCCTGTAACCGCCGATTGCGAGTGCCTGGCGGACATCGCGGCCGCCGGGCACGCGCATCGGCACCTCAGGAATGCAGCGGGCACGCGCGCGCCGCCGGCAACGCGCTCGCGCGCCCTCTAGTGGCCATTAAAAGCACAGGGCGCATAAATGCGCCCTGTCAGAGATTCAGGACAGCCCGACGGCCGCATATATTCGTACGGCCGTCAGGAAGTGGTTAAAACAGGGGGCCGCATTTGGCCCGCGGGCCGGACTTTGGACATGCCTGATGTAAGGGGTTTCTAAAGCTGCTTGTGATAGCAATAAAGGTGCATATATACAGGGAGTGCAGAATTATTAGGCAAATAAGTATTTTGACCACATCATCCTCTTTATGCATGTTGTCTTACCCCAAGCTGTATAGGCTCGAAAGCCTACTACCAATTAAGCATATTAGGTGATGTGCATCTCTGTAATGAGAAGGGGTGTGGTCTAATGACATCAACACCCTATATCAGGTGTGCATAATTATTAGGCAACTTCCTTTCCTTTGGCAAAATGGGTCAAAAGAAGGACTTGACAGGCTCAGAAAAGTCAAAAATAGTGAGATATCTTGCAGAGGGATGCAGCACTCTTAAAATTGCAAAGCTTCTGAAGCGTGATCATCGAACAATCAAGCGTTTCATTCAAAATAGTCAACAGGGTCGCAAAAAGCGTGTGGAAAAACCAAGGCGCAAAATAACTGCCCATGAACTGAGAAAAGTCAAGTGTGCAGCTGCCAAGATGCCACTTGCCACCAGTTTGGCCATATTTCAGAGCTGCAACATCACTGGAGTGCCCAAAAGCACAAGGTGTGCAATACTCAGAGACATGGCCAAGGTAGGAAAGGCTGAAAGACGACCACCACTGAACAAGACACACAAGCTGAAACGTCAAGACTGGGCCAAGAAATATCTCAAGACTGATTTTTCTAAGGTTTTATGGACTGATGAAATGAGAGTGAGTCTTGATGGGCCAGATGGATGGGCCCGTGGCTGGATTGGTAAAGGGCAGAGCGCTCCAGTCCGACTCAGACACCAGCAAGGTGGAGGTGGAGTACTGGTTTGGGCTGGTATCATCAAAGATGAGCTTGTGGGGCCTTTTCGGGTTGAGGATGGAGTCAAGCTCAACTCCCAGTCCTACTGCCAGTTTCTGGAAGACACCTTCTTCAAGCAGTGGTACAGGAAGAAGTCTGCATCCTTCAAGAAAAACATGATTTTCATCCAGGACAATGCTCCATCACACGCGTCCAAGTACTCCACAGCGCGGCTGGCAAGAAAGGATATAAAAGAAGAAAAACCAATGACATGGCCTCCTTGTTCACCTGATCTGAACCCCATTGAGAACCTGTGGTCCATCATCAAATGTGAGATTTACAAGGAGGGAAAACAGTACACCTCTCTGAACATTGTCTGGGAGGCTGTGGTTGCTGCTGCACGCAATTTTGATGGTGAACAGATCAAAACACCGACAGAATCCATGGATGGCAGGCTGCATGAGTGTCCTTGCAAAGAAAGGTGGCTATATTGGTCACAGATTTGTTTTTGTTTTGTTTTTGAATGTCAGAAATGTATATTTGTGAATGTTGAGATGTTATATTGGTTTCACTGGTAAAAATAAATAATTGAAATGGGTATATATTTATTTTTTGTTAAGTTGCCTAATAATTCAGCACAGTAATAGTCACCTGCACACACAGATATCCCCCTAAAATAGCTAAAACTAAAAACAAACTAAAAACTACTTCCAAAAATATTCAGCTTTGATATTAATGAGTTTTTTGGGTTCATTGAGAACTTGGTTGTTGTTCAATAATAAAATTAATCCTCAAAAATACAACTTGCCTAATAATTCTGCACTCCCTGTATATATATATATATATATATATATATATATATATATATATATATATATATATATATATATATATATATATATATATATATATATATATATATATATATATATATATATAAAAAATGTTAAAAAACTTTTTTTTTTTTAACTTTAATAAAATAAATAAAATACACCCAAAAACATTTTAAAGCCAATTTCCCCAATGTTCATGCACATGTAAACGGAAACACTAATGTCGGGTGCTCACTCGTACAAAAAAAATGAGTATTAGGTATTGCCGCACATGCTGAAGTGACAGCAATAATTTTAATGGTCATTATTCTAAATTCTAAATTGATTAGCTGTAAAGGCTTTTAAATTGTAATGTATAGACAACTTTGGGTACCATAGTACTGTACTAGGCACACACACTTATGAAGCTTGACATATTTGGTATCTATAAGGCCACGTACACGCGATAGGATCGTCAGAGGAGAACGGTCTGAAGGACCGTTTTCATCAGTCCAAACCGATCGTGTGGGAGCCCCATAGTTTAGTTAACCTTCGATCAAAAAAATGAGAACTTGCTTTAAAATTTAACAGATGGACGCCTAACCGATAGGTCAAAACCGATCGTTAGTAGGCAAGACCATCGGTTAAAAATCTACGGATGCTCAGAATCAAGTCGATGCATGCTTGGAAGCATTGAACTTCATTTTTTTTAGCACGTCGTTGTGTTTTACGTCACCGCGTTTTGATACGATCGTTTTTTTAACTGATGGTGTGTAGGCACAAAAGACCATCAGTCAGCTTCATCGGTTAAACTATGACGGTCCTTCAGACTGTTCTCATCGGATGGACTGATCGTGTGTACAAGTTCTTACTTGACACAATCTCAATTATTTATTTATTTTTACAATAATATTGGGTTAAAGTGGATGTAAACCCCAATTATTATTTTTTTTTTATGTCACAATGTAGAGTATAAGATTTCCTATCATCTGTGCCCAGTCTTGCCACACATAGTTAATCCAGATCTGAGTAATCCTTTTTCAATGTTCAGTAAAATGAACAGCCTTCCAGATAAAAACTTGCCTAAATAAAAAGTCAGTTTTCTCTCTTCTTGCTTTGAGTGACAGGTTATTTACATTTCTAGCTTGGACATGTTTATCATATGTTATGTTATGTTTATCATAACATGAGGTATAAAAAGTGAGAAATCCACCCCTCCCCCCGCATAACACATCCTGGTAATATACAATTAACTTTGGATCACCTCATGTTATGATAAACAAAACATAACATATGATAAATATGTCCAAGCTAGATGTGTAAATAACCTGTCACTGAAAGCAAAAACAGAGAAACGGACTTTATAATTTGGCAAGTTTTTATCTGGAATTCTGTTAATTTGCACTGAACATTACAAGAGGATTACTCAGCCTGGATTAACTCTGTGTGGCAAGACTGGGCACAGATGATAGGAAATCCTATACTCTACATTGTGACATTGTGTTTACATCCACTTTAACTATTATGTTTTTGTGCAATAATGTTGATTTGAGTTTATTTTTTTATTGAAAATAAAGATTTGATGGACAGTAGTGTGGGTTTAAGTAATCATCAGGCCTAATTTTTATTGCTTTTAACATATGTACCAAAAACAATTAAAATCCCTGTCTGTGACCCATTGAGGAGATCTCCCTTCGCCCTGTGTTGCCTCATACACACGACAGGTTTTCCTGATGGGAAAACTGCCCAAAACCACCAGACAAAAAAAGAGAACCAGACTTTTGCCCGGCCGTGTGTAGTGGAAAGACTGCCCGAGCAGGTTTTCGGTCTTCCCCTCGGGATTTCGGATGGGAACTTTTCCCGTCCGAAGTCCTGCACGTCTGATAAAAGTAGACCATGCCTGTGCAATGTGTGTTGGCATGAATACTTGTAGTCTCCTTCAGGGATACAAGTTAAAAAATGTCTGAACAAACATTGAATCCCTGTGTTTTCAGCAACACATTGAGGCAGAAGATTATGCATCCAAAAGACCAAACACAAGCAAAGTAACCTGTTACTTGCAGTAAGTAATGCAAATACCTGACCATTGGGAAGGCAAATCAAGCACCCAGCAAATGAATGCCCCAATGTTGGAAGGATAATTACTGCAGATCAAGACTAGGCAGTCTTTCTACACCTTTTTGAGAAAGGACATTATTTCAAGCACAGGAAGCTTCAGGCTTTTTGAAAGAGAGGACAACTGGTTCACGAATAGTGCAATGGAGGGCATCTGTCACGGTCCCTACCACTCCAAGCAGATGGAGAGGCATGGTCATGCCCCAAGTGGCTCTGGGTTGTGTTGAACCTGGGACCTCTATGTTGCTGTTTCGGTTCTTTACTTCTGAGCCACTCATCAGTTTAATATTCTGCCTGCTTTCCAGCTAAGCCTGGTTCTGAATGATGTGCTGATCGCCTTTCTCTGGATCTCCTTGCAATCTGCACCTATCTCTCCTGGTCCAGCTGAGGCAGGTTACCCAATCAGCTAGGGTATAAAACACTGCCTCACTCTAAGGGATTTGTCAGTTCATTGTAATTGTCCTGTCATTGCCAAAGGTTCCGGTGTTTTGTTTCAGCTACAAGACTGACTCTGGCTATGTTTATCGTTTATTCTAAATTCTGGAATCCCTGACCACGGCCCTTCAAGTCAATCAAATTTTTCATAATGTGTGCTAGCGAGTAGTGCAGATTGTATGATGATGGGGACAAAGTAAATTCAGTGTAGATATGTACTGTTAGCTGGGGTGCTAGAGGGTATGTTGGCTAGGGAGGAATGCACTGGAAGGTGGCGTGATGGGGGAGAGAATTAGTTGGCTTGGGAGTGATGCCCTATAATCACCAGGGGATAAAGGATGTGTGTTGTAGGTGGTGAGGTACCCAGGAGTTGTGTTGTCTGGGGAGTGGTGTGTTGTAAGCCACGGATTGATGGAGTGCACCGGAATAGGGTAGTAGTGTTGGTGGTGGTGGGGGGGGGGTGGGCAGATGTACTGAATGCTGTGCTGGGTACAGATCTTTTGTGGACACTTGTGAAGCGAGTGGGAGCTCTGGGATAGGCATGTATGTGAATCACCTACATCCAACACCTAGATAAATAAAAACTTTCAAAGATCTAATCTAATGTTTTTGAATGTATCTAACCACTGTTGGTGATTTTACATTAGCATCTTGTGTAGGAAAAAGCCATTTGAGTACTGATATAACTAAAACATTTAAATAAAACCCTTTTCCCCTTTCATCTCACCTACTCCTTGCTAGTCACAAAAGGTTATTAAAATAAAATAAATAATCCCAACCACCTGTTTGAAATGTTGGCGATGTTAAAGGTTGGTCCCATTCATCCTTAGGCCGCGTACACACGATCAAATCTGTCTGCTGGAAACGGTCTGCCAGACCCTCCCAGCAGACAGATTTGATCGTGTGTACGGGCGAGCCGACGGATTTGGCCAGCCGACAGATTTGATAGCCGTCCGCCCGACATGTCTGCTGGTTAGTATGCTAACCAGCAGACATGGTTTTGACGCATGCTCGGAAGTGTTTTACTTCCTGGTGCGGTGATGTGGCGGCGTCAACGTCACCGCCACGTTAGCGCGTCGTCTGCCGGCGGGCATTTTGGTTTGATCGTGTGTACACGATCAAACCAATACGTCCCCAGCAGACAGATTTGTTCAAATCGTGTGTATGGGGCCTTATTCTGCTCTGCAGCATAGAAGAGTATTTTAGGCAGTACCCATGTCTCTCCTGGTGACCTGGGCATTGCCTACTGACAGCTGACAGTGTCCATCATCCGTGTTCACAGAGGATATTATAGTCTTATGGGATTGTTGTGATCAAAAGGGGAGGACAGTAAAAAGACAAATCATGAGCATAGCAATGAGCAAAAAGCAATACAAGCTCCCGTCCCAGAAAGGGCACAGTGTAGCTTTTGCTACTGTATTATAATAAATACAAAACTATAAAAAAACTCAAATGCCTTTTTTTTCTTGCCCAAAATGTTATTTTCAGCTCTGTTATCTTTAAAGCTGCTAAATAGACAAGCCGCTCTTTCCACTCTCAATTTCTTTACTAATAATTAAAAAAACAAAACTTGTCCAGAAAACCCCAATTGTCTTCTCCATCTGTGCCGTGAATCTAATATTATTTTTCAGGTACAGGATAGCACAGAAAATGATTTACACTGACAAGTGCTTTATTGTCTACAAAATACAATTACTGGCTTGCCAAAGGGAAAACAAAATCTCGGTGAATCCAACAAACATATGGCACTGGCATTTGTTAGGGATGCTAATTTTATGGAAAATTACAATTTAAAAGAGCAAAATAAAGCGTTCACTAAAAAAAAAATATTATTTGCAAATGGAAAATGGACCTTATGCTTTGAAATTGCTTTCTAACATAATCTGAAATTAATTGAAGCCTTGTAAAGGATGTGAAATATAATATATAGGAACCTGGTCTATGTTATATCCTGCTATAAGGGCCTGGTTCTGCCCATCCCCCAAAAGAAAAGAAATAGGAGGGCGCACCGACCTAGTGCATTACCACTTAAAGGAAATTTATTAAATGAATTAAAACAATAGTCATACTCACAAAAGGAGTTAAGGACAGCGCTTATCAGACAATGGATCTGGTAACACGGTATCGCCTAACGAACACAGTGACAACATGGATCAAATGACATCAAACCGGCATACGCGTTTCAGAGGCAAACCGCCTTCATCAGAGCCTTGATGGTCAGTAGTTGCCCATCCCCCACACACACACACACAATTCTGATTTCAGAATTCAGACAATGCTGATCTGATACGACCGGCTTGTGGTAATGTGATGTCAACTATCCTCCCAAAGATGTACTACTGTGTATTAAAGGAAACTAATCTAGACTGAGTTATAGGAGCAGCTATTGTGGAAATATTTCTAGCATCCTCAAAGTTAAGTTTTAATATGTTTAAGCAAATTTCTTATTTTTTATTTTTATTATCATTGTAATCAGAAGAGCAGGATTTCATTGTTACAGGTTGTTCTAGGTTCTGCAACTCTAGGCTTGCCTACTTTCTCCTGTGTTCCAGTATGTACTGGAACACAGTGGGATGGAAAGGGTAGATCCTGGGCTAAATATTCATACAGCCTCAGCCAATCCTTTGATCGGACGTCATCAAGAGTCATAGTGATGAACTGCGTTGGAGGGGGTTTTCTGGCATCACTTCGGTCTACCCAATTCCGGCCTTTGGATTGCAGATGGTTGTCGAGTGTCAGAACCACTGCATTGTATGCACTTTGGCTTGTGTGATGCAAGCAACAATTTATGTGAGTAATATTTTTAATGCATTTTAAACTTTAATAAACAGTGTTATGCTATGTAGTATTAACTTTTTTTATGTCCCCTAACATGCATGCATAATGGAGCATGACAAGAGGAACAGCCAAAACAGTGGAGAGTGAAGGCTGCTTGCATACATACAAAACAAATATACCATCTTGGTCTGGTGGGTGAGGAGGCAAAGATGACGCACTAAATGTTTAATGCACAGAGCACTGTTTTAAAGCACAACGGCTATATATGTATATGTATATGTATGCGTGTGTATGTATGTTGTTCTACAAATAATCAATTAATGTTTTATAAGGTGCTGTAAGTATCCATGGGCATCCGCTGAAATGCGGCGATACACAGTCGCATTTTACCCTTTCTTCGACCGCTAGCAGGGGTTAAAAGCCCCCCCATGTTAAAATGTAAAAACACCCCACTATGGTCCATGTGCAAGGTCCCGCCCCCCTAGTTCAGTTTGTGTGATAGTCTTCTAGTGTTCCACCTATTAGATGAGCCGAACTAGGGGGCGGGACCTTGCACACAGACCCAGCTCCATGACATACGATATGAGCGCCAGAGGACACAAGGCGGAGAGCACTGCAGTCACCGCTTAAAGTGGCCCCAGGGCCAGTTCGGCCCTGCTCCTGGCTCTCCCTGGCAATTCCAAGGGGGGCAAACGACCCCCCTTGCCCTATGGAGCGGACGGCCATGTAAGTATATGACCAATTAATTCATATAACAATTCATATATTTTAAAGTGCTAAAAGTGTCCAATTAAATTATTGTCCATATATATATATATATATGAATTGTTATATGAATTAATTGGTCAGATACTTACAGCACCTTATAAAACATTAACTGATTTGTAGAACAACGTTATTATGAATTGTTTATTTTTGTATTAATATAGGGGTTGTAAAGGCAGAAGTTTTTTTTTTTTTTATCTTAAAGGGGTTGTAAAGGTTCATGTTTTTTCACCTTAATGCACCCTATGCATTAGGGTGAAAAAACATCTTACGATCACTGGCTCCCCAGCCCCCCCCCTCCCGCTTTACTTACCTGAGCCCTGGAAAGTCCTGCATCACAGAACACGCTCTTCCTCTGGTCTTCTTGGCTCCTCATTGGATAGATTGATAGCAGTGCAGCCATTGGCTCAAACTGCTCTCAATCAACTCCAATGACGCGAGTGTCCGGGAGCGGGCGCGAGTCCTGTAGTCAGCAGTCATGGACAACGAATACAGGACTCGGGAGCATGCCTACAAGGAAACCCCCTTGGGAGAGCATTTCCCATAGGGGGTTATCAGAAGCGGGGAGGAGCTGAGACAGAAGCCGAGGAACCCCAGAAGACGAGAATCGGGGCCACTCTGTGCAAAACAAGTGGCACAGTGGAGGTAAGTATGACATGTTTTTTATTTAAAAAAAAAAAAATTTGAACATTTAGTGTCACTTTAATGCATTTTATGCATTAAGATAACAAGCCTTCAGTGTGCATCAGCCTCACCGCAGTCCCCCTAATACTTATAAGAGCCCATCTATTTCCAGCGATGTTGCAAGAGTGTCTTGGCTGCCCATGACTCCCCTTCTCATTGGCTGAGACAGCAGTGAGGCACCACTGGCTCCCACTGCTGTCAAAGTCAGTCAGCCAATGAGGAGAGAAAGGGGGCGGAAACGGGCTGCAGCTCCGTGTCTGAATGGACAGGGAGCCATGGCTTGACTTGGGTGCCCCCATAACAAGCTGCTTGCTGTGAGGACACTCAACAGGAAGAAGGGGCCAAGAGCACTGAAGAGGGCCCAGAGAAGAGGAGAATCAGGGCGGCTCTGTTCCATATCACTACATAGGACAGATTGGTATAACATGCTTGTTGTTTTTAACAAAAAAAATAAAAATTAGACTTTAGTATCACTTTAACTACTTACGAAGTGCCGCATGTACATTTACGTCGGCAGAATGGCACGGACATGCACATCAACGTACCTGTACGTGGCTGCCTTGACGTGGGTCGGGGGTCCAATCGGGACCCCCCCGGGACATACGGCGGTCCGGTTTGCTGTAGGAGCGATCCGTGCTGAGGGGGCAGCTGTTTGTTTTTGTCCGCCCCCTCCGGATCGCTCCCAGCCAATGCGCACGCTCCCTGCAGTGTCACTTCCTCCTCCTGTGTAAACACAGGAAGAGGTAAGTGATGTGATCTCTGCTCTCGGCGTTTTTTTCAACCGCCGCTGAGGAGAGATCACATCACACTGTAAGTCTGCACAACACTACACTGACACCAGGACACGCAGGCACCTTAACCCCTTGCGATCACCCCCCCACCCCCTGTCACAGTGTCACTGAATGCAGTGATCATATATGTACTGATCACTGCATTTAGTGTCAGTGTGACAGGCAGTTAGTGTTAGGTCCAGGGTAGCCCCCGTACCCCCCAATAAAGTTTTAACCCCTTGATCACCTCCCTAGTTAACCCTTTCACTCCCTATTGCCAGTGTCACTAAGCGATTATTTTTCTGATCACTGTATTAGTGTCGCTGTTCCCGCTAGGTAGCTATTTTTTTTTTATTGCGATTTTTATTTTTACTAAAGACGTGGCTAAATAAATTTTGGTCTAAATGTTTGACTAAAATTTAGTTTATTTGATTTTCCTTATAACAAAAAGTAAAAAATATTGTTTTTTTTTCCAAAAATGTCGCTCTATTTTTGTATATAGCGCAAAAAATAAAAATCGCAGAGGCGATCAAATACCACCAAAAGAAAGCTCTATTTGTGGGAAGAAAAGGACGCAAATTTTGTTTGGGAACCACGTCGCACGACCGCGCAATTGTTTGTTAAATCGACGCAGTGCCGAATTGTAAAAACCCTTTGGGTCATTTAGCACCATATTGGTCCGGTCCTTAAGTGGTTAAGTAAGGATTTATAATTGATCACTAGTAGCTCCACACATCTTTTGCCTTAGTAACTGGATTTCTCCCTTTTGGAAAGTGGCCATTGTGCAGGCAGCCACACCAAGAAAAAAAAAACCTTAGTGGAGAGTTCATAGTATAGCAACATGCATACTTATATAGGTCAAAGCTGTAACTATGCAATAGAAATCCACACCAAAAAATTTGCTTTAATTTTTGAACAATTGGAAATTCTAAAAATTAAGGTAAAATTTGAGTTTCAATACTAATACATACAAACACGATAGTTGTTTACACTAAAAGGTATAAAAATAACTAAACCGTGTAGGACAATTACCAGTAATGCTGTACTCTTGGGGCATTTTTTTATTTTATTTAGGTAACAATGTAACATTTTTGTTTTTTCCCATTGTTTTTTTTTTCAATTTTAAAACCTGGTGACCAGAATAAATCGAGAAGGTGTATCTCCCCAGCAGAGACACAGACAGTAGTAAAAAATATACTAGGTGTTGTAACTCTTCCATATCTTATCCAAAACTGAAAAAAATAGCTTCAGAGACAGTTTAACAGCTTATCAATTGCAGTATATCAAGGTGTTCAGGGCAAGTTTACACTCTTTTTAAGTCTTTCTGTGCAACTTTTCTTTTGCATTAATTATACTTGTGCAATGTAAGGAATGTAAGGTTATTATCGGCACATGTTAGCTTTAACCGTCTCATGAGAAAAAACATTGATCAGATAATAAATCAAAGACAGCTTGACTCCCCTTATATTACTGCCCTCCAACCTTTGTAATTTCCATATCTATCTCAAGAAAGTCTACTGTAAAAAAAAAAAAAAAAGCCAATCATCTACTGGTTAGTTATAGACACAGCAAGATTTCTAGCGCTCTTCATTACACATTCTTAGCGGCTTCTGTTCGAGATAAAGAAAAATGCCTTTCCACTCACATGGGAGTGCTGTGAAGATGAAGGGCCTGCTAGCAATAATCACATGATGCGTCCCATTGTTATCAGAAAAAAAATGCTAAATCAAAAAAGTGGGGAATAAGATTGCTGGGAAATTCTATACGCAGACTGTGTAGTGCCCCCTTACTTTTAGAAGGGATGCTATTTGTAAATTTAGTGGGGTGAGAGACTTATCTGCTCTCACCCAGGTTGATTTGTGTAAAATTGGGCTGCTGTCAGCCCTAATTTGTCCTGTGGGTCATTCTGTGCTCCAGAGATGCGGTCTCATCTCTGGGCAGCAGGTGGTGCCAGAGGGGTTCAGGCAGAGCCGCTTTTCCCCAGCAGCCAATTAGAGGAGTGTTTCCCTCGCGGGGCATGCTGGGGAAGGGTATATCTGTGGCAGATGCCATTTTCCAGGGTTCTTCGCGGGTTCCTGGTTCCGAGTGCGGCACCCACCTTCAGGGTGTGCGCACATCACGGGCCCCACCACTATGGCCTACCTGGCCGGGGCCCTGCTACGCGGAGTTCCAAACTCTGGGCCCTCATGGCTCAGAGCAACTGAAACTGCCAAGGGGCCCCAGTGACTTACTGGGTCCCCACACTTCAATAGAAAAGGATCCCAAGCTAGGTGCTGTTCGGTGGGGAGTCGGCCTGAGGTGAACCCGGAGGCAGGTGAACCAATAGGGCGCAGACAAAACCATCAGGGATCTGAGTGACCGGACACTGACAGGTTGTATGCAGCAAACTGTCAGTCGGTGGCTCCTTAATTACTGACTGAGAGGATTCGCTCCACGTTCATGTTCCTGAGGACTGGTCCTGTGGCAGAGACCCTTTACTAAACCAAATTCCATTAGAGCCAAGTTGGTGGCAGAGACTTGTTCCTTCACAGTATTCTCAGTGACTTTCTGGCTGCCAGGCCTGTGAGAGGGACCTGTCCGGGGCGCGCTGTACCCACTCCGGCTGTAGTGGCGATGAGACAAGCATATTAGTAGGAGGCAGAATTGCTTCTACTATCCACAGCCTGTATCTGCAAGGTTACTCTTTTTCACCAATCTACTCCATCTACCTCGAGTTGACTGTTGGTCGTGTTGGACCAGAAATAAAGCATTGAAAAACGTCAACCAGCGGTCTGGACATTCTATTACTGCTCTCATCACCATCATCACCCCTAGACACCATCACAGAGGTAACTTAAATACGCCGATCCCAAATCTAACCAGCGGCTCCTTCGGGGGTGAGCGCTACATATATAAAATAATAGTTGCCATGATTGCATGGAAAATACATTTGATTGTTTTTTGCAGCAGCTACAACTTGTATGGAAAAGTAATTTTTAACAACATTAAAGCAGTAATAAAGCAATTTTTAACAACATTAAAGCAGTAATAAGGTCCTCTAAAAAAACTTTAAAAAATTGACCCCCTGCAGGTTTAAATTATAATGTACTAGTATGAACATTATGACTTACCTGCAAAGGGAACCCTCCAGCGCTGGGTTGTTATGACTCCCCTGGTCCTTGGTGGCTTCCATCTTAGCCCAGTCTTCCTTCCGAGTTCCGAATCTTTCGCCGTTGAAATGGCCGGGTCACAAATGATGTCACTCCCACACATGCGCATGGGTGTCACATCGCCGTGCCACACAGGGAGGGCTATAAAGTGATCTGAGCTGTGCAATGCGTAGCTCAGATCACATTACCAATGTCAGGCAGGGGAGACATTGATAACAGATTAAACCGCTAGGGTCTGTTATAAAAAAAAAATTCAGCATTTTTTTTTTTATTACTTTAATACCACTTTAATGCACAAAAGCAAGAAAGCATTTATTATAATGAAGCTTTTATGGGATTGCTGCATTTGTTTTCTTCTTTTTTTTTTTCTTCACCTGGTGATCCGGCCAGTGAGAGCCGGTTCACACACAGGCGGAACAACTTTGGGGGCGACTCGGCAAGGCGATCTTAAGACGACTTGAGAGGCAACTTGCAAAATGATTTCTGTATTGAAGTCAATGCAAGTCACCCCAAAGTCGTACAGGAACCTTTTTCTAAGTCGGAGCGACATTAGAACGGTTTTATTGAATAGAGCGGACCGCGACTTATCAGGCGGCTGAGTCACCTGACAGGTCTCCCCTGTGTGAACCGGCTCTAAGTCTGTTGTTTTTCAAAAGAACAACAAAAAATATCAAAAAGTCAAAGAAGAAGCTGAAACAAAGATGTTGGCTTTGGCGAGAGATCTCTCGAATGTCCCATTGCTGGACGGGAAGGTGAGTTCCACTGTCAGCAAGAAAAATTCAAATTCTATTTAAAGGTACAAAAAAATGTTTTGGCTTTAGATACAATCCAATTTTTTCATAATTGCGGTGGTTGCCCTTTAAGACTTTTACAGCTCAGGGTCACCCCAGGCCATAATTTATCACTCCTACGGTTGGATGGGTAATGATATTGTAGACAGGCTCACCACTCCTTCCATTACATCAGACGCCATTGACACTGTAAATTTAATTCAGTCAAAGTCAACTGCTCCGTTTTTATTCTCAGTCTGACAGGTTGTCTCATCCTCCCTGCTCTGAACTATAATCTTAACTTTGTTCATTCTCCTTTCCAACACTCCAGAGAATCTCTCTAGAAACAATGAACACCAGCTCCTCATTTTACATCAAATGAGGGTTATTAATATTTAAAAAGAAAATACACTGTAGAGGCTCGGGAAATAAAGCTACTTTAGACCTAAAAGTTTAATAGACTAAATCCTAGGACATCATAGGGCTGCTGGACACATTGGGCCGGATTCAGAAAGAACTTACGTCAGCGTATCTGTTGATACGCCGCATAAGTTCTAGGATGCGCCGGCGTATCTTTTTTCTGTATTCAGAAAGCAAGATACGCTGGAATTTTGCTAAGATACGAGCGGCGTAAGTCTCTTACGCCGTCGTATCCAAGTTGCATATTTATGCTGGCCGCTAGGTGGCGCTTTCGTCGATTTACGCGTTGAATATGGTAATGAGCCAGATACGCCGATTCAGAAACGTACGTGCGCCCGGCGCATTTTTTTACGTCGTTTGCGTAAGGCTTTTTCCTGGGTAAAGTTACCCCTGCTATATGAGGCGTACGCAATGTTAAGTATGGACGTCGGGACAGCGTCAAATTTTCCGTCGTTTGCGAATAGGGCTGTACATAAGTTACGTTCACGAAAGCATTAACTATTTGCGACCTGATTTCGAGCATGCGCACTGGCATATGTCCACGGACGGCGCATGCGCCCTTCATTCGGCGCGTCATTTACGTGGGGTCACGAGTCATTAACATACAACACGCTCCCTACCTGCATATTTTGAATTACGCGCGGTTACGCCGGCCCATTTACACTACGCCACCGTAACTTACAGCGCAAGTTCTTTCTGAATACGGGACCTGCTGCTCTCAATTATGGCGGGGTAGTGTAAATGAGATACACTATGCCGCCGGAAAGATACGAAAATGTATCTGAATCTGGCGCATTGGCTGTAAAGCCGTGTACACACAACCATTTTTAATGTCCTAGAAAAAACTATGTTTTTTTCTACGTGATTCTTGTCAAGCCTGCCTTGCATCCACACGATCGTAAAAAAAAAAAAAAGGTCTAACAAAGCGCGGTGACGTACAACACGTACGACGGCACTATAAAGGGGAACTTCCATTCAGATGGCGCCACCCTTTGGGCTGCTTTTGCTGATTTAGTGTTAGTAAAAGTTTGGTGAGAGACGATTCGCGCTTTTCAGTCTTCGTGCTTTTCAGTCTGTTACAGCGTGACGAATGTACTATCTCCAATAGAAATGCTAGTTTTACCAGAACGAGTGCTCCCGGCTCATAACTTGCTTCTGAGCATGCTCGTTTTTTTTACGTCGTTAAAGCCTACACACGACCGTTTTTCATGATGCGAAAAATGACAATGTCGAGAAAAATGCTCTGGAGCCTACACATGATTGGTTTTTAATGACCATTTTAAAAAATTGCATTTTTCACGTCATGAAAAACGGTTGTGTATGCATGCGGCATAAGTGTGACTTTCTAAACAGTAACTTGTAATGTTAAAAGAATAGTGGTAATAAACCCTTGTAAACCCCATTGTTCCCTCAGCAGAGACGCAATCTGCCTCTCTATCCATGGTTCTTGGCTCTTGATTGAATAGATTGATAGCAGCGCAGCCATTGGCTCCCGCAAATCCAATAACGCGCGGGGGGGGGGGGGGGAGCGGTGGATGGCCGAGTCGGCAATCTGTGTCAATAGATGCAAATGCTGGACTTAGGAGTATGCATGCAAGGTAACCCAATTGCTTCTCCTAAGGGGTCAACTGATGTAGGGAGGACCCGAAAGAGCCCCCGGGGGACCTCAGAAGTCGAGGATCAGGGCCACACTGTGCAAAACTAACTGCACAGTGGAGGTAAATATGACATGTTTGTTGTTTTTCTTTTTTTCAAAACAAGGGTTTACAAACCCTTTCATTTACTCCAATTGGGACTGAATTTGGGCTACAGGTGTTTATTGCAGATCACCGGTGCTCGGGAGAAAGAATGAGCTTATTGGAAAATAAAAAGAAATACATCCCAAAGAGTGGTCTTATTCCCCCCATACAAGTTCTGCTCCATACATGAGCAGGACCCAATAGGGATTTTTTTTATATATATATATTATATCATGTATTTGTCTACTTGCATTACTGTTGGACTACATTGTTCATGTAGGATCGTTTTACTTAAGCACTGGTTTGGGATGGTGATCTTAAATAAGAGGGGGCAGCTGCAACTATTTACAAGTGATCTGACACCAATAAAGAACTATATATATATATATATATATATATATATATATATATATATATATATAAACAGCGCACTATTATTTGTATATACATTGTTCTTGTATTTTGTGCAACAACTACAAAAACCAGTACAGTAGATAGTAGTGTTTGTAGCTACATATATGACTATATTCTATGTCTTTTTACTGTATAATAAAAAGTTCCTGTTTCCTGTTTGCAGTTAGGCAGAAAAGCCTATGTGGACTGTCTGTTCTGTAGGGCTATGATCTCTAAAAACTCATCTCTTCAGGGAGACCTATCCTGCCTTCAGCTAACAACTAAGGGCCAGATTAAGAAAGAATCTACGCCGGCGTGTCTCCTGATACGCCGCCGTAAATTCAAATGTGCGCTGTCGCATCTTTACGCCGATTCTGAAAGCAAGATACGTTGAAAAACATGGCTTCAGTCGTCTGGCGTAACTTGCCTACGCCGGCGTATCGTGGGCACATAGTTACGCTGAAAGCAATGAAACGTTCCCATTAAAAATATGCATATGAGCTAGATACGCCGATTCAGAAACGTAGCTGTGCCCGGTGCATTGATATACGTCATTTACGTAAGGCGTATGAGCGGCGTAAAGTTACCCCTGCTATATGAGGCGCAGGCAATGTTAAGTATGGACGTCGGACCAGCGTCAAATTTTCTGTCGTTTGCGTAAGTCGTACGCAAATAGGGCTGTGTGTAAGTTACGTTCACGTCGAAAGCATTGTGTATTTGCGACGTGATTCAGAGCATGTGCACTGGGATACGTCCACGGACGGCGCATGCGCCGTTCGTTCGGCACCTCATTTACATGGGGTCACGGGTCATTAACATGTTTCACACCCATCTTCCACCTACTTTGAATTACGCGGGCTTACGCTGGCCAATTTACGCTACGCCACCGTAACTTGGGACGCAAGTGCTTTGTAAATACAGCACTTGCCTCTCTAAGTTGCGGCGGCGTAGCGTAAAGAAGATACGCTACGCCGGTCTAAAGATACGCAAATGTATCTGAATCCGGCCCAGAATCTTCTACTTTCTTCATCAGTTCATCCCTCAAGCCCTGTACACACTATCAGTTTTCCTGCAGGTTTTTCTCTTCAGGTTCACCAAAACCATCTAATATGAGGTCAAACCTTAGGGGGCTTCACAGTCACTACCTTTTGTTTCAATAGCCTCTCCCTATTAGATTGTAAGCTCGCAGGAGCAGGGCACTTCTAACCCTCTTGTATTAAATTGTACTGTTGGTGTATTGTCTAACTTTATATTGTAAAGCGCTGCGCAAACTGTTGGCGCTATATAAAACCTGAATAATAGTAATAGTAATCATATACAGAATCTCTAACAAGTTACGGGCCCAGACACCTAGAGAAATGCTGAGAATCCATTCATAGCGCAGTCATAGCCAGCTACAGCAGATAAGTACAAGATATAGCAACAAAAGAAGATTTCCATCGAATAAAAGAAAATGGCCAGTAACACAGCTGCAACAAAGCTTTCATTTGCAAATCTGACAAACCAGTTTTGGAAATTCAAGATGAAAATACTAATAAGAGAAAATTTATGGAAAACTATAAATTAAATCAGGCCAGAACACCCTTCAGATGAGTGGATAGAGAAAGACCAACATCTCAGGCGCCGTACACACGGCAGAGAACCTCGACGGGCAGAACACATCGTTCCGCCCGTCGAGGTTCTCTCCCGGCCGTCGAATTCGGCGACCCGCCCGTCGGGAATGGCAACCAGCCATTCTTCTAGGCGGGCCGTCGAGGAAATAGAGAGCGTGCTCTCTATTTCGGCTCGACGGGCTTCCCGACGGGAAGCTCGCCGAGACCGTACACACGGCCGAGGTCCTCGCTGGAATGTGCATTCCAGCGAGGTTCTCGCTGGTTTTCAGCGAGAACCTCGGCCGTGTGTACGGCGCCTCAGAGAAAAATCTCTCTTAGCATAGAAGATGATCAAATTATACATATATGTGTGAAACTACTAAAGAAATGTGGGAAAGTTTACAAAAGGTACATGAAAGACATATCAGATATCTCAGAAATATACTGTATTTGATTAGAAAGCTATACCAAAACACAGCTAATGGGGCTTATTTTCTTACTGTCCTATTTCCTGTCACCAGAAATGTACCTGTGAAAAATGTCCTCTATGTTCCTGCTCTTGAAACAAATCTTTTGTCAGTGAAGAAGCTCACAAAACAAGACAATGTAGTAACCTACCAAGATGATAGCCATGGGCGTCCGCTAAATTTTTTTCAGGGGGGCGCTTCAGCAGCAGTGACACACAGTCGCATTTAACCCTTTCTTCAACCGCTAGCAGAGGTTAAAATATAAAAACGCCCCACTGTGCCCCCTGCATCTTTCAATATCTCTTTGTCAATACTGTGTACCCCCTCTCCACCACTGCACTTCTGGACCCCATTACATTACACAGCACCCTGCACAACTGGGCCCCTTAACATTACACAGCACCCTGCATCACTGGGCCCCTTTACATTACACAGCACCCTGCACAATTGGGGCCCTTTACATTACACAGCACCCTGCATCACTGGGCCCCTTTACATTACACAGCACCCTGCACAATTGGGCCCCTATACATTACACAGTACCCTGCATCACTGGGCCCCTTTACATTACACAGAACCCTGCACAATTGGGCCCCTTTACATTACACAGCACCCTGCATCTCTGGGCCCCTTTACATTACATAGCACTGCACCTCTGGACCCTTTACATTACACAGCAACCTGTATCACTGGCCCCCTTTACATTACACAGCCCCCTGCACCTCTGGGCCCCTTTACATTACATAGCACTGCACCTCTGGATCCCTTTACATTACACAGCACCCTGCACCTCTGGGCCCCTTTACATTACACAGCACCCTTGCACCCCTGGACCCTTTCACATGACACAGCACCCTGCATCACTGGAACCCTTTACATTACACAGCACCCTGCACCTCTGGGCCCCTTTACATTACACAGCACCCTGCATCACTGGACCCCTTTACATTACACAGCACCCTGCACCTCTGGACCCCTTTACATTACACAGCACTCTGCACCTCTGGACCCCTTTACATTACACAGCACCCTGCACCTCTGGATCCCTTTACATTACACAGCACTAGGGTTGTCCCGATACCGATACTAGTATCGGTATCGGGACCGATGCCGAGTATTTGCGGGAGTACTTGTACTCCCGCAAATACCCCCGATACTGAAATAGAATACTTCCCCCCCCATATTGCAGCGGTGCGTCCCTCATACCTTTTTAGATATGCTGACGCTGCCGCTGCCGCTGCCGCATACCGCCGTATCCCCCTGCACAATCGCATAGCTTACATTACAAGCATTCATTCTGAATACTTGTAAATGGCCGTGTATTGACACTCCCCTTCTCCGGATTGGAGGGATCCCTCCAATCCCGAGCAAGGGGGAGTGTCTATGCACGAATCCGCGTATAGACACTCCCCCTTGCGTGGGATTGAACGGATCCCTCCATCCGGAGAAGGGGAGTTTTAATACACGGAGCGCGGCCATTTACACGTTTTTAGAATGAAAGCTTGTAATACGCTACGCGATTGTGCAGGGGATACGGCGGTATGCGGCAGAGAGAGGCGGCATCAGCATATCTAAAAGGTATGAGGGACGCATCGCTGCAATATGGGGGACATACATGGCTGCATATGGGGGACATACATGGCTGCATATGGGGGACATACATGACTGCATATGTGGGGGACATACATGGCTGCATATGTGGGGGACATACATGGCTGCATATGTGGGGGACATACATGGCTGCATATGTGGGGGACATACATGGCTGCATATGTGGGGGACATACATGACTGCATGTGGGGGACATACATGACTGCATGTGGGGGACATACATGGCTGCATGTGGGGGACATACATGGCTGCATATGTGGGGGACATACATGGCTGCATATGTGGGGGACATACATGGCTGCATATGTGGGGGACATACATGGCTGCATATGTGGGGGACATACATGGCTGCATATGTGGGGGACATACATGGCTGCATATGGGGGACATACATGGCTGCATATGTGGGGGACATACATGACTGCATATGTGGGGGACATACATGACTGCATATGTGGGGGACATACATGACTGCATATGGGGGACATACATGGCTGCATATGGGGGACATACATGGCTGCATATGTGGGGGGACATACATGACTGCATATGTGGGGGGACATACATGACTACATGTGGGGGACATGACATGGCTGCAATATGTGGGGGACATGGCTGCATTTGTGGGGGGACACGGCTGCATTTGGGGACACATTTGAAAAAAGTATCGGTATTTGGTATCGGCGACTACTTGAAAAAAAGTATCCGTACTTGTACTCGGTCCTAAAAAAGTGGTATCGGGACAACCCTACACAGCACCCTTGCACCCCTGGACCCTTTCACATGACACAGCACCCTGCATCACTGGAACCCTTTACATTACACAGCACCCTGCACCTCTGGGCCCCTTTACATTACACAGCACCCTGCATCACTGGACCCCTTTACATTACACAGCACAATCCACCTCTGGACCCCTTTACATTACACAGCACCCTGCACCTCTGGATCCCTTTACATTACACAGCCCCTGCACCTCTGGACCTCTTTACATTACACAGTGCAGAACGATAATATATGAACTTCCATGACCAGTGCAGGACATTTACCCCCCCCCCCCCCATGCTGCATAGTAAAAAAAAATCACAGAAAGTCATCAAAGTTAATAATGCCATACGGAATGCAGTCTGAAGATTATGAACTGTGAATGTGATGACTGTATGTGATTTTTTTTTTTTTTTTTAATATGCAGCATGGTGGGGGGGTAAATGTCCTGCACTGGTCATGGAAACTCATGTATTAATGTCCTGCACAGTGCAGGACATTAATACATGAGTTACTATGACCAGTGCAACTGTACATTTAGGAGTAGGACATTTTGTAATGAAGATAGATGTTGTTGGTGCTTGCCTGGTTTGTTCCTCGTCGGCGGCGCTGGCTCCTCCTCTCTACACTACTCTCATCAGTGTAACCCAGCCAGCCCTGAATGATAATCCCCGCCCGCCGTGAGTGACGTCACGCCGCCAGGGCAGGGGTGTAAACTTAGGTTAGAGGGCTCGGCAGCACGATGATCATATTGGTCAGGCTGGAGCCTGGTGTCGGCAAACAGGGGCGGGCCGCGGGAGCGGAGTAAATACACTGACAGTGCAGACATAAATGATTATTGCAGTGACACTCTTTCACGATCCCAGGGGGGGTCAAACGCCCCCCGTTGCCCTATGGAGCGGACGCCCATGATGATAGCTGTGCCATCACAAAATGGAATATTTTACTTGCAAAGGCTAAAATTACAGATGAACTGTATAAGCTGAACTGCAATCAGGGGATTGTTACTGCAGAGGGAAAAATATGCAAACTGCATTCACACATGGCACAGACAACTTGGGCACAAAAGTCCTGACATAATAAAGAAATTAAATGAGGATGACTTTGCAAGTGTAATAAAAGTTAGCCCATGTGATCAAACAATGAAATTGATCAGCTGTATTAAAGGAAAAAATGAGCGGAATGAAGAGTGGAACTGGGAGCAGGTACCTGTCAAAACTAGGTACCCGCTCCCCCAAAAAAGTGCCATTTGGTGAAGAGGGGGGCCTTAAAGTGGAAATTCACCTTTTGGGTGGAGCTCCACTTTAAACTGTCTTTTCTCTGTATAACCATAAAGTTCCTGCTTCCTGTCTGTAGTTAAGCAGCAAACCCCAGGTGGACAGTGCACTGTCTGTTCTGTATTAACAGAATTTCTAACAATTACCATTACCATTCATTGTTATGGTCAAATAAAGAGTCCAATCATCAACAGCTGACCTTATGAAAATGCAACAGTAGACCCCTCCATCAACAATGGAACAATGAATAATGCACTATATACACGACCGGTGATTCCGTCGGAAAAACTGCGATGAGAGCTTTTTTTTTCCGACCATGTGTATGCTCAATCGCAGTTCTTCCGATGGGAAAACTGCCGGGGGAAAAAAAAGCAAGGTCTTTTTTCCCATCAGGAAAAATCCTAGCGAGAAAACCACTATTTGCCGAAAGGCCTCCAGCACTCAGCAAATGTAGAGCGAAGTGGAGCTCACTTTTCAAGGGGACGACTGGGACTATAAGTGGGACCACCCATTTCAGGTCCTAGTATCGGCTCATGATTGGTATATTCAATTTAAAATATTCCACAGGGTATATTATACCCCAGCTAGACTAGCCAGCATTTATGGTTTGGATGATGCAACCTGCTGGCATTATACCGCAGCAAGGGCGGATTTCAACCATGTATTCTGGCAGTGTCAGCCAATACAGGAATTTTTGGCAGGGGTTGCCAAAACCATCCAGGGACTAATCTCACTACCTGTTCCCATGATGATACCAGCTAAGGGCACAAAGAATCATACTCTCCCTCACCTTGTTTTATGCACGCAAAACCATCCTTTTAAGCTGGAAAAAACCTAGAGGCCCCATCTTTGGCTTTCTGGAAGGGCATAGTGAATAACGTATTACCCCTATATAAAGCCACAGTGTACCGTATTTAATCAGAGGGTGCCCCAAAAAATGTGAGAAGGGATGGCAATGTTGGCTTTTCTCGGATGATACTCTATGGCCTCGTACACACGATCAAATCTGTCTGCTGGAAACGGTCTGCTAGACCGTTTCAGCAGACAGATTCGATCGTGTGTACGGGCGAGCCGACGGATTTGGCCACCCGACAGATTGGAAAGCATCTGTCCGACATGTCTGCTGGTTAGTACGCTAACCAGCAGACATGTCTTCTCGCACACGCGCCGAATGGTTTAGACGCATGCGCAGAAGTGTTTTACTTCCTGGTGCGGTGACGTGGCGGCGTCAACGTCACCGCCACGTCACCGACACGTCAGCGCGCTGTCTGCTGGCGGGGATTTTGGTTTGCTCGTGTGTACACGCGAGCAAACCAAAATCCAAGCAGACAGAGTTGCTGTATAATTGAAGAGCTGAATGTCGTCTGAACAGGCTTAATAGCAACCAGGCGGTTATGGTAGCTGCTTTAGGTCTTACCTAAGTTCTTAATATTAAAGTATGCCAAAGGGAAAGTAATTATGTTTAATTGACTGAAATACTGGGGACATTGCACTAAAGGGAGGAGGGAGGATGTTTGTGGGTTTGCTGTTATGGTTGTTTTTTTTGTTTTAAAAATGTGAGTAAAAATAATTTTCCAAAAATACCACCAAAAGAAAGCTCTATTTGTGGGAAAAAAAGAAAGTACATTTTGTTTGGGTACAAAGTCGCACGACAGCGCAATTGTCAGTTAAAAGCAATGCAATCGCAACAAAAAATGGCCCGGTCATTGGGCAGCCAATTCTTCTGGGGCTGAAGTGGTTAAAGCCCCCTTCCCCCAATTTTCCCTCAATCAACTATAGATCCACTCCAGCAGCCAGCATCAGTAGACCCTCCATCGCACCCCAGCACCCATTTCCATTGCATATATTAAATTCTGGAGGTGCCAGAACTGCATCCCCTCACGTTCCTGCTGAAAAAAAGTCCTGATAAGGAGAATTCTTAGTTGCGTATTTCTTCTGGGTTAGGCCCAGAGTGGACATCCTGCTTCCCTCTCATCCCCTATGGAGTGAGTAACAAGTACCATATACTGCATACCCCATAGATTCCAACTGTCCCTGATTTCAGGGGACTGTCATTGATTTGGAGCAATGTCCCTCTGTCCCTCATTCCTCCTCATTTGTCCCTCATTTTGATCTGATCTACATAGATGTATATAAATGCACTTTTTATCCATCAAAAAGTGTTTCTCCGCACTAAACCTTTCATCTGATTTCTAAATTGCTGCATTTGTAAATTCCAAAAGCCAATATAAAGGAATAGTAGTGGTTAAAAAAACACTTATAGGTTGAACCAACCTTTAAATTTTTTGTACAATTCTCCTTTTAAGGGGGCGTGACAATGGGTGTGTCTTATGCCTGCATACTTATGCTGATAGGTGTCCCTCATTCCCATCTCAAAAGTTTGGGAGGTATGCTACCCTCAGTGCACTGCTGAATGCCACTCTGCATTGCTTCCAGTACACTGCTGACTGTCTTCAGTACATTGCTGACTGCCCCCAGTACACTGCCTCCAGTGTAATGCTCACTGCCCCCAGTACATTGCTGACTGCCCCTGTACACTGTTCAATTTCACCCCATACAATGTTCACTGCCTTCGTACACTGTTTTCTATCCCTGAACACTGTGTACAAATTAGTACACTTGGTTCTGCCCCTCTGCACTGTTCCCTGTCCTCTGTAAATTAGCCCCTCACCCCCCCCCCCCCCCACACACACACACACATTGCTCAGGGAAAGCTTCCCCTATACACTCCTCACTGCCCCCCATACACTACTACCCTACCCTCCTGCCCCAATGGAGAGGGAGGACGGTCCTGCGGGTCCTCTCAGGTAAGGGTCCTGGGGCCCTATGCAGTAGACTGTATGGGGCACCATGATTTCCAATAGTAAATCTGAGCCAGGCATTTGCAGAACAAGATGTCAACTCTGCCAGCTTTCTCTAAGGAACAAAATCCTTTAACAGTTCATCGATTCCAATTGTTTTTAAAGCAGAGGTGCTCTGTACTGTTGGCACTTAGGCAGGGTACAGTAAACATAGTACCCATACCAGAGATCAAGAATAACAATGCATGGCACTGGGGATCAGTGCTGGGACAAGGTCATTTGGTGCCCAGGGCGAAGATGGCAAACTGCGCCCCCCCGGCCTGTATTTAAAGTGGGATTCCCCCCACAATTTTTTTTTTAAAGTCAGTAGCTACTAACAGTGTAGCTGCTGACTTTTAATAAGGACACTTACCTGTCCTACTCGCCCGCGCTGATGGTCTCCCCCGATGCCGATCCCTCGGTCTGTGCAGGTCCCGCACCACCTTTTACACTAAGAGAAACAGGCAGTGAAGCCTTACGTCTTCACTGCCCGTTTCCTACTGCGCATGCGCAAGTCTCGCACCGACTTGTGAATGGGTGGCTGCTCTCTGGGAACACACACAGTTCCAAGAAAGCAGCACGCCCCATTCACTAGAGGAAGACGGACCGCGGCTTAGGAAAAGGCAGATTAAGGACTTCCGCATAGCAACAGGTATTTCGGGTGAGTATACATTTTTTTATTTTATTTTTTTTTATTTTTTTTTTATGATTTTTAGGCTACTTTCCTGAGTGGAGCTCTGCTTTAAGAAAGAATCAATGTTGTTTCAAAACAAGAATATACTTAAAGCGGTTGTAAACCGCAAACATTTTTTTTTTTTTTAGATCTGCAAGGCAAAAGTCATAATGAGCTAGTATGCACCACATATTAGCTCATTATGAAATACTTACCTCGGAACAAGGTGTAGGGAACTTACCTGGTCCACGCCGAGCGAGAGCTCATCTTGACTCGGCGTGTCTTCCGGGTATCGCCGCTCCAGCGCTGTGATTGGCTGGAGCGACGATGACGTGACTTTCGCCGTGAAGTCCCCCTGCGCATGCGCCGCTGCAATCAGCGACGCATTGCGAGGGGAATATCTCCTAAACCGTGCAGGTTTGGGAAATATTCTCCTTACCTACAGGTAAGCCTTATTATAGGTTTACCTGTAGGTAAAAGTCAAAAAAGTGGGTTTACAACCACTTTAAAGCAATACAAGTTCTATTCGAAAATATAAACAAATAGAAATTAAGGGAATAACCCCCTTCTTGGGAGTTAAAAGTTCCCTGCTAGCGGCCGAAAAGTACCGCTTAAAAATTGGCGGCGCTTTACTACTAATGGACCACCACACCAGTGTGAAAGAAGCCTTAGGCGGCGTACACACGACCAAGGTTCTCGCTGGAAACCACGCTCTCTATTTGCTCGACGGCCCGCCTGGATGAATGGCTGGTTGCTATTCCCGACGGGCGGGTCGCCGATTTCGACGGCCGGCAGAGAACCTCGACGGGCGGAACGATGTGTTCTGCCCGTCGAGGATCTCTGCCGTGTGTACACGGCCTTATAAAAAAATAAGTCAGTGGTGGCAGTAGACATTGCAAGGACCGCACACAGACCAGTGTCCGTGTGGGGACACCTTGCTGACCCCTGTCCATGCTGCATTACATCTACTCGCCTGTCACCTGTCATACAGCTATGCCAACCTGGACATCACAATACACTGCATACTTCCACTACAAGGCAGCTCTCCTCTTCCAGCCAAAATCTATGTAGAAGAGGGTGCACACACTGTACACACCACACACTTCCCCATCTGTCACAGCAGAAATTAAACAGCAGTGGTGGTCATTAACCTTGCCTCATCCTCCTCCCCTCCCCCAATCCAGCCATTTATTAATCTGTTTTTTCTTACTTTTACACAAGTTCAGTCCGGACTGTAGCACACTCAGACTGTCACACTGTGTCCAAATCTTCTAGCGTAGCTTCCATCCAGCTAGAGCCAGACAGCAGCTCATACGCTCCTCTAGGTCACAGCGCTGAGATCGACACAGCTCCATGCGCTTCTCTGAGTCCTCCCACCTCGCCTCTGGCCGTGAGTGACGTCACGCCGCTGGCAGGTACTAACGAGACTCCTCAGTAGGGGGGAGTAAACAGTAGGAGACAGTGAAGCTAAGGGAAGGGGGGGATGCAGGAGTGCACGCACTCAGCGCCCAGCGGCACTGTACAAGTTGTGTGTGCCGACGCAAGTGACTTAAGTTGTACTGTAAGGTACCTGTAAAAGGTAGTGTCCGAAGTGGAACAAGTATGCTGGAGATCCAGGCAAAGCGTCGTCAGGCAGATACGGTCGGCAACGGATCAGGCAAATAGTTCAATATCGGATTCCGGAGAAGGGTCAGGCAGGCAAAGGTCATACACGATCTGGCGATAAGGTACAAAATCAGCAGGCTGTAGAATAGTCGGGATATCAGGCAGGAGTTCAATACAAGGAAGATTACTAAAGACAAAACACCCAGGAAGTAATCCAAATAAACGGGCGCTGAGTGATGACCTCACTTCCTATTTAAAGGCTGTCCAGAATGAGAATTGTCCACAGCTGGCAGCAGGTGGAGCTAGTGAGTCCGAGGTGTGTGTTGAACACAATAAGGATATTTCCAAGGTCTAGATCTCTTCTGTGGCACATCAGATAAGGCTATGGTTTAAGAGACCAGGAAGACCCAGGTTCGAATACACCCCGGGACATGACAGGGCCCCCTCCCCAATGGACCCCTTCGGGGGCCTAGCGGGGTTTAGTGGGGAACGAGGCATGGAAGTCTCGTATAAGAGAAGGGGCATGCAGATCTTTGGCTGGAACCCAGGAGCGGTCTGTGACAGGATATCCCTTCCAATGAACCAGATACCGAAGGCCACGGCCCTGTCTTCTGGAATCAAGAATCTTGGAGACTTCAAACTCATTTTGTCCATCAACAAGAACAGGAGGAGGTAGCTGTTGTGATCTGGAGTAGCGGTTGAAAATAGCTTTTTTGAGGAGGGAAACGTGGAACACGGGATGTATCCGGAGAGAGGAAGGTAATTTTAAGCGATAGGAAACGGGCCCAACTCGAGCAATGATCCTGTAAGGACCAATGAATCGAGGGCCCAATTTGGTAGAAGGTTGTTTCAGTCTCACATACTTGGTTGATAGCCAAACTCTGTCCCCCACCACATATGGAGGTATATGGCGTCTTCGTCTGTTGGAAAAAAGTCTGTACTTGCCTGCTGACTTTCGTAGTAATGAACGAATCTTCTTCCAATGTAGTAGAATATTCTTTACCCGCTGATCTGCTGCTGGAACACCAGAAGAAGGCTGGAGTAGAGGAAAAGTCTGAGGGTGATAGCCTAGGGCTGCGTAGAATGGTGTGGTATGAAGAGCACTGTGCCAACGGGAATTTAGGGCGAACTCAGCTAAAGGCAAATACTCAGACCAGTTGGAGTGTAAGGCATTGACATAATGTCGAAGATAGGTTTCTAGGGTCTGGTTCATGCGTTCGGTTTGACCATCCGTTTGAGGGTGATGTGAGGTAGAGAGCGAGAGCGTTACTCTCAGTTTCTTGCAGAACGCTCTCCAGAATCGGGAAACGAACTGGGATCCGCGGTCTGAGACGACATTGGTAGGTATGCCATGATGTTTTACAATATGGGAAAGGAAAAGAGTGGACAGTGCTTTCGCTGTAGGTAATCCCGGGAGCGGCACAAAATGAGACATTTTGGAAAAGCGATCCACTGTGACCCATATAGCAGTCATGCCCTCGGACTTGGGTAAGTCTACAATGAAGTCGATGGTCAAATGGGTCCAAGGCTGGCGAGGTGCCGGAAGTGGATGTAACAGTCCAGCAGGCAATGTGCGGGGTACTTTATTAGCAGCACAAGTTGGGCAGGCAGCCACATAGTCAGTAACATCCTTTTTCATGCAAGGCCACCAGACATGACGCTGCAAGGTCTTAACCTCCCTGGCGGTATGATTCTGTCTGGAATTACGTACCAAAAGCGGTACAATTATTTTGCATGGAAATTCTGCGTTTTATACTGTAGGCCTGCAATTTTTAGGAATAACTCACTTAAATTTGTCCAAACCAGAGTCTAGTAGACATCCCGGGTATGATAAAGTTTGAAACACAAAATCATAAAATTATAATATAATAAATAACTATAAATAATTATAACAAATAATAATGTAATTATAATAAAAATTATTCACTAATGTAATCAAATCAAAATCACTGAAATTTGCTCAGTTGCAGAATTGTCGCTGTCATTACTTTTATTTTTTTATGATGAATTTCCCCACAAATCGCTATCGCTCAATTCTGCAAGTGATTATCATTTATATCGCTGTTTTCTAGCTGCTCTAAAATCACCTTTGACATAAAGGGACACTTTTGGTTGCTATGGACAATCTACAGTTTGCAGGCACAAAAAAAATGTTTTTATTATGTAAAAGAACATGCAGGGCACTGGGCAGACCACTAGGGACAGGGGGGGTGTGTACTTTTTACATACAGTACTGTAATCTATAAGATTACAGTATTCTGTATGTAACGTGTTTGTTTACTTTTTTTAATTTGCCGCCGGTCTCCGCCCCCGTGCGCCGTTACGTCGCAGGGAACGGAGATCGGCGGCGCGCGGGCACTGTGTGAGTCGAATGGAGGACGCCACTTGCTCACACAGCGGGGATGCATCGCTGGATCCAGGGACAAGGTAAGTACAGTACCCCGCCTGGATGAACAGGTAAGCCAGCGCGCGCTGCAGGCTCTGCATTCACCCCGAGCGCGACTCGGGGATATCGATATTTACATGAAAAATCCATCCCGAGTCGCGCTCGGGGATACCGGCAGGGGGGTTAAGAGTGATGGTGACACCAGGGTGACCGGATAACACGCCATCATGTGCCCAGAGGAGTACAGGTTTTCTGAGACTAGGGGCTACGTACAGGCGACCTGGTGGTATCTTCAAGCCCTGGGAGCACGATTCTGGGATTCTTGTAGCTGTTGGGAAAGAGCCGTGGAGATCTGCGCAACAATTTTGTGAGGTGGGATTATATACTGCTCGCCTGGTTGATCTTCTTCAGAGGTAGCAAACTGTCTGGAAAGAGCATCGGCTTTTTTGTTTCTATGACCTGGAACATAAGAAAGGACAAAATTAAAACGGGAGAAAAACAGAGCCCATCGAACCTGACGTGAGTTTAGACGTCTAGCAGTCTGAAGATACAGTAGGTTTTTATGATCAGTGAGGATAGTAAAAGGCTTGGGAGCCCCTTCCAGAAGGTGTCGCCATTCAGACAATGCCAATTTGATGGCCAGTAGTTCTCGATTCCCAACATCATAATTCATCTCTGCAGGAGAAAACTTTCTAGAGAAAAAAGCTACTGGATGGATTCTACCAGACTTTGGCTGTCTCTGGGAGAGTACGGCACCTGCTCCAACCTCAGAGGCATCAACCTCAACAATGTACTGGAGATCAGGATTTGGATGCTGAAGAATTGGAGCTTTACTGAACATGTCCTTTAATCGCTGGAAAGCCGATCTTGCTTCTGAAGACCACACCTTGCAATTTGTACCCTTCTTAGTCATGGCACTAAGGGGTGCCGCAATGGAGGCAAAACTCTTAATGAAGCGTCTGTAGTAATTTGCAAACCCTAAAAAGCTTGGAAACCGTCAGCACTTATGATGTACCCAAGGAAAGGAATACAGCTTTGATGGAAACTGCATTTCTCGATTTTTGCATAAAGATGGTTTTCTCTAAGTCGTTGTAATACCTGTTTCACATGCGAGATGTGCTCTAGATGAGTCTTGGAAAAGATTAAAATGTCGTCCAAGTAGATGATCACAAAGCGGTTGCTGAAATCATGGAAAATGTCATT
This sequence comes from Rana kukunoris, assembly GCA_029574335.1. Classification (NCBI taxonomy): domain Eukaryota; kingdom Metazoa; phylum Chordata; class Amphibia; order Anura; family Ranidae; genus Rana; species Rana kukunoris. The sequence goes on along the minus strand of CM056050.1, from coordinate 44,963,292 downwards.
CATGAAACGTTGAAAGACAGCAGGTGCGTTACACAACCCAAATGGCATGACCAAATATTCAAAGTGTCCATCACGAGTGTTGAATGCTGTCTTCCACTCGTCCCCCTCGTTAATTCGAATCAGGTTATATGCCCCTCGTAGGTCTAGCTTGGAGAAGATGACAGCCCCCTTAAGTACATCAAACAGTTCAAGAATGAGAGGCAAAGGGTAGGAGTCCTTTACGGTGATTTGATTTAACCCCCGATAGTCTATGCATGGTCGAAGGCCCCCCATCTTTCTTTTCAACGAAGAAAAAACCTGCTCCTACTGGAGAAGAAGAGGGTCGGATAAAACCTCTTTCCAAGTTGTCTCTTACGTATTCCTCCATAGACTTTTGTTCAGGCAGAGACAAGGGGTAGGTCTTTCCTTTGGGAAGAGGTGCTCCGGGAATCAATTTAATTGTACAGTCAAAAGGACGATGTGGAGGTAACACCTCTGCCTTTTTCTTGCAAAATACATCTGCAAAGTCATGGTATTCTCGAGGCAAGGTAGGTGGGATAGTCACAGGAGCCAACATGCAAGCAGAAAGTCTTTTGGGTTGAGACAAACAATTAGGGCGACAGGACGATCCCCAGGAGGTTAGTTCTCCCTTTTCCCAATCAAAAGAAGGGTTGTGAAGTTGCAACCATGGGTAACCAAGGATGATAGGCAGAAGCGGAGAATCAATGAGAGACAAGACAACTTCCTCTTTGTGGAGGAGGCCTACCTGAAGGGTGATTGTCGTAGTCTCGAATTTCACAATGCCATCTCCCAAGGGCTGTCCATTCAGGGTGGTAATGTTCAGGGGTCTAGACTTTGGAACAAACGGGATGTTGTTCTTTCTTGCAAAATTGTAGTCCAAGAATATGCCAGCAGCTCCAGAATCCACAAAAGCCTCGCAGAAAACAAGCTTAGAAGGTAAATGGATAGTAGCCGGAACAGTAATCTTGGTCTTGGAGGATCTACCTGTAAGGTCTAAGCCAGCTCCTCCAACACTGGTTAGACCCTGCCTTTTACTGGACGGGAAGGGCAGACAGATACTAAATGTCCTTTAAGTCCACAGTACAGGCATAGGCCCAATGAACGCCTCCTTTGTTTCTCTGACTCAGTTAGGTGGAGACGGCTCACATCCATGGGTTCCACAGGTGCCTGGGGTTCCACAGAGGTTTCAGGTTCTGGCTGAGGTGGTGCTTGGAAGTTAGGGGCCAAACGGTAAACTGGCTTAGGAAACTTGCGGGTTCTAAGTCTCTCTTGGCACCTTTCATGGTACCGAACATCCAGACGAACACACAGCTCTATGAATTTCTCAAGGTCTTCTGGGAGATCCTTATAGACTAATTCGTCCTTGATGCGATCTGTAAGACCTTTTCGGAAGGCTGCACGTAATGCCCTTGAGTCCCAATTAGTCTCAGCAGCAAGGGTACGGAACTCAATAGCATACTGTGCCACAGATCTGGTGCCTTGTTGTATGTCCAAGAGGGAGTACTCAGCTGCAGAAGCTCTATCTGGCTTGTCAAATACAGTCTGGAGAGAAGCCAGAAATTTGTCAGCATCTTGAAGTACAGGATCGTTGCGTTCCAAATAAGGAGAGACCCAGGCCAGGGCCTTCCCCTTTAACAAGGAAATTACAAAAGTCACTTTGGCAGATGAAGTGCTAAAAGTCACAGGGTTGTTGCAGAAATGCAAACGGCAAACATTTAAAAAGCCTCTGCAGTACTCAGTATCACCACCAAACTTGTCAGGCAAGGGAAGTTTTGGTGGTACAGAAGAGGCAGGTTGGATCGTAGCAGGAGTAGGATCCGGCGTCTGGACCGTTGCAGAGGAACCAGGCAAACACGATTTGAGCATAGTGCAAAGTTCATCTAACTTGGCGTCCAGGGAAGAAAGATGCTGTTCATGCGCTCTGATCAGTTGTCCTTGACGTGTAATCGCCTTAACAATCTCAGCAGGGTCCACTGCCATTGTGGCCGTTTATTATGTAAGGTACCTGTAAAAGGTAGTGTCCGAAGTGGAACAAGTATGCTGGAGATCCAGGCAAAGCGTCGTCAGGCAGATACGGTCGGCAACGGATCAGGCAAATAGTTCAATATCGGATTCCGGAGAAGGGTCAGGCAGGCAAAGGTCATACACGATCTGGCGATAAGGTACAAAATCAGCAGGCTGTAGAATAGTCGGGATATCAGGCAGGAGTTCAATACAAGGAAGATTACTAAAGACAAAACACCCAGGAAGTAATCCAAAAAAACGGGCGCTGAGTGATGACCTCACTTCCTATTTAAAGGCTGTCCAGAATGAGAATTGTCCACAGCTGGCAGCAGGTGGAGCTAGTGAGTCCGAGGTGTGTGTTGAACACAATAAGGATATTCCCAAGGTCTAGATCTCTTCTGTGGCACATCAGGTAAGGCTATGGTTTAAGAGACCAGGAAGACCCAGGTTCGAATACACCCCGGGACATGACATGTACACACTGGCGCTCAGCGACCGTGGCATAACTTTGCCTGCAGACTGCGCCCCCCCTCCTATAGCAAATGGTAGTGCCAGGGGCACGTGACCCTATGGCCCCTGCCTTGTACCGGCCCTGCTGGGTATTCTTGGGTCACTCCAGAAGCACGAGTCCAATTATATCAGTGATCTCTATGACTTCTGTTTTCTGTGAAGCACTGATGTCTTCCTTCTCCTTCGGCAATCTCAAAAATTCTAACAAATGGTTACTAAAGAAAGACAGAAAATTGGCAGAGACTACACCGAGGGCACAAAGCCGAGCTTCACTGTAAAAAATGACACTTGGAATGAATTGTCTCTCCCGCAAGCACCTTTTATCATGATACGTTCATAAACTGCTTGTCAATTTTTACTCTTTGCTGTTTGGCATACACACAAGTTCTTCAACTGCTGGATAAGGCACACAACACTTGTGCCTATAGCAAAATGGTGACTTATTAATGTATAGTTATCCGCTGCACATTTTTTTTTCTTATCATCAGCAATAATATAATCATCTCAAATAAACTTAATATATTAAATAACGTTCTATACTTTGGACCCACGGAACACCTTCAATGTCTGTTATGGACGTTAAGGTATTCACTAGTGAAATCAGGAGAGTAGCCCCTTTAAAATGTTCTGTGGTCAAATCAAGAGAGTACCCCTCCCTTTTAATATGTTCAGAGGTCAGATAAGGAGAAGAGCCCCCATCCCTTTAATGTGTTCCTATGTCAAATCAAGAGATTTTGGCGTTGGGCATTTAGGCGTTCGCTAGTCAAATCAGGAGAGTAGCCCCCCTACCTTTAATATGTTTAGCAGTCAAGTCAGCTGCATAACCCCCTCCCTTTAAAGTAGTCAAATTAAGAGAGTAGCCCACCTCCCTTTAAAATACTAAGTGGTCGAATCAGGAGAGTATCCCCCTCCACCTCTTTGGTATTCAGTATGCAGATCAAGAGAGTAGCCCCCTATCTTTAAGGTGTTCACTAGTCAAATCTTGGAGTAGTCCTCCTACCTTTAAAATGTTCGGCAGTCAAATCAGGAGAGTAGCACCCTTTAAGGTGCTCACTAGTAAAATCAGGAGCGTAGTCCCCCTACCTTTAATATGTTCAGAGTGAAAATAAGAAGAGTAGCCCCCCTGCCTTTAGGTGTTCACTAGTCAAATCAGGAGAGTACCCCCTACCTTTAATATGTTTAGAGGTTAAATCAGGAGAGTATCCCCCCTCCATTTAAAATGTGCAGTAGTCAAATCAATAGGGTGATCACTAGTCAAATCCTGGTCAAATCAGGAGATTACCCCCCCCCCCCCCTTTGGTGTTTAGTATGCAAATCAGGAGAGTAGTCTCCCTACCTTTAAGGCCGCATACACACGATCGAACATGTCTGCTGAAACTGGTCCGCAGACCAGTTTCAGCGGACATGTTCGATCGTGTGTACGGCCTACCGGACAGTTTTCCAGCAGACAAATGTTTCTAAACATGCTTAGAAACCTGTCCGCTGGAAACCTGTCCGTCGGTTAGTATGCCCAACCATCGGACCAAAATCCTGCGCATGCGTCGAATTGATTCGACGCATGCTTGGAAGCATTGAACTTCCTTTTTTCAGCACGTGGGTGTGTTCTACGTCACCGCGTTCTGGTCCGAGGGGATTTTGGTCCGATGGTGTGTACGCACATCAGACCAAAAGACCACTTCAGATATGTCCGATGAAAAGGTCCATCAGACCTGTTTCATCGGACATGTCTGATCATGTGTACGCGGCCTAAGGTGTTCACTAGTCATATCAGGACATACCTTTTAAAATGTACAGTGTTCATATCAGAAGAGTAGCCCCCCTCCTCACTCTTTGGTGTTCAATAGGCAAAATCAGATGAGTAGTTCCCTCGCTTTAATGTTTTCAGTAACCAAATAAGAATATTAGCCCCCACCATGTAAGGTGTTCAGTATTCAAATCAGAAGAGTAGTCCCCCCTCCCTTTTAAGGTGTTCCATAGTCAAATCAGAAGAGTAGCCCCCCTCCCTTTAAGATTTTCAGTAGTCAGATCAGCAGTGAAGCAGAGAAATCAGGAGAGCAGGCCCCTCCCTGCCCTTTGGCCTATCTCATTTCCTTTCGTGCATAAATCTGATACTAAGCCAAATGTAGATATGTATACTACACGCGATAAAAAGTAAGAATACATGACCTAATACGGAGCTGCATTAACCGCTTGCCGACTAAAAACTATGGGCCAGATCCACAAAGAATTACGCCGGTGTATCTACATAATTCTAATTTCCCGCCGGCGTATTATTGTTTTATATATATATATATATATATATATATATATATATACACACACAGTGCCTTGCGAAAGTATTCGGCCCCTTTCAACTTTGCGACCTTTTGCCACATTTCAGACTTCAAAGATAAAGATATAAAACTGTAAATTTTTGTGAAGAATCAACAAGTGGGACACAATCATGAAGTGGAACGAAATTTATTGGATATTTCAAACTTTTTTAACAAATAAAAAACTGAAAAATTGGGAGTGCAAAATTATTCAGCCCCTTAAGTTAATACTTTGTAGCGCCACCTTTTGCTGCAATTTTTTTTTGGTAAAGACGTGTTTACATTTAGTGCCCATTCACACTTGGGATCCGACTTGTCGCCCAAGTCGCGTGACATGAGAAATTAAATTAAAGTGAATGAGAGACGTCTTAATGCACACTACTGAAGGCGCCAAGGCGACTTCGAGGCGACTTGTACCCATTGATTTCAATAGAAGTCGCCTCTAAAAAAGGATCAGTGTCTTAACTTAATCAACTTTACAGGAAGAGAAAATAGTTTTATCAGGCAAACCCCTCCCTCCCACAGAGCTGATTATTGTTTGATTGGCCATTGGCAAAGTTGCCTTTTCTGGAGACGACTTGAAGTTGCCTTAAGTTGCCTCACAAAGTTGTGCCATCTTTCATGTCGCTGTAATGTGAACCGGCACTAAATGAATACATGCGGCCCAAAGTAAAAAATCCCACTCAATCAACTTTCAACAGCGTGGACCCCCCCGCCTATTTTGGGCAGAATCATCACCCCTAGCGCCAAAGTCAAAAGCCTAGGGGTCATTTTTGACTCCTTTATGACAATGGACGCTCAAATAGGGTCAGTAGTCAGCGGATCTCACCATCTACTGCGCCTACTACGCAGACTCACTCCGTTCATCCCTAAAGAAGATTTAGCGGTCGTGGTGGGAGCAATTGTAAACTCCAGGCTGGATTATGCAAATGCCCTTTACCTCGGCCTCCCCAAGTACCAAATCGCTCGTCTGCAAGTCGTTCAGAATACGGCCGCCAGACTTGTGACTGGGAAAAAACCGTGGGAATCCATCTCACCTTCTCTGAGAGCCCTTCATTGGCTGCCAGTTAAAGACAGAATTGCTTTTAAAGCTCTCTGTCTTACGCATAGATGTGTCTATGGGAATGCCCCCCTTTATTTATGCGAAATAATAAAAGCGCATAATCCCAATCGCGTTTTGCGATCCACGAATCAGAACCTGCTCCAGGTTCCGAAAGCCAACTTCAAGTCCAAAGGAGAAAGAAGATTCGCGATCCAAGGTCCCAGACTATGGAACGCTTTACCAACCACCATTCGGTTGGAGGAGAACCACCTAGCATTTAGGAAAAAGGTCAAGACTTTTCTCTTTTGATATCAAAGGAGACAGGAACAACAAGCGCCCAGAGGCGATTCAGTTCGCTTGTGCCGCGCTATACAAGTTTTCATTCATTCATTCATTCACTCATTACGATCACACATTATTCATATCATTAGTTTTCGGCAGCATGTATATTTGTGAGCAATTATTTTTAAGGATGAAGCACTAGAACAGGGGTCAGCAACTTTTTCCACTTAAGTCCTGGATTCAATGTATGTGAAGGCATGGAGGGTCGTATTCACCTGCTAATAGATGAAGATAATAATCTGGACCCCTTTACATTACACAGTCCGCACCTCTAGACCCCTTTACATTACACAGCGTGTACCTCTAGACCCCTTTACATTACACAGCCCGCACCTCTGGACCCCTTTACATTACCCAGCCCCCATACCTCTAAACCCCTTACATTACACAGCCCCGCACAACTCTGGACCCCTTTACATTACACAGCCATGCACCTCTGCACCCCTTTACATTACACAGCCCCCCTGCATATTACACAGCCCCCCCATGTTATGCTTTAAAATTGTGCACACTCGTGGAATAGTGACAAACTACAGTACCTAAAAATCTCCATAGGCAACACTTTAAACATTTCTACAGGTTACCAGTTTAGAGTTACAGAGGAGGTCTATCTTTACATTACATCGCCCGCACCTCTGGACCCCTTTACATTACACAGCCCCCATAACTCTGGACCACTTAACATTACACAGCCCCTGCACCTCTGGATCCCTTTACATTACACAGCCCCGCACCTCTGGACCCCTTTACATTACACATCCCATGTTATGCTTTAAAATTGTGCACACTCGTGGAATAGCGACAAACTACAGTACTTAAAAATCTCCATAGGCGATGCTTTAAACATTTCTACAGGTTACCACTTTAGAGTCACAGAGGAGGTCTTGTGCTAGAATTGTTGCTCCCGCTTTACCGATCGTGGCGATACCTCACATGTGTGGTTTGAACACTGTTTACATTTGCGGAACGTTACTTATGTATATATGTGTTTGCTTCTGTGTGCAAGCACAGAGGGATGGGACGCTTTAAAAAAAAAAAAAAAAATCGTATTTTTTCATTTTTACACTGTCTCTTTTATTGCTGTCAAAAGGAATGTAAACATCCCTTGTGACAGTGACAGGTACTCTTTATGGCGTGACCTGGGGTCTATAAGACCCCAAATGCCTCCTTTGCACTTAAAAGCATTCAAAAAGCCAAGTTTGGCTTTTAAAATTTGGTGCCTTTAAATCTTCTGTAAACCGGAAGTGATGTCATGACATTGCTTCCGTGTTAACAGATCAGAGATCCGATCAAAGCTGTTTACGGCTTTGTTTCTGGTCTCCAGCTAGCTGGCGGATGTGCCGGCTGGTTGCTCGGGCCTCCTGCTGGGACAGGAGAGCCCAGACAAGCCTAGCAAGGGGGCAAATACCCTCCCGCTGCTTGAGATAACATCCGAGCATCTTCTTAGCTGCATCGGTTCTTATCCCAAGAAAGCCGGCCTTTACTACAACTTCTCCTTGTAGCTCTTCAGCCCATTGAGCTCCCAGTCTCTCACTAGACCCTCTGATTCACTTCCACTGAATCCAATCATCACGTGGTATCTTCCTCAAGCGTAACCCCCGATTCTCTGCATTATCCCTAGCTTAGGAAATCCTGATTCTTCACAAGCTTCACCCCTGCTGGCCTGCTTGAGTCCCTGACTTTACACACAAGGCTGCTCTGCAAGCGTCACCTCTGCTGACTGGGTTCCTGACTTGATAACCGCCTGAAGCTTCCCGATTCTCCACCATGCTCATTTGGTGAGAATGTGACTCCGGTACTTGCTCCAGTTTCTCACTGTGGTCCCTGGCAATAAGGTGGTTGGACCCTTTGTGGCGACAGCTTCCCCTCTACCTCTGACCACTGACAGGTTCTTCGGCTAACAGAACTGTCGCTGCTGGTTGGACTGCAAGCCGCAATCCCGACCCTGCGCTGCTCTCTCTTGCTTCTGGATAGGCCTCAGACAGCCCCAGGATAGGCCCAATCTCTGGCCAAGCAGCCTGGGGCAACACGACACACATCCACCCAGACAGCCTTCCGGGTGGCACAGAACAAAGATCACCTGACTCCACTCAAATATGAAGGCTCTCCCAGCAGGCCAAGGAATCCAAGAAAACCCCTGCCCATTGGCTGAGATCAAAAGAAAAGAAAAAGGTCCCCTGCTCACTTAATAACAAATACTGTGTAGTGTAGTGAATCCTAACAGTATCCTATTAATTGCGGTCTCAATAATATGATTAAGTCTCCGTTGGCCAGAATATAGTACAAAAACGCACCCCGGGGAGGAAGAAAAGAACCCCCCAGATAAGGAAGCCATGGGTAGACCACAGGTAGGCGCATGAAAAAATTGGAAAAACACAGGCACACAAATCTCATCACCAGCACCCAATATATTAAAATTAATAGTACATTCCCCAGCAGGGGATCTGGCCAGCCCATCTGGCTGAGCCACTAGTTTGCAGTGTAATCAACTGGGCCGTATGTATCTCCAGTTGATGACCCTGCTATAGTACTGCATGCATGCACCTTGGGACATGGCTGTAGTTTTAATATAGACAACGTTGTCTTATTAATTTTAATATATTGGGTACTGGTGATGGGATTTGAGTGCCTGTGTTCTTTATGTAAATCAATTTGTTGTATGTAGCGCCCCGTTGCTTTTTGTGGGGACATTATGCTAAAGTTAGTGGGGAATGGGAGAGTTACATGGCTCCCATTCGCAATTTGTAAAATTTGGGCTGCTGGCAATTCCAGAACTATCCTGTGGGCCGGTCTGTGCTCCAGGGGTGTGTGTTAACCCTGGGGCGGCAGTTGGCGCTAGAGGGGTTCTGGCGGACTCGTCTTCCTCAGCAGCCAATCTGTAGATACGTCGGCGTAATTCATTGTGGATCTGGCCCACTGTGTCTGAACAAGACAGCATGCAAAGCATTTGAATAGGCAGCTGTTATGCCTCGTACACACAATCATGATTTCCGTCAAGAAAACCGCAGTCAAGAACGCGTGACATACAACACGTATGACGAGCCAAGATCAATGAAGTTCAAGAGGCAGTTTGGCTCTTCTGCTGGATTCTGAGCATGTGCGTTTTTTTTTTTTTTTGCATTAGACTTAAATTGCGTCTGAAACCTGAATATCAAGCCAAAGAGTCAGACCTCAAGTAAATAAAGCAAAATTAGGTGGCAAACCATACATAAAAGCTTGCGTGGTATAGTAATTTACATTTTAATAATCAGATTTTCAAAATAGCATTATCCAAGACTAGTTCTCTCTCAGCAAACAAAATCGTTTGACTGCATTCTATTATTTCTAATATCTAAGTGTTAAAAAAAGTCAAAACACAAAAAAGCAGAAAAGCTTTTATTAAGTTAAATTCCTTTTCGCGTCAAGTAAATCTTTGTTTTGTTCCCTATGGAGAGCAATGTTGATTGTCAATACAGTGCTAGAATTAGGTTGAATAACAATAGGTTTCTGTATAATATGTATATAATGCAATATAAGCCTATGTTTTTCTCTTTCTTCTGTTTATATTTTCTTATCAAATTTGTTAGATGAAGGATGGAAAGGATCAGCATGCTGTAAAGAGGATTTCCCAAGGATTGTTTGTATAAGGAGGGTCTTACAGTAGAAACATGTATTTTTTTTTATATGTTTAACAGCAGTTTTGTTAAAGTGTATGCATAGCCAACATTTTTTGTATAGTTTTGGATAGGAAAAGATTAACATGCCTGCCTGATTATTGTTTTACTGTAGTCCATTTGTGAAATGTCCCCAGAGACACAACAAGAAATTGGAAGAAATCTAAAGTGAGGAGTAATGCCGCGTACACACGATCATTTTTCGGGTTGTAAAAAACGACAGTTTTAAGGGTCTAGAAAAAACGAAGTTTTTTTCAACCCGATTATTAAAACGGCCTTGCCTACACACGATCGTGAAAAAAAAAATGTTCTAGCAAAGCGTGGTGACATACAACACGTACAACGACATATAACGCATTCCTGTGTACGTCTGGTTTTTACTTTAATAACTATATCTGAGAATTTCCACTTTTACAATGTCCGTATTAATGAAATCACACAATCGGTCTCCTCTCCCTGACAGGATGTGGATCTCTGTGTTTAAACACAGAGATCCACATCCCTGGCTCTCTAACTGCCGATCGCGTGTACCCGCCAGACATCGCGGCCGCCAGGCACACGCATCGGCACCCGAGTGACACAGCGGGCACACGCACGCACCCCCTAACGGCCAGGTGACCCGAGGACGTCATATGACACCCACCCAGGATGGCAGAGACACTTTGTGGACGTCATATGTCAATGGCAGTATGGGAAGTAGTTAAATTTTAAACCATCTTACATTACACTACAAGCCAAGGAGACTGCAGAGTTCCTATGGGGTGCAGAAGCCACCTGCCCAAGAACCAGATAATTTAGGAGGAGTGAGTGCTCACAGTTAGGATGGAGGCACCGGCGGAGAGGGGTGGAGAGGAGCGGAGCTCTGGGAGTCGCTTTGCTGGACAGTGGAGCAGGTAAGTGTATGTTTATTAAAAGCCAGCAGCTATGGTTTTTGTAGCTGCAGACTTTTAACCACTTCAGGCCCGCGCTACCGTCGAATGACGGCAACAGCGCGGGTCTGAATATCCAACATGCCGTCATTTGATGGCATCTCCTTTGGGCGTTCCCAGCGCGCGCTGTAGAGCGCGCTGCGGGGAAGCCCTGTGTTGTCCGTATCCCTTGGACACGGCCAATCACAGATCGCGGCGAACGGCCAATCAGAGTGGCCGTTTGCGATGCGATCTGTGGGCGAATGAGAGATGATCTCATAGATCATCTCTCATTGCCGTTTTACACAGAGACAGCGTCCTGTCTCTGGAGAGGAGGAGCCCGATCTGTGTTCCTTCCTACATAGGGACACAGATCGGTCACCCCCCCAGTCACCCCCCCCCTCCCCCCACAGTTAGAACACACCTAGGATACACATTTAACCCCTTCCTCACCCCCTAGTGTTAACCCCTTCAATGCCAGTCACATTTATACTGTAATTAGTGCATATTTATAGCACTGTTTGCAGTATAAATGTGAATGGCGCCAAAAATGTGTCAAAAGTGTCCGATGTGTCCACCATAACGTCGCAGTACCAATAAAAATCGCAGATCGCCGCCATTTCTAGTAAAAAAGGCTGGAACTCTGCATTAATACCTTAAGATAACAATACCAGTAAAATAAACCTACGGGTCCAGCGCTATCTTTCTACTTTCCTCAACAGACAGCAATAAAACCTTGACAGCTTAAACCCTCTGTGTAGCTTTTATTGCTGTTTGTGTCTTCATTGGGGAGAGTCAACACTCTTTGTCTTGATGATCACTGTCACCATAACAGAAAGTAAGGAGAAACCCAAAAAGTTCCCATGCCATTCAAAATAAATTACCCAGGGATACACTTTAAATCCAATTTCCAACCCAACCTTTTTTTTCCATATTTTAATAGAGAAGAGTTAAATCTAGGGATTCATGGAGTGATTTCATTAATACGGACATTGTAAAAGTGGAAATTCTCAGTTATAGTTATTAAAGTCAAAACCAGACGTACACAGGAATACGTTATATGGGATTGACAGTGATCACTAAGGCCGCGTACACACGATCAAATTTATCTACTGAAACTGGTCCGACGGACCGTTTCAGCAGACATCTCTGATTGTGTACGGGCTATTGGACATGTTTTCCCAGCGGACAAATTTCAAAGCATGCTTTGAAATTTGTCCGCCGGAGACATGTCTGTCGGATATGTCCGCTGGTTAGTACACTAACTAGCGGACAGAACTGTCCGCGCATGCTTTGAAATGGATTCGACGCATGCGTGGAAGTATTTTACTTCCTGGAGTGGTGATGTGGCGGCGTCAACTTCAACGCCACGTCACCGCGTCCTCAGCCCAAGAGGATTTTTGTCCGATGGTGTGTACACGCCATCGGACCAAAATCCGATGAGACATGTCCGCTGCAAACGGTTCGTCGGACATGTTTGAGCGGACATGTCTCATCGTGTGTACGCGGCCTTACAGCCCTTTTACAAATCAGTGCTTCTGCATCTACACGGTCGACCGTTCAGGTCCGCCTGTCATATTTGTTTGCGGACGTGAATGGCCACTTCACACATCTCTATGGAGTGTAGGATGTCAGCGGTGACACCCGACCCGATCCGCTAAAATCAGACGGATGGCGAAACATCGCTATCCTTTCATGGCGTATCGGATGAGATCTGATCAAATGGGACATGCTGTTCGTTTTCATCAGATCTCTCCCCTTCGTTTCAACGCCACCCTTCGTTTAGGGCCCATACCATCTCGGTGATTGGGACGGTTGGTCGTACACTGTGTCCATCTTCTTTTATTGCTGTTTTTGATATTTTATAACCATGTGTGTCTCCTGTTTTTTGATACTTTGTATAATAAATTGATTTATATCTTTTACCTTATTACAATTTGTTTCTTAAAATTTCTTACATAGTACGGCTATAGTCCCCCTGCCCTCCAATCTTCTCTAAAGGTCTTTTTGGGCCTTGTGGCGTCCCATTAACCCTTATCCTATTCAAAATTGATCTCCAGGATGATGGTACTATAATTTTATATTTATTTTTGCACACTAAGGCCGCGTACAGTTTCAGCAGATAAATTCGATCGTGTGTACGCGGCCTTAGAGACTTTCATACAAATCAGATCTCTCCGTAGGAGACAGTGGCACTGCACAATCCTCTCCCCGCTCAGTGAGCGGAGAGGGACTTGTCATCTGCCGGCTCAGCGGAGATCAACGGAGAGATCTCCCACTAGGTTGGCGGGAGAACAGGTCCAGGATAGACGAAAGGAGCTTCAATAAATTTCATCTTAATTCGCTTTGCTAATTCACAGCAATGGAAATCAGTAAAGTAGGGAATTGTCACCAAAATGTTTGAATTTTTCACTGACATTTTAGGGAAATTAACTCTCTCAATTTTGCTTTTTTATCAATTTTTTCTTGTATATGTAGAATATAGACTTGTTATTTTTTTTTAATTCCCATGGTTTATATATTCAGATTTTCTGTAAAGGTGAACTTACACTTTAAGCACATTTGAGACCACACTTTTAACCTTCAAAGTTGAGACATTACAAGAAAGAGCGGCTCTACAGGAAAGACTCTACAAGAAAGATCAGCCAGTTGGAGGAAGAATCAGGTGACAACTACCTCGTTGGTGGGAAGGACAGGTGCGCTTCATTTCTCTCATCTTGCAGTTTGTCTCCACATTGGAACCTGCTGTGGCACAAGGTTGGCCTAGGGACCCGGCCTGTAGAGTCATAAGAGCTAGGCCTTGCATAAGTAGAAGTGCCACACCTTCCTGTGATGTGTGCCCGATGTGGCAAAGTGAATTCAATGTAATACTAATAAATAAGACATACAGTATGATTCAAGGGAGGGCATTAGAGGCTGGTGAGGAATGAGGCATGTAACGACACCTCGAGAATGAAAGGGGTTAAAGTCGTTTAGGATATTCCATTCCTGAATACAAAGGCAGCTAACAACACTCCAACCAGCTGAAGAAGAAACCCATACGGATAATTCTGCCCCAAATAAGAGACAAAGGTCTGTGTTGAGGTTCAAGCAGGAATCACCATCTTTATTGAGGAATACAGGCACTTATATACACCAAAAGAGGAGGGTCCTAAATTCTGCTTATTTTTCTCTAGCAGTACACAGAGACATAAATTAACATGAGCTTATTGACTAATCCCTTTAAGCTGCCAAGATGACTCATATGCATGACCTTTAAGTTTCCTAGCCTGGCTGTCTCCTCTCCCTAGCTACAATACACAGTATCATAAATACAGCTTTACACAATTGCAGGGTCAATTAGCACAAGCAACAATGAGATGCATAGCAGTCACACTAGACTCCTTTACATTATACAGACAACAGACAGACAGGTGGCTGGAGGTGATAACATTAGCCTCTCCTTACAGTATATGTCCCAACAGTATGAATGAGTCACTCTTTCTAATATGGCATATATAGTGGGAGATATTGTGGATAAATATCACTTTCCCATTTTAAGTAATCCAAGACATATTCTTAATGTCCTTTATCTTCTTGCTTACCCTATGCCCCTAATAGACACAGGGTAATTTAGACATAAGAGGTGCATAGGGAGCTGAAGCAAGGGTATCCCACACTTTCTAAGGGATTCCACATGCCCTCCCGTTACAGGGCATGTTCTGCATTTCCAACCTGGAATACTAAATAATACTGAGAAATAGCATGAAGAGGTTAAATTGGTTGTAAAGCCACTTTCGTACTATCGTGCCCTGTTAAATAAGGACATGTGCTGCACAGTATGTGTTTTATAAAAAAAGATACAGATTTCAACCCGTTTTTAGAGCGTCTTCTGGCGCTCATGTGACTCCTTGGCTCTCTCCTGGGCAGCTCTAGCGGGTGGGGTTGAGAATTCCCACAGACGTCAGCTGGGAGGAGAGGAGGAGAGAGCCAAGGAGTCACGTGAGCGCTGGGAGACGCTCTGAAAGAAGTTAGAAATCGGCATCTTCTTTTATAAAACACATACTGTGTGGCACATGTCCTTATTTAACAGGGATGGCATGATAGTACAATAGTTTTATAGCAGCAGAAGTGGCACTGTCACAAGCTGACAGGCAGGGAGAGGAGAGGGAAAGAGGAGGACGGAGGAAGACAGAGGAGAACTGCGTATGACGGAGGCATGTAAACTGACCATGGTGTCAGGGCTCAGCAGCTATCATAAACTGTTGTCAGTTTACAAAGGGGGAGGAAAAACCTTATTGCCTCGTACACACGACCGTTTTCCTCTGCAAAAACCCATCAAGAATTCAGCTGGCAGAGTTTTTCTTGCAGAGAAAAACGGTTGTGTGTATGTTTTTCATCGAGAAAACTGTCGTGGATCTCGACGAGAAAAAAAGAGAACATGCTCTATTTTTTCTCATCGGGAGTCTCATCTTTCTGGTCGTGGTTCTCGTCGGTCTGATTTACGATGAAAAACACATTCGTGTGTATGCTTAGAAACCCGCACATGCCCAGAATAAAGTATGAGTAGCGTTCGTAATGGAGCACATTCGTCACACTGTAACAGACTGAAAAGCGTGAATCGTCTCTCACCAAACTTTTACTTAACACGCGGTAACATGAGATTAGCAAAAGCAGCCCCAATGGTGGCGCCAGTGGAATCGAACTTCCCCTTTATAGTGCCGTCGTACGTGTTGTACGTCACCGCGTTTTGTCTCGACAGTGTGTATGCAAGTAAAGTTTGACAAGAATCTTGTCAAGCTTGACAAGAACCTCATCGAGAAAAACAAAGTTTCTTTTACGACGAGATTCTAGGTCGTGTGTACGAGGCCTAAGAGCCAAAGTGTGGAGTATTACTGTAATGGCTTGTGGTATCTCACCTGTCCTCTAGGGGGCGAATACCCCTTATCCTGCAAAGGTATGGTGTGGAATGGATTATTTATTGATTCGGTTTTAACTGCTTTCAGCATCTACAGTATCTTGGAAAAACTGCCATACTTCCATTTGTTCCTCCCTTTTTGATTGTAAGCTCTCGCAAACAGGGCCTTCTAAACCTCCTAATTTGAACTGTTTTGTTACTGTACTGTCTCCCTCTATTTTGTAAAGTGCTGAGCAAACTGTTGGAGCTATATAAATCCTGCATAATGATAGCAGTGCTAACTTTGCCACAAAAATCCTATGCGAGATGACAAAAGGTGGGAGATGTCAAAAGTACAGAAGGTGAGGTAAAATCTCTGCAATGGAGGCACCAATTACAATGATTAGCTGACAGATGTGCTATATTATTCCACACTATCCAAAAAAAGTTTTGGCTTGCGTTGCTTTTTTAAAATGACTACTTTAAAACTGGACAAATGAACATGTCCGGCTTCAAATTACATTCTTAGATTGGTTGACACACTTTGCACTCCTACCAGTTTCACAACTTCCAATTTATGAACTGGTATCCAAATTTTAAAGTGATTGTAAATGATCACCTTGTAAAACAACCCTTTCAGTTTAAAATAGAAATGTAAGACAAAACATGTGTGTATGGATATAAAAAAAATATATATTTTTTTTCCCCTTCTTATAAGTAGTGTTGCTCACGAATATTCGCATTGCGAATATTCGCTACGAATATTGCATATTCGAGTATTCGCGAATATCTCGAATATCGCGGTGAATATTCGCTATTTTGAATATTCGTATTTTTCAAATTTCGCAATAAATTTCACAATAAATTTTGCAAATAGTGAAATTTCGCAATTTTTTTTTTTTTTATAAAATATAGCGAATATTCGTAAATATCGAATATTCGTGATATTTTATCCAAAAAAAAAATAGCGAAATTTTGCAATCATTTTCGCTTTCGCATATGCGAAATTTCGCTATATTTTTTTTTTTTTATAAAATATAGCGAATATTCGTAAATATCGAATATTCGTGATATTTTATAAAAAAATAAAAAATAAAAAAGAATCGCGAAATTTCGCATTAGCTAAAATTTGCATTGGCGAAAATTCGCAATTTTTTTTTTTTTTTTTATAAAATATCACGAATATTCGATATTAACGAATATTCGCGAATATTCTTTGAAATATTCGCGAAATATCGCGAAATCGAATATGGCGTATTCCGCTCATCACTACTTATAAGTAATCACATTCCCTCTTTTCTCAGCTGCATAAGAGCTGGGGGAGAAGTAACACCCTCACACTCGGCTTCACAGTAAAGGGCTGTGCGCGTGGGGCATTTCAGGGCACATCTGATCATTGGAGGAGAGCAGGCCAAGTTCGCAGCACAGCTAGAGAACTGACCACCCTGTGCTCTCCTGCTCAATGTGGTCAGTATTTAAACTGAAAACAGAGGGACTGGCAGGACCACTAGCGATTTCACAGAAAGGAAGCAATACAAAGATAACAAGATACTTTTTCATGCAAAAACATGGTACAGCAGCCACATATCAGTGTAGCGCCCCCTTACTTTCTGTAGGGGCGTTACGCTAAAGTTAGTGGGGAATGGGAGAGTTATGTGGCTCCCATTCACAATTTGTATATTTAGGCTGCTGTCATTCCCAAAACTGTCCTGTGGGCCGGTCTGCGCTCCAGGGGTGTGTTTCCACCCCTGGGCGGCAGCTGGCGCTAGAGGGTTTTTGGCGGACTTGTTTTCCTCAGCAGCCAATCAGAGGGGTTGGTTCCCTCGCTAAGGCATGCTGAGGGAGGCTATATCTGGAGCAGCCGCCTTGGCCTGAGGGACGTTTTTTCTTTCTGCGGGGTCCGAGTTCTAGGTGTGGCACCCACCTTCTGCTGCACAGTATGTGTTTTATAAAAAAAGATACAGATTTCAACCCGTTTTTAGAGCGTCTTCTGGCGCTCATGTGACTCCTTGGCTCTCTCCTGGGCAGCTCTAGCGGGTGGGGTTGAGAATTCCCACAGACGTCAGCCGGGAGGAGAGGAGGAGAGAGCCAAGGAGTCACGTGAGCGCTGGGAGACGCTCTGAAAGAAGTTAGAAATCGGCATCTTCTTTTATAAAACACATACTGTGTGGCACATGTCCTTATTTAACAGGGATGGCATGATAGTACAATAGTTTTATAGCAGCAGAAGTGGCACTGTCACAAGCTGACAGGCAGGGAGAGGAGAGGGAAAGAGGAGGACGGAGGAAGACAGAGGAGAACTGCGTATGACGGAGGCATGTAAACTGACCATGGTGTCAGGGCTCAGCAGCTATCATAAACTGTTGTCAGTTTACAAAGGGGAAGGAAAAACCTTATTCCCTCGTACACACGACCGTTTTCCTCTGCAAAAACCCATCAAGAATTCAGCTGGCAGAGTTTTTTTTGCAGAGAAAAACGGTGTGTATGTTTTTCATCGAGAAAACTGTCGTGGATCTCGACGAGAAAAAAAGAGAACATGCTCTATTTTTTCTCATCGGGAGTCTCATCTTTCTGGTCGTGGTTCTCGTCGGTCTGATTTACGATGAAAAACACATTCGTGTGTATGCTTAGAAACCCGCACATGCTCAGAATAAAGTATGAGTAGCGTTCGTAATGGAGCACATTCGTCACACTGTAACAGACTGAAAAGCGTGAATCGTCTCTCACCAAACTTTTACTTAACACGCGGTAACATGAGATTAGCAAAAGCAGCCCCAATGGTGGCGCCAGTGGAATCGAACTTCCCCTTTATAGTGCCGTCGTACGTGTTTTACGTCACCGCGTTTTGTCTCGACAGTGTGTATGCAAGTAAAGTTTGACAAGAATCTTGTCAAGCTTGACAAGAACCTCATCGAGAAAAACAAAGTTTCTTTTACGACGGGATTCTAGGTCGTGTGTACGAGGCCTAAGAGCCAAAGTGTGGAGTATTACTGTAATGGCTTGTGGTATCTCACCTGTCCTCTAGGGGGCGAATACCCCTTATCCTGCAAAGGTATGGTGTGGAATGGATTATTTATTGATTCGGTTTTAACTGCTTTCAGCATCTACAGTATCTTGGAAAAACTGCCATACTGTACTTCCATTTGTTCCTCCCTTTTTGATTGTAAGCTCTCGCAAACAGGGCCTTCTAAACCTCCTAATTTGAACTGTTTTGTTACTGTACTGTCTCCCTCTATTTTGTAAAGTGCTGAGCAAACTGTTGGAGCTATATAAATCCTGCATAATGATAGCAGTGCTAACTTTGCCACAAAAATCCTGTGCGAGATGACAAAAGGTGGGAGATGTCAAAAGTACAGAAGGTGAGGTAAAATCTCTGCAATGGAGGCACCAATTACAATGATAAGCTGACAGATGTGCTATATTATTCCACACTATCCAAAAAAAGTTTTGACTTGCGTTGCTTTTTTAAAATGACTACTTTAAAACTGGACAAATGAACAAAAAGGAATAAAAAAATATATTTTCTTTGTTGTAGTCTTGAGAATTGCCATTTTCATTAAAAAAAGAACACACCCCTTAAAGTGATTATAAAGTCTTTGGGCCAGATTCATAGAGCAATTACGCCTGTCTAACTGGTGTTAGACAGGAGTAATTTCAAATTTCGCGCGCCGTATCACTAGTTTGAATCCTCAAACCATGATACGGCGGCTTCGGGCTTCGATCCGAGAGGCTTACGTCTTCGTAAGCCTTTGGATCTACGCTGCCATCTATTTGTGGCCGCTGGGAGGAGTTCGCGTCGTTTTGATGCGTCGGGATATGCAAATGTTTTTTTACGGCGATTCCCGAAGATACGAGTGGTCGTCGCAATCACTTTCGTCTATTTTTGTGTACGTAATGTTAGAGCAGCTTTTTGCTGCTCTAACGTTACGTAGCCCATGTTAAGTATGGCCGTCGTTCCCGCTTCGAATTAATTTAATTTTTTTTTTTGTTTACGTAACTCGTTCGGGACTAGGATCGCCCGTAAACGACGCTACCTAAACAACGAATGACGTCACGACGTGATTTCGCGCAATGCACGGCGGGAAATTTGCGAACGGAGCATGCGCAGATCGATCGCCACGGGAACGCGCCTAATTTAAATGATTCACGCCCCCTACTCGTCTATATGGATTGCGACGGGAGAAATACACTACGCCGCCGTCGTTTACTGGACAAAATCTACCTGAATTCCACGTAGAGCCAGGTAAAAAACGACGGCGTAGTGTATTTCTGATACGCTACGATAATCCATTTCTATGTGAATCTGCCCCTTTGTTTTCTTTTTTTTTTTTTCTAAAAAAATAACAAACATGTTATACTTACCTGCTCCTTGCAGTGAATTTGCACAGAGCAGCCCAGATACTCCTCTTCTCTGGTCCCTTTTCTGTGATCCTGGCCCCTCCCTTCTGTTAAGTGCCCCCACAGCAAGCAGCTTGCCATGGGGGCACCCAAGCCGACTTGCAGCTACGTGTGTCCATTCAGACACAGAGCTGTGATTTGGCCCGCCCCCTCGCTCTCCTGATTGGCTATCTGACTTTGATTGACAGCAGGGGGAGCCAATGGTGCCGCAGCCAATCAGGAGGAAGAGTCCCGGCCGAAAAACTTGTGGACATCGCTGGATGGGGCTCCAGTGAGTATTAGCGGGGCTGCTGCACACAGAAGGTTTTTTATCTTAATGCATAGAAGCATTAAGATAAAAAACATTCTGATTTTACAACCCCTTTAAATTGTTAGTTCCAAGTGTAAATTAGCTAATCGTTTCTCATTGCCGAAGGCCTCCATTCTTAAGCTGGATAGAGTGATTTTCTTTCCTGCAACCAAAATATCCCTCCCGTGGAGCTAGTGTGTTCTCCCGGTGAGGGAGCTGTTTTGGCCGGGAGAAGACACAGCCATGAAAAATCAGACAAAATGATTGTACCCAAGTAGATCAATCAATCCACTTGGGTACATTCCCTTATAAACTGGCCAACTGGCCAGGATTCGAATCATCTATGTCCGGCTTCAAATTACATTCTTAGATTGGTTGACACACTTTGCACTCCTACCAGTTTCACAACTTCCAATTTATGAACTGGTATCCAAAACTTAAAGTGATTGTAAATGATCACCTTGTAAAACAACCCTTTCAGTTTAAAATAGAAATGTAAGACAAAACATGTGTGTATGGATATAAAAAAAATATATATTTTTTTCCCCTTCTTATAAGTAGTGTTGCTCACGAATATTCGCATTGCGAATATTCGCTACGAATATTGCATATTCGAGTATTCGCGAATATCTCGAATATCGCGGCGAATATTCGCTATTTCGAATATTCTTATTTTTCAAATTTCGCAATACATTTCGCAATACATTTCGCAAATAGCGAAATTTCGCAATTTTTTATTTTTTTATAAAATATAGCGAATATTCGTAAATATCGAATATTCGTGATATTTTATAAAAAAAAAAAAAAAAAAAAAAGAATCGCGAAATTTCGCATTAGCGAAAATTCGCATTGGCGAAAATTCGCAATTTTTTTTTTTTTTTTATAAAATATCACGGATATTCGATATTAACGAATATTCGCGAATATTCTTCGAAATATTCGCGAAATATTGCGAAATCGAATATGGCGTATTCCGCTCATCACTACTTATAAGTAATCACATTCCCTCTTTTCTCAGCTGCATAAGAGCTGGGGGAGAAGTAACACCCTCACACTCGGCTTCACAGTAAAGGGCTGTGCGTGTGGGGCATTTCAGGGCACATCTGATCATTGGAGGAGAGCAGGCTAAGTTCGCAGCACAGCTAGAGAACTGACCACCCTGTGCTCTCCTGCTCAATGTGGTCAGTATTTAAACTGAAAACAGAGGGACTGGCAGGACCACTAGCGATTTCACAGAAAGGAAGCAATACAAAGATAACAGGATACTTTTTCATGCAAGAACATGGTACAGCAGCCACATATCAGTGTAGCGCCCCCTTACTTTTTGTAGGGGCGTTACGCTAAAGTTAGTGGGGAATGGGAGAGTTATGTGGCTCCCATTCACAATTTGTATAATTTAGGCTGCTGTCATTCCCAAAACTGTCCTGTAGGCCGGTCTGTGCTCCAGGGGTGTGTTTCCACCCCTGGGCGGCAGCTGGTGCTAGAGGGTTTCTGGCGGACTTGTTTTCCTCAGCAGCCAATCAGAGAGGTTGGTTCCCTCGCTAAGGCATGCTGAGGGAGGCTATATCTGGAGCAGCCGCCTTGGCCTGAGGGACGTTTTTTCTTTCGTGGCCTACCTGGCCGGAATTGCGCACCATGCAGAGCTCTACTCTGACATAGAGAGGGATCCCAGTAAACCTTTTCTGAAAGGATCCCAGGCTGGGAGCTGTACGGTGGGGGGATCAGCTTGAGGAGAACCCGGAGGCAGGTGATCCAATAGGGCTTGAACGAACCATCGGGGATCCAGTGACTCTAACTAAATCTATTGGGAGGACTCGCTCATTTCAATTTCACGTTCACTCAAGTACTAGGCCTGTGGCAGAGGCCCGAGCCAGGCCTGTGGCAGAGGCCTGGTCCTCTCAACATTTGCAAGTGACGTTCCGGCTGCCAGGCCTGTGGCAGAGGTCTGTCAGGGGGCACTTTACCCATTCCGACTGGAGTGGCGACGAACTGAGTTCATCATTGCTGAGAGCAAGATTGCTCCCTTCTTCATATCCAAGACCTGATACTCAAGCTCTCTCCCTCTGCTCATCAACCTTTCCTATCCTATACCATGTTGATGAAGGCCATGTTGGGCCTTGGAATAAAGCATTGACGAAAGCCCAACTAAAGACTGGACTCTCTTCCTCAACTCACAAGTATCACCCCTAGACACCTGCCAGGTAACACAACACGCTGATCCCACTTATACTCAGTGGCTCCTGAATGGGGTAGCGCTACATCAGGAATATGAAATGCTAACAAACAGGTAACAAACAATTTAACTGGATACAGTGGAATCGCTATGGGGGTGCACACTGCACCCAGGTGGCACCCACCAGACGAGTGACACCATCAAGTACGAAGTGATATCCGACCGCAATGGTGACACCCCTATGCGTGACAGTGCACGGATCGGCGCTCTGACTGCATAATTTACAGGGGCCGGTTTGAAGTGTGCTCTGTGACTGCAGGCCTGAAATTAGCCTGCCTAGTGCCCTGCACAGGAGAGAGCCAGATGCGCTAGTCTCCCCAGTGTATACTGCTCTGTCCTGCTGTCACTTCACAGTGGCAGGACAGAGCACTGTGGCAGGCTAGCTAGGGGGGAGAAGTGAACATTTAACCACTTCAGCCTAAGAAGGTTTACCCCCTTAATGACTAGGCCATTTTTTGCAATCCCGCACTGCGTTATTTTAACTGACAATTGCACGATTGTGTGCGATGCTGTACCCAAATAACATGAATGTCCTTTTTTCCCCACAAATTGAGCTTTCTTTTGGTGGTATTTGATCACCTCTGCAGTTTTTATTTATTGCTCTATAAACAGGAAAGGAGTGACAATTTAAAATATATATACAGTGCAGAAAATAAGTATTTGAACACCCTGCTATTTTGCAAGTTCTCCCACTTGGAAATCATGGAGGGGTCTGAAATTGTTATCGTAGGTGCATGTCCACTGTGAGAGACATAATCAAAAAAAAAAAATCCAGAAATCACAATTTATGAATTTTTAACTATTTATTTGTATGATACAGCTGCAAAGAAGTATTTGAACACCTGTCTATCAGCTAGAATTCTGACCCTCAAAGACCTGTTAGTCTGCCTTTAAAATGTCCACCTCCACTCCATTTATTATCCTAAATTAGATGCACCTGTTTGAGGTCATTAGCTGCATAAAGACACCTGTCCACCCCATACAATCAGTAAGAATCCAACTACTAACATGGCCAAGACCAAAGAGCTGTCCAAAGACACTAGAGACAAAATTGTACACCTCCACAAGGCTGGAAAGGGCTACGGGGAAATTGCCAAGCAGCTTGGTGAAAAAAGGTCCACTGTTGGAGCAATCATTAGAAAATGGAAGAAGCTAAACATGACTGTCAATCTCCCTCGGACTGGGGCTCCATGCAAAATCTCACCTTGTGGGGTCTCAATGATCCTAAGAAAGGTGAGAAATCAGCCCAGGACTACACGGGAGGAGCTGGTCAATGACCTGAAAGAGCTGGGACCACCGTTTCCAAGGTTACTGTTGGTAATACACTAAGACGTCATGGTTTGAAATCATGCATGGCACGGAAGGTTCCCCTGCTTAAACCAGCACATGTCAAGGCCCGTCTTAAGTTTGCCAATGACCATTTGGATGATCCAGAGGAGTCATGGGAGAAAGTCATGTGGTCAGATGAGACCAAAATAGAACTTTTTGGTCATAATTCCACTAATCGTGTTTGGAGGAAGAAGAATGATGAGTACCATCCCAAGAACACCATCCCTACTGTGAAGCATGGGGGTGGTAGCATCATGCTTTGGGGGTGTTTTTCTGCACATGGGACAGGGCGACTGCACTGTATTAAGGAGAGGATGACCGGGGCCATGTATTGCAAGATTTTGGGCAACAACCTCCTTCCCTCAGTTAGAGCTTTGAAGATGGGTCGAGGCTGGGTCTTCCAACATGACAATGACCCGAAGCACACAGCCAGGATAACCAAGAAGTGGCTCTGTAAGAAGAATATCAAGGTTCTGGCGTGGCCTAGCCAGTCTCCAGACCTAAACCCAATAGAGAATCTTTGGAGGGAGCTCAAACTCTGTGTTTCTCAGCGACAGCCCAGAAACCTGACTGATCTAGAGAAGATCTGTGTGGAGGAGTGGGCCAAAATCCCTCCTCCAGTGTGTGCAAACCTGGTGAAAAACTACAAGAAACATTTGACCTCTGTAATTGCAAACAAAGGCTACTGTACCAAATATTAACATTGATTTTCTCAGGTGTTCAAATACTTATTTGCAGCTGTATCATACAAATAAATAGTTAAAAAAATCATACATTGTGATTTCTGGATTTTTTTTTTTGATTATGTCTCTCACAGTGGACATGCACCTACGATGACAATTTCAGACCCCTCCATGATTTCCAAGTGGGAGAACTTGCAAAATAGCAGGGTGTTCAAATACTTATTTTCTGCACTGTATATATAAAATCGTTTTACTTTCTGCTATAAAACACATCCAATAAAAAATTTAAAAAAATAGAATTTCTTCATCAATTTAGGCCAATATGTATCCAGTTCAAAACCAAGAAAGATGAACTCACCCTCACATGTGTATGCCAGTGTAAACCTTGACCCCCCTGCCCTCAGTCACTCCTCTGTTGGAGGTTACTGCCTTAGCCAAAATCATTGCATCAAAAATAAATTATTATATCTCTTTGGGAGCATCTAAAGAAAAATAGTCCCCAGAGAGATGTAGAGGGCTACTGCTGGCTGTAGTGGACAATAACAGGTCGTGGATATATAGAAAAAAATAAAAAAAATGTAATGAATGTATCAAAGGTCAGGTTACACAATAAAACATGTCGCTCTAATAGCGAGTATAAGAACTAGCTGCTCTTGTTAATAACAGGTCAGTGTAGCACCAATAAACCATTAATTTATTATTGATACAATATGTATCCAGCTACATATTTTTGGTACTAAAGTTCCCAATAGGCGTATATTGATTGGTTTGCCCAAAAGTTATCCCATAGTTAAAGCGACACTAAACACAGGATTTTTTTTTTTTTTAAAACAACAAACATGTGATACTTACCTCCACTGTGCAGTTCGTTTTGCACAGAGTGGCCCGGAAAGCTGTCTTCTGGGGTCCCTTGGCGGCTGTCTGGGCTCCTCCTCGCAAAAGCTTTCCATCTTCATGCGAGGGCGCTCGCACGGTGGAAAGCTTTTGCGAGCGTGCTCCCGTTATACAGCGGCGGCCATAGCGGCCGACTGTATCACTTGGCTCCGCCCCCCGGCGCGCCGCGTCATCCGCTGTGATTGACAGCAGCGCCAGCCAATGGCTGGGCTGCTATCAATACACCCAGCCTAGCCAACGGCCAGCCTGGGAACCGAAGAGGATGACGTGGACGCGCCCGGGAGATTCGAACGGTAAGGTAAGTAAAACGGGGACTCAGGGGGGGGGGGGGGGGGGGGGCGGTGCTGTGAGATGTTTTTTTTACCTTAATGCATAGGATGCATTAAGGTAAAAAAACATTTACCTTTACAACCCCTTTAACTATGGGATATTTTTATGGCATATTTTTCTTTACTAGTAATGGTGGCGATCAGCAATTTTTTGCGGCACTGCGACATTGCAGTGGACAAATCGGACACCTACCTGACACTTTTGACACTTTTTAAGAACCAGTGAAAATATTACAGTGATCAGTGCTAAAAATATGCACTGTTACTGTACTAATGACACTGGCAGGAAAGGGGTTAACATCAGAAGTGATCAAAGGGTTACGTGTGCTCCTAGCTGGTGCTTGCTAACTGTGTGGAGGATGGTCTGACTGGATGAAGACAGAGATCGGTGTTCCTGCTCAGCAGTAACACAGGATCTCCATCTTTATCCCTGTTAAAACGGCGATCTACCTTGTTCACATAGGCAGATCGCTGTTCTGCCTTTCTGGGAAAATGATTGTGGGTGGCCGATGGACATTGTGTTTGCCGGACCTGCTGATTGGCATCCCCTGTGTCCAGGGCTCAAGTCCTGCGGGAACGCGTGGGAACGGAGTTCCTGCACTTTTTTCACAGCAGGAACTCAGTTCCCTTTGCAGGACTAGAGCAGCTGAGAGCAGCCGAGCCACCCAAGCCAATCCTTCACTAAGCGGCGGCGCCGCAATGTCTTCTGGGAGCTTTTGTCATTGTTCCCAGGAGATATTGTGGAGGTGTCTCCTAGCTAATATCTCCTGGGAACAATGACAAAAGCTCCCAGAAGACATTGCGGCGCCGCCACTTAGTGAAGGTTTGGCTTGGGCGGCTCGGCTGCTCTCAGCTGCTCTAGTCCTGCAAAGGGAACTGAATTCCTGCTGTGAAAAAAGTGCAGGAACTCCGTTCCCACGCGTTCCCGCAGGACTTGAGCCCTGGACACAGGGGATGCCAATCAGCAGGTCCGGCAAACCCAATGTCCGTCGGCCACCCACAATTGTTTTCCCAGAAAGGCAGAACAGCGATCTGCCTATGTGAACAAGGTAGATCGCAGTTTTGACAGGGATGAAGATGGAGATCCTGTATCTCCTACTTGCTAACTTGACTCCTCTTCTTTAGAAAGAACTTGCTTCTTTCTAAATCCTGCGATAACTTGCGGCAGACCTCCGCAATATCTCCTGGGAACAATGACAAAAGCTCCCAGGAGACATTACGGCATCGAGGAAGTGACGGAAATACCCGCACACTACCCGATGAATCCATATACAGGAAGCGGACAGTAACATAAAGGATTACTAAGGTACAGTGGATCGAAAAAAAAAAAAACATGCGGTTCAGTAATTATGCATATGAGCGTATCATTTTTTTTTTGGTTGGGGAGTGGATCTTAGGTGAGAGTTTCCATACTTTTTTCCCCAGGACTTGACCCCTGCCTGTGTCCAATCAGCGTATGATTGTGCCTTCGGGTGAAATCTCCATCAGTTCCATAAAAAGTTGTACAATAAGGTCAACCCAAAATTCTATCCAGCATTATTTCCACAGGTGCAAGATCTGGAACTGCCAACCAGCTTATCAAATTTACCTGGGCATCCCCGATGTTAAAAAAATACATTTGTAGGTCTAAGGGTGTCACACCATGCCAAATACCCATTCTCTATGGGTGGGAGCCATATCAGTTTTCTACTGTTGCAGAAGAAGTCTATGGGCCTGGAATAAGGTTCTATTAACAGCAACTTCCTGGAACTCAGTCAGTAGAAGGTCATTCAATATTTCTAAATGCATCAAGTAGGTTCAATCGTGATAGTAATGTGAAAACTGTATTAATGGCGTTACCCACTCCGGCCCAATTACGAAGTTTAGGACAGCACCATAGAAGGTTAATAAGGTCCCCTTGCATTGTGGCACATTTAGAGGGAGGATCACAAAATAGCCATACAGTGCAATTTTAGTGGTGTATAGTGGACACGAAGAACAATGTATAGTTGTGAGAGCCTCTGAGTAGTGTTAAGTGAGCTTTGCAGGACTAATTCTAGAGCCATCTCATTCTCTTTAATCTAGTACAATGTCCTTCTTGATATTTTGCTTTCCTCTTTCCCATCATAAACTCTGTCCCTATTCTTCTTCTTATCTCCTACTTACTAACTTGACTCCTTTCTCCCTTCTATTCTATCCATCACTACTACACCACAGTAGCAGCGGGTGTTTTTTTATTTTTTAGGGGGAAGGGGAACAACAAACACCACCAATCCCCCCCCTCCGCTCCATGTCTGGCGGTCAGTCCTCTTTCACTTACCCCATCTAGGTGGCGGGCATCGGGTGACAGTGGGAGGCTTTAGGCAGCAACAGGCATCCGGCATCAGCCACTGCCGGGTATCGGGCTCCTGTGTCTTCTCCTCCTCCTCGCTTCCGCCCTGTGACTCCTCCCCTCATCCAAGGCATCCAAAATGATCCCCTGTCCCCTCAGCCTATCGGATGACGTGTCTCAGACCCACTTCCTGATTGCCCTGGAGGGGGATCAGCCTCTGGCTCTAATCAGGTGCTTTAAAAAAACACCCCTGCCACTGTAATTCATGCACCCGACATCCTACAAGGGGCCAGACGCATGGAAAGGAGGGCGGTGACATGGACAGGGGGGCGGAGGCCATGCACCCTTAATGGATGGGCCTCCCCTGCTACACTACTTTCATCACATTCTCATGCTCCCCTCTTTTTCATCTAACATCCCATACAGTTGGACAATGGAGAACAGCCATAGCCACCCTCTAAGAAGAAGTAAGATCACAGCAGCAACTTGTAGCCTAGCTGCTAGACTACAGGAACATGAAGAAAGAGACATTTCCCTCTTTACGACCAGTTTACTTACACTTTCTGCTGGTATGCTGAATGTTGTGTTGCACTACCTCCTCCAGTTAGCCGAGGGAGAACTATAGCCTAGAACAGCCCTCAAAATTTCCACTCGCCTACTAGCATTTGGCGAGTGGATTTAAGCTGGGGGCGAGTGATGACAGAGGCTGAAGAGGGAAGGTGCATGCTCGGGAAAAGTAGTCTGGTGAGCCGCGCACAGGCAGAGGAGTACACAGGTGCTCTCCTTACAATCCTCATTAAGCCATGGGACCTAACAGTATGACCTCTCTGAGCCTGCCCCCTCCCCCTGACCAATGTAGCTGGACAGCAGAGAGCAGGGAGCAGGAAGTAATGAGTGAGGTTGAGGATTGCGAAAATTACCACTCCGGTGCAGCGCTCACTGAAAGTTGCCCTGACATGAGAGCAGCAGCCTTCCAGTTTGTGCAGTTTTCTTCTCCTTGTGCTCTATGTAAGTGTCCAGCAGTTCAGCCTGAGCACTGTGAACAGACTGGTCTCAACGTGTGCTGTGCGGTGTCAGTGTGCGCTGTGCTATGGTGTCAATGGCTGTGCAGTTGTGTGGATCTCAGCGCTGGATTGTACTCCCTCCCGCTGTGCTGCCACTCCTCTCCTCACTACCAGCCTGAATAAAAGGGGGAAGTGGGGACATGCAAGTGTGGAGCTGCACACACAGGCTCCTGATGATGAGATGAATAGGAGAGGGAGAGGGAGAGGGGGAGAGAGAGAGAGAGAGAGGATGGATGGGAGTTGCAGAGGAGACAGCAAGAGAATGGGGAAGAGACCCAGTTCTAGTGCCCTGTCCCTCTGGTCTGCCCCCAGTGCCCTGTCCCTCTGGTCTGCCCCCAGTGCCCTGTTCCATTTTGTTAAAGTTGTTGGTAATATTTAATTGTGTAACTTGATTCTGCCTAAAACATTTAACAGTGTCATTCTATGAGATAATCTACGAGGGCGTGTTTACAGGTGCAATTAGGCGCAGGGCAGTGTATGAATTAGGTGGGGCAACTGGTGGCGAGTAACTCTTGAGGCCTGGCTAGTAGCTCAGGACTTGAAATTTTGAGCCCTGGCCTAGAAAGCCTATGGACTTCTATGCAGAACACTGAGGATCATTGCAATTGTAGTTTGAAACATCAACGATACAATACAGGTCCCAAAGGACATTGGGGAGGAAGGGGGGTGGTGGAACAGTTTTTACTAGACTGCACTGAAAAACTCTTCCTCTTTGCACCGCAGGAGACAATGTGTGCATATTGGTCCTGGTGCACATTAATCATCCACAGGGAGACTGACCAAATCCAGAGAGTTAAGCCTGGACTAGGAGGCACCTGCGGCATTGCAACACGACCTACAGTTGCATCATTGCTGCAGGGCAAATGGAGCATCCTCGCACCCTCCACTTCCCACTGCTGATCACCAGAGGCATTCAGTGGAGAGACTGACTGAGCCCCCTTCCACAGCAAGAGTTTACAGCGCACCAGAGGGACTGGTGAGAGGGCTCATTGCCCATTGTTTACACTACCAGTAGGGACTAAATTCTTGGAGGCAGGACATTAAGCATACCTCCCAACTTTTTGAGATGGGAATAAGGGACACCTATCAGCAAAAGTATGCAGGCATAGAAAACATGTTTGGTTAAACCCACAAGTGCTTTTTTTTACCACTACCATTCCTTTATATTGGCTTTTGGGATTTACAAATGAAGCAATTTAGAAATCAGATGAAAGGTTTGGCTCTGGGAAACACTTTTTGATAGATAAAAAGTGCATTTTATATAGATCTATATAGATCAGACCAACATGAGGGACAAATGAGGGGGAATGAGTGACATTGCACTGCACCTGTACCACACCTACATTGCACCTTTACGGCATCTTTACCACACTTATACTGCATGTTGGTTTAGTAAAATTGTCTTTACAGTATGTGCACCAACACTTCTTAAGGAGCTCCATAAATAGCCAGCAGAAGAACATAAAGAATTGCCCCTCCCATAAAACCACCCTGCAATTCCCCTTTGTCCCATCTCCCATTTCTTTCATTTATATAGATCAGGCATGTCCAAAGTCCGGCCCGCGGGCCAATTGCGGCCCGGGTTCCGGTTTAATGCGGCCCCACTGGTAATTTGTACTCTTCACCACACAAAGGCAAGTGAATTCTTGTTGGGCAGTGTATTAGTTTAGTTGCATTTCATTTTAATGGCTCAAAGAATCTCAAAGGCCCTTGCGAATATTCACGTCATCAAATCTGGACCTCTTTGAAAAAAGTTTGGACACCCCTGATATAGACAGTGCACAAACAGTCTGTCTGGGCCTAGAACAGTCACCATCAATGCACTTTGGCAGTATAGTTCCTCTGTTTGGTAAACCAAGCTGTCTCTATTACTGATCATCCTGTAGGCTAAATTGTGTTATTAGCATTGTCAATCTATTTCTATACATACTTTGTTACCAACCATATCAGTTCAGTGTTCTCTTTGATATCGTTACTAGACATGTGCATTCGTTTTCGTTAGAATGCATTTTCGTCCGAAAATCTGTTTTTTTCGTTATCGTTTTAACAAACGATAACGAAAGCGCAAGAAACGAAAACCGAAAGATCCGACATAAAAAATGCTTTATTTTCATTTTTGTTGGGGTAAAAATTCGATATAGAGAGATTCGACATTATAGGGAAAAGATTCGACATTATAGGGAAAAGATTCGACATTATAGAGAAAAGATTCAACACTATAGAAATAATAGATTCGACATTACAGAGAATAGATTTCGATTTATGAGAAAATAGATTCGACATTATTACTAGTCATACAACATTAGAATTCTTGTAGGTGGAATATTCGAACGGAAATGTACGATTCGACATAAAGATTCGATGTTCCGTCGAATATTCTTTTGACCAATCGACAGAAACCAAGTATTATTGGATTCCCCAACGAAAAACGAAATAAATCAAAACGGTTTTCGGGAGTAAGTAAATAAATGTATTATCCAAACGAAAACGAAAAAAACAAAACAAAATATTCTAGTCTGCACATGTCTAATCGTTACTGTTGGGTGCTAATTATTGGATGCATTAAGGTGAAAAAACTGGAACATTTAAAACCCCTTTAAATAGAATTGTTTTAGTGTTACTTTAGCTTTCTCCAACTTCCCCCCTATATCCACCTACACAGTTATTTGCCCAGCTGATCCTGCATCAATTCACTGTTCAAGTGTCTGTCCCAGTGCCCCATTCCTCCATCTTGGTCCTCTTTGGGTTCAGGAAGTCCAGCCTCCCTACTGTGAATGTGCTCCTGCAGCCTTCTGGGATATGTGACAATATTTCCCAGGGTGTTGTGGGACCAAGACATTTCATTGTGGCCTAGGTTGCAGGTGGAGCCACCATAAATGATGGGGGGGGGGGGGGGATAATTTTATTTGTGGAATAACATTCTACTTTAATTATAGATGAGTAGACTAGACATTGGAGCTAGCTCGCCATGAAAATAAAACACACTGTGCAGGCTATAAACTGTTTTTGAACACATATAACTATGTATTTCATTGTGAACCATTGTAATTGTGTGCCCTACAAAAGCATTGTATTGGATATTGTTTTACTTTTGCCCACTAATGATTTATGTAATTTGAGTGTTTTGTGTTTTATTCTGCAAGCCAAACTGTAATTATAGGCACAGAGATGTACGCTGGTTGTTGTATTGTGAATATGCCAAACTCTGCTTACTTCATTCAGTACGTCATTATACTCTGTTTTAAGTGGCACATCATAAACATTATAATTAATATGTTGTTATGATTTATTTGAGATTGATATTCCTTTTTTGTTATTCTGCATCGTTTGCTGAATTAGTAGATTGTGCAATTATTTTCCTTTTTTTAAACTTTGAAAAACTTTATTTTTTGCTTACTTTTTTTATTTTTATTATGTGCTTAACAGTGCTGCTGTAAATTTAGAGGGGGTCAGAGAGATATGCCGCGTACACACGATCGTTTTTCAGGATGAAAAAAAAAACTTTGTTTTTCAGCATGTCCAAAAAACAAAGTTTTTCCAACTTCATCATTAAAAA
The DNA here is from genome assembly GCA_029574335.1 of Rana kukunoris. Classification (NCBI taxonomy): domain Eukaryota; kingdom Metazoa; phylum Chordata; class Amphibia; order Anura; family Ranidae; genus Rana; species Rana kukunoris. The sequence goes on along the minus strand of CM056050.1, from coordinate 44,930,559 downwards.
CGATGTTGCCCACACACCATCGTTTTTGAAAAATGATGAACAAAGCGCGGTGACGTACAACACGTACAACGGCACTCTAAAGGGGAAGTTCTATTCGCCTTTGGGCTGCTTTTAGCTGATTCCTTGTTAGTAAAAGACGATTCGTGCTTTTTTGTCTGTTAGGCCTCGTACACACGACCGGTTTCCTCGGCAGAATCCAGCAAGAAACTTGTTGGGAGACGTGTTTTGCTGAGGAAACCGGTCGTGTGTACATTTTTAGACGAGGAAACTGTCGAGAAACTCGACGAGCCAAAAAGAGAGCATGTTCTCTTTTTCCTCGACGGGAATGGAGAAAATTGGCTCGTCGAGTTCCTCGACAGCCGAACAAGGAACTCGACGAGGAAAACGATGTCTTTCGCCCGACGAGTTCCTCGGTCGTGTGTACGAGGCCTTACAGTGAGATGAATGTGCTTACTCCATTATGAATGGTAGTGTTACCAGAACGAGTGCTCACGTCTCATAACTTGCTTCTGAGCATGCGCGGGTTTAAAACATAGTTTTAGCCCACACGATAATTTTTTACAACCTGAAAAACTACATTTTTTAAAACGACGTGAAAAAATTGAGCATGTTCGAATAATTTTTTTTGTCGTTTTTCAGAAGATGAAAAACTATGTGAAGACCACACACGATAATTTTAAATGACGTTTTTAAAAACGACGTTTTTTTTCATGCCAAAAAACAATCGTGTGTACGCGGCATTAGTTGCCTCTGATCATGTTTATTTGGCTAAATTTAGGGCCTCTGCTCCAGCTCTGGCTGTACTGTGTGTTCACTGTCATTGTCTGGGGAACCTCAAACCCCCAGACAACAGGTGGCAGCAGTGAGGTCAGGGTCGTGTGGATGCTTCTCCTCGGCAGCCAATCAGGAGGGTTGATTGCCTCGCTGATTATGCTGGGGAGAGGTATTTAGGGAGCAGAAACCATTGGTTTGGGGTCGTCGTCCTTGCCGCCATCTGCCTGGGCAGTCGTCCCACCACCCCTGTGTGTGGCCCTCCTGGCCGGGGTTTGTGTTAGTGTGTTCCTGGCTCCGAGACCACGTTGGTCCGGAGCAAATTATCTACCTTGTAGGCCCGGTGGGTAGACTGGGTCTGCAATTTACAAGTGGTCCTGTGCTGTCCATTCTGAGGGAGGAAGCCGACCGATGAAGAACCTGTCTGGGGGAATACTGAGCATGAGGCTGGTATCTCAGGAGAGGCCTGTTGCTTCAACGAAGGACCCATCGTTTCTGAGAGGCTGAATGATGGTCGCCTATCATTTCCTGAAAATCACTAAAGCTGTTTGAAGGAGATCCAGGTGCTAAATTCAGTTTGAGAAGGATTTCGGACCGAGAATATCTCCACTCTTTGGGAAAGTCTGTCACAGGGACTTTGCTAAAGCTCCGAGTGACACCCTGGCTGCTAGGCTGGTGGGAGCGGCCTATCCAGGTGCACAGTACCCACTCTGGCTAGAGTGGCGAAGAAAGTTGTCATTGGAAGCAGGACTGTTTCTGGAAACCAGTTATACCTAAATCCGCCATCTTCCATTTCTCCTATCCCTTCACCTATTACTATTTTTACCATTTTACCCTGTTGTGTAATAAAGCACAGAAAATACATTGACAGTGTGGACATTAAAGTGGATGTGGATGGGTTCACACTGAACTCGCACAATTTAATTCCCACAAGTCAGTCCCGACTTCAGGGGTGATTTCAGAGACATCTATGCGAGTTTCTGCACAAATGTCTATTGAAATCGCACCACAAATTCACCAAAAGTAGTACAGAAACTACTTTTGGCAATCGTTGCAGCGTGACAAATGTGGCGTTGCACTGATTCGGACGGTGCCTCTTTTGCAAACATGATGGTAAGGCCCTGAGGAAGCCATTAGGCAAAACGTGTCGGCCTTCCACATTGGACCTGCAAAGTATAATGTGTAAACAGTGCGAATCCTTTTTGCATTGTCTGATGTTTTTTGCACTATAAACAAAAAAAGCGACAATTTTTTTTAAAAAAAGCAATATTTTTTACTTTTTGCTATAATAAATATCCCCAAAAAATAAAAAATAAATGTTCCTCAGTTTAGGCTGATACATATTCTACATATTTATTGTAAAAAAAAAAATCGCAATAAGCGTTTATTGAATGGTTTGCGCAAATGTTATAGCGTCTACAAAATAGGGGATAGTTTTATGGCATTTTTATTAATCATTTTTTTTTTTACTATGTAGTGCCCTGCTCCTGTTAAACAGGTGCTGCTGTAAATTTAGTGGGGGTCTAAACTGTTATTTGACTAGACCAGAGTAATTAAGGGCAAGTTAGCCTCTGTTCCAGCCATGGCTGTGCTGAGAGTATTCACCATTGCTCGCCTGGGGGTGTCATTTCCACTCCAGGCCAAGGGTGGCAGCAACAAGGTCAAGGTGTATTGAGTGTTCCCCTCAGAAACAAATCAGTGGGAGTGGTCGCCCCGCTGTGCATGCTGGGGAGGGGTACTTAAGGGACAGACGCCATTGGTGCGGGGGTCTGTCGTCTGCCCGCGCCTCGTAGCCCGCCTGGTCTGAGGTGCGCGTCCTGAATCCTGGTTCCGGGACCACGTTGACCTGGGGCCACGGCTTCGTTTGTGGGCCCAGATGTCTGGCTGGGGCCTGTGCTGAAAGGGTGATCCTGTGCTGTCCGTCCTGCGGGAGGAAGCCACTTGATGAAGGAAGCCAGGGGAGGACCTATCCTGGAGAGGGCTATGCAAGAGGCTGGTGCCTTGGGAGAAGGCCTGGAAACCTCATCGAAGGATGCACCTTAAACCGAAAGGTTAGGTCAGATCTAGAAGTTCTAAAGAAGTCAAGCTAAAGATATCCGGGTGCTAAATCCTGTGGCAGGGGATTCAGGACCAAAAGTGTCTCATCTACAAAGGAAGGTCTGTGGCAGAGACTGTACTTTGCTTTGTGTGCCATCCCGGCTGCTAGGCCAGTGAGAGAGACCTATAACTGTTTGCTGGAAACAGCAGTGTTTCCTTACTTTGATTTTGCACCTGAACCTACCTACCCTTCCACCCCTCATCCTTCATTTCTTCTGAAGTTCTCCCAAATAAATCCAAAAAAAAAGAAGTGTATTGTGTGGACATTGGAATTCTGCAAAGCCTCTCCTTTCACCCTAGACAGCGAGAATACAGAGGTAACGTGCCACCCAAAAATATAACCAGCAGCTTCTACGGGGGTAGTGCTACAACTAGTAATGGAAGCGATCAACAACATCATGGTGGACACATCGGACACTTTTGACACATTTTTGGGACCATTGTCATTTTTACAGCGATCACTGGCACTAAAGGGGTTAACCCCTAGGTGGCGCTATAGGGGTTAAGTGTTCCATAGGGAGTGATTCTTACTGTTAGGGGGCGTGGCTATATGCAGTGTTGCTCATCTTACTTTAAAAAGGTAATTAGTTACAGTTACAAATTACTTCTCCGAAAAAGTAATTGCGTTAGTGACTCAGTTATTACATTGAAAAAGTAATTAGTTACTCAACAAAGTAACTGATTTTTTTTTTTTTTTATATTCTACAATGCTTTGTTGAGAAGCAGATGACGGGCGCTTGCCAGGGAGCAGTGAGTTAATACTCCAAGACAAAAGAATGCCAGATCCTTGAGAGAAGAAAACCGGTAACATGGTGATCTCGTGTATATCCCAGCCTAGGTGCATCCGTCCCACCATGTATGTGCAGCTAATAGGACTTAAAACCCTTATCCATCTGCTACATATTACATCCAAATTATAAGCTGGATTAAAATGTATGTTTATAATATACATTCCCTTGACGTTTACAGAGTCTGTAATTTAAAATCTTATATTAGGCTTTATTAGAATTTTCTATAGTTTATTGTTTATTATTTTATTTATCTTATATAAGCTTTATTAGATGCAAGGGATCTGGAATGGGGATGTCAGATTTTTCTTTGTTGTCTGATGAAGAGATTAAATCACTGACCAAAAATAACCTGCTGATCATTGGTCTGTATTGGTGTCCTGCACTTACCATGTTGACCACTCGATGTCGCTGTGTACACTGTGTTGTATAGGGAACGTTTGTTCTGTGGAACATTTTGTTTCGGCCATGTGTTCCCCGGATCATTGATCAGGTTGCGCACACAGTGTGTGTGATCGATGTGAGTCGTTCTTTGTGATAGGTCAGTGTGAGGCGGGTGGGGCTCATTGTATCCAGGGCTACTTGCGATTGGGAGTTTTCAGACCGCTGTGACAGGCCATCACAGCGGTCACATGATTCTAAAGTGGAGTTTCACATATATTTATGTTCACAGCGCCGGCAGAAGCAATTATTCTGATGCCATCTAGTGGTGGTAGATGTAATTGCAGTAATGCCGCCCAAGTAATGGGAACTGCGTTACCGTGAGGGGAAGAGTAATCAGGTAGATTACTCGTTACCCTCAAAAGGGGCTGCGTTAGGTAACTGCGTTTATTGTAACTCCGTTACTTACAACACTGGCTATATGTGACATGTCACTGATGACTGTTCCTGATCACGGGAACAGCCATCAGTGACAGTGTCACTAGACAGAATAGGGGAATGCCTTGTTAACAAAGGCATCCCCTGGTTATGCCCTTGCCGACCGCAATCGTGGGCCGCCTGGGAACATCGAGGTCCCAGGACTCGCAAACATGCTCACAAGGCATGCAGCGTGCGGCTGATTTAAAGGGACGTACCTGTATGCCAATCTGCTTGCCCGTGCCATTCTGTCGACGTACATCTGCGTGCAGCGGTTGGCAAGCGGTTAATCTAGCCATAGCACAGGATATTGTGCATACATCTTTTTATTTGTTTTTTAATGGTTTGAAATAAAATAAATGTTTTTATACAATCTATGTAGTCGTTCATTTCTGGTACTAGTGTTGAGCGGAATACGCCATATTCGATTTTGCGATATTTCACGAATATATAGAAGAATATTCGTGAAATATTTGTTAATATCGAATATTCGTGATATTTTATAAAAAAAAAAAAAAAATCGCGAAATTTCGCTAATGCGAATGCGAAATTGATTGCGAAATTCTCGTCCGCGCATGCGCATGGTCGTGCAGGCAGGTTCCTATTGGTTGCTATGGAGGTTGCTAACCTCTGACAACTGTGGTAGGAGAACTCTGATTGGCTCTGATGCAGAAGAAGGGCAGAGAAAGTATTCGCGAATATTCGTAATACGAATATTCGCATTGCGAATATTCGGCAACATAAAAGGATCGCCTCAGCTACTCGGCCCAGGGTCTATTATCATACCAGCAATGCTGCGTCGATGGAGATCATTAGGATGTGATCTGTTTTAAAAAATACATTTGAAAAAATACGAATATTCGCAATAGCGAATATTCACCGCGATATTCGAGTTATTCGCGAATACTCGAATATGCAATATTCGTAACGAATATTCACAATGCGAATATTCTTGATCAACACTATCTGGTACCAGTAAAGACCAACTTTTCAGGTATTTTGAATATAAATTATGCTGTATGGTATATACACCCTTCTATAATATACACTGTGCTGTAAACTATATATTCAAACCAGTTACAATATACACTATGCTGTATGTTATATAGTTTACCCTTCTACAATATACACTGTGCTGAATGCTATATAATCCACCCTGCTACAATGTACACTCACTATGCAGCTTTAAACACATTTTGATGAATGTTATATAATCTGCATTGCTCTGATATTCACATTGCTTTACATTATATAATCTGCATTGCTCTGACATTCACATTGCTTTACATTATATAATCTGCACCAACTCAAAGCACACTGCTGATCTTTATATAATGCTCCAAGTTAGTTAACTCCCAGATCTCTGGTGTACTGGTATACTGTGTGTGTATACAGTTTTTATGCAGTATATATATTATACAAAGAATACAGAATCAGAAAGTTAGCAGACTATTTTAAGTGTATTCAGCGGGAGAATCTTTGTGACAATGAGTTTCTGTTTTGTCAGCTTTATAATCCGAATACATTATGTTATTCTACCGCGCTGGCAGCGCTGAAGCTGTGTTCGGATATATTTTATCTGGCTGCCTTGTGCCCTTACACTTGCTTGATCCTGAACATGTTTGCTGCCAAGCCCTGTCAATTATTTTATTTTAATCTTTTCTCCCGGCTGATATATAAAAAAAAAAACTTACAGTATTCTTTTTTCCTCTCACAGCATTTTGTCATTGTCAATTTTTATATTTCCCGATGTCTGCTAATGTTCTCTCTAAGCTCCTCCAGACTCAGAATTTCAATATTCTGTATGCCTGGTCAATTGCACATCAGGCCTTCCAATGGTGCAAAATGGATTTCTGTTTTCATCCCTTCAAATTGAATAATGAAATGAAAAATTATGCTCTCCAGGGTAATTATAAGCATTACACTTTTTGCAATCTTCAATGCAAATTCTTACTAGCTTCTTTTCTGGAGATACCATGCTAATCCATCACAGTGGCTTTCGCTATATCTAAAGTTAGAGGTAACACCCAGCACCCCTGTAGAAGAAAGGATAAACCAATTGATCGGCCCTGATGTTAACTCCTCCCTTGCCAGTGTCATTAGTACAGTGACAGTGCATATTCCCTAGCACTGCTCACTGTATTGGTGTCACTGGTCCCCAAAAAGTGTCAAAAGTGTCAGTCAGGTGTCCGATTTGTCCACCGCAATGTCGCAGTCCTGCTAAAAATCACTGATCACCGCCATTACTAGTAAAAAAAAAAACATAAATAGATCCCATAGTTTGTAGATGCTATAACCTTTGTGCAAACCAATTAATATATGCTTATTGGGATATTTGTATCAAAAATTTGTAGCTGTATACATATTTGCCTAAATTGATGAAATTCATTTTTTTTTTCTATTGGGTAAGTTTTATAGCCTAAAGTAAAAAATATTGTTATTAAAAAAAACAAAAAAAAAAAAACAATTGTCAGTCTTTTTATTTTTAAGGCTGGGTTCACACTTGTGCAGTACTAATTTCAGCTCTGTAATCTCTCTGCAAAGATAAGAGAAGTGTTCAGCAGATTAGCTCTGTTTTTAGCTGTGAATTTGGAGACCTGGGAGAAGTTCCGGGTGAGAGGAGAGTGGGGGAGAAGTGTATAGAACTGAATGAGAGAAATTCCTGAAGAGAACTGAACACATCTGCGAATCAGCTGCGTACCCATAGAAGATAATGGGACTGAATTCGCGCCTGAGCCGCACTGCAAGGCATAAAATCCGCACACGTTTTTTCTGCAATGTGCAGTGCGAATGCATCGCACATATGTGAACCAGCCTCATTGAAAACAATGTATTTAGAAATGTTCCCTGGGGCAGGATCCAGGTCCCCAAACACTTTTTATGACAATACCATGCATATTAACCTTTAAAATTAGCACAATTGATTTTTCACATTCATGTCCCATAGACTTTATTGTTCAAACACACATTTTTTGCCTGTTCGCATTCCGGAGTTCAAGTGGTAATTTACATTATCCCTTCTATTGCTTTATGTGGATGATGGCACTGTAATAATTTTAATAATAAAAACAAATCCCAAGTACCTTTTTGCTAATTGATATACAGCTGTCACATAATCCAGCCCTTTCTCAACCTGTCTGCAGGTAAACATAAGCAGGAGGAGCTTCCAGTCCTCTGCTGGTCACATATATATAAAAAAAAAACAGCCTTTAAAATAAAAAGTATAATTAAAGGATCACTAAAGGAATTTTTTGTTTAGCTAAATAGCTTCCTTTACCTTAATGCAGTGCTGTTTTTATGTTCTCATTGTTCGTTTTTGCTTTGAAGTAGCTGTAATACTTCTCTGATCTCCACACTTCCTGCTTGTCTGGCTCCTTATGAAAAATCTCATGGCAGCTTTTCACTGTGGTCCAAGCTGTGTCTCTAAAACTCCTCAGACCCAATCAGATTCATTTTAAAAACAAAACACTGCCCTGGATTTGTTTGTTTTTGTTCTGTCTTTCTCTCTACTAAACATAAACACAAAACCTTTTTAAAAAAGAAAGTGAAACTAGAGGCATATTATTTGATTGATTTTTATCTATTTTTAATCATTTTTAAAAGGAATCAGTTAACTTTTAAGTCTCTATACCCTGTAAACAGTCATTTCAGCAAAAATGTTTTTTCCTTTAGTGATCCTTTAAATAAATTGTATCAATAAACTGTTTTAAATTGGCATACACATATAGGGCCAGATTCAGGTAGATGAGCGCATCTTTTCGCCAGCGTAGCGCAACGCATATACGCTGCGCTGACGCAAACTAGCGAGTGAAGTACAGTATTCACCAAGCGCATGGCCGTTACTTTGCGACGGAGTAACGCAGATGCGTTGGCGCAACCCGACGCAAGTGGAAGTGGGTGTGATCATATGTAAATGATGGGCGGAGCCCAGCGCAGAGGCTTACGTTCAGTGCATCATCCACGGAGCATGCGCAGTGAGTGAGGCTTCACTCGGCCCCCTGTGCGCATGCTCACAACTTCCGTCGGCACCACTTCACGGGAAACGTCAGCGCAATGTGTTCTGTTGCGCGTACAAAAGTGCCAGCGGAAGCCCCATTCCGGCGCAAAAGTATTTCCGTTTCCCCCCACCCCAGGGAAGTTACTTTTGCACAGAGATGGCTGCTCCCTCTACCCCCAAAGAGAGGAGAAACTTGAATTTCAATGCCCAGGTCTCTGTGGTAATCTCCGCTATGGAGACTTATAATGACTTTCTCCACGGAAAGAAAAGTCGGAAGACCAGCCGGGAGAGGAAGCAGGCCATCCTGGACACCATTGTTGGCAGGGTGAATGTGTTGGGGCACTCCACCCGGACTGCTGGTGATATCCAGAAGAAAATTAACGACCTGTGGCGCAAGGTCCGTGGCAAGGTGGCCACCAATCGGACCCATGAGAGGGGCACAGGTGGTGGACCCCCATGTGCGGTCAGCCTGACCACAGAGGAGGAGGTGGTCGCCCGCTGCCTGGACAGGGAGCAGTTGGAGGGGGTCCCTGGATATGACTCCATGGAGGAAGGCTCCAGGACAGGTAAGTGTTTTTTATCCCCTATTTGGTGTGTTGCATGTGGGGGGGGGAGGGTACATGTGCCAAGTGTGTGGGACCACCAACATGTGTCTGCTTTGTGTCATCCACAGATGACGGAGCTGGGCCATCATCTGTTGCCGGCCATTCCACCCCAACCCCCCAACGGGATCCTGAGGACGAGCCCCTGGGTGCTGAAGACACCGAGGTGGAGGAGAGTGCCCACACCACTTCTGCAGAGATGGTTGAGGAGGAGCCTGTTCCTCAGCAGGAGTTTATTTTGGTTTTGTCAGAGTCCTCCCCTTCTGCAGGGCCCTCTGTCATCCCCTCACCCATCCTCGGTAGCCCCTCGAGGGCGACTCCATCCCCACGGGGACAACCTTCTCCTGGCCCCAGGAAGGCGACCCGTAACACCAGGGGGGTGTCTGATCTGGTCCAGGACCAGGTGGCGATGGACCACGCCAGGCAAACCCAGCAGATGGGGGAGATTGCTGGCCACTTGAACCGGCTCGCTGACAGCCTGGGCTCCGTGTCGCAGCTGCCCAGTGGTGTGCAGGACGTTGTGACCAGCCTGGGGGAGGTGCAGGCTGATGTACGGCACCTCACAGCAGCCGTCCACGCCAACACAGCTGCCATCCGGGAAGAGGGGAGGCAGCGGCAGCGTGACCAGCGACATAATGTCACCCGCCAGCTGAGAATGCAGGCCCAGACCAACCTCTATCTGAGCCGGATTGCCGTGGCCTTGGAGGGCATGCAGCCAACAGCTGCCAGGAGTGGCCCACCCGGGGATCAGCCTCCTCCTGATGCCCCCCCACCCCCACCCACTCCCTCCAGGCAGCTGAGGAGCCTGAGAGTGCCCACAAGGAGGAGCCCCCGTCATCCCAGATGAGGGTTTTTTTTTTTGGGTTAATTTTTCTTTTTTTTTTCTTGCTCAGGTTATGAGTTTATATTTTATTTTATTACTCATGTTATGAGATATTTATTTTATTTTTAACTGCACACAGTCAGGAGTGCAGGGGACAGTGTGAATGGTGTGTGAATGTGAGGGGGTGGCACTCCTGCCAGTAAGGGGTGTCACCCTCGGCCGTGGTGGTGAAGTTATCCCCACGGCTGTATGAATGAACGTGTGAAAGGTGTATGAATGGACAGCGACATCATTGGGGCCTTGACGCTGGCGTTGCTGCTCCCAAGTCCTACATGCTGGACTTGGGCTAATCCAATGTGATGTGGATGTGGTGTGTGTGATCTAGGGACATCAGTGGTGTGCATGCATGCATTGTCTGTGTGATTAATGTTTTGGTTTAGTGTCCAAAGATGCCTACGGCGAGGACCCTTCTGACTGCTCTTCCATCAGCAGACTGGGTAGCCTCTGGCAGGTGGGGACTGTGTGGGTCGGGGGTCAGGTCATCACGTATGTCAATCTGCAGGCCTTTTCTCATAGCAAAGTTGTGCAGAATGCAACATGCACCGATGATCTGACACACGAAGGTAGGGGAATACAATAGGGCCCCCCCAGACTTATCCAGGCAGTGGAAACGGGACTTCAGGAGCCCAAATGTTTGCTCCACCACTGCACGGGTTTTGATGTGTGCTTCATTGTATTTTCTCTCTCCTCTGGTTTGGGGGTCCCGGAAAGGAGTCATTAGATGGGGTCACAGTGCATATGCAGAGTCACCTGGAAGGGAAAAGACAGGAGGATGTTAGTAGTGCATGTGCCACTTGTGATGTGTGCATCATGGGAGGGGATAGTCATGCCTGCCACCCATGTCACTCACCAACCAGCCAGCTGTCCCCATACATGTTCTGCTCGAATTCTGCTGGGATGGGGCTCTGACGGTATATGAAGCTGTCATGGCTGGACCCGGGGTGTTTGGCACGGACGTGCCATATGAGGCGTTGGGCATCGGCTATCACCTGTACGTTGATGGAGTGCCAATGCTTCCGATTGCGGTATATGTGCTCTGTGGCACTGGGGGGCTGAAGGGCCACATGTGTGCAATCAATGGCCCCCATAGTGCATGGGAATCTGGCAATGCTGTAGAAATCTGTCATTGCCTTCAGCCGCAGGTCCTCAGTGGTGGGTCTGATGAACTGGTTGGACATGCGTCTGAGGATTGCAGGGACAACCTGGTGCACACATCTGCTCATGGAGGACTGTGACATCCCAGCCACGACTCCACTTGTACGCTGGAATGATCCACTTGCAAGAAAATGAAGTGTTGCCAGTACCTTCACCAGTGGCTGCACTGCTTGTGAGCGGTGTGTTGGGCTGGTGATGTCACCCTGCAGGGTTGTGGTTAGTTCAAGTATTGCATCAGGGCTGAATCTGAAGAGGCGATAAACCTCCTCATCCCCCATGCCAAAGAGGCTCATGCGCGTGCGGTATATCCTCTCACGTGCCCGCCTCCTTCGTTCCGGGGGACCCAGTACTAGTGCTAGGACCTCGACTGCCCCTGGCATGTTGGCACACAGAGGTGTTGTCCTTGCACTTGTGGTTGTTCAGCTTGCTAGTTTCGTCGGTAACGCTGCTGCTGTAGCTGCTCTCCTGCTGACCTGTGGCCGTCTGGAGTAAAGATAAAGCAGCTATTTGTAGAAATAACTTTGCGCCGGACGGACGAGATACGCGCGGCGCATGTAGCCAGCGTATGGTGCTAATCCGTTCGCGAATCGGGAAATCTCCCTCATTTGCATATTTGCGGGGGAAATCAATAGGCGCGACTGATGCGCCAAGCGAAATTATGCGCTGACGATACTCTGGCGTCGGAAAGTTAAGCCGGTTGGGGAAAGCCCATTTTCTGTCGCATCTAGTTTGGTGGGTACGGCCACATAAATACTATGGCGCATCTTCACAGTTACGCGGCGCATATCGAAATACTCCAGCGCAAGTCTTGCTGAATCTGGCCCATACTGTATATATGAAATGAAATCTTTATTATTTTGTGGAAATGACATGGTTTGGGTGGATTTCTGCCAGTCACAGGCTTTATCACGCCCCTGCAGCTTGTGTCTTAGAATAAGAGGGAGGTAAAGCCTCCATAAATCTACATGTAATATTCCCCATTGTGTTTACCTGGTTAGTGGGCATGGAAGAGGGTTGTCATTTACCACTGTGTATATGCCCATGTTTGACTCTATAGGAACATGATGTGTTAGGGAGGAAATGCTCAGCATAAAAGCATAGTTAAAAAAAAAAGACAGTAACATTTGGATTCTCCCTCACATTAGTAGTCATTGTATATGAGAGATTATTTTGCCGTTGCTCACATCTCAAGGAACTCCTTGCAACCTCAAGGAGGAACTACTGTAGGGGGGGCCCTACTTTAAGAAAGACTGGGATACAGGGGTGGATTTACCAAAACTAGAGAGTGCAAAATCTGGTGCAGCTTTGCATTAAAAGCAAGCAGCTAGAAACTGATTGGCTACCATGTAAAGCTGCACCAGATTTTGCACTCTCCAGTTTTAGTAAGGCCCCTTTCAGACTGGGGCGGGAGCCGCGTTGGCGGTATAGCGTCGCTAAAAATAGCAGCACTATACCGTCGGATTTGCCGCAGGATTCGGCCGATAACGGTGTGGTATTAACCCCCGCTGATAAAGGGTTAATACCGCCTGCAATGCGCCTCTATGCTGCGGTTTCCCATTGTTTTCAATGGGAAGGAGCGGTGAAGGAGCGGTATACACGGCGCTCCTCTCACTGCTCCAAAGATGCTGCTGACAGAAGATTTTTTTCTCTCCCGCAAGCGCATCACCTCAGTGTGAAAGGCCTTGGGCTTTCACATTGAGGATGCAGTGAAGGATTTTTTCAGGCGATATAGCAGCGCTATTTTTAGCGCTGTACCGCCTGAAAAACTCCTCAGTGTGAAAGGGGTCTAAATCAACCCCACAGTGTAGATGTAAATCAAGTGTCAGCCCGTAATGCACGGCACATGTGTCTGTCCCCCTAATCTACATGTTGGGCACCGGAAACATGGATTCCAATGTTTATTTTTTTTTTAGAAGCACATGATTAGAGCTAGTGGCTCTAATAGGCTTAAAAAAAGGTGGGCTCGGGGCGCAGAGCACTCCCCCCCTGTGCCCACGCAGTTGTGTGACACTAGCAAATTAATATTTGCTATTGTCTTCCCAATTTTCCTCCCAGCCAATCAAGAGATGGGTCCTGAGACCCATCACCCGATAGGAGAAGCGGTCGTATTGGCCGCAGAGGAGGGAAGAGACGCAGGGGAAGTCACCAGGAGGAGGAGACACCGCCTGCTGACTGCGACCTAGATGGTATAAGTGAGGGGCTTGTGACCGACCGATCGGGGGGAGTGGTGGCTGGGAAAATTGTTTCCCACCCCCCCCCCAAAAAAATATACCACCAGCCACCCCTGTGTAAATCTCTTTTTTCTTATCCCTCTTCTACCACCTCTTGTGTAGTGTGTTTGCGGTTGTTAATGAAAGCAGTCAGAGAGACAGAGAGATAGTCTTTTTATAAAGCTAGATAGAGCAGGCAGGCTAGTCAGTTTAGCTTAATTTACAGTGTGTAGAGGATATATATACATCCCTAGGAGTTGTACATATATTTATACACTGTATAGCTTAGATAGATCAGTTCTTCCTAATTTACTGGCAGGCAGGTGATTGTGCTATTTAACCAGTTAAGGACCGCCACATGTACATTTACGTCGGCAGAATGGCACTGACAGGCACATCAACGTATATATACGTTGGTGCCTTGAGAGGGTTCGGGGGTCCGATCGGACCCCCCCCATACATACGGCGGTCAGTTTTGCTGGCCTAACGATCCGGGATGAGGGGGCGGCTATTAGTTTTTGTCCGCCCCCTCCGGATCGCACTCAGCCAATCCGTGCACCCCCCGCCCTGTGACTTCCTCCTCCTGTGTAAACACAGGAAGGAGGAAGTGATGTGATCTCTCCTTCAGCGTTTTTTTCAACCACCGCTGAGGAGAGATCACATCTAACAGTAAGTCTGCACAACACTACACTGACACACACTACACATAGGCACATTAACCCCCCCCCCCCCTCCACCCTGTCACAGTGTCACTGAATGCAGTAATCATACATGTATGATTACTGTATTTAGTGTCAGTGTGACAGTCAGTTAGTGTTAGATTCAGGGTAGCCCCCGTACCCCCCCCTAATAAAGTTTTAACCCCTTGATCACCACCCTAGTTAACCCTTTCACTCCCTATTGCCAGTGTCACTAAGCGATCATTTTTCTGATCGCTGTATTAGTGTCGCTGTTCCCGCTAGGTAGCTAATTTTTTTATTGCGATTTTTTTTTACTAAAGACATGTGGCTAAATAAATTTTGCCCTAAATGTTTGACTAAAATTTAGTTTATTGATTTTTCTTATAACAAAAAGTAAAAAATAATGATTTTTTTTCAAAAATGTCGCTCTATTTTTGTATATAGCGCAAAAAATAAAAATCGCAGAGGCGATCAAATACCACCAAAAGAAAGCTCTATTTGTGGGAAGAAAAGGAAGCTAATTTTGTTTGGGAGCCACATCGCACGACCGCGCAATTGTCAGTTAAAGCGACGCAGTGCCGAATCGCAAAAAGGGGCAAGGTCATTTAGCAGCATTTTGGTCCGGGTCTTAAGTGGTTAAAGACGTTATCACAGGTATAGACACCCAGCAGGTACAATATTTAAAGGAATTTTTTTTTTTTTTTTATTTAAGCATCAATAAAATCACTGCACCCGGGTTCTCAAAGATGTTTTCCAACAATAACTTGAATATTGGTCTTTAAAATTAGCACTTTTGAATTCGAACGTTCGAGTCCCATAGACTTCAATGGAGTTCTAAATGTTTGCGCAAACGGTCGGTCTGTTCGACAGTTCTGGTGCGAACCGAGCGTGGGTATGTTCATCCCTAGTGTTCTTCTAAGGCCTCGTACACACGATCAAATCTGTCTGCTGGAAACGGTCTGCTAGACCGTTTCAGCAGACAGATTTGATCGTGTGTACGGGCAAACAGACGGATTTGGCCACCCGACAGATTTGAAAGCATGCTTTGAAATCTGTCGGCTGGGAACCTGTCCGCCCGACATGTCTGCTGGTTAGTACGCTAACCAGCAGACATGTCTTCTCGCACACGCGCCGAATGGTTTCGACACATGCGCGGAAGTGTTTTACGTCAGCGCGCTATCTGCTGGCGGGGATTTTGGTTTGCTCGTGTGTACACGCGAGCAAACCAAAATGCCAGCAGACAGATTTGTTCAAATCGGTCGGACAGACCGTTTTGAACAAATCTATTTACTCGTGTGTACGAGGCCTAAGAAAATGCGCTTGGAATAAACTTTGTTTATCCTACATTTTCTTACTTAACATAACACAAATACATAACATAAAGTTATTTGCAATTTAAAATTAAGATTTCAATTAGATAAAAAAGCAAACTCTTACATTTCAAAGAGATTTAAATACTAATTTACTGCATATGGAGGCCATTAAAGTGCAAAGTAGGAGGAAATACATAGCGAAATATCTTTTTTGCATTAAGAGAGAGGAAAAAAAAAAAAACACGAAGGTGTTATTATCCCAACATACTGCATGTGCTGGCCATCAGTAAAAGGTGATTTCAATTATATGAAAATTATAGCCTTGGAGAAAGAAATTTCATTTACTGAACGGCTACCGGAGTAGAACCCTCTTTAAACAAAGACAGCCGGATAGCAAGACTAATACTTTGTATCTGATTGAGTGGAGACAATTATGGTCTGAACAACTGACATGCATATCCAGGAGAACACACATCCATCATGCTAATAATTACTTCATTGCCTAAGTGAGGAAAGAAAACTAGAGGACTGGATTTCAAAGACTGCAGTGCCCTGTGTTATGGAACAAAAATGGTAATACATTCTTAAAGTGCTACTAAACAAACACTGTCATTCCCATTGTCCCTTCAATTTCTGTATATGGGTGATGGCACTGTAATTATTTTAACCACTTCACCTCCAGATGATTTACCCCTCTTCCTAACCCACCCATTTTTTGAGATATGGCCCTGCATTATTTTAGTGGACAATTGTGCTGTCGTGCGGCGCTGTACCCAAATGAAATTGTTGTCTTTTTTTTTCCTGCAAATAGAGCTTTCTTTTGGTGGTATCTGCAGGTTTTTTTTTTTTGTGCTATAACCAAAAAAAAAGCCAACAATTTGGAAAAAAAAACACTCCCAAATGACATATTTTTGGAAAACAGAAACAGATAAAAAATGTTACCACAATTTTTTGGAAATAAAGAAACATGGATGCGTGTTTAAATGGCATTTTAACACATCTCCACCATAAATTGCGAGCTTTCCTCTGCTGCTTTTCTCGTCTCTTCATCCTGCATTAGGCTGCGATCGGTGCTATCCAATGATACATGTCCTGAGACAAGGACAGTTTTAAATATCCATTTAGAGATACAGCACCCCTGGCCAGACATTTAACTGCAGCAGCAGATCAGGCGGTAGTTACATTTATATACACTGATCAGCCATATCTTTATGACCACTGACAGGTAAAATGAATAACCCTGACCATCTCTTTACAATGGCAGTTGAAAGTTGGTGGGAGATATTAGAAAGCAAGTAACCATTTTGAGTTTACCTAGGCTAGCAACAAACTCAGCAATAGACCCAGAAAGAGAAACCAACCATAACGTAATATTGTCTAGCCAAATATTTATTTTCGTAAAACAGTATTGCACTTACATTTGCAGAGTAGAAAAAATTGTGCATAAAAACACAAGCCGGCCGGCTATAAACAAGCTCTCGTCCTCCTAACGAAACAACGTGGTGACGTCATCACGTATCCCCCTCCAGACGCGTTTTGTCATATGTGAAATGGGAAAGTTACAAGCTGATTGGTTACCATGCACAGCTGCACCAGTTTCTGAGTCTGGCGGCTTTAGTAAATCTCCCCCAATGTGTCGTGGTTTTTTTGGGGGGGTTTAGCTGCCTGTTAATTTATTCAATGCACCAGTACCCCATTTAAAGTGTTATTTGATTCCTTTACCAGTTCTGCAGTAAAGGTAACACTTAAAGGAATTAGGGGAGTGCGATGTTGACCTTGTTGACCTTCTTCTGAAAGTGTTTGCATTCCTGGCTATTTCAGATATACTTTCATTTATTTATTTATTTATTTATTTATTACATCGCTATCAATGTACGCAGCGCTTTACATATATGTTGTACAATTCACATCAGTTCCTTCCCGCGGGGAGCTTACAATCTAAGGTCCCTTGAGAAAGGAAAAATTACCCCTAGGGGCTTTGAATTGCAGCAAAAGTAGAAATGAATTAATTGGAAATTATAAGAAAGTATGAAGTTTATTGGATGAAAAAACATATAGGGCCAGATTCAGGTAGGACTTACGCCGGCGTATCTCGTGATACGCCAACGTAAGTCCAAATGTGTGCCATTCTATCTTTACGGCGATTCCAGACACTAGATACGTCAAAAAATAGGCTTCCTACGCCTGACGTAACTTGCCTATGTCGGCGTATCGTGGGCGCATATTTACGCTGGGCGCAAGGGGCGCTTCCATCGATTTACGCGTCGAATATGCAAATGACCGAAATACGTCGATTCACGAACGTACTTGCGCCCGCCGCTGTAATATACGCCGTTTTATGTAAGGTGTACATCTGGTGTAAAGTTATTCCACCTAAAGGTGGCACAACCCATGCAAAGGTATGGACGACGGAACAGCCGGCGTTTTTACGTTGTTTATGTAGTACTACGTGAATAGGGCTTGGCGTAGGTTACGTTCACGTCGTAGGCATTGAGCCGACGTATCTTAGGTAGTATATGCGATGTGATTCTGAGCATGCACGCGCATGCACCGTTTAATCGGCCATTCATTTGCATGGGATCACGCTTAATTTAATTAGATGACGTCCACCTCCTTCCTACTTTGAATTAGGCGGGCTTACGCCAGCCAATTTACGCTACGCCGCCGCAACTTACGGAGCAAGTGCTTTGTGAATACTGCACTTGCCTCTCTATGTTATGGTGGCATAGCATATATTCGATACGCTACGCCCGCCTAAAGATGCGCCAATCTACCTGAATCTGGCCCATACTGTTTAAAGCAGCTAAATACCTTGCATGTCATACAGATAAAATATGGGCCACACTCCTGTTCAATAATCATGCAGTATATTAAACTAAATACTGGTACACTTCTCATACTTTTTTGCCTTGCGGCACACCAAAAAGATCTAAAAATGTTCACGGCACACCTGAAAAGATTTTTAAACATATTTATTTTTACATATATATTTCATTTTACTTTCGCTTGCTTCCTTGATTTTCATTTAACAGTTTCTCTTTCTGAGTTCCAGACTTGATAAAGTATTTCTCCATCGCTAAACAATGAACCAACCTTTGTTTTAAAGGGTCACTAAAGTAAATTTTTTTTTAGCTAAATAGCTCCCTTTACCTTACTGCAATCCTGGATTCATGTCCTCATTGTTAGTTTTTGCTCTGATGTTGCTGTAAATTCTCCTCTGTTCTGGACACTTCCTAGTTGTCTATTTCCCTGTGACCACAGTACTGGGAGCTTCTAGTTTCGTTTTCCAAACCATCACTGCTCTATGGCTCTGTCCAGCACACATACAGGATAACATGCTAAAACTAAGCTAGATGCAAAAATTAAACTAAAAAAACTGCAGGTACATTATATGATTGATTTTTATCTGTTTGTAATTGTTTTTAAAATGAATCAGTTAACTATTATGGGCCAGATTCAGGTAGAGTTACGCTGGAGTATCAGTGATTCGCCAGCATAACTCACACTTTGAGCCGGCTTATCTGTTTTCTGTAGTCAGAAAACAAGATACGCCGGGATTGAGTTCAGATACGAGCGGCGTAATTGAATTTCGCCGTCGTATCGGAACTGCAATTTGAAAATGGGCGCTCGGGGCGTTCCCGCTGATTTACGCCAAGAATATGTAAATCTGCGAGAGACGGAAATTCACGATCGTACGCTGACCCGACGCAGTGACTTTCCGACGTTTCCGTAAGCGATACGCGGCGTAAAGAAAAACATGCCCCCTAGGTGGAGTATCCTATGTTAAGTATGGCCGTTGTCATCGCGTCGAATTTAAAAAAAAAATTGTCGTTTGCGTAAAACGTCTGTGAATGGGGATTGACGTCATTGACGTTCACTGACAGAATTTGGAGCATGCGCACTGACAGTCGACGCTGTACCAACCTGTAGCTGAAGTTTTCTGAATGCTTTATTTTCCTGGTTTAACACGACCAACACATCATCTTGAGGTAGATAGGAAAAGTAGAGCAACTTCGCAGAGTCCTAGGTTAGTCCTAGTCCTGGATAGAGGAAGCAGTCCTGCTTTCAGTAATTATGTCAATCACGTCGCCACTCCAGCCGGAGTGGGTACAGTGCACCCGGATAAGCCTCTCACACAGGTCTGGCAGCCAGAGTGTCACTGAGAAATGTGAGAAGGAACACGTCTCCGCCACGACTTGGCTCTAGAAGATTAGTAGAGGCCTCTGCCACAGGTCTGGTACTTCAGAGCAATAGAGCATATCCTCGTAGGCCCCGTACACACGTCTGAGCTTCTCGGCAGAATCCAGCGAGAAGCTCGCTGGGATCCATATTCTGCCAAGAAGCTTGATCGTGTGTACGTTTTCGCAGAGAAAACTGTCGAGCAAGGCGTCGAGACAAAATAGAGAGCAGGTTCTCTATTTCCCCGATGGGCCAGCGGGACTAATGGCTCGACGCCTTTTTTGACAGCCTGGTCAACGAACTCAACGGCCGGCCGAGAACCCGAGAACCTCGTCGGGCGGAACGGTGAGTTTAGCTCTTGAGATGCGGAACCCCAGTAAATCACTGAGATTCCTCAGTCACTTCAGTGTCTGAACCATGAGGGCCCAGAGTCGGGAACTCTGCGTGGCACGGGCCCCGGCCAGGTAGGCCATAGTGGTGGGGCCCGTGATGTGCACACACCCTGAAGGTGGGTGCCGCACCTGGAACCAGGAACCTGTGAAGAAACCGAAAAATGGCGTCTGTCACATATATACCCCTCCCCAGCTCTGCCTGAACCCCTCTGGCGCCACCTGCCGCCCAGAGATGGGACCACATCTCTGGAGCGCAGAATGACCCACAGGACAATTCAGGGCTGACAGCCGCCAAACCTGAACAAATCAAACTGGAGCAGTCAGGACCAGAACATGGGGTGGGCAGGAGGGGAAGCTGACCTGGGCACAGTTGAGCAAGAGAGCAAAGAATAGACAGAGGACAGTAGACCCATTCTAAGGCATGCATTACACATGGAGGAGGGGAGCACAGTTCCACATCCTTTGCCCTGGGCGCTAGATGAACTTACAACATGCTGCAGAGACAGGATTTCTACACAAACTGTGGCTGCTTTATAAAGAAAACCAACTGCAACTTTTCTTTTGATGCGCCTTGAATGCACTTAAATGATAAATATGGAAAGTTCAATTGGGCTGCAAATTTCTATGGTGATACAGAGAATTTGTATTCCATCGATGTCACACTAGCAGCTTTTATTTTTCATATAAAACACATCAATATACACTGTGCCTCCCTTCCAAGTCACTGGCCTCCATCCCTTTGACATGCTTGGCCGGTCTTATTCTCCATAAGAAAACTGATTGAAACTATCTGCTGTCACAAGGATTATCGATCTCTATGATGCTCACTAATGTATCAGTATGTATGACTTGGCGGTGTGCTGAGAACACCGCCTGCAGCTTCTCCTGAAAATTCCACTTCAAGGGAATATCAATGTCTTCTAAGACAGCCTTTCTAGTAAAGTTTTGCTCTGCACAATCCTAAAACTGTAATGATATAAATGAAATAATGTAAATTAAATAAAGAAAAAATCAACCTAGCACTTATTTCAAATATCCTATTATGTGCAGGAGAATTTAACCACTTAAGGACCAAGCCGCTTTCTGAGATGTGGTGTTTACAAGTTAAAATTTTTTTATTTTTTTTGCTAAAAAATGACTAACCCCCAAACATTATATATATTTTTTCTAACACCCTAGAGAATATGGCGATCGTTACAATACTTTGTCACACCATATTTGTGCAGCGATCTTAAAAGCGCACTTTGTTTTGAAACAAATCACTTTTTTGAATAAAAAAATAAGACAACAGTAAAGTTTGCCCATTTTTTTTTATATTGTGAAAGATAATGTTACGCCAAGTAAATTGATACCCAACATGTCACGCTTCAAAGTTGCGCCCGCTCGTGGAATGGTGACAAACATTTACCCTTAAAAATCTCCATAGGCGACGTTTAACATTTTTTACAGGTTGCATGTTTGGAGTTACAGAGAAACTCTGGGGCTTGAGTTATTGCTCTCGCTATATCGATCGCGTCGATACCTCGCATGTGTGGTTTGACTGCTCACATATGCGTTCGCTTCTGTGTGCGAGCTCGTTGAGACGGGTGCTTTAAAAAATTAATTTTTTACATTTATTTTACTTCATTTAATTTGACACTGTTTAAAAAACAAAAAACTGGATCATGTAACATTCCTTGTAATAGAAAAAAGCATGACAGGTCCTCTTAAATATGAGATCTGGGGCCAAAAAGACCTCAGATCTCATATTTGGACTAAACTGCAATAAAAAATGTTACGTCATTCTAAAAAAAAAAAAGAGCTGTGGGCAGAAGTGTCGTTTTGATGTCGCTTCCACCCTGCAGTGATATGGTGATGGGTGGGGGCCATCTTCCCCTCACTCAATACACAGCAAGGGAACAGACTGGATCGCCTCCTCTGCTGCCGACGACTCTGGTAAGCGGTGGAGAGTACCGGAGAGCGGCGTGAGAGGGGCCCTTCTCCTGCCGCCAATACGAGTAATCTTGCGGCATATCTGCCGCAGAGACCACTTTTATCTCATAGCGGACCGCCGGCTGAAGAAGAGGATACCGGGGTTATGGTAGCTAGCTACTATCATAACAACGGTATTCCTCTTCAAACAGCCAACGTATTCCTGCAGCGGGTGGTCCATAAGTGGTTAAAGAGAAACTTTACTTTCATAGAAAAAAAATAGCAAATAGTAAAAAAAAAAAATTTTTTTTATAAAAATGATATAATATTTACAGGGGGTCTTCAAAGTTTCTAAACAAAGAGCAAGTTTACTGTCCTTCAGACTTTATGAGGGCCTAACTGTGGGCAATGGAAGTAGGAAAAGTCTCAACGTCTGTGGGAAAAAACATTGGAGGATTACACAGAGCAGGGATCTCCTGTTTACTCTGCAGCTACTGTAATTCAAAGTCCTGACTCCTAGGCCATCTCTTATGATAGACATCACATGTCCCGGCATTGGACCAGTGTTCTATCTATCATAGGAGCCAGTCCAGGAGGCTGGACTTCATATAACAGTGGCCGCCGAGTAAACAGGAGTTCCCCATTCTCATGCTGCATTGATGGGCAATGCTAAGGCTGCAGATGGGCACCGGTGAGGTTGCATTAATTGGGCAATGGTGAGGTTGCATTGATGGGCAATGGTGAGGCTGCATTGATGGACAATGTAAGAGACTGTGAAGACTGCTCGATGGCTCCCACAGGAATATTCCTGGAAGTACAGAGTGACTCGCACACGAGATGAGTTCAAACTGTACTATTATTTAATATGGTCTACTGACTGTAGTTCTATAAGGAATAAAATGGGAAGGGTTACATATTCCAAAGACTGATTACAGAAAAGCTAAAAGTACAATTAATAACAATACATGGGTTTTTCCACACAATATGCAACTTCATCATATTTTTCAGTGAAACAGGCATATGTCTACATGTCTAAATGTAATTATAGAGGGCCAGATTCACAGAGCGATTACGCGTGCGCAACTGCTGTTGCGCGTGCGTAAGTCTAAATGTGCGCGTGCGTATAGTTGGACGCGATTCACAAAACAATATACGCCAGAAATCTACGTTTTTTGGTCCGGCGTAATTGAGTTAGACATTCGCTTCCCTTCGCGCAAAACTGCGCTAGACACACCATTGATTTGCTAGTCAAATATGCTAATGAGGGAGTTACGGGGATCCACAAAAAAACGCAGTTGCTGCGCAGGCTACGCGATGTGCGCAACTGCAAAATGTCCTGTCTAAAGTTAGAGCCCATAAAAGCTGATCTAACTTTTGAAAAAAAGTCTAATTGTCAGATAAAGCAACACCGTTATTGAGGAGCAGACCACACACACGTGTTGCACTACAATTTGACTGCCAACATGCTAGGGGCATCGTCGCTCATAGCTGCACTAGTGAATATAGATGACCAAAGAAGGAGGAGGGCACGGAGGATGGCACGGGAGAGGGTATACCGCACACGCATAGACCTGTTTGGCATGAGTGATTCTGAGGTGTATCGCATCTTCAGATTCCCCCCTCATGCCATCCTGGAATTAACCACAACCCTGCAGGAGGACATCACCAGCCCAACACAACGCTCACATGCAGTGCAGCCACTGGTGAAGGTCCTGGCAACACTCCATGTCCTTGCCAGTGGCTCTTTTCAGCGTACAAGTGGAGTGGTGGCTGGGATGTCACAATCCTCCATGAGCAGATGTGTGCACCAGGTTGTCCCTGCAATCCTCACACGCTTGGCCAACCAAATCATCAAACCCACCACTGAGGAGATTCGAATCAAGGCAATGGCAGATTTCTACCGAATTGCCAGATTCCCACGCACTGTGGGGGCCATAGATTGCACACATGTGGCACTCCAGCCCCCCCATGAGACCGAGCACATGTACCGCAATCGGAAGAATTGGCACTCCATCAACGTACAGGTGATAGTTGATGCCCAAGGCCTCATATGGCACGTCCGTGCCAAACACCCAGGGTCCAGCCATGACAGCTACATCTACAATCAAAGCCACATCCGAACAGAATTCGAACAGAACGTGTATGGGAACACCTGGCTGGTTGGTGAGTGACATGGGAGTCAGGCATGACTATCCCCTCCCGTGATGCACAACAGAAGTGGCACATGCATGACTAACATTCTCCTGTCTTTTCCTTTACAGGTGACTCTGCATATGCACTGGGACCCCATCTCATGACTCCTATCCGGAACCCCCAAACCCCAGGAGAGGAACGATACAATGAAGCACACATCAAAACCCGTGCAGTGGTGGAGCGCACCTTTGGCCTCCTGAAGTCACGTTTCCGATGCCTGGATAAGTCAGGGGGTACACTGTTGTATTCCCCAAACTTCGTGTGCCATATCATCGCTGCATGTTGCATGCTACACAATCTCGCAGTGAGGAAGGGCCTGCAGGTTGAGCTACGTGATGATCTGACCCCCCAACCAGAAAATCAACCCCTAACCGAGGATACCCCGTCTTCTGAGGGAAGAGCAGTCAGGAGGCAGCTCATATTGGGCATCTTTGCACGTTAAACACACACATTAATCATGGCACAATGAGAATGCATGCATGCACACCACTGTGGTCCCTAGCACACACACCCCACATCCTCATCAAATTGGATTGGCACCAGTCCACCATGCAAGACTGGTGAGCAGTAACGCCACGTCAAGGCTCCAATTATGTCACTGTACATTCATACACCATTCACACGGACCTGGGAATCACTTCTCCCTGGTCCTGGGGAACCCTTCTCCACCAAAATTGAGGGTGACACCCCTTTTCCAGCAGGAATGTCACCCCCACATTCAAACATCATTCACAACCCAAAATATGCCAAAAAAGTCAAACAAACAAAAATGCATAAAAACAAAAAATGCATAGGAAAAAAAAAATGCTTAGAAAAAACAAAAAAAAGCAGAGAACAAAAATAAAAAAGCTTTCAAAACAAACAAAAGGGGGAAAAAAAAATTATTGTCCTCTGCCTGAGCCACGCCTGGGGCGCCCCCGGCCACGGCCCCGGACCCTCAGGGGAGACGCATGGGGGAGGGGAAAAGCCGGGGAAGGAGGAGCAGCCCCTGAGATCTGCCCACCTGGCGGCCTGCCCTCCAAGGCCACGGCTATTCTGTCCAGGGCAGCACCAAGTGTTGCCGTGTTGCCCTGGATAGCCTGGGTAAGGGCCCTCACATCCTGCCCAACGCCTGCTGCTGTAGTTTGCAGGTCATTTAGGCAGGTTGTGGAGGCCCGGGAGTGGGAGTCCAGGTTACCCAGGCTATCATTAATGGAGGACAGGCTCTGATCCACCCGCCCCATAGTCTGGCAGAGCTGTCTCAGAAGGCGGGTCTGGGTGGCCAGGTTCCTTCTCAGACAGGCGGGCATGAGATTGGGCGCCCCCCTGGTGCTTGGGGATGACCTCCTGGCTCCAGCTGATGGTTGTGGCCGGGGAGAAGGGGAGGCCCTTGTGAGGGGAGCCATGTTGGGGGAGGAGGGGGGGGGGCTGACCCTTAGGGAGGGCAGGCTTCTTGCAGCCAGAGGGGAAGAGTCCGCAGAAACCAAAGGGCCAGTGCCTTCCATGGACTCCTCCTCCTCATGATTCTGCTCCTCCTCATGATCGTCCTCCGCATGATCCTCCCCCTCCTCTTGTTCCTCCTCTGCGGACTCTGGCCTTGTTGGGGGGGCCTCATTAGGCTGCTGTCCTGGGGTTGGAGCGGTCAGTCCAGATGGCCCTGCACCCTCCTGCACAGCTGTGGATGACACAAAACATTCACAGGTTGGAGGATCCACACACTTGCCACATATTCCCTTTCACCCCCTCCCCCACACATGCTACACACCTGAGAGAAATAAAAACCTTACCTGGCACCGCGGGGACCGGACTTGTGTCAAAGCCTGGCAGGCCCTCCACTTCATGCCGGTGAAAGGTCAGGGCCACCACACGCTCCGTCTCAGAAAATCTAACCCGGCATGGTGGGCCCCCTCCTGTGCCCCTGGCATGGGCATTTATTGCGGCCAGTTTTTTTTTCACCTCACGCCGGAGGTCATTTATTTTCTTTTCTATCCCAGAGCGGGTCCGTGTCTCCCCCTCCCCCGATGAATTGACCTGCTCTGTGATCATATCCAAGATCTCCCTCCTCCTGGCCGGGGTGGTGGTGGCACTCTGCGGGCCGTGGAGAAAACGCCCATAGTCGGTAATGGCCCGGGCAAGAATTCTTTTTTCCCCCACAGTAAAATTCAGCTTTCTTTTTCTCTCAGTCATACTTCCAAACAAACTCACTAGCAGTCACCAAAAATCTGTCACAAATACAAGCACAACCAATCAGACAAGAACACACACAAAGAGAAAAAGAACAGCCAAAAATCACACTAGCACTCAGCAAGAAACACACACAAAAAAATCAGATGAAAAAATAAAGCAAGAAAACAAACGCTCAGAAATCTATCAATCAAACAAACAGTCTCAAACACTTATCAAAATACACTTTCACAAAACTACCAACAAGCACAAGATCACACAGAACACTAATCTCACAACTACAAAACACACTCTAACGAACAACAGAGCAAAAGCACTTGATTCAATGGGAAGGGACACAAAGGGATGTACTTTTGCAATGGAAGGGCGTTTGTGTGTGTCTATTTATGCTGTCTGCGTAGTTCACAACATTGCCCTAGTCCATTTCCAATTTCAATGATTGCGCCGCTCCCGAGTTGTGAGCATGCGCACAACGGAGCTGACATGGTTTCCTTCATGCGCGCATGCGCGAGTCGGCCGGCCCTTCATTTGCATGGGGTCACGGCTCATTTCAATGTAACACGCCCACGTCCCTCCCAATTTGTATTACTCCTCCTTACGCCTACGGAAAAAACCTTACGTTTGCGCAAGCTCTTGCGTAAAAGCTACGTGAATCGCCGGATTACGCGGCTAGATTGCGCAAGTCTAACGGAAAAGTGGTGCGCTACGCCGGAATGATAATGCGCCGATCTACGTGAATCTGCCCCAGAGTGTTTCCAAATGTTCCCCAAAAAATAGCCATTTAACGCCTTTCTTATCTAATTAGTCTAAACATATTTTAGCATGAACATGCATTTCTAAGTCAGTCTCAGATAATAAGGCTCCATGCACACTGAAGCTGATAAAAGCTATAAAAAAACGCCAGTAGCTTTGCAGGGAGCCTTGCAACGTTTTTTAGCATTTTTGCAATAGCTTTAATCAGCGTTTTTCGGTGTAGCTTTTTTCAGCTTTTTTTTTACTTCTTTTTTTTTTACTTTTTTTTTTTCAATGGATAAAAAAACATGTTTTTCAAAGTTTTTCGGCATTTTGCGTTTTTTTGCGTTTTCCCCACCGAAAAACAGCACTTTGAACGCAAATTTTGAGCGTTCAGAAAAAGCCAATAAACTCCAAAGCTCATTAACACTAAAAAACGCCCAGGTGTGCATGGGTACATAGGCTAACATAGAGTTCAGTTTATGGGCTTTAAAAAAAAAAGAAGCCAAAATGCCAATAAACTGCAGTTTATCAGCTTCAGTGTGCATGAAGCCTTAGAACAAGGATCCTCAAACTACGGCCCTCCAGCTGTTGTAGAACTACACATCCCATGAGGCTTTGTAACACACTGACATTCACAGACATGACTGGGCATGATGGGAATTGTAGTTTCTGAACAACTGGAGGGCCGTAGTTTGAAGACCCATGCCTTAGAATATTACAGAAAAGACATTTAAACTTACAGAACAGACATTTAGAAACATCATTAACCATTCAGGCAATAGTGAGGCTGCCTTGATGGGCACTGGTGAGGCTGCAGATGGGCACTGATAAGACAACATTGATGGGCACATACCCTTATTTTGCTTCAAAGTTCTTTATTCAAATGTTTTTTTTTTCTCCAGAAACGTCCCTTTTAAAATTAAGGTGCGTGTTATATGCTGATACGGTAATTATGAGTAATACCCTGTACACATGATCGGAGTTCCCGTCGGAATAAACTCAGACGGGTTTTTCCGACGGAATTCCTTTCAAGCTGTCTTGCATACACACGGACACACCAAATTCTGACCGTCAAAAAAGAGGTGACATACAACACTACAATGAGCCTAGAAAAATAAAGTTCAATGCTTCTGAGCATGCGTCGAATTGTTTCCGAGCATGCGTGTTTTGTTCTCCATTGGAGTTCCATACAGAGGAATGGAATTTCCAATAGAAATTTTTAGGAATTTCCGATGGAAAAAGTCAAATGGGGCACCCACATGGTCAAAATATCCGATGAAAAAATTCCATCAGACTTTTTCCATTGGAAATTCCGATCGTGTGAACGAGGCATAATTATTAAGTACTAAGATGCCAAGGTTAATTTTAGATAACCTGCATTTGAACATCTCTGAGCATAACTAAATGAAAATTAAAAATGTTGTCAAAATCTGTTATTTTTTTTACCAATTGTTAGTATAAAAAAGGAAATTTGAATACCGGTACATTTGAAATTTACGACTTTGTAATGTTTGTTGCTAACAAATCAATATCTTTTTATTTATTCATTTGTTTTGTTTTTGGCATTACTTTTTGGGGTGGTGGAGGGCTGGGAAGGTTGGAAGAGAGTTAATAATAATTGTGCTAATGCAGATTATAAGTATCCCACTAGAATGATAACTGCTGGAAAAAACAGGATATATAGGGCCAGATTCAGGTAGATCGGAGCATCTTTCCTCTGGAGTAACGCTTCTCATTTACGTTACTCTGAAGACCCTTTCAGCGCAAGTCCTGTAATTCACATAGCAGTTGCGCGTAAACTTGCGCCAGAGTAACGATAATGCGCTGGCGTAACCCGACGCAAGTGGAAGTGGGTGTGATCATATGTAAATGATGGGCGGAGCCCAGCGCAGAGGCTTACGTTCAGCGCATCATCCACGGAGCATGCGCAGTGAGTGCGGCTCCACTCGCCCCCCTTGTGCGCATGCTCACAACTTCCGTCGGCACCACTTCCTGGGAAACGTCAGCGCAATGCGTTCCGCTGGGCGCTTAAAAGCGCTGGCGGAAACGCCATTCCGGCGCAAAAGTAGTTCCGCTTCCCCCCACCCCAGGGAAGATACTTTTGCTCTGTAATAGCTGCTCCCGCTACCCCCAGAGAGAGGAGGAACCTTAATTTTAATTCCCAGGAGGTCTCGGTTATCATCTCAGCGATGGAGTCTGTGAATGATCTGCTTCATGGGAAAAAAAGCCGCAAGACCAGCCGGGAGAGGAAGCAGGGCATCCTGGAGTCCATTGCTGCCAGGGTCAATGCCTTGGGGTACTCCACCCGGACTGCTGGGGACATACAAAAAAAAATTAATGACCTGCGGCGCAAGGTGAGGGACAAGGTGGCCTCCATCAGGAGGTATGAGAGGGGCACAGGTGGTGGTCCCCCATGTCCTGTCACCCTAACCGCAGAGGAGGAGGTGGTTGCTCGCTGCCTGGAGAGGGAGCAGGTGGAGGGGGTCGCAGGCTATGACTCCGTGGAGGAAGGCACAAGGACAGGTAAGTGTTTTATAATCCCCTATTTGTTGTTTAGCATTTGGGGGGGGGGGGGACATGTGCCAAGTGTGTGGGACCACCAACATGTGTCTGCTTTGTGTCATCCACAGATGACGGAGCTGGGCCATCATCGGTCAGCGTGCATTCCACCCCATCCCCCCCACGCCATCGTGTGCCCGAGCCACTGGGTGGTGAAGAGGTTGTGGAGGAGGAGAGTGGCCACACCACACCTGCCGAGGTGGTTGTGGAGGATCCTGCTGTGGCAGAGCAGGACTTTTCATTAGTGTTGTCTGTCTCCTCCCCTTCTCCTGGGCCGTCTGTCGTCCCCTCCCCCATCCTTGGAAGCCCCTCAAGGGCGACTCCTTCCACCCGAGGACAACCATCTTCTGGCCCCAGGAAGGCGACCCAGAAGACCAGGGGGGTGTCTGATGGTGTCCAGGACCAGTTGGCGAGGGATCACGCCAGGCAGACGGAACAGATGGGGGCCATAGTTGGGCACTTACAGAAAGTGTCTGACAGCCTGGGCTCCGTTGCCAACATCAGCAACGCAGTGCAGGATGTCAGCTGTAATTGCGCTGCAGTGGTCACCACTTTGGGGGAGGTGCAGGGGGATATTCGGCACCTTACTGCAGCCGTCCAGGCCAACACTGCTGCCATCCATGGGAACAGTGCTGCCATCCGGGACCAGGGGAGGCTGAGTCGGCGGGCCCAGCACTACCAGGTCACCCGTCAGCTCCGGATGCAGGCCCAGACGAACAATTACCTCGGCCGGATAGCCATGGCCTTGGAGGGCATGCAGGCCACACCTGCCAGGAGTGGCCCACCTGGGGATCAGCCACCTCCAGATGCTCCCCCACCCCCACCCACTCCATCCAGGCAGCTGCGGAGCCAGAGAGGGGCCCCCAGAAGAAGCCCCCGGCATCCCCGATGAGGCCTTTTTTTTTTATGTTTTATATTTTTGATTTGGACATACTCAGGTCATGAGTTTATTTTTTATTTTGCTCAGGTTATGAGATTTTGTTTATTTTATTTATCAGGATATGATATTATTAATTTATTTTTGTACTGCACACGGTCAGGAGTGCAGGGGACAGTGTGAATGATGTGTGAATGTGAGAGGGTGGCACTCCTGAAAGTAAGGGGTGTCACCCTCGGCCGTGGTGGTGAAGTGAACCCCACGGCTGAATGAATGACGTGTGAAAGGTGTATGAATGGACAGTGACATCATTGGGGCCTTGACGCTGGCGTTACTGCTCCCAACTCCTACATGCTGGACTTGGGCTAATCCAATGCGATGTGCATGTGGTGTGTGTGATCTAGGGACATCAGTGGTGTACACGCGTGCACTGTCTGTGTAATTAATGTTTTGGTTTAGTGTCCAAAGATGCCTACGGCGAGGACCCTCCTGACTGCTCTTCCATCAGCAGACTGGGTGTCCTCTGGCAGGTGGGGACTGTGTGGGTCGGGGGTCAGGTCATGACGTATGTCAATATGCAGGCCTTTTTTCATAGCAAAGTTGTGCAGAATGCAACATGCAGCGATGATCTGACACACAAAGGTAGGGGAATACAATAGAGCCCTCCCAGACTTATCCAGGCATCGGAAACGGGACTTCAAGAGCCCAAATGTTTGCTCCACCACTGCACGGGTTTTGATGTGTGCTTCATTGTATTTTCTCTCTCCTCTGGTTTGGGGGTTCCGGAAAGGAGTCATTAGATGGGGTCCCAGTGCATATGCAGAGTCACCTGTAAGGGAAAAGACAGGAGAATGTTAGTCATGCATGTGCGATTTCTGTTGTGCATCACGGGAGGGGATAGTCATGCCTGACTCCCATGTCACTCACCAATCAGCCAGCTGTCCCCATACATGTTCTGGTTAAATTCTGCTGGGATGGGGCTCTGATTGTATATGTAGCTGTCATGGCTGGACCCGGGGTGTTTGGCACGGACGTGCCATATGAGGCGTTGGGCATCGGCTATCACCTGTACGTTGATGGAATGCCAATGCTTCCGATTGCGGTATATGTGCTCTGTGGCACTGGGGGGCTGTAGGGCCACATGTGTGCAATCAATGGCCCCCACAGTGCGTGGGAATCTGGCAATGTTGTAGAAATCTGTCATTGCCTTCTGCCGCAGCTCCTCAGTGGTGGGTCTGATGAACTGGTTGGACATGCGTCTGAGGATTGCAGGGACAACCTGGTGCACACATCTGCTTATGGAGGATTGTGACATCCCAGCCACCACTCCACTTGTACGCTGGAATGATCCACTGGCAAGGAAATGGAGTGTTGCCAGGACCTTCACCAGTGGCTGCACTGCTTGTGAGCGGTGTGTCTTGCTGGTGATGTCATCCTGCAGGGTTGTGGTTAGTTCAAGTATTGCATCTGGGCTGAATCTGAAGAGGCGATACACCTCCTCATCCCCCATGCCAAAGAGGTTCATACGAGTGCGGTATATCCTCTCACGTGGCCGCCTTCTTGGTTCCAGGGGACCCATCAGTAGTTCTAGGACCACAATTGCCCCTGGCATAATGGCACACAGAGGTGTTGTCCTTGCAAGTGGGGGTGCTCAGCTAGCTCCTATCGTCGGTAACGCTGCTGTAGCTGCTCTCCTGCTGACCTGTGACCGTCTGGAGTAAAGATAAAGCAGCCTTTTGTAGAAATAACTTTGCGCCGGACGGACCAGATACGCGCGGCGCATGTAGCCAGCGTATGGTGCTAATCCGTTCGTGAATTGGGAAATCTCCCTCATTTGCATATTTGCAGGGGAAATCAATGGGCGCGACTGATGCGCCCAGCGAAAATAAGCGCTGACGATACTCTGGCGTCGGAACGTTCCGCCGGTCGCAAATGACCCGTTATTGGGCGCATCTAGTTTGGTGGGTACGGGCACATAGAAACGACGGCGCATCATCACAGTTACGCGGCGCATATCCAAATACTCCAGCGCAAGTGTTCCTGAATCTGGCCCATAGTGAGCAGCTGGATCATTAAATAACCTCAGATTTCTTAGGTACAATTCCAGATTTTATAAAAAAACGTATGATCTGTACCTGAAAAAATGCTTGGGATAAATTATTTGCTGCTGATTTTTCTATCAAAGATAGTAAACTAAAAAATTAGTCGGCATTTAAATGTATGACAAATATATTCTGTTATTTTTGTATGCTGCTTGATCAAAAAATGCCTTTTATACATTCAGGCTTTAATGTATAATATATTTAATTAGTTATAAAAATGCATATTTGGATAATCTGGCATAGAAATGTGCCTTTTATTAAGCTCCATTTCTACTACTTGCAACACAGAAAAAAAAAAAAAAGAATTAATGACTGCATAAAAAATGCAAAGAAAAAAAATGAAAGTAAAACTTCAATGCTTTTAGGTCAGCTTTATGTTTTTTTTTTATATATATTCAGGTTTATATATTTTTAAACTATTTCTGTTTAATATGTATTTTTTTCTATTGATATAAACTTTTCATTTTGCAAATAGACATTTAACCATTTCAGCCCTGGAAGGCTTTACCCCCCTAATGCCATTTTTTTTGCGATACGGCACTGCGTATGGTTAACTGACAATTGCGTGGGCATGCGTCGGCGTCGCTGTACCCAAATAAAATTGATGTCCCTTTTTTCCCACAAATAGAGCTTTCTTTTGGTGGTACTTGATCACCTCTGTGGGTTTTATTTTTCACTCTTTAAACTAAAAAGACCGACAATTTTGAAAAATAATATGTTTTACTTTCTGCTAGAATACATATCCAAAAAAAATAAAAACTTTAAAAAAAAATGTCTTCCTTAGTTTCGGATAATATGTATTCTGTCACATATTTTTGGTAAAAAAAAAAAAATCACAATAAGCGTATATTGATTGGTTTGCACAAAGATTAGAGCGTCTACAAACTACGGTATGGATTTATGGACTTCATTTATTTTCTTTTTTTACTAATAATGGCAGTGATCAGCGATTTTTTTTTTTTGCGGGACTGCTTGCTACATTGTGGCCAACAAATAGGATACTAAGTGAAACTTTTTTGGGGACCAGTGACACCAAGGCCCTGTACACACGATCGGACCGGTCCGCTGAAACTTGTCCAACGGACCGTTTTCATCGGACCACGCTTAAGTGGTCTGTTGGTTTGATGTGCGTATACACCATCGGACCAAAATCCCATCGGACCAGAACGCGGTGACGTAGAACACAACGACGTGATGAAAGTTCAATGCTTCCAAGCATGCGTCGACTTGATTCTGAGCATGCGCTGGTTTTTCCGATGCTTTTGTGTACTAATCATCGAACCTGTCCGACGGACAGGTTTCCATCGGACAGGTTTTAAAGCATGTTTTAAAACTTTGGTCTGATGGACAACAGTCCGATGGGCCATACACGTGATCAATTTGGTCCGATGAAACTGGTCTTCAGGCCAGTTTCATCGGACCGGTTTGATCATATGTACGCGGCCTCAGTGAAACTTTTTTGGGGAAGAAATGACACTGGCAGGGAAGGGGCGATCAAGGGGATAACTGTGTTCCCTGTTGGTGCTTCTGTGTGAAGCGAGCGTGGGTGGTTGGCGGACATCATGTCCTTCGGGCACGCGCATCGGCTCCTCTGTGCAGTGAGCGCACACCCACACTATCTATTGCAGGGGTGCCCAACCTTTTTGCCTTGTACACATGATCGGGTTTCTCTGCGTTTACCCAATGGGAAAACCGAGAACTGGCTCGGTCAGTTTTTCCCTTGTACACATGGCCGGTTTTCCCGACAGGAAAACTGCCTGAGAGCTTTGGTCAGGAAAACCGGCCATGTGTAAGCTCCAGAGCAGTGTTTCCCCATAGGAAAGCTGCAGGGGAAAAAACGCTACAATTCGCGATGAGAAAAAAGAGAACACGTTCTATTTTTTTTCCTGCAGTTTTTTCTGTCGGCAAAACTGCTGGGGAGCATACACACGGCTGGTTTTCTCGACCAAAAGAAAACATGACAGTTTCCTGTCGGGAAAACTGGTCGTGTGTACGAGGCATTTGAAGAAAGGGCCACTTAAGCTACTTGGTAACCGGTCATGGGCCACAATAAGCGGAGCGGGTGAATGGTAGCCCACTCGGCCCTATAGAGCCCACTCTACTCTCAGCAGGTAATAGAAGTTTATGGCTCAGTGCAGGTAACCCACAGGTGCACTTCTCTGTATCTGTGGATCAGTTTGAAAGCACCCCAGTAACCACTGCAGAACAGATATGCCCATATATGTACTGTGATTTTAGTAATAAACTGACCTTTAATAACAGTATTCTATTCTATTCCATCCCAGAGCAGGTCGCAGGCCACATTAGAGGGCTCCGCGGGCCACATGTGGCCCCCGGGCCACTGGTTTGGCACCCCTGCTCTATTGCATGAAACGACGTACAGGTAGAGCCTCCCAGTATATGTCGCATGGGCGGTCTTTAGTTAAGGCTGGAATCACACTGTTGTGCGGAGCGACTCGCAGCAGGGGTCTGTGCATTCTTGGTCACTGTTTCAGGGCCGAATCAGGTCCGAATTTTTGGCTGAATTCGGATCTGAAAAAAACAGAAGACACACAGGACTCTTCTTCAAATCGTTTGCTGAGCTTGGTAAAAGAATAAAAGAAGTGATTGAAGAAGTAGAAGAGTAACAGGTAGGTAGGTTCAGGTGCGTAGTTTCAATCAGGAAACACTTCTGTTTACAGCAACACAGTTCTTGTCGCCAATCTAGCCAGAATGGTGCACAGAATAGAGTACAGTCTCTGCCACAGACCTTCCCACAGGTGGAGACACTGTTTTGCCCAGATTGTCCATAGCGTAGGATTCAGCACCCGGATCTCTCCAGACTAGCTTTTCGCAGAATTTAGGACTGACAGGCGATCATCATCAACTCTCTCAGTAACGGTGCATCCTTAATGAAGTTCAAGGCCTTTCGTGAGATACCAGTCTCCTGCTTGGTCCTTTCCAAGATAGGTTCCTCATCCTTCAACTTCCTCCCTCCAGGACGGAAAGCACAGTATTACCCCTTTGTACGCAGACCTAGACTGGCTACTGGGCCTAGCTCAGCAGATCACTACACCGGACCAACATGGCCCCGGAGACAGGATTACAGGAACACGCACCCCCGGCCAGGAGGGCGACACACGGGGGGGTTTGGACGACAGACCAGCGATGGATGACCCCGGTCCAGTGATGTCTGTGCCTTAAGAACCCCTCCCCAGCATGCACAGTGGGACGATCAACCCCCACTGACTGGCTGCCGAGCTGCTGCTACCGTTGGCCTGGGGTGGTAACGGCACCCCAGACAAACAACATTGGTAACTCACAGCACAACCATGGCTGGAACAGATATGGAATATCTAACGTGCAAGCTTCACAATATTGTGCTAGCTGGAAAGTTCCTCCTACTGAATTGGCTATGCTGCTCCAGAGATGACAGTCCCTTACTAATCCTTCTTAGATTTGCCCCGTCCATCATTGGTAATTGATGGAATGGAATAGATTGAGGAAGGAATAGAGGTGGGACTTCATGCCAATCACTCTGAGAGAGAATTATAAGGCTCAGATCACAGAAAGCAGATGTGTGTGCAGTTGTTTTTAGATCCAAAATAAGGAATGTTGCTGAGAATGAGAAAACATGGGCATCATGGGATCATCCATAGTCCTTACGCAAGTTGGGTAGATAAAAGAATATGTAAACCCAACATTTCATATTCCTGATATGACCCTGAAGTACCATGAAGTGTCTTGTTTTCTGTATTGCTTCCTTTGTGTGGAATCCCTGATGTTCCTGACAGTCCCTCTGCTTTCTTATTAAAAACTGACCACGCTATACAGGAGAACATACCGTGTTCAGTTCTCTAGCTGTGTTAACAACTCAGCCTGCTCTTCTCCAATGATCACACTCATCCTGAGACACCTTACCTGCCTTCTACTGGGAAAATCAGTGTTCTGCTGTTTCTCCCCCCTCAGCTCGTATACAGCTGCGAACAGAGGGAATGTGATCACATTCACAAAGGCATTTATAATGTCTATAATATCTATACACAAATATTTTGCCTTTCATTTCTATTTTAAACTGAATTTTTTTTGTAAAAGGTGAGGGTTTACAATCACGTTAATCATTCTTCTGACCCCTAATCACGGATGTATATTTCTCCTAAGAAAGAGACAAAAGATAAAATCTAATATGATCACAAGTTACTAATTCCCACTTCACCAAATTAGAGTACCCTGAAAGCAACATGGGTAGAGAAAATGTAAGCCGAATCCTAGGATACTGCTCCAAAATGCTTCAGTTTTTTCTGGAAGTCTGACCTTGAAAACTCAATGTGCTTTCAAATAGTTTTCTATGGGCCAGATTCAGGTAGAGTTACGCTGGAGTATCAGTGATACGCTAGCATAACTCTCACTTTGAGCCGGCTTATCTGTTTTTTGTAGTCAGAAAACAAGATACGCCGGGATTGTGTTCATATACGAGCGGCGCAATTGTATTTCGCCGTCGTATCGGAACTGCAATTTTAAAATGGGCGCTCGGGGCGTTCCCGCTGATTTACGCCAAGAATATGTAAATCAGCAAGAGACGGAAATTCACGATCGTACGCGGGTCCGACGCAGTGACTTTCCGACGTTTCCGTAAGCGATACGCGGCGTAAAGAAAAACATGCCCCCTAGGTGGGGCATCCTATGTTAAAGCGGGGGTTCACCCTTAAAACGACTTTGTGTGATCCCATCCAGCATACTGGCGTCAGCGCCAGTATGCTGTTTTTTTTTTGTTAATCTTCGTACTTACGGTTTAATTGATCATTTTATATTCTATTCTATGGAGCGTCACGGCTTCCAGAAATAGCCGACTAGCACTCGGGTATTCCCGGCGCTATACGGCGGCTGCGCACAGACCTAGGAGCTGACTGCACAAGTGCCGTATATATATCCGAGTCCTATTTCGGCTTTTTTCGGAGGGCGTGAAGTGCCATAGCCATTGGACTCGGATATATATGGCGCCTGCACAGTCAGTTTTAGGTCTGTGCGCAGGCGCCGGAAATACCCGAGTGCTAGTCGGCTATTTTTGCAAGCCTTGACGCTGAATAGACGCGCCATTCACCTGTGGTAGGCACAATATAAAATGATCAATTAAACCATAAGTACGAAGATTAAAAAAAAAAAAAAAACAGCATACTGGCGCTGACGCCAGTATGCTGGATGGGATCACACAGAGTAGTTTTAAGGGTGAACCCCCGCTTTAACATAGGATACTCCACCTAGGGGGCATGTTTTTCTTTACGCCGCGTATCGCTTACAGAAATGTTGGAAAGTCACTGGGTCGGGCCCGTGTACGATCGTGAATTTCCGTCTCTTGCTGCTTTACATATTTTTGGCGTAAATCAGCGGAAACGCCCCGAGCGCCCATTTTAAAATTGCAGTTCCGATACGACGGCGAAATACAATTGCGCCGCTCGTATATGAACTCAATCCCAGCGTATCTTGTTTTCTGACTACAGAAAACAGATAAGCCGGCTCAAAGTGAGAGTTATGCTGGCGTATGGCCGTCGTCATTGCGACGAATGAAAAAAGTTTAGCGTCGTTTGCGTAAATGTCCGTGAATGGTGATTGACGTCATTGACGTTCACTGACAGTCGACGCATGCACAGTACGTTCACCGCGGGATCGCGCCTAGTTTAAATAATACACGCCCCCTACCCGCCCAATTTGAATTCCACCGGCTCATTTTCGCTACGCCGCCGCAACTTTAGGAGCAAGTGCTATGTGAATAACAGTACTTGCTCCTAAAATTTCGGCGGAGTAACCTAAATGACATATGTTACTCCAAAATAAAGATCCGCTCTCATACCTGAATCTGGCCCATTGACTTTAGAGACATTGATATTGACAAAAGATAAGATAAGAATGCTTATGAGCAGGGAGATTCCTGGTGCTCAACAGCAATGAGGTATACTCATACAAGGGGTGAAATGAGTATTGAACACGTCACCATTTTTACAGGGAAATATATTTCTAAAGGGGCTATTACCATGAAATGTTATCTACATGTGGGTAACAACCCATGCAATCTATACATACAAAAAAAAAATAATAATAAGTTCAGGAATTAAAGCGGGGGTTCCATGGGAAATCGTTTTTTTTTTTTTTTATCTGTGCCGCTGTTAATATAGTTATCATTGTACTCACGTGTCTGATCTTTATAGGCATCCGCATGCACATTTGGCCATAAAGAATGATTTATAAAAATTTGTCCTGTAAGGTTCC
Source organism: Rana kukunoris (assembly GCA_029574335.1). Taxonomy (NCBI): domain Eukaryota; kingdom Metazoa; phylum Chordata; class Amphibia; order Anura; family Ranidae; genus Rana; species Rana kukunoris. The sequence goes on along the minus strand of CM056050.1, from coordinate 44,891,851 downwards.
ATCTTGCTTGTGGTCACTGTGAAGCCCACAAGCAAATACTTCTGAGATTCGGTGAATGCTGTTCTCCCAGCATTCACCACTCTATCCCGCGCATGGGCAGTGTTGACAGCAAGCGACGCCATCAACACTACACAGTTGCCATCACAACGGTCAGCGTTGTGTGTTAGGAATCGTCTCCTGGGAAGCATCACACTCTTTTCCCAGGAGACACTGCGATCCTGTCCCATGAAACACTGGCCCGCTTAGTAAAAGGGAGACACGCTCACTCCCGCGGGAGGGATAGCAGGAAGTGGCTGCTATTATCCTAAGAATCAAGGTATGGAACTCGTTTTAAAAATTAAGGATACCGGAATATAGAAGTAAATATGAAGTGGGTCTGAATAAGGTCAAGTTGATAGTAAGGGTGAACCTCCGCTTTAAGTAATGTGTAATAAAATCAAATGACATAGGGAAAAAGTATTGACCATTTTAACAAAGGGAGGTGCAAAATGGAAAGACACCAGCTGAAATATATCAGTAATTAGAAAGCAACCCTGCCCCTTGTCAGTGCAAATTAATATCAGCAGGTTCAGTTTCAAGAGATGGCCTATAAAAAGGTGTCTCATTACCAATGTGTCAAGCAAGAAACATCTCATGGGGGCGTGGCTTGGCGCGCGATGCGAAAGGCAGCAGAGTGAAAGAGCTCCGTCTATCCGTGGGACCCGAGAGTGGAAAACGGCCTGAATTCGGACGATTATGTCCTCTCAGCTGAAGTGGGGAACTCACAACCGCTCACTACGTTCTCGGAGCACGCCGAAGAAAAGGCTTACCCCCACGAACCTCAGCAAATTCCGTTATAGCGGCAGCAGCAGCAAGGCCTCCAAGATGGCGCCGCCACACATACGAAACGTGGAGGAAGTCAGCGATGAGGACGATCTATCGCTCCCTGCTTCAGAGGACTCCTCCAAAAGGTAATGACATTGCCGACAGGCCCCTAACCTATGCGGCGATGACGGACATAGCCGCGGACATTAAAAGCTCCTTCACAATGGCTATCACGGACATAAAGACCGAGCTGCTCAGGCTCTCAGAGCAGATGGCGGTGAACGAGAGGGCAGGCAAGAGGAGGGATAGGGCTCTAATTAGGCTGGACTACATCACCACCACTCACTCCCAACACATGATCACCATGAATAGACAAATTGAAGACCTGGACAATAGGGGGCGCAGACATAATATTAGAGTGAGGGGGGTCCCAGAACCGGCAGCACCGGAGCAGGTGCGACCAACCTTAGCCGCCATTTTCAACAACCTGCTAGATAGGCCAGAGCAGTCTCCAATTGAATTTGATTGTGCGCACAGGGCGCTCAGACCTAGAGCTCCGGAGGGTAACCCCCTGAGGGACATTATCTGCTGCCTGCCCAATTTCTCCCTCAAAGAGGAAATTCTGCAAAAGGAATAGACCTCAGACGATACATTGTCCATACATTGTCCATACTCTTGAGTATTGAAAGCGACCTCTCTGTACTTGCACGCTAGATGGCGCTCTGATCTCAGTTTTGATCATACTGTGTTCCTTCAGTTTTCTATGCACACTGCCTTGATTACATGACAATGTTTCCAGAACGTTATCTTGCCTAGCTCCTCTATCGTTTTTCCTCTTTATAGGTTTAAAGACAATAACCTGGTTGAATATTCTTAGGTTCTTGCCCCTCCTATGGACCCCGGTTCAGAAATACAATATATTCTAACCACCCGGATCCATATACACTCGTTTGAAGTCTAAGGTTCTGCCCATTCACAGTGATGTCGGGGTCGGCCCCTCCCTCTCGTTCAGGTGAACTGTTCTTAGCTCCTCCTATGGACCCTGGTTCAGAAATGCAACATATTTTAAACACCCGGATCCATATACACTCGTTTGAAGTCTCCGGTCCTGCCCATTCACAGTGATGCTGGGGTCTGCTCCTCCCTCTCGTTCAGGTGAACTGTGAGTACTGTGCCATCTAGCACAGTTGAATTACCCTGATTTTCTGGCACCTAGATGACCTATAAATACGGATCCCGGAACTTGCATGACGTTCACAGATGGTTTTTTTTTTTTTTTTTTTAAGAGCCGTGACCGAATAACCCTAGTTCCTTTGTTTATCTGTTTATATTCGGTTCAATGACTTATGCACCTATGCTTGATTTAAACACCCACTGTCAAAGGTTGTTGTTATAATTAGGTTTTGCAGTTTTGTGCGGTGTGCAGTGAGCCCATACACACGTAACACGCCTTCCAGCCCATGTCTCCTTAATGGCAGTACGCCTTCGGTCCAATGTTCCCCATTAAACTAAGCTCTCTATATACTTCATTCTCGGCGCTTAGGTCCCAGTTCAGCATAACTCCACTACATGCGGATCACTCCTGGGTCCCGCGGTTCACCTCACACCACGACTCTTTTCCTACGGGTGATTTCTTAGTGAATGTCACATTTGCGGTTTGTCGCAGGTGTCGGTGGCGGATTGACTCCTGCTGCACCCCGCACCCGCATCTCCCACTCACCTCCCAGAGCTCATACTAGTCTTCCACACATTAATAGACTAGCACCTTCTCCGCCCTTTAGGTAGGGTCTTGAGATTGCTCACCCATCCCCCTTTTCTGATCTGTCTTTACCCCCCCTCCCTCTTCTTGCCTCTTCTTTCCTCTCCCCCCTCCTTCTCTTATCTTTTTCCTACACGCCCTCATCACTGATCCCCCCCCCTATTCTCGTCTGCACTCAGTGACAAGCTTAGTCACAATGGCCTATGCATTTTTAGGGAAATCACCTACTGTCATCTCGCACAACATCAATGGTTTGAATAGGTCAAAACTGCTGAAAGAACTTAGGAAGACCCGTCCCTCCATAGTTTTCCTTCAGGAAACACATTTCAAGGGACAGAACATACCCAAGCTAACAGATAACATATACACCAAAGCCTACCATTCCACTAACCCCCTAGCTAAGACCAAGGGAGTCTCCATATTGCTCAACAAGGACGCGCACTTTGTCCTTCAGCACCAAATCTTGGACCCTGATGGCCGCTACATTTTCCTAAAGGGCACCTGGGGTGGTTCCCCCCTTTACCCTGGCCAATGTTTACTTTCCAAATACAAACCACATCACTTTTTGCCGTAAAATCATTGATGACCTGACTTGGTTTGGAGAGGGTTGTATACTACTGGGTGGGGACTTTAACATCCCCCTCTCCCCACTGAAAGATACCTCGACGGGCTCCACTCACATCTCCTACAGGATACTGAAATGTATCAAAACCATGCTCCAATCCCTTACTCTGGTCGATTCGTGGAGAGCTACGCACCCCTTAGAGTGGGATTTCACCTTTTTTTCCCCTCCCCACAAAAGGTATTCCCGCATCGACATGTTATTTATCTCCCAGAGGGACTTGGGTAACATCCTTAGAGCCGATATTGGCATCATCTCCCTTTCTGACCATGCTCCTACAGCCATTTCTCTACGTTTTGACCCCCCTAAACGTGCCACCTTCAACTGGAAGCTCAATGCGTCACTTCTCACCAACCAGACAGTCAGAGATGACATATACCAAACTCTCACCTCGTACTTTGCAAATAACCAGGCATGCGACACGAACCCTCTCAATAACTGGGAGGCACACAAGTGTGTGGTCAGGGGAGAATTGATGAAATGGGGCGCCAAGAAGAAAAGGGATAGAGAAAAGGAAATAACAAACCTATCACTTCGGATCGCTAGACTAGAGACGCTACACAAGCAATCGCTCTCGGTAAGAGTGGAAGAGGAGTTAGTTGAGTGTAGGATGGCCCTGAAACAGATACTAGATTTAAAAATCAAAAAAATCCCTCTTTTTTAAGAAAAATATCTTCTATGAGCAAGGGGATAAAAGTGGCAAGTTACTGGCCAAGGCCCTCAGGGATGCACAATCAACCCAGCATGTCCATGCTATCAGGGACAGAGGGGGGACACTTTGTTATGACAATGAGAAGATAGCCAAGCTGTTCTCCAAATTTTATGATAAGCTATATAATCTTCCTGACCAGCACAGGTCCCACCATGCTTCTGGCACTAAAGGGGACATGATTCAGAACTTCCTCAGGGACTCTAAACTCCCCACTCTCTCTCATGAGGACGCTTCCACACTGGAAGAACCTATAGATGCGACAGAAATACTGACGGCTGTCAAAGACCTAAAAACAGGGAAAAGCCCGGGCCCAGACGTGTTCACTGCCCAATACTACAAGACTTACTCAAACATTCTCTGCAAACCACTGCTGTCCTCGTTCAACTATTTGGCAAACAATAAACACAACTCCAGCCCCTTCCTCCTGGCCCACATTACTGTAGTGCCCAAACCTGACAAGGATCTGACTGACTGTGCAAGTTTTAGGCCCATCTCGCTTTTAAACGTGGATTTGAAGCTACTCGCCAAAATCCTGGCCAATAGATTGAGACCCCTCCTCGCTAAAATTATCGGTCCTGAACAGGTAGGCTTCATGCCAGGGAGGTAAGCCCATGACAATATTACGAAGGCCCTTAATCTGATTCATTTTGCTCAGAATTCTACGTCTGATGGGTTATTACTTTCTACCGATGCCGAAAAGGCATTCAATAGAATCTCTTGGCAATACATGTTCTCGACCTGCTCCCATATTGGGCTGGGGGAGGCACAGGGCTGGTGCAAGGATTTTTGACACCCTAGGCGTAACCCAATTTTGCCGCCCCCTGGCTCCGCTCCTGACCCCACCCCCTTTGCCCTGCCCATATATATGGTGGAGGTGTCAGGGATAGAGTTTTTTTTTTTTTTTTGCAGCACCTCTCCACCTATTTCTTCAGCCGTGGTCTCCACCTGCGCTTCTGGACCCGGCCTGAAGACAAATAGTGGCAATACAGCATCCCTTTACAATACAGCACCCCTTTACAATACAGCACCCCTTTACAATACAGCATCCCTTTACAATACAGCACCTCTTTACAATACAGCATCCCTTTACAATACAGCACCTCTTTACAATACAGCACCCCTTTACAATACAGCACCCCTTTACAATACAGCATCCCTTTACAATACAGCACCTCTTTACAATACAGCACCCCTTTACAATACAGCACCTCTTTACAATACAGCACCTCTTTACAATACAGTACCCCTTTACAATACAGCACCTCTTTACAATACAGCACCCCTTTACAATACAGCACCTCTTTACAATACAGCACCCCTTTACAATACAGCACCCCTTTACAATACAGCACCCCTTTACAATACAGCACCCCTTTACAATACAGTGCCTGCTTTATATCACAGCCCCCCTCCTCACATCATAGACCTTCCCCCATTACATCAGTGTCCTCAGCCCCCCTTCCTTGGATCCTGCTTTATTTGTGCCTCAGTCCTCTTCACAGCCCCTCTTGTACCCCAGTCCCCTCCACAGCTCCCAAACTTGTATCCCAGTCCCCTTCACAGCCCCCTTCCTGTATACCAGTCCCCTCCACAGCCCCCCTTCCTGTATACAAGTCTCCTCCACAGCCCCCCTCCCTGTATACCAGTCCCCTCCACAGCCCCCCCTCCCTGTATACAAGTCCCCCCCAGTCCCTGTCCCCAAGTCCCTGTCTCCCGTCCACAAGTCCCTGTCCCCCATCCCTGTCTACAAGTCCCTGTCCACGAGTCCTTGCCCCCCTGTATACAAGTCCCCCCCCCTGCCCCCCCCTGTATACAAGTCCCTGTCCACAAGTCCCTGTCCCCCCCCTGTTCACAAGTCCCCTGTCCACAAGTCCCTGTCCCCCCCCTGTATAAAAGTCCCTGTCCACAAGTCCCCTATCCACAAGTCACTGCCCCCCCCTGTATACAAGTCCCTGTCTCTGTCCACAAGTCCCTGTCCCCCCCCCTGTATACAAGTCCCTATCCACAAGTCACCGTCCCCCCTCCCTGTATACAAGTCCCTGTCCACAAGTCCCTGAATACAAGTCCCTGAATACAAGTCCCTGTCCACAAGTCCCTGTCCACAAGTCCCTGTCCACAAGTCCCTGTCCACAAGTCCCTGTCCCCCCCCTGTATACAAGTCCCTGTCCACAAGTCCCTGTCCACGAGTCCCTGCCCCCCCTGTATACAAGTCCCTGTCCCTGCCCCCCCCTGTATACAAGTCCCTGTCCACAAGTCCCTGTCCACAAGTCCCTGTCCACAAGTCCCTGTCCACAATTCCCTGTCCACAAGTCCCAGTCCCCCCCTGTCCACAAGTCCCCTGTCCACAAGTCCCTGCCCCCCCTGTATACAAGTCCCTATCCACAAGTCCCTGCCCCCCCTGTCCACAAGTCCCTGTCCCTGCCCCCCCCTTGTATACAAGTCCCTGTCTCTGTCCACAAGTCCCTGTCCCCCCCTGTATACAAGTCCCTATCCACAAGTCACTGTCCCCCCCTCCCTGTATACAAGTCCCTGTCCACAAGTCCCTGTCCACAAGTCCCTGTCCACAAGTCCCTGTCCCCCCCTGTATACAAGTCCCTGTCCACAAGTCCCTGTCCCCCCTGTATACAAGTCCCTGTCCCTGCCCCCCCTGTATACAAGTCCCTGTCTCTGTCCACAAGTCCCTGTCCCCCCCTGTATACAAGTCCCTATCCACAAGTCACTGCCCCCCCCCCCTGTATAATACAAGTCCCTATCCCTGCCCCCCCTGTATACAAGTCCTTGTCCCTGGCCCCCCTGTATACAAGTCCCTATCCACAAGTCACTGTCCCCCCCCTGTATACAAGTCCCTGTCCCTGCCCCCCCCTGTATACAAGTCCCTGTCCCTGCCCCCCCTGTATACAAGTCCCTGTCTCTGTCCACAAGTCCCTATCTACAAGTCCCTGTCCACAAGTCACTGTCCCCCAGGGCTGGAGCAAGGATTTTTGACACCCTAGGCGAAAACCTTATTTTTTCACCCCCACTGAGTCCGCCCCTGACTCCACCCCCTTTGGCAGTGTTAAATGGTTTGATTCAACCCTCTAACTGCTACATCGGAAAGACAGCTCGTTCTTTTGAAAAACATAAGACTTACTAGCAGCATCACCAGGTGAATATACAAGAGAAAACCTAAAAACAAAACTAATGCAGCCGCCCATCTATAAATTGGTAATCTGCAGTATAATAAATATTTTTCTTTGCTTTAATACCACTTTAAGAGGATAAAGTTAATCAAGTAATTCTGTTATACATCAATATATAGGCAGATTGGTAAGGAAAGAAGTTAAAAACAAGAGATAAACAGACTGGAGTAAACCTACTTACAGTGCTGACTAGTGTTGCTCACGAATATTCGCATTGCGAATATTCGCTACGAATATTGCATATTCGAGTATTCGCGAATAACGCGAATATCGCGGCGAATATTCGCTATTTCGAATATTCGAATGTTTTCAATTTTTTTTTAGAACAGATCACATCCTAGAGATCCCCATCGACGTCTAAAAGCATTGCTGGTATGATTAGAGACCTTGGGCCGAGTAGCTACAGCGCTCATTTTATATTGCCGAAAAATCGCAATGCGATTATTCGGTAATAGCGATATCGCGCGATTATTTTATATTGTAATATATCACAAATATTCTGAGCCAATCAGAGTGCTCCATCCTGCATTTCTCGAAATTTCGCAATTATTTTATATTGTAATATATCACGAATATTCTGAGCCAATCAGAGTGCTCCTTCCGCATTTGCCGAATATTCGCAATTATTGTGTATTGTAATATATCACGAATATTCTGAGCCAATCAGAGTGCTCCTTCCGCATTTCTCGAATATTCGCAATTATTGTGTATTGTAATATATCACGAATATTCTGAGCCAATCAGAGTGCTCCTTCCGCATTTCTCGAATATTCGCAATTATTTTGTATTGTAATATATCACGAATATTCTGAGCCAATCAGAGTGCTCCATTCCGCATTTCTCGAATATTCGCAATTATTTTATATTGTAATATATCACGAATATTCTGAGCCAATCAGAGTGCTCCATTCCGCATTTCTTGAATATTCGCATTCGCAATTCGCAATTCGCAATTCGCATTCGCAAAAATTCGCAAAAATTCGCAATCATTTAATTTCCAAAAAATATCACGAATATTCGTATTTAGCGAATATATGTCGAATATTCGACTATATATTCGAGATATATCGCAAATTCGAATATGGCATATTCTGCTCAACACTAGTGCTGACAAGGAAAGAGAGAGAGAAGGGGGGGGCTGTGTGAGAGAGAGAGAAGGGGGGGCTGTGAGAGAGAGAAGGGGGGGCTGTCAGAGAGAGAGAGAAGGGGGGGCTGTGTGAGAGAGAGAGAAGGGGGGGCTGTGTGAGAGAGAGAGAAGGGGGGGGGCTGTGTGAGAGAGAGAGAGAAGGGGGGGGCTGTGTGAGAGAGAGAGAAGGGGGGGGCTGTCAGAGAGAGAGAAGGGGGGGGCTGTGAGAGAGAGAAGGGGGGGGCTGTGAGAGAGAGAAGGGGGGGCTGTGTGAGAGAGAGAGAGAAGGGGGGGCTGTCAGAGAGAGAAGGGGGGGGCTGTGTGTGAGAGAGAGAAGGGGGGGCTGTGAGAGAGAAGGGGGGGGCTGTGAGAGAGAGAGAAGGGGGGGCTGTGAGAGAGAGAAGGGGGGGCTGTGAGAGAGAGAAGGGGGGCTGTCAGAGAGAGAAGGGGGCTGTCAGAGAGAGAAGGTGTCCCCTTAGGCTGCATTCACACCTTGGCGACAAAACGCCCGACGCTCGACACGCTGGAGGGGCGAATTTCCATTGCGGTCTATGAGATGGTTCACATCGAACACCAAAACGCCGTGCGCCTGCCGCCTGGAAAAAAAATTCCCGGACCCTTTTTTTCAGGCGGCATTGGCGTTCGGCCATAGACAGCAATGGAAAGAATTTGTTAAAAAAAAAAAAAAAAAAAGTTAATCGAATCGCAGCAAAGTAAGCCGTGTACGCGGCGTTACTTGTTGCGTAGGTGTGAATGCAGCCTTAGGCAGTCCGTCCGCAAACTCACTCCACGCTGTCCCCTGCAGCCAGCGCAGCGCCCCCTACTGATGTGCGCTCTAGGCCACCGCCTAACTTTCCTATTGGTAGCGCCGGCCCTGAGTGGCCGTTTTGATATAAGATTTGTGTGGGTCGGCTAGAAAATGAGGAAGCGGTCGCAGTTTAGAAATCATGTCCTGATTTTTTTTGATTTTTTTTCACACTCTAGATTCACTATCCGTTCCTTTTACGGGACAAATTTTGCCGCAAAAATGACGATATTTCGCAAAAACAATTTGGTGAAACGTTCCACAAAGTAATATCAGTCCGATCGGGAACAATCCGCACGTTTCGGTATATTACTATATGTAGTAAAAAAAAAAACTGTGGGAGGAGTTAGGGTGGCCAATTCGGCTCACACACTAAAGACACAGCTGCCTATATGCAAATTTACAAACAAACAACAGGATTGGTTAACTTCTTAAGGACCGCCTCCTGCACATAAACGTCGGCAGAATGGCACGGCTGGGCACATCCACGTATATTTACGTCGGTTCTAGTACCCACCCGTGGGTCACGGGTGCGCGCCCGCCCGCGGCGCGCTACCGTGAACCGGTCCGAAGCTCCGTGACCGCGGGACTCGCAGACCCGATCGCCGCTGGAGTGCGGGGATCGGTCCCCGGAGCTGAAGAACGTGGGAGAGCCGTGTGTAAACACAGCTTCCCCGTGCTTCACTGTGGCGGCAGCATCGATCGCGTCATCCCTGTTATAGGGGGACGCGATCGATGACGATGACGTCACACCTACAGCCACACCCCCCTACAGTTGTAAACACACACAGGGAACACATATCCCCTACAGCGCCCCCTTGTGGTTAACTTCCAAACTGCAACTGTCATTTTCACAGTAAACAATGCAATTTAAATGCATTTTTTGCTGTGAAAATGACAATTGTCCCAAAAATGTGTGAAAATTGTCCGAAGTGTCCGCCATATTGTCGCAGTCACGAAAAAAATCGCTGATCGCCGCCATTAGTAGTAAAAAAATTTTTTTAAAATGCAATAAAACTATCTCTTATTTTGTAAACGCTATAAATGTTGCGAAAACCAACCGATAAACGCTTATTGCGATTTTTTTTTTTACCAGAAATATGTAGAAGAATACGTATCGGCCTAAACTGAGGAAAAAAACATTTTTATATATATTTTTGGGGGATATTTAATTTTAGCAAAAGGTCAAAAATAGAATTTTTTTCAAAATTGTTGCTCTATTTTTGTTTATAGAGCAAAAAATAAAAATCGCAGAGGTGATCAAATACCACCAAAAGAAAGCTCTATTTGTGGGGGAAAAAAGGACGCCAATTTTGTTTGGGAGCCAAGTCGCACTACCGCGCAATTGTCAGTTAAAACGACGCAGTGCCGAATCGCAAAAAGGGCAAGGTCCTTTACCTACATTTTGGTCCGGGTCTTAAGTGGTTAAGTTAGGCTCCTCCCCCTATAGGGGGAGGAGTCTGTCTTAACCAATCCTGTCGCTTGTTTGTTTGTAAATTTGCATATTTGCATATTTCACTATAGCACTCGCATTCCTTGAATTTTTTATATTTTCTCAGTAATAAATAATAAAACGATGATGATGGGAGGGGCAGATGAAAAGCTAGTAATAGTTTAGTAGATATCGCCTGCAATGACAGCAGAAAAAAATTTTTTTGCATAACTGTTCTCTCCATAAGTTGAGGGGAACAATTTTTTCAGCACTATATATAGGTTTGAAAGTGAGCTTAATATTTGCTTACGGCAGTGGCGGTGGTAGTACTAGATGGAAGACTGACAAAAGGCCGTTGACCTCCTTGGAATTGTAATACTTGGATGGATGACTGACCGCGTCCGTTGAACTCCAGGCAATCGTAATACTTGGATGGATAACTGACAGCGTCCGTTGAACTCCGGGCAAGCGTAATACTTGGATGGATAACTGACCGCGTCCGTTGAACTCCGGGCAAGCGTAATACTTGGATGGATAACTGACCGACGTCCGTTGAACTCCGGGCAAGCGTAATACTTGGATGGATAATTGACCGACGTCCGTTGAACTCTGGGCAAGCGTAATACTTGGATGGATAACTGACCGATGTCCGTTGACCTCCGGGGAATTGTAATACTTGGATGGATAACTGATGAACCCGTCTGTTGACCTCCGGGGACTCGTAATACTTGGATGAATGACCATTCCAGTCAAGTGATCAATCCTGGGGGGAGGATTGTAATACTTGAATGAATGACTGATCAAACAGTCTGGTGATCAATCCTGGAAATCGTAGTTACCTGGATGACTGATGAGCATCTGTTGACCTCCTGGAAATTGTAATACCTGGATGGATGACTGACCGACGTCCGTTCACCTCCTGGGATTCGTAATACTTGGATGTATGACTGACCGACGTCCGTTCACCTCCTGGGATTCGTAATACTTGGATGTATGATTGACCGACGTCCGTTCACCTCCTGGGATTCGTAATACTTGGATGGATGACGTTGACCACGTCCGTTCACCTCCTGGGATTCGTAATACTTGGATGGATGACGTTGACCACGTCTGTTCACCTCCTGGGATTCGTAAAAAACTTGGATGATGATGTTGACCACGTCTGTTCACCTCACTGGTGGTGTCTGTTGGCCTCCCGTGTATGGTAATGCTTGGGTGGATGACATATTGACTGACCACGTTGACCTTCGGGGAAACCCGGCATGTGCTGTAGGTTCTTTTCTTCCAGCAGTAGTTTTTTTATTTTTATAAAAAAACATTTTACCATTTCTTTTTTTAGCAGCCCTGTTGGGGGTCTTTGGTGAAATATCAATAGTCTAAAGAGACCCCAGATGTCTACATTTCGAGACCAAGAAAGGGACTGAGGACTAGACATGTGCACTGCCAAAAAATTCATTTTTTTTATTTTATGTTATTTTCGTTTGTTTTTTTCTGGTAATTCGGAAAATTCATTTTTTTTTTCGTTTTTTGTTTATTTTTTCGGAAATTCGAAAAATTCGAAAAAAATCATGAAACAAAAAATTTTTTTTTCGGAATTTCAAAAAATTCGGAAATTTACCAATTTTTCGAATTTTTTATTTTTTTTTAACATTTTTCGAAATTTGGAAATATGAAAATTCGGAAATACGAAATTCGAAAATATGAAAATGAAAAATTCGAAAATTGAAAAATTTGAAAAATAGAAACATTTCGAAAATTTAATCATTTGAAATTCGAAATTTCGAAAATTTCGAAATTTCGAAAATTGAAAAATTCGAAATTCGAAAACGGAAAAATTCGAAAATTTTGAAATTTGCAAAAATTTGAAATTTGAAATTGAAAAATCGAAATTCGAAAATTCGAAATGTGAAAATTTGAAAATTGAAAAATTGAAAAATTCGAAAATTAAAAAAATCGAAATTTAGAATTTTTGAAATTCCGATTTTTCGTATTTCCGAATTTTCGTATTTGCGAATTAGAAAATTCGAAATGTGAAAATTCGAAAATTTGAAAATTCGAAAATTTTATAATTTGAAAATTCGAAAATTTCGAAATTCGAAAATTAAAAAATTCCTGTATACAAGTCCCTGTCCCCAAGTCCCTGTCTCCCGTCCACAAGTCCCTGTCCCCCATCCCTGTCTACAAGTCCCTGTCCACGAGTCCTTGCCCCCCTGTATACAAGTCCCCCCCCCTGCCCCCCCCTGTATACAAGTCCCTGTCCACAAGTCCCTGTCCCCCCCCTGTATACAAGTCCCTGTCCACAAGTCCCCTATCCACAAGTCACTGCCCCCCCCTGTATACAAGTCCCTGTCTCTGTCCACAAGTCCCTGTCCCCCCCCCTGTATACAAGTCCCTATCCACAAGTCACCGTCCCCCCTCCCTGTATACAAGTCCCTGTCCACAAGTCCCTGAATACAAGTCCCTGAATACAAGTCCCTGAATACAAGTCCCTGTCCACAAGTCCCTGTCCACAAGTCCCTGTCCACAAGTCCCTGTCCACGAGTCCCTGTCCACGAGTCCCTGCCCCCCCTGTATACAAGTCCCCCCCCTGCCCCCCCTGTATACAAGTCCCTGTCCACAAGTCCCTGTCCACAAGTCCCTGTCCACAATTCCCTGTCCACAAGTCCCAGTCCCCCCCTGTCCACAAGTCCCCTGTCCACAAGTCCCTGCCCCCCCTGTATACAAGTCCCTATCCACAAGTCCCTGCCCCCCCTGTCCACAAGTCCCTGTCCCTGCCCCCCCCCTTGTATACAAGTCCCTGTCTCTGTCCACAAGTCCCTGTCCCCCCCTGTATACAAGTCCCTATCCACAAGTCACTGTCCCCCCTCCCTGTATACAAGTCCCTGTCCACAAGTCCCTGTCCACAAGTCCCTGTCCACAAGTCCCTGTCCCCCCCTGTATACAAGTCCCTGTCCACAAGTCCCTGTCCCCCCTGTATACAAGTCCCTGTCTCTGTCCACAAGTCCCTGTCCCCCCCTGTATACAAGTCCCTATCCACAAGTCACTGCCCCCCCCTGTATAATACAAGTCCCTGTCCCTGCCCCCCCTGTATACAAGTCCTTGTCCCTGGCCCCCCTGTATACAAGTCCCTATCCACAAGTCACTGTCCCCCCCCTGTATACAAGTCCCTGTCCCTGCCCCCCCCTGTATACAAGTCCCTGTCCCTGCCCCCCCTGTATACAAGTCCCTGTCTCTGTCCACAAGTCCCTATCTACAAGTCCCTGTCCACAAGTCACTGTCCCCCAGGGCTGGAGCAAGGATTTTTGACACCCTAGGCGAAAACCTTATTTTTTCACCCCCACTGAGTCCGCCCTTGACTCCACCCCCTTTGGCAGTGTTAAATGGTTTGATTCAACCCTCTAACTGCTACATCGGAAAGACAGCTCGTTCTTTTGAAAAACATAAGACTTACTAGCAGCATCACCAGGTGAATATACAAGAGAAAACCTAAAAACAAAACTAATGCAACCACCCATCTATAAATTGGTAATCTGCAGTATAATAAATATTTTTCTTTGCTTTAATACCACTTTAAGAGGATAAAGTTAATCAAGTAATTCTGTTATACATCAATATATAGGCAGATTGGTAAGGAAAGAAGTTAAAAACAAGAGATAAACAGACTGGAGTAAACCTACTTACAGTGCTGACAAGGAAAGAGAGAGAGAAGGGGGGGCTGTGTGAGAGAGAGAGAAGGGGGGGCTGTGAGAGAGAGAGAAGGGGGGGCTGTCAGAGAGAGAGAGAAGGGGGGGCTGTGTGAGAGAGAGAGAAGGGGGGGGCTGTGTGAGAGAGAGAGAAGGGGGGGGGGGCTGTGTGAGAGAGAGAGAGAAGGGGGGGGCTGTGTGAGAGAGAGAGAAGGGGGGGGGGCTGTCAGAGAGAGAGAATGGGGGGCTGTCAGAGAGAAGGGGGGGGCTGTGAGAGAGAGAAGGGGGGGCTGTGAGAGAGAGAAGGGGGGGCTGTGTGAGAGAGAGAGAGAAGGGGGGGGCTGTGTGTGAGAGAGAGAAGGGGGGGCTGTCAGAGAGAGAGAAGGGGGGGCTGTGAGAGAGAAGGGGGGGGCTGTGAGAGAGAGAGAAGGGGGGGCTGTGAGAGAGAGAAGGGGGGGCTGTCAGAGAGAGAAGGGGGGGCTGTCAGAGAGAGAAGGGGGGCTGTCAGAGAGAGAGAAGGGGGGGCTGTGAGAGAGAAGGGGGGGGCTGTGAGAGAGAGAGAAGGGGGGGCTGTGAGAGAGAGAAGGGGGGGCTGTGAGAGAGAGAAGGGGGGGCTGTCAGAGAGAGAAGGGGGGCTGTCAGAGAGAGAAGGGGGCTGTCAGAGAGAGAAGGTGTCCCCTTAGGCTGCATTCACACCTAGGCGACAAAACGCCCGACGCTCGACACGCTGGAGGGGCGAATTTCCATTGCGGTCTATGAGATGGTTCACATCGAACGCCGAAACGCCGTGCGCCTGCCGCCTGGAAAAAAAATTCCCGGACCCTTTTTTTCAGGCGGCATTGGCGTTCGGCCATAGACAGCAATGGAAAGAATTTGTTAAAAAAAAAAAAAAAAAAAAGTTAATCGAATCGCAGCAAAGTAAGCCGTGTACGCGGCGTTACTTGTTGCGTAGGTGTGAATGCAGCCTTAGGCAGTCCGTCCGCAAACTCACTCCACGCTGTCCCCTGCAGCCAGCGCAGCGCCCCCTACTGATGTGCGCTCTAGGCCACCGCCTAACTTGCCTATTGGTAGCGCCGGCCCTGAGTGGCCGTTTTGATATAAGATTTGTGTGGGTCGGCTAGAAAATGAGGAAGCGGTCGCAGTTTAGAAATCATGTCCTGATTTTTTTTGATTTTTTTTCACACTCTAGATTCACTATCCGTTCCTTTTACGGGACAAATTTTGCCGCAAAAATGACGATATTTCGCAAAAACGATTTGGTGAAACGTTCCACAAAGTAATATCAGTCCGATCGGGAACAATCCGCACGTTTCGGTATATTACTATATGTAGTAAAAAAAAAAACTGTGGGAGGAGTTAGGGTGGCCAATTCGGCTCACACACTAAAGACACAGCTGCCTATATGCAAATTTACAAACAAACAACAGGATTGGTTAACTTCTTAAGGACCGCCTCCTGCACATAAACGTCGGCAGAATGGCACGGCTGGGCACATCCACGTATATTTACGTCGGTTCTAGTACCCACCCGTGGGTCACGGGTGCGCGCCCGCCCGCGGCGCGCTACCGTGAACCGGTCCGAAGCTCCGTGACCGCGGGACTCGCAGACCCGATCGCCGCTGGAGTGCGGGGATCGGTCCCCGGAGCTGAAGAACGTGGGAGAGCCGTGTGTAAACACAGCTTCCCCGTGCTTCACTGTGGCGGCAGCATCGATCGCGTCATCCCTGTTATAGGGGGACGCGATCGATGACGATGACGTCACACCTACAGCCACACCCCCCTACAGTTGTAAACACACACAGGGAACACATATCCCCTACAGCGCCCCCTTGTGGTTAACTTCCAAACTGCAACTGTCATTTTCACAGTAAACAATGCAATTTAGATGCATTTTTTGCTGTGAAAATGACAATTGTCCCAAAAATGTGTGAAAATTGTCCGAAGTGTCCGCCATAATGTCGCAGTCACGAAAAAAATCGCTGATCGCCGCCATTAGTAGTAAAAAAATTTTTTTTAAAATGCAATAAAACTATCTCTTATTTTGTAAACGCTATAAATGTTGCGAAAACCAACCGATAAACGCTTATTGCGATTTTTTTTTTTACCAGAAATATGTAGAAGAATACGTATCGGCCTAAACTGAGGAAAAAAACATTTTTATATATATTTTTGGGGGATATTTAATTTTAGCAAAAGGTCAAAAATAGAATTTTTTTCAAAATTGTTGCTCTATTTTTGTTTATAGAGCAAAAAATAAAAATCGCAGAGGTGATCAAATACCACCAAAAGAAAGCTCTATTTGTGGGGGAAAAAAGGACGCCAATTTTGTTTGGGAGCCACGTCGCACGACCGCGCAATTGTCAGTTAAAACGACGCAGTGCCGAATCGCAAAAAGGGCAAGGTCCTTTACCTACATTTTGGTCCGGGTCTTAAGTGGTTAAGTTAGGCTCCTCCCCCTATAGGGGGAGGAGTCTGTCTTAACCAATCCTGTCGCTTGTTTGTTTGTAAATTTGCATATTTGCATATTTCACTATAGCACTCGCATTCCTTGAATTTTTTATATTTTCTCAGTAATAAATAATAAAACGATGATGATGGGAGGGGCAGATGAAAAGCTAGTAATAGTTTAGTAGATATCGCCTGCAATGACAGCAGAAAAATTTTTTTTTGCATAACTGTTCTCTCCATAAGTTGAGGGGAACAATTTTTTCAGCACTATATATAGGTTTGAAAGTGAGCTTAATATTTGCTTACGGCAGTGGCGGTGGTAGTACTAGATGGAAGACTGACAAAAGGCCGTTGACCTCCTTGGAATTGTAATACTTGGATGGATGACTGACCGCGTCCGTTGAACTCCAGGCAATCGTAATACTTGGATGGATAACTGACAGCGTCCGTTGAACTCCGGGCAAGCGTAATACTTGGATGGATAACTGACCGCGTCCGTTGAACTCCGGGCAAGCGTAATACTTGGATGGATAACTGACCGACGTCCGTTGAACTCCGGGCAAGCGTAATACTTGGATGGATAATTGACCGACGTCCGTTGAACTCTGGGCAAGCGTAATACTTGGATGGATAACTGACCGATGTCCGTTGACCTCCGGGGAATTGTAATACTTGGATGGATAACTGATGAACCCGTCTGTTGACCTCCGGGGACTCGTAATACTTGGATGAATGACCATTCCAGTCAAGTGATCAATCCTGGGGGGAGGATTGTAATACTTGAATGAATGACTGATCAAACAGTCTGGTGATCAATCCTGGAAATCGTAGTTACCTGGATGACTGATGAGCATCTGTTGACCTCCTGGAAATTGTAATACCTGGATGGATGACTGACCGACGTCCGTTCACCTCCTGGGATTCGTAATACTTGGATGTATGACTGACCGACGTCCGTTCACCTCCTGGGATTCGTAATACTTGGATGTATGATTGACCGACGTCCGTTCACCTCCTGTGATTCGTAATACTTGGATGGATGACGTTGACCACGTCCGTTCACCTCCTGGGATTCGTAATACTTGGATGGATGACGTTGACCACGTCTGTTCACCTCCTGGGATTCGTAAAAAACTTGGATGATGATGTTGACCACGTCTGTTCACCTCCTGGGTATCGTAAAAAAACTTGGATGGAAGACATTGACCACTGGTGGTGTCTGTTGGCCTCCCGTGTATGGTAATGCTTGGGTGGATGACATATTGACTGACCACGTTGACCTTCGGGGAAACCCGGCATGTGCTGTAGGTTCTTTTCTTCCAGCAGTAGTTTTTTTTATTTTTATAAAAAAACATTTTACCATTTCTTTTTTTAGCAGCCCTGTTGGGGGTCTTTGGTGAAATATCAATAGTCTAAAGAGACCCCAGATGTCTACATTTCGAGACCAAGAAAGGGACTGAGGACTAGACATGTGCACTGCCAAAAAATTCATTTTTTTTATTTTATGTTATTTTCGTTTGTTTTTTTCTGGTAATTCGGAAAATTCATTTTTTTTTCGTTTTTTGTTTATTTTTTCGGAAATTCGAAAAATTCGAAAAAAATCATGAAACAAAAAATTTTTTTTTCGGAATTTCAAAAAATTCGGAAATTTACCAATTTTTCGAATTTTTTTTTTTTTTTTTAACATTTTTCGAAATTTGGAAATATGAAAATTCGGAAATACGAAATTCGAAAATATGAAAATGAAAAATTCGAAAATTGAAAAATTTGAAAAATAGAAACATTTCGAAAATTTAATCATTTGAAATTCGAAATTTCGAAAATTTCGAAATTTCGAAAATTGAAAAATTCGAAATTCGAAAACGGAAAAATTCGAAAATTTTGAAATTTGCAAAAATTTGAAATTTGAAATTGAAAAATCGAAATTCGAAAATTCGAAATGTGAAAATTTGAAAATTGAAAAATTGAAAAATTCGAAAATTAAAAAAATCGAAATTTAGAATTTTTGAAATTCCGATTTTTCGTATTTCCGAATTTTCGTATTTGCGAATTAGAAAATTCGAAATGTGAAAATTCGAAAATTTGAAAATTCGAAAATTTTATAATTTGAAAATTCGAAAATTTCGAAATTCGAAAATTAAAAAATTCCTGTATACAAGTCCCCCCCAGTCCCTGTCCCCAAGTCCCTGTCTCCCGTCCACAAGTCCCTGTCCCCCATCCCTGTCTACAAGTCCCTGTCCACGAGTCCTTGCCCCCCTGTATACAAGTCCCCCCCCTGCCCCCCCTGTATACAAGTCCCTGTCCACAAGTCCCTGTCCCCCCCCTGTATACAAGTCCCTGTCCACAAGTCCCCTATCCACAAGTCACTGCCCCCCCCTGTATACAAGTCCCTGTCTCTGTCCACAAGTCCCTGTCCCCCCCCCTGTATACAAGTCCCTATCCACAAGTCACCGTCCCCCCTCCCTGTATACAAGTCCCTGTCCACAAGTCCCTGAATACAAGTCCCTGAATACAAGTCCCTGAATACAAGTCCCTGTCCACAAGTCCCTGTCCACAAGTCCCTGTCCACGAGTCCCTGCCCCCCCTGTATACAAGTCCCCCCCCCTGCCCCCCCCTGTATACAAGTCCCTGTCCACAAGTCCCTGTCCACAAGTCCCTGTCCACAAGTCCCTGTCCACAATTCCCTGTCCACAAGTCCCAGTCCCCCCCTGTCCACAAGTCCCCTGTCCACAAGTCCCTGCCCCCCCTGTATACAAGTCCCTATCCACAAGTCCCTGCCCCCCCTGTCCACAAGTCCCTGTCCCTGCCCCCCCCTTGTATACAAGTCCCTGTCTCTGTCCACAAGTCCCTGTCCCCCCCTGTATACAAGTCCCTATCCACAAGTCACTGTCCCCCCTCCCTGTATACAAGTCCCTGTCCACAAGTCCCTGTCCCCCCCTGTATACAAGTCCCTGTCCACAAGTCCCTGTCCCCCCTGTATACAAGTCCCTGTCTCTGTCCACAAGTCCCTGTCCCCCCCTGTATACAAGTCCCTATCCACAAGTCACTGCCCCCCCCTGTATAATACAAGTCCCTGTCCCTGCCCCCCCTGTATACAAGTCATTGTCCCTGGCCCCCCTGTATACAAGTCCCTATCCACAAGTCACTGTCCCCCCCCTGTATACAAGTCCCTGTCCCTGCCCCCCCTGTATACAAGTCCCTGTCCCTGCCCCCCCTGTATACAAGTCCCTGTCTCTGTCCACAAGTCCCTATCTACAAGTCCCTGTCCACAAGTCACTGTCCCCCAGGGCTGGAGCAAGGATTTTTGACACCCTAGGCGAAAACCTTATTTTTTCACCCCCACTGAGTCCGCCCCTGACTCCACCCCCTTTGGCAGTGTTAAATGGTTTGATTCAACCCTCTAACTGCTACATCGGAAAGACAGCTCGTTCTTTTGAAAAACATAAGACTTACTAGCAGCATCACCAGGTGAATATACAAGAGAAAACCTAAAAACAAAACTAATGCAACCACCCATCTATAAATTGGTAATCTGCAGTATAATAAATATTTTTCTTTGCTTTAATACCACTTTAAGAGGATAAAGTTAATCAAGTAATTCTGTTATACATCAATATATAGGCAGATTGGTAAGGAAAGAAGTTAAAAACAAGAGATAAACAGACTGGAGTAAACCTACTTACAGTGCTGACAAGGAAAGAGAGAGAGAAGGGGGGCTGTGTGAGAGAGAGAGAAGGGGGGGCTGTGAGAGAGAGAGAAGGGGGGGCTGTCAGAGAGAGAGAGAAGGGGGGGCTGTGTGAGAGAGAGAGAAGGGGGGGGGGCTGTGTGAGAGAGAGAGAAGGGGGGGGGGCTGTGTGAGAGAGAGAGAGAAGGGGGGGGCTGTGTGAGAGAGAGAGAAGGGGGGGGCTGTCAGAGAGAGAGAATGGGGGGCTGTCAGAGAGAAGGGGGGGGCTGTGAGAGAGAGAAGGGGGGGGCTGTGAGAGAGAGAAGGGGGGCTGTGTGAGAGAGAGAGAGAAGGGGGGGGCTGTGTGTGAGAGAGAGAAGGGGGGGCTGTCAGAGAGAGAGAAGGGGGGGCTGTGAGAGAGAAGGGGGGGGCTGTGAGAGAGAGAGAAGGGGGGGCTGTGAGAGAGAGAAGGGGGGGCTGTGAGAGAGAGAAGGGGGGGCTGTCAGAGAGAGAAGGGGGGGCTGTCAGAGAGAGAAGGGGGGGCTGTCAGAGAGAGAGAAGGGGGGGCTGTGAGAGAGAAGGGGGGGGCTGTGAGAGAGAGAGAAGGGGGGGCTGTGAGAGAGAGAAGGGGGGGCTGTGAGAGAGAGAAGGGGGGGCTGTCAGAGAGAGAAGGGGGGCTGTCAGAGAGAGAAGGGGGCTGTCAGAGAGAGAAGGTGTCCCCTTAGGCTGCATTCACACCTAGGCGACAAAACGCCCGACGCTCGACACGCTGGAGGGGCGAATTTCCATTGCGGTCTATGAGATGGTTCACATCGAACGCCGAAACGCCGTGCGCCTGCCGCCTGGAAAAAAAATTCCCGGACCCTTTTTTTCAGTCGGCATTGGCGTTCGGCCATAGACAGCAATGGAAAGAATTTGTTAAAAAAAAAAAAAAAAAAAAGTTAATCGAATCGCAGCAAAGTAAGCCGTGTACGCGGCGTTACTTGTTGCGTAGGTGTGAATGCAGCCTTAGGCAGTCCGTCCGCAAACTCACTCCACGCTGTCCCCTGCAGCCAGCGCAGCGCCCCCTACTGATGTGCGCTCTAGGCCACCGCCTAACTTGCCTATTGGTAGCGCCGGCCCTGAGTGGCCGTTTTGATATAAGATTTGTGTGGGTCGGCTAGAAAATGAGGAAGCGGTCGCAGTTTAGAAATCATGTCCTGATTTTTTTTTATTTTTTTTCACACTCTAGATTCACTATCCGTTCCTTTTACGGGACAAATTTTGCCGCAAAAATGACGATATTTCGCAAAAACGATTTGGTGAAACGTTCCACAAAGTAATATCAGTCCGATCGGGAACAATCCGCACGTTTCGGTATATTACTATATGTAGTAAAAAAAAAAACTGTGGGAGGAGTTAGGGTGGCCAATTCGGCTCACACACTAAAGACACAGCTGCCTATATGCAAATTTACAAACAAACAACAGGATTGGTTAACTTCTTAAGGACCGCCTCCTGCACATAAACGTCGGCAGAATGGCACGGCTGGGCACATCCACGTATATTT
Source organism: Rana kukunoris (assembly GCA_029574335.1). NCBI lineage: Eukaryota > Metazoa > Chordata > Amphibia > Anura > Ranidae > Rana > Rana kukunoris. The sequence continues at coordinate 44,870,069 of CM056050.1, read as the reverse complement.
ACGTCGGTTCTAGTACCCACCCGTGGGTCACGGGTGCGCGCCCGCCCGCGGCGCGCTACCGTGAACCGGTCCGAAGCTCCGTGACCGCGGGACTCGCAGACCCGATCGCCGCTGGAGTGCGGGGATCGGTCCCCGGAGCTGAAGAACGTGGGAGAGCCGTGTGTAAACACAGCTTCCCCGTGCTTCACTGTGGCGGCAGCATCGATCGCGTCATCCCTGTTATAGGGGGACGCGATCGATGACGATGACGTCACACCTACAGCCACACCCCCCTACAGTTGTAAACACACACAGGGAACACATATCCCCTACAGCGCCCCCTTGTGGTTAACTTCCAAACTGCAACTGTCATTTTCACAGTAAACAATGCAATTTAAATGCATTTTTTGCTGTGAAAATGACAATTGTCCCAAAAATGTGTGAAAATTGTCCGAAGTGTCCGCCATAATGTCGCAGTCACGAAAAAAATCGCTGATCGCCGCCATTAGTAGTAAAAAATTTTTTTTTAAAATGCAATAAAACTATCTCTTATTTTGTAAACGCTATAAATGTTGCGAAAACCAACCGATAAACGCTTATTGCGATTTTTTTTTTTACCAGAAATATGTAGAAGAATACGTATCGGCCTAAACTGAGGAAAAAAACATTTTTATATATATTTTTGGGGGATATTTAATTTTAGCAAAAGGTCAAAAATAGAATTTTTTTCAAAATTGTTGCTCTATTTTTGTTTATAGAGCAAAAAATAAAAATCGCAGAGGTGATCAAATACCACCAAAAGAAAGCTCTATTTGTGGGGGAAAAAAGGACGCCAATTTTGTTTGGGAGCCACGTCGCACGACCGCGCAATTGTCAGTTAAAACGACGCAGTGCCGAATCGCAAAAAGGGCAAGGTCCTTTACCTACATTTTGGTCCGGGTCTTAAGTGGTTAAGTTAGGCTCCTCCCCCTATAGGGGGAGGAGTCTGTCTTAACCAATCCTGTCGCTTGTTTGTTTGTAAATTTGCATATTTGCATATTTCACTATAGCACTCGCATTCCTTGAATTTTTTATATTTTCTCAGTAATAAATAATAAAACGATGATGATGGGAGGGGCAGATGAAAAGCTAGTAATAGTTTAGTAGATATCGCCTGCAATGACAGCAGAAAAATTTTTTTTTGCATAACTGTTCTCTCCATAAGTTGAGGGGAACAATTTTTTCAGCACTATATATAGGTTTGAAAGTGAGCTTAATATTTGCTTACGGCAGTGGCGGTGGTAGTACTAGATGGAAGACTGACAAAAGGCCGTTGACCTCCTTGGAATTGTAATACTTGGATGGATGACTGACCGCGTCCGTTGAACTCCAGGCAATCGTAATACTTGGATGGATAACTGACAGCGTCCGTTGAACTCCGGGCAAGCGTAATACTTGGATGGATAACTGACCGCGTCCGTTGAACTCCGGGCAAGCGTAATACTTGGATGGATAACTGACCGACGTCCGTTGAACTCCGGGCAAGCGTAATACTTGGATGGATAATTGACCGACGTCCGTTGAACTCTGGGCAAGCGTAATACTTGGATGGATAACTGACCGATGTCCGTTGACCTCCGGGGAATTGTAATACTTGGATGGATAACTGATGAACCCGTCTGTTGACCTCCGGGGACTCGTAATACTTGGATGAATGACCATTCCAGTCAAGTGATCAATCCTGGGGGGAGGATTGTAATACTTGAATGAATGACTGATCAAACAGTCTGGTGATCAATCCTGGAAATCGTAGTTACCTGGATGACTGATGAGCATCTGTTGACCTCCTGGAAATTGTAATACCTGGATGGATGACTGACCGACGTCCGTTCACCTCCTGGGATTCGTAATACTTGGATGTATGACTGACCGACGTGTTCACCTCCTGATGTATACTTGATTGACCGACGTCCGTTCACCTCCTGGGATTCGTAATACTTGGATGGATGACGTTGACCACGTCCGTTCACCTCCTGGGATTCGTAATACTTGGATGGATGACGTTGACCACGTCTGTTCACCTCCTGGGATTCGTAAAAAACTTGGATGATGATGTTGACCACGTCTGTTCACCTCCTGGGTATCGTAAAAAAACTTGGATGGAAGACATTGACCACTGGTGGTGTCTGTTGGCCTCCCGTGTATGGTAATGCTTGGGTGGATGACATATTGACTGACCACGTTGACCTTCGGGGAAACCCGGCATGTGCTGTAGGTTCTTTTCTTCCAGCAGTAGTTTTTTTATTTTTATAAAAAAACATTTTACCATTTCTTTTTTTAGCAGCCCTGTTGGGGGTCTTTGGTGAAATATCAATAGTCTAAAGAGACCCCAGATGTCTACATTTCGAGACCAAGAAAGGGACTGAGGACTAGACATGTGCACTGCCAAAAAATTCATTTTTTTTATTTTATGTTATTTTCGTTTGTTTTTTTCTGGTAATTCGGAAAATTCATTTTTTTTTTCGTTTTTTTGTTTATTTTTTCGGAAATTCAGGAAATTCGAAAAATTCGAAAAAAATCATGAAACAAAAATTTTTTTTTTCGGAATTTCAAAAAATTCGGAAATTTACCAATTTTTCGAATTTTTTATTTTTTTTTTAACATTTTTCGAAATTTGGAAATATGAAAATTCGGAAATACGAAATTCGAAAATATGAAAATGAAAAATTCGAAAATTGAAAAATTTGAAAAATAGAAACATTTCGAAAATTTAATCATTTGAAATTCGAAATTTCGAAAATTTCGAAATTTCGAAAATTGAAAAATTCGAAATTCGAAAACGGAAAAATTCGAAAATTTTGAAATTTGCAAAAATTTGAAATTTGAAATTGAAAAATCGAAATTCGAAAATTCGAAATGTGAAAATTCGAAAATTGAAAAATTGAAAAATTCGAAAATTAAAAAAATCGAAATTTAGAATTTTTGAAATTCCGATTTTTCGTATTTCCGAATTTTCGTATTTGCGAATTAGAAAATTCGAAATGTGAAAATTCGAAAATTTGAAAATTCGAAAATTTTATAATTTGAAAATTCGAAAATTTCGAAATTCGAAAATTAAAAAATTCCTGTATACAAGTCCCTGTCCCCAAGTCCCTGTCTCCCGTCCACAAGTCCCTGTCCCCCATCCCTGTCTACAAGTCCCTGTCCACGAGTCCTTGCCCCCCTGTATACAAGTCCCCCCCCCCTGCCCCCCCCTGTATACAAGTCCCTGTCCACAAGTCCCTGTCCCCCCCCTGTATACAAGTCCCTGTCCACAAGTCCCCTATCCACAAGTCACTGCCCCCCCCTGTATACAAGTCCCTGTCTCTGTCCACAAGTCCCTGTCCCCCCCCCTGTATACAAGTCCCTATCCACAAGTCACCGTCCCCCCTCCCTGTATACAAGTCCCTGTCCACAAGTCCCTGAATACAAGTCCCTGAATACAAGTCCCTGAATACAAGTCCCTGTCCACAAGTCCCTGTCCACAAGTCCCTGTCCACAAGTCCCTGTCCACGAGTCCCTGCCCCCCCTGTATACAAGTCCCTGTCCCTGCCCCCCCCCCTGTATACAAGTCCCTGTCCACAAGTCCCTGTCCACAAGTCCCTGTCCACAAGTCCCTGTCCACAAGTCCCTGTCCACAATTCCCTGTCCACAAGTCCCAGTCCCCCCCTGTCCACAAGTCCCCTGTCCACAAGTCCCTGCCCCCCCTGTATACAAGTCCCTATCCACAAGTCCCTGCCCCCCCTGTCCACAAGTCCCTGCCCCCCCCTTGTATACAAGTCCCTGTCTCTGTCCACAAGTCCCTGTCCCCCCTGTATACAAGTCCCTATCCACAAGTCACTGTCCCCCCTCCCTGTATACAAGTCCCTGTCCACAAGTCCCTGTCCACAAGTCCCTGTCCACAAGTCCCTGTCCCCCCCTGTATACAAGTCCCTGTCCACAAGTCCCTGTCCCCCCTGTATACAAGTCCCTGTCCCTGCCCCCCCTGTATACAAGTCCCTGTCTCTGTCCACAAGTCCCTGTCCCCCCCTGTATACAAGTCCCTATCCACAAGTCACTGCCCCCCCCTGTATAATACAAGTCCCTGTCCCTGCCCCCCCTGTATACAAGTCCTTGTCCCTGGCCCCCCTGTATACAAGTCCCTATCCACAAGTCACTGTCCCCCCCCTGTATACAAGTCCCTGTCCCTGCCCCCCCCTGTATACAAGTCCCTGTCCCTGCCCCCCCTGTATACAAGTCCCTGTCTCTGTCCACAAGTCCCTATCTACAAGTCCCTGTCCACAAGTCACTGTCCCCCAGGGCTGGAGCAAGGATTTTTGACACCCTAGGCGAAAACCTTATTTTTTCACCCCCACTGAGTCCGCCCCTGACTCCACCCCCTTTGGCAGTGTTAAATGGTTTGATTCAACCCTCTAACTGCTACATCGGAAAGACAGCTCGTTCTTTTGAAAAACATAAGACTTACTAGCAGCATCACCAGGTGAATATACAAGAGAAAACCTAAAAACAAAACTAATGCAACCACCCATCTATAAATTGGTAATCTGCAGTATAATAAATATTTTTCTTTGCTTTAATACCACTTTAAGAGGATAAAGTTAATCAAGTAATTCTGTTATACATCAATATATAGGCAGATTGGTAAGGAAAGAAGTTAAAAACAAGAGATAAACAGACTGGAGTAAACCTACTTACAGTGCTGACAAGGAAAGAGAGAGAGAAGGGGGGGCTGTGTGTGAGAGAGAGAAGGGGGGGCTGTGAGAGAGAGAGAAGGGGGGGCTGTCAGAGAGAGAGAGAAGGGGGGCTGTGTGAGAGAGAGAGAAGGGGGGGGGGGCTGTGTGAGAGAGAGAGAAGGGGGGGGGCTGTGTGAGAGAGAGAGAGAAGGGGGGGGCTGTGTGAGAGAGAGAGAAGGGGGGGGGCTGTCAGAGAGAGAGAATGGGGGGCTGTCAGAGAGAAGGGGGGGCTGTGAGAGAGAGAAGGGGGGCTGTGAGAGAGAGAAGGGGGGGCTGTGTGAGAGAGAGAGAGAAGGGGGGGCTGTGTGTGAGAGAGAGAAGGGGGGCTGTCAGAGAGAGAGAAGGGGGGGCTGTGAGAGAGAAGGGGGGGGCTGTGAGAGAGAGAGAAGGGGGGGCTGTGAGAGAGAGAAGGGGGGGCTGTGAGAGAGAGAAGGGGGGGCTGTGAGAGAGAGAAGGGGGGGCTGTGAGAGAGAGAAGGGGGGGCTGTCAGAGAGAGAGGGGGGGCTGTCAGAGAGAGAGGGGGGGGCTGTGAGAGAGAGAGAAGGGGGGGCTGTGAGAGAGAGAGAAGGGGGGCTGTGAGAGAGAGAAGGGGGGGCTGTGAGAGAGAGAAGGGGGGGCTGTCAGAGAGAGAAGAAGGGGGGCTGTCAGAGAGAGAAGGGGGCTGTCAGAGAGAGGGGGCTGTCAAGGAAGGTGTCCCCTTAGGCTGCATTCACACCTAGGCGACAAAACGCCCGACGCTCGACACGCTGGAGGGGCGAATTTCCATTGCGGTCTATGAGATGGTTCACATCGAACGCCGAAACGCCGTGCGCCTGCCGCCTGGAAAAAAAATTCCCGGACCCTTTTTTTCAGGCGGCATTGGCGTTCGGCCATAGACAGCAATGGAAAGAATTTGTTAAAAAAAAAAAGTTAATCGAATCGCAGCAAAGTAAGCCGTGTACGCGGCGTTACTTGTTGCGTAGGTGTGAATGCAGCCTTAGGCAGTCCGTCCGCAAACTCACTCCACGCTGTCCCCTGCAGCCAGCGCAGCGCCCCCTACTGATGTGCGCTCTAGGCCACCGCCTAACTTGCCTATTGGTAGCGCCGGCCCTGGGGAGGCATGATATCCTGGATATCGGCTCTTTATGAGTGTCCTCAGGCTAGAATCAAGGTTAATAACATACTATCTGACCCAATAACAATCAGGAATGGGACACGCCAGGGATGGCCCCTCTCCTCGATCCTTTTTATCCTCTCATTAGAACCACTGATAAGAACTATCAATCTTTCCACAGAGGTCCATGGGTTCCAGGCGGCTGGGAGGGAATATAAAGTTGCCGCTTATGCGGACGATCTATTGTTCTTCCTCACCAAACCCTTCTTCTCTATTCCCAACCTGAAAAAACTTTTTGACACTTTTGGTTATATCTCTAACTTCAAAATTAATAGATCAAAATTGACCTTTTGAAATCCAATCACTACTTCAAGTGGGTCCCCTCCTCATTGAAGTATCTGGGAGTTCACCTAACCAGTCGTTTTGACAAGTTATTCCACGCTAATTATACCCCACTGCTAAAATCTATTACTGATGACCTGCACAAATGGACATCCAAAACCTTCTCCTGGTTCGGTCGAGCCTCCATCTTAAAGATGACGGTTCTCCCGAGGCTCTTGTATATATTGAATACCCTTCCTATTAGTGTACCTGACTCTTTCTTCACTACCCTTTTGAAAATACAGAGACGATTTCTTTGGGCAGGTAGGAACCCCAGAATTAACATTAATCTCCTCACCATCCCCAAATGTAAAGGCGGGATAGGTTTGCCAGATTACAAGAAATATCATCAAGCATCCAACATAACGAGAGTAATAGACTGGCACTGCCATAGTAAGGAAAAGGACTGGGTTAACCTAGAACAAAGATTGTGCTCTCACCGCCTCTTGTTACTCCCTTGGACTCTATTCTCAAAATCAAACAAACTGATTACACACCCTCTGATTGCGAACACGCTGCAAGTGTGGCACAAGGTTGCACTTAAACACAACCTGGCAACAACGCCGAGCCCCCTCACTCCAATTTTTGATAACCTGGACTTCCCCCCGGGTACACAGGGTAGGAAGATCCCCAATATGTTGGCGGTCGACTGTATATCAGGACCTAGAGTTAAAACATATGAGACATTACAATCTGAGTATGGAGATACCTTCCCGAGGTTTTGGTTTTATCTACAACTGCATGCAACCTCTTTGACTTACTCGTGGCTGATAAGGCCTGCTAGCACAGATACTAACAAACACAAACTGAGGTGGGAAAGGGACCTGGGTATTCAGATAGAGGAGGCTCAGTGGGAAAAGGCCTGCTTTATGGCCCACAAATGCTCTCTTAGCTCTAGACACCATGAGATCTCTTACAAGGTTCTCACCCAGTGGTACATTACACCGCAGAGGGCCAAGCAGTGGTCGGATAGGGCCTCTGATGTATGCTGGTGGTGTGGTACTGCTGTAGGTTCGTTCCTACATATTTGGTGGGAATGTGCTCGTATTGCTGAATTCTGGCAGGGGGTCATTGAGTGGATTAGGCACATCACGGAAACAACAATAACACTGGATGCCGCCGCATGCTTGATACACATTAATCATCTCCCTATACGTAAGTACAAAAAACCCCTTACGAGACAATTACTTAATGCCGCCAAAACACTTATCCCCCTTCACTGGAAATCTACGCGAGTGCCAGGGATCAGGGATTGGCTGAATAGGGTTTCCCTCATCTACAAAATGGAGGAAATCCTGGCGATGAAAAATGAAAACAGTACTCTCTTTAATGCTTTATGGCAACCATGGCTCCTCTTTACATACCCTAGTCAAACTCTGTGTGAATGACACATTTGGCTATGCCTAGTATACTCTTGACTGTGTATCCACCGCTGACTCAAAAATTCTGTTGGGTCCTCTCTGGTCGTTGCTATGCTGTCCCAGCTTACGAGTGCCATTGTTCCCCGAGCCCCCCCTCACTCTCCCCCCCTCTTCCCCCCTCCTTCCCCCCTCTATTCTTTCTCTTCTTACTCCCATTTCTGTCCCCTTCCCCTTCAACCTGTCCCACTTCAATTGTATACTCTAACTTGTCAAATTATTATTTCTTTTTTTCTTATGTATGTGTTTTCCTTAAAGTTGATATTATGACTTGCCACCACTTGACATGTTGTACTCCTTAAATATTCTAGTTTGGACATCATTTTGTAACAGATATGTCCTTTTGTATATCTTGTCTTGTTTCTTTTTTGCTTTTCAATAAAACTTTGATTGAGATAAAAAAAAAGAAACATCTCATGATGGGTATAAGCAAAGAGCTCTCTCAAGACCTCTGCAACCTTATTGTTGCAAAACATACTGATGGCATTGGTTACAGAAAGATTTCTAAACTTCTGATTGTTCCAGTGAGCACTGTTGGGGCCATAACCAGGTAATCCTCACAAAATTTCAGACAGAGGAGTGAAAAGAATTATTAGAAAAGTTTTCCAAGAGCCACTTGGGGAGAGCTTCAGAAATACCTGGAATTAGCAGGTACAATTGTTTCAAAGAAAACAATAAGTAACTCACTCAACCACTATGACCTGACCTGTATGCACGCTCATCACGCAAGACTACATACAGAAAAACTATGCTGAAGCTCGTTTAAAGTTAGCTGCACAACAGTTAGACAAACCTGTGAAATACAGGGAGAATATAGTCTGGTCAGATGAGACCAAAGTTGAACTTTTTGGATGCCATAATACACACCATGTTTGGAGGTCAAATAGCACTGCACATCAAACCAAAAGCACCCCAGTGAAGTTTGGTGTGGGGCTGTTTTTCAGCATATGGTACTGGCAAACTTCAAATCACTGAAGGAAGGATGAATCGAAAAAAAAAGGACCAAGACATTCTTGATAAAAATTTGCTGCCATCTACCAGGATGATAAGGATGAAAGGAGGGAGGACATTTCAGCAAGACAATAATCCCAAACACAAAGCCAAGGAAACTCTCAATTGGTTTTAAAGAAAGAAAATAAAGCTACTAGAATGGTCCAACCAATCATCTGACATGAATCCAATAGAAAATCTATGGAAAGAACTAAATATCAGAGTTCATAGAAGAGACCCACGGAACCTTCAAGATTTGAAGACTGTGTGGAAGAATGGGCCAAAATCACACCTGAGCAATGCATGCGACTAATTTCTCCATACAGGAGGCATCCTGAAGCTGTCATTACCAACAAAGGATTTTGTACAAAGTATTAAATACATTTTAGTTAGCATGTTCAATATTTTTGAAATTACCTAAATTAAAATACCCCAATAACACCCAAAAACAATCAACAACAGTGCACATGTCTTCCTAAGATGATATACATATACAGTGGAACCATGAATTACGAGCATAATCCGTTCCAGGAGAATGCTCGTAATCCAAAGTACTCGCATATCAAAGCGAGTTTCCCCATTGAAGTCAATGGAAACAAAAATAACTCATTCCGCATTGACTTCAATGGCATGCAATACCACATGTGGCCAGAGGGGGGGCCCGGAAAGCCTTGGAAATGGCTGTAAAGGCCCAAGGACAGTTCGGCTGACCTCAGCAGACCTCAGAAAGACTCCATTCACAAGCCATTCCGAGGTCAGCCGAACTGTCTTCTGGCCTTTCCGGCCATTTCCGAACAGCGCCGATCGGCGCCGGTGCCCCCCACCCCAGGCCAAACGTGGTAATGAACACCACTTTGGCCTGAATCCTGCTCGTTTTGCAAGACAACACTCGCAAACCGAGTTAGGATTTTAGAAAATACAGTGCTCATATTGCAAAACGCTCGTTAACTGTGTTACTCGCAATCCAAGCTTCCACTGTAATTATATTATTTCAAATAAAGGTGTGTGGCATCCTGTATATAACCATATAAATAAATGGCCCATAGAGCGTGGAAAAGTGATGGATCGAGGAAACAGTCTGAGGCCCCGTACACACGACCAAGCTTCTCGGCAGAATTCAGCGAGAAGCTCGCTGGGAGACATATTCTGCCGAGCAAATCGGTCGTGTGTACACTTTCGACGAGCGTCCCGTCGGGAAGCTCGTCGAGCCAAAATAGAGAGCACGCGGCCTAAGATTTTTCATGATCAGAGTCCGCACAGAGGCCCCCCTTACATCAGAGTCCGCACAGAGACCCCCCTTACATCAGAGTCTGCACAGAGGCCACCCTTACATCAGAGTCCGCACATAGGACCCCTTACATCAGAGTCCGCACAGACCCCATATACATCAGATCTGATGTAAGGGGTGTTCTGGGAAACTTGATTTAAGGGTGCGTGCTGTGGACAATTGGGTAAAGAGGGTCTCTGCTCACCAACACCTGCCCCCCCTCCCTTTTAACAAAGTCCACAGAACACCCCTTTTTATACACTGGGAGGCAGAAGAGACTAGAGAGGGTGAGCTTACCAGGATGGAGGCTGAGGCGCAGACAGGCTGTCTGATGCTTTTTTGGGTTCAAACTTCCTGTCCATTGCCCACAAATGCCCGGGGAGTGTGGGCAGGGCAGACTCAGAAGGAGGAGGAGCAGATGAGCTCTATCTCTAGTCGTGTCTGTGCAGAGAGAGAAGGGGATGTCAGCGCTGGTGTGCCCTGAGGCTGAGCTATGTATGAGACGAGACATAGCTCAGCTCTGCAGCCATCTACCTCGGAGCTGACACAGGCACGGCTGCACAGTGGGAGGTGAGCAGCAGCTGTGACCTGTGTTAACAGAGCTCCAGCAGGCATATTCCTGCTCTGCAAAAACAGCATTGGGTAGTGGCGGCCGGTGGCTGTGCATAGTGTCACCAGCCCGGGGGGAGATTTCCACCCTGCCCCCCATGCCAGCCCTCCCCTGCTAGTAATGCATATTTTATTTGCTGCAAGATTAATGATCTTTAGGAAATGGAGAGTTTCCTTATCCCCCAACTTATCAGATGCAAAGCTTCAATTGAATGGACATCATCATGAATGGTATCTGGCACTTCAGAAGGGTAGCTCTCACCAATTTCTTACAACTTGGGGCTCATGGATCTCTCTGCAGAAATCTGACTTACTTCAGACTCTACTAAATTGAACCTGGCATGTAAATTTTACTACTGCATATTTGGCAATGATTTTTCTATTATATTTGCTCTCTGGTAATGTATTTGATTTTACCTGCAACTTCTAAACTAAGTATTCTTATTATATCTATGTAAGCATACTTTGTTCAGCTTAACTTCAAAACTAATAAAAACGAAGTTAAAAATAAAATTAAAAAAAATGTGCACCAAATGGAAGTATTTGCTTAAAGTGGTTGTAAACCTCAGCCATGAAATATGAACATAAGTATATCCCTCTATAGTGTGTTCTTGTCTCAATTAACAGCACTAAAGCCTCATACACACGTTCTGATTGTTGGCCAACCGAACATCTGATTTTTGTCTTCAGGGCGTGTGCCTGGATCTTGTCTTGCATACTAATGGTACAAAATTGTCGGTCAACAAATACGAATGTAGTGACGTACTACGAGGAATTTCAGGTCTTGAGCGCCACCCTTTCGGTCCCTTCTGCTAATTTCATGTTTGGTGAGCATTGATTCCAAGCATGCATTTGTACTTTCGACTTTCTTTCTTTTTTTGTTTATAAAGGTTTTTTATTGTAGAAAGAAATTGGTTTACAAGCATATGCAAAGGATATAAAATCGTAACAAAGGTATACAAAATATACAAGTGTATTTCACAGGGTAGGTAGAGTGATAACAAAGTAGGTATAGCCTCATATTATGATAAACTTGAATAAAGGAATGATAAGAAAAACATAAGAATAAATGAAATGCTCATTAATGTTGATCAGTAAGGGACCAGTATGACCACTTGGCATCAAAGATATATAGCGTGTCATTGAGGGTGTGATGGATTTTCTCAGTGAGCTTTAGTTGCTCCATTCTTTCTAGTACTTGCGGCCAGATCACATCCTCAGTTCTCCAGTTGAGGGCTAACATCCATTGTATGGAGCTACACAATGAGTGGAAAAGTCTGGAGCAGGGGAGAGGGATGTTTGGGATATTATCATACAGGAGACAGATCCGAGGAGTGAGGGGGATTTTGTGTTTTGCAGATCTTTCAAATCTAATGGTGGCCGTGGACCACATCTGTGATAACTTTGGGCAACTCCAAAACACATGGAGTAATGTACCTTCTACTTGACAACCTCTGAAACAGTTTGGGGACAATGAAGGATAGAAGGTATGTAGTTTAGAAGGTGTGAGGTACCATCTGGCAAACAGTTTCATTGGAGTTTCTCTAAACGAGACTGCTTTATTACTCTTCCGAAGATTCTCCGACATAGAGTGCCAGGTATCTGGGGGGAGAGTAACATTCAGCTCTACTTCCCACTGGAGCATGGGATTCGATTTTTCTCGTATGGAGAGGTCATTGAGATAATTGTACAATCTAGAGATCATGCCCCTGTCCCTGGAAGAGAATTGGCACACTCTCTCAAACATCGTAATAGTGGGGCGAGTAGACAAAGAGAAATGTGATTGGAAGAAAGATCTGATGAGCATGTATTTCTCGTATTCTGTGGGGGGGAAATTATACTGAGTTATGAGGGTTTCAAATGTTTTAAATTTCCATTTGGACTGCAGCGATCCCAAAGTAGTGAGATCGCGATCAATCCAGATGGAGAACAAAGTTCTATCATTGTAGGCCGAAATAAGTCTGGGGTCACCTAGGAATGAGGTGAGTGGCGAAATGGGTGAGGAAAGTAGGAAGGGGCCCTTAATTTTCAGCCAGAGTTTAAACAAGTGGGCCACAATGATGTTACGTTTGGAATTGTATAGTGCATTGAACCCTTGAAGGAAGCTGCCTGATATACCGAATCTGGGAAGTAGACGGTTCAAGTACGATCAACTGACACTGTCGAACGCCTTGTGTATATCTAGACTGAGGAGGCAGGCTTGACGGTAGAAAATGTTGGCATCTTGGATTATATTCGTTACCAACCTGATATTATCCGTGATCTGTCTATTTGGGATAAAGCCGGATTGATCGATATGTATGAGTGGAGGAATGACCTTTGCAAGTCCAAAAATCTTAAGATCATTGTTCAATACAGAGACTGGGCGAAAGTTTTGAGGGAGTGAGTGATCCTTGTTGGGTTTGGGAATCAAGGATAGGTTGGCGAGTAGCATTTCCTTTGGGAATGCATTACCCTCCAGGACATAATTGAAAAGGTTTTTTAGATGGGGGGCCAAGAGTGGGGCAAATTTTTTATAATAAAGGGAGGTATAGCCATCGGGGCCGGGGGCTGTGGAGGTTTTAAGTGATTGAATGATTTGTGTGACTTCATCAGTCGTACATGGAGTGTTAAGGGAATTTAATTGATGTTGATCTAGGTATGGAAGATTAAGGGCCTCCAGCCAAGATTCCGAGGCTGTCCCAAGTGCGGTGTTGGGGTCTGACATAAGGTTTTTGTAGAAAGAAGTGAAGATCTCCATCACTTTTTGTGGGTGAGAAACCAGATTACCATTTCTATCTCTGAGTTTATATATATGGGTGGGGTTGCAGTCCTGTTTTAATTTTCTGGCAAACATTGCCGAGTGAGTGTTAGAATGGAGCATAAATTTGGCCTTGGAGAATCTAAGAGATTTCTCAGCATTGGTAGTGAGGATTAGATCTAGGGCTTGTTTTTTATCCCGAATTTGTTGAGTGATGAGTGGGTCAGAGGAGTGTTGCAGTTTGATATATAGGTGGTGTAGTTCGTTGGTAAGGCGTTTAATATCCGCTAGTTTCTCCTTGTTTTTAGTTGCTGCAATATTAATGATATGTCCTCTCAAAACCGCTTTATGGGCCACCCAAATTGAGGTGGGTGGTGTGTTCTCGTCCACATTATCAGCAAAGTAGTTTTCTAGATGTGAGGAGATGTTTGAAGTATTGGTAGGGTTAGTTAAGAGGGAGTCATTAAAACACCAATTGTAAGGAGAAGGGGAAAGTCCTATATAGGATGTGGTGAATGAGACTATATCGTGGTCTGACCAAGGGCACGGGTGAATGTAGGCCTGTGAAGAGTTTGCCAATAGGACAGGTGTAGAGAATAAATAGTCTAGTCTTGCGTAGCAGTCATGTGGGTGGGAATAGTGGGTGTAGGCCTTGACCCCTGTGTTGTGGTCTCTCCAGGTGTCTATCAACTGCATTTTGTTGATTAGACGGTTGATGGTTTTGGAGAAAGATTTTGTGTGGGGGGATATGTTGCTCCTGTCTAGGACTGGGTGGGCGGCAAGGTTAAAATCGCCACCTATCAGCATATGTGGTGAGTGATATTTGTCCAAGGTTTCAAAAAATTTAGAGAAGAAAGATGTGTGGGCATCGTTAGGGGCGTATACTGATGCAATGGTGATTTCTCGGTTGTTTATACTACCCATAAGGATAATATATCGGCTATCAGGGTCTCTAAATACATTGTGTATGTCGAAAATTAGCGAGTTACGTATGAAAATTGCGACACCCCTGGTTTTGTTGTCGAATGTAGTGAAGTAAATCTGATTGTATGATTTATGGAAGTATTTTGGATGGTTAGATGATGCAAAATGTGTTTCTTGGAGCAAAATTATGTCTGCCCTTGGTTGCTTATATTGTTGGAATGCTTTCTTGCGTTTGTGGGGGGAGTTGAAACCATTTGTGTTGTGTGAAAGAATTTTAAGACCAATTATTTTTGTTTGTGTGGGCTATCAACATATTAACCAGCATTACCAATACAAGTGTGTGAAGCGGCGTACACACGACCGAGGTTCTCGCTGGAAACCAGCGAGAACCTCGCTGGAAGCTGCATTCCAGCGAGGACCTTGGCCGTGTGTACGCTTTTAGCTCGCCCCGCCCGTCGGGAATCCCGTCGAGCGAAAAGAGAGCAGGCTCTCTTTTTGCTCGACGGCCCGCCTGGATGAATGGCTGGTTGCCATTCCCGATGGGCGGGTCGCCGATTTCGACGGCCGGCAGAGAACCTCGACGGGCGGAACGATGTGTTCTGCCCGTCGAGGTTCTCTGCCGTGTGTACACGGCCTGAGACATGGGAACTGATGTATACCAATAAGAACTAAAACTTAAAACAGTATATCTAAAGTTATAGGTCAGAAATAACAGTATATGGCCTATATAAATGCGAGCAAAAATAATACAGATCCACCTAGCAGTGTCACTGGGACACAATCTACATAATCTATGCATACCTTCAAACAGTGTGAAAAACAAATCAATGCATATGGTTAGTGCTGTAAACAAATGATACAAGTTTGATATAGAGTGAGTAGAGAGTGCAAACCTAGTTGCAACCAGGAACCTTGGGGCAGGTAAGAACCTGCCAAACAAATCGGTTGTAAAAAACAAGAAAAAATAAAGGACCGACAACAAAAAAAAGAAAGGGTCCTTAACCTGCGACAGCTTCAGCCGCGCCACCATAGGATATGGTGGCTCGGATGAGTCCCGAAGCAAGGGTGGGTTCAAACCAGCAACGGCGGACGCTCCCGGTCCTAAGACTAAAATTATAGTGAAGAAAAAATAATATTGCATTTGTGCATGGTATCATTAGAAAGGATGGTAGAGACAAAATGATAATTGTTTGAAAAAAAAAATTATAGCTAATATTAATGGTGTGAAAAGCAGTTAGTCAGAGGAGGCAGGTGAACAACAAAACTGCAGCAAAATCACATCAGGAGTGGATCGATTATGGAGGGGACATCTGAGATGGAGGTTCCAGGTCCCATAGGAGGTTATTGGGAGGGATGGATATCCATATTACAATGTAGGGGGTAAGAATGTAGGGGGTCCAGGAAGTCATATCCCAGCAAGCTGGGTTGAGGTAAGGAGATTTATAGACTGATGTATAATAGAGCCAGCGTTGCAGCCTGAGGGGGAATTCGATCCAGTTGGGTTGGGGAACTTGTTTGGAGCAGACGATGTAAAGTCATGACAAAACTCTGGTTATATCAGAAGGATTAGTTTTGAAATGGGTTGAACAGTCTCCTCTGGTCTCTCTGGCTGCGTCTAGTGGAAGGGGTAGACCAGATAGGTGAGGGTCTAGGAGTGGCAGGTGGGCGAGCATGTGGGTCATGTGCCAGGAGGCCCAGTTTAACCAGGAGCTCTTTCCCTTCTATCACGTTGAACACTGTGTATGTGGAGCCATTATGAGGGATAGTAAGTTTAAAGGGGAATCCCCAGCGGTATCTTATTCTGGCAGATTGTAGGACTGAGGTGACTTCTTTAATCCTGCGTCTTCTGTCCAGGGTGGCAGGAGAGATGTCCGGGAATATTTGAATCCTTTTGCCCTCAAAGGAGATGTTAGGGGTATTTCTAGAGGCCCGCATGATGTCCTCCTTTACCAGAAAGTCCTTCATACACATGATGATATCCCTGGGGGGATTGTCAGGGGTGGGTTTGGGACGGAGGGCTCTGTGGATCCTGTCGCATGCATAAGCAGATAATGACTTGTCTGGTAAGTGGTAACAGATCATGGAATATTTTAGAGACTGCAGGCATTAGGTCAGTAACTGATCCTGGGATACCGCGTACCCTAATGTTATGGCGGCGATTTCTGTTGTCTAAATCCTCGACTTGCGCCTGCATGAAGGCAAAATTATCTGCAAGGTTTTCATAATCTTTCCTTAAGTCATTATGGGACAGAGAAAGTTCATCATGCTTGGTCTCAAGGAGATCAGTGCGGTTCCCAATGCTCGCAATCTCCTGTGAGAGGGCAGCTGTGGATTTGTGCACTTCTTTTTCTATTTTTTCTACCAATTTGTTGAAGATACGTGAGAGACTTCCATCTAAGTCTGCTTTAGAGAGGGGGGAGTTGTACTCACAGTTCCCTTGGCTTATGGGCTGATGTGAAACAAGCTCTCCTTCCTCCTCTCCCCACATGCTGCTGCCGGCGCCATTTTGGGACGCCTTCCCGGTCCTCTGCTCCATGTCTAGGAGAAAGTTGGTGAGGGAGTGCTGGTGTCTCCGACCGTGGTTCTTCTTGAAGCCTGGCATGCACACCTTGTTCCCGCAGGGGTGCTGATGATTTGTGCTGCAAAACGAGCGGTATAGCCCTGGGGAAATCGCCTCTAAAGACCGGGAGCGACGGAGCTGCGATTAATCACGTCTCATCAGCGTCGCGCCGCGCATGCGCCCCTGTACTTTCGACTTTCATGTGACGGACTTGTGTACAGACCATATAAAAATCAGACAACAGACCGTTGTCCGCTGGAAATTTACTAGCCTGCCATCCAATATTTGTTGGCCGAAATTTGATCAACAATTGTCAGAAGGAGCGTACTAAAGGTCAGATTTTAGGACAACAGTCTGTCAACAGACAATCCCCTGTCAACAATCTGATTGTGTGTACAAGTTTTAAGTGTCATTTATGTCTGCTGCTTGATTCCTCTGCTATGAGTATGAATCACTGTTGACAAGTTTTCCTGACACAAAGAGAAAAATTGTGACAGGGGAGGGACCTCCAGCAGATTGACAGCCTCAACTCTGTTCCAAATAGCTGTTTGGAGGGGGGGGTGTCACTTCCCTCCAATCAGCTCTTAGAGCTCTCCTTACTGAGCTCTGCACAGTGCAACTCCAGCTCTCCACCCCCTTTGTTTCTAAACTCTCAGACAATCTTTATAAATTCAGCACTTAGAATGAATGTAGAGACAAGAAGACTTCAGATGAACGGGTACAAATTATATAGGAGGATTTATTACATCTCTGTGTATCACCTGATTCCAGTCCCTTCACTGGGTTGTGTAAGGGTTTACAACCGCTTTAAGCCATTGGGCTCCATCACTAGACCATGTGCTCTGAATATTCTCATGCTAGCGAAAGCTTCTATTTTCATGATCTAAGCAACAAACCAGAAATGTTTATTAAGAGCTATCAGCCTTTTTTGGAAATAGAGGTGTTCTGGCATAGATAATGTAGATCATTTGGAGGGTAGAAGTGAACACAAAGAAAGAGCTCAAGTTCAAAATATCAGAAGGAAAGAAAAAAAGACGACCCAGAGTATCAAAAGTTGGTGTTAACTGATAAAGGTAAAAGAGACAGAACTACAGAAAGTATACATTGTTGGAACAGTGAATATCCCACTCCAAATTATAAATGGCCACATTGCAATTAACATGACAATTTAAAACGATGCTAGCTCTGCTACATAACCAGTCAAGGTTTTACAAAAAAGAAACAAAAAAAAAAAACATAATTATAGTAGACAGATGCTAATGTCACATTACTGTTATTCCTATGTTTTAACATTTCTTTTAGAAGATGCTGGCATTGTTCTCCTATCTTCTACTTTTTCAAACTCCTTTTCAAGCTCCTGCTTAAACAAAACACTGTTTCTTCTAGACAAGAAAAGCACAAAGTGGCACTGAACCAGTTCTCAATACAACACAAATCAGTTTTGTGATGCATAGACTAAACAGATTAGTCATGGTTTATTTAATTTATATACAGTAGCTATAACAAAATCTTCAGCGTCTAATAAAGTGTAAAGATCATTTGCTATGACATTAATTATTCCCTGTTAAAAAATATTGAATAAGGAGGCTGATAAGGGCCTGTTTTTTTTTCTCATTAGAACAGGCCCGTGAATCAGGGATGAGCCGAACACCCCTGGGTTCGGTTCGCATCAGAACCTGCGAACAGACCAAAAGTTTGTGTGAACTTTAGAACCCTGTTAAAGTCTATGGGACTCGAACATTTGAAATCTAAAGTACTAATTTTAAAGGCTAATATGCAAGTTATTGTCCTAAAAAGTGTTTGGGGACCTGGGTCCTGCCCCAGGGGAGTGTTTGGGGACCTGGGTCCTGCCCCAGGGGATATGTATCAATACAAAAAAAGTTTTAAAAAACTTCAGTTTTTTTCAGGAGCAGTGATTTTAATAATGCTTAAAGAGAAACAGTAAAATTTAAATATTCCCTTAAATTTCGTACCTAGGGGGTGTATAGTATGCCTGTAAAGTAGCGCTTGTTTCCTGTGCTTAGAACTGTCCCTGTACAAAATGTAATTTCTGAAGGAAAAAAGTCATTTAAAATCACTCGTGGCTATAATGAATTGTCGGATACCAGCAATACAGAGAAAAGTCATTCATAAAAAAAAGAATGAGTGGGGGTCCCCCCAAATTCAATTACCAGGCCCTTCGGGTCTGGTATGGATATTAAGGGAAAACCTGCGTCAAATAAAAAAAAAATTATGTGGGGTTCCCCCCAAATATCAATTTCAGACCCTTCAGGTCTGGTATGGATTTTTAGGGGAACTCCACCCCAAATTTAAAAAAAAAAAATCCGTGGACCCCCACACATTTTTTTTATATGAATGACTTTTCTCTGTATTGTCGGGAGCCAACAATTCATTATAGCCGCGAGTGATTTTAAATTACTTACTCCTTCAGAAATGACACTTTGTGCAGGGACAGTTCTAAGCATGGGAAACAAGCGCTGCTTTACAGGCATATTATACACCCCCCACCCCCAGGTACGAAATTTAAAGGAATATTTCACTTTTATTGTTTCACTTAACGGAATTATTAAAATCACTGCTGCCAAAAAATGCAGTTTTTAAAACTTTGGTTTGCATTGATACATGTCCCCGGGTCCCCAAACACTTTTTATTACAATAACTTGCATATTAGCCTTTAAATCTAGCACTTTAGATTTCAAACAGTCGAGTCCCATAGACTTTAACAGGGTTCTAAAGTTCACACGAACTTGACGCGAACACCCCAAATAGTTTGCTGTTCGGCGAACAGGCAATGTTCGAGTCGAACATGAGTTCTACTCGAACTCGAAGCTCATCCCTAGCCGTGATATTTTTAAGCGAGCCTCTATATAACATAGGAGCCATTTGGATCCCATTGTAGCCTTAAAAAAACGATTTTGAAGTTGAGTTCCACCCATTTTTTTATGTTTGTCTGTGCTGCATGCCCTAATCTCATAGGGGCAGATTCAGGTAGAAATGCCTATCTTTAGGCATGCCTAGCGTCTGGCTTTTAAACTAGGCAGCCGCAACTTTTTCAGGCAAGTGCTTTATTCTCAAAGCACTTGCCTGTAAAGTTGAGGCGGCGTAGCGTAAAAGACCCGGCCAAATTCAAATTCGGCGGGTAGGGGCCGTGTATTATTTAAATGAAGCGCGTCCCCGCGCCGAAGGAACTGCGCATGCGCAAGCCGTGAATTGATCCCAGTGCACATGCTCCAAATCTCGACGGCAATACGACATGTAAACGACGTGAACGGCACTTATGCAAAGCCCTATTTGCGAACGTTTTACATAAACGACAGGGGAAAAAGTGTCGGCACGCCGTCCATACTTAAAATTTCCCTTCGCCTCATATAGCAGGAATAACATTACGACGGTACTACGATAACGCAAACGCTAACGCAAACAACGTAATTGAATAGCGCCGGCCGGGCGTACGTTCGGGAATCGGCGTATAGGCTCATTATAGGCTTATTTACACATTTTAGACGGGAACGCCACCTAGCGGCCAGCCTAAAATATGAAAATAAGATTAGACAGCGTAAGAGACTTACGCATGTCTAATCTAAGGAAATTCTATGCTAAACTGATTTTATGAATCAGTGGCATAGATTGGACGCATAAAACGCAGAGATAAGACGGCTTATCTGGAGCTAAGCCGACGTATCTCCTACCTAAATCTACCCTATCCTTCTCCTTATTAGCCTAGGTTATTAAGTCACAAGACTATTTGCAAGGGTTTCTGGGATAGGGATCATGTTTCCCAGTACTCCTTGCAAACCTGACTGAAACCTATTACATTGCTTGTGCAGCACTGAGCATGTGCGAGATATGCAAAGCTGAAATCCAGGAAGTCATACAGTCTGGCTTCATGATGCCCACACTTAAGATGGCCACGGTCTATTTCTAGATTATAATCTAAATGCTGTAACAACCTAACAAAACTGACCTTAGTTTACAGACTAACTTTACTAGAATACATTAAGCTTGTGTATTACAGGGGTATTTATATTTAAAAAGTGAAATTGTGGGTGGAACTCCCCTTTAACTTTCCTACTACCTCCAAAATGGCAAAATATTCCAAAATCTCCCAAAGGTAACTCCTAATTATGTTCATCCCCTGTCAAAGATATCAGTAGATATTTTTTTTTCCAAACAATTTTTATTTAAGGTTTTGTCAGTTGGAAATACAACATCATAACATACCAAATACACGTATCCGTCAGAATTCAAATCATATGAAAAAAACAACCAAAACCATCATCCTGAATCAGTGATCTATTAATACAGAAACATATGTGTGTTGAGAAAAGGATTGAACATGTAATGCCACGTACACACGATCAGTCCATCCGTCTGATGGACCGTTTTCATCGGTTAACCGATGAAGCTGACTGATGGTCCGTCACGCCTACACACCATCGGTTAA
Organism: Rana kukunoris; assembly: GCA_029574335.1. NCBI lineage: Eukaryota > Metazoa > Chordata > Amphibia > Anura > Ranidae > Rana > Rana kukunoris. The sequence continues at coordinate 44,848,913 of CM056050.1, read as the reverse complement.
AAAAGCGATCGTGTCAGAACGCGGTGACGTAAAACACAACGATGTGCTGAAAAAAATAGAGTTCAATGCTTCCAAACATGCGTCGACTTGATTCTGAGAATGCGTGGATTTTTAACCGATGGTCGTGCTTAAAAAACAATCGTTTTTTTGCTATCGGTTAGGTATCCATCGGTTAAATTTAAAACAAGTTTTTTTAACCTATGGTTAAAAAACCGATGGTGCCCACACATGATCGGTTTGGACCGATGAAAACAGTCCATTAGACCGCTCTCATCGGGTTAACCGATCATGTGTATCGGGTTAACGCTCATGTCAAAGCTATGTTAAAGGAACATTAAAGGTTCGTTTTTTATTAGACCAATTGATTGCTGTAAGCTAGAGCATTTTAATATCACTTACCTCGTTTTTCCCTTTGACTTCCAAAATACAGTAATCCAGGTTTAAAAATGCCATTTCCTGTCTCTCCTCTTGCTTTCCACCAGCACCTGCATGGAGGAAAGCAGAATGTGCTCACGCCCTCCCCATGACTACAGCCCTGCATGAAGATGCTCTCTTAACCCTCATAAGCATGGAGGCTAAGTCTAATAGGAACTGTAGTTCCCATTAGGCCGTGATGTAGTAAGAATGAACGTGCACTGCAAACCAGGAAGTCAGTGAGAATAACAATTCAGGAGTGCTTGAGGTGAATAAACAGCTCGATTTCAACAGGTATCAAACCAGTTATAATGCAAAACATTACTTTTTACTTTATCAGCTACTGTCAGACTTTAATTTAAGAGGAAAATATTTTTGTCTTTACAACCCCTTTAAGTACTATTATGATCAGGTTTTCTGATGGGAACATATGTATCAAAAATAAACAAAAAACACAAAAACGTATAGATCAGTAGTACACCAATTATGAGAAGTCTCTGAAGCGTTGACGTAATACAGGGGAAAGAGAGAATAGACTGGCAGAGTCTCGTTCCCAGACCGGGAACAGTATATCTGCTATGGTGGCAGAGGGCATGATATCTACAGAGCGAGAAATTTCAAAAAGTTACACTAAAGTCAAAGGAATCCTAATTAAGTGAGAGGTTCCTAGACTTTGGCTCTGTCATTAAAAAAAAATAAGAAAAAAGGGGGGGGGGGGCTGTCCGATCAGCAGATATTTTATTTCTTACTAGACCTAATCATCTTAAAAAAAAATCATAGTTATAGAGCTTCTAGTGTGATATATAAACAACTGGCCCATACCACCGCTTAGGGACTTGGGAACCTACATTTTCAAATATGCTGCAGTCCTGCAGCAATTATGAAAAGTCTTCTCAACGTTGGATTATTCAGCAGTAGAACTACACTCTATTGTCCAGTGGTAAAGCAAGGAAGTCTGGTTGGAGATCTCCTAATGTCTCCATGAGATAAAATAAGCCAGCAGGCAATTCATTTGATCATCATCTGCAATCTACAGCTGATTCTGGCTCTTTTCTTATCTTCAGGATGACTTTGTATTTGCTCAGTTCCATCTTTGTACCACTTACCTCTGGACATGACATATCACTCTCTAAAATCTTTTTGGACACTGTAACTTAGTTCCCAAAATCTCATTACGATATTGGTTCACTTAATCAACCTTCTTGTGCCTTCTAGCTTGTAGCCTAGTAGTGGTTGAATGAGGTAGCTGCCATCTTGGTTCCTCAGGGTTCTTCATGGTGCCTCATTCACAACCACAACTGCACAGCATCGGACTGCTGGCTGAACTTTGTTGGGTGAAGGAAGTGACTGCATCTCAGGGCGTTTAGTGTCTTCTGTTTAACCGGCAGAAACTCTGCTCTGTGATGACATAGAACAGAGTGGTAGCCGATTAGACAGCAAACACATGATGTGGCAGCTGAGGGAGAAGTTTCAGAGTCGATCAATGTTAGCAACAACACACATTCAATATATTCGACATACGTCAGGACTAAACTGCTGGGTAGAGTTTTGCTTACAGGTATCCCATAATCCAAGCATTATCAATACTGAGCTGACTATTAAGTCTAAAGCCAAAATAAAACATTCTCAGACATGTAGAATGACCAATGTGATTATGTTGGGGTGGGCCAAAAGAAACTGGTACAGCACATGTTAATTGGTTTTCTAGTGTCTTTGTTTGCTATATTATTCCCCATGTCTTGTAATATGTTTTTATTAAATTTATACAAATATAAGACTTTACATACTTTGCAAAAACAAATGTACAAATCATTAAAAAACACAAAACTCAAAAGAGCTGGCTGGAATATAAACAGTCCTTGGTCTACTTGAGTTAGGCTGGGTTCACACTACGATTTTCCCGTCCGTCAGCCGCATACGATTTCAGTTTTGAAAACGTACGGGCCCGTACGGGAAAACGCATACATAGACAATGCATTGCAAATCGTATGCTCTCAGATGCATCCGGGTGCGTACGATTTGCTGGCAAAACATTTTTTAACAGTACGCAAAACCGTGTTCGACCACGGTTTTGAGTCCGTTTTTGAAACCGTATGGCAAACGCATACGTTTTTTTTTAAACATTAAAGTCAATGGAAAACGCACATATGTGCGGTTCCATACGTATAAACCGTATGCGTTTTTCGTCTGCGCATGCGTATTTTCAAAACAAGAAAATCCTAATTTATTAAATGACACTAATTCCAAAAACGTATGCGTTTTTTTAATCAAAACCGGATGAACCGTACGCACTTTTTGAAACCGTATACGTTTTATAAACGCATACGTTTACGTACGGTTCAATCCGTTTCAGCCGCATACGTTTTTTCATATAAATCGTATGCGGCTGACGGACGGGAAAATCGTAGTGTGAACCCAGCCTTATCTGGGGAGTGGGGGTAGTACTTAGAGGCTCATCCCTTGCTGCCCCCCCCTTTTGTATGCACGATTTGATAGGGGGATAGTAATGGGGGTAGAGGGACAAGAATCTCTCTCCTCCTCATAAAAATAAATGGGTAAGAGGGGCCACTATTTACACGAATAATCTCTATAATATAGTAGGGAGTCAAGAGACTCACTCATCATTATACATTTAGATAACATAGGAAGAATGAGGGGAAGAGGAAGGGACCTATATGGCATGGTGGGAGGCGGGATGTTGAAAACATTTTTTTCCCTAGGGGGTGGGTGATCTGGGAGGGGGGGTGGGGAAGTGGGCCCACTCTCCATTCTTTCAGAGTGCCCAGGAGAACTTAAGAGGAGCATATGCTATAGGATAGATCCATTCTTGTATTTATGTGTAATATGTGTAATTTTTGTATTTACCTGCGTCTTGTTTTTTGAAGTGAATGTAAACCCCAAAAAAATATATTTTTTTTTTCTCGATGTCACAATGTAGAGTATACGATTTCCTATCATCGGTGCCCAGTCTTGCCACACAGAGTTAATCCAGCGCTGAGTAATCCTCTTTTAATGTTCAGTGAAAATTAACAGAATTCCAGATAAAAACGTGCCAAATTATAAAGTCTGTTTCTCTGTTCTTTGCTTTGAGTGACAGGTTATTTACACATCTAGCTTGGACATGTTTATCATATGTTATGTTATGTTTATCATAATATGAGGTGATCCAAAGTTCATTGTATATTACCAGGATGTGTTATGTGGGGGAGGGGTGGATTTCTCACTTTTATACTGTGAATCACCTCATGTTATGATAAACATTACATAACATATGATAAACATGTCCAAGCTAGATATGTAAATAACCTGTCACTCAAAGCAAGAAGAGAGAAACTGACTTTTTATTTCGACAGGTTTTTATCTGGAATTCTGTTAATTTTCACTGAACGCTAAAAGAGGATTGATCATAGCTGGATTAAGTCTGTGTGGCAAGACTGGGCACAGATGATAGGAAATCTTATACTCTACATTGTGACATCATTTTTTTTTTTTTTTTTAGGGGTTTACATCCACTTTAAGCGAATAATTGTATACTTGCAATGCATATAGCTGCTTGAATAATATTTGCCATGTAATCTGACTAAATGCCTACACTCCATCCTTTGTTTTCCTGTACGACATTCTTGTTATAAGCTCAACATATGGAAACTACTTTTATGTATGTATACATGTCTTTTATATTTAATAAAACTAAGTAAAAAAAATCCCAAACTACAGGAACCAAATACACTGGTATAGATATATTATTATAATCATGTGGTCAGCATCACACTTAGCCAATCAATGAGATGTACATGAATAAGTAATTTTTCATTTCTGTCAATGACATCATCCTTCCATTCAGCAGATCCGAAATATAATCTAGTGCAATTAAATGATAAATTATGCTATACATTAAATCAGCACAAGTGTATTGACAAAATATCTACATACATTGCAGGGCCAATGCTCATATCTGTGCTTTTCTATGTTCGGTCACTTTAGCGCCAGATCAAAAGTGAAGGTTAAATAACATTGTAGAATCAGTGACAGACTCATATGTGTTAGCTCAGCTTTTTCCAAATGACTTTGTATGTTTGATTAAACCGTCAGTTTTACTGGAGATTAATGTGTGTCATTATTAATAAGTACATTATGTGGGACTTGTTTGAGAAAATAAAATAAAAAATAATCTTTGAATACTATTTTAAAATCCAGTTGAACTTTTACACATGCCATAGCTGCACACTGTATACCACTATTCTTAAAGGCATAAATACATTTATTGTTCCAGCATTGTTGAGGGCGCTCCATCCAGCATCTCTCTGATGCCGTCTGTCCCCTGCTGGGGCCAGTGTTGCCAACCGCCAGTATTTTTACTGACAGCCTGGGCATGTTTCTCCTGCCAGTAAATGCCAGTAAAAGAAAAAAGTTGGCAGTAAAAAAAATATGGCTGTGACGCTTGGCCGAGACCATCTGAGTGCCTGCTACAAAACAAATACAGAGACAATTAAAAATTATGAATCATGCTCCAATGTGCTTTGGGGTGGGGGAGACCCGGTATGGTTCGGAGGGGGGATGCTTGCTTGTCCCCCCCTTTCCTGACCTGCCGAACCGCATGCTCAGATAAGGGTCTAGTATGGATTTTTCATTTCTAATTGCCGGCATTTTTTTTTTACATCCAGCTGACAGCTGATGAGTCATTCATTGTTAAAGACTCGTGGCCCACTCCTTAGCAACCAGCTATAAGGAAGGGGATCCCCAAGCTGTTTCTGACATATACCGCATGAGATACCGCTAGAAAAACCCTGGTGATAAATATTTTTAATATTTTCTTACTCTATGTTCTGTTTGTGAATTGGAATTAAAACGGAGTTCCACTTCAAAAATGAAACTTCCGCTTTTCGGAACCCCCCCCCCCCCGGTGTCATATTTGACACATTTCAGGGGGAGGCAGATGCCTGTGTAATACAGGTATTTTGCTCCCACCTCCGGGCATAGATACCTGAGCCACCCGCGGGTATCTACGCCACTTCCCGTCACCTCTGCTGTCTTCTGGGAGACACACAGGTCGCAGAAGACAGCAGGGACTAGTGGAAACACGCGGCGTGAGTCACGCATGCGCAGTAGGGAACCAGGAAGGCTTCGCTTCCTGATTCCCTTGCCGAAGATGGCGTCGGCAGCACCCAAGAGCCGAGGGAGAGATTGGCTTCGGTGCTGACATCGTGGGTGCCCTGGACAGGAAAGTGTTCTTATTTTAAAAGTCATCAGCCGCAGTATTTGTAGCTGCTGAATTAAAAAAAAAAATATTTAAAAACGACGGATCCCGCTTTAAGAGCTTACTACTTGGTTTTTCACAATATTAACCAGCACATTTTGAATTTTTCAGTAAATAACGCATAATTGTTTTTCTTTTGTGAATTAGACTTTATTTACAGCATGCAAAAAGTTATGCAAATTAGTCAGGTGACCATGTTATCGCATGCGGTAAACGTTAGTGAATTGACCCCAATATGTTATACTTTTGTTCTTGGGTTTAAATACAATTTAAATGACTTTAATATTATTCAAATTCTATGCTTTTATTTGTAGCTTTACTAGAGGAGGAAGTCAGATAATCTATGCAAGGAATATTAACACTACTATGGTGACATTTTGGAGCGATCAGATTCTCAGGACATTCCCCCAGGATTGAAATCACACCAAAAGGTCCGTCAGATAACCTTTAGATATGTTTACATTAAACCGAGAGTGGTCCTCTCCCACTTGTTACACCTAGAGGAGAATTGCACTTGGCATTGTACGATGTTTTACATTGTTACTTCCTGGGCGTCTGATTTGTAGACAGACATGGAAAATAAATTTGTCAGTAGCTGGCTGTCATAACAATACACAAGTGTGCACTGTCTTAGGACACATTGCTCAGACAACCATAAAGCTCTGTGTGGTGAATTCACAAAGAGGCTTTCCTTTTATGTATTACTTAGCTATATTCTCCTCACTTTTTTGACAACACGCGTTAGTTTAAGTCCTAGTGAAGAATCTCCGAAATTCCCATAAGGGTCACTATTTAGGTCACTCCAATCATTAGACTAGAGAATCTTTCTCTAGTCCTTAAAAGAACTGTCCCGGTCTGAAAAAAAACGTTTCTATAGTTTGTAATGGAAGAGCTTTTGGGAAATTTAACTTATTAACAATTTGGTCTCAGCTTCTCAAGGTGCCGGGGGCTTGTACAAAGCTGAACCAGACTTCAGGAGATCGTTACGACCTGTGTCTGCCCTGCTATAAAATATATCCAAAGTCAAGACTAAATACAGTAGGGAATGGTTAAAAGATGCATAAGCACGGTGGGACAGGAGCCCTTTACATTATTTATTTATTTAGTACAAAAATATATATATTTTTTACACCTTTTTTTTGTTCTAACTTTATTGCTATCACATGGATGAACAACATCCCTTATGATAGAATGGGCCGTGACAGGTCCTCTTTATGGAGAGATTTGGGGTCTATTAGACCCCAAATCTCTCCTCTGGCTTCCCAAGTAGCCGATCAGACACAGATTGGTCTGATCGGCTACTTACATGGCCGCTGGTGGCATTTTTTCTATCACTGAGGACAATGATGGGGCACCATCCCTTCTACAGACACCAACATTGTGGCATAATTCCTCCCACATATATAAATGATAGAACATTGTTTTTCCCACTGTTACTCCCACTAACAGCAAAGATAGGACATTTCCTTCCACTGATACCGTTGACCGAACACTATTCCTCCCACCAACCTTCGGGCTCTATTCTTCCCACTAATACCAATGATGGGGCATTATTCCTCCCACTCACACCAGCAATGGTGAGCTTTCATTTACACTAATACCAAATATGGGGCACTCTTCCTCCCACTAATACCAATGATTGGGTATCATTCCTCCCACTCACACCAGCGATGGTGAGCTTTCATTTACACTAATACCAAATATGGGGCACTCTTCCTCCTACTAATACCAATGATGGTGCACTATTCCTCCCACTAATACCAGCGATGGTGAGCTATTCTTTCCACTAATAGCAATGGCGGGGCATGATTTCTCTTCCTATTGATCACAGGTGTTATGTAATTTTTTTACTCCAAATATTCCTCCCAGTGACACCATCGATAAGGCACCATTACTTCTATTGACACCACAATTGGGACATAATTCCTCCCAAACAACAGAAGACTGTTACTTTCACTAACATCAAAGATAGGGCACTTTCCTCCCACTAAAATCAATGATGGGACACTATTCCTTCCACTAATATCAATGATGGGGCACTATTCCTCTCACTAATATCAATGATGGGGCACTATTCCTTCCACTAATATCAATGATGGGGCACTATTTCTCCCATTAATATCAATGATGGGGCACTATTCATCCCATTAAGGCCAATGATGGGGCACTATTCCTTAAACTAATATCAATGATGGGGCACTGTTTATTCTGCTGCTGCCCAACAAGCAAGAGGCATTGTTTACTCCCACTGATATTTTTGAAGGGGGGGGGGGGGAATATTAGCTAGGCTTTACCAGTCAGGATGCCCATACTGAACCATGCTGCCCCATGTCCACAGCCATAAGTGCCTACAATGGGCATGTGAGTATCAGAACTGGACCACCAAGCAATGGAAGAAGGTGCCTGGTCTGGTGAATTTGAATGGTTTGAGGAACACAACAAGTTCAAAGTGTTGATTAGGCCTCCAAATTCTTCACATAACAATCCAATCGAGCATCTGTGGGATGTGCTGAAAAAACAAGTCCAATCCATGGACAACTTACTGGAATTAAAGGATCTGCTGCTGACTGCTTGGTGCTAGATACCACAGCATACCTTCAATGTCTAGTGGAGTTCATATCCATGGATATTTATATTGCAATGATTAATTGTCTCCCTTTAAACTGAAGTAAGAGAAATCCTATGTGACTTTTTGTTTCTCTTTACCCACTGTTCACATTACATTTAGCAGGTTTTTATAAGTATGCAATGTAGCTCCACATCTATTAATCCTCATGTAGAACCCAATTTACATTCCAGGTAAAGGTCCTTTAAATGAAAGTCGCTTTGCTGTAACAATCGCTGTGTAAGTGCAGCCGTTCAGCTCAAGTCGGTCTATTTAATTCAGGACGTTGTTGGACAGAGTGTTACTAAGTTTGTTATGCACATACAACTTCATCTTGTTCCCATCCAAGCTACAGCCGCTTTATGAACGCACCACCTAGGGATTTTCCCATAAGCATCCTTTCACACTTTACTGAATTCATCCATGTGTGAAATTGGGATATTAAGGTTGAAGTGTTCATAGTTTCACATTTTTTTGCCTGCTTAGAAATTCCTAAACCTGTTTTTTTTGCAGAGAAAAATGTATGTTACAGTCATAAATTATAATTACGCAACACGAAACATGACAATTCCAGATGGTGCGTTTTGGGATTTTTGTTTTTGTGTGCTACAGAAGCAACTGTGGTGACAGCATGTGCTGCTCTTTGACCTTTACTAAACCCCAACACTGCATCATCCCCTTTGAATCTTAAAGTGAAGATAGAAAGTTTGGGCACCCCAAGTAAAAAATTGTATTAATGTGCATAACGAAGCCAAGGAAAGACGGAAAAATCTCCAAAAGGCATCAAATTACAGATTAGACATTATTATAATATGTCAAAAAAAGTTAGGCGGCGTACACACGATCGGATATATCCGATGAAAACGGTCCGCGGACCATTTCCATCGGATATGTCCGATCGGGAGTTTGATCCGATGGCGTGTACACACCATCGGATCAAATTCCCCGCCGCCGGACGGCGCGGTGACGTGGCGGTGACGCGGCGGTGACGTTGACGCCGCCGCGTCACCGCCACGTCACCGCACCAGGAAGTAAAACACTTCCGCGCATGCGCCGAATCCATTCGGCAGCGGCGCGGCGGCGGTGGGGGCCGACATGTCTGCTGGTAAGTGTACTAACCAGCAGACATGTCGGGCGGACAGATCCCCACCGGATAGATTTCAAAGCTTGCTTTGAAATCTGTCGGGTGGACAAATCTGTCCGCTAGCTCATACACACGAGCGGAGATGTCTGCTGAAACGGTCCATCGGACCGTTTTCAGCGGACATATCCCCTCGTGTGTACGAGGCCTTAGATTTTATTTCCATCATTTACACTTTCAAAAATACAGAAAACAAAAAAATGGAGTCTGCAAAAGTTTGGGCACCCTGCAGAATTCATAGCATGCACTGCCCCATTTGCAAAGCTGAGACCTGCCAGTGTCATGGATTGTTCTCAATCATCGTCTGGGAAGACCAGGTGATGTCAATCTCAAAGGTTTTAAAATGCCCAGACTCATCTGTCTTTGCCCCAACAATCAGCACTATGGGTTCTTCTAAGCAGTTTAGAAAACTAAAAGAGAAAATAGTTGACGCTCACAAAGCTGGAGAAGGCTATAAGAGGATAGCAAAGCGTTTTCAGATGTCAATATCCTCTGTTCGGAATGTAATTATGAAATGGCAGCCATCAGGAACAGTGGAAGTTAAAGCAAGATCTGGAAGACCAAGAAAAATATCAGACAGAACAGCTCGCAGGATTGTGAGAAAAGCAATTCAAAACCCACGTTTGACTGCACGATCCCTCCAGAAAGATCTGGCAGACACTGGAGTTGTGGTACACTATTCCACTATAAAGAGATACTTGTACAAATATGGTCTTCATGGAATAGTCATCAGAAGAAAACCTCTTCTACGTCCTCACCACAAAAATCAGCGTTTGAACTTTGCAAATGAACATATAGATAAGCCTGATGCATTTTGGAAACAAGTTCTGTGGACCGATGAGGTTAAAATAGAACTTTTTGGCTGGAATGAGAAAAGGTACGTTTGGAGAAGAAAGGGCACAGAATTTAATGAAAAGAACCTCTGTCCAACTGTTAAGCATGGGGGTGGATCAATCATGCTTTGGGGTTGCATTGCAGCCAGTGACACAGGGAACATTCCACGAGTAGAAGGAAAAATGGATTCAATAAAATTTCAGCAAATTTTGGATGGTAACTTGATGCCATCTGTGAAAAAGCTGAAGTTAAAGAGAGGATGGCTTCTACAAATGGATAATGATCCTAAACACACCTCAAAATCCACGGGGGATTACATCAAGAGGCGTAAACTGAAGGTTTTGCCATGGCCTTCACAATATCCTGACCTCAACATAATTGAAAATCTATGGATAGACCTTAAAAGAGCAGTGCGTGACAGACAGCCCAGACATCTCAAAGAACTGGAGGACTTTTGTAATGAAGAATGAGCAAAGATACCTCAAATAAGAATTGAAAGACTCTAGGCTGGCTACAAAAAGTGTTTACAAGCTGTGATACTTGCCAAAGGGGGCAGTACAAGATATTAACTCTGCAGGGTGCCCAAATTTTTGCAGACGCCATTTTTTTGGTTTTCTGTAATTTTTTAAAGTGTAAATGATGGAAATAAAATCTAACTTTTCTTGACATATTATAAGAATGTCTAATCTGTAATTTTTTGCCTTGTAGTGTTGAGCGGAATACGCCATATTCGATTTCGCGATATTGCGCGAATATATAGAAGAATATTCGCGAATATCGAATATTCGTGATATTTTATCCAAAAAAAATTTTGCAAAATTTCGCTAATGCGAAAATGATTGCGAAATTCTCATAAACGGAGATCATTTCCTGTATTACTAAACTAATATGCACTAAACACTAACTCTACACTAACTCTACTTAAAAGAAAGGAGAATAAGGGGGCTAAAGAAGGGCGGAGAAGATAATCACGCAATATTCCTATTGCGCGATTATCTTCTCCGCCCTTCTTTTGCATCAGAGCCAATCAGAATAACTTGAATATTCGGCAAAAGGAATATCGCGCAATATTCCTTTTGCTGAATATTCAAGTTATTCTGATTGGCTCTGATGCAAAAGAAGGGCGGAGAAGATAATCGCGCAATATTCCGTTTGTCGAATATTCAAGTTATTCTGATTGGCTCTGATGCAAAAGAAGGGCCGAGTAGCTGATGCGATTTTTTTATGTTGCCGAAAATTCGCAATGCGAATTTTCGGCAACATAAAATAATGGCATCAGCTACTCGGCCCAGGGTCTCTCTCTAATCATACCAGCAATGCTTTTAGACATCGATGGAGATCACTAGGATGTGATCTGTTTTAAAAATAAATTTGAAAAAATACAGATATTCGCCATAGCGAATATTCGCCATAGCGAATATTCGCCGCAATATTCGAGTTATTCGCGAATACTCGAATATGCAATATTCGTAGCGAATATGCCCCAGACCCGGAAGTACCAGATCACATACCTAGCAGGGGCGGTCTGTCCATTAGGGGGGCCTGGGCGCCACACCCTATCCTCACCACCCCCTATATGCAGTGGATACATTCATGCATAGCTGCAGCAACCCCCATTCATGTGTCCGGCCCCTTTCGGGTCACCAGGCATATGAATTAGAGCAGACAGTTTTTTTTTAAGAACCTGATTAGAGCCAGAGACTTCACAATAGGGTGCACCCGAAATGCAGAACATTGCGTCTGGAGTCCACCCAGGTGTGTTGCAACAGGGAATGAAAATTCCCTGTTGCAACACTGATCCTCCCCCTGGCCAATCGGGAAGCATTTATGAAACCTGTTTCCCGATTGGCCAACATGTCAGGTGATCCTATTGGGCGCCTAGCGCTGGGAGGAGGGAGGAGACACCACGGAAGCTGCTCCAGGAGAGGATATCGGAGCAGATTTCCTCAAGATTACCACGCTCTCACCTCCTGCAACAAGGGGGGTTGTGTTAGTGCAGCTCCAATGGCGGCTCGGAGGGTTGTATGCCCCCTCCCAAAAAAAACACCAGCTGCCACTGGTACCCAGTATCTGCGTGGAGCGGTCGGGAAGAGGTTAATATCAATTTGGGTATAGGAGCATATTACATTAATTGTTAAAACAGGTCGTGTTTTACTGGCAAAAAAAATAATGCAGCCACCACATCTAAGGACTGATAAGCAATATACTACATGTTAGCTTTGGGTTTACCAGCACTTTAAGTATGTGCAGCTATTAAATAGTAGAGTAGCTATTAAAGAGGTAAAGTCTTCCTCTTTAATTGTACCTACAGGTAAACCTATAATAAGGCTTACCTGTAGGCACTGTATGTAGCATTAACCCCCGTAGGAGCTGCTGGATTTTTGGGCGGCACATTACCTTATGGTAATTCCTAGGGGTGAATGATGCGTATTGGATATAGTAGAAGTAAAGGAATGTCCACGACAGATGCTCTTTGCTGTGCTCTTTATTACCCAGCCGGGTAAATACAATAAACCTGTGGTGAGGAAAGTAAAGTTGAATAAGAAAGGAGAACTGCAGATTCAGGCGTAATGATAGGAAACAGTCCTGCTCCCAAGCGTAACACTTCTCAGTGCCACTCCTGCCTGAGTGGGTTTATTGTACCCGGACAGGTCTCTCTCACTGACTTGGCAGCCGGAGTATCACATTTGTAGGATAGATTCTCTGCCATGGACCCTCCTTGGTGAACTTGAACTTGAGGAAAAGTCTCTGCCACAGACCCTCCTCGGTGAGCCTAAAGATACCTCTGCCACAGACCCTCTCTGGATTGAATTCTTGGAGATATGCTTCCTTAATTGAGTTACGTCTGGATCTCCTTCAACTTGCTGCCCAGGTACCCTCTGTGTCTGGCTACCTCGATCCCTGGTGGTTTGTCCAGGCCCTTTTGGACCGCCAGCCTCTCAATGGCGCTCCTCAGACGGACTCTCCACCGAACAGCAGTACAGCTTGGGATCCTCAATGGTGGGAACCCAGTCACTTACTGGGTCCCCGCCGCAGTTCAGACACTCCAGGCCAAATGGTCCACTCGTGCCGTTTCTTCAGGGCTTGTGCTGTGACCGCCGGAAATGGCACGCATGCACGGGAGTGATGTAGTCACGGCTCCGTCCAATCACAGCACCAGAGCACGCAAAACCCGGAAATAACTCCAGGAAACATGTCAGCCATGTGAGCGGTGTGCTGGCACTGATCCAGGTCATTGTTATGCCTTTGTCTTGCAGTTTTTTTTGGAAGGGGGTGTTTTTTTATTTATTTTTTGAGTTTACAACCACTTTGAGAAGTTGATCATAAAATTGCAGACAAAAGCAGCAGCACCTAAAATCTTTGTGTAAAACGTGTGGATAAAACCTTTGCATGGTCCAATGAAGCCAATAGATTTTCTGAGGTCGCTGTCCTTTTGCGAAGCACATAAGCTTTTTTTTTTTTGTAGATCGTGTGCTGTTATGAGATGCTATTCAGTCTCACCTAACATGTTCCTTTTTTTTCATATGTCAAAAGATATGTGTGTTTTATACATTCGGGGATAGTAAAAAGCTATTTTTCCCCTTTCCCTTTCTCCAGAACCACTTTTCAAAGGCCTCAGTCAATACAGGAGTAATTGCTTTGACAGTTCCCCCATTATAAATATATTCTAGCTGTCTTTACTGGTTAGGAGACACATTCTTCCTGGCCTGCCTGGCAGACAGCTGGCTATTTTTCACTGAGGACAGGGCTCACAACAGCGGGAGATCAAGCTTGTATTTAGGACACCCAATCCATCTGATAGAGATGGCATTACAATAATAACATCTCAATAAAAATGTCTTTTGCCGACCCTAGGGCATTAACCAGACCAATAAAATACGCATGTGAACAGTATACAAGTGTATCTCAGATCCCTTATTAGTCCATTAATAAACAGCCACGTAAATAATTGATCACACAATTCAATTATATTCTATAAAGGTATAAGAAATTGCATTGATTAAATAGACAAAAACAAAAAACAAAACAAGACCCATGTTGACCTGTTGCCACCAAGCCCAGATCTAGGCTGGTGGCGGAGTTGGCTGTGTTTATTTGCCCCCCCCCCCCCCCATAGGTTTCTAAGGCCGCGTACACACGATCGGTCAAAACCGATGAAAACAGACTGAAGTTCAGTTTCATCGGTCCAAACCGATCGTGTGTGGGCCCATCGGTCAGTTGTCCTTCGGTCCAAAAACAGAGAACTTGCTTTAAAATTGAACCGATGGACGCCTGACCGATGGGTCAAAACCGATCGTTAGTATGCAAAGGCATCAGTCAAAAGGCCGCGCATGCTCAAAATCAATGCTTGGAAGCATTTTTTTCAGCACGTCGTGTGTTTTATGTCACCGCGTTCTGACACGATCCTTCGGACCGTTCTCGTCGGATGGACTGATCGTGTGTACGCGGCCTAAGAGTACATTCAATGGTTCGTGATCCAGTCTGATGGGGACAGTTGACATAAGGATTAGTGTTGCTCACGAATATTCGCATTGCGAATATTCGCTACGAATATTGCATATTCGAGTATTCGCGAATATCTCGAATATCGCGGCGAATATTCGCTATTTCGAATATTTGTATTTTTCAAATTTCGCAATAAATTTCGCAATGAATTTTGCAATAAAATTCGCAATCAATTTTGCATTCGCGAAATTTCGCATTCGTGAATTTCGCAATAGCGAAATTTCGCAATAGCGACATTTCACATTTTTTTTTTATAAAATATAGCGAATATTCGTAAATATCGAATATTCGTGATATTTTATAAAAAAAAAAAAATCGCAAAATTTTGCATTAGCGAAATCTCGCATTGGCGAAAATTCGCAATTTTTTTTTTAATAAAATATCACGAATATTCGATATTAACGAATATTCGCGACCGCATATGTGAAATTTCGCTTTTTTTTTTTTTTTATAAAATATACCGAATATTCGTAAATATCGAATATTCGTGATATTTTATAAAAAAAAAAAATCGCGAAATTTCGCATTAGCGAAAATTCGCATTGGCGAAAATTCGCATTGGCGAAAATTCGCAATTTTTTTTTATTTTTTATAAAATATCACGAATATTCGATATTAACGAATATTCGCGAATATTTTTCAAAATATTCGCGAAATATCGCGAAATCGAATATGGCGTATTCCGCTCATCACTAATAAGGATGCACTCAGATGGGGACAGTTGATGTAAAGGGGTACTCTAAGGAGAAAAGTTTATGTAAAGGGGCACTTATGGGGATTTTTTTGTGAAGAGACACTTTAAGGGGGGCAATTGATGTAAGGGGGCACTCTGACGGGAACAGTTGACATAAAGGTGCACTCTAATGGCGACAGTTGATGTAAAGGGGTATTTCGATGGGGGAAATTAATGTAAGGGGTCACTGATTGGGAAATCTTTTGTAACGAGACACTTTAAGGGGGACAGTTGATGTAAAGGGGCACTCTGACGGGAACAGTTGGCATAAAGGTGCACTCTCATGGGAACAGTTAATGTAAAGGGCTATTCTGAGGGGGGAAATTAATGCAAGGGGGCACTGATGGAGCAATTTTTGTAAAGGGGCACTTTAAGAGGGAAAGTTGATGTAAGGGGGTACTCTGAAGGGAACATCTGACATAATGGGACTCAGATGGGGACAGTTGATGTAAAAGGGTTCTCTGAGGGGGGAAGGGGGCACTGAGAGGGAATTTTTTTGTAAAGATACATTTTAAGGGGGCAGTTGATGTATGAGCTGAAAATCGCATTGCAGGGGAAAGCACAAGAATCACACAGGAGCGCACACCCCGTTGCTGTGTTATTCTGGTGTGAACCGTCCCTTAAATTCTTCACCAGATTTGCAGCTGCTAATGAACAGGGGGCTGGAAAGGAAAAGTCCCTAGTATTACTGTACCAATGCTCTGCTCTATCCAAAACTTAGGAAAAAAAAGTTAATTCTTTATTGTTTAGTAGTGATGAGCGGAATACGCCATATTCGATTTCGTGATATTTCGCGAATATATAGAAGAATATTCGCGAATATTCGTTAATATCGAATATTCGCGATATTTTATCAAAAAAAAAAAAAATAGCGAAATTTCGCTAATGCGAAAGCGAAATTTCTTGCGAAATTCTCGTCAACACGCGAAAACGGAGATCATTTCCTGGATTACTAAACTAATATGCACTAAACACTAACTCTACTTAGACAAACTTATATGACTAAAACTTTTTTTTTTTATACACAAAACACAGAAGGGCAGAGAACGTATTCACGAATATTCGTTAATATCGAATATTCGTGATATTTTATCAAAAAAAAAAAATAGTGAAATTTCGCTAATGCGAAAGCGAAATTGATTGCGAAATTTTGCTATTTTTTTTTATAAAATATCACGAATATTCGATATTAACGAATATTCGCGATATTTTATCAAAAAAAAAAAAAGCGAAATTGATTGCGAAATTCTCGTCAACAAGCGAAAACGGAGATCATTTCCTGGATTACTAAACTAATATGCACTAAACACTAACTCTACTTACACAAACTTATATGACTAAAACTAAAGCTATTTATTTATTTTTTTATACACAAAACACAGAAGGGCAGAGAACGTATTCGCGAATATTCGTAATACGAATATTCGCATTGCGAATATTCGGCAACATAAAAGGATCGCCTCAGCTACTCGGCCCAGGGTCTCTAATCATACCAGCAATGCTTTTAGACGTCGATGGAGATCACTAGGATGTGATCTGTTTTAAAAATAAGTTTGAAAAAATACGAATATTCGCAATAGCGAATATTCACCGCGATATTCGAGTTATTCGCGAATACTCGAATATGCAATATTCGTAACGAATATTCGCAATGCGAATATTCATGAGCAACACTATTGTTTAGTATGTATTATATAATGATATAGTAAGCAAAAAAAAAAAAAGACACCAGGTTCCATCAAGTTTCCTTTTTCCTAATGCTATTCTAGCAATGTTCATCCAGGAGATAATAACAAAAAACAAATACCCCTGTAAGAGTCGGTTCACACTGAGGCGATCCGACTTTCAAAGCGACTTTCAGAGGCGATTCCGACACGACTTGAACATGAACCACAAGGCGACCTGGGGCGATTTACAAGTCTCCTCCAGGACAGGGAATGTCAGAAATGGCCAATCAGAGCTACTAAGCTCTTCTGACATCATTCTTCTTCCTGTTTCATTTCTTCTTCCCTGTTCCCTGTTTTTCTGTGTCCAAAATGCTCCCTGTGCATTACCTAATGGCAGCTGTCATAACAGCTGGTTTGGCAGTATTGACGGAAGAGGAAGAGGAAGAAAGGAAGCGAAGGATGAGGATGAGAAGAAGACGGCGCTATTGGATCCATCCAACAATTTCTAATAGAGCTAACAGAAGGCAGTTCTGGGCCATGTATGAGAAGATGCGTGGTTTTGAGGACAAATTTTTCAATTATACCCGGATGTCAATCACAAGGCAAGTACATATTTGTCTGTGTATATAATTATGCTGGTAAAGGACCTGGCCATTTTTTGGCGATTCGGCACTGCGTCATTTTAGCATTGTCCCTAGAGAATAAAATGGCAAATGTTGCTATTTAGCATAATTGCTTTTGATGCACCTATGCCGACTATACACTGTAGTGAATGTGACAATAGATCCCCCCACAATAATAGATCCCTGATAGTAGCAAAAGTTCCTGCAACAACAATAGATCCATGACAAATGTAGATTCCTAATGCCGCGTACACACGGTCGTTTTTTGCGATGAAAAAAAACGACGTTTTTTAAAACGTCATTTAAATTGATCGTGTGTGGGCAAAACGTCGTTTTTTGTCTTAAAAAAAACGACCAAAAAAAAAATTCCAACATGCTTGAATTTTTTGTGTCGTTTTTCAAAACGTCGTTTTTTGTTTCACAAAAAGTCACCGTGTGTAGCAAAAACGTCTTTTAAAACGACGTTTTTCAACCCGCGCATGCCCAGAAGCTAGTTATGAAGCGAGCTTCAATGGAAAAGTGTGGTGAACATAACCTCGTTTTTTGTGAAAAAAACGATGGTGTGTATGCAACATCGTCTTTGAAAGTGACGTTTCAAAAACGTCGTTTTTTACTTCACAAAAAACGTCGTTTTTTTCATCGCAAAAAACGACCGTGTGTACGCGGCATTACAGAAACAATAGATCCCCGACAGCAATAGATCTCTGATAGTAACAAAAGTTCCTGCGTCAACAATAGATCAATGACAAATGTACATCCCTAATAGAAACAATAGATCCCCCGACAGCAATAGATCCCTGTTTGGAACAAAAGTTCCTGCGTCAACAATTTCTGTTAGGGATGTACATTTGTCATGGATCTATTGTTGTCGCAGGAACTTTTGTTCCAAACAGGGATCTATTGCTGTCGGGGGATCTATTGTTTCTGTTAGGGATCTACATTTGTCATGGATCTATTGTTGTCGCAGGAACTTTTGTTACTATCAGGGATCTATTGCTGTCGGGGGATCTATTATTTCTGTTAGGGATGTACATTTGTCATGGATCTATTGTTGTCGCAGGAACTTTTGTTACTATCAGGGATCTATTGCTGTCGGGGGATCTATTATTTCTGTTAGGGATGTACATTTGTCATGGATCTATTGTTGTTGCAGGAACTTTTGTTACTATCAGGGATCTATTGCTGTTGGGGGATCTATTGTTTCTGTTAGGGATCTACATTTGTCATGGATCTATTGTTGTCGCAGGAACTTTTGTTCCAAACAGGGATCTATTGCTGTCGGGGGATCTATTGTTTCTGTTAGGGATCTACATTTGTCATGGATCTATTGTTGTCGCAGGAACTTTTGTTACTATCAGGGATCTATTGCTGTTGGGGGATCTATTGTTTCTGTTAGGGATCTACATTTGTCATGGATCTATTGCTGTCGCAGGAACTTTTGTTACTATCAGGGATCTATTGCTGTCAGGGATCTATTGTTTCTGTTAGGGATGTACATTTGTCATGGATCTATTGTTGTCGCAGGAACTTTTGTTCCAAACAGGGATCTATTGCTGTCGGGGGTTCTATTGTTTCTGTTAGGGATCTACATTTGTCATGGATCTATTGTTGTCGCAGGAACTTTTGTTACTATCAGGCCTCGTACACACGAGCAGACAGATTTGTTCAAATCTGTCCGTCCGACAGATTTGAACAAATCTGTCTGCTGGGATTTTGGTTTGCTCGCGTGTACACACGAGCAAACCAAAATCCCCGCCAGCAGACAGCGCGCTGACGTGTCGGTGACGTGGCGGTGACGTTGACGCCGCCACGGCACCGCACCAGGAAGTAAAACACTTCCGCGCATGCGCCGAATCCATTCGGCGCCGGTGCGAGACGACATGTCTGCTGGTAAGTGTACTAACCAGCAGACATGTCGGCAGACGGGTTTGCAGCCGACAGATTTCAAAGCAATGCTTTGAAATCTGTCGGGTGGACAAATCCGTCTGTTTGCCCGTACACACAATCGAATCTGTCTGCTGAAACGGCCATCAGACGGCTTTCAGCAGACAGATTCGATCGTGTGTACGAGGCCTAAGGATCTATTGTTTGTGGGATCTATTCTACTGTTGTTGGGGATATATTGTTTTTGACATGTGAACTAATTTTCCTGTAGGGATCTACTGTTGTTTGGGGATCTATGGTTCCTGACAGGCATCTACTATTGCCAGCAGGGGATATACTGTTCCTGACAGGGGATCTATTGATGCCGGTGTGTTCTAGTCTTGCTGTCTTCAAGAGGGAGTTCATGCCGCCATTCTCTGTGCAAACAGGTGGCCTGTATGGAACTACAACCAGCATGCCTAGCCAAGGAAATTAGAAATATATAATAAAGGTTTAACTTACATTTGGCAGTGCGGACGGTCTCAGACAATGTGTCCCAATCCTTGTATGTCAGCTGAGCAATGTCCAGCCAGGCATTGTCCCTCTTGAGTTGGTCCTTGTACCCAGGGTCCTTCTTGTTGTAGAGGCATGGTCTCTCTTTTATAAGCCTGATGAGGGACTCATTATCGACTGCCTCTCTTCTATTTCCTCCTCTGGTAGCCATGGTACATACAGAGATAACGTTGAAACTGAAAGCAATCTGTGCCAAGAAGGTGGGGTCAGCCTGGGGACTGTGCAGTACCTGGGGGCTTCTGGGTAAATTCCTCTCTACTTCCTGTAAAATCGCCTCAGTTTGAACAGTGATCAGACTTGGAAGCGACTTCCATTGAAATCAATGGGTACAAATCGCCTAGTAGTCGGATTGAAATCGTAGAGGACCCTTTTCAAAAGTCGGAGCGACTTGAGTAGTGTGTATTAACACCGCTCCCATTCACTTGCATTATTTTTCTAGACAGCGCGATTTGGGACGACTTGAGACGACTTCAAGTCGGATCTGAAGTCGCCCCAGTGTGAACCGACTCTAAGACTGATGCCAATTTTAAATTCTTGGCACCTTCAACAACAGCTAAATTAATTCTCTGGATCAGTCACTTCCCCTAATGAATCCTACTTATTAAGCCATTTCTGGTAAGAAAGGCATAAAATCCCCATTGAAATTCACTCATTATGTAGGCTATTCCCGCTGGCGGAGAACTGCAATGCTTGAACAACTTCTCAATGAAAAACTACCCTCCAAGTTAGATGTCAGCAAGCACACGTTTTCAGTTTTTGCTATAAATGGCGTAAGGTTATACATATTTGTTAATTCGTATATCTATTGCAGAAATCACTTTATTCTGGCACCAGCATTTTGATTTTCCACAGCTTTGGTTCAGGCATCTTCGGTTTGTTCTTTCTATACGGTATGGTTAGCTTAAGCTTAGTTTTAAACTGAGGGTTTCAGGATTTTGTGGGTTAAAATTTGAAGGGGAGATTAAATGTAAGGGTTAGTATTTGGTGTTGATGACCCCAGAGATTGAAGGGGGAGGCGTTTACATATATGCGGTGCAGCGGCCGTGCAAATTCGCTGTAAATTTTAAAAGAGTACTGTGCAATTTCTGAGCACTGCGGTCCGAATTGCACATCTTATCAGTTTTGAACACAAATCTATATAATGCCATTTTAAGGGGAACCCCACGGCAACACTTAAAAAAAACAGCGTGGGGTCCCCCCTTGAAGTCCGCACCAGACCCTAAAATCTGGTTTGAATTTTGAGGGAAACCCCCAAGCAAAATGTGAAAAAAAAAAAAATGTGTGGGGCCCTCCCCAAAATTCATACTAGAATGTTATCCAAGCATGCAGCCTGGTGACGAGTGAGCCAGTGACGAGTGAGCGCCACCCTCTCCCCCTCCTGAACCATACTAGGCCGCATGCCCTCAACATGGGGGGGTACTTTGAGGTAGGCTCTGTCCCCCCACCCCAAAGTACCTTGTCCCCATGTTGATGGGTAAAAGGGCATCTTTCGAACAACCCTGGACGGTGGTTGTGAGGGGGCTTATTGGATTTTTGGAAGATCCCCAGATACTGCCCCCAACATTCACCCAAAAAAGTGTAAAAAAATTAATAAAAACACAGAAACAGTATTTGACAATTTCTTTATTAAACCGCTTGCCAACCAGCCGCCGTCATTATACTTCGACAGGTCGGCTCTTCTGCGCGAATTGCTGTAGCTGTACGTCGGTCCGTGCATGGGAGATAGCGGGCGTGGATCCCCGTTCTGCCAGATGACAAGTCAGATCTTCTGTACCCAGTGATCGGGAACAGTGATCTGTCATGTCCCAGGGAACACACTTAACTCCTTGATCGCCCCCTAGTGTTAACCCCTTCCCCGCCAGTGTCATTTTTACATTGATCAGTACATTTTTATAGCACTGATTAATGCAATAATGGCACTGGTCCCCAAAAAGTGTAATTTGGGGTCAGATTTGTCCGTGTCGCAGTCCCGCTAAAAATCACGTTTGTTTGTAGACACGATAACTTTTGCGTAAGCCAATCAATATACGCCCATTGCAAATTTAATAAAAATACGTAGAATACATATTGGTCTAAACTGATGAATACAAATACACTTTGTATCCTGGGTAATTCTTCTGCTAGTTGTGGCTGCAATCTTTCTTTTTCTACCTGACCTTGGCTTGGTATCAAAAGAGCCCCGAATTTCCCACTTCTTAATGTTTGAAATTACCCCCTGTGACAAAGTCGGAACTGACGAAACGCATTGGAACATGGCTACTGTACACAATTTGACTCGTTACTGTTGGGAGAGGGATCACCTGGCCACAAGAGGTGCGCTTTGAAGACCCATATATCACTGTATGGAAGATTAGATCACTATTTTTTCACTATTTTTAGCTGAAGATAAGGGGCCAGATTCAGAGAGCGATTACGCCTGTCTAACTGGTGTTAGACAGGAGTAATTTCAAATTTTGCGTGCCGTATCACTAGTTTGAATCCTCAAACCATGATACGGCGGCTTCGGGCTTCGATCCGAGAGGCTTACGTCTTCGTAAGCCTTCGGATCTACGCTGCAATATTTTTGCGGCCGCTGGGAGGAGTCCGCGTCGTTTTCAGCGTCGGGATATGCAAATGAGTTTTTACGGCGATCCACGAAGATACGAGCGGTCTTCGCAATCGCTTTCGTCTATTTTTTTCTACGTACTGTTAGACCAGCTTTTTGCTGGTCTAACGGTGCGTAGCCCATGTTAAGTATTTAACTTTTTTTTTTTTTACGTAACTCGTTCGGGAATAAAAATTTCCGTAAACGACGCTACTTAAGAAAAAATGACGTAACAACGTGATTTCGCGCAATGCACGGCGGAAAATTTCTGAACGGAGCATGCGCAGTTCTATTGCCGTGGGAACGCGCCTATTTTAAATGCTTCACGCCCCCTACTCGCGTAGATGGCTTGCGCCGGGAGAAATACACTACGCCGCCGTCGTTTACTGGACAAAATCTACCGGGATTCCACGTAGAGCCAGGTAAAATACGGTGGCATAGTGTATTTCTGATACTCTACGCGAATTTAATTGTATCTGAATCTGGCCCAAGGACTTTACACTTTATCACAGCGCTACTATGAAGTGGACACTTGCACTTTATTGTTTGATACTAAAACCAGTAATAATCAAATGCAGAGGTAATGATTGTATATAGGGTTGTCCCGCTACCACTTTTTTAAGACAAGTACAAGTACAGATACTTTTTTTTCAAGTAGTCGCCAATACCAATTACTGATACTTTTTTTTAATCTCATGTGACAGTGGCACATGTGTCAGTATTTTTTTTTTTTTTTTTACAATTTGTTTTATTTATTTTTAAATTATTTATTTATTTTTTACAATGTTTTATTTTTTATGTGTGTTTTTTATTTTATTTTTTATTATTTTTTACAATTATTTTTGTTATTTGTGATTGTAATTCTTTTTTAATTCCTTTTTTTTATCAGCCATGTTGCGGGGCTTTGGTGAGATATCAGGGGTCTTAACAGACCCCTGACATCTCCCCTTTGAGACAGGGAAAGGGACTAGGGACACTGATTAAACGGATTCCCCAGTCCCTTTCTCAGCAGCCTCAGCTGCACTGAAAATGAATGGCGAGAAGACAGCGGCATTCATAAACTGAAACATTGTAAACACAGTTTTCGATGTTTCAATTATGTGAATGGACAGAGTCAATGATCACTGACTCTGTACATTCGGAACAGTAAGGAGCTGGATTTACAGGCTCCTACCTCCGCCTCCTGACAGATCGAGGGGGACAGCAGCATGAATGGTGAGAAGAGAGGGGGACAGGAGCACGGAGGGGGAGAAGAGAGGGGGACAGCAGCACGGAGGGGGACACGGAGGGGAAGAGAAGGGAACACAGAGCCGCATGGAGCAGAAGAGAGGGGGACATGGAGCAGCACAGAGGGGGACACAGAGTAAAAGAGAGGGGGAAACGGAGCAGCATGGAGGATGACACGGAGCAGCATGGAGGGGGACAGGACACAGAGGAGAACGGAGGGGGGCAGCAGCATGGAGGATGACACGGAGGGGGACAGCTGCAGAACAGAGGGGGACTGAAGGAGGATACAGGGACAGTCAGCGGTGATCGTGTGTAGAATAGTTACAAGCACCGATCACCGCTGATTTCACTAAAGTGGCTGAAAACCGCGGGGGGGGGGCGGAGAAACGGACCGGCTGTCAGACTTTGAAACCTATACAGGGTGATCAGTGCTTGTAACTCTCCCACCGCACTGATCACCCTGACTGCCCAGGTATCGGTGTGAAGCATCGGAGCATTTGCCGAGTACATGTACTTAGGCAAATGCTCGGTATCGGGACAACCCTAGTTGTATATGATAAAGAGTAGATACATTTATATAGTCTTACAGATACAATAGGCCCTTAGAGGTCCATCATAATGTTGATGTGGCCTGCGATGAAATAGAGTTTGACCCCCTGCAGAGACCAATGCCAGTGGGATTGAACCCTAAGGATGACAATTTTTTTTACAAAACAAAAACAAAACCTTCCATTGGTACGTGACATTGTTATGAATGGAAGCATAGGCTATAATTCCATGCATTTAAATAGCACAAAGTCTGCTTACCAGTTGCTCAAAGGTCAGGTCTTGATAATCACAGTGAAGACAGAGCTTACTGTCATTTCTAAAATGTTAAAGGGGTTGTAAAGGTACACGTTTTTTTTACCTTAATGCATCCTATGCATTAAGGTAAAAAAACATCTCACAGCACCGCCCCCCCCCCCGGGGCCCCCGTTGTACTTACCTGACCGTTCGAATCTCCCGGGCGCGTCCATGTCGTCCTCTTCGGTTCCCAGCCTGGCCGTTGATTGGCTAGGCTGGGCGGATTGATAGCAGCACAGCCATTGGCTAGCGCTGCTGTCAATCAGAGTGGATGACGCGGTGCGCTGGGGGCGGAGCTGAGTGATGCAAAAGCTTTCCTCCATGCGAGCGCCCTCGCATGAAGATGGAAAGCTTTTGCGAGGAGGAGCCCAGACAGCCGCCCGAGGGACCCCAGAAGAGAGCTTTCCGGGCCACTCTGTGCAAAACGAACTGCACAGTGGAGGTAAGTATAACATGTTTGTTATTTTTTTTAAACAAAAGCCCTGACTTTAGTGTCCCTTTAAGATCACATTAAGCTCCTGAGAATTCTTACTAAATTTAGAGAATAACACTGAGGAGGGTCAGACAAAGCATACTGTATGAGTATAATTTTCAGTATCATCCTGTAGTTACAGGAAATCCAAGATTTCCAAAGGACAAGTGCATTGGTGTGCGCAACCTATAGCATTAGGGTGTGCACCCCAAAGCTCAAACACATATAGGTGTGTGTGCATGTGTATGTATACTAACAGTGTTAGTAGAGCAATAGACAGTGTCAGTAGGGCAAAGATTGGTGTCAGTAGGACAGTGGACAATGTAAGTAGATTTAATTTGTATTATTACATTTTTTAGAATTTTTTACATTTTGTGTATATACTGTATTTGTTTTAATAATTTTTATTATTATTAGTATTATAATTTTTTTAGGAGACCCGCTAGGGGGCTTTGTTGAAATATCAGGGGTCTAAACAGAGGGAATCTTCTCCTGTGCGCACGCCTATGGACAAGTGTCCCTTCTGCTGTTGGGTGCTATTTTAGTTGAAATCTAAAGTCTTCTGCCCCTCCTGCATCATTAGGCTGGGTTCACACTATTGCAAATTGGATGCAAGTTTCTCCGCACCCAATCTGCATAGCCGAAGATTGTGACCGGCTCTCTATGGAGCCAGTTCACACATTTCCGGAGCGGCTCCAACGCGAATTGCACAGGAGACCTGTGCGTCTTTTGGTCCATCGAGAGTGCCATCAATGCCTATACTTTACACCTCCCCCCCCCCTCCATTCTTAGAAGCCATACCATAGCTTCCATCAATGAAAAGCACCAGTGTTAATTTTGGCAAATTTCGATTTAGTTTTAGTCTTATGCCGTGTACATACATTCAGTTTATCCAATGAAAACAGTCCGATGGACTTTTTTCATAGGAAAAAGCGATTGTGTGTGGGAACAATCAGTCTTTTTTCCATTGGTGTAAAAAAGTAGAACATGTTTTACATTTTTCCTATAGATAAAAAACCTATAGTAAATTCTGATCGTCTGTGTGAAAATACATCAGAGAAAAATCCATGCATGCTCAGAATCAAGTCGACGCATGCTCGGAAGCATTGAACTTCGTTTTTTTCGGCTTGTCGTAGTGTTTTACATCACCGCGTATTGGCACGGTCGGAATTTAGTCTGATAGTGTGTATGCAAGACTGATGAAAGTCAGCTTCATCGGATATCCGATGAATAAATCCATCAAATTTTATTCCATCAGAAATCCGATTGTGTGTACAGGGCATAAGTCTTAGGACTAAATGGCATTTTAGTTTTGGTAAAATTTTAGTCTTCTGCAAGTGTTTTAGTTTTAGTCATAGTCTTTGACTAAAATGCCATTTTAGTTTTAGTCCCATTTTAATCATCGTATTTTAGTCGACTAAAATCTCCAGTTAGTCTAATAAAATGGTTTTAGTCAACTAAAATTGAGTGCACAGTACACAGCCCCCTACCTTCTGCACAGTACACAGCTTCCCATCCTCTGCACAATACACAGCCCCCCACAGTACACAGCCCCCCTCTTCACAATACACAGCCCCGCACCCTCTGCACAATACAAAGCCCCCCACCCTCTGCACAATACACAGAATCCCACCCTCTGCACAATACACAGCCTCCCACCCTCTGCACAATACACAGCCTCCCACCCTCTGCACAACACACAGCCCCCACAATACACAGCCCCCCACCCTCTGCACAGAACACAGCCCCCCACACTCTGCACAATACACAATCCTCCACAGTACACAGCCCCCGACCCGCTGCACAATACACAGCCCCCCACAGTACACAGCCCCCCACCCTCTTCATAATACAAAGCCCCGCACCCTCTGCACAATACACAGCCCCCACCCTCTAAACAATACACAGCCTCCCACCCTCTGCACAATACACAGCCTCCAAACCTCTGCACAACACACAGCCCCCACAATACACAACCCCCACCCTCTGCAAAATACACAGCCCCCCCACCCTCTGCACAGGAAATGTTTGAGAGGTAGTTCTCAATTTTTCCGACAATAAAAGTTCTTGTCGGAATTTCTGATCGTCTGTAGCCAATTCCAATGCACACAAATCCTATGCATGCTCAAAATCAATTGGACGCATGCTCGGAATCATTGAACCTCATTTTTCTCGGCTCGTCATAGTGTTGTATGTGACCGTGTCCTTGACGTTCGGAATTTCCGACAACATTTGTGCGACTGTGTGTATGCAAACAAGTTTGAGCGAACAATCCATCGGAAAAAAATCCACGGTTTTGATGTCCGAATGTCCGATCGTGTGTTTGCGGCATTACAGGTTTTCTTCTAAGATCGCCCTGTATTTGGCTCCATCCATCTTCCTATCAGCTCTAACCAGCTTCCCTGTGCCTGCTAAAGAAAAACATCCCCACAACGTGATGCTGCCACCACCATGATGGTGTGTTCAGGGTGATGTGCAGTGTTAGTTTTCTGCCACACATATCGTTTTGTTTTTAGGCCAAAAAAATAAAATTTTGGTCATGTCTGACCAGAGCACCTTTTCCATACATTTGCTGTGTCCCCCACATGGCTTCTCACAAACGGGACTTCTTATGGCTTTCTTTAAACAATGGCTTTCTTCTTGCCACTCTTCTATAAAGGCCAGATTTGTGGAGAGTACAGCTAATAGTTGTCCTGTGGACAGATTCTCTCACCTGAGCTGTGGATCTCTGCAGCTACTCCAGAGTTATCATGGGCCTCGTGGCTGCTTCTCTGATTAATGCTCTGCTTGCCCAGCCTGTCAGTTTAGGTGGACTGCCATGTCTTGGTTGGTTTGCAGTTGTGAAATACTCTTTCCATTTTCGGGATGATGGATTGAACAGTGCTCCGTAAGATTTTCAAAGCTTTGAATTTTTTTTTATAATCTAACCCTGCTTTAAACTTCTCCACAACTTTATCCCTGACCTGTCTGGTATGTTCCTTGGCCTTCATGATGCTGTTTGTTCACTAAAGTTCTCTAACAAACCTCTGAGGGCTTCACAGAACAACTGTATTTACTACTGAAATTAAATTACACACAGGTGGACTCTATTTACTAATTAGGTGAATTCTGAAGGCAATTGGTTCCACTAGATTTTAGTTAGGGGTATCAGAGTAAAGGGGGCTGAATACAAATGCACGCCACACTTTTCACATATTTTTTGGTAAAAAAAAATTGAAGACCATTTATAATTTTCCTTTCACTTCACAATTATGTGCCACTTTGTGTTAGTCTATCACATAAAATACATTTATGTTTTTGGTTGTAACATGACAAAATGTGGAAAATTTAAAGGGGTTTGAATACATTTTGTAAGTCAACTGTGTGTGTGTATACACATATATATATATATTTATATACACATACATTCATATATATATAAAATAAAAAATAAGTTGTTTGTCCACAAGCTGGAAAGCTTAATAACCCTTTTTTTAGTTTTGGAAAGCATATTTTTAAATGTGACTGTGCTGTGCACGTGCAGTAAGTAGCAATGTACAACCTCCTAGGTCCCAAAATGCTTTGTACATTGGTACAGAGTCATTGTGCAATCGGCCCAGCAATTGCTCCTTGCCATAATTAGGAGTGGGATTGTACATCATTGGGTGGCCACTACATACAGGCCATAAAATTTAGTACTCATGCACACAGTGACATGGGGCCCATACAGTGCACATGAGCATCCTGGAACCTCCATAAAAACTTTCTTTGGATCCACAGCTGCTACAAACAGCCGGCCATAGACAGCATTTACCTGGTGCAGCTGTGTGAAGGTATACACTGGTACTTACATAAAGCACGCGCACAGATGTATGGCCCAAATGACGACGGTCTGTGCTTGGGATATATGAATGTAATCTATACACTGGGGAGAGAACCTCTCGGGGGATCTAGGATGGAAAATTACCTGGGGGTCCTATTAGATGATTGGCTCAGCAATGGCATGCAATGCCAAGCTGCTGCTAACAAAGCAAACATAATATTGGCATGCATTAAAAAGGAGATCAACTCCAGAGATAAAACAATAATTCTTCCGGTCTACAAGAATCTGGTCCGGCCGCACTTGGAGTATGCTGTCCAGTTCTGGGCACCAGTCCTCAGGAAGGATGTACTGGAAATGGAGAGAGTACAAAGAAGGGCAACAAAGCTAATAAAGGGTCTGGAGGATATTAGTTATGAGGAAAGGTTGTGAGCACTGAACTTATTCTCTCTGGAGAAGAGACGCTTGAGAGGGGATATGATTTCAATTTACAAATACCGTACTGGTGACCCTACAATAGGGATAAAACTTTTCAGCGAAAGAGAGTTTAACCCCTTCCATACAGGGCATTTTCACCCCCTTCCTGCCCAGACCAATTTTTAGTTTTCAGCGCTGTTGCACTTTGAATGATAATTGCGCGGTCATGCAACATTGTACCCAAATTAAATCTTTATGTTTTTTTCCCCACACAAATAGAGCTTTCTTTTGTTGGTATTTGATCATCTCTGCAGTTTTTATTTTTTGCGTTATAAACAAAAGAAGAGCGACAATTTAAAAAAAAACACAATATTTTTTATTTAATAAATATCACCATGTTTAAAAAAAAAAACTTTTTTTTTTCCTTAGTTGGGAGTTATGCCTTGAGTTTAAGCTAATTTAGTTGGAAATTTCCTCACTAAAAAAGCGCACTGGCCAAACATTATGCAATATACTGAAGATTTACATACACTTTAAGTAACCTTTTGAATACTTCATACACAGTCTTTTTGACTGTCAATGAAAAAGGCCTACAGAAACTGGAAGAACAGCCTTCGTATGTCCTTCACCTCTCCTCTAACCTACATAAAAACGATGTGTTTATAAAGTAAAGCTTCCTTCATTATGAAACACAGCATTAGAATGCGCCTGGAGACGATGGAAAGCACATTATACAAAGATTACATGAAAGGACTGCTTTAATTCCATATATTTGCATTAGGATAAAATATGGTGCTATGCTATGGGAATAATTAGATTATAACACAAAGTCTGAGATATGGTAAATGTACGTCTTTATTCGCATCTCTGCAGAATAAGATGGAAAGAAGATTATGATTATGAAGCAGTGTGTGTTTCAAGGTGAATTATTGTTTTATTTTGCTGCAAATTGAAGTTTGTTTTTTTAGTTTTTTTTTACCTTTCCCATATAATGCTGGGTGGTTCACCCAGCATTATATGGGAGAGGTAAAAAAAAACTAAAAAAACAAACTTCAATTTGCAGCAAAATAAAACAATAATTCACCTTGAATCACACACTGCATAAATTGAATCGTATTATCATATATGAATGCCATAACCTGGAAGTTAATAGGCTTAGTATGCTTGTTACTGAATATGATGCACAGTTCACAGAATTCTCAAAGCTCTTAGACCAGCAGAGAATCTTTAATTAAAAATAAATAAAAGCTCCCACTCCAGATCCTACCCCGCAGCCTTCGAGTCCCGAGCATTCAAGCTACAAGGGGTGGGGTAAGAGCATTACTGGCACTAAGGCCCTGCCCCTTACTGCTGGCTATGAAATAATAGGTATCGTTCTGCACAGCACGGTGCACCGCTGCCAGCTAGGGTGACCACGTGTCTCGGATTGCCCGGGACAGTCCTGCATTATGCAGGTTTATCCCGGACACCTTCATTCCAGGACAATACAGTGTCCCGGAATGAAACTAACACAGCCAATCTGATGCCCCCAAAAAAAGCCGCCACATCACCGCTTTACTCACTGACAGTACTTGTCCTGGCCGGGAATGCCTGGAGGAGCACAATCCCCGCCCCCTGCTTGTGATTGGAGAAATTATAAATCCTGCCTTTTGTGTCCAATCACTGTGCTGTGATTCGTTAGGGAACAAGCAGCTTTTTGGAAAAGTCCCTGAATGGTAGTTTGGAAATGTGGTCACCCTACTGCCAGCCTGCCTCCCCTGTGTATTCATCACTCTCAGTGCCATTATGGGGCCCCCAATTTTGGGGCAGCATGGGCTCAAGGACCAGCTGCTTTGGGGAAAGTGCAGGGCCCCCCCATAAAATAAACACAAAAGAAAAAAGGAGCTATAACCTTTGGACATTGAACTTTTTACAGACTCTCAACCCCTAGACGATGAGGAACAAGGTAACATGCAAGACTCAAAACTAAACAGCAGCTTCTACGAGGGTAGTGCTACACAGTGTTTGCTGAATGGCTTTTATCAGTTCACAAAGTACTGGGGAACTCTAGGCATTCGTATTGTGTTCAAGGTCTTATGCCTCGTACACATGACAATTTTCCTCTGCAAAATCCACCAAGAAACCTGCTGGCAGAGCTTTTGTGTACGTTTTTCGTCAAGAAAACTGTTGTGGATCTTGAGAAAAAATGAGAACATGCTTTCTTTTTCCTCGTCGGGAGTCTCAATTTCCTCGTCGTGTTCCTCATCAGGCTGGTTTACGACGAGAAACACGTTTGTGTGTATGCTTAGAAATCCGCGCATTCTCAGAATAAAGTATGAGACGGGAGCGCACCTTCGGTAAAAGTAGCGTTCGTAATGGAGGTAGCACATTTATTACGCTAACAGACTGAAAAGCGTGAATCGTCTCTCACCAAACTTTTACTTTACACACGGTAACATGAGAATAGTAAAAGCAGCCCCAAGGGTGGCGCCAGTGGAATCGAACTTCCCCTTTATAGTGCTGTCGTACATGTTGTACGTCACCGCGTTTGAGAACGTCAAGATTTTGTCTTGACAGTGTGTATGCAAGAAAAGCTTGACAAGAACCTCATCGAGGAAAACAAAGATTCTCGTCATGTGTACGAGGCATTAGAGACCAAACACCACGGCTTTCTCAGTAGAACCTTCTATACTGAAGAAAAAATGTTGAGGGAAAGGCAGACACGCATCGGAGTGCAGACATGGATTCAAAATAGCAAATTCACAGGATCAGGCACTCGGTTGTTCATCTGTTATAACAACACTTGTTCCTTCAAGATACTCAGTATTACATCATGGATGTCAGCTAGGGATAAGGCTGAAGTTTTATAATAAAGGATGTTTTACTTATAAAGTACATGTACAGTTTTCATGGTCAATAACAGAAATTACACAAGGTCGCAGTAAAACTATCTGTCTAAACTTTTATACATTCTTTTCAAGACTGCAACTTTACTGTGACTGTATGTGTTTTTTTTTGTTTTTTTTTGCTGTTAAATACATTTTTTATCTTTTATGAATTTTATGATTTTATTATATATTGCAATAATAATTGTGACTTTTTTAAATATACTTTTTTTTTGATTGAAGGAAATATGCATAGAACAAAAATATAAAAGCATACCACATTGAAATAGAAGGGAATGTGCATGTTCACATCACCGGCAACCGTGAACTTTGTAGTACAGAGTTTTCAGGTTCCTTTATTTTATGCTTTTATTTATTTTATTTTATTTTTTCAGAGTGATCTGATTTTTAATTTTTTTAATTTTATTGAGTTATAAAAAAGTTGTTTCCACCAAATGCATATACATTCAGGGCGTGCAGAATTATTAGGCAAATTAGTATTTTGACCACACCATCCTCTTTATGCATGTTGTCTTACTCCAAGCTGTATAGGCTCGAAAGCCTACGACCAATTAAGCATATTAGGTGATGTGCATCTCTGTAATGAGAAGGGGTGTGGTCTAATGACATCAACACCCTATATCAGGTGTGCATAATTATTAGGCAACTTCCTTTCCTTTGGCAAAATGGGTCAAAAGAAGGACTTGACAGGCTCAGAAAAGTCAAAAACAGTGAGATATCTTGCAGAGGGATGCAGCACTCTTAAAATTGCAAAGCTTCTGAAGCGTGATCATCGAACAATCAAGCATTTCATTCAAAATAGTCAACAGGGTCGCAAGAAGCGTGTGGAAAAACCAAGGCGCAAAATTACTGGCCATGAACTGAGAAAAGTCAAGCGTGCAGCTGCCAAGATGCCACTTGCCACCAGTTTGGCCATATTTCAGAGCTGCAACATCACTGGAGTGCCCAAAAGCACAAGGTGTGCAATACTCAGAGACATGGCCAAGGTAAGAAAGGCTGAAAGACGACCACCACTGAACAAGACACATAAGCTGAAACGTCAAGACTGGGCCAAGAAATATCTCAAGACTGATTTTTCTAAGGTTTTATGGACTGATGAAATGAGAGTGAGTCTTGATGGGCCAGATGGATGGGCCCGTGGCTGGATTGGTAAAGGGCAGAGAGATCCAGTCCGACTCAGACGCCAGCAAGGTGGAGGTGGAGTACTGGTTTGGGCTGGTATCATCAAAGATGAACTTGTGGGGCCTTTTCGGGTTGAGGATGGAGTCAAGCTCAACTCCCAGTCCTACTGCCAGTTTCTGGAAGACCCCTTCTTCAAGCAGTGGTACAGGAAGAAGTCTGCATCCTTCAAGAAAAACATGATTTTCATGCAGGACAATGCTCCATCACACGCGTCCAAGTACTCCACAGCGTGGCTGGCAAGAAAGGGTATAAAGGAAGAAAAACTAATGACATGGCCTCCTTGTTCACCTCATCTGAACCCCATTGAGAACCTGTGGTCCATCATCAAATGTGAGATTTACAAGGAGGGAAAACAGTACACCTCTCTGAACAGTGTCTGGGAGGCTGTGGTTGCTGCTGCACGCAATGTTGATGGTGAACAGATCAAAACACTGACAGAATCCATGGATGGCAGGCTGCATGAGTGTCCTTGCAAAGAAAGGTGGCTATATTGGTCACTGATTTGTTTTTGTTTTGTTTTTGAATGTCAGAAATGTATATTTGTGAATGTTGAGATGTTATATTGGTTTCACTGGTAAAAATAAATAATTGAAATGGGTATATATTTATTTTTTGTTAAGTTGCCTAATAATTATGCACAGTAATAGTCACCTGCACACACAGATATCCCCCTAAAATAGCTAAAACTAAAAAAAAAAACTAAAAACTACTTCCAAAAATATTCAGCTTTGATATTAATGAGTTTTTTGGGTTCATTGAGAACATGGTTGTTGTTCAATAATAAAATTAATCCTCAAAAATACAACTTGCCTAATAATTCTGCACTCCCTGTACAAAACAATTCTTTACATAACATCCATACTATCTTATCCCACCCCACCATTTCATGCTTTTAAATGCTATCTTGTTTTGACAATAAACAGAGAATAAAACAATTAGGGGTGTGCAAATTAACTTTTAATCGATCGATTAATCTTAAATTTTTTTGATCGATCAAAATCTTTTTGATCGATTAAAAAATTCTTATGACTGGTACTCACCTCTCCGCCGACTTCTGGGCCTTCAGGGAGTTCCGGTAACATGAACACCGGGGGGCTTGCCGTGTCCATCTGAAGGGCTCCTTTGCTGTACCCTCATATCTGCATGCCGGCGGGACCTTATTTTCTGCCACACGCAATGGCTGTTACACTTCCCTCTATCATTTCCCTCTATCAACCTGGGATTCTACAGCCATCCACTGGGAGTTGTGATAGTTCCCTTCGTGGGACATCTACAGTGGGTGACTGGGATATTGTGTCAATCTCGCTCCCTTTCTCGGCGAGATTGACCACCTACGAGCCCCATCGCGGGAGCCAGCGCCGAGCTGGCTTGCCGCGATGGAGACAAAGCCGTCATAGAAGCGACAGGGATCCGACGCGGATTCCCGCCAATTCTACACGTGGGCGGAGTTTGTTATGAATCCTGAAGGAGAAATCCCCGCCGGATTTTTAAAGAAAAATCCGGCATGGGTTCCCCCCTCAGGAGCATAGCGGGCCCTTAGGTCTGTTATGGGTTGTAAGGAGACCCCCCTACGCCGAAAAAACGCCACAATCCATACCAGACCCGTATCCAAAGCACGCCGGCCGGCCGGTCAGGAAGGGAGTGGGGGCGAGCGAGCGCCCCCCCCCCCCTCCTGAGCCGTACCGGGCAGCATGCCCTCAACATGGGGGGGTCAGGTGCTCTGGGGTAGGGGGCGCACTGCGGCCCCCCACCCCAGAGCACCCTGTCCCCATGTTGATGAGGACAGGGCCCCTTCCCGACAACCCTGGCCGTTGGTTGTCGGGGTATGCGGGCGGGAGGCTTATCGGAATCTGGAAGCCCCCTTTAATAAGGGGGCCCCCAGATACCGGCCCCCCACCCTAAGTGAATGAGTATGGGGTACATTGTACCCATACCCATTCACCTGCAAAACAAAAGTTTAAACACAAATAAACCACACAGTGTATTGAAATATTTTATTAGTTGGCCGCCGGGGGGGGGGTGTGTATGATCGCTTTTAGAAAAGCGCCCCCCTCCGGCGGGCTTCTGTGGGGTGTGGGTGCCGCCGTCTGGTTCTTTTCCGCCGCCGGGGGGCTTCTTTCGACGTCTTCGGCGGCGGGGGGGTCTTCTCCCACTCTCCGGGGTCTTCTCCCGCTCTCCGGGGGTCTTCTCCCACTCTCCGGGGGTCTTCTCCCGCTCTCCGGGGGTCTTCTCCGCTCTCCGGGGGTCTTCTTCTTCTGGACTCGCCGCCGCTATCTTCGTGTGTTAGCTCAATTACTAGCGGCGGCGGTCCCCTCTTCTGCGACGTCGGCGTCTTCTTCTTCTTCTTCTTCTTCTGCTCTCCAGATGTTGACGCGACGCTTCCTCCCGCTGTTATGCCCGGCGCGCGGCTCGCAGCGAAATATATAGGCCTGTCTTGTGACGTCGCAGTCCCATCATGCTCCGGTAGGTACCATGTGATACCTACCGGAGCATGATGGGACTGCGACGTCACAAGACAGGCCTATATATTTCGATGCGAGCCACGCGCCGGGCATAACAGCGGGAGGAAGCGTCGCGATGGACTGATGTTAACCCCTCCTCATCTGGATTCAACAGTGGCATTGTTGTACACATTTTTATACCAGTATCATACTTAGCTACAGGTTTTTATGACTGTTTTTGGTACCATTTGGTATTACTCGCACCATTTTTACAGTTTATGTAGCGACATCGATTTTATCTCCATTGCAATATTTATTTTGTTACCTACTTGAAGACTATGAAGACTATAAAAGACTATAAAAGTTTTAATGCTCTTCCCATCGAGCGCTGCCTTTGTGTGTTTTTTTTATCCTGCTATCCATTTTCCAGTTGTTGGTAGCTGCACTGGGAATCGGCCTGCAAAGAGATCAGCTAAAAGTAGTTGGATCTGTATGTGCGTTTCAAATTAATCGAAATTAGTAGATTAATCGATTAAAAAAACAAACGA
Organism: Rana kukunoris; assembly: GCA_029574335.1. NCBI lineage: Eukaryota > Metazoa > Chordata > Amphibia > Anura > Ranidae > Rana > Rana kukunoris. The sequence continues at coordinate 44,812,299 of CM056050.1, read as the reverse complement.
TTAATCGAACACAACAATTTTGATCAGTAACAGCCCTAAAATCAATGGAATGAGATAGAACAGAGCAGTGAGAATGGTAAGTAACATCAATCTCAAATTTAAAGTGGGGAATCAGAAATGTCAAAGCCATGGATCTATTAAAGCACAACTCTCTAATCAGCATGAACTATTTCTGAATCCTTACTGGATAGAAAGGTACATATCTTCTTTTTTTAACCACTTAAGGACTGAGCCTGTTTTTCAGACTCTGTGTTTACAAGTTAAAAAACATTTTTTTGCTAGAAAATTACTTAGAACCCCCAAACATTATAAAAAAAAATTCTAACACCCTAGGGAATAAAATAGTGGTCATAGCAATACTTTATGTCACACCGTATTTGCTCAGCGGTCTTACAAGCACACTTTTTTGGGGAAAAAATACACTTTTTTTAAATAAAAAATTAGACAACAGTAAAGCTACAGTAGCCCAATTTGTTTATATTGTGAAAGATAATGTTACGCCAAGTAAATTGATACCCAACAAAACCGCTCGTGGAATGGCGACAAACTTTTACCCTTAAAAATCTCCACAGGCAACATTCAAAAAAATTTTACAGGTTGCATCTTTTGAGTTACAGGGCTAGGGCTAGAATTATTGCTCTCGCTATAATGATCACGGCGATACCTCACATATGTGGTTTGGCTCACGCGCGCTTTAAAATGTTAAAAAAATCTTATTTATTTTACTTTTTTACTTTTATTGATCTTGACACTGTTTAACCACTTGACTACTGGGCACTTAAACACCCTTAATAACCAGACCAATTTTCAGTTTTCGGTGCTCTCTCGTTTTGAATGACAATAACTCAGTCATACAACACTATAACCAAATGAAATTTTTGTCCTTTTTTTCCCACAAATAGAGCTTTGTTTTGGTGATATTTGATCACCTCTGCGATTTTAATTTTTTTCGCTATAAATGAAAAAAGAATGACAATTTTGTAAAAAAATGATTTTTTCTTCATTTCTCTTATAAAATTTAGCAAAACAGTTAATTTTCTTCATAAATTTGGCCTAAAATGTATACTGCTACATGTCTTTGGTAATAATAACAAAAAATTGGGATATTATTTAGTCTGGGTGGAAGTTATAGGGTCTACAAGCTATGGTAGCAATTACTGAAAATTAATCAATTTGATCATACCTGATGTACTGACAGCCTCTCTCATTTCTTGAGACCCTAAAAAGCCAGTAAAGTAAAAATACCCCCCAAATGACCCATTTTTGGAAAGTAGACATTCCAAGGTAGTTAATAAGAGGCATAGTTAGTTTTTTGAAGTTGTAATTTTTTCCCACAATTCTTTGCAAAATTAAGATTTTTTTTTTCACACCATATTGTCATTATAACAGGTTATTTCTCTCACATGGCATGTAAATTCCACAAATGACACCCCAAAATATGTTCTGCTGCTCCTCCTGAGTATGGCGATACCACATGTGTGAGACTTTTACACAACCTGGCCACATACAGAGGCCCAACACTGAAGTAACAACTTCTAGCATTCTAGAAGCATAAATTACACATCTAATCTCTCAACCACCTATTACACTTTTAAAGGCCCTGGAGTACCAGGACAATGGAAACACCCACAAAGTGACCACATTTTGGAAAGCTAACACCCCAACGTATAATCTATGAGGCATAATGAGTCTTTTGACTACACCCTAAAATACATTCTGCTGAGTAATGGGTAAAAAAAAAAAAGATAACCTGTGGTTTTAGTAGTGCAATTGTCCACAGGAGGAGAGCCCTGATCCAGGCAGCGACGTGATCACTGGTCAGCGACAGTGAATGGAATTGCCCAGGCAGCAGGCAAGAATATTTTCCATAGTCAGTACAGGGATACTGTCCATATACAGTCCAGGGCCAGTGCAAGTAGAGAAATTGCCAGCAGTGCCAAAATAATCGTCCTGGTAGTAATAAGCAGGAACATGGTCCAAGTAGTGGGCCAGGAAAGAATGGGGACAGGGGTAGAGGCTTCTCCCACCCAAATCTCTTTGAAGCCTCCGGGCAACCAGACCCTAATAAGGGAATGAGAAAACTAAAAAATTTGTTTTTTCATCCAGAAAAACAATTCTGGAGCCCCTCACATATGCGAGACCCCTGTGTTCCCACTAGTATAGCAGGGTAAAAGATCAATCCAAGGGGCAGGCAAAAAACATGGTCAAACAGTCCAGGGTCAGTTCCAGAGCAGGCAGAGGTAGGTACAGTTTAGCGTTGGGCAGAAGCGTAGTCGTATAACAAGCCAGGGTCAGTTCCAGAGAAGGCAGAGGTATGTTTAGGGTTAGGCAAAAGAGTGGTCGTATAACAGGCCATGGTCGGTTCCTGGAGAAGGCAGAGGTATGTTTAGGGTTAGGCAAAAGAGTGGTCATATAACAGGCCATGGTCGGTTCCAGAGAAGGCAGAGGTATGAACAGTTCAGTGCAGTGGCATAAGGGATGTGGAGGGAAATTACAGGAAATGAGAATTGCGTTTACCATACTTCCCTAATAATGTAGAAACGTATTGTAACGGCGGAAACATGCACCTATACAGAGGCCTGGTTGGGAAGGGCAATTGGGACAATAATAAACGGTGTCTCTTCGAATTCCTTCTCTGGAGCACACTCTGCATCTTTTCTGGCGTCTGTAGCCTGTTTCACGGGCGACGGCTTTCTCAGGAAAGTGACGCTCGTATAGTCTGCTCACAGAATCTCTGGTGGGTTTTCAGGGTACAAAAGGGCAGTGATGACTTCTTCTTGATAGGACAGATAGGATACGGGGTTCTCTGATGATTTTTTGTATATAACATAAGAGTTATAAAAGGCCAGACTGAAAAAATAAATGGACACTTTTTTATACCAGTGATGGGATTTTCTTGTGGGAAGGTAGGGTTCGATCATCTGGTCGTTGAAGTCCACTCCCCCCATAAACAAGTTATAGTCATAGATGCATGCTGGTTTTTGGATTGAGCCATTTCTTTTGGGGACTTCCACGTAGGTGTCGTTGTGGATTGATGTAAGCATGTGGACGTTCCGTTTGTCCCTCCACCTGACAGCCAATATCTCCTGGTTCCTCAATGATGCCGACTCCCCTCGTTTGAGCTTTTCATTCACCAATTTTTGTGGGAAGCCTTTTCTATTGGCCCTTATTGTGCCACATGCTGGGGTATTCCTAAGGTACAGATTTCTAAACAGGGGCAAGCTGGTGTAAAAATTATCCACATAAAGGTGGTATCCCTTTCCAAATAGAGGATAGATCAGATCCCAGACCACTTTTCCGCTGACTCCGATATACCCTGGGCATTCAGGGGGATGCAGTTGGGAGTCCTTCCCTTCGTACACCATGAAGGAGTAAATGTACCCTGTGGCTCTGTCGCATAGTTTGTACAATTTGACCCCATATCGGGCCCTTTTGCTGGGGATGAACTGTTTGATGCCCAGCCTGCCTGAGAATTTGACAAGGGACTCATCCACGGATATGTTCTGTTCAGGGGTATATAACTGGGGAAATTTTTGCGAGAAAAAATTTAGGAGTGGCCGAATTTTATAAAGTTTGTCAAAAGCAGGGTCATTTCGGGGAGAGCACTGGGCGTTTTTCGTTAAAGTGGAGGAACCGCATAATTATTAGGTATCAGGATTTGTCATAAGGGAGGAGAAGAGTGGCATGTGGTGGATGGGTTTGGTAGACCAGTAGGAGTACAATTGTTTTTTTTTTGAAAGTCCCATAGTAAAAGTTAGGCCTAAGAAAATTTTGAATTCCTCCACGGTTAGTTCTCTCCACTCAAAGGGACGGGCATAACTGGAACCAGGGTTGCTTTCTATGTACTGCTGTGCGTAGAGATTGCACTGGGCCACAATGAAGGATAGCAAGTCTTCGGTGAAAAGTAAATTAAAAAAATCGAGCATGGAAAAATTGTCGGTGTTCATCTGGACACCTGGCTGGGCAGTGGAAGGGGGGATATTTGCTGCTCCGGAATTAGGGGGAAGCCACAGGGGGTTTTGAAGGCAATAGGGAAGGCTGGCATGGCCCCTATGCCTTTGGGGCTGAGATGACACCCTACTGGTGCCTGGCCTTTGTTGCAGTGGCCCTGCGCTTGAGGTGGACGGCCCTGCGCTTGAGGTGGACGGCCCTGCGCTTGAGGTGGACGGCCCTGCGCTTGAGGTGGACGGCCCTGCGCTTGAGGTGGACGGCCCTGCGCTTGAGGTGGACGGCCCTGCGCTTGAGGTGGATGGCCCTGCGCTTGAGGTGGACGGCCCTGCGCTTGAGGTGGGTGGCCCTGCACTTCTGGGAGTAGGCCGCTTCTCCACGCCAGCACCCCTTTTTTTCAAGGGCACACGTTCCCCTTCAGATTCTGAATCAGACCCACTGTCTGTAACGGGTTCATAGGCCGAATCTGAATCGTACAGAGACTCCCCGCTGCTCTCATCGCTCATGATTAGATGCTGGTAGACCTCCTCATCGGTTAAGATTTTTTTTGCCATACTGGTGGCTGGTGAGGCTGCACTGCAGATCACTGTGGTGGCACTGGTGGACACAGGTGGCACTTATGTGCACTGTAGTGGCACGGGTGTGGCACTGGTGGGCACAGGCGGCACTGGTGGGCACAGGCGGCACTGGCGGGCACAGGCAGCACTGGTGGGCACAGGTGGCACAGATGGCTGGGGTGGACACCAGCGGCACTGGTGGGCACAGGCGGCACTGGTGGGCAAAGGCGGCACTGCAGTGGCGCAGATAAGGACTGATGGGCACAGGTGGCACTGTTGTGACACTGGTACGGCACTGTTGTGGCACTGGTGCGGCTCTGGTGACACTGGTGCGGCTCTGGTGACACTGGGGTGGCACTGGGGTGGCACTGTTGGGCACAGATGTGGCACTATGGGCACAGATGTGGCACTATAGGCACAGATGGGGCACTATAGGCACAGATGGGGCACTAAAAATCACTTTAGGGCAAGGCAATTGCCAGGGTAAACTCACAGATCTCTCCTCTCCTGCTGATACTGTGTGAGGAGAGGAGAGAGATGAACTTTCCCTGACCTTCTTTGTTTACATTGTGATCGCGCCGTCATTGGACGGCACGATGACGTGGTAAAAGGCCGCTGTCATTGGACAGTCACCGCGATTTGTGTTGCGCCGGGTCTCATAGACCCGGCGTGCACGAATGTTTCTGTGTGCGCGCCTGAGGGGGCACGCAGGAACGATTCTCTGGGATCACGTTATATAACGTGATCCCAGAGTTAAGCAACCACCTTGCCGCTGTTATACGGCGGCAGCTGGTTGCCAAGTGGTTAAAAAAAAAAATAGGTCACTTTTATTCCTATAAAATGTAAACATCCCTTGTAATAGAAAAAAGCATGACAGTGCCTCTTAAATATGAGATCTGGGGTCAAAAAGACCCCAGATCTCATATTTGGACTAAAATGCAATAAAGAAAATGCAATTACAAAACGAATGGCCTTTTAAGAGCTATGGGCGGAAGTGAAGTTTTGACATTGTTTCCGCCCTTTTATGGTATGGAGAAGGGGTGGGGGACATCGTGCCCTCACTCGTATCCATATCCAGGAAAGAGAAGGACTTGACCGCCCTCCCCTGATACTGACCGCTGCCGTAAGCGGCGGAGGGAGCGGAAAAGCAGTGGGAGGGGGACGTCACCATAAACCCGCGTTGCACCAGAGGGAGTAGTGTCACCCGTACACGTCACTGGGTAACCACAGGCTTTCTCCTTGCATCAGAGAGGGGGCGGTGGCCCCGCCCTCAGCTATAAAAGAGCTGTCATGGCGGGAGAGCGTAATTCGGCCGGGTGCCTCCTATGGAGGCGGTATAGTTCGTAGCGACAGGGCTTTTTTTCTTCTCTGTATCGCTCGAGACTGGATTACATCGCTGGAATCTTTTTTTTGTTTTTTTATAAAAGACTTGCCCCAAGCTGTCTCCTGTGGTTTAACACTTTTTTTTTTAAATGGTAGGGGTACAATGTGGGGGACGGGATCTGGGGTTCCCCTTTGTTAAAGGCGGCTTCCAGATTATAATAAGCTTACCACCTGCAGACCCCCAGGGTGAGGCCCTGAATTTGGGGGGGACCCCACGCATTTTTTTCTTACATTTTGGTTCGGGGTTCTCCTTAATATTCATACCAGACCCAAAGGACCTGGTAATGAACTAAGGGGGGAACCCATGCTGTTTTTTTTTTCAATGACTTTTATCTGTATTGCCGGGACCTGACAATTCATTATAGCCGCGAGTAGTTTTCAATGGCTTTTTTTCCTTTAGAAATATCATTTTGTGCAGGGACTGTCCTAAGCACAGGAAACATGTGCTACTTTACAGACAGACATACTATAGACACCCCCCAGGTACGACATTTAAAGGAATATTTAACTTTTATTGTTTCACTTTAAACATTATTAAAATCACTGCTCCCACTCACTGCATTGATACATGTCCCCTGGGGCAGGACCCAGGTCCCCAAATGCTTTTTATGACAATAACTTGCATATCAGCCTTTAAAATTAGCACTTTAGATTTTTAATGTTCGTGTCCTATAGACTTTAACGGTGTTCGCATGTTCAAACAATTTTTTGGTCTGTTCGCATTTTCTGCTGCGAACCGAAACGGTGGGGGGGTGATCTAGTGCAATTTTTTCTTTATCATACCATACTGTGCATTCTTTTTGGTGTGCCATACCTATGCAGTGACTGCCAATATTGCAGCTTGTTAACCAGGAGCTCATGTGACAGGAAAGTAATTGGACAATTGTCACCTTATAACAAGCGTCTTCATGGATACGTCACCAGGTGCTTTTAATAAAATCTCCATATATAAAGATTAAAAAACAACACTTGGAATTACATTAACAGGTACATCACGGGTGCTATACCTTGCAGGCTAATTTTCAAAGAACAACCCCCCAGAAGTGCACATTTCTTTTTCCTGCAAATATATTCATTTAAATATATTTTTCAATGGCCTTACAGTTTTGATAATGTCTCTAAAGTTCCTAAAATAAAAAAAGGTTTATACTTGCCTGCTCTTTGCAAGGATATTGTACAGAGTGTCTCTCTACCACCTAGCAAGCTGTGTGCTATGGTGGCACATATGCGGGAGTGCTTGTGATTTAGGCTTAAAACAATGTAAAAAAAATGAATAATATAATCAGGTCATAAGCACTCTCAGTGACCCAAAACGTCTAGAATATAAGAGCCAAGATGACACAATAGTTTCACTTAAGTAGCAGGAAAAAAAGAAGTCCAAAGCACAGCGTGTCACGCTCTGGTCATGCAATGTGCTCTCAAATTATACATCCAATATACTTGAGAAGAAGACATTTGCTGCAGGAAACAGCTAAGAACATAATACTTCATACACTACCCTGACTGTGATTTATTACAAAAGTAATCCAAATGCATCACCAGCTCACAGCAAGCTGTATATGCAATATCAGATCGTGATGTATCCTTTATCAAATACAGGCTTAACTTGTTTTCAGGTCCAAGGAGCAATACACGCCATGTCACATTGCCTTGTGACTGGTTTTAAGATATGGTTTCTGGAGCACACCATCATTAATCACAAAAGTAGCAAACACGACTTACAGGTGCATTACTTTTTCTACTCTGAAATTTAAAAGGGCACACATAAATGTTTATAGGTGAAGCATAATGCAATGTCTTTTAGAACTATTGGGCGATAATTGTTTAGATATATTGCATGTACTGTAAACAGGAATACTGATGGGGGGGAGTTATATGATGGAAAGAAGGGGGAAAGAAATAGAGGAGATAAGGAGATAAGGAGAAAGGAAAGGGGAAGAGAGAGAGAGAGAGAGAGAGAGAGAGAGAGAGAGAGAGAAGATGAAGAGATAGAGAGATGAGATAGTGATAGAAAGAGGAGGAAGAGATAGTGAGAGTGAGAGTGAGAGAGAAGAGATAGAGAGTGAAGAAGATGAGATAGAGAGAGAAACGGAAGGCGGGATAGAGAGTAAAGAGGAAGAGAGCAAAGAGAAGAAGATGAAATAGAAAGAGAGAGAGAGGGGGGGAAAGAGAGAGACATAGAAGAGAGATAAGATGAGGGATAGAAGAGAGAGAAGACGAGAGAGAAGACAAGAGAGAGAGAGAGAGAGAGAAGATGAGAGAGAAGACAAGAGAGAGAGAAGATGAGAGATAGAAGACAAGAGAGAGAGAGAGAGAGAGAGAGAGAGAGAGAGAGAGAGAGAGAAGACAAGAGAGAAGACAAGAGAGAGAGAAGATGAGAGATAGAAGACAAGAGAGAGAGAGAGAGAGAGAGAGAGAGAGAGAGAGAGAGAGAGAGAGAGATAGAGAGAAAAGAAGAAGATGGGAGAGAGAGATGACAAGATAGAGAGAAAAGAGGAAGAGAGAAAAAGAGACAGTGGCAGTGCGTCCATAGTGGGTGCAGGAGCGCCGCCCCTCTCTCCCCTGCGCTGTCAATCAAGTGTACAATACATAGAGATTCATGCATTGCCCATCTGAATAACAGCAGTTTGTTGGTTTTTGGAAGTGCCTATCAGAGCCAGCGGCCAGGCTTTCCGATTACAGCCTGTTCTAATCAACTTCCAAATAGTTAACCAGGGGACGCAAGGGGTGTGCGTTGCTTGGTTAACATTGACACTCCTCTCAGCCAATCAGGTTCACCGGCAGTACCGGTGCGTCCATAGAGGGCGCCGGAGCGCCGCCCCCCTCTCGCACCGCCACTGATTACAATACATAGATTCATGCATTGCATGAATCTATGTATTGTCTCTGCCGCCGACTATTCAGATGACCGGATGGTGAGCGCTGGCCATCTGAATAACGGCAGCTGGTTGGCTTTTTGGAAGTGCCTATCAGAGCCAGAGACCCTCAGGCTGTATTCGGCTTCCAAATACTTATCAAAGGGACATACGGGGGTACGTTCCTTGGATAAGACTGACAGGCGTCTCAGCCAATCAGGTTCACCGGTTCTGGTTACCGGTATCCTGATTGGCTGAAGCATCATCGAGGGCGGGAGAAGACATCGAGGGACGTGGGAGGATGGTCGACCCCAGAAAGGTAAGTGCCGAGCGGGGGGAAGGGGCATTTTACAGAGCACATCGGCAACAATTAGCACAGTGACAGTGGCATCAATTGGCACAGTGGCGACAATGGGCACAGTGCGACAATTGGCACAGTGACAGTGGCATCAATTGGCACAGTGGCGACAATTGGCATAGTGACAGTGGCATCAATTGGCACAGTGGCGACAATTGATGGGCACAGTGGCTGCGTTTGGCATGGCACAGTGGTGACAATTGATGGCACAGTGGCTGCGTTTGATGGCATGGCACAGTGGCGACAATTTATGGGTACAGTGGCTGCATTTGATGGCATGGCGCAGAGGCTGCTTTTGATGGCATGGCACAGTGGTGACAATTGATGGCACAGAGGCTGCGTTTGATTGCATGGCCCAGTGACTGCGTTTGATGGCATGGCACAGTGGTGACAATTGATGGCACAGTGGCTGCGTTTGATGGCATGGAACAGTGACTGCGTTTGATGGCATGGCACAGTGGTGACAATTGATGGCACAGTGGCTGCATTTGATGGGCCCAGTGGCTGCATTTGATGGCCACAGTGAGACTGCAATTGTTTGTTTTTTTGTTTGCACCCCCCAAAAATTTTGAGCACCAGCCGCCAACCTGATTGTCTGAAGCGACATCGAGGGCGGGACTCGGGAAAAGACATCGAGGGAACGCGGCGGGAGGATGGCTGACCCGAGAAAGGTAAGTGCTGGGGGTGAAGCAATCTGGCAGTTTTTGAGGGGGCAAACTGGCGGCAATTGATGGGCACAGTGGTGACAATTGATGGGCACAGTGGCGACAATTGATGGGCACAGTGGCGACAATTGATGGGCACAGTGGCGACAATTGATGGGCACAGTGGCGACAATTGATGGGCACAGTGGCTGCATTTGATGGCATGGCACAGTGGCTGCATTTGAAGGCATGGCACAGTGGCGACAATTGATGGCACAGTGGCGACAATTAATGGGCACAGTGATGACAATTGATGGCACAGTGGCTGGGTTTGATGGCATGGCACAGTGGCGACAATTGATGGCACAGTGGCGACAATTGATGGGCACAGTGATGACAATTGATGGCACAGTGGCTGCATTTGATGGCATGGCACAGTGGCTGCGTTCGATGGCATGGCACAGTGGCTGCGTTTCATGGCACAGTGGCGAGAATTGATGGCATGGCACAGTGGCGAGAATTGATGGCATGGCACAGTGGCGAGAATTGATGGGCACAGTGGCGACAATTGATGGGCACGGTGGCTGTGCTTGATGGGCACAGTGGTGGCAATTGATGGGCACAGTAGCAGGCCTATGCTTAGGCTAGGCCTGCTTGTTTTGATCTGGGGGCAGGGAGGTTAGTGTGCTTCAATTTTTGGATGCCTCCCCTGCTTCCAGTTGTTCTGAAAGAGGGGCAGGGCTGGGAGCTGGAGTGAAACGGGAGCTCATGTGAGGAGCCCTGACGAGGCCCTGACCAATCCCCAGGCAGGGGGCAGGCCTCCTTGATAAGCTCAGGTCCAGCCTATTGGAGGGGACTTGTCGGCTGGGAGACGTGAAGAATGGAGTGCTAGATCGCAGCAGTAGGCCCATCCCCATCTGACAGTTCTTTGACATGAGGTGCAGTGTTGAACTTCCAGTGACCAGTATGAGAGAGTGAGAGTGCTAACACCAAATGTAACACACCTGCTCCCTATTCACACCTGAGACCTTGTAAAATGAATGAGTCACATGACACCAGGGAGGGAAAATGGCTAATTTCCCCAATTTGGACATTTCACTTAGGGGTGTACTCACTTTTGTTGCCATCAGTTCAGACATTAAAAGCCGTGTGTTGAGTTATTTTGAGGGGACAGCAAATTTACACTGTTATACAAGCTGTACACTCACTACTTTACATTGTAGCAAAGTGTAATTTCTTCAGTGTTGTCACATGAAAAAGTCAATGTTACATCAAAAATGTGAGGGGTGTATTCACTTTTGTGAGATACTGTGTATATGTATATGTATATATATATACACACACACACACACAGATATTTATATAGTGCTTTTTTGCAGCACTTTACTTTCATTGTACATTGACATCAGTCCCTGCCCCCACATGTATACATACACATATGTTTACATTTTTTTGGGTTTGTGTAAACTTTGAGGGAGAAGGAGGCTCTGGGCAAGGAAGCAGCTCCCCCTGCCCGTACCCTGGATGGACACTGAGAGGAGTTGCTATAGGCACAGAGAAGCTATCCAATTTGCATTGTCTGTACTAACATGGCCCCACCAGACACCAATTGCCTGAAAGCAGTGAAGAGACAGGCAGTTGCATAGCTCTGACCAGTGGATTATAATTATACTCCTGCAGGAGCATGGAGGTTCTAGCAGAGCCGCTTGGATGCCCACTGGGTCCTAGGCTCCTGGCCATGTTGCCTTGCGAGTAATCTAGGTTTGAAGCTAGGATATCCTATACCACATGTGTAAAGCATGTTGTCAAAAGTTCTAAACCCTAATGTAAAATCATTACTTGGTTCAAAGTGTCTATGCAATATGCAAACTCCAACCTGCATAGCTGTGAATCAGGTCTAAGGCCTGATTCACACCAATGCATTTTTAGAGCTTTTTGCATTTTGCACTACAGCCCATTTATCATGGTTTCCTATGCAACACGTTCTGTAGTGCAAATCTGCAAAAAGCACTAAAAATGCATAGGTGTCAATGAGGCTCGATTCACACCTATGCATGTTGCTTTTGAGTGTTTTTGCAGTGCTTTTTGCGGTGCTTGCTGTGTTTTTTGACACTCGTTTTTACCGTGATTTTACAACGATTTGCGTTTTTTTTTTTATACATTTTTTTAATTATCTTTTTACATTTCCTTTAACAACCAGCTATAAACAGGTTACAAAAAAATACATAAATCGTGGCAAAATCGCAGTAAAAACGTGGTACTTGCGTTTTGGATGCGGGTCCATTGAATTTTATTACGCTGCTGTTTGCAGGGAAAAAAGTCCCTGACCCTTTCCAAAAACACAGAGGCAGAAAAAGCATTGACGTGAACATGTTCCGTATGTTAAAAAATGTCCCTGCATTTCTGCAAAATGCATCACAAAACGCTTTAGTGAGAAGAGCCTTATTGCTGCTAAAATCCCATTGCCTGGAAGTGTTTTGGCATGAAAATTTGGAAAAACATACAGAAATCAGAAATGTCCCTGCATACAGTAATCAGAAATGCCCCCACAACTCTAAAAAGTCCAACCTTTGTCTTGCTTCATCTAACCCTAATACTTGTATGTCCAATTGTCAACCAACAACTGGAGTGGAAAGGGTTAGTTGCTGTGTTTATTACAGGAAGCTTTCATCTAAGGTCCCTCATATGCATGCACACATTAGGGACAATTTACCTACCAGCATGTACAGTGGAACCTCGGTTTAAGAGTAACTTGGTTTAAGAGCGTTTTGATTTGCGAGCAACTTTTTTTTTTAATTCTGACTCGGTATGTGAGTGTTGACTGGCAAGACAAGCAAAATTCAAGCTAAATAGGCCTGCAGTACCTCATTTGGCCTGAGGTACGGGGGCGCAGAAGCTGAGCAGAGCAGAAAATAGGCATGTAGTACCTAATTTGTCTTGAGGTACAGGGGCGCAGGAGCCAAGAAAAGCCGAACATTGGCCTGCAGTACCTTATTTGGCCTGAGGTACGGGGGGCGCATGAAACTAGCCGAAGTGTCCTAGGGTATTTTCAGCCCTTTTAGGCGCTATCTGGCACCCCCCACCTCTGCCCGCATTCGGTATTGCATCCCATTGAAGTCAATGCGGAACAAATTATTTTTGTTTCCATTAACTTCAATAGGAAAACTCGCTTTGATATGCAAGTACTTTGGATTACGAGCATTCTCCTGGAATGGACTGTGCTTGTAATCCTAGATTCAACTGTATTTGAAGTATGTATTTAGAAACTTAGAGGAAACCCGCAGTAGCACAAGGAGAACATTCAAACTCTGTGCAGGTGCCATGGTTGGGATTTGAACTGATGGCCCTCTTTCTGCAAGGCAGAATCTCTCACCAGTAAGAAATGTAAAACGTCTTTAATTTTTTTCTGTTGTTTACTGCCTCCGTGACAATAGTTTAACAAGACAGGAAGTCTCTAGAGTTAACCTTTTTTTTTTTTTTTTTCTTGCATTGAACTCCCCTTTAACCACTTGTTACCCGCCCGCCGTCATATGACGGCGGGCGGGTAACTCCATTGTCCTGACTGCACGTCATATGACGTGCAGTCATAGAAAGCTGCTAGGGGCGTGAATCCCGTCGCATCACTGAGAACCCCCGTGCATGTGCGGCCGTCGGGCACACGCGATTGCCGAGTAACTGAGCTGGGACGTGGAGCTCTGTATGTAAACACAGAGCTCCACGTCCCCGTCAGGGAGAGAGCAGACTGATTGTGTCCCTTGTACATAGGGACACAATCGGTCACCTCCCCAGTCACCCCCCCCCTCCCCCCACAGTTAGAACACAAACTAGGAGAAACATTTAACCCCTTCCCCGCCCCCTAGTGGTTAACCCCTTCCCTGCCAGTTACATTTATACAGTTATCAATGCATATTTATAGCATTGTTCAATGTATAAATGTAAATGGTCCCAAAAATGTGTCAAAAGTGTCCGATGTGTCCGCTATAATGTCCCAGTCCCGAAAAAAAATCGCAGATCGCCGCCATTCCTAGTAAAAAAATAAATTCAAAAAAATCATAATTATGTCCCGTATTTTGTAGGCAATATAACTTTTGCGCAAACCAGTTACTATATGGTTATTGCGATTTTATTTTTTACATTTTTTTACCAAAAATATGTAGAAGAATACGTATTGGCCTAAACTGAGATAAAAAATGTTTTTTTTTTTTTGTTTTTTTAAATGGGATATTTATTATAGCAAAAACAAAAAATATTGTGTCTTTTTTCAAAATTGTCGCTCTTTTTTTGTTTATAGCGCAAAAAAATAAAAACCGCACGGGCGATTAAATACCACCAAAAGAAAGCTCTATTTGTGGGGAAAAAAAGAACGTACATTTTGTTTGGGAGCCACGTCGCACGACTGTGCAATTGTCAGTTAAAGCGACGCAGTGCCGGAAGCTAAAATTTTGTCTGGGCAGGAAGGGGTGTAGGTGCACAGTAGGCAAGTGGTTAAAATCCATACCAGACCCCACTCTAGGATAAAGGTCTGGTATAGATTTTGGTGGGACCCCAAGCCAAGTTGCCAGGAATGTCCATCAGATTGTTTACTATTTGAAACAATCCAGGGGTGAAGGCCGGATGCTTCATTTAGAAATATATCCACGAAACAAATGACTTCTGGCGGTGGCAGGTTTGGACAGGCAGGAGAATTGACCAAATGATCTCATTATTAAGTTTGGCCAAGTGCAAACAGCTTGGGTTTGGTTGAAACTATGGTCATCCTGAACCTGAAGCTCATCCCTAATATCATATATAACATTGTTCAGATGATATTTGCAACCACATGTCAATGCTTATTGATGGAGATTGATAGACTGCTTGGATCAATGCACTTCAAGGAACATTAGGATATACAGTCACAATATGTGTAAAAATTTAAGCAAATTAAAGTTATAATTTGTGTGCTTGTGTGTTAAATTCTGGCTGGTGAGAACGGTCTGATGGATCGTTTTCATCGGACCAAACCGATCGTGTGTGGGCGCCATCGGTTAGTTATCCATTGGTTAAAAAAAAGCCAACTTGTTTTAAATTTAACCGTTAGATTCCTAACCGATAGGTCAAAACCATTGGTTAAAATCCACGCATGCTCAGAATCAAGTCGACGCATGCTTGGAAGCATTGAACTTCATTTTTTTTCAGCACGTTGTTGTGTTTTACGTCACGCGTTCTGACCCGATCAGTTTTTTAACCGATGGTGTGTAGGTGCAACGGACCATCAGTCAGCTTCATTGGTTAATCGATAAAAACGGTCCATTAGACCATTATTTAATTGAGCATTAAAAAAAAAACATTTTAAACTATATTACGCAAATACAAATAATAAATTATATATTGGTGACAGGAAGACGTTTTATGTCCTTAAAAGTTCCCTTTGCACTTAGTTTGTTGAAAGGTCTCCTTTAAAATTTAATGACATCTTTCTGACATATAAAACGCAAATTTTCACCTTGTTAATGGAATATAAAAACAATGGCCCAGATTCAGATACAATTAGATTCGCGTAGAGTATCAGAAATACACTACGCTGCCGTATTTTACCTGGCTCTACGTGGAATCCCGGTAGATTTTGTTCAAGTAAACGACGGCGGCGTAGTGTATTTCTCCCGGCGCAAGCCATCTACGCGAGTAGGGGGCGTGAAGCATTTAAAATAGGCGCGTTCCCGCGGCGATCGAACTGCGCATGCTCCGTTCAGAAATTTCCCGCCGTGCATTGCGCGAAATCACGTCGTTACGTAATTTTTTCTTGAGTAGCGTCGTTTATGGACATTCCTATTCCCGAACGAGTTACGTAAAAAAAAAAAAAAAAATTTAAATTCGACGCAGGAACGACGGTCATACTTAACATGGGCTACGCACCATTAGACCAGCAAAAAGCTGCTCTAACAGTACGTAGCAAAAAAATTACGTAAGCAATTGCGAAGACCACTCGTATCTTCGTGGATCGCCGTAAAAACACATTTGCATATCCCGACGCATGAAAACGACGCGGACTCCTCCCAGCGGCCGCAAAAACATCGCAGCGTAGATCCGAAGGCTTACGAAGACGTAATCCTCTCGGATCGAAGCCCGAAGCCGCCGTATCATGGTTTGAGGATTCAAACTAGTGATACGGCGCACGAAATTTAAAATTACTCCTGTCTAACACCAGTTAGACAGGCGTAATTGCTCTGTGAATCTGGGCCAATGTTTTTACATTTCTCTCAGAAGCAATTTTTACATTTTGTGCATTGCCCGAAGAGAACTGTAGACACATTGGTCCTAAAGCATCAAATTCCATTAACCTGAATGATAATCCAACCTATAATATTGCTTAATTTCACATGCCAATAGTGTCGGATTCATTAAAAATCAGTAATGGAAACACTCCTCAGCGATAATTACAAATGGTAACATTTCATGCTGGTTTATCATTTTAAGTGAAAATGGCCTTGGATGCTGAGTGCTGGGATTTGATGCGCTGTCCACGGTGCACACCGTTGATTCTGATCTTGCATGATTGGCATTTTAAAGTTGTTTTTTTATACCTTTTTTTTTCATGAAAAAAATATAAAAGGCAAATCTCTTCTATAAGATGTGGAAAGCTAAAGAAATATTAATCAAGCCTAATGCCTAGTACACACGTTCGGTTTTCCCGAAGGTCAAAAGATCGCCGGGAAAACCGTGGGGAAAACCTAGGAACCGGCTCGGTCCCTTTTCCCATGTACACACGGCTGGTTTTCCCAACAGGAAAACTGCCAGGAGAACTTTGGTCGGGAAAATCAGCTGTGTGTATGCTCCCTTGCAGTGTTTCCCATAGGAAAACTGGAGGGGGGGGAAACGCAGCGATTTGTGACGAGAAAAAAGAGAACATTCTCATTTTTTAAACCGCAGTTTTCCTGTCAGGAAAAACGATTGTGTGTACTAGGCATAAGGCTGGATTCACACCTATGCATTTTTAGTGCTTTTTGTATTTTGCAGATTTGCACTACAGAACGCGTTCCATAGGAAACCTTGTCAAATGGGCTTTAGTGCAAATCTGCAAAAAGCACTAAAAATGCACAGGTGTGAATCCAGCCTAAGGCCTGATTCACAGCTATGCAGGTTGGAGTTTGCATATTGCAGGTGCATTTTGCATGTTTCAATACATGGTTTTCATCCATTGAAGTCTTTGGAACCAAAAACCAGAAAAATGTCCCTGGCCCTTTCCAAAAAAAATCACAGATGTAAAATACATCCATGTTAAATGGACCATAGTGTGTTTCTGCAGAACTGAAAACGTGCAAAAAAAAAAATGAATGATGTGAACCAGGCCTAATTGCATATTTTTACTGGCCTTTAGGTTGACTGCAGACCTTTGCCGTCTGTTAGGCTGGATTCACGCCTATGCAGTTTTAGTGCTTTTTGCATTTTTCAGATTTGCACTACAGTCCATTTGCCATGATATCCGATCGTGTGTACGGGCTAGCGGACATGTTTTCCCAGCGGACAAATTTCAAAGCATGCTTTGAAATTTGTCCGCCGGAGACATGTCCGTCGGATATGTCCGCTGGTTAGTACACTAACCAGCGGACAGAAATCTCCGCGCATGCGTTGAATGGATTCGACGCATGCGTGGAAGTATTTTACTTCCTGGAGTGGTGACGTGGCGGCGTCAACGTCACTGCCACGTCACCGCGTCCTCAGGCCGAGGGGATTTTCGTCCAATGGTGTGTACACGCCATCGGACCAAAATCCGATGAGACATATCTGCTGGAAACGGTCCGTCGGACATGTTTGAGCGGACATGTCTCATCGTGTGTACGCGGCCTCAGACGTCGGCCATCCATTATTAAAAAAGCACGCCTCCTCCTCAGACTGTTCCGTGATAGGAGGAACACTAATTTTCCCAGCAGAGCCTGTTTAGTGTTCCGCATATCACGGATGTCCTCTCGTCCAAGGCCGAGGCTGAGGATGAGAAGGCATCCGTGATAGGCTGAACACTAAACAGAGGCTTTGCTGGGAAAATTAGTGTTCCGCCTATCACGGAACAGTCAGAGGAGGAGGCACGCTTTTTTAATAATGGATGGCCGACGTCTGACACAGGTACCCGGCGTATAAGACGACCCCGACTTTTGGGGCATGATTTTAGATGTAAAAAGTCGTCTTATACGCAGGAAAATACGATACTCTTTTTAAGAGAATTTTATTTGAGTAGAGTTAAATAATTCAGGCATGGGAAGAAATTTTTTTTTACCTTTCCCTCTGTTTTTTTAACCACTGGCTGTGCAAAACACCACAAAGAAATAGGATCTCTCCATCAGCTTTTAGTAATGAAAATGGCAGCTCACTCGTCTCCACTTTAATCATTATTAAGCCACTTGGTCACACAGGATAAAATTCATCTGACTTTGATGTGTTTCCAGCTATCTATAAAAACCTGTCAAAGGTCCAAAACATGTCAGAGATGGATGCATTTTTTCCTGAAGGTTGACTAAGTTCTTTAACAAAGGGGGATTGGAGAGTTGCCAACATCATTGACACTATAGGGTTAAATCTTAATTTATGTTTTTTTTTTTGTCCTTTAACTTATCAGGCCTGTTACACCTAAGAGAATTAAAGTAAATGGAAATCCTAACTAGATAATGTTTAATTTGCCAAGGCACTATTTATCATAAACAATTAGCATTTTTTGTAACATTCTGTTTTCTCATTTTTCATCCCTTTTTTTGCATCTCAGTGCCCCTGATCTTCTGCAGTGCCAGGCTTCCTGTTAGTGGCACTGGTGGACAACCTGATGCTCGTGACGTCATTGCTCTTATATGAGTACTTGGCCATATGAAGTCAACATCATTGGCCTGATATCGCCATGTGGTCATATTAGATCAATAATGTCACCAGTAGACATGTGCATTTGTTTTCGTTAGAATGCTTTTTCGTCGGAAAATCAGGTATTTTCGTTATCGTTTTAACAAACGAAAACGAAAGCGCAAGAAACTAAAACCGAAAGATCCAACATAAAAAATGCTTTATTTTCGTTTTCGTTCAGATCCGACGATTTCCCATGCTTTGTCGAATTTTTGTCTTTCAATTCGACAAAGCATCGAAAATCGTCGTTCTGAATACAGTGAATAGGTAGAAATTGAACGACAAAAATTCGACAAAGCATCGAAAATCATCGAATTTTCGTCATTCAATTTCTATCTTCTATTCACTGTGTTCAGAACGACGATTTTCGATGCTTTGTCGAATTGAACGACGAAAATTCGACAAAGCATTGAAAAATCGTTGTTTTCGGACAAAAACTTTACCGACGAAAACAACATAAATCAAAACGATTTTCGGGAGTGACTAAATACATTTATTTTCCAAATGAAAACGAAAGAAAGAAACAAAATATTCCAGTCTGCACATGTCTAGTCACCAGCATCCCAGCCCCTTTGTCTACATACAGATGTGGCATGGGGAATCTCCTGCCTGCTGCTCATTGGCCCAGCAATGACAACTAACATCTGGGTTTGGATCAAACCCAAGCTTACCCTAGTGGACAAAAGACCAGCTCATGAACCTAATGCCGCATACATACTACCGTTTTTCGGGTTGTAAAAAAACTATGTTTTTTTTAATGTCATTAAAAACGATTGTGTGGCCTCCAGAGCATTTTTCACAACGTAAAAAATGGGCATTAAAAATTTAGAACATGCTCTAATTTTTCACATTGTTTTTAACGTTGTAGTTTTTAACGTCGTGAAAAATAGTCGTGCGTGGGCTTTAACGACGTGAAAAAAAACGTGCATGCTCAGAAGCAAGTTATGAGACTGGAGCGCTTGTTCTGGTAAAACGACCGAGTAAACACATTCATCAGCAAAAGCAGGCCCAAGGGTGGTGCCATCCGAATGGAACTTTCCCTTTATAGTGCCGTCGTACGTGTTATACCTCACCATGCTTTGCTAGGCACTTTTTATCACGATCGTGTGTAGGCAAGGCTGTTTTAACAATCGGGTTGAAAAAAACTTTTTTCTAGACCATTAAAAATTTAATTTTTTATATCCCGAAAAACGGTCGTGTGTACGCGGCATTAGACCTTCTCCACACAGCCTTTGAACACCATTGCTGGCAAAAAACATGCAATGTCTCAGATGTGCCCACCTTGTCTGGATTGCAATACCAGTACATGTGTGAAATGTATGAAATTTAATTTGGGACTGTAAAAAAAAAGGAGAAAAAATAGTTAATGTACATGTATTTAAATAATAGTAAGAAATCAATTATAATAAGTATAACAATAAAAATAAAATAAAAAAAAACAATAACAAAAAGAAAGAATAATAATAAAGTAATAAATAAAATAAAAATTCCTGTAAGTGGTACTTAGGTCCAGGGCCACCATCAGAAGGGTATGGGCATTACACCTGTAAGGGGCCCGGGGGTCCCCAGAGGCCTGGATGGGAACCCCCTCTTTTTTTATTTATTTTTTATAAAAATATATATTTTTTAATATATTTTTCTTTTATTTTTTTATTAAAGGGCCAATTTTTTTCTTTTATTATTTTTTAGGGGTCTGGAGGTCCCCAGGGCCCCGGAGGCCCCCAGTGCCCCAGATGGAAACCCCCTTTTTTTATTTATTTTTTATAAAAATATATATTTTTTAATATATTTTTATTTTATTTTTTATTAAAGGGACAATTTTTTTTCTTTTCTTTTGTTGTTTAAAGGTCCGGAGGTCCCCAAGGGCCCGGAGGCCCCCAGGGCCCCAGATTGCAACCCCCTCTTTTTTTATTTATTTTTTATAAAAATATATATTCAATATATTTTTATTTTTTATTAAAGGGCCAATTTTTTTTCTTTTAATATTTTTTAGAGGTTCGGAGGTCCCCAAGTGCCCAGATAGCAACCCCCTCTTTTTTAAATTTATTTTTGATAAAAAAAATATTTTTTAATATATTTTTATTTTATTTTTTAAAGGGCCAGAGGTCCACAGGGCCTATTAACCACCCTTTTAAAAAAAAAAAAATATATATATATATATATATATTTATTTTTTTATTTTTTTTCTCTCTCTTTTTTCCTTTTTATTAAAGGGCCCAGAGGACCCCAGGGCCGCGGATGGCTACCCCCTTTTTTTATATATATTTTTCTTTATTTCTTTTATTTTTGTAAAGGGCCCCCGCTTCTCAATTCGCAGCAGCCCCCCCCCCCCCCCCCCCATAATTCCTGATGGCAGCCCTGCTTAGGTATTTTTGTATATCTATGTATTGCAAATAAAAAAAGTAACTTGCCTGTTCAGTGACATGAACATGATTTTAAATTGTCCTTGACAAACAGTCAGCTGGGTGACATTAAAATTCCCATCAAAATTCTTTGATTATTTGGCTAGTTTGTCCTGTGCAGATCAAACCTGTAACATAATGGACGGCAAAAAATGTTTCCCAACATAATATTCAGGTTAAAGTAATTTAGGGAATGACTTTTACTTTTTAGAGGCTTGCTCTTTAAAAATACCATTGTCCTAATTGCACTAATAATTCTTAAAGGAGTTGTAAAAGAAAATATTTATTTAGCTGAAATGACTGTTTACAGGGTATAGAGACATAATAGTTAACTGATTTATTTTAAAAATGATTAAAAATAGATAAAAATCAATCATATAATGTACCTGCAGTTCTAGTTTAACTAAGAGATATGTGTGGGCGATATTGTCCAAGTTCATGTTCAGCATAAATTGTTCTACATGTTTCGCCATTTGGCTTCTTCATATAATAGAAAAAAAATGTCACATTGGTTCCTGATAAGCCAAATGGCGAAACATGTAGAACGATTTATGCTGAACATGTGTAGCTGACAGCTGTTTTTCTCTGCTGACCCTGCTTTAAATTTAGAAGGTAGTCAGAGGATTTGTTGTCTTTGATTTGTGCCTCTGTCCCAGCCATGGCTGTACTGCAGATGACCACTATTGTTGTCTGGGGTCTCGGTTCCACCCCAGACCATGGGTGGCAACAGTCAGATCAAGGTGCATTGAGTGTTGTTCCTCAGCAGCCAATCAGTTCTGGGTCATTGTTGTCCGCCCTGGGCAGTCGTCCCACCACCCCTGTGTGTCGCCCTCCTGGCCAGCGGTGTGTGTCCAAGAGTTTCTGGCTCCAGGGCCACGTTGGTCCGGAGTCATGATTTACCAGGTAGGCCCAATAGTCAGACTGGGTCTACATTAATAGAGTAGTCCTGCGCTGTCCGTCCTAAAGGAAGGAAGCCGCCAAATCAGAGGCGGCTCTAGGCTTGGTGAGGCCTTAGGCCAACCTTAGATATGAGGCCCCACTAACTCCCATAATCGGAAAAATATTTCAAGCGAAAAAAAAAAAGGTAAAAATTGCATATATAAAGAGCCTTAAATCCTATGAATTTACAGTTTCTAGAACTCTTTCTAACCAATTCTTATTTAATCAATTATACATATATATATATATATTACACGCACACAAAAATAGATAACATTTGTGCAGCTGCTACTAGCAATATGTATAAGGTATAACAAGAGTCAAAATCATATTTCTCTAGTTACATGAAGGTCAAGTTAATATAACCCAACACAGAGTTCCCCCTTGCATCAGAGTGTGCAGGATTCATCCTTACACTGCAAGGGGAAATTTGATGTAAGGGGGAACTCTAGTGTAAGAGGGGGTCTGGTGATGAGATCACCTTATATCAGAGTCCACTGCATTCCCCTTTACATCAGCGTTCTCCTTTATGTCACTGTCCACAGAGTTCCAACTTGCATTTAACATGGAAACTCTAATGTGGGGAGGACTCTGGTCACCATAGAACACCTTCTGCAGAGTAAACACACTAAGGTAAGGGGGGGCTTACTGATATAACGGGCAGCCTTTATATCAGTGCCTTTTTACCTTACTGTATTCACTGCCCCCTACATCAGTGATCCCCCCTCAGACTGGACCTCGCTACGCTGTTACTGACAACCACTCAGGTGCACTGTGCAGGGCTCAATCAGATGGTCCTCTCTGGGCTCCAGCTTGATGGCTCTCGTTTCATCCTATATTACACTACGAGACAGTGAGAACATGATATAAGAGATGGTCAGAGACTGCAGATTGACCATCTCCTGTACTATATGTGCAGTCTCTGACCATCTCCTGTATCATGTATGCAGTCTCTGACCATCTCCTGTAGTATATCTGCAGTCTCTGACCATCTCCTGTATCATCTATGCAGTCTCTGACCAGCTCCTGTAGTATATCTGCCGTCTCTGACTATCTCCTGTATCATGTATGCAGTTTCTGACCATCTCCTGTAGTATATCTGCAGTCTCTGACCCTCCCTTGTATCATGTATGCAGTCTCTGAACATGTCCTATATCACGTATGCAGTCTCTGACCATCTCCTGTGTCATGTATGCAGTCTCTGACCATCTCCTGTGTCATGTATGCAGTCTCTGACCATCTCCTGTAGAGACTGCATACATGATACAGGAGATGGTCAGAGACTTCATACATGATACAGGAGATGGTCAGAGACTGCATACATGATACAGGAGATGGTCAGAGACTGCATACATGATACAGAAGATGGTCAGAGACTGCATACATGATACAGAAGATGGTCAGAGACTGCATACATGATACAGGAGATGGTCAGAGACTGCATACATGATACAGGAGATGGTCAGAGACTGCATACATGATACAGGAGATGGTCAGAGACTGTATACATGATACAGGAGATGGTCAAAGACTGCATACATGCTACAGGAGATAGTCAGAGACTGCATACATGATACAAGAGATGGTCAGAGACTGCAGATATACTACAGGAGATGGTCAGAGACTGCATACATGATACAGGAGATGATCAGAGACTGCAGACATGATACAAAAGATGGTCAGAGACTCCATACATGATACAAGAGCTTGTCAGAGACTGCATACATGATACAAGAGATGGTCATAGACTGCATACATGATACAGGAGATGGTCAGAGACTGCAGATATACTACAGGAGATGGTCATAGACTGCAGACATGATACAGGAGATGTTCAGATACTGCATACATGATACAAGAGATGGTCAGAGACTGCAGATATACTACAGGAGATGGTCAGAGACTGCATACATGATACAGGAGATGGTCAGAGACTGCAGACATAGTACAGGAGATGGTCAGAGACTGCATACATGATACAAAAGATGGTCAGAGACTACACAGGATACAAGAGCTGTTCAGAGACTACATACATGATACAGGAGATGGTCAGAGACTGCAAACATAGTACAGGAGATGGTCAGAGACTGCATACATGATGCAGGAGATGGTCAGAGACTGCAGACATAGTACAGGAGATGGTCAGAGACTGCAGACATGATACAAAAGATGGTCAGAGACTGCATACATGAAAGAAGATCTGGCCAGAGACTGCATACATGATACAGGAGATGGTCAGAGACTGCATACATGCTACAGGAGATGGTCAGAGACTGCATACATGATACAGGAGATGGTCAGAGACTGCATACATGATACAAGAGATGGTCGGAAACTGCATACATGATACAAGAGATGGTCAGACACTGCATACATGATACAGGAGATGTTCAGAGACTGCATACATGATACAGGAGAAGGTCAGAGACTGCAGATATACTACAGGAGATGGTCAGAGACTGCAGATATACTACAGGAGATGGTCATAGACTGCATACGTGATACAAAAGATGGTCAGAGACTGCAGATATACTACAGGAGATGGTCAGAGACTGCATGCATACTACAGGAGATGGTCATAGACTGCATACATGATACAGGAGATGTTCAGAGACTGCATACATGATACAAGAGATGGTCAGAGACTGCAGATATACTACAGGAGATGGCCAGAGACTGCATACATGATACAGGAGATGGTCAGAGACTGCAGACATAGTACAGGAGATGGTCAGAGACTGCAGACATGATACAAAAGATGGTCAGAGACGGCATACATGATACAAGAGCTGTTCAGAGACTGCATACATGATACAGGAGATGGTCAGAGACTGCAGACATAGTACTGCGCAATGGTCGCGCAACGGGACAATGTCTTACTGATGTGATTAGCGCAGTGCTGACTTCCTGGCGGGCTCTGCATGTGGGCTGTGCAAACACGCCGGAGCTCATCCTTAGTCAGAGACTGCAGACATGATACAGGAGACGGTCAGAGACTGCAGACATAATACAGGAGATGATCAGGGACTGCAGACATAGTACAGGAGATGGTCAGAGATTGCAGACATGATACAGGAGACGGTCAGAGACTGCAGACATAATACAGGAAATGATCAGAGACTGCAGACATGGTACAGGAGATGGTCAGAGACTGCAGACATACTACAGGAGGTGGTCAGAGAGTGTGCGGACATAATTGGGCTGAAATTGCACAGAACGCACAGCGTGTTATTGTTATTTTTCAGTGTGAACCTGGACCTGTGACCTGGAACCCACACTTTGCTAACTTGACAGGAAAGGGGCACTAGTATGGGCACCTGGAGCAATTTTGCACATCTCTTGTGGGCTGCCAAGGGCCACCCCCTCTGTGGTAGACAGCATCTTTAATTGGGGGGGGGGGGTATGTGCTAAGGGGGATTTCATATCCAAGCCCCCTTGCAGCATAAGTCAAAAAAAATTGCCCCCTAGAACATTTCCTCTCCCCCAAAATCATTCAAAGTAAAAACTGTAAGCTTGGCTTGCCCCCTCCCCCTCTGAAGGCTCACTTACTTTGCTTTAGTTCAGGTGTCATTTTGTCAGACGAGTAGCTTTTCTCGGCAGCAGCATGGTGAGCCTTTCTTCTTCTTCTTCTCCTCCTCCCTCCTCCTCTGTGTACACAGGAAACATCACACAGCAGGAGAAGAAAGGAGGGGGCGGGCTCAGCTCTCTGCACTCTGCACTGTGTGTATCCGGACCAGGCAGACTGGGACTGCAGGGAGAGATGTCGGCTGACTCGGCTCTCTCTCTGCCATAAAAAGCCGCCGCATGCAGGAACAAAAATAGCGCGCACAAGCTGCGGGCATTCCATTACTGATTTGCTGGGAAAGGATGAGACATGGGCAAATTAGGCGGCCGCCCGGGGCCCCTGGCTTTGCGGGGCCCCGGACTTTGTGAGGCCTAAGGCAGCCGCCTAATTTGCCTAATTAGAGAGCCGCCTCTGCGCCAAATGTAGTACCTCTTCTGGCTTTGTTCTGGTCTGGAGAGCACCAAGCATGAGGCTAGTAGACTCAGGGGAGGCCTGAACTTCATTGAAGGACGCACCATTACTGAAAGGCTGGATGATGGTCATCTGTCAGTACTGAATTGACTAAAGTTTATTCTAGAGAGATCCGGGTGCTTAATCCTGAGTTGGGAAGGATTCTGGACCGAGAATATCTCCATCTTTGGGAAGGTCTGTGGCAGAGACTTTGCTAAAGTTCCAAGTGACACTCTGGCTACTAGGTTGGTGAGAGAGGCCTTTCCAGGTGCACTATACCCACTCTGGCTATGAGAGTTTGTCGCTGGAAGCAGGATTGTTTCCAAACCAAGTTGTACACCTGGACCTACTACTTATTATCCCTTTCTACTTATTCAACCAGTACTACTTTTATCACTTTTCTCTGTTGGGTAATAAAACACAGAAAAAGACATCTGAAGTGTGGACATTGCAGTTACTTCTCAGCTCTCATCAAGTACCCTAGACGGCGAAAGCTTAGAGGTAACATGCCACCCAAAACAAACCAGCAACTCCTTCGGGAGTAGTGCTACATATGTATTTATTAATAAAATATATTTTTATAGAATATTTGTATCGTGATTCAGTAGTAGCACCTTTATAGTCCTATCATCATCCTCTTTTGGACTTTATATATATGTTTATTCATTCACCCGTCATTTATTCACAGATCACTTTTCATTGATGGAAGCTATATAACTTCTATCAATGAGTGTGTGTGTGTGTGGGGGGGGGTGCATTTGAAGAGTGTCTTTGACAGATCCCTTGGCTTAACCCTTGTGGCACCAGAAGGTTATGGCTGCAGGGTATGGGAGGGGGGCAGAGAACAGGGGATCCCAACTATAACAGCTGGCATCAGCATAGGGGACACTTTGGAATAAATGTAAGTACTTCTGATGTTTTTCTTCTGATTATTTTTTTTTTTTTTTTTTTATATATTTTTGTTGTTGTTTTATCTAAAACTGGGCTTTAATTTTGTTTTTAAGTTGTGTTACATGACTGGGAATATGTGAGCATTATAAATATAAAATGAAAATACACTTTAGGGGTTACCTTTAATGCCTGGATGTAATGTGCCTTCTGCTCATGAATAAAACATTTGATTTATGCACATTACCACCATGGACTTGTTTTATGTGATACTTGAGTACTGTGCAGGGACCAGATCAGAGAAACCACAATGGTAAAATTTGTAGCCGGTCTGTTATGCGACAGCAGGGAATTAATTAATTATTTCACACAAGGTTATTTAACAATTAGTCAGTAGTGTTGAGCAGAATATGCCATATTCGATTTCGCGATATATCTCGAATATATAGTCGAATATTCGAGATATATTCGCTAAATACGAATATTCGTGATATATTTTGGAAATGTAATGATTGCGAATTTTCGCTATCGCGAATGCGAATTGCGAATGCGAATGCGAAATTTCGAGAAATGCGGAATGGAGCACTCTGATTGGCTCAGAATATTTGTGATATATTACAATATAAAATAATTGCGAATATTCGAGAAATGCGGAATGGAGCACTCTGATTGGCTCAGAATATTCGTGATATATTACAATACACAATAATTGCGAATATTCGGCAAATGTGGAAGGAGCACTCTGATTGGCTCAGAATATTCGTGATATATTACAATACACAATAATTGCGAATATTCGAGAAATGCGGAAGGAGCACTCTGATTGTCTCAGAATATTTGTGATATATTACAATATAAAATAATTGCGAAATTTCGAGAAATGCGGAATGGACCACTCTGATTGGCTCAGAATATTCATGATATATTACAATATAAAATAATCGCGCGATATCGCTATTGCCGAATAATCGCATTGCGATTTTTCGGGAATATAAAATGAGCGCTGCAGCTACTCGGCCCAAGGTCTCTAATCATACCAGCAATGCTTTTAGACGTCGATGGGGATCTCTAGGATGTGATCTGTTCTAAAAAAAAATTGAAAAATACGAATATTCGAAATAGCGAATATTCGCCGCGATATTCGCGTTATTCGCGAATACTCGAATATGCAATATTCGTAGCGAATATTCGCAATGCGAATATTCGTGAGCAACACTATTAGTCAGGTAGAGACCAGCAGAAGAACAAAACTGCGTTGTAAAAAAGATGATCCTACCTCAAGGGTGTTGCTTTGAGCACCAACGAACAAACTACCGTAATGTGAATCCAGCCCCAGGAGTTAAGGCTGCCTAATATGCAGAGTGAACGTCCACCTGGTAAATAAGGTAAAGCAAGGTAATTGGGACAGTTTATTTAGGTAGCCCACCCAGGCAGTTATAGTGACCAAGTAAAGCTCCCACAATGCCTCCCTACACCACCAAAGCTTCCAGACATGAGGGTGCATTTGTGATCGCCCCAACTGATACTACTCAGACCTGAACGGCCATTCACCAAGCCAGAACATTGTCACATGGGGGTGTTCCATAACCTAATCCTCCTGTCCAAACTTCAACACCAGCTAGCACTGGAGCTTAGACAGGCAAGAATTCTGCAGAAGGTACATTGGAAGAAAGAGCAGCTGAATAAGTATAACATAAGGGTGGTCAACTTTCTTGATATGAGGGGGCATCAAGAAATATTCATTAGAGACAGCAGACACACGACAGTGTATAGTCAAAGACTATGGGCATGAGATGGTCAGAGACTAGACATAATACTGGAAATGATCAGAGGTCATGGACATGATACAAGAGATGGTCAGGGACCGTGGACATAATACAGGAGATGGTCAGAGGTTACGGACATGTTACAAGAGATGGTCAGAGATTTTGGACCTAACACAAGAGATGGTCAGAGATTGTGGACATGATGACATGATGCAAGAGATGGTTAGAGACTGCAGATATATTAGAAGAGATGGTCAGAAATTGTAGACAGAGATTGCGGGAAATTACATAAGAGATGGTTAGGCCGCGTACACACGATCAAACTTGTCTGCTGAAACTGGTCCGCAGACCAGTTTCAGCGGACATATCCGACCGTGTGTACGGGCTAGCAGTCAGGTTTTTCCAGCAGACAAGTTTTAAAGCATGCTTTAAAACTTGTCTGCTGGAAACCCGTCTGTCCGACATGTCCGCTGGTTAGTACGCCTAACCAGCGGACATAAATCCCCCGCATGCGCCGAATGGATTCGACGCATGCGTGGAAGTATTTCACTTCCTGGTTCGGTGATGTGGCGGCATCAACATCACCGCCACGTCACCGCGCTGTCTGTCCGCGGGGATTTTGGTTTGATCGTGTGTACACACATCAGACCAAAATCTCATCGGATAAATCTCCTCGTGTGTACGCGGCCTCAGAATCTGGGGACGTAATGCAAAAGATGGTCAGAGATTGTGGACATGACATAAGAGGTGGACAGAGACTGTGGACATAATACAGGAGATGGTCAGAGGTTACAGACATGTTACAAGAGATGGTCAGAGATTTTGGACATGATGACATGATGCAAGAGATGGTCAGAGACTGCAGATATAATAGAAGAGATGGTCAGAAATTGTATACAGAGATTGCGGAAATTACATAACAGATGGTCAGAGTCTGGGGAAGTAATGCAAAAGATGGTCAGAGATTGTGAACATGACACAAGAGGTGGACAGAGACTGTGGACATAATAGAGTAGATGGTCAGAGGTTATGGAAATGATAGAAGAGATGGTCAGAGACTGCAGACATAAGACAAGAGATGGTCAGAGATTGTGGACATGATGCAAGAGATGGTCAGAGACTGCAAATATAATAGAAGAGATGGTCAGAAATTGTAGACATGATACAAGAGATGGTCAGAGACTGCAGACATAACACAAAAGATGGTCAGAGATTGTGGACATGATGCAAGAAATGGTCAGAGACTGCAAATATAATAGAAGAGATGGTCAGAAATTGTAGACATGATACAAAAGATGGTCAGAGACTGCAGATATAACACAAGAGATGGTCAGAGATTGTGGACATGATGCAAGAGATGGTTAGAGACTTTGAATATAATAGAAGAGATGGTCAGAAATTGTAGACATGATACAAGAGATGGTGAAGCTCTGCGGACATGCTGCTGGAGACTGTCACAGACTGGAAACATCCTATAGGATTGATTGGAGAATGGGGACATGCTTCAGGACACAGTCATACACTGGAGACATAATATATCAGGCTGCTAGAATTCACTACTATAACAGGGCAACAGGAAAACATTAGTGTTTACAGGGGCCTCGAGGACCACACAAAAAGTGCCAAAGGGCCGCAAGTTGTGCACCAGGGGTATAAAATCTCTGCAGTCACTTTGCTCTGATTGGGGACAGTGACAATGAGATTGATTTAATAAAACTTGAGAGGGCAAAATCTGGTGCAGCTCTGTATAGAAACCAATCAGCTTCCAGTTTTTTTTTTGTCAAAGCTTAGTTGAACAAGATGAAGTTAGTGAAATAGTAAATAGGGTCTAATAGAAAGTGGTTTCTCATTGTTCCCTCCCATTTTTCTTTTCAGACCCCTTTACTGACAATTGCCGCATTCTCAAATACCCATGGTTTTCTTATCCCATGATGAAAAATACACATTGTTGTGGTCTCTGGTCGTACTTGGAATCCATTTGTGGATCATCTGAGGCCTTGGTGTCCCCGCATAAGGGGCACATAGGTGTAGGACCATCCCGGCCCCGGTGCAGATATAGGGCCAGATTCAGGTATATGGGAGCATCTTTACTCTGGAGTAACGTTTCTCATTTACGTTACTCTGGCGAAATTTTAGGAGCAAGTGCTGTTATTCATTAAGCACTTGCTCCAAAAGTTGCGGCAGCGTATCGAAAATGAGCCGGCGGAATTCAAATTGGGCGGGTACGGGGCGTGTATTATTTAAACTAAGCGCGATCCCACGGCGAACGTACTGCGCATGCGTCGACTGTCAATGCATCCCAGTGCGCATGCTCCAAATTCTGTCAGTGAACGTCAATGACGTAAAATCCCCATTCATGGACGTTTTACGCAAGCGACGCAAATTTTTTTTTTCGACGCGATGACGGCGGCTATACTTAACATAGGATACTCCACTAGGGGGCTGCTTTATCTTTACGCCGCGTATCTCTTACGGAAACGTCGGAAAGTCACTGCGTCGCGCCCGAATACGATCGTGAATTGCCGATTTCCGCTGATTAACATATTTTTTCGACGTAAATCAGCGGGAACACCCCCGGCGCCATTTTTAAATTAAAGTTGCGATGCGATGGCGAAATTCAATTACGCCGATCGCATCGGAAATCCAACCCGGCGTTTCTTGTTTTCTGGTTACAGAAAACAGAAACGCCGGCTTAAAGTGACAGTTAGGCTGGAGTATCACTGATACTCACTCCAGCCTAACTCTACCTGAATCTGGCCCAATATCTCTGGTGTTTTTACTTGTGACTAGCTCAGTGCTGGCTGCTCTGTTGGTATAATACTACTTACTTTGATTAACATCTGTAATACAAATGAAATACATGATATACCTGTCTTCATTGTCTAACAAATGTTATGTTCTGTTATAGAGTATTTTAAACCCTATGGTCTTCTCTATACAAATCTCCCTGAATACAGGATTCAAGTATTGAGAGGCCATTGTTAAGACAGCACTGACTTTGAGTCACTAACCTTTTGTGCTTTGTTTTGTTTCTGTTTTAAATGGTGATGTATGCACTGATTTTGTATCCATGTATTTAAAGGTGTAGTCCAGCCTGAGCTCGTTTGGCTGGGCTTCTCCTATGGGTCACAGGAGTTCAATTCGTTGTGCACTTCTGTGACCCATTTTCAGCAGAGAGCAGTCTAAAGTCCGCTCTTTGCTTACGCCACCAATATCAGTCCAGGCACCGCGTCATCCCGACTCTGGGAGTCTGGATCCGCCAGGTACCTGGACTGATAGACGTCTCAGCCTCTCAGTGAGCCGCTGAAATGGCCGTTCCCCATCCCTACACAGCTCATTGCTCCAGTGAGCGTGGAGGAGCAGAGCAGGAGAGATGCTGATTGACAGGCAGCAGCTCTTTGATCAGGGAGCCGAGAGAACCGAGCAACCAGCGATGTTCGGTGGCTCAGTTCTTAGTGCAGAGACACCAGTGGACAGATGCAGCATCAGACTGATGCTGCATCCACCTAGGTAAGTATAAATTGGGTAAACAAATAAAAGCATACTTCTCTTTTAACAAAGCTTTATATTTTATAAAATGTTTGTTTAATATATGAGTTGCCTTTAAAGTCCCATTGTACTGGGGGGTACTTAGTTGCACAATTTCTAAGCAGTAACGTAACATCATTCCAAAAGGGTCGTAGACAAGAACATTGCCAAAGGATATGTTAATGAGATCCCAGTTCATGATTCCAGCGTCAACACAACGCAGGGGTCGTGGTGCAAAACCTCTGGTGTTCTATACCAAAATATCAAAATTGTTCTCTATCTCTGCACCTCACATCTAGATTTAAAGGCAGAGGTCCAGGTCTTGTCCCAAAGGGGTAATGGAATAGGCCTCTGAAGGGCATGTGCCCACTTGCAAATATACAAGTGGGTTTTCTCTATAAGGGGAGATGTTTTGTGAATGATCTTGTAGAGGGAGGAAATCAAATGACGTTCATAAGGGCCTTCAGCCCTGTTAAAATTAACATATTTTCATGCCGCCAACCCTCTCCTCCAATCCCTTCACTGGCTCCCAATCACCCAGCAAATTAAATTCAAAATACTAACTACAACATACAAAGCCATCCACAACTCTCCCCCAAGCTACATTACCAGACTTGTTACCAAATATCACCCAAGCTGCCCTCTCCGCTCCTCCCAAGATCTTCTACTCTCAAGCTTCCTCGTCTCCTCCTCTCATGCTCATCTCCAGGATTTCTCCAGAGCCTCTCCCATCCTCTGGAACTCGCTACCTCAGCCTGTCCGGCTGTCCCCTACTCTTGCTACCTTCAGGCGATCCCTGAAAACTCCTCTCTTCAGGGAAGCCTATCACGCCTCCAACTAATCTTTTACCACTTCCATCAGCTCATTCCCCACTGTTACAACCTTCTGTACCACCTGCCCAATCCTATTAGATTGTAAGCTCTTCTGAGCATGGCCCACTTCTGGACCAGTCGATGCAGTTTTGCTGCGGCAGGTTGGCTCCTCTGGGCGAAACTACGTTACCACTAGGGGCACCCGCGATCGCTCATGACAGAGAGAGAATCGGGATCTGTGTGTGTAAACACACAGATCCCAGTTCTCTCAGGGGAGAGGAGACCGATTATGTATTCATACAATGTATAAACAGCGATCTCTCTTTCTCCTCCAGGTAAGTCCCATCACCCCCACAGTTAGGACACACCTCTGGAACACAGTTAACCCCTTAATCACCCCCTAGTCTTAACCCCTTCCCTGCCAGTGACATTTATATAGTAATCAGTGCATTTTTATAGCACTAATGACTGTATAATTGTCAGTGGTCCCAAAAATTTGTCAAAAGTGTCTGATCTGTCCGCCGCAATATCACAGTCCCGATAAAAATTGCTGATTATCGCCATTACTAGTTAAAAAAAAAAAGCCATAAATCTATCCCCTATTTTGTAGGCACTATTGGGCCAGATTCACGTAGAGTGGTGTAATTTTATGCGGCCGTAACGTATCTCAGATACGCTACACCGCCGTAAATTAGAGAGGCAAGTGCTGTATTCACCAAGTTAAATTACGGCGGCGTAGTGTAAATGGGCCGGCGTAAGCCCGCCGAATTCAAATGTGTTTGATGTGGGAGTGTTTTATTTAAATTAAGTGTGACCCCACGTAATTGACGTGGACGTATCCCAGTGCGCATGCTCCAAATGACGCCGCTATGACTCATTGGTTTCGACGTGAACGAACCAGTTACGCAAACGACGTAAAATTTATAAAATTCGACGCGGTCCCGACGTCCATACTTAACATTGGCTGTGCCATCTTTTTGTTGGAATATCTTTACGCCTGAAAACGCCTTACATAAACGGCGTATCTGTACTGCGACGGCCGGGCGTACGTTTGTGAATAGGCGTATCTCGCCGATTTACATATTCTAGGCGTAAATCAGCGTACACGCCCCTAGCGGCCAGCATAAATAGGCAGCTAAGATACGATGGCGTAGGAGACTTACGCCGGTCGTATCTTAGCAACATTTAAGCGTATCTCACTTTGAGAATACGCTTAAAGATACGATGGCGCAGATTCTGAGTTACGACGGCGTATCTACTGATACGCCGTCATAACGCTTACTGAATCTTGCCATTTAACTTTTGCTAAAACCAATCAATATACGCTTATTGCAATTTTTTTTACCAAAAATATGTAGAAGAATACATATCGGTATAAACCAAGGAAAAATATTATAGCAAAAAGTAAAAGATATTGTATTTTTTTTTTTTTAATTGACACTCTTTTTTTGTTTACAGCACAAAAAAGAAAAACCAAATATCACCAAAAGAAAGCTCTAGTTGAGGGAAAAAAATGACATAAATTTTGTTTGGATACAGCATCACTCGAGCGTGCAATTTTCAGTTAAAGCAAAGCAGTACCGAATCGCAAAAAAATGGCCTGGTGATTGAGCAGCCAAATCTTCCGGGGCTGAAGTGGTTAATCCTCTTGTATTTTATTGTATTATAGCTGTATTGTCTCCCTTTTATATTGAAAAGCTCTGCATAAACTGTTGGCGCTATTTAAATCCTGTATAATAATAATAATAATAATAATAATAATAATAATAATATGTTTTGACCATAGATATCCATCAAGCTAATCTCTTTTATATTCATAGCTAAAAATACTCTGAAAATAAATAAAATTCCATATATTCCTTTAAAATAACTGTGCTATATAAGGAGACGCTCACGGCATGAGATACACAACGCCTTTTTCGATTACAAACCTTAAAGGGGTTGTAAAGGTTTGTTTTTTATTTTCTAAATAGGTTCCTTTAACCACTTGCTTACTGGGCACATATACCCCCTTCCTGGCCAGGCGAAATTTCAGCTTTCAGCACTGTCACGCTTTGAATGACAATTGCGCAGTCGTGCAACGTGGCTCCCAAACAAAAATGACGTCCTTTTTTTCTCACAAATAGAGCTTTCTTTTGGTGGTATTTGATCATCTCTGCGTTTTTAATTTTTTTCGATATAAATAAAAATAGAGCGACAATTTTGAAAAAAAATAAAAAATTACTTTTTGCTATAATAAATATCCAATAAAAAAAAAAATGTTTTCTCAGTTTAGGCCGATACGTATTCTTCTACATATTTTTGGTACAAATAAAAATCGCAATAAGGGTATAGTGATTGGTTTGCGCAAACGTTACAGCGCCTACAAAATAGGGATAGAATTATGACTTTTTTTTTTCATTATTTTATTTTTTACTAGTAATGGTGGCGATCTGTGATTTTTGTTAGGATTGCGATATTACAGCGGACACTTTTGACACATTTTTGGGACCATTCACATTTATACAGTGAACAGTGCTATAAATATGCACTGATTACTGTATAAATGTAAATGGTGGGGAAGGGGTTAACACTAGGGGGCGAGGAAGGGGTTAATGTGTGCCCTGCTAGGTGATTCTTACTGTGGGGGGAGGGGACTGACTGGGGGAGGTGACCGATGGGTGTCCCTATGTACAAGGGACACACCATCGGCCTCCTCTCCCTGACAGGACGTGGATCTGTGTGTTTACACACACAAATCCAGGTCCTTGTCTCTGTGACTGCCGATCGTGGGTGACTGGCGGACGTCACGGCCGCCAGGCACGCGCATCGGCACCCGACTTAAGGGGCGGGCGTGAGTGCGCGCCATCGGCTGCGCACGCGCCCCCCAGTGGCTGGAGGACGGAGGCTGTATTTAGACGGCCTCCTGACATTTTAGAGCCACATTGTGGCTGTAAAAACTCATTGGGCGGGCAGGGGGTGGTTAAGCTAGTGCATTGTTGGTTCACTTACCTTTTCCTTCGATTTCCCTTCTAAATGTTTTTTTTCTTTGTCTGAATTTCTCACTTCCTGTTTCTCCTCAGTAAGCTTGCCCCCATCATCTGGCCGGGGTTAGTCACCTAGAAAGCTTACTGAGGAGGAACAGGAAGTGAGAAATTCAGACAAAGAAAACAAAGAAAAAAAAACATTTAGAAGGGAAATGGAAGGAAAAGGTAAGTGAACCAACAAGGTGCTAGCTTAAAGGAACCTATTCAGAAAATAAAAAAACAAACCTTTACAACCCATTTAAACTATAGCAGAAAGAAACAATAAACCCTGCTATAAGCAGACAAGCAAAGCAATCTGCAATACAAATAATTCCATCAGACAAAGGGCAATTCCATCTGCTCCTCTCACCTCCGTAGGAATTGGTACACTAGAAACCTTTATATTGGCATGGCAGCTGGTAACCTCTGGCTCCCATCGGTCTTCTGTATATGAAAGAACCAGAATGAACTTTTCTCAGCTTTCCAGGTAAAACACAATCACGCCATTTATCACACAGTTCAGCCGCCTTGGAAGTCTTAGTAGAGGAAACGTTGTCACAGGAGGAGTGTAATTAATTGTCTTACCTCCCGTCGCAGTTTATGACCCGCGTTCCTTTGTAATTTTCAGGATATTAGAAGCGTGATATCTAGAGAGCAAGACATCACCATCTATCATATCATTCAGACATTTTCTATGGCGGGTTAATCAGTGAGTATGATCTGGATCTCCACACGCTGCTATATAAGTGAAATGTCATCATTTAGTATACAGGGAGCTGCAGTTCTATTGGGAGTCATTCACACGGACAATGACGTACGCCATATAAATGTATAGAATGACTTTAAATCGTAACAGTGGAACCTCGGATTACGAGCATAATCCGTTCCAGGAGAATGCTCGTAATCCAAAGTACTCACATATCAAAGCGAGTTTGCCCATAGAAGTCAATGGAAATTAAAATAATTAGTTTTTCGCATTTACTTCAATGGCATGCAATACCGCATGCAGCCAGAGGTGTGGGGGTGCCAGAGAGCCTTGAAAACAGCCGGAAAGGCCCAAGGACAGCTCGGCTGACCTTGGCAAACCTCGGAAAGGCGCGGGAACGGAGTATTTCCTCATTTTTCCAAGCATTTCCAAAAAGGCACCGAACGGCGTCGATCGGCTGGGATCGGCGCCATTCTCAGGTCAAACGCGGTACTGCACACTGCTTTGCCCTGAATCCTGCTTGTTTTGCGAGACAACACTCGCAAACCGAGTTAGGATCTTTAAAAATGCAGTTCTCGTATTGCGAAACGCTCGTTAACCGAGTTACTCGCAATCCGAGGTTCCACTGTATTCACTTGCATTAAAGCGATTGCAAATGCAAAAAAACAAAAACAAAAAACATACTTACCTGCTGTATGGAATGGAATTTCAGAGTCCCCCAAATCTCTTCTTTCCAGGTCCTCTGCCGTCTCTTCTGGCTCCTCCTCCATGGTGAGTGATCCCATAGAAAGCTGCTCCCTATGGGGGCTCTCATGCAGGCTTGCTCCTAAGCTGTGCTGCCTGCATCTATTGACACCGACAGCAGGGCCCAGCCCCCCCCCCCCCCCTGCTCCCTCATCACTAACTTTGATTGACAGCAGCAGGAGCCATTGCAAACCTATGCAGACGGGCACAGCGCTGGATCAAATTAAGGTTTTGGTATGTGTAAGGGGGGGGGGGGCGGAGGGAGGAAACTACTACCTAAAACATTTTTTACCCTAATACAAGAAATGTTTTATGATAAAAAAAATCTTTCGGATTTATCATCACTTTCAAGTGTTACTAAACTCAGAACAGTAAAACCAGCCTGTACATGCAGCCTTGTGACTTCTATCTGTGTCTGGTTAAAGCTTGTAGGTCAAGTTTTCATTCTCCCCTGACTGTCCTATGAGGCTGCAGGACCCCTGACCCTCTGTCTAGACAGTGCCCTGTGCTGATCACATGCACTCTCCCAAGCATAAGCGTGTGCACAGGGTGTGCTCCCTGTTTGGGCCCATGATATTTCACCAAAGCCTCCTAATGGGGCTCTTAAAAAAAAAATCTTCAAAAAAAATAGTAAATAGTAATAAATACATTAAAAAAAAAAATAGTACAAAATAATAAAAAATAAAATAGTAAAAATAAAAACTACTAACACTATCCAATGCCCCACTGACACCAAACTCTGCCCTACTGACATTGCCCACTGCTCTACTGACACCAGCAGTATATACTGTATACACACGCACACGTATATATGTTTGAGTGTTGGGGTGCACATCCTAATGCACATCTATGCTCCCAAGAAAAAAGAAAACTCCCTAGCAATACACACCATGAACATGTGCAGTTTGTCCCCAGTGCTCTGTTCTATCAGGAGATGGTTTGGGGACTGTGGAGGAAGGGGAGAAACAGATGAGACAGGATCAAACAGCCTTTTTACACGATGCAGAGGATTAACCCCTTAGGTTCCACAGTGAGTATAACAAGCATGCATTACTGCATATACAGACTGATTTTACTGTTGTCGGTTTAGTAACACTTAAAGTATAACTAAGGTCAAAACATTTTGCTTTTGGTTTGGATAGAGTGGAGAGGGATTAGAACATATGTCAGGTTTTTATTGCTGTCTGTGCTCCCTGTTAGCGAGATCTCCCCTCGCTATTTGTCCTGTTTACTACTAGGGGTTCACTTACTTTGGAGGATATTTCCTCTCACTTCCTGTTGTGGCTATAAAACAGAAAGTGAAGGGAAATCACCCCAATGGTACACTTATGAAAAACAAAATAAAAACTGACCCTGAGGCTATAAGCTTTCTTACGCTATCCAAAATAGAAAAAAAATGTTTTGCCTTTAGTTCTACCTCCAGCTTTACTTTTACCTACCTAAACCTTACCTACTTCTCATAAATAACCCATCTGAAAGTTACAAAAGTATAAACTAAGTAACATTTTTTATGATGTTTATTATGTTATTAACCACTTAAGGACCGCCTACTGCACATTTACGTCGGCAGAATGGCACGGCTGGGCACATCAACGTGTATATATACGTTGATTTTAGTACCCAGCCGTGGGTCACTGGCGCGCGCCCGCGGCGCGCTCCCGTGACCCGGTCCGAAGCTCCAGGACCGGGACCGCGGGATTCGCGGACCCGATCTCCGCTGCAGTGCGGCGATCCGTCCCTGGAGCTGAAGAACGGGGAGAGCCATGTGTAAACACGGCTTCCCCGTGCTTCTCTGTGGCCGCAACATCGATCGCGTCATCCCTGTAATAGGGGGACGCGATCGATGACGTCACACCTACAGCCACACCCCCCTATAGTTGTAAACACATATTAGGTCACACTTAACCCCTACAGCGCCCCCTGTGGATAACTCCCAAACTGCAACTGTCATTTCCACAGTAAACAATGCAATTTAATTGCATTTTTTGCTGTGAAAATGACAATTGTCCCAAAAATGTGTCAAAATTGTCCGAAGTGTCCGCCATATTGTTGCAGTCACGAAAAAAATCGCTGATCGCCGCTATTAGTAGTAAAAAAAAAAAAATAACAAAAATGCAATAAAACTATCCCTTATTTTGTAAACGCTATAAATTTTGCGAAAACCAACCGATAAACGCTTATTGCGATTTTTTTTACCAAAAATACGTAGAAGAATACGTATCGGCCTAAACTGAGGAAAAAAATAATTTTTTTATATATTTTTGGGGGATATTTATTATAGCAAAAAGTAAAAAATATTGCATTTTTTTTTAAATTGTCGCTCTATTTTTGTTTATAGCGCAAAAAATAAAAACCGCAGAGGTGATCAAATACCACCAAAAGAAAGCTCTATTTGTGGGGAAAAAAGGATGCCAAG
This sequence comes from Rana kukunoris, assembly GCA_029574335.1. Classification (NCBI taxonomy): domain Eukaryota; kingdom Metazoa; phylum Chordata; class Amphibia; order Anura; family Ranidae; genus Rana; species Rana kukunoris. The sequence continues at coordinate 44,772,474 of CM056050.1, read as the reverse complement.
TTTGTTTAGGAGCCACGTCGCACCACCGCGCAATTGTCAGTTAAAACGACGCAGTGCCAAATCGCAAAAAGGGGCAAGGTCCTTTACCTGCATTTTGGTCCGGGTCTTAAGTGGTTAAAGAAGCGATATACACTACATTACCAAAAGTATTGGGACACCTGCCTTTACACACACATGAACTTTAATGGCATCTCAGGCTTAGTCTGTAGGGGTTAAACATTTAGTTGGCTCACCCTTTGCAGCTATGACAGCTTCATCTCTTCTGCTGTCTATAAGGTTTATGGGAATGTTTTACCATTATTCCAGAAGCAAATTTGTGTGGTCAGGCACTGATATGGATAAGAAGGCCTGTCTTGCAGTCTCCGTTATAATTCATCCCAAAGGTGTTCTATTGTGTTGAGGTCGAGACTCTGTGCAGGCCAGTCAAGCAGGCCACCCCAACTTGCTCATTCATGTCTTTATTGACCTAGCTTGCTTGCTTCGCTGTTGGAACAGGAAGATATCATCCTCAAACTGTTCCCACAAAGTTGGAAGCATGAAATTGTCCAAAATGTCTTGGTATGCTGATGTCTTAAGAGTTCACTTTACTGGAACTAAAGGGCCAAGCCCAACCCCACACCATAATCCCCCTCCACCAAATGATTTGGATCAGTGCACAAAACAAGGTCCATAAAGACATGGATGAGCGAGTTTGGGGTGGAGGAACTTGACTGGTCTTCAGACTCCTGATGTCAACCTGATAGAACACCTTTGGATTGAATTAGAGTGGAGACTACGAGCCAGGCCTTCTCTCCAACATCAGTGCCTGACCTCATAGACACACTCCTAAACCATGCGGACGGCCTTCCCAGAAGAGTTGAAGCTGTTATAGCTGCAAAGGGTGGGCCACCGCAATATTGAACCCTATGTACTAAGCCCGAGATGCCATCAAAGTTCATATAGGTGTAAAGGCAGGTGTCCCAATACTTTTGGTAATATAGTGTGTGTAGATATATAACATTTCCCGATGTTCATTATTTCCTTTCTGAGAGTCCTAATGACTAGTGAGGAGAGATGATTTCTGTGGAAAGTATACACAGTGGTATGCAGTAAACCATCCCAAGGCTGGCTTGACTGCCTCTGTGGACTGTCTGGTGGGTAAATATACTGTGTTTTCTTCCCGTACGGACAGTTGGTGCTGTTTTATGTTCAGCTTCTGATGGTCAGCCTGAGGGAAATACTTCACACACACAAGTTACTTGGGATAAAAAAATTATTTTAGCAGATCGGCTAGGTATAAAACAAGAACTTTGACTTTAGTCAAGAACAGAATAATAATTTCACAATGTAGCTTGAAAAGCATATATACCTGAGAGCTGGACTCTAGGCAGATATAAAAGGCACAAATTAATTCTGCTCTGTGATAATGAATGAGTTATTAATTTTTATATATTGTTGTTTAACCGCTTGCTGACTGCCTCCTGAAGGTATACGTTGGCAGAATGGCATGGCTGCGCAAAGCAACATACAGGTACAGGCCCCTGCCGCAAGCTCCGTGACCGTGCCCATGGGACCCGCGGATTCGATTACCGCCACTGTCCCACATTCGTGTCACGGAGATGCAGGACAGGGGGATGCCTGTGTAAACAAGGAATTTCCTTGTTCTGCCTAGTGACAGGACACTGATCTACTGAAGGAACTGAAGGATTTGAAGGAACTGTCCCTCATTCCTACTCATTTGACCCTCACTTTGGTCTGATCCATATAGTAAGTTGTATATAAAATGCACTTTAAATCTTTTAAAAAGTGTTTCCCAGTGCTAAACTTTTCATCCAGAATCTAAATTGCTGCATTTGTACATTTTAAAAGCCAATATAAAGGAAAAGTAGTGGTAAGAAAAAAAACCTTGTTGATTTAATTAACCTTTTTTTTTGGTTAATTCCCCTTTAAGTGGGCGTGACAAGGGGGCATGTCCTATGCCTACATATGTTTGCTGGTAGGTGTCCCTCATTCCCTTCTCAAAATGTAGGGAGGTATTCTTTTCACACTAAGCATCTGGCAGCCATCCAACAGTCACGTATGGCTTATAGACCAGTTTTGACACCTAAGTGGATCTGCCAATATCTCACAATGCTCACAGTAGGGTGTGTGACTCCAACATATGGCAGATGTCCATTGAACACCACTGTCCTCCCACATGTGTCAGTCTCTCAACTGCAATGCCATGGTTCAGTAAAAAAGCATATTGTGACCCCATAGACGTTCCTTCGTCAACCAGGGTTTTTTGGAAACCCTTGGGTTCCTCCAGAGGATACTAGGGGTATGTAGGAAGGTTGAACTGTGTATCGTTATAGTAAGTCAGTGGCTGGCCCAGGCTCAGAGAAAGGGTTAAATGTTGTAAGCTCAGCTCCCAGGCTTTTGGTCCTAGCCAACCCACCTGTGCTAAAAAAGGGGGAAAGCTTAGGTCCAGGGTTCCAGTGGGTTTCAGTATTAACTGTGAGTGGAATCATTTGGTGCTGTTGAAGGCACCAGGGTTTTTGGAAGTCATTGAGCCATGAACAACGCCATTATAGACTCTCACCTCAAAGAGGTATGCCTGGGTCACTAAACTACTAAAGTTAGAGGAAAGAAGTCGTTCATATTGAACTGTTCTACCACATTTCTTCTGTAAAAGTTACATTAACCATTATAAGCCTTGTCTGAAGTTTCTTAAAGAAATGCATGTGGATTTTGGTGTATGAAAAGAACTTGGGTCTGTAAAGCATGAAAAGTATGAAGTACCAACTCTACAAAGACAAGGGGGAAGAGTGTAGTTGCTATGGGTAACCAAGTAGAAAAACACACTACAAGCAACCATCGTTAGGTGTGGTACCTGGCAAAGTGACAGATCCTCTGGTAGTGAGGAGGTCACTCTCTAGCTCCCTCCCTAGCCATCAGTAGCCAATAGCAACAGGATCCAAATCCACATTATGGAGATCCATGGCCTGGTCACGAGGTAGGGGAAAGAGGGAATAATGAGCATGCATGAGGTCCATACTATGTGCTTGGTGGCAGGGCCGCTGATAGGGGGGGACCACCAGCCCTCCTGTAGGGGGCCCAGGCAAACAGAGGGGCCCAGACAGCAGAGCGAATCATTGTGTTGGGATGGAGGGGCAATTACAGAATAGCTTCCCGCACTGATCCCCCTCCCTGTTGTGCCTGCTTCTGATCCACCTCTGTGCCCCCTGTCACTGTGCTGCCCTCCACGGCACTGCTGGCTTACCCGTCTCATAAAAAAAAAAAAAAATTGTAAAATAAAATACATTTTAATACATTTAAACATTCTTTAAAACATGATATAAAAAAAAGTTTAAAGATTTTTAAAAATGGCTAATTCAGACAGGTTCTCTGTTATGTTTGTGTCCGTTAATAAGGATTTTAGTGTATTTTTTTGTGAAAATATTGTTTTGATATATTTTGGGGGGCCCTGTCAGGTAGGCTGCAAGGGGCCCTGTGATTTCTAACAGCAGCCCTGCTTGGTGGGACCCCATTTTGTTACTGGGAGTGAGGCAACAGAGGTGCACTGGATTGGTGAAGTGGGGGCAGGCTTAGCACATTCCTCCTAATGCAACATAAAAGTTATATGGCCAGATTCAGTAAGAGTTACGACGGCGTATCAGTAGATACGCCGTCGTAACTCAGAATCTGTGCTATCGTATCGTTAAGCGTATTCTCAAAGTGAGATATGCTTAAATGTTGCTAAGATATGACCGGCGTAAGTCTCCAACGCCGTCGTATCTTAGCTGCCTATTTACGCTGGCCGCTAGGGGTGTGTACACTGATTTATGCCTAGAATATGTAAATCAGCGAAAAACGCCTATTCACAAACGTACGCGCGGCCATCGCAGTACAGATACGCCATTTACGTAAGGCCTTTTTTAGGCGTAAAGATATTCCAACAAAAAGATGGCACAGCCAATGTTAAGTATGGACGTCGGGACCGCGTCAAATTTTTACAATTTTACAACGTTTGCGTAACTCGTCCGTGAATGGGGCTGGACGTAAATTACGTTCACGTCGAAACCAATGAGTCATAGCGGCGTCATTTGTAGCATGCGCACTGGGATACGTCCACGGACGGCGCATGCGCCGTTAGTAAAAAACGTCAATTACGTGGGGTCACACTTAATTTAAATAAAACACGCCCACATCAAACACATTTGAATTCGGCGGGCTTACGCTGGCCCATTTACGCTACGCCGCCATAATTTAGCTTGGTGAATACAGTACTTGCCTCTCTAATTTACGGCGACGTAGCGTATCTGAGATACATTACATCCGCATAAAATTACGCCGCTCTACGTGAATCTAGCCAATAGTGTGTAGTGACATGAGACAAGTCACTTTTCAGAGGAACCCTTCACTTTATTACTACACACAGTGAAAGCTCATCTATAAGTTCGGGAACTGCCTAATATTAGATTTTTTCACATTGATGAGTGCACTCTGTGCCAAGGGTATCCCCACGTGCACGGGTGCAGATTACCCGACCCACAAGTTTCATAAGTAATACTGCTTCTTAGGCCGCATACACACAATCAAATCTATCTGCTGGAAACGGTCTGAAGGACTCTCTATCTGGCAGGGGTGGAGGGCTGCACTGGCTGGTCGGGGGGTTGGATTTGGAACGGAAAAGCCTATGGTGCATGTGCCCCTGGAGTGGCAGTCCAGGGGTGTCTGAGAATCACTGTGAGTGAGGGTCACTTTGATTTAAAGACACCACGGTCACTGCACCAGCTACACGCTTTTTTAGCACCTGCCTCCTGGGCCGGGCCTTTTGGCCAGGACCGGAGGAATTTTTTATTCCTGGCCGGAGGGCCTGGTCATTGTTGAACACAATGACCACTTCTTTCACTCTCCTCTCCACTATCCCTTTCCCCCACTTTATTTAATTTATTGCCTATGTTTGTCACGTTTATGTCTTTTTTTGTTTGTGCACGTTTTGTTCACTGTGCCAGCCCTGAACGTCTTGGGAGTGGGTGGACATGGCCTTCTAGCTGAGTTCGCCCACTCTCGGCAGTCCCTCCAAGGAAATTGGGTTTGTGTCGGCTTCGGTTGCTCGGACCACAGTACTTCAGTCCCCGTCTGGAGCCTAACGCCCCGGGGGATCAGGGTTTGGGTCCCTTCTGCACAGGAGGACCACTTGACGTTGCACCCGTCTGCACGTTTTTGTGAACACTCTTTATGTGTGTGCACATTTTTTCTGCACCAGGTGGAGTTTTTTGGGTGTGTTCACACGCCATAGGCTTTTCAAAAGAATAAAAAAAAAAAAGCAGACAGATTCGATCTTGTGTACGGGCGAGCAGACGGATTTGGCCAGCCGACAGATTTTAAAGCATGCTTTAAAATCTGTCGGCTGGGAATCCGTCTGCCCGACATGTCTGCCGGTTAGTACGCTAACCAGCAGACATATCTTCTCGCACATGCGTCGAATGGATTTGACGCATGCGCGGAAGTAATTTACTTCCTGGTGCGGTGACGTGGCGGCGTCAACGTCACCACCACGTCAGCGCGCTGTCTGCTGGCGGGGATTTTGGTTTTATCGTGTGTACAGCGATCAAACCAAAATGGCCAGCAGACAAATCTGTTCAAATCGGTCGGTCCGACCGATTTGAAAAGATTCATTTGCTCATGTGTACGGGGCCTTAGATATTTAAACCAATTAACAGCTTGGTTTCAGGTATTTGTAAAGGGACATTCTTCCTAATGACCTCAAAACGTAAGAAACATTCTTCCTACTCATTACCAGTGTAATGTGGACCATCTCTTACCAACCACCAATCTAAGGGGGCCTTTCTCCACTGACCACCTGTGTAAGGTATACCTTCGCCTACCAACCACCAATGTAAAGTGGATCTTCTCCTACCAACCACCAATGAAAGGCGGATCTTCTCCAACTGACCACCAATCTAATTGGGCCCTTCTCCACTGATCATCCATTCACACCTAAGGCTCTATTCTCACCTCAGTATTTCGTAGCTTGAAGCTCAAAGCTCCAGAACGCTGGAGGAGAAAAAAATCAATTATTCTCTATGAAGATGGTTCAAGTCTCAACTACAAGTTCACTGAAACCAAATGCCTGAAGCTCAATGAAATACTTGTTTGTAGCTCAAATCGGACAGACTTGCATTTTTTAAGCGTTTTTGGTTTCATAGAAATGCATGGCATGGGAACACTTGATTTAACCTTTTTTGGGTGTTAAGGTGTGTTTTCTCACATGTCTCTGAGCATTTTTCTGCTAAAATGCAATAGTTAAAAAAATAAATACTAACAATTAATACTTCTTTACTATTATAACTACACCTATTTGATGTTGAGTTATCCTATATAATATACCTCATGAGATAGATTGGTACTATATCTCTTTTATTTGAACCATTAGGCTCCTCGCACTACTCCCCTATCCCTTCCCTTCCTCCCTACTTACCCTCCCCCATTACCCTATTATCTTTCCCTTACCTAAGCCCTTTCTATATAATATTTCTAAAGCATATGTATGCATCTTGTAACACCTATTCATTCATTCAAAAAAAATTAACCTAAAATAATTAATATCATAACTAAATAATAATACAAATAAATGAAGTAGCCCTAACCCTAATCCCTAACCCTAATATTAACCCATAATAATAAACCCTAATTTATAATCCTAATATTAACCTCTAACCCCCTGACCCTAATATTAACCCTTAATCTTAACCCCTAACCCCAACCTCTAAACTAATAATAAAAGAAAATACATAAATAATATTAAATGAAATAAACACAATAATTAACCATAAAGTAACTTAAATTAATTAACTAAACTAACCATAACCTAATCCCTTACAAAAAAAAAAGTTACAAAAATTATTAAATAATAATGAATAACAAATAAAAGTGGAAGAAAATCTGAAAAACATAGCAACAAATGATGAGACATGAATGAATGAATGAATGAATGAGAACTTATATAGCGCGGCACATGCGAACTGAATCGCCTCTGGGCGCTTGTTGTTCCTGTCTCCTTTGATATCAAAAGAGAAAAGTCTTGACCTTTTTCCTAAATGCTAGGTGGTTCTCCTCCAACCGAATGCTGGTTGGTAAAGCGTTCCATAGTCTGGGACCTTGGATCGCAAATCTTCTTTCTCCTTTGGACTTGAAGTTGGCTTTCGGAACCTGGAGCAGGTTCTGATTCGTGGATCGCAAAACGCGATTTGGATTATGCGCTTTTATTAATTCGCATAAGTAAAGGGGGGCATTCTCATGGACACATCTATGCGTAAGACAGAGGGCTTTAAAAGCGATTCTGTCTTTAACTGGCAGCCAATGAAGGGCTCTCAGTGAAGGTGAGATGGATTCCCAGGGTTTTTTCCCAGTCACAAGTCTGACATGGTATTTCTCTCAAATGCCTCATACATACGACCATTTTTCGCGGCAGGAAAAAAACGTTTTTCCCTACGTGATTACCCTCCAGCCTGACTTGCATACACACGTTCATGCAAACACGTTCATGACTACTGTGTAAATGTGACTGGCAGGGAATGGGTTAAAACTAGGGGGCCATCAAGGGGTTAATATATTCCCTAGGGAGTGATTCTAACTGCAGGGGGAGGGGGAGACTCACAAGGGGAGGAGACCGATTTGTGTTCCGCTGTACTAGGAACACCTCCTCTCCTCTGACAGGACGTGGACCTGTGTGTTCACACACACAGATCCACGGTCCTGCTGTGATCGTGGGCAATCGCGAGTGGCCGCCAGACATCGAGGCCGCCGAACATGCGCACTGGGTCTCGAGCAATGCGACGCGCGCATGCCCCCTAGACAGCCAGGAAACTAAGGAGGGAGGGAGGGAAGGAAGGTTCCTGCCGATTAACCAATCTTGTTTTTTTTGTACAATTCTCCTTTAAGGGGATGTGGCCAGGGGCGTGTCCTAAGCCTGCAAACTTTTGCTGATAGGTGTCCCTCATTCCCATCTCAGAAAGTTGGGAGGTATGCAGTGAATATGACAACATGACCAGTAAGTCAACAGCAGGTCAAAAAAGGCACCTGGGAATCATCTAAGAAAAGATTCCCAAACTGACCTCAAAGTCTACGCCTGGAAGAAGCTGCATTTATCTACGGACACAATTCCAAAGCCTGGCTCTAAAACTCATAAACTCAACTATGTACAAATAGTCTGCAGTAGATATACAAGTATACATGATGTGACAAAGCTCTGTCCAATGCTTTCCACGCAACTAAGCTTGGCCATTGCCTTCCGAAATTTAAATAAACCCTTCAGAGCTCTTTGCTCGACACCCTATTAACTCCCTATTCACCCCCTACTTACCCCCTATTCACCATCTATTTACCCCATTTTCACTGCCTATTCAACCCATATTTACCCCCTATTTATCCCCTAATCGCTCCCTTTTTATCCCCTATTCACTCCCTATTCACCCCTCATTTACCCCTTATTCACTCCCTATTCACCCCCTATTTACCCCCTATTCACTCCTTATTTACCTCTATTCACCCCCTATTCACCCCCTATTCACTCCCTTCATATTCAGGCTGCCAGCAGCTCTGTTAATCATCACTATTGCTGTAGATCACTTATAAGGCACTTGTCTTTTTATAAATAGTTTTCATTCTGCTTCTTAAATATCACTAGAGGTTATTCATAAAAATATATATATTAGCATCACATTCTGTCTGATTATTGTATCAGCATACTGAGAGCATTGGCTTGTGGATGTCTGGATAGTAAAACCTTATTTTTGTTTGCATGAGTTGCCTAGAGAATAAGAATGAGTAGTACTTAAAGGCTGTGTTTAATAATAGACGCATACTGTAAGTATCATTCTATATATAGATACATATCATGGCATCCTTTGTTATACATGTAGAAGAACAACGATAACCCTGATCTGTTCGCTGGAAAACAATTCCTGCGGAATAGAAGAACGTGCCAATTTTAAAATAAAACTCCAGACAAATAGTAAAAACACTATTTAATCCAGTTTTGCATTTATTAAAAAAATGTAAAATAAATACATTTTACTTTTAAATACAACAATTACATATACTGGACTTGGATATACACTATAAGCCCTCATTCACACGAGGTGGACTCCCTCAATACAGAGTCTGCCACCTCCCGCCAGCTCAGCTGGAGAACTCTCCGGGGATCTCCGCTGAGTCGGCGGATGACAAGTCCCTCTCTGTTTACTGAGTGGGGAGGGACTTGTCCAGTGCTGCTGTCTCCTATGGAGAGATCTGATGAAAACTGACAGCAGACGAGTCGGCTCACCGAGACAGATTAGTCAGGCAGGTGTTCCCTCCAGCCCCTGGCTGCATCCAGGAATCACAGCCTTTCAGCTCTCCTTCCACCCTTTTGCCCAGTTCCTGTCTTCTGGGGTCTCACAGGTAAGCCTGTTCTCGCCGGGCGCTTGTGTTCCCCCCCCCCCCGCCCCCCTACCTCCTCTGGGACAGCGCGGCCGTCCTTCTAAGGATAAGCCATGGCTCTGCCCACCGGAGCAACGATCGCACTTCGGTTGCCTCCCGTTCTCCTCCTGAAAGCCATCAGCAATCGAGCCATCCCCCCCCCCTGCCTCTCCACCTCAGTTACACCCTCTCCAACCATCCGCGCCGACCTATGGTGATTTGCGGCGGCCGAATCTAGGAAAGACCGCGGCTTCACCCGCGGCCTAGTGGCGCGCTGCACAAACACCCAGGAGATTCCCCTAAAGCCACCCAGAAACCCCCTCTTACTATAGGAGGACCTCCATCCTCTCCCTGATCGCCCACCAGCCTTCCCTAGGGATCGATCCACCAAGCTGACAGCCCCCAGCTTAGGTCCTTTTTTCCTGAATTGTGGCCATCTTGGTACATCTCCCCCTATTCTGCCCCACCGCATATCCACCACCTCTGTGGCACTTGATCCAGGGTTTCAGCTGATCGCCCTTGAGGGGTCAGGAAGGAATTTTTTTCCCTTGCCGCAGCACATTGGATAGCGCGACCAGGTTTTTTTTGCCTTCCTCTGGATCAACCTGGGAGTGAGGATTTAAAGAATCTTCCCCCACATCCCATTAAAAACCTCACTGGCACCCCCGATGCTTGGCGACAATGGCTAATCTGCGATACTCTACAGAAACCATTCGGGGTCTGAGGCGATTCGCCACAGTATTACCAGCCATCACCAAAAGGGCCTTAAGAACCGAGCAACTATTGAGAATCGATCGAATCGATGTCAAAAATTTCAGTCATCCATCCCAACCTGAGCACATATCTTGTGCTTTGATCAACACAAGATCGGCAGTAAAACACCGACTAGAAATCCATGATTTCATACTACAATATGACTTAGACTGCCTCTTTATTACAGACAGCTGGCTCACAGCCAACTGTAACACCATTCTAGGAGAATTGGTGCCAGAAAACTACCGTATTATCACGGAAAACAGAATAGGGCAAAGAGGAGGAGGACTGGCGGTGATCCACAGGACTCACCTTGCGATCACTAAACCAGTCCTTCAAAACCCTCTTCCATTCATGGAAACCCTTACTCTACAGCTGCAAACAAATCCCCAGGAGATCGTCCGTATTCTACTCTGCTATAGGCCACCCGGGCCAAAATCGCAGCTTCTACCATCGCTGACGGAGTTTATCTCCACTTATACCCTAAACAGCAAACACCTTTTGCTGCTCGGGGACTTCAATCTCTGGGCCAATTCCTCACAGGATCCCATTGCCGATGCCTGTATTGACCACCTGGAAGGTTTAGGGCTACAGCAACTAGTCTGTGTGCCCACACATGCCTCAGGCCACACACTCGATCTTATTTTCAGACAAAATCTGAAAATAAATACTTTGGAAAATGAACCATTGCCATGGACAGATCACCATGCAATTACATTCATAATTTCCAAAACTCCCCCATTGATAAAAACACCCAAGTCGGTGACAACACACTGGACTAGATCTCAGAAGAAGCTCCATTCGGAACTCTTCAAATCTATTTTGGAAAATAAAATTAAAACACTCCAACCATTCCGAACAGCCTCAGAAACACTGGATGCCTTAAATGCAGCCCTACTACAGTCAGCCGACTTAGTAGCGCCGAAACGCAAAGTCCACATCCGGAAAAACAAGTCCGGCTGGTTTAATAACCAGCTGGTGCTACTGAAGCAAGAGCGCAGAAGGGCGGAAGCCGCCTGGAAGAGAAGCACTTCAGTGGAGAACCTCATCACCTACAAGGAAATAACAAGAAAATACCATAAAGAAATCTTCAAAGCCAAGAAAAATTATTTTTCTGAGGCTATCAACAGCGCCCTAAACCGCCCCCGGGAACTATTCAAGTTGGTCACTCAGACCATGAATCCAGGCTGTCTTGAAGCCCCCAATTCAGATACCCAAGAATTTTGCAATGAACTATCGGATTTCTTCATCAATAAAATTGAGGGAATCCGGGAAAGCATTCAGCAAAACAACACCCCCCTCAACGCCACCCTCAATCAGGCCCACAACACCCATAGAAACATTCTACATTTAACAAAGTTTACTCTGAAACCCATCATCATCGATGCCACAAAAAATATCATCGGTGCTTTGCGAAACAGCACAGCACCTAATGATATTATCCCTACTAAACTGCTGAAGGAATGTGCCGACATCTTGGCACCTCCTATCACGCAGCTTATAAATCAGTCGTTTAAGGAAGGCATAGTGCCCTCCCTGCTGAAAGAGGGCACAATCAAGCCCATCTTGAAAAAGCCCACCCTGGATCCCAAGGACCCAACCCACCGCCGTCCCATAACAGGCCTCAACGTTCTTTCCAAGGTAATGGAAAAAGTAGTGGTACAACAGCTGCAACAGCATCTAGATACCCATAATCTACTTGATCCATACCAATCGGGTTTCCGTCCCGGGCACGGGACAGAAACAGCATTACTCAAAATATGGGACGACGCTCTCGAGGCCACAGACGAAGGAGAATCTTGTCTCCTGGTTCTGTTGGACCTAAGCGCAGCCTTTGACACGGTAGACCACAAACTATTACTGACTAGGCTAGCTGAAGTAGCTAGAGTCGCAGTAGGTGATTTACCATGGTTTTCCTCCTTTTTGGAAAACCGATCACAAACAGTGAAATTGGGACCTTTCACTTCTGAAAAACGCACGGTGTCATGTGGAGCCCCTCAACGATCCCCCCTGTCACCGGTGCTCTTCAATATCTACCTTCGCCCTCTCTTTGAAATCATTAGTAGTCAACAACTACTTTATCACTCATACGCAGACGACACGCAACTGTATTTTCGCATCTGCAACAAAAAGGATCATCATTTCAGTTTAGAGAATTGTCTCTCTTTGATAGAAAACTGGATGACCAAGAGTTATCTTAAACTCAACAGTTTCAAAACAGAACTTCTTCTGTTTCACGCCAGTCGCAAGAGTCAACTGGCAACAACCTGGACACCCCCGCCCATTCTGGGCCAAATCATCACCCCTAGCTCCAAAGTCAAAAGTCTCGGAGTCATCTTTGACACCTACATGACAATGGACGCACAAATAGGGTCAGTAGTCAGCGGATCTCACCATCTGCTGCACCTACTACGCAGACTTATTCCCTTTATCCCCAAAGAAGATGTAGCAGTAGTGGTGGGAACAATTGTGAACTCCAGACTGGACTATGCAAACGCCCTTTACCTCGGACTTCCCAAGTACCAAATCGCTCGTCTGCAAGTCGTTCAGAATACGGCCGCCAGACTTGTGACTGGGAAAAAACCCTGGGAATCAATCTCCCCTTCATTGAGAGCCCTTCATTGGTTGCCAGTAAAAGACAGAATTTCTTTTAAAGCCCTCTGTCTGACACATAAGTGCATCCATGGGAAGGCCCCACAATATCTATGCGAAAAGATAGAAGCCTACAATTCCAATCGCGTTCTGCGATCCACCGACCAAAATTTGGTCAAGATACCCAAAGCCAGATACAAGTCCAAAGGAGAAAGAAGGTTTGCTTTCCAAGGTCCCAGACTATGGAACGCTTTACCAACCAGCATTCGGTTGGAGGAAAACCACCTGAGCTTCAGAAGACAGATAAAAACTCTGCTCTTTTGAGGCCCTGAGAGACAGAAACAACAAGCGCCCAGAGGCGATTGAGTTCGTATGTGCCGCGCTATATAAGTTTTTCATCCATTCATTCATTCATCTGCCATGGACTGATGGCCTATACGTCTGATTTTGGTGGATCGAATCAGGTCGGATGTCAGCGGACATGTCTCCGCTGACATCCGGCGCTCCGTAAGGCTTGCATGGAGCGACCGTTCAGGTCAACCCACAAAACTGACAGGTGGACGTGAACGGTCCGACCCTGTGAAAGGGGCCTTATACCAAAAGTATTGGGGCTCCTGCCTTCACACGCACGCAAGCTTTAATAACATTTCAGTCTTAGTCTGCAGGGTTCAATGTTGAGTTGGCCCACCCTTTGCAGCTATAACAGCTTCAACTCTTCTAGGAAGGCTGTTCACAAGGTTTAGGAGTGTGTCTATAGGAATATTTCACCATTCTTCCAGGAGCACATTTGTGAGGTCAGGCACTGATGTTGGACGAGAGGGCCTGGCTCGCAGTATCCACACTAATTCATCCCAACGGTGTCCTATCGGGTTTAGGTCAGGACTATGTGCATGCTAGTCAAGTTCCTCTACCCCAAACTCGCTCATTCATGTCTTTATGGACCTTGCTTTGTGTATGGGTCCAAATTAATTGGTGGAGGGGGGATTATAATGTGAGGTTGTTTTTCAGTGGTTGGACTTGGCCCATTAGTTCCAGTGAAAGGAACTCTTAGGGTGTCATCATACCAAGACATTTTGGACAATTTCATGCTCCCAACTTTGTGGGAACAGTTTGGGAATGGCCCCTGCTTGTTCCATCATGACTGTACACCAGTGCACCAAGCAAGGTCCATAAAGACATGGATGAGTGAGTTTGAGGAGGAGGAACTTAAGTTCACTGGAACTCAGGGGTCAAGCTCAACCCCTGAAAAATAAGCCCATACCATAAACCCCCATCCACCAAATGATTTGGACCAGTGCACAAAGCAAGGTCCATAAAGACATGGATGGGCGAGTTTGGGGTGGAGAAACTTGACACCTATGGGGTGAATTATGGGAGAAACTGCGAGCCAGGCCTTCTCAATCAACATCAGTGCCTGACCTCACAAATGCGCTTCTGGAAGAATTATTAAACATTCCCATAGACACACCCCTAAACCTTGTGTACAGCCTTCCGAGAAGAGTTGAAGCTGTTGTAGCTGCAAAGAGTGGACCAACTCAATATTGAAACCTAGGGACTAAGACTGGGATGTTCATGTGTGTGTAAAGTCAGGCATCCCAATACTTTTAGTAATATACAGTGCCTTGCAAAAGTATTCACCCCCATTGGCCTAAGTTGGTGAAGTAAAATTAGAAAAATATATACATAAAACAATTTTTCAGAAATAAAAATATGTGTATGTATTCACTTGTTATGAAGCCCATAAAAAGCTCTGGTGCAATCAATTACCATCAGAAGTCACATAATTAGTGAAATGATGTCCAACCTGTGTCACATGATCTGTCATGATCTGTCATTACATATACACACTCTTTCTGAAAGGCCCCAGAGGCTGCAACACCTAAGCAAGAGGCACCATTAATCAAACACTGCTATTAAGACCAAGGAACTCTCCAAACAAGTAAGGGACAATGTTGTTGAGAAGTACAGGGATATAAAAAAAATATCCAAATCTTTGATGATCCCTAGGAGCACCATCAAATCTATCATAACCAAATGGAAAGAACATGGAACAACAGCAAACCTGCCAAGAGACGGCCGCACACCAAAACTCACGGACCGCGCAAGGAGGGCATTAATCAGAAAGTCAGCAAAGATACTTAAGGTAACCCTGGAGGAGCTGCAGAGTTCCACGATAGGAGGATAAAAAAACATACGCTTCATAGAGTTGGGCTTTATGGCAGAGTGGCCAGAAGAAAGCCATTACTTTCAGCAAAAAACAAAATGGCACATTTTGAGTTTGCGAAAAAGGCATGTGGGAGATTCCCAAAATGTATGGAGGAAGGTGCTCTGGTCTGATGAGACTAAAATGTAACCTTTTGGCCATCAAAGTAAATGCTATGTCTGGCGCAAACCCAACACATCACGCAAAGAACACCACCCCCACAGTGAAACATGGTGGTGGCAGCATCATGTTGTGGGGATGTTTTTCAGCTGTCTGGACTGGAAAACTGGTCAGAGTTGAGGGAAAGATGTATGGTGCTAAATACAGGGATATTCTTGAGCAAAACCTGTACCACTCTGTGTGTGATTTGGGGTTAGAACCGAGGTTCACCTTCCAGCAGGACAATGAACCCAAACACACTGCTAAAGCAACACTTATATGGTTTAAGGAGAGACATGTAAATGTGTTGGAATGGCCTAGTCAAAGCCCAGACCTCAATCCAATAGAAAAGATGTGGTCAGACTTAAAGATTGCTGTTCACAAGGGCAAACCATCCAACTTAAAGAAGCTGGAGCAGTTTTGCGAGGAGGAATGGGCAAAAATCCCAGTGGTAAGATGTGGCAAGCTCATAGAGACTCATCCAAAGCGACTTGGAGCTGTGATAGCCTCAACAGGTGGCTCTACAAAGTATTGACTTTAGGGGGTTGAATAGTTATGCACATTGACTTTTTCTGTTATTTTGTCCTATTTATTGTTTGCTTCACAATATATATATACAAAAAAAAAAAAAAGCATCTTCAAAGTTGTGGGCATGTTCTGTAAATTAAATAATGCAAATCCTCAAACAATCCATGTTGTGAGGCAACAAAAAATGAAAAATGCGAAGGGGGGTGAATACTTTTGCAAGGCACTGTAGTGTTTATTAGCTTTAGCTAATCTGTTTAGCAGCACTACACTTGAAGGTGTCTGCAGTTTGATCCAATCAGGTTTCTTTTGTTTTTCACAGTGCTGTCCGTCTAACACAGCAGACATGCTTACGGATGGGAAGAGTGCAGGGATGACCTCAGTTTGAAGCTGCCCCTTCATGGTCTAATCACAGGTTTGGGGTGGAGAGCTGACTAGGCAAGCATGACTTTTTTTATATAGTCAGCCATCAGATAGCTAAGTACCGCCATGTTTACATGGGATGAACAGCACAACTCTTATGCCGCGTACACACACGACCGTTTTTAATGTCATGGAAAGTTTTTCTCAACGTGATTCTTGTCAAGCCTGCCTTGCATACACACCATTGTGATAAAAAATGCTCAAGCAAAGCGCGATGATGTACAACGTGTACGACGGCACTATAAAGAGGAAGTTCCATTTGAATGGCACCACCCTTTGTCCTGATTATGCTAATTTCCCATTTCATAACTTGCTTCTGAGCATGCACGTTTTTTCCCCATCATTAAAGCCTACACACCACCGTTTTTCACGTCGAGAAAAACGACGATGTGAAAAACAACAAGATTTTTTTTTAGAAAAATTCTTTGGAGCATACACACAAACGTTTTTAACGACCACACAGCCTTAAAGTAGGGTAGGGCAAGACTGGAGAACATATAACTGAGAGCTATAGAGCATGGCACTGGCTTTCTTTTACTTAGGTCAGCAAAGAGCTGTAGTGTAGAAAGCTAGGACATTTACAGGCAGGTTTCTCTTGTTCCCCCCAAGGGGTAAATCAAAGGAAATTAATAGATTCCCAAATCCACCCTAAACTGCACAAACAGAGGAATCTCCATTGCCAGCTACTGTATTGAGACCTCACAGCATTCAGAGCAAACACTGACAGCATCTGATATGATGCAGTCACTGTTCAACCAAGAATTTTCCACCCGCCTCAGTCAATTTATAAATTGTCTTTTGTGGTACCAATAGGGTTACCCACAGCTAAAATTTTGGACGATTAAGCATGAAATAGCTGAAATTTAAGCTTTGTATGGTCAATCCTGCAAATTTTTTGATAGCTTGACACAGTGCCGATCCTGACCTCCCTGGGGCCCTAAGCAAAATTCTGCTAAGGGGCCCTCTACCTGACCTGTGATGCCGCGAGCTATGTAAACCATTAGCCTTGTGTCCAGTGCATACCATGCAGACTTGTGCCAGTGCACACCATGCAGCCTTGTACCCAGTACCCACCAAATGCAGCCTTGTGCCCACCAAAGGCAGCCTTGTGCGCAGTGCCCACCATGATGCATCCTTGTGCCCACAATGCAGCCTTGTGCCCAGTGCACACCATGCAGTCTTGTGCCCACCATGCAGCTTTGTGCCCACCATGCAGCCTTGTGACCAGGGCCCACCAAATGCAGCCCTGTGCCCACCAAATGCAGCCTTGTGCCCAGTGCCCACCATGATGCAGCCTTGTGCCCACCAATATATCCTTGTGCCCACCATTCAGCCTACTTGTGCAGGGGAGGAAAGGAGAGGAACAGGAGAGCCGCACAGATGATCAGCGCACAGTGCAGGGAACACAGCGATAACAGCTTTCATTTTAAAGCCATATACACCCCCTGCCCCTGGCCGGGGAACTTTGATTGACAGATCATCCATCAGCGGGATTGGACAGGTGATCTGTCTATGAAAGTCCCAGGACCAGGAGGAGGGGCCGTATCTGACAGCGAGCGGCGGGGAACACAGCAATTGAAATGAAAACTGTTATCGCTGTGTTCCCTGTGTGCGCTGCGCTCTAAACATCTGGGCAGCTCTCTCTCTCTTCCCCTCCCTGATCGCTGAGAGAAGGACTCCCATTCCCCCGGTGGCGCCCCTGCACCCACAAGGGGGAGACGGGGCCTCGAGTAATTTGCGGGACCTTACGCAGCTTGCGTAGTGAGCGTATAGGGCGGATCGGCTCTGGCTTGACACTTCTCTAGAAGGACATTGCTGCTGTTATGTATGCTCCATACAAGGAGAGATTGTTGCACCATTATAGCCGGTTCACACTGGGGCGGCACGACTTCTAGGGCGACTCGGCAAGGCGTCCTGTAGATGACTTCAGAGGCGACTTACAAAATGACTTCTGTATAGAAGTCAATGCAAGTCGCCCAGAGTTGCCCCCAAAGTCTAATAAGAACACAGTCGGACATCCAACAAAATGTCCCTTGGATTTTTGTCCTAATTGATTAGGATCACACCCATAGCATACACACGCTCGGACTTTTCTGCAAACTTTTCTAAAACTTTTCCATCATCACGTGTTTTTTCTGCTCTTTTCTGCTCTTTACTGCCACCCTTTGGGTAACTTCTGCTATTGTTGGTTGATTTTAACATTGGTTCTGAGCATGCGCATTTGTAATTTGTCCAAAAGTCCGATGGTTTGCTGTACACACGCTCGGACAAGGCACCATCGGACTTTTGTTGCCTGAAAGTTGGTCCGTTCGCAGACCCAACTTTTGTCCGATGAAAGCCAAAAAAGTTGGCCTGATGGAACGAACACACGGTCGGAAAAATGCGAAAAGTGTCGGATTTTGATGTTGGTTGGGCAAAAGTCCGACCGTGTGTACGGGGCTTTAGATGTACAACTGACAGTCTCTTGGTTTGTATATATGTGAGTCTCTCTGTGCACATCATCCAGCATTAATTCTGCTGCTTAACCACTTAAGGACCGCCGCACACACATTTACGTCCACAGAAGGGCACGGCTGGGCACAAGGGCATATATATACGTCCTCGCCCAGTAGCGGGTCGGGGGTCCGATCGGGACCCCCTCCGCGGCGTGCGGCAGTCCCCGTGACTCCGGGAGCGATCTGTGACGAGCGGGCGGATGTCCGTCTTTGCCCGCCCCCCCCGCGATCGCTCCCAGCCAATCGCTGCGCTCCCCCGCCCTGTCACTTCCTCCTCCTGTGTGCACTGACACTACACTGACACACACACACATAGGTACACTTAACTCCTTGCGATCTGCCCCCCCACCCCCCTGTCACAGTGTCACTGAATGCAGTGATCTAATCACTGCATTTAGTGTCAGTGTGACAGGCAGTGTAAAAGTCAGTTAGTGTTAGGTTCAGGAGAGCCCCCCCACCCCCCTAATTAAGTTTTAACCCCCTGATCACCGCCCTAGTTAACCCTTTCACTCCCTATTGCCAGCGTCACTAAGCGATCATTTTTCTGATCGCTGTATTAGTGTCGCTGTTCCCGCTAGGTAGCTATTTTTTTTTTTATTGCATTTTTTTTTTTTTACTAAAGACATGTGGCTAAATAAATTTTGGCCTAAATGTTTGACTAAAATTTAGTTTGTTTGATTTTTTTTTTAACAAAAAGTCAAAAATAGTGTTTTTTTTTCAAAAATGTCGCTCTATTTTTGTATATAGCGCAAAAAATAAAAATCGCACGGTTCCGTACCGTACGGCTTCACTGCCCATTTCCTACTGCGCCTGCGTGAGTCTCACGCTGGCTTGTGAATGGGCACGCTGCTCTCTAAGAACACACACAGTTCCCAGAAAGCAGCGCGCCCCATTGACAAGCAGAAGAAGCAGAAGAAAAGACACCGCGGTGTGGAAGAGGCAGATTACGGACTTCCGCATAGCAACAGGTATTTCGGGTGAGTATTTTTTTTTTTTTCACGTTTTTTTTTTATTTAATTTTTTTAAGCTAGATGGGCAAATGTGGTTTTCCTGGGTGGAACTCCGCTTTAAACAATTTGCTGTATATGAACATAATTGGGTGACTACCTAAAGGTTTTATTAAGCACACAATAATTATTTTCTATGAGTAAGGGCAAATTCACACTATGTGCAGTGACCAGTGTTTTAGTGCATTGTAAAATTCAGGACACCACAAGGACACACAGAAAATAATTGTGTTCTGTGTGCCCCATTCACAAAGAGCTGCAGTGAGAGTCAATACAATTCAAACATGCTGTATTTTATCCCAGGACATTGTACACGATTGCATGTCACTGTACAGCAGTGTAGCACATTTGACCACAGATGTAAAGTTGAAGCTCTATTTATTCCTACTAATTACTTGTACTAATTGGCCAAAGTATTGTATTTCTGCTAAATATATCTGTGTTCAGCCGAAAATGGAAAAAATAACGCTGAACCCGTAAGGGTATTAGTATCTCTTTTCCTTTTCAAAGATTTTATTCGGATTTTATTTTATTTTTTTCAAATAGAATGTACAAAAAATGAAATTCATTGAATAGTAAATCAAGGGTACAATATCTAATAGTTTATACAAATATATTGTAAACACAAAAAATTTAATAATTTTTTTTTTCAAAATTTACAAGTAAAATAATATACTGTAACATTGAAATCTATAAATATATCTTAAATAAGATATACGTTTTCAAACTCTGGTAAAGAAAAGTACCCTTAACCACTTAAGGACCGCCTACTGCACATTTAATGGCACGGCTGGGCACATCAACGTATATATACGTTGATTTTAGTATCCAGCCGTGGGTCACGGGCCTGCGCCCACGGCGCGCTCCCGTGACCCGGTCCAAAGCTCCAGGACCGGGACCGCGGGATTCGCGGACCCGATCGCCGCTGCAGTGCGGCGATCCGTTCCTGGAGCGGAAGAACGGGGAGAGCCGTGTGTAAACGTAATAGGGGGGCGCGATCGATGACGTCACACCTACAGCCACGCCCCCCTACAGTTGTAAACATACGCACAGTCACAGCAAAAGTTACAGCGCCACCTGTGGTTAACTCCCAAACTGCAACTGTCATTTCCACAGTAAACAATGCAATTTAAATGAATTTTTTGCTGTGAAAATGACAATTGTCCCAAAAATGTGTCAAAATTGTCCGAAGTGTCCGCCATATTGTCGCAGTCACGAAAAAAATCGCTGATCGCCGCTATTAGTAGTAAAAAATAAATAATTAATAAAAATGCAATAAAACTATCCCTTATTTTGTAAACGCTATAAATTTTGCCAAAACCAACCAATAAACGCTTATTGCGATTTTTTTACCAAAAATACGTAGAAGAATACGTATCGGCCTAAACTGAGGAAAAAAAATGTTTTTTTTTTATATTTTTGGGGGATATTTATTATAGCAAAAAGTAAAAAATATTGCATTTTTTTTTAAATTGTCGCTCTATTTTTGTTTATAGCGCAAAAAATAAAAACCGCAGAGGTGATCAAATACCACCAAAAGAAAGCTCTATTTGTGGGGAAAAAAGGACGCCAATTTTGTTTGGGAGCCACTTCGCACGACCACGCAATTGTCAGTTAAAACGACGCAGTGCCGAATCGCAAAAAGGGGCAAGGTCCTTTACCTGCATTTTGGTCCGGGTCTTAAGTGGTTAAAGGGGTTGTAAACCCTCATGTTTTTTCACCTTAATGCATTCCATGCATCAAGGTGAAAAAACACCCTGCAGTGTCCCCCAGCCCCCCGTTTTACTTACCTGAGCCCCAAATTTCCATGGGCGCGATCCCGCATCGCTCTCTCCACGGCTTCTTGGCTCTTCATTGGATAGATTGATAGCAGCACAGCCATTGGGTCCCGCTGCTATCAATCAAATCAAATGACGCGGCTGCCGGGGGGGCGTGGCCAAGTCATACACTCGGCACGCTAAGTGTATAACACAGGAGCATGCCCGCAAGGTAACCCCCTCCGGAGAGAGCTTCCCAGAGGAGGTTATCTAATGCGGGGAGGAGCCCCGAGAGCCGCCGTGGGACCCCAAAAGAGGACGATCGGGGCCACTCTGTGTAAAACTAACTGCACAGTGGAGGTAAGTATGAACCTTTACAACCACTTTAAATGTACATGCCGTCTAATAAGCTTTTGTAAACAAATGAGGATGAGTTTGTCATTCTAATAATGTAGGTGAATATTACAATAGATCCAACAGAGACCTTATGGGGCCAAAATAAAAAAAGGAAAGGAAAGAGAGAAAAAAAGATAATAAAGGAAAAAGGTTAAATATATTAGGTATAGTGCGCCAACTGTTGTATTTTTGAAGAAATTTCAAGTGGAAACAGTATTTTAAGTGGTATTAGTATCTCAAAGGATTGATGTTGATGTAAATAATCTGGTCCCAGGCAGGCAGCTCTTAAAAGGTCTACATGGTCTCCTTGGCTTGTTGTGAAATGTGCGAAAAATGGAAATCAAAGCTCTGCGTCACTACTAAGAGGTCCAGATACAACTTTATTCAAATAAAAGTGAGGGAGACAATCCAACGCCTCTCGGGGGTTCATTAACTCCCCCTTCATCAGGGCTTGATTGAACACAATGGGAATGAACTAGAAGTGGACTATTATTTTTTCCAGTGTGATTACAAGCACAGGCCTTGCCAGCAGTTGGTTTAGGTTGGCTATTCTTTGGATTGTCCGTGTGACTTTTATCGGAATAATGTTGTATTTTTTCTTAGTAGCGGTGTGGCGTTTCAATTTCCATTTTTCTGGAGCTTGAGTGTCCATAGTCAAAGGTCCCCCAAAAGCTTACGGCCAAGCACAGTCAGGGCCGTCTTAATAGCATCATGGGCCCCTGGGCAACGTAATGCTCTGGGGTCCCTACAATGATGACAGTGCAGGTAAACAGAGATCAAGTAGGTAGGCGGCAGACTGCCTGGCCCTGTGTATCTATCACTCTCAGTGCCATCATGGGGCCCCCAATTTCGGGGCAGCTTGGGCTCAAGAACCAGCTGCTTTGGGGAAACTGCAGGGGCCCCCCATGCAACTGGGGCCCCTGGGCAGTGACCAGGTGTGCCCTCTCATTAAGACAGCCCTGAGCAAAGTATGTGAAGTCTAGTAGTTAAGAGGGCAGAAAGTCCCAGGCCGCGTACACACCATGAAATAAATCCGATCAAATCGGTCTGACAGACGATCAAACCAAAATCCCCGCCGGCAGACAGCGCGGTGACGTGGCGGTGACGTTGACGCCGCCACGTCACCGTCACCAGGAAGTAAAACACATCTGCGCATGCGTCGAGATTTTGAACCATGCTTTAAAATCTGTCTGCTGGAAAAATCTGTCTGTCCGGCCGTACACACGATCGAATTTGTCTGCTGAAACGGTCTGTCGGACCGTTTTCAGCAGATAGATTCGATTGTGTGTACGCGGCCCCAGGCATCAAAAGACCTCTAATGCCGTGTACACGTGACCGTTTTTCATGATGAGAAAATGGCAATTTTTTAAATTGGTCATTAAAAACGATTGTGTGTGGACTCCAGAGCATTTTACTTGACGTGAAAAATGGGCATTAAAAAATTAGAACATGCTCTATTTTTCCTCGTCATTTTTCACGTTGTGAAAAACGGTCGTGGGTAGGCTTTAAAGATGGGGAAAAAAACGCACGTGCTCAGAAGCATGTTATGAGAAGGGAAATTTGCATAATCAGCCCAAAGGGTGGCGCCAATCGAATGGAACTTCCCCTTTATAGTGCCGTCGTACGTGTTGTACGTCACTGCGTTATTTCTTTTCACGATCGTGTGTATGCAATGCAGGCTTGACAAGAATCACGTCGAGAAAAACTGTGTTTTTTTTTCATGACATGAAAAATGGTCGTGTGTATGCGGCTTCATCACCATTGGCTCAAGCTGAAAATTTAGACTCAAAGAAAATGCAGCAAAGGAGTGAATACACAAGTGAGCAATTTAAGACTAAACTTAAAATGACATTCTTGCCATCATTCTTGGTGTCATATTGAATAATTTCCCATTGTTCCAAGTCTTCCAGCAGACATTTAAAGCCTAATGCCCCGTACACACGATCGGAATTTCCGAGGAAAAAAGTCAGACGTTCATCGGATATTCCAACCGCATGTATGCCCCATCAAAAAGTCAGACGGAAAAAAAAATTCCACTGGAAATTCCGTTCGTCTGTATGGAACTCCAACATGCTCCAACATGCTCAGAATCAGGTCCACGCATGCTCGGAAGCATTGAACATCATTTTTCTTAGCTCGTCGTAGTGTTGTATGTCACTGCGTTCTTGAACGGAATTCCGTCAGGAAACCTGCCGGAGATTATTCCGACGGAAATTCCGATCGTGTGTACAAGGCATTCGTTTATTTAGTTTTTTTTTCATCAGCAAGTGATGTTATTTACATTGAATGACAGGTGTCCCTTGTACTGCTGGCTGGTCTCTTAGTTGAGATCCAAAGTCCTCTGACAGCCCCTTTAATACCCCCCGCAGCCATAATCTTTCAGTGCTGCTAATGTGATCAGCTGAATCTGCCACAGTCACTCATCAAGAGTACTGACTATGCCCGCCTTTTCCACCCCTCCTCCATTCCTAGAAGCTGTACTATAGCTTCCTTCAATGAAAATAGCCCAATGAATGGAGGAGGCAGACTTATCCTTCATCCACCTGTCCTCCATTCATAGAGCTCTTTTCATTGGTGGAAGGTATAGTACAGCTTCTAGGAATAGAGGAGGGGGTGGAAAGGGTGGGCATAGTCAGCCTTTTTGATGACTGCCTGTGACAGATCGAGACGATCCTATTAACCCCTAAAGGGCCAGAAGATTAAAGTTGCATGGGGTATTTGGGGAGGGGGAGGGGGAGGGGCAGAGGACTTCAACTAAGAAAGCAGCCACCAGCACATGAGACATTTCAAATGAAATATTAGTACCTTTTTTGTGCATCTGTCTTTTTCTGTGGGTTTTGATTAAACGCTGATATTTTTCATCATTACCTACTCAGAAATGACAGCATGGCTATTAAAAGTAAAAGCAATTCTTGCAGTGTTTGTATTCTACAACACAGAAACTTTGCCTACTTTGATATCATGTGAAGTATGAAATGTTTCTTAGCAGATTATTAGAAGATATTTTATAGGTGATATAATGAGTGTTGATGATGGTTTCCTATTCACTAGACATGTGCACATCAAAAAATGATGTTTTGTTTCGTCTTGTTTCCGTAGATTCGTAAAGATTCGTAATTTCGTAAGATGCAAGTTTTCATATTTGGACTCGTTTGTATTTTCGTAACAGTTTTATTTTCGTTGATACTGAATGATTCGTAATTTGGTCTTTTAGTTTTGTTTTCAACGCGTGGCTATAGCCTCCTATCGGGGATCGAATGCATTCGTACTTTCGTAAAT
Organism: Rana kukunoris; assembly: GCA_029574335.1. Lineage (NCBI taxonomy): Eukaryota > Metazoa > Chordata > Amphibia > Anura > Ranidae > Rana > Rana kukunoris. The sequence continues at coordinate 44,747,459 of CM056050.1, read as the reverse complement.
ACATTGCGGTCATTCATAATGTATTTTAATTTCGCTCCCTGTACGCCATTTTGAGAGGGTCTATCTTGCTTAAGTTCTGTACTTTCTCCCAGTCCACTCCATCAGTCACGAGACTTGACCCAGTCTCCTCCTCAACTGAATCTAAAAAGATTCCGGAACGCATTGTGACTCAGACACAAAAGAGATAAGCTAATTGGCTAAGATACAGGCATACACCACTTTTAAGTACACAATGGGGTTTATTTAGTAAAGATGGAAAGCACAAAATCAGGCTTACTTCTGCATAAAAACCAATGAGCTTCTAACCCCAGCTTGTTGGTTTTTATTTAGAAGCCTGATTTTGTGCTTTCCAGCTTTAGTAAATAAAACCCATTGTGTACTTAAAACTGGGGTATGCCTGTATTAAGTAAGATTATCACTCACTACTGGGGATGAGCCGAACAAACCCTCCCCACCCCAGTTCGGCGGTTCGCACCAGAACCTGCGAACAGACCAAAAGTTTGTGTGAACTTTAGAACCCCATCTATGTGACCCGAACGTTTAAAATCTAAAGTACACATTTTAAAGGCTAATATGCAAGTTATTGTCCTAAAAAGTGTTTGGGGATCCAGGTCCTGCTCCAGGGGACATGTATCAATGCAAAAAAAAGTTTTGAAAAACTGCAGTTTTTTCGGGAGCAGTGATTTTAAATGACTTTTTATCCTTCAGAAATGACACTTTGTGCAGGGACAGTTCTAAGCACGGGAAACAAGCGCTACTTCACAGGCATACTTTACACACCCCCCTAGGTACGAAATACACTTTCTTACACTGTCCATTCAAAAGAATGATTCGAGAACACGAACAAATAAAATTACGAACATACAAAGAAACAAAATTACGAACACACAAATGAAATACGAACATACAAAATATCGAACAGACAAAGGATTGAAAATACGGAATGCAAATCATTCATTATAGATGTAATTTTCGTTCTTTTACTGTTTCGGTGTTTCGTATTTTCATAAGTTTGTCCATTTGTAAGTTCGTATTTTTGCATGTTCATTATTTTGCTTATTCATAATTTCGTCATTTTCGTATTTTGGTTCTTTTAGCTATTCGGATGTTCGAATTTTGCCCTGAATGTACGAATACTAACAAATTCGTACGAAAATCCATTTTTGTACGAACCAAATTGCACATGTCTACTATTCATATCTTTCTGTCCAATGGTCCTATAAGGGAAAGCTACCAACTGTCCTTCTTATGCCAGTAATGCTCTGTATATAAGGTAATATTATATATTTATATTTTTAGAATGATATAATATAAAATCTAGAGCAGGATATAATATAATGTATAGAGCCAAGGTCTCCACTCTTATGTGTACAGGGACCACATTGTATATTTTACAAATATTTGCAGGACAAAAAAATCAGCCCCCCCCCCCTTATCATTGGAGCTCCTCCCTTCCCATCGGAGTCCCCCTTTCACATTAGAGCCACCCCTTTTACATTAGAACCCCCTCAAATCAGAGCCACAAGAACTTTATTGGCATCCCAGTCTTAGACACCCTACACACTATTAGATTTTCTGGAGATTTTTGTCTTCAGATTAACCAAAAACCATGTAATAAAAAAGGTCAAACCTTAAGGCCTGTACATACGATTGGTTTGGCTGATGAAAACAAACTGATGGATTTTTTCATCAGATATCCATTGAAGCTGACTTTCATCAGTCTTGCCTACACACCATCAGTTAAAAATCCGATCGTGTCCAACGGGGTGACGTAAAACACTATGACGTGCAGAGAAAAATGAAGTTCAATGCTTCCGAGCATGCGTCGACTTGATTCTGAGCATGCATGGATTTTTGACCGATGGATTTCCCCACAAACGATCGTTTTTTTCTATCGGTTTTTTAACCATACGAAAATTTTAAAACAGGTTCAATTTTTTTTACCGATGTGAAAAAACTGATGGTGCCCACACACGATCGGTTCGTCCGATGAAAAGGGACCATCGGTCTGTTTTCATCAGACGAACCGATCATGTGTACGGGGCATAAGAGTTCCAATTTGTATGCAATCAGGAAGGCCCTTGCACTACATGGTTTTGGTAAATCTGAAGTCAAAAATCTGCAGAAAATCTGTGTATGGGGTCTAAGTCAATAAAGTTAATTTGCGTGTAAAGGCAAGTGTCTCAATACTTTTGGCAATCTAGTGTATGTATAAACATACAGTATACAGGCTGTAGTAATGTTTAAACTAAGTTAGGCAGCTGTTGACTGTTTTGGCTTCTACCACCTTCACGGAAATGGCTAGCTATGCCTTCACTTGTAGTTCCACTGTAGGGTTCAATATTGAGGTGGCCCACCCTTTGCAGCTATAACAGCTTCAACTCTTCTGGGAAGACTGTCCACAAGTTTTAGGAGTGTGTCTATGGGAAGGTTTGACCATTCTTCCAGAAGCGCATTTGTGAGGTCAAGCACTGATTGGATGAGAAGGAATTACTCGCAGTCTTCACTCTAATTTATTCCCAAAGATGTTCTTTCGTGTTGAGGTCGGGACACTGGTGCGCAGTCGTGTTGGAACAGGAAGGAGCCATTCCCAAACGGTTCCCACAAATTTGGGAGCATGACATTATCCAAAATATCTTGATATGGTGATGCCTTAAAAGTTCCGTTCACTTAAGAGGCCAAGCCCAACCTCAGAAAAACAACCCGACACCATAATCCCCCCTCCACCAAATGATTTGGACCAGTCCACAAAAAAAGGTCCATAAAGACATGGATGAGCAAGTTTGGGATGGAGGAACTTTACTGGCCTGTACAAAGTCCTGACCTCAACCCAATATAACACCTTTGGGATGAATTAGAGCGGAGGATGCAAGCCAGGCCTTCTCATACATTATCAGTGCCTGACCTCACAAATGCACTTCTGGAAGAATGGTCAAACATTCCCATAGACACACTCCTAAACCTTGTGGACAGCCTTCCCAGAAGAGTTGAAGCTGTTATAGCCACAAAGGGTGGACCAAATCGATATTGAACCTGGGATGCCATTAAAGTTAATGTGCATGTAAAGGCAGGCGTCACAATATTTCATAGTGTATGTATATACTGTACATACAGTATACAGGCTGTAGTAATGTGGCTCATCAGGAGATGTAGAACTATTTGTTTAAACTAAGCTAGGCAGCTGTTGACTATTTAGTCATATCTGAATCTTGGCGATCCTATGGTCAGTTCTCTGTGCACCATGTCTGATACACTTTAACCACTTCCCGCCCGGTCAATAGCAGATTGACGTCTGGGAAGTGGTTCTGAAATCCTGACTGGACGTCTATTGATGTCCTGCAAGATTTCATGCCGGCCCGTGCCCGTGGGGGCGCGCAGCGCGGCGATCGGTGATGCGGCGTGTCAGTCTGACACCCTGCATCTCCGATCTCGGTAAAGAGCCTCCGGCAGAGGCTCTTTATTACGTGATCAGCCATGTCCAATTACAGCTGCTCACGATGTAAACAGGAAGAGCCGTTGATGGCTCTTCCTCACTCGTGTCTGACAGACGCGAGTACAGGAGAGCCGATCGGTGGCTCTCCTGACAGGGGGGGTTCACTCTGATTGTTTATCAGCGCAGCCCCCCCTCGGATGCCCACACTGGACCACCAGGGAAGGGCAAAAAAAAAGGGGCAAAAAAAAGGCAGTAAAAAAATCAAAAAAAGACAGTAAAAAAAAAAAAGATGCCAATCAGTGCCCACAAATGGGCACTGACTGGCAACATGGATTCATCAGTGCCACCCCTCGGTGTCCATCAGTGCCACCCCTCAGTGCCCATCCATGCCCAGTGCCCACCTATCAGTGCCCACCTGTGCCATCCATAAGTACCCATCAGTGCCACCCATAAGTGCTGCCAATGAGTGCCCATCAGTGCCGCCTATGAGTGCCCATCAGTGCCGCATACCAGCGCCGCCTATCGGTGCCCATCAGTGCCACCTCATTGGTGCCCATCAGTACTACCTCATCGGTGTCCATTAGTGCCACCTCATCAGTGCCCATCAGTGCCACTATATCAGTGCCCGTAATTGAAAGAGAAAACTTACTTATTTACAAAAAAATAACAGAAAAAAAATAAAAACTTAGGGCCAGATTCTCTAAGAATTCCGGCGGCGTAGCGTAAGCCAGTTACACTACGCCGCCGCATCGTACTAGAGCAAGTGCTTTAATCTCAAAGCACTTGCTCCGTAGGTTTCGCCTGCGTCGCATAAATCGCGCAGCGTAAACCCGCGCAATTCAAATGGGGCTGCTTGTATTTAAATTAAGCGCGCCCCCGCGTCGAATAAACTGCGCATGCGCCGGCCGGGGAAAAAGCCCAGTGCGCATGCTCCAGCTCACGTCGGAAAGCGTTGTTGAAACCGACGTCAAAACGGCGTGAGCGTCATTTACGCAACTCCCTATTCGCAAACGAGTTAGTAAAACGACGTAAGCGACGGAAAAAGCCGACGCTGACCCGACGCCATACTTAACATGGCATCCGACGGGACCCGACGGCATCCGACGGTACTTTGTAAGGTTACTCCACATAGAAGCTGGGGTAACCTTACGCGAACGAAAACGACGTACGCGACGACGTGGCGGCGTAAAAGCGATCGGGAATCGGCGTACTACCTCATTTGCATATGCAAATGCGAAAACAACGTAAAGGCCACCTAGTGGCCGGAGTTGTCATTACAACTACGATCCACAAGTGTAATGGTTTTACACTTGTCGGATGTAGAAGCGTATCTATGCAAAAGTGATGCTAAGCATCACGCGCATAGATACGAGAAAAAAAACACGGCGATACGACGGGGTATCTGAGATACTCCGTCGTAACGCCGCTGAGAATCTGGCCCTTAATTTTTTTCAAAATTTTCAGTCTTTTTTTAGTTGTTGCGCAAAAAAAAAAAATCGCAGAGGTGATCAAATACCACCAAAAGAAAGCTCTATTTGTGGGGGAAAAGGACGCCACTTTTGTTTGGGTACAGTGTAGCATGACCGCGCAATTGTCATTCAAATTGCGACAGTGCTGAAAGCTGAAAATTGGCTTGGGCGGGAAGGTGCGTAAGTGCCTGGTATGGAAGTGGTTAAAGCCTTTTTTCCACAATATTATAGTATAAACTTTTAACAAGGTAGGTCACATGGACTTCCCTTGACACTCCCCAATTGCTCGGCTTGGGAATGTGATAACATGTGCATAGCCAATTTGCACACACATACTAGGGCCAATTTACAAAAGAAGACAATTAACCTATCAGCATGTCTTTGGAGTGTGAGAGGAAACCCACACAAGCACAAGAAGAATATGCAAACCCCATGCAGATAGCATCCTAGCTAATATTCAAACCAAGGACCCCAGAGCTGCCAAGGCATAAGTGCTAACTAGTAAGCCACTGTGCCCCCCCCCCCCCCCCCCCCGAAGCCTGTATAATTGACCCACAAATCAGATATATCACTTCCACTAATTAGTACACCTCATCAATTCTCCAGTTAGAATATTTAGCGATTCAATACTCTTAACAACCATTCTGGCATCAGATCCTTAATTAACAAACTTCACCCTGCATGGGTTATGGGGAAGTGCCAAACACCGAGTGTTAGATAAAGGGAACTCAGACTTACAGAAATACCTGTGGTGCTACTTCTATCTCGTAAGTGCTGGTTACCTGTCTGACATGTTGATCCTCCAAATATCACTAATTATAATAGGTCACTACATCAGCAGCATACTAAGTCAGTGCCTAAAACAGAGGATCGGCATGGCAACATTATAAAAAATATCTCAGGGTAATCAACTGCTGAGGATGATAATCAGAGCAATCTTCAGCCCTGTCATTCCATACTTAATAAACTGTTTATATCATATTCATATGATTCATATATTTAAGTGAAGTTGCTGTTCCGAGGGGGACATGCAAGGGAAATAAAAAACAGCATTTTACCTTGCACATTTATCTAAACAGACAGATCAAAAAGTTAAAAGGTCAGCGCAATTTCAGGCGCTACCGTGTTTCCCCGAAAATAAGACCTACCCCGAAAATAAGACCTAGTGTGATTTTCAGGAAGGGCTGCAATATAAGCCCTACCCCGAAAATAAGCCCTAGTTTATAGTGCTGTTGAAATACTCTCTATTACAGTGTTATTAGACCGTGTGTGTGTGTTTATGCGATCTAGTTGTGCCAAATACCTTCGGCATAGTGCTGACCTCCCGCTGCTCTCAGCTGATCTCACGCTGCTCTCCTCTTCTCCTCTTCTCTCAGCTGTCAGTGGGGGATCTCAAGCCCCCCTCCCTCTGCAGTTCTCGGAGCTGGGAAGAGGCTTCCAACGGGGCACAGAAGTGCCGAGTGGCGCTCAGCTGATGTCACTCTGCTCTTCTGCAAGCTGTCAGTGGGGGATGTCAGGCCCCTGTCAGGCCCCCCTCCCTCTGCAGTGCTCGAAGAGGGGAAGAGAGCTCCGGTGGGTTACAGATGTGCCCAGCACTATAAGAAGGTATGTGGCACTAATGGATTGCAGAGACATACATATTCTGCAATATGTGGTGCTGTATGAGTGGATTCTAGGATTTTACAAGCACTTTCCACAGTTCCACAGGGGATTTCTGACAGGCATGGGAGAGAAAAGACAGCACATGGTATGATAAGACCTACCCCGAAAATAAGCCCTAGTTTGCTTTTGGCTGCCAAAATTAATATAAGACACGGGCTTATTTTCGGGGGAAACACGGTACTTTATAAACATTTGTGTGGCTTCATGCACAGATGTCTATTGAAGTCGCACTTGAAATCGGCAAAAGTACCGCAGGAACTACTTTTGCAAAACGCTAGATCGGTGTCGCACCAATTGAAACAGTGCAATTTCCTGCAATAGGCTGCGACTTGTCATGCAATTTTATCTCTCAAATCGCATTACAAATCGCTCCAATGTGAACCTAGGGGTACTGATAGAAATATGCAGGCTGCCATTGCAGGTCTCTCCTTCAAATAACGACAGCTGCCTGGCTGTCATGCTGATCCACCCAGTTGAGTCAAGCAGGTTGCAGTTGAGGAGTTCTAAACTGACTTGCTGAATACTTGTTGCGCTGGTTGTGGGTCAGAAAGGACTGAAACGAGAGGGCAAATTTGGTAGTGTCCCTCAGCACAGGTTTGAGTTAGGATATCTATATCCAAGGGCGGACTGACCATTCGGGGGACTCGGGCACTGCCCAAGGCCCCCTTGCCACTTGGGGCCCCATCAGGGCTGCCAGCCTCAGTTAAAGCAGGGACGGTATGTAAAAATCTGTCCCTGAAATGTCCCTTACCGACATCCTTTTGGTCTAAAAATCCCAAGATTATAACTGCACCACCTCTCCAGTACCTTTTCAGTGTGTGCATTCTGTGTGTATAGATACTGTGTGTGTATACTGTGTATGCATACTGTATGTGTGTATATACTGTGTGTTCCCATAATCCATTGCCTGGGGGCCCCATAATCTCCTATTGCCTGGGGGCACCATAATCTCCTATTGCCCAGGGGCCCCCATAATCTCCTATTGCCCATATTTATATATCAGAAAAAGGCACACAGCAAAGACATATCAAACAGCCCAGGTGCAACTCATGTAATATGCAAATATCCATTCAAGAGCGTCTTGTTTCCCTGATGCCTGTATCTATATAGTACAGTTATAATTTGTATTTCTTTGGAATACTAAAACCTTATTACATTTAAATTCAGCTCACTACAAACATTATAAAAGGTCTGGTCAAACAAAATGAATCTGAGTAATGATGAGAATTTAACCTTGCAGCCCTAGACGGAGGAGCTGTATGATGCAGCATGCTCATTTTAAAAGCTAGGACGAATTCCCAGACCCTGACCCTTCTTACTGGTACTAAACCCAGCTGTCAGCTGAAGAATGAAATGAACATTTAGAAGGTTAAGAGGGGTTTTAACAGCACATTTAATAGAATAGAATAAAATGTCCTGGGACATTTTCCAAAAACTCGAACTGTTGACAGTTATGGAATGAACTGTTGACAGTTAATGAATGAACTGTTGACAGTTAATGAATGAACTGTTGACAGTTAATGAATGAACTGTTGACAGTTAATGAATGAACTGTTGACAGTTAATGAATGAACTGTTGACAGTTATGGAATGACGAGTTGGAAGTTATGTTTATGGAAGGCAAGAATTTGGTGCAACACAGACTTTCTCAACCAAGGTTTCCAAGAAGCGTTAAGGTTCTTTCAAAGGTTGCTGGGGGGTTCCTTGGGCAATGCGAAATCTCTGCCTCTCAAGTAACCACTAACAACCATGATCTTTTTAGCTTTTGGTAAGTAAGGTGGTCTTCCCTAAGACTACCAATGGAAGGAGCATTCTCCTCAAAGACCACCAATGTAAAGAGCATCCTTCCTAAAGACCACAAATGTAATGAAAATTCTTCCTAAAGACAACCAATGTAATGATCATTCTTCCCAAATGCCTGCAATGTAATGAGCATTCTTCCAAAAGACCAATAATGTAAGGAGAATTATTCCTCAAAGACCTCCCATGTAATTAATATTAATATTTGTAAGGAGGGTTCTTCCCAAATACCACAACATTTATGGACAATTTTCACAAAGACCACCAATGTAAGGAGGATTCTTCCTAAAGACCTCCAATTCCCAAAGATGACGTTTGTAATAGGCATTTTTCCCAAATGACCACACATTTAATGAACATTGTTTACAAAGACCAAATGTGAGGAGCATTCTTACTAAAGACCACAAATGTGAGAAGCATTCTTCCTAAAGACCACAAATGTGAGGAGCATTCTTCCTAAAGACCACCAATGCAATGGACATTTTTCCTAAAGACAGCAAACTTAACAGGCATTCTTCACAAAGGCCACAAATGTGAGGAGCGTTCTTCCCACAGACCCCAAATGTGAGGAGCGTTCTTCCTAAAGACCACCAGTGCAATAGACATTTTTCCTAAAGACAGCAAACTTTTTTTCCTAAAGCCCATAAATGTGAGGAAAGTTCTTCCTAAAGACCATAAATGTGAGGAAAGTTCTTCCTAAAGACCCCAAATGTGAGGAGCGTTCTTCCTAAAGAGCACCAATGTAAGGGAAGTTCTTGCTAAAGTCTTCCAATGTAATGGCAAGATGACATTTGTAATAGGCATTCTTCCCAAATGACCACCGATGCAATAGACATGTTTCCCAAAGCCCACAAATTTTATGGACATTGTTTACAAAGACCATAAATGTGAGGAGCGTTCTTCCTAAAGACTATAAATGTGAGGAGCGTTCTTTCTAAAGACCATAAATGTGAGGAGCGTTCTTCCTAAAGACCATAAATGTGAGGAGCGTTCTTGCTAAAGAGCATAAATGTGAGGAGTGTTCTTCCTAAAGATCACCAATGCAATAGACATTTTTCCTAAAGAACACAAACTTGACAGACATTCTTCACAAAGACCCCAAATGTGAGGAGCGTTCTTCCTAAAGACCCCAAATGTGAGGAGCGTTCTTCCTAAAGACCCTAAATATGAGGAGCGTTCTTCCTAAAGACCATAAATGTGAGGAGTGTTCTTCCTAAAGACCACCAATGCAATAGACATTTTTCCTAAAGACCTCAAACTTAACAGACATTCTTCAGAAAGACCCCAAATGTGAGGAGCGTTGTTCCTAAAGACCCCAAATGTGAGGAGCGTTGTTCCTAAAGACCCCAAATGTGAGGAGCGTTGTTCCTAAAGACCATAAATGTGAGCAGCGTTCTTCCTAAAGAGCACCAATGTAAGGGAAATTCTTCCTAAAGTCTTCCAATGTAATGCCATTCTTCCCAAAGATGACATTTGTAATAGGCATTCTTCCCAAATGACCACTGTTGCAATGGACATGTTTCCCAAAGCCCACAAATTTTACAAAGACCATAAATGTGAGGAGCGTTCTTCCTAAAGACCATAAATGTGAGGAACGTTCTTCCTAAAGACCATAAATGTGAGGAGCGTTCTTCCTAAAGACCATAAATGTGAGGAGTGTTCTTCCTCAAAATCACCAATGCAATAGACATTTTTCCTAAAGAACACGAACTTAACAGACATTCTTCACAAAGACCCCAAATGTGAGGAGCGTTCTTCCTAAAGACCCCAAATGTGAGGAGCGTTATTCCTAAAGACCCCAAATGTGAGGAGCGTTCTTCCCAAAGACCCCAAATGTAAGGAGAGTTCTTCCTAAAGCCCACCAGTGCAATATAAATGTTTCCTAAAGTACACAAACTTAACAGACATTCTTCACAAAGACCCCAAATGTGAGGAGCGTTCCTCTTAAAGACCCCAAATGTGAGGAGCGTTCTTCCTAAAGACCACCAGTGCAATAGCAATTTTTCCTAAAGAACACAAACTTAACAGACATTCTTTACAAAGACCCCACATGTGAGGAGCGTTCCTCTTAAAGACCCCAAATGTGAGGAGCGTTTTTCCTAAAGACCACCAGTGCAATAGAAATGTTTCCAAAAGAACACAAACTTAACAGACATTCTTCACAAAGACCCCACATGTGAGGAGCGTTCTTCCTAAAGACCCCAAATGTGAGGAGCGTTCTTCCTAAAGACCCCAAATGTGAGGAGAGTTCTTCCTAAAGACCACCAGTGCAATAGAAATTTTTCCTAAAGAACACAAACTTAACAGACATTCTTTACAAAGACCCCACATGTGAGGAGCGTTCTTCCTAAAGACCCCAAATGTGAGGAGCGTTCTTCCTAAAGACCCCAAATGTGAGGAGAGTTCTTCCTAAAGACCACCAGTGCAATAGAAATTTTTCCCAAAGAACACAAACTTAACAGACATTTTTCACAAAGTCCACAAACGTGAGGAGCGTACTTCCTAAAGAGCACCATTCTTCCTAAGGACTCCATATACTGGGCATTCTTCCTAAGGACTCCATATACTGGGCATTCTTCCTAAGGACTACATATACTGGGCATTCTTCCTAAGGACTTCATATACTGGGCATTCTTCCTAAGGACTCCATATACTGGGCATTCTTCCTAAGGACTCCATATACTGGGCATTCTTCCTAAGGACTTCATATACTGGGCATTCTTCCTAAGGACTCCATATACTGGGCATTCTTCCTAAGGACATCATATACTGGGCATTCTTCCTAAGGACTCCATATACTGGGCATTCTTCCTAAGGACTACATATACTGGGCATTCTTCCTAAGGACTCCATATACTGGGCATTCTTCCTAAGGACTACATATACTGGGCATTCTTCCTAAGGACTTCATATACTGGGCATTCTTCCTAAGGACTACATATACTGGGCATTCTTCCTAAGGACTACATATACTGGGCATTCTAGCAATGCATGTAAAAATTAGCAGGGGTAAAAGCAGACTGGAAAGTTATTCCATGGTTATCCTCCATGCTAAAAGATTGAAAAAGGCAGATCCAACATTAAAAAATAAGACACGTTTTTATGCTGATATTTGTAAAGTAAAGAAAACCAGGACCATTTCCAAGGACACTACTTTGAGAAATCTCCATGTCAGAAGCAATCCCTGGAATTTAGGAAAGGGACAGTAAAATAAGGGTTCAGTCTAGTAAGATGGATATTTTCGGGATGACAGATGGAAAGCACGGGGTTCTTCTTACCTGAATTCCTCAGCTTCCTATTCTTCAGCACCGAGATGATGACCAGCAGACTGCCCAGGATATCCACCACGGTGGTGAGGATCAGCACGCTGGACAGCGCAGTCACCAGCCAGGCAGCCCGGGGGGCGCTCCCGTCCAGCGGCTCTCCCTTCTCCAGCGCACAGCAGTTCCTCGCCCAGGACTCATTGTGCAGCATGGCTAGCGCTGTCCTCGCCTTGCCTCGCATCTCACGTGCCTAACATTTAGCGCAAGTAAGTCGCAGAGACTGAGACAAGTTTCCACTGCTGCTGCACCTTGCCAAGTGTGAGGACAGGTGGCAGAATCCAAGGTGATCACAGGTACAGGATGGGGATTGGATAGTGATCGGTGGAGGGGGAGGGGGGGGGGGTGTGATCAGCTGACTCCAGTGAAGTTAGGGGGGGCTGTAGTGCAAACCCAACTGGAAGAACAGAAAAACGTGCAATTGGGGAAAGAAAAAAAAAAAGGAAGTCAGCAGCAAGCCAACAGGATCGCAGGCACCAGGGAGTTAAATGTGACAGCAGAGGGGATGTGATGTGGAGCATACAGAGAAGTGCAGGGAGTGACAGTCACACACTACAGAGGTGACTGGAGCAAGAGCCAGTCCACAGCAAAGGCTCCCTCATACATATACAGCCCCCCTTCCTATGGCACATCTTACTGTATGCCTGGAGGATTAACTGCAAGGAGAAATTTGTCCCACAAGGTAAGCTAGCAGCTGATAATAGAGGGAATGGGAAGGGGGGGCTGCAAAGTGCAGCAGCAATGCAAATGCAAAGAGCAATGCCATGGATGAGAATGACAGGCATGCAATAGAGAGGTGATGGGAGTTTTCTGCAGACACAGGAACATAGGAGACCGATGGCAGAAAAGGATCCATCAGACATATTCCCATTTTATCTGTACCGCTGTTAATCCTGTGCATGTTTAACTTCACTTACTATTAACTGTCTCACTGCCTCTACAAGCATCCACTCTCTCAGTAAGATTCTACTTCCTAACATTACTCAAGAACTTTCCTCCTGCCAGTTTGGGGTCCTGGCCCCATTCGTACTGGGAAGGAAAAGTGTAGTAGCAAACCCATAGTTATTGATTCCAGATTGGTACTGAAAATAAAATACTACAAAGGGAAGAAAGGGATGGGGGGTTCAAAGTGCAACAGCAATAATATCCTGATATCACTCATGAACTTTCCTCCTGCCAGTTTGGGGTCCTGGCCCCATTATTACTGGGAAGGCAAAGTGTAGTAGCAAACCCATAGTTAGATTCCAGATTGGTACTGAAAATACTACAAAGGGAAGAAAGGGAGGGGGGCTTCAAAGTGCAGCAGCAATAATATCCTGATATCACTCATTAACTTTCCTCCTGACAGTTTGAGGTCCTGGCCCCATTCTTACTGGGAAGGCAAAGTGTAGTAGCAAACCCATAGTTCTTGATTCCAGATTGGTACTGAAAATAAAATACTACAAAGGGAAGAAAGGGAGGGGGGCTTCAAAGTGCAGCAGCAATAATATCCTGATATCACTCATGAACTTTCCTCCTGCCAGTATGAGGTCCTGGCCCCATTCTTACTGGGAAGGCAAAGTGTAGTAGCAAACCCATAGTTTTTGATTCCTGATTGGTACTGAAAATACTACAAAGGGATGAAATGGTAGGGGGCTTCAAAGTGCAGCTGCAATACAAATGCAAATGGCAATATCATAAAGGAGAATGACAGGCATGCAGTTATTGAGGTGATGGGAGTTCTCTGCAGTCATAGGAACATAGGATACTGATGGCAAAAAAGGATCCATCATGTGTCCATTTTCTACATCTTTGTCTGTACCACTGTTAATCCTCCTGAGCATGTTTAACTTCACATACTATTAACTGGCTCACTGCCTCTACAAGCATCCACTCTCTCAGTAAAATTATATTTCCTAACATTACTCAAGAACTTTCCTCCTGCCAGTTTGGGGTCCTGGCCCCATTCGTACTGGGAAGGCAAAGTGTAGTAGCAAACCCATAGTTTTTGATTCCAGATTGGTACTGAAAATACTAAAAGGGATGAAAGGGAAGGGGGCTTTAAAGTGCAGCAGCAATAATATCCTAATATCACTCATGAACTTTCCTCCTGCCAGTTTGAGGTCCTGGCACCATTATTAATGGGAAGGGAAGGAGGACTGCAAAGTGAAGCAGCAATACAAATGCATAGAGCAGTGCCATAAAGGAGAATGGCAGTCACACACTACAGAGGTGACTGGAGCAAGAGCCAGTCCACAGCAAATGCTCCCTCATACATATACAGTCCACCTTCCTATGGAACATTTTATGCCTGGAGGATTAGATACAAGGATAACTTTGTCTCACAAGGTAAGCTAGCAGCTGCAAATTGCAGCAGCAATACAAATGCAAAGAGAAATATCATAAAGGAGAATGGCAGGCATGCATTATGGAGGTGATGGGAGTTCTCTTTTAGGGTCCTGGCCCCATTATTACTGGGAAGGGAAAGTGTAGTAGCCAACCCATAGTTCTTGATTCCAGATTAGTAGTGAAAATACTACAAAGGGTAGAAAGGGAAGGGGGGCTTCAAAGTGCAGCAGTAATACATATGCAACGAGCAATGCCATGAAGGAGAATGACAGGCATGCAATATAGGGGTGATGGGAGTTCTCTGCAGTCACAAGAACATAGGAGACTGATGGCAGAAAATAACCCACCATGTGCCAAGTTTCTACATGTGTGTTTGTACCAATGTTAATCCTGAGCATGTTTAACTTCACTTACTATTAACTGTTTCACTGCCTCTACAAGCATCCACCACTTCAGTAAGATTATACTTCCTAACATTACTCAAGAACTCTCCTCCTCCAGTTTGAGGTCCTGGCCCCATTATTACAGGGAAGGGAAGGGGGGTTGAAAAGTGTAGTAGCAAACCCATAGTTCTTGATTCCAGATTGAAACTGAAAATATTATAAAGGGAAGAAAAGGATGGGGGGATTCAAAGTGCAGCAGCAATACAAATGAAAAGAACAATGCCATGAAGGAGAACGGCAGGCATGTACTATAGAGGTGATGGGAGTTCTCTGTAGTCATAGGGACATACTAACATACCACCCAACTTTTTGAGATGGGATTGAGGAACACCTATCAGCAAAAGTATTTTTTACCACTACTATTCCTTACATTGGCTTTTGGAATTTACAAATGCAGCAATTTAGAAATTGGATGAAAGGTTTATGCTGGAAAACACTTTCTGGTAGATAGATATCTATATAGATCAGACCAAAATGAGGACAAATGAGAATGAATGAGAGACAGAGGGACATTGCTCCAAATCAGGGACAGTCTATCAAAATCAGGGACAGTTGGGAGCTATGTACTATAGAATAATGACAGAAAAGGATCCTGCCAAGTAGGGAAGGATCCATAATATGCCTATTTTCTACATGTTTTGTCTAGATCTACACTATATTAATCCTGAGCATGGTTACTGGCTCACTGCTTCTGCAAGCATCCACTCTTTCAGTAAGATTATACTTTCTAATATTTCTCATGGACTTTCCTCCTGCCAGTTTGAGGTCCTGGCCTCATTATTACTGGGAAGGGAAGGGGGGCTGCAAAGTGCAGCTGCAAGATAAATGCAAAGAGCAGTGCCATAAAGGAGAATGCCAGTCACACACTACAGAGGTGACTGGAGCAAGAGCCAGTCCACAGCAAAGGCTCCCTCATACATTATACAGTCCCCCCTCCTATGGCACATCTTACAGTATGCCTGGAGGATTAGCTGCAAGAATAACTTTGTCCCTCAAGGTAAGCTAGCAGCTGCTAATAGAGGGAAAGGGAAAGGGGGGATGGGCTAACAGAACTTTCCTCCTGTCAGTTTGAGGTCCTGGTGCCATTATCACAGGGAAGGGGGGCTGCAAAGTTTAGTAGCAAACCCATAATTCTTGATTCCAGATTGGAAATACTACAAAGGGAAGAAAGGTAAGGAGCTTCAAAGTGCAGCAGCAATAAAAATACAAAGAGCAATGCCATAACGAAGAATGACAGTCATGAAATATAGAAGTGACAGGGACATGGGCGTCCGCTGATTTTTTTTTTTAAAGGGGGGCGCTTCGGCAGCGGCGATACACAATCGCACTTAACCCTTTCTTCAAACACTAGGGGGGGTTAAAAGCGCCCTGCTAGCGGCCGAATACCACAGCTAAAATGATGGTAAAGCGCCGCTTTTTACCGATAATGCGGCCAGCTGGCAGTGTGAAATAGCTCTTCAGATAACTCAGCTTCACTCCATGCCCATATAAATATAGCCTAGAGAATGTACAGACCGCTCCTTCAGCACAGATAGACCCCCCCTTCAGCACAGACCCCCCTTCACCACAGATGGACCCCCCTTCAGCACAGACCCCTCCATTCAGCACAGACCCCCTCTTCAGCACAGATGGACCCCATTTAAGCACAGACCCCCCTTCAGCACATATCATCCTTCAGTACAGACCCCCCTTCAGCACAGATGGACCCCCCTTCAGCACAGATGAACCCCCCCTTCAGTACAGACCACCCTTCAGCACAGATGGACCCCCCCTTCAGTACAGACCCCCCTTCAGCACAGATGGACCCCCCCCCCTTCAGTACAGACCCCCCTTCAGCACAGATGGACCCCCCCATTCAGTACAAAATCCCCTTCAGCACAGGCGGACCCCCCTCCCCCATCCCATTCAGTACCTCAGATCAGCCATCCACACGGCACAGGCAGCAGGTTCCCTCCCCCTGTGTACACATAAACACTGGAGGGGGAGGCGGCTTGACTCTGCTCACTGTGCCTGTGTGACATCCGACCCGGGACTGCTCAGACAGCCCACGGCCGCGGGACTCTTCTTGATTTTTTAGGGGGGGGGGTCAATTGCCCCCCCCTGCCCTATGGAGCGGACACCCATGGACAGGGAGTTCTCTGCAGACATAGAAATATAGAAGACTGATGGCAGAAAAGGATCTATCATATGCCCATCTTCTACATTTTTGTCTAGAGCTACACTATATTAATCCTGAGCATGTTTATTGACTCGCTGCTTCTATGAGCATCCACTCTTTTAGTAAGATTATACTTCCTAATATTAATCAAGAACTTTCCTCCTGCCAGTTTGAGGTCCTGGCCCCATTATGACTGGGAAAGTGTAGTAGCAAACCATTGAATCCAGCTTGGTTGTAAAAATATTACAAGGGGAAGAAAGGGAAGGGGGGCTGCAAAACAAAAGTTGAGTTTGCATCATGTTAACCCCAAGCATGTTTAATTTCACTTTAGGGTTAACTGGCTCATTACTTTTATTGGAAGTCTGTTTCAAGCATCCGCTTGATCAGTAAAATACTTCCTAACATTCTTATGAACTTTCCTAATGTCAGTTTGAGACTGCGCCCCATAGTTCTAGATTCCAGCTTGGTACTGAAAATACTACAAAGGGAAGAAAAGGGGGCGGGCTGCAAAGTGCAACAGCAATACAAATGCAAAGAGCAAAGCCATAAGAGAGAATGACAGTCATCTTCTATCTATCCTATCTGCAGTCATAGAAACATAGGAGATTGATGGCAGAAAAAGATCCACCATATGGCCATTTATTTTTATTTTTGTCTTGACCTATTAATTCTGAGAATTTTTAACTTTAAATGGACTCACTGGGGTTGATTTAATAAAGGCAAATCGATTGTGCACTTTGCAATTGCTACACAGCTTAGTAAATGTGGTAAAGCTCTGCTGACTTCCACCGTCCAATCATGTGCAAGCAAAAATGCATTTCCCCGTGCATGTGATTGGGTATTCTCTGCAACGTGAAGCTTTACCTACTTTGTTAAGCTTTTTGCAAAGTGCATAGTCTATTTGCCTTTAGTAAATCCATCTCATTGCCTCTACAAGCATCTGCTCTTTATACTATAGTATGGTATAACTCTACTTTCTAAAATGTCTCATGAACTTTCCTCCTACTAGCTTGAGGTCATGGCCCCTTTGTTACTGGGAAGGGAACCAAATATATTGTTAGCTGTCTTTAAAGTAAAGTTCCACCCTAAAAATGAACTTTCTATTAACAGCTTGCCTTTAATGTAAAAATAATAAAAAAAAAATTGTTTTACTCACTTCTATCTGGCTGTTGCTAGGCAGATTTCGTAATCTGTCTAGGTCCTGGTTCTAGGTGGTTCAACTTCCTGACGTAAGACCCCATTGCCTCCTGGGAAATGGTGACACTCATTTCCCAGGAGTCTTTGGGCATTACTGTGCCTACAAATCACCCAGCATGCACCTCTCCCTGAAAACCAGGAAGAAAAAGGAACTGGGCTTCACATGCCCACACATATGATGAATACGGCCACAACATGAGCTGGAGGATATAAGGCAAGTGTGTGCAATGATTTCTGGAACGATTGGGGAGCTATTAATATGTTTTAGGGACTATTTAATGTGATTAATTTTAGATTGCAAAAAAATAAAAAATTAGTCCCGGAAACCCCTCGCTTTAAGGGTGGCACCCTTAGAACCCTTTCCCACTGAGGGCGCTTTTCATGCATTTTAACTAGCGCCTGTAAAGCGCCTCTCAAGCCTCCCCAGTGTGAAAGGGCGGTGCGCGTGCAGGACTGAAAAAAAAAAGGCATGCAAGCAGCGTCTTTGGGGCGGTTTTGGTAGCGGTGTATACTCCTAAACCACCCTTGCCATTGAAATTCATAGGCAGTGATGCCGAAGCGCCTGCAAAGCGATTCGACAGCGGTGCTTTGCAGGCGTTTTTAACCCCTTCTTTGAGGTTAAAAGCGCCCTGCTGTTGCCCGCACAGCACCGGTAAAGCTCCACTTAAACTAGTGGCACTTTACCGCTAACGCAGCTCACGCCTATGTGTGAAAGTTCTCTTAATGTATGTTCTCTGTTTCTTGAGGGTGTATATATACAATACCACAAGCATGCTTCGGAAGAACTAGAGTCCTCAGTTCAAGTCCCACCCCAGACGTGATCTGCATGGAGTTTACTTTCACACTCCAAAGACATGGGGTCACCCCCCCCCCCCAGTTGGTCGGCCCTGCACTTACACCGCCACCCCCCCAGTCAGTGGGTCAGCCCTGCACTTACCCCATCTAGGTTGCGGGCAACTTTGACTTCCTTCTCTGTGTCTCAGGCTTCACGGCGACTTTCTTCTCTGCAACTTCCCTCTTCCTTCCCTCGGTGCAGTGGCCAATACGATTACTTCTCCTCTCGGCCAGTCGGGTGTCACCCACTTCCTAAATGGCCGAGAGGAAGTAGCACATAATAATTTGCTATTGTTACACAAATGGGTGGGCTCCGGGCGCAGTGCTCTGCGCCCTGAGCCCACCTTTTTTTTAAGCCAATTAGAGCCTCAGACTCTAATCACATGCTTCTAGGAAAAAAAAAAAAAACATTGGAATCCATGCGTTCAGAATGTAGATTAGGGGCCTGACGCATGGATTAGGGGGGTGGCGCCCCTACACTACTAGTGGACGGACCGCCAATGGCTGGAAGGTTATTTGATTCCTGTATGAATTGGCCCCAGTATGGGTGTGTATGCTTGTGAGAAAAGAACCCGAAATTGTAAGCTCCTTTAGGACAGGGAATGATATGAATGTACAATGTGTAAAGTGCTGCATAAATTGACTATATAAATACCTGTAACAAATAAATGGCAGATCTCTTGCCTAGACGATTACCTGGAAAGCTAACTGCAGTGGATGCTTGAAACAGACTTTCAGTAGAGATGGTGAGTCAGGTAAGTGAGTTAGCAGCGGAAATAGAGGGAAGGAGGACTGCAAAGTGCAGCAGAAATACAGATGCAAAAAGTGTGATGGATACCCCAGGTGGGCACATCCGCCAGACCTGTGTCTCCTGTCCGCCAAACGCACATGCAGCCTGCAGATTCGCCATAATCAGCCCTTAACCCCTCAACCACGAGACAAGCCATACAGGTGTTGAGGGTTAAACATGCAGAGCATAAACTGTTTATTAAGTACAAAACATATACTTTTAAACACAGTTAGGGACACTACCCTTAGCCTTGTCATAGAGGGGATGGGGACAAGGAAGAACCAATGGGAACTCAACACTTGCACATTGAAACAGAAACTACATTTGAAAAATAAAGGGATTATGATAAGCAGGCAGCCCCTCCTTACACATCCCCTGCGGAGAGATGTCACCAATCCCGACCAATTATCTACATGCCATGACCCAACACTATTAAACACAGCAACAAGAGTGGGGGATAGGGGGAAGGGATGCAGCATTACATTACTTTACATTATCTCAATGCCAGCTTGTCCCAAAATCTTAGGCCGCGTACACACAACCAAATATATCTGTTCAAATCGGTCTGACAGACCGATTTGAACAGATATGTCTGCTGGCTGTTTTGGTTTGATCGCTGTACACACGATCAAACCAAAATCCCCCCCGGCAGACAGCGCAGTGACGTGGCGGTGACGTTGACGCCGCCACGTCACCGCACCAGGAAGTAAATTACTTCCACGCATGCGTCGGATCCATTCGACGCATGTGCGAGCAAATATGTCTGCTGGTTAGCGTACTAACCAGCAGACATATCGGTCCGCATGCTTTAAAATCTGTCTGCTGGCCAAATCCGTCGGCTCGCCCGTACACACGATCGAATCTGTCTGCTGAGACGGTCTGTCAACCGTTTTCAGCAGATAGATTTGATCGTGTGTACGCGGCCTAAGGGCCAGATTCTCATAGAATTCCGGCGGCGTAGCGTAAGCCAGTTACACTACGCCGCCGCTGCTTGCTGGAGCAAGTGCTTGATTCTCTAAGCACTTGCTCCCGAGGTTTCGCTTACGTCGCGTAAATCGCGCAGCGTAAACCCGCGCAATTCAAATGGGGCGGCTTGTATTTAAATTAAGCGCGCCCCCGCGTCGAACGAACTGCGCCTGCGCCGGCCGGGGGAAAAGCCCAGTGCGCATGCTCCAAAGGACGTCACATTTTCTCAATGTAAACGACGTAATCGCAGCGTACGCCAGCCCCATTGAGAATCGACGTACGCAAACGACGTAAACGACGCACAACACGACGCGGTCCCGAGGCCATACTTAACATGGCATCCGACGGGACACGACGGCATCCGACGGGACCTCGT
Organism: Rana kukunoris; assembly: GCA_029574335.1. Lineage (NCBI taxonomy): Eukaryota > Metazoa > Chordata > Amphibia > Anura > Ranidae > Rana > Rana kukunoris. The sequence goes on along the minus strand of CM056050.1, from coordinate 44,726,683 downwards.
AAGGTTACTCCACATAGAAGCTGGGGTAACCTTACGCGGACGAAAACGACGTAGGCGACGACGGGGCGGCGTAAAAGCGATCGAGAATCGGCGTACTACTTCATTTGCATATGCAAATGAAAAAACAACGTAAAGGCCACCTAGTGGCCGGAGTTGTCATTACATCTACGATCCGAAAGTGTAATTGTATTACGCTTGTCGGATGTAGAAGCGTATCTATGCAAAAGTGATGCTCAGCATCACACGCATAGATACGAGCCAAAAAAAAAGGCGATACGACGGGGTATCTGAGATACTCCGTCGTAACGCCTCTGAGAATCTGGCCCTAAGTCTCTTCTGGGCCATAGTCTGTGGGCAGGAGGCCAGCCTACAGTCCCTTCCAAAACACATAGTGACAGTGGAAAACAATGCAGTAAGGTAGAATGACAGTCATGCATTATAGAGGTGATGGGAGTTCTCTGCAGAAGACCAACGACAGAAAAAGACCAAGAAGTTCATCATATATTATTTTTATTTTTTTGTCTAGATCTGTATTGGACCATAAAGACATGGATGAGCGAGTTTGGAGTGGAAGAACTTGACTGGCCTGCACAGAGTCCTGATCTCAACCGAATAGAAGACCTTTGGACTGAATTAGAGTGGAGACTGCGGCCTGGCCTTCTCGTCCAATATGAGTACCACCTATCAGTGCCCATCAGTGCCACCTATCAGTGTCCACCAGTGCCCCCTCATCAGTGCCTATCTGTGCCACCTATCAGTGCCCATCAGTAGAGCCTATCAGTGCCCATCAGTGCAGCCTCATCAGCGCACATCAGTAAAGGAGAAAAATTGACTGTTTGCAAATGCAATTTTTTTTTAACCACTTCTCTATCGTAGGACGTCATATGACAACCTGTACTTTGGGGGGGGGGGGGATATCTGAATGATGCCGCAGCTACAGTCATCATTAAGATATCCTTCTTTTCAGATGTCGATTCTGCGCACCATAAGAACGATCATAGCGGCAGTTCGACGCTTGATTGTTCTTATAGGCAGCGGGAGGGGATGTCCCCCCTTCCGCTGCCATCCGGTGCTTCTCCGGGCTCTCCCATGCCATTGGGGGCCAGGAGAACAAATCAGCCGGCGCCGGATGAGGAGGAGAGAGATTTACGGTCATCTCTATGACCGTTGGAGGCCCAGACACAACGTTATGACGTCACGACCAGGTACCCTGAAGTAAACAAAGCCACAATCGCAATTGAAAGCATGAGATCTGTGATTCCCCCCCCCCCCCCCGATCTCATGCTTTCCACTAATAGGAATAAAAGTGAAAAAAAAAAGTGTAAAAAAAAAAAAGAAATTAGTAAATAAAAAAATAAATTTAAAACGCCCCTGTCCCCAGTAGCTCCCGCTCAGAAGCGAACATCCACATAAGTCCCCCTCACATATGCAAACACCGTTCAAACCACACATGTGAGGTATCATCGCGTGCGTTAGAGTGAGAACAATAATTCTAGCACTAGACCTCTAAGCTGGTAATCTGTAAAAATAAAAATAAAGCGTCGCCTATGGAAAAGGTTTGGTACCATTCCATGAGTGTGCGCAATTTTAAAGCATGACAAGTTAGGTATCTATTTACTTGGCGTAACATCATCTTTTACATTATCACAAAAACATTGGGCTAACTTTACTGTTTTGTTATTTTTTAATAAAAAAAAAAAAAGGCATTTGAAAAATTATTGCGCAAATACGGTGGGAGATAAAAAGTTGCAATGATCAACACTTTATTCGCTAGGGTGTCTGCTAAAAATATATATATATATATAATGTTTGGGGGGTTCTGAGTAATTTTCTAACAAAAAAAATATGGGCCCGGATTCACAAAGCCTTACGCCGACGTATCTCGAGATACGCTGTCGTAAGTACAAATGTGCGCCGTCGTTTCTATGCGCCGATTCCCCAAGCTAGTTACGCCTGAAAAATAGGCTTCAGTCCACCGACGTAACTTGCCTACGCCGGCGTATCTTGGGCACATAGTTACGCTGGACGCCCCATTGCAAAGATGCAAATGAGGGAGATACGTCGATTCACGAATGTAGATGCGCCAGGCGGAAAAGATACGCAGTTTGCGTAAGGCTTACGTCCGGCGTAAAGTTATTCCACCATATAGGTGGCGCAACCCATTCAAAGGTATAGACCAGGGAACAGCCGTCGTATGTTATGTCGTTTACGTAGTACTACATGAATAGGGCTGTGCGTAGGTCACGTTCACGTTGTAAGCAGTGTATTGACGTATCTTAGGCAGCTATTTCAACGTGACTGTGAGCATGCGCACTGGGATGCGTCCAAGAGACGACGCAAGTGCAGTTCGTTTTTTGAAGCTCAGCCCATCATTTGCATGGGGTCACGCTTCATGTTAATATAGCACGCCCACTTCCAGCCCACTTCCACCTACTTTGACTTACGCCGGCTTACGCCGACAACTATACGCTACGCCGGCGCAACGTTGCACGCATATTCTTTGTGAAGAGCATGTTTGCCGATCAACGTTGCGCCGGTGTAGCGTAAAGAAGATACGCTATGCCGGAACAAAGATGCGCCGATCTACGTGAATCCGGGCCATGATTTTTACATGAAGGAGAGAAGTGCCAGAATAGACTCGGTAGGGAAGTGGTTAACAAACTATAAAACCTTTTATTTATTTTCTAAACTTTTGGTCTTTTTTTATTTGTGATGCTAAAGTAAAACAAAAAAACAGGGATGATTAACCACTTGCCGACCAGCCGCCGCAGTTATACGGCGGCAGGTCGGCACTCCTGCGCGAGAGCCCGTAGCTCTACGTCGGGACTTTCGCGGCCCCCCGTTCGCCCCCGAGTCCCGCGAACGTGCCCGCGCGCTCGTTCGTTACAGAGCGGGGAACGAGAGCTGTGCGTGTAAACACACAGCTCTCGTTCCTGTCAGCGGGGGAAACGCTGATCTTCCGTTCATACAATGTATGAACGGAAGATCAATGATTCCCCCTAGTGAGTCCACCCCCCACACACAGTAAGAACACAAATAGGAACACACTTAACCCCTTCCCCGCCCCCTAGTGTTAACCCCTTCACTGCCAATGGCATTTTTATAGTAATCCAATGCATTTTTATAGCATTGATCGCTATAAAAATGCCAATGGTCCCAAAAATGTGTCAAAAGTGTCCGATGTGTTCGCCATAATATCGCAGTACCGAAAAAAAACGCTGATCGCCGCCATTACTAGTAAAAAAAAAAATATTAATAAAAATGCCTTAAAACTACCCCCTTTTTTGTAAACGCTATAAATTTTGCGCAAACCAATCAATAAACGCTAATTGCGATTTTTTTTTACGAAAAATATGTAGAAGAATACGTATCGGCCTAAACTGGGGGAAAAAAAAGTTTTTTTAAATCTTTTTTGGGGATATTTATTATCGCAAAATGTAAAAAATATTGCATTTTTTTCAAAATAGTCGCTCTATTTTTGTTTATAGCGCAAAAAATAAAAACCGCAGAGATGATCAAATACCACCAAAAGAAAGCTCTATTTGTGGGAAAAAAAGGACGCCAATTTTGTTTGGGAGCCACGTCGCATGACCGCGCAATTGTCAGTTAAAGCGACGCAGTGCCGAATCACAAAAAGTGCTCTGGTCTTTGGACAGCAATATGGTCCGGGGCTAAAGTGGTTAAATACCACCAAAAGAAAGCTCTATTTGTGTGAAAATATTATACATTACAGTACAGTGAGTGTTACATAAGCACCTGAATGAACACAACATACGGTGATATATAAGGGGCTGAAAGTGCCAGGTAGGAAAGTGGTTATGGATATAGTCAGGGGGAAGGGGGAGTAAAGCCGTGGCTTAACCACCTAGTTTTACTGCTGCCAGACACATGTGAAATTATGCAAATTAAAAAAAAAAAGCATCACAGACAGTACTCAATTGTGTTGTCCACTAGGGTGAGTGATAGCATGAAACCCTTGATATAGAGAAACTATGCAAAACATCCAAATACAGTATGTTAATATATAAGAAGATCCCTTAAAATGTATCATCCTGTTATTATCCTTGCTCCAGATTGTGGAGTAATTCTAGCCTAGAATCTTCCTGCTATCTCCCATGGAAGAAGAGGCTGCACAGCGCAGAGCGATGTACAATATAGAGCAGAGCCACTGCACGTCTTTCATTCCAATCATAGATCTACCAGCGAGATAAGTGTGCAACTAATTCCTGCAGCTGGGAATGAGCAAAACATGCACTGCTGGTATCCCTCAACAACCTGCTGCTATTATTATTACGGTAAGAAATCAGTCATCAGCGCTCAACTTAACCACCTCAGCTCCGGAAAGTTTACCCCCCTTAAAGCGGAGTTCCACCCAAAAAGTGGAACTTCTGCTTAATCCACTCCTCGCCTCCTTACATGCCATATTTGGCATGTAATTTTTTTTTGGGGGGGAGTGGGGGCTTTCGGAGGAGTGGGACTTCCTGTCCCACTTCCTCCTTCCGCCGAAGAGCGGAGCCTTGCCCGGCGCGTTGCTGGAACGTGGAGCAGGTAAGTGTATGTTTATTAAAAGCCAGCAGCTACACTTTTTGTAGCTGCTGACTTTTAATAAACATTAAAATGTGCTGGAACTCCCCTTTAAAGTGGATGTAAATATATTTTAGCGCTGATCACTATATTAGTGTCACTGGTCCCCAAAATGGGTCACTTAGTGTCCGATTTGTCCACTGCAATGTCGCAGTCCTGTTATAAGTCGCTGTTCGCTGCCATTACTAGTAAAAAATAAATAAAAAATGCCATAAATCTATCCCCTATTTTGGATGCTATAACTTTTGCACAAGCCAACAAATATACGCTTATTGGCATTTTTTTTACAAAAATATGTAGTAGAATACATATCGGCCTAAATTGATGAAGACATTTTATTTTTAAAAACATTTTATTGGATGTGTATATATATATAATATAATATATATATTTTTTTTCAAAATTGTGAGGGGGGGGGGGGGGGATTGTTTATAGCGCAAAAAAAAAAATACTGCAAAGGTGACAAAAGGTTATATACATAACAAAAAAGTGTGAAACAACTGAAAATATGTCATATTCTAGGTTCTTCAAAGTAGCCACCTTTTGCTTTGATTACTGCTTTGCACACTCTTGGCATTCTCTTGATGAGCTTCAAAAGGTAGCCACCTGAAATGGTCTTCCAACAGTCTTGAAGGAGTTCCCAGAGATGCTTAGCACTTGTTGGCTCTTTTGCCTTCACTCTGCGGTCCAGATCACCCCAAACCATCTTGATTGGGTTCAGGTCCGGTGACTGTGGAGGCCAGGTCATCTGGCGCAGCACCCCATCACTCTCCTTCTTGGTCAAATAGCCCTTACACAGCCTGGAGGTGTGTTTGGGGTCATTGTCCTGTTGAAAAATAAATGATGGTCCAACTAAACGCAAACCGGATGGAATAGCATGCCGCTGCAAGATGCTGTGGTAGCCATGCTGGTTCAGTTTGCCTTCAATTTTGAATAAATCCCCAAGAGTGTCACCAGCAAAGCACCCCCACACCATCACACCTCCTCCTCCATGCTTCACGGTGGGAACCAGGCATGTAGAGTCCACCCGTTCACCTTTTCTGCGTCGCACAAAGACACGGTGTTTGGAACCAAAGATCTCAAATTTGGACTCATCAGACCAAAGCACAGATTTCCACTGGTCTGTCCATTCCTTGTGTTCTTTAGCCCAGACAAGTCTCTTCTGCTTCTTGCCTTTCTTTAGCAGTGGTTTCCTAGCAGATATTCTACCATGAAGGCCTGATTCACACCGTCTCCTCTTAACAGTTGTTCTAGAGATGTGTCTGCTGCAAAAGGTGGCTACTTTGAAGAACCTAGAATATGACATATATTTTCAGTTATTTCACACTTTTTTGTTATGTATATAATTCCACATGTGTTAATTCATAGTTTTGACGCCTCCAGTGTGACTCTACAATTTTCATAGTCATGAAAATAAAGAAAACTCTTTGAATGAGAAGGTGTGTCCAAACTTTTGGTCTGTACAGTATATATATGGGTATAATGAGCACTTTAAAGGGTATATGATGCATTTTATCTATAAAGATGTATGTAACTTAAATAAAAAATGTTGTATTGAAGAAAAAAAAATATATGAATTAAAAAAAAAAACAGTATATATAAAATAATATGCAAAGTGGTTGGAGAGAAGCTTCAAAATGGCGAAAATGTTTTTATTACAAATTATGTGAACAGACTGCAGTTCCTCTTTAACAAACAATGACTCATTCAGCTGTTAGTGGGGTTTCCCTGTTGACAGCTGCAGTGTAAACGATGTCCTGGCAATTGGACCTGTCAAAAAATAAATAAATTAAAACAGCCAGGAAATGTTTATCAACAACATTGCTCAGCCACTGAAACAGAAAGGTAAAAAGAAACATTGGGCCAGATTCACAGAGCCATTACGCCTGTCTAACTGGTGTTAGACTGGAGTAATTTCAAATTACGCGCGTTTTTTAGCTAGTCGAAAACCTCAAACCATGAATAGACGGCTGCGGGCTTCAATTCGACTGGATTACGTGTTCGTACGCCTTTGGATCTACGCTGCAATAAAATTGCGGCCACTGGGTGGACTTCCCGTTGTTTTCCGCGTCGGGGTATGCTAATGAGCTTTTGCCAGCGATCCCAGAAATTACAATCTTCAATCGCAATCTCTTACGGCACCTTTAGTCATCTTTTTTGTACGTAACACTATACCAGCTTTTTGCTGGTCTAATATTAGACAGCCCATGTTAAGTATGGCCGTCGTTCCCGCATCGAATTTCTACGTTTTCCGACGTCTTTTATTATTTTTTACGTAAGTCGTCCGGGAATAGGAATGTTCGTAAACGACGCTACTCAAACAACGAATTACGTAACGACGTGATTTCGTGCAATGCACGGCGGGAAATTTCTGAACGGAGCATGCGCAGTTCGATCGCCGCGGGGACGCGCTTAATTTAAATGCTTCACGCCCACCAATCGCGTATTTCGATTACGCGGCGAGAAATAGACTACGCCGCCGTAGCGTACGGGCAAAAATCTACCAGGATTCGGTGTAGAGCCTGGTGAAATACGGCAGCGTAGAGTATTTCAATTACGCAGCGCAATATTAAGTGTATGTGAATCTGGCCCATTGTTTCTTTTTGTATCTTCCTGTTTCTTCATCTACAGATCAAAGGGATGACCTTCGATCTGCAGATGAAAACAGTCTAAACTAGCAACCTGTCAAGTAAAATACGGTTTTATTTGTTTTTTGTTAAATGTTCCTCAGTTTTAACCCCTTATTGGCCCCTAATTTACTCTAATCATGATGCCTTAATTAACCCTGTGTTCTCCTTCTCCATTTAATTATTATTTTTCTGTTGTTTTTGTTGTTTTTGTTTTATTTCACTTCTGTTTTATGAACTATTAATAATTTAAACTTGTTTTTGTTTGCTTTGTTAGTTAATGTTTTACACCATATATTTGCATGTTTCACATTGAAAAAAGAGCAACATTTTTTAAAAGTAAATTTATTTCATTTGTAAATAACTTTTCAATAGTTTGTACCATTGCTGACAGAGGAAGTGTACAAAAACGTTTGCGGTACGTATCAGTACCGTATTTATCGACGTATAATAGGGTTGTCCCGATACCACTTTTTTAGGACCGAGTACAAGTACCGATACTTTTTTTCAAGTAGTCGCCGATACCGAATACTGATACTTTTTTTAAACGTGTCCCCAAATGCAGCCATGTCCCCCCACATATTGCAGCCATGTATGTCCCCCACATATTGCAGCCATGTCATTCCCCCCACATATTGCAGCCATGTCATTCCCCCCACATATGCAGCCATGTCATGTCCCCCCACATATGCAGCCATGTCATGTCCCCCCACATATGCAGCCATGTCATGTCCCCCCACATATGCAGCCATGTCATGTCCCCCCACATATTGCAACCATGTCATGTCCCCCCACATATTGCAGCCATGTCATGTCCCCCCACATATTGCAGCCATGTCATGTCCCCCCACATATGCAGTCATGCCCCCCACATATGCAGCCATGTCATGTCCCCCCACATATGCAGCCATGTCCTGTGCCCCATACCTCTGCCGCTGCTGCTAATTGGTATCGACGAGTACTAAAAAAAAAGGACTCGTAAAAAAAAAAAATTGCATTGGTGCATCCCTACTAATATCTAAAGCCGCGTACACACGGCCATTTTTCATGTCATGGAAAAAAAAAAAGTTTTTCTCGATGTGATTCTTGTCAAGCCTGCCTTGCTTACACACGATCGTGAAAAATGCTCTAGAAAAGCATGGTGACGTACAACGGCACTATAAAGGTGAAGTTCCATTCGAATGGCGCCACCCTTTGGGCTGATTATGCAAATTTCCCTTCTCATAACTTGATTCTGAGCATGCCCGTCATTAAAGCCTACACACGTCCGTTTTTCACGACGAGAAAAACTACGATGTGAAAAACTACGAGAAAAAATAAAGCAGGTTCTAAATTTTTAATGCCCATTTTTCTTGTCGAGAACAATGCTCTGGAGCCTACACACGATAGTTTTTAATGACCAATTAAAAAAATTTAATTTTTCTCGTCATTTTTTTTATGTTTCCAGCTGTTTGTAGTCAGCCAGAAAGCATATGAGTGCATACCTGGCAGGGGACCAGGTTCCAGTTTGGCCATAATGATGGGAGAATATACAAATCAGATGGCCAGACTGGCATTAATGAAAATGGATGGTCTGAGCACAGATCAGGTCTGTTAACAGAACAACTGAGGCCGGGTTTCCATCAGAAAAGCAGCATTAACATGCTAGGCGTTATAGATTTTTTGGACTTGAGTGGCAAAACGCAGGTCAGAATAGCAAACATCCAATTTTTCCAATGATAGCAATACAATGAATTAGTGTGAACAGGCCCTTTGGAAAACAGTGGGCTGATTCAGTGTTCACGTACTGTTCAGCATGTCAATTGTGAGCGAGCAACTCTATCATGTAGGTATAAAATCAAATAAAGTGTGCACTGCCATCATTGAAAGCAATTGTAAGAAACCTTTTATTTTATAAAAGCCTTTTTGAACCATAAGTGGGGGTATTGTACTGAACAAGACTCTATTATTTTCTATACGCTGGTTCTTGAAATGTTATATTACTGGATTAATATGTAATCTTCATATTAACTTCATAGCATGGATTACACTAAAGTAGAGAATAGGATTTTCGAAGCAACAGCCTTGCTTACTAAAGAGCAACAAAGAGCAACAAAAGTAGCAGTAGCTGCTCTGACCCATCTGACCAGTTCTGAACCAGTGGCAGTCGATCCACAAGAGGCGCCCCCCCCCCCCCCCAGCCCACACAATACGCCCCTGCTAGCCTGCACAATCAAACATTATGTGTGGCTGTGCACTGTGTGGGGGGCCGGTCGCTACCAGGTCTGTCACCCCCTCATATGCACATGACCAAAGCCCAATGCCCCAATTGGCCTGTTTTAAGTGGTCTTCGGGGTGCAGAGCACTGCGCCCCAAACTCTCCCACCCTGCGATACCAGCAAATTAGCACTCGCCATTGACCTCTGACTTCCCGCCCAGCCAATCAGGACAGGAGACTGAAGACCCAGAATATGGAAAGAAGACAGGGTCAACACAAAAGCCGCGACGCCGGGCACCGGGCGAGCTGTGACCGCTGGGGGGGGGGGCTCTTTTTTGGGTTGTAAAAAACGTTTTCTCAGACTCTAGAAAAAACAACGTTTTTTTCAACCTGATCATTAAAACGGCCTAGCCTACACACGATCATGAAAAAAATGCTCTAGCAAAGCGCGGTGGCGTATAACACGTACGACGGCACTATAAAGGGGAAGTTCCATGCGGATGGTAAAAGACGATTCGCTCTTTTCTGTCTGTTACAGCGTGATGAATGTGCTATCTCCATTACGAATGGTAGTTTTACCAGAATGAGCGCTCCTGTCTCAAAACAAAATTTGGTCAATTTTCAGAACCCGAAAAATGCTCTAAAATCCACACACAATCGTTTTTAATGACGTTAAAAAAAGGGTCATGTCTACGCGGCATAATAGTTGTCCTGTGGACAGATTCTCCCCTTGAGCTGTGGATCTCTGCAGCTACTCCAGAGTTACATTGGGCCTCTTGCCCGGCCTATCAGTTTAGACGGCCATGTCTTGGTATGTTTGCAGTGCCATACTCCATTTTTGGATGATGAATTGAATAGTGCTCCATGAGATGTTCAAAGATTGGGATGTTTTTTTTATAACCTAACACTGCTTTAAACTTCTCCACAACTTCCCTGACCTGTCTGGCGTGTTCCTTGGCTTTTATGATGCTGTTTGTTCTCTAAGGCCTCGTACACACGAGGCAATAGATTTGTTCAAAACGGTCTGTCCGACCGATTTGAACAAATCTGTCTGTTTGGATTTTGGTTTGCTCGCGTGTACACACGAGCAAACCAAAATCCCCGCCAGCAGACGGCACGCTGACGTGTCGGTGACGTGGCGGTGACATTGACGCCGCCACGTCACCGCACCAGGAAGTAAAACACTTCCGCGCATGCGCCGAATCCATTCGGCGCCGGTGCGAGACGACATGTCTGCTGGTAAGTGTACTAACCAGCAGACATGTCGGGCGGACAGGTTCCCACCCGATAGATTTCAAAGCATGCTTTGAAATCTGTCGGGTGGCCAAATCCGTCGGCTCGCCCGTACACACGATCGAATCTGTCTGCTGGGACGGTCTAGCAGACCGTTTCCAGCAAACAGATTTGATCGTGTGTACGCGGCCTAAGGCTCTCTAACAAACCTCTGAGGGCTTCACAGAACAACTGGATTTATACTGAGATTCAATTACACACAGGTGGACTCTATTTACTAATTGGGTGACATCCGAAGGCAATTGGTTCCACTATATTTTACTTGGGGGTATCAGAGTAAAGGGGGCTAAATACAAATGCACACCACACTTTTCACATATGTATTTGTAAAACATTTTGAAAACCATTTATCATTTTCCTTCCACTTCATAATTATGTGCCACTTTCTGCTGGTCTATCACATAAAATCCCAATAAAATATATTTAAATTTTTTGGTTGTAACACGACAAAATGTGAAAAATGCCAAAGGGTATGAATACTTTTTCAAGGCAATGTATATATCTACACATATTGCAGATGGCTGTGTAGCCACCCTGGCAGCATGATTATGTCAGTTTTTTCTGTCCATCAGTGCATTTTTATAGCTCTAATCGCTGTATACTGTAAATGACAATGGACCCAAAAATAGTATCAAAAGTGTCCGATGTGTCCACATAATGACACGATAAAAACCGCTGATCGCCGCCATTACTAATAAACAAAAATGTATAATAAAAATGCCATAAAACTATCCCCTATTTTGTAGACGCTATAACCTTTGCGCAAACCAATCAATATACGCCTATTGCATTTTTTTTTAACCAAAAATAGGTAGACGAATACATATCGGCCTAAACTGAGAAAGAAATGTGCTTTTTTTATATATTTTTGGTGGAAAAAAAAACGCAGAGGTGATTAAATACCATCAAAAGAAAGCTCTATTTGTGGGGAAAAAAAGGACATCAATTTTGTTTGGGTGTAACGTCGCACGACCACGCAATTGTCAGTTAAAACGATGCAATGCCGAATCGCAAAAAGGGGCCTGGTTATGAAGGGGGTAAATTCTTCTTGGGCTGAAGTGGTTAAGTAAATGTTATTTTGCTTGTGACTATATAGAGATGTAAAGCAGATGTATAATTAGTTTCCCCAGTTAATGAATTCAGGATGAACAGTACCAACCAATTGGAAATGTCTTCAAGATCTGATCATGAAATTAAGGATCTAATCACCAAGCTGTGTAGCAAGCTTCTTGATTTCACGACATAAGCTCAAGTGCTAAAGCATTGCAGATAGAGATGCAAATAATCCATACGCTTCATTTTTTGCTCCGTTAGCATGGTATATGGATTTTTTTACACTTGTTTTTTTGCTTTTCCCATTTGTGTTTTATTAATTAGCGAGCCAGTCACGTTTTTGTTGCTTGTTTTTTCATTAAAATGTTGACACATACATGCCTCACCTAATTGGAACAGAAAACACAAAAGCAGTATTACGTGGAGTCTCAATGTGAAAAACAAACTGAGATGCACCATTGTATTGCAGTGAACAGTGTACAATCACCTACAGAGGATCAAGGCATGCGATCACTTTGCGCACATATGTCCATGGCCTCACACTGGCCCATAATTAAAAATGTACTGTAGTGATTTACCTTGCATTTGTTTATTTACCTTAGTAAATCAGACCAAAGGTATTGTATCTTTTTATGTATGTTGCTGCCTTGGAAAACACATAAATTGTATGATTTGGCAACCAGGGAGAATAGTTTGCTGGAAGCAGACAGTGAAGGAAGTGCCTGAAGTAGGACCTCCATGAGAGGCTCACCAAGTAATAATATAATGAAAGCTGCAGACTTTAAAATATGGACATTACTTTCAAAATCACAATACCATATTGAAAATGATATGAGATTTTAGTGATTAGGTTTAAGTATACTTTTGTTTTGTGTAGGAGATGGATGAATAAAGTAATACACAAATCTTTCTGTTCCGTAATTACTTGCAGTTCTGTTTAGGTCAGTCTGAATTCTGTCCTATGGATGATCTTAGAAGTGAGGCCGAGAAACACTACCGTTTTCCTCAACAGAATCCATCAAGAAACTTGGTGGCAGAGCTTTTTTGCAGAGAAAAGCGGTCGTGTGTAAAGCCGCGTACACACGGCAGAGAACCTCGACGGGCAGAACACATCGTTCCGCCCGTCGAGGTTTGTCTGCCGGCCGTCAGATTCGGCGACCCGCCCGTCGGGAATGGCAACCAGCCATTCATCCCGACGGGCCGTCGAGCAAATAGAGAACATGCTCTCTATTTCTGCTCGACAGCATTCCCGACGGGATGCTCGCCGAGAGCGTACACACGGCCGAGGTTCTCGGCAGAATGCGGCTCCCAGCGAGGTTCTCGCTGGTTTCTGGCGAGAACCTCGGCCGTGTGTACGCCGCCTATGTTTTTCGTCAAGAAAACTGATGTGGAACCCGACGAGAAAAAAAGAGAACAAGTTCTCTTTTTCCTCGTCGGGAGTCTCAATTTCCTCGTCGTGTTTCTCGTCAGTTTACGACGAGAAACACGTTCGTGTGTATGCTTAGAAACCTGCACATGCTCAGAATAAAGTATGAGACGGGAGCGTAACTTCGGTAAAAGTAGCGTTCGTAATGGAGATAGCACATTCGTCACGCTGTAACAGACTGAAAAGCACAAATCGTCTCTTACCAAACTTTTACTTAACACATAAGTAACATAAAATTAGCAAAAACAGCCCCAAGGGTTGTGCCAGTGGAATCAAACTTCCCCTTTATAGTGCCGCCGTACATGTTGTACATCACCGCGTTTGAGAACGAAGAGATTTTGTCTTGACAGTGTGTACGCAAAGAAAGCTTGTCAAGATTCTCGACAAGCCTAACAAGGAACACGTCGAGGAAAAGGATGTTTCATTTACGACAAGTTCCTCGGTTGTGTGTACGAGGCCTCAAGTTTCAGTTGTACTTCGGGACACTGTAATTGCCAAAGAGCTCATTAAAGTGTAAGTAAACCCCCCCATCATTTTCAGCCAAGGAAGCTGCCAGCTTTGCCTCTATATATATCTATCTTTCTTTATACCGGCGTAGCGCATCTCAGAGAGGCAAGTACAGTATTCACAAAGCACTTGCTCCTAACGTTGCGCCGGCATAACTTAATTTAGACGGCGTAAGTGCAAGTGGGTGTGACCTTATGCAAATGATGTTCTGAACGTGGAGTAGTGATTTACGCCCGGTGTATCATGAACGGAGCATACGCAGTATGTTCGCTCCCCTGTGCTCATGCTCACAACTACGCCGGCCCAACTTCCTGAGAAACGCCGGCAAACCTGCTTACGCCGAGCCTATAAATACGCCCAGACATGCGCCTATCTGGCGCAAAAGTATATCCTGCTTTTTTCCCCCCCTTAGGGAAGGTACTTTTGCAAAACGATGGCGGCTGCTGCAACTAAGGACAAGAGGAAGAAAAATTTTAGCCAGAAGGAGAGGGATATAATTGTTGCTGGGATCGTGGAATATGACAAATACCTCCATGGTGCCCTCAGTCAGTCTGTCCTTGAGGTCAGGTAAGTGTGTTTTATCTCCTATTCTGTGTGTAGCATGTGAGGGGTGGAAGGGGACATGTGACAAGTGTGTGGGTCCACCAACATGTGAATGGTTTGTGTCATCCACAGATGTGCTGGAGGGAGCTGGGCCATCGTCGGCTGATGGGCAACCCACGCCATCCCATGAGGAGAGTGCCCACACCTCTCCTCTGGATGAAGTAGTGGAGGAGCACAGGGACCTGGAGGACGTGTTATACATTGTGGAGTAAAATCCCACCAACCCTGGACCCTCCCAACCCTTCTCCCCCATTAGGGGACCCTTACCACCCTCCTCCCCCATCAGGGGACCCTTACCATCCTCCTTTCCCTCTCAGGGGACCCTCCCAACCCTCCTCCATCATCAGGGGTAGCTCCTCACCCTCCTCCACCATCAGGGGAAGGTTCTCAAGGGCCTCCCCATATACACGGCCCCAAGCCTCTCATGCCCCCAGGAAGGCCACCAGAAAAACCAGGGGTGTTCCTGAGGCCATCCAGGAAACTCAGCAGACCACCACCCGCCAGCTGCGGATGCAGGCAGAAACCAATGCGGTGCTAAACCGCATAGCCCTGGCGTTGGAGGGCAGGCAGCCAGAACCTGCCAGGAGTGGCAGACTTGAGGAGGAGTCTCTTGCTGATGCCCCACCCCCACCCCCACCCCCACCTGAAGTTCCCCCCAGGCAAGTGAGGAGCCATAGACGTGGCACCAGGCAAAGCCCACGACAGGGCAATTGAGTGCCTCTTTTGGTTTTTGTTTGCTCTGGTGAGGAGCGTTTTTTTTTATTTCTGCTCTGGTGAGGAGCGTTTTTTTTTATTTCTGCTCCGGTGAGGAGCGTTTTTTTTATTTCTGCTCCAGTGGGGAGCGTTTTTTTTCTTTTTACTGTATGCACATGGACAGTAGTGCAGGCTACAGTGTGACTGGTGTGTGAATGTGGGGGTGACACTCCTGCCAGTAAGGGGTGTCACCCTCGGTCATTGGGGAGAAGTTATCCCCACGGCCGTGTGAATGTGGTATGAATTGACAGTGACACCATTGGGGCCTTGACGCAGCGTTGCTGCTCCCAAGTCCTGCATGGTGTACTTGGGCTAGTCCAATGTGAAGTGGATGTGGTGTGTGTGAGCTAGGGACCACAGTGGTGTGCATGCGTGCATTCTCCTTGTGCCATGATGAATGTGTGTGTTTAACATGCAAAGATGTCTACCACGAGGCATCTCTTGACTGCTCTTCCCTCAGCAGACGGGGTAGCCTCGGGAAGGGGGGGGGGCAGTGTGGTTCGGGGGTCAGGTCAATCTTGAGGCCCTTTCTCATGGCGTAGTTGTGCAGAATGCAACATGCACCGATGATCTGGCACACAAAGTTTGGGGAATACAACAGGGTACCCCCGGACTTATCCAGGCATCGGAAACGGACTTCAGGAGGCCAAATGTGCGCTCCACCACTGCACGGTACTTATGTGTGCATCATTGTATCTTCTCTGGTTTTGGGGATCCCGGAATGGAGTCATGAGATGGGGTCCAAGTGCATATGCCGCGTCACCTGGAAAGGAAAAGACAGGAGGATGTTAGTCGTGCATGTGTCACTCATGATGTCTGCATCATGGGGTCGGACAGTCATGCCTGACTCCAATGTCACTCACCAACCAGCCAGCTGTTCCCGTAAACGTTCTGTTTGAATTCCATTGGGATGTTGCTTTGATGGTATATGTAGCTGTCGTGGCTGGACCCGGGGTGTTTGGCACGGACGTGCCATATGAGATATTAAGCATCGGCTATCACCTGTACGTTGATGGAATGCCAATACTTCCGATTGCCGTATCTGTGTCACGGGGGGGCCGTAGTGCCACATGTGTGCAATCAATGGCCCCGATGGTGCGCGGGAATCCTGCAATTTCGTAGAAATGCTGCATTGCCTTCTGCCGCAGGTGCTCCTGGGTGGGTTTGATGATGTGGTGGGACATGCATCTGAGGATTGCGGGGACAACCTGGTGCACACATCTGCTCATGGTGGATTGTGACAGCCCAGCCACGACTCCACTTGTACGCTGAAAAGATCCACTTGCAAGAAAAGGGAGTGTTGCCAGTACCTTGACCAGTGGCTGCACTGCTTGTGAGCGGTGTGTCTTGCTGGTGATATCATCATGCAGGGTTGTGGCTATTTCCTGGATGGCTTCGGGGCTGAATCTGAAAATGTGAAACACCTCCGAATCACTCATGCCAAAGACGTTCATGCGCGTGCGGTATATCCTCTCCCGTGCCCTCCTTCTCCTACGTGGCGGTGGACCCATTAGTAGTGCTAGGACCACGGCTGCCATGTGTTGTCCTGCAAGTGTGGTTGCTCAGCTCCTCCGTAACGGTGCTGCTGAAGCTACTCTCCAGCTGACTTGTGCAAAGTTAACCCTGCTTTATGAGGGGTAACTTTAGGCCGGGCGTACAGCTTATGCGCACCGCGCGTAGCCTGTGCCAGACGCACATATGTTCGGGAATCCCTCATTTGCATATTTGCATAGGAAATCAATGGGTGCGCCAGATGCGTTCGGCGTAAATATGCGCCTATGATACGCCAGTGTAGGAAAGTAATGTCGCTCGGGAGAAGCCTATTTTCAGGCGTATCTAGTTCTGTGGGTACGGCGCATAGATACGACGGCGCAAATTTAGACTTATGCGGTGCATCTCGAGATACATCGGTGTAAGTCCTACCTGAATCTAGCCCTTATTGTCTAAAGAACAAAATAGAAACAATTTGTTTACCAAGGCTAGACAATCACTAGGCAGTAGGCACTCTGTGACATTGAATGGGTCTTCCAGGTCACCACCAAATCGATTACATTTGGAAAATTACAGGCAGAACCAACATTATGAGTGAACCCCTGGCTGGAAATATCGAAGGAACTGACTGTTTAAGTGATACAGGTCTTAAATCACGTTCCTCCAGAAGACATCAAATGGTGTAATGGATACATTTACTGTACATATCTCTACCTATTAATGCTGTGACTCATGATTTTTTCCCCAAGAAATATGAGGGTCTCCCAGCTGACCCCCAATTTATAATTGGCTCTCCCAATAATAGGGTCTCCCAACAATCAATATAGGCTCTCCCAGGTCACTCCTAGGTCATACATTTTCACCACAAAATATGAGGATATCCAAGGTCACCCCCAATTAATAATGATTTCTCCCACCATATAATATGAGGTCTCCTAGGTCACCCACCAATCTATAACATTTGGGAAATGACAGGCAGAGCTAATATTGCAAATAAACCCCAGGCTGGAAGGAGAGCTGACTGGCTGTAAAGGCCTTAAAGGGTCATTAAAGGAAAACGTTTTTTTTGCTGAAATGACTGTTTACAGGGTATAGAGACATAAAAGTTAACTGATTCCTTTTCAAAATGATTAAAAATAGATAAAAATCAATCGTATAATGTGCCTGCAGGTTAGTTTCACTTTTGAACTGGCTTCATGTTTCTGCAAAGTAGAAATAGACACACAGAACAAAAACAAACCAATCCGGGGCAGTGTTTTGTTTTTAAAATGAATCTGATTGGTTCTGGGAAGTTTTAGACACACAGTAATGACAGCTTAAACCATCGTGAGAAAGCTCCCAGCACTGTGGTTATAAGGAAACAGACAAGCAGGAAGTGTGGAGAACAGAGCTGGATTACAGCAACTTCAAAGCAAAAACGAACAATAAGGACAT
The DNA here is from genome assembly GCA_029574335.1 of Rana kukunoris. Classification (NCBI taxonomy): domain Eukaryota; kingdom Metazoa; phylum Chordata; class Amphibia; order Anura; family Ranidae; genus Rana; species Rana kukunoris. Next base: position 44,708,715 of record CM056050.1, on the reverse strand, counting down.
GAAACCAGTACTGCAGTAAGGTAAAGGAAGCTATTTAGCTAAAAAAAATGTTTTCCTTTAGTGACCCTTTAAGTCACATTCCTCCAGAAGACCTCAAATGGTGTATAGGGTACATTTAAATATCTCTGCCCATGGAGACTGTGCCTTCCCCAAGAATTTGAGTGTCTCCCAGCTAACTCCCAATCAATAATAGGATCTTTTGATAATGGGATCTCCCCAATAATCAATATGATGTTTCCCAGGTCACCCCAGGTCATGAATTTTTGCTGTGAATTATGAGGGTTTTCCAGGTCACTCCCAGTCTATAACATTTGAGAAATAACAGGCAGAGCCAATATTTCAACTAAACTCTGGGCAGGAAATGATGAGGAACTGACTGTCTAAGTAATGCAGGTCTAAAATAATATTCCTCAAGAAGACATCTAACGATGTAATGGATAAATGTATATACAGTGGAACCTTGGTTTAAGAGCATAATTGGTTCCGGAAGCATGCTCTTAAACCAAATCACTCTTATATCAGTACATTTTCCCATAGAAAATAATCGAAACTCAGATAATACGTTCCACAACCATTTATTCATATAAAAACGATTACGGCAAAACAAAATACAGTAAAAAATGTACTGTAAACATAAAACAAATTAAACTGAACTTGCAGTGGCTCTGTGTAGCAAAAGTACAGAAAAAGAATGTGCACAGTGTTAAGAAGTCTGGTGCTCACCTGCTTTGTATACTGTACTGTATGTAGAGAAGCTGGCCAGAGGGGTTGGTGCTTATATTTTTACTGTACAGGGTACTGTATTTAGTAGAGCTGGTGTACAGTACACAGTAATGCTGTATACTGTACTGTGCACTGTGCGGCCTAACTGGTCATATACACAGTGGTTTTGCATGGATGCCCAGCAGAATCCTTCAAATGTGAGTGTAATTCTTTTTTTTTTTAACATAAAAAAAATGCTCATATATCAAGACGGCGCTCGCAAAACCAAAGCAAACATTTTGAAAAACAGTTGCTCGTATTTCAAAGCGCTCGTAAACCGCGTTACTCGTAAACCAAGGTTCCACTGTATGAAGGTTTTCCAGGTCACCACCATCAAAAATGGGATCTCCCCACAATTAATATGGGTTCTCCCAGGTCAAACCTTAATCAATACTTTTTGGAAAATGACAGGCAGAGTCAATATCACAAGTGAACCCCAGGCTGCACATATTGTAGAACTTACTCTCTTATGGTGCGTACACACGACCGTTATTGAAGTCATGGAAAAAAAAATGTTTTCGACGTGATTCCTCTCAAGCCTGCCTTGCAGACACACAATCATGATAAAAAATGCTCGAGCAAGAGGCGCATGCGCGGCGGGCTCCGTGATGGACGCTTGAATCCGGAGTTCCGCACCACCGCAGCTGAACGGACACAATAGCAGGGGACACAGGAGCCTGATTCCCACCCCCATAGCCTCTACAGCTGGCGGAGCTTCTGGGGAACCCGCAGATGTCCGGCGGATCATCCCGGAGGGATCTGAGGCTGCAATTTAGCAGGGAAGAGGAGCGCTCCGGAGCCAAGATGGCGGGCGCCATGCTTCCACACACTCCGGGTCCCGAAGAGTCTCCCAGGGTAAGACTTCCTCTAGCCCCTGCCACGCTAATCTTCACACCTAAAATATCAGGTGAATCCCCTGTACCCCCACATTCTCCTGCCTCTACCGAGTCCCTCCTGGAGCAGACGCTGGAAGAGATGGCAAATTCTCCCCTGGGGCCTAACATGGAGTCAGGGAGGACTCAGCTAGATTCTCCTGGAGCTTCTCATGCAGCCATCCTTACTGTCCCAGACCTCCTATCTCATCTCACAGCTTTGCTGGATAGGGGCTTATCCCAAACAGCCTCACAAATTACAGGGGACATCAGAAAGGACTTCCAGATGCTAGGGTCACGTATGGAAGCTATTGAAAATAAACTTGATATAACGGTGTCCAAAACAAATCAAAACTCAGATCAAATTCAAGTCCTACAGGACCAGCTAGATATAGCGTTATCCAGAGTGGATGACCTTGAGAACAGGTCACGGAGAGAGAACTTTCGTATTAGGGGGATACCAGAATCTATTACGGATTCCATCTCTGTGGTTCAGGATCTTTTGAAACAACTAATGCCTGACATCCCCCCTCAGAAACTTGAAATTGATCGTGCGCACAGATCACTGGGCCCTCTGAGGAAAGATGGCCTGCCCAGAGACATTGTGGTTAAACCCCACTTTTTCTCGATCAAGGAGGAAGTGATGAAGCTCAGTCGTACGCAATCCCCCTTAACATGCCGCGGACACACTATCCAGATTTTTGCGGATCTGTCACCATTGACCATGCAGAAAAGGAGATCCCTGAAGCCTCTTTTATCGGTCCTGACCCAACGAGGGATTAAATATAAATGGGCCTTCCCTTTTGCTCTTAAATTTGAACTTAAAGGAAAATCTTACTCATTTCGCAATCTGCAGGAAGGCGAGAAAATTTTGCTTAGTCTTAATTTAATCTCTCAAGAGGCTCTGATGGACTTTGATGATTCCGGATCGGGTGCTTCGAAACGTCCTCCTCCGATGAGCCCCCTTTCAAACGTCTGGACCAAACCGAAGAGCAAGAGGGCGAAGGATGCTAGACCACCGTGACCTCTCCTATATTTAGTGTGTCTTATTTCGGGGTCTTTTTTAGGCCCAACTGAAGAATTTTTTTTTTTTTTGTTTTTTTTTTTTTATGCTTAATTGGGACTTCTTCCTCCTTAGGATTTCTTTGATGTGGTCTCACTTACTACATTCTCACCAGGACTGGTATGGGTCTGAGTGCGATAGAAATTTTTGTATTTTTAGTTTTCTTTTTGTGTGTGTTTTTTCACTGTTGAAATAATTTTGATTTGTCTCAGGGCTCCTTTTGCATTCGCCCCACGGCGATGAGAATACTAAAACCCTTTGCTCCGCCTTAATTTTTTGAGGTTACAAGCAGGTTGAGCGAACTCCCGCTCATATTTATTCTTTTTTCCTATTTTAGGTGGGTGGGGGTAATTTTGAGGTATTTTTATTATTGTTTCCCCATTTTCTTTTAATTATTATTGTTTAGCATTACTAACGTTGAAGTGTCCTGATGCTGCGGTATTTGTGCATTGCCCTCACCCTCCCTAGGTTTGGATTTTCTTTTATTTTCCTACCCTTGGGTTGGGTCTCCACTCCATACTTTTAGTATGGGTTGGTTTTGTGTCTTTGCTGGCTTCGGGAGGATTTCTTCCCGGTGTATGCAAAGGTCTGATGTATTCTTTAGCTCTCTTTGCTTTTTCTTTTCTTCCTTGCTTTTCTTCTTCTCTCTCTTCTTTTTCTTTTCAGATGTTCCTTGGACCTCATGCGTAAGACTCATACCTGAAGGACCGCCTACGCCAGTCGCCCCGGTTCCTTCATCAAGATTCCCCCGAGACTTATGGGTAAGTGACGATGTGAGAGATGCAGACTTCGCCCCTAGGCTCCATGGCTCCTGATACCACACAGGCTCCCCTCCTGAGGGTAGCTACCCATAATGCCAGGGGGTTAAATTCTCCAGCTAAACGTAAAAAGGTACTTGACTCCATGAAATCCCGAAACATAGACATACTTTTTCTTCAGGAAACACATTTTCCGATCCGGTATAGGCCCAAGTTTATTCACGCTCATTATCCGGTTTTTTTTCTCTCCAGTGCAGAAGATAAGACAAGGGGGGTGGCTATTCTTTTCTCCAAAAAGTGTAGATTGTCTCTCAAGTCTGAATTTAGGGATGGTGAGGGTAGGATTCTCCTGATTAAGGGCTCCATTGATGATCAGCTCTTTTCTTTTGTATCATATTACGCCCCTAATTCAGGTCAAGCTAAGTTTTTTACATCCCTTTTCTCAACCCTTGAACCCCATTTGGAAGGCCTAGTTATTATGGGTGGAGACTCTAACACCGCTTTCGACTTAGGAGTGGATAAGTCAAAACCTCTCTCAGCTCAAAACATACGTCCCACTAGGGCAAGTTCTAAAATTGCTAAGTTAATTTTTAAACAGGGCCTCTCTGACATCTGGAGAGAGTTGAATCCTTCCAGGATAGATTATACTCATTTCTCGCAGGCTCATCTCTCATACGCTAGAATTGATAATCTTTTTGTCTCAAATGCCCTGATTCCTTCGGTTCTAAAATCCTACATTTCTGACACGGTTTGGTCAGACCACTCGATAGTTACAATGTCGCTTAAAACTGACTTTTCTCCTCCAACATGTTTCCATTGGAAACTGAATGAGGCTTTGCTTTCGGATCCTGGCTCTAAATCCGAGATTGAAGCTTCCATTCTAGATTACTTTCGATTGAATGATACTGGGGAGGTCTCTGCGGAATCCCTTTGGGCGGCCCATAAGGCTACTGTTAGGGGTAAAATCATACAACTTTCTTCTCGCCTTAAGAGAGCTAGACATATAGAGGTCGAGAGATTGGATAAAGCCTTCACTTTCTTACAGGCGGAACATAAAAAAAATCCCTCCAATGTCCCGATCTCCTCTTTAGACAAAGCTCGTTTGGAACTTAACTTAGCACTGACCGCTAACGCCGAGAAGAGTCTTAGATGGTCTGGTGCGAGATTCTATTACCAGAGGGACAAGGCTGGCTCACTTCTTGCCACCAAGCTCTCTCCTCGTACCCGCTCCCGTGTCTTTCCCAAGATCAGAATAGACGGGGGGCACCCTACTACGAATCCCGTTACTATCATGCAAGCGTTCTCTACATTTTATGAAAACCTTTATAATTCTCACAAACCTCAGTCCTCCTCAGCCATTACTTCCTTCTTAGAGAGTATCCCGATTCCTTCAGTGTCGGCTGACCACAGGGAATCACTTGAGGCTCCCTTTTCAGTAGAGGAAGTGCTAGATGTGATTAAACACTCTAAAAGTGGTTCTGCACCAGGCCCAGATGGTTTCCCACTGATATATTATAAATCTTTCGCTGAATTATTAGCCCCGTTTTTGACCCGATTTTTTAACGCCAAGACTAAGGGAGACCCTTTAGATCCTTCTTTGAACATGGCTTTTATCACAGTTCTTCCCAAACCTGATAAGGACACTAGCTTAATTAGTAACTACAGACCAATATCTTTGATCAATAATGATCTTAAGATCATGACTAAAATTTTAGCTGTCCGATTAGCATCCTTTATAGGGAGATATATACACAAAGATCAAGTGGGATTCATCCCGAGTAGACAGGGGCCCGACCAAATTCGTAGGGCTATAGATATCGTTTCTATCCTGCAGTCGGGGTGGGATGGAGGTTCTAGGCAGGCTGGTATGCTTTTGTCGTTAGATTTACAAAAAGCGTTTGACTCTGTCTCGTGGCCTTATTTGTTTGCAGTTCTAGAGAAGTGGGGCTTTGGTCCTAGATTCTTAGGCCTGCTTGGGTCCCTCTATTCCAACCCGACTGCTAAAGTTCGTCTTCAGGGTCTATATTCGGAACCGATCACCATAGCAAGGGGCACCCGTCAGGGATGTCCGCTATCCCCACTTATCTTCGCTATCGCGATAGAATCTCTCGCTATAGCAATTCGTTCCAACCCAGATATAGCGGGAGTGAAATGCGGCCCAAAGGTCCATAAATGTGGGCTTTTCGCTGACGACCTCCTCCTATTCATCACATCCCCTGTAACTTCATTGCCGATCATTTGTAAACTTTTGGATGATTTTGCTAACTTATCAGGTCTAAAAGTTAACTATGCTAAATCGCAGGCTATTAATGTTTCTCTTAGCCAGGAATTAGTGAATCAGTTGAAGAATTCTTTTCAATTCACGTGGGCTGAGTCCTCAATTAGATACCTGGGAATTAATCTTACCCCTAAATTCGAACAGTTGTATGAGGCGAACTTTCCTCCCATGTTCAGAAAATTAGAAGCTGATCTCAAGAACTGGTCTGATATTGAAATTTCTTGGCTAGGTAGGATTAATTCCGTAAAAATGACTTTGCTCCCCAGGTTATTATACTTATTCCGCTCTCTTCCGCTCTCAGTGCGGAGGGATCATTTACGCTCCTTTCAAAGTAAAATCGCCAAATTTGTTTGGGGTACAGCAGGTCACAGACTTCCTAAAAGTGTTTTATTTAGATTAAGGACCGAAGGGGGTCTGGGGCTACCGAATTTACATTGGTATTATTGCTCAGCACGCCTGGCCCAACTCTCCACTATTTATGCTAAGTTCAACAAACCAGACTGGGTAGATATGGAGAGACAGGCTATTCCAACTTATACCCTGGATTTTCTCTTATGGTGTCCATCTAAGTCTCGCCCTTCTATCCTTTCCCCCGCATTGTCACAGTCTCTGACTCTTTGGGATGAACTCAGAAAACTCCCTGCTTTGATCTCTCAGTGTAAACCACTAGCACATATCTTCCACAACCCCGATTTTCAACCGGGCATGAATATTAGAGCATTTAAATGGTGGCTGGATAAGGGCCTATACCGGATCGGACATTTTTTTACAGTAGCGGGTCCTCTTACCCATAATTATTGTGTCAGAAAGTTAGACTTACCATTATCTGAAGGATTTCGCTTTTCTCAGATCTCACACTTTCTTCACTCCATTTGGCTCTCTAAACCCATTCCTCCCCTTTTTACACCTTATGAACAATGGTGTGGCCAACTGAAGGAGCTTAGGGGCGGAGTCTCTATTATCTACTCATCGCTGGCCAAATCTACCTTGAAGGCCCCTTATATGACTGCCTGGGAAACTGACCTATTGGATGAATGGAACCTGGACTCTTGGCACAGCTCTTTTTTTAGATCCTTTAAGGGTATCCTTAATATCTCTCTCACAGAAGCTAGTATTAAAGTAGCTTCGAGATGGTATAGAACCCCTGCCAGACTCGCTAAGATTTTTCCATCGGTCTCCCCATTATGTTTTAGGGGCTGTAAGTCATATGGCACCATGTTACACATCTGGTGGGATTGTCCAAGAGTTCGGAGTTTCTGGGATAAAATTTTTCATATTATCTTTAAAGTCACTGGGTTTAGGATTTCAAAATCCTCTTCTTTAGCTCTTTTAAATTTCATGCCCCCCAATATCCCCAAATCCTCCCAGAGACTAATTTTTTTCATTCTCCTTGGCTCTAAAATTACCATTGCTAAGGCCTGGAAACTCCCAAAGATTCCAGTCATTTTCGCCAAACGTAAAATCTCATGGATCATGTCCCAAGAAAAAATGGCCAGCTCCTTACTAGACACCTCGATACAGTTCAACGAAATTTGGGAGCCCTGGGCTAAGTATATCGGGGTAGGGACGACTGGTGTTACTTTACCTCTATGATGAGCCGCATGAGAGTTCATTGATGGTCTTTCTTTATCCTCCACTTTCCTTCCTTCTTCCTTCTCCTTTTTTCTTTCTTACCTTCTTCCTCATTATTACCTTCTAGTTTTTATGGAAGCTCTTGCTTTTTAGTTTTTGCTTTCTTACATATCATTGTATTGATGGTTATTATAATCCATTTTGGTTTGAGTGCTCCACTATTCCGTTTCTGTTTACCTACTTCTTTATGTTGATATAGATGCTGTTTTCCTTGAGGGGGATCCACATTTTCTTCCCCCCCCCCCCTTTTTTTTTTTTTTTTTTGTTGTTTGTTGTTTTTCTTTTTTCTCTTCCCTCTTTTTTCCCCGAGACACCTTTCACTTGCACAGTAAGTTCCCTTTAGGGGTGCTAGTGACTGGAGATCTTGGACTTCCCCCTACCTTATTCCTCCCCCATGTTATATTCATTTATCCTCTCTTTTTTTTTTTTTTTTTTATTTTTTTTTTTTTTTTTTTTTTATTTTTTTTTTTTTTTCTTATTATTTTATTATCTCAGTTTCTTTAGTAACATATGTCGGAATAGTGTATTTATGATTCCCTTCATTTCAATTCTGTTAATCCTGTTAATTTTGTCAATGCATCTTTATTGAGCTCTCCATGTTGTAATGATGTGAATTGATCTGTATTGTTTTCTATATAATTAATAAATATCTTGAAAGTAAAAATGCTCGAGCAAAGCGCAGTGACGTACAACACGTACAACGGCACTATAAAGGGGAAGTTCCATTCAAATGGCGCCATCCTTTGGACTGATTGTGCAAATTTCCCTTCCCATAACTTGCTTGTGAGTATGTGTTTTTTTTTGCCCCGTCGTTAAAGCCTATACACGACCGCTTTTAACGAAAAAATAGAGCAGGTTCTAAGTTTTTAATGCCCATTTTTCTCGTTGTGAAAAATGCTCTGGAGCCTACACACAATCGTTTTTCACGACCAATTTAAAAAATTGCATTTTTCTCGTCATGAAAAACGGTCGTGTGTGCCTGGCATAAGTGTGAGGCCGCGTACACACGAGAAACACATAGTTTTCCCCATCGAGTTCCTTGTTCAGCAGTCAAAAAACTCAAGCCAAATTTTCCCATTGCCCATCGAGGAAATAGAGAACATGCTCTCTTTTTGGCTCGACGAGTTCCTCGACAGGTTTCTCGGCGAAAAGTGTACACACGACCGGTTTCCTCGGCAGAATACGTCTCCCATCGAGTTTCTTGCTGAATTCTGCCGAGGAAACCGGTCGTGTGTACGCGGCCTTATAGGTCTAAAATCACATTCCTCAAGAAGACACCAAACAGTGTAATAGGTCAATTTATATATGTTGCCTGTGGAGTTTTCACGAGAGTGGAAAAGGTAGAAAATAAAGTAGATATCCATACAACTACAATAAAGGAATTAAAAGGAGAAATAAGAACTTTAAGAATAGAACAGTGAGAACAAGCATATAGAATGGAAGAACAGGAAAATAAGAATAGGAGAAAGAATTTGCGAATAAGAGGACTTCCTGAAAACTCTCAGGCCTCGTACACACGACCGAGGAACTCGTCGGAAAAGACACATCGTTTTCCTCGAAGAGTTTCTTATTAGGCTTGTCGAGAAACTTGACAAACTGTCTTTGCGTACACACTGTCAAGACCAAATCTCCTCGTTCTCAAACGCGGTGACTTCAACACATACGACGGCAGGGGAAGTTTGATTCCACTGGCACAACCCTTGGGGCTGCTTTTGCTAATCTCATGTTACTGCGTGTTATGCCACGTACACACGGTCGTTTTAAGCGATGAAAAAAAAACGTTGTTTTTTAAAAACGTCATTTAAATTGATCGTTTGTGGGCAAAACGTCGTTTTTTGTCTTAAAAAAAACGACAAAAAAAAAATTCCAACATGCTTGAATTATTTGTGTCGTTTTTCAAAACGTTGTTTTTTGTTTCACAAAAAGTCACCGTGTGTAGCAAAAACGTTGTTTAAAACGACGTTTTTCAACCCGCGCATGCCCAGAAGCTAGTTATGAAGAAAGCTTCAATGGAAAAGAGTGGTGAACGTAACCTCGCTTTTTGTGAAAAAAACGATGGTGTGTATGCAACATCGTCTTTGAAAAGTGACGTTTCAAAAACGTTGTTTTTTACTTCACAGAAAACGTCGTTTTTTTTCATCACAAAAAATGATCGTGTGTACGCGGCATTAGGTAAGAGTTTGGTAAGAGACATTTGCAATTTTTTAGTCTGTTACAGCGTGACAAATGTGCTATCTTTATTACAAATACTACTTTTACCGAATATGCGCGGGTTTCTAAGCATACACACCAACGGGTTTCTCGTCGAAAACCAGCCCGACGAGGAACATGACAAGGAAATTGAGACTCCCGTCGAGAAAAAAGAACTTGCTCTCTTTTTTCCTCGTCGAGTTCCTCAACAGTTTTCTCGATGAAAGGCATACACACAACAGTTTTCCTCGGCAAAAAAGCTCTCCCACCAAGTTTCTTGATGGATTCTGTCAAGTTTCTCGGTCGTGTGTACGAGGCCTAAAGCCCCATACACACTATCAGTTTTCCTGCAGGTTTTTGTCTTCAGGTTTACCAAAACCATGTAGTACAAGGGCCTGCCTGATTGCATACAAATTGAAACTCTTGAGGTTTGACCTCATATTAGATGGTTTTGGTAAACCTGAAGAGAAAAGCCTGCAGGAAAACTGAAAGTGTGTATGGGGCTTTAGATAGAAGACTTGACAGAAATAATGGGGAAAATATTCAACCCACTATTGGGAAAGCAAGAAGCAAATATTAAAAAAATGAAAGGAGTCTATAGATTAAGGAGACCCATGGGAATCCCAATTGAAAATCTAAGGGACATAATAGTAACATTTGAGAAACTAGAGGAAAAAATCAAGTCTGGAGAAGTATGAAGGGAAAGCCCCCAATAAAATATGAAGAAAAACGATTATAATTTTTTCCGGACTTATCGCAAGATACTCTGAGGCGGCGTACACACGACCGAGGTTCTTGCTGGAAACCAGCGAGAACCTCGCTGGAAGCTGCATTCCAGCGAGGACCTCGGCCGTGTGTACGCTCTCGGCGAGCTTCCCGTCGGGAAGCCCGTCGAGCAGAAATAGAGAGCACGCTCTCTATTTGCTCGACGGCCCGCCTGGAAGAATGGCTGGTTGCCATTCCCGACGGGCGGGTCGCCGATTTCGACGGCCGGCAGGGAACCTCGACGGGCGGAACGATGTGTTCTGCCCATCGAGGTTCTCTGCCGTGTGTACACGGCCTAAGAAGAAGATGGATGTTAAAACAATCAAGATGGTTCCTTACAGATCACCCTCAATCAATAATGGCATCTCCAAATAATGGGGTCCCCCAACAATTATTATGGGGTCTCCCATATCATCCAGCCCTATCAATGACATTTGGAAAAAGACAAGCAAAGCCAATAATACGTAAACCCCAAACTGGAATTATTGAAGAACTGACTGTCTAAGTGATACAGGTCTACAATCACATTCCTCAAGAAGACATCAAATAATGTAATGGGAAAATGTATGTATCACTGCCTGTGGAGGCTGTGCCTCATGAATCTTCTCCTAGAAATATGACTACAATTGATTGAGTGATGGGTGACTCATTGCCTGTACCGCTGTGGATGTCTGTGTGTTTCATAGAAAACACGTGCCAGGTAATGGGTTTCTGAAATAGTGGGAGTGATTTGCCAGCATCCTAGGGAATAGTTCTTAGGAACTCATTTGACTTTTCCAATGTTCACTGTTATTCGGCATTTTGTTTTAAAAAAAAGATTTTGTGCCTGACTTCAATTTTACTGATGCAAGGAGAAAGAATAATGAATACACATATACATGATAAAATAACCAGGTAGGGGAAGACTGATTTGTTTTAGAAAGGGGTGAGATATGGGGGGGGGGGGTATTTTTAGAAATAAGGGATTGGTGGAGGGTCATGGTGGAGGGTCAAAAAAAAGGGGGGGGGGATAGGGGTAATTTTTAAAAACATTGATGATTTTTTTTCTTTAGAAATGGGGGAGTCGTGGAGAAGGGTAATTTTGATAAACAGAAGGGATAGGGGACATTTTTAGAAATGGAGGGGATGGAAGTGGTAATTTTTTAGAAATTGAGGCGGTGGATCATTTTTAGAAACAGAAGGATTGCTAGTCTTTTTTTTTTTTAAGCCCTCCAGTAGAGTGACCACATTTCCAAACCACCATTCAGGGACACCCTCCCTTCCCAAAAATCAGCTTGTGCTGTAACGAATCACAGCACAGTGATTGCAAAGAAGGCGGGATTTATTATTTCTCCAATCACAAGCAGGGGGCGGGGATTGTGCTCCTCCAGGCATTCCCTGGCCAGGACAAGTACTGTCAGTGAGTAAAGCGGTGATGTGGCAGCACTAGTTTGGCTTGAGGGGGTGGCTGTGTCAGTTTCATTACCGGACACTGTATTGTTCTGAAATGAAGGTGCCTGGGACAGACCTGTAAAATGCGGGACTGTCCCGGGCAATCCGGGACATGTGGTCACCCAACCCTCCAGATGTAGCGAAACTACAAGTCCCATCAAGCCCAGAGCTGTATCCTGGCCTAGGCCAAAAAGGCCCAGGCCTAGGGCAGCAGGTTGCAGGGGGGCAGTACGGAAAGAGTTTTCCCCTGGCTTGCACTTTTAGTGTAGCACTGTTAGTGTAGCGCCAGTCTTATGGGTCGGACTGGGCAGAGAGGCAAGCATTCCGCAACTGTAGGGGGGGCGGAGCTTCTAATTTTGACTGTCCTATCATCCTGGACCACAAACCTTCCTCACTGTGCTATATGTTTTCTGCTATACCATTGGCATGGTTATATCTTTTTAGTCCTCTCCATAAAATTATCTGAATTTTGGGCCTAAAGTAGAACTTTAGGAACACTTTTCTATTTAATTTTGGATAGAGTAAGGGTAAGGTAAGGGAAGGGCAGGTCTTAAACAGCAAGGGGTGTGGCCTTGACAGGAAGGGGTGGGTCATATTAAAATTAGGGGTGCACGAGTTTAGTCAGGCCTAGGGCAGCACAAAACCTAAATACATCCCTAATCAAGCCTCTGCCTTTGGGAGTCATGTTTGTACCTGTTAGCCTTGCAATGCTTCATGGGACTTCTACCTGTCAGGATTGCAATTACTCATGGGATTTGTAGTTCTACAACAGCTGGAGGGCCACTGGTTGAGCACCCAGTTAGAGGGTCAATAGAAATGGAAGGGATGGGGGGGGGGGGGTCATTTTTAGAGCTTAGGAAAACAAAATGTATTTCCCAGAACACTTTCCAGCTAGGCAGCGAAATAAAAATATATTGTCTAACAATTTGCATTAAAAGCAGAAATTTTATAGCACACATGCAAATGTATGTGGAAGCGGAATTGCGCATTCCCACCGTGTACTCCGTGACCGTGCCTGCGGGTCCCGTGGACTCGATGTCCGCCGGTGTCCCGCGATCATGCCATGGAGCTCCAGAACGGAGAGATGTAAACAAGGCATTTCCCTGTTCTGCCTAGTAACATGACAGGGATCTACTGCTCCCTGTCATCGGGAGCAGTGATCTCTGTCATGTTCTATTGAGACCAGCCCCCCACAGTTAGAATCACTCCCTAGGACACACCTAACCCCTTCCTTGCGCACTAGTGTTTAACCCATTCCCTGCCAGTGTCATTTACACAGTAATCAGTGCATTTGTATAGCACTGATCGCTGTATAAATAACAATGGTGCCAAAATAGTGTTCAATGTGTCCGCCATAATGTCACAGTAGCAATAAAAATTGCAGATCGCTGCCATTACAAATAAAAAAAACTATTAAAAAAATGCCATAAGGATACATGTTTTTTATTTATGTTTTAGGTATATTTATTATAGCAAAAGGTAAAAAATATTGCTTTTTTTCCCCAAATTGTCGCTCTTTTTTTGTTTATAGCGCAAAAAATAAAAACCAGAGAAATACCACCAAAAGAAAGCTCTATTTATGGGAAAAGAAGGATGTCAACTTTGTTTGGGTGTAGCACCGCACTACCGCGCAATTGTCAGTTAAAGGGACCCAGTGCCGTATCGCAAAAAAGTGCTCTGATCGGGAAGGGGGTAAATTCTTCCGGATGGTGAAGTGGTTAATAAACCCAGGACCCTGCATTCACTATATCTGGTCTTCCACAGTACACAGAACATGGAAATGCAAATATTTTAGGAAATATAAACTGCTAAATACCCTTTCTCAGTAGCAGTACATAGCAGTCTTGTGACTTCTATCAGTGTCTGGGTAAAGCTTGTAGGAGAAGTTTTCATACTGCACTGGCTGTCCTATCAGAATGGAGGACCCCTGACCCTCTGGATAGTGCTGATTGGCCCTGTGCTGATCACATGCACCCTTCCAAAAAAAATATATCTATCTAGCAATACACACTATACTGAGCATGTGCAGAGTGACTCCACCAACTCTGTCCTATCCGGACATATTTTGGGGGCAATGCAAAAAGGGGAGGATCTGTGCATACAGGATCAAACAGCCTTTTTACACAATGCAGAGGATTAATGTCTTAGTTTCCACAGTGAGTAAAACAAGCATGTACATATACAGACTGATTTTACTGGTGTGGGTTTAGTAACACTTTAATTCTATTTTATGAGAGGCTTCATGCAGCAATGGTATCAAAATCAAAAGACAGTATCTATTATAAAAGTTCTTTATTCATTAAAAAGTAAAACTCAATGTCATGTTTCAATTAATATATGAGCTCTGGTTGTGCAGAACAATAAGTATTCCATAACAGCGATGTAAACACAATCCAGCAAAACATTACATTACAGAATGTCAGCCATGTATAAACCTGACACGTTTCGACCTGTGCAGTAGTGGTCTTCTTCAGGGGGATAGATAATTCTATGGGAATACATCAAACAAATTAATTTCATCATGTACAAGCTTCAATACATGTACAGTCGTGGCCAAAAGTTTTGAGAATGACACAAATATTAATTTTCACAAAGTCCGCTGCTTCAGTGTTTATGATGGCAATTTACATATACTCCAGAATATTATGAAGAGTGATCAGATGAATTGCAATTAATTGCAAAGTCCCTCTTTGCCATTAAAATGAACTTAATCCCATAAAAAAATTTCCACTGCATTTGTGAAGAAGGATTAAGGGCGCCCAAGAAAGTCCAGCAAGTGCCAGGACCATCTCCACTGCGATTCACCTGCGGAGTCAGGGCACCACCAATGCAGAGCTTGCTCAGGAATGGCAGCAGGCTGGTGTGAGTGCATCTGCTCGCACAGTGAGGCAAAGACTTTTGGGGATGGCCTGGTTTCAAAAAGGGCAGCAAAGAAGCCACTTCTCTCCAGGAAAAACATCAGGGACAGACTGATATTCTGAAAAAGGTTCAGGGATTGGACTGCTGAGCAGGGATGAGCCGAACACCCCCGCGTTCGGTTCGCACCAGAACCGTCAAACAGTCCGATGGTTCGCACGAACATTTAGAACCCCATTGAAGTCTATGGGACTCGAACGTTCGAATTAAAAAACGATAATTTTAAAGACCAATATTCAAGTTATTGTTAGAAAACGTCTTTCAGAACCCGGGTCTTTGCCTGTGAAAACGTCTTTGAGAACCCGGGTCTTGCCCGAGGGAACATGTATCAATGGAAAAAAAGTTTTAAAAACGGTCGTTTTTTTCAGGAGTCCTGCTCCTGAAAAAACGACAGTTTTAAAAACTTTTTTCCATTGATACATGTTCCCTCGGGCAAGACCCGGGTTCTCAAAGACGTTTTCACAGGCAAACTATAAACGTCTTTGTAATGGAATGACCCGTGACAGACTCAGATTCTCCTATGTCTAGGGTCACCTTATGTCCACTAGGGCCATAGGGTGACAAAGAAATTATATCATGTATTGCAGAATATGGGACATTAATAATAATTCATATTGCAGGACTGGAATATTAAGGTGTTCCTACTTGACATCTGTTACACAGGAGAGGGACATTACAAGCTTATTCAATGCTTAGCTCCGGCTATTACAATGTTAAGTGAGGTTGGCTCTTCAATGTGTGGACACATTCTGTGAAAAGGTGTTAATTGCATCGGCTCCTAAGAGACCTTTTCATTGTGTGATAAAACTGTTTCAAAGCCCTGTGTTTACACTTAAAAGATTGTGTGATTCATTGTGTTTAAAGCAATGTGTTAAAATCTCCATTCAGATGTACTGAATTAGCATGTCAATTATGTTTAGGAATGTATTGATGCCCAGGTGTCAGAGACAGTACGTATGTCTAGATAATGTGGATTGAGGTCAAGGCATTGTGTAATTGTAGTTTGGAATGTGACAGATCTGTCAGTATCGGTGCGGAAATGTCTGCTAGATAATTAGCCCCAGTGTGAATAAGGGGGTAGAGATTGCATTGTCCTGTGATTGGCTGTAACATCTTGTACTGTATAAAAAGCTGAGAAGAAACCAATAAAGTGTTCATTCATTTGGAAGCAAGTACAGAGCAGAGTCTCGTCTTGATTATGGGAAATGGAATGGATCGTGTATGTAGGATTGTCGGAGTGTGTCAGATAAGCTTGTCGTGGTTGGATGGAAGGTCGTAAACGGTGGTGACCATTACAGTCTTTAAATAGCACAATCACCTGCCTGCCAGTAAATTAGGAAGAACTAATCTAGCTAAGCTATACAGTGTATAAATATATGTACAACTCCTAGGGATGTATATATATTCTCTACACATTGTAATTACAGCTAAACTGACTAGCCTGCCTGCCTGCTCTATCTAGCTATATAAAAAGACAATCTCTCTGTCTCTCTAACTGCTCTCAGTAAGAAGCCGGAACACACTACACAAGGCCACCCAGCAGGCGGCCTTATATAGTGTGGGGTGTGTGCTAAAGCCTGAGCCATAATTGGCCAAAGCCACCCTGGCTTTGGCCAATTATGGCTCTCCTTTTTTTGTGTGCTGTGATTGGCCAAGCATGCAGGGTCATAGTGCATGTTTGACCAATCATCAGGGCGCAATGCCGCTATGAATTATGGGCCGCTTCGTTTTACTCGAATTTGCCGCGAATGATCGTTTTTGTTCGAAATTCGACGAACGGACGATGTTCGAGACGAACATACGTTCGTTTCGAACGCAAAGCTCATCCCTACTGCTGAGAACTGGGGTAAAGTCATTTTCTCTGATGAATCCCCTTTCCAATTGTTTGGGGCATCTGGAAATACCCTTGTTCGTAGAAGAAAAGGTGAGCACTACCACCAGTCATGCCAACAGTAAAGCATCCTGAGACCATTCATGTGTGAGGTTGCTTCTCAGCCAAGGGAGTGGGCTCACTCACAGATTTTCCCAAGAACACAGCAATGAATAAAGAATGGGACAAAAACATCCTCAGAGAGCAACTTCTCCCAACCATCCAATAACAGTCTGGTGAGGAACAATGCCCTTTCCAGCATGATGGCGCACCTCACCATAAGGCTAAAGAGATAACTAAGTGACTTGGGGAACAAAACATCAAATTTTGGGTCCATGGCCAGGAAACTCTCCAGACTTTAATTCCATTGAGAACTTGTGGTCAATCCTTAAGAGGCAGGTGAACAAAAAAACCCCCCCACAAATTCTGACAAACTCCAAGCATTGATTCTGCAAGAATGGGCTGCCATCAGTCAGGATGTGGCCCACAAGTTGATTGCCAGCATGCCAGGGTGAATGACAGAGGTCCTGAAAAAGAAGGGTCAACTCTGAAAATATTGACTCATTGCATAAACTAAATGTTATTGTCAATAAAAGCCTTTGACACTTCTGGAAAGCTTGGAATTATACTATATACAGTATATTCAGGGCTTTTTTTCTGGGGGAACTTGGGGGAACTCAGTTCCACCACCTTTGGCCCAGACCCTTTGGTGCCTGCTCACCACAATCACTTGTAAACACAGAAGTCTGGTTTCTGTGTTTACAAGTGACAGCTCTGCACTCTGTGTGTAACCCCCCTGAACTCTGCACTCTGTATGTAGTGCAATTCTGGTATTTAATGCCCCTTTAAGACCCTTCTACTGTTTGTGAAATCTGAACGGGGTCGTGGTTGAGTTCCTGCACCTATTTTCTGAGAAAAAAAGCTCTGAGTATATTATAGTAACATCTAACAAAAATATCCAAAAACACTGAAGGAGCAGACTTGAAAATATTATATTTGTGCCATTCTCAAAACTTTTGGCCACAGCTGTACACACGTAACATATAATATATGTTTTTTCCATAATATGAGAGCCTCCATGTTGGAAGATATATAGCAATGGATAAGTTAAGAGCTGGTATGCCTAGAGGGAGTCCATTCCTTCTTTAACCACTTGCTTACTTGGCACATATACCCCCCTCCTGCCCAGGTGAAATTTCAGCTTCCGGCACTGCGTCGCTTTAACTGACAATTGCGCGGTTGTGTGATGTGGCTCCCAAACAAAATTGACGTCTTTTTTTCCCCACAAGTAGAGCTTTCTTTGGTGGTATTTGATCGCCTGTGCGGTTTTTATTTTTTGCGCAATAAACAAAAAAGAGCGACAATTTTGAAAAAAAAAATACAATATTTTTTACTTGTTGCTATAATAAATATCCCAATATAAAAACGCATTTTTTTTCTCAGTTTAGGCCGTTACGTATTCTTCTACATATTTTTGGTAAAAAAAAAAAAGAATCGCAATAAGCGACTGGTTTGCACAAAAGTTATAGCGCCTACAAAATAGGGGACAGAATTATTATTTTTTTTATTATTTTTTTTTTACTAGAAATGGTGGCGATCTGCGATTTTTATTGGGACTGCGACGTTATGGCGGACACATAGGACACTTTTGACTCATTTTTGGTGCCATTCACATTTATACTGTGAGATCAGTGCTATAAATATGCACTAATTACTGTATAAATGTGACTGGCATTGAAGGGTTAACACTAGGGGGTGAGGAAAGGGTTAAATGTATTCCCTACATAGTGTTCTAACTGTGGGGGGAGGGGGTTGATTGGGGGAGGTGACCGATCTGTGTCCCTATGTACAAGGGACACAGATCGGTCTCCTCTCCAGAGACAGGACGCTGTCTCTGTGTAAAACGGCAATGAGAGATGATCTCATATGTTTACATATGAGATCATCTCTCATTGGGCGCGCAGATCGCATAGCAAATGGCCACTCTGATTGGCCGTTCGCCGCGATCTCTGATTGGCTGTGTCCAAGGGACCGCGCACGGGGAACGCCTTAAGGGGCGGCCGTCAAAAGACGGCAGCTTGGATTTTCAGGTCTGCGCTGTAGCCGTCATTTGGCTATAGCGCGGGCCTCAAGTGGTTAAAGGTGAAGGGACACACCCAATTTTTTTTTTAGTAACAGGATAGTGATAGGTATAGGGTGTTGTTTTAAGGAGTAAAAGGTACAGTTTTTTAGATATTTAGGGGGTGAGATCATTCTGTATAAATTGGGGAGGTGTGTTCATTTTTAGAAATGGTGGAGGTGGGGGTAATTTTTAGAAATGGGAAGTTTGGGTTGTTTTTAGAAATGGGGACGTGGGGTCATTTTTAGAAATGGGGGAGGTGGGGTCATTTTAAGAAATTAGGAAGGTACATCCTTTTTATAAATGGGGGAGATCGGTTCATTTTAAGAAATGGGAAAGGACACTACTATAGGATCAAGGAGAAAGTGATGCTGGAGGCCAGGCATATGGGTACCGTAACAGTTATGGATCACCCGGTTCAGATCTTTGCGGACATTTCTCAATCGACAATCCAGAAGAGAAGATCGCTCGAACCCCTTTTGAATCATCTCATTAATCGTCATATTAAGTACCGTTGGTCTTTTCCGTTCAAACTCTCGTTTTCACACAAAGGTAGATCCTACTCCTTCAATTTGTTCCAATCGGGGGAAGTGTTGCTCCAAGAGTTGGGACTGATCACTATGGATCCGCAGACTCCTACTAATGTACCCGGGGGAGGGGACAGGCCGGTGTCCCCCCTGTGGTCCCAGCAGGACCGCTCCAGAGCCAGGAGGCCCCCCTTGAACACTTGAAGTTCGGGCATAGTCTACGTCTACCCTTTTTTTTTTTCTCTCATTAAGCCCTTTACAGTGTTTTGGGGCAAATCCCTCCTGAAGTGAGGGTTACAATGACAGAGATGGATAGCTTTGCCGTATCTGTTTTTTGAATGTTTATTTTGTTATTTTACATGTCTATATGCTGCCACGTGTAGGGCCCTTTTTTTTTTGCCTTTTTTTTGCTACTATGCGATATGGCCATGCAAACTGTTTGTATTTAGAGAGAATCCGATCCTGACTGGGACTTTGAATGTGTTCTAATTATCGTTACTTTGCAGTCCAATGGGCTGGTTCCGTCTGCTCTTCCTGGTTTGCGAGAGTGAAGGGCCGGGGTGGTAACGCATGCCACGTATAGTGAACTTGCCTCCCCTCTTCGAGAGGGGGCAACTTCATGCAGGTTGACGGGTGTTTTTTATTTTTTTCTCTACCCTCAATTGCGCACTGTTTATCGGCGTGCTTGAGGAGGGGGGGATGGGGGAGATTGTTTTTTTTTCTTGCTCTCCCCTCTTTCTTCTTTTTTTTCTTATTTCTTATGTTTTTGTTTATTTTTATTTTTCTCTCGTTGTTTCTCATGCAACAATTGTCATTTAGTCTTTGATAGATGTGATGAAAATAGGTTTTCTTCTCCAATGCCTTTTCTTCTTTAACCAGACTCTCTCTTTTTCTTCTCGAGCCTGTCTCCCTTCTGGTGCATCCCCCTCCCGAGTTAGGATACAACTACAATGTCCGAGGCTCTCTGGGACTGGACGCTTGTTACTTCAGAAACGTGAGTACAGACTACCGAACCGTCATGGCTAATAGACCTCTTGCTAAGTATACCATTCTAACACATAATGTGCAGGGTATCAATTCCCCCACTAAGCGACCGAAGGCCTTCCAACAATATTACAAAATGGGGGTCGATGTTCTGCTCCTACAGGAGACGCATTTCTCTCAGTCCTCGGCCCCTAGGTACTTAAGTGCTAGATACACTACGGTCTATTTATCGAATGGACCTGATAAAAAACGGGGGGTAGCAATATGTTTCGCCAAGACGGTCCCATTTACGCCCACCACTGTCATTAGGGATAAGGAGGGCAGATATATCATGGTAGTGGGGAAAATTAATGAAAGTGAGGTCACCTTTCTATCATACTATGCTCCTAATGTGGGCCAGTTGGCCTTCTTCCGCACTATGCTAGAGGTCATAATGCCCCATGTGGCGGGCCACGTGATCCTTGGTGGAGATAGTAATAGTTCTTTGGACCGGGTTCTTGATAGATCGAATCCTGGGAAAGGGATACTGAAACACACCTCTAGATAGAGCGGGGCAATGGCGCGTCTTCTGCATAGTTACGACCTGATTGACGTGTGGAGAGACGTCCATTCTACTGATAGGGACTTTACGTACTATTCCCATGTACACAAGACGTATTCGCGCATAGATCATGTGTTCACATTCTCTCCCCTGCTTTCATTTTTCTCGTCCGCCAAGATACTCCCCATGTCATGGTCGGATCATTCCTCGGTCCAAGTTGTGTTGACTGACCTTTGGGCCAAGTCAAGCCCGCCGTCATGGCGTTTGAATGAGTCATTGCTTTATGATCCTGTTTTTGAAAAATAAATTGAACGGGCCATACGACAATTTTTCGAAGAAAATTCCTCATCGGTCTCTTCTCCGGTGACGCTATGGGCGGCCCATAAGGCTACCATGCGAGGAACGCTTATCCAGCTTGCCTCTAAGGTTAAGAGGGAACGTGAACACACGATTCATCAGCAAGACGAAGAATTACGTCGGGTTATGTGTGAACAAAAATCTAACCCGCACCTTGATTTTAGAACCCAAATTGATGACGCGCGTACGGCTCTGAATCTAAGTCTTGCTACGAAGGCGGAGAAATATCTTCAGTGGTCGCGCCATAGATTCTATTCTTTAGGCAATAAACCGAATAGGTTGTTGGTGAGAAAACTAACCCCTAGACCGTTTAATCCCGCTCTTCCTAAATTGAGATTGAAGAATGGCCAAGTTACCCAGAATCCCCACAAGATTCTCCAGGAATTCTCCACATTCTTTTCTAAACTGTACGAATCCTCAGGGGGCTTTAGCAGGACCCAGGCAGAGGCTTTTTTGAGCAATGTACCCATTCCCAAATTATCTAGTGGTCATGTAGCGTTTATGGAGGCAGAATTCACAACGGAAGAAATAGTGGCGGCCATTAAGTCCCTGAACCCTTCTAAATCGCCGGGCCCAGATAGGTTCACTGGACACTATTATCGTAAATATATGGAAATCCTAGCTCCACATCTCTGTTCCCTCTTTAATGGATTGCGCAAGGGTTCCTCCCTCCCACCGCATGAGAATAGGGCAATAATACACGTCATCCCCAAGCCTAATAAGGACCATAGCGATTGTGCAAACTACCGCCCGATTTCGCTGATAAATGTCGATCTTAAATTACTGACAAAAATATTGACTACCCGGGTGAACTCGTTTCTATCACAATATATCCATCCTGACCAGGTGGGATTTGTACCCCATAGACAGGCCCCGGATCAGACTAGAAGAATTATTGACATCATATCTGCGTTAAATTCGGGCTGGGATGGTGAAGGGCAGAGGGGAGCCTTGCTGCTCTCGTTAGATCTGCAAAAAGCATTCGAATCATTGTCCTGGGATGACCTTTTTTTATACTAGAGAGATATGGGTTTGGGTCAAATTTCTTGACAACTCTACGAACAATATATAGCGCCCCCACTGCTAACTTGCTGGTCAAGGGCTATAAATCTCGAGATATTTACATAAACAGAGGCACCCGACAAGGCTGCCTTTTGTCTCCTGTGCTGTTTATCTTGGCTTTGGAGCCCTTGGCAACCAAAATTAGAACTTATCCTGATATATTGGGGGTTCGCTCTGGGGGGCGGAAGCACAAATATGCGCTGTTCGCGGACGATATATTGTTGCTCCTCTCCTCTCCGGTTACCTCTTTGCCAACTCTGAACGTAGTACTGAGACATTTTGCGACGTTTACTGGTCTGCGGGTAAATCACTCGAAATCTTAGGCTCTCGGCGTCTCCTTACAGCCCCACATAGTTCGAGCTCTGCGCGGACAGTACTCCTTTAGTTGGCAAGAGGAAGCTCTTCCCTATTTGGGCATTTATTTAACACCCACTCTTACTACGTGATATAAGAAGAACTATCCCCCTTTGTTTCGCAAGTTATAGAAAGACCTTCAGAGGTGGTCAAACAAACCCCCGTCATGGTTCGGTAGGCTGTATTCGGTCAAGATGACCATTTTACCTAAGGTGTTGTATTTATTTCGGACTCTCCCAATAGCTATAGTGAGTATGGACCTCAAGAAGTTCCAAGCCAAACTGCTTGACTATATATGGGATCATAGGAGGCCTAGGGTGAACAGGAAAACATTGTACACCCCTAAATTGGGCGGAGGTTTGGGTTTTCCCGACCTCCTTAAATATTACCACTCGGCTCAGTTGGCCCAGTTGATTCGGTTTCATACGGGTCGATCCAGACCACTCTGGATGGGGTTGGAGTCTTCCCTGACCCCAGACAGAGAGATCAGTCACCTGATGTGGCTGAGGGGATGGGATAGGCCATCTGTGCTATGTCCATCTCTGTCGTTTTCCCTGAGCCTTTAGGATCGCCTAGCAGAAACATATAGATTTAAGTCACTACACACCCCGATGGCGTCCTTGTTTCATAATCCCCAGTTCACCCCGGGTCTCCGACCCCAGGACTTCTCTTGGTGGATCAATAAGGGCCTATTGAGGATAGCGGATCTATGCGATCACAAGGGAGCTTTGTCAAAGTCGGTTCTACAGGAGAAGTATGGTCTGCCGAATGCTGAATATTTTCGATACGCTCAAATTGCTCATTTTTTAGAGACTTTGAATCGTACTTCTGACCTCTCTACATCTACGGTTATGGAACAACTTTGCAGAACCTTTGACAAACACTCCGGTCACATATTATTAATCTGTGGCTTGTTGTCCTCCAATACTCAAAAGATGGTTTACATGCAAAAGTGGGAACAGGATCTTGGCACGGAATTGGAAATTGCGGAATGGAGTAAACTGGTACAGGGGGCTTCTAGGTCTTATATCAATACCGCTCTAATAGAGGCTAATTATAAAGTGTTGATGTGATGGTACATGGTCCCTGCACGAATAGCCACTTTTGTTCCGAAGGCGTCCCCGCGGTGCTTCAGGGGGTGCAATGAGGATGGCACCATGTACCACATTTGGTGGACATGCCAAAAGGTAAAACGATTTTGAATACGCACTTATAACTTCCTTTATTCTTTAACCCAAGTTAATCTTGTTAAGTCGCCTCTGCATGCACTGCTGGGACGCCCGGTAGAGGGAACGTCAAAGCACTTGAGAAAATTGATAGCTTTTATATTTGTGGCAGCCAGAATCTCCATTGCTAAGTCTTGGAGAACCCCCACTGCCCCCTTTTGTCTTCTGAAGTCTAAACTGTCATGGATTATGGTGAACGAGAGGATGTCGGCCATTCTGAACGACAAAGTCAAGGTTTTTGACAGGGTGTGGGATCCCTGGATCACCTACCTCACAAATGTACATTGATCCACATCAACACAAGGGCTTTCCCTTTTTTTTCTGGATTAAGGTAGGCATGCACCATCCTTTCTCCCTCTCTCTCTTTCTTTTCTTTCCTCTTCTTCTATCTTCCGTTGTTTCCTTTCTTCCTTCTTCCCTGCCCCCCTTTATTTTTTTTTTATTTTTTTTTATTTTTTTTTTATTTTTTTGCTACTTCCCATTGTTATGATACTAAATCAGCTATAGCTGGTTATTGTCTGTTGGCCCTCCGGGTCTGGATAGTGCTCCAAATGGGCGATCCTGAGCTAGGTTTGCAGTTGTCCCTGTTTGGGGATAGTTCTAGAGGGAGCACTCAAAGACATAAGATATGCAAATGTTATGTGTATACTTGCAATATTCTGTATCTGCATGTTAGTCCTCCAGATGATGTCTGCGAGTGTTTTTCTTCCCCTTCTTCCCCCTTTTTTTTGTATACCCTTATTTCTTTTTTGAAAACTCAACAAAAATATTGGAAACAAAGAAATGGGAAAGGTAGGTCATTTCTAGAAATGGGAGAGGTGGGGTCATTTTAAGAAATGGGGAAGGTACGTCATTTTTAGAAATGGGGGAGATCGGGTTATTTGAAGAAATGGGGGAAGGTAGGTCATTTTAAGAAATGGGGAAGGTAGGTCATTTTTTAGAAATGGGGTGTGGGGTCATTTTAGGAAATGGGGAAGGAATGTAATTTTTAGAAATAGGGGTGGGGTCATTTTAAGAAATGAGAAAGGTAGGTAATTTCTAGAAATGGGAGAGGTGGGGTCATTTTAAGAAATGGGTGAGGTCTGTCATTTTTAGAAATGGGGAGATTGGGTTATTTGAAGAAATGGGGAAGGTAAGTCATTTTTAGAAAAGAGGGAGGTGGGGTCATTTTAAGAAATGGGGAAGGAACGTCATTTTTAGAAATGGGGGGGTGGGTCATTTTAAGAAATGGGGAAGGTAGGTAATTTTTAGAAATGGGGGAGGTGGGGTAATTTTAACAAATGAGGAAGGTTAGTAATTTTTAGAAATGTGGAGGTGGGGTAGTTTTAAGAAATGGGGAAGGTACATAATCTTTTGAAATGGGGGAGGTGTAGTCATTTTAAGAAATGAGGAAGGTAGGTCATTTTTAGAAATGGGGGAGGTGGGGTCTTTTTAAGAAATGGGGAAGGTATGTTATTTTTAGAAATGAGGAAGATCGGGTCATTTTAAGAATGAGGAAGGTAGGTCAATTTTAGAAATGGGGAGGGAGGTGGGGGTCAATTTCAGAAATGTGGGAGATAGATATAGAGGAAAAATATGAGCTTCAGAGTTTCTTTCCAACATACCGTATTTATCTTCGTATACCGCCCTCCAGCGTATAGCGCACACCCCCAACCTAGAAGGGAAAATCCTGAAAAAATAAGAAAATACTTACAGTTTAGATGCCCCTCGTCTGTGTCTTGCCCGGCATCCATCGGCGGCCTTTTCCGGTCCGGTGTCCGTCTGCGGCCTCGGTGGTGTCCTCCCCGCTTCTTCCGCGCTGTCTCTCAGTCGAATTCCCGATTCCCACGTTGTGTTTGAACGTCGCCACCGCCAACATATACCGAGCGCAGTACACTCGGGCACGCTCGGCCACGCTCAGCTCCTTTCGCATAGAGGCTAGGAGGCGTGACCGCAAGGGGAGCCGAGCCTGGCCGAGTGTACCCGAGTGTACTGAGCTCGGTATATGTTGGCGGCTCAGTTCAAACACAGCGCGGGAAGTGGGGATCGGTGTAAATCGTGCACCCACGATTTTCCCCTGATTTTCAGGGGGAAAAAGTGCGCGGTATACGCCGATAAATACGGTAATTTTTTATTCTGACCATCTGTAATGAAAAAAAATTAAAATAAAATAAAGCCCTTGACTGTAAGTCGCTATCTGGCTGCACATCTATTATTTAGGTAACATTAGTAGCTGACAAATAATTCTGGATTCAAATTACTGTGTCCAAATATCCGTATTGAAGAGTAAGCAATTAGAATGTTACATTTAAGTAATTTAAGACTGGAATGGGTCAAGGTGACACGGCCTTAAAAGAGAAATCAAAGGGGATAAGAAACATAAGAACACTGACTACTTGTTATATCAAGAAGAAAAAGTAGATTGCTTATTTGCCAATGTAATGATATCACAATTTAAAATGTGTTGTATATTTATTAAGTTAAAGTGGTTATAAACCCTTACACCAGGGGTGATCAACCAGTGGCCCGGGGGCCACATGTGGCCCGCGGAGCCCTCTGATGTGGCCCGCGACCTCCTGCTTTGGAATGGCGGGTTGGCAAACAAAGATCGCAGGTTCCCGACCCACCATAGCACAGCATCAGTGTTGTGAATGAAGCTGGTGGTAGAGGAAGAAAGTGGCTGTGGAGCAGAGCCCCATATGCCGATGCTTCCTTTACAGCGCTGGCTTTTGCCACAGGTGGAGTCTATGGGCAAAGTTCAGCTAACCCGCAGGATAGACACAGCTGCACGCGCGTTGTGGGTAAACCTTAGCACAACAGTGTAAAAGCAGTCTTAGGCCATTGTCACAGATCAGCCCGACTAAATGGGACTCTCAATTCCCCTCTACAGATCGACAGATGTCTGTTAACGCCCGCCTACCTTCAATCCGAAAAACATTTGCCACCTTCCATCAGGGAGGAACCGAGAGTAGCTGTGACCTGTCATCCGTCCACTCTGCTCATTGTGGCCTTCGACTGGTTACCAAGTTGCTTAAGTGGCCCCCGCTCTTCAAAAGGTTGGGCACCCCTGCCTTACACATACCCAGAGAAGTGTCTATCTGCAGTCTTCCCTTCTCTACATCTTTTCAAACTATGTATTTTTATTTTGTCTAATCTGTCAGGGAAAAAGGGGGAGAAGAGCTGAATTAACACTGTACAAAGCTCAATGAGTAAAACTATGACAGCTAATTGGAAGGAAGGGCCACACTCCCATTCATAAAACATACATGGACAGAGCTGAACTGTCATCACAGGCCGTGTGCTGGAGCTCCCTCCTCTGTCACCTTTTTTCTGTTGGTGTCAGGAAAACTTGTCAGAAGTGATAAAGTGGGGAGAGCAAGTATTTGAAACACTGTCGATTTTGCAGGTTTTCCTACTTACAAAGCAGGTAGAGGTCTGTCATTTTTACTCTTCAACTGTGAGAGACGGAATCTAAAAAAAAAAAAAAAAATCCAGAAAATCACATTATATGATTTTTAAATAATTCATTTGCATTTTACTGTATGACATAAGTATTTGATCACCTACAGTACCAACCAGTAAGAATTCCGGCTCTCACAGACCTGTTATTTTTTCTTTAACAAGCCTTCCTGTTTTCCACTCATTACCTGTATTACCTGCACCTATTTGAATTTGTTACCTGTATAAAACGCACCCGTCCACACACTCAATCAAACAGACTCCAGCCTCTCCACAATGGCCAAGACCAGATTGCTGTGTAAGGACATAAGGGATAATAATTGTAAACCTGCACAAGGCTGGGATGGGCTACAGGACAATAGGCAAGCATCTTGGTGAGAAGGCAACAACTATTGGCACAATTATTAGAAACTGAAAGAAGTTCAAGATGACGGTCGATCTCCCTCAGTCTGGGGCTCCATGCAAATGATCATGAGGAAGTTGAGGGATCAGCTCAGAACTACATGGCAGAACCTGGTCAATGACCTGAAGAGACCTGGGACCACAGTCTCAAAGAAAACCATTAGTAACACGCTACGCCGTCATGGATTAAAATCCTGCAGCACACGCAAGGTCCCCCTACTCAAGCCAGCACATGTCCAGGCCCATCTGAAGTTTGCCGATGACCATCTGGATGATCCAGAGTAGGAATGGGAGAAGGTCATGTGGTCTGATGAGACAAAATGTAACTTTTTGGTCTAACCGCCGTGTTTGGAGGAAGAAGAAGGATGAGTACAACTCCAAGAACACCATCCCGACCGTGAGGCATGGAGGTGGAAACATCACTGTTTGGGGATGCTTGTCTGCAAAGGGGACAGGACGACTGCACCGTATTGAGGGGAGAATGGATGGGGCCATGTATTGCGAGATCTTGCACAACAACCTCCTTTCCTCAGTAAGAGCATTGAAAATGGGTCGTGGCTGGGTCTTCCAGCATGATGACCCGAAACACACAGCCAGGGAAACTAAGGAATGGCTCCGTAAGAAGCATCTCAAGGTCCTGGAGTGGTCTAGAGACAGTCTCCAGACCTGAACCCCATAGAAATAGAAAATCCTGAATAGAAAATCTTTGGCGGGAGCTGAAAGTCCTTATTGCCCAGCGAAACCCCTGAAACCTGAAGGATTTGGAGGAGCTCTGTATGGAGGAGTGGGCCAAAATCCTTGCTGCAGTGTGTGCAAACCTGGACAAGAACTACAGGAAACTTATGATCTCTGTAATTGCAAACAAAGTTTTCTGTACCAAATATTAATGGGTTCAGTTTAAAAAAACAAAAAACAAACATGTCATACTTACTTCCACTGTGCAATTCGTTTTACACAGAGTGGCCCCGATCGTCCTCTTCTGGGGTTTCCACGGCGACTCTCGCGGCTCCTCATCGCAAGAGCTAACCCCCTTTGGAAAGCGTTCTCCAAAGGGGGTTACCTTGCGGGAGCGCTCCCATGTCATACACTCGGCGGCCATAGCCGCCAAGTGTATGACTCGGCCCCGCCCCCTGGCGTGCCACATCATTGATGTGATTGACAGCAGCGGGAGCCAATGGCTGTGCTGCTATCAATCTAACCAATGAACATCCGAAAGAGCCATTTGGATAGCGACGCGGGAACGAGCCTAGGGAAGTACAGGGCTCAGGTAAGTAAAACGGGGCATGGGGGGGGGGGGGGGAGCTTACAAGGTGTTTTTTCACCTTAATGCATAGGATGCTTTACAACCACTTTAAGTTCTCCTTTTCTGATGTATCAAATACTTATGTCATGCAACAAAATGCTAATTAATTACTTAGAAACCATACCATTACTTAGATTCCGTCTCTCACAGTTGAAGAATACCTATGATAAAAATTTCAAACCTCTACATGCTTTGTAAGTAGGGAAACCTGTAAAACCAGCAGTGTATCAAATACTGTACTTGTTCTCCCTACTGTACATGCTTTTAGCAGAGGAACGAAGCAGCCGGCAGATATGCAAATTAGTGCTCTTAATTGAGACGCACTATAGATCGATATGCTTTATTCATATTTTCTGTCTGAGGTTTATGTCCACTTTAACCACTTAACCACTTAAGACCCGGACCTTTAGTCAGCTAAAGGACCCAGCCAGGTTTTGCGATTCGGCACTGCGTCGCTTTAACAGACAATTGCGCGGTTGTGCGACGTGGCTCCCAAACAAAATTGGCGTCCTTTTTTTCCCCACAAATAAACTTTTTGCTATAATAAATTTCCCCCAAAAATATATAAAAAAAATATTTTTTTTTCCTCAGTTTAGGCCGATACATATTCTTCTACCTATTTTTGGTAAAAAAAATAAAAATAAAATCGCAATAAGCGTTTATCGGTTGGGCGCTGAAGGGGTTATGTGTGACCTAATGTGTGTTTACAACTGTAGGGGGTGTGGCTGTAGGTGTGACGTCATCGATTGTGTATCCCTATAAAAGGGATCACGCGATCGATGACGCCGCCACAGTGAAGAACGGGGAAGCCGTGTTTTCTAGGGATGAGCTCTGCGTTCGATTCAAACGTATGTTCGACTCGAACATTGTCTGTTCGTACATTCGACGAATTTCGAACAAAACGGGTCATTCGCGCCAAATTCGAGTGACGTGCAACGGCCCATAATTCACTGCGGCATTGCGTGCTGATGATTGGCCAAGCATGCACTATGACCCTGCATGCTTGGCCAATCACAGCGCGCAAAAAACGGATAGCCATAATTGGCCAAAGCCAGGGTGGCTTTGGCCAATTATGGCTCAGGGCTTTAGCACACGCCCCACACTATATAAGGCCGCCTGCTGGGTGGCCTCATGTAGGGTGTTACAGTGCTGAACAGAGAGCAGTCAAAGAGACAGAAAGATAGTCTTTTTATATAGCTAGATAGAGCAGGCAGGCAGGCTAGTCAGTTTAGCTTAATTTACAGTGTGTAGAAAATATATATACATCCCTAGGAGTTGTACATATATTTATACACTGTATAGCTTAGCTAGATCAGCTATTCCTAATTTACTGGCAGGCAGGTAATTGTGCTATTTAAACGTCTTTGAGAACCCGGGTCTTGCCCGAGGGAACATGTATCAATGGAAAAAAAGTTTTAAAAACTGTCGTTTTTTCACGAGTCCTGCTCCTAAAAAAACAACCGTTTTTTTTACTTTTTTCCATTGATACATGTTCCCTTGCATATTAGGCTTTAAAATTTTCATTTTTGAATTCGAACGTTTGAGTCCCATAGACTTCAATGGGGTTCTAAATGTTCACACGAACGATCGGTCCGTTCGATGGTTCTGGTGCGACCCAAACGCGGGGGTGTTCGGCTCATCCCTAGTGTTTACACATGGCTCTCTCCGTTCTTCAACTCCGGGGACCGATCACCGGACTCCAGCAGCGATCGGGTCCGCGAGTCCCGCTTCACACCTAACCCCTTCAGCGCCCCCTAGTGGTTAACTCCCAAACTGCAATTGTAATTTTAACAGTAAACAATGCATTTTTAAAGCATTTTTTGCTGTTAAAAATGACAATGGTCCCAAAAATGGCTGACCGCCGCCATTAGTAGTAAAGAAAATAAAAATAATAAAAATGCAATAAAACTGTCCCCTATTTTGAAAAACACTAAACATTTTGCGCAAACCAATCGATAAACGCTTATTGCGATTTTTTTTACCAAAAATAGGTAGAAAAATACGTATCGGCCTAAACTGAGGAAAAAAAATGTTTTTTTATATATTCTGCAGTATACAACCAAGAAAAGGGGAGACTGACGACTACAACAGAATACAATTTCTACACAAAATAACACATAAACATAATGAAAATATTTATAAAAAAAATATTAATTATAGTACTGCATCCATGTAAAGCTAGTCATACAGATTTTTTTTTTTTTTTTCGTTCAGTCATCGGATTCCTCCATCCACACAAACCCTTCCTCCTACCAGCACATTGTAATACACCAATCAGTGGCTGCAGCTGATTGGCTACAGCTGCTGGTCAAGGAAGATTTTCCACCAAATCTCTTTGACCAAAATCTTTGGAATGGCATCGTCCCGGCAGAAACCACACCAAAGTGTTTGTCCAACTTTGTCCAGCTTTATGGTAGTTTTATTACAGGAAATATAAAAATATACACATAGGGACGGACTGACAACTCATGGGGCGCCCGGGCAATAGATTATGGGGCCACACAGTATACACACACACACACATACAGTATACATACACCGTATACACACACAGACACACAATATACACACACAGACACACAATATACACACACAATATACACACACAGACATACAGGGCCAGATTCAGAAAGTCTGGCGTATCTTTCCGCGGGCGTAGCGTATCTCAGATACACTACGCCGCCATAACTTAGTGAGGCAGGTTCAGTATTCAGAAAGAACTTGCACCCTAAGTTACAGCGGCGTAGCGTATGTGGTCCGGCGTAAGCCCGCCTAATTCAAATTTGGTTGTAGGGGGCGTGTTGTATGCTAATGACCCCACGTAATTGACGCTTTTTTGGAACGGCGCATGCGCCGTCCGTGGACGTATCCCAGTGCGCATGCGCGAAATCACGTCGCAAGTAGTCAATGAAAACAACGTGACAACGTGACGACGTGTCAATCCCGAACGATTGACGTAAACGACGTACAATTCGACGCTGTCCCGACGTCCATACTTAACATTGGCTGCGCCTCATATAGCAGGGGTAACTTTACGCCGGACTAACGCTTATGCAAACGACGTAAAGTACGACGCTATTTAGCTTATTTGCATATTTGACGCGTAAATCGATGGAAGCGCCACCTAGCGGCCAGAGTAAATATGGAACTAAGATACGATGGCGTAAATGACTTACGCCGCTTGTATCTTAGCTAAATTCCGGCGTATCTTGTTTTCTGAATACAAAAAAAAGATACGCCGGCGCAGATTAGAAGTTACGCAGCGTATCTCTACCAACGTAAACTCTATCTGAATCTGGCCCACAGTATACACACACAGAATACACATACACACACTGAAAAGGTACTGGAGAGGCGGGGCAGCTGTAAACTTGGGATTTTTTCTTAAAAAACACAGATTTTTACATACTGTCCCTGGTTTTACTGAGGCTGGCAACCCTGATGGGGCCCCCTAGTGGCATGGGGCCCTCGGGCAGTGCTGAGTGCCCAAATGGTCAGTCCGCCCCTGTATACACAGGTATACATACTCTCCAAAAAACAATACACAGCACAAGAGCTCTCAAATGTAATGTTTTGTTACTGACAGTATTGTGCTTGTGCAATTGGGACAATAGATAAATTATGGAAATTATTGTCATGTAATGATTATTCTATAACTATGAGTGCCTATCAGCAATCGCTAATAAATTGTCAAAATACTCCCCTGTCTATATACTGTATACTCGCTGGCCACTTTATTAGGTACATCGGTTCATTTGCTTGGTAACACAAATTGCTAAGCAACCAATGACATGGCAGCAACTCAGTGCATTTAGACATCTAGATGTGGTGAAGACAACTTGCTGAAGGTCAAACCGAGCATCAGATGGGGGAAGAAAGGGCATTTAAAGGAGTTGTAAAGGAAGGTAGACAGACAGAATCGTGTAATGATTCTGTTAAAAAACAAGTAAATACCTATTAAACTCTTTCATCTATATCACCTCCGGCATTCTAGTTTCTGTTCTCTCATTCACTTCCTGGTTTGCGGCGCTCATTCATGTAAGAACTACATTTCCCAGTATGCATTGCAGCACACCCAGTAATTTACACCTCCTTAAAGTCTCTAACATGTAGAGAGCGTCCTGCCACTCAGTTCCCAGGAGGGGGCGAGCACGTCACTGACCACCGCAGTAAAGCCTTCCTTCACGGTGGTGAATAACAATTAGACAAGCAGGAAGTGAACAGAACAGAGAAGAAATAGAGCAACTTCTAAACAAAAACTAATGAGGAAGTAAAAAGAGGAATGTCTGCAGGTAAAGGATGCTTATTGTGAAAAAAAGTTTTTTCCGTTATAACCCCTTTAAGTGACTTTGAACATGACATGGTGGTTAGTGTCAAACGAGCTGATCTGAGTATTTCAAAAACTGCTGATCTACTCTGATTTTCACGCACAGCTATCTCTAGGGTTTAGAGAGAATGGTCCGAAAAAGAGAAAATATCCAGTGAGCGGAAGTTGGTGGACAAAAATGCATTGTTGATGTCAGAGGTCAGAGGAGAATGGGAAGACTGGTTTAAGATGATAGAAAGACAACACTAACTCAAATAACCAACCATTATAACCAAGGTACACCATGGTATCTGCATTGCGTTGGCGGGGACCCACCCACCGCCATTGGGACATTTAGCTGGGGTTGATCAGGTCCTCGCTCTGCATTATCCTTTATAACAGTCCGGTTATACCAGGAGGTTTTTCATTCATTCCTTTCACCACAGGTAGAATTAGGCTACACGTGTTTTCTTTGCATCACATTTTTTTAAGTTTTTATCCTGTTTCTGGTATTTCACCAGGGCTTGCGGCTTTTTGATTTTTAGTTAGTTTCCTTTTCATACTTAATTTATTTACTTTATGTATTTTAAATCATTAGCATCTTGTGGTGGATTATTTATTCACTTATTATTTTTCACCCCATATTTGACTTTTTTTGGAGCCTTGGGTCACTGCACTGAACCACTCACACTGATACATGCACTTTTTATTTATTTATATATATATATATATACACACACGCACACACATATATATATATATATATATATATATATATATATATATATATATACTGTATATATTTATATTTATCTTTTCATATATACCACATATATTTTTTCGTAGACCAGTTTGACTTATACTCATCTTCACATTTCAGGAATTTGCAGATGATGTCCTGTTTTTGCTCTTGCTGGCCTCCCCCTTACACCCTGGATTGGGTGGTTCATTCTTGCCTCATCCACAGGCAAGGCTGTTGTCTTGATACTCCCACCCCTTTCCCGTATGCTCAGGCATATATGGTGCCGATATGTATATAAGTATTTTGTTAGTATAGCTTAGGGGGATTATTATATTTTATATTTATATGGAACTTTTTTTTATCTCAATACCAGGTCCACATTTTCAGTCTGTTGCGTCAAGCCACTGATGATTGGACATGTATCCCTGAAACGCGTCGGCTCAAGCTTAGATGCCAAGATATATTATTCAGAGATCAAATCATACAGAATTTATTATATATTATGAATTGTATTACTGTATGTATATTCGATGTTCATCTTTCCATAAATGACATTTGGATGTTGATGCTGGATGTTTATTATGCATTTATTTTATGTACAATAAATTACTATATATTTCTATTTTATTACATCAAGTGATTGCCTCATTTAAAGTCACATGACCCCCAACCCCATACTTGTTTGTACATATAGGTATGGAGGCATTTCACTGTGTATGCTTCAGATCAGATTCTCTTGTTTCTCGAGGTGTGCAGAATACCATCTCTGAATGCACAACACAAATTGAACTTTGAAGAAGATGGGCTACAGCAGCAGAAGACCACACCAAGCTAAGAACAGGAAACGGAGGTTACAATTTGCACAGGCTAACCAAAAATTTACAACAGAAAATTGGAAAAACGTTGCCTGGTCTGTTGAGAAAACAATGCCTCAGGCGGCGTACACACGATCGGATATATCCGATAAAAACGGTCCGCGGACCATTTCCATTGGATATGTCCGATCGGGAGTTTGATCCGATGGCGTGTACACACCATCGGATCAAATTCCCCGCCGCCGGACGGCGAGGTGACGTAGTGGTGACGCGGCGGTGACGTTGACGCCGCCGCGCCACCGCCACGTCACCACACCAGGAAGTAAAACACTTCCACGCATGCGCCGAATCCATTCGGCAGCGGCACGGCGGCGGTGGGGGCCGACATGTCTGCTGGTAAGTGTACTAACCAGCAGACATGTCGGGCGGACAGATTCCCACCGGATGGATTTCAAAGCATGCTTTGAAATCTGTCGGGTGGAGAAATCTGTCCGCTAGCCCATACACACGAGCGGAGATGTCTGCTGAAACGGTCCATCGGACCGTTTTCAGCGGACATATCCCCTCGTGTGTACGCGGCCTTACTGATAGGCTCTAGATCAGTGGTTCTCGACTCCTGTCCTCAGGACCCACTAACAGGCGAGGTTTTGCAAGATAAATTAAATACATCACGGGTGATATAATTTTCTGCTCAGTAAATGCAGTATTCTAGTCTGCATCTCCCCAAGGTAATACTTAAAATCTGGCATGTTAATGAGTCCTGAGGACGGGAGTTGAGAACCACTGGTCTAGTATTTCATGCAGACCTACAACACCTGCCAATAAGGTCTATTTAGGGATTTTGACATTATGTCACGGTCAGGGGTTAGGTTCAAGGACCAGTAGCTATAGCAGTAGAGAGGCTTCCACTGACCAGCTGGATAAGTAAAGAAGCAGGTCATCCTGGCGGATGACACAGGCTCACCCAAGGTGTGGGGTCTAAGGCCGCGTACACACGGAGGGACATGTCCGCTGAAACTGTCCGACAGGCCGTTTCCAGCGGACATGTGCCCTCCAGATTTTCATCCGACGGCGTGTACACACCATCGGATCAAAATCCCCGCCGGCAGACAGCACGGTGACGTGGCCGTGGACGTTGACGCCGCCACGTCACTGCACCAGGAAGTAAAAAACTTCCACGCATGCGTCAAATCCATTCGTGTACTAACCAGTGGACATATCCGACAGACATGTCTCCGGCGGACAAATTTTAAAGCATGCTTTAAAATTTGTCCGCCGGTCAGGCATGTCCGCTAGCCCATACACACGATCGGATTTGTCTGCTGAAACGGTCCGTTGGACCAGTTTCAGCAGACAAATTTGATCGTGTGTACGCGGCCTAAGAGTTACCTGGTATTCCCCAGAGCTCCTGATGGTGGAGATGGGTTTTGCCCTCAGGATCGCCCCACCAGGAGGTGTGCAAGCCAGGGTTCAGTAGCAGTCAAAATTTTAAAAAGAATAAAAATGCCATAAATGTATTCCCTTTTTGTAGACACGATAACTTTTGCGCAAACCAATCTATATACGTGTATTGCGTTTTTTTTTTACCAAAAATATGTAGCAGAATACATATCAAGAAGAAGCTGGAATCGCGCTAAATATGAGGGCACAATGCGTGGTGTAACTAATCAATGTGGGGGTGAAAAACCTATAGACCCACAGAGAAATGCCAAAACAAACAACACCAAAAAATAGGAAACTTATGAGAAGTCCTCCTGTTAATCACAAAAAAACCTACTCATAGTTTGAGGCTGTGATCATGTGAAGAACACAAACATAAGTGGTATAAATATTCAATGTGGAGATAATATACTTCTGGAGCCACAGAGAAATGACACAAAACAGGAGAAAAAAAATTAAATTAGAAAGTCCACCTATTGGTCACAGAGAAGCCTACTCATAGTCTGTGATGAACTGGGGTAGGTCTTAGCAGGGACAAAGTCTTCAGATGAAGATGGATATACCTTCTCCCAAAATTGTAGTATATAAATCAAGAAGACAAAATCTCTAGATGATAATAATGCATCAATCTCCACGCTGTCGGTCACCCTTGGGCTTTCCCGGATTTGAATGCAGAATCACAGCACAAAAATAAAGCAGAAAACAGAAAAACTTGCATAGTGTGAAACCTTATGGACAACGTGTACATCAACACAATGGACACTTCTATAGGCAGGATAGAGGTGTCGCAATGGGGGCCAAGTATGCCCCCAGCTTGGCCAATTTATTTATGGCCAAGTGGGAGTAGGATGTCGTCGACGTGCCATCTAGGCCCCAAATATTGTTGTGGGCCAGATATATCGACGACATCCTCCTCCTATGGGATGGCAGTGAAGACGATCTTATCCAGTTCATACAGTTTCTCAATAATAAAGATAGGGGGAGTGTCCTCAAACATTAAGCGAGTTTGGACACTATTAACTTTCTTGATTTGGTTATCACGAAAGATGGCAACAAGCTGTCTCTGTCCACCTATTTTAAAACAACGGACATAAACTCCTTTATTCTGCATGACAGTTGCCACCATGCAAGTTGGCTCAAGGCTGTCCCCAAAGGCCAGTTTTTTCGCCTAAAAAGAAACTGTACCGACCAGGTGACCTTTTTGAAACAGGCTGAAACACTTAGACAATTTC
Source organism: Rana kukunoris (assembly GCA_029574335.1). Classification (NCBI taxonomy): domain Eukaryota; kingdom Metazoa; phylum Chordata; class Amphibia; order Anura; family Ranidae; genus Rana; species Rana kukunoris. Next base: position 44,671,330 of record CM056050.1, on the reverse strand, counting down.
TGGAAAAAGGTTATAGCCGTTCCCTCTTGGCAGACTCTGTGATAAACTTAAACCGTGAAGATATCCTAAAAGATAGACCCAAGCCTATTATGGGGGATAAGTTTAGAAGTCCTTTTGTGACAGATTCTAAGGAAACATTGGCATGTTCTCAAAAGTGACAAAATATTGAGTAGCATTCTGCCTGATAAACCTCAAGTAGTCTTTAGGGGTGCAGGCTCTTTAAGAAATAGGTTGGCACCTAATATCTTGGATCCACCAAAGATTCCTTCCATGTTCTCATCAGGGTTGATAGGGTTGATAGGTTTCTTTAAATGTGGACGGTGTCGGGTCTGTATGGTCAATAACCATACCCCTAAGAGGACCACCAGTTTCAGCTCTAAATATTCACCCAAGGCCTATCAGATTGAATCCTTTATTACATGTTCGACTGTGGGTGCTATCTACATGCTCCAATGCCCTTGTGGGCTACAGTATGTAGGCAGGACTAAGCGCCCTCTGCAGGTGTGCCTAAATGAGCACTTGACAAATATCTGTAACGGTTTTCCAGACCACTCAGTCTCCAACCATTTCCTAAAAGTCCACAATAAAGACATGAGGGGTATCATCTTTTTGGGGATCGAAAAATATGTATTTTGTATTGACTGGACTCAAGCCCATGGGCCCCCGCCTTACGTTTAATTTGTTTTAAAATAATATGCCAGTCATTTAAATTGGTTGTAATGTAAACCTCCGGACACAACATTGAAAAATAGCCCATACAGGCAGCTGATCATTTGCATGACGTCACCGCGCTTGTGCACATTAGCCCCTCTAAACTGACATTTAAAGCTTGCCGGAATGCGGTCTGTGAGAACTTCCCCTCTGTCCGGCACAGAGGAAAAGTCTTGTGGTGTTTAGCTCCTTCTACTCTTCGTGAAAGAAAACAGCAGCCGCAAACACAGCCATTAATGGTTACGGCGCAACAGTGCAAGATTACCGACAGGGACACAATAAGGGCGTAAGCGACATCATTATTTTAATCACATACAGTAAAAGCAGTACGAATGACGCTTGAGATACTCGGAAATACAGAGAAGAAAACCATCCTAAAAAGGATATTTGCAGGCCTCATTTTTGGGAGATATATAAATATGTATTGTATTGCGATGAGCTGTTATAACTTAAAGCGGAGGTTCACCCTAAATATACACTTTTCCAGGTGATCCAGCATACTGGTGTCAGTGCCAGTATGCTGTTTTTTTTTTTAAATGCCCCACTTACTGTGTAATCCTTAATTTTGATTTATTTCCCCCGCAGTGGATGGCGCCTGTATAGCCTGTCACGGCTTCCGAAAATACCCGATTTAGGACCCGGGTATTTCCGGCGCTATGTGGCGCTTGCGCACAGACCTAGGAGCTGACTGTGCAGGCGCCGTATTTCTCCGAAATACCAGTAAGCTCCTAGGTCTGTGCTAGCTACCCGAGTTAAATCAGGTAAAGCCGTTATAGAATCCACAGCAGGGAAATAAATCTTAAGCACAGTAAATTGCATACTGGCGCTGACGCCAGTATGCTGGATCACCCACCTCTTTAATAATTGAAAAACTGCAAAAATTGTCCGGGGTTTACTTCAGAATCGTGATCTCTATTTTTATTCTCAGTTTATCCAGAACTGTGTAGCTCTGAGGCCTTGTACACACGAGCAAATGAATCTGTTCAAATTGGTCGGACCGACCGATTTGAACAGATTTGTCTGCCGGTTGTTTTGGTTTGACCGCTGTACACACGATCAAACCAGCAGACAGCGCGGTGACGTTGACGCTGCCACGTCACCGCACCAGGAAGTAAATCACTTCCGCGCATGCGTCGAATTCATTCGACGCATGTGCGGGCAGATATGTCTGCTGGTTAGCGTACTAACCAGCAAACATATCGGTCCGACGGGTTCCCAGCAGACAGATTTTAAAGCACACAGATTTGATCATGTACGCGGCCTAATACATAGCTTGTGTATGTATCATTTTGTTCTATTTAACCTCCTTACTACCGGCCGCCGTCAATCGATGGCGGTATGATAGCTCTCTTGTTCTGAGAGGACGTCATTGGACGTGCTTGTCTATCAGAGCCACTAGGGGGCACGCGAGCACCCACCACGTTACTGGGAACCTAATGACCCGCGATTGCCCAGTAACTGAGCAGGACCGTGGATCACTGTGTGTAAACACAGAGATCCACGTTCTGTCAGGGAGAGGAGACCGATGCTGTGTCCCTTGTACATAGGGACACAGATCGGTCACCTCCCCAAGTCAGTCCCCTTCCCCAACAGTTAGAAACACTATGTAGGGCACACATTTAACCCCTTCCTCACCCCTAGTGTTAACCCCTTCCCTGCCCGTCACATTTGTACAGTGATCAGTGCATATTTATAGCACTGATCGCTGTATTAATGTGAATGGTCCCAAAAATGTGTCAAAAGTGTCCGATGTGTCTGCCATAATGTCGCAGTCCCAATGAAAATCGCAGATCGCCGCCATTACTAGTAGAATTTTTTTTTTTTTAATTCATAATTATGTCCCCTATTTCTTTTAAATGGGATATTTATTATAGCAAAAAGTAAAAAATATTGTATTTTTTTCAAAATTGTCGCTCTTCTTTTGTTTATAGCACAAAAAAATAAAACGCAGTGGTGATCAAATACTACCAAAAGAAAGTTCTATTTGTGGGGAAAAAAGGACATCAATTTTGTTTGGGAGCCACATCGCACGACCGCACAATTGTCAGTTAAAGAGACACAGTCCCATAAGCTGAAATTTCGCCTGGGCAGGAAGGGGGTATATGTGCCCTGTAAGCAAGTGGTTAAAGTAATGTATAGAAGGTAGGGCCCGAAAGTGACCACCCTAAGTCCTGCCCTGGACACAGTAGTGATATAGTAGTGATAGCCTTTCTGGTTTCACACCCCTGTGGGCACTTTATGGGTAAGAAAGCATAAAGCAAGGTAAAGTAAAAAAAAAAGTAAAACATTTACATTGCCAGGTAAAATAAACAATCACATAACCACATTTTGACAGCAAGCTCATCAAGGAATATACACAAACTGATGTTGCTGTAATCATACATTGACAAACAGTTGGAAAACACACTCCAAAAAGCATCACACAAGGAATCCCATTAACTCACACTCTTTACATTTCAGAAACACTTATTCAGTTGTCAGAGCCAACATTTCAGCAAATAAATCAGCAGTGGTCAACATAGTCAATATAGAGCGAGGCCCCCTACATGTTCAGAGGGCTGCACAACAGCTTAGGCTTGGTAAATTTGCTACTTTTAGTACATTTCCTCATGATGCACACAGAAAAAAAAGAAATCTCTGAAAGGTTTTGATTCTCACTCAGTAAAAGAAAATGTCATCCCGACCATCCAATGTATTTGGCATGCAAAATAATTGGGTCAAAATATCTCTTTAGGACTATATCAAGTGGGACTTCTGCGCTACTAGACAAATCTCTGAACAATAACGGTCTGCAGCAAACACAGAAAATGCATACACAGCATTAAATTAAGTGAATAAGTATAAAGGTGCTAGAGCAAGTGGTAAAACATAACATAAGATATATACTACAGGAAATATATATTATATAGTTGGATAAACACACAGTGCACAAATGTGCTATATTCAGTGATATCTGTGACAAAGCAAGAAAAGGGGAGAAAAAACATAACAGTCCAACAAAAGTGCTGACTCCAAAACAGATGCACTAAAGTCCTTAATGTAAACAGTGTGCAGGAGGATGTCCACTAGTTGCAGAAAGGTGAGGAAAGGAAAGACCCCCACCGCACGGCACGTCTAGTCTCACAGAACTCTCACCTCCAGCTAGACATAGCCAGCATGTAGGATATCCTTGGTATAGGCAGTCTCCCTCCGTAATGTTGTTGCTAATCTCCACGGATCAATGGAACGACAGGTGTCTAAGTACTCCGGTAATTTCACAAGGCACAGACAAGGGGAGTCCAGAAAAAAGACAGAGGAAGCCTCCAATAGTGCGTTAACTTGATAACCAGGGAATTTTAATAAAAGATGTACTTACAAACAATAAAGATAAAATTGCATCAAACGGCGGGACGGGCAGATGAGTGACGTGCTGCAAGCGCTACGATCCCGCCGTTTGATGCAATTTTATCTTTATTGTTTGTAAGTACATCTTTTATTAAAATTCCCTGGTTATCAAGTTAACGCACTATTGGAGGCTTCCTCTGTCTTTTTTCTGGACTCCCCTTGTCTGTGCCTTGTGAAATTACCGGAGTACTTAGACACCTGTCGTTCCATTGATCCGTGGAGATTAGCAACAACATTACGGAGGGAGACTGCCTATACCAAGGATATCCTACATGCTGGCTATGTCTAGCTGGAGGTGAGAGTTCTGTGAGACTAGACGTGCCGTGCGGTGGGGGTCTTTCCTTTCCTCACCTTTCTGCAACTAGTGGACATCCTCCTGCACACTGTTTACATTAAGGACTTTAGTGCATCTGTTTTGGAGTCAGCACTTTTGTTGGACTGTTATGTTTTTTCTCCCCTTTTCTTGCTTTGTCACAGATATCACTGAATATAGCACATTTGTGCACTGTGTGTTTATCCAACTATATAATATATATTTCCTGTAGTATATATCTTATGTTATGTTTTACCACTTGCGCTAGCACCTTTATACTTATCTCTTTAGGACTGATTACTGCTCTCTCCTCATTGCCGTCCCAGATCCTGATTTCACATGCACAGCTTACACACACAAGTTCCTGATGGGATCCAATAACCCACAGATGAGATCCACAGCTCCAAACACGGCCAGCCTCCTCTCATCAGCTCACAATAACATAGAGGAGAGACAGACTACATAACTTTCTCAAAAGGAACACATAGAAAAGTGACGTAGTCTGTCACGATATGCGTGAAGGACTTGGAAGCCTTGGGGACGCACTCCCGGCCGCGGCAAGATGTTTACAACGCTGACGATTCTCTGCTTTATTGTAAGTGTGATTTTTATGTTTAATAAATCCCCCCTTTTTTAACCTACTGCACTATGGAGCGCTCCTTTCTCTCCTCTATGTTATTGTGAGCTGATGTGAGGAGGCTGGCCGTGTTTGTGAAATCAGGAGCTGGGATGACAATGAGAAGAGAGCAGTTATCAGTCCTAAAGAGATTTTGCAGCAAGGCTTTTATTTTAGCCTATTAACTGCTTGCCGACCAGCCGCCACAGTTATACGACGGCAGGTCGGCTCTGCTGGGCGAGATTGCGTAGCTATAGGGCATCTCGTCATTAAGCCAATAGGGGTGCACGCCTGATGCCGATGCGCGTGTCCGGCGGGCGCGATCACCGTCGGGCACCCGCGATCGCTCGTTAAACACACAGCTTTCGGTCCTGTCAGGGGGAGAAATTACCTATCGTCTGTTCATACAATGTATGAACAGCGATCAGTCATTTTCCCATGTCAGTCCCACCCCCTTCAGTTAGAACACACCCAGGGAACATAATTAACCCCTTCCTTGCCCCCTTCCCTGCAGTGGCATTTTTATAGTAATCAATGCATTTTTATAGCACTGATCGCTATAAAAATGCCAATGGTCCCAAAAATGTGTCAAAAGTGTCCGAAGTGTCCGCCATAATGTCGCAGTACCGATAAAAATCGCTGATCGCCGCCATTACTAGTAAAAAAAAATATTAATAAAAATGCCATAAAACTATCCCCTATTTTGTAAACGCTATACCTTTTGCGCAAACCAATCAATAAACGCTTATTGCGATTTTTTTTAGTAGAAGAATACGTATCGGCCTAAACTTAGGAAAAAAATAGTTTTTTTATATATTTTTGGGGGATATTAATTATGAAATAATTCTGAGTGAACAAAATAGCAGCGCTAAGTTCCGTGACTGAACAAAATAAATAAAGAAATATACCCCTGTGAAAGAGTGTATCATACATATACTAAAAAAATTTGCATATATATAAACATACACATAAGGTGAACTGAATAATTGTGATTTAGGCTTTATTTCCACTGGCGTTTTTACAGCCATGTTTCTGAGCGTTTTTTACAGCTTAAAAACGCCTGTCCATGTTTATTTTAGAAAAAAAATAAACATTTTTTTTTTTTTTAACTGGAGCTCAAAAACGACGCAGCAGCGTTTTTGAGCGTTGTTTTATAGTTTTTTAATGTCTTTTAATGGCGTTTTTACAGCTCTATTGCTGGAGCTTCAGAACCAGTCCTGCGTTTTTTTTGCAGCTTAAGGCTCCATGCACACTGGACTTAAAAAACGTTGATTCTACAGGCGTTTGACGTTTTTTTCTCCTGCCTCTAGAAGCACTTCTATTGTGCTCTATGTGTCTTTGCACATTATTGACTTCTACAGGCGTTTTCTGTCAGGGACGTTCAGAGGCAGGAAAAAAAAACCTTCTCTATCGCGTTTCCTGGAGGAGTTTAGGAGCTGTAAAAATGTCAGTCTCTCCTAAACTCCACTTATCTCTTCTGAACGTCAAGTGCCAACGTTTTTTTAGGTGTGTTGTGGGAGTAAAAACTTTTGCAGAGGGGAGTGTAGTGCAAAAAAACTCCTATAAACTAAACTCTCATAGACTCGCCTAAACATTGTAGATTATGCTTTCATTTTGCGTCTTTTATGCCATGTTTTTCAAGCTAAAAACATTGATGTTTTTTCTGCTCCTAGTGTGCATGGAGCCTAAAAACGTCTCAGCCATCTACAGCTCAAAAACGTCATGGTGGGCATAAGGCCATAGACTAACATGGAGAGCTGTTTTTAAGCTGCAAAAAACGCTCAGAAAAGTGGCTGTAAAAACGCCAGTGGAAATGAGCCATAAATGTTCAAAACGTTCATCCAGTGGTCAAAAGTAAATTGTAACAAGCCAAGTCTATAAGTGATTCAATTTCAAGTGATTAAACTTTCAGGTGTCCACTTAGGGCCCCTTCACACGTCCGCCTCCGCTCGTCCGTTTTTACAAGTCCGTAAACGGACTTGTAATGGTTCCCTATGGGATCGTGTCCGTTAGTGGATGATGCATCCGCTAACGTCCGCAAAGATCCGCTTCTGTCTGGATCCGGTTTTTCGGACAGAAGAAAACCCTATTTTTCTTCCGTCCGGCGGAACGAATCGGATGAATAAGGACAAACGGTCCGTTTTCATCCGATTCCCCATAGGGGAGAGCGGAGGAGAGACAGGGCGGTCCCTGCACAGTGTGCGGGGACCGCCCTGTCCGCCGACGGACACACATGGAGCGGACCGAAAAACGGTCCGCTCCGTGTGAAATGACCCTTAGTCTTCTTGAACAATCTTCTTTAAAACCTTCCACCACACCATAAGTGCTCAGTGACTCCACACCCTAATGCCGCGTACACACGGTCGTTTTTTGCGATGAAAAAAAACGTTGTTTTTTAAAACGTAATTTAAATTGATCGTGTGTGGGCAAAACGTTGTTTTATGTCTTCCAAAAAACGACCAAAAAAAAATTCCAACATGCTTGAATTTTTTGTGTCGTTTTTCAAATAGTCGTTTTTTGTTTCACAAAAAGTCACGGTGTGTAGCAAAAACGTCGTTTAAAACAACGTTTTTCAACCCGCGCATGCCCAGAAGCTAGTTATGAAGCGAGCTTCAATGGAAAAGAGTGGTGAACGTAACCTCGCTTTTGGTGAAAAAAACGATGGTGTGTATGCAACATCGTCTTTGAAAAGTGACGTTTCAAAAACGTTGTTTTTTACTTCACAGAAAACATTTTTTTTCATCACAAAAAATGATCGTGTGTACGCGGCATAAGGAATTGCGCTTACCAATAGGACATGCCTCACATTCACATGCTTGGCAATATCGCAGAGTCTCCAAAAGCATCAAACGACTCCACCAGTGCTCCAGCACCTCAATGTTATTACACATGTAAAAATAAAAATGGCTCCAATAGTGAAGTATATCAAAACTATTTATTTAAAATCAGCACAAGAGGCCTTCACACATTGCACTCACATCTATTAAAACAAACAGAGGCACTTCAACAGTAAACTCAGCAGACAACTGTGCGGGAAAACCTTGATGTATTATGGTCTCGGCGGACACAATGTTTAGCCATAGGTCTCACCCCCCATTCCGATCATTCTCTTCACTTCAAAAACACTGCACACTCGATGGTCGGTGGTCCGAACGTAATGAAACACTGTGTAACCGTTCCCAGACCAGTTTCGTCCCCCAGGACTTCTTTAATGGGATTGTTTCACAGTCTAATCCCCTCCCCTATATACCCAGTCCGTGCGTAAACCCGGACGTGTATTGCAATACATCTGTGCGTGCTCCGCATTTCCACGACCAAACTGAATGTGTTCAAAAACCCGGACATACCATGTAATGCGTCTATACATACTCTGTGTCCCCACGACCATAAAACATCAGGTATGACCCCGCTTGCAATGATCATAGGAACCATGAGCATTACACAATTACTAATATATATTACTTTTGAATGCTCTAAAACTTTTACAGTCCAGCCTGCATATCAGATGAAGTGCATTAGTATAACAATATACCCTCTAAATAATAAAATTGCATCACCTAAGATGCAAATATAACATTGCTAAAATCATATGTGGGTTGGAAAAAAAGGGAAAGAAAGCATATACTCATATACATATCATGTGTGCATTAAACACATGGAGATACTCATATATACTCTCTATAATAACCAACAACAAATATTCTGTCAAGAAGGTTAAACTAAAACAGTTTCCTAATGCCGATCAGCCATACAGTGTATTATATAGATGAACGGTTAATTGGATAACCAAATAACATATAGGAACTGTCATTTAGTATCTCCAACTTAATGCGTTATTTGTTTTCCAACCAACCCTTAAAATTCCCTCCATGTATTTAACTGTTAGTCCAACAGGGGCTATAGTGTTATCAATACCCCTGTGAATTTTACTTCACATTCTGCCATTTGTTTGCTGATTAAAGAACAAAGACATACAGAGATTGATGGCATCCAAGGCTTCATATGGTAAACAACAATCAAGATAGTAAAAAATTGTGAAAAAAGGAATATTTATTATAGCAAAAAGTAAAAAATATTTTTTTTTTTTCAAAATTGTCTCTCTATTTTTGTTTATATCGCAAAAACTAAAAACCGCAGAGGTGATCAAATACCACCAAAAGAAAGCTCTATTTGTGGCAAAAAAAGGAAGCCAATTTTGTTTGGGAGTCACGTCGCACGACCGCGCAATTGTCAGTTAAAGCGACGCAGTGCCGAATCGCAAAAAATGGCCTGGTCATTGACCAGCAATATGGTCCGGGGCTTAAGTGGTTAAGGTGAGAGGCTGCACTGGAAGAAACAGCACCTGCACTTTTGTAATCACTGTGATCCTGTGAAGATTGCCTGCTTGCACTTTTGGATTTTATGGCACATCATTATGAAATATGAACTTTTTAAAAGAATTTATTTTGTACCAGACTTTTCCACTTTTGCACCTTTATCCACATTGATTGTTTTCAGTTGCACATTTATATATTTATTTATTTACTGGATTTTTATCCACCTGTCTTATATGGATTACTGATTGCCTATTTCACCTCTTTTTTCCCGCTTGTCTACTTGGTCTACTTTTGCACTGGAATTGCATGTTTGGACATTTTATTAATTGATCATTTTTTATTTTATCAATTATCCTACTGTTTACCCATTTAGTTACATAGTTATTCAGTCAGTGAGCGCCCCCTACTTCTTCTTTGACACTGGCATCATGGTGTGTACTGGTTAGACATGTGCACACTGAAATATTTTGTTACGGAATTTCATTTTAGTCTGAAAAATGTATTTATTTAATTACTCCCAAAATTCATTTTTATTTATTTTGTTTTGTTAAAAAATGCATTAGTTGCACTCCCCCCACTGAAATAGACACTGTCCCCAGCGTCCCAACGAAGGCATTCAAGCCTGAATGCCTGGCCTGATTCTGTGTAACAGCAATAGAGAGAAAATAGGAAAATATAAATATAAAACTTTAAGATATACAATATTTTGCTTTCTTGAATACTACAGAAAGAGCCATGGAATTACACAATCCTATCTATCTAAACTGCCACATTCTCCGACAGCGTTGATAGTAGGTCAACAAACCTGGTAAAATAAAATAAGAGAACATACACTAAATACACAATATTTACATATAGATATACACAGCCGTGTATACCTAACAACTCAAAGGGTAGAACTGAGACTGCACCCTCCGGCCTAATAGAGAGGGTGAAATCTCCTTTCCCTCCTAAAGAGACATTACTCAAGTAAGTGCTGGCAAGTGTCAAAATCCTAGGAAAAAAAAAGAAAAAAGAAAAAAAAAGAATCTGTACATTAGTCTCTGCTAAAAAAAAAAAAAAGGATTTTTAAATACAGCTTACCTGTAAAATCCTTTTCTTGGAGTACATCACGGGACACAGAGCGGCATATTCATTACTATATGGGTTATATGGAGTACCTTCAGGTGTGGACACTGGCAATCTCAAACAGGAAGTCCCCTCCCTATATAACCCCCTCCCCTAGAGGGAGTCCCTCAGTTTTGTAGCAAGCAGTATGCCTCCCAAAATGTTTCCCCAAAAGAGGGGTGGGAGCTCTGTGTCCCGTGATGTACTCCAAGAAAAGGATTTTACAGGTAAGCTGTATTTAAAAATCCCTTTTTCTTTCTCGTACATCACGGGACACAGAGCGGCATATTCATTACTATATGGGATGTCCGAAAGCAATGCTTTAATGAGGGGAGGGAGACATCTTCCAAAGAAGGATTTCAATTTAGAGGTATACTCAAATAATAATAATTCCAACTTAGTCAAGAAAAAACTTTATTTTTTTTTTTTTTTACAACCAAGGGTGCTTCTGATCCCGAGGATCTTAAACTGCAGCCTGTAGTACTGCCTGTCCAAAGGCAGAATCCGCATTCCTTCTCACGTCTAGTTGATAAAACTTTGTAAACGTGTGGACTGATGACCACGTTGCCGCCTTGCATATCTGAGCCATAGAGATCTGATGGTGTGCTGCCCAGGAGGCGCCCATGGCCCTGGTAGAATGGGCCTTTACCGACAAAGGAGGAGGCAACCTCTTCAAACCGTAGGCTTGAATGATTAATTGTCTAATCCATCTCGAGATGGTGGATTTTGCAGCTGCCTGCCCCTTCTTGGGGCCATCTGGTAGAACGAATAACACATCTGTTTTCCGGATCTTTTCTGTAGCTTTAAGATAGGCCTTCATGGCCCGGACAATATCCAAGGTATGCAGCAACCCCTCCTTTCTAGATGTGGGTTTTGGAAAGAAGGATGGAAGTACCAAATCCTGGTTCAAGTGAAAATTGGATATAACCTTTGGTAGAAAGGAAGGATGGGGCCGGAGAACTGCCCTGTCCTTATGTAGAACGAGATATGGTTCCTTACACGATAAGGCTGCTAATTCTGACACTCTCCTGGCCGAAACTATGGCGACCAAGAAAACCAACTTTCTTGTCAGTAAGAGTAAAGGAATCTCAGCCAAAGGCTCAAAAGGCTGTTTCTGTAGAGTGGACAGGACAAGATTTAGGTCCCAAGGACAAACTGGTGACTTGACAGGAGGATTAATACGCAAGACCCCCTGTAAGAAGGTCTTTACCAGCGAGTGGGTGGCCAGCGGCCTCTGAAACCACACTGACAGAGCTGAGATCTGTCCTTTGATTGTGCTTAGTGCCAGGCCTTTATCCACTCCTAGCTGGAGAAAACTTAACACCCTATCAATAGTATATTTGCGGGAATTCCATCTTTTGGATTCACACCAGCCTACGTAGTTCCTCCACACCCTGTAATAAATCACCCTGGAGGCCGGCTTTCTAGCCCTAATCAGGGTAGGAATTACCTGCCTAGACAGACCTCTACCCCTGAGAATCAGGGATTCAGCCTCCAGGCCGTCAAATTTAGACGTTGTAATGTAGGGTGGAGGATCGGGCCTTGTGAGAGTAGGTCTGGTCGTAGAGGAAGAGTCCAAGGGTCTCCCACTGCCATCTTCAGGACTAGTGAGTACCATGTCCTCCGGGGCCAAGCTGGAGCTACTAGAATGACCGGCTTGTGCTCCACTCTGATCCTGCGCAACAGGCGAGGAAGTAACTGTAGCGGAGGGAATGCATATAGAAGTTTGAATTGATGCCAAGGGCAAACCAACGCATCGGTTCCGCAGGCCATAGGGTCCCTCGCTCGAGACACGAACCTGTCTAGTTTCTTGTTGAACCTGGATGCCATTATATCTACGTCTGGCATTCCCCACCTCTGGCAGATTGTCTGAAAGACCTGGGGATGCAGAGACCACTCCCCTGGCAACAGACTCTGGCGACTTAAGAAGTCTGCCTGCAGGTTGTCCACTCCGGGAATGAATATCGCCGAAATGCAGGGTACATGAACCTCTGCCCACTGAAAAATCAAGCTCACCTCCCTCTGAGCGGCCTGACTCCTGGTTCCCCCTTGGTGGTTTATGTATGCCAGCGCTGTGGCATTGTCTGACTGGATTCTCACCGGGAACCCCTGTAATCTGGAGGTCCATGCCAGAAGGGCTAGGCGAGCAGCTCTGATCTCCAAGATATTGATGGGGAGCTGCCTCTCTGTTTTCACCCAAGTTCCCTGGCGAGAGAACCCCTCGAAGACCGCCCCCCAGCCTGCCAGGCTGGCGTCTGTGGTAACTACCTTCCAGACAACAGGGCTGAAGGATTTTCCCTTTAGAAGATTCTGAGGGTTCAACCACCAGGCCAGGCTTTGTCGGACCCTTGATGATAGCGTCAAAGGGGACTCTAAGGCATGTGCTCTCTTGCCCCAGGCTGCTAGAATGGCTGCCTGTAGGACGCGAGTGTGGATCTGAGCGTATGGTACTGCCTCGAACGTGGCCACTAGCTTGCCTAGTAATCGCATACACAGGCGAATAGTTGGTTTTTTCTTGCTTAGAACCAACTGAACCAACCCCTTGATAGCCTCGATCTTTACAAGGGGCAGGAACACCCTTTGCTGTTCTGTGTCTAACCTCATGCCGAGGTATTCCAACTGCTTTGTAGGCTGGAACGCTGACTTTCCCCGGTTTAGGACCCAGCCGAATCCTTCGAGGTACCGAACCGTGAGGTTTACTGCCTGTTGCAGACACGGCCGTGAGTGATCTATGATTAAAAGGTCGTCCAAGTATGCTAGGACTGTGACCCCTTGGATCCTTAAATTGGCCAGAACTGGGGCTAGGATCTTCTTGAATACCCGGGGGGCCGTGGCCAGCCCGAAGGGGAGCGCCCTGAATTGGAAGTGTCGCTGCCCCACCGCGAAGCGTAAAAATCTTTGATGCGACTGAAAGATTGGTACATGAAGGTAAGCATCCTTTATGTCTATGGAGGCCAGAAAATCGTCCCTCTGAAGCGCGGCGGCTGCTGACCGGATGGATTCCATCCGGAAGGAACGAACCCTTAGGTAACCGTTTAACCTCTTTAGGTCCAAGATTGGCCTGACATCGCCGTTGGGCTTTGGTATGACAAAGAGATTGGAATAGAAACCTAGCCCTTGCTCTTGGGCTGGCACCTCTATTATTACGTCCTGGCAAAGCATGTGATCCAAAGCTGCCAGCATTGAGGCCTTCCTTGCTGGATCCTTTGGTAGCCTTGACTCTTGAAAATGAGGCGGAGGACACTTTAGAAACTCCAGTCTGTAGCCTGTGGTTACAGACGCCCGGACCCATTTGTCGGGGATCTTGGCTTCCCAAACTTCTGAGAAGAAACGAAGCCTTCCCCCCACCCGCGAGAGTGGGGGCGCCCCTTCATAAGGCAGACTTAGGGGCTGTCTTTGTCGGCTTGCGATACCATGGCCTCTTACCCCCAGGGGCCTGTCCCTGCGATCTACTGTTAACGTTGGATCGTGCAGGCGGCCGTCGATACTGCCTGGAATTTGAGGGCCCTGAGACAGGAAAGAGCTGCCTTTTAAATGTAGGACCCCGGAATGTCTTTTTGACCGGTAAAAGGGTACTTTTGCCACTTGAAATAGTCTGAATGTATTTATCCAGATCTTCCCCGAAGAGTCGTCCTCCATGGAAGGGAAACCCTGCCAGAAGCTTTTTGCCTGGGGGCTCCGCCGCCCAGTTCTTCAACCATAAGAGCCTTCTCATGTGCACCAAAAATAGTGATAAACGAGAGGCCTGCTGGATGGAATCTTTTATAGCATCTACAGCAAAACACAGAGCTCTGGGAATGTCAGAAAACTCTTCTGCTTGTTGGGTAGGCATGTCCTTTAACATTTCTTTTGTCTGGTCCTTTAACGCCTGACAAACTCCAATTGCAGCCACAGCTGGCTGTACCACTGCTCCTGCCGTAGCAAAGGATGCTTTTAACAGTGTCTCTAACCGTTTATCAACCGGATCTTTAAACATATGTATGTTTTCCACCGGGCAAGTTAGTGATTAATTCGCACATGAGATGGCTGCATCCACTACTGGGAGCCTCCACCTCTTGGAGAATTTTTCCTCCATGGGGTAAATGACCGCAAATCTCTTCGGTGGCAGAAAAATCCTGTCCGGCCGTACCCAATCCCGAAAGATCAATTCCTCCAAGAGAGGATGGACCGGAAAAACTGCGTTGCTTAACAGAGCTTTCAAAGAGCCCAGAGAGGATACCGGAGGAACCTGAGGCTCTGGCAATGGTAAACTAAATGCCGAGCGGACCATGTCCGTCAAAGACTGTACCCACAGTCTCTCTGTCTGGGAGTCTGAAAATGGTTCCTCAGAGGTAGATCCCTCAATCCCTGAACCCTCTTGGTTCAGGTCTAGTTGATCCTCCTGCGATTCCAATTCCTCCGGAGAGAGAATCTCAGCATCTGAGGATACACCTCTTGGTGATGGGGATCTAACCCGTTTCTTACCAGGAATAGCTCTAGCGATCAATGCTGCTATTCTCTCTTCTAGCCCCCCTAGGGATACGGCTAGCATCTCCTCTGTGATAAACACAGGGCTGGGCTGATCTGGGCCAGCCTCCGCACCAGATCCCCCTAATGGCTCATCCAAGGCGCCCTTTATGGGAATAAGTTGCGGGGAAAGTATCGGCATATCATCAGAATCAGAGGGGGAACCCCTTTGTTTTTTGGTCTTTTTTGTACCCTTTGACCCCGAACCTTTGGAAGCCATAATACAAAATCGAGGGACTCCGCCAACAACAACAGACTGTAGTGGCCAGGAGTACAAAACTAGAGCTTAGGGGACAATAGATCACTAATGCCCAAAAACTGATGGGGCCCCGTATGTTTTTTTTTTTTTTTTTTTTAAATATATATAAGTCATTCTTTTTTTTTTTTTTTTTTTTTTTAACATACAGTGACCCCAAACTTAGTTTGCCAGCCTCCAACCTGCTGCAAAAAGGGGAATTTCTTGGCTTAACAAAAAAGGCATTGGAACAAAGTCCAGCATGTACTACCCCTCTTCCGCCACCGGGAGTCACTGTTCTGCCGCTCTGCGTCCTCTCCCTCTGAGATCAGCCTCAGACTGAGCACTGACAATGCCTGCTGATCTATAACAGCACAAGGCGCGCCCCTGTATGACGCTGCAGGCACGCCCCCCCCGCCCTCCTCTCTGAACGGCGCGAAAAACGTCTATAAGACGTGCGCGCGCACGCCGGAACAGGAGGAACATGGAGGAGCCGCGCTGCTGGAGACCCAGGACTGCAGTATCAGGCGGCAGATTCAAACCCCCGGCCAGGTAGGACTCTCCAAAAGGCCCCATAGGGATCCTTACCAGTCCTAGGAAGAAAGCAGCAGGTTAGCTAGCAACACCATTCTTAGACAGGGGAACCTAGTGATGGGGGGAAAAGGGATCATCCTGTCTTTCTCAGACATAGTGAGCAAGGTTGCCAATGCAGAGCATACTTAGGCTACCCCCCTTTTAGGTTACCCCGGAGAGCCTGCTGTCGAACCAAGTCCCGCAGGCTCCCCCTTACCTGCTCCATGCTGCAGGATGTTTGTCCAGCAAAACGATCCAATCTTCTCCCATCTCCGTGGGTAGCGTAGTAGACCTTCAGGCCCTGGGGTCCTATGAAGGTACCCACTGTCCTGGACCTATATAGCACCCTGGCAAACAGGAACTTATGGTTTTTACAAACTCCAAGTCCTGGGCCCAGGGTCCAGCCCTCCAAAGAGGAGCATTATAGGCAAAACCCCACGGTTTGGGGCCCGGGTACTGTCCACTTTGGCACTGAGGCTCCTTGGACAGATCCGGTTAGCCCGCCCTTAATCCCAAGGATGTGGAGCAAAGCTATTCCGTGACCAACACCTAAGACACTGGCGAAAAAACTGAGGGACTCCCTCTAGGGGAGGGGGTTATATAGGGAGGGGACTTCCTGTTTGAGATTGCCAGTGTCCACACCTGAAGGTACTCCATATAACCCATATAGTAATGAATATGCCGCTCTGTGTCCCGTGATGTACGAGAAAGAAAAGAAATCTGCAGAACACTGCCCCTAGTGGCCAGCGCACTGGTACTACAACGACAGTTCAATTGCTCATTTCAGAGCGATCAGCAAAAGAAGGGAGATAAAGAACATGACATATTCTCTTAAAGGGGTGTTCCAGCCCAAAATTGTGGTTATTAAAAGTCAGCAGCTACAAAAAGTGTAGCTGCTGGCTTTTAATAAACACTCACTTACCTGCTCCTGCGTTCCAGCGACGTGCTGACCGGGGCTCCGCCCCCCTCCCCAGCCGGCGTCTCCATCTCGACTGTGGGCACCCAGCCGTGACAGCCTTCGGCTTCACGGCCGGGCAACCACTGCGCATGCGCGAGCCGCACTGCGCATGCGCGAGCCGCACTGCGCATGCACGAGCCGCACTGCGCATGCACGAGCCGCACTGCGCATGCGCGCGCGGCTTGGCTCGCCGCTGATTGGAGAGGCGATCGCATGGGACCTGTCAGTGTCCCATGTGATCGCCTACAGGGAAGGGCTGGTGTAGGCGATTAAGGCTTAATCACCTAACCAGCCCCTCGGCGGAAGCAGGAAGTGGGACAGGAAGTCCCACTCCTTCTGAAGCCCCCACTCCCCCCCAAAAAAAATTACATGGCATGTAAGGGGGAGGGGAGGGGATTAAAAAAAAGTTAAAATTTAGGGTGGAACTCCTCTTTAATTTCTTTCTTCTGGTGCTGCGAAGAAGCCGGCAAGAACCTATCCTGACTAACTGGACCCACCTCCCGAAGTCCTGCACATGAACAAAAATGTGGATCCGGGAAGATGTAAACACAATATGGATAGGGGTAAAAAATCTTGTCCGTGTCTTCTTGAAAATCTTGCACATTTATACTTACGACGGAGTATCTTTTGATACGCCGGCATAAAGACTTTGTGAACCCGGGCCATAATGTTTGGGGGTTCTAAGTAATTTTCTAGCAAAAAATGCTCCCGTGACCGCAGGACTCGCGGACCCGATCGCCGCTGGAGTGTGCCGATCAGTCCCCGGAGCTGAAGAACGGGGAGAGCCGTCTGTATACACGGCTTCCCCATGCTTCACTTTGGCGGCAGCATCGATCGCGTCATCCATTTTATAGGGGGACGCGATCAATGACGTCACACCTACAGCCACACCCCCTACAGCTGTCATTTCCACAGTAAACAATGCAATTTAAATGCATTTTTTGCTGTGAAAACGCAATTGTCCCAAAAATGTGTCAAAATTGTCCGAAGTGTCCGCCATAATGTCACAGTCATGAAAAAAATCACTGATCGCTGCCATTAGTAGTAAAACCAACCGATAAACGCTTATTGCGATTTTTTTACTAAAAATAAGTTAAAGAATACGTATCGGCCTAAACTGAGGAAAAAAATATTTTTTTTATATATATTTTTGTTTATAGCGCAAAAAATAAAAACCGCAGAGGTGATCAAATACCTATACCACCAACAGAAAGCTCTATTTGTGGGGAAAAAAGGACGCCAATTTTGTTTGGGAGCCACGTCGCACGACCGCGCAATTGTCAGTTAAAGTGACGCAGTGCCAATTTTCAAAAAGGAGCCTGGTCCTTTAGCTGCATTTTGGTCCGGGGCTTCAGTGGTTAATTAAAGCATTTTTTTGGTTTGATATATTCATGTACTTATTTTACAGATGTATAACTGTGATGAGAAGAAACAGAAGTCAACTGGTAATGACCAGATTCAAGCAGCCATCCTACATAATTTCACTGTTTTTATTCTCTCGGAGAGCCCGTAAAAAATATATTTATGCATAAAATAATTTTCTGCATAAAGGGCGCTGGGTCTTTCAAGTGCCTTCATTCTGCATTCTTATGTCTTCAGGTTTTGCGGACTGAAACTCTGGAAAAGAAAAATGTGTTAAAATGGAATTTAAAATGGAATTAAATACCTTAGGAAATTGCTAAGAGGGAGAAGTTTTTGGCAGCAGAGACGACTTCCAATTTTTTTTAACTATGTTACAGGGGGATTCAGAGAAAGAAAGATTGCTTTGTTAATGCTAGTGATAGACTGCAGCTTACTATATGTGATTTTTTTTCTCTTGCCCATAGATACAATTTAATTAGCACTCTAAATTCCCCCTTAATAGATGACATGGGTTTGATTTCTGTTGCTGCATGTCAAAAATGTGGAAAGTTTATTTTGGAAAGGGGACAGTTTAACCTTATTTGTATGGGTACCAATGTCTCGGCACTCTGAAGCACAATCCTGTGCGATTATGGTGTGAACTGACCCTTAAAGTGTCAGAAGATTTTTTAATTAAACTGCTCCTAAATGTTTACAGGAAGGACCTGAATACTGTAATTGCAAAAACTAGGAGGGTTTAACATTACTTTAACCACTTCAATACGAAGCACTTACCCCCCCCCCCCTTCCTGCCCAGGCCAATTTTAAGCTTTCGGTGCTGTCGCTGTTTAAATGACAAATGTGCAGTCATACAACACTGTACCCAAACAGAATTTTTATCATTTTGTTCCCACAAATAGAGCTTTCTTTTGGTGGTATTTGATCACCTCTGCAGTTTTTTTTCTTTTGCTAAACAATAACATTTTGTAAATAAGTACGTTTTCTCCTTCACTGATGGGCACTGACAAGGTGGCACTGATAAGGCAGCAGGGATGAGGTGGCACTGATGGGCACTGACAATGGGCACTGATAGGTGGCACTGATATGCAGCACTGATGGGCATTGATAGGCGGCACTGATGGGCACTCATGGGTGGCACTGGTGGGCACTGATAGGCTGCACTGATGTGTACTTATGAATGGCACTGATAGGCGTAACTGATAGATGGCACTGATAAGCATCCCTTGTGGCACTGGCACTGGCAGGCATTTTGGCTGGGCACTAATTGGAAGCTGCCTGGGCATTAATTGGCAGCTGCCTATGCACAGATTTCCTTGGTGGTCTAGGTGGCACACCTGGTGGTCCAGTGGTGTGGCCATCCCTGGTGGTCCATTCCGGCATCCTGGTGGTCCTGGACGGGCATACAGGGGGGCTCTCCTCTACTTGCGTCTGTCAGACGCGAGTGAGGAAAAGCTGATCAACAGCTTTTCTTGTTTACATCGGGATCAGCTGTGATTGGACACGGCTGATCACATGGTAAAGAGCCTCCGACGGAGGCTCTTTACCAAGATCGGTGTAGCGGTATATCAGACTGACACACCGCACTACACCACCGATCGCTGTGATGACGTCCAGTCAGAATAACACAACCACTGCCCAGCTGTCATTCTGCTATAGGCCGAGCGGGAAGTGGTTAAAGTGTATGTAACCCTGTTAACAAACTTCTAATAAACATACAAAAACACCTTGTTAAAGCTGTATGAAAGTGAAGCTAAAAAATCAGTTGATCCTGCCTGAAAAGTGAGCTACAAAGTTCGAGAGTCGTGTTCTAGAGAAGAGATCACCAAGCTTTACAGTATGAGGGTATATTTTAAATATTGGTGGGACAATTAAAATCACTTACATAAATTAACGAATCAGATTTAAATGAATGAATATATTTTACTTGGAGATTTTTTTAACCAGCATGATATGATTTATTAAAAAAAGGTGTAAAACAAAGCAAAGAAATTCTAAATAAATCAGAGCCCCTCCTTACATCAAAGTCCACCCCAAAATTAGAGTCCCCTCATATATCAGGGTCCCTATTAGAGGCCCCCTTAGATCAGGGTTCCAATCAGAGTACCCCATTACATTGAGGTCCCCATCAGAGCCATCCCTTTACATCAGAACTCCCCCTCAAATCAGGATGCTTACTATAGTCCCTTCATACACCAATGACCCATTAGAGTTCCCCATTAAGTTAGGGTTCCCATCAAAGCCACCCTTTAGACCCTTATATTACTGTCCCTATTAGATGGTAAATAAAATCTTGTAGCAGGTCATATTTGACCAGCGGGCTATTGTTTAGAGACCCTGTTCTAGGGTAACAACACTGCTCCTCCAAATGTACTGAAAATATCAGAAATAATAGAACTAATGCAGCCAGCACATGTAAGGACTTGTAAACGTCAACATATCAGATCTTTGTTCTTGGTTATAACTATGCATTAAATGCCATTAGCCCAGTGGTGGCTGGTGCTCAATATTCTGGGGACAAACAAATCCCCCCCCCCCCCCCCGGGAGACAGATGGCAGCGTTCAGTGCGCCCTTCCCATGAGAGATGGATGGCAGTGATCAGTGGTCTTACCTTAGGAGGTTGTTGCTGCCCCTCTCTCCAGCTTGCCGAGGGAAGAGCTGGGGCTGTTGCTTCTCCTCCCAACTGAACGGGTGTTGCGTCTCCTCCTAAGACTCCCTGGCAAGTCAGGTTTTAGGACCCACTTTCTGATTGCCTGGGAGGTGAAGCAGGAAGACATTACACATTACACTTGTCACACAAGTGGGTGGATTTGGGGAGCAGTGCAGAGCCTACCCTTTTTAGAAGCCAATTAGAGCCTCAGGCTCTAATCATGTGCTTCAAAACAATAAAAAAACATTGAAATCCATTTGTCCTAATTCCAGATCATGTTACAGGCAATGTAATCAATCTATCTGTATTGCTGTTCTGTCTGAAGACACAAAGCTTGTAACTAGGGTTACCACTAGAGTTGAGCGGACACCTGGATGTTCGGGTTTCGACGGGTTTGGCCGAACTTTGGAAATAAGTCTGGGTTCGGGACCCGAACTTGACCCGAACTTGACCCCGAACCCCATTGAAATCAATAGGGACACTAATTTTTGACTACTTATGTCTCTAAAAAAGTAATGGAAAGGGCTAGAGCAAATGAAGCATGCAAATGGAAGCAACATGTTGGTAAGAGCATGGCAAGTACTCTGCAAACAAATGTGGATAGGGAAATAACTTAAAATAACATAAAATACATAAAAATAAAAATAAAATAATCTTGACCTAGGAGGACGAGGTCCTTATGGAGTAGGGGGTTGAGGTGGCGGTGGATGTGGCGTTGTAGGTGAAAGCGGCGGTGGAGGAGGACGAGGTAGCCAACACAGGTTTTTGTTTTTAATTAAATAATTTTTTAAATTAGGGTACACCCCAAGAATGGCTGGTTAAGGCCCGTATACGTGTCTATTCTGCACAAGGTACGGACAAGTCCTGTGGGATCCATGCCTGGTTCATTTTAATGAACGTAAGCTTGTCCACATTGTCTCTGGACTAGGGATGAGCTTCAAGTTCGAGTAGAACTCATGTTCGACTCGAACATTGCCTGTTCGCCGAACAGCGAACTATTTGGGGTGTTCGCGGCAAGTTCGTGTGAACTTTAGAACCCTGTTAAGGTCTATGGGACTCGAACGTTTGAATACTAAAGTGCTAATTTTAAAGGCTAATATGCAAGTTATTGTAATAAAAAAGTGTCTGGGGACCTGGATCCTGCCCCAGGGGACATGTATTAATGCAATTTTTTTTTAAAACTGCACTTTTTTTGGCAGCAGTGATTTTAATAATTCCTTTAAGTGAAACAATAAAAGTGAAATATTCCTTTAAATTTTGTACCGAGGGGGGGTGTATAGTATGCCTGTAAAGTAGCGCTTGTTTCCCATGCTTAGAACTGTCCCTGCACAAAGTGTCATTTCTGGAGGGAAAAAAGTAATTTAAAATCACTTGCAGCTATAATGAATTGTTGGCTCCCAGCAATACAGAGAACAGTCATTCATAAACAAAAAATGTGTGGGGGTCCATGGCATTTTTGAAAAAAATTTGGGGTGGAATTCCCCTTAAAATCCATACCAGACCTGAAGGGCCTGGTAATTGAATTCGGGGGGACCCCCACGCATTCTTTTTTTATGAACGACTTTTCTCTGTATTGCTGGTATCCGACGATTCATTATAGCCACGAGTGATTTTACATGACTTTTTTTCCTTCAGAAATTACATTTTGTGCAGGGACCGTTCTAAGCACAGGAAACAAGCGCTACTTTACAGGCATCCTATACACCCCCCCCAGGTACGAATTTTAAAGGAATATTTCAAGTTTATTGTTTCACTTTAAGCATTATTAAAATCACTGCTCCTGAAAAAACTGCAGTTTTTTAAAACTTTTTTTGCATTGATACATGTCCCCTGGGGCAGGACCCAGGTCCCCAAACACTTTTTAGGACAATAACTTGCATATTAGCCTTTACAATTAGTACTTTAGATTTCAAACGTTCGAGTCCCATAGACTTTAACAGGGTTCTAAAGTTCACACAAACTTTTGATCTGTTCGCAGGTTCTGGTGCGAACCGAACCCAGGGGTGTTCGGCTCATCCCTACTCTGGACAGGTGGCTGCGCTTAGATATGGAGGAAACACTGCAAGCACTGGAGGAAACACTGCAAAATAGTTTTTTGAATAGCACAATAGAAGAACGCTAGCTAAAGTGTTTATCTCACATGTACAGATATGGAGGAAACACTGCAATTTATTTATTTTTTGCCCTAAATGGATGTTTTTTGAATAGCACAATAGAAGAAAAGTATCTTGCAGAGTATCTCACAGTAACATATACAGTGCTGGTGTACTTATATTTCTGAAGCAGGACAGACTCCTACATATTTCTCTCCCTACGAGCACAATCGGGAACCTTTCCCTAAACTATCTTGCAGAGTATCACACCGTAACATATGCAGTGCTGGTGTTTATGAAGCAGGAAAGTCTGACTCCTATCTAAATCTCTCCCTGAGAGCAGCAGCGGCAGCCTTTCCCTACCCTATCTGAAGCAGAGTGACAAGCTGTGTTATGTGCCTCTAGCTTATATAGAGGCTGGGTCACATGCTGCACTGGCCAATCACAGCCATGCCATTAGTAGGCATGGCTGTGATGGCTTCTAGGTCACACAAGTAAAAGAAATGGTGATTGGCTGCCCTGCAGCGCGCCATTACATTGCCGAACACCGAACCCGAACTTACAGCAAATTGTTCGGGTTCGGGTCTGGGTACAAAAAATCCAAATGTCCAGTACGAACCTGAACTTTACAGTTCGCTCAACCCTAGCTACCACTTCTTCGTCAAGCCAAACCAAAACACTTTTGCAGCACAAGGCAATTTATTTTTTATTTATTTATTATATTTTGCAGTAAACACTATAGGATATATTGGGTGCCCTAAGGAGAGTAGTAATGTAGCGTGTGAACATCAGCTTTAAATGTATCCACAATGTGGCAGCGGGGACAGGGAAAAATGTAAGTATTCAGCCTCTACTTTTGCAGGTTTCTGATTTCTTTATTTTTAATGATAGAATAATTTTAAGTATAGTTTTAAATTTTATAGGCAACAAAACAACAAAGGAAATACCCAAATAAACAAAGCCTTGACACCAGATATTGCTGCACACTGATTTTTTTTTTTACAATTTACAACAGGGTATTTGATTGTCACAACATTTTGTTTTGTAGGTTGCAGAATGGCTCTCTTTTCTCTTGGAAGGAACAGCATAGAAAAGGGAATGACCTATTCTATTGAAAATGGATAGCACGGTCGTCATTGACATTCACTCCCCACGCATATTTTGTACCTTTGAAACATTAGATTCCTTTCTGATTTTTTTTCCCTCTGTGAAATAGGCAATAAAACTTTACCTAGTTTTAAAGAATCTTATAGTTGTATTATATTTTCTTTCCAGTTCTCTCTTTAAAAATAACATAATTACATATTTACATACATACATACATACATACATGGGGCCAGATTCAGATACAATTACATTGGCGCAGAGTATCAGGGATACACTACGCCGCCGTATTTTAGCAGGCTCTACGCCGAATTCTGGTAGATTTTGTCCCTTACGGTGCGGTGTCGCCGCGTAATCGAAATACGCGATTAGGGGGCGTGAAGCATTTAAATTAGGCGTGTCCCCGTGGCGATCGAACTGCGCATGCTCCGTTCAGAAATTTCCCGACGTGCATTGCGCGAAATAACGTCGTTACGTCATTTTTTGTTTGAGTAGCGTCGTTTACGGACATTCCTATTCCCGGACGACTTACGTAAAAAATAAAAAAAGACATCGGAAAATGTTGAAATTCGACGCGGGAACGACGGCCATACTTAACATGGGCTGTCTAATATTAGACCAGCAAAAAGCTGGTATAACTTTACGCAGCAAAAAGATGACTAAAGATTCCGTAAGAGATTGCGATTGATGTTCGTAACTTTGTTATACCCCGACGCGGAAAACGACGGGAACTCCACCCAGTGGGCGCAAATTTATTGCAGCGTAGATCCGAAGGCGTACGAACACGTAAGCCAGTCGGATTGAAGCCCGCAGCCGTATTTTCATGGTTTGAGGTTTCAGAGTAGTGAAAAAACGCGCGTAATTTGAAAGTACTCCAGTCTAACGCGAGATAGACAGGAGTAAGGGCTCTGTGAATCTGGCCCATAGTTTGTATGGTTGAATAAAGACTCCAGTCCATCAGCTTCAATCTGTGTGGGTGTCTGTGTGAGGGTGTATACCAACACTATATTGTCAAAAGTATTGGAACGCCTGCCTTTACACGCACATGAACTTTAATGGCATTCCAGTCTTAGTACTAGGGATGAGCTTCACGTTCGATACGAACGTATGTTTGACTCGAACATTGTCTGTTCGTACGTTTGACGAAATCCGAACAAAAGCGGTCGTCCGCGCCAAATTAGAGTGACGCAAAACGGCCCATAATTCACTGCGGCATGATGATTGGCCAAGCATGCTGTATGTCTTGCATGCTTGGCCAATCACAGCGTGCAAAAAACGAAGAGCCATAATTGGCCAAAGCCTGGGTGGCTTTGGCCAATTATGGCTCAGGGCTTTAGCACACGCCCCACACTATATAAGGCCGCCTGCTGAGCGGCCTCGTGTAGTGTGTTCCGGCTTGTTAATGAAAGCAGTCAGAGAGACAGAGAGATTGTCTTTTTATATAGCTAGATAGAGCAGGCAGGCAGGCTAGTCAGTTTAGCTTAATTTACAGTGTGTAGAGGATATATATACATCCCTAGGAGTTGTACATATATTTATACACTATATAGCTTAGCTAGATCAGCTATTCCTAATTTACTGGCAGGCAGGTGATTGTGCTATTTAAAGACGTTATCACAGGTATAGACACCCAGAAGGTACAATATTTAAAGGAATCTTTATTTTTTTTTTATTTAAGCATCAATAAAATTACTGCAGTGATTTTAATGATGCTTAACTTAAAAAAATATATATAAAAAAATCCTTTAAATATTGTACCTGCTGGGTGTCTATAGTTTGCTTGTAAAAACGTCTTTGAGAACTCGGGTCTTGCCCGAGGCAACATGTATCAATGGAAAAAAGTTTTAAAAACTGTCATTTTTTCTGGAGTCCTGCTCCTGAAAAAAAAGACAGTTTTTTAAACTTTTTTCCATTGATACATGTTCCCTGGGGCAAGACCCGAGTTCTCAAAGACGTTTTCCAAAAATAACTTGAATATTGGTCTTTAACCACTTGCTTACTGGGCACATACACCCCCCTCCTGCCCAGGTGAAATTTCAGCTTCCGGCACTGCGCTGCTTTAACTGACAATTGCGCGGTCGTGCGACGTGGCTCCCAAACAAAATTGACGTCCTTTTTTCCCCACAAGTAGAGCTTTCTTTTGGTGGTATTTGATCGCCTGTGCGGTTTTTATTTTTTGCGCTATAAACAAAAAAGAGCGACAATATTTTTTACTTGTTGCTATAATAAATATCCCAATTAAAAAAAAAAACAAATTTTTTTTTCTCAGTTTAGGGTGATACGTATTCTTCTACATATTTTTGGTAAAAAAAAAATAAAAAAACGCAATAAGCGACTGGTTTGCGCAAAAGTTATAGCGCTTACAAAATAGGGGAGAGAATTATTATTTTTTTGTATTTTTTTTTTTACTAGAAATGGCGGCGATCTGCAATTTTTATTGGTACTGTGACGTTATGGCGGACACATCGGACACTTTTGACACATTTTTGGCGCCATTCACATTTATTCTGCGATCAGTGCTATAAATATGCACTAATTACAGTATAAATGTGACTGGCATTGAAGGGGTTAACACTAGGGGGTGAGGAAGGGGTTAAATGCGTATCCTAGGTGTGTTCTAACTGTGGGGGGAGGGGGGGTGACTGGGGGGGTGACCGATCTGTGTCCCTATGTAGGAAGGAAGGAACACAGATCGGGCTCCTCCTCTTCAGAGACAGGACGCTGTCTCTGTGTAAAACGGCAATGAGAGATGATCTATGAGATCATCTCTCATTCGCCCACAGATCACATGGCATCGATTGGCCGTTCGCCGCGATCTGTGATTGGCCGTGTCCAAGGGACACGGACAACACAGGGCTTCCCCGCAGCGCGCTCTACAGCGCGCGCTGGGAACGCCCACAGGGGATGCCGTCAAAAGAAGGCATGTTGGCTATTCAAACCCGCGCTGTTGCCGTCATTTGACGGTAGCGCGGGTCTGAAGTGGTTAAAATGATCGTTTTTGAATTCGAACGTTCGAGTCCCATAGACTTCAATGGGGTTCTAAATCTTCGCACGAATGGTCGGTCTGTTCGACGGTTCTGGTGCGAACCGAACGCGGGGGTGTTCGGCTCATCCCTACTTAGTACGTAGGGTTCAATATTGAGTTGGCCCACCCGTTGCAGCTATAACAGCTACAACTCTTCTGAGAAGGCTGTACACAAGGTTTAGGAGTGCGTCTATGGGAATGTTTGACCATTCCTCCAGAAGCACATTTGTGAGGTCAGGCACTGATGTTGGATGAGAAAGCCTGGCTTGCAGTCTCCACCCTAATTCATCCCACAGGTGTTCATCGCTTCTTCAGGGAGAGTACGTTTAATATTTGTAGTCACTTCTCATAACTTAGGTCCTCCAGTCCCCTTGTTACATTTGTTGCCCTTCTCTGAACTCTCTCCAGTTCAAGGATGTGCTTGGTGATCAGAACTCGATAGCATACTCAAGATATGGCTGAACCAGAATTTTTGTAAAGTGGTAGAATTACAATTTTATCTCTGAAGTAGATACAGTTTTTTTTAATACAGACTTATACCTCCTACTTGCATACCTCATTTGCCATGTTGTTGCCCACCCCTCTATTTTACTAAGGCCTTCATGTAAACTTGTTTTATCCTGTAGTGGGGTTATTTCCCTGCTTAGCTTTGTTTCATCAGCAAACACTGAGATTGAACTATTTATGCCCAAGGTTAAAAATAATTGGTCCCAGGAGAGAGCCCTGGGGCAACTCGCTCACAACTACAGACCATTTTGAATACACACTATTTATTGGACATCAGGTAAATACATTATCGTCCATGCCAACAGACCTCAGTTTGAAAATTAAGCATTTATAGGGGGGCTGTGTCAAATGCATTGATATCAAGATGCACCACATCCACAGGCCTTCCTCTATACAGACGATAGTCTACTTCTTCACAGAATGTTAACAGGTAGGTTTGGGAAGAATGAATCTTAATAAAATGCTGGTTACTAATAATGATACTATTTTCATAAAAAAAATATTGAATATGGTCCCTTATCATCCCCTCCAATTGGTTACATACTATGGGCCAGATACAGCAAGACTTGCGCTGGAGTATTTCGATATGCGCCGCGTAACTGTGAAGATGCGCCGTTGTATCTCCGCGGCCGTACCCACCAAACTAGATGCGACAGAAAACGGCTTTCCCCGACCGGCTTAACTTTCCGACGCCAGAGTATCGTCAGCGCATAATTTCGCTTGGCGCATCAGTCGCTCCTATTGATTTCCCCTGCAAATATGCAAATGAGGGAGATTTCCCGATTCGCGAACGGATTAGCACCATACGCTGGCTACATGCGCCGCGCGTATCTCGTCCATCCGACGCAAAGTTATTTCTACAAATAGCTGCTTTATCTTTACTCCAGACGGCCACAGGTCAGCAGGAGAGCAGCTACAGCAGCAGCGTTACCGACGATAAGAGCTAGCTGAGCACCCCCACTTGCAGGACAACACCTCTGTCCCTGCTTGTCTGTCAACTTTTACAGCCATGGAGGAAGACATCATAGGTCTCCATAGCCGAGATGACGGCTGACAGCTCCTGGCCTTTAAAGTTCAGCTTTCTCCTGTGTTTGCGGGGAACGGGAGCAGCCATCTCAGAACAAAAGTAACTTCACTGCGGGGAGGGGGAACAGGATATACTTTAGTGCCAGAATGGCGCATCTATGGGCGCATTTAAACGTCCAACGGAACACATTGCGCTGTCGTTTCCAAGGAAGTGGTGCCGACGGAAGTTGTGAGCATGCGCACTGGGATGCATTGACAGTCGACGCATGCGCAGTACGTTCGCCGCGGGATCGCGCTTAGTTTAAATAATACACGCCCTGTACCCGCCCAATTTGAATTCCGCTGGCTCATTTTCGATACGCTGCCGCAACTTTAGGAGCAAGTGCTTCATGAATAACAGCACTTGCTCCTAAAATTTCGCCAGAGTAACGTAAATGAGAAACGTTACTCCAGCTTAAAGATGCTCCCATCTACCTGAATCTGGCCCTATGAATGTTAGGCTGACTGGTCTGTAGTTTCCAAGTATATATCTCAGCACCTTTTTTAATACTGGTACGACGTCAGCTTTTCACCAATTAGCTGATACCATTCCAGTCAGTAAGCTTTAGAAAAAACAATCTAACAATACCTGGCAACGTGGTTTTGTATGGTTATTCATTCATTCAAGAAAATTTGCATTGCAATATTTCGTATTTTAACATGAGCCTTCAACTAATTTTAGTTGATTTCTGTGCTCTTATCTATCTTTTTTTAATGTTGTTTACCGATCGTAATAGCTGAACTGACAATGTGACCTGTAAATAGGTAAAAGTACTATGTTTACTATGCTTCAGTTTGTGAATGAACAAGAAGCCTTTAATCACTTCCAATCTCAAATGGGGCAGTTGCAAAAATGTAATAAAATAAATAACAAAAAAAGAAAAAATTCTATAAAAAAAAAGAAAAAAAGGAAATGTCTAAAAAAGAATTTTAACTTCTTGCCGACCAGCTATCGTCATTATTTGGTGGAAGGTTGGCTCCCCTACGCCTCAGGTGTATGGCGGCTTCAAGGGGTATCGCTCGCCACCTAGACCTAGGAGCTCATGCCCATGCCCGGCAGCCGCAATGTCCATCGGGCACCCGCAATCGCTCCTGACAGAGACAGAACAGAGATCTGTCAATGTAAACAGACGGTTCTCCGTTCTGTCAGGGGAGTAGAAAGTTATTGTCTGTTCCTAGTAATTAGGAACAGTGATCAATCTCTTCCCCCAGTCAGTCCCATCCCCCACAGTAAGAACACACACTGAGCGAACACATTTAACCCCTTGATTATCCCCTAGTGTTATACTCTTCCCTATCAGTGGCTATTTTTAGCTCTGATCACTATATAAATGTCCCAAAAAAGTGTCAAAAGTGTCTGCTCTGTCCGCTGCAATGTCGCAGTCCTGCTAGAAGATCACTGCCAATACTAGTAAAAAAATAAATAGTATTTATGCTGCTGTCTGTTTATTGAAAAATTCTAAAAAAATCTTTTGGTTAAAATAAATAAATAAATACATAAAAAGTAAAAAATGCCATAAATCTATCCCCTATTTTGTAGACACTATAACTTTTGCATTTTTTTTACCAAAAATATGTAAAATACATATTGGCCTAAACTGATGAAGAAATTTACATTTTTGGGGGGAATATTTATTATAGCAAAAAGTAAAAAAATATTGTGTTTTTTTTTTTTCAAAATTGATCAAATACCACCAAAAGAAAGCTCTATTTGTGTGAAAAAAAGGACATACATTTTGTTTGGGTACAGCATTGCACGACCGTGCAATTGTTAGGTAAAGCGATGCAGTGCCATATCGCAAAAAATAGCCTGGTCAAGAAGGGGGCAAATTCTTCCAGGGCGGAAGTGGTTAAGAGCACTCAGCATTTGGAAGACTCTTCAAGGAGCATTTAACCCGTAGTAGCGCAAACCACAACTGCATGCCATTTTATCAAAAATGTAATGTTATATTTTTGGGGGGTCCTGTTAGGTAGGCTGTATGGGCCCGTGATTTCTTGCTGCAGACCTGACAGTCTGTGGTACAATGTTGACAGACAATTTCCAAAGTAGGGGCAGACATATAATTAAGGCAGGCAGCAAACAAGTGTAGTAAAAAAATAAGTCAAAATTGGTTGTTAGAAATGCAGAAGCACGGGAACTAACATGTACTTTAGGCCATAGACAGTTCCAATCTTGGTCGGCTCAGCAGGAACTGGCCAAAATTTGAACCGTGTGTGGGCATGCTGGATGTACCAAGTAAATCAATCAATTTACTTGGGTACGAGCCTACCAGATTCACTAATTTTTGCTAGCGGGTGCCATAATATGGGCTCTGTGCTATGGACTCTGCATATGCCCTCTGTCTGTGCCACCTGTGACATGTGCCCTGTGTCTGGTGCAGGTTGCATCCCTGAGCACTGCACAAAATGCACTATTGCACCCTCTTGAGTCCTGCATAATACACACTCTTGAGCACTGCACAATACACATTCCTGAGCCCAGCGCCCTATTTGATAAGCACTCCGGAACACTTCACAATACACACTACTGAGCCCTGCATCCTGTGTGATTCACACTCCTGAGCCCTACACAGTATACACTCCTAAGCTCTGTTTCCTGTGTGATATGCATTCCTAAACCCTATGTGATGTGCACTCCTGAGGCATGCACAATATATACTCCTAAGTCCTGTTCCATGTGTGATACACACTCCTGAGCCTTGCACATTGCATGATATGCACTCCTAATCTCTGCACTCTATGTGTTATGCATTCCTGAACCTTGCACCTGTCCTATATGTGGTTCTTAGCCCTGACCACACCCATTATTTGGCATGGCATACAAGTTTACTCCTCTCTTCCTGGGAATGTTGGCACCAACAACTGGTTAAATGTCTTTTTAAAATGTAAAGAGTAGAAGTAATTGCATTTGCTCACAATTTCCTTGAATGATGTTTTTTGGAATATGTTTTCCAACTGTTTGTCAATGTATTATTACAGCAGCCATCAGCGCATAAAAGTTAGTATATATTCCTTGAGGAGCTTGCTGTCAAACTGTGCTCATGTGATTGTTCATTTGACCTGGCAGAGTGGAGTTTTTAAACTTAAAGTACTCTCATGCTTTCTTATACCTAAAGTGCTCACACATATCTTCTTTTTTGTCATTATTGTGTCTTGTAAGGACATGGCGGTCAGCTGGTACAATGAGCGCTGCAGGAGACCAAAGAGATTGGCGTGGATAGCAGAAAAGATGATCATATGGTCTCTTCTTTAGCAGGTACACCAATTTTTGATTTCTTTATTTTTAATGTCGCCTTAGGTAATGTTCTAAATTCTATAGGCAATAAAACAACATGACTTCAGGGTTTTGATGTACTTAGAATAGGGTGCATTAAAAATGTTACAGTTTACAACATGGCATTTGAGTACACTAACATTTTGTTTTGTAGGTTGCAGAATGGCTCTGTTCTCTTGGAAGGAACATCAGTCGTTTGGAAAAAAGCATGACCTATAAAGCCTATAGTTAGAGGACTGTGCGGCCGTCCATGCAGTTCACTCTCTGCCCATCGTATGTTGTATCTCTGAAACATTTCAGTGCTTTCTACTTTTTTGTCTGTGCGAAACAGACAATAAAACTTTACCGAGTTTCAAAGAATTTTATTGTTTTCTTTCTCAATAAAAGCCTCCATCCGCTGCTTTTTAAAGATAACATATCATGTATTTGTATATATTTTATTTCTTTTGCTCTAGAAAAAAAAGTAAAATGTTCATGTTTTTTTTCAGCTAAAAATTAAATAGAACATAGGAACATTTTGTATTCTGACATAAAGTTAAAGCTTTCGCTCCTTAAGAATGTTTTGTGTGCCCTCTGTGTAGGCAGGTGCAGTTTAATTTCTCTACTGCAGGTGGCGCTCAACTGTAGTAGCATTGCAGAGGGAGAGGAAGTCAAAGGGAACATTGTTCTTCTATGGTTTCCTGGGTCACTGGGGAAGCTATACAGTTGGATGCTGACGTCCCATGTGACTCTGGTGGCTTAAGTCAGGCAGAGTCTATTTAACCACTTGACCACTAGGCACTTAAACCCCCTTAATAACCAGACCAATTTTCAGCTTTCGGTGCTCTCACAATTCGAATGAATGAATGAATGAGAACTTATATAGCGCGGCACATGCAAACTGAATCTCCTCTGGGTGCTTGTTGTTCCTGTCTCCTTTGGTATCAAAAGAGATGAGTCTTGATCTTTCTCCTGAATGCTAAATGATTCTCCTCCAATCGAATGCTGGTTGGTAAAGCGTTCCATAGTCTGGGACCTTGGACCGCGAATCTTCTATCTCCTTTGGACTTGTAGTTGGCTTTCGGTATCTGGAGTAGATTTTGATTGGTGGATCGCAGAACGCGATTGGGATTATGAGCTTTTATTTTTTTGCATAGATAATGGGGACATATACTCAGTCATATAACACTGTACCCAAATGCAATTTTTGTCCATTTTTACACTCAAATAGAGCTTTCCTTTGGTGGTATTTAATCACTGTTGTTTTTTTTTTTTATCTTTTGCGCTATAAGAGAAAAAACACAAAAAAAAAATCTTTGTTTTTGTTATAAAATGTAGCAAATTTGTATTTTTTCTTCATAAATTTTGGCAAAAATTTATACTGCTACATATCTTTGGTAAAAATAAGTACACATTGATCCTCTGTAAATGGAAGGTACCAGATCCTCCCACGGTCTCACAGTGTAGGCTTATGGGTGGCCGGGTGCTCCCCCTTTATAAATTGACCTATATGAGCCGTAAGTGTCCCAAGAAATTTGATAAAATCTGGGGGAAGTGGGTTGCGAAGTGCCCAATTGATGATTTGCACTGCTCTGTTTATGGGGTAGAATAAATCTCCGAGCTCTGACCTTCCCTCTTCGGTTCCTTGGAATGTTCATGTCCCCCCCCCCCCCTGTGCCCTCCCTATGCCTCTTACCCTATGGTTCCCCCTCCTCACCTGGTGGACTCCCCCCTCCCCCCCGCTGCATACCTGACTCTATTGTAATTGAGTACTCCTACTGTAACTATCTGGAGTTATGTTCCCTGGATTAGTTGCCTTCATGTTCTATTGTGTATGGACTAATTGCCTGTTTGTGTGCTTACACCTGTATATATTGAGCTATGTACCATGATCTGATGTACAGTGGTATTGTTGTTTTGCATTTTTGATAAATAAAAAAAATAAGTACAAATTGGTGTATATTATTTGGTCTTTGTGAAAGTTATAGAGTCAACAAGCTATGGTGCCAATATCTGAAAATTGATCACACCTGAAGTACTGACGACCTATCTAATTTCTTGAGACCCTAAGGGTTCTTTCACAAGGAGCGGGCCGTTTTTCGGTCCGCTCCGTGTGTGTCCGTCAGCTTAGCAGGGATCCCCGCTCAGCTGTCAGCGGACAGGGCAATCGGATGATTGCGGACGTTAGCGGATGCATCATCCGCTAACGGACGCGATCCCATAGGAATGCATTACAAGTCCATTTACGGACTTGTAAAAACGGACGAATGGAGGTGGACGTCTGAAAGGGGCCTAACATGCCAGAAAAGTACAAATACCCCCCAAATGACCCTTTTTTGGAAAGAAGACATTCCAAGGTATTTAGAAAGAGGCATTGTGAGTTTTTTGAAGTTGTCATTTTTCCCCACAGTTCTTTGCAAAATCAAGATTTTTTTTTAATTTTTTAATTTTTTTCACACGATTGTCATATTAGCAGTTTTTTTCTCACACACAGCATAGGCATACCACAAATTACACCCCAAAACACATTCTGCTATTCCTCCCGAGTATGGCGATACCACATGTGTGAGTCTTTTACACAGCGCGGCCACATACAGAGGCCCAACATGCAGGGAGCACCTTCAGGCGTTCTGGAGCACCCAGGCCAATTCTGACATTTCTCTCCTACATTTAAAAATCATCATTTATTTGCTAGAAAATTACATAGAACCCCAAAACATTATATATGTTTTTTTTTAGCAAAGACCTTAGACTTAGAGAATACAATAGCGGTCGTTGCAACTTTTTATCTCACACTGTATTTGCGCAGCAATTTTTCTAACGTATTTTTAAAAAAACAGTTTTGTGCTTAAAAATATAAAACAATTAGTAAAGTTAGCCCAATGTTTTTGCATAATGTGAAAGATGAAATTACACAGAGTAAATAGATACCCGACATGTCATCCTTCAAAATTGCACACGCTCGTGGAATGGCGCCAAACTTCGCTTGTAA
This sequence comes from Rana kukunoris, assembly GCA_029574335.1. NCBI lineage: Eukaryota > Metazoa > Chordata > Amphibia > Anura > Ranidae > Rana > Rana kukunoris. The sequence continues at coordinate 44,636,562 of CM056050.1, read as the reverse complement.
TAGGAATATGGCATGGCAGGTCCTCTTTACAGTGAGATATGGGGTCAATAAGACACATCTCACCTCTAGGCTAGAAAGCCAAAAAAAAAAATCCTGGCTTTGATCGTAGCATTGAGTCGGTAGAAGCAGGAGGGGGCGTATTGCAGGGTATTTCAGGGTATTGCAGAGTATTGTGGGGTATTGTGGGGTATTGCAGAGTATTGCAGAGTATTGTGGGGTATTGCAGAGTATTGTGGGGTATTGCAGAGTATTGTGGGGTATTGCAGAGTATTGTGGGGTATTGCAGAGTATTGCAGGGATTGCAGAGTATTGCAGGAATTGCACAGTATGGGGCAGAGTATTGCAGGGTATTGTGAGTATTGGGCAGGGATGACTGAGCAGGGATGGATGGATGGCTGGATCCATCTGCTGTGGGCTGTCCCAGATCCAGCCCACAGCACTGCTGCTGCCTCCGCCCTCTCCCCTCTCCTCTCACACTGTACCGTTCGGTACAGAGAGGGGAGGGAGGAACACATGACGCCGATTTGTTTACAAGTGATCGCTCCGTCATTGGACGGAGCGATCACGTGGTAAACCGCTGCTATCAGTGGCGATTTACCGTGATCCGTGATGCGCCGGGTCCTCAGGAGCGCAACCGCCCAGTAGACGTACTTTGTCTATAAGGCGGTTGTCAAGTGGTTAAAGCGGAGGTCCGTTTTTAAAAATAAATAAAATAAAAGTCAGCAGCTACAAACACTGTAGCTGCTGACTTTTAATAAGCACACTTACCTGTCCAGGTTGTCCACGATGTCAGCCGCCCGAGGCCGATCTGTCATCTGTGGCTGGTCCCGGCGCCGCCATCCTCACTAAGGGAAACAGGCAGTGAAGCCTTGCCCATTTCCTACTGTACATGCACGAGTCGCGTGGCTATTTGTGAATGGGAACACCGTCCTGTGTGTCCCAGAAGGCACCGCGCCTCCATTTCCCAGGAGGCTTCGTGAGGAGGACACAGGACGTCACCACGGAAGAGGAAGAGGCAGTTTAAGACGATCTGCCTAGTAACAGCAATTTCTGGTAAGTACCGTATATATATATAAAAAAAAAAATTGAGCCTTTTTAGACATTTTTTTAGGCTGGACCTCCACTTTAAGACCCTGGCTTCCAGGTTCGGCATGCATTTTGGGTGTGGGTAATGTAAGGACAGCTGACCCGTCTGACAGGGGCAGTATTAGTGGTAAGGAAAGGTTCCAGATGGGTAGGGAAAGACCAGGGACATATTATAATTCCAGGAAGCCCTCCTGTTTTGGCACAGACCGCATTCTATCCCTCAAAAGAGACACTGTCGGAACATCTGAGACCTGCTGTTACACTGTGGGGTTGATTTACTAAAACTGGAGAGTGCAAAATCTGTTGCAGCTCTGCATAAAAACCAATCAGCATCCATATTTTATTGCAAAATCTTTAAGTGATTCTAAAGGCAGAAGATTTTTTTTATCTTACTGCATTCTATGCAGTAGGATAAAAAACCTTTAGCCCCCTAATACTGTCCTAAGCCCCATCTTAATCCAATGTTTTGCACGAGTGCCTCTGCCATCTGGAACTCTCTCCCCTGTTTGGCTGAGAACAGCAGTGGCGCCATTGGCCCCCACTGCTGTCAATATAAGTCAGTTAACCAATGAGGAGAGTGAGGGGTGGGGCTGAACCATAGCACCATGTCTAAATGGACACAGGGAGCTGCGGCTCGACTCTGTGCCCCCATAGCAAACTGCTTGCTGTGGTGGCACTCGACAGGAGGGAGGGGCCAGGAGCACCGATTAGGGACACGAAAAGAGGAGGATCCCGGATCCTCTGTGCAAAACCACTGCATCAGAGCAGGTAAGTATAATATGTTTGCTATTTTTAAAGAAAACATTTTTTACTTTACAATTACTTCAATTGAACAATCTGAAGTTCGAAGCTGATTTGCTACCATGAACAGCTGCGCCAGATTTTGAACTCTCCGGTTTTAGTAAATCAAGCCCTGTTATACTGCAACATTCTTTGAGTGTTATCTTCTACTTCACCTTTGATATATTTGGTATAATTTGGCAAGTATTATATTTCTATGTAATAGAGCTGGACAGGCAGCAAGTCTACGTTTGAGACTAGATCACAACATAAACATATCCAATACCAGATGCAGAATGCGACTGGGCTCAGTTGAGTAGCAAGTAATATATGCTGAGTTGACAACTAGATAACAAATTACAGTAGACTCTTTTTGCCCACAAGGCATTCATAAAAAGTACTGGGCTGAGGCTTGGGTTTTACAGACGGCATGTGACGTGGTTCTATAATTTCACACTCTGAGGGTTACGTCCGTGTGAAGGAGTTAAAGAACCTTTTGCCATAAACGTGAAATGCGTTAATACCTTCCACAATGAAGTGACATAAAGGGTATTACACACTCAATGGACAGTATGGCTTTTTCATCCAGGCCTATGAAGGCAACACTCAATCATTTTTATTGCTTTCATTACCAGAGTGTTTTACTGTCAATTCCCATTTCTGCCGCTCCATAGAAAATACAGATGTTTGTGATTGATTTAAGAGAATGGCTGTAACATAGATCAGAATTATTAGATTTTAAAGTGAAATTGGCAGCTTCTATGAAACATGTTATAGGGAAACAGGCAGTGGCAGTGTGTAAATCAGCAGGCTGTTCTGCATGAGAGATTGATGGGCTCTTGTGTCCATACAGGGGGTCTGGAGGCTCAGCATAGAGCTCTAGATTCAATATACCTTGTGCCAGGGTATAGTCACATATCTCAGCACTGGTAATTTGGCTCCAAGTTGACTGCAGATACAATATAACAGCCCTTTGCTTAGACAAAAGAGTCAGTGCTCAGAGTTTATTCCAGAGCAGTGGCGGCTGGTGCTCAAAATTTTTGGGGGGCACAAACAAACGAAAAACAAAAAAACAATTGTCACTGTGCCAATCAATTGTCGCCACTGTGCCCATCAATTGTCGCCACTGTGCCTATCAATTGTCGCCACTGTGCCCATCAATTGTCGCTACTGTGCAATGCCATCAATTGTCGCCACTGTGCAATGCCATCAAATGCAGCCACTGTGCCACGCTATCAATTGCAGCCACTGTGCCATCATTTATCGCCACTGTACCCATTAATTGTCACCACTGTGCCATGCCATAAAACGCAGCCACTGTACCATCAATTGTCGCCACTGTGCCCATCAATTGTCACCACTGTGCCATGCCTTCAAATGCAGCCACTGTGCCATCAATTGTCACTACTGTGCCATGCCATCAATTGTCGCCACTGTGCCATCAATTGTCGCCACTGTGCCATCAATTGTCAACACTCTGCCATCAATTGTCACCACTGTGCCATAAATTGTCGCCACTGTGCCATGCCATCAAACGCAGCCACTGTGCCATGCCATCAAACACAGCCACTGTGCCATGCCATCGAACGCAGCCACTGTGCCATCAATTCTCGCCACTGTGCCCATCGATTGTCAGCACTGTGCCATGCCAAACGCAGCCACTGTGCCCATCAATTGTCGCCACTTTGCCCATCAATTGTCACCACTGTGCCCAACAATTGTTGCCACTGTGCCCTAATAAATGCTGCCAGATTGCCCCCTGCCCGGCACTTACCTTTTTAGGGTCAGCCAACCTCCTTCCACTGTCCCTCGATGTCTTCTCCTGCCCTCAATGATGCTTCAGCCAATCAGGTTTCCAGTAACCAGACCCGGTGAACCTGATTGGCTGAGATGCCTGTCAGTGTTAACCAGGGAATGCACACCCCCTGCGTCCCCTGGTTAACTATTTGGAAGCCGGTTACAGCTCACAGGCTGTAATCGGGAAGCCTATCAGAGTAGCTGGCTCTGATAGACACTTCCAAAAACAAACCAACTGCTGTTATTCAGATGGCCGGCGTTCACCAGGGGGCCGGCCATCTGAATAGTGGGCAGTGGTGACAATACATAGATTCATGCAATGCATAAATCTGTGTATTGTTTCAGTGGCAGTGTAGGAGAGAGGGGGCGGCGCTTCTGCGACCACTATCGACGCACTGCCACTGTTCCAGAGACTACTCCAGTAATAGGGTACTCATAGTTTACTCTGATAATAGAGTGCTCAGAGACTACTCCAGTAATAGGGTACTCATAGTTTACTCTGATAGTAGAGTGCCCAGAGGCTACTCCAATAATAGGGTACTCATAGTTTACTCTGATAATAGAGTGCTCAGAGACCACTCCAGTAATAGGGTATTCCACTTGCTTTACTGTAAAATCCACACATGCTCAGAATCAAGTTGACGCATGCTTGGAAGCATTGAACTTCATTTTTTTCAGCACGTCGTTGTGTTTTACGTCTCCGGGTTCTAACACAATTGTTTTTTTTAACCGATGGTGTGTAGGCACATCAGACCATCAGTCAGCTTCATCGGATGGACTGATCGTGTGTACGAGGCTTTACACAAATTCTTTTATCTCAACCCCCAGCCACCCTATGCACAATTTTTTTTTTTTAACCCATCCCCACCAAATCACCTCTAAAAGCACAACTCCCCCCAATACAGATGCACTCACCTCCAAATTGTCAAAGTCTCTTTTTCCTGCCCCAAGCCCATGCTTCAGCTGCACAGACTCCTCAGACAGTTCCGGGAACATCATCGTCGGGAGATCTCCTTCCCAGGCTCCCCCTCCTGTCCTGTCAGAGCACACTTTAGAGCTGAGGAGGAGCCTATGGGAAATTTCCCTCAGCGCTTTCACACTAAAGCCCGTTGTAAGCAAGCTGCTGGTTGGGAGAGATGCTCAGCTGCTACAGTCATAGCTGATTAAACACTAAGTATAGTGTGAAACGCATCAGCTGTTCAGTTTGCTGTGGCTTGTAGTGCTTTTTTTTTGGAGTGTGGCTGTCCAGACAACATTTCTTTTTGTTCCATCAGCGATTGTGGACACTTCCACCCCTGCCTAGTCCTTGCCCTGGTGATACCACACACCCGCATTGCCGTCTCTGTTTTGCAGCTGACATCTTCTCGCCTACTGCCTGTCACAGTGAATTATGTTGGCTGCAATACAGAGACTGCATCGCGGTGTGTAGTAACCCATACACCCCACACAATCTGCTAGGCTGACTGCGCTTTTTCCCGACAAGTCCCTGAAACCAAGTGCTGTAACTTGTTCTGGCACTGGGCTCCACCCTGAGACTCAGCCTAGGGACGCCGGGACTTGCATCCGGGATGGTTGGGAGGTAAACTTACATTTTCACGTCTTCCTTCCGGGTTTGTAGACTCCGGCCATCTGACTGGCCAAACCGTGATGATGTCACTTGTCGCACATGCGCGCAGGCGTCACTGTAAACGGCTCTTCAGAGTACGTGCACCATTGACGTCACTGGCTGCTGCTCCGTGGAATATCTCCTAGACGGAGATATTATTTTACCTACAGGTAAGCTTTATTATAAGCTTACCTGCAGGAAAAAAATGTCTGAAACTACTTTCCTACGATAGATAGATAGATAGATAGATAGATAGATAGATAGATAGATAGATAGATAGATAGATAGATAGCGCGCCAAAGTCAAAAGTCTCTGGGTCATTTTCGACTCCTACATGACAATGGATGCACAAATAGGGGGGTCAGTAGTCAGCAGATCTCTTTAGAAAAACTAAAAGCTCACAAAGCCAATCGCGTTCTGCGATCCACCAACCAAAATCTGCTCCAGATACCCAAAGCCAGATACAAGTCCAAAGGAGAAAGGAGATTTGCGCTCCAGGGTCCTAGACTATGGAACGCTTTACCATCCAGCATTCGGTTGGAGGAGAACCACTTGGCCTTCAGAAGAAAGATCATAACTCATCTCTTTTGATATCAAAGGAGACAGGAACATTGAGCCCCAAGACGATTTAGTTTGCATGTGCTGCGCTATATAAGTTTCTCACTCACTCATAGATATAGTTGTACATTACTGTAGATACATGTTTCTAAAAGGTGCCAGTACCCGGACTTTGTCTCAAGGTAGTAAGGTTGTCCCTTGTCCCTAGTAAGGCTGACAATCCTGAAATATTTTAAGAAGATAACAAGTCTTCATGAATAAATCCTTGACATGTTGTGGTAAGAGATTTGTCTATTCGTTTTGCCTTTGGCTTTTTGTATACGGAGAAAAAACAAGTAGATGTGAGGGTTTCTCAGCTTGGAGTTGTAAAAATTGGGAAGGAATAGACCCAAAGGAGTCAGGACCCCAGCCAGTGAGTAAGCCGCCTTGAGCAGTAAAGCCTTTCTGTATGTATGTTTATTCATTATCTTACATGTAATATTTAGCCTTTTTGTATGATAAACCTGACTTTGAATGCTCAATAAATAAGAGGCACCTGATGTGTGTGCATTAATGCATTCAATGAGCACCATTCATGAAGAGTGGAGGAAAACAAGAAGGAGTCACAATGTATTGTAAATCAATAACACAGTGGCCTTGCCTTTCTAAGCACAGTAATTTATTCCAACGTTTATTAAGCATGAAGGGACAAGGTGTTATCTGTTGAGTAATGTATGTTCTGTGCCTATGCTTCTTCCCAGGAGACATGAAAGGGAAGAGGGAAGAAGACTTCTCACACAAGGCTGGACCAAACCTAGTAGCTTTTCTGTAAATAAATAAGCATCTCTTGTTATGACCTATACAGTATACAAATGAATTTTGTAATGTAGCAGTGCGTTTTGTATACTGTATGTTTATGTAGTCAAAGAAATGTGGTCAAGATAAAAATGATCATGTTTTACTACCTTTTATATTTGTTAGACCATTTATACAGATTTTTATGACATTTACATATTACAGAAATCTGTGTTATCCCACATACACACGGACGTTTTTAATGTCATGAAAAAATCAACGTGATTCTTGTCAAGCCTGTCTTGCCCACATACGATCGTGAAAAAAAAAATGCTCTAGCAAAGCGCGGTGACGTACAACGGCACTATAAAGGGGAAGTTCCATTCGGATGACGCCACCCTTTGGGCTGCTTTTGCTAATTTTGCGTTAGTAAAAGTTTGGTGAGAGACGATTCCAGGCTTTTCAGTCTTTGCGCTTTTCAGTCTGTTACAGCGTGACGAATGTGCTATCTCCATTACAAATGCTAGTTCTACCAGAACGAGCGCTCCCGTCTTATAACTTGCTTCTGAGCATGCACGTTTTTCTCTCATCGTTAAAGCCTACGCACGACTGAGCCTACACGCGGTCGATTTAATGACCAATTTAAAAAATGGCATTTTTCTCGTCATGAAAAATGGTGGAAGAAATTTTAGCTCTGAAAAAGAAAAATAATAATAGCTTCAATGCCCTATGGCAACCATGGTTGATGTTTACCTTCTCCGTTGAATATCAAACATTATCTCTGTGAAGATATCTTGCTCCTAAGTCCTTCATTGTAATTCGTTTTATATAATGCTGTTAAGTGTTAAGTACTCAAATTACTCTTAGCTATACAGTATCTGAATTTGTACTCTGCATTCTCTCTCTTGATTATGCCCATCCGCTAACCTTCCCCTCCCCACTTTCTCCCCCCCCCCCCTCCTAAAATACAATTTCAGTTGTTGTTTGCCATTTATGGGCTGCAATGTGATGCATCATAGAAAATAGTGCAGGCTCATATTTTCTTCCGTAGAAACAAAGTTAGGACTACAGAAAATTCTGGGGTGCCTTGACGGGGCTCTGTAGCTTACGCATGTATTTGCAAATGTGTGCAAACTAAACCCCTGTTTTTAATGTATAGTGTTAAGCCCCATACATACGGTAGGACTTTTTGACAACAAACTTTAAAATGAGCATGTTTTCAAATAAATCCTACTGTGTGCACACTCCATTGGACAAACTTTTTCGGTTTTCATCGGAAGTTCGCTCTTTAAACGGACAAATTTTCGGCAACAAAAATCCTACGGTGCAAAGTCCTATCGTGTGTACAGAAATCCATCAGACTTTTGTCCGAAGTACAAACACGCATGCCCAGAACCAATGTTAAAATCAATCAACATGAGCAGAAGTTGACCAAAGGGTGGCAGTAAAGAGCAGAAAAACCACGTGATGTTGGGAAAGTTTTGGGAAAGTTTGCAAAAAAGTCCTGCCGTCTGTATGCTATGGGTGTGCCCGGCCAACTCCCTTCAAACAAAAATCCACGGAAAAGTTTCTTTGAAGTCCGATTGTGTGTATGAGGTTTTAGACAGGACAATTCGGTTGGTTAGCAGGCTGGTCGGTAAGTTGAGTCGTGGATTTCTTTGGTTTTGTTTTTTTATATTTTATTTCATTTATGTGAGTCAAAGGACCCATAGCAGTGAATGGCAAGTGCCTATTTTCTGAGTCCTAACAATAGATCATGTGCTCTTGGCCTTGATACATTTGTAAAATGGCAGACTCCTCTCATTTCATCCTGGATTCAAAATGAATGGCACTGCAACTTTCTAACACATGTGAAGTGAGTTAATTGGCATGTTGGTAACATGCGCATTGACACGTATGTTACTACAAAGTGTGTGTTCAACCCTTATTCATAGTTAAATAAATAAATAGGCGTCCTGATTAGAGTTGAGCGGACACCTGGATGTTCGGGTTCGGCCGAACTTCGGAAAAAAGTTAGGGGTCGGGACCCGAACTTGACCCAAACTTGACCCCGAACCCGAACCCCATTGAAGTCAATGGGGACCCGGACTTTTGACTACTAAAATGTCTCTAAAGAACTAATGGAAAGGGCTAGAGGGCTGCAAATGGCAGCAAAATGTTGGGAAGAGCATGGCAAGTACTCTGCAATCAAATGTGGATCGGGAAATAACTTAAAATACATAAAAATAAACAGTCAAACAAAGTGTCATTTCTGAAAGGAAAAAAAGTCATTTAAAACCGGCTTTGCGGCTCTAATGAATTGTCGGCTTCGGCAATTCAGAGAGGATTCATTCATAAAAAAAAAAAAAGCGTGGGGGTCCCCCCAAATTCAATTACCAGGCCCTTCAGGTCTGGTATGGATATTAAGGGGAACCCCACCGTCAATTTCAAAAAAATTACGTGGGTTTCCCCCCAAATATCCATACCAGACCCTTCAGGTCCGGTGTGGATTTTAAGGGGAACTCCACCCCAAATAAAAAAAAAATGGCGTGGAGTTCCCCCAAAAATCCACACCAGACCCTTATCTGAGCATGTTAACCTGGCCGGCCGCAGAAAAAGAGGGGGGACAGAGTCCCCTGAACCGTACCAGGCCATGACGCGGCCGGAGCTTTGACATTTCTTATATTGGGGAGACGGGCCACCCTTCACGTGACCCCACCCTCTCTGATGCAAGAGGGATGTCTGGGCTTTCCCAGTGACGTAGCAGAGTGTGCGTCAGAGGAGGACAGGGTCACATGACGGGTGGCCTGCCTCCCCTATATAAGAAATGTCAAAGCTCCGACCGCGTCATTTCGCTGGGCTGTGTCCAACGGAGAGAGAAGGTCGGCGACGCTGCTCTGGATGGATTGATCTTCTCATCGCTGGACCGATCACCTGTCGCTGGATACAGACAAAGTTGGAGCGGGGAGCCGGATCGAGAGTGGATTACACGCGCTGGATTTTTTTCTTTTTTTTTTTTTATTAATAAAGGACTTTTTTCTACGTTGTCTGTGTTTTTTTTTTTTTTTACAATAATTTACACTTCCTTCGTGAAATGGTAGGGGTACAGTGTACCCCATTACTAATTCACATAGGGGGGGTCCAGGATCTGGGGGTCCCCTTTGTTAAAGGGGTCTTCTAGATTCTGATAAGCCCCCTACCCGCAGACCCCCACAACCACCGGCCAGGGTTGTGGGGATGAGGCCCTTGTCCCCATCAACATGGGGACATCCTCCCCATGTTGAGGGCATGTGGCCTGGTACGATTCAGGAGAGGGGGGGGCGCACTCTGTCCCCCCTCTTTTCTGTGGCCGGCCAGGTTAACGTGCTCGGATAAGGGTCTGGTGTGGATTTTTGGGGGAACTCCACGCCATTTTTTTTAATTTGGGGTGGAGTTCCCCTTAAAATCCACACCAGACCTGAAGGGTCTGGTATGGATATTTGGGTGGAACCCCACGTCATTTTTTTTTTAAATTGACGGCGGGGTTCCCCTTAATATCCATACCAGACCTGAAGCGCCTGGTAAATGAATTTGGGGGGGCCCCGCGCTTTTTTTTTATTTTTTATGAATGAATCCTCTCTGAATTGCCGAAGCCGACAATTCATTATAGCCGCAAAGCCGGTTTTAGGTGAATTTTTTTTTCTTTCAGAAATTACACTTTGTGCAGTGCCATTACATAGTCGAACTCCGAACCCGAACCCGAATTTTCAGCAAATTATTCGGGTTCCGGTTCGGGTCCAAAGAAAAAACAAAGTTCGGTACGAACCTCGGGTCCAAAAAAAAAAAAAAGTTCGGTACGAACTATAGTTTGGGTTCGCTCAACCCCAGTCCTGATCTAGATGCCCATCTCTGCCACGTGGGCATTTCAGTCTTGCTAGAAGAAACAATTGTACTTTTTGTGGAGGCTTGCAATGTCTGGAAACATAGCTAGCCATTAAAGTGATGTTCATTACACAATTCTATTGCTTTCGGCTTGCATGATATTTTGAAACAATCTTTAGCCATCAGCAAGAGCTGCCTTAGCTTTCCTGTAACTCGCTGACACATATCTGGAAATAGATAAAATAAAGTCCTCAGACTAAGTGCTAAACTGTTCAGAGAGATTTTTACGGTCATTAACCAAACCGGCTAGGAAATATGCCAACCTGCATTGTGACAGGTCTGAAAGCATCTAAATTGTTCCTTGTACATCAGCAGATTGGCAGAGGGTTGAATTGGGAATCATATAATCCTACAGGGGACATTCTGTAGTAATGGAATCTCAGTCAATAACTCAAATTGTGGGGAAATATATTTAACTTTTTTGGATAATAGTTGTTTCCAATCAACGCCTTCCTCTTACACGCATCCACATTTTGCTGTATTGTAGTCCATAGATTGTTGTTTCCCTCTCTGGCCAATTTAAGTTGATTGTGTAACTATTGTGATTACTGCCATTCTACTATCAAAAACAGATTTAATACCGAGGAATTATCTTGAGATTAAGCATGTTCTTTTTTTTCATAATTGCTTACAGTTAAAAATATAATTGCCAGGCGCGGGAAATATTATACATAATTGCTGAGTAGATTCAATTTTTTTTTTTCATCAAGGGCCAGTTCGATGCAGAAAAAGGCAGGGGTCATTTTCTAAGAGGTAAGAATGCACACATTTTTCAAACTTTCTTGAGCCGCAGAAGAAGATTACTGAAAAGAGAAGCGAGAGTGAAGTTGTTTCCCAAAGCAGGAAGAATTGAGTTTGGAGTTGAAAGGCGAAACCTTTGGTCAACATCCAGCTGCAGGATGGCCAACATTTAGCTCAGGTCTACCTAGAGATATGGATGTTAAAGCAAGATATCCCTATTTTTTAAAGCCTAGCTAAAAAAAAGAATAAAAATGGAATGTTCTAGTTTACCATATGTAGCGCTTACCCCTTGAAGGAGATGTTTAATGTGTTGGCTCTCCCTGTTCCTGTGCCCATGACTCAGTGAACACCTAAAAACACCTGGCTGGGCGCAGAATGCTTATTGCAGGTACACTCCAAAAGCTCAAGGTGCATAGACATTGGCGTGTGCATAGGGTGTGATGGATGTGCCTGGACACACCCTAATCACCCCATGTGCAGGACTTTTTTTTAGCCAGAAAGTGTAGAAACCCCATTCCGCTACCTCCAGCTGCCTGTCCTCTGGTGCCCCAACACTACAGCCGCTCACAACTTTTTAAATAGGTGTGTAGTGCTCAGGGATCTTCTGTCCCCTCCTGCTGCCTATCAGACCCATGTAGCACAAAGCCCAATGAAGTGTTCTAAAACTCCTCCTTGGCTCTGTGCTTCATGGGTCTGATAGGTAAATATATCCAGGCAAAAATATTGTTGCTGGTGTAACAGCGGCTGCACCATTGTAAAGCATTTATACTGCTGCTGTTTGAAGACAGACCTCTATCAGGAAAACTGTCTTCCCTGTGGGAGACTGCAGCCTGTGAAAAGAGGCATTTCCTGCCCAGGGACTGGGAAAGGCTGCTGGCCAGTGTTGAGAGTTAGTGTTGAGCAGAATATGCCATATTCGTATTCGCGATATATCTCGAATATATAGTCGAATATTCGACAGATATTCGCAAAATACGAATATTCGTGATATATTTTCGAAATGAAATTATTGCGAATTTTCGCTATCGCGAATGCGAATTGCGATTGCGAATTGCGCATGCGAATTGCGAATATTCGAGAAATGCGGAATGGAGCACTCTGATTGGCACAGAATATTCGTGATATATTACAATATAAAATAATTGCGAATATTCGAGAAATGCGGAAGGAGCACTCTGATTGGCTCAGAATATTCGTGATATATTACAATACACAATAATTGCGAATATTCGGCAAATGCGGAAGGAGCACTCTGATTGGCTCAGAATATTCGTGATATATTACAATACACAATAATTGCGAATATTCGGCAAATGCGGAAGGAGCACTCTGATTGGCTCAGAATATTCGTGATATATTACAATACACAATAATTGCGAATATTCGGCAAATGCGGAAGGAGCACTCTGATTGGCTCAGAATATTCGTGATATATTACAATACACAATAATTGCGAATATTCGAGAAATGCGGAATGGAGCACTCTGATTGGCTCAGAATATTCGTGATATATTACAATACAAAATAATTTCGAAATTTCGAGAAATGCGGAATGGAGCACTCTGATTGGCTCAGAATATTCGTGATATATTACAATATAAAATAATCGCGCGATATCGCTATTTGCCGAATAATCGCATTGCGATTTTTCGGCAATATAAAATGAGCGTTGCAGCTACTCGGCCCAAGGTCTCTAATCATACCAGCAATGCTTTTAGACGTCGATGGGGATCTCTAGGATGTGATCTGTTCCAAAAAATGTTTTAAAACATTCGAATATTCGAAATAGCGAATATTCGCCGCGATATTCGCGATATTCGCGAATACTCGAATATGCAATATTCGTAGCGAATATTCGCAATTCGAATATTCGTGAGCAACACTATTGAGAGTCTGGGAGATAAAGGAAGCCAGTGAGTCCAGGGCCCTGGAAGGAATCGGGAAGTCGGTTGGGAGCAAGCAGTGGTACTGCTGACAAGAGAGAGCCAGGTGACTTTTATTTATGTCTGAATGAAGTTTAAACCACTGCGTGGGATTCCTGGATGGACTTTTGTTTTGTGTTTTTTCCATATAATAAACGTGGGCTACCAGGTCCTTAGCTATAATGCTTGTCTGACTTGAACTCACTCGCAAAAATGCATCTATCACTAGAGCTAAACACGCCCAACATCACAATAGGTATATACTAAAATAACAGTTCAGCAGTCAGTAATATGATACTCTATTCCTTCTGCTGGTCAGATCCTTGGGGTCCAACTGATAGCACTTAAGATAATTTCCCAGATGCAAGCACATACTGGGACAGTTAAAGGGCAAAAATTAAAAAAAACATTGCAGGACAATTTTATGGTCCAGTTTATTGAGACAACGAGCGTTTGCTACAGGCGTTTTGTCGCTTTAATCAATAGAACTTTTCACCCAGGCAGAAGATTAAACAAATCTACCAACATAGCAACAAGTGATGAAAAGATGATAATTTTTCCTATTGGCTAAAATAAAAAACGTCAAAGTACAAAAACGTCGGACAACGCTTTATGCAAACGCGCAAATAAGCATGAATACGCGCGACAAAACGCTGGAAAAAAACGCCCAAAAAACGACCAAACGACCGTCGCTCAGGTGTGAATGCAGCCTTATGCCGCGTACACACGGTCGTTTTTTGCGATGAAAAAAAAATACGTTTTTTAAAACGTCATTTAAATTGATCGTGTGTGGGCAAAACGTCGTTTTTTGTCTTCAAAAAAACGACCAAAAAAAAATTCCAACATGCTTTAATTTTTTGTGTCGTTTTTCAAAACGTCGTTTTTTGTTTCACAAAAAGTCACCGTGTGTAGCGAAAACGTCGTTCAAAACGACGTTTTTCAACCCGCGCATGCCCAGAAGCTAGTTATGAAGCAAGCTTCAATGGAAAAGAGTGGTGAACGTAACCTCGCTTTTTGTGAAAAAACGATGGTGTGTATGCAAAATTGTCTTTGAAAAGTGACGTTTCGAAAACGTCGTTTTTTACTTCACAGAAAACGTCGTTTTTTTTCATCGCAAAAAACGACCGTGTGTACGCGGCATTAGACCTGGTAATCTCAAATCATGTGGAGCTTATTAGTAATGTTCAGATAAAGGAACACCTGGGTAGCGGTGACCATAACATGATTTTGTTTGATGTTAGCTGTAAGCAAGAAATACATACAGGAAAGATAAAAAAACTTAATTTCAAAAGAGCAAATTTTCCAAGGATGAGGGCTGCTCTCCAGGGCTTAGACTGGGAGGGAATATTGGCATTGATAAACACAGATAAGAAATGGGAATTCTTCAAATAGACTGTTTGAGACCTCACTGCAAAGTATATTCCCATGGGCAATAAGTTTAAAAGGCTAAAAATATAAAAATGAAGGAACATTAGTGATGTTTAAATGTTACAAACAATATAACAGGATATGTAAAAAGGAAATCAAGGATGCAAAAATTCAAAACGAACAACAGATTGCAAAAGATAGTAGGACAAACCGCCAAAAATTCTTCAAATATATTAATTCTACAAATATAGAAAGGTGAAGTCTGAGCATGTAGGCCCTTTACAAAATAATCTAGAGTGAGTGACTGGGGACAAAGAGAAGGCAAATGTATTAAATACTTTCTTCAGCTTTGTGTATACAAAAGAGCATGGGGGAGCTCATGTCCATAATGCATCATTACCATAGTAGCACTGTACTACTTTGGGGAGGTAATCAGGATTTATTTTAATTTGTTTACACGCTATGATTACTTATGCCTGTAATAAACAACCATTATTTTCAGAATTAAATGTATTTATTCATTGTGTACTATTGTGGATAACTGTAATTGGCCACTGTTAATCACATGGTACAGATGGGCTGTAATTGTCCCTGTCTGTACCACGTGATTGCTGTGACAAATCACAAAGACTATCATAATAGTACACAATGAAGGGAAGCCATCCATTAGGTACAATTGTCATATGATCTGCTGTGATCGCTCACAGTGATCACATGTTACCGGCAGCGGCCAGATATACTTATCTGTCATCCGCTGTGTCTGGTGGACACATCGGGTCACAGATCACACCACAGCGTGGCCCGTGGGGCATGCGTAAGGTGCGATCCTGGAAGGGCATCATATGATGTCCACCCTGAATGGGAGAGCTCCTGTCCAGTCTATAGGTTAATGAGTTAACCAAAAAATATATATGTATAAAAATGATAACAGCCCTGATACATGATCATTAGCTGATAGGCCAACTCCAAACACAGTACTTTTTTTCATTAAAAAAACAAACAAAAAACCTATTTAGCGTTTCTAAGCTCCATTGGGCTGGTTCTGGAAAGTTCATCTGGCCCTACTTATGTCTAGCCATGACATCTAAATGCTGTGCCATTCACAAAGCACAGTGACCAGGGCTTTGGTGAAGTCAATCAACTAAATGAGTCCAGAACACTGGAGCTTGCTTTTTTTTTCATTGTATTTGTCCTAACTTCATGACTGTGAAATTGGTTGCACCTAGGTCAGGAAACAAGATGGGACAGTAAGGCCGCGTACACACGATCAAATCTATCTGCTGGAAACGGTCGGCCCGACCGTCCCAGGAGACAGATTCGATCGTGTGTACGGGCGAGCAGACGGATTTGGCCAGCTGACAGATTTGAAAGCATGCTTTCAAATCTGTCGGCTGGGAACCCGTCCGCCCGACATGTCTGCTGGTTAGTATGCTAACCAGCAGACGTGTCTTCTCGCACACGCGTCGAATGGATTCGACGCATGCGCGGAAGTGATTTACTTCCTGGTGTGGTGACGTGGCGGCGTCAACGTCACCGCCACGTCACCGCGCCGTCTGCCGGCGGGGATTTTGGTTTGATCGTGTGTACACGATCAAACCAATACGTCCCCAGCAGACAGATTTGTTCAAATCGGTCTGCCCGACCGATTTGAACAAATCTGTCTGCTTGTGTGTATGGGGCCTAACAGGAATCAACAGGGTCAGGATGCAGGTATTGCAGGTCACAAGAATACTGCTAATGATGTTCTAATGATCTGGACTTACACTATATGGCCCGGATTCACAGAGCACTTACGCCGACGTATAACAAGTTACGCAGACGTAAGTGCAAATGTGCACCATCGTATCTGCGTATCTGTGTGCCAGACTAACAAACAGAGATACGCCTAAAACCACGCTACACCCCGCCGACGTAACTTCCTTACACTGGCGTAGGGTGGGCGTACATTTAGGCTGGGTGCATGGTGCCGCTCCTATTGATTAGCCATTCAAACATGCAAATGAGGTAAATACGACGATTCACGAACGTATGTGCGCCCGACTCAGGCTACGCGCGGTGTGCGTAAGTTGTACGTCCGGCGTAAAGTTATTCCCCATAAAGGAGGTGTAACTCAGCAACAGACATGCTCAGGTCTGCACCAGGGAACACAAGCCGGCGTATTTTACGTTGGACGTGTCTGGAAAAATCAGGTGCTCCCCAGTTGTATGTCCCCCAGACAACACACTTGTAGAGAAAGAGTGGAGCTACATGTGTGCCAAGTTTGGGGTCCAGGGGACCTATGGCCGGCCAGTACCGGGTCCCCAAAATCCAGGAGATCATGCACAAAAAGGTGACTCGAGTACAAAAAAATGTGCTGGAAAACTCGGCTTATACTCGAGTATATACGGTAGTCTGGCTAGTGACACTGTGAGCTCCATATACAGTGCAGAAAATAAGTATTTGAACATCCTGCTATTTTGCAAGTTCTCCCACTTGGAAATCATGGAGGGGTCTGAAATTGTTATCGTAGGTGCATGTCCACTGTGAGAGACATAATCCAAAAAAAAAATTCCAGAAATCACAATTTATGATTTTTTAACTATTTATTTGTATGATACAGCTGCAAAGAAGTATTTGAACACCTGTCTATCAGCTAGAAGTCTGACCCTCAAAGACCTGTTAGTCTGCCTTTAAAATGTCCACCTCTACTCCATTTATTATCCTAAATTAGATGCACCTGTTTGAGGTCATTAGCTGCATAAAGACACCTGTCCACCCCATACAATCAGTAAGAATCCAACTACTAACATGGCCAAGACCAAAGAGCTGTCCAAAGACACTAGAGACAAAATTGTACACCTCCACAAGGCTGGAAAGGGCTACGGGGAAATTGCCAAGCAGCTTGGTGAAAAAAGGTCCACTGTTGGAGCAATCATTAGAAAATGGAAGAAGCTAAACATGACTGTCAATCTCCCTCGGACTGGGGCTCCATGCAAAATCTCACCTCGTGGGGTCTCAATGATCCTAAGAAAGGTGGGAAATCAGCCCAGGACTACACGGGAGAAGCTGGTCAATGACCTGAAAAGAGCTGGGACCACCGTTTCCAAGGTTACTGTTGGTAATACACTAAGACGTCATGGTTTGAAATCATGCATGGCATGGAAGGTTGCCCTGCTTAAACCAGCACATGTCAAGGCCCGTCTTAAGTTTGCCAATGACCATTTGGATGATCCAGAGGAGTCATGGGAGAAAGTCATGTGGTCAGATGAGACCAAAATAGAACTTTTTGGTCATAATTCCACTAACCGTGTTTAGAGGAAGAACTATGATGAGTACCATCCCAAGAACACCATCCCTACTGTGAAGCATGGGGGTGGTAGCATCATGCTTTGAGGGTGTTTTTCTGCACATGGGACAGGGCGACTGCACTGTATTAAGGAGAGGATGACCGGGGCCATGTATTGCGAGATTTTGGGCAACAACCTCCTTCCCTCAGTTAGAGCTTTGAAAATGGGTCGAGGCTGGGTCTTCCAACATGACAATGACCCGAAGCACACAGCCAGGATAGCCAAGGAGTGGCTCTGTATGAAGCATATCAAGGTTCTGGCGTGGCCTAGCCAGTCTTCAGACCTAAACCCAATAGAGAATCTTTGGAGGGAGCTCAAACTCTGTGTTTCTCAGCGACAGCCCAGAAACCTGACTGATCTAGAGAAGATCTGTGTGGAGGAGTGGGCCAAAATCCCTCCTCCAGTGTGTGCAAACCTGGTGAAAAACTACAAGAAACGTTTGACCTCGGTAATTGCAAACAAAGGCTACTGTACCAAATATTAACATTGATTTTCTCAGGTGTTCAAATACTTATTTGCAGATGTATCATACAAATAAATAGTTAAAAAAATCATACATTGTGATTTCTGGAATTTTTTTTTTTGATTATGTCTCTCACAGTGGACATGCACCTACGATGACAATTTCAGACCCCTCCATGATTTCCAAGTGGGAGAACTTGCAAAATAGCAGGGTGTTCAAATACTTATTTTCTGCACTGTATATGATGTAACATGCATGCATGAATGCCCACGCTCTGGCAAATTTTTTTTTTTGCAGAACCATACACATGTGCATACAGAAGTGTTCAAGCTAGATTCTGGCTTTACAGACTTCCACCATCTTCCTGTCAACATATCAAGATATCTAAAAGCCTTATACTTACCTGCTCTGTGGAGTGTTTTTGCAAATGTGATTGGCTGATTAGCAATTTGCGTTATCAAGCAATTGAACGGGTGTACCTAATAAAGTGGCCCGTGAGTGTAAATCCACTTTATGTACACCAAATGCCTTTGCAAACACATTTATTATTGCATAAAAATAGCATTGACATTATCATTGTGCTGAAAATAGCCTGTGCAGAATGCAGAACTGTATGTAGGAAAGGCCCATTAGGCTCCACCCCCTACATGCTGCCTGCAGAAAACTACAGGAGGGGGCGGAGACAAGACCAGTCACCCTGCACCAGGAGAGAGCGCAGCATTTACCAGGCATTATTACAGGAAGCTCCTGCACAAGGGTTTCACAATGTATTATTGTACACAAAGCACACCAAGATTCAAGTAAGAATGTGCATGCCACTTTTACTTAGATAATATTTGCTTATTCCGGAGTTCAGCTTTAACCTTTACCTAGTTAAAAATGACTTTAGATATACTTTAAAGTAAGTCCTCAGATCTCTAACCCTAATGCTAATCTCTTATAGCCCATAAACAAACCTCTTGTTCTATTCACTCACCTTGCTACAGGGAATCCCCAAACTTACATCTCTTCGTGATCCGTGGAATCCTTGCTTGACTTAAAGAGCATCATAGGTCACTGCTTCCTAAGTAAGTAGGATTTTATCTATTTTCTCTCACCCACTGCACGCTACCGAAAACAAAACAATTAATTCTGTGCGTAATTAAAGTTTTAAAATGAATAATTACAATGCAAGAAGGGATTTGCCTATAATGAGGTTGATGCTGTACGCTCTGTCAGGCAGCGGGCTCTGGGGGCAGAAGGGTCCAGTGAATAAATAAAAAAAATCTAATTTAATTGCTGTTAAAGTTTAAAATATTGGATTTTTTTCTGTGGTAGAATTAGTGCTACTAGCAGCATTCCATCTGGTGTTGGTTGACGTGGCAATATTTGTCCCACGCTCTGTATTCCAGAAGAATATTAATGAATAGGTACAGGACTATGTCAACTAAGAATATCAAAGAAAAGGGGAATGGGGAAAGGGGATATGCAAGTTGAATCACTAATATATAGACACCTGTAAATACATAGATATCTATAATAGATTACTCATCGAATGATGATTTGTTGCTGTAACCATAATGTCATTAATTATAAATAAAGTAGAGGAAAGAGTTGGGGGATGGTAAGGGATCTAAGTGAAGACCAAGGGTGAGATAAGGGGTTACTTTAGCAACAAAGATTGATCTAGGGTATATTAACACAAACTATTTTATTGTAGTATCAAAAATTATTGAAAAGTACAGTCTCTGGAAAATGAATCTAAAATTACAATAAATACAAAAAGACTATTTTACACATGTGGTTACTGGAAAGACTCACAAAAGACAACATAAAATAACACCGGTCCGGAAGTTTAAGGTGAATCAGGCACCAGCAATATGCACTATGGTAATTATTAATGGTTTGATTTGGTATCTGTTATTACAGAAAAATATAGGCTGTTGGAAAATAGGATCGGGAGATCTATTATCACACCGAATCTTACAACCTTATTAAGCCAAATAGTGCAACATCTGGTGACTGAACCTGGTGTGTGGGGTGAGGTAGGGAGGAGAAGGGAGGTGATGGAGGCAAAAGGAGGTTTTGATATTCAAAATATACTTTGTCACAGGGAATGGCTGTATGTTCAAGATCTTTATACAAAATTAGAGGCTTGATGGAAAAGTCCCCCCCCCCCCCCATTATTCTCCATCTATTCCAATGTCCCTCTAGTGCCAGCCTTCCGTAACTGACATCATCTCTGTGAACCAAGCTGGGAGGATTGTGGGGCAACACAAACAGACCTCTGGGAGGAACTACAAAAGGGCTAGAAGATCAGCCTCACACGCTATCCTTCCTGGACCTCACCGAGTGAGCGCCTCTTTACTGCTAGGAGAGCACCGTGGCCTACCATGCAGTAACCGATTGACTCCAGCCTGGCCCCGGAGGGCCCAACTCTGATTACTGTTCACGAGACATCTCTGCGGCACCATTTCATGGGACGGATGCGACGACCGCCTGTGTCCAGTAGCTGGAGGGTCATCGCTGTTCATCTCCCTGAAGGACGTCTCATTCAGGGTCGATGTTTCGGAGGCTCCTATCCGGTTCT
This sequence comes from Rana kukunoris, assembly GCA_029574335.1. Classification (NCBI taxonomy): domain Eukaryota; kingdom Metazoa; phylum Chordata; class Amphibia; order Anura; family Ranidae; genus Rana; species Rana kukunoris. Next base: position 44,615,672 of record CM056050.1, on the reverse strand, counting down.
GCAGTTGGTGAGAGGGCGGATGCCCATCGTTCACAATCTTTACCTGATTATCTTGCTTGAACACTGTGTACAGACATCATGCCCATGGAAACACTTTACTGCATTGCATAAGACACTGTACATCCATATCCCAAACTACTATAAGGAATATCACTAGTCTGTTTAAGCTGTTCTGCTTGCCATCACCTCACTGTGACATATTTTGGATATAATTCAATGAGCTCTATCTGCCGTGAAGACCATTGCAGGCCTGCGTTCTGGACATTGCTGGTGCTATCGTTTAAAGGGCCCTATCCTACTCCTATTCTATCTGGTCTCTCCGTAGGATAGGAAGGTTGAATAGGCTGGCTTGGAATCCCCCCTTTAGTGTGGTATTATATTGCATTAATCAGTGGATTCCTTACAACCCCTTCAGTTTATCCTCTAGTTGGTATTCCACTGTAATATATATATATATATATATATATATATATGTATATACAGTATATATATACTGTATGTTGTGCCTTTGTACTGTTGAACTGTAATTAAGCTGTGTTAAAGGGATTTCTCACCTAAGTCTTGGCGGTTATCCAGAACTCAATTGGTCAATAACCCCTTTCTGTACATATATCTTTATTCCAGTAAAACCTGATAATAGATAATATCTATTTGAGTTGTGTCAGAGTGTCGTTTAAAGGTGCCAGGGCGGTGCAGTTGAACAGGTAAATCAACACAGCCCTCAAGGGGGCAGTGCTACACTTTAAGGAGAACGTCAGTGGGTAAAAAAATCTATTACCCCCTAGTAATGATTTGAGGACATTGAACTTTCTCTTGGAGAAATGTGAGCCAAGTCTTTGCAGAAGTAAAGAGCAGGGATGTATTTAGGTTTTGTGCTGCCCTAGGCCTGACTAAACTCGTGCACCCCTAATTTAAATATGACCCACCCCTTCCTGTCAAGGCCACACCCCTTGCTGTTAAAGACCTGCCCTTCCCTTACCTTACCCTTACTCTATCCAAAATTAAATAGAAAAGTGTTCCTAAAGTTCTACTTTAGGCCCAAAATTCTGATAATTTTATGGAGAGGACTAAAAAGATATAACCATGCCAATGGTACAGCAGAAAACATATAGCACAGTGAGGAAGGTTTGTGGTCCAGGATGATAGGACAGTCAAAATTAGAAGCTCCACCCCCTTTTACAGTTGCGGAATGCTTGCCTCTCTGCCCAGTCCGACCCATAAGACTGGCGCTACACTAACAGTGCTACACTAAAAGTGCAAGCCGGCGGAGACTCTTTCCGTGCTGCCCCCCTGCAACCTGCTGCCATAGGCCTGGGCCTTTTTGGCCTAGGCCAGGATACAGCTCTGGTAAAGAGTGGACTAGGCTTTGTAGTAGAAACTTTGTGAGATTTAGCCTCTTCTCAGGACAGTCCAACCAAAGTCCTTACATTAGGAATTAAAGGGGTTGTAAAGGATTTTTTTTTTCATAATAAGCATCCTTTACCTGCAGACATTCCTCTTTTCATTTCCTCATTGTTCGTTTTTGCTCAGAAGTTGCTCTTTTTCTTCTCTGTTCTGTTCACTTCCTGCTTGTCTGATTGTTACTCACCACTGTGAAGGGAGGCTTTACTGCGGTGGTCAGTGACGTGCTCGCCCCCTCCTGGGAACTACATCTGTGCGGCAGGACATTCTCTACGTGTTAGAGACTTCAAGGAGCTGTGAATTACTGGAAATGTAGTTCTTACATGAACGAGCGCTGCAAACCAGGAAGTGAATGAGAGAACAGAAACTAGAACGCCGGAGGTGATATAGATGAAGGAATTTAATAGGTATTTACTTGTTATTTAACAGAATCATTACACTATTCTGTCTGTCTACCTTGCAGACATTGGGCCAGATTCAAAATAGATATAAAAAAAGGGGGGTAGCCATCCAGGGACCTCTGGGCCCTTTAATAAAAAATAAAATTAAAATATCTAAAAAAAGTTTTTTTTCTTTATATAAAAAATAAATAAAAAAAGAGGGGGTTCCCATCCGGGCTCCTGGGGACCCCCGGGCCCCTTACAGGTGTAATGCCTGTACCCCCCTGATGGCAGCCCTGCATGTTGGCATATAGATTGTTGTCCTGCAAGTGTGGGTGCTCAACTCGTCCCTAACGGTGTTGCTTTAGCTGACATGTAGACGGATTGTCTAATTTTAAACCTGCTTTTATATGGTCTAATTTTAGACTTTCCGTGCAGCTGATAAGCACATCGTGTAGACTGCACCGCACAAACTTACCTTTGTGGATCGACGTATCTCCCTCATTTGCATATTTGCATAGGAAATCAATGGTGTGGACGGAGTAAATGTGCACCTAGGATGTGCAGGCGTAGGCAAGTTAGGCCGGTCGGGAGTAGCCTATTTTGGTGCGTATCTAGTTCTGTGGGTACGGTACAAAAAATATTCCGGAGCAAATTTAGACTTAGACGGCACATCTCGAGATACTCCGGCGTAAGTGCTTTGTGAATCTGGCCCATTAATTTTAGGCAAAAACATTTTTTTCCTTTACAACTCCTTTAAATAGACTGAGCACTTCAGCACATAAGGACACACTATCCCCTTTAAACAATGTGACTCTTGCACAAGAAGAATGGCACCGTTTCTTGGATGTCTTTCACCAGTCTGTTCTCACAAATGTCCATGGAAATATTGGTTGTCTTCTTCCAATATCTTCAAGACACTTCCCCTGTAATACCAGACTAGATCCTCAAATAACAGTCCCTCAGTCAGCTTCCGCAGGGATCTCCTCCTCAGGGAAGAAAACCAGTCTACTCTCATTCTCAGAGTATTTATACAAACTCCCAAACACCATTTGGGCATCTCTTCCCAGGGATTGTCCATGGCTGTACAAATATGCTCTATCAGCTGCTGATTAGACTCTTCCTGCCCACTAACTTCCAGAACATTTCCGGACCAGCCAGGGGGAAGCAGTCAATCCTGCAGCCACTGAGACACAGAACAGACAATAGCAATCAACACAGCCACACTATACATAGTGAGTGTCTTTTTTCAACCAAACTAACTATGTAATTATTGTCTCCACTCTATCCAAAAAAAGAAAAAAAAAGTTTTACTTTAGTTATACCTAAAGGTTTTTAACATGTCACCCATGGACAATTTTGAGTACATTTTTCAATGCTTTTAAGCAGGGCTTTTTTTCTCAGACAATAGGTGCAGGAAATTCCCCTTTTCCAAGTCACCCATTTTCGCCGCCCCTACCCACCTCCCAGTACCGCCCCTTTTAGACAATATAGAACCAAGTATCATTTTGTGGTGCTAAGAAATTTGTATGGAATTTGGTAATGATATCAAGAGAAACTGTAAAATAGATCCCCTGTAGCCAGCTACAATAGATCCCCCTAAGAACAATGGACCAACCACAACAAAATCTCCCCCCAGCAACAATAGACTCCCGGCAGCATCAACAGATCTCCACACAGCCAGCATTAATAGACTCTCTGGCTGCCATCAACAATAGACCCCTCTCCCAACAGTAGACCTTTTTAAGCAACTGAGCCCCCAGCAACATAAGACCCTCCCCAGCAACAATAGGACCCCCACCAGCAACAATAGACCTCCCCAGCAACAATAGACCCCCTGCACAAATAGATCCCCAGCAGTGAGCATCAATACCCTGCAGCTCACCCCAGCACCCCTTGCTATTACATATAGTCAGTCCTGGAGGTGCCGGAACTGCGTTCCCCTGCGTTCCCGCTGAAAAAAAGCCCTGCTTTTAAGGCTTGACACATTTGTTATCTATTCACTCAATAAAGTCTTATCTGATCAATGCTTTTGGAGCTACTGCCTTGGAATAAACATGATCTGCATGCTTGATCCGTACCAATGAGAATATTTAAGCATTTGATTGGTATAATGGCCAGGCAATTAACATTATCAGGATAGGTCAGCAATGACAGCTTTCTCGTGTCAGATTTCCTTTAAGATCCCTAATACGAATCAACATATTTTCTTCCACAATTGTGTTTTATCTGCATGATAACAGGCAGCTCTGCTAAATTTAGTTTCCAATGTAGACGCACATGCTAAATGTCTGCATAAAAAAACAGACTTTTCCTGCTTGGCGGAATACTACCTGAGGACAGAATCCTCCCGAATCTCCCCCATACCGTTGTCTGAAGAGCCTATTGTTCCTCTTGTCTCTGTTTAACTGACTGCGAAAATAAAATCACTATACTGAGTATTCTGACAACACCTTGTTTGTTTCCTTGTATAATACACAGGAAATTAGGCGCACAATCTGTTATTGCATGGCAATTTCTCTGCAAGAAAAGCGCAGCATGACTACCTGGACTGCTGCAAAACACAAAATGGTTTTCTTTCATTCGTTTATTTGGGGTTTTGTAAGCTCCAGGAGAATAACAATGCTAATACACTTCAGGTTTTTTTTTTTTTTTACGAAAACTACCTAAATGCCTCTTAAATGACCATTTAAAGTGCAGATCCTGGAAACAGAAAAAAACATTGTAGTGAAACACTAAGGAAATATCACAATTAAGCTAATGTGGTGCTCCATTTATCTTCATTTGAGCGCTATGTAAACAACTGATGGCTAGATTCTATCATGTGCACCTGAGCTGGAACCCAGCCTCTTGTTACATGATTTTGTCCACTGCAATTTTTTGTTAAATAGCAAGAAAGGTACCCTCAGTGGTCATAGCTGAGAATGTCAGACTTACATATCCACGTGGCTCAGCAACTTCCGCTATATAACATAAGATACCAGCACACTGTACACTATAAATCACAACGACTTTTGTCTCAGCAGTCAAAAATTAGGACATCATTTACAATACAGCAGAGTTTTCTTCTATTTTCGCAGGCTCCATATGGCAACTGCCATTTTTTAGGCAGTAGTTATGAATTAACAAGCTTTTTCCCAGTGTCCATCTTAAAGTAGTAGTAAAATCTGATATATAGCACACCCCCTTAGGTGTGACCCTGCATGCTTGGCCAATCACAGCATGCAACAAACGGAGAGCCATAATTGGCCAAAGCCTGGGTTGCTTTGGCCAATTATAGCTCAGGGCTTTAGCACACGCCCCACACTATAAAAGCGTGGGGCGGCCTTGTGTAGTGTGTTTCAGCTTGTTAATGAAAGAAGTCCTATAGAGAGAGCCAGTGTCTTTTCTACCAGATAGATAGATAGAGCAGGCAGGCTAGTCAGTTTAGCTTAATATACAGTGTGTAGAAAATATATATACATCCCTATATACATCAGGCAGGAGATTGTGCTAGGTGCAGTGTTCTAACGTGTTGTATTGCCTGTGTGTTGTTTAGTTTACACCTAAACGTACTCGGTGTTACTGCACGTTTTTTGTTTAATAGCAACTAAACACATTTGATATTAGTGCACGTTTTCTGTTTAATAGCAACTAAACGCATTTGCTGTAACTGCACGTTTGCTGTTTAATAGTAACTAAACACATTTGCTATTAGTGCACGTGTGCTGTTTAATAGCAACTAAGCGCATTTGCTGTAACTGCACGTTTGCTGTTTAATAGCAACTAAATGCATTTGCTATTAGTGCATGTTTGCTGTTTAATAGCAACTAAATGCATTTGCTGTAACTGCACATTTGCTGTTTAATAGCAACTAAACGCATTTGCTGTAACTGCACGTTTGCTGTTTAATAGCAACTAAACGCATTTGCTATTAGTGCACGTTTGCTGTTTAATAGCAACTAAACGCATTTGCTGTAACTGCACGTTTGCTGTTTAATAGCAACTAAACACATTTGCTGTAACTGCGTGTTTGCTGTTTAAAAACAACTAAATGCATTTGCTATTAGTGCACGTTTGCTGTTTAATAGCAACTAAACACATTTGCTGTAACTGCATGTTTGCTGATTTAAAGCAACTAAACGCATTTGCTGTAACTGCACGTTTGCTGTTTAATAACAACTAAACGCATTTGCTATTAGTGCACGTTTGCTGTTTAATAGCAACTAAACGCATTTGCTATTAGTGCACGTTTGCTGTTTAATAGTAACTAAACGCATTTGCTATTAGTGCACGTTTGCTGTTTAATAGCAACTAAACGCATTTGCTGTAACTGCACGTTTGCTGTTTAATAGCACCTAAACACATTAGTTGTTACTGCAAGTGTGTTGTTTAATAGCACCTAAACACGTGGCTCTTTGTTGCGCTGCAATTACAGAATCTGTGCGGGTTGCAGTGTTGTCTTGTGCCTAAGGCCAAATTTTTCTGCCCCTGTTTAACAGGGGTGTCTAATAACAATTTTTGATGCAATACTTTGCATGTGGCTCTTTGTTGTGCTCCAATTACAGTATGACATGGTTCAGATTCTACTTAACAAACCTACTGGGATTATATGTCTGCTGCCCTTGCCGCTTTGGGACTTCCACCCCGTTTCATTCAGATGATTATGGCTCTGTATACAATGCCTACAGCTAGGATCAGGGTTAATGGCCGCCTATCAAACGCCTTTTCTATTACCAACGGCACCCGCCAGGGGTGCCCGCTGTCCCCTATTGTTTTCATTATCACCATGGAACCGTTTCTCCGCAAACTCAGGGATAACCCCAATATCCAAGGCATTGATATCCCCGGTAAGCAATGTAAAATAGCTGCATATGCAGACGACATATTGTTATTCCTCTCCAACCCTATCGTCACGATCCCAAATCTTCTTCAGGAATTCCGCCTATTCGATACTATCGCTAATTTCAAAATTAATTTTGGGAAATCATCCGCACTAAATGTCTCCCTTCCCGGCGCAGAGGTCACCCAGTGCAAAAACAATTTCCCCTTCCGGTGGGACACGAACGGTATCCAATATCTGGGAATTAAAATAACGACCGATCTGACTGACTTGTATAAGGCGAATTTCTTGCCCATACTTCACACGATCAGGGAGGATCTACTCAGGTGGAGACAGGGTCATTTTTCCTGGTTTGGCAGGGCGGCCATACTAAAAATGAACCTACTCCCCCGAATCCTATACCTTTTGCAAGCGATACCAATTAAAATACCACCACTCTTTTTTACTTCCCTCAAGGGAATCTGCAGGGGATTCCTATGGGCAGGCCGCCCCCCTAGGTTGTGCTGGAACAAACTCACACTTCCTAAACAAATGGGAGGTCTCGGAGTCCCAGATATAGCTCTATATCACAAGGCGTGCTTACTTGTGCGACTGGTCGATTGGCACCTCCACGCGGACAACAAGGCATGGGTTTCAATAGAAAATGCTTTTCTTGACTTCCCGATTTCCCACCTCCCCTGGATCAGCACCCTCGCAACACCTAAGGAGTGCTCAACGCACCCCTTAATTGGCCCTACTCTACAGACCTTTAGAGCACTTTGCCGGTCCCAGGGAACAACCCCCTCACCAGGCCCGATGACCCCACTGTGTCGGAACCCAGACTTCCCGGCAGGCATCAGGTCGACTGACAATACAACTGACCCCCAACCCTCTCAGTTGAGAGCCCACCTCTTATTCCGCAACATGACTCTTTACACACATTCTGAAATGGTTGCGAAATTCCCGCAACTCTCACTGCCATTTTTCAAATTCCTGCAGATCAGGCACTTTCTCCAGAGCACCCCCACACCCTCGGCATGGTGCAGGCCTCTCACCCCTTTAGAACAACTGTGTAACTCGCAGGGTCCCCAACGGCACTTAGTCTCCTCACTGTACACCATGCTGATATCTCACACATCACCCCAAACTAATGCCCGAACATTATGGGATAAGGATCTAAATGAGAGACTAACAGAGGCTGACTGGGAACGGATATGGGAACACGCGCACAAAGGGTCCATCAACGTGTCAGCGCAAGAAAACAGATATAAGCTCTGCACTCGTTGGTACCGGACCCCCGATAAACTACACCGTATCTTCCCGGCCGTCCCCCCCGACTGTTGGAGATGTGGCACAACCGCAGGCACACTCCTGCATATTTGGTGGGAGTGTCCCCGCATTCAACCTTTTTGGAGAGAGGTTCATGATCGCGTGCTTAACATCACGACACTCGCTGTGAACTTCACCCCGGCCCAATATCTCCTACATCACACTTCCCTGTCAAGAGCCCAATACCACAAATCTTTAGCTTTGCACCTAATAAACGCGGCCACTCAATGTGTCCCGCTACGATGGAAAACTACTCTTCCCCCGACGCTTGAAGATTGGCATTCTAGAGTAGGTAAGGTTGAAGAAATGGAAAGACTCATACACCAAGCTCATGATACACACGACAAGTTTTATCAAACATGGGCCTGCTGGATTCACTATAGAGAATCCTTGGGTCAGGGAACCCCACCCGATATCCCTCCGCCGCACGGAGTACCCTGTTAATTGATCTGGCTCGTGTTCGGTCACATACTCTGATAGTCTCGTCCCTACCCCCTACCCCTTGTGTCCTGGAAGCTGGATCCCCAATGTCCCTAACGGGGTACAGCTTTCCCGACGTATGAGACGTCCCTACTGTCCTTGGTCGCCAAACTCCACGGATCTCCTCCCCCACCCACAGATTGACCCCATTAGGGGTGGGTGGGACGGGGTTTGATCTAAGTGGGCTCAGGCTTGCGTCACTGTCGTCCCCTCCCCTCAGGGTACATGAGAAGGGGGTATACCCCCAATACTTGCTGACAAACTTCCGGTACTGTTTTGATGATTCTCATGCGTTGCATTTCACTGTTTATGCTGTCAACCTTTTCTTTTGCATTAGTACCTGGTCAACTATTCTTGGATTTACTTCCGATACTGCATTATTTTCTGTACGCTACATATACTTTTCTGTATGTTCGTATGTTTACATGAAACTTTTCAATAAATTGTTTTGAAAAAAAAAAAAAAAAAAAAACAAACCTACAGTCCTTGTCTTGTATACTGCTGTTCAAAGTATATAGGGCCAAAGGGTCTTGTCAGGGCCGATCCTCGCTATAGGCTCACTATGCAAGCTGCTTAGGGCCCCACAAAGCTGCAAAGGGCCCCCCAAATTACTAGAGGCCCAGCCTGGTGAGAAGTCATTTCCCCCCCCCTCACCCTGCTTCTACACTCGCTGGCTGAGTCATTTCCGACAGCAGAACACCGCCTCCCCCGGATTCTCAACTTACTTTAATGTGACATATCACTATCGTCAGCGCTCCCCGCTTCTCATTTTTAATGTGCCATGTCATTTTGTTTAGGGCCCCAGGGAGGTCAGGATTGGCACTGGGTCTTGTAATGACCTGGGGGGAGTGGTGGCGGGGGGGAAACTCATGCTATTTTTTTAAATGATGTGTATCCATATTGCAGGGACCAAACATTACATTAAAGCCGCAAGCAGTATTAAATTTATTTTTTCTTATAGTAATATCATGTTGTGCAGGGACATTTCTAAACACGTGCCACTACTATAGACACCCAGCAGGTATGATATTTAACCACTTAAGGACCGCCGCATGTACATTTACGTCGGCAGAATGGCACCGACAGGCACATCAACGTATATATACGTTGGTGCCTTGGGGGGGATCGGGGGTCCGATCGGACCCCCCCCCCGTACATGCGGCGGTCCGCGCGGCTGCAGGAGCGATCCGACAAGTGGGGGCGGCTATCCGTTTTCACCCGCCCCCTCCGGATCGCTCCCAGCCAATGCGCGCGCCCGCCCGCCCTGTCACTTCCTCCTCCTGTGTAAACACAGGAAGGAGGAAGCGACGTGATCTCTCCCTCGGCGTTTGTTTCAAGCGCCGCTGAGGAGAGATCACAACACTACAAGTAAGTCTGCACCAACAGCACACTTACACACAGACACAAACACATTTAACCCCCGCGATCGCCCCCCCCTCCCCCCTGTCACAGTGTCACTGAATGCAGTAATCATACATGTATGATTACTGTATTTAGTGTCAGTGTGACAGACAGTGTGACAGTCAGTCAGTGTTAGTGTCAGGGTAGCCCCCCCCACCCCCCCCAATAAAGTTTTAACCCCTTGATCACTGCCCTAGTTAACCCTTTCACTCCCTATTGCCAGCATCACTAAGCGATCATTTTTCTGATCGCTGTATTAGTGTCGCTGTTCCCGCTAGGTAGCTAATTTTTTTTTAATGCGATTTTTTTTTTACTAAAGACATGTGGCTAAATAAATTTTGGCCTAAATGTTTGACTAAAATTTAGTTTATTGGTTTTTTATTATAACAAAAAGTAAAAAATATTGATTTTTTTTCAAAAATGTCGCTCTATTTTTGTATATAGCGCAAAAAATAAAAATCGCAGAGGCGATCAAATACCACCAAAAGAAATCTCTATTTGTGGGAAAAAAAGGACGCGAATTTTGTTTGGGAGCCACGTCGCACGACCGCGCAATTGTCTGTTAAAGCGACGCAGTGCCGAATCGCAAAAACCCCTTGGGTCATTTGCCAGCGTATTGGTCCGGGTCTTAAGTGGTTAAAGGGATTTTTCATTTTTTCTCACTTTAAGCATCATTAAAATCGCTGCTCCAGAAAAAACAACCGTTTTTGAAAACCTTTTTTTCCATTGATACATGTTCCCTGGGGCAAGACGCGGGTTCTGAAAGACGTTTTCCAACATTAAATTGAATATTGGTCTTTAAAATTATCGTTTTTAATTCGAAAGTTCGAGTCCCATAGACTTGAATGGGGTTCCAAATGTTCGCGCGAACCCGCGGTCTGTTCGAATGTTCTGGTGCGAACCAACGCGGGGGTGTTTGGCTCATCCCTAGTCAAGTCCCCAAAAATACTTTTTACCACTTGTGTTGGATAAGTATCTTCCAGTCAGTAGTCATTCCACACATCCTCCCCAATGGCCAGGTGAAAGTCATGCTACACTAAAGGGTTGTCCCCTTGAAACTTTTTTCTCCATCTATGTCCTTAGTGCTAGTCCTGGGAAGGCCCTCTTGGGTCCTCTCCAGGCTTTTTACACAGCTGTGTCTGCCTCACAAATCTTTCCATTCACACACAGCAGCCCCTTGTGACCCTCTCACTAGGCTCCCTGCAGCTCTTTCTTTCTGTATCATTCCTGGCTCTTCTCCACTCTAAGCTTGGGCCCCCCCTGCTCGCTTAATCTTCCTCTTTCTCAACTGGTCCAACCCAGTCCACCAACCACAGTACCCTCCATGGCCTCCAACAAGCATGGATTGGTCCTAGGGTGCTGCTGCAGCCAATCAAGTTACTTCTCTCCTTCTGGCACCTGTCCATCAAAGACCAGGGTGGTGAGAGGGCTCCTCAGGGTGAGGAATTCTGTGTTTAAGGAGCTGCCGATACATATTATAACAGTCTCTATTGTATCTTTGATAAAGGGTCAGTCCAAACAAATTTATGTTTGGTAGATGTTGGAGAGTTCAGCTTTAATTTACATTATGTTGGATTACGAAGAATACAGAGGAGGTGGAAATTAGCAAAAATGTGTTGGAAGAGCTTTACTCTAAAGTAAGCTATGTGGATGTCATGGCTGGAGCCCCAAGATATATCAGAAGTCTTATGCCGCGTACACACGATTGTAATTTCTGACAAATGTTTCGAACAAATGTTCGATGGGAGCTTGTTGTCGGAAATTTTGACCGTGTGTAGGCTCCATAGGACATTTGCTGTCGGAAATTTCCGACAACAAAAATTTGAGAGCTGGTTCTCAAATTTTCTGACAAGTTCCGATCGCAACACAATTCAGACGCACAAAATTCCACTCATGCTCAGAATCAAGCACAAGAGCCGCACTGGGTATTGAACTTCATTTTTCTCGGCTCGTCGTACGTGTTGTACATCACCGCGTTCTTGACATTTGGAATTTCCGACAACATTTGTGTATGCAAGACAAGTTTTAGCCAGCATCCGTTGGAAAAAAATGTTGTCGAAATGTCTGATCGTGTGTAAGCGGTAAAAGGGTGTCTCAACCATACAGGTTGCATTCATAAATGAAACATCGGTTTTGTGTTGACTGACCTTTAGACTTCTGTATTTCAATCGAGATACTGAAAGATAAATACATAAATTGGCTTGCCAACGGGGTCACTATGAAAATGTAAGTGCACAGCATCCAACAGCTGGTAGACATAAAATCATCCTTTTTAAATTCCAGGGCTTCACTGCAAATACGATTGACAGGGAGCCAAATAGTAAGACAAACCAAAATATCCTGGTGGCGAAGGAATGAGAGCAAGGCTGTCTGCCGTTCTGTTATTATTTGAAAGAAAGCATGTCTGTTAGTTGTACTTGCTCTTTGCTCATTATCCCTACAGGCCAATAAACAATTACTGCCAAATATACCCAATGTCCCTGAAAGATTTCCAGATGGTTTAAAATCGCTGCTTTTTGATGTTAAATTCAGGATTTAAAAGGGATTCATGATATCAATTTTTTATGAGATTGTTTCAAAGGGGTATGTTTAATGAAAAAAATGAGACTTAGTATTATACGATAGGGAAAGTTAGAAATATGTACATCTGAAAGGGTGCTTTGTCTGCTATAATATCACATGCAGAGAACCCTTATGCCGCGTACACACGATCATTTTTCAGCATGAAAAAAAAACGCTGTTTTTCAGCATGTCGAAAAAACAAAGTTTTCCCAACTTCATCATTAAAACGACGTTGCCCACACACCGTCGTTTTAAAAAAATTATCTAGCAAGGTAGTTTTACCAGAACGCTACCGTCTCATAACTTGCTTCTGAGCATGCGCGGGTTTTTTACATAATTTTAGCCCCCACACGATCATTTTTTACAACCCGAAAAACGACATTGTTTAAAACGATGTTAAAAAATGCAGCATGTTCGATTTTTTATTTATTTTTTCGTTTTTCAGAACCTGAAAAATGTGAAGCCCACACACGATCATTTTAAATTACATTTTTGAATGAATGAATGAATGAATGAAAACTTGTATAGCGCGGCACATGCGAACTGAATCGCCTCTGGGCGCTTGTTGTTCCTGTCTCCTTTGATATCAAAAGAGAAAAGTCTTGACCTTTTTCCTAAATGCTAGGTGGTTCTCCTCCAACCGAATGGTGGTTGGTAAAGCGTTCCATAGTCTGGGACCTTGGATCGCGAATCTTCTTTCTCCTTTGGACTTGAAGTTGGCTTTCGGAACCTGGAGCAGGTTCTGATTCGTGGATCGCAAAACGCGATTGGGATTATGCGCTTTTATTATTTCGCATAAATAAAGGGGGGCATTCCCATAGACACATCTATGCGTAAGACAGAGAGCTTTAAAAGCAATTCTGTCTTTAACTGGCAGCCAATGAAGGGCTCTCAGAGAAGGTGAGATGGATTCCCACGGTTTTTTCCCAGTCACAAGTCTGGCGGCCGTATTCTGAACGACTTGCAGACGAGCGATTTGGTACTTGGGGAGGCCGAGGTAAAGGGCATTTGCATAATCCAGCCTGGAGTTTACAATTGCTCCCACCACGACCGCTAAATCTTCTTTAGGGATGAACGGAGTGAGTCTGCGTAGTAGGCGCAGTAGATGGTGAGATCCGCTGACTACTGACCCTATTTGAGCGTCCATTGTCATAAAGGAGTCAAAAATGACCCCTAGGCTTTTGACTTTGGCGCTAGGGGTGATGATTCTGCCCAAAATAGGCGGGGGGGTCCACGCTGTTGAAAGTTGATTCCTGCGCTTGGCGTGAAACAGAAGAAGTTCTGTTTTTGCTCCATTGAGTTTAAGGTAACTCTTTGTCATCCAGTCCTCTATCAAAGAGAGACATGTCTCTAGATTGAGGTGGTGATCCTGTCTGTTGCAGATACGGAAATACAGTTGCGTATCATCTGCATATGAGTGGTAGAGCAGTTTTTGGCTGCTGATAATCTCAAAAAGAGGACGAAGATATATGTTAAACAGCACTGGTGACAGAGGCGATCCTTAAGGGACTCCGCATGTTACTGTGCGTTTTTTCCGACGTAAAAGGTCCTAACTTCACTGTTTGCGATCGGTTTTCCAAAAAAGAGGAGAACCAAGATAAATCGCTTTCTGCGACTCTGGCTACTTCAGCAAGCCGAGTCAGTAACAGTTTGTGGTCTACAGTGTCGAAAGCTGCACTTAGGTCCAACAGAACCAGGAGACAAGATTCTCCTTCGTCTGCGGCCTTGAGAACATCGTCCCATACTTTCAGCAATGCTGTTTCCGTCCCATGTCCGGGACGGAAGCCTGATTGCAATGGGTCAAGTAGCTTGTAGGTATCTAGATGCAGTTGCAGCTGTTGTACCACTACTTTCTCCATTATCTTAGAGAGTACGTTGAGGCTTGTTATGGGACGGCAGTGGAGTGGGTCCTTGGGGTCCAGGGAGGGTTTCTTTAGGATGGGTTGGATTATACCCTCTTTCAACTGTGAGGGCACTATGCCCTCCAAGAAAGACTGGTTGATAAGCTGCGTGATGGGAGGAGCCAGGATGTAGGCGCATTCCTTCAGCAGTTTTGTGGGGATAATGTCATTTGGCGCTGTGCCATTGCGCAGAGTACAAATGACATTCTTGGTGGTCTCGATGGAGATGGGTTCCAGGGTGAACTTACCTGATATCGGAGAATTTCTATGGGTGCTGTGTGAGAGGCTGCGGGGGGGGCTGGGGGGAGAATTGTTTTGCTGAATGCTTTCGCGGATTACCTCGATATTATTAATGAAGTAATCCGATAGTTCATTGCAAAATTCTTGTGTGTCTGAACTGGGGGCTTCAATGCATCCTGGCTTCATGGTCTGGGTGACCATCTTGAAGAGTTCGCGGGGGCGGTTTAGGGCACCGTTGATAGCCTCCGAAAAATAATTTTTCTTGGCTTGGAAAATTCCTTTGTGGTATTTTCTTGTAGTCGCCTTGTAGATGGATAGGTTTAGCTCTGAAGAACATCTTTTCCAGGCAGATTCTGCCCTTCTGTGTTCTTGCTTCAGTAACGACAGCTGGTTATTAAACCAGCTGCGGTTGTTTTTCCGGATGCGGGTTCTTCGTTTTGGCGCTACCAAGTCGGCTGACTGTAGCATAGCCGAGTTTATGGCTTCCAATGTTTCAACGGCCGTTTGATGCGGCTGAGTTGTTTCTATCTTTTTCCTTAAAGTCGTTTTGAAGAGTTCCGAGTGGAGCTTCTTCTGACATCTAGTCCAGTGTGTTGTCACTGGACTTGATGTTTTTGTTGTAGGGGGGATGGTGGTAATACTGAATATAATTGCATGGTGGTCTGTCCATGGCAATTTTTCATTTTCCCAAATCTTTATTTCCAGAGCTTGTCTGAAAATAAGATCAAGTGTGTGACCTGAAGCATGTGTGGGCCCACATACTAGTTGCTGCAATCCTAATCCTTCCAGGTGGTCAATACAGGCGTCGGCAATGGGGTCTTGTGAGGAGTTTGCCCAGAGATTGAAATCCCCTAGCAGCAAAAGTTGTTTGCTGTTGAGGGTATAAGTGGAGAAGAAATCCGTCCAAGATGATAGCAGCTGCGATTTTGGGCCGGGCGGCCTATAGCAGAGCAGAATGTGGACGGTCTCCTTTGAATTTGCTTGAAGTTGTAGAGTAAGGGTTTCCATGAATGGAAGAGGGTTTTGGCGGACTGGTTTGGTGATCGTAAGATGAGTCTTATAGATCACCGCCAGGCCGCCTCCTCTTTGCCCTATTCTGTTTTCTGTAATAATACAATAGTTTTCTGGCACCAGTTCTCCTAGAATGGTGTTACAGTCGGCTGTGAGCCAGCTCTCTGTAATAAAAAGACAATCTAGATCCCTTTGTTGAATGAAGTCGCGGATTTCTAGTCGGTGTTTTACTGCCGATCTAGTATTGATCAGAGCACATGATATGTGCTTGAGCTGGGGTAAATGACTGAAATGTCTGACCGTCGATCTATGATCGATTCTCAATAGTCGCTCATTTCTTAGGGCTTTTTTGGTGATGGCTGGCAGTATTGCGGCGCATTGCCTCAAACTCCAAATGGTTTCGGCAGAATATTGCCTACATGCCATAATCGCCAATACACCAGGGGGGGGGGGGGTGGATTTTAGGGCAGTGGGGAGAGGTATTGGCTAAACTCCTCTCTCCCGGCTTGGTCCAGAGGAAGGCAAAAAACCCTGGCGGAGCTCGGCCAATATGCTCCGGTAGGGAAAAAATTCCTTCCTGACCCCTGTAAGAGGCGATCGGGTGACCCCTGGATCAAGCTTCTGTATGTTGAAGGACAGGGGGGGGAGGGGGGCTGGGGCTAAGAGGGTGACCCTGTTGCTGGGATGGCTGTCTGCACAGGCGGTGGGATGAGGACTGACAGGGTGCTGCTTTAACTGAGTGGGTGTAAGGCAGGGCAGGGTAACTGTCCTTCTGTCTTTCTGGGGTAAGGGGGGATCCCTGGAGGCTGGGTGAGGACCACAGAGGCGTGGGGAGCGGCGCGCCGTTAGGCCGCAAGTGAAGCCGCGGTCTTTCCTAGACCGCGGCCCCGCGATTCAGAGCGGCCTGGCGCGGTGCTCTCAAAAAGAGCCCCGGAACGGCGCAAATTTTCGGGCGGAGGTTAGAGAGGATAGAGAGGGGGGCTCTTGAGGATGATGAAGGTGTGGGAGTGCAGGGGGACACAAAAAAAAGGAGAAAAGGAGATCTGTATTGCTGCTGCGGCTTTATCCTGAAAAGGACGGCCGTTAGCAGCACTGGTAGAGGGCTCTTACCTGCAGAGAGCCAGGGAGCTGTGCTGGAGGAGAAGAGAGATCAGGGGCCCAGGATTTCCAGGTTAGGAACTGGAGGGAGGACTAAGCTTGCAGGGCTGGGAGGGACTCTGCCTGTCTGCCTCCTAAGCCTGCCTGGAGCTATAGCACACACGCTCCTACTCTAGGAGACGTGCGCCGTGTGGAGCTCCTGTGGCTAATCCCCTGCCTCACTGACTTGCTGCAGCATCTGACAAGTCTCTATGGAAGACAGGAAGTGATGTCAGGGACAGACTGGAAGTTCCGGGTGAGAGGTGAGAAACAAAGTTTTTTTCATGCCGAAAAATGATCGTGTGTACGCGGCATTAGTGATAAAACAATGGTGGTCAATTTGGCACTATCAAAGGGCCCCAGTAGCAGTGCATTTTCTCACTTCAACATCCAAAAATTTCATTCTGCTGCATTTTTGCAGTTTATCGCAATGCACACTGAAGATGTTGAAGCACAATAACCCAAGCATTTGTGTTAATGGATGCAAGACTAAAGCCCTGTTATAACAGCCGCTTCTCCCCTGGCTGTTTCTTCTATTAACAGGTGCCTTCAGCGCCGTAATGCGTTCCATGCTGGAACGCATACGACGCTCGTGCGATGACATCCAGCGCCGTGATGCGCTCCACCGTTGGAATGCAGATGTGCGCCACACACGGCGCTTTGTTTGAATCCAGTGTAATGCACTGCACCTGCATGTGACTGTTCACTGCCTATAAAGGCATTCATCAAACAGTCAAGCCCTGTTCTATTATTGTCTGCCGTAGCCGGCTAGGCTACCAACCTTTCTAGGCCTTGGAGACATCTACTATCAAGACTACAGAGGTACTACAGGTCCCAGCAATCCCTGGACTGCACCGCTCCTGCTATTAATTACTCTTTTAGTGCTGTTGCACCTACTTCAACAGAGAGCCTTGCTGGGGACGACCTTGGGCCTTCCCTGCTGAACATCTCCTTCACCACAGAATCCTTATTGCCTATCCTTAAAAGGGTCACTAAAGGAAAAATTGTTATTTTTTTTGCTAAATAGCTTCCTTTACCTTACTGCAGTGCTGTTTTCATGTCCTCGTTGTTCGTTTTTGCTTTGATGTTGCAGTAATCCTGCTCTGTTCTGGACACTTCCTGGTTGTCTGTTTCTTTATAACCACAGTACTGGGAGCTTTCTCACTGTGGTCACTAATCAAGGAGGTGTGATTACTGTGTGTAAACTGAAACTAGATTGGGCTGAGGGGTTTTAGACAAACCATCACTGCCCTTTATTGGCTCTCTGGCTCTGTACATCAGAGAGACAGGAAACAACAGCAAAAAGAAACTAGAACTGTAGGTTGATTATATGATTGATTTCTATCTATTTTTAATCATTTTTAAAAGGAATCAGTTAACTATTATGTCTCTATACCCTGTAAACAGTCATTTCAGCCCATTTTTTTCCCTTTAGTGACCCTTTAAGCCTGCAAAACGGATAAGTAGCTATTCTATTACTTGTAGTGCTATAGCAAGATCTGTTACTTATGTGCCAACTATGCAATTGCTATTGTTTATCATGCCTTCTGACTATTAACATATTTAGGATATACTGTTGTGCTAAAGGACTGTCTCCTAAAGAATAACTTAAAGGGACTACACTATTGTTACCTCAACTATATTTGCATCTCATATGCAACTATTGTTACCTCAGATATATTTGCATTTCATATGCAACTATTGTTACCTGAGCTATATTTGTCACTTATATGCAACTATTAGTTGTCACTACAACTTCTATATTTACTACGTGTACTCTCAAACTACCTGTGCTATATTGTCTTTCATACGCAACTGTTGGTTGTTACTACAACTCATATTTACTACATGCTGACATAAGTGCTACTTGTATATGGCCCTATGCCCTAAAGTTGTGGAACATGTTCGCCTAAAACAATCTATGCTAGGGGTTGACGTATTCTATACCTTCTCCTTTAGTCGCCTAATGCACGAATGCGTCCATTCTTAGTAGTTCAACGCCTTACTTTATGTGACACAGATATGATATATAGATCACCCAAACTCCTGTTGCGAGGAGTGACGCCTGGGGCCCAATACTAAGTTATCACATAGAGAATCGTATTGAAATCCTTGCATCCGCAGTTGTGGTTCACTCCGTTCACCAGTGTCGATACACCTGTACACACGGGCGAGAATCTCGTCAGTCTCACTCATCTTAGGGGTGGTGGAGGAGCGGTGTACACACTGCTCCTCCACCGCCCCTGCCAGGGGCACTTTTAAACCTTTATTTGACCGCTAGCAGGGTTAAAAGTGCCCTGCTAGTGACCAAAAACGTCGCTATTACAGCAAAAAAGCACAGCTAAAATTAGCAGTGTTTTACCGCTAACGACCCTGCCCCAGTGTGAAAGTGCCCTTAGGCCAGGGGTGGACTGACCATTCGGGCCAGTCTGTGTTTTTTTACTTCTGTCCCTGAAATTTCCCTTACCGACATCCCTTTGGTCTAAAAATCCCAAGATTATAGCTGCCCTGCCTCTCCAGTACCTTCTCAGTGTGTGTATGTATACTGTGTATGTATACTGTGTGTGTGTATACTGTGCCCCATAATCTCCTATTGCCCGGGGCCCCACGAGTTGTCAGTCCGCCTCTCCCTTAGGCTTTACAATCACTTCAACATCAGTGTCAGTGTATTTAATAATAACCCCCAGCACTGTCTGGGACTTGCTGTGTACAATCACAAGGGGTGCTAGCAGGGGAGCAGGCATGCACACACTCTAAACCCAGAAGTAGGCAGCGACGTACGGGTACTTTGCCTACAGCGGCCAGTCATCTGCAGCATATTGCAGGTGGGCAGACTCAAATTTTTGTTTTGGGTTTAATACCACTTTAAATACTTTAGTTAGCAAAGCATAAAGCAATGCGCCAAGAGCAGTAAACCACGGTAGCCAATCATAAACCATCTTTTATTGCCTTGACAGCCGTAAACAGATTACGGTTGGGCACTGCTAGGTTGTTCTGGGTTGCTGCACATCGTCGCTCTTGTTAAATAAGCTTCTGACTGGCCAAATCAGCAGCATGAAATACTCTGCATAAATCCGAGGTTTTTCAGTCCCGTGGTAAAATAAAAATAAAAAAATAAATAGAAGTGAAAAAATTAGGGCGTTTTGATGGTTTAAATGAAAAGAGATTAAAATCTTGTTTACTAACCACAGGGATTTTAAAGCAATCTGTAAAACGAAATTAGGTTAATTAAGAGCGCGCTCAAAAGAAGTTATAAGCAGGTAGATAAATCTTAAAACTTTTGACAAACAAATTGGAATGCAAATAGATGAGCTGAGGGGAGATAACACCAACTTCAAATATTGTTTTAGACATGGGAAGCTCATGGCTTGCCAAAGACAACTACACGTCCCAGCATGTCTTAAAGGCATTTCAAGCGTGGACTAACAAGAGAAGAGAACACGGTGGAAATATCCTGCCTCGTTATTTTATGAATTGGCTAATATTTATATCTGGAGATATTCAAAATTTGACTTATATACTAGGAACACACGATCTGTCTCTACTCCCCTGACAGGACAAGGATCTGTGTGTTTACAAACACGCAGATCCACATTTCTGCTCTGTTATGAGCGATCGTGGGTGCCCCGGCGGACATCGCACTCCAGGGACACACGGCGGGCTCGCGCCTGCTAGATTGTCTTAAAGGAGCAGGGTATATCTGCTGCAATTTCCACAGCCATGCCAATCTGCTGCAGTATAACTGCGGCAGCTGGTATGCTAGCATTTAAAAATCCCCCCCCCCTTCTTCTCACAACCTCCTTATTAGGGCAATTGTGGAGATATTACATAGTAACATAGTAGGTGAAGGTTAAAAAAGACACAAGTCCATCAAGTCCAACCTATGTGTATGATTATATGCCAGTATTACATTGTATATTCCTGTATGTTGTGGTTGTTCAGGTGCTTATCTAAGGCCTCGTACACACGAGGCAATCTATCTGTTTAAATCGGTCGGACCGACCGATTTGAACAGATCTGTCTGCTGGCATTTTGGTTTGCTCGCGTGTACACACGAGCAAACCAAAATCCCCGCCAGCAGACAGCGCGCTGACATGTCGGTGACGTGGCGGTGACGTTGACGCCGCCACGTCACCGCACCAGGAAGTAAAACACTTCCGCGCATGCGTCAAAACCATTCGGCGCGTGTGCGAGAAGACATGTCTGCTGGTTAGTGTACTAACCAGCAGACATGTCGGGTGGACGGGTTCCCAGCCGACAGATTTCAAAGCATGCTTTGAAATCTGTCGGGTGGCCAAATCCGTCTGTTTGCCCGTACACACGATCGAATCTGTCTGCTGAAACGGTCTAGCAGACCGTTTCCAGCAGACAGATTTGATCGTATGTATGAGGCCTAATAGTTTCTTGAAACCATCAATGCTCTCCGCTGAGACCAATGCCTGTGGAAGGGAATTCCACATCCTTGCCGCTCTTACAGTAAAGAACCCTCTTAGTTGTTTAAGGTTAAACCTTAAAGGAGTTGTAAAGGAAACATTTTTTTTGCTGAAATTACTGTTTACAGGGTATAGAGACATAATAATTAACAGATTCCTTTTAAAATGATTAAAAATAGATTAAAATCAATCATATAATGTACCTGCAGTTTCTAGTTTCGTTTTTGCATGTTGTTTTTCCTGTCTGTGCTGTACAGAGCCACATAGCCAATACAGGGCAGTGATAGTTTGCAAACGAAACTGATTGATGCTGTGGGGTTTTAGACACACAGTAATCACACCTCCTTGAATTTAGTGACCACAGAGAGAAAGCTCCCAGTACTGTGGTCATCAGGAAACAGACAACCAGGAAGTGTGGAGATCAGAGAGGAATTAAAACAACTTGAGAGCAAAAACGAACAATGAGGACAGGAAAACAGCACTGCATTAAGGTAAAGGAAGCTATTAAGATAAAGTGACCAGATTTTTAAAAGGAATTTCCGGGACATATTTTTTCTTTACTAGTAATGGCAACAATCACAACTATCTGCCCGTCACCACCTGCCTCACAGCCTCTCAAGTCTTACTCTTCGGGCGCCAGATACTACTGGATGGGGAGCGGAGGAAAATCACTCCGCCAGGGAAGGCAAGGAGATTGGCAGGTGGCTGGCCAGGATTTATGCCAAGGCAGAAGAACATGCGAGCGAAGCTGAATGGGCACGTGCCCGAAACTGAAGAAATATTCCCTCCGCTCCGACCAGCACATGATCATCAGAAAGGGGCACAGATAATGGGAAAAATACAGCCCCCCTATGCTAGTAGGCACGGCGGATCGGGGGTGTGTAATTTAATTTTTTCTTATTTTATTTCTGCACCGACTGTCTTTAAAATTGCCCCTGCCCCCTATTAAATCCAATCTGGGGACAAAACCAGGGACAGACTTGGTCCGGGGACAGTGTCCTCAATCAGGGGACTGTCCCCGGAAACTGGGGATGTCTGGTCACCCTAAATTAAGATAAAAAAAATGTTTCCTTTACAAACCCTTTAATCTTCTTTCGTATATTCTAAGGGCTATGTTTACCTACACAGGGATTCACTGGTGCTCTGCACAATGCCATGCGGTCAGTCCCCTTGATGTCTATTGGGATGCAGTGGCCTCAAGGACACAGCTGCTGCTTCCATTCTGACATCAATGCAGGTGCACTGCCCCGGGAGCCTGTGATTGGGGGTGTGCACCCGCAGGGATGTCAAATTGGGAGCAGTGGCTGTGTCTATGCAATTGCTGGTCCAAACAGACATCAATGGGACTGACCGCACAAGAAGGCACTGGACACTTATGCAACCCTGTGCAGATAACCATGGCCCTTGCACGGTTGCACGCTGTCGTACACCCGGATGAACAAGGTCTAAGTAGTTAGGAAATAGCAGCCTCCAGCATGAGATGGAAGTTTTGGATGTGATCAGCCACCTTGAAGGTTTGCTTTTAGCAAAAGCTAAATGTATTTCTACATCAGCATAGTGGTCATGAGTGGAGATAGTTTATACTCTTACAGACGTGCGATTTCGGTTTAAAATTAGCCTGTGATGACTGTCATTTGTATACCTATAAATAATAGAATAGATAAAAGCAGTTATCAGGGAATATCATTTTAGTAAAACAGACACTTTTACGTCCGTATCTTCCATTAACTTTGGGTGAAATTACAGTTTGCAACATCTATCACCCTTCGAGCATCTAATTCTCAACATGCATAGAAACAAAAAAAACACAAATACTATGTAATAAATAACAGGAATTACTAAGGATTTGGTTAAAATGATGATACCCTTTTCACAAAAGCAGTATTGCGCTTATTTGTGCATTTTGATTTTCATATTGATTTCTTGCAGATGTACAGTGGATCATTTTGAAGTAGTAATATACTGCAAAGGATTTTTTAACATTCTACAAAATATAGAATTACAGGGATTTCTAATAACTGAGCTTTGCTTCCTGCAATCTCTAACTAGATGGCAAGACTATGATACAATGTTAAAACAGAGGCAATGCGTGGCTGCATTTGTTTTTTTGTTTTGTTTTCACCTGGCCATCTGGCCAGTAGTACACCTCCCGTGACCCTAGAGAGTGCTCTCATCAATTGGAGTAAACATCGCCCCATCACTGGTGTCAGTGGGAGGAATAGTGCTCAATCATTGGTATTAGTGGGAGGAATAGTGCCCCATCATTGGTATGCGTGGGAGGAATAGTGCCCCATCATTAGTATCAGTGGGAGGAATAGGGCCCCATCACTGGTATTAGTGAGAGGACTAGGGCCCCATCATTGGTATCAGTGGGAGGAATAGTGCCCCGTCATTGGTATCAGTGGGAGGAACAGGGCCTCATCATTGGTATCAGTGGGAGGAATAGTGCCCCTTCACTTTCGCCTTCCTTCCAGGTTTAGATTCTTCAGACACTTGATTGTCTGGGCCAGGATGACATAACTCCTGCACATGTACACACGTGTGCTCAGGAATGGCAGCCTATTCATTGGAATGGGCTGCTGTGCCACATGAACTGCAGGAAAAAAGGTGCATGCATCTTTTTAGAAATGTGGCACCAGGGAAACCACATGGCCTTTTTGATCTACACACAGAGCCAGCACCTAGTCTGTGTCCAGGGGAGGTGAAGTTCTGGTGTCTTTACCTGGAGTGGTATATATCCTTCTCTTTGTCTTTTTGACCATGCGGTTCAAAATGAATGGCAGCCTACGTGTCTCACAGGAGCAGCGGAACGCACAGTGTGGGCTAGCGTGAACCTAGCCTGAAGTCGTTCCTGTACAGAGCCCCTGCCGTCAGCTCCCTGACCATGCCCGCGGGACCCGTGGACTCAATGTCCGCCGTTGTCCCGCAATCGGGTCACAGAGCTACAGAACAGGGAGAGGCAAGTGTAAACATGCCTGTCCCCGTTCTGCCTAGTGACACTGTCACTGATCGTCTGTTCCTTCTCATCGGTGACATGTCACTCATAGCCACGCCCCCTAACAGTTAGAATCACTCCCTAGGTCACACTTAACCCCTTCAGCGCCACCTAGTGGTTAACCCCTTTACTGCCAGTGTCCTTTTCACAGTAAACAGTGCATATTTATAGCACCGATTGCTGTAAAAATGACAATGGTCCCAAAAATGTGTCAAAAGTATTCGATGTGTCCGCCATAAAGTCGCAGTCACAATAAAAATCGTTGATACCAGTAAAAAAAATAATAATAAAAATGGCATAAAACTATCCCCTATTTTGTAGACGCTATGGGCCAGATTCTGAAAAATGTGCGTATCTGGCGGCGTAGTGTATCGTACCGCATTTACGATATGCCTACGCCAATTACTGAAGCAAGTGCCGTATTCTCAAAGCACTTGCTCCGTAATTTTCGGCGGTGTATCGTAAATGTGGCGTCGTAAGGCCACGTAATTCAAATAGTGAAGGAGGGGGCGTGCTGTATTTAAATTAAGCGCACCCCCGTGCCGAATGAACTGCACATGCGTAGGCCTTAAACGTAGGCCACTGCGCATGCTCCGTAATACGACGCAAATACATAGGTTGCGACGTGAACATAATTAACGCACATCCCGTTACGTAAACGACATAAATGACGGAAAAAGCCGACGGTAACCCGACGGCCATACTTAACATGGCATACGGCGGACTGAAGTAAGGTTACCCCTCATATAGCAGGGGTAACCTTACACGTACGTAAACTACGTCGCAAAAACGTTCGAGAATCGGCGTATCGGCTCATTTGCATATTCGGCGGTGAAATCGACGTAAACGCCACCTAGCGGCCGTCGTAGTATTGCATTTAGGATTCGACGGTGTAAATGACTTACACAAGTCGGATCCAAGCTTAAAACCGGCGTATCATGTTTTCAGAATAGAAAACAATGATACGCCGGAGGGAAATTCGAATTACGCCGGTGTATGTGTACATACACTGGCATAATTCCTTTGAGAATCTGGCCCTATAACTTTTACGCAAACCAATTAATATACGCTTTTTTTTTTCTTACCAAAAATATGTAGAAGAATAGGTATCAGCCTAAACTGTGGAAAAATTTTGTTTAATCATAGATTTTTGGGGGATATTTATTATAGCAAAAAGTTAAAAATATTGAATTTATTTCAAAATTGTCGCTCTATTTTTGTTTATAGCGCAAAAAATGAAAACCGCAGAGGTGATCAAATACCACCAAAAGAAAGCTATATTTGGACGTCAATTTTGTTTGGAGACCATGTTGCACGACCGCGCAATTGTCAGTTAAAGTGGATCTAAACCATTGATCTCACAATGTAGCCCACTACAATGGGCCAAAACTAAATTTACCTATCCTAGCACCTGAATAGGAAGGTGCTACATGCATATAAAGTGTGCTTTTTCAAATAGATAGCGGAAACAATATGTGAATAGGGCTTTTGTGCGTGTCTATGGGGAATAGGGATGAGCCGAACACCCCCCGTTCGGTTCGCACCAGAACCTGCGAAACAGACCAAAAGTTTGTGTGAACTTTAGGACCCCATTAAAGTCTATGGGACTCGAATGTTTGAAATCCAAAGTGCTAATTTTAAAGGCTAATATGCAAGTTATTGTCCTAAAAAGTGTTTGGGGACCCGGGTCCTGCCCCTGGGGACATGTATCAATGCAAAAAAAGTTTTAAAAACTGCAGTTTTTTCGAGAGCAGTGATTTTAAATGACTTTTTATCCTTCAGAAATTACATTTTGTGCAGGGACAGTTCTAAGCACGGGAAACAAGCGATGCTTTACAGGCATACTTTACACCCCCCCCTAGGTATGAAATTTAAAGGAATATTTCACTTTTATTGTTTCACTTTAAGCATTATTAACCTCCCTGGCGGTATTCCCGAGTGTGGCTCGGGGTGAGATTTTCAAGCTACGATCGCTAACCCCCGAGCCACACTTGGGCTTGCCTCGCTGGATGCAGAAAGAGGTTTCTTACCTTTTCTCTGCGATCCAGCGATTAATCCCCGCAGTGTATGGCGGCCAGATGTCCGCCTGATGCTGTGTGTGCCTCCGATTCCCTTCCCTGCGAGCGTCTCGACGCAGGGGGGCGGAACGGGGGGGGACGGCGCAAAATTCAAACGTATAAGTAGAAACAAAGTAAAACACAGTAAAACACACTGATACAATTGGATAAAAATTTAAAAAAAATACAGTGACCTTTGATTGCCCCCCCCCAGTGTTTTCTCAAGTGACCTGTCTGCAGATTTACAGTACCAGTGTCTGTATACTGAACAGCAATCTTTCATCTTTTGGAGCAATGTCTGTGGAATTCATTCATCCTGCTGAAAAAAAAATGCCAGGTCTATGGTCCATGCAGACTTTATGTGGAAGGTGGCATAACAGATTTTTCTAAAACACCAAACGCCAACGGCGGTAAACCGTTCTGGACGACGGGCTTCTGGTGTTGTAAATCCTGAGCGCCTGACTGGTCGTCATTTTTTGGACTATGTACCACCCACTGCAAAAAAAACAGCACCCACACGGATGTGTGTGGTTTGCTGCTCCAAGCGCGACAACAGCGGAAACAAAATACGCAAAGAAACGCGCTTCTGTTGTCTCGACTGCGACGTTGGACTTTGCACCATTCCTTGCTTTAAAGATTTTCATACCCGAGACATTTACTAAATAATGATTTTGCACCCTTGTTTGACCCCCCGAAAAATCAGAGTTTATGAATATATTATTTGTTAAAATTTATTGAATAAAAAGTATTGTTATTATTAAATTATTATTTGTTATTATTTATTATATTATAATTTATGATTTTGTGTTTCAAACTTTGTCATAGTCTACTAGAGACTCTGGTTTGGACAGATTTATGTGAGTTATTCCTAAGAATTGCAAG
The DNA here is from genome assembly GCA_029574335.1 of Rana kukunoris. NCBI lineage: Eukaryota > Metazoa > Chordata > Amphibia > Anura > Ranidae > Rana > Rana kukunoris. Next base: position 44,588,662 of record CM056050.1, on the reverse strand, counting down.
CCTGCAATCTAAAACACTTTTTTTATGACAATAACTTGCATATAAGCATTTAAAATGAGCACTTTAGATTTCTCCCATAGACTTTTCCAGGGTGTTCTGCGGTTTTTTGATTTTGCCGCGAACACCCCAAATTGTTCGCTGTTCGGCGAACAGGCAATGTTTGAGTCCTAACCTCGAAGCTCATCCCTGATGAGGAATTATTCCTTACTGTTAATATGTTGTAATTATGTTCATCATGTGCCTTACAAGACAGAGAAAGCGAATGGGTAAGGGGAAATACCTTCACCCTTTCCTCATCAGAGAAATGCATATTACAATCTGATTCGATTGAGTTTAAAAAGGAAGTGGGCCAATTTACCTTTCAAAAGAAGTGTATACGATGGGCGTGGCTACCGGCCTCTAAGATGGCCGCTTGATCTGGGAGCTCTGTAACACACCGGAGATTTTCAGCCTACAACAGCGCACACCGGGGGCATTTCGATTGTCCAGACGTCCCGCTTGTCTGTGAGTCCTCACTGAACGACGCGGTGATGGGAAGAAACCGGAAAAAAACACTGCAGCCTCAGAAACTGGATAGTTTCATTCCCCTCACGGCGAGCGGGACTCCTCAAAATGGCACGGCTTCTATGAGGGGAATTATGCAGGCTATACCGCACTGCTCCAATGAAGGTATGCAACATGGCAATTCGTTCCCGAGTGACACACTAAGCGGAACTCCCTCAGGAACCCCGAGTCCCACTACCAGAAGCCCAGTTAAATCTAAACCGAGGAGGGAATCCCCACCTAGGCCAGAATGCGTCATGGAGATGGCCACCCATTCTCAGACCTCTCTTAACCCTAGAGAAAGAGAAGGGGATACCATTGAGAATTTTCCTATGGCTGATAAACCCATTTCTGACACAATGCTTAAGGAAATGCTGCTCTCCCTTAGATCTTCCCTGCAAGCAGATCTGTACAGAGGTTTGACTGAATGTCAAAGAGAGGTACATACTCTGGGTACCAGGGTGGATACAATCGAACACAGAATGGAGAATTTTGCCTCATCACACAATGTTATGGTGGATGCACACTCAAGTCAGAGAGATGAAATTACATGGATTAAAGACAAAATGGCAGACCTCGAGGACAGATCTAGAAGGAATAACCTCCAGTTAAGGGGTGTGCCTGAGTCAGTGCCTCCTAACCAACTCCTCCAATATGCACAAACTCTATTTTCCTCAATGTTACCAGAGGCAACGGCCCAGGATCTCCTGATTGACCGCATACACAGGATTCCTAAACCGTCGTTTCTCCCTGATGAAATTCTAGGGATGTTTTACTCCAAATCCATTTTTCCATGTGAAAGACATAATTTTACAAACATCACGTAGACCAGGAGGCCTTCCCCAACAATACGGAAAGCTCAGGGTCCTGCCAGACCTTTCCAGGCACACTTTGCAGTGGCGTCGGAATCTACTGTCAGTCACCAAAGCATTGAGAAATCACGCCATACCACACAAATGGAAATATTCGGCTACTTTGGTGATTACTCATGATGGTTCTGATATTTTGATATCCAACCTGGAGGAAGAATTGGTACTACTACGTCGCTGGGGGATAGTCCCGGACCAAACCACGGATCCACGCACCATGAATAACCCCCAAGTAGTTTCCCGCAAGAAAACCAAGAAATCTACAAACCGCAGCAAAGCTCAAGTTTGACTCAAGCCCTACCTAAAATGTCTCCGGTATAGAGATGCTAAACAGTAGCTCTTTTTCCCCCGTTAGCTTAATAGCAGCTACGTCTGCGATAGGATCAGTTGATGGATCCATTTCTTAAATTTATCTGGTTGACTGTTTATGTTTTTTCTGTTTCTACCTTATTTGTTTGTTTTCGTGATATGCACAGGTTTCTTCAGAACATCTTCTCCTCTGCCAAATCCGGAACTGGCCCACATCTTGTCATGACTGTCTTGCTAGTCGCAAATGGAAGTGATCTTTACCTAATATGTGAGTACCAAACCACGGTTATTAAACACACTGCTGTACCAACAATACTATGGTGATCACAATACTGTCTATAAATGCTAGGTGACTGAACCACCCGGGGAAAAGATTTTCGTTATGGAAAGAGGTTCACAAATCTAAAGCGGATATCCTGTGTGTACAAGAAACACATTTCCAGATGAATAAAACTCCGCAATTTACTCATAGAGACTTTCCTAACATCTATACTGCTTCCAACCCGGCGGCCAAAAGAGGAGGGGTTCTAATAGCGTTCAAAAATTCTCTTGCTTTCAAACCTAAAGATGTTATCACTGATATCAAAGGCAGATACGTGATCATTTCTGGTGACATTAACGCTAAACCATACACCATAGTCTCACTTTACGCTCCAAACTCCCACCAGCTGCGATTCATACGTAGAGTACTTAAAAGAGCTAATTCTTTACGACATGGCAGACTATTGGTGTGCGGTGATTTTAACATCATTTCAGATCCAATGATGGACTCCTCGTCTGGAAGGACGAGAGGTGCACCAACACTCCTACCGCTTCTTCATTCAGAGGAACTATTTGACACATGGAGATGCCTTCATTCGAATGAACGCGACTACACCTTTTTTTCAGGGAGACATGGTTCCTATTCGAGAATAGACATGTTCTTGACAGACAAGTGGTTGCTACAAGATGTAGATAAAACATCAATACATGACATTACGTGGTCTGACCACGCTGCTATCTCCTTGTCTATAATAGAAAGAGGGGTCTCTTCCTCCTCACCCATCTGGCGCTGTAACAATAGGACTATACTAAATCCACACCACCAAAAATCCATTACCGAACACCTTACTAATTATTTCCGTCTCAATTCAGATTCTGTGAATGATCCCAATGTCTTGTGGAATGCTCACAAGGCAGTTATGAGAGGTATTCTCATACAAATCGGGGCAATAGAAAAAAGGAATAGATCTAAACAAATCCAAGAAGTCCTCAATGACCTACAGGATACTGAGACCCGTAATAAACAGTCAGTATCCCCTTCCTTGACCGCCACATTGAAAGACCTTAGAGAAAAACTCAGGGAGCTTTTATTGCAACAATATGATAAACACTTGAGGAGGCTTAAACTCAACCATTATAACAATGCAAATAAGGCAGGTAAATACTTAGCAAATAGATTAAAGGTTATGCGCAATAAATCTAGAATAGCTTTCCTCAATGACCCATTCTCCCTACACAAAGTCACGAACCCCCAAAAAATTGCTGATCTATTTGCGAAATACTATGGCTCTCTGTATAACCTTAAAGATGACGCCAATAGTAAACGACATTCAATCCTTTCTTCATAAACTGAAACTCCCCTCTCTAACATCCCAACAACTAGAGGATCTTAACTTACCAATCACGTCGCAAGAAGTAATAAAAATCATACACTCTCTTCCTATGGGGAAATCACCAGGTCCCGATGGTTTTTCCAATGAATATTTCAAAGCATTTCAAACAGTTTTGGCACCATATATGTCGACAGTCTTCAACAATTTTATAACCACCGCTTCCCTTCCCCAAGGAATGTTGAGGGCACACATAGTAACAATTCCAAAACCTGGTAAGACCCCAGACACACCAGCAAACTTTAGACCCATTTCCCTCCTTAACACTGACACCAAGATTTACACAAAACTCTTAGCCGCAAGATTAACCACTTAAGGACCGCCTACTGCACATTTACGTCGGCAGAATGGCACGGCTGGGCACATCAACGTATATATACGTTGATTTTAGTACCCAGCCGTGGGTCGCGGGCGCTCGCCCGCGGGCGCGCGCCCGCGACCCGGTCCGAAGCTCCAGGACCGGGACCGCTGGATTCGCGGACCCGATCGCCGCTGGAGTGCGGCGATCCGTCCCTGGAGCGGAAGAACGGGGAGAGCCGTGTGTACACACGGCTTCCCCGTGCTTCTCTGTGGCCGCAGCATCGATCGCGTCATCCCTGTAATAGGGGGACGCGATCGATGACGTCACACCTACAGCCACACCCCCCTACAGTTGTAAACACACACATTAGGTCACACATCCCCTACAGCGCCACCTGTGGTTAACTCCGAAATTGTAACTGTCATTTCCACAGTAAACAATGCAATTTAAATGCATTTTTTGCTGTGAAAATGACAATTGTCCCAAAAATGTGTCAAAATTGTCCGAAGTGTCCGCCATGTTGTCGCAGTCACGAAAAAAATCGCTGATCGCCGCTATTAGTAGTAAAAAAAAAAAAGTTAATAAAAATGCAATAAAACTATCCCTTATTTTGTAAACGCTATAAATTTTGCGAAAACCAACCGATAAACGCTTATTGCGATTTTTTTTACCAAAAATACGTAGAAGAATACGTATCGGCCTAAACCGAGGAAAAAAAATGTTTTTTTATATATTTTTGGGGGATATTTATTATAGCAAAAAGTTAAAAATATTGCATTTTTTTTTAAATTGTCGCTCTATTTTTGTTAATAGCGCAAAAAATAAAAACCGCAAAGGTGATCAAATACCACCAAAAGAAAGCTCTATTTGTGGGGAAAAAAGGACGCCAATTTTGTTTGGGAGCCACGTCGCACGCGTGACGCCCTCAGTTGAAGTCATTGGACGAAACCGGTCAGGGCGGATCTATACGACGATCCGGAAGTGACGCGTGCGTTCCACGGGTGGTTCATCCAGGAAGGAGGAAGGAGATCTGCACATCGTGCTGTAAACGCTATCTCCTGGGGAATCGGAACAGGTAGGAAGGCAACGCTACACTATTAAGTGCCTGTGTTTATTAACTATTTGGTACGTGCATTTGGAGCGGGGGCAGTATCACTACATGTGGGTTTTTATGTTACATTAATAAACGATATTGCACTATTTGGAGCATTCTCTGTGCTTTATCCAATATATGTGGAACACCAAACTTATTGAGCCCAGCTATAGAGACGGGAGATCGAGTGAAAGATACCCATTATTGCCTTGACTATTAGATCCTCTGGTGAGTGAGTACCCCGAAGGGGAGTGTGTCCCACTTGTGGTGTCTTTTCTCTGGGAAGAGGTGTAGGATCCTCCTACTTTCACTTATTGATGAGATCTTCTGCCATCATACAATTGCCATTCATGAAGTTGGACATTTAAACCAACATCTCAGCGCTGTTTATCATTTTGGACATTTTTGTTCTTTTTATGATCTTTATTTTAAAACGAAGCAGTGCCGAATCGCAAAAAGGGGCAAGGTCCTTTGCCTGCATTTTGGTCCGGGTCTTAAGTGGTTAAAACACATCATCCCTACACTTGTCCGGAGCGACCAGATGGGCTTTGTGAGGGGGAGACAGACGGAGGCCTCTGACGCCACCAGGCGTATCATTAATATTATTCACCATGCTGGGAAAACTCGAATGCCTTCTCTGTTGTTATCTATTGACGCAGAGAAGGCATTGGATCGAGTACACTGGACATACATGGAAATGGTTCTACAGAAATTTGGATTTCAGGGCTCTATCCTATTTGCAATATTGGCTTTATACTCTTGTCCCTTTGCTCGAGTGTACTCTTCTGGGTTTCTTTCAGAATCTTTCCCTATAACGAATGGTACACGGCAGGGCTGCCCTCTATCCCCGTCAATCTTCAATCTAATAATAGAACCCCTAGCCCAAGCCATCAGGTCTAATCTGGGGATTTGGCCATGAAAATCACACTATCAATCTTTTTGCTGATGATGTGATACTACTGTTGACCAACCCTGTTAAATCATTTCATGAAGTTCACAAAGTTTTAATGTCATTTGGACTGATTTCCTATTACAAGGTTAATTTTACCAAGTCTCTTATCCTTGACTTGGGGGTGCCACCTCATATTAAGAGTAGCCTACAATCCCAATTACTTTACACCTGGAGTTTGGGTTATCTCAAATATCTTGGTATCACCCTTACAAGTAATGTTTCTATGCTTATCAAAGCTAACTTCCCCTCACTGATTGACAAAATTGAAACCCAACTCAAAGAGATGTCCGAAAAAGAAGTGTCCTGGATGGGTAGAATATCGGCTTTTAACCACTTCCATACCAGGCACTTACGCACCTTCCCGCCCAAGCCAATTTTCAGCTTTCAGCACTGTCGCAATTTGAATGACAATTGCGCGGTCATGCTACACTGCACCCAAACAAAATTTGCGTCCTTTTTTCCCCACAAATAGAGCTTTCTTTTGGTGGTATTTGATCACCTCTGCGATTTTTTTTTTTTGCGCAACAACTAAAAATAGAGCGAAGATTTTGAAAAAAAAATAAAGTTTTTATTTTTTTCTGTTAATTTTTTTGTAAATGAGTATGTTTTCTCTTTCAATTACGGGCACTGATATGGTGGCACTGATGGGCACCGATGAGGTGGCACTGATGGGCACCGATGAGGTAGTTCTGATGGGCACCGATTAGGTAGCACTGATGGGCACTGATAGGCGGCGCTGGTATGGGGCACTGATGGGCACTCATGGGCGGCACTGATGGGCACTCATGGGCGGCACTGATGGGCACTCATAGGCAGCACTGGGCACTCATAGGCGACACAGGTGGGCACTGATAGGTGGCACAGGTGGGCACTGATAGGTGGCACAGGTGGGCACTGATAGGTGGCACAGGTGGGCACTGATAGGTGGGCACTGGGCATGGATTGGCACTGTGGGGTGGCACTGACAGACACTGGGGTGGCACTGATGATCACTGAGAGGTGGCACTGATGGATCAATGTTGCCAATCAGTGCCCATGTGTGGGCACTGATTGGCATCATTTTTTTTTACTGCCCCTTCGGCGGCTCTTCCTGTTTACATTGTGATCAGCCGTGATTGGACACGGCTGATCACGTGGTAACGAGGCTCCGCCGGAGACTCGTTACCGAGATCGGAGGTGCAGGGTGTCAGACTGACACCCCGCATCACCGATCGCCGCGCTGCGCGCCCGCACGGGCGCGCGCGGCATGAAATTGTGCTAGACAATTGAGAACGTCTAGTCACGATTTCATAACCACTTCCCGGCCGTAAATCGGCTATTGGTAGGGCGGGAAGTGGTTAAAATGTTAATTATGCCACAAATCCTATACTTTTTTCCATTACCTTAATCGCCTCACAAAGTTGGGCTGGAAATATATTTGGCAAGGTAAAAAAGCTTGGTGTTCACGTAACAATCTGGTGTCTCACAAGAAAGTAGGAGGAGCAGGCCTACCCGACATACATGACTATATGTGGGCAGCTCGACTTGACCAACTTAAACACTGGTTCCATGACCTGGACGTTCCACCTTGGGTAAACATAGAAAACATACTGTCACCGACGGCAAACGTAAAACTTATGTTACTCAGCGACAAGTGGGATCCTTGGAAGCTGACCTCTTTACCCCCTACCCTACAGACTTCATTAAAAGCATGGAGACATATACTGAATCAAGACCATCAAGAGTTTCAAGATATTGACTTCCAACTACCATTACGAATACTTGAAGCCAAAATACCCAGGTTGACGGTCTCTGAGCTAAATTCACACGGGGTGTCTAATATATCGGATTTTTTTACGAACGGTATGCCTCTACATCCTACCCTAGTCGTATCTCAATACCATTTACCTGACAGATCTTTTCACACTTGTGACAGAATTGTACGTTTCCTGCACTCATTGCCTCCCCCAACCATATCCCTTCCAAAGAGGATGTGGAAATTGTATTCTGTCGCACAACCTGTCTCAAAGGGCATATCAGTTTTCTACAATATATTTCAAGATAAGATGGTAAATGTCTAAGACGACAGCAATGAAACAATGGGAGGTAGACCTACGTACTAGATTCACGAAAGAGGATTGGCCGTGCGCCTTTCAGACGATCCATAAAGCATCTCATTGTGTGAAACACTGGGAATTGACCATTAAATTGACCAATAGATGGTACTACACTCCACTGAGATTGGCCACGTTCTATCCTGGCACCCCGGAGAGAATGTGGTCAAGTGGGCAATCTCATGCATGTATTCTGGTATTTTCCACACGTGAGAAGCCTGTGGAACCAGGTTTTTAAACGCATTTCTTCCATGACAGGGATATTGACTCAACCAGACCCGGCATTAGCTCTTCTTAATATACACATTGATAGATTCCCTTTCCACATGAGATCAGTAGTTACACATGTTTTGTTGGAAACGCGCACGTCCATTCTACGGAATTGGAAATCTAAAAACACTGTGAATGTCTCAGATGTACTGACAGAGGTCCACAGGAATTTCACTTTTGAAAAGCTTATAGCACTTAACTCCATGACAAACAAACATTTTGATATATGCTGGTCTATATGGCCCAAGCACTGTTGACGTTTGTAAATATCTGTTCCACTGAATACTTGATTAATTGTCTTAACTATATTTATCTCTGTTTTGTTCTGTAATGTACAATGTTCCATGTACGATATGAATACTGTGCATACCCCTTTGTACCCTGTGCTTTTACGTTTTCCCTTTTTCTTTTCTGTTCCCCTTGAAAAAATCTATAATAAAAACTATTGATTGAAAAAAGAAGTGTATACATTACACAGATGATATATGATGGTGGTTGAGATTGTATAAAGAGGTGCTCAAACTCTATTAACCCTCTTAGCGGTATTCCCGAGCGTGACTCGGGGTGGTTTTTTTATGCTAGGATCAGTATCCCCGAGTCACGCTCGGGGTAGCTATGCAGAGCCTGCAGCGCGTGCTGGCTTACCTTGTCCGTGGATACAGCGGTGCATCCCCGCTGTGTGAGCGAGTGGGTGCTTGCTCGATTCACACAGTGTCCCCGTGTGCCGTCGATCTCCGTCCCTGCGACATTACGACGCACGGGGGCGGAGAACGGCGCCAAATTCAAAAAGGTAAACAAACACATTACATACAGTATTCTGTAATTTTATAGATTACTGTATGTAAAAAATACACACACCCCTTGCCCCTAGTGGTCTGCCCAGTGTCCTACATGTTCTTTTATATAATAAAAACAGTTCTTTCTGCCTGCAAACTGTAGATTGTCCATAGCAACCAAAAGTGTCCCTTTATGTCAAAAATGGTTTTATATCAGCTAGAAAATAGCGATAATAAATTATAATCACTTGCAGAATTGAGCGATACCGATTTGTGGGGAAATTCGTCATAAAAAATAAATAAATAAATAAAAAAAAAGTAATGACAGTGACAATTCTGCAACTGAGCAAATTTCAGTGATTTTGAGTTGATTACATCATTGAATAATTTTTATTATAATTATATTATTATTTGTTATAATTATTTATAATTATTTATTATAATTTATAATTTTGTTTTTTAAAAAAAATCATACCCGGGATGCCTATTTGGTCAGATTTAAGTGAGTTATTCCTAAGAATTACAAGCCTACAGTATAAAACGCCAAATTTCCTTGCAAATAATTGTACCGCATTCAGCACCTAAAATGAGAAAGAATCATACCGCCAGGGAGGTTAATCGGTGATGTAGGTTATGGTATGAAGAAAATGTTCTGTAAAGACTAGATAATTGTCCATGTACTTTTACATTGCAAAGAAAGTAAATTGAGTAAGCCAAAATAACACTTGTATTAGTTTAGCTTTGGCATCTGATCTTGTTAGTGTGATAGTAAGGCTAGTCTGTGTGCTGCGATAGAGGCGGCACAAGAAAGTTGGTCTGGAGGGCAGAAAGTATATATTTCATTCCAGTTGGAAGCTGATTCTTGCATCAATATCCAGAAAATATTTTTTAATGTTTAATGTCACTACATAAATCCTGCTTAAAGAAACTGGCTTAAATAGCTGGCTGAAATGGAAAAAAAAATAGTAGACAACGTTTACCATAATTTATGAGACTGACATTTAATAAAATGTTTTGAAGAACAGATGCATGGTTATTCTGCCAAGTATCTACTAAAGAAACATCACAGTGCTAAAGTAGAAGAACAGGTGTGATGCTTGTTGAATCTTGTTTTTATCTTTAATTTTAATTTATTTATTTGGAGAAGTTTTAATACCTTCCTGGACTAAAAGCCCCACTTTCTCTTACTGGAGGTAATCACTGCTGCCAGCCTCATTGATGACCAGTCATCTCTCTGCCTTCTGGACATTCAAAATCAACCTGCTGTAAGTCACCACTGCTTTTTATGGGTTAGTTAGGTACCCATGTAGGCAGGGGCAGTCTGTACTCCCCACTGCAGGTTGCACTAGACCAAAGCGGCGATGCAGAAGGGGAAGGAAGCCTTGAGGAACTTGGTTCTCTATGACCTCTTGCCATCACTGGAGAGACAGCTGTCCAATTGGACACTAATGCCACGTACACACGATCAGCTTTTGCCCGGCCAAATCACATTGGAATTCCGACGGAATTCCATCAGAAAAATAGAGAACATGTTCTATATTTAAAGTGCGATGGAATTCATCGGAATTTCCGATGAAAAAACTCTGATGGTGCTACACACGATTGGAAAATCTGATGGAAAAAATCCATCGGAAATTCGGAAATTCCGATCATGTGTACGGGGTATGGCACCCCACATGACCTCGGCAGCCGCCTTGGGTAAAGGCAGAATCTATATATGACTCTGGTTCCCAGGTTTGGTGTGCTTTGTGTGAGTGGCTAGTGTAGGGGCAGGTTCTCCATCTGGCAGGGACAGCACATAACAGTGACAATGTGAGGGGGTGCACAAGATATGGGGGGAGGAAAGCTACACAAGGTGGGGGGGCAGGGGGAAGCTGCACAAGGTGAGGGGGTAAGGGAGAATGAGGTGGTGGTGGGGGGAACACAAGAGGGGACATGGTAAGACTACACAAGGTGGGGGGAGGCGGGTAATTCAGGAAAAGGTGGGGGTTAGGGGGACATGGAGACATTGCACAGAGTGAGGAGGGATGAGGAGTCTGCAAAAGGTGAGGGGGAAAGAGGGAGCCGGACAAGATGCGGGGTATCAGGAGGTGCACCAGAAGAGGGTGATGGATGAATAGAGAAGCTACGTGGGGGGAGGGGGGTTGAGCTGCAGGGTGGAAGGGGGAGCTGTACAATTAAGAGTATGGTGGTGCATTCGGTAGTTGAACAAGGGGGGTTGAGTGTCATTGTGGGAGATGCACAAGGTGGGTAAAACGATAAAATTAAGTCTACAACTGCTGTAACATGTTGTCAAATTCCAGCAATGGTGCCAACTTATAAACAGATACCCTTCAATGGTAGGAAAGGGTTTCATTGGAAATTATAAGTTTCTTGGCTTCATGGTTATCATGGTTATTGTTGGTGATACACAGGGTGGATGGGAAGGTAGTGCAATGGGTGGAGGTGAAATGTGATTTGGTGCCAATTTATAGTCAGGTGCCCCCTATAGGGTACCACTGGGAACAATGTGTTTGTTGGTTTCAAGGTCATTACGGGAGATGAACAAAGTTGGTGAGGGGGCATGTGGGATGAGATGTGATCAGGTGCCTCCCTACCGCAGAAAGGGTATCACTGGGAAGAGTGTGTTCCTAGGTGTCAGGGACATTGTCTGCAGGTGGTTAGCAAGGTGATAAAGGAGACACTGTTTTCCATAATGAACCCTGTCTGTACTGTGAAGGGAAATATCATCTCATTAGTTGTTCTCGATTTGAATAAAGGTTTAGGACAGGGATATGCAATTAGCGGACCTCCAGCTGTTTTAGAACTACAATCCCATGAGGCATAGCAAGACTCTGACAGTCACAAGCATGACTCCCAGAGGCAAAAGCATGATGGGACTTGTAGATTTGCGACAGCTGGAGGTCCGCTAATTGCATATCCCTGGTTTAGGAGCTAGGATTTTTCATTGTGTGTTAATGAGAGCTAGGCCACGTACACACGGAGGGACATGTCCGCTGAAACATGTCCGACGGACCGTTTCCAGCGGACATGTCTCCTCCGGATTTTCGTCCGACGGTGTGTACACACCATCGGATGAAAATCCCCTCTGCCAGGGAACGCGGTGACGTGGCGGTGACGTTGACGCCGCCACGTCACCAAACCCGGAAATAAAATCCATTTGACGCATGCGCGGACAGTTCTGTCCGCTGGTTAGTGTACTAACCAGCGGACAGATCCAACGGACAGGTTTGTAGCGGACAAATTTCAAAGCATGCTTTGAAATTTGTCCGATGGACAAACCTGTCCGCTAGCCCGTACACACGATCGGAGATGTCTGCTGAAACGGTCCGTCGGACCAGTTTCAGCAGATAAATTCGATCGTGTGTATGCGGCCCTAGACTCAGCCAGCCCCTAGTATATTCTTTGGAACAGATCATGCTAAGCTAGTTGAGAAATTCTTGCAGATTTTTTTTTTTTTTTTTTTTTTTTAGGTATGTTGTGTGACTAGGAGCATATGACATTGCAAGGTTTTGCAAAATTTGACCACAAAAGTGGAAATGCATTTTAATTCCCTATTGGAGGTTGATTGAGTTATTTTTAGACATGTGCGATTCCGTTCGTAAAAAATGGATTTTCGTACAAATTTGTTAGTTTTCGTACATTCGGATCAATTTGAAAATCCGAATAGCTGAAAGTACTAAAATACAAAAATTACGAATAACCAAAATAACGAACAGGTGAAAATATGAACGTACGATTGGACAAACTTACTAAAATACGAAACACCGAAAGAGCAAAAGAAAGAAAATTACATCTATAACGAAAGATTTGCATTCCGTATTTTAAATCCTTTGTCTGTTCGTAATTTCGTATATTCATATTTTAATTCGTATGTTCGTATTTTCATTCATGTGTTTTGTAAATCCGTTTCTTTGTCTGTTCGTAAATTTGTGTACCCGATCGTTCTTTCGAATGGGCACTGGGCAGTGTAGTTAGTGAGTGATGTATCGTACGTAATATCTTAGCCAACTGGTCCGAATAGGAAAACTTGCGTCTTACGAAATTACGAACGGGTCCGAATAGGAAGACTTGCGTCTTACGAAATTGCGAACGGGTCCGAATAGGAAAACTTGCGTCTTACGAAATTACGAACGGGTCCGAATAGGAATACTTGCGTCTTACGAAATTACGAACGGGTCCGAATAGGAGAACTTGAGTCTTACGAAATTACGAATCTTTACGAATCTACGGAACGAGACAAAACTAAACAAAAAGAAAAACAATTTTTTTTTGTTGTGCACATGTCTAGTTATTTTAGTGAAAACAGGTTAAAATGTAAGAACTACCACAGGAAGTAGAAAATTAGCTCCATACTACATTTAACTATAGTCCATACAGTACTTCAAAAAAAAATCTTGCAGAATCTCCATCCTTATACTGTAAACTGTTTCAAGAAAAAAAAATCATTCTCAATTTCTAAAGTTGGGAGGTATGAGGAAGGTTTATATTATCTTTTTCAGTTCACTTTTTTACCGATTGTTTTAGGCAACCAAGGCATTATGTACATTTCTTATAGGTTGTTGTTAACTAAACTTGTTTTTTTGTTATTTACGTGTGTATGTTTTGGGTGGATTTTGTTTTCCCACTTGTAGGAACATTTCTCGGTAGGTGTATTAATTAGCCGTTTTACATACATCACAGCCTGTCCTTATCTGTTCTCCATTAAATCTATACTCTAAGGCCACAGAAGAGAATCAAATGCGTGACTTAAATCAGAAGCCAATGATACTCTTTAGTGTGGCTTCCTTTTACATTCTTAGTTTAAAGAACAAATTGTGAAAACATTCCAAGAAAAGCAAATTGTCTTCTAAGCAGTTTCACAGTCTCTGCCAGTAAAAAGGGAATACGAGAAGAGTCCTTATGGTGTAATAAGTGCTATTAATTGTACAAGATGTTCAGGAAAACAGGATAAATACAACTTAGATTTGATGAGGCTGCGAATAACCAGGTGTAATGGTAAATGCAACCTTCCAGGTACGCTTGTGGACAGGGGAGGGCTGCCAGTCTTAGGCCTGCGGGGCAAGTCTAGTCAAGTGGCCCATTGAACAGCTGAATCAGCTCACCATCCATGGCCCACCTGGTTTTTCAATGCAGCCTCACCAGTGCCCATTAGTGGAGCTGGGGCAGGTTTCATGGGGTGTATGGGGGGGATGGGGGGGTCAGCTGGGGGTGTCAGGGTATCTCACCTCACTGATCTCAGCTCAGCAGGTCCTTGCACCCTCCTGGGGGGGTAATGCTCCTGGTCCTGGGGTCAAGTTGCAGCCAGCACCCAGCCCTGCGTTCTGACTCCCTGGCACACCCTGCCTCTGCCTGCTTCCAAGAATCTGGTCCAGGGAGTTGTAGTTTCCTCTGCGCTGCTCTGTTTTCCACCCACCAGGAGCTTAAGCGTGGGTTACAACTCCCGGAATGCAACAGCTAGTGGTCGGCCGCTGTGGCCATGCCCCTGGCCCGACTTCCTAGACCAGAATAAAAAAGAAAATGGTAGCGGACAGCGGCTGCTGGCCATTTTGAACATAAGTTAGGGCGGCCTGGGAGGCAATTTCCCCCCTGCCCCCCAGCCCAGCCCTCCCCTGCTTGTGGAGGATATCCCTGTTTCTATGTGTAGCACCCTGCTCCCGTTGAGTATGCGCTATTTTGTAAATGTTGTTACCTGAGCTGTAATTTAGCTCAGAGGATTATACCAAATTGTGGGTTTCTGTTCCAGTTCAGCTGTGATGCACATGTTCCCCTTGCCTGCAGGTGTCGCTGTCACCTGGAGTCAGGGATGGAAATGCAATTGGCTGGGTTTGTTGGGTGCTTTCTTCCCAGAAGCAGCCCAGTGGGTGTAGTCAACCCGTTGTGCATTCTGGGGGAGGGTACTTAAGGGACAGACACCGTTCTGGCGGGGTCTTCCGATCCTGACCTGAGGGCCTTGCTGGCCTCAGGGATGCACTGACACTGTTTTTTCCGGTCTCAGGGCCTGCTGGCCCGAGGCTCTGCAACTGAGAGTAGGCCCAGGAGTTTCTGGGGCTTCTACTGGTCCAGGGATGGTCCTGTGCTGTCTTGCCTGCGGGAAGAAGCCAAGCAATTGGGGACTCAATTGAAGGAAGCATCCGGGCCAACTTGCCTCACTGTAATGCCGGCCTGGCTGAAAGACCCTGGCACCCTGAGCTGTGTACTTTCTTAGAAATTTTGCTAAGTGTGTGCGTGGTTACACGATCCTGAGGCAGAGGGCTGGGTACTGACCCAACGACACTTATCAAGTCTGTGGCAGAGACTTTGAACAAGCTTCGCACCGGCTGCTAGTTCAGTGAGAGTGGGCCTATCCGGTGGTTGCTAAATCCAGCGTGGAACCGATTTGTCCTCTGGATCTAAGACTACCTGTAATCCGCAAAGCAAGGTACCTGAATCTTCCTTCATTGTCAAGCATAAGTTTCCTTATTGGTCTCTCCAGACCAGATCTTAGGTTAAATCTAGGGCCAAAACAAAAAATCAATTAATCGACAACTAATCGATTTATGAAATTAATTAATTCATTTTCATAATCGATTAATCAGCCAGTAACATAATGGGGTTAAAACAACTAAAATGAGCACTTGTATAGTACAAAAAAACAAATTGCTACTGTGAATATTACTTTCACTGTCCCATAAAAACCCCTTACAGTAGCGATTATTTGCTCTTTTTGTACTTATTTTTTATTTATTTTTAACCCCAGTATGTTACTAAGCATTTTTTTCAGCTGCTGCATATATGCAAAGGGCAAGGACTTTTTAATGCAAAACGGTGCTATTTTGTTATTTTTGGTTCAATATACTTCAATGGAGAAGCTGCAGAAAAGCATGTAATGTGTTTTTGCGGAAATTTGTGTTTTGTAATCTGCCCAACAACAAATTGGCCCAATTTTTTTTTTAAATGTTAATAATTTTTTTTAAGGCTATTATCCGATTAATCTAAACAATAATCTGCCAACTAATCGATTATGAAAATAGTCATTAGTTGCAGCCCTAGTTAAATCCCCTTGGTTTAGCTTTAGAGGTTCTCAACTAGTACCGCCCCTCCCAGCTTTGGCATAGCTGAGACCTTGATTAGTTTAGGTAATTTTCAGCTGGGCTACCTGGGAGGGCAGCTGCCCTCTAGACTTGGATCTTCTCCACCAGAACTTCAACTGCTCCAAGGTCCAAATTTGTTATGTGCTCTGCAGCTACCTACTGGGCACACCTCCTTAGGGATAGGCTGTGACTCCATAAATATTCAGACTACTCATTTGACTTGCTCCACTCGTATGCTCTGGAGCCTTCCAGAAGGCAGGGAGAAGAAGTCAAACCTGACAGCCTAGCACATAACCAGGAGGGTGCAACAGGCAACCTAACAAAAAGCTCTTTCATATTCTGTTCAAAACAAAGAAAACAAGTTTAACCACTTCCTTACTGGGCATGTAAACCCCCTTCCTGAGCAGGTGAAATTTCAGCTTGCGGCACTGCGTCGCTTTAACTGACAATTGCGCGGTCGTGCGATATGGCTCCCAAACAAAATTGGCGTCCTTTTTTCCCCACAAATAGAGCTTTCTTTTGGTGGTATTTGGTCACCTCTGCCGTTTTTTATTTTTTGCGCTATAAACAAAAAACGACGGCAATTTTGAAAAAAAATACAATATTTTTTACTTGTTGCTATAAAAAAATAGCCCAATTTAAAAAAAAAATTCAGTTTAGGGCGATACGTATTCTTCTACATATTTTTGGTAAAAAAAAAAAAATCGCAATAAGCGACTGGTTTGCGCAAAAGTTATAGCGCCTACAAAATAAGGGACAGAATTATTATTTTTTATTTATTTATTTACTAGTAATGGCGGCGATCTGCGATTTTTATTGCGACTGCGACATCATGGCGGACACATCGGACACTTTTGACACATTTTTGGCACCATATACATTTATACTGCAATCAGTGCTATAAATATGCACTAATTACTGTATAAATGTGACTGGCAGGGAAGGGGTTAACACTAGGGGGTGAGGAAGGGGTTAATGTGTATCCTGCATTGTGTTCTAACTGTGGGGGGAGGGGGGGTGACTGGGGGGTGACCGATCTGTGTCCCTATGTACTAGGAACACAGATCGGTCTGCTCTCTCTATGACAGGACGCTGTCATTGTGAGAGCCGGCAATGAGAAATGATCTCATATGTTTACATATGAGATCATCTCTCATTGGCCCATCAGATCGCATCGCAAACGGCCACTCTGATTGGCCGTTCGTGGCGATCTGTGATTGGCTGTGTCCAAGGGACACGGCCAGTACAGAAGTTCCCCGCTGCGCGCTCTGGAGCGCGCGCTGGGAACACAGAAAGAGGCTGCCGTGAAAACACGGCAGCCCAGAGAATTAGAACCACCCTGCGGTCGCATATAGTCGTACGGCCGTAGGGAAGTGGTTAAATTCACTTTGAAGTGGTTCTAAAGGCTCAAGATTTCTTTTACCTTCATGCGTTCTATGCATGAAGGTAAAAAAAAAACTTCTCTGTGCAGCAGCTCCCCCAGCACCCCCTAATACTTGCCTGATCTTCTTCAAGCGTTGTGTATGAGAGCCTCAGATCTCCGGGGGCTGTCGCTCCTAATTGGCTGAGACAGCAGCAGCCAGCGAGCCAATGAGAGAGGGGGACTGGGCTCTGTGTGTGAATGGACACGCAGAGCAGTAGCTTGAGAGTGAGCCTGCCTGGGTGGCCCGATAGCAAGCTGCTTTCTCAGAGGGCAGGAGGGAATGGCCAGAAGGGCTGGCGGGGGACCCGAGAAGGGGAACATTGCAGCTTCTCTGTGTAAAACCACTGCACAGAACAAGTAAGTATGACATGTTTATTATAGTAATGTAAAAAAATCCAAAGATTTAACACCATTTTAAGCTGAACCTGTGTTTTACTTTTTCAGCACAGCCATGTGCCTTATGTGCGTCATTCCAAGCATAATCAGTTTTCCTTCGCCCTTCCACTGTTTTTCTTGGTTGTCAGGGGCAGGAAAAGACTCTTTATCTCTGGAGGAAAATAGGTTTAACCTTCATATATCGGAAGGTTTCTTCACGATAAAAGGTGTGAAACTGTGGAGAAGGCTCCCTCAGGAATTTAACTAATTCGGCCAGCTCAGTTGATTGTTTTAAAAATGAGTTGGATTCACTCCTGAATACACAGGCCCAGATTCACATACAATTAGATTCGCGTAGAGTATCAGAAATACACTACGCCGCCGTATTTTACCTGGCTTTACGTGGAATCCCGGTAGATTTTGTCTAGTATGCTACGGCGGCGTAGTGTATTTCTCCCGGCGCAAGCCATCTACGCGAGTAGGGGGCGTGAAGCATTTAAAATAGGCACGTTCCCGCGGCGATCGAACTGCGCATGCTCCGTTCAGAAATTTCCCGCCGTGCATTGCGCGAAATCACGTCGTTACGTCATTCGTTGTTTGAGTAGCGTCGTTTACGGACATTCCTATTCCCGAACGAGTTACGTAAAAAAAATAATAATAATTAAATTCGACGCGGGAACAACGGCCATACTTAACATGGGCTACGCACCGTTAGACCAGCAAATAGCTGGTCTAACAGTACGTAGCAAAAAAATGACGTAAGCGATTGCGAAGACCACTCGTATCTTCGTGGATCGCCGTAAAAAGTCATTTGCATATCCCGACGCTGAAAACGACGCGGACTCCTCCCAGCGGCCGCAAAAATATCGCAGCGTAGATCCGAAGGCTTACGAAGACGTAAGCCTCTCGGATCGAAGCCCGAAGCCGTCGTATCATGGTTTGAGGATTCAAACTAGTGATACGGCGCGCAAAATTTGAAATTACTCCTGTCTAACACCAGTTAGACAGGCGTAATTGCTCTGTGAATCTGGGCCACAGAGTATAACTTGATATCAATATGTATGCATAATAAATTACCAGTTTGATGATCTAAGAAAAATCCAATTGTAATGGCGGACCAGGAAGAATTTTTTTGTCCCTTGCTGGAGCAAATTGGAACATGGTTTATAGGGTTTTTTCTTTTTGCTTTTCCCTGGAACAGTTGAGGGTATATACTGTAATTTCTTTCATGGAGGTTTTCTATTATATTTATTCATTCTATTGGTTAAACAAGATGGTCTTTTTTCAACTTGGCAGACAATGTAACTATTTATTAAAAGAAGAAAGGCTTGCACTTTACCATTAATCATCTCTGGAATAAAGTGATTTTAATCAGTGACATCATCACAGTGCAGCCCTTTCTTCTTCTATCATGTGTTTGTTTGTTGAATGGGGACCCACTCCTAAGTGGGCACACTATGAACCCAAGCATGGAGGAGTAATAGGGGAGTGATAAATTTGGAGCAATATTACCTGTCTACCGATTTTACTAATCTATGTAACTAAGTAAGCCTGTGGCAAGTCATCAGTGGTGGGCATCACTTTAACCACGTAAGCCCCGGACCATTATGCTGCCAAATGACCGGGCCACTTTTTGCAATTTGGCACTGCGTCGCTTTAACTGACAATTGCACAGTCATGCGACGCGGCTCCCAAACAAAAATGCCGTCCTTTTTTTTCGATGGTATTTGATCACCTCTGCGGTTTTTATTTTTTGCGCTATAAACAAAAATAGAGCGACAATTTTGAAAAAAAAAATCAATATTTTTTACTTTTTGCTATAATAAATATCCCCTAAAAATATATTAAAAAAACATATGAAAAAAAAAAAAATGGGATAGATAATTTGTATGCCAACATGGTAAAGTGGAGGTAGACTTAAATGTTATGATAATATAAAATGTAGCAAAAAATAAGTAATGTTTTCAACAAATGCTGTACTGTAGTCTTAATTACTTAATTACTGTAGGCTAGTCTATTCACGCTAGTCCTCATCTTTAGTAGCCTCCTTCCTAGAACATCGTATGCTTGTACTTCTAGGACCCATGTATAATAGACAGGGGCAAAACTGGGAGACAAACAAGAGCGCTGAAACCTAGTGGTGGCTGGTGCTCAATATTTTGAGGGGCAGTAAACAATCCTGCCCCCCTCACTGGCACCAGACATCACCCCCCCACAAGAGATTGATGGGAATCAGAGGTGGTGCAGGTCTTTGAAAGCTGCCCCTGGCACCCTTGCTGGCTTGCTAGCACTAGTCCCCCGCATGGATGGGTCAAATGCCATCCATGGCCTTACCTTTGGAGGTAGTGTTGGTGAAAGCTGCCCTTCCACCTTCTGCAGCTTGCTGTGACACAGGGCCATTGCTTCTCCTCCCGGCGGAATAGAAAGTGGGACCCGACCTGAATAGGAAGTGAATCCTAAGACTTCCTGGCCAATTGGGTCTCAGGACCCACTTCCTAAATTGGCTGGGAGTAGAAACATGAAGACAATAGCGAATATTAAGTCGCTATTGTCACACAACTGGGTGGGCCCGAGCCCACCCTTTTTTTAAGCCAATAAGATCCTCAGGTTCTAATCACATGCTTAAAAAAAAAAAAAAAAATTAAAATCAATGCGTTCGGTGCCCCTGCGGACACCCCATAACAGTAAGTGACTGAGCAGAGACCTTTGTGGCAGGGTCACTAGGTATTATTTTAATGAAAACTGCAGAATAAAACGCATTGGAACGTATTAATAAATTGTTGATAGTATGTAGTTATAAAGTAGTACTACAGTATGATCCCTTCATTCTGTAATACCAAATGCAACAAATGTTACCATCATCTGTATAAACTTTTACCATTCCTTCCCCAATTCAGTGAACAGAGTGTTAATTTAATACAAAACATGTTTCATTGATGCTTTCTCAGGCTTGACCACGGTCTTCCAAACACTTGGTGACATTAAGTGGTGCTTTAACCACTTCATTACTGGGCACTTAAACCCCCTTCGTGCTCAGACCAATTTTCAGCTTTCAGCACTGATGCATTTTGAATGACAATTGTGCGGTCATACAATACTGTACCCAAATTATATTTTTATAATTTTTTTCCCACAAATAGAGCTTTCTTTTAGTGGTATTTGATCATCTCTGCGATTTTTATTTGTTTGTGTTTTTCAACTCCAGTCCTCAAGGCACACCAACAGGTCATGTTTTCAGGCTTTCCATTATTTTGCACAGGTGATTTGATCAGTTTCACTGCCTTAGTAATCACCACAGCCATTTCATCTGAGGGAAATCCTGAAAACTTGACCTGTTGGTGTGCCTTGAGGACTGGAGTTTAAAAACACTGAAATAGAGGATAGATTTATGATTTAATTTTTTTTTTTTTTTTTTTACTAGTAATGGCGGCAATCTGCGATTTTTTTGTCAGGCCTGCGATATTTTGCGGCGGACGTATCGGACACTTTTGACACAATTTTGGGACCATTCAAAGTTATACAGCCATCAGTGCGATAAAAATGCACTAATTACTAGATATGTGCATTCCCGTTCGTACGAATTTTATTTTTGTACGAAAATGTTCATTTTTGGACCCGCAGGATAATGTGTACATACGAAAAAATTAAAGCACCAAAATACGAAAACTACGAGATTACGAATGAGCCGCATAACGAACAACCGCAAATACGAACGAATGATCCGACGAAAAAAAACGACAAAACGAAAACGGCAAAAGAACAAAAATTACATCTATAACAAAAGATTTACATTCTGTATTTTGTTTGAATCCTTTTTCTGTTTGTTTTCAGTCCTATGTTCATTGTTCATATGACATCTATAACAAAAGATTTCCATGCTGTATTTTGTTTCAATCCTTTTTCTGTTTGTTTTCAGTCCTATGTTCATTGTTCATATGACATCTATAACAAAAGATTTGCATGCTGTATTTTGTTTCAATCCTTTTTCTGTTTGTTTTCAGTCCTATGTTCATTGTTCATATGACATCTATAACAAAAGATTTGCATGCTGTATTTTGTTTCAATCTTTTTTCTGTTTGTTTTCAGTCCTATGTTCATTGTTCATATGACATCTATAACAAACGATTTGCATGCTGTATTTTGTTTCAATCCTTTTTCTGTTTGTTTTCAGTCCTATGTTCATTGTTCATATGACATGTATAACAAAAGATTTGCATGCTGTATTTTGTTTCAATCCTTTTTCTGTTTGTTTTCAGTCCTATGTTCATTGTTCATATGACATCTATAACAAAAGATTTGCATTTTGTGTTTTGTTTCAATCCTTTTTCTGTTTGTTTTCAGTCCTATGTTCATTGTTCATATGACATCTATAACAAAAGATTTGCATGCTGTATTTTGTTTCAATCCTTTTTCTGTTTGTTTTCAGTCCTATGTTCATTGTTCATATGACATCTATAACAAAAGATTTGCATGCTGTATTTTTAATCCAAAATACGAACAGAAAAAAGGAATTTAAAATACAGAATGCAAATCTTTTGTTATAGATGTCATATGAACATACGACTGAAAATAGCAAAAGAAAAGGGTTTCAAGATACTGCAAATCATTGATGAAAATTCACAAAAATTATTGTCTAACAAGTTCCGAACATGAATTAAACAGAATAACGAACCATCCCGCATGTACGAAAATAAAACAGTAACGAAAATACGAAACAATCGGAATACGAAAAAATCACGTCATACGAAAAACGAACGGGAACAAACAGGAAAACGGGCGTCTTACGAAAAACGAACGAAAAAACAGAACGATACAAAACAGAACAAAAAAAAACAATTTTTTTTTCTGTGCACATGTCTACTAATTACTGTATACATGTGACTGGCAGGGAAGGGGTTAACACTAGGGGGTGAGGAAGGGGTTACATTTATTCCCTGGGTGTGTTCTTACTGTGTGGGGGGAGGGGACTATGTACAAGGGACACACCATCGGTCTCCTCTCCCCCTGACAGGACGTTTACACACAGAGCTCCACGTCCCTGCTGTCACCGCCGATCGCGTGTACGCGGCGGACATCGCGGCCGCCAGGCACACGCATCTGCTTCCCAGCGATGCACCGGGCACTGTGTTTCCCCGATGCGCGCCCCCCCAAACAACAGGACGTCCAAAGATGTCCACTCGGCACTTTTGTCCATAGCGCGGATCCCGAGTGGTTAAACAGCCCCCGCATAGCACACAAACAAAGGCAATGGATGCCTTTGACTTTTTGAGATAATTCGAAGGTCTAAATATGCCTAAATATTTAAACTCCGTTGTTCACAATAAGTCTATATTTATCTTCTCCTGTTTCTCATGCATGACCAGAGTGTTCCAAACATTTGATGACCTTAAAAGGGAAGTATGTGTTGTTGTTTTTTGCTATTCATACTTACCTCAGTGGATGGAGCATCAGGCTGATGCTGCCGCTGTCCCACGGCGTCTCTGCACTGAGAACCGAGCCACCGAACACCGACGATGGCTCGGTTCTCACTCCTCCCCGAGCAGAGCCATATTGACTGTCAGTCAGCATGGCTTCTGCTCTACTTCTCAGCGCTCATTGGAGCACCGAGCAGTGGAGGGCGATTCCCGACTTGGAAGTTGTGATGGCGTGCTGCACCGACTGATGGCAGTGACGTCAGTGGAGAGAGCAGACTTCAGACCGCTCTCCGCTAAAAACGGGTCACAGGAGTGCAAAACGAATTGCACTCCTGTGACTCAGAGGAGAAGCCCAGCCTAAAAAGCTCTGGCTGCACTTCTCCTTTAAGTGGTGCTTCAAACATCACAGGCATAGCACACAAACAACATTTTAATTCATAGTATTGACTTTTAAAGTAACCTTAACATTACATTTCACGTAAAATTACTATTTGAGCAGAGTCAATAGAAAGTGGATAATTATTAAGGAGATATTTGGTAAAGATTCATAGTAAATGTATCTACCCAAGACACAACACTCCATTAGCCAAATGTACATTAGTAGGTCAGCAGGGGTTTAGTCAGAAAAGAGAGGGGAGCTTATAATAAAAAAAAGGTGTCATGCGTTTTTATCGTTTACATTTTGGTAAATGGCTCAGGGTTCTTACCTTACCTTCCCTTAACCAACTTGCAGGTGGGATGTACTGCAGCAATAGACATGTGCATTTGTTTTCGTCCGAATACATTTTCGTCCGAATTTCAGATATTTTGGTTATTGTTTTAACTGCTTAAGGACCGCCTCCTGCACATTTACGTCGGCAGAATGGCACAGCTGGGCACATGCACGTACAGGTACATCCTGTGCTAGTGCCCAGCCGTGGGTCGCGGGCGCCCGCCCACAGTGCGTTCCCCCGACCCGGTCCAAAGCTCCAGGACTGCGGAACCCGTGGACCCGATCGCCGCTGGATTACCGCGATTGGTCCCCGGAGCTGAAGAACAGGGAGAGCTGTGTGTAAACACAGCTTCCGCGTTCTTCACTGTGGCGACGTCATTGATCGTGTGATCCCTTTTATAGGGATACACAATCGATGACGTCCGCCATAATGTCGCAGTCACAAAAAAATCGCTGATCGCCGCCATTAGTAGTAAAAAAATATATATATTAAAATGCAATAAAACTATTCCCTATTTTGTAAATGCTATAGATTGTGCGCAAACCAACCGATAAACACTTATTGCGATTTTTTTTACCAAAAATAGGTAGAAGAATACGTATCGGCCTAAACTGAGAAAAAATATATATTTTTTATATATTTTTGGGGGATATTTATTATAGCAAAAAGGAAAAAATATTGAATTTTTTTCAAAATTGTCGCTCTATTTTTTTTTAAAGCGCAAAAAATAAAAACCGCAGAGGTGATCAAATACCACCAAAAGAAAGCTCTATTTGTGGGAAAAAAAGGACGCCAATTTTGTTTGGGAGCCACGTCGCACGACCGCGCAATTGTCTGTTAAAGCGACGCAGTGCCGAATTGCAAAACCTGGCCGGGTTCTTAGCTGCCTAAAGGTCCGGGTCTTAAGTGGTTAACAAACGAAAGTGCAGAATACGAAAACCGAACGATCCGTTTCGTTGGTCGACTGTGCCTAACCTTAACTCTATTAGTCCAAGATTATTCTACACAGAGAGAAAATATTTGACATAGAGAGAAAATATTTGACATGGAGAGAAAAGATTTGACATTATAGAGAGGAAAGATTCAACATTATAGAGAGAAAATATTTGACATAGAGAGAAAAGATCCTTGCTGGAATTGGGTGGGGGAAGTAAAATAAAAATAATGATGATGATGAATGTTATTGGCTGTTTGTAACCAAAGAGGAGGAGCAGTAAAATAGCTAGAACTAACTTGACAATTCAACATGAACGACGAAGATTCGACAAAGCATCGAAAAACATACAAACGTCAAATCTGTCATTGAAGGCTTAAGGTGTCTGTTGAATGTTCAAAGAAGATTCGTCGGAGCAGCTAAATTGTACGATGCCGCAATCGTACATTTCTGGTCAAATTCTCGGCACATAGGCTATAGAAAAATTCTAATGTTGGTTGACTAGTAATAATAATTAATAAATATAATTATTACTAGTCATACAACATTAGAATTCTTCTATAGCTTGTAGGCGGAACATTCAACCGGAAATGTACGATTCGACGTACAGTTTCGCTGCTCCGTCAAATCTTCTTTGAACATTTGACAGACACCATAAGCCTTCAATGACAGATTCAACCTTAATTAATTCGGATTTTCGGACAAATGCAATTTCTAACAAAAAACAAAATAGATAAAAACTATTTTCGGGAGTAACTAAATAAATGTATTTTTCGGACGAAAACAAAATTCCGAAACAAAATATTTCAGTGTGCACATGTCTATGCAGCAACATCTGCAGTATGGGTCTCCACTTCTTTGATGAACTCTTCCAATGCTTCCCATATGCCTAAAGTGGTTGTAAACCTTCTTTTTTTCCCCTAAAATAAAAAAGAGGCCCTCTCACCAACTCCCCGAGATGGCAATAGGTGTTTGGCAGTGAAAGGGGCTCCTTCGGTATGGTTTTCATGTGGCTGAAATCCACATAGCAGAAAGAGGAAGCTGGTGAACTCGATAGTATCTCAATAGCAATCCAGTCAGGTCAGCAGGGCTGATAAATGTGACTGGTCCCTTGGAAATGTCAGTCCTCACCCCAGGCTCTTTAGGGCTTTCTCTTTTTCTTGCTCCTGCAGACATGTCTCAATCTGCTGACTCCCACAGTGCCAAGAGAGTGGGCTTTTCCTGGGCAAAATATTATACTGGCCATCCCAGGCTCCTTCTGTGTCCCACAGTTTGAAAGGATCTGCAGTTCAGAAAGTCAGCAGTTCCGTTACATGATCATTACATGGTCGATACCTCGAAATACACCTTCCAAGATTCCAGTTGTCTTGCATAGAAGTCTATTGGTCATGTTGACTGCTGGCTAGAAGATAATTTTGCAGTTCAACATTAACAACTCAGACAGTGGTGTCTTTGTCTCTATATTGTTGTAGCCCAGTACCTATTTACCCATCCAGTTTATGTCCTCCTGTATAAGGGTTCTAAGGACACTCCATTGAAAGCAACATGGCCAAGTCTTTGGATATCACACTCATAGGCAGTCCAGCTGACCAAGTGTATGTACTCCATTGGGTGCAGGTAGGCTGTTACCCTTGCTCCTACAATGTCCTAAGCTGATATTTAAAAAAAAATACAATTTAAAAACACGATGGCTACTGTATTCATCTAAATTGCAAACAAATCATTGAGTCTTCTGTGTCCTTCTCTGGGTCTCCTCATGCAACAAAGACTCCATAAAGATGTAGCAAGCAGAACAATCTTATGTAAAATAATGTAAATGAAATGGAAACTTATTGTAGATTCCTTTGATTACTTTCTGTATTTTAATTTCCTACTAGAAAACATTACATATACTATACGCTTGGTCACAACAAGTAATCGCTGAATAATGAATTAAGAACTACAATGACACCAAACATCATTCACATTTTTATGAACGGGAAGATTTTTGTCTTCAGATTTACCAAATCCACGTAGTGCAAGGGCCTGCCTGATTGCATACAAAGTGAAACTAAAGCTGTATATACACGATTGGTTTGTCTGATGAAAACAGACCGATGGACTGTTTTCATCGGAGAAACCGATCATGTGTGGGCCCCATCGTTTTTTTTTTCCATTGGTGCAAAAAAATAGAACATGTTTTAAATTTTCCCTATGGATAAAAAACCGATAGAAAAATCCAATCGTCTGTGTGGAACTCCATCAGACAAAAATTCACTCATGCTCAAAATCAAGACGGTGCATGCTCAGAAGCATTGAACTTTTTTCGGCTTGTCGTAGTGTTGTATGTAACCGCGTTGGACACGGTAGGATTTTTGACTGATAGTGTGTAGGCAAGATTGATATAAGTCACCTTCATCGGATATCCGATGAAAAAATCCATCGAATTAGACTCCATCAGATATTCGATCGTGTGTACAGGGCTTTAAGATTTGACCTAATATTAGATGGTTTTGGTAAATCTGAAGACAAAAATATGCCGAAAATCTAATAGTGTGTATGAGGCTTAAACTTTTGGTTTTGAATCCAGCAATCGTTGCTGTGTGGCCCTGCACCAAACAGTCTTTCATGAAAAGCTTAATTTTCTTAATGTGCATGTGCACAATAGCCCCATCCACACCTATGGATAATGTGTACTCGACAGAAGTGTTTCTCAACTCCAGTCCTCAAGGCGCCCCAACAGGTCATGTTTTTAGCATTTGCCTCAGATCAAACGGCTGGGGTAATTACCAAGGCAGTGAAACCGATCAAATCACATATGCAAAATAATGTAAAGCCTGAAAACATGACCTGTTGGGGCGCCTTGAGGACTGGAGTTAAGAAACACAGCTCTACAGGACCATTGGAGACCACCATGAGTATATCTTTGCCATAGGAATGAATGGGGTCATAGAGTGTATATGCACTAAAAGGAAGGAACATTTTCCATGGAAAGGCTTTGGGGCACCAAGCAGGCTAATAGACCCAAGCACTGTCACATGACAGATGGAGTGATATCACTGCTCGCTCTAGCCAACATTGGAGCCTTTAGTGCTGGCTGCAGTGGTGGGGAAGCATTGTCAAAGTGAGAATCGGTGGGTCAGGGGAGAATCCTTTTTCAAAGACACTGCCTTGAATGGTCAAGGTTACAGTGTCTAAGTCTACTATCCCACTAATATTGCTTACTTCTTATACTAAATAATCTGTTCTTTAATAACTACTGATGCTACCAGAAATGCAGTTTCTAAACTTACCAGACTCAGCTTTTCCAGTAGATAACACTGCATTAACCTTTACTCTGTGCCATCCATTTCCAACCTCATTATTGTGTAAGTTCTGCATAGTTTACTACGGAGACAGTAAACAGTGACAGGTCTGTCAATGACTCATTACACCTTCATAAATATGAATGTGTACTACGCACACAATTTACACTGACCTGACATGATAAAACTTGATGAAATGCAATAAAAGTCCCCAGAGTTACATGATAGTCTTCAGTGATGTGCTCAGGTGAATATAAAACCTTCTACAGGCTGGTGTAGCTTTTGTATTCCCTAACATTCCACTCTAATAATAAATACTTTGAACATTGTATTCTCTATACTGTTGCAAGAGCAACCGCATATGTGAAGAAGGCCTTGTTTGTCTGAAGTAAAGGGTTCACACTGATTTCCATTAAATAGATTTTACTGCATAAAAAACAACTAAACACTCAATTTGTTCAATCAGTTGCTTAGGGGAATATATATGTGTGTGTGTGTATGTGTATGGGCCAGATTCAGAAAGATCCACGGATATTTCTGCTGGCGTAACGTATCCCCGATACGTTACGCCGCTGTAAATATTATTATTTATTTATTATTTATTATTCAGAAAGAACTTGCGCCCTTATTTACGGTGGCATAACGTATGTGTTGCGGCTTAAGGCCGCGCAATTCAAATGAATGAAGTGGGGGCGTGATTCATGTAAATGAATCATGAATCATGGACGGCGCATGCGCATGCGCAAAATCACGTCGCTTTTTCTCAATGTAAAAGACGTGAACGTAACTAACGTCGAGCCCCATTCCGAAACGATTTACGCAAACAACGTAACCGACGTTCAATTCGATGCTGACCCGACATCCATACTTAACATTGGCTACGCCTCCTATAGCAGGGGTAACCTTACGCTGCTCTAACGCTTACGCAAACAACGTAAAAAACGTCGCGCCGCCGCAAGTACGTTCGGGAATCGCCGTAAATAGCTCATTTGCATATTTTACGTGTAAACCGCCGTAAGCGCCACCTAGTGGCCAGAGTAAATATGCAACTAAGATAAGACGGTGTAAGCGAATTACACCGCTCGTATCTTAGAAGAAAGCCGGCGTATCTTCTTTTCTGAATAGCAAAAAAAGATACGCTGGCTATCCTTAGTATTTACACAGCGTATCTCTAGATACGCTGACGTAAATGCTTTCTGAATCCGGCCCTAGGGATACACTACGCCGCCGTATTTTACCTGGCTCTACAACGAATTCATGTAGATTCTGGCCCGTAAGGTACGGCGGCGTAGTGTATTTCTCGCGGCGGAATCGAAATACGCGATTAGGGGGCGTGAAGCATTTAAATTAGGCGCGTCCCCACGGCGATCGAATTGCGCATGCTTCGTTCAGAAATTTCCCGCCGTGCATTGCGCGAAATAACGTTGTTACGTCATTTTTTGTTTGATTAGCGTAGTTTACGTACATTCCTATTCCCGGACGACTTACGTAAAAAATTAAAACAAACGTTGAAATTCGACGCGGGAACGACGGCCATACTTAAGATGGGCTGTCTAATATTAGACCAGATAAAATCTGGAATAAGTTTACGTGGCAAAAATATGACTACAGATGCCGTAAGAGATTGCGAATGACGCTCGTAACTTCGTGGATCGTCGGAAAAAGCAAATTTGCATACCCCGACGCGGAAAATGATGGGAACTCCACCCAGCGGCCGCAAATTTATTGCAGCGTAGGTCCGAAGGCGTACGAACACGTAAGCCAGTCAGATTGAAGCCCGAAGCCGTCGTTTCATGGTTTGAGGATTCAGACGAATGAAACAACGCGCATAATTTGAAAGTACTCCGGTCTAACGTGAGATAGACCGGAGTAAGGGCTCTGTGAATCTGGCCCTTAATGTATACGCACATGCTGGAGGATAGTTAGTAATGTTGGGGGTGTAATTCTAGATTTTCCTAGCTTGTGACGGAAAATATTGATTATATGATGACAGGAGGCGAGTATCTTATGCATTAACTTTCTTTATTAATGCCCATAGCAGACATATTTAACTTTCTTCAATCAATTTAAAGTAAAAAAGAAAGAAAAGAAAAACTTTTATACAGACTACAAGTCCCAGCAGTCCCGAGAGCCTAGGCCACGCCCAGGTAATGACCTCTATATAATGGACTGCTTCCAATGGTTCCTCCTCTTTCTTGATGCTAAAATATTCGATACAGGAGCACTACAAGCCGGAGAAACGCAGAATGTCTTATGAATCTCAGGTCGGACGGCCGATATCCAAAGGGGGCTCCCGGGAGTGATCTAACCATCGACTGTGTCCCCAACGGGGGATTCCGGAGGAAAGAAAAACCCAACGAGGGATCCTCAGGAAAACAAACTTTATCCCAACAGGGGAGGGGACTCCATGATCCTCTTAATTGGATCTTCCAGCTTTAGAATCCATCGTCGGCACTCAGTAACCTGAAAGATGCAAAAACACACGTGATAGGGTGGGTCGGGAGGGAAGATACTCGCCTCCTGTCATCATATAATCAATATTTTCCGTCACAAGCTAGGAAAATCTAGAATTATATATCAGACAGGAGGCTCATATCTTATGCAAGTTCAAAGCTAGCATTTAAACATGTAAAAATAACTATACGTAATACATTCATAAGACTTAAGGTAGGACCGACATGGCTATATGCTCTTGTGGTCTGAAGTAGAAATGGCGAAAGGTGGTCTCCGAGGACCAATCCGCCGCTAGTAAGAGATCGGAAAGAGAGCCTCCTGATGTGACTATCTTAGTAGCCATAGCTCCCCTGGTGGAGTGAGCCCCAAAAAGGGTAACATCGATTCCCGCCATCTCCATGGCGGCTCGCACCCATCGTGCCAAAGTGGTAGACGAGACAGGGCGATGCGGTCTGACATGACACGAGTAGTTGTGAAGAGTCTGAGGAGCGTAGCGTAGTGGTCTGTGATTCGTATGTCTGAAGGCAACGAACGACACAGAGCAATGGATGAGCAGGAAAGAGTGGGTAAAAGACCGAATGAATACCGGTCTTGGTCCTGCGCACTACTGAAAAGGTGACCCCTTGTGGCGAGAATTGTCGCCTAGAGATGTCTAGGGCCTTAACGTCCGACACCCTTTTGAGGGAGACTAGACATAGAAGAACTGTCAACTTAATGGATAGCAATTTCAGTGAAAGGTCTGTGTTGTCCTCCCATCTGGCGAACATATCAAGCACCTTGGAGACATCCCAGGTCGCCTGGTATCTAGGCCGTGGGGGACGTTGGAATTTTACACCTCTCAAGAGTCGACAAACCAGAGGATGTTTGCCGACGGGCAAGGCGTCCACGGGGCAGTGATATGCCGAGATAGCCGACCGATATATGTTAATGGAGCTATATGACTTGCCGGATTCGAATGAATCCGCTAAATAGTTCACCACTAACGATATAGGGGCCTGTACGGGATCAACCTGTCGTTGGTCACACCAACGAACCCAGAGTCCCCAGGCTGATCGATATGCCGATCTAGTCCCGGGGGCCCAGGCCAGGGCGAGGAGGTCTCGAGCTGACTTTGAAAGGTTGTTATCTGAGTTCGGGATCCCGAGACCAACCACGCCAAGAGTGGCATGTTGTTCTCTAGAATCAAGGGGTGTAAGTCCTTGGTCGGGCTGGTGAGAAGGTGAGGAAAGTGGGGAATCAGTCTGGGGAAGTCCACAGTCATTCCTAGCAATAGTGGAAACCACGGCTGGGTCGGCCACCATGGCGTGATCAGAGCTACGCTCGCTCCCAGAGTGGATATTCGTAGGAGGAGTCTGGGGATGAGCTGAAACGGGGGAAAAGCATAGTGTGTGCCCGTCGGCCAAGGTTGGCGGAGGGCGTCCACCGCGTATGCTTCCGGGTCCGGCCTCCAGCTGAAGAAGTGAGGCAGTTGATGATTTAGGCGAGAGGCGAAGAGATCCATAGACATTGGTCCCCATAGACGCTGTAGCTGAAGGAACACTGAACGATCTAGTCTCCAGTCGCTTGAATCGCGAAGATAACGCGAGTACCAGTCGGCTACCGAGTTGGAGACACCCGGAATGTATTCCGCAATGGGGGTTATGTTGTGGGTTAAACAGAAGTGCCAAAAGTCCTTCGCGATATTCGCCAGGATCTTGGACTTGGTGCCCCCCAGACGGTTGACGTACTGTACCGCCGCTACATTGTCCATGCGAAGCAGGAGACAGCAGGTGGAAGAGTGCGGTATGAAGCTTTTGACTGCAAAAAGGGCTGCCAAGAGTTCTAACGCGTTGATGTGGAGTGTGGCCTCCGCGGTGGACCACGTCCCTCCTGTGGAGGACGTGCCGCACCGGGCTCCCCAGCCCTGGCGACTGGCGTCTGATTCTATGATAATGTCTGGGTTGGGGTTGAAGATGGTTTTGCCGTTCCACTCTACAGCGTGGTGAAGCCACCACTTCAGTTCCTCGGTAGTTTCCTGGCAGAGGGGAACCTCGTCTGAATATTTGAGGCCCTGTCTCAGATGCATAATCTTGAGTCTTTGGAGAGCTCTGTAATGTAATGGAGCCGGGAAGATGGCTTGAATGGAAGCTGCCAGGAGACCCACCAGGCGTGCTAGTGTGCGAAGTGACAGATAACCTCTTAGTAGCGTTGTCCGTATCTCTTTGCGGATCAAAGCAAGCTTGGGTTTGGGGAGACTCAGGGTGGATTGTACGGTGTTGACCGTAAAGCCCAAAAACTCCAGTTGTTGAGAGGGGGTGAAGATCGATTTTTCTCGATTGATTATAAAGCCCAGTCTTTGCAGTAAAGACATTGCCCAGGACATGTGAAGGTGGGCCTGATTCATGGAATAGGCCATGATGAGGATGTCGTCCAGATATATGATCAGACGTACCCCTCTGCTCCTTAGTGCCGCTACCACTGGCTTCATGAGTTTGGTGAAACACCAAGGAGCGGACGATAGGCCGAATGGTAGGCAGGTAAATTGCCACATCCTGCCTTTCCACAGAAATCGAAGTAGGTGTTGTGATTCTGAGTGTATCGGTACCGTGAGGTAGGCATCTTTTAGATCTAGTTTCACGAGCCAATCCCCAGGGTGGAGGAGGTCTCGGAGGAAGTGAATTCCCTCCATCTTGAAGTGTCGATACTCGACATATTGATTTAGTTCTTTGAGGTTTATTACTGGGCGGTAGCCTCCTCCCTTCTTGTGTACTAGGAACAGGTTGCTTACAAAACCTGGAGAACAGGGGTCTACCTCTGTAACTGCTTGTTTGGCCAGCAAGTCCCGTAGTTCGTTGTCTATGAGGACAACTTTTTGGTTTGCAAACCGGATTGGGGGGGGGATAATGTTGAGTGTCGGTAGAGAGTGTAGTTCTATGGTAAACCCCGTGACTGTGTGTAGAATCCAGGCGTCTGCCGTAATCGCAGACCAGGCGTGGATAAAATACCTCAGTCGTCCCCCCACATGAATGTGAATGCGTGGAGTGTAGGGTATACTCACCGGTAGGAGGTCGAGATCGGGGGTAGCCACGTCCACCACGTCCGTGCCAGGGTCTGCCTCGGGGGGGAAAGAATGGTGCAGGTTGCGCCATCGGGGGGACATAGGATGGAGCCTGTTGGTACTGGTATTGATTAGGGGTTCTACCCTGTGGCCTGTAGGAGGGAGTACGGCCGGCAGAACGGCCCTTATTTCTGCCGGCCCTGGTAAAAACTCTATTGGCCCCGGATCTTCTCAGTGAATTTTGGGCCTTATCAAGGCTGGTAAAGAGGCCCACAAATTTGTTGATATCCTTTATCAACGAATCGCCAAACAGCATGCCGTCGGCCGACGGTCCAGGCTCCGACTCCGCCAAATGAGACAATTGGGGGTCTAGGCGCATTAGTATGGAACGGCGCCTCTCTACCGAGCAAGCCGTGTTAGCGGTGCCTGCTAAGCATATCGCTCGTTGTGCCCAACCTCTGAGTTGTTGGAGATCCACTGGTTGTTGAGCTGCCGCGGCTTGCTCAGACAGATTCAGGATTTTGGTTAGGGGTCCGATCAGGTCTAGAATGCGATCTTGTATGGATCGAAAAGAGCGTTCTATGCCCTTCTTCTGGAATTTACCAGATCTCAGCAGATACTTTGTCAGGACGGGGTCCACCTCCGGGGTAGCCACAACCTTCATGGGGATGAAGGGTCTGGGGCATTCTGCCCTCAGTTTATTACGACTAGTCCTGTCCAGTGATTTTCTAGCCCATACCTCCACGTATTGGGAAACGTGAGGAAGTGGGGTCCACTCTCCAGAACGCGGATGGGTAATGGCGTCTGGGTGGAAGAATGGTTCTCCTAGAGCGTCTAGGAGAACTTCGCCCTGTGAGGTAGGGGTGGCGGCTGTGTCGGGCGCCGTATCCCCAGCATCGTCAATGTATGACTCTGACTCCGATAAGTCTGATTCGACAGAAGGACCGGCCGAGTCCTCCTCTGAGGAGTCCACATAAGAGTCAGGTTTGGCCCTTCTAATGGCCTTATACCCCCTGTGGTGTATCTCCCTGGGGTCCAGGGGTCGAGATTTGACTGTGGGATGCTGGGTCTGGTAGCCCGTGTTAGGGGCTGCCTGGAGCACATTATTTTCTTCCCCTGCCGGGGAGTCATGTACCGCCGGGGTATGCTTCCTCTTGTGTGAGGCTTTCCCCTTCTTAACGGGCGGTTCCTCGCACTGAGGCGGTGGAATTGGTGGAGCCATAGTTTGCTGGGTCCTGGAGGATGAGGCAGAGGCCAGGGCCGCTTGGATGGACAACTGTATGATGTCCTGTAATTTAGATGCACTCAAGGTGTGTGCAAAGTCTGAGGGGGGGTAATCCCCTCTGGGGGGTGTTGAGGCAGGTATATCTGACATATCAGGCTGTTATGCAGCGTTCTGTGGACTAGCAGTGTCAGGGAAACGGACCGTTTTAAAGAGGGGAGTGGGAAGGCAGAATACCTAAATAGCTGCTCGGTGTGTATGCCTGAGCGATGGGGCTGTGGCTGGTAAACGAGGCAATGTGGACCTTACAGGGACAGGCTCCTCTCCTATTCTCCTTACCCGTCGGAACTGTGGCGGAGGGAAAATGGAGCTCGGGATCCTTCGTGACCTGAGGGCGAAGTCTCGCGAGACTACGTCACCAGGAGCTGATTGGGCGAGCGGCGAGCGGCGAAAAAGTCGCCCCCCCCGCTCGCGCGCGAAGGAGAGTTTGTGAGGAGAAAGGAGGGAGGCAAGATGGTGGCGCCCGGAGACGGCGTCTGGCGAGGGAAAAAAGGAGCGGTATAGGCACCGTAAGGCACAGCACTCCGGTTTCGGGGGGAGGAGGGGGAGAGAAAACTCCCCGACTGGAAAGTAGCCAAGACAATTGAAGGCTGCAGGAGCACGCGAGGGTACCGGTGAAAACCAGGACACATATGAAATAGAACTGACAAAATAGTGTAAAAACAAAGAAAAGAAAAATGACAATAATAATAATAAGTTGTCAA
This sequence comes from Rana kukunoris, assembly GCA_029574335.1. Lineage (NCBI taxonomy): Eukaryota > Metazoa > Chordata > Amphibia > Anura > Ranidae > Rana > Rana kukunoris. The sequence goes on along the minus strand of CM056050.1, from coordinate 44,553,111 downwards.
GGAATCAGGGGGTAAAAACTCCCCTCATCCTTCCCGGATGCCGTACATTGTCAATAAATATATAAATATGGGAAGTACTTATCTCAGCCATGAGCAGAAAGAAAGAGGAGGAACCATTGGAAGCAGTCCATTATATAGAGGTCATTACCTGGGCGTGGCCTAGGCTCTCGGGACTGCTGGGACTTGTAGTCTGTATAAAAGTTTTTCTTTTCTTTCTTTTTTACTTTAAATTGATTGAAGAAAGTTAAATATGTCTGCTATGGGCATTAATAAAGAAAGTTAATGCATAAGATATGAGCCTCCTGTCTGATATATAATTCTAATTTTACACATACAACACATGTTTTTAATATAAGTTTACTTTTTTTTGTTTTATCGGTTCTGTGAATATTTTATTTTATTTATTTATAGAGTATTCCGATAAACAGCTCTTCTTGTTTACATCATGATCAGCTGTAATTGGACACTCTGTCAAAGACTCTTTACCGAGATTGGTGTTGAGGTGTGTCAGACTGACACGCCGCACCTGATATGACGTCCGGTCAGGATAACAGAATAACCTCCAGATCGTCATTTTGCTATATGGCGGGCAGGAAGTGGTTAATAATTGCTAGCGGTAGGCAAGAATTCCATTTTAAATCCATTTTAAAAAAGGGGTTGTAATGGTAAAAAAAAAATCCTAAATAAATATCTTCCTTTACCTTAATGCACTCTTCCTTCACTTACCTCATCCTTCGATTTTGCTTTTAAATGTCCTTATTTCTTCTGAGAAATCATCACTTCCTGTTCTTCTGTCTCTAACTCCACACAGTAATGCAGGGCTTTCTCCCTGGTGTGGAGTGTCTTGCTCGGCCCCTCCCATGGACTACTGGAGAGTCAGGATGCCCACTAACACACAGCTCCTTTCTCTATCTGCAATGTAGAGAGCGTCCTGACTCGAACCTGTAGCCCAGGGGAGGGGGCGAGCATGACACTCCATTCAGATATTCATATACTGAATGTATCTGAATATCTGAATGATGCCTGTAGCTGCAAGCATCATTCAGATATACCACCACAATGCCCAGGACATCATATGATGTACCCTGGGCGCCAAGTGGTTAAATGATGTTATTTAGAGGTCTGTAGACTGTGGCATCTATGTAATTTTTTATTTTGCCGATTGTTTTTACATCATAAATATATGATGGCAACATATATCAGTGTTTTCAGTGTTTGTGTTGTTGTCACCTCCAGGCAGTATTAGGAGGGACTGAGTAATGAATAACTCTACTTTATCCTGTAGCGGGCCCATTATTCATTTAGAGCCCACGAGGGCAAGGGGGAGCGCCAGCCTTACACTCAGCACACCCTTCACTTTTCGGTCTTGCCACAATAATGGTTTGTAATTTGTGCTTCTTACACAGACAATACAGCAAGCTTTCAGCCAGCATTTAAATCCACCGGTGTGACTGTGATGATATGTGAATGGTATTCAGTTAATATTTCCTCTTATTTCGTTTTAGGTTTTCCCGTATAATTAAATTGCATTCCCAGTCGTCTGTTTTTTTCATTCGCCTCCAATGCAAATACATCCTGCAGTTTGGACAATGTTGGGAGAAAATCATTTTCATTAGAGTTTAGTATAAGTAGCGACGCTATTTCTTGACTTCCACCGGCATAATTGGAATAATAACCTTCCTGTCCTGTTCCCAACGAGGATGTCAAATACTGTGTTAGTTCAGTTTTTTTTTTCCACCTTAAATCTAACTTTCAGCTGTGCAGTTACTAGAAGATTATTCAATATTTATATTGTGCCAAAATCTTTTTTGCTCACTTGCAGTTGCTTCCTTTGAAAAGTATCTTTGCCTCCCAGGCCCATAGCAGTTTTCTCTCAGTAATGGGTAATCTAAACAAGTGGCTGCTGTGACATAAAATTAACAGAAAAAAATAAATAAAAAAAAACACAGGGTATGGAGGATAGATCAGTTTTAATAGAACTAGAAATGTTGGTATGAGGACAAGCCACAACTTATGCAGACTGGGGTAATTTATTCTTCTGTTTTCATCTTATAGGTTAAATCATGGGTGTTCAACCTGTGGCCCTCCAGCTGCTGCAGAACTACAAGTCCCATCATGCCTCTGCCTTTGGGAGTCATGCTTGTAACTGTCAGCGGCTTGCAATGCCTCAAGGGACTTGTAGTCCTGCAGCAGCTGGAGGGCCACAGGTTGAGGACTCATGGGCTAAAGTGTTACTAAACCCACAACAGTAAAATCAGTCTGTATATGCATTAAAGCATGTTTGTTATACTCACCATGGAACCTAAGGGGTTAATCCTCTGCATTGTGTAAAAAAGGCTGTTTTATCCTATCCTCTCTGACCCTCTCCATCTTCCACTGTCCCCAATCCATCTTCTGATAGTACAGAGCGTTTGGAGTCACTCTGCGCATGCTCAGTTCAATGTGTATTTGAAAATGTGCATCGCTTATTTTTGTGAAAAAGTCAGTTAACAACACATATCAAATGTTGTAAACATACATATATATGAAATCTTAATTTCAGTGACTCCAAGTGACTGAGTGTGATCCATGAAAAAAAATCAAAACAAAGCAGTGCTCTATTGTGAACACACATAAAATAACAGTCCTAAAGTGTAGAAAAAACTGTAACTGGATGTGATCCTCTCTGTGAAAGGATAGAGACACCACCACCACCGATGTAAGGGGGAGGCTTACCAGATGGTGTTGACTTGGTGAGGTTTATACCACCCAAGTCAAAACAGGCTTATATAAGCAGTCAGCAAGATTTATCCAGCTGGTCCTGGATCCACATATCAGTCGGAAATGCAAATTCCAGTAAGCACCAGGAAGTGTAAATACATGTAGTCTTGTTGGAGCCAGAGATACGGTAACCACATAACATGGGAAAAAAAAACTGACATAGTGTGATACTGTACAAGGTAGTATTTTAAAAAAAATATTAAATAATTAACACTCACATTTGGAAGAACATCATAGGCATATCACAAAGTGCAAGAAAGATGTGTGTGAATGGGTCAACCCGACGCGTTTCAACAAAAAAAAATGGATATTTATTATAGCAAAAAGTACAAAATATTGTGTGTTTTTTTTTTTTCAAAATTGACGCTCCTTTTTTTGTTTATAGAGCAAAAAAAAATAACAGCAGAGATGATAAAATACCACCAAATGAAAGCTTGATTTGTGGAAAAAAAAGGACGTAAATTTTGTTAGGGTACTGCGGTGCACGACCGTGCAATTGTCAGTTAAAGCGACGCAGTGCCATATCGCAAAAAATGGCCTGGTTATTGAGCAGTCAAATCTTCCGGGGCTGAAGTGGTTAAACACACCTCGTATATTTAATACACGTGTACTAATTGTTATTATATGTGCTAGATACATTTGTCCATTGCTGCTCGAAGAAGCAGAGTTTTTCTGAAAAATGCGTCCAGCTCTACAGTATGTGCCGATTACCCTATATGTAAATGTAGCTAACCCCCAAGGAAGCTGTTTTTGTTTGTTCAGTCCGTTACTCTGCCTTTCAACCCCAATGAACTGTCCCAGCCCCTCTGGCACACCTAGCAATGTGATTAGAAGAATAACTCAGCAGGAATACACATGTAGCAGGGTATTACCCTTTTCGGGGTGATATAAAAGACTGCCATTGCTGATTGTGAAGGATCTCAGCTCCCTCTTGTGGCTGAGATGGATTAGAGCCACCTGTTATTTACATTTTGTTCTGGTACCGCAGAGAATGTTGGGGAATTGAGTTCAGGAGGAGAAGAGACTCCATTTGCCCTGGCCTGTAATAAACAAAATTACCCAGAGAGCAGCTGTACAACCCCAAGATGCTTTGCCTTCCACGCCGCCTGCTGGGGAAGGTAATTTAAGGGAGAGATTATGTTTGGCGCACTCTCTCGGGACCGCCTGTTTAACCCAAGAGGGCACTGACAGAAGTGTTTTCAGGCAGAGTAGGCCGCAGCTGAGAGCCTTTGAGAAGAAGAGACAGAACCTCAGTCGGAGTGATCAGATGGGCTTCCAGTATCCCTGCGACCTGTCTGAGAACCGGAGGCTGCCGGCTTACAGGACTGTGACTGGAGATTGGGGACTGAGTGCCACAGAAGGACAAGGCCTGAACCGGTTGGGTGAGACGAGCATTTGCCCGAGAGTACTGACGGGGAGGGCAATATCCATTTTTGCGGTTTGACTGTTCAGGAAACTTTTACCAGTTTACTATTTCCTAAATTGCTCTTTGCATGCCAACGCATAAGTGCACAAATTATTAGTATAAATGATATTGAGGTTTGGCCTGGCCCGCCAAACCATATTGATTAGCTATAGCTATAATACTCAAAGACTATCTATTTAGTGTTGCATATCTAAAGTGTTATACTGTATATGTACTACACCATCAAATTAAACAAGTGTGCTGTAATATATAAAAGCAGCGCTAAAATAGTGAAAAGTGATTTCCACTTAACTAAAAAATTTGACTAATATGAATGATCAATTATGTGAAAACTGTGACACATAACATATATCATATAGCATAAATCACCTTATACAGTGACAAATGGACAAACAAAACAAAATAAAATGTTTAGCAAAGAGCGAAAAAAAAGTTCAATCCTGTGATAGTCGGTGAAAAAAGTAAAAATGAGTTCATAGATAGAATCTTAGTATCAATCTTCTCAATCTTCCACCACACCGCCTGTGCTCAGTGAATCCACCACCCTTCTAGAATGCGCACTCACCACAATTGACACTCTCGTGTCAGGGCACAAATGCAAAAAATCCAAATCTCTCCAAAGTAGTTGATATCAGTATCAAATTCAGTGATAAATTCCAACGTGTTCACATAAATAAAGAAAAAATAGTGCCATAGTGTAATATTGTAAAACCAGTTTTAATCACACCACTACAAAATCTTCATAAAATGCACTCACAAACGTGATCTTTCACCAAACTTTGAATCATCAATAACAGCATAAGTTTCCAAGCTTACAAACAACAAGCCAGTGGTCACGGCGAACCCTCGATCGTTCCCAGTGTACTCACAGCCCTTTGGACACTATTCGGAGAGAAGATGGTATTGATGTTAGCCCGATACAGCTAGGTGTGTGTCGCACGTCCGTATAGCTCACACGGGATCAATGATTAGTGACCACGCCCCGACATGTTTTGTCATATCGACTTAGTCATGCGATTAGTGTTGCATATTGTTGATATTCATTTTATTGCTCGTTGATCGTTGAATTGGTTCTATTACATTGTATAGCATTGTAGAGAGACTGAGAGCTGGGTGAGGCTTGGCAAGGGGGCGTTTCAATGTGTATATTTTGTTGAAGGGGCCCCCTTGCTGTGTGCTTACACAGGTCTGTATGATATTGTAGTTCAGCTCACACCTATGTGTTATTATTGTTACTGATCCTGCAGGGCCCTGCAGATAGTTTATCACAGTTCTACTCATGTTCCTTTGTTTCCATCTCAAGTAAAGTATTACTTTCAATATCTTGAAGTCTGTGTGCAGCCTATCTTTCATACTGCAGGATCCCTTCCATTTAAGGTAACCTTTAATTTGCATAATCTGTTGTAGTGTAATGGGATATTGTGCTTCCCCACAAGTTACTGGGGACCACAACTCCCATTTTACCAGCTGTGTCAAGGGAGGGTTTTGAGCCACTTGAAGATGTTGATCACAGAGCGTAGACCCAAAAACAAACCAGCAGCTCTTTCGGGGTAGTACTACACGTGGGGGGGATTTTTACGGCTTTGTCGGTTAACCCCCCCCTTAAGAAAAACCCTCGCTAACACCACAATGGATCCTGTTGCCATCACCAAGTGGTGTGAGGAGGAGAATGCCTCTCCTTATGCCTGTCTGGTGGTTGAGATAAAAGGGGAAGTTTGGACAGAAGAGTAATTGACTTCAGTTCTGAAAATGCTGTCCCCGGGTAGGAAGCCCTGGGTGATTGATGTAAATACAAACACTCAGGTCCCACAGATCCAAAATGTCATTTTTAATAGCTTTGCTGCATCTCGGCTAAGGCTGCAATATACCTGTCACCCAGTAGGGTGAGTCACGCCGTGCTGTGTTAGTAATTATCTCAAGGGCGCCCCTGCCTAACCTCCTCTCGTTGATGCGAATGGGCTATCTGCATCACTATTGGCTGCTCCCCCCGGGGTTGGATGCGTGACGTAGCACGGCGCGACGCACTTATACCTGCACTGGACGGATGCGCAGTTATGCCTCAGAAGACGAATCCATTTCGAAACGTACGTCAGGCATAGACGCACATACGTCACTTCCGGGTCAGCGTCAGGTGGAGCGCAGCTGCAACGCACGCTGAACACCATACACGCGCATACCCGCAGAGCCCATAGAGTGTGCTACTCAACCGGGCTGTCAGATTGTCTGACTTTGTGTGCCCTTTTTCTACTTTGTTTTGGTTTTATATTAATATATCAGTTTTTATTTGTGGCCATTTTTTTGCCAATGGTTTCTAGCTCCTGTACATCTTGGCCTGTAGTTGCCCCATGTCAGTGTGTGGCATTGTGGCACACAGGTATTAATAAATCTAGTGCTTTTATCTAAAACCTACTGCACCATCGGAGCTCTTTTGTTATTTTTCCCTCTGAGGAACGGAGGAACCCCCTATATCCACACATAAGGAGTAAACTGGTTGGATTATTACCGGAGGAGTACAGTCCTGGGAGGAGTGAATACCAGCTGTGATCGGAGGACTCTGTGATTCATGCCTGTGACCCCTGGTGGGGTTGGCTATCTGGTGAGTGGGGAACCCTGAGGGGAGCACCGGGACCACACCGTCGGACGTCTGGCTTATAGAAGCACCCCCTTCACAGCAAGATCTACACACTCCCCCCTCTATTCATACCATCACTGTATAGGACTTGTTATGAGAGACTCCATCTCTGCAGCCCTCTGGTTATTCACCTCATATATCACAGCGGCCCTATTGGACTAACACCACCACCATTACATTGGGCTGAGCTGTGATATTGTATTGATGCGTACCCAGTGTGGCATTTATGTATGGTGACAGTTATATAATATTAGGCTCTGTTATTTATTTATTTATTTATTATTCAGTTTTTGGCTGTACCTCTATATCCCACATACCTATTGTGTATACCTAGTGGGTTAACAGGTCATAGAGACTAGATTTCCAGCATTTTGTCTGTTTGATTATCAGCTCTATTGTCTCCCCCCACTGTGCATACTGTCATATAACCTATTGTGAGGCACATCTAGTTATACCTCATCCACGCACCCTATTGTACTCAACACACATTTCTTCAGTGTCTACTGTTTGAGCAATTATGGTCTTTAAGCGTTGTTAGGTAGCGCCAACACCCCATTTTATCTTACTATTCACAGTTCTACTCATGTTCCTTTGTTTCCATCTCAAGTAAAGTATTACTTTCAATATCTTGAAGTCTGTGTGCAGCCTATCTTTCATACTGCAGGATCCCTTCCATTTAAGGTAACCTTTAATTTGCATAATCTGTTGTAGTGTAATGGGATATTGTGCTTCCCCACAAGTTACTGGGGACCACAACTCCCATTTTACCAGCTGTGTCAAGGGAGGGTTTTGAGCCACTTGAAGATGTTGATCACAGAGCGTAGACCCAAAAACAAACCAGCAGCTCTTTCGGGGTAGTACTACACGTGGGGGGGATTTTTACGGCTTTGTCGGTTAACCCCCCCCCTTAAGAAAAACCCTCGCTAACACCACAATGGATCCTGTTGCCATCACCAAGTGGTGTGAGGAGGAGAATGCCTCTCCTTATGCCTGTCTGGTGGTTGAGATAAAAGGGGAAGTTTGGACAGAAGAGTAATTGACTTCAGTTCTGAAAATGCTGTCCCCGGGTAGGAAGCCCTGGGTGATTGATGTAAATACAAACACTCAGGTCCCACACACCTATGCATTGTGTGAATGGAGAAAAGGGATCCCTGACCAATTTAAGGGTCAAAGTGTGAAAACAGCTAATCGGACTGAATTTTTTTTAATACGTCCAGATCTATCTAGGGGGAATCCTACATCTACTAGTCAAGCCACTCCCACCTCAAGTGTGGGACCAAAATACCTGTCTTTAGCCTCTCTTAACCCAGAACTGTGTGCTGCCCTTGGTGAAATTATTTAAGTGCAAGAAAGACCCTGCGGACTATGTGATGGCTGGGTACCAGAAGCTTAGGTGCCCTCAGCGGAAGATGGGTTCAATGAGTGGTTAGACTGCGCCACTCAGGCTTTGGAAGAATGGGAAGAATTGGAAGAATGGGAAGTTTCTGAAACCCAGAACAAACAAAGGGTCACAGAGAGCTTAAGGGGCCCGCTCATACGCAATCTCAAGCTCAGTAAGAAAAACTGTACAGCCCAAGATTACCTGAGCGCCCTTCAAGATATGTACAGTCGGACTGAAAAGGCCACTGAACTCCTCTATCAGTTGGAGCACTGTTACCAGAAGGAAGGGAGAAAATGCCATCACATAGTCCGCAGGGTCTTTCTTGCACTTGGCAATCATTTCACCAAGGACAGCACACAGTCCTTGAGCTGTTGCAGGGTGTCCTTCTTTAGCATGGACAGTCTGTTCCTCTGGGCTGAAGCTGCATGAACAATCTGTTCCTCTGGGCTGGAATTGCAGGCTGTGTGCCCCTTGGTAGGCCGTGATTTTTACACACACATGGAGTGCAGGAGATGCTCTCCTTATGAGGTGCAGGCAAAAAGAGGCCTTGGCCTACTTCCTCTGGCTTTTTATCTCCTCCCCCACAGTCCTTTGCTGCTGTCTGAAGATTAGTTCAAGCTCTTCCAATAGAAAGTTTACAGACAACCTCCAATAGAGAGTTTACAGACAGCTGTCCCCTACATAAACAACCTCTATAATTGACAGTCTGTATTAGACTTATGAATGTGTAAAATGCACTGTATGGAATAGGGGATACAAGCATCTATCCGATCATGTATGGATGCTTAAATTATATATGACTCCTGCACATTTTATTTATATATATATATATATATATATATATATATATAATATATATATATATATATATATATATATATATATATATTTTATTCTGTCTATAATAAACATTTTTATGATAAAGTATCATTTTTTTAAATTCTCGAATCAATTAAAAAAATATATAAGCGCCTTTTAAATACTATAATTTTTTTCTTTTTCTTCTTGGAAGTCTCTTTTTTCCAGTATAACATTTAGGATGTGGTGCTCTAACAAGTAAAAAAGATGATACACTATTTTGAAACAATAAAGGAAGCATTCTTCCTGGTTGCTGCAGGCTTTTATACTTTATACACGTTCATTTGCCTTATTAAACAAGCCAATTTCCCTGACAGTATTAAAATGAATACCTTGCTTTCACCCCAATCATACTTTCACACTACATTTCCAATCTTCGCTCAATTTAAATCACTTCTAAAATCATGTCACTTCTTTTTCTATCAACCAACTTGGGACACAATCTCCCTAATAAATTACTGATGGCAAAATTATCCCGGACCCCTTCAAGGCTCTGATTATATCCACTGTACAGTATATTGTAGCTGTCGTTTCCCATGATGCTTCACTTCTCCTGAAGCTCTTGTATAAATCATTTATCCTTAATAACTGCACACTGGTTCATAAGTAGAGCCAAAGTATCATCGTTATTACCAAAGTTCCACTTTCCAGTCTCGCAGATATACATTCCTTTAATCCTCCCAATTTTCGCTTTTATCGTTGTGTTAATCGAGTAAGCTAGGCAAAACATAAAACTCTGACACAGATATGTAAAGTAAAAAGTATTAGGCTGTTGAAGAAGCTTTGGATAGAAAAAAAAAAGTTCCATACATTTTTTTGTGCCTTTAGTTTTAATGCAGAGCTTTCTGTTGCATACATTTGCAAATATATGTAGAAGCAGCATGGTTATGTCAAGGCACCTTTGTATTGTGCAGTGTTACTCTTATGCCTTGTACATACGTACGGGTTCCCCAGCTGACTTTTCACTGACGTGAAACTTGAGGGGAAAGCCGAGAACCGGCTCGGCAGCTTTTTGCCCCTACACGGCCGGTTTTCCTGGCAGGAAAACTGCCATGAGAGCTTTGGCTGGGAAACCCGGCCGTGTGTATGCTCCACCGCAGAGTTTCCCATAGGAAAACTGGCGGGAAAAAGACATAATCGAGGCAGGAAAAATTAAGAACATGTTCTAATTTTTCCTGCCGGGATTCCCGGCGGTTTTCCTGTAGGGAAAACTGCCATGGAGCATACAAAAGCTGTCATGGCAGTTTTCCCCACGGGAAAACTGGTCATGTGTACGAGGCAAAAGAGAACACCAACAGTGGGATGTATATACTGTAGATAAATGTGAACTGAGCTGAGATCAGGCATACCTGGAAGATAGTACAAAACTCAGTGTGTGGCACACACTGCTGAGTTGAGGGAGACTGAAGACAGATGCCTCTGCATAAAAAGAGGTTGCACCCAGGAGATCCTGTTACGTCTCCTTCCACAGGTATAGGACTCTGCGCTCATTTGCAATAAAGGTATCCAAGTATTCAAGTGGAGACAGATTCCGGGAGCACTGTCAGGCGGCGTACACACGACCGAGAAACGCATCAGGCTAAACTCATCGTTCCGCCCGTCGAGTTTCCCGTTCAGCTGTCGAAAAGCTCATCGAGCCAAATTTCCCCATAGAACAACGAGGAAATAGAGAGCATGCTCTCTTTTTGGCTCGACGAGCTTCCCGACGGGATGCTTGGCAAAAAGTGTACACACGACCGGTTTTCTCGGCAGAATACGTCTCCCATCGAGGTTCTCGCTGGATTCTGCCGAGAAACTCGGTCGTGTGTATGGGGCCTAAGTGGTTTACTCTTTATTAGCAGCATTTTTTTTAGTGTGGGCAAACTCAACTTTTCAAGGTGTTCAGAGCCTATTGAGAAACATGTTTTTTTTTTTTTTACGAAAAACAGTCATTGGCTGTATATATTTTATATTGTTTTAGCCGTTTTCTTACTGTTAATGTAGTGCTACCCTTCAAGGTTGCTGTATTGTTTGGGTCCCTGCTGCACTGCACCAACGCTAATTACCAGGTCCCAAATTACACCGCCACACATGAATAGTTTGCTTTGTTAACAGATGAATTGAATATTTTCCCCAACCTCGACAGAGCAGCCACATGTCTCTCTGCAGCAAAGGTTCTCTGTAGCTCTTTCCTCATGCAGCAACCTTGAGTCCTTCAAGGTGACCTTATGATACTGGGAATTAAAACCATTTAACCTTTCAGGTTAGAGCACAGTAATGTTTGCAAGGCAATACACACAACCTTCTGGGAGCAACGTTCCTTCATAATTTGGTGTAGTCAGCAATAATAAAGAAATGTACTCCTGGTGATAAGATATACCATGGTGTGTTCTGGAAGGTGAATACATGACTGAGCACATGAGTAGGTAAGTGATCATGGTATGATCAGTGATGAAAGATGATGTAATCAATTTTCATTGGTTGTTGCTAGTGATGGACGAACATCTGATGGGGCGGTTCGCAAACGCTAACCGCAAACTTTCTCAAATATTTGCGAACCGCAAGTTCGCCACGGGCCCCATTGACTTTAATGGCAGGCGAACATTAAAAACCTGCAGGTCACTTAATAGCTGTGCACAAATAGTCCCACAACATGGACTCTGACCTACCAGAAGTATTAAACGAAAAACCGGATACAGAAGTAAGTGTCGGCCATTACAGGCCCCAAAAATTTGCAGACAGGAGTTCACCTGACAGCAAACAACTTTGTATTCTGTGGCTGGAGGTACATTAAGCTAATTACCGGATACAGAAGTAAGTGTCGGCCAGTACAGGCCTCAAAAATTAGCCCAAAAGCGTTCACCTGACAGCAAACAACTTTGTATTCTGTGGCTGGTGGTACATTAGGCATTCACTGGATACAGAAGTAAGTGTCCGCCAGTACAGGCCCTAAAAATTAGCCCACAGGCGTTCACCTGACAGTAAACAACTTTGTATTCTGTGGCTGGTAGTACATTAGGCATTCACTGGATACAGAAGTAAGTGCCGCCCATTACAGGCCCCAAAAATTAGCCCACAGGCGTTCACCTGACAGCAAACAACTTTGTATTCTGTGGCTGGTGGTACATTAGGCATTCACAGGATAAATACGTACAGGCCCCAAAAATTAGGCATTCAACGGACATAAAAGGCCTTTTATGCCGCTGTATTTACCTAAGACAAGGACCATGGATTGTTATGGTTGGTGGCGGATATTTGTGGCCTGTCATGAGGAATTTGAATAAAACATGGTCTACTGGTCACATGTGTTGAATTCCTCCGAGATCCATGCCTCATTCATTTTTAGAACTGTGAGGTAGTCAACACTATCGTGAGCTAGGCGAGTGCGCTTATTGGTCATGACCCCCCCTGCTGCGATGAACGTCCGTTCGGACAGGACACTGGACGAGGGGCAAGCCAACAGTTCAATTGCAAATTGAGCAAGCTCTGGCCAGAGGTCAAGCCTGCCCACCCAGTAGTCCAGGGGTTCATCAATTCTCAGTGTGTTGACTTTGGCCATAAACCCAATGTAGTCAGACACCTGTTGGTCTAGGCGTTCCCTGATGCTGGATCCGGAGGACAGCTGTCGATGGGATGGCTGAAAGAATGATCTCATATCGTTAGTGACCAAGACATCTTCAACCGCCATCTTTTTGTAGGCGCAGTTGGATTGGTACCCGCAACTGTTTCTCTGTGAGTGGAAATTCCTCTGCCAGCACACGCAAAAGCACAATGCAGCATTTCTCGACGCAAGGCCTGGAAGTGCTGTATTCTGATAGCCCTCTGTGATGGTGGTAACATTTCCGCCATTTTTGTTTGTACCGGGGGTCTAAGTACGTTGCCACCCAGTACTGGTCCTTGCACTTTATGCTTTTTATATGGGGGTCCCTCTTAAAACACTGGCGCATGATGGCCCCCATTTGCACTAAACTGGAAGCGGTGTAGTGGCCTGGCCCCTGCTCATCATCCAAGATAATGTCCTCCTCGTTCTCCTCCCCCCATTCACGGACAACACCAGGGATCCCAGAAAGGTTTAAAGCATGCACTTCTTGCTCCTCCTTATCCGCCCCGGCACCATCTACCTCTGACTCCTCTTCAGATTCATGTTGTTGACTTGTCTCAGGTGGAGTAGCCCCCCCTGGGAATTCATCCAGCATTGCGACTTTCTCATCTTCCTGCTCCTGCTCCTCGACGACTTGATCAATGACACAATGCAATGCACGCTTCAGAAAGAAGGTGTAAGGTACGATGTCACTGATGGCGCCCTGGCTGCGACTGACCAGTTTGGTGATCTCATCAAATGGCCGCAGACGTCTGCATGAGTCGCGCATGAGCAGCCACTGGAGCGGTGAAAAAAACCAAGCTCCCCCAATCCTGTCCTGCCGCAGAGTTCGCACAGGTAGTCGTTAACTGCACATTTCTGCTGGAGCAGCCTATCAAGCATATACAAGGTTGAGTTCCATCACGTCGGAAATAAGTCACAAATAAGACGTCTGACAAGCAGGTTGTGTTGCTGCTGAATGTCAGCAAGGCGAGCAATGGCCGTGTAAGATCTTCTGAAATGGCCCAAGGTTTTCCTGGCCTGCCGCAATACATCCTGGACCCCAGGGTATTTGGCAACGAATCGCTGCACGACCAAGTTCAGGACATGTGCCATGCATGGCACGTGTGTTATTTTGCCCTGTTTCAGCACACTCAGCAGATTGGCACCATTGTCGCACCAACTGTCAAATTAAGTGGTGTTAGCCACTGATCTGCCTGTGAACGCAAAGCTGAAAGGAGTGCAGGACCAGTGTGGCTCTTGTCTTCCAGGCACAACCGACGCAGCACAGCATGGCAACGTCTCACCTGGCATGTCGAATAGGTTCTGGGGATCTTGGGTGGAGCAGCGGAAGAGACGGTAGCATCGAAAAAGGAGGAAACAGCCGAGGAGGAGAGAGGGGATGGAGTAGGAGGAGAAGGAGAAGAAGAGGCAGGCCTGCATGCAATCCGTGGTGGTAAAACCAAATCTACCTGGGTGCCACGGGTTAGATGTTTGACGGCCATCAGAAGGTTCACCCAGTGGGCAGTAAAAGTTATATACCTTCCCTGCCCATGTTTGCTAGACCACGTGTCTGTGGTCAGATGTATCTTGGCACAGACACTGTGTGGAGATACATTCACTTGCTGCTGAACGTGGCCATATAGCTCTGGGATGCCCTTCTGTGAGAAATATTTCCTTCCTGGGACCTTCCATTGTGATGTTCCAATGGCCATACATTTGCGAAAGGCCTATGAGTCCACCAGTTTATATGGCAGTAGTTGGCGGGCTATCAGTTCCGACAAGCCAGCGGTCAACCACTGGGCAAGAGGGTTATCCGGCATCATCATTTTTTTATGATCGAACATTTGGGCCACGGAAGCCTGTCTTTTTGCAGAAAAACTTGAGGACGGCATGATGGAAGGTGGAGGACAATTGTGAGTATAGAGGAGAAGGGGAAGGAGAAGAGGCTGGACGATGAGAGCCTGGGATGTGGCTTTGTGGGTTAAGATGGCGTCGCTCCCACTGGGCTCTGTGATGGGAGGCCAGGTGCCTTCTTAAGGCGGTCGTCCCTGGGTGAGTGTTGGGCTTAACGCGACTTATGTGTTGACTGCAAAGACTGCAGATGGCAACACTATTGTCAGCAGCGGACACGTTAATAAAAGCCTACACTGCGGAGCCATGGGCCGGCGTCCTAGGAGCGCCAGATGTGACTGTACATTGTTGATGGCTCGCTCCTGATACATTAGCTGTCTGGTTTGTCCCTCCTGTGCAATATAAGTTTGGCCTGCTTCTCCTCCCTATCTGCTGGTCCATCTCTCCCTCTGAACGCCCCTCCTCTTCCTCTCTTGTGGGCACCCACGTGACGTCTGTAGACACGTCATCATCGACATCACCTTCCCCACCACTAACATTAGAGATCTCGGAGTAGGCAGCAACAGCGGGGACCAACCTCCCTGGGCTGATCTGGGTACTGTCGTCAGACTGCTGAATGGCAGTTGTTGCTATCTCCTCTTCCTAATCCAATGCCAAGAATGGCTGCGCATCGGAAATGTCTTCTGATGGATTGGAAAATAATTCCTGTGACTCAAGCGGAGGGTATATGGTGGTGGTGGTGTTGGTGGTGAGCCACTCAACCAAGTCTGGTGCGTCCTTTGACGTAATCGAACGCACCTTGTGCCACTTCCCACTTTGGCTCCGGCCTGGTGCTCCTGCCTTACCACTACCACCCCTGCGGAAGGGCTTGCCTCTTCCTCTGCCTGTCATTTTTTAAATTACCCTGTGACAAAAGTCTCTAGAGAAGCGCAGTATATGTGGAAGAAGGTATATAACACCCCACTTCGATCTGTTGTTTTGGGGGGCCACTGGTTTATCGCACCGGTTATAAAACTTTTTTTTCAGTAACTTTTGTCTCTCTGTGTAGCTGAGGTAAAGCAGCAAAACAGAAAAATAAATTCTGCCGTACCCAAATACACTATTATGAAAGTATATTTGTATATAACACCCTGCTTCAATCTGCGTTTTGGGGAGCCACTGGTTTATCGCACCAGTTATAAAACTTTTTTTCAGTAAATTTTGTCACTGTGTGTAGCAGAGGTAACGCAGCGAAAGAGGCAAACATTTTGCAGTACCCAAATACACTATTATGAAAGTATATTTTTATATAACACCCCGCGTCAATTTGTCTTTTTTGGGGGCCACTGGTTTATCGCAGCAGTTATGAAACTTTTTTCCAGTAACGTTTGTCACTGTGTGTAGCAGAGGTAACGCAGCAAAACAGAAAAGAAAATTCTGCAGTACCCAAATACACCACCAGTCACAATGCTGCACAATACAAATCCACTATAATATGCTTTCTATATTAGAAAGTATATTATAAGTGTATTTCACCTCTATATACTGCACACCAAACAATAGTACACCTATACTAGTCCTTAAAAGGACTTTTGTGGACCTGTTAGCTAACGATTTGTGTCACTACAGTCTGTCCCTGCTCCACACAGCAACCTCTCCCTACACTGACATAAAGCAGAATGTTTCACACCAGTTATAAAACTTGTTTTACAGTATCGTTTGTCACTGTGTGTAGCTAGAGGTAAAGCAGCAAAACAGAAAAAAAAAATTCTGCACACCAAACAATAGTACACCTATACCACTTGACAAGTGGGCACTTAAACCCCCTAAATAACCAGACCAATTTTCAGCTTTCGGTGCTCTCACATTTTGAATGACAATTACTCAGTCATACAACACTGTACCCATATGAAATTTCTGTCCTTTTTTTCACACACAAAGAGCTTTCTTTTGGTGGTGTTTAATTACGGTTTTTTATTTTTTGCGCTATGAGAGAAAAAAAGACTGAAAATTCGGTAAAAAAATGAATTTTTCTTTCTGTTTCTGTTACAAAATTTAGCAAATTTTTTTTTCTATCTTTTAAAAATAAGTACAAATTGGTGTATATTATTTGGTCTTTCGTGAAAGTGTGAAAGTTATAGAGTCCAATATCTGAAAATTAATCACACCTGAAGTACTGACGGCCTATCTCAATTCTTGAGACCCTAACATGCCAGAAAAGTACAACTAACACCCCCCCCCCCCCCCCAATGACCCCTTTTTGGAAAGAAGATATTCCAAGGTATTTAGAAAGAGACATTGTGAGTTTTTTGAAGTTGTAATTTTTTCCCACAATTCTTTGCAAAATCAACTTTTTTTTTCCACTAGATTGTCATATTAGCAGGTTATTTCTCACACACAGCATATGCATACCACAAATTACACGACAAAACACATTCCGCTATTACTCCCTAGTATGGCGATACCACATGTGTGAGACTTTTACACAGCATGGCCACATACAGAGGCCCAACATGCAGGGAGCACCTTCAGGCATTCTGGAGCACCCAGGCCAATTCTGACATGTCTCTCCTACATGTAAAAATCATAATTTATTTGCTATAAAATTACATAGAACCTCAAAACATTATATATATATATATATATATATATATATATATATATATATATATATATATACTGTATATATATATATGTGTGTGTGTGTTTTTTAGCAAAGACCTTAGAGAATACAATGGTGGTCGTTGCAACTTTTTATCTCGCACTGTATTTGCACAGCAATTTTTCTGCTTGAAAAAAAACCCAGTAAAGTTAGCCCAATGTTTTTGCATAATGTGAAAGATGAAGTTACGTCGAGTAAATAGCTACCCAACATGTCACCCTTTAAAATTGCACACGCTCGTGGAATGGCGCCAAACTTCGCTACCTAAAAATCTGCATAGGCGATGCTTTAAATATTTTTACTGGTTACATGTTTTGAGCTACAGAGGAGGTCTAGGGCCAAAATTATTGCTCTCGCTCTAACATTCACAGAGTTACCTCACATGTGTGGTTTGAACATCGTTTTCATATGTGGGCGGGACTTACGTATGCGTTCGCTTCTGCATGCGAGCACACGGGGACAGGGGCGCTTTAAAGAAAACATTTTTATTTTATTGTTCATTTTACTTTATTTCTCTTAGTTTGACAAGTTTTTCCACAAAATAACTTTTTTGATCACTTTTATTCCTATTACAAGGAATGTAAACATCCCTTGTAATAGGAATATGGCATGACAGGTCCTCTTTACACTAAAATATGGGGTCAATAAGACCCCACATCTCACCTCTAGGCTGGGAAGCCTGAACAAAAAAAACCCCTGGTTTTGATCGTAGCGGTGAGTCACTAGAAGCACCGCAGCCACTATAATTGTTCTTATGGTGTAGGGAATCACCGGCTGAAAAAGCTGATATCTGAATGATGACTGTAGTTTTAGGCATCATTCAGATATCCCCTCACAAATTCAAGGATGGCATATGACGGCCGGCGGGCGGGAAGTGGTTTTTGCAGGGTATTGCGGAGTATTGCAGGGTATTGCGGAGTATTGCGGAGTATTGCAGGGTATTTCAGGGTATTGCAGGTGTAATGTTGGGGGTTGTTAGCTCTCGTGGTATGGGCGTTTTTTCAGTGATTTACTCCAGCCAGGAACTATGTTTAAGGGCATGGTAGCCCATTTTTATTAAAAAGTCAAAATAAAAGTCCAAACAAAGGTTTCCCACGCAGGGGGTTCTTCTCCATCAACCACACAACAGAAAATGCTAGCCCATCTGGCTCTCTGTAGCAGTACTTCTGCAGCAATACTTCTGCACGTTTTCCTGGTCACCCAGACCAGCGGAATCCTCAACATAGACGCTTCCCTTCAGCGTCTACAGCTCTGCCTCTTGCAGTGACCGTTCTGGCTGTCTCCTACAGCCTCAGACTTCTGGAGACCTGCTGTCTCCAACTGGGAGCCATGAGATCTTCCTACACACTGATTATAAAGGGCTGTGCTCATCTGAGCACAGACCCTGCTGGTCATCCACAAAATATGGATTCAGGGTTGGAGATCCCGTCCCACCCAAGACACTATGGAATCTCCACACTACAGAGCCCCATGAAGAAATACGAAAACCTGGAGACAGCTTCAAAAGAAGTCTTCTCCAGTCCACAGCTATGCTCTGTAGACTTGCACCTCTAAAGTGTGCAAATCCTGTGTCCATTTTACAGTGACAGTAGCTCCTACTGTTACATACCTCCCCCCTTGTTTCGAACCCGTAGGGGGCGGAACACACAAGCTCGAATCCTTGATTGGGGCACCTCTGCACCAGCTGTAGGCCCAATCTTTTTTTCGGGTGCGTTTCCAGGCACGCCCTACCCTGGATCGCAACTGGGTCCTATCATTCTGTAACCCCAGCCTACTCCCTCTGTCCTTGGGGTTCCTGAGCTCATATTTTTCTGGTGGCCACCTGCCTTTCCTGCTACTTTTGGGTGTACCAATTTTTGCCAGCTCCCACTTTTCCATGTCCCAATGTTTGTTCATCTCCATACCATATTTGAGTGTATCTCCGGGTACCCCAACTTGTATCTCTTTGTAGGTGAGAGACAAAATAACTGCTTTTGCTGTGTCCGTATCTGGCCCTTCCTTCTTAGGTGTAACGGGCGACGCAGTATCCGCGCCATTTACTAAACACTGCTCAGCCGCACCTCGGATCGCATTAGCAGACATGTCCATCACCACACCAGGCGGAGTGACTTCTGACATCTCCAGCAGCCCCCCAGAGCACCTTCCGTACTGAACCGTATGTGGAAGCACCCTCTCAGGAAACCGAGAGATCACTTGCCACATTATTAGGACGCACCGTACCAACCCGTTCCACTGGTGACTAATTTTAACCGGCACAGGTTGTACTACCTGGCTCCATCCATTGGTACCACGCAGCACCACCACCTCTGACTGTAATGGAGGCACCCAGGTATACAAGAACTGTGCTTTCACCAGTTCAAGCATCTCCACTAGCATATCTGTAACTTCTACACACTCCACATCAATATGCCCAACATCTTTGAGGACCTTATTAGAGACATAGAGGGGCTCTCTTATTGGGGTGACACTGGTCCCTCTCTGAGCTCCATGTACGGGCACCCCCTTACTGTCCAAACTTAGCGTCACTTGTTTCCCCATGTACACTGCTTGCTTCATTCTGTCAGTTTCATCATTAACATCCTCATAAGACTGCGGCCTTGTCCTAGTCTCCCTCTGAAGGACATCCTGACTGTCTTGCCACTTTGAGGTTTCTAAGTCATGTGACACCTTGCTAAGCTTTGGGCTATTTCCTTCCGACCATGGTTTACC
Source organism: Rana kukunoris (assembly GCA_029574335.1). Lineage (NCBI taxonomy): Eukaryota > Metazoa > Chordata > Amphibia > Anura > Ranidae > Rana > Rana kukunoris. Next base: position 44,533,291 of record CM056050.1, on the reverse strand, counting down.
AGGATCCTTCTCAGATCCTAGAAATTCCACAAACCTCAGGAAATCTTCCTCAGAATTACCCTCCTGAACCTGTAGGGGGCCTAATTCTGCTATACCCTTTAAGTCTTCTGCGTCAAACTTACCGTTCCCTGTCTCACTACAATTTTCAGGGTTTGCTACAACCATATCAACTTGACCAAAACCATCAGGTCTACCATTATTTTTGCTGTCACCCATGGTAACCAAACCATCAAAAATCGCAGATAAGCTGCATTTTTCATCACGGTCACAAATATCAATGCATTTGTCATATTTCATTTCACCCATGTTCAGCAGGGCAGTGTCTGGACTGGAACTGCACCCAGCAGAGTGGTTGTCTACGGCAGCTTCAGTATGCACCAGCTCCACTGGCACAAGATCCTCTGCCAGCAACTGTCCCGACCACTGAACATCATCACATAACACAACATTTGGACCTTTGACTACCATCACTTCATTTAATGCTGTGCCATCTGGCACTTCCACCAATACCAGCTCATTTGGCACGGCATCATCCATTACCATATCATTAGGCCTTTTGTGGATCACAGGCATGACCTCCTCTTTGCGTTTGACATTGCTTGGCACTTCCATCTCATGAGCAACATCATCTGCAGCAGCAAATACACCATTGCATATAAGTTGCTCTGCAGGTCCTTCATCTGGCACTGCAGAAATCATGTCTGCTCCACTTTTACCAACAGAGGCCTTTTCCAACAAAGCCAACAGGCTTTTTGCCCATCTATCCCAGTCTGTTATCTCTGCGCTACCAGAGGGACAGAGTGGCACAGCAACAGACACATTGCAAACATCACTTTTGTTTAAACCAGACTGTGGTAATACATTTTTAACCAGAGCAGGCTGCAATACCACACTCTCACCACCTTGCTCTGGTGGCGCTTCATCAAATGCATGAACACCTTCACACCTGTCATTGTCAGACTGCAATAACACACTTCCACCATGAGTGTTTTCAAACATATCAGTTTTAGCATTTAACATTTCATTATCACAATGTTCAGGTACTGTCTTATCCCTCAGAGCGGCACCATAGCTGTCCCAGGCAACCTCCGGCTCCAAAACGCAGAGCTCCCTGGGGGTTTCTAGGGACACCTCTGTGGCCTTCATCACGGTTGCTAGGGGAGATAGCACATCTTTAAATGCATTCATAGCAACATTTATATCTCTAGTGAGGTGCATTGGCCCATTAGCAGCTGGACCATCAACTTTAGCCAACACAATATTATAATTTTTTCCCATCACACATTGTCATATTCAAGTTTACTAGACATGTGCACATTTTGTATCGTTCCGTTTTTTCGTTTCCGTTCGTTTTTCGTAAGACGCCTGTTTTCCTGTTCGTTCCCGTCCGTTTTTTGGACGACGCAATTTTTTCGGATTCCGATCGTTTCGTATTTTCGTTACCGTTTTATTTTCGTACATGCGGGATGGTTCGTTATTCTGTTTAATTCATGTTCGTTACTTGTTAGACAATAATTTTCGTGAATTTTCGTCAATGATTTGCATTCTGTAACTTAAAACCCTTTTCTTTTGCTATTTTCAGGCGTATGTTCATATGACATGTATAACAAAAGATTTGCATTCTGTATTTTGTTTGAATCCTTTTTCTGTTTGTTTTCAGTCGTATGTTCATTATTCATATAACGTCTATAACAAAAGATTTGCATTCTGTATTTTGAATTCCTATTTTCTGTTCGTATTTTGTATTCAAAATACAGAATGCAAATCTTTTGTTATAGATGCCATATGAACATACGACTGAAAATAGCAAAAGAAAAGGGTTTCAAGATACAGAATGCAAATCTTTTGTTATAGATGTCATTTTCGTTTTTTTGAATGGGCAGTGAGTGAGTGTAATTAGTGAAGCACCTTCTCTTTTGTGCTGAGTACACTAGTACAGTGAGACTATAGTACAGTAAAGCCAAATAAACTTTTCTGTGGATTTTCATCTGAAGGGAGATCAGTTGGCCAGACTTTTGAACCCAAAAATGTTTTTCTGATGTAGTTTGAAAACAAACACGAACAGAAAACGAGAAAAGTCTGACTAAGTGTATGGGGCTTAACAATAGTTAATATGGATGAGCCGCGTGTTGAAAGTGCCGCGAATCTCGCGATATATTTACGAAAGTACAAAATATTTTTAGTCGCATGTTCATATGACATAGAGTCGCATGTTCATATGACATAGATGTCATATGAATATGCGACTGAAAATATGAACAGAAAAAGGATTTTCGTCATTTTGTACTTTCGTAAATATATCGCGGGATTCGCGGCACTTTCAACACACGGCTCATCCATATTAACTATTGTTAAGCCCCATACACTTGGTCAGACTTTTTTAACCACAAACATAAAAACGATCGTTTTCCGTTCGTTCTCAGAAAATTAGTTTGTTTTCAAACTACATCAGAAAACCATTTTTGGGTTCAAAAGTCTGGCCAACTGTTCTCCCTTCAGATGAAAATCCACAGAAAAGTTTATTTGGCTTTACTGTACTATAGCCTCACTGTACTAGTGTACTCAGCACAAAAGCGAAGCTGCTTCACTAACTACACTCACTCACTGCCCATTCAAAAAAAGGAAAATGACATCTATAACAAAAAATTTGCATTCTGTATCTTGAAACCCCTTTCTTTTACTTTTTTTAGTCGTATGTTCATATGACATCTATAACAAAAGATTTGCATTCTGTATTTTGAATACAAAATACGAACAGAAAATAGGAATTCAAAATACAGAATGCAAATCTTTTGCTATAGATGTCATATGAGCAATGAACATACGACTGAAAACAAACAGAAAAATGATTCAAACAAAATACAGAATGCAAATCTCTTGTTATAGATGTCATTTTCGTTCTTTTGCCGTTTTCATTTTGTCATTTTTTTTGACGGATCTTTCGTTCGTATTTGCGGTTGTTCGTTATGCTGCTCATTCGTAATCCCGTAGTTTTCGTATTTTGGTGCTTTAATTTTTTCATATGTACACATTCGTACGAACGGGAATGCACATATCTAAAGTTTACCACTTGCCTCCCCACTGAACAGGGCACTGCAGCGAGGCAAGTCCTTTTCCTCACAGACAGTGGATCTCCCATTTGGGGGTCTTTTTAACTGCAGTGTGCACATTCCCATAGTCAATATTTTCCATGCATTTACCAGCAACATTCTTACTGATCACTGTAACAGGGGTTGTCATGCTCATTGGAGTACGTTGTCTTTCACTGGCCAACTCTCCCTGGTGGCTATGGGATGAAACTGCAGCAGCAATTTCTGACTCCTTAACACTCCCAGGAGGCACAACAGCTACTTCCTAACTGTTGCCAGAGGTGATTGCAAACATGCTTGCACAAGGATCTGGGCTAGCAGACAAAGACTTCTGCCCAATAGCAATATCTCCAGACATGTTCCATAACCTGGGACAAGAAAAAATTACATGCCCAAGCCGACCACATTCCAGGCATGGTACATTTTTGCACATATCTTTAGTGGGACGCCTCTCCACATCTCCACTGTAGCTCCTCCTCCCGGTTACCATTTGATCTCTCATTGCTAAGGGAGACGGCACTCTTCCAGCTGTACTTTGCTGACTCTCCCAAACGCAGCGACTTTGCGATCCTTGAAACATTGTTGCTTTCAACTTGCCATGATCCTTTGTCGGCAATTCATTCCTCATGTGGTTTGCAGACTTGATATCTCCACCGTTGCTACGGGCAACCACATACCTCTCGAACTTCTGTTGAGCCTTTTGAACACTCCTGTCACTCAAATTAGGCTTCCCAAACATTGTCGCAGACCTTTGTTTAGCGATGTCACCTTGTCTTGGCGACTGAGACAAAGGGCACTTGGAGACAACATGCCCCCAATCTCTGCACCGCAAACAGCGCTCTTGCTTCAGAGCCTTAGCAGGACTTCCCCAACTGTATCCTCTTGTAAGCATGGGACTTTTCACATTAACAGCTGGCCTGCTTGTACTAGCGTTACCAGGGGCAACAGCATGCACTTCCCCTTTAACTGGTGTGGGTGTAGCAAAAAACTGTCTGCAATACTCTCCGGCAGGCTCAAATCCTTGCATCATCTTTGCAGTCACTCCACCAAACTTTTGCGCTGTCCAGCAAAAATGAAGCACTGTCACTTTAAAGCAAGTTGCTTTTCACTTCATGCAAGCTTTCTTCAGCTGCACACACAGATTGTGCCTTCTCAAGCACACAAACACAGTTCATATAACAGATGAACTTACTTTTGCAGGGATCTCCAGTTCTGCCAAGATTCTGCTTTCACAGCAACATGCAATGCCTTTTGCCTGGCTGCCCTTCCGCACACAGCCAACAGTTCCAGACGTGAAATCACTGTGGAGCAAGGACCCGGATTTCACCGTCTTGTGCCCGCTGAATCCACCACTTGTAATGTTGGGGCTTGTTAGCTCTCGTGGTATGGGCATTTTTTCAGTGATTCACTCCAGCCAGGAACTATGTTTAAGGGCATGGTAGCCCATTTTTATTAAAAAGGCAAAATAAAAGTCCAAACAAAGGTTTCCCACGCAGGGGGTTCTTCTCCATCAAACACACAATAGAATATGCTAGCCCATCTGGCTCTCTGTAGCAGTACTTCTGCAGCAATACTTCTGCACATTTTCCTGGTCGCCCAGACCAGCGGAATCCTCAACATAGACGCTTCCCTTCAGCGTCTACAGCTCTGCCTCTTGCACTGACCGTTCTGGCTGTCTCCTACAGCCTCAGACTTCTGGAGACCTGCTGTCTCCAACTGGGAGCCATGAGATCTTCCCACACACTGATTATAAAGGGCTGTGCTCACCTGAGCACAGACCCTGCTGGTCATCCACAAAATATGGATTCAGGGTTGGAGATCCCATCCCACCCAAGACACTATGGAATCTTCACACTACAGAGCCCCATGAAGAAATACGAAAACCTGGAGACAGCTTCAAAAGAAGTCTTCTCCAGTCCACAGCTATGCTCTGTAGACTTGCACCTCTAAAGTGTGCAAACCCTGTGTCCATTTTACAGTGACAGTAGTATTTCAGGGTATTGCGGAGTATTGCAGGGTATTGCGGAGTATTGCAGGGTATTGCAGAGTATTGCAGGGTACCGATGACGCTGGTTTGTTTACAAGTGATCGCTCCGCCATTGGACAGAGCGATCACGTGGTAAATCACCGATATCAGCGGCGATTTACCGGGATCTGTAATGCAGAGGACACGGCGGTCACGGACAATCCTGCGTGCGTGCCCTAGGAGGCACAACTGCCCTGTAGCTGTACTTTGGCTATGGCCGGTTGTTAAGTGGTTAAAAGGACTTTTGTGGACCTGTTAGCTAACGATTTGTGTCACTACAGTCTGTCCCTGCTCCACACAGCAACCTCTCCCTACACTGACAAAAAGCAGAATGTATCACACCAGTTATAAAACTTTTTTTTACAGTATTGTTTGTCACTGTGTGTAGCAAAAGGGTAAAGCAGCAAAACAGAAAAAAAAAATCTACACCAGTCACATTGCTGCATAGTGCACAATACAAATGCACTATAGTATGCTTTCTATGTTAGAAATATCGCCAGATGTCCGCCCGTTCAGCGAACCGCGAATGAGCAAGGTTTGCCGCGAACCGACCGCCGGGCGAACCGCCAGGCCATCTCTAGTGTCCTGTACCACCTAATGGATGTGTCATGGGTCAAAATTCGTCTCAATGTAAAATTGCGGACGGGCGCGAATATCGGCAGATGTCCGCCTGTTCGGCGAACGAGCAGAGTCCGAAATGCCAGGCCATCTCTAGTTGTTGCAACATAGCAGTTCAAGCAATGATTCTTAGTGCAGAAGAGTCCTGCCTGCCACATGCTTTTGTGTATATGTTAAACACTACATCATTATGGTCAAGCAGGTGCTGCCTTGGAAGCTGATCGCAAAGGCCATAACGCCTATGCTGGATACTGGGGGTCGCTATGCCCCAAAAGGGAGGCCTGGCACATGTCCCTGTGGGGAACAGCAGCATACTGCATGCAATATGTTGGGAGTGCCAACATTTTCCCTGTCCTTTTAGCCCTGAGGAAGGTGCTTCTATTGCAAAGAATTCCTCTTCAAAAGGAATGCCAGAGTTTGAGAAACACAGAGACATTGATCTATATGGGGATCACCAAGGTGGAGGATGGGGTTTCTTAGTCTCCTGCAGGGCCCATGGAAGGTTCCCTTGGCCCTGATCGGGCTGGCTTGATTCTCACACTGCAGTCGGTGTTGAGTCCGATTTTGACCCATGTACCTAAACAATTTCATATAGCCACAGCATGGCATGGAGTTTCCATACCTCCCTGATGTTCTGGCACATTCAAGCCCAGTGCCTGGAGATTTATAGCCAAGCAGTAGTGTTGAGCAGAATATGCCATATTCGATTTCGCGATATATCTCGAATATATTGTCGAATATTCGTGATATATTCGCTAAATACGAATATTCGTGATATTTTTTGAAAGTGAAATCATTGCGAATATTCGCTTTTGCGAATGCAATTGCGAATATTCGAGAAATGCGGAGGGAGCACTCTGATTGGCTCAGAATATTCGTGATATGTTGCAATACAAAATAATTGAGAATATTCGGCAAATGTGTAAGGAGCACTCTGATTGGCTCAGAATATTCGTGATATGTTGCAATACAAAATAATTGAGAATATTCGGCAAATGCGGAAGGAGCACTCTGATTGGCTCAGAATATTCTTGATATTTTATCGTAATTTCGCAAAAATGCGAATGAGAAATAGATTGCGGAATTTCGACAGTAACACTCTGAAATCGAATATATGTGTTATTTTATTTAAAAACAGTATTTCGAATTTCTCGAGCGCGCTTGCGCAATCGCGCGAACAACACGCGCGCGCGACTACTTCCTGGAACTTGGACACTTGCCAGTTTCATTTCACCTAGGAAGTTTGTGTTGGCCAAGTTCCACAACTTGACTTGGAAAGATGGTTGGAAGCAACCTTTCAAGAACTGAGGAGAATATGTTGATCTGTGTGAGTATTTGAATTATCTTTACCTGCATTTTAGACTAGTTTAAAAGTTAGTATATAAGATCAGATATTAGTATTTCCCAAACAATTTGTCTCCTGGTGTTACAAAACTACAAGTCCCAGCATGCCTGTACAGCTGCAGACACCCTGCTTGGTAAATGTGTATTTAGGCACTTTCCTTGCTATTTTGCATAATTAATTTAACATGTTGTGGACACCGGTTTAATTTTTTCAGATTTGGTGTTTACGAGACTAATACTTTTTTTTGGCTAGAAAATTACTTAAAACCCCCAAACATTATATATATATTTTTTTCTAACATCCTAGAGCAGGGGTCTCCAAACTTTTTACTTCGAGGGCCACATTCTATATTTTACTCATATCCGCGGGCCGGAAAAATAATTTAACTAAATAAATCCACAGTAGAAGAAGAATAGCATTTTACTTACTGTTGACAGCAGAACTGGATGATGGTCCTGTCGTCTAATAAAACGATGGAGCATCATTCAGCGGGTTAAACTACCAGCGTGCATGAGGTTTTACATCCGTGTCCTCACCAGTCTCCCACACATCTGTGTCCCCACATTGGTGTCCCCATATATCTGTGTCCCCACATTGGTGTCCCCATATATCTGTGTCCCCACATTGGTGTCCCCATACATCTGTCTCCCCACATTGGTGTCCCCATACATCTGTGTCATCACATTGGTGTCCCCATACATCTGTGTCCCCACATTGGTGTCCCCATACATCTGTGTCCCCACATTGGTGTCCCCATACATCTGTGTCCCCACATTGGTGTCCCCACACATTTGTGACCCCCACCAGTCTCCTCATACACTTTTGTCCCCACACATCTGTGTCCCCACACTGTTGTCCCCACACATCTGTGTCCCCACCAGTCTCCTCGTACATCTGAGCCCCCACACTGGTGTCCCTACAATTCTGTGTCCCCACACTGTTGTCCCCACACAGCTGTTACCCCACCAGTCTCCTCATACATCTGTGTCCCCACATTGGTGTCCCCATACATGTGTCCCCACCAGTCTCCCCACAAATCTGTGTCCTCACATTGGTGTCCCCATACATCTGTGACCCCCACCAGTCTCCTCATACATTTATGTCCCCACACATCTGGGTCCCCACACATTTGTTACCCCACCAGTCTCCTCATACATTTGTGTCCCCACATTGGTGTCCCCATACACGTGTCCCCACCAGTCTCCCCACAAATCTGTGTCATCACATTGGTGTCCCCATACATCTGTGTCCTCACATTGGTGTCCCCATACATCTGTGTCCCCACATTGGTGTCCCCACACATCTGTGTCCCCACATTGGTGTCCCCATACATCTGTGTCCCCACATTGGTGTCCCCACACATTTGTGACCCCCACCAGTCTCCTCATACACTTTTGTCCCCACACATCTGTGTCCCCACACTGTTGTCCCCACACATCTGTGTCCCCACCAGTCTCCTCGTACATCTGAGCCCCCACACTGGTGTCCCTACAATTCTGTGTCCCCACACTGTTGTCCCCACACAGCTGTTACCCCACCAGTCTCCTCATACATCTGTGTCCCCACATTGGTGTCCCCATACATGTGTCCCCACCAGTCTCCCCACAAATCTGTGTCCTCACATTGGTGTCCCCATACATCTGTGACCCCCACCAGTCTCCTCATACATTTATGTCCCCACACATCTGGGTCCCCACACATTTGTTACCCCACCAGTCTCCTCATACATTTGTGTCCCCACATTGGTGTCCCCATACACGTGTCCCCACCAGTCTCCCCACAAATCTGTGTCATCACATTGGTGTCCCCATACATCTGTGTCCTCACATTGGTGTCCCCATACATCTGTGTCCCCACATTGGTGTCCCCACACATCTGTGACCCCCACCAGTCTCCTCATACACTTTTGTCCCCACACATCTGTGTCCCCACACTGTTGTCCCCACACATCTGTGTCCCCACCAGTCTCCTCGTACATCTGAGCCCCCACACTGGTGTCCCTACAATTCTGTGTCCCCACACTGTTGTCCCCACACAGCTGTTACCCCACTAGTCTCCTCATACATCTGTGTCCCCACATTGGTGTCCCCATACATGTGTCCCCACCAGTCTCCCCACAAATCTGTGTCCTCACATTGGTGTCCCCATACATCTGTGACCCCCACCAGTCTCCTCATACATTTATGTCCCCACACATCTGGGTCCCCACACATTTGTTACCCCACCAGTCTCCTCATACATTTGTGTCCCCACATTGGTGTCCCCATACACGTGTCCCCACCAGTCTCCCCACAAATCTGTGTCATCACATTGGTGTCCCCATACATCTGTGTCCTCACATTGGTGTCCCCATACATCTGTGTCCCCACATTGGTGTCCCCACACATCTGTGACCCCCACCAGTCTCCTCATACACTTTTGTCCCCACACATCTGTGTCCCCACACTGTTGTCCCCACACATCTGTGTCCCCACCAGTCTCCTCGTACATCTGAGCCCCCACACTGGTGTCCCTACAATTCTGTGTCCCCACACTGTTGTCCCCACACAGCTGTTACCCCACCAGTCTCCTCATACATCTGTGTCCCCACATTGGTGTCCCCATACATGTGTCCCCACCAGTCTCCCCACAAATCTGTGTCCTCACATTGGTGTCCCCATACATCTGTGACCCCCACCAGTCTCCTCATACATTTATGTCCCCACACATCTGGGTCCCCACACATTTGTTACCCCACCAGTCTCCTCATACATTTGTGTCCCCACATTGGTGTCCCCATACACGTGTCCCCACCAGTCTCCCCACAAATCTGTGTCATCACATTGGTGTCCCCATACATCTGTGTCCTCACATTGGTGTCCCCATACATCTGTGTCCCCACATTGGTGTCCCCACACATCTGTGACCCCCACCAGTCTCCTCATACACTTTTGTCCCCACACATCTGGGTCACCACACATCTGTGACCCCACATTGGTGTCCCCACACATCTGTGACCCCCACCAGTCTCCTCATACACTTTTGTCCCCACACATCTGGGTCCCCACACATCTGTGACCCCACACTGGTGTCCCCACACATCTGTGTGCCCACCAGTGTCCTCATACATCTGTGCCCCCACACTGGTGTCCCCACAATTATGTGTCCCCACACTGTTGTCCCCACACATCTGTTACCCCACCAGTCTCCTCATACATCTGTGTCCCCACATTGGTGGGGACTCAGATGTATGGGGACACCCATGTGGGGACACAGATGTATGAGGAGAGTGGTGGGGACACAGATGTATGAGGAGACTGGTGGGGGTCACAGATGTGTGGGGACACCAGTGTGGGGACCCAGATGTGTGAGGACACAAGTGTGGGGACATAGATGTGTGGGGAGACTGGTGGGGACACTGATGTGGGGACACAGATGTATGAGATGACTGCTGGGGACACAGATGTATGAGGACACTGTTGGGGACACCGATGTGTGGGGACACAAGTGTGTGAACACTGATTTGTGGGGAGACTGTTGGGGATACAGATGTATGGGGACACTAATGTGGGGACACAGATGTATGAGGAGACTGGTGGGGACACAGATGTGTGGAGACACAAGTGTGGGGACACTGATTTGTGGGGAGACTGGTGGGGACACAGATGTATGGGGACACCAGTCTCCCCACAAAACAGTGTCCCCACACTTGTGTCCCCACACATCTGTGACCCCACCAGTCTCCTCATACATCTATGTCCCCACACATCTGTGACTCCACCAGTCTCCCCATAAATCAGTGTCCCAACACTTGTGTCCCCACACATCTGTGTCCACACACTGGTATCCCCACACATCTGGGTCCCCACACTGGTGTCCCCACACATCTGTGTCCCCACACTGTTGTCCCCACACATCTATCCCCACACATCTGTTTCCCTACCAGTCTCCTCATACATCTGTGTCCCCACATTGGTTTCCCCACCAGTCTCCTCATACATCTGTGTCCCCACATTGGTGTCCCCATACATCTGTGGGCCCAATAGTCTCCCCACACATCTGTGTCTCCATTAGGGCACCCCCTACTGCTGTCCCCATTAAACCCCCCTCCACTGGTGTCCCCATAAGAGCACCCCCCACTGGTGTCCCCATTAGAGAACCCCCCCACTGGTGTCCCCTTTAGAGAACCCCCCCACTGGTGTCCCCATAAGAGCACCACCCCCTACTTGTCACTTGTATCCCCATTAGAGCACCTCCCACTTGTGTCCCCATCAGAATTATCAGCACCCGGATGTTTGTGCCATATCAGAGCCATTCAGCCACCCTCCACAGTAGTGTACAGTAATCATCTCGCATCAGCCCCCCTCCCTCCTCCATGCATGTGTACTTTACCAGCGCGTCAGACATTACACACACTGGCTGTTCAGACCTGCTGCACTTCCCGACTCCCGCCCCGCCTTAATGCACACTCGTTACTGGTTAACAGCGAGGCGGGAGGCGGAGCAGGGCGGTGTGGCAAGGGGTCTAAAACAAATCATTGGCTGCTAGGATGCCCGTGGACCCAGCAGCCAACACAAACACAGTGAGACGCCGGGAGAGATTGCGGGACCTGCGCTGCATATTGCTAGGGACGAATATTCAGCGCAGGTTCCACAACTAACAGGTGGACCAGTGACTCCAGCTGCGTGCCGGAGGAAATGGCCTGGCGGGCCGGATGTGGCCCGCGGGCGGTACTTTGGAGACCCCTGCCCCAGAGAATGAAATGGTAATCATTGCAATATTTTTTGTCACACCGTATTTGCGCAGCGGTCTTACAAGCGCACTTTTTTTGGAAAAAAATAACTTTTTGGAATTGGAAAATAACACAACAATAAATTTTGCCCAATTTTTTTAGATTTTGTGAAAGATAAAGTTACGACGAGTAAAATGATACCCAACATGTGACGCTCAAAAATTGTGCCCGCTCGTGGCATGGCGTCAAACTTTCACCATTAAAAATCTCGATAGGTGACGTTTTAAAAATTCTACAGGTTGCTTTTTTTGAGGTACAGAGTAGCTCTAGGGCTAGAATTATTGCTCTCGCTGTAACGATCGCGTCGATACCTCACTTGTGTTGTTTGAACACCGTTTTAATATGCGGGCGCTACTCGCTTATGCGTCACTGTTTCCTAAACGGAGCCTACAGCTGTTGCAAAACAACTCCCCGTTATTACCGGACAGCCATTAACTGTCCAGCCATGCTCCTAGTTAAAGTATAATTGTTGTACAGCTGGTGACGGTGAGCTACATAGTGTATCAGAGCATGCTGGTAGTTGTAGTTTTTAAATAACATCAACTCCATTATTTATTCTAAATTAATTCATCAAAATCTCCAAAAAATGGCAAGATATAAAATCTGTCATGTTAACCCTGTCATTGATTAATAAGGCGAGAATGCTCCCAATGTTGAATACCATAGATTTCCGTCATATATCCATAAGGCTTTAAACAAAAGTATTATAATATACTTTGTTCTTCATCTTGCAGACATTCCTGGAAAAAGGATACGATGACCTGCAGAGGCATGCGGAAAAAAAAGAAGTCGTCCTGGCAGTAATTGAACAATTGAGTGCACATCCTGGCGGCCCACCGGATTACATGGCCATCTTAAAAAAATGGTCCGACCTTAAAAGGCGACATATGGACCGTGTCAGGCGCCTCCGTGCTAAATATTACCCAGGTAAGTTATTGCTGACAGTTATGTTTTTTTTTTCTAAAGTGTATTTCGTGCGTGTACTCGAGAGAGGAGCCGGACTGCAGGATTTGGGAGTAGGCAGGCGTTCCCCAGAGGCAATCTGCCACCTTTCTCCATGCCCCGGGTGTCAATGGCGGGTGTGAGGGGGTCCTCACATACAGCCCGTCCTACCTGCTCCGCTTTGAAGCCCAACGTGGCAGAGGGACTTCCTATAAGGGAGTGAGAGGATTTGCCCGCTCAACCAGCCCCGTTAGTCCCTCGCCTCTCTTTTAAGAGACCGCGTGGTCAGAGTGCGTGCATGTTAACCCAATTTCGAGTGCATGTGTAAGTGTGGTGGTTTTTGTGGGAGGGGGTGGGCGTACTAACCGCGGTATTACCTCGCATAGCACTCCCACCGGAGGCCGGGCTGAGACCACCAAACTCAATTAACATGTAGCCGAGAGCGGGATCAGAACCCCTAGCTGCAGAGGTGAATGGCTTGTCAGCGCAGTGGCAATCGCGTTGAGCCACCGCAGCTCCTTTGGTGACAGTTATTTAAGGTCATATGTAATTAATGTAAGGGCAGATGTTGTTAACCCAGACGCCATGTTGTGGTAACATATATCAACACCAGCCAAGGTATTCATAGTACTGTTGAAAAAATACATGGGACAGCAGACAGCAACACAGAAGTTATGTGGGAACCTACATTTCCCATTGCTTTGCATGGGACTTTAAACAAAAACCACGACCATCACAAATGGGGGTAGTTAATGGATAAATTAACGATCCTATACTTTAAGTGTACGTGTAAGTAACATGTGACCAAGTGTTATCGAAATATCTACAGCTGTTATGAAGTAACATGTATTTCCCATAGAGTTGAATGGGAATTTAAAGAAAAACCACCACCATGGCAAATGGGGGAGGGTAAGGCTTAAATCACCTATCCTATGTTTGTGGCTGACATATAAGTAACCTGTGTGCCAAGTTTCATGTAAATATCTTTCGCCGTTTGGACGTGATGCTGGTACATACATACATACATACAGACACGTTGATTTTTATATATATAGATTCCCACTCAATTCCTGTGTTAGGCGTGGGGTTTCCATACTAATCCCGTGTGATCCATCAGGCCCTTTTTTTAACATGAGATCGTCTGGACAAAAGAAAGGAGACAAAAACAGCTCATTTTACCATGGTGGCAGCCCAGCTCACGCTCAGTCCCCTGTAGTGCCCACAAGACCCTTTAACATAACATTTTCCCATTGGTTAACTGTCTATATAATTTAATTTGTATTCATATACAATACAGCAGAGTACACCGAATTTGCATACGTCATTAGAAAATATTTTTCTAATATATGAACATTGTGTTATTATAGGAGCTCCGCTACCATCTGTGCGCACCAAGCGCGCAAGGCGCCAGGACGCTGAGGAGGAGGAAGAAGAGGAGGATGCGGCAGAGGAGGATGCGGCAGAGGAGGATGCGGCAGGGGAGGAGAGGGATGAGGAGGATCAGCCAGGGACCTCCCACTCGCCAGCCACCGCTCCTGTTGTGGAGCATGTCCCCCCCCAAAATGATCCAGACATCGAAGTTTTAGATATGCCGGTCGCTGGAGAGGTGGAGGTGGTGCAACTTGAAGGTCCGGTGAGCCTCGTTCAGGAAGGTAAATATGTGCACAAAGATTAATAACATTTCAACAATAAAATGTAGATATAAAAATGGACAACATATAAAGCGCACCCGTCAGATTGCAGAACCATAATATGGTATTTATGATAGAAGTATACAGGTAGTGCAGAATTATTAGGCAAGTTGTATTTTTGAGGATTAATTTTATTATTGAACAACAACCAAGTTCTCAATGAACCTCAAAAACTCAATAATATCAAAGCTGAATATTTTTGAAAGTAGTTTTTATTTTGTTTTTAGTGTTAGCTATTTTAGGGGGGTATCTGTGTGTGCAGGTCAGTACTATTACTGTGCTGAATTATTAGGCAACCTAACAAAAAACAAATATATATACCCATTTCAATTATTTATTTTTAACAGTGAAACCAATATAACATCTCAACATTCCCAAATATACATTTCTGTCATTCAAAAACAAAACAAAAACAAATCAGTGACCAATATAGCCACCTTTCTTTGCAAGGACACTCAAAAGCCTGCCATCCATGGATTCTGTCAGTGTTTTGATGTGTTCACCATCAACATTGCGTGCAGCAGCAACCGCAGCCTCCCAGACACTGTTCAGAGAAGTGTGCTCTTTTCCCTCCTTGTAAATCTCACATTTGATGATGGACCACAGGTTCTTCTCAATGGGGTTCAGATCAGGTGAACAAGGAGGCCATGTCATTAGTTTTTTTTCTTTAATACACTTTCTTGCCAGGCACCCTGTGGAGTACTTGGATGCGTGTGCTGGAGCATTGTCCTGCATGAAAATCATGTTTTTCTTAAAGGATGCAGACTTCTTCCTGTACCACTGCTTGAAGAAGGGGTCTTCCAGAAACTGGCAGTAGGACTGGGAGTTGAGCTTCACTCCATCCTCAACCCCAAAAGGCCCCACAAGCTCATCTTTGATGATACCAGCACAAACCAGTACTCCACCTCCACCTTGCTGGCGTCTGAGTCGGACTGGAGCTCGCTGCCCTTTACCAATCCAGCCACTGGCCCATTCCTTTGGTCCATCAAAACTCACTCTCATTTCAGCAGTCCATACAACGGTAGAAAAATCAGTCCTGAGATATTTCTTGGCCCAGTCTTGACGTTTCAGCTTGTGGGTCTTGTTGAGTTGTGGTCGTCTTTCAGCCTTTCTTACCTTGGCCATGTCTCTGAGTATTGCACACCTTGTGCTTTTGGGCACTCCAGTGATGTTGCAGCTCTGAAATATGGGCAAACTGGTGGCAAGTGGCATCTTGGCAGCTGCACGCTTGACTTTTCTCAGTTCATGGGCAGTTATTTTGCGCCTTGGTATTTCCACACGCCTCTTGCGACCCTGTTGACTATTTAGAATGAAATGCTTGATTGTTCGATGATCACGCTTCAGAAGCTTTTCAATTTTAAGAGTGCTGCATCCCTCTGCAAGATATCACACTATTTTTGCCTTTTCAGAGACTGCCAAGTCCTTCTTTTGACCCATTTTGCCAAAGGAAAGGAAGTTGACTAATAATTATGCACACCTGATATAGAGTGTTGATGTCATTAGACCACACACCTTCTCATTACAGAGTTGTACATTACCTAATATGCCTAATTGGTAGTAGGCTTTCGAGCCTATACAGCTTGGAGTAAGACAACATGCATAAAGAGGATGATGTTGTCCAATTACTCATTTGCCTAATAATTCTGCACTCCCGGTCTGTGCTAGACACATAACAAGTGTATAGACATGATAATGATTGATTAATAAGCAACAGAAATATTTTATGTATTTGTTAAGGGTCTTTGAAAACAAATTGTTTTTTCTTATATCCTAACAGCTACAATACAATTGAGGGATTACAAGACAGCCCGAAGAAAAATTAGTGAAAGAATAAGGGGTAATCACAGGCAAATCAAATATCTGTTGCAGCAAAATGAGCAAATGGAGAAGGAGCTGGACAAAATTGATGCAAAAGAGCAAGAAACCCTGAATCGCCTGAAGACTCACGTTCAATTGTAATATGGTGTTTAATAAAAAGTTTTATTTTTTTGAAATGTTTCCTTTGTTTTTGAGATAGATTTTTAGGTTTTTCAACACATCTAACTTCACATCTAACACATCAACATCAACATCAACAACTATAACTTCATAATTAGCAAAATCATTTTATACTATTATTTTATTTAACACAAAACTAGGACAAACTAAAGTACACAGACACAGTCACGACGAACACAAACTAAACTGTTGAAAAATGAACATAACAAAAGCAACAATAGATATAGATATAGAGAGAGAGAGCAAGAAAGAGAGAGAGAGAGTGCAGATTTGCTCTTCCATACAGGCTAATGGTTGCAGTATAAAGTCCGCAAATCAGGGCTAAACATAAAGTTTATTGTTTTAGTTACACTTGCTGTTACGATCCGGTCTGGTAGCTTGTAGCGGAGGCTCTTGGTGGATCCGCTGTGCCAGAGAGGTCATGAAGCATTACTCAGCATGGAGGCAGCAGCAGTAGTATTAAAATGTAATGTAACTAGAAAAGATACAATTTTAGGGTAAATTGTGCGGCATGGTCTTGCCTCCACCAATACAACTGACTGGAGACGGTGACCCTAGAGATGTAAATGTGATCCAACCGTGTGTCAATCCAGTTCGGTCCATTGCCCCATCAAAAACTGCTCCATCAAAAACTAGCCCATCACAACTGCACCTAAAAAACTAGGGCTGCGCACCTTCACCCGTCTCACGATTCGATGCAATTTCGATTATCAAGTCCACAATTTGATTTGATTCCGCGATGCATCACGATGCATCACGATTGCAGCGCAAGTGAGCATGGCTCTCCCCCCAAAATACTAAAGGAGATTATCAGAGACTGCAGACATAGTACAAGAAATAGTCAGAGACTGCAGACATAGTACAGGAGATTGTCAGAGACTGCAGACATAGTACAGGAGATGGTCAGAGACTGCAGACATAGTACAGGAGATGGTCAGAGACTGCTGACATAGTACAGGAGATGGTCAGAGACAGCAGACATAGTACAGGAGATGGTCAGAGACTGCAGACATAGTACAGGAGATGGTCAGAGACTGCAGATATAGTACAGGAGATTGTCAGAGACTGCAGACATAGTACAGGAGATTGTCAGAGACTGCAGACATAGTACAGGAGATGTTCAAACTGCAGACATAGTACAAGAAATAGTCAGAGACTGCAGACATAGTACAGGAGATTGTCAGCGACTGCAGACATAGTACAGGAGATGGTCAGAGACTGCAGACATAGTACAGGAGATGGTCAGAGACTGCAGACATAGTACAGGAGATGTTCAGACTGCAGACATAGTACAAGAAATAGTCAGAGACTGCAGACATAGTACAGGAGATTGTCAGAGACTGCAGACATAGTACAGGAGATGGTCAGAGACTGCAGACATAGTACAGGAGATGGTCAGAGACTGCAGACATAGTACAGGAGATGGTCAGAGACAGCAGACATAGTACAGGAGATGGTCAGAGACTGCAGACATAGTACAGGAGATGGTCAGAGACTGCAGATATAGTACAGGAGATGGTCAGAGACTGCAGACATAGTACAGGAGATGGTCAGAGACTGCAGACATAGTACAGGAGATGGTCAGACTGCAGACATAGTACAGGAGATGGTCAGAGACTGCAGATATAGTACCGGAGATTGTCAGAGACTGCAGACATAGTACAGGAGATTGTCAGAGACTGCAGACATAGTACAGGAGATGGTCAGACTGCAGACATAGTACAGGAGATGGTCAGAGACTGCAGATATAGTACCGGAGATTGTCAGAGACTGCAGACATAGTACAGGAGATTGTCAGAGACTGCAGACATAGTACAGGAGATGGTCAGACTGCAGACATAGTACAGGAGATTGTCAGAGACTGCAGACATAGTACAGGAGATGGTCAGCAGCAGCAGCATAGTAGTACCAGTACACAATTAAGTGTTTTTTTCACTCGTGGTCGTGGAAGAGGTGGTGGCAGCAGCACATCAGCAGCAGCATTGATAATTGTAGCATATAGTGGCAAAGAACTTGACACACAGGTATCTGAGCACTGGCAGAAGCAGCAGCAGCATAGTAGTACCAGTACACAATTAAGTGTTTTTTTCACTCGTGGTCGTGGAAGAGGTGGTGGCAGCAGCACAGCAGCATTGATAATTGTAGCATATAGTGGCAAAGAACTTGACACATAGGTATCTGAGCACTGGCAGCAGCAGCAGCAGCAGCAGCAGCATAGTAGTACCAGTACACAATTAAGTGTTTTTTTGCACTCGTGGTCGTGGAAGAGGTGGTGGCAGCAGCACATCAGCAGCAGCATTGATAATTGTAGCATATAGTGGCAAAGAACTTGACACACAGGTATCTGAGCACTGGCAGAAGCAGCAGCAGCATAGTAGTACCAGTACACAAGTAATTTTTTTTTTCACTCGTGGTCGTGGAAGAGGTGGTGGCAGCAGCACAGCAGCAGCAGCATTGATAATTGTAGCATATAGTGGCAAAGAACTTGACACACAGGTATCTGAGCACTGGCAGAAGCAGCAGCAGCATAGTAGTACCAGTACACAATTAAGTGTTTTTTTCACTCGTGGTCGTGGAAGAGGTGGTGGCAGCAGCACAGCAGCATTGATAATTGTAGCATATAGTGGCAAAGAACTTGACACATAGGTATCTGAGCACTGGCAGCAGCAGGAGCAGCAGCATAGTAGTACCAGTACACAATTAAGTGTTTTTTTGCACTCGTGGTCGTGGAAGAGGTGGCGGCAGCAGCACAGCAGCAGCAGCATTGATAATTGTAGCATATAGTGGCAAAGAACTGGACACACAGGTATCTGAGCACTGGCAGCAGCAGCAGCAGTATAGTATTACCAGTACACAATTAAGAGTTTTTTTCACTCGTGGTTGTGGAAGAGGTGGCATCAGCACAGCAGCAGCAGCATTGATAATTGTAGCATATAGTGCCAAAGAACTTGCCACATAAGTATCTGAGCACTGGCAGCAGCAGCAGCATAGTAGTACCAGTACACAATTAAGTGTTTTTTTCATTGGTGGTCGTGGAAGAGGTGGCAGCAGCACCAGCAGTAGTAAGAAAGTGGCAAATCTCACAGACAAAAGGTGACAGCACCAGTATGAGTAATATATCGGTACATAATCACTCAGCCTTTTGGCATTAGCAGTAGGTGCCCATATAGTGCCAAAATTACAAAAGCTTGAAATTGCATTAGCATGGTGATTACATTTGAAAAGCAGAATGACACAGGCCTTAAGTAGCTGTGGCACCGGGTGGAGTTTTTGGGTTGTGTTTTGCACGCCACAGGCTTTTCAAAAAAAAAAAAAATCCAACTTCTTCCCAGCAGCAGCATAAGGAAAGGGGGGTGCACTGTGATGTAAGGGAGAGGGGGAACTCCACTTCTGATGGTGGGGTAGGATGGTGGGGTGGCCTTTGACATCTAATGTAAGGGGAGGGGATGCGCTGGACATATAATATTACAGATATAACCGGCCCTTTTGAGGGCAACCATAATGCTGATGCGGAACACAATGAAATTGAGTTTGACACCCCTGGTATAAAGAGATAGGAGAGGTATTGCTAACTGACAAGGGACCATTCAGCGCCCTGAACCGACGGCGGGTGCCAGAAAGTCACCGCCGATCCAGGACTCATTCATTTTTATGAATGTGAGTCTGTCCACGGAGTCTGTGGACAGACGGGTCCTCTTGTCCGTGACCACCCCACCTGCCGCGCTGAATGTCCGCTCAGATAGTACGCTGGAGGGGGGGCAAGACAATAACTCCAGCGCATACTGAGCGAGCTCGCGGCAGGTGTCCAATCTGGCAACCCAGTACTCCATGGGGTCGTCGGTGCTCATACTGTCAGAAGCACTGACGGACCCCATGTAGTCTGCCACCATGTGGGCCAGCCGCTGGTGGTGACTGCTGCTGCTGCTGCTGCTGCTGCTGGTACTGGGTCGCTCAGTTTGCATGAACATCCTCATCTCACCCATTAGGTCCCCTGCTCGGCTGCTGATGTTGCTGCTGGGTGCAGCCACCTGCTGGGTGAGATGAGGGGGGACAACTGGAGGCCGGGGAGTTGCCTGCTCCAAACGGCTGACTAGGCATGCCTGCAGTTCCTCCATCCGGGGCTGCCTCCGTCTGGCTGGGAGGAACTGCTCCAGTTTCCCCTTAAATCTGGGATCTACAAGGGTGGCCAGCCAAAACTCGTCCCTCTCCTTGATGGCTTTAACCCGGGGGTCCCTCCTGAGGCATCTCAGCATGTGGGCAGCCATGGGGAAGAGCACAGCCCGCTGTGACTCCTCATGGCTGCCTGGGTCCATGACGTCCGCTTCCTCGGCATGGAGGCGCTGCTGTTCGCGGTCAGTCATGCCAAACCCCTGGACTATCGGTGCCCCCAACACCGGCTCTCCCTCCTGACCAGGCCCTGACTCCAGGACGCCACCAGTCACCTCCTGATCATCATCATGATCCTCATCCTCCTCCTCGTCCTGGGCCTGGTCTTGGTGGAGCAGTGTTGCCTCCTCCTGCTCCACCAAGGCACTCTCCCCAGCTCCGAGCAGGCGATCTAGTGCCCTGTCCAGCAGGAACACTATAGGGAGCACGTCGTTGAGGCCGACATGCTCCCTGCTCACCATCTTGGTCGCCTGCTCCAAAGGGGCCAACACATGGCAGACCTGGTGTATCTGCCCCCACTCCAGACTGGTGATATACGGGAGTGTGTGTTGTGATGGCCCGCCAGTGCCTTGCTCCAGCAGGTACTCCTTCACCGCCCTTCGCTGCTCCCACAACCTCTCCAGCATGTAGAGGCTGGAGTTCCACCGCGTCACACTGTCCACAATCAGCCTGTGAAGGGGCAGGCTGTTGTCCCGCTGCAACTTTGACAGGGACGCGGTAGCGGTTGGGGAGCGCCTGAAGTGGCTGGCAATCCTGCGTACCCTTAGCACAATGTCACTCAACCCGGGATAGGTGCGCAGGAACTTCTGCACCACTAGGTTGAGGACATGTGCCAGACAGGGCACGTGTGTCAGACTGCCAGCCTGGAGGGCGGAGAGGAGGTTGCTGCCATTGTCACAGACAACCAGACCTGCTTGGAGCCTTCGGGGTGTCAGCCACTTCTGGACCTGAGCCTGAAGTGTGCTCAGCACTTCTCGTCCAGTGTGTCTCCGTTCCCCTAAACTAACAAGCTGGAGCACGGCCTGACAGCGCACGTGCCCCACACTTGAATAGCTACGGGGGCGCTTGCTGGGAGGCTCAGCAGCTGCGGAGACAGTGGCTTGAGGGAGACCAGCAGTTCTCCCCTGGACACCCCGGGGCGGCACCACAAAATCAGATGCCGCCAATCCCTCCCCGGCGCCTCGGAGGGAAACCCAATGGGCCGTGAAGCTTATGTAGCGCCCCTGCCCATGCCTGCTGGTCCAGCCATCCATTGTCAGATGCACCCTGTTGCTGACAGCATGATCCAGCGACAGGGTTACATTCTGCACAATGTGCTGGTGTAGGGCAGGGACACCAGTCCTGGCAAAGAAATGGCGGCTGGGGACACGCCATTGGGGTTGGGCCTGCTCCAACATCTGCCTGAAGGGGTTGCAGTCCACTATGTTAAAGGGAAGCAGATGTTGGGCAATAACCCTTGCCAGGAGCCCATTGAGGGAACGCACACGTCGGTCTGAAGGGGGGAAGGGAGTGTTGCGTTCAAAGGCGTCAGAAAGAGACGCCTGGCGCCGGACGGCAGTGCGGGACACCGAAGAGGAGGGTGATGATGTGGAGGTCTGGCTGCCGGTACCAGTACCTCTACTAGAGGGAGCGGGGGGGCATGACCTGCTGGTAGCCGATGAAGCTGTGGCAGGGGCTGCTGTACCCTGCACACTTGTGGTGGTGGCGCTGCTACCACCAACACGCTTCATCTGGTCATGCTCGTGCCAGTGGTTAATCCGCAGGTGCTGGTTGAGTGCCGTGGTACCCACCCGAGCCAAGCACTTCCCTCTCTTCACCTTGGCACGACAGAGCTGGCAGATGGCTACTGTCGGGTTATCTGCTACCAAGGTGAAGTAGGCCCAGACAGGTGACTTCAGCGTCGCCCTCCTGTCAGATGGGGTGACGCTGACTTCCACCTGCTGGGACTCGGTGCGCACAGGTGGAGCTGCCTGCTGCTGCTGCTGCTGCTGCTGCTGACACCTCCTGCTGCCATTACCAGTGGAGACCCTGACGCTGGTCTCCCTGGTGACCTGGCGCACCGTTTCCCCAGGGTGCCTACCTTCCTCGTCGTCACTGATGCTGTGAACCGACGAGGCAGGTGGCACCCATGTTGGGTCACCCTCCTCTTCGCCCCCAGATATGTCAGACCCAGGGCTGACATGTGGTGGTCTGAAGGAGACATCTGACATGGAGCCGCTAGCCTGGCTCCGATGTCCCCTCACAGACGCATGGGTCTGACTAGGTGCTGGTGTTTCCTGCAGAAAACCACCAGCACCACCATGAAGGGAGGTCTCTGGGCTACTGACAGCCAGTACCCCATCCTCCTCCTCCTCCATTAACCCTTCAAAAAGGTCCTGACCATCAGCACATAAATCTATGTCTGCATGATCGAGGGCCTCCCCCAAGATATCCATGTCACTTTCACCCTCAAACAGCATGAGGCTGGACTCTTGGGGGCTGGGGCTGGGTACTAAAGGCACCGGTGTACTGATGGTGGTGGTGGTACTTGGTGTGGCTACTGGTGATGACTGAGTGGCACTGCTGTGCCCCATGTACTCCACCACTGCTGGAGCCTGGGAAGGCAATATCGGGCGGCTGCCCGAAGTGAAAAACTCCCGGATGAGGCGGACTCCCCTTCCACCCGATCCTCTACCAGTAGTAGGGGCGCGAGAGGTACCCCGTGCTGGCAGCGACCCAGCACTGGGAGTAACTCCCCTACCCCTGCTGCCACGACCACGGATGCTGCTCATGCTGATATGGGGGGGTGGGTAAACTTTATTGGGGGGGGGTAAATGTGATAAAAGAAAAAACAGGCACGCAGACAAACACCTAGGGCCAGATTCAGGTAGTCCAGAGCATCTTTGCTCTGGAGTAACGCTTCTCATTTGCGTTGCGCTGCAGAAATTTTAGGAGCAAGTGCTGTCATTCACGAAGCACTTGCTCCTAAAGTTGCGGCAGCGCATCGCAAATGAGCCGGCGGAATTCAAATTGGGCGGGTACGGGGCGTGTAGTATGCTAACTAAGCGCGATCCCGCCGCCAACGTACTGCGCATGCGTCGAGTGTCAAAACATCCCCGTGCGCATGCTCCAAATTCTGTGAATGAACGTCAATGACGTCACATTCCCATTCATGACCGTTTTACGCAAGCGACGTTTTTTTTTTTTTTCCCGACGCGATGACGACGCCTATACCTAACATAGGATACTCCAACCCCATGTAGGTATATCTATGCGCCGCGTATCCCGTCCGGAAACGTCGTATCGTCATTGCGTCGCGCCGGAATTCGATCGTGAATTGCCGATTTCCGCTCATTAACATATTTTTTGAGCGTAAATCGGCGGGAACGCCCCCGGCGCCATTTTTAAGTTGAAGTAACGATGCGATGGCGAAACTCAGTTACGCTGCTCGCATCGGAACTTCAACCCGGCGTTTCTTGTTTTCTGGTTACAGAAAACAGAAACGCCGGCTCAAAGTCACAGTTAGGCTGGCGGATCACTCGATCCGCCAGCCTAACTGTTCGTGAATCTGGCCCCTAGTAGCTATGCCACTAAACAACACTTAAACGAAAGGTAAATTTTTTTAAATTTTTTTTTTTTTTAAACTAACTGACTGACAGACAGACAACAGACAAAAACTGACTGGGCAAAGAATAAAATCAATAAACAAACTAATATAGATAGAACAGTGACTCTGCTAACACAGCAGAGCCAGAGATCTGAATAAACTAAAAATAACTTTTTTTTTTTTTTTTTCTATAAAACAGATAACTAAATAAACACAGTAAACTAAGCTAGCTAGCTTACAGAGGTGTACAAGTACACTCAAACCTATCTATCTAACACTAAATGAAACTGGAACACAAACACACAAATAGTAGCTTTAAAAAAAGCTGTTTGGTATCTTCTTGCTTTTAAAAAAGCAGTTTAGAAATATAAGCACTAGCAGCTGCTAATACTCAAATGAACAGAACAGGAGCACAGGACTGAAAGGCACTGCAATGCTGATGCAATATAACACAGAGCACAGAAACACTTCTCCCTCTATATCCACCTTGTGAATCTGCAATGAGCACATGCTGGGACTTAGTTTATATAATGGTCGTGAGGCAGGTTCCTATTGGTTGATGTGGAGGTTGCTAACCTCTGACACCTGTGGAAATGGAACTCTGATTGGCTCTGATGTGAATGAAGGGTGGAGAAAAAAATCGCGCGATATTCCTATTGCCGAATATTCGCAATGCGAATATTCGGCAGCATAAAAGGATCACATGCGCTACTCGGCCCAGGGTCCCTCTAATCATACCACCATTGCTTTTACACGTCGATGGAGATCACTAGCATGTGATCTGTGTTAAAAAATATTTGAGAAAAATCCGAATATTCGACATTGCGAATATTCGGCGCAATATTCGAGATATTGCGCGATTTCTCGAATATGCAATATTCGAGCCGAATATTCGCAATTCGAATATTCGTGAGCAACGCTACCAAGCAGTGTGGACATACTTGGTCATTCCACAACCCCTTCTCAACCTATAAGGCCGCGTACACATGAGGAGATTTATCCGATGAAAATGGTCTGACAGACCGATTTCATCGGATATGTCTCCTGGAGATTTTGGTCTGATGTGTGTACATCAAACCAAAATCCCCGCGGATGGACAGTGCTGTGACGTGGTGGTGACGTTGACGCCGCCACGTCACCAAACCAGGAAGTAAAATACTTCCACGCATGTGTCAAATCCATTCGGCGCATGCGGGGGATTTATGTCCGCTGGTTAGGCGTACTAACCAGCGGACATGTCGGACTGACGGGTTTCCAGCAGACAAGTTTTAAAGCATGCTTTAAAACTTGTCTGCTGGAAAAACCTGTCTGCTAGCCCGTACACACGGTCGGATCTGTCCGCTGAAACTGGTCTGCGAACCAGTTTTAGCAGATATGTTTAATCGTGTGTACATGGCCTAAGAGAAATTTAGCTCTGTGGTGTTAGAATATCAGAGTTTACAAGGAACTCAGTCTGGAACCAGTGCTGTGATGTAACTATTTATCTTCTTTGCCATCCTTCCAATAGGCCCATTCTACAGGGAAGTCAAGGGAGTCAAGGACATTTTCTATCTCAGATATGGCTAGCACAAATTACCTATGCAAAAAGGTTGTACCACAAGGGAAATTGTCATAGTTTGAAGCACAGCCAATCTATCTCAAAAGATATCTCACAGCCAAATGTTTATCAATTGCACATGTATGGGAGAGATAGTCAGATGTAATTTGTTCTTGTTCACTTCCAAGTCTAGAATAAACAGACTTTTATTTACAAAAAAATTGATTTGTGTCACTTACTGGGAAAAAAGTGTTGAGAGAACAAGTGTAACTGTAGTGTATCACAAGAACTAAGATAATGGGAATTACAGCCATTTAAACCTTTGGATTAGGGCATGGTATTTGTTGTGGGGCACTCTGTTGCACCTTTTCTGCTGGTGGGAATGTGTGCTCTAGTAACAGTGGAGGAGCAGCACAAGAGTACTGAGGAGCCGGTTGCAGCTACATCAATGAGATTGGTGCATAGTTCTTATCTGCCTCCTGTGAGAGGCTGTTATGTTGCCATTATTATCTATTCTTCTACAGTATCTGCGGAACCTGTATGGCTAGACTTACCATGCGTTTCAGAGGCCCCTTTCTAACTTACTTAGGCTAAATGGCAGAACATTTCTGAGATTGCGGTATAGCAACATTTGCGGGTGCCAGTTTTAAGACAATCCCACGTCTTCCCTACCTGCCTGTCAGTTTGTGGCAGTGCCGCCCCCTCCACTCCTGCTGCTCAAATAACCTGTATGCACCATCCGTGCTGACTCCTTTTTCAGTGTCCCCCTCTGTGTGTGATTTATTTAAAAAATGCTGTAAATACCTCATGTAAGAGCTGAGATCCGTGATCACATGACTGACCGGGTCTCTCCTCCTCTCCTCCTCCTCCTCTCCTGAGTAACATCAGTGGGGGAAATTCAGCCCCTCCCGCTGCCTCTATTTTTAGCGGCACTTTACCGTCAATTTCGCAGTGCTATTCGGCCACTAGCGGGGCACTTTTTCCCCCGCTAGGGATCGAGAAAGGGTTAAAACCACCGCAAAGCGATGCTGCAGGCGGTATAGCCGTGGTGCCCATTCATTCGGATCCTTCACCGCTCCAAAGATGCTGCTAGCAGGATTTTTTTTACCGTACTGCTAGCGTACCAAAACAGTGTGAAAGCCCTCAGGGCTTTCACATTGGAGGGACAGCAGCGGCTCTTTCAGGGTAAGTATTCTTTCTTACCTACGTGAGTGTATGTGGGTGGGGGTGGTGGGTGGGCATACAGCAGTTGTGCTTTTAATTTTCACCATTTGCAAAAACCTGAAAGTTAGGCTTTAGGTAGACTGACCTGATAGCAGCACCAAATGGAATATAGTATTCTGCGCATCATGTTGTATGTACTAAACAAAGATTTTTTGCGTAAAGAAGCAAACCTGTTACAGGTAGAAGGTGTGAAAAGCGCAAACTTTCAGGTAACCTTACTTCATATTCAACTAGATAAAAAATTGTTAAAATGAAGAACAATAATGCCGCGTACACGCGATTAGTCCATCCCATGAGAACGGTCTGATGGACCATTTTCATCGGTTAACGATTGTGTCAGAACGCAGTGACGTAAAACACAACAACGTGCTGAAAAAAAATGAAGTTCAATGCTTCCAAGCATGCGTCGACTTGATTCTAAGCATGCATGGATTTTTAACCGTTGGTTCGTGTGTACTAACGATCGGTTTGGACCTATCGGTTAGGAATCCATCGGTTAAATTTAAAGCAAGTTGGCTTTTTTTGAACCAATGGTTAAATAACCGATGGCGCCCACACACGATTGGTTTTGACCGATGAAAACGGTCCATCAGACCATTCTCATCAGTTTAACCGATCGTGTGTACACGGCCTTAGGCTCCATGCACACTGTCATTAAAAACGTTTCTTCTACAGGAGTCTTGTGTTATGCCTGTAGAAGCAGCTGAATGTTATCCTATGTGTCCATGCACATTCTCCTGCTTTACAAGACTCCGTCCGCACCTAGAGTATGCTGTCCAGTTCTGGGCACCAGTCCTCAGGAAGGATGTGCTGGAAATGGAGCGAGTACAAAGAAGGGCAATAAAGCTAATAAAAGGGTCTTGGAGGATATTAAAGGTTGCGAGCGCTGGACTTATCCTCCCTGGAGAAGAGACGCTTGAGAGGGGATATGATTTCAATTTCCAAATACCGTACTGGTGACCCCACAATAGGGATAAAACTTTTTTGTGGAAGGGAGTTTAACAAGACACATAGCCACTCATTTAAATTTGAAGAAAAGAGGTTCAACCTTAAACCATGTAGAGGGTTCTTTACTGTAAGAGCAGCAAGGATGTGGAATTCCCTTCCACAGGCGGTGGTCTCAACGGGGGGCATCTATAGTTTAAAAAAACTATTAGATAAGCACCTGAACAACCACAACATACACTATACAATGTAATTCTGACATCAAATCACACACATAAGTTGGACTTGATGGACTTGTGTCTTTTTTCAACCTCACCCATTATGTAACTATGTATGTAAAATTAGGATGATTATGCTGCGTACACACGACCGGTTTTCGGGTTGTAAAAAATGAAGGCCCAGATTCACGTACATCTGCGCATTATTGGACCGGCGTAGCGCACCGCCTTTACGTTAGACGTGCGCAATTTTGCCGCGTAATCACCCTATTCTCGTAGCTTTTGCGCAGGAAATTGCGCATACGTAACGTTTTTCCAGAGGCGTAAGGAGGAGTAATACAAATTGGGAGGGACGTGGGCGTGTTACATTGAAATGAGCCGTGACCCCATGCAAATGAAGGGCCGGCCGGCTCGCGCATGCGCGCTTGAACGAGACCATGTCAGTTCCGATGTGCGCATGCTCACAACTCGGGAGCGGCGCAATCAGTGAAATTGGAAATGGACTAGGGCAACGTTGTGAACTACGCAAACAGCATAAATAGACTCACACAAACGCACTTCCTTTGCAAAAGTACATCCCTTTGTCCCTTCCCATTTAACAAAGTGCTTTTGTTCTTGTTGTTCGTTGTGGTGTGTTTTGTAGTTGTCAGATTAGTGTTCTGTGTAATCAAGTGGTTGTTGTTAGATTTTTGAAAGTGGTTTTTGATAAGTGTTTGAGAGACTGTTTGCTTGATTGATATATTTCTTTTTGTTTCTTTTCCTGCTGTATATATTTTTTTTTTTTTTGGGGGACTGTTTCTTGGTGAGTAGTTTTCTCTCTGTGTGTGTGTTTTTTTGTGATTGGTTGTGCTTGTTTGTGTGCGTGAATTTTGTTGACTGGGACTGTTTTTTTTTGGAAGGATGACTGAGAGAAAACGAAAGCTGAATTTTACAGTTGTGGAAAAACAGATTCTTGCCCGGGCCATTAGCGAGTATGGGCGTTACCACCACGGCCCAGAGAGTGCCAACACCACTCCGGCCAGGAGGAGGGAGATTTTGGATAGGATCACTGACCAGGTGAATTCTGCGGGGCAGGGGGAGACACGGACCAGGTCTGGGATTGACAAAAAAATCAATGACCTCCGGCGTCTGGTCAAAAAGAAGTTGGCCAGAATGCATGCCCATGCCAGGGGCACAGGAGGGGGCCCACCATGCCGTATTAGCCTGACAGCGGAGGAGCGTGCGGTGGCCCTGACCTTTCATCGGCATGAAGTTGAGGGCCTGCCCGGCTTTGACTCCAGTCCCCAGCCCGTGGTGCCAGGTAAGTTGTTTTCTTTTTTAATATCAGGTGTGTAGCATGTGTGGGGGAGGGGGTGAAAGGGAATATGTGGCAAGTGTGTGGATCCTCCAACCTGTGAATGTTTTGTGTCATCCACAGATGTGCAGGAGGGTGCAGGGCCATCTGGCCTGACCGCACCAACCCCAGGACAGCAGCCTAATGAGGCCCCCCCAACAAGGCCGGAGTCCGCGGAGGAGGTTCAAGAGGAGGAGGACAATCATGAGGAGGAGGACAATCATGAGGAGGAGGACAATCATGAGGAGGAGGAGAATCATGAGGAGGAGGAGGAGTCCATGTCAGGCACTGGACGTTTGGGTTTTGAGGACTCCTCCCCTCTGGCTGCCAGCAGGCAGGCCTCCCTAAGGGGGAGCTCCCCCCCTCCTCCCCCAACATGGCTCCCCTCACAAGGGCCTCCCCTTCTCCCCGGCCACAAGCATCAGCTGGAGGCAGGATGTCATCCCAGACCACCAGGGGGTTGGCCGATCTCCTGCCCGCCACCCTGAGAAGGGACCAGTTCCTCCAGACCCGCCATCTGGGACAGGTCAGCCAGACATTGGTGCGGATGGAGGAGAGCCTGTCCTCCATCAAGGATACACTGGGGAACCTGGACTCCCACTCCCGGGCTTTCACAACCTGCCTAAATGAACTGCAGATGACATCAGCAGGCGTTGGGCAGGATGTGAGGGCCCTTACCCTGGCTATCCGTGGCCGGGGGCGCCCCAGGCGTGGCTCACGCAGAGGGCAGTAATTTGTTTTTCCCCCAATTTTTTTTTTTTTTTCTAATTTTTTTTTTTTTTTTTTGCTGGAAATTTTTTGCATTTGCAGGTCCTTTTTTTTTTTTGGGTTGTGAATGCTGTGTGAATGTGGGGGTGACATTCCTGCCGGAAAAGGGGTGTCACCCTCAATTTTGGTGGAGAAGGGTTCCCCAGGACCAGGGAGAAGTGATCCCCAGGTCCGTGTGATTGGTGTATGAATGTACAGTGACATAATTGGAGCCTTGGCGTGGCGTTGCTGCTCACAAGTCCAGCATGGTGGACTGGTGCCAATCCAATTTGATGTGGATGTGGGGTGTGTGTGCTAGGGACCACAGTGGTGTGCATGCATGCATTCTCATTGTGCCATGATTAATGTGTATGTTTAACGTGCAAAGATGCCCAATGTGAGCTGTCTCCTGGCTGCTCTTCCCTCAGAAGACGGGTTAACCTCGGTTAGGGGGGGATTGTCTGGTTCAGGGGTCAGGTCATCACGTAGGTTAATCTGCAGGCCCTTTCTTTCTGCAAAGTTGTGCAGCATGCAACATGCACCGATGATCTGGCACACGAAGTTTGGGGAGTACAAGAGGGTACCCCCAGACTTATCCAGGCATCGGAAACGTGACTTCAGGAGGCCAAAGGTGCGCTCCACCACTGCTCGTGTTTGAGCATGTGCTTGATTGTATCTTTCCTCTCCTGGAGTTTGGGGGTTCCGGATAGGAGTCATGAGATGGGGTCCCAGTGGATATGCAGAGTCACCTGGAAGGGAAAAGACAGGAGGATGTTAGTCATGCATGTGCCCCTTGTGATGTGCATCATGGGAGGGGATAGTCATGCCTGCCACCCATGTCACTCACCAACCAGCCAGGTGTCCCCATACACGTTCTGATCGAATTCCATTCGGATGTGGCATTGATTGTATATGTAGCTGTCATGGCTGGACCCTAGGTGTTTGGCACGGACGTGCCATATGAGGCCTTGGGCATCGACTATCACCTGTACATTGATGGAATGCCAGTGCTTCCGATTGCGGTACATGTGCTCTGTCTCCTGGGGGGGCTGGAGTGCCACATGTGTGCAATCAATGGCCCCCACAGTGCGTGGGAATCTGGCAATTCTGTAGAAATCTGTCATTGCCTTCAGCCGCAGGTCCTCAGTGGTGGGTTTGATGATTTGGTTGGCCATGCGTCTGAGAATTGCAGGGACAACCTGGTGCACACATCTGCTCATGGAGGACTTTGACATCCCAGCCACCACTCCACTTGTACGCTGAAAAGAGCCACTGGCAAGGAAATGGAGTGTTGCCAGGACCTTGACCAGTGGCTGCACTGCATGTGAGCGGTGTGTTGGGCTGGTGATGTCATCCTGCAGGGTTGTGGTTAATTCCAGGATGGCATGAGGGGTGAATCTGAAGATGCGATACACCTCAGAATCACTCATGCCAAACAGGTCTATGCGGGTACGGTATATCCTCTCCCCTGCCATCCTCCGTGCCATCCTCCGTGCCCTCCTCCTTCTTTGTTCATCTAAAGTCAGTAGTATAGCTATGCGCGACGATGCCCCTGGCATGTTGGCATACAGATTGTTGAGCAACACGTGTGACTGCTGAGCTGCTCACTACCGTGTTTCCCCGAAAATAAGACACCGTCTTATATTTTTTTTTCCTCAAGAAATCACACTATGGCTTATTTTCGGGGGGTGTCTTATTTTTATTACAGAAAATAAAGGTTGCCTACCTGAACCACACTTGCGCTTCTTAGCATTTCCTCTGTCCACCTGTAGACTGAGATTATCGTATTCTGCACGCCATTTTTGGACCATTCGGATATCCAACTTCTTCTCTTTGCAAAAAGCCGTAAGATTCTTGCCTCAGGAGTCCTCCACAATTCCTTTCTTGTACTCAACAGAATAACTCTTTCTTTTTGCACTCATCTTGTCTGGTTGTACCACTACAAGATATCACTACAAGATTCGACACTACATCTTATTTTCGGAGATTCGACACTACATCTTATTTTCGGAGATTCGACACTACATCTTATTTTCGGAGATTCGACACTACATCTTATTTTCGGAGATTCGACACTACATCTTATTTTCGGAGATTCGACACTACATCTTATTTTCGGAGATTCGACACTACATCTTATTTTCGGAGATTCGACACTACATCGCTACGTCTTATTTTCGGAGGGGTGTCTTATATTTCTATCTTGCGTCGAAATCCCGCTACGGCTTATTTTCGGAGTACGTCTTATTTTCGGGGAAACACGGTAACAGTGTTGCTTTATCTAACAAGTAGACTTTTTTTATTTTTTTAGACCAGCTTTTATCAGCTCTAATTTTAGACAGGACATTTTGCTGTTGCGCACACTGCGTCGCCTGCGCTGCCCCAACGTTGTTTTGTGGATCCCCGTAAGTCCCTCCTTAGCATATTTGACTAGCAAATCAATGGTGTGTCTATCGCACTTTTGCGCGGACGGATGCGCCAGTCTAACGAAATTACGCGGCACAAAAAAGATTTTTTGCGTATCTCGTTCTGGGGATGCCGCGCAACGAAACGCACGCGCACATTTAGACTTACGCATGCGCATCTCCTGTTGCGCAGGCGTAATCGCTCTGTGAATCTGGGCCGAAGTTTTTAAGGGTCTAGAAAAAACAAAGTTTTTTTCAACCCGATCATTAAAACGGCCTTGCCTACACACGATCGTGAAAAAAAAATGCTCTAGCAAAGCGTGGTGACGTACAACACGTACAACGGCACTATAAAGGGGAAGTTCCATGCGGATGGCGCCACCCTTGGGGCTGCTTTAGCTGATTTCTTGTTAGTAAAAGACGATTCACGCTTTTCAGTCTGTTACAGCGTGATGAATGTGCTTACTCCATTACGAACGGTAGTTTTACCAGAACGAGCGCTCCCGTCTCAAAACTTGCTTCTGAGCATGCACGTTTTTTTCACGTCGTTAAAGCCCACACACGACCATTTTTTATGACGTAAAAAACTACGTGAATAATGACGTGAAAAATTTGAGCATGTTCGAAATTTTTATTGCTCATTTTTTCCATCGTGAAAAATGCTCTGGAGCCCACACACGATCGTTTTTAATGACATAAAAAAAATAAAAATGTAATTTTTTACAACCCGAAAAATGGTCATGTGTACGCGGCATAAGGCCGCGTACACACGACTAAATAAATCCGATCAAATCGGTCTGCTGCTGCTATATTTCTGGGACCCAGTAGAGGAATATTTTCTGGCAGAACTAAAGGAAGAATTGCATTATGGGAGTTAGCATCTTCAGTTTATAATAGTTATAATAAAGATGAATAATTTAGTAGGAAGCCTGTGTTGTGTATCGATTGATAAAGAAATATGTGACTTGATTGAAGATGGGATTTGCATAGAGTGAAGATGAAAAGTTTTAGCGTGTGACTCTATATAGAGAAGTATTGAAGTCTGTCTAATTACCGTAGAGCTATTGTGCTCATATAAAGTATGCACATAAATAATTGACTGGCGAACTTTAGGACAGTGATGTGTGTTTAGATTCCCAAACAATCATAGTAAAAAGGAAATTTCCTAAAAACCATGTTTGTTGCCTTTGTCTTCATCCAAAGGTGCTTATACTAATAAGTGTGTCTTATTGGCTGCATACAGTGCCTTGCAAAAGTATTCACCCCCTTGGTATTTTTCGTGTTTTGTTGCCTCACAACCTGGAATTAACATGGATTGTTTGAGGATTTTCATCATTTAATTTACAGAACATGCCCACAACTTTGAAGATTTTTTTTATTATTATTATTGTGAAGCAAACAACACATTGCACAAAACAACAGAAAAAGTCAATGGCCCGGATTCACAGACATCGGTGCACATTTATGCTGCCGTAGCGTATCTCTTTTATGCTACGCCGACGCAGTGCAGAGAGGCAAGCATGGAATTCAGAAAGCAAATGCTCCCAACGTTGCACCAGCATGGCATATATTTCGTAGGCGTAAGCCGGCGTAGGTGGAAGTGGGCGTGATCCATGCTAATGAAGCGTGACCCCATGCAAATGATGGGCCGGGCGCCAGACAAGTACTTAACGAAGCAACATACGTCCAGACAATATTTGCGCCAACGCCACGCCGGCGTAAGTAAGATATGGCCTATTTTTAGGCGTATCTTGGTTTGTGACTCTGGCGCACACATACGCCGGGTGCATATTTACGTTACGCCGTTACGTCGGCGTAAGTGCTTTGTGAATCCGGGCCACTGTGCATAACTATTCACCCCCTAAAGTCAATACTTTGTAGAGCCACCTTTTGCGGCTATCACAGCTACAAGTCGCTTTGGATAAGTCTCTATGAGCTTGCCACATACCACTGGGATTTTGCCCATTCCTCCTTGCAAAAATGCTCCAGCTCCTTCAAGTTGGATGGTTTGCGCTTGTGAACAGCAATCTTTAAGTCTGACCACAGATTTTCTATTGGATTGATGTCTGGGCTTCGACTAGGCCATTCCAACACATTAACATGTTTGCCTTTAAACCACTCAAGTGTTGCTTTATCAGTGTGTTTGGGGTCATTGTCCTGCTGGAAGGTGAACCTCCGTCCTAGCCTCAAATCATACACAGAGTGGTACAGGTTTTGCTTAAGAATATCTCTGTATTTAGCGCCATCCATCTTTCCCCCAACTCTGACCAGTTTCCCAGTCCCAACTGCTGAAAAACATCCCCACAGCATGATGCTGCCACCACCATGTTTCACTGTGGGGATGGTGTTCTTTGGGTGATGTGATGTGTTGGGTTTGCGCCAGACATAGCGTTTTCTTTGATGGCGAAAAAGTTACATTTTAGTCTCAGCAGACCAGAGCACCTTCCTCCATACATTTGGGAGTTTCCCACATGTCTTTTCGCAAACTCAAAACGTGCCATTTTGTTTTTTGCTGAAAGTAATGGCTTTATTCTGCCCACTCTAACATGAAGCCCAACACTATGGAGCGTACGGCTTATTGTCGTCCTATGTACAGATACTCCAGTTTCTGCTGTGGAACTCTGCAACTCCTCCAGGGTTACCTTAGATATCTGTGCTGCCTCTCTGATTAATGCCCTCCTTGCCCGACCCATGAGTTGTGTGGCCCTCTCTTGTCAGGTTTGCTGTTGTGCCATGTTCTTTCCATTTGGTTAGACTTTCTTTCCAATTTAGACTATTGTGTTCTGAACCATCACATATAATTCAGATTAAAAAAAACATTGAACTAAAGACTGTAATGTAACAAAATAGGTAAAAAGCCAAAGGGGGAATACTTTTGCAAGGCGCTGTATGCAGGGCCGGCGCTACCACTAGGCGGATTAGGCAGCCGCCTAGAGCGCACTGCCACCTAGAACAGAAATGTGGCTGCTCTGTTTACACAGCTCTCTGGTGGAGGGGATGGGCGCGAGGAGGAGGGGAGGGGTGCGGAGACGGCGTGGTTCTGTGACTCAGGAAAACAGAAGAATTGTGGTGGAGGCTGCCGCTCTGCAGTACAAGTGTATGGAGCGATCTGCGCTCCTCTCCTATGAACAGTACACAGAGCACCCTGAAAGTGTTTTCCGCCAGCTCCCGACACTCATCCTGGGCACACACAAGCATAAAGTCCTAGGTGGGGGAGCTGCTCACAGATCCCGTGTATAAGGAGACGCACAAGTGGAGGAAAATACACTGGAGTATAGTTTATAAATGCTGCCCTATTACACTGCACTGAGCACTAACCCCCGAGCCTTTACATTGCAGGACATACACTGGTCTGCTCTGTACACTGCGCTCCGTACACACTCAGCCCGCCCATTACATGGCACAGTAAAAACTTTCAGGACTGGATGATTTGATTGATACCAGCCCAGGGTTCAGTTCAGCTCTTCCTGATAACCCTCGAGCTCCCTGGAATGTCCCCCCTCCCCAGGTCACAGCGCGGCAAGTTGAAATCAGAGGATGTGGGTGAGTGATCAGTGTACAGCTAAACAAGTTCAGTGTTCAGTGTGTCGGCTCTCTGTTTTTTTCTGCTGGTGACCAGGCTGCTGCTCACTACTAGTCCATATGTATTCTTCTGGTTACTGCTGATACTAGTGCAGCATTTACTACTGTAGTACTGGGCTGTATTGTCCTCCACTTGCAGCATCTGAAAACAGTATTTTTGTCCTCTCCCTTCCACCAGCTGCAGGAAGAAAATATAGCCATTCAGTTCTAGTAAATCCTGCCCCACTCCAGAGGTCTGTATACCCGCTGTGCCCATTATTAGGGGTTCCCACCATCCTTGTGCCGAGTTCCCAGGTCTGTACATCTGCTGTACCTATTATGAGGGGTCCCACCATCTCTGTACTGAGTTTCTGGGTCTGTACTCCTCCTGTGCCCATTATGAGGGGTCCCACCATCCCTGTGCTGAGTTCCCGGGTCTGTACACCTGCTGTACCTATTATGAGGGGTCCCACCATCTCTGTGCTGAGTTCCCAGGTCTGTACACCTGCTGTACCTATTATGAGGGGTCCCACCATCTCTGTACTGAGTTTCTGGGTCTGTACTCCTCCTGTGCCCATTATGAGGGGTCCCACCATCTCTGTGCTGAGTGCCCAGGTCTGTACACCCGCTGTACCTATTATGAGGGGTCCCACCATCTCGGTGCTGAGTTTCTGGGTCTGTACTCCTCCTGTGCCCATTATGAGGGGTTCCCACTGATAGGCTGCACTGATAAAGGTAGCACTCCATATAGGTGTCACTCAGTGCCCATGGGCACTTATAGGTGGCACTGATGGGCCTGCACTGATCATCAGTGCCTTAAATTATCTGTGTATATATCCCCTGTACAGGGACACGCGCTACCTATAGACAAGGTAGGCGCCAGCCTGGAGCACATATCAGTCCGGGGCACCGTACCGATGCCCCCCACCATCTCCAGGCTCAGTGACTGACTCCACCCCCCAAAATGGTAGCAATCTATAAAAAGGTGGGGTATACATAGGCGTGCGCAAAGGTTGTGCCAGGTGTGCCCAAGCACACCCTAATCCCCCTGTGCTGCACATATTCCCCCTTCTGCTTGGCTGCAGAGAAAGGGACTCTGGTCTTCAGGCCCTTTCTCTGTCTCAAAAGTGAGATATCAGGGGGTCTGATATCTCACCAAAGCCCCCCCCCCCCCCAATGGTGCTCCTAGAGAATTTTAAAATAAAATAATAAAAATATATTCTAAAAAAAAATTATAAAATTAAATTGTAAAAAGTAATAATACAATAAAAAGAAACTGACAACAGTCCCCCGCCCACTGACAACATCTACTGACACTGTCCATTGCCCTACTGCCTTATATATACATATATATATATATATATATATATATATATATATATATATATATATATATACATGTGTGTTTGAGCTTTAGGGTGCACACCCTAATGTAATAGGCTGCGCACACCTATGGGGGTATACATGGGCAGGGCTAAGGGGGTGGAGCCAAAGGGGGCGGCAAAATTAGGTTTTGCCTAGGGTGTCAAAAATCCTTGCACCGGCCATGGCTGTATGCTTGTGCAGAGGTGCAACTATGGATGTAGGGTTGTGTACATGAAGGTTCTCTGTTATTTTTTTAATAGATGAACTAGATGGACTTATGTCTTTTTTCAACCTGACTAACTATGTAACTATGACAGACATCAAAGGTTTGATGGACCCATCAGCTCTATGCCCTCTTTTGCTGCACTTGGCTTTTGGGATCTCTATTAATTGGCCTACTCTGGAGCTTTATGGCAGCATACTCCTATTATATATATATATTTTTTAAGGATAATATTTATTATATTTTAAACACAACTATACAGATATGATGGTTAAGAACTGACAGATATGATGGCTAGAACTGACTCCAGTAGTAATCGGCGTGCGTCCTAACAGTAGGACGTACGGCTCCTGGAGCCAGACAGGCAGGGTTTTCCTCCCCCTGCTCAGCCTCTGCTGTTTGAGCCGTCAGATCTGCTCTGACCCTGAGCCGCCCCTGGATCCCTTGGTTCTCTTCTCTCCCACCGTGAGCCTCAAGGTAAGCCCCTGATATAGGGGCCATCTCCACCACCCCCTCCACCTCCCTAAGCATCCTCCCCAGGTAGATCCTACCTTCCATCACCTTCCCTGGAACCGATTGGCGGCCGTCCTTGTCAGGATAAGCCGCCGAATCGGCTGAACGCTGGGGTCTCCTTCCCTCTTCTTACCCCACATTACTACCCACCTGTCAGCAAAACCTTCCCCTCGGAGCCTCCCCGCGATTTCCCGTTTGCTCCCCTGAACCGCGCCGGCCATCACTGATTCGCGGCCGCCGCGGCTTAGGAAAGGCCGCGGCTTCATCCGCGGCCTAGCGGCGCGCCGCATTTTCGGCCAAATCTTCCATTGTAGCCCCCAGGAGCTCACCCCAACCACTGTGGGTACTCATCCACCCCTGGACTCAATAACCAGCCCCCCCCCCCTGGCTCACTAATCCACCCAGTTGGCTACATACCAGCCTGGGTCCCATGTCCTGCTCCTGGTCGGCGGCCATCTTGGTACACCCAGCCGTGTCAGCAGTGTCAGCTTCCCCCCCCACCCCCCCTGTCACAACTTAAACAGCACTTGATCCAGGGGCTTGCCCGATCGCCTTTCAGGGATCAGGAAGGAATTTTTTCCCCTACCAAAGGCAAATTGGCATAGCATCGGTAGGGGTTTTTTGCCTTCCTCTGGACCAAGCCGGGAGGATTCATTGAATCCTCTCTTCATCGCCACCAAAAGGAACGTCTTTCCCCCGGTGAATGGCGACCATGGCTGAGCGGCGGTACTCCGCAGAAACCATTTGGGATTTGAGGCGTTTCGCCGCAATACTGCCAGCCATCACCAAAAAGACCCTAAGAATTGAGCACCTTTTGAGGATCGATCGACGATCGACCGTCAAAAATTTTAGCCGTTTACCCCAACCTAAGCGCATTTCATGTGCTCTGATCAACACAAGATCGGCAGTAAAACATCGACTTGAAATCCATGATTTCATTCTACTACACGACTTAGACTGCCTCTTCATTACAGAGAGCTGGCTCACAGCCGACTGTAACACCATTCTAGGAGAATTGGTGCCAGAAAACTACCGTATTATAACGGAAAACAGAATAGGGCAAAGAGGAGGAGGACTGGCGGTGATCCATAAGACGCGTCTTGCGATCACAAAACCAAGCCTCCAAAACCCTCTTCCATTCATGGAAACCCTTACTCTTCAACTGCAAGTAAACGGCCAGGAGACCGTCCGGATTCTACTCTGCTATAGGCCACCCGGCCCCAAGTCGCAGCTGCTCCCATCTTTGACGGACTTTGTCTCCACTTATACCCTGAATAGTAAACACCTTTTGATGCTCGGGGACTTCAACCTCTGGGCCAACTCCCCGCAAGACCCCATTGCCGACGCCTGCATCGACCACCTGGAAGGATTAGGGCTTCAGCAACTAGTATGTGGGCCCACACATGCTTCAGGTCATACGCTCGATCTTATTTTCAGACAAGATCTGGAAATAAAAATCTTGGAAAATGAACCATTGCCATGGACAGATCACCATGCAATCAAATTCATTATTGCCGAATTCCCCCCCTTAACAAAAACATCAAATCCAGTGACAACACACTGGACCAGATGTCAGAAGAAGCTCCATTCGGAACTCTTCAAAGCCACGTTAGGGGGAAAAATAAACACAATTCAGCCGCACCAAACAGCGGAAGAAACACTAGAGGCCATAAACACAGCACTATTGCAGTCAGCTGACTTGATAGCGCCGAAACGAAAGACCCAGATTAGGAAAAACAACGCCGGCTGGTTCAACAACCAGCTGGCGTTACTGAAGCAAGAGCGTAGAAGGGCAGAGGCAGCCTGGAAAAGAAACCCTTCAGATGAGAACCTCGCGATTTACAAGGCAATTACCAGGAAATACTACAAGCAAATCTTCGAAGCCAAGAAAAACTATTTTTCTGAGGCTATCAACGGTGCCCTAAATCGCCCCCGCGAACTCTTCAAGCTGGTCACTCAGACCATGAATCCAGAATGTCTTGAAGCCCCCAACTTGGATACACAAGAATTTTGCGATGAGTTGTCGGATTGCTTCATTAACAAAATTGAGGCAATCCGGCAAAGCATTCAGCAGAATAATTGCCCTCCCAGCCCCCCCCGTAGCCATTTACACAGCACCGGCAGCAATTCACCACAGTTTGGTGAGTTCACGCTGGAACCCATCTCCATTCAGACCACTAAAAATATCATCGGCACTCTGCGCAACAGCACTGCGCCAAATGATATTATCCCCACCAAACTGCTGAAGGAATGCGCCGACATCCTGGCACCTCCTGTCACGCAGCTTATTAACCAATCCTTCAGGGAGGGCAAAATGCCCTCCCAGCTGAAGGAGGGCTTCATTCAACCCATCTTGAAGAAAGCCACCCTGGATCCTAAGGATCCACTTAACTGGCGCCCCATAACAGGCCTAAATGTTCTCTCCAAGGTAATGGAGAAGGCAGTGGTACAGCAGCTGCAACAGCATCTAGATACCCGCAACTTACTCGACCCATTGCAATCGGGATTCCGTCCCGGACACGGGACGGAAACAGCATTGCTTAAGATATGGGACGACGTTCTCGAGGCCGCAGACGAAGGAGAATCTTCTCTTCTGGTTCTGCTGGACCTAAGCGCAGCCTTTGATACAGTTGATCACAAGCTGTTATTGACTCGGCTGGCTAAAATAGCCAAAGTCGCAGAAAGCGATCTATCTTGGTTCTCCTCTTTTTTGGAAAACCGATCGCAAATAGTGAAGCTAGGACCATTCACTTCGGAACAACGCACATTATCGTGCGGGGTCCCTCAAGGATCTCCCCTGTCGCCGATGTTATTCAACATCTATGTGCGTCCTCTTTTTGATATCATCAGCAGCCAAAAACTGCTATATCACTCTTACGCAGACGACACGCAACTGTACTTCCGCATTTGCAATAAAAAGGATCACCACCTCAATCTAGAGACATGCCTCTCTTTGATAGAGGACTGGATGACAAAGAGTTATCTCAAACTCAACGGAGCGAAAACAGAACTTCTCCTGTTTCACGCCAAGCGTAGCAATCAATCGATAACAACCTGGATCCCCCCGCCCATTCTGGGCAAAGTCATCACCCCTAGCGCCAAAGTCAAAAGTCTGGGGGTCATTTTTGACGCCGACATGACAATGAACGCACAAATAGGGGCAGTAGTCAGCGGATCTCACTATCTGCTGCGCCTACTACGCAGACTCACGCCTTTTATTCCCAAGAAAGACATAGCGGTCGTGGTGGGAGCGATTGTAAACTCCAGATTGGACTATGCAAATGCCCTTTACCTCGGACTTCCCAAGTACCAAATCACTCGTTTTCAAGTCGTTCAAAATACGGCCGCCAGACTTGTGACTGGGAAAAAACCCTGGGAATCAATCTCACCCTCGTTGAGATCCCTTCACTGGCTACCAGTCAAAGACAGAATCACCTTTAAAGCACTCTGTCTAACGCATAGATGTATCCATGGGAATGCTCCCCATTATCTATGCGAAAAATTAAAAATGTACAACCCCAATCGTATTCTACGATCCAATAACCAAAATCGGCTTCAGATACCGAAAGCCAGATACAAGTCCAAAGGAGACAGGAGATTCGCTGTCCAAGGTCCCAGACTATGGAACGCCTTACCAGCCAGCATTCGACTGGAGGAGAACTACCTGGTCTTCAGGCGAAAGATCAAGACGCATCTCTTTTGATCTCAAAGGAGAAAGGAACAACAAGCGCCCAGAGGCGATTTATTTCGCATGTGCTGCGCTATACAAGTTCTTCATTCATTCATTCATTCAAGAGCAAACAGGATATAATCAAGACACAGGTGAAGATAAACTCAAAAGTATTGATAATATGACATAGAGCAGACATTTGCAGAACAGAAAAATGTGTTTTGTTTTGTATAGGAGGTGCGGTGTGTCAGACTGACACGCCGCAACAACAGGAGGCAGGGGGTGTTAGTGGCAGGGGGAGATTGGAGGCAGGGGGTGTTAGTGGCAGGGGGTGAATGGAGGCAGGGGGTGTTGGTGCCACCACAGAGGGGGATGGTGGCATTGCAGAGGGTGGGGATGGAGACAGGGGTTGTTGGTGGCACCGCAGAGGGGGATGGAGGCAGGGGATGATGGAGGTAGGGGGTGATTGGAGGCAGGGGGCCTGGGGGAGATTGGAGGCAGAGGGAGATTGGAGGCAGAGAGAGATTGGAGGCAGAGAGAGATTGGAGGCAGAGGGAGATTGGAGGCAGGGGAGCTTGTGGCACCACAGAGGGGGGGGTGAAGGCAGGGGGCGTTGGTGGCAGAGGGGGATGGAGGCAGGGGGGTGATGTGACTAAATAATTTGCCCCTTTTATATAGAAAATAACAAAATTATGTTTTTTTTTACCTTAATTGCTATTGCTATTGCTATTTGCCTAGCGTACTTGTTTGTAGCCTAAATACTGAAATTTGCACCTAAATATGTAATTTAGTAACTTTTTTGAAATGCCGGTGTAACGGTCACCACCGCTTACGACCTTCCATCCATCCACGACAAGCTTATCTGACACACTTTGACAATCTTGCATACACGATCCATATCCATTCCCATAAACAAGACGAGACTCAAGCTCTGCACTTGCTTTCAAAGATATGACAATTTATTGGTATTTTCTCAGCTTCTTATACAGTCTCAAGCATAATGCAGTTAGTCACAGGACAATGTAGTCTCCACCCCCCTTCACACCATGGGGGGCTTCAATCACACTCTAAAAGGCATTCAGGTAAGCTAACCATGTAGACTTGTCGGCACCGTATCTTCAATAGTGTTCAATTAACCTTGAATAGTAACACAGACATCTAGTTGAATAAGTTACCTAGACAGCTTTATCA
Source organism: Rana kukunoris (assembly GCA_029574335.1). NCBI lineage: Eukaryota > Metazoa > Chordata > Amphibia > Anura > Ranidae > Rana > Rana kukunoris. The sequence continues at coordinate 44,490,126 of CM056050.1, read as the reverse complement.
CACAATGGCAGAGTCTTGTGAGAGTGGGTGCAATCAACACCTTCAACGGAATGTCTTTACAGTGAATAGCCAACACCGTAAGATATTTCAATAGCATATTATACAAAGGTATGACTCACTCTGGTCTTGTAGACCTGAATTAACACCTTTCAAAAGCATGTGTGCCCAGATTGAATAGCTAACAGCTTTTGATATTTGAAGACATCCTGCAAACATGAATTATTATTAATGTCCCTTATTAATGTCTTCTGTAATATATGAATTATGATTCTTTGTCACCCTATGGCCCTAGTGGACATAAGGTGACCCTAGACATAGGAATATCTCAGTCTGTCACGGGCCATCCCGTTACAGCCGGTAAAAACGTGGCTGCGGGTGTCATGCCAGTAAATTTCAATCTGGTAAGTTGGCAACACTGACAGGGTGTAAGGCCGCGTACACACGGGGAGACATGTCTGCTGAAACATGTCCGAGGGACCGTTTACAGCGGACATGTCTCCTCGGATTTTGGTCCGATGGCGTGTACACACCATCGAACGAAAATCCCCTCGGACTGAGGACGCGGTGACGTGGCGGTGACGTTGACGCCGCCACATCACCACTCCAGGAAGTAAAATACTTCCACACATGCTTCGAATCCATTTGACGCATGCAGGAGATTTATGTCCGCTGGTTAGGCGTACTAACCAGCGGATATGTCCGACGGACAGGTTTCCAGCGGACAAATTTCAAAGCATGCTTTGAAATTTGTCCGCTGGAAAAACCTGTCTGCTAAATCGTACACACGATCGGATATGTCCGCTGAAACTGGTCGATCATGTGTACGCGGCCTAAGGCCACGTACACACGTCCGAGAACCTCGTCGGGCTAAACTCATCGTTCCGCCCGTCGAGGTTCCCGATGAGCGGTCGAAAAGGTCGTCGAGACAAATTTCCTCATTGAACAACTAGGACATAGAGAACAGGCTCCGTACACACGACGCTCGCTGGGAGACATATTCTGCCGAGAAAATCGGTCATGTGTACACTTTCGACGAGCGTCCCGTCGAGCCAAAATAGAGAGCATGTTCTCTATTTCCTCGTTGTTCAATGAGGAAATTTGGCTCGACGACCTTTTCGACCGCTCATCGGGAACCTCGACAGGCGGAACGATGAGTTTAGCCCGACGAGGTTCTCGGACGTGTGTACGGGGCCTTAGAGTCAACATCAATATTTCCCCATTCTTCCTAGTGACAGGACACTGATCACCGTTCCCTGTAATCGGGAGCGGTAATCACACGTAGCCCATCCCCCAATCCCCCCCCCTCTGGGGATAACTTGATGTTAGAATAATACTATTTAAACATCAATACCAGGTATGGATATTTTATAAATTGACATTACATACATTGACCCAGCTTGGACCAATGTAAATATGTATATATCATACCTGGCTGATGTCCCTTGTGCAATCAAAGCAAAGCTTTCTCTGAATGATGAATAGGGATAAAAGTTTTCCATGTAAGAATAGACGTGGACACTCAATAAAATTATAAGAAATTAGGTTTAACCTTAAACTATGTAGAGGGTTATTTACTGTAAGGCCTCGTACACACGAGGGAATTTATTCGCTGAAAATGGTCCGACGGACCATTTCAGCCAAAAAATCTGCTCGTCTGTAGGGGCCGGCGGACAGATTTGGACGGATTTCTCCGGCGGAAAAGTTTCAAAGCATGCTTTGAAACTTTTCCGCCGGAGAGCTGCCCGTCGGATATGTCCGCTGGTTAGTACGCCTAACCAGCGGACATATCTGTCCGCACATGCATCGGATCCTGTGAATGGATTTGACACATGCGCGCGGAAGTGTTTCACTTCCTGGTGCGGTGACGTAGGGGCGTCAATGTCACCGCCGGGTCACCACGCTGTTCGCCGGCGGGGAATTTGATCTGATGGTGTGTACAGCCATCTGATCAAAACAGCCCGGCGGACATATCCGATGGAAACGGTCCGTCGGACCGTTTCCATCGGATAAATCATATCGTGTGTACAAGGCCTAAGAGCGACAAGGATATGGAATTCCCTTCCACAGGCAGTGAATGTCAGGTCACCTGCGGTCAGGTGACAGATGCACACCCTTGGGGTCAGGAGTGCACCGCTAAGGTAGTGGACCCTACGGCTCACTGCTGCAAATGAAACACTGGGTGGCTAAGGAAGGCAGCACTAACAGGGATCCCACAGGGAGCTAGAGCCTATGATTCCCCAGGGCGCAGAGTCTAAGATACAGCAGGTGTTCACCAGAGCCTCTAGTGGTAAGGATAGACTGGGCTGCAACTGGATCCAGGTCGTGGCCCCCAGAGTCCCCCAGCTAATGCTCACAGTAGGCTATAGAGGATAGAGGGGAAGCAGCAGCTCAGGATACAAGAGATAGTGAGGGGATAAGCCAAAGGTCAGGGCGACTAGAAGACAAGGATAAACAAAGAACACACCAAAAGTCAAGGTCACAAGCAGATAGGGATAGTCGAGAGCAAGCCAAGATTGGTAAAACAGAAACAGACGTAGCACACAGCAAACAGGAACTCAAACACACAATAGCTTAAAAAAACACTGTTGATCAGCAGGGCTGGCTTGCAGTGCACAGGTTAATATAGAGTTCCCTAATAGGAGTGGAGCCATGCTAGAGGAGAGATTACTTAAGTAGCCAGGTGAGAGTGGCTGGCCTCTGAGTTGAACAAATGGAGGAGGTAAGTTGACAGACAAACATTACTACATGTCAATGACAGTGGTCTCAGCGGGGGGCATCGATAGTTTAAAAAACTATTAGATAAGCACCTTAACGACCGCAACATACAGGGATATACAATGTAATACTGACATATAATCACACACATAGGTTGAACTTGATGGACTTGTGTCTTTTTTCAACCTCACCTACTATGTAATTACGTAACTATGTCCTTGCTGAGCAGTCAACCTCCTGTGTTCAAAATGCAGCAGGACAGCTGCTCAGCATGGTGCAGAGCAGCAAGTGGAGATCACAGGAGTAACAGTGCCTACTTCTGTGATTTCCAGCTTACAGGGACATCGGTCAGGTACAGTATGGTATATACATAGTCACATTGGTCCAAGCTGGACGAATGTCACTATGTATAAAATATTCATAACTAGTCTAAACAAGTACCAAAACCAGTTACTATTTTATTATGTGATGCACACACCTAATAAAGTAAAGAAAAACCTTGGTTAAAACCTCCCTCATTTGTGTCTCATATGGTTCCCCCAGAGACACTGTAGCCAACAATGGTTTATATTGTGTGTGTATATATATATATATATATATATATATATATTTTTCTAACAAAAATAGCTTACCTTTCGCCATACTGAACAAAAACAGTCCATAAACTTCTGGTATAATACAAAGATATGGTTCACTTCACTGCCAACATAAACCTGGCCCGCCACGGGGTTTAAAGTCCCAGGGGTCCAGAAAAAGATCAAAGGAGCCCATCAGTGTCTCATACGATAAACAACCCATAGTCCTCTCACAACTGTGTGCTGTTCCATCTCACGGACACTGCTTCCTGCCTTTTTCAGCCCTCTCTTGCAGGTGGGTTAACCATTTCAGGACCAAAGTACCAGTAGCCAGGGTTATTGGTTCTCACCTGAAAGTCTCAGAGCCTTTGGAGTTTTGGGACCCATATGAGGACTTGGTAGTCCTGGGAAAACTGAAAGTATTTTTTGCCCCCTTTTATTGGATCATAAGAGAACCCCTCAACCTGCATGGGGAAAAATCCCTGAGTATACCAACTGTCTCTTGTCGCCCCACCTTCAAGGGGTTCTAAAGGTTCAGGCTTTTTTTACCTTCATGCATTCTATGCATGAAGGTAAGAAACCTTTTGTGCGAAGCAGCCCCCCAATACTCACCTGAGCCCCATCTTGATCCATCGATGTGCCCAAGAGCCTCAACTATTCAGGGATTCTCATTCCTCAACAAATACACACACATACAAGCATTGGCCACCTCTGGAGAAGATCAAACAAAAGGAATGGACACCATGTGACCAGTCTAAAGACATCTGTAAAAGGGGGAATTATTTTAAAAAAATACAGCAGGGGGTCACTCAGGTAGGTGGAGCACTGAGGGTAGAACATTTGTGCTTTAAGGTTACTGGTGTTGAATTACCCAAACATGAACTGGATCCACAGATGTCCAGAAGAATGAGAAAATTATAAAAAAAGAGTAATTGCTTTGTGTTAAATATAGCCCACAGGGCTTGCATTGCTATTCCATAAAAGTAAATATTCAATTCGGCCTCTTAACGATTTTCTGCTCCCGTTTGGCAAAAAAATGCATTCGTAGGAAACCTCTGCCGCTGTGGAGCACCTGAAAATGAATTATGCTGAATGAAATGCAAGGAATCACCACAGCGAGAAGCAGACAAAATGCTAGAAGAGGCCTCTGAAAAGCTTGAATTATCTGGAAAATTGAAACAAATATTCTATTAATGTGTAATTTATATACAAGTTCCTTTGGCAATCCAATCTGAGACATGTTTGTGCGTGAATAAAACAGATTACAATCTGCTATGATTAACAGCTGTGTAATGTTTTAGCATAATATGCTTACACTTGAAATGTTCACTATTTGTAACTTAAAAAAAGTTTTATATATAAGAAAGCAGAAAGCCCTCAGTTAGTGGGCTAATGAGTATATTTAGAAAAAATTGCATTTACAAATCTAGGAGCGGCAGACTATCTGTACAACATTTTTACTTCACAGCAGCTAACCTCCCTAATATTCTATGAACTTTAAAGCGTTAGTAAAGGATTATTTTTTTTCATTTAAAATGACAAACATGTTATACTTACCTCCGCTGTGCAGTTTGTTTTGCACAGAGCGGCCCCGATCCACGTCTTCCGGGGTCCCTTGGCGTCTGTCTCTGTCCTCCCCACAATTACTTACTACAGTCATGCGAGAGCTCGCATGGTGGTCAGTAATTGCGGGCGCGCTCCCGTGATACAGCGAGCGGCCATAGCCGCTCACTGTATCACTCGGCCCTGCCCCTCGGCACGCCGCATCACTGGATGTGATTGACAGCAGAGCCAGCCAATGGCTGTGCTGCTCTCAATCTATCCGCTCTAGCCAATCAGCGGCCAGGCTGAGCGGCGAAGAGGATCCCGGGACCGCGCGGGACTTTCGAGGGGTCAGGTAAGTATAACGGGGGCTCGGGGGGAGGGGGGGCGGCAGCATCCAATGTTTTTTCACCTTAATGCATAGATTGCATTAAGGTGAAACATTTTTTATCTTTACAACTCCTTTAACTCAATATAAATGCAATAATAGCTAAAAATATTTTGGAAGTGTTCTCTGAGTGGAGAAGGACAAGAAATTTCATTATTTGAAACTTTCTAGTCCTTGGACAAGACCATAGCTCCCAACTGTCTCTGATTTGGAGGGACTGTCCCTGATTTGGAGCAATGTCCCTCTGTCCCGCATTCCTCCTCATTTGTCTCTCATTTTTGTCTGATTTATATAGTTGTATATAAAATGCACGTTTTATCTATCAAAACGTGTATCGCAGTGCTAAACCTTTCATCTGATTTCTAAATTGCTGCATGTGTAACTTCCAAAAGCCAATACAAAGGATTAGTAGTGGTAAAAAAAGCACGTGTGGCTTCAACCAATCTTGTTTTTTTGTACAATTATCTTTTAAGCGGGCGTGGCAAGGGGTGTGTCCTATGCCTGCATACTTTTGCTGATAGGTGTCCCTCATTCCCATCTCAAAAAGTTGGGAGGTATGGACAAGACACATTCTCACTCCTCCTCTACCTATCTGTCTGTTGCCCATGGCTATTGGCCTAGGCCTGCCAGAAATGTATGTGTAGAAAAAGCCTGCCTGCACCCTTTTTCTTTGTTTAAACCTGCAGCAGGTATGTAAAACCCCTGCATTTCTGAAGGTAAAGGGTATTAGGCTGACCTTAGGTCTGAAAAAAGTACAGGAAATGAGGCTGGTCTGAGATCTGAAAGTGCAAGAATTGGGGTTGACCTTAGGTGTGAAGGTGCAGGAATTGGGGATGATCTGGGGTCTGAAGGTGAAGGAACTAAGGCTGAGCTGAGGTGTGAAGATAGAGGAATTGTTGCCGATCTCCAATGTGAAGGTGCAGGAATTGGGGTTGATCTGAGTTGTAAAGGTCCAAGAATTGGGGTTGATCTGAGTGGTGAAGGTCCGAGAATTGGGGGTGATCTGAAGTGAAGGTACAGGGCTGATATTAGGTGTGAAGTTGCAGGAATTGGGGCTGATCTGAGGTGTGAAGGTTCAGGAATTGGAGCTGATATTAGGTGTGAAGTTGCAGGAATTGGGGCTGATCTGAGGTGTGAAGGTGCAGGAATTGGGGCTGATCTGAGGTGTGAAGTTGCAGGAATTAGGGCTGATATTAGGTGTGAAGTTGCAGGAATTGGGCCTGATTTGAGGTGTGAAGGTGCAGGAATTGGGGCTGATCTGAGGTCTAAAGGTGCAGGAACTAAGGCTGAGCTGAGGTGTGAAAATAGAGGAATTGTTGCTGATCTCCAATGTGAAGGTGCAGGAAATGGGGTTGATCTGAGTTGTAAAGGTCCAAGAATTGGGGTTAATCTGAGTGATGAAGGAGCAGGAGTTAGGGCTGACCTGAGATGTGAAGGCGCAGGAATTAGGGCTGATATTAGGTGTGAAGTTGCAGGAATTGGGCCTGATTTGAGGTGTGAAGGTGCAGGAATTGGGGCTGATCTGAGGTCTAAAGGTGCAGGAACTAAGGCTGAGCTAAGGTGTGAAAATAGAGGAATTGTTGCTGATCTCCAATGTAAAGGTCCAAGAATTGGGGTTAATCTGAGTGATGAAGGAGCAGGAGTTAGGGCTGACCTGAGATGTGAAGGCGCAGGAATTAGGGCTGATATTAGGTGTGAAGTTGCAGGAATTGGGGCTGATTTGAGGTGTGAAGGTGCAGGAATTGGGGCTGATCTGAGGTCTAAAGGTGCAGGAACTAAGGCTGAGCTAAGGTGTGAAAATAGAGGAATTGTTGCTGATCTCCAATGTGAAGGTGCAGAAATTGGGGTTGATCTGAGTTGTAAAGGTCCAAGAATTGGGGTTGATCTGAGTGATGAAGGAGCAGGAATTAGGGCTGACCTGAGATGTGAAGTTGCAGGAATTGGGGCTGATCTGAGGTGTGAAGGTGCAGGAATTGGGGCTAATCTGAGGTCTAAAATAGTAAGAATTGTGGCTCAACTGAGTAGCGCAGGTACATGAAATAAGGCTTATTTGAGGTGTAACAGCCTGTGTTTGAGGGTAAGTGCACTGCGAATGTGTGGGTGTGGAAGACAAAAGCACACTCACTCCTCTCATACTTGCCAAAGCTCATGAATTTGCCAGGACAGTGCCAAAAATTAGCTCAATGTCCCACCTCATCTTTGTCCTGGCCGTTGGCCCGGAAATACAGGCTCACTTATGTGTGAGCCAATCCCAGCTGAGCACACAGCAGCTCAGCCTGACATTCTCTTAATATAGGCTTCCAGTACCTCTCCTCTCCAATAGTAGCCGCAATACAGAAGGGGGGCATTTCTAATAAGCAGGCATCGGCTTCAAGTTCTGAATAGAAACAATGCTAGCGTGACCAGATATCCCTGGTTTCAGGGGACAGTCCCCGGATTGAGGACACTGTCCCCGGACCAAGTCTGTCCCCGGTTTTGTCCCCATTTGAGAGGTAGAGATCTATCTGAACCACAAGAAAGAGATCAATGATCTCTGTAGCCGGCTCCATTTTTCTTTTTAAAGAAATCAACTAGCATTGTCTCACTTAATAGTGAGGATGAAACAATAAAAAACATATTAAAACAAATGTCACTGTAGAAACGTAAACTTAGCCTACCTTAAAAGTTAGCTTCAATGAGAAACTCATTCACTTTCATTTACAATTTTTTTAATTTCTCTTTTTTTTTTTTTAAGTAATCCCCCAGAAGTCTGATAAAAAATTGAAAAAATTAAATTTCTTCATCAATTTAGTATGTGTTCTGCTACATGTTTTTGGTAAAACAAAATCACCAATAAGTGTATATTGATTGGTTTGCGCAAAAGTTCTGGGGCCAGATTCAGAAAGAATTTACGTTGGCGTATCTGTTGATACGCCGCGTAAATTCTAGCAAGCGCCGGGGTATCTTTTTTCTATATTCAGAAAGCAAGATACGCCGCAATTTTGCTAAGATAAGACTGACGTAAGTGTCTTATGCCGTCTTATCTTAGTTGCATATTTACGCTGGCCGCTAGGTGGCGCTTCCGTCGATTTCCGCGTAGAATATGCAAATTAGGTAGATACGCCGATTCAGAAACTTAGTTGCGCCCGGCGCCTGGATTTACGTCGTTTATGTAAGGCTTTTTTCGGCGTAAAGTTACCCCTGCTATAGGAGGCATAGCCAATGTTAAGTATGGACGTCGGGACAGCATCGATTTTGTCGTCCTTTACGTCGTTTGCGTAAGTCGTTCGCGAATAAGGCTGTACATAAGTTACGTTCACATCGAAAGCATTGGTTATTTGCAACGTGATTTCGAGCATGCGCACTGGGATACCTCCACGGACGGCGCATGCGCCGTTCGTAAAGAGCGTCAATTACGTGGGGTCATGATTCATTTACATGGATCACGCCCACCTTCCACCTACTTTGAATTACGCGGGCTTACGCCGGCACATTTACACTACCCGCCGGCGGAAATTCTTTCTGAATAGGGTACCTGCCTCTGTAAGTTACGGCGGCGTAGTGTAAATGAGATACGCTACGTCGCCGGAAAGATACAAAATTGTATCTGAATCTGGCCCATAGTGTCTACGAACTATGGGATAGATTTATGGATTTTTTTGTCAACGATCAGCAAATTATATCGGGATTGCGATATTGCGGCAGACACATGATGCTGTTTGTTTACTAAGGTTCTCTAACAAACCTCTGAGGGCTTCACAGAATAGCTGTATTTATACAGAGATTAAATTACACACAGGTGGACTCTATTTACTTATCAGATGACTAATTGAAGGCAATTGTTGACTAGATAAAGGCAATTGGTTCCACTAGATTTTAGTTGGGGATATCAGAGTAATAGGGGGTGAATACAAATGTACACCACACTTTTCACATATTTATTCGTAAAAAAAAAAATCCTTTCACTTCACAATTATGTGCCACTTTGTGATAAGCCTCGTACACATGGTCGGACATCAAACAAACTTTCCCTTGGATTTTTGTCCGAAGGGAGTTGTCCGGTCACACCCAGAGCATACACACGCTCTGACTTTTCTGCAAACTTTTCTAAAACTTTCCCAACATCACGTGGTTTTTCTGCTCTTTTCTGCTCTTTACCGCCACCCTTTGGTTAACTTCTGCTATTGTTGGTTGATTTTAACATTGGTTCTGAGCATGAGTATTTGCTTGCTGTACACACGGTCGGACTAGGCACCATCGGACTTTTGTTGCTGAAACGTTTGTCCGTTTGCAGACCAAACTTTTTGTCTGATAAAACCCGAAAAAGTTTGTCCGATGGAGCGTACACACGGTCAGACTAATTTGAAAACTTGCTGATTTTGAAATTTGTTGGCAAAAAGTCAGACCGTGTGTACGGGCCTTTAGTCTATCACATAAAATCCCAATAAAATACATTTATGTTTTTGGTTGTAACATGACAAAATGTAGGAAATTTCAAGGGGTGTGAATATTTTTTCAAGGCACTGTAATGCCTCGCACACACGGTCCAACTGTTTACCATGCAAAGGTTTGCCGTGAGTCCGTCAGAAGTCAGACGGAAAGATAGAGAACAGGTTCTCTATCAAAGGTCCGTCGGACTTCCGACCAAAAAAGTCCGATGGAGGCTACACACGGCTGGACTTTCTAAAAAAAAAAAGCCCGTCAGACTTCTTTTCTAAGAAAGTCTGACCGTGTATACAAGGCATAAGGGGGTAAAACCTTCCGGGGCTGAATTAGTTTAAATATTACCATTGCTTGTCAACAGCTAAATGGACTAAATAGTGTTTTTTCTGACCACAAGTGCAATCCCTGATGTCCTCATAACTGACAAATGGCAAGCTAATTGATTGAACATTTACTAAGAGTGTACATATATTTTATGTGTATTACGGAAATATGACTACTGCCAGGAACCATTTAATGTTCTCCAAGAAAGTATTGAGGAGCTGTCACATGTTTTTAAGTGGCTTTATTGTCCACTAATGATGGTTAAGTGGATTCAGCTACATTGCGCTTGATTAGTCAAGTGTTTTTTTTTTTTTTTTTTTTACTTTTAGCAGACTGGTAAAAATTGCATAATATATCAAAGAAACCAACAGCTACTAGCTTATCTTTGGTTTTCTATAAGAAGACAATAGCTGACTCAGCCCAGCACAGCCCACCTATTACTAAGCTATCACTTTCAAATAAACTGACCCTTAGGTTCCAGCACGACTTTCAGAAGCAACTTCAACACGACTTAAGCATGAACCACAGGGCGATCTGGGGCGATTTACAACACGACTTGAAGTCCTTTTCAGGTCAGGAGACATTCCAGTGGCCAATAAAACAACAATCAGCTCTGGGAGAGGGAAGGGGAGGGAGGGGTTTGCCTGAGAAATGTATGTTATCTTGCTGGAAAGTAGCTTCAATTAAAACAGTGATCAGACTTGGAAGCGACTTCCATTGAAATCAATGTGTACAAATCGCCTAGAAGTCTGATTGAAGTAGTACAGGAACCTCTTCTGAAGTCAGAGCGACATGAGTAGTGTGTATTAACACCGCTCCCATTCACTTACATTGCTTTTCTGGACAGCGCGACTTGGGACGACTTGAGACGACTTCATGTCGGATCCCAAGTCGCCCCAGTGTGAACCGACTCTTAAACCACTGATACTCCCATAAAAACAAGTGGCTATAACATATTATATTCGCTTACTGGCATTTCTCAAGGAGCTTTTAAAAACACTAAATACTAGACATGTGTGATTCATTTTGTTATGAATCGAAATTTGGACAAAACGTTCGTTATTCGGAGGTATGCGGATCTCCAGATCAATAAATAGTAACAAATTTCAACAAATTTAAAATAGATTATAACAAAACAACAAACAAATGTATTTGTTTAATTAAAGCGGAGGTTCACCCTAAAAAACAACTATGTACCATGCCATCCTGCATATTAGCGTCAGCTACAGTATGCCTATATTTTATTTTTTTGCGCTGTACTTACAGATTAATCTATTCGTCTGTTTCAGGCTACCGCGGGGTAATAGGCGTTCCTATCAAGAGGGGAACATGATTGACGGCCGGCTATGGCGCGTCACGCATTCCGAAAATAGCCGGAGTAGACTCGGCTCTTCACGGCGCCTGCGCACAGACTAGGACTGCGCAGGTGCCCGTGTAGGACTCGGCTCTTCACGGCGCCTGCGCAGTCAGCTCCTAGTCTGTGCACAGGCGCCATGAAGAGCCGAGTCCTACTCCGGCTATTTTCGGAACGCGTGACGCCCCATAGCCGGCCGTCAATCATGTTCCCCTCTTGATAGGAACGCCTATTTCCTGCCCGGAGTCTGAAACGAAAAAAACAGATTAAACTGTAAGTACAGCACAGAAAAAAAAATAAAGGCATACTGTAGCTCACGCTAGTATGCTGAATGTCAGTGGAGACAAAGATTTTTTTATTTTTTTAGGGTGAACCCCCTCTTTAAGATACAAAATAACGTTTATCTTTAAGATGCTTTAGCTGGCCCGTGCGGTTCCCTGAAGCCTATGGACGCGTGCCCAGTGGTCGCTAGTGGTCGCTAGTGACAGAGCGAGAACCAGGATCTGTGTGTGTAAACACACAAATCCCGGGTTCACTCGGGGGAGAGGAGACAGATTGTGTGCTCCTACTCCGATCAGTCTCCTCCCCTAGTCAGCCCCCCCCCACAGTTAGAACACACCTAGGGAACACAGTTAACCCCTTGATCGCCTCCTAGTGTTAACCCCTTCCCTGCCAGTGACATTTATACAGTAATCAGTGGCTATTTTTAGCTCTGATTACTGTATAAATGTCAATGGTCCCAAAAAAGTGTCAAAAGTGTCCGATCTGTCCACCAAAATGATGCAGTCCCAATAAAAATCACTCACCACCACCATTACTAGTAAAAACAAAATAATAAAAGTGACATAAATCTATCCCCTATTTTGTAGATGCTATGGGCCAGATTCTCGTACATTTGCCACTGGCGTAGCGTAAGCCATTTACACTACACCGCCACAATTTAACAGAGCAAGTGCCGTATTCCCAAAGCACTTGCTCCGTAAGTTGCGGCGGCGTAGTTCAAATGGCTCTGCGTATCCCCGCGTAATTCAAAGGGGGCGGCTTGTATTTAAATTAAGCGCGCCCCCGCGTCAGTCGAACTGCGCATGCGCCGGCCTCAAAAATAGCCCAGTGCGCATGCTCCAGCTCACGTCGAAAAAAATGAATGAAGCCGACGTGAGCGTCGTTTACGTAAATCCCTATTCGCGAACGACTTAGTAAAACAACGTAACCGACGGAAAAAGACAATGCTGACCCAACGCCATACTTAACATGGCAACGACGGAACTTTGTAAACCTACCCCTCATATAGCAGGGGTAGGTTTACGCTTACGGAAACGACGTAAACGACAACGGGGCGGCGAAAAAACTTTCGGGAATCGTCGGATTAGGCTCATTTGCATAGGCAAATGAGAAATCATCGTAAAGGCCACCTAGCGGCCAGCGATGTCATTACATCTCCGATCCGACAGTGTAATTGTTTTACACCTGTCGTATCTTCACTGTATCTATGCGTAAGTGATTCTAGGAATCACACGCATAGATACTCAGGAAAAAAAACAGAGATACGATGGTGTTTCCTACGAAACACCGGCGTATCTCTTTTGAGAATCTGGCCCTATAACTTTTGCACAACCAATCAATATACACTCATTGCGGTTTATTTTTTTTACCAAAAATATGTAGAAGATCATATATTGGTCTAAACTGAGGGAAAATATTTTTTTGAAATGGTATATTTATTATTGCAAAAAGTACAAAATATTGTGTTTTTTTCTAAATTGTCACACTTTTTTGTTTATTGCGCACAAAATTAAAACTGCAGAGGTGATCAAATACCACCAAAAGAAATCTCTATTTGTGGGAAAAAAAGAGATACATATTTAATGTGGGCACACAGTGTTGCTCTAACCCCCATGCTACACCGTTCATCTTCTATTTATTTATTTTTACTTATTTTCATTTACTCTTAACAATGCACTTTCACCCAATTTTTCCACATTTATCCACAGAACTGGGCCTGTGTCCTGTGTGTACACACCTCATATCTTGGAACTGTGTCATGGTTGCCTGGCATGACCTACTGTATGGCTGCTGTTCCCCATCGTCCTCTCTCCGGTTTTCTCAACCCCAGGGAGACAGTTCATTTAAGGCCACTGTCCTATTCCATCATGGGAACCACTGGGTCATACTTATGGGATGGTCTATAGGCAGGGCCGCCATCAGGGGGGTACAGGCAGTACACCTGTGAGGGGCCCGGGGGTCCCCAGGGGCCCGGATGGGAACCCCTTTTTAAAAAAAAAAAGGTTTAGTTTTTAGGGGTCCGGAGGTCCCCAGGAGCCCGGAGGCCCCCAGAGCCCCAAATGGCAACCCCCTCTTTTGTTATTTTTTTTTTATAAAAAAAAATATATTTTTTATATATTTTTATTTTAGTTTTTATTAACCACTACAGATCCGCGCTATCGTAAAAAGACGTCTGCAGCGCGGACCTGAAGTGCCGGGAGGACATCTTTGGACGTTCTATTGTTTACACTGTGCCGTTGCATCGCTGGGAAGCCGATGCGTGTGCCTGGCGGGTGCGATGTCCGCCGGGTACATGCGATCGGCTGTGACAGCAGGGACGTGGAGCTCTGTGTGTAAACACAGAGCTCCACGTGCTGTCAGGGAGAGAGAAGACCATTCTGTGTCCCTTGTACATAGGGACACAGCATCGGTCACCTCCCCCAGTCACCCCCTCCCCCCACACAGTTAGAACACACCCAGGGAATACATTTAACCCCTTCCTCACCCCCTAGTGTTAACCCCTTCAATGCCAGTCACATTTATACAATAATTAGTGCATTTTTATAGCACTGATCGCTGTATAAATGTGAATGGTCCCAAAATGTTGTCAAAAGTGTCCGATAAGTCCGCCGCAATATAGCAGGCCTGACAAAAAAAAATCACAGATCGCCGCAATTACTAGTAAAAAATAAATCATAAATCTATCCCCTATTTTGTAGGCACTATAACTTTTGTGCAAACCAATCAATAAACGCTTATTGCGTTTTTTTTAAACAAAAATATGTAGAAGAATACGTATCAGCCTAAACTGCGGAAAAAAAAAAATATATTTTTTTTAAATGGGATATTATTGTAACAAAAAGTAAAAAATATTGTGTTTTTTTTTCAAAATGTTCTGTCTTTTTCTGTTTATAGCACAAAAAAAAAAAATCGCAGAGATGATCAAATACCACCAAGTAGAAAGCTCTATTTGTGGGGAAAAAATGATAAAAATATAATTTGGGTACAGTGTTGTATGACCTAACAATTGTCATTCAAAATGCGTCAGCGCTGAACGCTGAAAATTGGTCTGGGCACGAAGGGGCCAGTAATGTAGTGGTTAAAGGGACAATTTTTTTTATTCTATTTTTTTTAGAGGTCCGGAGGTCCCTAGGGCCCCAGATGGCAACCCCCATTTTTTTTATTTTTTTTATAAAAAAATATATTTTTTTAATATATTTTTATTTTTTTATTAAAGGGCCATTTTTTTTAGGAGTCTGGAGGTCCCCAGGGGCACGGAGATCCCCAGGGCCCCAGATGGCAACCCCCCTTTTTTATATACAAAAAATATTTTTTATAAATAAACATTTATAAAAAAAGGGGGGTTTGACACATGGGGCCCTGGGGACCTCTGAGCCCTTTAATAAAAAAAAATATATATATATAATTTATTTACCGCTATTGTTTGTATCAATCATGTCTATTTATCATTGATATTAAATATGTTATTATGATTAGGGTTGTCCCGATACCACTTTTTTAGGACCGAGTACAAGTACCGATACTTTTTTTCATGTACTCGCCGATGCCGAATACCGATACTTTTTTTTAAACGTGTCCCCAAATGCAGCCATGTCCCCCAACATATGCAGCCATGTCCCCCCACATATGCAGCCATGTCCCCCACATATTGCAGCCATGTCCCCCCACATATTGCAGCCATGTCCCCCCACATATGCAGCCATGTCCCCCCACATATTGCAGCCATGTCCCCCCACATATTGCAGCCATGTCCCCCCACATATTGCAGCCATGTCCCCCCACATATCCAAGCCACGTCCCCCCCATATATCCAGCCATGTCCCCCCATATATCCAGCCATGTCCCCCACATATATCCAGCCATGTCCCCCACATATATCCAGCCATGTCCCCCCATATATCCAGCAATGTCCCCCATATATCCAGCCATGTCCCCCCATATATCCATCCATGTCCCCCATATATGCAGCCATGTCCCCCCATATATCCAGCCATGTCCCCCCATATATCCAGCCATGTCCCCCATATATCCAGCCATGTCCCCCACATATATCCAGCCATGTCCCCCACATATATCCAGCTATGTCCCCCACATATATCCAGCCATGTCCTCCCACATACATCCAGCCATGTCCCCCATACCTAGATAATGCCGCCGCCGCTGCCGCGTTAATCAGCGTGTGGAGAACAGGCAGCTGTCGTTTGAATAGCTGTGTTCCCCACCACGCCATGTATAGACACTCCCCCCTGCTCGGGATTGGACAGATCACCCGTCCAATCCCGAGCAAGGGGGAGTGTCTATACAGGGCGCGGCGGGGAACACAGCTATTCAAACGAAAACTGCCTGTAATGTTCACCGCACACTGATTAACGCGGCAGCCGCGGTGGCTCTGCGGTATGCAGCGGCGGCTTTGCGGTGGCGGCACGTTGCGGCGGCGTGGGGGGACAAGTATTCGGCCAGGCATCGGGGGCATTTGTGGGAGTACAAGTACTCGGTATCGGGACAGCCCTAATTATTATTATATTTATTATGTCTCTTTTTGGTTAGATCATGTATTATATATTATTTATATTATACATAATATATTATATTTATTAATAAAATCAAATGTATTAATCTATCAATTCATAATGGTTATATGGACCTCCCCACAGGGATTGTGACATTCAATTTATTTATAATTAGGTATCTTGTACAATATCATCCATATAGGCATGCCTCGTGTAAAGTCCCAAATCCATTATTTTTTCCTTCTACATACAGTTAGGGATGGAGGCATGCCTAGGATTTGTTTGTGTTTACACAGGTCACTTTCTGCTTTTCACTTGTCAATCAGAGCAAGTGAGACATGGGGGCTAAGCTGTGGCTCCATGTGTGAATGGACACACAGAGCTGCCGGTCGGAAGTGCAACTGATTGGGTGCTCCAATAGCAAGCTGCTTGCTGTGCGGACACGGCAGGAGGGAGGAGCCAGGGTGACGGCGTGAGACCGAAGAAGAGGAGGATCGGGGCTGCTCTGTCGAAAACCACTACACAGAGCAGGTAAGTATAACATGTTTGTTTTTTCTTTTTTTAAACCAAGGCTTTAACTTCCTTTGCGGTGATCCTGAGCGTGACTCGGGGTGTTTTTTAAATGCTATTATTGGAACCCCCGAGTCACGCTCGGGGTAGCTGTGCAGAGCCTGCAGTGGCGCGGCTTACCTTCTCCAGGCAAGTTACTTACCTTTTCCCTGGATCCTGCGATGCATCCCTGCTGTGTGAGCGAGCGGCGTCCTCGCTCGATTCACACAGTGCCTGTGTGCCGCCGATCTTCATTCCCTGCGACGTTACGATGCACGGGGGCGGAGAATGGTGCCAAATTCAAAAAAAGTAAATAAACACAATACATACAATATACTATAATCTTATAGATTTCAGTACTGTATGTAAAAAATACACATCCCCTTTGTCCCTAGTGGTCTGCCCAAATAAAAACTGTTCTTTCTGCCTGGAAACTGTAGATTGTCCATAGCAACCAAAAGTGTCCCTTTATGTCAAAAGTGGTTTTAGAGCAGCTAGAAAACATCGATAATAAATTATAATCACTTGCAGAATTGAGCGATAGTGATTTGTGGGGAAATTCGTCTTCAGACAATAAAAGTAATGACAGCGACAATTCTGCAACTGAGCAAATTTCAGTGTTTTTGATTTGATTACATTATTGAATAATTTTTATTATAATTACATTATTATTTGTTATAATTATTTATAGTTATTTATTATATTATAATTTATGATTTTGTGTTTCAAACTTAATCATACCCGGGATGCCTACTAGACTCTTGTTCGGACAGATTTAAGTGAGTTATCCTAAGAATTGCAGGCCTACAGTATAAAACGCCAAATTTCCATGCAAAATAATTGTACCGCTTTTGGTACAAAATTCCAGACAGAATCATACCACCAGGGAGGTTAATATCACTTTATAATTTTTTATTATTATAATTTTTTTTACTAGATATGAAATGGAAACCTATTGCAATAAATACAGTAAGGTACACAAGTGAAAAAAAGATAATGATTCCTACTTGTTGTGTTTGGGTTGGATGGAGGTGGATCCATCAGAATTTCTGAATTATAGTATAACAAATTATTCCAAAATGTATTTAGTTTCAATTTACTATGTTATGATTCAGAGATTCTGATGGAATTCCTTATGTATTCTGTTTGAGTTGGATGCATATGGATCATCTCCATCCAACTCAAACAGAATACATAAGTTCTCTCTCGAAATACAAATATAAAACTTTAAAACGAACAATCTTCTGAAATAGCTTCCAAAATACGAATCGATTCGGAATATACTAAACAAATCTAAATATACTAAATTAGTCTGAATATATGAAACACGGATTAAACCTTTTTTGACACTTGTTGCTTACTAATTAAAATCATATTTTTTTGCAAAAAAATTACGTAATTACGTAGAACCCCCAAACATTATATATATATTTTTTAGCAAAGACCATGGAGAATAAAATGGAGATCATTGCAATATTTTATGTCACACTGTATTTGCGCAGCCGTCTTTCAAAATCGGTAAAACAAAAACTAAACAGTAAAGTTAGCCCAATTTTTTTGTATAATGTGAAAGATGATGCGCCACGAGAATCCTGATCTTTGATTTAAGCAACAAAATTGTGATTCTCATTTTATCCAGAATCGTGCAGCTCTAAGCATTATTTGGGCAAAATATTATTTACTGGTTCAGAATTTTTCAACTCTGATGCCGCGTACACACGATCATTTTTTGGCTTGTAAAAATCAAAGTTTTTTAAAAATGTGATTTAAAATGATCGTGTGTGGGCTTCACATCATTTTTCAGGTTCTGAAAAACGGAAAAAAAATCCAAACATGATGCATTTTTTAACGACGTTTTAAACTATGTAGTTTTTCGGGTTGTAAAAAATGATCGTGTGTGGGCTTAAACGACGTGAAAAACCTGGGCATTCTCAGAAGCAAGTTATGAGACAGGAGCACTTGTTCTGGTAAAACTACCATTCATAATGGAGTAAGCACATTCATCACGCTGTAACAGACAGAAAAGCGTGAATCGTCTTTTACTAACACTAAATCAGCTAAAGCAGTCCAAAGGGTGGCGTCATCCAAATGGAACTTCCCCTTTTTAGTGTCGGCGTACGTGTTTTACATCACTGCGCTTTGCTAGAGCATTTTTTTTTTTAACGATTGTGTGTGGGCAACGTCGTTTTAATGATGAAGTTGGAAAACAACTTTTTTTTCTAGAGGCTGAAAAACTTATTTTTTTACAAGCCGAAAAATGATCGTGTGTACGCGGCATGATGGTGTGTACAAGAAGAAAAGTGGACAAACCAATAACTATTTCTGGTCAACAGTCATAGCTGTTATATGAATAAATCATTCAACATAAATCAATGATTTATGTTGTTCCCCAAAGTGATTGTAAATGATCATCTTGTAAAACAACCCATTCAGTTTTTTTTAACAGAAAAGAGTTTTATTAGACAAATCAGCATTACAATACAAATACGGTACAGAAGTTACAGCAACGTAGAAATCAGAGCGTCAGAAGTGTACATCACATCCAGGGGCACAACCCAAGCAATGAAGATCGGGTAGATGTCAAACATATATAAGAAGTATATCTTATCAATAATACTTTGGCCGCCTCAAACAACAGCGTCAAGGGAGGGGGGACAAAAACAACAACCGTCGGGGGAGGGCCAGCTGTCCTGGTCATTCAGTCTGGAGGGGGGTCAGGGGCATCGCGGGTCTCCGTCCAGGCAGACCAGATTTTGTCAAACTTCCCCGGGCATTGTCTATTCTCATAAGTCAACCTGTACAGGGGCAGGACCGAGTCTACCGAGCGCTGCCAAGAAGCACAGGCGGGGGGGTCCTCAGATTTCCATTTCAACAGAATCTCTCGCCTAGCATAAAATAGGGAAAAGGTCAGGCATAGCTTATCGTATCTGTCGCCCTCCACATCCTCCAGATGGCTCAGTAACAGAACTGTCGGATCGACCGGGACAATCATCCTGCTCACATCAGACAGCCTGGAGGCAACCGCCGTCCAGTACGGTCGGAGCTTCGGACACGACCAGACCATGTGCCAGAACGTACCTATGTCCTGTTTACACCTTTGGCAGTTAGGATCCCGTAGCGGGTATATACGGGCCAGCCTCTCCGGGGTATAGTAGGCCCTGTGGAGAAATTTGAACTGTATAAACCTGTCTTTCGCAGCAATCAGAGAGGGAATGTACGAGGAGATGCAATCCTCCCACCCCTCTTCGTCCAAGGACGGTATATCGGCCCTCCATTTATCCCAGGATTTGGTAAGTTTGGTGTCATACGCAACAGTGAGATATAGGTATAGGGACGAGAGAGGGCGGTCCATTACACTAGAGGCCAAGAGTCGCTCTATGGAGTCAGACTCCAGAGTTAGGGGTTCGGGAAATTGGGCCTCAAAAGCATGTTTGAGCTGCCAGTACCGGAATTGAAAAGAGACAGGCAAGGAGTACGTCCGACGCATCGTCTGGAAGGGCATAAGTCTACCCTCGAGGACTATATGGCGCAAAGTGGCGATGCCCTTCTTTGCCCACAGGGAGGGGTCCGGAATGTTATTCAGGTGGGGCAACATAGGGTTACCCCATAGGGGCATATGCGGTGTCATGTGGGCTGGCCTCCTGTATATGGTTCGGGCCTCCTGCCAAACCTTAACTGTGGTCCGCATAAGGGCCGTCATAGAGGGGGCCGCTCTTAGGCCTCGGAACGGCAGGTTACTCAGGGCTGCATAGGAGCCCAGGATAGCCGCCTCCAGGGTGACCGCCGGGTTTTGTCTGGGCTGGGAGAACCACCACCGGACTGTAACCAGCACTGCTGCCCAGTAATAGAGCAAAAAGTTTGGGAGCGCCAGGCCCCCACCAGACAGGGGGAGATACAGAATCTGTCTCGCCACCCTAGGGGGCCTCCCAGCCCACACAAAGGATATAAGCAGGCCCTCCAGTCTCCGAAAGAATGCCCTAGGAATATGCGAAGGGGTATTACGGAAAAAATATAAGAACTTTGGAAGGAAAATCATTTTTAGAAGATTAACCCTCCCCACTGGCGTTAGGGGAAGAGTACGCCACGCCGCACATTTGGCCGCCAGCTGGGTCATAAGTGGTTGAATGTTCCTATTCACATAGTCACCTGTCCTACCACAAATCTTAATGCCCAGGTAGGTAAACTCCTCCACCCACTGAAGCGGTGTGTGTGTCGGGGTTCGCAAGACCGAGGAGTGTAGTGGGAACAGAACCGATTTGTCCCAGTTAATGCGGATGCCCGAATACCGGCCGAACTGGTTGAAGAGATCCAAGGCTACTCGCAAAGAGGAGGAGGGGTCCACCAAGTAGAGCAGGGCATCATCCGCATACAAAGATAGCTTCTCTTCAATCGGGCCTATCTGCAGTCCCTGAACCCTCGTCTCTGCTCTCAACAATATGGCAAGGGGTTCTAAGGCTAGGGCAAACAAACCCGGTGAGAGGGGACACCCCTGCCGCGTGCCACGACCAAGGTGAAATACCTCAGACAGGCAACCGTTAGTTCTAATTCTAGCTGATGGACAGGTGTATAGCATGCGTACCCATTTTGTGAAGACCGGGCCAAACCCGAAACTAGAGAGCACCTCCCACAGGTAGCCCCACTCGACAGAGTCAAAAGCTTTCTCCGCGTCGAGTGAGGCCACCACTCCCGCCGACCCACCCCCGGCCCTATCAATATGGGTAAGGAGGCGCCTGATATTGATATCCGTACCCCTACCCGGCATAAAGCCTGTCTGGTCCGGATGTACCAGAGCAGTTATGACCGAGTTCAGCCTATTAGCAAGGATTTTGGCCAGGAGTTTTGCGTCCACATTTAGCAGAGAAATGGGACGATATGAGGAGCATAGGGTAGGATCCCTCCCCGGTTTGGGTATTACCACTATAACCGCCTCTCTCATGGTGTCAGGGAGCCTCCCCATTCGCAACGATTCAGCAAAAAGGGAGTGAAAGCGAACCACGAGGTCCTCAGCATAATGTTTGTAGAACTCCACAGGGAGTCCGTCAGGCCCCGGCGTTTTACCCGCTTGCATGGATTTAAGGGCCCGTTGGATTTCCGTCACCGTGATGGGAGCGTCGAGCTGTGCACGATACGTCGATGTCAGAACCAGTATGTCAATGCCCTCCAGGTAGGTCCGGAGATCCGGAGCCTCATAATCCACCCGTTAACTGTAAAGGAGTCTATAATAGTTAGCGAAACACGTATTGATTCCCTCCGGGGAACAGACCAGTTCCCCCGTGGGGCCGGTAATACTCGGGACACACGTCCCCCCCGCCTGTTCCCTAGAAAGCCAGGCCAGCATTCTCCCAGCCCTCTCTCCCTGCTCAAAGATCCGCTGGGACTGAGCAAGTAGTTTCTTCTGTGTAAGGGCAGTACGGAGATTAAGGACCTCCCCAGTCAGGAGCTGCAGTTGGGCATAGTGCTGGGGATCTCGAGATCTAAAATAAGTTTCCTCCGCCTTGGCTGCCTCTCTCTCAGCCCTCACTAGCTCCGCCCTACGCCCCCTACGAACCTTGGCAATAATGGTCTGGTAGTGTCCTCTCGTGGAGGCTTTAAAGGCATCCCACACAATAGCGGCATCCACCGTGCCAGCATTAACTGCCCAATATCCCGCCAGCTGAGCCTGAAACTGAGCATCCACTTCAGTGTCTGTAACCCAGAACCTAGACAGTCTCCACAGTCGAGCAGCAGGGCCTACCGAAAGATCAAGGGTCAGGAGCATCGGAGCATGGTCAGAAATTCCCCGGGGCAGTATACGTATGTCAGTGACTCTCGGCAGGACCGGGCCCCCCGCATAAACCAAATCAATGCGGGAGAACGTCTTGTGGGAGGCTGAGTGGCACGTGTAGGCCCGAGCCTGAGGGTGTTTCCACCTCCATACATCTGTCAATCCATAGGTGTCAGCCCAGTCAGCTAGGCCAGAGCTGGGATACCCCACAGATGTCAGCCGATCCATGCCCGAGTCAGGGACCAGGTTGAAGTCACCTAAAATCACAGTATTGTCAGAGGCAAACTCCGCCATCTTACTAGTCACCTGGTTCAATATCGAAAAAGAGGCCGGCGGGGGCAGGTACAGGCCCACAATAGTCCAGGTTAAAGAGTAAATCACAGCATGAATAATAACATACCTACCGTCCGGGTCAAGGGCCAGATCCAGGAGCCGAAACGGGAGGGACTTGAGAACCAGGACACTAACCCCTCTAGCAAAACTAGAATACGTGGAATGATAGTGATGGCCCACCCACGTTTTTTTAAGAGCTAAAATCCTGCTCCCCATAAGGTGTGTTTCTTGCAGGATGCAAATGTGGGGGTTGTAGGACCTAATAAACTGGAACACCAAGGAACGCTTGGTTGGTGAGTTCAGACCCCTGGTGTTCCATGACAAGATATTAACTGCAGACATAACCTATGAGGGTAGCAGGGACTCCAGGATGACAACCCTTCCTGGTCTCCGGATTCGGCCTCCAGACCCAGGACGCACACATCTGAGAACCAAGTAATGCTGAAATATCAATCATTTGCATAACAAACAAAAACAGTAGAACATAAAAACCCAACAAAAAACCCCGGAACAGAAGAAGAAAAAAAAAAGGAAAAAAGGCCCAAGTAGGGCAACAGTCCCCGCCCCCCACCCCACCCACCCCCTTAAAACTGAGGAGGGTATACATCCCAAACAGTTTCAGCTCGCTGGCTGCAAAAATGGGGGTTCCGTGCAAGAGGTGAACTCAGCCCCCCAGATATTTCCAGGGGGGGGCCGAGCAACAGTCTGAGCAGCTAAGTGTGAGGCATCCGCTGGCAATGCAACAAGCTGCAAGGGACAGGAGTCCAAAAGCAGAAGAGCCAACAGGAATGCGTCCCAGCAGTAAAAATCAATCCTGTAGCGGGCGGGCATACAAGGTATTACCCTCCAGCGCCACATAAAAGGTGAAACAAAAAGAGGCGGCATGCCGCATTGATCTCCTGGCTATGTCCCTGCCAGGGGCGCTAACTTGGGCCTCCACATCTGCGTGGGCCAACTGCCACCATAAGAGCAGTGCACACCATGGTTACAAAACAAGGCACAACAGGTGCAATAAAGGATGTGGGTGCTCTAACCGTGGACCGCCCGTTTCCGGGCCAAGTTCGGAGCAGTGAAGGTGTCATGAGCTACTTACTATGCGGCCGATCAATGGGCCTGCGGCAACGAGTCCAGCCAGGTGGACACCTCCCTGGGGTTGTTGAAGAATCGGGTTGTCTCTCCGTCCTGGACCCGCAGACGGGCCGGGAAGAGGACACTGTAGCGGATGCTGCGTGCCCTCAGTGCCGCTTTAACATGGTCAAACGATTTCCTAAGCTTCTGGGTTTCCACCGAATAGTCAGGGAAAATCATCAATTTTGTATTCTGGTAGCGCAGGTCGCCCACAAGCCTGGAGGCGCGGAGAATTTCGTCTCTGTCCCGGAAGTTGAGCAGACGGAGAATGAAGGTTCGCGGTGGGGTCCCAGGAGGTCCCGGCTTGGGTGGAATGCGGTGCGCCCTCTCCACTACATAATGGGGCGACATACGAGCATCAGGAAGGAGGTCGCGCAACATACCCTCCACAAAGCCCGTGGGGTCATTCCCCTCTGCTCCCTCGGGAAGGCCGACAATACGAAGGTTGTTGCGCCGATTTCTATTTTCAGCATCTTCAGCTCTATACTCCAGGGCTTTTACTTTGGTGTGAAGTGTGCGGAGTGTAGCACTATGCTCTGCGACTGTGTCTTCAGTGTTGCTTACTCTTTGCTCAGTCTCCACGACTCTGGTCCTGAGCTTGTCCATGTCTTGGCGGATAAGGCCCATGTCCAACTGCACGGCTTCCATTTTCGCTGTCAACGTGGACTGGCAAGTAGCTATGGCCGCCATGACGTCCGCCAGCCAGGGGGGTCGGGATTCAGCCGACTCCATGGGACCCGTCTGGGACGCCCTGTGAGAGCTTCGGGTAGTACGGACCTGCGCCGGGGGATCAGCGGGTGTCTGGGGGGGGTCCGGCAGTGGTTGGAGGGGGTCCGGCAGTGGCGGAAAGATCAGTCTTTTGCCCCCTGCGCCGAACTTTGCGCCCGATTTGCGGCGCCTCATCCAGGGGTCGCACCGCAACAGGTGTGTATTACTCCAGGTGAGGGGGGGGGGAAGAACTGCAATGATGGGGGAGTCAGTCTCTAGCCCCCCTCACCGAGTCAGGTGTCCAGGCCTCTGTGCCCCAGCCAGGTACGTTAGAGTCCGTGTGAGGGGCTGTGCACACTGAGGGCAACGTGGAGGGCCCCACTGGCAGGAACCACAGTCCGATAGGAGGGTCTCTAGAGGGATGGGGGGTCAGTCCGTCTTACCTCCTCTCACCAGGCACTGCAGGGTGGCTACGCAGGTCAGAGCTCCAGGGTCCTTCAGGAAAAGGCCAGCCGAGACTGCTCCAGCCCCGCTCCCCGTCCGGAGCCCAGAGACTGCCAGGAAAGGCCGCGGCTGCGGCCTAGGTGCACGAGGCGGTCGGGCGTGTGCCTGGAGAAGAGCCGGCGGCCGCCGGTATCACAGCTTCTCTCCCTCTGTCCGGGTGTCAAGTCTCCCCCCTCTCTCGTAGGGGCCGCAGCGCGCCCAATCCACCGCCCGGAGCCTCGGGTGTAGCCAGGAAAGGCCGCGGACGCGGCCTAGCCGCACGATGCGGCCAGGAGTGCCTGAGGAAGAGCCGGCAGCCGCCGGTAATTCAGCGTCTCTCCCCACCGTCCGGATGCACTCCCTCCTCTCCTGCAGGGGTTACCGGGCAGCCAATCCTCAAACCAGAGCGCAGGGATCCGCCAGGAGAGGCCGCGGCTGCGGCCTAGCTGCACAAGGGTGCTGGGATGAGTGCCCAAAACCGCGCTGGCGGGTGGATGAACAGCCGCACTCCCCGCCCGCTATGTCCACTCACTGACCCGGCCTGCACCGGTGAGTAAGACGGCGTAAATAGCCCAGGATCCGGATCATGGGTCGAAATTCAGCGGAGCTCTCTGAAAAAGCAGCCGCTCACAGCACCATCTTGGCCACGCCCCCAACCCATTCAGTTTAAAACAGAAATGAAAGGCAAGCATTTGTAAATAGATATAAAAATACATTATAAATACCCTTTTTTTCCCCTTTTTTTATAAGTGATCACATTCCCTCTGTTTTCAGCTGCAAATGAGCTGGGGGAAGGAGGAGAAGCAGCAGAACACTGAGCTTCCCAGTGAATGGCTGTGCATTGGGGGTGTGTCAGGACAATTCTGATCATTGTAGGAGAGCAGGCTGAGTTCCCAGCATAGTTAGAGAACTGACCATGTGCTCTCATACTTATTATGGTCGGTTTTTATTAGGAAAACAGAGGTACTGTCAGGGATTTCACATAAAGGAAAGAGTACAAAGAAAACAGGATACTTTCTCATACAAGTACATGGTACAGCTATCCACATATGAGGAATATAAAGTGATGAGGTAACAAATGCTTTAGGTCAAGCTTTAAAGCTAACCTTTATGTTTGCCCAGCTGAATTGAAATGAATAAAGCATCTCTCTTTGCAGTACTCACCTCCTCTTGGGTGCTCTCCCTCCCCTGAAAACTCCTCTGCTCTCCGATGCTGTGCCGCTTCTTTTCCTAGCTGTATGACATGCAGCATCATCCAACCCACTTCCCGTGAGCCCAGACCATCATCAACACACACCTTGTGGGCTTCAGAAAATGAAGAGCTTGTGTCAATGGCCTTTGGTTTGTGTCAGATGGATTTTGCATTTCCATATGAAAGTTCATGGCAAATCAACTTCTCTTGAAGCAGGTCGATTACATGTCAGAAAAAGGTCAATGGCAATTTAAAAATGTGATGAAAATGTGAATGGGCACCCCCCAAAACTGGTGTAAGACAGGGCAGCCATGTTGTTCAGAATTAAAATATAATGCAATAAATATGAAAATGGGAAAAAAGGGAAAAATAAAAATTATTATTAATAGTCCAAATGTTCCAATTCCAGATCCATAAAGTGAACTAAAAACATGTGCTGAGGGAGATAAACTCATGGGACTGTAGGCCACACATATATAATGTTCAACAACCTTACTCCAGGTACAATACGATTTATTAAAATAAATAATGAATAAATGTCCACCCCAAGTTTTTTTGGGCAAATAATGGCCGCGGCAACTTTATTGGTTTTAACACATGAAATAAATTATCCATATAAACTTTCATTATTCAATATCAAACATCAACTTTAATGAGAAACCAACCAACTGTGTAACTGCTTCGTTTTTAGGACTCAAGCAGCATTAATTAAATCATGAAATAACACGCCCCCCCCTGGCATCCAGGGTGGCACATACCACATAAATTTGCACGCGACTAGGGAGGGAGGGCGGGGGTTCTTCCACTGGTGCTTACAGAGGAGAAAGAGACGGATTCCCAGCCCAGCCAATCCTTTTAAAGCCTTCCTGGCTTCCTGTATCTTCAGGCTGCACCCTATTGGCTGGCTGCTGATCCCTCACTTAAAGACACAGGACTACAAAAATTACACACACAAAACTTATATATAAACACCTCGCATACCTATATTAAATTTAACCCCTTCAACCTTAACCCCAGTATATGGTGGCCACAATCCCACTTAAGTGGGCTCCTATTGTGCCCCCTTTTCTATGGGACTGTAGGCCACACATATATAACGTTCAACAACCTTACTCCAGGTACAATAAGATTTATTAAAATAAATAATGAATAAATGTCCACCCCAAGTTTTTTTTGGCAAATAATGGCCGCGGCAACTTTATTGGTTTTAACACATGAAATAATTATCCATATAAACTTTCATTATTCAATATCAAACATCAACTTTAATGAGAAACCAACCAACTGTGTAACTGCTTAGTTTTTAGGACTCAAGCAGCATTAATTAAATCATGAAATAACACGCCCCACAAGCCGGGCTTGAATTCAAACCCGGCCCCACCCCACCACCGCGACCTGCTCAATACCATTCTGTAATCCTAAATTAAAAATGTCAAGCCCCACCTCCGAGAGATGAACCCCGTCCTGTCTGTACAGTCCGGGAAACCCCCCTTCCAAAACCACATGTCTGTATGACAACCCCCCAATTCTAGGCATAAACTTCTCCATGGCTCTGTTTATGCGCTTCCTCATCTCCTCCATAGTTTTCCACTGACAAGCCGAAAACCATGAGAGGCGAGGGACAATTTCCGAAAATACTAGTATTGTACCTGGAGAGGTGATAGCAAAACGGTGCAGATCCCTCTGCATCGAAAAGAGCAAATCCAGGGTCCTCATGTTCCCCAAATCATTCCCGCCTATATGCAGAACTAGAACATCCGGCCTAGGCCAATTTTGACACAACTTACATAAATGGAAATAGAGTTGGTGCCACTGCAGGCCCCGCACCCCCTTCCAATATACCTGAAAGGATTCCGGACATAGAGACAAGTTGGTGGAATACCTACGCAGGGCCGCTCTTTTATGCGCCCAATAAATATAGGAATGTCCCAGAATCCAAACTGTACATGGCCGACCTGAGGGATTTAAACAAAAAGATTAGGACGAACATACAATTTAAAACAATTTGAGTTCCACCTCCCCATATCCTTGATGGCTGACTCACCTACCCCCCTCCGCGCCGCCTCAGACGCTGCGCCAATTCTGAACGAGTGGGAGGATATCTTAAGGTTATGTAGGCCCAACTTCTGCAGGCATTTGCGGAGAACAAAGTCAAATTGATATTTAGGAAGGGGTGTCCCCGTTCTTATGCACCAGGAATGAACCCAGGACCGGAGGACTGACCCTTAGAAAACGAGTTACCACTTCAACGGGACACACAGACTTGTCGGCCTGTGCTGCAAGCTGAATCCTAGTGCCCTTCTCTAAGGCGTCCGTCTTGGAACGTTTCAACCACAAGTGCACCCCGGACGGACACACCGACACGTGATCCACTTGAATCCCCGAACCACCCAATTTGGACTGTGGGAGGAGCTCCGAGATGCGCAACGCCCCATGGAAAGCGAGAACGAACGCCGTACTAAAAAGTAACGCCTCGAAGCCTGAAAAACATACCGACTCCGTTATCCCACACAGCTTGCCCAAAAGTTCCAGTGATATCGGTCTCCGATCATCAGGAACAAAGTGCAACCTCCTGTAACCCTTTAATGCTTGCTTTACTGAGAAGTAGGCTGTGCACGGGGGGTACCCCCTTAGACGGCAAAAAAACGAAATCCCGGCCATTGTTTTAGAAAAATGGCTGAAAGAAAATTGCTGCTGCATTAGTGATGATACAAACGCCAATAATGACCCCTCGGACGGGCGGCCATCGCTTGCTCTTAAGACTCTTGCAAATGACAGCCTACTATTCCAAGAAGATGCATAACATAACCATGTCTTGGGTGCGACTGAACTTTGTATGGCTCTTGACACTACGTCCATATCACATCCCATAGAAACTCCGGGCAACTCCTCCCTTCCACATCTGCCTCCGGAAGCAGCTGGCGAAAACGAACCATCTGAAACCGAGATAACGCATCGGCAAGATTATTTTCAACTTCTGGTGTATGTTTAGCTTTCAACCAAACATTACAACGCAGACATAGAAAAACAATTTGGTGCAGAACCTTCACCACCATCAGCGATTTAGATGAGAGGCAATTAATTGCAAAGAGAACCCCTTTATTGTCTGTCTCAATCAGGATCCTTGTATTCGCAAATTGGGCCCCCCACAATTCCATGGCCACCAGAATTGGAAAAAGCTCTAATAGCACTATATTTTTTGTGACTCCCTGAGCCACCCATGAGTCCGGCCATGCAGCACAGCACCAATGTGACCCCCAAATTGCTGCAAAGCCTTTCGACCCTGCTGCGTCTGTGAATAGTTTGAAATCAGCTGCACCAATAAACTCATCCTGAAAAAGGGACCTCCCATTATACACATCCAAGAACCGTGACCAAACCAACATATCCGCCTTCAATGCACTGGTCAGCCTGACGTGAGCGAATGGGGATTTCATGCCCGAGATTGCCAAATACAGCTGTCTCGAAAAAATACGACCTACTGGCATTACCCTACAAGCAAAAGCTAATACTCCCAACAGTGACTGCATCTCCTTAAGCAGCACCTTCTTTTTTGCCAGAAAGGATCTCAACAAGGACCTTAATTTCACTAGCTTTACTTCTGGTAACCGAAATTCCATCTGGCAAGTGTCGATCTGAATGCCTAGAAACTCCAAGGACGTCGTGGGGAGACACGTCTTTTCTTCCGCCAAGGGGACCCCGAACAGCTTGGCCGTATTCCGAAAGGCCTGCAACAACTCGCTACACAGCAAAGAACCCTGCGGTCCCATGAACAAAAAATCATCCAGGTAGTGTATTAGCTTATCACAACCCGATTGCTCACACACTACCCAATGCAAAAAAGACGCGAAGGCCTCGAAATAAGAGCAAGATACAGAACACCCCATGGGTAGACACCGGTCGAAAAAATAAGCTTAGTCAAAATAGAACCCCAAAGAATTAAATGCCTCCGGGGCTATGGGCAACAGCCTAAAGGCTGATTTTATATCGGCCTTGGCCATTAACGCCCCAGGCCCACACTGCCGGATCTTGACAATTGCCTCCTCGAATGTCGTGTACGAGACCGAGCAGAGTGACTCGTCAATCTCATCATTCAATGAGTTCCCTTTAGGGAACGATAAATGATGAATGATTCTATATGTACCTTGCTCCCTCTTGGGCACCACCCCTAAAGGTGATATGCGGAAGTTATCAAAGGGGGGGTGGTCAAAATGACCAGCAATGCGCCCCTCATCAATTTCCTTCTCAATTTTTTCCTTAACAATATGTGGGAATTTCTCCACTGATTTTAAATTCTCCACCACCGTACACCCCACCCCGGTGAATGAAGGTAGGGGAAAACCGAATTCAAAACCCTTAAAGAGAAACCGCGCTGTCGCCTGGTCTGGATACTTGTCCAACCATGGACGCATGTTTTCCAGCCTCACTGGCGTGCAGGCTTTTTGGAAAAATATCCCTATGACTCTGACCCCCAGCATTAGTTTCTTTAAGCACTTTCCCGCTGGATGGGCGCCAGCACAAAAGGAACATTCGTGCCTATACTTACAGGCCGTGTTCCAGCGGCACTGACCCTCATTAAAGGCAAAACAGCTGCCCCTCCTGTACACTGCTCCAGGAGTGGAAACCACCGCTGGTCTTGGCATGACTGCCCTCTGTGGTGCAAGCAAATTTAGCCATAACCCCACATCCTTCATACCCCAGCGCAGTGAGGGGTGTACCGACAACTTCTGGCGGAAAGACTCGTCATAATAAAACCAGCCGAGCCCTCCAAAGCTCTTGTATGCTTCCAGAATGTGATCTACATGTTGAAACAAACCTCCGCTGTGTTCCGGATGTTTTTCTGACATAACGCCAGCAAAAACGCTTGCAGCCAGTTATTGAATGACCTATGAACCGGCCTGCGTCTGTCATCCTTCTGTCTGTCATTCTTTTCAACCTTAGACATGAACTCCTTCTGTGAGGGTAACAGGGATAGCATGTCAATAAAATCTCCCCTCCATATTTTTTCCTTCCCCGCTGCGCTCAGATGGTAACCCAGGGGAGACATCTCACACGGCAACACCTCTCTCATGCATGCTTCAGGCACATTAACCCCTGCCGCAGGAATACTGCCCTCCCCGAACCCCCCCCCCCCGGGAACCCTCAAAGCCAGGGTGGGCTGATGTAGGCTTGCGCAAGGGGAGGGAGTTGACATGCTGGGTAAGGGACTAAGAAAAGCCTCAGGTGCAGCAGCATTAGCATACCCTGGGGCAGCAGGGGACAGTGTTTTTACTAGTGAAGACAAAGAACCAATCAAAATGTTTAAGGTCTGAAGCTGACCACACTCACCTACTGCTGGAGGTTGTGCAGTGTCTGACCCACTTGTTACTCCCAGCAGCGGTCCTGGTGCGTTTGCCTGCCTTGCGAGTGCAGTCTGACTGGATCCCATGCTGCTTCTATCCTGACTCAGTCCTGCTGTCCGCCGGGCTGGCGGGCGTCCATTCACTGTGCTTGCTGTGGGCTGCGCTGACATGCTGCCTTCATCCTGGCTCAGTCTACAGTAGCTGTCCGCCGGGCTGGCGGGCGTCCACTCTCAGTGCTAGCTGCGGGCTGCGCTGACCTGCCCCGCCTGCCTCCTTCTTTTCCTGGGGACTGCGAGCATGTCCTCTTCTGCCGCACAGAACGGCGCTCTCCCGTGTCACCCCCAGCGTCTTTGGCGGCCGCCGTCTTCCTTCCTCTCTCTGCTTCAGTGCTTGTCACGGCTGCCTTGCTTCCCACCTGCGCTTCTGTCTCCTGGGCTCTCGGCTGTTCCTCAGCTCCCTCAGCCACAGCGCTAGCAGCGCCCACCTCACTCACATTCCCTGTCTCCTCCAGTGATAGGCACTTCCTCAACCATTCCTCGCCCCCTTCACTGCCTGCCTTCTCTAACAGCTTCTTAAAGAGAGACTCCATACCTGAGGGGGAGGTTCTTCCACTGGTGCTTACAGAGGAGAAAGAGGCGGATTCCCAGCCCAGCCAATCCTTTTAAAGCCTTCCTGGCTTCCTGTATCTTCAGGCTGCACCCTATTGGCTGGCTGCTGATCCCTCACTTAAAGACACAGGACTACAAAAATTACACACACAAAACTTATATATAAACACCTCGCATACCTATATTAAATTTAACCCCTTCAACCTTAACCCCAGCATGTGGTGGCCACAATCCCACTTAAGTGGGCTCCTATTGTGCCCCCTTTTCTATTGCGCAACATTCTTTTAAAAGCACACAGGAGTTTATTAAAAGCTGTACTTACAACAAAAATGATAAAACTGGGCTCAAAATGGAAACATTCGTTTGTCCACAACCCTCCATGAGTGTTTGGATGTCACCGCTTCTCTGTATGTAGCCTGACGTACGTTTCGTCCAATGGGATTTGCGCAATGAGTTTATCTTCCTCTTTCATATGATGAATGTGTGACTCTGACTCTGAAGTTACCTCAACTGATGATAACTGTGGAATATACACCTGTGGAATCCAATTAAGCAGGCTGGGTAGTGAATGCAGTTGAGCCCATTGTGAGGGGTGAAAGCTCACTTAGGCTGCGGTTGCGGCGCTATACCGTCGGATTCGGCCGCTTGCGGTGTGGTATTAACCCCCACTAGCGGCCGATAAAGGGTTAATACCACCCGCAATGCGCCTCTGCAGAGGCGCATTGCGAGCGGTATTACCGTGGTATCCTATTGTTTTAAATGGGAAGGAGCGTTGAAGGAGCGGTATACACGCCGCTCCTTTTACCGCTCCAAAATGCTGCTGGCAGGAGATTTTTTTCTCTTCCGCCAGCGCATCGCTTCAGTGTGAAAGCCCTCAGGCTTTCATATTGAGTATGCAGTTCAGGAGTTTTTCAGGCGGTATAGCAGCGCTATTTTTAGCACTGTACCGCCTGAAAAACTCCTCAGTGTGAAAGGAGTCTAATGCGCAGATAGACCCTGGAGGGTCTTAAAATCTGGTAAGCAGATATACTTACCCTGTCTATCCTGTGGGGAGCACTGGGTGTCTTCACAAATTGAACATTGGATCAGCACACGTTATGTGGAATTGGGACATTTGGACTATTAATAATAATTTTTATTTTTCCCTTTTTCACATTTTCAACTTTATTGCATTATATTAGATTTTTTTTGCACTTTAATCATTAAGGTTATGGGTTGACAGCGCTACACGTTTTTGATTTTAATCAGCAGTCTAAAGCAAGGAACATTAGCCAAATTCTTTGATCCATCTTGCTCATTGATTAGACTTTGCTAAACTCATTCAACAGACTTTGTTAAATGTTTGAGGGCAGGGAAAAGAAGGGCCAAGCAGGCATAGTGCAGCACAGTTTAATTAAGGTTAAAAAAAACATGACAAGCTAGATTCAGGATGGAGAGCCTATCTTTAAAGGGGTGTTCCAGTCAATATTTGTGTTTATTAAAAGTCAGCAGCTACAAAAAGTGTAGCTGCTGGCTTTTAATAAACAGACACTTACCTGCTCCAGCGTTCCAGCGACGCGACGACCTTGGCTCCGCTCCTCTCCCCCCCTCCCCGGCCGGCGTCCTCATCACAACTGTGGGCACCCAGCCGTGACAGCTTTCGGCTTCACGGCTGGGCACCCACTGCGCATGCGCGAGCGGCACTGCGCATGTGCGAGCGGCGCAGCCCGCCGCTGATTGGACAGGCGATCGCATGGGACCTGTCATGTGTCCCATGCGATCGCCTACAGGGAGGGGCTGCTGTAGGCGATTAAGCTTAATCGCCTAACCAGACCCTTGGCGGAAGGAGGAAGTGGGACAGGAAGTTCCACTCCTCCTAAAGCCCCCACCCCCCCCCCAAAAAAATTACATGCCAAATGTGGCATGTAAGGGGGTGAGGAGCGGGATTAGCGGAAGTTCCATTTTTGGGTGGAACTCCGCTTTAATTTGGCCTAACGTATCTCATTTAAGTTAGGCCGCCGCAACTTTTTCAGGCAAGTGCTTTATTCATAAAGCACTTGCCTGTAAAGTTGAGGCGACGTAGCGTAAATCACCCGGCCAAATTGAAATTCGGCGGGTAGGGGGCGTGTATCATTTAAATGAAGCGCGTCCCCACGCCGAACGAACTGCCCATGCGCCGGCCGTGATTGGTTCCCAGTGCGCATGCTCCAAATCACATCGCTACTTGTCAATGAAAGCGACGTCAGCGTAAATGACGGCCAGCTCAATTGTGAATGGACGTACGCAAATGGCGTAAATTACGTTGGTTCCGACGTCCGTATTTAACATTGGCTGCGCCAGCTATAGCAGTGATAACTTTAGGCCGTGTGTAAGTCTTACGTAAACGGCATTAGAAGATACGCCGGCCGGGCGTACGTTCGGGAATCGGCGTATAGGCTCATTTACATATTTTAGACGGGAACGCCACCTAGCGGCCAGCCTAAAATATGAAAATAAGATTAGACAGCGTAAGAGACTTAGGCATGTCTGATCTAAGGAAAATCGATGCTAAACTGATTTTATGAATCAGTGGCATAGATTGGAGGCCTAAAACGCAGAGATAAGACGGCTTATCTGGAGATAAGCCGACTTATCTTCTACCTGAATCTGGCCTGATGTGTATATGCACTCACAAGCCAGTAGGAAAAGGGATGACAGGTAGCAAGGGAGGATGAGCCTGGCACTGGAGTCTCTATCCAAAATGATGTAAAAAAGCTGCGTGGAGGGAGCGAGATGAGCCAAGGAAGATCACGGAAGATCCAGCGTCAGGCTGCCCTCGTACACATGATTGGTCAAAACCGATGAAAACGGACTGAAGGTCCGTTTCATCGGTCCAATCCAATCGTGTGTAGGCGCCATCGGTCAGTTATCCTTCGGTCCAAAAAAATAGAACTTGCTTTAAAATTGAACCGATGGACGCCTGACCGATGGGTCAAAACCGATCGTTAGTATGCAGAAGCATCGGTTAAAAGGCCGCGCATGCTCAGAATACGTATGCTTGGAAGCATTGAATTTTGGGTTTTTTTCAGCACGTCGTCGTCTAAAAACACGTAAACGTCACCGCGTTTTAACACAATCGTTTTTTTAACCGATGGTGTGTAGGCACATCAGACCATCAGTCAGCTTCATCGGTTAACCAATGACAATGGTCCTTCAGACCGTTCTCGTCAGATGGACTGATCGTGTGTACGAGGCTTAAGGCTGGAATAAGTCGTCCGGTATATGGGTACTTTCCAGAGTGTGTGACTCTCCAGAGCTGTACCATCATCCCTTGTGAGGACCAATAGGACCGCGTTTTGGAGGCTAGCCACGCCTCCTTTGTCAGCCAGAATGTTTTATTTTTTTACCCTAATTAAACTATTCTACACTATGACTGCTTGGCACTTCTTTTCCCTGCCCTCTTATATTGTGAATCCCCAACCCCATTTTTAAAAGGCAGCCTGCAAGCATCCACTTGTGTTAGCCAGACTTTTACACATTTATTCCCATACCTCCGGGAATACGGACCCTTTTTATTGATCTAATTTTAGCTTTACTTAAAGGAGTTGTAAAGGAAAAAAAATGTTTTGCCTAAAATCAATGGGCCAGATTCACAGAGCGATTACGCCTGCGCAACAGGAGATGCACGTGCGTAAGTCTAAATGTGCGCGTGCTTTTCGATGCACGGCATCCCCAAAACGAGATACGCAAGAAATCTACTTTTTTTTGTCCAGAGTAATTTCGTTAGACAGGCGCATCCGTCCGCGCAAAACTGCGCTAGACAGACCATTGATTTGCTAGTCAAATATGCTAATGAGGGACTTAAGGGGATCCACAAAAGAACGTTGGGGCAGCGCAGGCTACGCAGTGTGCGCAACAGCAAAATGTCCTGTCTAAAATTAGACCATATAAAAGCTGGTCTAAAAAGAGAAAAATCGTCTACATGTCAGATAAAGCAACACTGTTAGTGAGGAGCAGAGCAGTCACACGTGTTGCACAACAATCTGTATGCCAACATGCCAGTGGCATCCATGCTCATAGCTACTACTGACTTTAGATGAGCAAAGAAGGAGGAGGGCACTGAGGAGGGCACTGAGGAGGGCACGGGAGTTTTTTTTTTTTTACTTTTTATTTGCTTATATAAACTTTACAATTTAATCAAATTTAATCAAATCTAATACAATATTCTTATCTGATACAAGCCCCTCACTCTTCACTCTTCACGGGAGAGGATATATCACACACGCATAGATATAGATGGCATGAGTGATTCTGAGGTATCTTGCATCTTCAGATTCACCCCTCATGCCACCATGGAATTAACCACAACCTTGCAGGAGGACATCACCAGCCCAACACATGACACCACCCATGACACCCATGACAGCTACATATACAATCAGAGCCCCATCCCCACAGATTGCGAACAGAACATGTATGGGGACAGCTGGCTGGTTGGTGAGTGACATGGGTGGCAGGCATGACTGCCCCCCCCCATGATGCACACATCACAAGGGGCACATGCACTACTAACATCCTCCTGTCTTTTCCCTTCAAGGTGACTCTGCATATGCACTGGGACCCCATCTCATGACTCCATCTCATGCCAGCTCACATTATGCATCATTGCACGTTAAACACACACATTAATCATGGCACAATGAGAATGCATGCATGCACACCACTGTGGTCCCTAGCACACACACCCCACATCCTCATCAAATTGGATTGACACAAGCCACCACAAATGAGGGTGACACCCCTTTTCCGGCAGGAATGTCACCCCCACATTCCCAAATCATACACAAACAGAACAAAAAAAAAAAATGACCAGCAAAAAAAAAAAATAAGCCCAGCAAAAATCTAATTTTACAAAAAAAACAACAAAGAAAACACATAAAAGACAAAAATCACTCTGCAAAACAGTCCCCAAATATCTCAAAGACACGTCACAAACAAACAAATAAACGCTAACAAACAACATAACAAAAGCACCTTGCTGTATAGGGAGGGATACAAAGGCATGTACTTTTGCAAAGGAAGTGTGTTTGTGTCTGTCTATTTATGCTGTCTGTGTAGTTCTCTAATTTGCCCTAGTCCACTTATAATTTCACTGATTGCGCCGTTCCCGAGTTGTGAGCATGCGCAGAGAGGTGCTGACCATGGTCTCCTTCAAGCGCGCATGTGCGAGCCGGCCGGCCCTTCATTTGCATGGGGTCAAGGCTCATTTCAATGTAACACGCCCACGTCCTTCCCAATTTGTATTACTCCGCCTTACGCCTCTGAAATAACATTACGCATGCGCAATTTTCTGCGTAAAAGCTACGAGAATAGGGTGATTATGCGGCTACATTGCGCAAGTCTAACGTAAAGGCGGTGCGCTACGCCGGTCCAATAATGCGCAGATGTACCTGAATCTGGCCCAATGTCTGCAAGGTAGACAGACATAATAGTGTAATGATTCTGTTAACAAACGAGTAAATACCTATTAAATTCCTTCATCTATATCACCTCCGGCATTCTAGTTTTTGTTCTCTCATTCACTTCCTGGTTTGCATCACTTGTTCATGTAAGAACTACATTTCCCAACATGCATTGCGGCACGCCCAGTAATTTACACCTCCTTGAAGTCTCTAACATGTAGAGAGCGTCCTGCCACACAGATGTAGTTCCCAGGAGGGGGCGAGCACGTCACTGACCACCGCAGTAAAGTCTCCCTTTACGGTGGTGAGTAACAATCAGACAAGCAGGAAGTGAACAGGACAGAGAAAAAATAGAGCAACTTCTGAGCAAAAACGAACAATGAGGAAGTGAAAAGAGGAATGTCTGCAGGTAAAGGATGCTTATTATGAAAATAAATAAAATCCTTTACAACCCCTTTAAGCTTATTTTAACGGGAATGGCACAGAGATAACTCTGTAATATATGGTGTTTTGTAGTTGTTAAGTGTTTTCACATTTGAACGCTTTTGTTTTTCCTGAAGCATTATTGTCCCTTTTTCTCTTGCAATACCTTTTTTTCTAATATTTTTATGTTTTTTTTTTTATTACATAGTTACATCCATCCAGTGCACTGGTGCCCAGAACTGGACAGCATACTCCAAGTGCGGCCAGACCAGAGTCTTGTAGAGTGGGAGACATATCGTTTTATCTCTAGAGTTAATTCCTTTTTTAATGCATGCCAATATTCTGTTTGCTTTGCTTGCAGTAACATGGCATTGCATGCCATTGCTGAGCCTTCATCTACTAGGACCCTCAGGTAATTTTCCATCATAGATTTCCCCAGAGGTTCTCCCCCAGTGTATAGATTGCATTCCTATTTTTGCCACCCAAATGCATCATTTTACATTTTTCTACATTAAACCTGATTTGCCATGTAGTTGCCCAGCCCATTAATGTGTTCAGATCTCCTTGCAAGGTTTCCACTTCCTGCAGATAAATTATTGCCCTGCTTAGTTTAGTATGGTCTGCAAATACAGAACTTGAACTGTTCACCCCATCCTCCAGGTCTTTATGAACAAATTAAATACTATTGGTCCCAGCACAGAATCCTGGGGGACCCCACTACCCACCTCTGACCATTAGAGTATTCCCCACTTATCACCACCCTCTGAACTCGCCCTTGTATCCATGTACTCACCCTATGGTCCATGCCAACAGACCTTGTCATTTATCAAAAATTACTTTTCAAATTCATTAATATTGTCGCTAATGCACTAAAACAGAACTTAACCACTTAAGACCCGGACACTTACGCTGCTAAATGACCCAAGGTGTTTTTACAATTCGGCGCTGCGTCGCTTTAACAGACAATTGCGCGGTCGTGCGACGTGGCTCCCAAACAAAATTTGCGTCCTTTTCTTCCCACAAATAGAGCTTTCTTTCGGTGGTATTTGATCGCCTCTGCGATTTTTATTTTTTGCGCTATAAACTAAAATAGAGCGACAATTTTGAAAAAAATCACTATTTTTTTTACTATTTGTTATAAAAAAAATCAAATAAACTAAATTTTAGTAAAACATTTAGGCCAAAATTTATTTAGCCACATGTCTTTAGTAAAAAAAAAAATCGTAATAAAAAAAATAGCTACCTAGCGGGAACAGCGACACTAATACAGCGATCAGAAAAATGATCGCTTAGTGACGCTGGCAATAGGGAGTGAAAGGGTTAACTAGGGCGGTGATCAGGGGGTTAAAACTTTATTAGGGGGGCTACCCTGAACCTAACACTAACTGTTTTTTACAGTGCCTGTCACACTGACACTAAATGCAGTGATTAAATCACTGCATTCAGTGACACTGTGACAGGGGGGTGGGGGGGGGGGGGGGGGGGGCGATCACAAGGGGTTAATATGCCTATGTGAGTGTGTGTCAGTGTTGTGTTGGTGCACACTTACTTGGCATGTCTTCTCTCATCAGCAGCGCTGGGAAACAGCGCTGCGATGAGAGAAATGATCATTTCCTCCTTCCTGTGTAAACACAGGAGGAGGAAGTGACAGGCTGGGAGCGCGCTCCCATTGGCTGGGAGCGATCGCGGGGGGGCGGAAAACACGGACATCCGCCCGCTCGTCGGCGATCGCTCCCAGAGCCAGGGGGACCGCCGCACGCCGCGGAGGGGGTCCCGATGGGACCCCCGAACCGCACTAAGGCGAGGACGTAAATTTACGCCCTTGTGCCTGTACGAGCCATGTTGTGGACGTACATAGGCGTGCGGGGGTCCTTAACTGGTTAAAGAATCCTTGTCTCTTTGCAGAGCACTACTAAATGGTACATCTCTTCATAATCCTATCTGTGTGGACAATGGGTAGTACGGACATTTATTATAAGTACTAATTGTTAGTGTGAATGTTTGATATTTTATAATAAAAATATCTGGTGGCAGTTATCGATTTGGGGTATAAAGGATAAATTGCTTAGTTAACCAAACCCAGAAACAATTGCTCTCTGTCTGCTGGCACTTGATTGTGGTCCTCTGAGCTTGCACATCTTATCTTTTTGCACTGTGCATCATCATGGTATGAGTTTGACCAGCCATTTGTCACAAGTTGATGAAGATGGCCAGGGTCTGACATTGCATCCATCACACAATACACCCAGAGGCGTATCTAGGGTATGGCAGCCATGGCAAGTGCCATGGGCGCCATATGAAGGGGGCGCTGTTGAGTGGCTGGGCAGCAAGGCACTTACCAGGGACTAAGAATCTCTTCTTCCCTTCTCCCGAGCATAGGCAGGATCTCCTTTTCAGCACCTTTGCTAATGGACAATGGCAGCACTATCCCTGTTCTCCCATTCCATCTGGTTGCGCACAAAGAAGAAGGAGGAATATCAGTTTCTCGCTCTTCTCTGTGAAAACTGAGGCCTTAAGTGATGAAGATTTCATCACTTCCAGTATTGGTTCTGCATTTACATGGCCTTGGAGGGCAAAGGAGGGATCAGGGGTCTAATAAACCCCAGATTTCTCCATAAAGAGGATATGTCACTACCCAAGGTATCACAAGGGATGATAAATATTACTAATTTTGTTTTTAAAGTGTTTTTTTGTTAAGGTTATCTGAAAGATGGGTTTCAAATGTTTCGACAGGGGCGCAGTTTCAGTGCTTGCCATAGGCGCTATTTTCACTAGATACGCCTCTGAATACACCTATCAATTCATTCTAAATGATTTCAGAAGCTTTGAAACCAATGTCTAACTGATGCCATTGGCACATGCCCAAAGCTTATCCAGTATCCAGTTAGCATTTATGTTAATCTCTCTTCATTAGGTTTTTAAGACTACCAAAGAAGTTGTAGACAGTAAAGTGGTTACATACAGTATGATCCGGGTACATACACAAGGTTGCGACCATATCCACTCCCAAACTGCTCCTAACAACATAAACCTGCCAAGTTTTGTATCAACAACACAACCAGCATGTAGCGAGCAAAGAGGGGTACATTTTTTTTTTTTTGGTCAACTTTGTGTAATAAAGTCCCTGACCTTTTCTTAAAAACACGCCCGCAAGGAAACCACATTTTGCCAAAGCTGATCATGGTAAACAGCACCACATTTTTGCATGGGGTGCCATTAAGAATATAGCGGCATATTTTTGCTGCAGGTGCTGGAATACATGCAATTTACATGCTTTCCCGTACCCGCAATAGTGTGAACCTTGCCTAAGGACAATTTTGTTTGAAACCCTGCTAGGAGATTAAAAAAATCCTGAAGTTGGGATTTAAATAAACTGTTTCTATGCAAAGAGTTTACAGTTTACACAGCAAGCACATGGATTTTAGCTATTCAAACAATGTAATAAAATTCCACTAATGCATAGACTTGGCTATATTTGCAGTACACATCGTTGGCTATTCTGCCATTTCCAGAACCCTCCCATGGGACTGGCGAATATGTCAGGAGAGGGTTATATAAATATATTACAGTTTCTCTATGAACCGGGATTTAATTCTCTATTCATAAGAAGCTTATAGAGTCACCCTCCAGCACGGATAATTCTCTGTCGATACTGGCAAGGCTTTGATGTGTTCATTATTCAATATAGCGAGGTAACTGTACAACATGATGCATTCAGGCAAACTATTTTAATTTATTATTTGCAATTATATATACATTAAAATTGTTCTGTAATTATCGTAAAGCATGTAAATCAAGAAAAGGACATTTGAAGGACCACTGTCAGAAAAAAAATTGAACTCTAATAACTGTACAGTATGTAACGATAGCATTTAGAACAGGAATTATTTTCTTCATTTCACATAGCTGTATTTATATTTTTCTTCTCATTAAGGCCTAATCTACACCACACCAGGCATGATGGGTCTGTGATGTCACAAGGGGAAAATGTTTTAAAAGTGTGCGAAGTGTCCACCATAATGTCGCAGTACCGAAAAAAAATCGCTGATCGCCGCCATTACTAGTAAAAAAAAAATATTAATAAAAATACCATAAAACTACCCCCTATATTGTAAACGCTATGGGCCAGATTCAGCAACACTTGCGCTGGAGTATTTCGATATGCGCCGCGTAACTGTGAAGATGCGCCGTCGTTTCTATGTGGCCGTACCCACCAAACTAGATGCGCCCGAAGACGCGCCATTTGCGACCGGCGGAACGTTCCGACACCAGAGTATCGTCAGCGCATAATTTCGCAGGGCGCATCGGTCGCGCCTATTGATTTCCCCTGCAAATATGCGAATGAGGGAGATTTCCCGATTCGCGAACGGATAAGCACCATACGCTGGCTACATGCGCCGCGCGTATCTCGTCCGTCCGGCGCAAAGTTATTTCTACAAAAGGCTGCTTTATCTTTACTCCAGACGGTCAGAGGTCAGCAGGAGAGCAGCTACAGCAGCGTTACCGACGATAGGAGCTAGCTGAACAACCACACTTGCAAGGACAACACCTCTGTGTGCCAACATGCCGGGAGCAATTGTGGTCCTCGAACTACTGATGGGTCCCCCGGAACGAAGGAGGCGGGCACGTGAGAGGATATACCGCACTCGTATGAGCCTCTTTGGCATGGGTGATGAGGAGGTGTATCGCCTCTTCAGATTCAGCCCAGATGCAATACTTGAACTAACCACAACCCTGCAGGATGACATCACCAGCCCAACACACCGCTCACAAGCAGTGCAGCCACTGGTGAAGGTCCTGGCAACACTTAATTTCCTTGCAACTGGATCATTTCAGCGTACAAGTGGAGTGGTGGCTGGGATGTCACAGTCCTCCGTGAGCAGATGTGTGCACCAGGTTGTCCCTGCAATCCTCAGACGCATGTCCAACCAGTTCATCAGACCCACCACTGAGGAGCTGCGGCAGAAGGCAATGACAGATTTCTACAACATTGCCAGATTCCCACGCACTGTGGGGGCCATTGATTGCACACATGTGGCACTCCAGCCCCCCAGTGCCACAGAGCACATATACCGCAATCGGAAGCATTGGCATTCCATCAACGTACAGGTGATAGCTGATGCCCAACGCCTCATATGGCACTTCCATGCCAAACACCCCGGGTCCAGCCATGACAGTTTCATATACAATCAGAGCCCCATCCCAGCAGAATTTAACCAGAACATGTATGGGGACAGCTGGCTGGTTGGTGAGTGACAAGGGAATCAGGCATGACTATCCC
Organism: Rana kukunoris; assembly: GCA_029574335.1. Classification (NCBI taxonomy): domain Eukaryota; kingdom Metazoa; phylum Chordata; class Amphibia; order Anura; family Ranidae; genus Rana; species Rana kukunoris. The sequence goes on along the minus strand of CM056050.1, from coordinate 44,446,782 downwards.
CTCCCGTGATACACAACAGAAGTCGCACATGCATGACTAACATCCTCCTGTCTTTTCCCTTACAGGTGACTCTGCATATGCACTGGGACCCCATCTAATGACTCCTTTTCGGAACCCCCAAACCAGAGGAGAGAGAAAATACAATGAAGCACACATTAAAACCCGTGCAGTGGTGGAGCAAACATTCGGGCTCCTGAAGTCCCGTTTCCGCTGCCTGGATAAGTCCGGGGGGACCCTATTGTATTCCCCTACCTTTGTGTGTCAGATCATCGGTGCATGTAGCATTCTGCACAACTTTGCTATGAGAAAAGGCCTGCACATTGACATACGTGATGACCTGACCCCCGACCCACACAGTCCCCACCTGCCAGAGGACACCCAGTCTGCTGATGGAAGAGCAGTCAGGAGGGTCCTCGCCGTAGGCATCTTTGGACACTAAACCAAAACATTAATTACACAGACAGTGCACGCGTGTACACCACTGATGTCACTAGATCACACACACCACATGCACATCACATTGGATTAGCCCAAGTCCAGCATGTAGGAGTTGGAAGCAGCAACGCCAGCGTCAAGGCCCCAATGATGTCACTGTCCATTCATACACCTTTCACACGTCATTCATACAGCCGTGGGGTTAACTTTACCACCACGGCCGAGGGTGACACCCCTTACTGTCAGGAGTGCCACCCCCTCACATTCACACACCATTCACACTGTCCCCTGCACTCCTGACCGTGTGCAGTAAAAAAAGAAATACAAAATCTCATAACCTGAGAAAATAAATAAACAAAAACTCATGACCTGAGTATAAAATAAATAATACAAAATAAACAAAAACTCATAACCTGAGTATTTAAAAAAAATCATAGAAACCAAAAAAAAAAAAAGCCTCATCGGGGATGCCGGGGGCTTCTTCTGGGGGCCCCTCTCTGCCTCCTCAGCTGCCTGGATGGAGTGGGTGGGGGTGGGGGGGCATCTGGAGGTGGCTGATCCCCAGGTGGGCCACTCCTGGCAGGTGTGGCCTGCATGCCCTCCAAGGCCATGGCTATCCGGCCGAGGTATGAGTTCGTCTGGGCCTGCATCCGGAGCTGACGGGTGACCTTGTAATGCTGGGCCCGCCGACTCAGCCTCCCCTGGTCCCGGATGGCAGCACTGTTACCCTGGATGGCAGCAGTGTTGGCCTGGACGGCTGCAGTGAGTTGCGTAATATCACCATGCACCTCCCCCAAACTGGTCACCACTGCAGCGCAGTTGCAACTTACATCCTGGACTGCGTTGCTTATCTGGGCAACGGAGCCCAGGCTGTCAGACACTTTCTCCAAATGCCCAACTATGGCCCCCATTTGTTCAGTCTGTCTGGCGTGATCCCTCGCCAACTGGTCCTGGACAACATCAGACACCCCCCTGGTCTTCTGGGTCGCCTTCCTGGGGCCAGAAGATGGTTGTCCCCGGGGGGAAGGAGTCGCCCTTGAGGGGCTTCCAAGGATGGGGGAGGGGATAACAGATGGCCCAGGAGAAGGGGAGGAGACCTCCAAAACTAAAGTAAAGTCCTGCTCTGCCACAGCAGGCTCCTCCTCAACGACCTCGGCAGGTGTGGTGTGGCCACTCTCCTCCACCACCTCTTCACCACCCAGGGGCTCGGGCACACAATGGCGTGGGGGGGATGGGGTGGAATGGACGCTGACCGATGATGGCCCAGCTCCGTCATCTGTGGATGACACAAAGCAGACACATGTTGGTGGTCCCACACACTTGGCACATGTACCCTCCCCCCCCAAATGCAACAAATCAAATAGGGGATAAAAAACACTTACCTGTCCTGGAGCCTTCCTCCATGAAGTCATAGCCTGGGACCCCCTCCACCTGCTCCCTCTCCAGGCAGCGTGCGACCACCTCCTCCTCCGCGGTCAGGGTGACAGGACATGGGGGACCACCACCTGTGCCCCTCTCATGCCTCCTGATGGTGGCCACCTTGCCCCTGACCTTGCGCCGCAAGTCGTTGATCTTTTTCTGAATGTCAGAGGCAGTCCGGATGGAATACCCCAAGACATTCACCCTGGCAGCAATGGACTCCAGGATGCCCTGCTTTCTCTCCCGGCTGGTCTTGCGGCTTTTTTTCCCATGAAGCAAATTATTCACAGACTCCATCGCTGAGATGATAACCGAGACCTCCTGGGAATTAAAATTAAGGTTCCTCCTCTCTCTGGGGGTAGCGGGAGCAGCCATTACAGAGCAAAAGTATCTTCCCTGGGGTGGGGGGAAACGGATATACTTTTGCGCCGGAATGGCGTTTCCGCCTGCGCTTTTAAGCGCCCAGCGGAACGCATTGCGCTCACGTTTCCCGGGAAGTGGTGCCGACGGAAGTTGTGAGCATGCGCACAAGGGGGCGAGTGGAGCCGCACTCACTGCGCATGCTCCATGGATGATGCGCTGAACGTAAGCCTCTGCGCTGGGCTCCGCCCATCATTTACATATGATCACACCCACTTCCACTTGCGTCGGGTTACGCCAGCGCATTATCGTTACTCTGGCGCAAGTTTACGCGCAACTGCTATGTGAATAACAGTACTTGCGCTGAAAGGCTCTTCAGAGTAACGTAAATGAGAAGCGTTACTCCAGAGGAAAGATACTCCCATCTACCTGAATCTGGCCCTATAACTTTTGCGCAAACCAATCAATAAACGCGTATTGCAATTTTTTTTACAAAAAATATGTCGAAGAATACATATTGGCCTAAACTGAGAAAAAAAATGATTTTTTATATATATTTTTGGGGGATATTTATTATAGCAAAAAGTAAAAAAAATATATTTTTTTCAAAATTGTAGCTCTATTTTCGTTTATAGCGCAAAAAATCAAAACCGCAGGGATGATCAAATACCACTAAATGAAAGCTCTATTTGTGGGGAAAAAAGGACGCCAATTTTGTTTGGGAGCCACGTCGCACGACCGCGCAATTATCAGTTAAACCGATGCAGTGTCGAATCGCAAAAAGTGCTCTGGTCTTTGACCAGCAATATGGTTCAGGGGTTAAGTGGTTAATTACAAGCAAACAGATCACAGATGAGGATGGTTACCTTTAATAGTCAGGCAAACCCCTTTCTGTCAACTTGTGTGCATGTTATCAGGCCAAAATCACCAGGGTATGGCCCTGTACACACGATAAGTCCAAACTGATGAAAACGGACTGAAGTTCAGTTTCATCGGTTCATAGACTGATGGTCTGATGTGCGTACACACCATCAGTTCAAAAACCGATCGTGTCAGAATGAGGTGACCATTTTCATCGGTTAACGATTGTGTCAGAACGCAGTGACGTAAAACACAACAACGTGCTGAAAAAAAATGAAGTTCAATGCTTCCAAGCATGCGTCGACTTGATTCTGAGCATGCGCAGGTTTTAAACCGATGCTTTTGCGTACTAACCATCGTTTTTGACCGATCGGTAGGTGTTTCAATCGGTCCGATTTTAAAGCAAGTTCTAAATTTTTGGACTGAAGGACAACAGACTGATGGGGCCTATGTAAACTTTTGATCGGGGTCATTTGGGTAGTTTCTGCTGTCATTATCTTAAAAAGAGTAAACACAGTTGATTGAGATAAATGGCTTCAGCCAAACACTAACCATGTTTTAAAGAAAAGTTTTTGTGTTCTTATTCATATTCTCTGAAAAATGGCCAAGAAATCATAAATTCTGCCAGGGTATGTAAACGTATGAGCACAACTGTACATTTTGCATGTATATCTGCTGTCTTCGCTTTTTTACACTCTTTGGAAAGTGCAGATAATGTTAAAAATCTTTCTTCCTGCTTCAGCAGTACATAGGGTTGGGTGAGGATACTGGATTTGTACTGTGTGAGAACTGAACTCCCCCTACATAGGCAGAGGATTGAAGGATCATGCAGAGCTGCAGTCTGAATAGACAATCTCTCTGCTTATCTACCTCTAAGCACCCTTCCTGACACAGCTACTATTGTCTCTTGTGTCAAGGAATTTGTCAGCCGTTACTCATGCTGATAACAGAGGAATGGAGAACCAGATAGAAACCACACTTAGGCTGCGTACACACGATCAAATTCATCTGCTGGAAACAGTCCGCACGGACCGTTTCGGCAGACAAATTCGATCGTGTGTACGGGCGGACAGACGGGTTTTTCCAGAAGAAAAATTTTAAAACATACTTTAAAATCTGTCTGCTGGGAATCGTCCGTCCGACATGTCTGCTGGTTAGTAGACATATCTGTCCGCAATTGCGTCTAATGGATTCGACGCATGCGCGGAAGTGTTTTACTTCCTGGTAATGGTGACGTGGCGGCGTCAACGTCACCGCCACGTCACCGCACTGTCTGCTGGCGGGGATTTTGGTTTGATCATGTGTACACAATCAAACCAATCTATCCCAGCAGACAAATCCAATCAAAATGGTCTGTCAGACCGATTTGATCGGATTTATTTAATGGTGTGTACGCGGCCTTAGAGCATTGGAGAGAGATATATGTCTATAGTTCAACTTTCATGAATGGGGTTTACAAACACTTTAATTTTGGGCTTGTGCTGATGGGCCTTTTTTTTTTACATCAAATGGGTTTTGAATACCCATAAAAGTTTATGGCAATGGAAATCCTATGGACGTGAGTCAGAAACAGTTCAAAAAGAGGTCAAAAGTGGCAAAGACACCTGTCAATTAATTCTGAGTGATCTTAGAAGCATCTCAAACTGATGTCATTGACACAAGTCCAAAGGCCGCTGGGCCCTAAGGAGTCAAATTGAAAATGATAATGTCCCTGAAATTTTGACACAAAACTGAAGATTATGGTAAAAGTTCATAATTTAGGTGAAAAGTATTGGAGTCAAAAGGTAAAGGCAACATTAGGATTATTTTTGGTATTTTTAAAAGATGCAATTGGCCCTAAGTATCTGTTCACATCTAGGCATTCTGGATCGTAGGCAGCCAGCAATCCTGAGTCACGCTAAATCGCCTGACGCTCATGTGATCCCCGTAGTTTCCAATGGCACCCCACTTGCAGCATGATTTTTCTGCGATTGTCACCTGTTTAATCATGGTAAAATCGCACAAACAGAATCGCGGTAAGCATGTCGCCCAAAAGAAGTCAAGAACTTCTTTGGGGTGACAGGCGTTCCGTGATTCTGTTTGCACCATCCGGGATGCCTAGATGTGAACAGAGTCTATGTGGCTAACAAGGGTTACAAAAAAAATTCAGTTTTCCAGGATCTATTTCCCTTCATTAGCGGAGTTCTGCCTAATCCTGAATGAGTGATTCAATATAGAGTAGAGGCAAAGATAAGCAATTAAGGTGAGTGAAGGTGAAGGAGATAAGTGACACTATGGTGAGGGAAGGAGGAGGGGGAGATGAGTGACTAAGGGGATGGTAGAGACAGAGATGAGTGACACTGTGGTGAGGGGAGGTGGTGGAGGTAAGTAATACTATAGAGAAGTGAGATGAAAGAAATAACTGACACTATAATGAGGGAAGGTGAAGAAAATAACTGACAACATAGTGAAAAGAGGGTGGAAGTGCAGCCAAGAGGAGCTTTTTTAAAAAAATATATATATATAGGCTGCTCAAAAAAATTAAAGGAACACTTTGAAAACATATCAGATCTCAACGGGCAAAAATCTCACACTGGATATCTATACTGATATAGACTGGGTAATGTTTTAGGAATGAAAGGATGGCACATCATTTAATGGAAATGAAAACACCTACAGAGGGCTGAATTCAAAGACACCCCGAAAATCAAAGTGAAAAAATTATGCAGCAAGCTAGTCCATTTTGCTGAAATTTCATTGCAACAACTCAAAATGGTCCTCAGTAGTTTGTATGGCCCCCAAGTGCTTGTATGCATGCCTGACAACATCAGAGCATGCTCCTAATGAGACGACGGATGGTGTCCATGGGTACTTCCTCCCAGATCTGGACCAGAGCATCACTGAGCTCTTGAACAGACTGAGGTGCAACCTGGCGGCACCGGATGGACCGAAACATAATGTCCCAGAAGTGTTCTTTTGGATTTAGGTCAGGTGAGCGTGGGAGCCATTCAATGGTATTAATTTCTTCATCCTCCAGGAAATGGCTGCATGCTCTCGCCACATGAGTCCGGGCATTGTCGTGCACCAGGAGGAACCCAGGACCCACTGCATTAGCGTAGGGACTGACAATGGGTCCAACGATTTTAATCCCGATACCTAATGGCAGTCAGGGTACCATTGTGCATCCTTTAGAGGTCTGTGCGTCCCTTCATGGATGCGCCTCCCCAGGCCATCATTGACCCACCACCAAACTGGTCATGCTGAATGATGTTACAGGCAGCATAACGTTTTCCGTGGCTTCTCCAGACCCTTTCACGCAGTCACATATGCTCAGGGTGAACCTGCTCTCATCTGTCAAAAGCATGGAACACCAGTGGCGGATCTGCCATTTCTGGTGTTCAATGGAAAATGCCAATCGAGCGCCACAGTGTCCAGAAGTGAGCACAGAGCACACCCCCGTTATTCTCACTGACTTCCTGGTTTGCGGTGCACAGTCATTCTTGCTACATCACGGCCTAATAGGAACTACAGTTCCCATTAGGCTTAGCCTCTATGCCTGTGAGGGATAAGAGAGCATCTTCACGCAGGGCTGTAGTCATAGGGAGGGGGTGAGCACATTCTGCTTTCCACCATGCAAAACGGCTCAGGTGCTGGTGGAAAGCAAGAATAGGAGAGACAGGAAATGGCATTTTCAAACCTGGATTACTGTATTTTGGAGGTCAAAAGGAAAAACGAGGTAAGCGATATTTAAATGCTCTAGCTTACAGCAATCAATTGATCTAATAAAAAACAAACCTTTAGTGTTCCTTTAATGCATTGAGGTAAAAAACGTCCCACTATCTTTCCTATCCCCAACCCTAAACACTTACCTGTCTCCTGTCATCTCTCCAGTGCTGGCCCATCTGTGAAGGTATGTAGGTCCAGACTTAATTGCAGTTTTCAATGCTTTCTTTAATTGGTAGGTAGGCCAAGAAAACAAAGGAAGTTGAATACCAAAACTCACATGGGGTTCTCAGAGCTCCTTGGTTATCAGTTGCTGGTGGGTCACAGCATCCAGAAGAATCATGCAAAACTTTTTTTTGGTGGACAAGAGGTTCGAGTGTAACTCTAGTGATATGAACTCTGTTCTAGTGATCACTTTAGCACATTTAGGGATGACTATACATTATCTCTGCAGGCCCAATCTCTAGGCTTCCCAAGGACCCTTCCAGAGAATTGCAACTCTGTTTTGTCAAAGATAGGTCCAAACCGCTAATTTAAAAATTCACATGGTACTTATCTCTGAACAGTCCCATAACTATTAAGTTGACATCAGCGTCAGAATCACTCATGTGACTAGGACCGTTGTTTAATATGGGCAAACTGGGAAATTGCCCAGGGCCACTAGACTCCAAAGGGCCACTAGAGTGCAAAGCCTCCCCTGTACCTGGAGAGCTGTGCTATTTGCTGATCTACAGAGGATCTGGAGTTCTAGCTCCAGCAGAAGAGCAGAGAACAGCACCAGGCTCTTCCCATCCACCCTTTTGCACTGGGGGAAAAGAAGGGCTTCTGTGACAGACCCAATCGGGACAGGGGCTTTTGGGGGGTAACCTCTTGTCTACTGAATATGAATCTCAAGATCCCATTTGTCTCCATCACAGTGCTTCTTTACATCAGATGTCCCATTACAGCGTTCTTTTAAATCAGGGGTCCCCATCACAGCGCCCCTTTAAATCAGGTGTCCCCATCACAGCACACCTTTACATCAGGTGTCCCTATCACAGCGCCCCTTTACATCAGGTGAACCTATCACAGCGCCCCTTTACATCAGGTGAACCTATCACAGCCCCCCTTTACATCAGGTGTCCCCATCACAGCCCCCCTTTACATCAGGTGTCCCTATCACAGCACCCCTTTACATCAGGTGTCCCTATCACAGCACCCCTTTACATCAGGTGTCCCTATCACAGCACCCCTTTACATCAGGTGTCCCTATCACAGCACCCCTTTACATCAGGTGTCCCCATCACAGCGCCCCTTTACATCAGGTGTCCCTATCACAGCACCCCTTTACATTAGGTGTCCCTATCACAGCACCCCTTTACATTAGGTGTCCCTATCACAGCACCCCTTTACATCAGGTGTCCCCATCACAGCACCCCTTTACATCAGGTGCTCCCATCACAGCACCCCTTTACATCAGGTGTCCCTATCACAGCACCCCTTTACATCAGGTGTGCCTATCACAGCACCCCTTTACATCAGGTGTGCCTATCACAGCACCCCTTTACATCAGGTGTCCCTATCACAGCAAGCCTTTACATCAGGTGTCCCTATCACAGCACCCCTTTACATCAGGTGTCCCTATTTTTAAGGTGTACGCTGATGGGCATATTTTATGTTAAGGGGCACTCTGATGGGCACAACAAAATGTCCATCAGTGTGCCCCTTAACAAAAAATGCTCATCAGTGTGCACATTAAAAATATACCCATCAGCATGCCCCTTAAAATAAAATTCGTCCATCAGAGTGTCCCTTAACATAAAAAAAGGTGCCCATCAGCGTGACTGTTTAATAAAAAAAAAAAACCCAGCAGTGTACACAATAAATATGCCCATTAGTGACTATTGACCACTAATTTACATGTCATCCTAGAGGCAAGATGGGCGGAAGCTGCGAGGTAAGGAGAGCCCTGGACCGCGAGTAGCAGGGGGGCGGGGCGCGCACGTGACATCACGCCTCACTCTCGCAAGGAGAGCCAGGAGGGGACCCGCGAGCAGCAGGGGGCGGGGCACGTGATGTCACGCCCCTACTCACGGCTCGTGAGTGCAAGCTGGTCTACTCGGAGACCTGTGGTGCACTCGCAGCGTCACCAACGCTGACATTTAAAATTATACTGGCGGCATGGCGGTCCGGGCAGAAGCGCTACTCGGACCGCGGGCCACCATTTAGTGACGGCTGTTATAAAGTAACAATTTTTCCATTCACCACTATGCTGTGCAAAACATCAGTGGCTTTTCTAATGCCTGACCATCCAGAACTGTTATATAAACAGGCTGCTAAGCAGTACTTCGATTTCAATGAATTTTTTCAGAGGTTTGAGCTGCTTTAAAGGAAAACTGCCAAGTAGCTTTGGAACTGCTCTCAACGGGGCTCTGAAAGCACTGAAAAGCAGAGATCCAAGGCAGTGACCCACATCTCTCAGCATAACAAAAGGGCCCCGCTGCAAGCTGAAAACCTCTTCTAAGGGTTATACGCAATCAAACCGCACAATAGCAGGTCAGCTCTTAATTGCACCACAAAGATATTAATGCAGCTCACAGAAGAAACAACTGTCAGTTTAACTAGTCGCTACAAGGCTAGTAGCGAGCTGCATATGTAATGCAGTGGAAATAACTGACGGGACAAGAGATTGCACTCAGAATGGATCAGCTTTACCAACCAGCTCACAGAGAAATAATTATGCTGACATTTTTTTAAAGTGGAACTCCAGCCAATATTATGGTAAGGAGTTACAACATTTACAGGGTTTTATTGTTGTCTATAACAGGTAGAGTCCATTTCTTTTATTTAAAACATTTAACACCTAATTCCAGTCATTTTCTATTCTGTCTATAAATCTTTGGTGAGATGTTCCTTTATGTCTTGTCCCTGGAACGCTCATACAAGAAAAAGGGGGATTGGTTGTCAATAGAACAGAAGGGAACAAACAGCAAGACTTGACAGGGGAAATACTCCAATTACCATATTTATCGGCATATAACGTGCGCCGGCGTATATCGCGCACCCTAATTTTAAGAGGGAATTTTCTGGAAAAAAAATAATACGTTTGCACTACACAGGGGCCTCTAGAAATAAAGTCTAAAGCCAAGCAATAATATTTCAGGTCATTGAAAATGAGGCAGGACTGTGCGCACCCATCTTGTTATAGTAAATGGGAGACTGACCTCGGAGCCACTGTTAAACCAGAAGATTGGACTGATATATGGCAATACTTTAAAATGTGAGTCCCTACTTCTCAGTGCATAACGTTTGCATACACTACTCTGTATACACACGTGCACTCCATCAGTGTCACATACCTCAGAGGGGGACAAGCGCCCGCCGGAAAAATCACCGAGCCGCCATCTCCTCTCATTCGGCTGTCACGTCACACATGCACAGTCCCGCCTCCGCCATTGGCATTGGACCATCTCCTGTGACAGACAGAACATTGGTCCAATGCCGATGGCGGAGGCAGGACTGTGCGTGTGTAAAGTGACAGCCGAGTGAGAGACGGCTCAGTGATTTCCGGCGGGCGCTCGTTCCCCTCCGAGGTATGCTATCAGCGTATATCGCGCACCCACAATTTTCCCCTGATTTTATGGGGAAAAAACTGCACGGTATACGCCGATAAATACGGTATATAATGCCATGCATTCCGGGAGATGAATTTCAAGAGTTTTGTGAATGAATAAGGGGAAAGGAAAAGAAGGGAGCAACAGCACGAGTCCTTCACGGTTTCAACATTTTATTCAAACAAATAACAAACATGTCATACACACCTGTTCTGTGCAGTGGTTTTGCACAGAGCAGTTTGGATCCTCCTCTTCTCTGGTCCCCCACCAGCACTCTGGGCCCCTCTCCTTTGCTGAGTGCCCCTATAGCAAACCAGTTGCTGTGGGGGTACCCATGTGTGCTTGCTCCTGAGCCGACTCTCTGCTCTCTCCGCCCCCCCGCTCCCATCTCCCTGACTGCAATTCACAGCAGCGGGATCCAATTGCTCCTGCTGCAACATTTCAGCCAAGCAGCAGGGAGAGACCCGGGAGTGTCTCAGGTCTTGTGTGGGAACAGCGTAATTGAAGTTACCTCTGTAATATGTCTAGGGGTGATAGTAGTGATGAGAGCAGTGACGGAATGTCCAGGCAATTAGTTGACGTTTTCAATGCTTTTATTTCCTGGTCCAACACGACCAAAAGTCAACTTGAGGTAGACAGAATACAGTAGGTTGGTGAAAAGAAGAGCTTCGCAGATTCAGGCTATGAATAGTAGAAGAGAAGTAGTCCTGCTTCCGATGATTATACTCGCTTTCGTCGCCACCCCAGCCGGGATGGGTGCAGTGCACCCGGACAGGCCTCCCTCACAGACCTGGCAGCCCGAGTGTCACTGTGAGCTCTGAGAAGGAACAAGTCTCTGCCACCGACTTGTCTTTAGTGAATTAGTAAAGGCCTCTGCCACAGGTCCAATACTCAAGGACAAGAATTAAAGCAGATCCTCTCAGTAAATATTTGGGGTCACCGACTGACAGTTTGCAGCATACAACCCGTTAGTGTCCGGTCACCCAGATCCCCGATGGTTCCGTCTAAATCCTATTGGATCACCTGCCTCCGGGTTCACCTCAGACTGACTCCCCACCGAACAGCATCCAGCTTGGGATCTCTCTAAGCGTGGGGTCCCAGTAAGTCACTGGGGCACCTCTGCAACTTTAGTTGCCCTGAGCCAGGAGGGCTCAGAGTCTGGAACTCCGCGTGGCACGTGTGCCCCGGCCAGGTGGGCCATAGTAGCGGGGCCTGTGATGTGCGCACACCCTAAAGGTGAGTGCCGCACCTGCGACCCCAGCATGCCCCGCGAGGGAGAACCCCCTCTAATTGGCTGCTGGGGAAAGGCACTTTCCGCCTGGACCCTCTGGCATCACCTGTCGACCAAAGAATAGAAGTGTATCCCTGGAACACAGAATGGGACCACAGGGAGCCCAGCCCGAACAATTTCTACAAATAAACATGGATGAGGGCAATGTAATTCTCTCATCCCCCTCTAAATTTAAATAGCGTCCTAACTGAAAGTATAGGGGCGCTACATGTACATTGCTGGATCAAGATTGAGCTTAAGTAAGTATTGTGGGGGGAGCCGTACACTGAAGATTTTTTACCTTCATGCAATGCATGATGGTAAAAATCCTTCAGACTTTACAACTACGTTAACATCTACAGCACCAGTAGATCACTGCTTTGGGAAGTTTTCAGGCATCACAGGAAGGAGGGTTTTTACCCTGAGAATACATGTTGGGCCAGATTCAGTAAGAAGTTACGCAGCGTATCTCGAGATACGCCGCATAACTTCTTAGATGCGCCGGCATATCTTTTTGTCAGTATCTTTTTTCTGTATTGAGAAAACAAGATACGCCGGGATTGAGCTAAGATACGAGCGGCGTAAGTCTCTTACGCCGTTGTATCTTAGTTGCATATTTACGCTGGCCGCTAGGTGGCGCTTCCGTAGTTTTTACGCGTCGAATATGTAAATTAGCTAAAAACGCCGATTCACGAACGTACGCCCGGCCGTCGCAGTACTGATACGCCGTTTACGTAAGGCGATTTCAGGCGTAAAGATATTCCAACAAAAAGATGGCGCAGCCAATGTTAAGTATGGACGTCGGGACCGCGTCAAAATTTATAAATTTTACGTCGTTTGCGTAAGCCGATTCAGAATGGGGCTGTTACGTTAAGTTACGTTCACGTCATTTTCATTGACTATTTGTGACATGATTTGGAGCATGCGCACTGGGATAAATCCACGGCCGGCGAATGCGAAGTTCATTCGGCGCGTCATTTACGTGGGGTCACCGTTAATTTAAATACAACACGCCCCCTACCTGCCCAATTTGCTCGGATACGCCGGCCCATTTACACTGCGCCGATGCAACTTACGGAGCAAGTGCTTTGTGAATACAGCACTTGCCTGTAAAAGTTACGGAGTTATGGAGGCATAACGTAAATAGGATACGTTATGCCCGCACAAAGATACGCGCTCCTACGTGAATCTAGCCCGTTCTCTTTTTTTCCCCGCAGTTTTCATGTCTGGAAAAACTGCGATGGAGCCAGGGCCGTCTCTACCATAGGGCAAACAGGGGCAGCTGCCCAGGGCCCTGTCACTGTTGGGGGCCCAAAGCAACCCCCTTTGAAAAAAAACAAAAACATTTTTTTAGGGGTCAAGATGGCAACCCCCCCTTTTTTATTTTATATATTTTTATTTTATTTTTTATTAAAGGGCCAATTTTTTTAAATATATTTCTATTTTTTATTAAAGGGACAATTTCTTTTTTAGGGGTCCCCAGGGACCCGGAGGCCCCCAGGGCCCCAGATGACAACCCCCTTTTTTAATTTATTTTTAAATAAAAATATTATTTATTTTATATATTTTTATTTTATTTTTTATTAAAGGGCCAATTTTTTTTAGAGGTCTGGAGGTCCCCAGGGGCCCGTATTTATATATATATATTGTATATATATATTATCAAAGGGCTCAGAGGTCCCCAGGGCCCCATGTGGCAAAACACCCTTTTTTATTTTTTATATAAATGTTTATTTTTTTATTTTTGTTTATATATATATATATTATTTAAGGCCCAGAGGTCCCCAGGGCCCTGGATGGCAACCCCACTTTTTTTTTTATAAGTGTTTATTTTTAATATATATATTTTTTTTTATTAAAGGGTCCAGAGGTCCCGGATGGCAACCCCCCTTTTTTTGTAATTTATTTTTATAAAAAAATAAATAAAAATTATTAAAGGGCCCAGAGGTCCCCAGATGGCAACCCCCTTTTTTTAAAAAAAATATATTTTTTATATATATTTTTTCTTCCTTTTTTTCTTTTTTTTAAAGGGCCCAGAGGTCCCCAAGGCCCCGGATGGCTATACCCCTTTTTTTATATAAATATTTTTCTTTATTAAATCTTTTTTCTGTAAAGGGCCTCCCGCTTCTAAATTCGCAGCACCCCCGCCCCTCGCGTCTCAATTTAAGGGGGCAGCACCCCCCCCCCCCATTCTCTGCTCCAGGGGGCCCATGCCTGAAGCTGTGTAAGGGGCCCCATAATTCCTGATGGCAGCCCTGCCGCCCGTTAAGCCCCTGTGCTGCCCACAAATCAGGCTGAAAATCATCAGCGGCACGCAGCCAGGTGACAGTACTGCTTCCCTTCCCAGTGTTTTAAAATGTACAGAACCCCTGGCTTCCCTTTAGACGTGCACTTTTCCCTTCCTGCCACTGGGTGCTGCTTGTATATAAAAGTGAATTAGAATGTGATTTTATAACATCCCCAGTTTGCTCTTCCCGAGGCTGACTTCTTCATGTCCTGCTCCTCAATGTATGTCACTGTTTGCTATATTGTAAATAGAAGTTTTCTGTAGAGTGTGCCCAAAGTCTTTATAATATTTGATGATTCACTGCAGGTCTGGTCAGTGTTTTAAAAAGTTCCTGTAATTTACACATGGCAAGGCATGGGGTCACAGCACCGTCTGTCCATTCTGCTTTAGCACCATGGGACCGCAGGCCATGCCATGTGTAAAATAGAGGAACTCTTTAAGTCACAGACCAGACCCTGCAGTCCAGGCTGAGTGAGGCCTCAGAGCACATGGCATTACTGTCTGTATTTAACTGCCTGATGGGCTTATTTTGGGCCTGACTGGTTCACATGTATGTGTTTTGGCGGCCCACATTTGTGCAGGCACAGCAGCCCATTCATTTGATGCCTCATGTAATAGGCTGAGCACACGGCACACCTATGCCCATCAAGCAATGAAATACAGCACTGTCTGTCTATTCTGCTGTCTGCTGTGACTTATCTGCAGTTCCTGCACTGTCAAACTTGCTGCATTTTTAGACGTTTAGGTCACGCTTTTAAAAACACAGTGCGTTTGTGTGTGCAAGAACTGCAGGTAAGTAGCATGGTGCAAAAGCAGAATGGATTTCAAGGCAACTGATTTTTAAAATGCTGAATGCACCTTTTTTTCTGCAGGAAATAAAGGCATGGCAGCCCATTCAAATCAATGGGCTTCTGTTCCTGCACAAATGAGGGCCGCCAAAACACATACATGTGAACCAGCCAGGCCCAAAATAAGCTGAAGGGGGGCCCAAAAAAAATGTTTGCCCAGGGCACAAACCATATTAAAGACGGCCCTGGATGGAGCATACACACGGCCAGGATTCCCGGCCAAAAGCTCTCATGGCAGTTTTCGTGTCGGGAAAACCGGTCATGTGTACGAGGCATGAGACTTCCAGTGTCCCTCAAAGGACAAGAAAGAAAACAGTTTTTTTTTTTTTTATCACAATAAAAATCCTTTTTATTGGAGGGCATTGAAGTACATGAGTTCCATCCCTCTTGATACTCCTTTGCTACAAAAACATGAGGCATGCTGGCTGACAACATTTTGTGTCCAAACTTCCAGTAGGTGATATCTTATTTCCAACTATTTATGCATGAAGCACCTACAAGACTAGTGTAGGCACCAGACTTTATCTATCTCAATGTGAATGATGAAGTACCTGACATTTTAGATCTAAAATAAATTGAGTTTTCAGGGGCAGTATTTGATCTGTATATTATATTACAGTAAGTTGAGTTTGTCTTTATTTTGGCTTCTTATATTTTTCAAATGAAAACGAGTAAAGACCTTATTGTGCTGCCCAGCAGGGGTGTTTGTATTACAAGACTCTCAGAAAATAATGAAATATTTTTGGGAGGTCCAATAAATGAATGTTATCTGTGTATGTGGCTGTTTTCTTGAGGTTTTATTGTTCCCTGAGTTATTGTTTTACTGTATACTTCTGCATCTTTATTTGCAGTAAAAATCTAGGCAGTATTTTTGATTATTTATGTGAAATGCAGTGATTTATAGTTAGCACAGTGTCTCCGACCAGAGCTAACAGTTTTTTTTTTTTTGGGCAACCCACTGCATTGCACGAAAAAAAAAAAATCTGTAGTGTGTACCCAGCTTAACCACTTCAGCCCCGGACCATTTGGCTGGCCAAAGACCAGGCCATTTTTTGCGATTCGGCACTGCGGCGCTTTAACTGACAATTGCGCGGTCGTGCGACGTGGCTCCCAAACAAAATTGAAGTCCTTTTTTTCCCACAAATAGAGCTTGGTTTTGGTGGTATTTGATCACCTCTGCAGTTTTTATTTTTTGCGCTATAAACAAAAATAGAGCGACAATTTAAAAAAAATCAATATTTTTTACTTTTTGCTATAATAAATATCCCCCCAAAATATATAAAAAAAAACATATTTTTCCCTCAGTTTAGGCCGATACGTATTCTTTTACATATTTTTGGTAAAAGAAAATCGCAATAAGCGTTTATTGATTGGTTTGCGCAAAAGTTATAGGCCCAGATTCACAGAGCGATTACGCCTGTCTAACTAGTGTTAGACAGGAGTAATTTCAAATTTCGCGTGCCGTATCACTAGTTTGAATCCTCAAACCATGATTCGGCGGCGTTGGGCTTCGATCTGACAGGCTTACGTCTTCGTATGCCTTCGGATCTACGCTGCGATCTTTTTGCGGCCGCTGGGTGGAGTTCGCGTTCTTTTTCAGCGTCGGGGTATGCAAATGAGCTTTTTACGGAGATCCACAAAGTTACGAGCGTCGTTCGCAATCGCGTACGTCATTTTTTCGCTACGTAAAGTTAAACCAGCTTTTAGCTGGTCTAACGTTACGCGGCCCATGTTAAGTATGGCCGTCGTTCCCGCGTCGACTTTCAATTTATTTTTTATTTTTGGCGTAAGTGGTCGGGGAATAGGAATGTCCGTAAACAATGCTACTCAAAAAAAAAAATGACGTAACGACGTGATTTCACGCAATGCACGGCGGGAAATTTCTGAACGGAGCATGCGCAGTTCGATCGCCGTGGGGACGCGCTTAATTTAAATGCCTCATGCCCCCTATTCGCGTATTTTGATTCCGCCGGGAGAAATACACTACGCCGCCATACCTTACGGGCTAAAATCTCTCTGAATTCCTCCTAGAGCCAGGTAAAGTACGGCGGCGTAGAGTATCTCTGATACTCTGCGGGAATCTAATTCTTTCTGAATCTGGCCCATAGCATCTACAAAGTAGGGGATAGTTTTATGGCATTTTTATTAATAATTTATTAATATTCATTTTTTTACTAGTAATGGTGGCAATCAGCCTTTTTTTTTTTGTAACTGCGACATTATGGCAGTCACTCTGGTCCATCTGCCTGCACACTAGCTGTGACATTGAAGGGCTGTATGTCCTTTGACACACAGCACAGCTGGGCCCCCCCCCTCCCCCACTCTCCTCTCACTGGCTGTGATTGACAGCAAGAAGAGTCAATGACTCACATCACTGTCTCTGAGCCTATGAGAACAGAGAGAGCAGATAAAGGCACTCCTCTCATGCACATTGCACATTGCTGAATCAAGATTGGGCTGAGGTAAATGTAAGGGGGGGGGCTGGGGGTAGAGCAGAACACAGAAAGTTTTTTACCTTATTGAATAGAATGCATTAAGGCAAAAACATTTTAGCTTTACAAGCACTTTAAAAGTAAATGCAATCACTAATCCTTAGCTGCACGATTAATCGTTAAACAATTGCGATCTTGATTCAACCTCCCTCACAATTTTAATCCGGTGTTCTAACGAGCTGGTTCCTACCATCGATATGATTCCGACGGAAAACTCTGAGTGGAAACAACTGTTCGTCAGCTGTAGACACGCTCGCTCCCGATGGCTGATTATATACTATAGTACACGCCGCTCTACACAGCAAGGGCCAGCAAGGGGCGGATGTGGTATTGACCAGTGTTTTTTTTGATTGGTTATCCACGCCGCTCTTTACAGGAAGGGGCGGATGTGATACAGCCCCTTGCTGTATAGAGTGGCGTGGATAAACAATCAAAAAAGCACTGCTCAATATCACATCCGCCCCTTGCTGTGTAGAGTGGCGTGTACTAGTGTATAAGCAGGCTTCAGCTGTTGAGGCTCGGAGATTTCCGTGGCCTCCTACTGCGCCTGGGCAGCCGATGCAGGAACCATATTGATGGAGGAACCAGCCCGACAAGACACCGGCATTTTTTATGAATCAGTGCAGAGTTCTCTGCTCACAGCTGACAGCTGTAAAAAAAAGACAGCCTGCCAAGTTTATCACAACACTGCTCAGTGCTGAGATTAACAGAAACAGTGTATCATTTGGTTCTTTTAGAGCAAATGGATGAACTTCAGTGTGTAAATGAGGTCAGTTTAACCACTTAAAGTGGTTGTAAACCCTCAAAGTTTTTCACCTCAATGCATTCTATGTATTGAGGTGAGAAAACTCCTGAAATGCTGTAGCCCCCCAGGCCTCCCTTTTACTTACCTGAGCCCTCTCTTTCTCGTGCCAGGGATAAGCACACCAGCAAAAGCTGGTGTCTTGGCTGCTGATTGGATGGATTGATAGCAGCGTAGCCATTGGCTCCTGCTGCTGTCAATCAAATCCAAAGATGTGGCCGTCGGGGGGCAGGGTCGTGTCCTGCTTTCTGTGTCAATAGGCACAGAAGCAGAACTCGGAAGCGTGCCCACACAGGTGTCCCAAAGGAGAGCGCTTCTTTGACAGGACACTCGACAAGAGGAGGAGCTACTAGCATCACTGAGGGACCCTAGAATAGGAGGATCGGGCCACTCTGTGCAAAACCAACTGCACAGAGAAGGTAAGTATGACATGTTTGGTATTTTTTTTTTTCAAACTGAAGCTTTACAACCCCTTTAAAGACTAATGCCTTGTACACATGACCGTTTTTCACGACGCGAAAACTGCCATTTTTTATATTGGTCGAGAAAACCGGTCATGTATATGCACCCTAGCACTTTTCTCGACGAAAAAACTGCCCGCAAAAAAATTGAAATCAGCTCTCTTTTTTCTCGTCGTGTTTCACGTCAGTCTTTTTCTCTTCGCAAAAAACGGTTGTGTGTATGCTTTTCCGAGGGGTATGCTCAGAATCAAGTATGAGACGGGAGCGCCCGTTCTGGTAAAAATAGCGTTTGTAATGGACATACCAGTAGCACATTTGTCACACTGTAACGGACTGAAAAGCACGAAGACTGAAAAGAGCGAATCCTCTCTCACCAAAGTTTTACTAACACGAGGATCAGCAAAAGCAGCCCAAAAGGGTGGCGCCATTTGAAAGGAACTTCCCCTTTATAGTAGCGTCATACGTGTTGTACGTCACCGCACTTTGGTCGGACGTTTTTTTGCATGAACGTGTGTATGCAAGTCAGGCTGGAGAGGAATCACGTCTTGAAAAACGACGGGTTTTTGAACGACAAGAAAAACTATGGTGTGTACGCGGCATTAGCCTGTTCCTGACATTTGTTGCTTACAAGTTAAACTGTATTGTTTTGCTAGAAAATTACTTAGAACCCCCAAAGATTATATATATATAAATATATATATATATATATATATATATATATATATATATATATATATATATATATATATATATATATATATTAGCAGAGACCATAGAAAATAAAATGGTAGTCATTGCAATATTTTATGTCACACTGTATTTGCGCAACGGTCTTTCAAAAGCAATTTTTGGGGGAAAAATACACTTCAATGAGTTAAAAAAATAAAAATAACAGGAAAGTTAGCCCAATTTTGTTGAAATGTGAGAGATGAGTGTTATGCCGAAAATCATGAAAGATACATAGGGCCAGATTCAGGTAGGAGAGCGAATCTTTATTTTGGAGTAACGTTTCTCATTTACGTTACTCCGCCGAAACTTTAGGAGCAAGTACTGTTATTCACATAGCACTTGCTCCTAAAGTTGCGGCGGCGTAGCGAAAATAAGCCGGCGAAATTCAAATTGGGCGGGTAGGGGGCGTGTATTATTTAAACTAGGCGCGATCCCGCGGCGAACGTACTGCGCATGCGTCGACTGTCAGTGCACATGCTCCAAATTCTGTCAGTGAACGTCAATGACGTCAATCCCCATTCACGGATGTTTTACGCAAACGACGCTAAACTTTTTTCATTCGACGCGATGACGACGGCCATACTTAACATAGTATACTCCACCCAGGGGGCATGTTTTTCTTTACGCCGCGTATCGCTTACGGAAACGTCGGAAAGTCACTGCGTCGGGCCCGAACACGATCGTGAATTGCGGATTCTCGCTGATTAACATATTCTCGGCATTAATCAGCTGGAACGCCACGAGCACCATTTTTAAAATTGCAGTTCCGATACGACGGCGAAATACAATTACACCGCTCGTATAGGAACTCAAACCCGGCATTTCTTGTTTTCTGCTTACAGAAAACAGAAACGCCAGCTCAAAGTGAGAGTTATGCTGGCGTATCACTGATACACCAGCCTAACTCTACCTGAATCTGGCCCATAATTTTTATTCTAAGCAAAAAATAGTGATTCTCATTTTATCCAAAATCGTGTAGCTCTATGCACGACTATTACATACAATAAGAATACAATCCAGCTGATGATAACCCTTGCATACAACACTGATTTCTTGCAATGAAATGCACATCGCCTCTCTGAGACTTATGCCGCGTACACACGGTCGTTTTTTGCGATGAAAAAAAAACGACGTTTTTTAAAACGTCATTTAAATTGATCGTGTGTGGGCAAAACGTCGTTTTTTGTCTTAAAAAAAACGACCAAAAAAAAATTCCAACATGCTTGAATTTTTTGTGTCGTTTTTCAAAACGTCGTTTTTTTGTTTCACAAAAAGTCACCGTGTGTAGCAAAAACGTCGTTTAAAACGACGTTTTTCAACCCACGCATGCCCAGAAGCTAGTTAAGAAGCGAGCTTCAATGGAAAAGAGTGGTGAACGTAACCTCGCTTTTTGTGAAAAAAACGATGGTGTGTATGCAACATCGTCTTTGAAAGTGACGTTTCAAAAACGTCGTTTTTTACTTCACAGAAAACGTCGTTTTTTTTCATCACAAAAAACGACCGTGTGTACGCGGCATTCTTCTATGTGATCACCTTCTGTGCTGGCGCTGTGCCGCTGTCACCTGTAACACTTGTAGACTGGAAGTGAACAATCATGTACATGACTAACTGCATAAAATGAAGAGCCTGCAGGGCTGTATTAACCACCTGGTAGATTTAGGGTCACAGCAACTAGTATGTGGACCCACACATGCTTCAGGTCACACACTTGATCTTATTTTCAGACAAGCTCTGGAAATAAAAATTTGGGAAAATGAAAAGTTGCCATGGACAGACCACCATGCAATTAAATTCATTATATCCACAATTCCCCCAGCAACAAAAACATCAAATCCAGTGACAACTCACTGGACTAGATGTCAGAAGAAGCTCCATTCGGAACTCTTCAAAACTACGTTAAGGGAAAAAATAGAAACAATTCAGCCGCATCAAACAGCTGTTGAAACGCTGGATGCCATAAATTCGGCCATGCTACAGTCAGCCGACTTGGTAGCGCCGAAACGAAAGACCCACATCCGGAAAAATAACCGCAGCTGGTTTAACAACCAGCTGTCGTTACTGAAGCAAGAACGCAGAAGGGCAGAATCTGCCTGGAAAAGATGTTCTTCAGAGCTAAACCTATCCATCTACAAGGCGGCGACAAGAAAATACCACAAAGAAATTTTCCAAGCCAAGAAAAATTATTTTTCGGAAGCTATCAACAGTGCCATAAACCGCCCCCGCGAACTCTTCAAGATGGTCACTCAGACCATGAAACCAGGATGTATTGAAGCCCCCAATACAGACACACAAGAATTTTGCAATGAACTATCGGATTGCTTCATTAATAAAATTGAGGCAATCCGTGAAAGCATTCAGCAGAACAATACCCCCCGCAGCCCCCCCTGCAGCCTCTCACACTACACCCATAGTAATTCCCCTATATCAGGTAAGTTCACCCTGGAACCCATCTCCATCGAGGCCACTAAGAATATCATTGGGGCTTTGCGAAATGGCACAGCACCTAATGACATTATCCCCACAAAACTGCTGAAGGAGTGCGCCTACATCCTGGCTACTCCCATCACCCAGCTTATCAACCAGTCTTTCTTGGAGGGCATAGTGCCCTCACAGTTGAAAGAGGGTATAATCCAGCCCATCCTGAAGAAACCCTCCCTGGACCCCAAGGACCCACTCCACCGCCGTCCCATAACAAGCCTCAATGTACTCTCTAAGATAATGGAAAAAGTAGTGGTACAACAGCTGCAACAGCATCTAGATACCTACAAGCTACTTGACCCATTGCAATCAGGCTTCCGTCCCGGACATGGGACGGAAACAGCATTGCTGAAAGTATGGGACGATGTTCTCAAGGCCGCAGACGAAGGAGAATCTTGTCTCCTGGTTCTGTTGGACCTAAGTGCAGCTTTCGACACTGTAGACCATAATCTGTTACTGACTCGGCTTGCTGAAGTAGCCAGAGTCGCAGAAAGCGATTTATCTTGGTTCTCCTCTTTTTTGGAAAACCGATCGCAAACAGTGAAGTTAGGCCCTTTTATGTCTGAAAAACGCACAATAACATGCGGAGTCCCTCAAGGATCGCCTCTGTCACCAGTGCTGTTTAACATTTATCTCCGTCCTCTTTTTGAGATTATCAGCAGCCAAAAACTGCTCTATCACTCATACGCAGACGACACGCAACTTTATTTCCGCATTTGCAACAGACAGGATCACCACCTCAATCTAGAGACATGCCTCTCTTTGATAGAAGACTGGATGACAAAGAGTTATCTTAAACTCAACGGAGCGAAAACAGAACTTCTTCTGTTTCACGCCAAGCACAGGAATCAACTTTCAACAGTGTGGACCCCCCCGCCTATTTTGGGCAAAACCATCACCTCTAGCGCCAAAGTCAAAAGCCTAGGGGTCATTTTTGACTCCTTTATGACAATGGACGCACAAATAGGATCAGTAGTCAGCGGATCTCACCATCTACTGCGCCTACTACGTAGACTCACTCCGTTCATCCCCAAAGAAGATTTAGCGGTCGTGGTGGGAGCTATTGTAAACTCCAGGCTGGATTATGCAAATGCCCTTTACCTCGGCCTCCCCAAGTACCAAATCGCTCGTCTGCAAGTCGTTCAGAATACGGCCGCCAGACTTGTGACTGGGAAAAAACCCTGGGAATCTATCTCACCTTCACTGAGAGCCCTTCATTGGCTGCCAGTTAAAGACAGAATTGCTTTCAAAGCTCTATGTCTTACGCATAGATGTGTCCATGGGAATGCCCCCCAATATCTATGCGAAATAATAAAAGCTCATAACCCCAATCGCGTTTTGCGATCCACGAATCAGAACCTGCTCCAGGTTCCGAAAGCCAACTTCAAGTCCAAAGGAGAAAGAAGATTCGCGATCCAAGGTCCCAGACTATGGAACGCTTTACCAACCAGCATTCGGTTGGAGGAGAACCACCTAGCATTTAGGAAAAAGGTCAAGACTTTTCTCTTTTGATATCAAAGGAGACAGGAACAACAAGCGCCCAGAGGCGATTCAGTTCGCATGTGCCGCGCTATACAAGTTTTCATTCATTCATTCATTCATTCAGGGAGATCAGGGCAACACAGGACACTCGCTATAAAAACCACACATCATAAATTCATACATGTTGTCAATAATCTGTGTCAGTGCAGGTGTGTCCTCAGGAAAACAATAATTGATCAATGTTTCATCAGCATTGCCTTGTGAACTAGAAAATTGTGTGCTTTTGCTACCTATCCTTCTACAAGGATCTGTATGCATCTCTTTACAAGCATTTATTATTATTCATCTATGCATCCCCAGAGCCTTGCAATGTCTACAGACTTACAGAGCTTTGCAATAAGACTGCAACGTGTACAAGGGTTATTGTTTAACGTGGAACTGAACTGTATCTGAGCACCAAAAACTCAAAACGCTATGGGCCAGATTCTCGTAGATCTGCGGTGGCGTAGCATTTACTATTTAAACTAAGCCGCCTCAACTTAGAGACGCAAGTGCCGTATTCTCAAAGCACTTGCTCCGTAATTTGCGGCGGCGTAGTGTAAATGGCCCGACGTATCCCTGCGTAATTCAAAAGGGTCGTCATGTATTTAAATTAAGCGCGCCCCCGCGCTGAACAAACTGCGCATGCGCCGGCCGTAAACGTAGCCCAGTGCGCATGCTCCATAGTACCCCGCAAATACTGTACATTGGTTTAGACGTGAACGTAATTAACGCAAAGCCCTATTCGCGAACGATTTACGTAAACGACGTAAACAACAGAAAAAGCGACGCTGACCCAACGTCCATACTTAACATGGCGTACGCATCACCTACGCAAAGTTACCCCTCATATAGCAGGGGTAACATTACGCTTACGCAAACGACGTAAACTACAACGACGGGGCGCAAATACGTCCGGGAATCGGCGTATCAGGCTCATTTTCATATTCGAAGCAGAAATCGACGGAAACGCCACATAGCGGCCAGCGTAATATTGCAACTTAGATCCGACGGTGTAAGTGACTTACGCAAGTCGGATCTAAGCAAAATCTATGCGTAACTGATTCTAAGAATCAGTCGCATAGATACACAGCCGCACAAACAGAGATACGATGGTGTATCTGGAGATACGCCGTTGTATCTTCTTTCAGAATCTGGCCCTATGTCATTTATTTCTTGTATTCAAAGCAAATTCCCCCATCCATCCATATCTCCATGATTTATATTGTTGAAAAATCACCTACACCCATACCTCTCAACTTTATGAGATGGGAATGAGGGACACCTATCAGCAAAAGTATACAGGCATAGGAAACACACCCTGCCACACCCCCTTAAAGGAGAATTATACAAACAAAATGATTAGTTAAACCCAAAAGTGTTTTTATTTACCACTTTTTTTCTTTTATATTGGCTTTTAAAAATTTACAAATGCAGCAATTTAGAAATTGGATAAAAGGTTAAGCACTGGGAAGCACTTTTTGAAAGATAAAAAGTGCATTTTATATACAACTATATAGATGAGACCAAAATGAGGGACAAGTGAGGAGGAAAGAGGGACAGATGGACATTATTCCAAATCGGGGACAGTCCCTCGAAAACAGGGACAGTTGGAAGCTATGCCTACACCCCCCCCCCCAATCATTTCTAACCGTGGCTTAATAGGGCAGATAAATCATGTAGCATTTGCTTTCTGCATTCCATCTAACCTTAGGTCCCCCTCTTCTTTGTTAGCATGTAAACTTTGTGAACAAATTCATGCCTCGACCCCTCAGGCCATACGAGACCCTACTGAGCCCCTCCACTCCCGCCCCAGCCGTATTGCCCATTTTTTCCATGATTACTTCTCAGATCTTTACAGTAACCCTTCTTTACCACATTTACCAACCCAAGAAAATGTTAATGACCGTGCTTACCTCGTGAGCAGTGTAGTGGCCACTTTTTTTTTTAATATCATTTATTTTTATTTTTTGTATCCAAGGTCACAAAGAGGAATTATCATAACAAAAGAAAGAGGTACACAGTCACATACATATTGTCACTCTGGACAAAAAGAAACAACCAGGAAAGGCATGTCTATATCTCTTCTTTCCCATGGTATTATACTAGTTAGCAGAACATCTTAAACCTTCTTATCCAAATCTCAAAATTAACTTTATTGTTCTCATTCACCTAAAACCTCTTTGTGCCCTTGTCCTTATATACCCTTTTACCTTTTCCCACATTGCCTTTTATTTTATGTGATCACTTTTAATGTTCTTTTTGGTTTTATTACAATAAAACCGTTACCTTTTGACCTGCACCATTGGGGTTGCGTTTTTTTTTCTCTCCCCCGTGGTAATCGGGGTCATCCAGCTTCACTCATCTTACCCTTCCAAGGGTTTTACCATCATCTTTTCACACTTCCCCTGAGAACGGATTACTTGGATAATAAGGATCAGTGGCGGCCCGTCCATAGGGGCACCCGGGCGCCGCCCCCCCCCTCCTGTAGTAAAAATAAAAATAAAAACGGGACCTTTAAGACATTTTATTTTGCTAAAATGTAATTTTTAGTTTTACCTGCAGTTCTGGCGGCCGTCAATAGAGGGCGCTGCAGCACCAGCCCTTATCGCAAATAACACACATTCAATGCAATGCAATGAATGTGTGTTATCATTGTTGTCAGCTGCCGCTGGTCTATTCATATAACCGGATGTTTGGACGCCGGTTACCTGAATAGCGGCAGCTGATTGGCTGAGGGAAACTGTCTATCAGAGCTGCTGGCTCTAATAGGCTTTCCAAGTACAGTCCTCCGGCTCTCGGATGTCTATACCCGGAACGCAGCCACCCTGCGTTCCTTGCATAGGACTGACGGCCGTTTCAGCCAATCAGGTTCTCGGATTCTGGTTATCAGGAACCTGATTGGCTGAAGCTTCACCACGGCGGCAGAAGACATTGAGGGAGGACATAGAAGCTTCAGGTAAGTGCTTTTTATAGGGAAAGGGGCATTATGGGGCACAGTGGCATCATGGGGCACAGTTGTGACAAAGGGCACAGAGGCGACAATGAGCACAGTGGCACGGGGCACAGTGGTGACAATGGGCACAGTGGCATTATGGGGCACAGTGATGACAATGGGAACAGTGGCATCATGGGGCACAGTAGTGACAATGGGCACAGTGGCATCATGGGGTACAGTGGTGACAATGGGCACAGTGGCATCATGGGGCACAGTGGTGACAATTAAAGCACAGTGACTGCATTTGATGGCATGGCACAGTGGTAACAATTGATGGCACTGTGACTGCATTTATAGGTAGGTGATGGTGAAGCGCTGTGAATCCTAATAGGGTATATAACCAAAGGGTAAATACCAAGGGAGATAAGCTAAGTGACTGTATGGTGAACAGAGAGGTGAATAAGCAACAAATAAATAAACATGTGAAATGTACCAAACACACAATGGAATAAATAAAATGCAATATACAAAATATGAACCAAAAAAAAATTGTGAATAAAAAACACAAATAAAAATAGCTGTGCGTGACAGCACACGGCTAGGTGTAAAGCATATAAACACGTGAAAAGTCCATAAAAAAATGGAGACTCCAAAGCCCAAAAAGTGGTACGGTGTGAAAGCAGCTACGGTGTGAAAGCAGGCAGACTTCGGTGCGCACACCTGGGGTGCAACCACACTTATTGAGGTTGAAATGGAGAACTTCTACACCAGGTGCTCATGCATACATGAAAGGCAGAAATGAATGTAAAGTGACGTAACCTTGAAAAAGACCTAGAAATGAATAAATCACATCAGCACGCACTCACATTGAGGCTGAGGATGGTGGACTTATCTCCACGAACGCCGCGTTCGTATCCGGACCTGATGTGCTTGGGGGATCACTGACAGACGGGTAACTCCCACTTGAAATTCCTGTGTAACTTCCACCTCTTAACTTTGGCATCAACAGGTGCTCAGGCAATGCAGGGTAAAAGGAGAGAGAGGGAGGCCCATAGTGCAGTATTCCATAAAAGTTTATTGAGGTACCAACAAATAGCAAAGTAAAAACTCACATTTAAAATTGGAGCAGCAGCAAAACACCTACGAGCAACGAGCTTGTTACATCGCCGTCGGTCTGTGTCAGCTCTGTAATCCTATTCCCATACGTATTCGTCACGTCCCATACGTATTCGTCACGTCACGTGACTTCTTCAGGGGCTGAAGAAGTCACGTGACGTGACGAATACGTATGGGAATAGGATTACAGAGCTGACACAGAGCTGACACAGACCAGAGCTGACACAGCTGACACAGTTACCCGTCTGTCAGTGATCCCCCAAGCACATCAGGTCCGGATACGAACGCTGCGTTCGTGGAGATAAGTCCACCATCCTCAGCCTCAATGTGAGTGCGTGCTGATGTGATTTATTCATTTCTAGGTCTTTTTCAAGGTTACGTCACTTTCCATTCATTTCTGCCTTTCATGTCTGTATGAGCACCTGGTGTAGAAGTTTTCCATTTCAACCTCAATAAGTGTGGTTGCACCCCAGTAACTACTGTTTGGTACTTTGGGCCATCCGTGCTATGGCTCTGAGGTGAGCATTTTAGTACCACAAGAGGTGTGCGCACCGAAGTCTGCCTGCTTTCACACCGTAGCTGCTTTCACACCGTACCACTTTTTGGGCTTTGGAGTCTCCATTTTTTTTATGGACTTTTCACGTGTTTATATGCTTTACACCTAGCCGTGTGCTGTCACGCACAGCTATTTTTTTATTTGTGTTTTTTATTCACAATTTTTTTTTTGTTTTGGTTCATATTTTGTATATTGCATTTTATTTATTCCATTGTGTGTTTGGTACATTTCACATGTTTATTTATTTGTTGCTTATTCACCTCTCTGTTCACCATACAGTCACTTAGCTTATCTCCCTTGGTATTTACCCTTTGGTTATATACCCTATTAGGATTCACAGCGCTTCACCATCACCTACCTATATCTGCATATTCTCTGTGTTAGGCAGACTACCCTGGTGTTTGCAGCAGTGCCCCCCGGTGTCTATTTATGATAGCGCAAGAGTATTATCTCCCTTGTGACTGCATTTGATGGCATGGCACAGTGGTGACAATTGATGGCACAGTTGCTGTGTTTGATGGCATGACACAGTGGTGACAACTAATGGAACAGTGGCTGCGTTTGATGGCATGGCACAGTGACTGCATTTGATGGCATGGCACAGTGGTGACAATTAATGGCACAGTTGCTGTGTTTGATGGCATGGCACAATGGTGACAATTGATGGCACAGTTGCTGTGTTGCATGGCATGGCACAGTGGTGACAATTGATGGCACAGTTGCTGTGTTGCATGGCATGCCACAGTGGTGACAATTGATGGCACAGTTGCTGTGTTGCATGGCACAGTGGTGACAATTGATGCCACAGTTACTGTGTTTGATGGCATGGCACAGTGGTGACAATTGATGGCACAGTGACTGCATTTGATGGCATGGCACAGTGGTGACAATTGATGGCACAGTTGCTGCATTTGATGGCATGGCACAGTGGTGACAATTGATGGGTACAGTGGCTGCATTTGATGGGCACAGTGGCTGCATGTGAAGGGCACAGTGAGGCTACAATTATTATTTTTTTTCCCTTTGGCCCCCCCCAAAAATGTTGAGCACCAGCGGCCACTGATAAGGATACCATTCCAGGATACCGTGCACTTCAGGCTCTTCATCAAGGATTGGAATCATCTTCATCCAGTTGGTGAGAGCCGAGCAGACTGTGCCCCAGGAGTGCTCATGCCTTATCAATCTGCTGTCCACAACAGACAGGTCCAACATTTCTGGTAAGCGCAAAATATCTAAGATAAGTGTCATTCTGTCTCTGAGGTCATGTAACATCCATTCACTTGATTGGTTTTGGTGGACTATTACTTTACACTTTTTGTTATGGACTATTATAGCACCACTTCACGCAAGGACTTCGTTTTTCACTGTTGATTTTGTTCAACATTATTATCATCATTGTTTTATTTCAGTGAATATTGATTTTGATTCACCTAGTGACATTAGAGTCCTTTTGGTTTCACAGCGCTACATTTTTTCTTCACATCCTTATATACCCTGCCTTCCCCTCCCCTTCCCCCCAAAATTAAAAAGGGAACCCCCCCTCCCAACCCCTCTACCCCCCCCCTGATAACCCTATACTCAAGAGATGGTGGTACTATCTTCTTATTTCTATTACTCACACCCCTATACACACTCCCACCAGGGGGACTCCTCACTCCATACTCTCCTCGGCAAACATTTTCTTCCCCTCTTCAGAATACATGAATAGATTCCATCCTGTCCATGTTTCAACATACTGTTCTCTTTTATTTTGGGCTGAAAGAACCAGATCTTCTATAGCTCCTATCTCTCGGACTCTATTAAGCCATCTTGTAATGGAGGGTGTTCTAGTATCTCTCCACTGTAAGGTTATTACACTTTATCAGCATTTATCAAGTGACACATCACCGATTTTTTATATGTCCGCACCGGGATCCGTGAGCTATGGAGCAAGAAAAAAGCAGGATCATCTGGTATATGGAACTCTGTAAGTTTTTGGGAAATTCTCTGGACTTCAAGCCAGTATTGCCTTACTTTTACACACGACCAGAATATGTGCAGCAAAGCTCCTTGCTCCAGTCCACATCTCCAACAGCGCTCTGAATTTTCTGTAGAAAATGTATGCAGCTTTACTGGGGTGTAATACCATTGGGTTAGAAGTTTGTAGTTGGATTCCTGTGTTTGCGTACAAACCGAGGAATTCAATGCCAAGTGGATATGTTTACGCTGGGTTGGCGAAAAAATCCTCCCCAATTCTCTCTCCCACTTACTAATTCCCAGCATCACAAAATCCCTCTGAGGGGAATTCAGCAATCTATACATCTTAGAAACCACTTGTGATATTGATTCCTCATCATCACAGTAGGCCTCAAATTGTGTTAACTGTCTCCGAAAATTAGAAGGCTGTCCCAGAGATCTCAGAAAGTGATTAACTCGGAGCGCTTGCCAAAAACTTAATTCAAAGGTTCCCCCCGGTTTCATTAGGACGTCAATAGATGGCCAGGTTTCTGTTAGTGGCCACTTTTCTACTCCAATAACTGAAGAGGAGGTTTCCGAGACTTTGAAGCTCTTGCCAAAAAGCAAGGCCCCAGGCCCTGATGGCCTTCCTTATGATATTAAATACTAAATTCAGATTTGAATATTTTCACAAAACTACTGTACCTTTGTTAAAATGAGATCCTCTATTGTTTGTTCCATAAAGATTAGACATGTGCAGACTGGAATATTTTGTTTTGTTTTTTCATTTTCGTTTGGAAAATTAATTTATTTAGTTACTCCCGAAAATCGTTTTGATTTGTGTCGATTTTCGATGCTTTGTCGAATTTTCGACGTTCAATTCGACAAAGCATTGAAAATCATTGTTTTCAATACAGTGAATAGGTAGAAATTGAACGACGAAAATTCAACGATTTTCGATGCTTTGTCGAATTTTCGTCGTTCAATTCCTACCTATTCACTGTATTAGGAATTGAACGACGAAAATTCGACAAAGCATCGAAAATCGTCGGATCTGAACGAAAACGAAAATAAAGCATTTTTTATGTCAGATCTTTCGGTTTTCGTTTCTTGCGCTTTAGTTTACGTTCATTAAAACGATAACGAAAATACCCGATTTTCGGACGAAAATACATTCTAATGAAAACGAATGCACATGTCTAATAAAGATCAGGTGGGTTTTGTCCCAGGATGTCAGGCAGGAGATAATACCAGAAGAGTCATCAATTTTATAGATATCATTAATAAACAAAATGCTGAGGCACTGTTGCTCATTCTAGACGCTGAGAAAGACTTTCGATAAGCTCAGCTGGCCTTTTATGTTTTTAACCCTTGAACATCTGGGCTTTTGGGGGCCGTTCCTTAGGGCGATTAGACATCTGTATGCAACTCCATTCGCTTCTATTAAAACACCTTTTGCGACGTCCTTTTCCCAGATCGAATAGGACTAGACAAGGATGTCCACTCTCTTTGTTGCTATTTTCCATGTGTATTGAGGCCCTGGCGGCCCAGATTCCACAGGATGCCAAATTTAGAGGAATAATGATTAGGGGGCGTGAGTTCAAAGTTTCACTATTCTGATGACATACTCCTAACCCTGACGCAACTGTGTGTAACACTCCCTAATCTCCATAAGCTTTTGGAGGAATTTGGGTCCCTATCTGGTTAGAAAAGTAAATCCTGCTTAATCATTAGCCCTTCCAATCAATATGCCTCCCTCAGAAGTGCATTACCTCTCGCAAAATTTGCCCTATACCTGGAAGACCCACTCCATTAAGTACTTAGGGGTGCATCTTAACTCTCGATACGAATCACTAAATGACACAAATTTTAGACCCCTCTTTATGTCTAATGGGTCCCTTTTGTCCAAATAGAGACATTATCCAATTTTATGGTTTGGATGCATTGCCTCGTTTAAAATTACCGTAAGATCTTGTACTGCTTTTTGACCCTCCAAGTGCCCATTACATCTGTACAGCTTAGAAAACTTCAGAAGGACCTTCTCAACTTCACAACATTGAAGCTTGTAGACTTTACCTCATACATTAGCCATCTGTGGGGAATTGTGTCAAACACCTTTGCAAAATTCAAGGATACCACATCCACAGCCAACCCTCTGTCCAAAGTTTTATTTACCGCCTCATAAAAATAAATCAGGTTTGATAACTTCTGTCTTTCAGGAATCCATCTTCCCCACTAAAGAAATAACAGGTCTATATTTACTTGGTAAAGACTTTGATCCCTTTTTAAACTAAGGCACCACATTGGCCCTATGCCAATCCAGTGGTAATATTCCAGTCATTAACCACTTTAGCCCCGGACCATATTGCTGTCCAAAGACCAGAGCACTTTTTGTGATTCGGCACTGCCTCGCTTTAACTGACAATTGCGCAGTCGTGCGACGTGGCTCCCAAACAAAATTGGCGTCCTTTTTTTCCCACAAATAGAGCTTTCTTTTGGTGGTATTTGATCATCTCTGCGGTTTTTATTTTTTGCGCTATAAACAAAAATAGAGCGACTATTTTGAAAAAAATGCAATATTTTTTACATTTTGCTATAATAAATATCCCCAATACGTATTCTTCTACATATTTTTCGTAAAAAAAAATCGCAATTAGCGTTTATTGATTGGTTTGCGCAAAATTTATAGTGTTTACAAAAAAGGGGGTCGTTTTATGGCATTTTTATTAATATTTTTTTTTTACTAGTAATGGCGGCGATCGGCGTTTTTTTTCGGTACTGCGATATTATGGCGGACACATCGGACACTTTTGACACATTTTTGGGACCATTGGCATTTTTATAGCGATCAATGCTATAAAAATGCATTGGATTACTATAAAAATGCCATTGTCAGTAAAGGGGTTAACACTAGGGGGCGGGGAAGGGGTTAAGTGTGTTCCTATTTGTGTTCTAACTGTATGGGGGGGTGGACTCACTAGGGGGAATCACTGATCTTAGGTTCATACATTGTATGAACGGAAGATCAGCGTTTCCCCCGCTGACAGGAACGAGCGCTGTGTGTTTACACTCACAGCTCTCCTTCCCCGCTCTGTAACGAACGAGCGCGCGTGCCCGGCGGCGATCGCGCCCGCCGGGCACGCGCGCGGGACTCGGGGGCGAGCGGGGGCGCGCGGGGCGCCGGCGGCGCGCACGCGCCCCCTAGCGCCCGCGAAAGTCCCGACGTAGAGCTACGGGCTCTCGCCCAGGAGAGCCGACCTGCCGCCGTAGAACCACGGCGGCTGGTCGGCTAGTGGTTAACAAGTCCCTAAGAATTTGAAACAATGGCTTTAAGATGACAGAACTCAATTTGTTTGGGGAACTGTGGGTGTATGCCATTTGGTCTAGGTGCTTTATCCACCTTAATTCTGTCTAAATATTTCTGGACCATATCAACTTTGAGCCATTGTGGATCATTTGGGGCTGTATCAATACCATCCCCATGATGAACATGAGCTCTTTTGTATACACAGAGCTGAAGAAGGTATTTAAAAATCCTGCCTTCTCTTTGTCTCCTATCACCCACTCTAGATTATTTTGTAAAGGGCCTACATGCTCAGACCTGTCCTTTTTACTATTAATATATTTAAAGAATTTTTGGGGGTTTGTCCTACTATCTTTTTCAATTTGTCATTTGCTTTGAATTTTTGTGCCCTTTATTTCCTTTTTACTTATTCTGTTATATTCTTTGTAACATTTAAAAGATGATAGTGTTCCTCCATTTTCATATTTTTTAAAAGCGCTTTTCTTTTCTCTCACATAGGTTTTATTTTTAGCCTTTTAAACTTATTAGGAGGTCTATTTTTGCTGTAGGAATCAATAGTTGCTGGGGGGAGCTAATTTTTTTAGGGGGCTATTGTGCTGGCCGCAGGGGATCTATTTCACCTATTTTGCTTGTATTCATTAACAGATTGCACACATTTTACTTCACACACAATTATACTTGGTTCTGAATTCTCCAAAAGGTACTGGGAGGTGGTTAGGGTGTAAAACCAAAGGATGGTGTTTGGAGGTGGGTGGGGGGAGGACACAAAGGGTGAATAGGAAGGGGAATACCTGCACATATTCTCTGAGAAAAGCAGCATCCAGTGACTGAGTGCATAGGTGTCTTCAACTCTATGGCCTACGCAAGGTAAGAAGGCAGCATCCATTGGGGAAGTTTTGGAGGACAGATTGAAACAGTTTTTGTTCACTGATTGTGCAATAGCGAATTGTCTATAAAGCTGAACAGTTCACATGTCAATAAACACTGGCAAAGGAAACAGTTGTGCTAAGTTTTTTGCATCTAACTTAAGCTGTTAACGCCTACGCAGCCCAGTCTCATGAGACAAAAGGTGTTATTTTCTTTTTAGGAGTCTATCAATTGTGCATTCAGTCTAGTTTGCTCCCACGTAGCATGATTCTACCAGACTTATTGGAACATTCTTTTCCTGCTTCTGTTAAGGACTCCGATCAGGTACACTGAGTTTCTTAATTCTCATTCCATTCTAACTATTGTATTGTATTTATTTAACGCCTTTGCATATATTTCCTGGAAAGCAATTTATAGACTTTATCCTTTGGCGCCCTACAAGTACAATTATATCAGAATACGTGGCTGGAAATTTTATTTCGTAACTTCTATGTTTGATTTGCCCCGGTTCCATGCGCTGGTGCATTCAAGCTTCATTTTAACAGACACGTTCTGATTGTGTTTGACTAATACCTGTTCTTTCAGCTCTTCGCCGACTTTGGATATAAGGCATTGGGAAGATAATCACTGTACCTAATGGCTTTGATCTGCATTGTTCTATTCCTATTTGTGTTAAGGACTCCAATCAGGTACACTGAGTTTTTTTAAATCTTGTTCCATTCCATCTATTGTGAAATATTTATTTAACACCTTTGCATATATTTCCTGGAAAGCAATCCATAAAACCTATAGCACAGTATGAGTACATGTAAGTACAATCATATCCAAATGCTTTTCTATGCCTGAAATTTTTTAATTATTTAATTGTATGACTTTTATGTTTGATCTTGCCCTCGTTCCACACGTTTGTGCATACAAGCTTCATTTTATCAGACACATTCTGATTGTGTTTGACTAATACCTGCTGTTTCAGCTCATCACCGGCTTTCAATTCAAGGCCATGTGAACATAATTGCTGTACCTAATGGCTTTTGTCTGAGTCCCTGGTGTGACAATATATATTATTGCATTCACATTTGCTGAAATCAAGACACGGTTAATTCAGAAGTTGCTTTTAATCGCATTGTACTTAACAAGGTCTGGCATGCTTTAGCAAGCTAAGCCAATATTACTAGACTCTTGTAGGCAAAGTCCACCTTAAAGTGAAATTGTAGTCAAACTTTATGTTTGTTTATTTACTTCCGGATAGCAAGCAATTGAGCTACGAGTTTGGAAATGACTTACTAAGCTATTTCTAGACTTGCCAGGCTTCAAAGGTTTTTTGCACAATTGCAGCAAGTCCACATTACATGACCCCAGAATTACTTTCTTTGTGTAGCGATACCCCCATGGGGGCTGCTGATTGACTCTATACCCCACAGGCTATCCCAACTCTGCAGATTCTCTCTTACCTCTGACACCTTGCTCATACATCACGGGACACAGAGCCTTAATTACTTAATGGGTTATGTAGTCACCACAGGTAATTGGACACTGGCAAACCCAATTAGAATTTAGTTCCTCCCCTATATAACCCCTCCCAAAGGGAGAGTACCTCAGTTTTTTCGCCAGTGGTTAAGGTGGTTGGTTACGTTGAACATATGTTAAGAAGAAAAAGCTCTTTTGATGCGTGCGACGCGTGCGACGTGGCTCCCAAACAAAATTGGCATCCTTTTTTTTCCACAAATAGAGATTTCTTTTGGTGGTATTTGTTCACCTCTGTGATTTTTATTTAATGCGCTAAAAACAAAAATATAATAAAAATCCCCAAAAAGAATATAAAACATTTATTTTTTTTCCTCAGTTTTGACCAATACATAATCTTCTACATATTTTTGTTAAAAAAAAAATTCAATAAACGTTTATCGATTGGTTTGCACAAAATTTATAGCGTTTACAAAATAGGGGATAGTTTTATGGCATTTGTATTAATAATTTGTTTTACTACTAATGGCGGCGATCAGTGTTTTTTTTTTTTGCAACTGCGACATTATGGCAGACACATCGGACACTTTGGACACATTTTTGGGACCATTGTCATTTTCAGCCACAGCCACACTAGGAAGAACGGGGAAGGTTTGTTTACACTCACCTCTCCCCGATCTTCCTCTCCACGGGCGCGGTCACGGAAGACAGGACCATGTCAAAATCGTGCTGCCAGTGTAAGAGTGTAAGTGCTACTAGTGTAAGGCCGCGTACACATGACCAAATACATCTGTTCAAATCGGTATGACAGACCGATTTGAACAGATCTGTCTGCTGGGCTGTTTTGGTTTGATCGCTGTACACACGATCAAACCAAAATCCCCGCCGGCAGACATCGCGGTGACGTGGCAGTGACGTTGACGCCGCCACGTCACCGCACCAGGAAGTAAAACACTTCCGCGCATGCGTCGAATCCATTCGACGCATGTGCAAGCAGATATGTCATGCTTTAAAATCTGTCGGCTGGCCAAATCTGTCTGTCCGCCCGTACACACGATTGAATCTGTCTGCTGTCAGACCAATTTCAGCAGATAGATTTGATTGTGTGTACGCGGCCTAAGAGTAGGTGAACCATATACTTAACAAGTGAGTCTGTAATTGAGTCAGGGTTATTATAGTTCAGGGCAGCATGACTCATAGAGGCAACTCTCTGGTGCCTCCCCCTGGTTCTAGAAAGTTAGAGAACATTCAAGAGACTAGAGGGCAGGGACTAGGAGGTTTTCTCTGCATATTTAGGGGAACTTAGCCTATTCCCAGGCGGTGGGCCTGGCAGGGAACTAAGTCAAACCCTAAATATGGATGAGTCATGCTGGGAGGGGAGTTGGGTGGAAAATATATGCAGTGCTGAGACTGTCGGTGGCCCTTGAGGGACTGTCGAGGAGGAGCTCTACCTCGAAATGAAGCTCAGGTACTGGCCTGCAAGGATCCTAGTACAGGAGAAGTTTCATGAAAAGGGCAGCGGGGCAAGGAGAGGATAGTGTGAGTACCACATGATGCAGGGACTTACAAGGGGAGAGACTGCCACATGTATCAGGTCTCTCTGGAAGATAGCGGTGTGCTTAAATCTTTCCTATCTTGCCCTGGGAGGCTCTCCAGAGAGCCAGTCGGGCAGATTGGTGAAGAGAAGTAGCCCAGTGGGCTGGTAAAGAGGCAGCCAAATGGGCTCACATTTCCTTCATTGGTAGAGATGGGACCAGTATCTACAGGGGAGTGGAGGTATTCCAGGATGCAGTTCATACCACATTGTGCTACTTTCTAAAGGGACTGAGAGTTCCTAGTTTGTAAGGGAATGTTGCAGATCTAACAAAGACTGTTAGCTAACCAGTCAGAACAATCCAAGAAGGAGGAATCAATTGGAGTTGTACAAGATAAAGTAGAATAAGGAATGAGGAAGTTGTCCCTGATTTTGTTTTGCAATCAAGTTAGAAATCTGATAATTCCTATCCCCATCCAAGTTATCACCCCCATAATTAAACCAAAAAAAACAAAGCTCAAGGACTGGTCAATGTGTTCGGATGCAAGCTAAAAGTTGTTGTGTGCCTGGCTGTGCAGCAGTGGGTCATCCTATTTTTTGCAACCCCTAGGGGGGTAGTGATACACTCAGACCAGCCCGTCTGGCACCAACAACCATTCCCCTTTCTTCCCCATTCTAAAGCTCAGTTTGAACTTTAACAAGTCACCTTTACCATGTCTAGATGCCTAAATGCATTAAAGGTGTTGAACCCCCCCCCCCCAAAAAAAAAACAACCTGCAAGACAAAGGCATAATGAGTTAGTTTGCATAGCACAGGGCTTGACAAACCCCAGGCGCCAGGTCGCATTTGTGACTAGAATTAGCGACCTGACGCCTGGGGCGGCACAGCTGGGGTATCCTGTCTCCGTATGCAACACCCCCCGCGCGTGATCGCGTCAGGCCACGCTGGCCAGTAGTTGAAGCCACGGCTTTGCGGCCTTCTGCAGTCCTATGCTTCCTTCTGGCGCCCTCTTATGGTGGCCGTTGGTATGACAAGATAACCACTAATGCTAATGGTGCTTCCCCTGCCTTTTTTTCGTAATAGCTTTTATTTGAATTTATTTAGAAATATATATATATATAAAATGTTTGTTTCTAGTCATATTTCTGTGTAAATTTGAGATTGGTTAATTTTTATATTGAAATAAAGCTTTGTCGGTCGTTAAAAAAACAAAACCTGGCTCCTAACTTTTTTAGCTGGCTCCTAGATTCCAAGAACACTTGTCAAGCCCTGGCATAGCATACTAGCTCAAAGTACTTACCCTACCTTAGATCGATGCCCCCGCAGCGGTCCTCATACACCGCTTCGGCCAGTGACATCTCTCCCGGAGTTACTTCCAGGTATTGCGGTCTCCGGCGCTGTGATTGGCCGAAGCCGCACATGCGTGTGCGGGGGACGCTGGGTAACAGCATACTAGCTTCAGTGCGCATGTGCTGATTACATCGGTACATGTTGTTACAGGGGATATCTCCTAAACCATGCAGGTTTAGGAGATATCCATGGTAGCTACAGGTAAGTCTTTTTTTTAGGATTATGTGTAGTCAAAAGTGGTTGTAAAGGGTTTACAACCACTTTAAGTTGCTGCCATTTGATTGTCTGAGAAAGTATGTCTCTGTGAGGCATTAACAGCGCTATATGATGTTATATTATATCAATTGAACTCAAAAGTTCAAACTCTGCTTGTATGAGGTGCAAACATCAACCAGGACAAAAAATCCTTAAAATTATAACTATCCTCAAATAATAGAAAAACAATGTTAAAAACCGATATTACACATAAAATAAAATGACATAATATTCCACTAGTGATAACATGTGGGTGTTTTAAACAAAACACAGTCTATAACATTCCTTAGGGTAAATAAGTCTTGAAGTTTTGATTGTGCAATAAACCAAGACATGGATTTCCTTCACTTGTAGTCCCCCTCAAGGTTTTGTAATCACCAGATTGACATGGTGTTAAATGCCTTCAGGTGTTTTTAAATCTCCCTTCCATGATATTCAGATCAGCTCAGCAGCAATGTTTTTCTCCTCCCAGTGGATATAAATGGGATTAAGCCCAGGTTCACACTGGGTACGATTTGGTTCGATTTGAGGTGCGATTTCACATGTGAAATCGCATCTCAAATCGGCGGCAATTGCCGGCAATGACACCGTCCTAATCGGTGCGACACCGCATCTGCGGCGCTGCACCGATTTCAAAAAGTAGTTCCTGTATTACTTTTTGCGATTTCAGGACGCAATTTACATTGACATCTGTGCAGAACTCTGCACAAATGTCTCCTAAATCGCGCTGAAATCGGGACTGCCAGAGGGAGTGAAATCGTGCAAAATCAGCTGAAATCGCGCGATTTCACTCCCGCAGCCCAGTGTGAACCAGGGCTTAGTGCGTGTGTGCAGCATGAGCGGTCATATGAAAATAAACATAGAGGGAGAGGACATAGTGTAATTCTGTCTTTATTGTAAAAAAATACCCCCGCTTTAAAAGATATGCTTACAAGATAAAAACAGTAGTGTGCTCAACGGTTTACAAAGTTACTGCTCACTCAGATAGCCTGGCGTCTCCGCTCCGTCTCTAACTGATGTGTCCCGGGTGTAACTTGCTCCGTCTGTACGATACGTCGTGTAGCCACGAACTGACGCGTTTCGTGATTGGTTTCACGTCTTCAGAGGGCTTTTGAGTTCAATTGATATAATATAACATCATATAGCGCTGTTAATGCCTCACAGAGACATACTTTCTCATACATTCTTTACTTTTATAATAGCTGCTTTTTCTGCATACAAATTCTTTTAATCTATTAAAATAGAGGACTAGTCCATTGAGCGCTAGGATCAGTTTCTATCTTAGGATATATTCTGGTATTTCTTTTTTACATTTGATTGTCTGATTATCAATTTGTTTTACCAAGCAATTGAACAGGTGTACCTAAAGCGGCCGGTGAGTGTAGCTGTATAGACCTATGTTTGTCTCACTATATACTATACTCACTATATCTGGTGAAAGTCTGTTACAAGCATCACCTACTCTTTTGGTGAAATAATACTTTCTATGGTCAGTTTTGAACCTTCCGATGACCTCTGGTCTTGCTGGAGCTGAATCCCAGTGCTGTGTGCTTTTGATCAGGTCTGTATGATCTCACTGAGATCAACCAAATTGAAGGTTTTCCTTTCCCTGGAGATTTTAACAAAATGTTGCTATTGGTTAAATACAATGCATTGAAATCGGTGGGGAAAGGGAACCAACGTGGTTTCTGG
This sequence comes from Rana kukunoris, assembly GCA_029574335.1. Classification (NCBI taxonomy): domain Eukaryota; kingdom Metazoa; phylum Chordata; class Amphibia; order Anura; family Ranidae; genus Rana; species Rana kukunoris. Next base: position 44,406,513 of record CM056050.1, on the reverse strand, counting down.
TTGATCCTAACTGTACAGTTGACTTTAAATAACTGTTCTGTTTCAAGCACCACTTGATGCATTGACATGCCACCTTTAGACCTCGGTCTGTCTGGCCAGTATAATCAGCTGTTGAATTTGCACCCTCCACAGACAGAGGAGGACTGCTTTGTGTAAAACCATGACACTCAGCAGGTAAGTATAACAAAGTTGTTATTTTAACAAAAAAAAAGAGACTTTACAATCACATTAAAGCGACCTTTGGAGAAAATAATAATATTCTATTTTCAAAGAGCTGTAAGCCTTGCACCAACATCATATAGCACTTAGAGTAGATCCCTGCAATGGAATCTCATGTATGGGTGTGCGATCTTAGGGTAGAGGATCCTTGCACAGAAGACCTGATCACGGTTGGTGTCATCTTGGTTTCAGTGTAGAGATATGTTTTCTGTACCCCAAGTGTCTGGAGCCTCCTGCTAGGATAATACAAGAAAACTCCAGCTAAACTGTGCACTTACTTGCCCTGTCTTTTTTTTAGGAATAACTTAAACTGTCCATTTTACTTTACCTAAAATAATGAGAATCTTCGACATTGGGGAAAGTGAATTATGATGGAACCGCCTGGCACCCCAATTAGGTGCTTTCTCCAATGCGTCCTGCCCTCCAAACCGTTCCAGTAGACCAAGAGCTAATACCAGCCCTTTTTAAACCAAGCATCATACACAGACAAGATGTTGGGATAGAATCAAAGGAATGACTCTCTATTGAAACTAAGACACATACTTTGACAATACAACTTCAAACACCAATCCAATTAACAGATAACAACTAACAGTGATCTTAATAAACCAATAATCTAATTAACAAACATATAACATCCCACAATAGTTTTCTAACAAGGTGGAGTGGACACAATACTAGCAGACAGACAGAAACAATAGGTGACCCAATTGACAATGGGATAGTCACAAACTTGTGTATTCTGTCCACTAGAAAAGTCATCAGAAGACATACAATGTCCCTGCAGTCTGATACAGTGGAATTAATTTATCTTCATAGATTTCTTGAGGGATATTGTTGATGAATATTTCTCTCCCAAGTGAAGGAGCCTCTCCAACTCAGTCTGCAGGAGAGCCACCATATCCCCCTCTGACCATTACCCTGTACAAGATTAATATTACACCTTTTCAAACACTCTAGAAGGGAAGCTTTATTGGCCTTTTTTCCAGAATTAATCCAAAACAACACTCTCAGCATCCATTACATTGTTGTCCATCATTATAGAATAATCTGCCCTCTCTATGGGCCATAAACGGTGGGTAGGAGGATTGCCTCTAGTCCTCTCCAAAAGCCCCTGTGGTGGTTGGGTCTGTCACAATGTTTTTTTGTGGATTTTAAGGGTGGAATGGACTTTTTTTTTTTTTTATTCTTTACAAGTTTATTTTAGACAAATACAAATAATCCATTTACTAAGATTGTGTTCACAACCTTTAGATATAAAACATGGTAACATAAAATAGATGTGCTCTGCTCATAAACAAGTCCGAATTTGTACAAATTCAGAATACACAGCTCACAGAAAAGCCCCATTGATTGCAAATAAAAAATACTGAATGCATAAGCATTCAGATGCATATGACTAATACTTCCTAGTTGATTCTTTAGAAACATGTATTTAACACACAACACAAAGAACCTTTGCTCTTGGCAGGGTGCTACTACTAGCTCTACCTTCTTTGCTATCCTCTAAGTACTTGTTTTCTGTGTGTTAGGTCCTACCTTCCCTACTTTCAGAATATACCCTTGAAATAAGCTCTGTATAATAACATTTAGGGTCAAAAAATAAAAATTCGCCCTTGGGACTTTGAGTGAGGTGAACACTATGGAGCCAATAAAATAACAGGATTAATTACAGTATATATTTAATTCAAGTAAAACGCAGTACATACATTAATGTCAAGAACATGAGCCAATTCATACAAAATATGGGTAAAATAATATTGCAAGTTACTGTCCATATTAAAAAAACGCACAAGCATCAAGTGTATACCCAACGTGTTTCGCGAGGCTTAGCTCGCTCTTCAGGAGTAGATGCTCGTGGTATACCTAGAATGAAAGGATGAAGTATGTAGTAGGATATAAAGGGCACAGGGTAAGGGGGCCCTTGATATGGAAAACCCCAATGGACATAGCCAAAGCCCAGCGCATGTGAGGCTCCCAATGCGGTGGCAGTGAGTGTCCTGCCAGGGAGTCGAGGAGGCGGGGCCAAACAAAGTCCCAACCGGGGCCAAATGAAAGGAAGGCACAGCATGTATGGAATTTGTGTATCCCCAACAGTCTCAATAGGTCCAAAAGAAGTATAGGCTCTAAACATAAATATGTATGTTGAATAGTTAGTAATAAGGTAGGTAAGCGTACAAAAAAAACCTGAGCAAAGAGTGGTAAAAGCATAGGAGTAATTACAGTATGGGCTAGATTCAGGTAGAAGATAAGTCGGCTTATCGCCAGATAAGCCGACTTATCTTCGCGTTTTAGGCCTCCAATCTATGCCACTGATTTATAAAATCAGTTTAGCATAGATTTTCCTTAGATCAGACATGCGTAGGTCTCTTACGCTGTCTAATCTTATTTTCATATTTTAGGCTGGCCGATAGGTGGCGTTCCCGTCTAAAATATGTAACTTAGCCTATACACCGATTCCCGAACGTACGCCCGGCCAGCGCTATTTTTTTACGTCGTTTGTGTTAGCGTAGTACCGTCATAATGTTATTCCTGCTATATGAGGTGCAGGCAATGTTAAGTATGGACGGCGTGCTGGCGCTTTTTTTCACGTTGTTTACTTAAAACGTCCGCTAATAGGGCTTTGCGTAAGTGCCGTTCACGTAGTTTACACGTCGAATTGACGTCGAGATTTGGAGCATGCGCACTGGGTACCAATAACAGTCGGCGCATGCGCAGTTCGTTCGGCGCGGGGACGCGCTTCATTTAAATGATACACGCCCCCTACCAGCCAAATTTGAATTTGGCTGGGTGATTTACGCTGCGCCGCCTCAACTTTACAGGCAAGTGCTTTATGAATAAAGCACTTGCCTGAAAAAGTTGCGGCGGCCAAGTTTAAATCCCAGACGCTAGGCATGCCTAAAGATAGGCATTTCTACCTGATCTACCCCTATATATTTAATTCAAGTAAAAAGCAATATTATTTTACCCATTTTTTGTATTTTGTATGAATTGGCTCATGTTCATGACATTAATGTATGTACTGCTTTTTACTTGAATTAAATATATACTGTAATTACTCCTGTTATTTTATTGGCTCCATAGTGCTCATCTCACTCAAAGTCCCAAGGGCAAATTTTTATTTTTTGATGCTAAATGCAGGGATGGAGGTGTGTCTCTGGTGACACCAGACCTTTATTTATCTTTCTCAATTGTATCCGGGTGGAAGACACCCACTAGCCCAAAACTGGTCTGTGGTCACCCTTGCCATTAAAACATACATATATGTATGCATTTTACATTTCTATCATGCACTAGTTGCCTGATATTTCAACTATATCTCACAATGGGCATATATTCCAACCCAGCTGCTGTGCTGCTCTCTGCTGGTGGCAGTGTTTTGTTTTGCACATCGGCGCCATGCTAATGCGTCTTTGTGCAAAACAACGATTTTGCAGCGTCGCTGTGGCTGGAAGCATTACACCATCGAGATGACCTGGGGGAGTGTTTGGGCCTGTGCACCGCCTCTTGACAGTGGGTGGTCTCCTGCACTCGCTTCTCAATCATCCACACATGGCTGTGGGGGCTAAGCCTCTCAAGCTCTTCCAGTGGTATTTATTGAGGGTGTGGCACAGCATGAATTTCACTTTCTGCTTTCTCTCACTGAGGTCAGACACACTAATGCAGGTCTCATATTGGAACCCATTCCCTCCAGACTTTCTTCACTCAGGTACACATATGTCATTCACCTGTAGCTTGTTTTTTTTTACTACAGTCCTTACCATACATTTGCACTCTATCTTATTCTTATTCTTTTTTCTCTCCTGCTTTTTCACCTGATGTTTCCTCCATTATACTAGCCAGTTTCTGGCATTTTCTCACCCCTTTCCCCTTCAGATTCTATGCTCCTACTATCCTTGGCTCAGGTCTTTCATCCATATATAGATATACTGTACATGCGTTTTTTGTATGCTTACCTACCTTACTATTTCAATTATCTATGTACACATTACATGTTTGCATATGACTTACTTGGAGCATTTACCTGTAGCCTGTCCCTTTATTACCATCTCCACCACACACCTATTTCACTTTCACTCTCCCTCTCTTTCAGCTTTCTTATCTGATTTTTTTTCTCTCTTTCATCACACTAGCCAGTTCTTGGCATCTCTCACTTCATTCCCCTTCAGTCTCTATGCTTTTACCACTCTTCACTCAGGTCCTTCATCTACATATAGATATACATGCGTTTTTGTACGCCTACCTACCTTATTGAGTGAGTGAGTGAGTGAGAAACTTATATAGCGCAACACATGCAAACTGAATCTTAGTATCCTTTCCATACTGTACTTTTGCCTCAACGTAAGGGAAAACCCAGGCTTACCCAGTGACGTGCGGATGACCCCCTCCCCCCTCTGATGTAACGGCAAACTTGCGTCCCCGCTGGATTGCAATACACTGTTAGTGTAGTGCCAGTCTTATGGGGCAAACTGGGCTGAGAAGCAAATTAGTCTAGTGCCCCCATAAAGCGGCCGTATGCGGCTTCTAATTTTGACTGTACTATCATCCTGGATTCACTGTTCTATATGTTTTCTGGTGCACCATTGGCATGGTTATTTCTTCTTAGTCCTCTCCATCAAATTATCAGCAATTTCTGCTTAAAGTAGAACTATATGAACACTTTTTTTTTCATTTTTGATCGAGTAAGGGAGGGTTTTGTACCATCCCTGTCCCATTGCAGATATTTTCCTTCACCTACTGCCCCATAGCCAAACAGGAAGAGAGAGGAAATCTATGCAAATTAAGGGAATTCATTGCCATCCCCCCTCTAGGCACTCAGCCCGGACTTGAACATTTCAGGGAGGGTCTTAAACAGCAAGGGGTGTGGTCTTGACATAAAGGGGTGGGTCATATTTAAATTAGAGGGTGCACAAGTTTAGTCAGGCCTAGAGCAGCACAAAACCTAAATGCACTACTGAGTCTGAGTACACAATTTTTACCACTACCCTTTGAACAGGCCCCTGTAACCAGTTTTCTATTTCTATTCGATAATAGACATGTGCATTCGTTTTCGTTAGAATGCATTTTCATCCGAAAATCAGGTTTTTCCGTTATCATTTCAACAAACCAAAACGAAAGTGCAAGAAATGAAAACCGAAAGATCCGACATAAAAAATGCTTTATTTTAGTTTTCGTTGCGGTAAAAATTCGATATAGAGGGATTCGACATGCCGCTGACTGAATACAGTGAATGAATAGCAATCTGTCTATCGAACCTGATATACACACACATACAGTACTTTTCGACATTTTAGAGAAAATATTCGACATTATAGAGAATAGAAGGCTTATGGTGTATATCGAAAGTGCTAAGCAGATTCGACGGAGAAGATATACTGCACTTGTACATTTTAATGCTCCGCCCATAGGCTATAGAAAATTCTAATGTTGGTTGACTATGACTAGTAATAATAATATAATTATTTATTATTATTATTACTAGTCATGCAACATTAGAATTCTTGTAGGTGGAATATTCGACCGGAAATGTACGATTCGGCGTAAAGTTTCGAAGTTCCGTCGAATATTCTTTGACCATTTGACAGAAACCAAGTATTATTGGATTTTCGGATGAAAGGTATTCCCCAACGAAAAACTAAATAAATCAAAACGATTTTCGGGAGTAACTAAATAAATTTATTTTACAGACGAAAACGAAAAAACGAAATGAAATATTCCAGTCTGCACATGTCTATTCCATAATCTATTGTAAGCTTGCAAGAGCAGGGCCCTCCTAACCCTCTTGTATTAAATGATATTTTTGCTGTATTGTCTCCCTTTATATTGTAAAGTGCTGCGCAAACTGTTGGCGCTGTATACATTTTGTATAATAATAATAATATACTGTATGACTATCTGTGTCTTTCTTTCTTTGTGACACCTATATATCCCTTTTTTTTCTACAGATGTTACAGGGACAGTAGTTGAGGGACTATTTTCAGAATGGGATTCCAGACTGAGCTACCAACCTGATGGAAATTTTTACTTCTTCATAAAAAAGATTAAAAAAATGAAGGACTTTGATTTACAAGTATTTATTGGGTTGTATGAAAGTCACGAAATGTAGTGCTTTGTAACCCCACAAGACCTGTTCATGGAAATTACTTTATATACAAGGGATCATATTTAAAAAAAATGCAATTTACCCAAGGCATCATTGTGATATTATTTTCTCTCTCAAAACCAGTAAACAAATGACTATCAGATAGAGGTCAATTTTCAATAGCCGTGTGTTACAAGCAAATGTGACTGGGAAAATAACATTTCTATCCATACTGACCTTGTTCAGGTGCAATTATCTAGTACTCTCCAAACAACATGTGGTGTATTGGGTTTGATTTTCTTCAGGTTAACATAGGGACAGGCAAAAATGTATTTACATAGGCTTTTATATTACCATACTGCACTATTCTTGTTGCGATAACATGCACTACAGGGACCCATGAACACATGATAAAGACATGAAAGTATATGTAAACGGTAAATAACATTTACTCTACCTAAGCACGCTGTATCATAATCAATAAAGGTGGAACAAAGACTCAATGTAATTTTCAAGTATAGTTTAAAATAAGAAGTGAAGAACAAAATAAATAAGTAAACAAATTAAAACTTTATTCTTTCTATTTACAGTTGAATATGTCTATGTGCATGTAAGTGGCCCTTCAGAGCATAAAGATGTTGTTGATCTCTCTTAACAGTTTAAATGATCTATATAGGTTTCAGATGCATCAGAACAAATTATGTTTAAAGTCTAATGCCGCGTTTTTGTTGTTGGAATGTCTGACCGTGTGTACGCGGCATTACAGTTAATTTTCCTCCACAAGGTGCCCCAGCCTGAATATAAAAGAGACTTCTTCCAGGGGAAGCAGTGGTTTCTTTACAGAGGTCCAGTACCCCTGGGAATTGAAGCGAGACATGTGCGGTACTAGAGCAACCCTGGCCATCTGAGTCCTGAAAGTTGATGTATGGGCCATCTGTTTGATTACTCCCAGGAAAGAGGGAGTTAATCATACAAGGGCCAGGGAGATGGGAACAAGAGAGTATTGGGTTGGGTTGAAGAACTGGAGTGCTATGGAATCTGCTTAGCTAGATGGTGGCCGGCTGCACGTGAGGGCCACGTGTGAGACTGCCTGAGTATCACCTACCCGTTGAGTCTCCACAACAAAAGAGGAATATGGCTCAGGAGTTTTTGAGACCAATTAGAGGAACTGTATTGGGAAGTGATTGTGAAGATGCATTTAAATAAGAATTCCTGCTCTGCTGTTTCATAGTTTGATCATAGTTTGTATCTAAAAGAGCACTAGACTGATTCTTAAAATTTCCAGTTGGGCACACAAAGATCATTTGGGTGCACAGCTATAGTGGTATTCCTTAAAGTATTTTTTTTTAAAATACCTACCTGCTATGTGCAATAGTAACCTCCTCTTCTAGGGTTCCCAGCTAGTGCTTCTGCCTCTTCCATACCAGACCCTTATCTGAGCATGCAACTTGGTAGGACGCAGAAAAAGGAGGGACGAGAGAGCGCCACTCCTCCTGAACCGTACCAGGCCACATGCCCTTAACATGGGGAGGATGCTTTGGGGTCCCCCCCCAAAGCACCTTGTCCCCATGTTGATGGGGACAAGGGCCTCACCCCCACAACCCTTGCCTGGTGGTTTTGGGGGTCTGTGGGCAAGGGGGGCCCCCAGAACCCCGGCCCCCCTCCATGTGAATAAGTATCAGGTACATTGTACCCCTACTCATTCACCAAAAAAAGTGTCAAAAAAGTAAAAATGACAGAAGACAGTTTTTGAAAAGTCCTTTATTAAAAAAATGTCCTGTGATGTCCATCCATCTTCAATCACAGCGTCCAAGGTTCCAGAGAAAAAGAAAAAAACTGAGAAACTCTGCCTCCATGGGAGGCATCCTGTCGACTGCAGCCTTTTCATGATGACAGCTGTTATATAGCTAAGGGCAGGGTCACACAGAGATGTAAACAGATACCCCCACCCTTGCCTATATAACAGTTGTCAAAGCAAAAGGGTGGCAGTTGCAGGGACACCTCCCATGGAGGCAAAGTTTTTTTCGTTTTCTCTGGAACATCGGACGTTGTGATTGAAGATGGATAGACATCGTGGTACACTTTTTATTTTTTATTTTTTAATAAAGGACTTGTCCAAAACGGTCTCCTGTCTTTTTTACTTTGTTGACACTTTTTTTGGTGAATGATTAGGGGTACAATGTACCCGATACCCATCTACTAGGGGGGGGGGGGGTTACCAGGCCACATGCCCTGAACATGCCCTCCCTATGTTGAGGACATGTGACTTGGTAAGGTTAAGAAGGGGGGCACTCTCTCCCCCCTTATTCTTCAGCCTGACAGGCTGTGTGCTTGGATAAGGGTCTGGTATGGATTCTGGGGGGGGTTTAGCACAGGGTTCCCCTTAAAACCCATACCAGACCTGAAGGGCCTGGTATGGATTTTGGTGGGGCCCACTCCATTTTTCTTTTAATTTTGTTGCGGGGTTGCCCTTAATATCCATACCAGACCTGAAGGGCCTAGTATGGATTCCATTTTTTTTTTTTTGGAGTGGGTTTCATCTTAATATGCATACCAGACCCAAAGGGCCTGGCAATAGACTGGGAGGGAGAGGAACTTAGGCCTTTTTTTCGTGAATTGTATCTATATTGCCTGGATCCGAGAATACATTACAGCCTCGGGCAGTTTTTAACCACTTCATCCAAATTGCCGTACCCATACGTCGGTACGCAAAATACCGGGGTTATGGCAGCAGCTAGCTTCCGCCCATAGTTCTTACAGGATAATTAATTTTTTCAGTTTTATTTCAATTGTTGCTGACTGCAGGGGATCTATTTGTCTGCTCTTCTTTTTATTACTAATACATTTTATACAAATTATTTAGCACCACAAAATTGTACTTGAATCCTCTAAAAGGAGTGGTACTGGGAGTAGGGGGTGGAACCAAGGGATGGGGCTCAGAGGTGGGTAGGGGGCCGAGACGGAAGGGGGGAGGGGGGAAGGGGGGAGTCTCTGCACCTATGTTCTGAGAAATAAAAGCCCTGATGCACAGCACAGAATCTCTTCAAGCCTACCTGTACACTAGGGCCCAGATTCACATACATTGGCACACATTTATGCCGCCGTAGCGTATCTCTTTTACACTATGCTGACGAAGCGCAGAGAGGCAAGCATGGAATTCACAAAGCGAATGCTCCCAACTCTACGCTGGCGTAGCGTATATATTTCGTAGGCGTAAGCCGGCGTATGTGGAAGTGGCCTGGAAGTGGGCGTGATCCATGCTAATGAAGCGTGACCCCATGCAAATGATGGGCCAGGCGCCAGACAAGTACTTAAAACGAACTGCGCATGCCTCGAGAAGTGAACGTATCCCTGTGCGCATTCGCACAACCACGTCGGAACAACTGCCTAAGATACCCCGGATCACTGTGTACGCCGTTAACGTAAACCTACGCCCAGCCAGACCCACGTCGGCCCATATTCCAACGAACGAAACGTAGGCTTGTGTTCCCTGGTCCATACCTTTGCATGGGTTGCGCCTCATCTTTAGGGAATAACTTTACGCCGAACGTAAAACTTACGCAAACCGCGTAAATAATGCGCCGGGCGCAAGTACGTTCGTGAATCGGCGTATCTCCCTCATTTGCATATTTGAATAGAAAATCAATGGGAGCGCCAAATGCGTCCAGCTTAAATATGTGCCCACTCTACACCGGCGTAGGCAAGTTACATCGGTGGGATGAAGTCTGTTTTTAGGCGTATCTTAGTTTGTGGGTCCGGCACACAGATACGACGGCGCATATTTGTACTTATGCGGCGTATCTGGAGATACGTCGGCGTAAGTGCTTTGTGAATCCGGGCCTAGGAGTTTAGCCCATGTGGTTCCCATGTGGTTCCAATCTCAAGATTTTGGTGTGCCCAGGAGGCATGGGTAAAGTGTCCAGCCTAATGTGGGAACCTTGCCTGCTACTGTAAAAATATTTTAGCGTACCATTGAAATTGAATAGCACCACAACACAGTTTCTGCAATATTTTGTATTGTTGTACTATGCAGAAAACACATGCTTTACTACACATTACAAAAATGTGAAGATGCCAATGGGCCCCAAATCCCCCTGACCAGGAACTAGCAGCCACAACTATGTGTAGCAGCCCTGGTCATGTGGGTTTTATGTTGCTTCTTTATATATTCTTTAACTAATTGCATTTTTAATTCTTCAAAGCCTGACTATAGAATTCCAGATCATTGCTGAACTGTGGGAAGATTTTTCTAGGCAAGCTCAAAACATTTTACTTGATGTCATTTAGCCACTATAAAAGTTTCATTAGGAACCAATTAGACTACAGTGTGCTTATGACTTGAAATTAATGTACTTTATGTAACACCATTAAAGGAAATAGGATACATGAGGATAAGGGTTAACCTTTTAGATATCATAACAAGATGTTCCAAATGGTACTGTATTTTCTTCAGTGCAGTCATTAGTAGTACAACAAACAACTGTAGCGACCTGGTTGTAGGCAGAGCTGCTAACAAATTCGGTTTACTAGGTGGTAACTAGCCTGGCTAACTGTTAGGGGGATCCAATGACTTTTCTCGAAAAATGGATTAGATGCTCCTCTCTCTTCTGTCACTAGGTGGCATTGTTGCCAGCGGCATTAGAATGAAAAGGGCATAGTCCTCATCAGTCAGTCAGTGAGGCAGGGGATTAGCCACAGGAGCTCCACACGGCGCACGTCTCCTAGAGTAGGAGCGTGTGTGCTATAGCTCCAGGCAGGCTTAGGAGGCAGACAGGCAGAGTCCCTCCTAGCCCTGCTAGCTCAGTCCTCCCTCCAGTTCCTACCTGGAAATCCTGGGCCCTTGATCTCTCTTCTCCTCCAGCACAGCTCCCTGGCTCTCTGCAGGTAAGAGCCCTCTACCAGTGCTGCTGACGGCCGTCCTTTTCAGGATAAAGCCACAGCAGCAATACAGATCTCCTTTTTTCCTTTTTTGTGTCCCCCTGCACTCCCACACCTTCATCAGCCTTAAGGGCCCCCCTCTCTATCCTCTCTACCCCTCCGCCCGAAAATTTGCGCCGTTCCGGGGCTCTTTTTGAGAGCACCGCGCCAGGCCGCTCTGAATCGCGGGGCCGCGGTCTAGGAAAGACCGCGGCTTCACTTGCGGCCTGACGGCGCGCCGCTCCCCACGCCTCCGTGGTCCTCACCCAGCCTCCAGGAATCCCCCTTACCCCAGAAAGACAGAAGGACAGTTACCCTGCCCTGTCTTACACCCACTCAATTAAAGCAGCACCCTGTCAGCCCTCATCCCACCGCCTGTGGAGACAGCCATCCCACCAGACCAGCAACAGGGTCACCCTCTTAGCCCCAGCCCCCCTCCCCCCCCCCTGTCCTCCAACATACAGAAGCTTGATCCAGGGGTCACCCGATCGCCTCTTACAGGGGTCAGGAAGGAATTTTTTCCCTACCGGAGCATATTGGCCGAGCTCCGCCAGGGTTTTTTGCCTTCCTCTGGACCAAGCCGGGAGAGAGGAGTTTAGCCAATACCTCTCCCACTGCCCAAAAATCCACCCCCCCCACCCCTGGTGTATTGGCAATTATGGCATGTAGGCAATATTCTGCCGAAACCATTTGGAGTTTGAGGCAATGCGCCGCAATACTGCCAGCCATCACCAAAAAAGCCCTAAGAAATGAGCGACTATTGAGAATCGATCATAGATCGACGGTCAGACATTTCAGTCATTCACCCCAGCTCAAGCACATATCATGTGCTCTGATCAATACTAGATCGGCAGTAAAACACCGACTAGAAATCCGCGACTTCATTCAACAAAAGGATCTAGATTGTCTTTTTATTACAGAGAGCTGGCTCACAGCCGACTGTAACACCATTCTAGGAGAACTTGTGCCAGAAAACCAGCCATTATTACAGAAAACAGAATGGGGCAAAGAGGAGGCGGCCTGGCGGTGATCTATAAGACTCATCTTACGATCACCAAACCAGTCCGCCAAAACCCTCTTCCATTTATGGAAACCCTTACTCTGCAACTTCAAGCAAATTCAAAGGAGACCGTCCACATTCTGCTCTGCTATAGGCCGCTAGGCCCAAAATCGCAGCTGCTATCATCTTGGACGGATTTCTTCTCCACTTATACCCTCAACAGCAAACAACTTTTGCTGCTAGGGGATTTCAATCTCTGGGCAAACTCCTCACAAGACCCCATTGCCGACGCCTGTATTGACCACCTGGAAGGATTAGGATTACAGCAATTAGTATGTGGGCCCACACATGCTTCAGGTCACACACTTGATCTTATTTTCAGACAAGCTCTGGAAATAAAAATTTGGGAAAATTAAAAATTGCCATGGACAGACCACCATGCAATTATATTCAGTATTTCCACCATCCCCCCCGCAAAAAAAACATCAAATCCAGTGACAACACACTGGACTAGATGTCAGAAGAAGCTCCACTCGGAACTCTTCAAAACGACTTTAAGGAAAAAGATAGAAACAACTCAGCCGCATCAAACGGCCGTTGAAACATTGGAAGCCATAAACTCGGCCATGCTACAGTCAGCCGACTTGGTAGCGCCAAAACGAAGAACCCGCATTCGGAAAAACAACCGCAGCTGGTTTAATAACCAGCTGTCGTTACTGAAGCAAGAACGCAGAAGGGCAGAATCTGCCTGGAAAAGATGTTCTTCAGAGCTAAACCTATCCATCTACAAGGCGACTACAAGAAAATACCACAAAGGAATTTTCCAAGCCAAGAAAAATTATTTTTCGGAGGCTATCAACGGTGCCCTAAACCGCCCCCGCAAACTCTTCAAGATGGTCACCCAGACCATGAAGCCAGGATGCATTGAAGCCCCCAGTTCAGACACACAAGAATTTTGCAATGAACTATCGGATTACTTCATTAATAAAATCGAGGTAATCCGCGAAAGCATTCAGCAAAACAATTCTCCCCCCAGCCCCCCCCGCAGCCTCTCACACAGCACCCATAGAAATTCTCCGATATCAGGTAAGTTCACCCTGGAACCCATCTCCATCGAGACCACTAAGAATGTCATTTGTACTCTGCGCAATGGCACAGCGCCAAATGACATTATCCCCACAAAACTGCTGAAGGAATGCGCCTACATCCTGGCTCCTCCCATCACGCAGCTTATCAACCAGTCTTTCTTGGAGGGCATAGTGCCCTCACAGTTGAAAGAAGGTATAATCCAACCCATCCTGAAGAAACCCTCCCTGGACCCCAAGGACCCACTCCACCGCCGTCCCATAAAGAGCCTCAACGTACTCTCTAAGATAATGGAAAAAGTAGTGGTAAAACAGCTGCAACTGCATCTAGATACCTACAAGCTACTTGACCCATTGCAATCAGGCTTCCGTCCCGGACATGGGACGGAAACAGCATTGCTGAAAGTATGGGACGATGTTCTCAAGGCCGCAGACGAAGGAGAATCTTGTCTCCTGGTTCTGTTGGACCTAAGTGCAGCTTTCGACACTGTAGACCACAATCTGTTACTGACTCGGCTTGCTGAAGTAGCCAGAGTCGCAGAAAGCGATTTATCTTGGTTCTCCTCTCTTTTGGAAAACCGATCGCAAACAGTGAAGTTAGGACCTTTTACGTCTGAAAAACGCACAGTAACATGCGGAGTCCCTCAAGGATCGCCTCTGTCACCAGTGCTGTTTAACATTTATCTTCGTCCTCTTTTTGAGATCATCAGCAGCCAAAAACTGCTCTACCACTCATATGCAGATGATACGCAACTGTATTTCTGTATCTGCAACAGACAGGATCACCACCTCAATCTAGAGACATGTCTCTCTTTGATAGAGGACTGGATGACAAAGAGTTACCTTAAACTCAATGGAGCAAAAACAGAACTTCTTCTGTTTCACGCCAAGCGCAGGAATCAACTTTCAACAGCGTGGACCCCCCCGCCTATTTTGGGCAGAATCATCACCCCTAGCGCCAAAGTCAAAAGCCTAGGGGTCATTTTTGACTCCTTTATGACAATGGACGCTCAAATAGGGTCAGTAGTCAGCGGATCTCACCATCTACTGCGCCTACTACGCAGACTCACTCCGTTCATCCCCAAAGAAGATTTAGCGGTCGTGGTGGGAGCTATTGTAAACTCCAGGCTGGATTATGCAAACGCCCTTTACCTCGGCCTCCCCAAGTACCAAATCGCTCGTCTGCAAGTCGTTCAGAATACGGCCGCCAGACTTGTGACTGGGAAAAAACCCTGGGAATCCATCTCACCTTCACTGAGAGCCCTTCATTGGCTGCCAGTTAAAGACAGAATTGCTTTTAAAGCTCTCTGTCTTACGCATAGATGTGTCTATGGGAATGCCCCCCTTTATTTATGCAAAATAATAAAAGCGCATAATCCCAATCGCGTTTTGCGATCCACGAATCAGAACCTGCTCCAGGTTCCGAAAGCCAACTTCAAGTCCAAAGGAGAAAGAAGATTCGCGATCCAGGGTCCCAGACTATGGAACGCTTTACCAACCAACATCCGATTGGAGGAGAACCACCTAGCATTTAGGAAAAAGGTCAAGACTTTTCTCTTTTGATATCAAAGGAGACAGGAACAACAAGCGCCCAGAGGCGATTCAGTTCGCATGTGCCGCGCTATACAAGTTTTCATTCATTCATTCATAGTGAATTAGCAGGGGTTTCTTTGGCCCCTTGGCCTGCTGGGAGAGCAGATGATCTGGGTTCTGTGCCACCTGGACAGCTGTCTGAGTGCACGTGTGTTACAAGGCTCCGGGTTGTTAGGCCAGAAACCAGAGGCCTATCCCAGGAGCACTTGGCTGCTAGGCTGTCTTTGGCCTATCCAGATTTGAGGAAAGCAGTTGAAGAGGTCCCATCGGATGGTAAACTGAATGGGATTGTAGGCCACACATATAGACCGTTCAACAACCTTACTCCAGGTACAATGAAGTAAACTTAAATAAATAATAAATAAATAATAAATAATAAATAAATGTCCACCCCAAGTTTTTTGGCAAATAACGGCCGCGGCAACTTTATTGGTTTTAACACAAGAATTAAATTGACCATATAAACTTTCATTATTCAATATCAAACATCAACTTTAATGAAAAAACCAACCAACTGTGTAACTGCTTAGTTTTTAGGACTCAAGCAGCATTAATTAAATCATGAAATAACACGCCCCCCCTGGCATCCAGGGTGGCACATACCACATAAATTTGCACGCGACTAGGGAGGGAGGGCGGGGGTTCTTTCACTGGTGCTTGCAGAGGAGAAAGAGGCGGATCCCCAGCCCAGCCAATCCTTTTAAAGCCTTCCTGGCTTCCTGTATCTTCAGGCTGCACCCTATTGGCTGGCTGCTGATCCTTCACTTAAAGAGACAGGGCTCCAAGATTAATCACAAAACGCATCTATAACACCTTGCATACTTATGTTAAATTTTTACCCCTTCAATCTTAACCCCAGTATGGGGTGGCCACAATCCCACTCAAGTGGGCTCCTATTGTGCCCCCTTTTCTATGGGATTGTAGGCCACACATATAGACCGTTCAACAACCTTACTCCAGGTACAATGAAGTAAACTTAAATAAATAATAAATAAATAATAAATAATAAATAAATGTCCACCCCAAGTTTTTTGGCAAATAACGGCCGCGGCAACTTTATTGGTTTTAACACAAGAATTAAATTGACCATATAAACTTTCATTATTCAATATCAAACATCAACTTTAATGAAAAAACCAACCAACTGTGTAACTGCTTAGTTTTTAGGACTCAAGCAGCATTAATTAAATCATGAAATAACACGCCCCACAAGCCGGGCTTGAAACTCAAACCCGGCCCCACCCCACCACCGCGGCCTGTTCAATACCATTCTGTAATCCTACATTGAAAATGTCAATTCCCACCTCTGAGAGATGAACCCCGTCCTGTCTGTACAGTCCGGGAAACCCCCCTTCTAAATCCACATGCCTGTATGATAACCCCCCAATTCTAGGCATGAACTTCTCCATGGCCCTGTTTATGCGCTTCCTCATCTTCTCCATAGCCTTCCACTGACAAGCCGAAAGCCATGAGAGGCGAGGGACAATTTCGGAAAATACTAGTATTGTACCTGGAGAGGTGATAGCAAAACGATGCAGATCCCTCTGCATCAAAAAAAGCAAATCCAGGGTCCTCATGTTCCCCAAGTCGTTCCCACCTATATGCAAAACTAGAACATCCGGCCTAGGCCAATTTTGACACAATTTACATAAGTGGAAATAGAGTTGGTGCCACTGCAGGCCCCGCACCCCTTTCCAATATACCTGAAAGGATTCCGGACGTAGAGACAAGTTGGTGGAATACCTACGCAGGGCCGCTCTTTTATGCGCCCAATAAATATAGGAATGTCCCAGAATCCAAACTGTACATGGCCGACCTGAGGGATTCAAACAAAAAGATTAGGACGAACATACAATTTAAAACAGTTTGAATTCCACCTCCCCATATCCTTGATGGCTGACTCACCTACCCCCCTTCGCGCCGCCTCAGATGCTGCGACAATTCTGAACGAGTGGGAGGAAATCCTAAGGTTGTGTAGGCCCAGCTTCTGTAGGCATTTGCGGAGAACAAAATCAAATTGATATTTAGTAAGGGGCCCCCCGTTCTTATGGACCAAGAATGAACCCCGGACCGGAGGCCTGACCCTTAAAAAACGAGTTACCAGCTCGACGGGACACACAGACTTGTCGGCCTGTGCTGCTAGCTGAATCCTAGTGCCCTTCCCTAAGGCGTCCGTCTTGGAACGCTCTAACCACAAATGCACCCCTGACGGACACACCGATACGTGATCCGCTTGAATCCCCGAGCCACCCAATTTAGACTGTGGGAGGAGCTCCGAGATGCGCAACGCCCCATGGAAAGCGAGAACAAACGCTGTGCTAAAGAGTAACGCCTCGAAGCCTGAAAAACATACCGACTCCGTTATCCCACACAGCTTGCCCAAAAGTTCCAGTGATATCGGTCTCCGATCATCAGGAACAAAGTGCAACCTCCTGTAACCCTTCAATGCTTGCTTTACTGAGAAGTAAGCTGTGCACGGGGGGTACCCCTTTAGACGGCAGAAAAACGAAATCCCTGCCAGTGTTTTAGAAATGTGGCTGAAAGAAAATTGCTGCTGCATTAGTGATGCTACAAACTCCAACAATGACCCCTCAGACGGGCGGCCATCGTTTGCTCCTAAGACTCTTGCAAAAGACAGCCAACTATTCCAGGAAGATGCATAACATAACCATGTTTTGGGTGCAACCAAACTTTTTATGGCTCTTGACACTACGTCCATATCACATCCCATAGACATTCGGGGCAACTCATCCCTTCCACATCTGCCTCCGGAAGCAGCTGGCGAAAACGAACCATCTGAAACCGAGATAACGCATCGGCAAGATTATTTTCAACTCCCGGTGTATGTTTAGCTTTCAACCAGACATTGCAATGTAGACATAGAAAAACAATTTGACGCAAGACCTTCACCACCATCAGCGATTTAGATGAGAGGCAGTTGATTGCAAAGAGAACCACTTTATTGTCTGTCTCAATCAGAATCCTTTTGTTCGCAAATTGGGCACCCCACAATTCCATAGCCACCAAAATCGGAAAGAGCTCTAATAGCACTATATTTTTCGTGACTCCCTGAGCCACCCATGAGTCCGGCCATGCAGCACAGCACCAATGTGATCCCCAGATTGCCGCAAAACCTTTCGACCCTGCTGCGTCAGTGAATAGTTTGAAGTCCGCTGCCCCAATAAACTCATCCTGAAAAAAGGACCTCCCATTATACATATCCAAGAACCGTGACCAGACCAACATATCCGCCTTCAATGAACTGGTCAGCCTGACGTGAGCGAATGGCGATTTCATGCCCGCGATTGCCAAGTAAAGCTGCCTTGAAAAAATACGACCTACTGGCATGACCCTACAGGCAAAGGCTAAAACTCCCAACAGTGACTGCATCTCCTTAAGCAACACCTTCTTTCTTGCCAGAAAGGATCTCAACAAGGACCTTAATTTCACTAACTTTTCTTCTGGCAACCGAAATTCCATCCGGCAAGTGTCGATCTGAATGCCTAGGAACTCCAAGGACGATGTGGGGGGATACGTCTTTTCTTCCGCCAAGGGGACCCCGAACAGCTTAGCCGTATTCTGGAACGCCTGCAACAGCTCGCTACACAGCAAAGAACCCTGCGGGCCCACGAACAAGAAATCGTCCAGGTAGTGTATTAGTTTATCACAACCGGATTGAACACACACTACCCAATGCAAAAAAGACGCGAATGCTTCGAAATAAGAGCAAGATACAGAACACCCCATGGGCAGACACCGGTCGAAAAAATAGGCTCCGTCAAAATAGAACCCCAAAGAATTAAATGCCTCCGGGGCTATGGGCAACAGCCTAAATGCTGATTTTATATCGGCCTTGGCCATTAACGCCCCAGGCCCACATTGTCGGATTTTGACAATTGCCTCCTCGAATGTCGCGTACGAGACCGAGCAGAGTGAATCGTCAATCTCATCATTCAAGGAGTTTCCTTTGGGGAAAGATAAATGATGAATGATTCTATACGTACCTTGCTCCCTCTTGGGCACCACCCCCAAAGGTGATAAGCGGAAATTGTCAAAGGGGGGGTGGACAAAAGGGCCAGCAATTCGCCCCTCAGCAATTTCCTTCTCAATTTTCTCCCTGACAATGTGTGGGAATTTCTCTACTGATTTTAAATTCTCCACCATCGTACACCCCACCCCAGTGAATGAAGGTAGGGGAAATCCGAGTTCAAAACCCTTAAAGAGGAACTGCGCTGTCACCTGGTCTGGATACTTGTCCAACCATGGACGCATGCTTTCCAGCCTCAATGGCGTGCAGGCTTTTTGGAAAAATATCCCTAAGATTCTGACCCCCAGCATTAGCTGATTTCTTTAAGCACTTTGCCGCCGGGTGTGCGCCAGCGCAAAAGGAACATTCGTGCCTATACTTACAGGCCGTGTTCCAGCGGCACTGACTCTCATTAAAGGCAAAGCAGCTGCCCCTCCTGTACACTGCGCCAGGAGTGGAAGCCGCCACTGGTCTTGGCATGACTGCCCTCTGTGGGGCCAGCAAATTTAGCCACAACCCCACGTCTTTCATACCCCAGCGCAGTGAGGGGTGTACAGAAAGCTTCTGGCGGAAGGACTCATCATAATAAAACCAGCCGAGCCCTCCGAAGCTCTTGTATGCTTCCAGAATGTGATCTACATGCTGAAACAAACCTCCGCTATTACCCGGATGTTTTTCTGACATAACGCCAGCAAAGATGCAAAACGCCTGCAGCCAGTTATTGAATGACCTATGGACTGGCCTGCGCCTGTCATCCTCCTGTCTGTCATTTTTTTCAACCTTAGACATGAATTCTTTTTGTGAGGGTAAAAGGGATAACATGTCAATAAACTCTCCCCGCCATATTTTTTCTTTTATCGCTGCGCTCAGATGGTAACCCAAGGGAGACACCTCACACGGCAACGCCTCTCTCATGCATGATTCAGGCACATTAACCCCTGCCGCAGGAGAGCCGCCCTCCCCAACCCCCCCCCTCGTAGCCAAAGTGGGCTGATGCAGGCTTGCGCAAGGGGAAGGAGTTGATATGCTGGGTAAGGGACTAAGCAAAACCTCAGGCACATTAATATACCCTGGGGCAGCAGGGGACAGTGTTTTAACTAGTGAAGACAAAGAACCAATTAACATGTTTAAAGTCTGAAACTGACCACACTCACCTACTGCTGGAGGTTGTGCAGTGTCTGACCCACTTGATACTCCCAGCAGCGGTCCTGGTACTTTTGTCTGCCTTGCTAGTGCAGTCTGACTGGAATCCATGATGCTTACATCCTGACTCGCTGTCTGCCTGGCCGGCGGGCGTCCATTCCCTGTATTTGCTGCAGGCTGCGCAAACACGCTGCCTTCTTCCCGACTCGGTCCTGCTGCCCGCCGGGCTGGCGGGCGTCCCTTCTCTGCGCTTGCTACGGGCTGCGCTGGCTTGCCCCGCCCGCCTCGTCCTTTCCCTGGGGACTGCGAATGTGTCCTCTTCTGCCGTCCCGAACGGCTCGCTCCTGCGTCCTCCATAGTGTCTTCTGCGGCCGCCTCCTTCCTTCCTCGCTCCGCTCCCGCCCTTGTCACGGCTGCCTTGCTTCCTAACGTAGGCTGACTCCTCCTTGCCGGCTGCACGTTTTCCTGTGCCTCTGTCTGTTGGGCTCTCTGCTGTTCAACAGTTCCTTCAGCCACAGCGCTAGCAGCGCCCAGTTCACATCCATTCCCTGTCTCCTCAAATGATAGGCACTTCCTCAACCATTCCTCGCCCCCTTCACTGCCTGCCTTCTCTAGCATTTTCTTAAAGAGGGCCTCCATACCTGAGGGGGTTCTTTCACTGGTGCTTGCAGAGGAGAAAGAGGCGGATCCCCAGCCCAGCCAATCCTTTTAAAGCCTTCCTGGCTTCCTGTATCTTCAGGCTGCACCCTATTGGCTGGCTGCTGATCCTTCACTTAAAGAGACAGGGCTCCAAGATTAATCACAAAACGCATCTATAACACCTTGCATACTTATGTTAAATTTTTACCCCTTCAATCTTAACCCCAGTATGGGGTGGCCACAATCCCACTCAAGTGGGCTCCTATTGTGCCCCCTTTTCTATTGTTGCCAGTGGTGAGGGAGACACAGTTGCCATAAGGGACAACCACTCCTGTCGCCAGGGGCAAGTGAGGACCAAGGCCAGACTTACAGGGGCCAGTGTATGAAAGTCTGAGGAAGTAGCAGAGCAGCCTTTTCACCAGCTGGGGATGGTTAAGTGGGAAAGCTTCTGCAGAGTGTCAAGCCAGGGACCCAACGGGTTAGCAGGGGTGAAGCTTGAGTAGTGTACAGCGGGTTAGCTGTAGTAGAACTCAGGAGATCCAGTGACGATTGGGATCTTGAAGTCTAATGAGAAACCGGGAGCTCAGTGAGTGAAGATCTACAGTGGGAGAATGTGAGGTGTGAGAGAAGATCTGCAATGGGTTACTGTGATTTACTTGTATAGATTTCTATTGACTGTTGAATGTTCAGTTGCCATAGGAGACAGCAGTTCTACATATACAGTTGCTGCATCCAGCTTAAAGGCCCTCTGCCTGTTTAGCTGTCTGCCTATTATTTTTGTCTTGGAGTCTGCCAATTGCTATTGCATCTGCCTAAGGGTGTCCTGGCCCTTAATCTCTCTACACCAGTTCTCTTTAAGAGACAATAAATCTTGCATTCAAAAAGTGACTGGAGCCCATGTTTCCAACTTGCATTACACCCACCATTCCTAATAACCCACACTACAAGGAAGGATGTCAGCTCTCCCTGACTCTGGAGGTCACCATTAGGCCTTTAGGGGTCCTGGCACTGCTACACAACTGTCAAACTTTAGTAACTTTAGTTAATTACAGAAGAATGGTCATATATTTCCACTGACTATTGATTTGGACATACACTATATTACCAAAAGTATTAGGACGCCTGCTTTTACACACACATGAACTTTAATGGCATCCGAGTCTTAGTTCATAGGGTTCAATATTGAGTTGGCCCAACTTTGCAGCTATAACAGCCTCAACTCTTCTGGGAAGGCTGTCCACAAGTTTTAGGAGTGTGTCTATGGGAATGTTTGACCATTCTTCCAGAAGCGCATTTGTGATGTCAGGCACTGATGTGGATGAGAACGCCTGGCTTGCAGTCTCCACTGTAACTCATCCCAAAGGTAATCTATGGGTTTGAGGTCAGGACTCTGCGCAGGCCAATCAAGTTCCTCCACCCCAAACCTGCTCATCCATGTCCTTATAGACCTTGCTTTGTACACTGGTCCAAATCATTAGGGGGAGGGGGGATTATGATGTATGGTTGTTTTTCAGGGGTTGGGCTTTCCAGTGAAAGGAACTCTGAAGGTGTCAGACATCTTGGACAATTTCATACTCCCAATTTTGTGGGGGTGGCCTACTTGATCCAACATGATCAACAACATGATCACAAGCCAAGTCACAAGCCAAGCTAGGTCAATAAAGACATGGATAAGCAAGTTTGGGGTGGAGGAACTTGACTGGCCTGCACAGAGTCCTGACCTCAACCTAATCAAACACATTTGAGATGGATTTGAGCAGAGCCAAGCCTTTTTGTCCACATCAGTGCCTGACCTCACAAATGCACTTCTGGAAGAATGGTCAAATATTTGTCTGTAGCTCCCCCTCTTAATTTCTTTAACGACTAACCCAGTATACGTATCAAGTGAAAAAAGACTGAAGTGGAGACTTCTGCTTTCCATGCTTACTCTGGGTCAATTGAATCAACTGGATTGGCATGACAGCCAGGCAACTAGCATTGAAAAAAAATAGCTTAGTAATAGTAGCCTACATATTTCCCTAAATGGTTAGCATCTGTCATATTTTGCATTCTATATAAAGTGACTCAAGCACTGAAGTAAATTAATAAGTTCAACAAATAAATAGATACCTGAATGATTAAAGCCGCAGCTAAAAATATGTGCTCTGCAATTAATAAAGTGGGTTAATTATGAATAAATATCATATAATAGAAAACACTATGTCCCGATAAATAAACAATAGTGATAATAGAATCAAAGAAAATATGTAGAACTCCTCAGTTTGTGTATCCTGGGTATCATCATTCGGCTCCTCCCCTACACGTTACGTCACTTGTCACGTGACTTTATCAAGGGTTTTTCTTTTATTCTATTATCACTATTGTTTATTTATCAGGACACAGTGTGTTCTACTACAGTATATGATATTTATTCATATGTTGTATTGCTGTCTTTGCACTTGTTGAGGAGCTGTCCCCTTACTAATTGTCAGGACAAGGAAATCTGGAAGGACGGATGAAGGATTTTAACTTGTCACATTGATTTTATTGCTATCTGTGTCCTCCTTTCCCGATGACAACAACAAACCCCTATGTTTTTGCATGAGGGTCCCAGGAAAATGGAGAACAAGAATGTCTCCCCAATGATGATGCAATGGCCCTCATAACTTCATCATTTATATAAAAAAAAATCATAAAAAGGAAATAACAGTCAAAAAAGTAAAATCAAATCAAAACTAGCAGTACACAAACATGGATCAAATACACACATACATAGAGGAAAATTACAAAGAACACCAAATAAAAGGAGTCAAACTACCCTTAAAACACCCAAAAACACATCCAATAAATGAAGGAAAAAAAATTGTAGATATTTTTCACTCAACCAAAGTTATCCTAAACAGCTCATAATCAGCATAATCAGGTACATCTAGCAACTCTAAACATATGTTCAAGTAAACTTTTGTATGGCAGGTGGGGCAGGTGGAAAGGGTATATTCTAAAGTTATGGATCTGACTTGCCAACCTCTGTTATCTACTGCAATGCACAATTTTGAACTACTGCTTCCTGGCCTCATTAACCAACAGGAAAAGCAGGTGAAAAGGCAGGGCCTCCATTTTACACATCAGAATGTTATGAAGCTTACTAAATAGAGTACCTGGGGTTTTGGGAGTCAAGTGATATTTCTTGTACAGTGTTTGTTAGCCAGGCTATGATTCATCGCCAGCTCCTGCCAAGCTGCCCAGAGACACCTCCCAATGCCCACATAGAGATGGACAACATACATACCTGTAATAGAGAGCAACTCCACCATCTTAGATTACTCACATTCTCCTGGCGGGAGGCCCACCTTCAGAAAAACGGAATGTTCATAGGTAAGGCCTTTTAATGATTTTTACTGTGGCAATGTAGCATAGCTCCCAACTGACCCTGATTTGGAAGGACTGTCCCTCTGTCCCGCATTCCTACTCATTTGTCTCTCATTTTGGTCTGATCTATATAGTTGTAAATAAAATGCACTTTTTATCTATCAAAGCGTGTTTCCCAGTGCTAAACCTTTCTTCTGATTTCTAAATTGCTGCATTTGTAAATTCCAAAAGCCAATATAAAGAAATAGTAGTGGTAAACAAGCACTTGTGGGTTTAGGCAATCTTCTTTTTTTTATATACATTCTACCTTAAGCGGGCATAGCAAGGGGTGTGTCCTATGCCTGCATAATTTTGCTCATAGGTGTCCCTCATTCCCATCTCAAAAAGTTGTGAGGTATGATGTAACCACGTGCTGTACTACATAAAAATGGAGAAGGAGACATTGTCATCTTTACAATTAGTTTTACTTTCACTTTCTACTGCTATGCTGGATACTGTTGCACTGTTTGCCTCCAGTCAGGGGAATATTCTATCCAGGAAAGCCTATGGACTCTTTTACAGAACACTAAGGATCATGGGACTTGAAGTCCAGGAAGTAAGCCTTCTTGTGGAACTTATGGTCCCTTAGCCCTATAATTCCCAAGGCACACTGGGGCAAGGAGGAGGAGTGAGGTTACATTCCTGAGACTGCTCAGCTAGGCTCTTCCTGTTTGCAGTGTCAGAAAGGAGGAGTGCACATCAGTCCTGTTACACACAGACTGTCAACAGGGTGAATGACCAGAACAAGAGGCAGAGCTCTGTGAGTGGTGTTTGGTGTCACAAGGAGAACCAGGTGGAATATTGCAGCTATATCACCTAGACAGGTGAGAGGGCGCACTGGTACTATATGCATAAGCAAAGACTGGGTTATTGGAAACTGGATACTAATTATTTAGCTTCTACACTGTATGTTGATTCTCTAAGACTGTTATTAAGTGCACCAATGCCCCAAAGGGCCCCAACTATAGCTGACAGAAGAACCTAGTAAAGGACTATGCTCATAAAGGTACTCTACAACTGCCCCCCACCCCTCCCATACTACTCCTATAAAGGGAACCTCCATCCAGTTAGCCTAGGCTTAGCTTACTCGCCCTAATGCACTTTGGTAGTATATTCTCCTGAACAAGGTAAATTCCATCATAGTACTGTCCATTGTTGCGCTCACAATGACCTTGCTACTGTTTATTAGACTTGTGCATTCGTTTTCCTCCGAATGCTTTTTCGTCCGAATTTCAGGTATTTTCGAAAGCACAGAAAACGAAAACAGAAAGATCCGACATAAACAAATGCTTTATTTTCGTTTTTGTTGCGGCGAATGTGCCTAACCTTAACTCTATTAGTCCAATATTATTCTACATAAAGAGAAAAGAATTGACATTGAGAAAAAAGATTCGACATTACAGAGACATGAAGAAGATTCGACATAGAGAGAAAAGATTCGACATTGAGAGAAAAGATTCGACATAGAGAGACATGAGGATTCGACAAAGTAGCTAAAGACATACGATCGCAGCAAGTGGACATTTATGGTGAAATGCTCGGCCCATAGGCTATAGAAGAATTCTAATGTTGGTTGACTAGTAATAATAATTAATAAATATAATTATTATAGTCATACAACATTAGAATTCTACTATAGCTTGTAGGCGGAACATTCGACCGGAAATGTACAATTGCGGCATCGTACAGTTTCGTTGCATCCGTCAAATCTTTTCTTTTTTTAAAGATTCTGTCAAATCTTTTTGTTTTTGTTTTTAAAGATTCCGTTGAATCTTCTTAGAACATTCGACGGACACCATAAGCCTTCAATGACAGATTCGACCTTAATTAATTTGGATTTTCGGATGAATGCATTTTTTTAACGAAAAACAAAATAAATAAAAAATAAATACATTTATTTTTCGGACGAAAACAAAATTCCGAAACTGATCCCAGTGCATATTTTTATTCTGCTTCTACTGCTGACTACTGATCATACATACGTAGAATTGTACTATTGCTATTGCCAATCTACTTTCATGGCTTTATCATTACTAATTATACTGTGTGCCAATATATTAAGACTTGCCTTTAATTATCTGCTTGCTGTCTGCTTATGGATAAAGCATCATTATTGTGTACCTGGTATTGCCTTTAGTGATTTTTGTGATATTGCAGGCTTTGTACACTTAAAGCAGAATTTCACTCTCTTAATGCTGCTAGCAAAAGTAAATAGATAGGAAAGTATATTGTATTTAGTTGTTTTAACCTTTTTTTTTTTTTTGCATTTATTAATTTACTTCTTGGTTCCCATGCCTAGGCAAATGAAGTCATACATCGCAGGAGTCTTCAAGAGAGGAGAGAGGGTTCTCAGCTTAACCAATGCCTGAGCTAATTGTAGATGGATTCCAGGACGTAACTGCTACATGAATCACCTGCACTTACTCAAGATGGCCACTGCCAGAAATGCTAGGGTTTTTTCTTAAAATTATTTCTCAGCAAAAGAAAGCATGGAGACATGGATGGATGGAGGAGTTTGTTTTAAATATTAAACATGAATTATACAGCATTTTTTTGTTTTTGTGTTACACAGATGCAGACAGTGCAGTTCCACCTTAAAAGGGGTTGTAAACCTACCTGTTTTTTCACCTTAATGCATCCTTGCAATGTCCGGCCCCCCAGGCGCCCCCCCCCCCCCCCATTTTAATTACCAGAGCCCCAAATTTCCGTGAGCGCGTCCCTACCGTCCTTCTCTTCACAGAGTCCTGGCTTTGATTGGATAGATTGATAGCAGCTCGGCCATTGGCTCCCTCTGCTATCAATCAAATCCAATGATGCTGGCACCGGGGCCGAGTCATACACTCAGCATCTATGGACACCGAGTGTATGACTCAGGGGCGCGCCTGCAGGAGAGAGCTTCCCAGAAGGGGTAATCTAATGCGGGGAGGAGCCGCGAGAGTGGCAGTGGGACCCCAGAATAGGAGGATCGGGGCCACTCTGTGCAAAACTAACTGCACAGTAGAGGTAAGTATGACATGTTTGTTATTTAACCTCTTATGGACCGCCGCATGTACATTTACGTCAGCAGAATGGCACCGACAGGCACATCAACGTATATATACGTTGGTGCCTTGAGGTGGGTCGGGGGTCCGATCGGGACCCCCCCGGTACATGCGGCAGTCCCCGTAGCTGGCCGAGCGATCCCGGATGAGGGGGCGGCTATTTGTTTTTGTCCGCCCCCTCTGGATCGCTCCCAGCCAATCCGCGCGCTCCCCCGCCCTGCACTTCCTCCTCCTGTGTAAACACAGGAAGGAGGAAGTGATGTGATCTCTCCCTTTAGCGGTATTTTCAACCACCGCTGAGGAGAGATCACATCTAACAGTAAGTCTGCACAACAATATACTGACACACACTACACATAGGCACATTAAACCCCCCCCCCCTCCACCCTGTCACAGTGTCACCGAATGCAATAATCATACATGTATGATTACTGTATTTAGTGTCAGTGTGACAGTCAGTTAGTTTTAGGTTAAGGGTAGCCCCCGTACCCCCCCTAATAAAGTTTTAACCCCTTGATTACCACCCTAGTTAACCCTTTCACTCCCTATTGCCAGCATCACTAAGCGGTAATTTTTCTGATCACTGTATTAGTGTCGCTGTTCCCGCTAGGTAGCTTAAAAAAAATGCATTGTGATTTTTTTTTACTAAAGACATATGGCTAAATACATTTTGGCCTAAATGTTTGACTAACATTTAGTTTATTTGATTTTACTTATAACAAAAATTAAAAAATATTGTTTTTTTTTCAAAAATGTTGCTCTATTTTTGTATATAGCGCAAAAAATAAAAATCGCAGAGGCGATCAAATACCACCAAAAGAAAGCTCTATTTGTGGGAAGAAAAGGACACACATTTTGTTTGGGAGCCACGTCGCACGACTGCGCAATTGTCAGTTAAATCAATGCAGTACCGAATCGCAAAAAGGGGCCTGGTCATTTACCTGCATTTTGGTCCGGGTCTTAAGTGGTTAAAGAAAAAGTAAAACACAAAGCTTTAATATCACTTTAACCTAGTGTGTCAGAGTGGTTGAAGTCCTTGAGAAGGTTGAGGCAAAGAATAGAAGATCCATCTTACCTAGTGGCTCCTTTAGTGGCTACAACAGAAATATAATAACAGTTCTGTACATCATGCCCTCTACCTCTATATCTTCAGGACCAACAACAATAATTCACCACAGTTCATATTCAATATAATTTTTCCTCCTATCTTTTCCATCTCCCTAAATACAGGTCTCCCATAGGTGGGTTCTCCTACAGAGTCTGTCACAAGTCTATTCCAAAGGGTCCACTTCCTCAGGCTACAGGCTTACATATTGGTATACTGTACCAGTGGTAGCACTTTCCAATCACCCTCTGCCTTCTGTCCTCTGCCCCAGGCTCTTTAAAAAATTGTATATGACAAGCTAAAGCCATAAATTAACAAATTTCGAACTAATTTACTTTTCAAAATCAGAATTTTTTTTTTTTTTTTTGTGATCCAATGGTGCCACCATCGAAATTCAGCCAACAAAGCCTTCAATTCTTATTTTTTTTATAAATTCTCTATTTTTCCAGTTTTCACATTTTATACCATCTGCTTATATCAATCAAACAAAAAAAAAAAAAAAAAATACAATTATGTATTTTACTATCTCCTTTATGCTTCATTAATTCTCTTTTCCTCTTTAACCTCTACCTTTTTTCTCCGTGATACCCCCCCCCCCCTCCCCCAGCTAAACACAAAAAAAAAAAGAAAAGGTAAAAAAGAAGGCTGGAGAGATTACATTCTCCCACCCTCACACCTCCTCTCTCTCCTCCTCTCCCCGATACCCCCCCCCCACTCCTCCCTATATTTCAAGTAGGGTGCCCATATCGTCCGGTATCTCCTATCTTGATCTTTTATTGGCATTGTGAGGTTCTCCATTTGTTGAATCTTTGCGATTCTAGTGAGCCACTGTTCTCTAGTTGGTGGACTCTGCTTTTTATACCCTCGCGGGTATAATAAGATGTCTTAGCAGTGAATTTTTGTATTTTCCCACTGATATAGGGATATCTAGTATTAGAATGGCTGCTGGTCTGTCTTCTAAAGACACTCCTGTAATTATTTTCTATTTTCTATTACCTTTTTCCAAAACTCCTGTATTTTCATACATTCCCAGAAAATATGTAATAGAGTCCCTTCTGCCATGTGACACCTCCAGCAGGCATCTGACGTCTGAGGATATATTCCATCCAATACTGTTGGGGTTCTATACCAACTAGGTAAAACTTTGTATCCTCCCTCCTAGTATCTGCTCTCTACTGAGGCCTTGTGTGTGAGAGATCCTGTCTCTCTGTTCTTGGGAGAATGTTAACCCCAAGTTCCTCTCCCAAGCCTGAAGGAATGTAAGTTCTTGTGGTATGTCTAGATTAATTAGTATTGCATAGAAATAAGACAGTGAGTGTCTCAGGGTGCTCCCCTTCAGGCATATCTGCCTAAATTTTGACAATGTTCTGAATTCTGTATATATCTTTGCCTTTGTCCTAAGAACGCTTCTGATTGTAGCATCCGAAAAAAATCAAATTCTATTGCTTACCTCTCTTTCAATCTCTCTCTTTGTCATTAGTCGGTTGTCTTTTGAAAAGTGAGTAATCCTACTAATACCTCTTTGTCGTAGAGTGTTGAATCTTTGATCTATCAAACCTGGCTGAAATACCCTAGTGCCCAGGATCGGAATCATTGGACTCGGATATTTAGACATATTTGTTTTTTCAAAAACCTTTTTAATTGTTCGTATAGTGGCCCCTATCGTTGGGTGTTTCTTTATTTCTGCTGCCATTTCAGCTTCTGGGATCCACACTAGGCCTTCCAGGGGTATATCCACTGTCGCCTGTTCCATTTTTATCCAGGGTTTCCTAATAAGCCCACACCTCTCTACTACTCTAACTAGATGAGATGCTTCCTGGTACTTTACTGGGTCTGGTAGCCCAATCCCTCCTTCTCCTCTGGGCAATGACAAGATAGTTCTTCGTATCCTCACCAGTTTCCCTGCCCAAATGAATTTCAGGAACCTTGACCTAAAACCCCTCAAAAAACTTTGGGGATCTTAATTGGTAAAGTCTGTATTAAATACAGAAGTCTCTGTAACACATTCATCTTTATTATGTTTGTCCGCCCAAACCAAGTAAAGATTTATTTATCCCATTCTCAGTAAGTCTAGTTTTATTGGTCTACCCAATGCTACATAGTTAAGTTTGAGTAATTTGTTTAAGTTTCTCAATATCTTAGTAGCTTATATGGGAATCTGTCCATCTAAAATCAAATTGCATAGTTATCTGATGTAGTAGTGAGAATTTTATTTCCATTCCCATTGCCTCTGATTTTCCATAGTTAACCTTTTCAATTTTCCATATTCTCTTAGTTCTGCCAGCAGGGAAGGCAGGACTATAACTGGGGATATTATAAAGAAAATTAAGTCATCGACATATCCCTCCAGTTTCTGTTCTTCCCCCTTTGTTATTGTCCCCTGAGGCGTCGTACACACGAGGGAATTTATCGGCTGAAAATGGTCCAACGGACCATTTCAGCCGAAAAATCCGCTCGTCTGTAGGGGAAAACGGACAGTTTAGGACGGATTCCTCTGGCGGAAAAGTTTCAAAGCATGCTTTTAAATTTTTCCGCCGGAGAGCTGCCCGTCGGATATGTCCGCTGGTTAGTACCCCTAAACTGCGGACATATCTGCCCGCACATGCGTCGTATCCTGTGAATGGATCCGACGCATGCGCGCGGAAGTGTTTTACTTCCTGGTGCGGTGACGTGGCGGCGTCAACGTCACCGCCGTGTCACCGCGCTGTCCGCCGGCGGGGAATTTGATACGAGGGTGTGTACAGCCACCGGATCAAACAGCCCGGCGGACTTATCCGATGGAATAGGTTCGTCGGACCGTTTGCATCAGATAAATTACATCGTGTGTACAAGGCCTTAATGTTCGGCCTTCAATTTCACCTCATGTTCCTACAGAAATTTCCAGGAGTTTTCTTTTCTTGCACTTGTGCATTCCTTTTTCTATTACATTTCTCACACGATTCTCCCATCATTGTTCAGAAAATTGTTTGTTTTTCAAAACATTTCCAACATGTCCGATTACTCAAATTTAATCGCTACACGAAAATCGGCTGTTGCTGCAGCCCGCTAATGGTGCACAATTCAAACACAAATTCATAAATACGATTTTGGAAAGAAAATTATTTCGAAATTCGACCTGTGTATGGCCAGTATTACTTTATTCACCATACTCATCTAGTGGAGGGCCTTCACTAAAAGGGGTACTCACAGATACACTACGCCACCGTAGCTTAGAGCGGCAGGTATGGTATTCAGAAATAACTTGCGCCCTAAGTTACGGCGGCGTAGCGTATCTGGTCCGGGGTAAGCCCGCGTAATTCAAAATAGGAAGGAGGTGGGCGTGTAGTATTGAAATGAGCCATGACCCCACGTAAATGACGCGTCTAACGAACGGCACATGCGCCGTCTGTGGACGTATCCCAGTGCGCATGCACGAAAATCACGTCGCAAATAGTCAATGCTTTCGAACGTAACTTACGCCCAGCCCCATTCCCAAACAACGTACGCAAACAACGTAAACGACATACAATACGACGCTGTTCCGACGTCCATACTTAACATGGGTTGCGCCTCATATAGCAGGGGTAAATTTACGCCGGTTGAAACGCCTACGTAAACGACGTACAATACGACGCTGTTCCGACATCCATACTTAACATGGGTTGCGCCTCATATAGCAGGGGTAACTTTACGCCAGTCGAAACGCCTATGTAAACAACGTATATCAATACGCCGGGCGCACGTACGTTCGTGAATCGGCGTATCTAGCTCATTTGCATATTTTTAATGGGAAAGTCTAATGCGTCCAGCTTAACTATGCTCCCATGATACACTGGCGTAGGCAAGTTACGCCGGTCGACATGTTTTTCGGCGTAACTTGCTTTCTGAATCGGCGTAAAGATGAGACGGCGCACATTTGAATTTACGGCGACGTATCAGGAGATACGCCGGCGTAGATTCTTTCTGAATCTGGCCCTTATTGAAAGGATAACAACAAGAACCTGGGGAATGCCCAGGGAATAACCAAGCCTACTTACCGACCAGCTAGCAGAACAACCAATTAACCTGTCTAACAATGTGCGTTAAAAACAGGGGTTTTGTCCGCACGCATTTGCAAACGCATGCGTGAGCCACAGAGCCGCGCCAAGGCACCCCATAATTCTGTGGTCCTAACACTAACAGTGAGTGTCCTCACAATGGAGGCACATGCATTTTAATGGATAGATAGGGGCAGGTGGACTGAAGGGGAGCCACCCCTCCTTAAAGGTACAGAAGCACACCAAGCACCCAGCATATAGCAAAATGGCTGCAAAGGTGTTGGTGCACTGCTGGACCAAAATAAACACCACAGGTGAAACAAAACGTATCCACCGCCCCCATCTATGGCTGGCAATCACAGTAAGTAGCAATGGAAGGCTAAAGCAGATAACAACAAGAACCTGGGGAATGCCCAGGGAATAACCAAGCCTACTTACCGACCAGCTAGCAGAACAACCAATTAACCTGTCTAACAATGTGCGTTAAAAACAGGGGTTTTGTCCGCACGCATTTGCAAACGCATGCGTGAGCCACAGAGCCGCGCCAAGGCACCCCATAATTCTGTGGTCCTAACACTAACAGTGAGTGTCCTCACAATGGAGGCACATGCATTTTAATGGATAGATAGGGGCAGGTGGACTGAAGGGGAGCCACCCCTCCTTAAAGGTACAGAAGCACACCAAGCACCCAGCATATAGCACAATGGCTGCAAAGGTGTTGGTGCACTGCTGGACCAAAATAAACACCACAGGTGAAACAAAACGTATCCACCGCCCCCATCTATGGCTGGCAATCACAGTAAGTAGCAATGGAAGGCTAAAGCAGATAACAACAAGAACCTGGGGAATGCCCAGGGAATAACCAAGCCTACTTACCGACCAGCTAGCAGAACAACCAATTAACCTGTCTAACAATGTGCGTTAAAAACAGGGGTTTTGTCCGCACGCATTTGCAAACGCATGCGTGAGCCACAGAGCCGCGCCAAGGCACCCCATAATTCTGTGGTCCTAACACTAACAGTGAGTGTCCTCACAATGGAGGCACATGCATTTTAATGGATAGATAGGGGCAGGTGGACTGAAGGGGAGCCACCCCTCCTTAAAGGTACAGAAGCACACCAAGCACCCAGCATATAGCACAATGGCTGCAAAGGTGTTGGTGCACTGCTGGACCAAAATAAACACCACAGGTGAAACAAAACGTATCCACCGCCCCCATCTATGGCTGGCAATCACAGTAAGTAGCAATGGAAGGCTAAAGCAGATAACAACAAGAACCTGGGGAATGCCCAGGGAATAACCAAGCCTACTTACCGACCAGCTAGCAGAACAACCAATTAACCTGTCTAACAATGTGCGTTAAAAACAGGGGTTTTGTCCGCACGCATTTGCAAACGCATGCGTGAGCCACAGAGCCGCGCCAAGGCACCCCATAATTCTGTGGTCCTAACACTAACAGTGAGTGTCCTCACAATGGAGGCACATGCATTTTAATGGATAGATAGGGGCAGGTGGACTGAAGGGGAGCCACCCCTCCTTAAAGGTACAGAAGCACACCAAGCACCCAGCATATAGCACAATGGCTGCAAAGGTGTTGGTGCACTGCTGGACCAAAATAAACACCACAGGTGAAACAAAACGTATCCACCGCCCCCATCTATGGCTGGCAATCACAGTAAGTAGCAATGGAAGGCTAAAGCAGATAACAAGAACCTGGGGAATGCCCAGGGAATAACCAAGCCTACTTACCGACCAGCTAGCAGAACAACCAATTAACCTGTCTAACAATGTGCGTTAAAAACAGGGGTTTTGTCCGCACGCATTTGCAAACGCATGCGTGAGCCACAGAGCCGCGCCAAGGCACCCCATAATTCTGTGGTCCTAACACTAACAGTGAGTGTCCTCACAATGGAGGCACATGCATTTTAATGGATAGATAGGGGCAGGTGGACTGAAGGGGAGCCACCCCTCCTTAAAGGTACAGAAGCACACCAAGCACCCAGCATATAGCACAATGGCTGCAAAGGTGTTGGTGCACTGCTGGACCAAAATAAACACCACAGGTGAAACAAAACGTATCCACCGCCCCCATCTATGGCTGGCAATCACAGTAAGTAGCAATGGAAGGCTAAAGCAGATAACAACAAGAATCTGGGGAATGCCCAGGGAATAACCAAGCCTACTTACCGACCAGCTAGCAGAACAACCAATTAACCTGTCTAACAATGTGCGTTAAAAACAGGGGTTTTGTCCGCACGCATTGGCAAACGCATGCGTGAGCCACAGAGCCGTGCCAAGGCACCCCATAATTCTGTGGTCCTAACACTAACAGTGAGTGTCCTCACAGTGGAGGCACATGCATTTTAATGGATAGATAGGGGCAGGTGGACTGAAGGGGAGCCACCCCTCCTTAAAGGTACAGAAGCACACCAAGCACCCAGCATATAGCACAATGGCTGCAAAGGTGTTGGTGCACTGCTGGACCAAAATAAACACCACAGGTGAAACAAAACGTATCCACCGCCCCCATCTATGGCTGGCAATCACAGTAAGTAGCAATGGAAGGCTAAAGCAGATAACAACAAGAACCTGGGGAATGCCCAGGGAATAACCAAGCCTACTTACCGACCAGCTAGCAGAACAACCAATTAACCTGTCTAACAATGTGCGTTAAAAACAGGGGTTTTGTCCGCACGCATTTGCAAACGCATGCGTGAGCCACAGAGCCGCGCCAAGGCACCCCATAATTCTGTGGTCCTAACACTAACAGTGAGTGTCCTCACAGTGGAGGCACATGCATTTTAATGGATAGATAGGGGCAGGTGGACTGAAGGGGAGCCACCCCTCCTTAAAGGTACAGAAGCACACCAAGCACCCAGCATATAGCACAATGGCTGCAAAGGTGTTGGTGCACTGCTGGACCAAAATAAACACCACAGGTGAAACAAAACGTATCCACCGCCCCCATCTATGGCTGGCAATCACAGTAAGTAGCAATGGAAGGCTAAAGCAGATAACAACAAGAACCTGGGGAATGCCCAGGGAATAACCAAGCCTACTTACCGACCAGCTAGCAGAACAACCAATTAACCTGTCTAACAATGTGCGTTAAAAACAGGGGTTTTGTCCGCACGCATTTGCAAACGCATGCGTGAGCCACAGAGCCGCGCCAAGGCACCCCATAATTCTGTGGTCCTAACACTAACAGTGAGTGTCCTCACAATGGAGGCACATGCATTTTAATGGATAGATAGGGGCAGGTGGACTGAAGGGGAGCCACCCCTCCTTAAAGGTACAGAAGCACACCAAGCACCCAGCATATAGCACAATGGCTGCAAAGGTGTTGGTGCACTGCTGGACCAAAATAAACACCACAGGTGAAACAAAACGTATCCACCGCCCCCATCTATGGCTGGCAATCACAGTAAGTAGCAATGGAAGGCTAAAGCAGATAACAACAAGAACTTGGGGAATGCCCAGGGAATAACCAAGCCTACTTACCGACCAGCTAGCAGAACAACCAATTAACCTGTCTAACAATGTGCGTTAAAAGCAGGGGTTTTGTCCGCACGCATTGGCAAACGCATGCGTGAGCCACAGAGCCGCGCCAAGGCACCCCATAATTCTGTGGTCCTAACACTAACAGTGAGTGTCCTCACAATGGAGGCACATGCATTTTAATGGATAGATAGGGGCAGGTGGACTGAAGGGGAGCCACCCCTCCTTAAAGGTACAGAAGCACACCAAGCACCCAGCATATAGCACAATGGCTGCAAAGGTGTTGGTGCACTGCTGGACCAAAATAAACACCACAGGTGAAACAAAACGTATCCACCGCCCCCATCTATGGCTGGCAATCACAGTAAGTAGCAATGGAAGGCTAAAGCAGATAACAACAAGAACCTGGGGAATGCCCAGGGAATAACCAAGCCTACTTACCGACCAGCTAGCAGAACAACCAATTAACCTGTCTAACAATGTGCGTTAAAAACAGGGGTTTTGTCCGCACGCATTGGCAAACGCATGCGTGAGCCACAGAGCCGCGCCAAGGCACCCCATAATTCTGTGGTCCTAACACTAACAGTGAGTGTCCTCACAGTGGAGGCACATGCATTTTAATGGATAGATAGGGGCAGGTGGACTGAAGGGGAGCCACCCCTCCTTAAAGGTACAGAAGCACACCAAGCACCCAGCATATAGCACAATGGCTGCAAAGGTGTTGGTGCACTGCTGGACCAAAATAAACACCACAGGTGAAACAAAACGTATCCACCGCCCCCATCTATGGCTGGCAATCACAGTAAGTAGCAATGGAAGGCTAAAGCAGATAACAACAAGAACCTGGGGAATGCCCAGGGAATAACCAAGCCTACTTACCGACCAGCTAGCAGAACAACCAATTAACCTGTCTAACAATGTGCGTTAAAAACAGGGGTTTTGTCCGCACGCATTTGCAAACGCATGCGTGAGCCACAGAGCCGCGCCAAGGCACCCCATAATTCTGTGGTCCTAACACTAACAGTGAGTGTCCTCACAATGGAGGCACATGCATTTTAATGGATAGATAGGGGCAGGTGGACTGAAGGGGAGCCACCCCTCCTTAAAGGTACAGAAGCACACCAAGCACCCAGCATATAGCACAATGGCTGCAAAGGTGTTGGTGCACTGCTGGACCAAAATAAACACCACAGGTGAAACAAAACGTATCCACCGCCCCCATCTATGGCTGGCAATCACAGTAAGTAGCAATGGAAGGCTAAAGCAGATAACAACAAGAACCTGGGGAATGCCCAGGGAATAACCAAGCCTACTTACCGACCAGCTAGCAGAACAACCAATTAACCTGTCTAACAATGTGCGTTAAAAACAGGGGTTTTGTCCGCACGCATTTGCAAACGCATGCGTGAGCCACAGAGCCGCGCCAAGGCACCCCATAATTCTGTGGTTCTAACACTAACAGTGAGTGTCCTCACAATGGAGGCACATGCATTTTAATGGATAGATAGGGGCAGGTGGACTGAAGGGGAGCCACCCCTCCTTAAAGGTACAGAAGCACACCAAGCACCCAGCATATAGCACAATGGCTGCAAAGGTGTTGGTGCACTGCTGGACCAAAATAAACACCACAGGTGAAACAAAACGTATCCACCGCCCCCATCTATGGCTGGCAATCACAGTAAGTAGCAATGGAAGGCTAAAGCAGATAACAACAAGAACCTGGGGAATGCCCAGGGAATAACCAAGCCTACTTACCGACCAGCTAGCAGAACAACCAATTAACCTGTCTAACAATGTGCGTTAAAAACAGGGGTTTTGTCCGCACGCATTTGCAAACGCATGCGTGAGCCACAGAGCCGCGCCAAGGCACCCCATAATTCTGTGGTCCTAACACTAACAGTGAGTGTCCTCACAATGGAGGCACATGCATTTTAATGGATAGATAGGGGCAGGTGGACTGAAGGGGAGCCACCCCTCCTTAAAGGTACAGAAGCACACCAAGCACCCAGCATATAGCACAATGGCTGCAAAGGTGTTGGTGCACTGCTGGACCAAAATAAACACCACAGGTGAAACAAAACGTATCCACCGCCCCCATCTATGGCTGGCAATCACAGTAAGTAGCAATGGAAGGCTAAAGCAGATAACAACAAGAACCTGGGGAATGCCCAGGGAATAACCAAGCCTACTTACCGACCAGCTAGCAGAACAACCAATTAACCTGTCTAACAATGTGCGTTAAAAACAGGGGTTTTGTCCGCACGCATTTGCAAACGCATGCGTGAGCCACAGAGCCGCGCCAAGGCACCCCATAATTCTGTGGTCCTAACACTAACAGTGAGTGTCCTCACAATGGAGGCACATGCATTTTAATGGATAGATAGGGGCAGGTGGACTGAAGGGGAGCCACCCCTCCTTAAAGGTACAGAAGCACACCAAGCACCCAGCATATAGCACAATGGCTGCAAAGGTGTTGGTGCACTGCTGGACCAAAATAAACACCACAGGTGAAACAAAACGTATCCACCGCCCCCATCTATGGCTGGCAATCACAGTAAGTAGCAATGGAAGGCTAAAGCAGATAACAACAAGAACCTGGGGAATGCCCAGGGAATAACCAAGCCTACTTACCGACCAGCTAGCAGAACAACCAATTAACCTGTCTAACAATGTGCGTTAAAAACAGGGGTTTTGTCCGCACGCATTTGCAAACGCATGCGTGAGCCACAGAGCCGCGCCAAGGCACCCCATAATTCTGTGGTCCTAACACTAACAGTGAGTGTCCTCACAATGGAGGCACATGCATTTTAATGGATAGATAGGGGCAGGTGGACTGAAGGGGAGCCACCCCTCCTTAAAGGTACAGAAGCACACCAAGCACCCAGCATATAGCACAATGGCTGCAAAGGTGTTGGTGCACTGCTGGACCAAAATAAACACCACAGGTGAAACAAAACGTATCCACCGCCCCCATCTATGGCTGGCAATCACAGTAAGTAGCAATGGAAGGCTAAAGCAGATAACAACAAGAACCTGGGGAATGCCCAGGGAATAACCAAGCCTACTTACCGACCAGCTAGCAGAACAACCAATTAACCTGTCTAACAATGTGCGTTAAAAACAGGGGTTTTGTCCGCACGCATTTGCAAACGCATGCGTGAGCCACAGAGCCGCGCCAAGGCACCCCATAATTCTGTGGTCCTAACACTAACAGTGAGTGTCCTCACAATGGAGGCACATGCATTTTAATGGATAGATAGGGGCAGGTGGACTGAAGGGGAGCCACCCCTCCTTAAAGGTACAGAAGCACACCAAGCACCCAGCATATAGCACAATGGCTGCAAAGGTGTTGGTGCACTGCTGGACCAAAATAAACACCACAGGTGAAACAAAACGTATCCACCGCCCCCATCTATGGCTGGCAATCACAGTAAGTAGCAATGGAAGGCTAAAGCAGATAACAACAAGAACCTGGGGAATGCCCAGGGAATAACCAAGCCTACTTACCGACCAGCTAGCAGAACAACCAATTAACCTGTCTAACAATGTGCGTTAAAAACAGGGGTTTTGTCCGCACGCATTTGCAACTCACTGTTAGTGTTAGGACCACAGAATTATGGGGTGCCTTGGCGCGGCTCTGTGGCTCACGCATGCGTTTGCAAATGCGTGCGGACAAAACCCCTGTTTTTAACGCACATTGTTAGACAGGTTAATTGGTTGTTCTGCTAGCTGGTCGGTAAGTAGGCTTGGTTATTCCCTGGGCATTCCCCAGGTTCTTGTTGTTATCTGCTTTAGCCTTCCATTGCTACTTACTGTGATTGCCAGCCATAGATGGGGGCGGTGGATACGTTTTGTTTCACCTGTGGTGTTTATTTTGGTCCAGCAGTGCACCAACACCTTTGCAGCCATTGTGCTATATGCTGGGTGCTTGGTGTGCTTCTGTACCTTTAAGGAGGGGTGGCTCCCCTTCAGTCCACCTGCCCCTATCTATCCATTAAAATGCATGTGCCTCCATTGTGAGGACACTCACTGTTAGTGTTAGGACCACAGAATTATGGGGTGCCTTGGCGCGGCTCTGTGGCCCACGCATGCGTTTGCAAATGCGTGCGGACAAAACCCCTGTTTTTAACGCACATTGTTAGACAGGTTAATTGGTTGTTCTGCTAGCTGGTCGGTAAGTAGGCTTGGTTATTCCCTTATTGAAAGGACTTGCATTTAGACAGGTACTCATTTAAACTTTTTTTTTTACTAACAGGTGGACTTGCCTTAATGTTTCTGTCCTGACTTTGGATTTTCTGTTACATATATTGATTCAACATCTCGTAATGGTTCACCTTGAAGATGTACTTGAATATGTTAAACACTAACACCATTTAAAAAACAGAAACATTCCAAGGGCTGAAGTCAGCTCACCTGGAGCCACTGGAAGCAGCTCTTCATAAATAATTTCTTTATACAGGAGGATCATTTTGCTATCAGCCGTTGTGCTTTGTGTTTCATATTGGCCTTGACAACAATACACAATTCATATTGGAGATCCAATTATTGGATACATTTGGAAAAGACAACTTCGGTGAAAAGTTTACAAACTACAGTACATGATAAAACTGTTAGATAAGTATTATGGTCAGCACTGCCCAGAAGAAGAGAAATTCTCATGTTATTTCAGCATGAAAAAGATCAGAAACATATAGGAATTTAATGAATCTGCTCAAGGCAACACCAAATGTCCATCATCTGATATCGATCGGCTAGAGCACATGATTTAAAACCTCAAAAAAAGAAATTCTAACCAAGGTACTTCAGAGTACTGTCAGAAGATTTCATGAGGGATTATGGATAGTGGTTTTGCTGTCAGTTCCTATAAGGATTTTGGAATAAACATGTCTACTTTATACTGTTGCAGCGTTGCCATCTAGCACAGTAATGTTTCAGATATGCACCACTAGCGTGTTTTTTTTTTTGTCCTGCCATCTTTCAACATGTGTTTTTGGCTATCAGTAATAAAGTTCCATGTACTGTTTATAATAATGGGTTTTAATAAAATACTGCACCAACCAAGCAAAGCTAAATTTAGATTGAATGAAGCATATTATTTAAAACCTCCAAAAAAATGGATCAAACTCAAGTACTTCGAAGTACTCTCAAAAAATTGCCTAAGGTCCCTTTCACACGTGCAGACCGTACATTAGATCAGTTCAGTCACGTTTTTAATCATCAGTTGTTGTCAGTAAACATCAGTTTTCATCCTTTTTCACTTTTTTCATCCATTAATGTCCGTTTTTCATCCGTTAATGTCCGTTTTTCATCCGTATAGGTCTGTTTTTTTTTTTTTTTTGTTTATTTAAAAAAAATTAATGAATTTTCCCACGATTCTTTGTTTTTCCCAGCATGTATTGTGCTTTCCATGCTGCTTTGTGGTTTCAGCTCGCTTTGTGCTTCCTGATACCTTTTGGAGCATGTGACATTATTTGTCATGTTATCCTATTTGGGGAGACAAAAAAGCATGACCAGGAAGATTTCTGCGAGAAGACACAAGTACTGGACACATCCCATGCTGCTCAAGAGGCCAACTGACGTTTTTTTTGCTCTACACTATGCAGATCTGCGACATTTCCCACAAAAAAAAAATCTATTTTACGCAAATGTCTGTACCAACGTTTTAATTTTTGTTGGAAAAGTTGCATCCCCATTGGGAAAGGATGAACACGGATATGAGATGTTGTGTGACTCCAGAGGAGCGACTTCTACTTACCCTGAGGTAAGCCAGCCAGCCTTTCTGCTTGATTATGTCCAGCGTAATGTTGGATTCCTTTCATAATTTCTTCTACTCTTCCTAGGTTTCTGGCATCTGGACTATCCTATACATCCATAAACCACTATTTTCTGTTGGGAACCTCTACAATTTCCGGAATTGTGCATGACACCTGTCAAGCTATATGGGAGGAGCTTCAGTATACTGCAATGCCTGTTCCAGATACATGCATGTGGCAGGAAATTGCAAATGGGTTTTGGAAGAAAACCCAATTCCCTAATTGTGTTGGAGCCCTGGATGGGAAACACATCCGAATTCAGATGCCACCTGGATCAAGCTCACAATATTTTAACTACAATAAATACTTCTCCCTTGTGCTTATGGCAATCTGTGACAGTGATTATAAGTTTGTAGCTGTAGATATTGGGGCATATGGATGTACTGCAGACTCAAGAGTGTTTACAGCATCCCAAATGGGGAGAAGACTACTTGAGGGCCACTTTCATTTGCCATCAGACAAACCTCTTCCAGGAACTGTAGGGCCAGATATGCCACATGTGCTTGTAGCTGATGAGGCATTTGCACTTTCTCTGCATCTTCTAAGGCCTTATGCCAGGCACAATCTAACTCCCCCCCAAAAAAAATTAAATTATCGGTTGAGTCGTACAAGGTGCCTTATTGAATCCACCTTTGGCATTTTGACCAGCAAGTGGCGCATATTCCATACAACAATTCAACTGAGCCTGGAGAATGCCCAACTAGTTATACAAGCATGCTGTGTCCTCCATAATAGAGGGAGAGGTTCCGTGGCAGTATCAACATGTGTAAAAACACTTACCAGGCACTTTATGTGCACCTTGCTAGTACCATGTTTGACACCCTTTTGCTACCCTTCATTATATTTGTTTTCCCACAGAAAATGGAAATGCAATAGTTTAAACAAATACTACTTTTTTTGGCTTTTTCCATGTCTACGTCGTTTACTGCCTTTCGATGTGGTATCTCCAACAGAACGAATCTGAGGAGTGGATCCATGTGTGTGATTACTGTTGTGGTAAACCCTACAGACCACTTTTACCTACAATTAAGCCTCGATTAAAGCTTACCTGTAGGTGCAAGAAATATCTCCTAAACCTACATGGTTTAGGAGATATTTGCAGAAAACACATAGGCAATGGTGCCTGACTAAGCGTGCCATTTCTGGCAGGTGACATGACGGGTGACATGGCAAGTGGACAATCCACATTTTGAGGCTGGCGGTCCAATAGGGCTTGGACGAAATCACCGGGTATCACAGGTAGCCGGACACTGCGGGACTGATCACCTGTCAGACCTGGGCGACAAGTTGAAGGAGATCCAGATGTAACTCAACCAAGGAGGCATATCTCCAAGAATTCCACCCAGAGGGGACCTGTGGCAGAGGTATCTTCTGAGGTTCTTTGAGAGGGGTCTGTGACAGAGACTTTCTCCCAAGTTCAAGTTCACCAAGGAGGGTCAGTGGCAGAGACTTATTCCTAAAATTGTCCGAGTGATACTCCGGCTGCGAGGTCAGTGAAAGAGGCCTGTCCGGGTTCACTGAACCACTCCGGCGGGAGTGGTGCATAGAAGTGTTACGTTTGGGAGCAGGACTGTTTCCTATCATTACGCCTGAATCTGCTATTCTTCCTCCTTTCAAATTTACTTTCCTCACCACAAGTTTTATTGTTTTTACCCGGCTGGGTAATAAAGAGCACAGCAAAAGAGCACATGTCATGGACATTCCTTTACTTCTGTTTATGCACATACGCATCACTTGCCCCTAGAGAATTCGGAGGAGCCACGAGGTAACACGCCACCCAAAAATCCAGCAGCTCCAATGGGGGTAATACTACATACATAAGACAGGATTGACATAAGACAGGAAGAGAACAATGCAGAGGGTAAGATTGCAGGAAGTATGTGCGATACTGCTGCCTCCTGAATGCCATTTTTTTCAACTAAAGGGGGATTTCCTATTGGAATACTGCTTCAAAACCATGAGCCAAGCATTTGGCTTGCTGTTGTGGTACATCCCCATTCAGTGGGCAGATGATATAACATGCCAAATGCGACCAGTTTAATAAATAGAGCCACACCATGCTGCAACCATGGCAGTTTTCAGCTTGTGGGAAGGTGCAGGGTAGTGCGGTGGCAGTAATTACACAGACTCTGGTTGCAGAGAACAGAACTTGTATTAATGCAGAATCCAGTAATTCAACTAAGACCCAGTGGGAGGGCAGTCGACTGGGAACACTCACTGACAGCAAAATATAGCAGAGTAGGTCTTAGATGTGCTGACAGACTCTTAAGGGGTGGAATGTGGCATGGCCAGTCAAGACCCAAATAGGGAGGTCTCCAGGTAAGATGGCATCTGCCTATCCTTTCCCTGCTCATCAGGAATATCTCCCTGCCGCTAATCACTGTCCCTGTCAGACATGAAATGCCTGAGAGCTATGACCTTAAATAGGCTCTGTTTGACCCAAGATTGCTGCTAAAGTCACATGTGGTGGCAGAATCCAGTCAGATAGCTTCCCTAGTTACCCTGGAAACCTCTGAGAAACCATGTTCCTCTTGACTTCCTTCTCTCTGCAACACTGTTGTGGTTGAGCACCACCTGCTTAGACAAAAGTAGACTGCACATGCCTACATGCTGATCGTGTTTACTTGTTGCCTGGAGGTTGGAGAACAGTAAAGCCACAACTCAGCTGCCCATTTTTACCAAGACCTTAGGATGTAAAGCTGAATTGCTTGATTGCTCCAGTGTTCTTTTGTTTTTTTCCAAAACTGGGAGGACAGGATAAGGATAGGGATATTGGAATAATAGATCTGTTCACTGTAGGGACTTCATTGCTGCGATGAACACTGATAGACCAGGAATGTGTGCTGGGTGCAGGATATAGATCAGTGGTCAGCCAAACTGGGGCCCTCAGAGCACAGGTTCGATCTGAACTTGGGTTGGGACTAGGGTTGCCACCTTTTCTTCAAGTCAAACCTGAACACTTTAGCGGCGCACAGCAATCTTTTTTTATAGTATGAACTATACCTTTTTTTTATATTAAATAACATTTCTAATCACATAAAGTTAATCACAAGAGCCCCTTTACATCAGAGTCCACAGAGTTTGCTTTTTACTTCTGAACTCACAGAGTTCCCTGAAGCCGCGTACACACGGCAGAGAACCTCGACGGGCAGAACACATCGTTCCGCCCGTCGAGGTTCTCTGCCGGCCGTCAGATTCGGCGACCCGCCCGTCGGGAATGGCAACCAGCCATTCATCCAGGCGGGCCGTTGAGCAAATAGAGAACAAGCTCTCTATTTCTGCTCG
Organism: Rana kukunoris; assembly: GCA_029574335.1. Taxonomy (NCBI): domain Eukaryota; kingdom Metazoa; phylum Chordata; class Amphibia; order Anura; family Ranidae; genus Rana; species Rana kukunoris. The sequence continues at coordinate 44,361,663 of CM056050.1, read as the reverse complement.
ACGGCATTCCCGACGGGATGCTCGCCAAGAGCGTACACACGGCCGAGGTTCTCGCTGGAATGCAGCTTCCACACTGTAAAGAGGGACTCTGCACCCTCTTATGTAAGGGAGAACTTTGGGGACTCTGACATAAGGGATGCTCTGGGAACCGGATCTAAGGATCTAAGGGGGAACACTGAGAACTCTGATATATGGAGAGGACTCTAATGTAAGGGGGGTACTCTGAGAACCCTGATTTACCTTAGTGTACTCACTCAGAGGCAGGAGAGAGAAGAGGGAGACTTCAGTCACAAACAGGGATAGATGGTGAGCTCACTCACCCCTTGGCAGACAACATCTCTTATGCAGATGTAGCTAAGGCTGCTGGAGTTTGGGCAGACACAGAGTTGAAGGGGGGGGAGGAAGAGGAGCAGATCAAGCCCTTTCTCTTCTCTTGTCTGTGCGGGATTGTTAGTGTTGGCTTTGGTCAGTGTGAAAGAGTGTGTAACAGACACTTTCGGCTTACACAACTGCAGCCAGCAACCCTGCTGGGAAGCCATAGTCTGGTCTGAATAATGTATCCAGGTTTCAGGCAATCTGAAACCTGCATGCATGATTCCAAATCCGAACTGTCTGGTTAAATCCTGGACAGGTGGCAACCCTTGTTGGGACTAAACTCGGAAGGAAGCTGTCACTCCCGTCCAACCAATGGCAGTCAGGGCATTCCCCACACTGCAGCTGCACATACACAAAGGGGTAGGGATATCATGACATCACTGACCTGATGTTACCTTTGAGTACATGCAGATGCAGAGCACAGTTGTTTGTGAAGCAGTGGGTGAGAATGACATCTCATCCTTACATGCCATCTATCAACTGTGATATGGGCAGGAAACTGGCAATTTTTACAGCAAATGAGCTGGATCATACACTGAACAGCTCAGTCCACTTTAACTGATATTCCAGTTTTAAGCAGAGACTGGACAGGAACAAGTTTAAAAATGAATGCAGAGAAATCTCATTATTGGTGGTATCCAACATATCTAAGAAGTCAAGGCCTTGATTGACCCACCTTGTTTTATAACGCATTAAAAAAATTACTTTTAGGTGGGCATATTTGTAAAAATGATCTACTAACTATTGGGATATGCTGGGGTGTAAAGTTCCCCAAATTACTCATCTGTCTTACAGTAATTCAACTGCTGGTACAGATAGATAAACATAATGCCTAGCACACACAATCGTTTTTTCCTGACGGTCAAAAGACCGCCGGGAAAACCGAGGGGAAAACCGAGAACTGGCTCGGTTCCTTTTCCCCTGTACACACGGCCAGAAAACTGCCAGGAGAACTTTGGTCGGGAAAACCGGCCGTGTGTATGCTCCCTCGCAGTGTTTCCCATAAGAAAACTGCTGGAAAAAAACGGTGCAAACCGCGGCGATAAAAAAGAGAACATGTTTTCATTTTTTAAACTGCAGTTTTCCTGCTAAGGAGCATACACACGTCCAGTTTTCCCAGTCAAAGGAAAACACAGCAGTTTTTCCGATGGGAAAAACTATTGTACTAGGCATAAGTCTTCCTTTCTGTGCAGAAATGCTCTGTGGTTCATCACACAGGTGGCACAGCACAGAGAAGAATAGGGAAGTGGGCATCAAACATTTTACAGACACCCAGTCATCTCTGTCTTTTTAGGTTTATCCAGAATGTTATGTGTAAAAAGTTGTGACTGCTGAGGCGCAATGAGCCCAGGTACCATTAACTGTAAAATAGATTTGTAGCGCCCCCTTGCTGTCAGTAAGGGACACTGTTTATATTTAGTGTGGTGAGAGACTAATTTGCTCTCACCCAGGTTGATTTATGCTAAATTAGGCGGCTGTCAGCCCTGAATTATTATGTGGGTCGTTCTGTGCTCCAGGGATGCAGTTCCATCTCTGGGCGGCAGGTGGCGCCAAAGGGATTCAGGCAGAGTCACTTTTCCCCAGCAGCCAATTGGAGGAGTGTTTCCCTCGTGGGGCATGCTGGGGGAGGCTATAACTGTGGCAGACGCCATTTTTCGGGGGTTCTTTGCGGGTTCCTGGTTCTGGGTGCGGCACCCACCTTCAGGGTGTGCGCACATCATGGGCCCCATCACTATGCTACTATGCCACTAACACCTACCTGGCCAGGGCCCGTGCTACGCGGAGTTCCTTAATCTGGGCCCTCATGGCTCAGAGCAACTAAAGTTGCCGAGGGTCCCCAGTGTCTTACTGGGTCCCCACACTTTAAGAGAAATTGACTGAAAGGATACGCTCTATTGCTCTCAAGTATCGGACCTGTGGCAGAGGCCTGTACTAATTTACTAGAGCCAAGTCGGTGGTGGAGACTTGTTCCTTCTCAGCATTCTCGGTGACACTCTGGCTGCCAGGCCTGTGGGAGAGGCCTGTCCAGGTGCACTGCACCCACTCCGGGTGGAGTGGCGACGGGAGAAAATAATACACTCTAGAAGCAGGACTGCTTATGTTCTTTATCCACAGCCTGAATCTGCAAAGTTATTCTTTTCACCAACCTATCCTGTCTACCTCAAGTTAACTGTTGGTCTATGTTGGACCGAAAATAAAGCACTTAGAAAACATTGGTCATTTGCTTGGACATTCCGTTACTGCTCTCACAGTTGCTATCATCATTTTCCCTAAACACATCAAAAGTAACTTAACTTATGCCGATCCACATCTAACCAGCGGCTCCTGAATGGTGTAGCGCTACAGATTTATATAAACCTTCCCCCTTGCCCCCTCACCCCATTAAATAAACACACTTACCACCATTTAGGTTGGAAAGGGCAAGGCCACAGCTTTATTAAAACCAAACATAACATGTGAACATTTTTCAAACATTGCCAGTCACAGTTGTACTGTGTGCACACAATTACAAAGGGGGGGGAGGGGCCTGTCCTTACCATAAGTGCTGGACAGGCCGCTTACTTCCGATTTCCATCAAGGGCATGGCCCATTACAGCTATTTTATGCTGGCAAGGTCAAGAAAACCACAGCAATCTGTGACATACCATAGAAAAAAGGGGCTGTGGGTGGGCAGCTCTTCCATGCACGTTTACCGCAAAAGACCCAGAATTCCCTGGGGAAATTCTTTTACTTAAACTCAGGCCCATCCCATCCCCCAAATTAACCCACCTTGACCTGTACCTGGCCATGCCCCCATCAGTCAAGGCTCTCTCTCCCTAAGGGGCTCAAGAGGCTTTCATTGTGGTGAATCCACCATGGCCTGTCCCAGTGTGACCTTGTCTTCAGATTTGAAGTGAATTGGTTGTTGTTATGGCTGATTCTCTCCCTACAGAAAAATATATTGTGACCAACATCAACCATTGCTCATCGTCTATTAGTAAGATGACAAGTTTGATTGGGTGAACGCTTTAAAAAATGTTATTAAAAAAGGAACATTAACTGATTGCCGACCGCCCGCCGTCATATTACTGCGGGACGGTGGCACTGCTACGCGGGAGCACGTAGCTCTACGTCCTCCCTTTAGCAGCTTGTCGCGCGCGCGCCGCCGGTGGTGCGCGTGCACCCGCACGTCCCGCGCGCATTGCCCGGGGGGTACGATCGCCGCCGGGCACCCGTGATTGCTCGTTACAGAGCGGGGAACGGGAGGTATGTGTGTAAACACATACCTTTCGTTCCTGTCAGCGGGGGAAACGCTGATCTTCTGTCCATACAATGAATGGACAGAAGATCAGTGACTTCCCCTAGTGAGGCCACCCCCCCCATACAGTTAGAACACACCAGGGCCACACTTAACCCCTTCCCTGCCCCCCTAGTGTTAACCCCTTCACTGCCAATGGCATTTTTATAGTAATACAATGCATTTTTATTGCATTGATCGCTATAAAAATGCCAATGGTCCCAAAAATGTGTCAAAAGTGTCCGATGTGTCCGCCATAATATCGCAGTACCGAAAAAAAAAACGCTGATCGCCGCCATTACTAGTAAAAAATAATAATAATAAAAATGCCATAAAACGACCCCCTTTTTTGTAAACGCTATACATTTTGCGCAAACCAATTAATAAACGCTAATTGAGATTTTTTTTAACGAAAAATATGTAGAAGAATACGTATCGGCCTAAACTGAGGAAAAAAAATGTTTTTTATATCTTTTTTGGAATTTTTTATTATGGCAAAATTTAAAAAATATTGAATTTTTTTCAAAATAGTCGCTCTATTTTTGTTTATAGCGCAAAAAATTAAAACCGCAGAGATGATCAAATACCACCAAAAGAAAGCTCTATTTGTGGGGAAAAAAGGACGGCAATTTTGTTTGGGAGTCACGTCGCACGACCGCGCAATTGTCAGTTAAGGCGACGCATTGCCGAATCACAAAAAGTGCTCTGGTCTTTGGACAGCAATATGGTCCGGGGCTAAAGTGGTAAAAGTCTATTTAAATTTAAAAAAATATATATTAGAGGTAATGCTCAGCTAAAGCCTAAACTTATTTTTTAGTCTTTGATAAAGTATCCTGATTTTATTCAATAGAAACACAGATGAATGGCAGCAGAATAAGTGTTCCATTGAGTCTGCTACCTTTTTTTATTCCTTTTTCTTTTTTTAAAGGTTTTTGTCTGATTATAGATCTTTGTCTATCCCAAACATGTTTACATTCACTTACTGCTGACTGGCGCACTACCTCTGCTGGAGTTATGTTCCAAGCATACACTGTTCTTTCAGTAAAATAATACTTTCTAATATTAGTTTTGAACTTTCCGCTTGCTAGTTTGAGGTCATGTCCCTGTGTTCTTAAACTTGGCTTCATACCCAAGGGCTACAAAGATTATTAAAAAAAACATATATTTATTATATTAATAGGACATAAAATGTACATAATCTTTAAAAACACTGGGCCAGATTCAGGATTAAGAGCGGATCTTTGTGCGGGGACGTGCTTAATTTAAATACATGACGCCCCCTACCTGCCCGATTTGAATTACATCGGGCCATTTACGTTACACCAACGCAACTTACGGAGCAAGTGCTTTGTGAATACAGCACTTGCCTGTAAAAGTTGCGGGGGCGTAACGTAAATCTGATACATTACGCCGCCGCAACTTTTACAGGCAAGTGCTGTACTCACAAAACACTTTCTCCGTAAGTTGCGTCGGCGTAACGTAAATGGCCCGGCGTAATTCAAATCGGGCAGGTAGGGGGCGTCATGTATTTAAATTAAGCACGTCCCCACGCCAAACGTACAGCGCATGCATCGTCCATGGAGGTATCAAGTGTGCATGCTCCAAATTATAATGCTACGACGCATTGTTTTCGATGTGAATGTAATTGGCGTAAATCCCCATTCACGGACGAGTTACGCAAACTACGTAAAATTTTTAAAATTCGACGAGGTCCCGATGTCTATACTTAACATAGAATGCGCCATCTTTTTGGTTCTTTATCTTTACGCCGGGAAAGCCTTGCGTAAACAGCGTAAAGTCACTGCGTCGGACGTAAGTTCGTGAATAGGCGTATCTCGCTGATTTATATATTCTAGGCGTAAATCAGCGAGAACGCCCCTAGCGGCCATTTTAAAAATGCAGTTAAGATACGACGGCATAATACAATTACGCTGGACGTATCTTAGCTGAAACCCGGCGTATCTTGTTTTCTGAATACAGAAAACAGATACGCCGGGAGGTTAGAAGTTACACGGCTTATCTAGAGATAGGCCGCGTAACTTCTTACTGAATCTGGCCCAAAATTATACATTTAGCTCCTTTTAGGGGGATCTTACGTACAATATCTTATGGCATATATTCAGATCCAGCAACCTATATTTGCACCAGTATTTGTCTTGCTGAGGCTGTCATACTTACGTAGATTATTGTTCTCCCCCATCCTCCTGAAAAAGCGGGACATCCTGTGAAACACGTAGAAGAAATAGAGTCCTTCTGACAGTCTCAGCAAGACAAAGGGGGTTATTTACTAAGGCAAATGCACTTTGTACTACAAGTGCAATGTGCACTTGAAATTGCACTGAAAGTGCACTTGGAAGTGAAGTCGATGTAAATCTGAGGGGTAGATCTGAAATGAGGGGAAGCTCTGCTGATTTTATTATCCAGTCATGTGCAAGCTAAAATGCTGTTTTTTATTTTCCTTGCATGTCCCTCTCGGATCTACAGCGACTGCACTTCCAAGTCCACTTTCAGTGCAATTTCAAGTGCAGTTTGCACTTGTAGTTTGCACTTGTAGTGCAAAGTGGATTTGCCTTTCGTAAATGACCCCCACAGACTGATGCCTCGTACTAACGACCGGTTTTCCTGTTAGGAAAAAAAAACTAAGTTTTTCCCGACGTGATTCCTTTCCAGCCTGCCTTGCATAAGTTCATGCCAAATTCCGCCAGACCAAAGCGCGGTGATGTACAACACGTACGACGGGACTATAAAGGAGAAGTTCCATTCAAATGGCGACACCCTTTGGACTGCTTTTGCTGATCCTTGTGTTTGGTGAGAGACGTTTCGCGCTTTTCAGTCTTTTGCAGTCTTCTTGCCTTTCAGTCCGTTACAGCGTGATGAATGGACTAACTCCATTACGAACGCTAGTTTTACCAGAGCGCTCCCGTCTCATTCTTGATTCTGAGAATGCAAGTTTTTTTACCTTTGGAAAAGCATACACACGAGCAGGTTTTTGCGATGGGAAAAAGACGGCCGGGAATCACAACGGGAAAAAAGAGAGCTGATTCTATTTTTTTTGCGGGCAGTTTCCTCGCCTGGAAAACTGCTATGGAGCATACACACAGCCGGTTTTCCCGACAAAAAACAAGGATTGCTGTTTTCCATAGGGAAAACTGGTCGTATGTACGAGACATGATGCAAATATAGGCAGATTGCCATATCTGAATGAAGCACCCTCCCAGATAGGTGCTAGGATTGGGTAAATTTAGTTTTGGCTTAATGTATCCAGTGGAACTGTGTGTCATTGCTAGGCAAATTACATTATGGCTCACTGTAATCAGTGTAGCTTTGTTTGATTGTTCTGGTCTGTTCTGTGTTTCATGGGCTGCAGGATTGCCTGCCTCCTCTTGCATTTTCAGAAACGTTCTGGAAGTTAGTGGGCAGGAAGAGTTTAATTAGCTGTGTGAATATTTATGCAGCCCTGGCCAATCCCTGGGGAGAGGTGCCCAGATGGTGACTGGGGGTCTGTATAAATACTCTGAGACTTGGAGCAGCCTGGTCTTTTTCCCTGAGCAGGAAATCACAGCCTATGCTAGGCAATTCTGCCATATGCCTGTGGGTTATCAAGGCCTCAGTATAGCTGGAGGCGTAGTAAACTGAGAATCGCTAAAGCTGACTGAGGGACTGTCATCTGAGGATCTAGTCTGGTACCACGGGGTGAAAGTGTCTGGAGATTATTAGGAGGAGGCAACCAATTTTCCAAGGATGTTAGTGGGCACAGACTGGTAAAGGAGATCCTGGAGACTAGTGCTGTTGCCTTCCCTATTATGCTACAGTCAGCGGGAACATTGTTTCTGGTGTCCTGAAGAGCTCAGTCTATTTAATTCTTAGTGAAAGGACTTTGCTCAGATGTCCAAGGAGAAAGATTAGAATCTTTAAAGTGTTACTACAAAGCTCAATCCATTAAAAGCTTGTGTAAGGACTTGACTCTAAAGAGAAAGTTCAGAGTCCTCAAATCATTTCCAAGGCTTAATGGAGTATCCTACCATCACCCACTACCTATCCAAGTTTTCATTAACCACTTGCCGACCAGCAGTTTTACTGCGGCACAATGGCACGGCTGGGCGAAGCGACGTTACCTTACGTCACTTTGCCTTCTAGTCACTAGGGGCGAGAGCGTGCACCTGCAGTGTGTACACAGAGCTAATGTTCGTGCCCGGTGGGCGTGATGACTGTCAGACACCCGTGATTGCCCATGACAGACAGAAAATCCCGGTTATCTCAAGGGAGAGGAGACTGATTATGTGTTCATACAATGTTTGAACACCGATCTGCCAACTCTCCTAGTCATTCCCACCCAGTTAACCCCTTGATCTCCCCCTAATGTTAACGCTTTCCCTGCCAATGACATTTATACAGTAATAAGTGCATTTTTATAGGACTAATTGCTATATATTTGTCAATGGTCCCAAAAATGTGTCAAACGTGTCCCGATACAAATCGCAGATCACCGCCATTACTAGTAAAAATAATAATAAAAATGCCATAAATCTATCCCCTATTTTGTAGATGCTATAACTTTTGCGCAAACCAATCAATATACGCCTATTACGATTTCTTTTTACCGAAAATATGTAGAAGAATACATATCGGCCTAAACTGAAGAAAAAATTAGCTTTTTTAAAAAAAAATTGGGATATTTATTATAGCAAAAAGAAAAAGATATTGGGGTTGATTTACTAAAATCTGGTGCAGCTGCACATGGTAGCCAATCAGCTTCTAACTTCAATTTGTTCAATTAGGCCCCTTTCACATGTGCGGACCGTATGTCAGCATTTTCATCCATCCGTTGCGGATGAAAACAGGACATACATTGGTCCCTATGTGATTGCGGGTGTCAGCGGATGAACATCCACTGACACCCGTAATCATCCGCCCCCGCAAAGATCCGCTTTTGCGGACGGAAGAAAACCCTATTTTTTCTTCCGTCTGCAGAGTGGATTGGATGAAAACGGACATACGGTCGTTATTCATCCGCTCTCCCATAGGGGAGAGCGGAGAAAAAACAGGGCGGTCCCTGCACAGTGTGCGGGGACCGCCCTGTCAGCCTACAGCTCAGCAGGGTTTTACGGAGGATCCCCGCTGAGCAGACGGACACACACGGGGTGGATCAATACTGATTCGCCCCGTGTGAAAGGGCCCTTAAAGTTTGACATAATACCTGGAAGCTGATTGGTTTCTGTGCACACCTGCACCCGATTTTGCACTCTCCAATTTTAGTAAATCAACCTCATTGTGTTTTTTTATTTTTTTATTGTCGCTCTTCTTTTGTTTATAGCGCAAAAAATAAAAATCACAGAGGTGATCAAATACCCCCAAAAGAAAGCTGTATTTGTGGGAAAAAAAGGATGTCAATTTTGTCGCACGACCGCACAATTGTCAGCTAAAGGAAGACAAAAAATGCTCTGTTTATAAAGGGGGTAAAATATTCCAGGGCTGAAGTGGTTAAAGCATCAAAAACGCATACCCCTAGACTGGTAATGAGTTGAAGAGTAATGGGAATTGTGTGCTTTCCTGCTTCAATGATATCACAGATGCATACGCTGTTAGCCCTATTTTTCCAGGAAGCTTATGCTGCCAGAAAAGTCCTGTGTATATGCCGTGGCTGCGCCATTTCCTAATGTCAGCGTCAGCCCCAAAGCTGAACAGCAGCAGTATCGGCTCCTATGCGATGGGCACAGATTCCATGGTAACCAGAAACTAAAACAAGGCTTGGCTTCGGGAAATGATGCACACGCACAGGATTCTGGCCACGGATACATAATGAGGGCAGAAATAAATTACTGTAAAGACACATCAGAAATCGCACTGAAAGTGGACTTGGAAGTGCAGTCGCTGTAGATCCGAGGGTAACATGCAAGAAAAATAAAAAACAGCATTTTTGCTTGCACATGATTGGATAATAAAATCAGCAGAGCTTCCCTCATTCTAGATCTACCCCTCAGATTTACAGCATGTTCAGTGCAATTTCAAGTGCACCTTCACTGGTAGTTTGCACTTGTAGGGCAAGGTGGATTTGCCTTTTGTAAATAACCCCCATTAAGTTCATGTAGCCTACCCTAATATGTCTATTTCCTAGACAATGCTCAACTTTTGTTGTTGGACTCTCTTTATCTCATTAATGTATTTTTGTAATTGATGTCTCCAGAACTGGACACAGTATTCAAAATGGGGTATAAATGAAGCTCTATATAGTGGGATCCAAGCCTACTTTTTCCTGCAGGTGATCTCTCCTGTGATAAATCCAGAGGCGGCTGGTGAAGTTTTAGGATGGTGGGGCGCCAGTCCATGCCTATCCTTTTTGACCCATCCCACTTCTCATGAGCTCCACCCCTCATAGACTCCACCCACTCCTTCCCCTGTATTCCACTTGCTTCCACCCATAGTGTAATACTATACACACTATACTATATACACTATACTATACACACTATACCATACCCTTTACTATATACATTATACTATACACTTTACTACAGTATACTATATACACTATACTATACACTATATACTGAACACAATATACTGTACACCATTTACACTATACAGTACTATACACTATATACACTATACTATACACTATATAAACTATACTATATACACTATACTATACAGCACTATATACACTATACTATATGAGGCTCTATCTCTATCACTTATGGACGTTCATTTATTCTGTGATGGTTTTACCTCTTGCTTACTGGGCACATATACCCCCCTCCTGCCCAGGTGAAATTTCAGCTTCCGGCACTGCATCGCTTTAACTGACAATTGCGCGGTCGTTCGGCGTGGCTCCCAAACAAAATTGATGTCCTTTTTTCCCCACAAGTAGAGCTTTCTTTTGGTGGTATTTGATCGCCTGTGCGGTTTTTATTTTTTGCGCTATAAACAAAAAAGGGTGACAATTTTGAAAAAAAATACACTATTTTTTACTTGTTGCTATAATAAATATCCCAATTAAAAAAAAAAAACTTTTTTTTTTCTCAGTTTAGGGTGATACGTATTCTTCTACATATTTTTGGTAAAAAAAAAAAAATTGCAATAAGCGACTGGTTTGCGCAAAAGTTATAGCGCCTACAAAATAGGGAACAGAATTATTATTTTTTATTATTTTTTTTTACTAGAAATGGCAGCGATCTGCGATTTTTATTGGGACTGCGACGTTATGGCGGACACATCGGACACTTTTGACACATTTTTGGCGCCATTCACATTTATACTGCGATCAGTGCTATAAATATGCACTAATTACTGTATAAATGTGACTGGCATTGAAGGGGTTAACACTAGGGGGTGAGGAAGGGGTTAAATGTATTTCCTACATAGTGTTCTAACTGTGGGGGGAAGGGGTGACTGGGGGGGTGACCGATCTGTTTCCCTATGTACAAGGGACACAGATCGGTCTCCTTCCTAGAGACAGAACGCTGTCTCTGTGTAAAACGGCAATGAGAGATGATCTCATATGTTTACAAGGTATGGTGCACTTTGTGAAAGTGCACCAAACCCACATCTTATAACAGAGGTCTATGGCTCAGTGCAGGTAACCCGCAGGTGCACTGTGCGGCATCTGCGGAACAGTTTGAAAGCAGAGTATCCCAGAGTAACCGCTCCAGAACCAGAACAGATATGCCCATTGCTATTTGATTGTAATTAGAGGAAGAATGAAAATGGATTCATTTTCCAGCAACCAGAGTGTGAATAAGAAATCACAGGAAGAAAAGCAGTTTCCCATGCTTACAGTAAAAGGGAAAATGCCATTGATCTGAGCCACATGAGATTTATATAACAAGGTGAAAGCGGTGATATACTGGTAATGGCACACACAGTGTAAAACATCCAGAAATAGCCCTGGTGCACTTAAAGGGGAAGATAGAAGGATATACACTTATCTATGTAATGCTTGAACTGGAGCATTTATTTTGTACTCTCTTATGGCACACAAATAGCAACTTATGGATTGTACATATATATGGATTGTTTTAGTGTTTCTTGTATTCACCTTAATAAGCGTTGAATAGTAGAAAAACATATTGAAGTACTACTTTCAATTCAAGCACTACTTTGATTCAATAATTTACTAGCATTTTCTTTCTGGGCGGTTTAATGGCACATGAATAGCACTTTATCTGTATATACATTAGTTGTTTTTCTTTGATATTTATTATGAGTATGCACTAAATGGTACATCTATTAATGAAAGCACTGCCATTTGTTTCAAAACCATACACTAAGCAGGGGCGGATCCAGAGTCTAGTCTCGGGAGGGGTACTGCCAGAAAAAAAATTGTAGGCAATGTATCGGGGCAATGGCTGGTGTTGGCAATCATCACAGCATCATGGTTGGTATGGTGTCAGGATGATTGATGTGCATTATTTCTATTATTACATTGGAATATAAAATAAAATAGTTCAATTCACCCTAATGCAGAATCAGTGGGAGCCCTGAGTGTGTCACTTGCCACTGTCGCATGCCACCAGATGCTGATTGTCACTTGCCACGTCACCTGCCACACATTGTGGATCGTCACTTGCCAGGCCACCTGCCACACGTTGCGGATTTTCACTTGCCACATCACCTGCCACTCGTTACGGATTGTCACTTGCCACATCACCTGCCACACGCTGCGGATTGTCACTTGCCAAGTCACCTGTCACTCGTTGCAGATTGTCACTTGCCATGTTACCTGCCACTTGTTGTGAATTGTCACTTGCGACATCACCCGCCACTCTTTGTGGATTGTCACTTGCCACGTCACCTACCAAACGTTGCGGATTGTCACTTGCCACGTCACCTGCCACATGCTGCGGATTGTCATTTGCCACGTCACCTGCCACACCTTGCAGGTGGTCACGTGCCACAACACCTACCAAACGTTGCGGATTGTCACTTGCCACATCACCCACCACTCTTTGCGGATTGTCACTTGCCACGTCACCTACCAAACATTGCGGATTGTCACTTGCCACTTCACCTGCCACATGCTGCGGATTGTCACCTGCCACATCACCTGCCACACATTGCAGATTGTCACTTGCCACGTGACCTGCCACACCTTGCGGATTGTCACTTGCCACGTCACCTGCCGCACATTGTGAATTGTCACTTGCCACATCACTTGCCTGCTACAAGGTGCGGATTGTCACTGTGACAGACTTAGATTCTCCTATGTCTAGGGTCACCTTATGTCCAATAGGGCCATAGGGTGACTAAGAAATTATATCATAAATTCTATGAGATGGGACATTACTGATAAATCATGTATGGCAGGATATCTTGAAATATTAAAAGTTGTTGGTTTATTCTAAACCACAACCGGTCAATAAGAGGGCTCATTCCTCTGTGTAATAAGCTGTTGATACGCTAAGTGAGAGAGGCTTTTGAAAGACCTTATTGTGTGAATTTAATTAGAATGTCATTGTCTAAAGGAATGTGAATGCTAATGTCCACCACCGGCCAGCTCTCTGTCCTTAAGGCTAACTCAACTATCCAGACTGTCCCATTGTTCTGTGGGTGGCTATTGTGTACATTGATTACCCCTCTGGGGGTTCTGTCTCTGGGAGATAATTACTAAATGTCTTTTAGATCTGTGATTGTGTATTCTAAAGGTTAATTGAATTCAATAGAAAAGAATGTGATGTGTCAAACTTTGCGGTGCCGAAATGCCTCTGTAAGGAAACCCCCAGTGTGTGGAAAAGGGGGTGGAGATTTCATTGTTCTTTGATTGATGACAAGCTTGTAAACTGTGTATATAAAGCTGCAGAGTTTTGCCATTAAAGTGTGTCCTGTTTACATCCAGCATTAAGCCTTGGCTCATGTATGGATTATTCGGCGATTCCAGGGATATTCCTACTCGTGGAATATTGGGTGATTTTCTTTTAAACCAGAAGAAGGGAATGCTTGACGGGGATATGTTCTACTACCGTCACAACTGGTTGGCAGCAGCGGGATTTTCCCTTCTACTTTCCTATACACCAGGATTCCAAGCAGACACTGGGAACAGTGAATGGAAGGCTGGTACACCCGGCTTAAAAGAAATACACTGAAAGAACTACTGGAAGTTCGTGGAAGGATTGCTAGCAACAAAACCGAGCGTGTCATCATAGCAGAACTAATGGAGCTAGACCAGGAGAACTCGGTTGCAGCAACACCAGCAGTACAAGAGATGGAGACACCAGTGATTCAGGAGGAATCACCAGCCAACAAGGCAATAAGAGAAAAACTAGCATGGTTTGGTCCGAACCCAACGGCGGATGTGGTGCTGAAAGTGATGAACCTGTTAGCGAAGGAGGCTAAACAAATAAGAGTTACAGTTAAAACTGGCAGCAGTCCAACAAGCAGCCGCACATTCTCCAAACAGTGAGTACAGCACAGCAGCACCAACTAAAGAGATAGGAGAGGTGCAGACACCAGTCTCCGTGGAAGAGGAATTCCAAAGAAGGTTACAAGAGATGCGGATACAGCACAGAGGACCAGTATCAGAGGAGGTCCTGCTGGGATGGGCGGATGTGATTCGGTGGCAACTCTGGAAGGAAGCGCTAGCTCTGGAGCAGCAACACCAAGGAGAGGTCCTGCCCTACATCTATGCAAGGTACTGGCCGCAGTATGACGTACGAATGACGTTGTTGGGGGAACAATCGAAGCAGGAGTGGATAGCGGAATTAAGCAGGCTGATCCGGGCAGAGATGCAGCTGGATGAGAGCTACAGAGCCCTCCGGTGGTATGTAGCCCAAGAGTGCCCGTGGTCAACGGATGACAGCCCCACAGAAGGCTATGACTAATATGGCCTGGGATTATTGTATTGGAGGATGTCCAGTGATCCCAACTTTGGGGATGATCAGGAGTGGCCCTTGGAGGACATAATGGAGCACAGAGAGGAAAAATTGAATATCTCAGGAGGCCACTGGTCACAGGAAGATTTGGAATTTCTGGCCATTCAAGAATGGGAGCTGGAGATCGCCTACAAACAGCTGCTAGACTCGGCTCAGCAGCAGGGTGGGGCTCCCGTTGCCTGGGACTATGAGGAAAGTTCATATGACAACTGTGAAATTCTGGCTGATGAATCGGCAGTGGAAAATATGGAGATTGCCATCCCTAAAGCCAAAGCGGATGGTGTGGAGTTCCAGAGAGCCGGGGAGGTTGGTCCCTCTCTCCAGCAACAAGCTGAGGTGATAAAGCTTTTACCCCCAGCTGAATCACTGGCCACAGAGCAGAGTGTCACAGACCTCTGCTCTCCACTAAAGGAAGAGGGGGACCCTGTGGTAGTGGATGGGAGTGTGGTCTCCACTCACAGCAACCCAGCGGAAGAGCTGGAAACAGAACAGAGGGTCACAGACCTCTGCTCTCCACTAACGGAAGAGGGGGACCCTGTGGTAATGGATGGGACTGTGGTCTCCACTCACAGCAACCCAGCGGAAGAGCTGGCAACAGAACAGAGGGTCACAGACCTCTGCTCTCCACTAACGGAAGAAGGGGTTCCTGGGGTAGTGGATGGGACTTCAGTCTCCACTGGCACAACCCCATAAAATGGTACAGGACTGAAACAGGAGGATGTCGGCTTTGCAAGCACCGGGGGGTTTTCACCTGGCACCAGTGGATGGGACTGCAGTCTCCTCTGGTATACCCCAGGAAGGGGGGCAGTTGGCCCAGACCCCCAACAGCATGATGGACTGAGCCCAGTCACCCTGCCTTCTCTCCAGCGGCTGAAAGGAGTCCAGGGAGAAGGGCCAGTCCAGGCCTCTCCCCAGCGGCAGGCGTGTTCTCTGAGAGAGGCAGAGGTTGGCGGGGTGAATAATGCTCTGTTTGAAGCAATTTATTTGGGGTACGGTATGGATACCAGCATTGGAGGACTGGAACTACTGACTGACTTCGGAGTCAACCCGTTTGGGGTTCCCTCTACTGGTATCAACTACACCTGGCAGCCAAGATTGGAGGTCATGCGGACAGACTATGTGAATTCACTTTGTCCGACTAACGCATGTCCAGACCAGGTGGAGGTCTGGGACCCTGTTAGTCATCTTCTGATGGGGGAGAAATGTGACAGACTTAGATTCTCTTATGTCTAGGGTCACCTTATGTCCAATAGGGCCATAGGGTGACTAAGAAATGATATCATAAATTCTATGAGATGGGACATAACTGATAAATCATGTATGGCAGGATATCTTGAAATATTAAAAGTTGTTGGTTTATTCTAAACCACAACCGGTCAATAAGAGGGCTCATTCCTCTGTGTAATAAGCTGTTGATACGCTAAGTGGGAGAGGCTTTTGAAAGACCTTATTGTGTGAATTCAATTAGAATGTCATTGTCTAAAGGAATGTGAATGCTAATGTCCACCACCGGCCAGCTCTCTGTCCTTAAGGCTAACTCAACTATCCAGACTGTCCCATTGTTCTGTGGGTGGCTATTGTGTACATTGATTACCCCCCTGGGGCTTCTGTCTCTGGGACATAATTACTAAATGTCTTTTAGATCTGTGATTGTGTATTCTAAAGGTTATTTAAATTCAATTGAAAAGAATGTGATGTGTCAAGCTTTGCGGTGCTGAAATGCCTCTGTATGGAAACCCCCAGTGTGTGGAAAAGGGGGTGGTGATTTCATTGTTCTTTGATTGATGACAAGCTTGTAAACTGTGTATATAAAGCTGCAGAGTTTTGCCATTAATGTGTGTCCTGTTTACATCCAGCATTAAGCCTTGGCTCATGTATGGATTATTCGGCGATTCCAGGGATATTCCTACTCGTGGAATATTGGGTGATTTTCTTTTAAACCAGAAGAAGGGAATGCTTGACGGGGATATGTTCTACTACCGTCACAGTCACTTGCCATGTCACCTACCATATGTTGCAGATTGCCACTTGCCACCTCATTTGCCATGTCACCTTGCCACCAAATGCAGATTGTCACTTGCCACGTCACCTTGCCACCAGATACAGATTGTCACTTGCTGTGCAGATTTTCACTTGCCACGTCAGCTTGCCACCAGATGCAGATTGTCACTTGCTGTGTCACCTGCCATGTCACCTTGCCACAACCTTGCAGGTTGTCACTTGCCTGCTACAGCTACACGGTGCAGATTCTCACTTGCTTTATCTCAGCGTGAAGGCAGGCAGCAGAGAGATGGTGTAATTATTTTTTTTAGAATCAAAACAATACATTTTCAAATTTGTCAAAACGAAAATGTTATATTATTTTCGATTCGAATGCAGCAAAGTGAACAAACAAAAGAAAAATCTTCATCAAATGATAACAATGACTCTTCAAATCACCTTTGGCTTAACAAAAACAGCATTATTTCGAGATGGTACTCAAATTTTGTTGCAAATTTTGTTGCAGCAATATTTCAGCAATTTGGACATATTTTGTTACGTTATTTGGAGCATTTGGTAAAATTTGTCTCCTCAACCTTCAGCACATCCCTGTATTGCTCCTCTCTTCTACCTTCAGCACCAACTTGTGCTGTTCCTGTCCTCCACCTTCAGCACCTCCCTGTGCTGCTCCTCTCCTTGACCTCCAGTACCTCCTTGTACTGCTCCCCTTCCACTGTCAGCACCTCCATGCAGAGGTGTATTTAAGTTTGGTGCTGTCCTAGGCCTGACTAAACTTGTGCACCTCCTAATTTAAATATGACCCACCCACTGGCGTATCGGGGGGGGGGCAGGGGGGCCGTCACACCGGGCGAAAAATGGGGGGGGGGCGAATCCATCTCCTACACTGACACCATTCTAGTCCCGGCTAGTGGGGAAGACAGGTGTGGCTGATGCCGAAGGTTGCCGAGTGCGGCCGACTCCGAGTTTAGACTCTGGCTGCCCCTGTGATTGGGCGAATGGGGTCATGTGCCTGTGTGGCTTTCCTGTTCCTCCTAGAGCGGGTGTCACTAAATGGCGGCCCGCGGTCGGGTTCCGGCCCCAGTGGCCATTCTAACCGGACCGCAGCCTCGCCTGTGTGTCTATCGCCTGCTCGCCTGCATGCCGATGCCGCTATATACACAGCATGGCAGGCGCGGCAGGTCTGTGCCTTCTCTGTACTCCCCTTCCCCACACTGCCTGTCTGCCTTGTTCACAAGCATGAAGCACGATCGTGCTGGACAATGGGCGGAACTGTTTAAGTTAAAAAGTGGGTGATTGGTTGCTAGGCAGCGGGCCGGTCCCGGCAATAAATCACTCACTTTTAATGAAAAAGGTCCCGCTCATTGTCCAGAGTGGCCACACTTCATGTCCTGTGTGAATAAGGTAGGTTTTCTGTGGGGAGGGGGAGTGCAGTGCAGGACAGAACAGGACAGTGCAGTGCAGGGCAGGGGTTTGATATTGATAGAGGACTGTGATGGGGGGAGTCAGTCTGCGATGGGGGGGGGGTTCAGTCTGTGATTGGGGGGTCTGTGATTGTGGGGGATCAGTCTGTGATGGGGGGCCATCTGTGATTGGGAGGGGATCAGTATGTGATGGGGGGTCTGTTAAATAGGGGGTCTGTGATTGTGATGGGTCCATCTGTGATTGGGGGGATCCATCTGTGATTGGGGGGGATCAGTCTGTGATGGGAGGTCTGTTATTTAGGGGGTCAGTCTGTGATGGGGGATCTGTGATTGTGGGGGGGGGGGTTCAGTCTATTATGGGGGATCTGTGGTTGTGGGGGGGGGGGGTTCAGTCTGTTAATCCCTTACAGTAAGGGGTTAAATGATTAATCCTGCAATAATTTACCCCTTACATGCTGAAAGCCCTGAAGGCTGGCTGCATTACATTGGATTAATCATTTAACCACCTACATGCTGAAAGCCCTGAGAGGGATACATTACAGATCCTTATAACCAGGGTGGATGATTATACAAGAGGGGGGGGAATTCTGCCACGGGCGCCCATAACTCTGGTTACGCCACTGGACCCACCCCTTCCTGTTACGGCCACACCCTGTGTTGTTTAAGACCCGCCCTGAAAGTGAGGACACTAGTTCTGAGGGCCTGGGGGGGGGGGCAATGGATTCCCTTAATTTACTTAGATTTCCTCTTACTTCCTGGTTGCCCATAGAGCAGGAAGTGAAGGGAAATCTTCGCAATGGGACAGGGATGGTAAAAGTGTTGCCTATAGTTCTATAGCACAGTGAGAAAGGTTTGTGGTCCAGGATGACAAAACTGTCAAAATTGGAAGCGCCCAACCCCCCCCCCCCCGCCCACAGTTGCGGAATGCCGGCCGCCCGCATACTAGAAGCAGTGCGGCCGCATTATGGGGGCGATAGACAAATTTTCCTAACAGTGTAGCGCAAGCCGGAGGGGACTCTTTTCGTGCTGCCCCCCTGCAAAGTGCTGCCCTAGGCCTGGGCCTTGTTGGCCTAGGCCAGGATACAGCTCTGCCTATATGTACTGCTCCCCCCCAACACTCACATAACCTCCCTGTACTGCTCCTCTCTTCAACCTTCAGCACCTCCCTATACTGCTTTTCTCCACCTTTAGCACCTCCCTGTACTGTTCCTCTCCTCAACCTCCAGCACCTCCTTGTACTGCTCCCCTTCCACCACCAGAATCTCTGTGTATTGCCCCTCTCCAACCCTTCCGACTCCTTCCTGTGCTGCTCTTCCCCACCTGCAATTCTTCCATGTACTGCTCCTCTTTTCCACCTCAAGCTTCTCCCTGTACTGCTCCTATCCCCAACCTTCAGCGCCCCCCTGTACTGCTCTTCTTCTCTACCTCCAGCACCAACTTGCACTGCACCTCTCCTGTATCTCCAGCACCTTGCCATCAAATTCAGATTGTAACTTGCTGTGTCACTTGCCACGTCACCTTGCCACCATATACAGATTGTCACTCACTGTGCAGATTGTCACTTGCCACGTCACCTTGCGACCAGATGCAGATTGTCACTTGCTGTGCAGAATGTCACTTGCCACCAGATGCAGATTGTCACTTGCTGTGTCACCTGCCATGTCACCTTGCCACAACCTTGCAGATTGTCACTTGCCTGCAACAGCTACACGGTGCAGATTCTCACTTGCTGTATCCCAGCGTGAAGGCAGGCAGCAGAGAGATGGTGTAATTATTTTTTTTAGATTCAAAACAATCAAAACAATACATTTTCAAATCGGACAAAACGAAAATGTTACATTGTTTTTGATTCAAATGCAGCAAAGTGAACAAACTGATTCGGACTGTACTATTGCCAACAATACCCTCTGATTTGGCATGCAATTTGACATGTCAAATCGCATGCCAAATCAGTCCAATGTGAACGGGGCTCAATGCAGTACACCTTTTGGGCACAAGAACTGTTCCTCTCTCACACAATGTCTGAAAAATGCCTCTCAAGCCTCCCCAGTATGCTTTCACACTGGGGCGATGCGCTTGCAGGACGGGAAAAAAAGTCTTGCTAGTAGCATCTTTGGGGTGGTTTGGGAGCGCTGTATACACTACTCCCAAAACGCCCTGCCCATTGAAATGAATGGGCAGCTCTTACGAGGCGCCTGCAAAGCAATTCGGCAGTTCCACTTTTTGGGTGCTTTTAACCCCTTCTTTGGGGTTAAAAGCGCCCTGCTACCGCTCGCAAAGTGGCGCTGCAGTGCCGGTAAAGCGCCGCTAAAACGAGCAACACTTTAACACTACCATGGGGCGGTCTAGGTGTGAAAGGGGTCCTTCAAACTTTACAGGTGTTTTTGCGTTAAAATAGCGCCTGTAAACTGCCTCTTCTGTTTTTTCCCACTGGAGTGGTGCACTTGCAGGATGGGAAAAAACGTCCTGCAAGCAGCATCTTTGGGGCGGTGCGTGAGCGGTGTATACACTGCTCCCCTACCGCCCCTGCCCATTAAAATTAATGGGTACTGCTTTCAAAGCACCATAAAAGCACTATGAAAGCAGCGCTAAGCAGACACTTTTAACCCCTTCTGGGGGGTTAAAAGTGCTAGCTAGCAGCGCCAAAGGGCTGCTATAAGGCTACTTTCACACTGAAGCCCCATACACCCGACCGGTTTTCTCGGCAGAATCCATCAAGAAACTTGATCGGAGACGTATTCTGCCGAGAAAACCGGTCGTGTGTACACTTTTCGCAGAGAAAACTGTCGAGAAACTCGTCGAGCCAAAAAGAGAGCAGGTTCTCTATTTTCTCGACGGGAGTCGAATTTGGCTCGTCGAGTTTCTCGTCGGGCTGGTTTCCATCGAGAAACTCGAGCGTGTGTATGCTAAAAAACCCGCGTACCTTCTGTAACGTTTGTAATGGAAATAGCACATTTGTCACGCTGTAACAGACTGAAAAGTGAAAATGACTCTTACCAAACTTTTCAGTAACATGAGATTAGCAAAAGCAGCCCCAAGAGTTGTGCCAATAGAATCAAACTTCCCCTGTTGTTGTATGTGTTGAAGTCACCGCGTTTGAGAATGAGGAGATTTGGTCTTTAACGTGTGTACGCAAAGCAAGCTTGTCGAGTTCCTAACAAGGAACTCGACGAGGAAAATGATGTGTTTCGTCCGTCTAGTTTCTTGGTCGTGTGTACGGGGCCTGAGACACTTTCCAGGTGCTATAGTGCTAAAAATAGCGCCTGCAAAGCGCGCTGAAAGAGCCGCTTCTTTTCACTCCAATGAGAAAGCCCGAGTGCTTTCACACTGGAGCGGTGCGCTGTCAGGACGGTAAAAAAAGTCCTGCAAGTCGCATCTTTGAGGCACTGTAGAAGCAGCCCTGCCCAAGTGCCTGTAAAGCAACTCAGGAGCGGCGCTTTGTGGGCGCTTTTAACCCTTTATTCAGCCACTAGCGGGGGTTAAAAGCGCCCCGCTTGCACCCAGAAAGCACAGCAAAAATTACGGTAAAGCGCCGCAAAAAATAGCTGCGTTTTTATCACCGGCGCCTCAGTGTGAAAGTAGCCCAACATCGGTAAAGCAACGCTAAAACTAGCAGCGCTATACTGTTAATGCCCACACTGTCCTAGTGTGAAAGGGGTATCTAAGACCTCAGCATGCTTTTATTATGAATAGTTTAACATTGGCAGGCATGATAAAAAAAAAAAAAACATTGGTAGCCAAGATACAGAAAAAAAATTACAGGCAAGATGCAAAAAAAAAAAATACATTGGCAGCCAAGATACAAAAATTTACAAACAAACAAAAAAAAACTGGTAGGCTGGCATAGTATCACTTACCTTTCCAGCAATCCAGCACCTATTATGACATCAGGCAGAGGAGGTCTCCTCCAGATCCTCCCCCTTCATGGTCACATGACCTGTCCTCTTCATTTCCTCCTTGTGAGCTTAACAGATTCAGAAGGCTGGCTGGACGGCCGTGGAGGTGACCGTGGAGCCAGCCGTGGTGAGCGGCGCCGGAAAAAGGAGCAGCCCAGCTCGCTGCCTTCAGAGTAGGGAGTGGGACCCTGGCTGGCATATAGAAATGCGGCTGTCGGCCGCGGAATCGGCCATGGGGCCTGCCGCGGATCCGACCGCAGCTGAAAGTGCACTGGGGGGAGATGTGACATGAGGGCCGCCGTGGCCCATCAGACATATGCCGGTATGCCCTATGGCCAGTCCAGGCCTGGCCACAGCTCCCAATTTAACATCTTCATGGGTGCTGGTCTCCGAACACAGAAAGTGTGCTTTCGGGACCCACACAGATGTCAAATTAGGAGCAGTGACTGTGTCCATGCAGAAGCTGATTTCCAACTGACATGAATGGGACTGCCTGCACATGGATACACTGTTCATCCCATGCAGGCCACACATTGTCATCACACAGGTGTGCGCTGCAATACACCCACTTGAACAGACTTTAGACTGTGCAAAGTGTTCCAATCCTAACCGCAATGGAAGAAGCAGTGATGATACAGAGGGCACTGCGAGAGCTAGAATGCCGGAACGCACCGAGACAAGCTAATAGCATGAAGGTCTCAGAAAGGGGAGTTGAGAAAAGCGCTGGAAGGCTGGGAAATGGTGATCAGCAGCAAGTCCAGAGTATCTCATCTGGTGCCCCAGCAGAAGCGCTGGCTACAGGGCAGAGTGCCCCTGGCATCTGCCCAGCATCAGAAAAAGAGTTTGATCCAGAGAGTCTGAGAGAGGATCTGCGTGAGCTGTTGCCCCAACAGCAGATATCCCCACTGGGAGTAGAGGAAGCAATTCTCCCTCCCCAGCAATTGGACACTACCCCAATGTTCATCCCCCCAGCAGAAGCGCTGGCTACGGGGCAGAGTGCCGCTGATCTCTGCCGACCCTCAGAGTTAGATCCAGGGAGCCGGAGGGATGATCTCAGTGAGCTGTTTCCCCAGTACATGGACACTACCCCAGTGTTTATCCCCCCAACAGAAGTGCCGGCTATGGGGCAGAGTCCCGCTCGTCTCTGCCCACCCTCAGAGTTAGATCCAGGGAGTATGAGGGAGGACCTCAGTGAGCTGTTTCCCCAGCACTTGGACACTACCCCAGTGTTTATCCCCCCCAACAGAAGCGCTGTTGTTTTTGGAGGGTTTGGGAGACAGCCCCTGTCAGAAGTCACCCCAGTGGCTGGTCACAGAACTGGCAGGGGAGAAAACCCTTCCCCCTCTCCAGCGGCTGTACCCAACTTTTGTATACAGTATGTCCCACCGACAGAAGTGCTGGCTACAGGACAGAGCGCTGATGGTCTCTGCCCAGCATCAGAAAAGGAGATGGAGAATCCGGGAGATAGTCCCTGCAAGATACCTTCTCAGCGGCTGGTAACTACACCAGGAGAAATGCAAGTACCTTTTCCTCCCCAAATGCATAGTCGTACCAGCCTATGTTTCCTACCAGCTGAATCCCTGGCATCAGGGCAGAGGATTATTCAGCTCCCCCAATATCTGCAACCCAGCCCTGGATCAGAGGAGTGCAGACAGCTGTTCCCACTCTGCAGCAGCTGGTTTTGTTCCCGGTAGAGCGTATATGCGATTTTGCTCCCCAGCGCCAGAGTCGTACTTTTACTTTTCCTGGTTGCCTGGGGTGGAAGTTTGTGACTAACACAGGTCCAGACCAGTTGGGGTTCAGGAACCTGGTTAGTCTATTTTTAAAAGGGGATAAATGTGACAGAACCCACTGTCACTGTGTGTTTTGGAAGGGACTGTGGGCGGGCCTCTTACCCACAGACTATGGGCCAGAAAATACTGGAGACCTGAAGCTGGCATTAAGATAATGTAATGCTACATCCGTTCTCCCCCACCCCCCCTGTTGCTGTGCCTAATTGTGTTGATTCATGTCACATAGACAATGGAAAATGGACTGAAGACGTCTTTCCGCAGGGGGTGTGTATTGAGAGGCTGCCTGCTTACCATAATCTCATTAGGTTTATCTGTAGCCTGTTTCAATGTACAAATGTTCAGTTCCCATTGGTTGTTCCTTATCCTTCACCCCCTCGCTAAGGGGAGTGTTTGGATGTAAGCTCTGGATGTTTAACCCTCAACACCTGTGTGGATTGTCTCGTGATTGAGGGGTTAAGGGCTGGTTATGGCGAATCTGCAGACTGCGGATGCGTTTGGAGGACAGGAGACACAGGTCTGGCGGATGTGCCCACCTGGGGTATCTGAGATCCGCCACAGGTTCCTTGATGCAGCAGTGTGCCTTCACATGTATTTGCCAATGTATGCAACCAAAAACAGTTTTTTTACCGAACTGTTCAAACAGTTTCACTTGGCTTTTTGTGCTGACTAGTTGGATTGGGAATTTTTGTATTGATACATCAATATAAGCAGTCGTTTTCAATGTTTTTGCATCCATTTGTAAACAGTTAGAGATGGTATTCCCTTTTAAGTTTTGTCAAATTCAGAAGCGGTAGGATAATCTATTTTCTTCAGACATCTGGTCAAAGAGAGCCTAAATGCATTTGCTTTACAGATTTTCTGGCAAGCAGGCTAATCTTGAGCTTCCAGTTGTCCCTGAGACGTTCCTTAATTAGGCTAATTAGCTGCATATGTAACTGTCAGGCTCAGCTGTTTGGAAGACACACACAGCCTCCTCTATGACTGCTCTGAAGATGTAATATTCAATTCATCTGTCACAACACATCACTTCTGTGTAAATAGCCTTTTAGTAGTTGTTTGACAAATAAAGATGTAGCACTCTGGTGGTTAGGCAAGGTTGCTTTTAAATTTTCCTGCCAGGTATATCTACCTTGGCCTATTGTTAGGGATCAATTGATTTCACTCTAAGTCTGTAATTGTTGCATTTCTCTCTTATGCCGCTAAGTGGCCGGGTACCTGGTGGCATTAGATACATGAAGGGCAATGCAAGGTCAGATTATGGGTATATGGAGTATCCCAGCCAATGGGCAGGGGTTTTCTTAAATCCCTTGGCCTGCCGGGGGAGCCTATATAATTTGGATTGCGGCTTGCAGTCCGACCAGAAGTGATGGTTCTGCCCACCGGAGAACCTGTCTTGGTCAGAGGTAGAGGCAGGGCTGCCATCAGGAGGGTACAGGCAGTACACCTGTAAGGGACCTAGGGGCCCGGATGGCAACCCCCTTTAAAAAAAAAGGGGGTCTGGAGGTTCCCAGGGGCCCGGAGCCCGGATATTTTTTAATATAATTTTATTTTATTTTTTATTAACCACTTAAGCCCCGGACCAATATGCTGCTAAATGCCCAAAGGCGTTTTTACAATTCGGCACTGCGTCGCTTTAACAGACAATTGCACGGTCATACGACGTGGCTCCCAAACAAAATTGGCGTCCTTTTTTCCCCACAAATAGAGCTTTCTTTTGGTGGTGTTTGATCACCTCTGCGGTTTTTATTTGTTGTGCTATAAACAAAAATAAAGCGACAATTTTGAAAAAAATTCAATATTTTTTACTTTTTGCTATAATAAATATCCCCCAAAAACATATATAGTTTTTTTTTTCCTCAGTTTAGGCCGATAAGTATTCTTCTACCTATTTTTGGTTAAAAAAAAAATCGCAATAAGCGTTTATCGTTTATCAAGATTTATAGCGTTTACAACATAGGAGATAGTTTTATTGCATTTTTATTATATATATTTTTTGTTTTACTACTAATGGCGCCGATCAGCGTTTTTTTTCGTGACTGCGACATTATGGCGGACACTTCGGACAATTTTGACACATTTTTGGGACCATTGTCATTTTCACAGCAAAAAATGCATTTAAATTGCATTGTTTATTGTGAAAATGACAGTTGCAGTTTGGGAGTTAACCACAGGATTTGTAGGATTTGTGTGTTCCCTGTGTGTGTTTACAACTGTAGGGGGGTGTGGCTGTAGGTCTGACGTCATCGATCACGTCCCCCTATAAAAGGGATCACTCGATCGATGCTGCCACCACAGTGAAGCATGGGGAAGCCGTGTTTACATACGGCTCTCCCCGTTCTCCAGCTCCGGGGAGGGCTAGAAACAAGTAGCCGCGCCCTCATCCCGGATCGCTCCCTGCGGGTTTCCGACCATTGCATGTAGCGGGGGGGGGGGTCCCGATCGGACCCCCGACCCGCGCAAAGGCAGGCACGTATATATTTTCTGCCGACGTACTGTACAGTATATCTACATGCTGCGGTTGGGAAATGGTTAAAGGGCCATTTTTTTTTTTAGAGGTCCGGAGGACCCCAGATGGCAACCCCCCCTTTTTTTTTTATAAAATAAATATATATTTTTTATTAAAGGGCCAATTTTCTTTTTTAGGGGTCTGGAGGTTCCCAGGGGCCTGGAGGCATCCAGGGCCCCAGATGGCAACCCCCCTTTTTTATTTATTTTGTATATAATATATAATATATATATATATTTTAATATAATTGTATTTTATTTTTTATTAAAGGGACATTTTTTTTTTAGAGGTCCGGAGGTCTCCAGGGGCCCTGAGGCCTCCAGGGCCCCGGATGGTAACTCCCTTTTTTTTATAAAAAAAAATATATATTTTTTAATATATTTTTATTTAATTTTTTTATTAAAGGGCCAATTTTATTTTTTTAGGGGTCTGGAGGTCCCCAGGGGCCCAGAGATCTCCAGGGCACTGGATGACAACCCCCTTTTTTATAATATATATATATATATATATATATATATATATATATATATATATATATATATATATATATATATTAATATACATAATGTTATTATTATTATTAAAGAGCCCAGAGGTCCCCAAGGCCCCGGGTGGCAACCCCCCTTTTTTATAAACAAAATTAATTTTTTTATATTATTTATTTCTCTTTTTATTTCTTTTTATATATACAGTATATATATATATATATAAATATGTATGATCGTAACGAGCGATCGTGGGTGCCCGGTGGTGATCGCGCCCACGGGGCATGCGTGTCGGCGTCAGGGGCGAGCGGGGGGCATGTGGATGTGTTTGAGGCCAGTATTTCATAATACTGCAAGAAAACAGTCATGTTCTTACTCCTACCCCCCTCCCTAGTCCCTATGTTTTTCTATTCTCACCCCCCTTCTTCCCTGTAGGCTACCACTGTAGCGTGGCCGAGCTCCTCCTCCCGTCAGTCCAGTGTTCTATTAGGCCGGGTACCACATGGTACAGGAGATTCAGTTTCCTGTGTTCCCGGTCAGACTGAAAGGAAGTGAGAACACAGTGTGCACTTCCTGTCAGTCCGGCCGGGAACAGGAAACAGAATCTCCTGTACCAAGCGCGGTACCCGGCCAGACTGACATGACTCCAGGAGGAAGAGCTCAGCCACGCTACAATCTGGGAAGGGGAAGTTGGGGGCCGCATGCCAGATTGGGGCCCCATGCCAGCTTGGGGCCCCAAGCAATTGTTTGTTTTGCATGTCCTGTAGGGACGGGCCTGACTTCAAGGTTTCCCGTCTAGATGAGAATTACGTGCGCCCTCGCTGTCTTCTGGGATGTCCTGGTTGTATTGGTGCCGACAAAGCCAACTGCTGATCAAATTTTCGCTACTTCATTAGAACTGTCCAAAATCCATTAAGTATATGACCAGCTTGAGGCTCAGGTCTTGTATAGACTGCTCCACAGACAGCTGTCCATAGACTTCCCCAAAATGGTGTCTCACACATGCAATTATAGATTTTTTTGATAGAAGGGGGGACAGAAATGATTTCTGCCTTGTGGTCCATGGTGCCTCGCAGCACTCTTGGTTGTAGCAAATGTAACCTTCTTTAATATATTTGTCAATGGTAGGGATGAGCTTCACGTTCGATACGAACGTATGTTCGACTCGAACATTGTCTGTTCGTACGTTCGACGAAATTCGAACAAAATCGGTCGTTCGCGCCAAATTCGAGTGACGCAAAATGGCCCATAATTCACTGCGGCATTGCGCGCTGATGATTGGCCAAGCATGCTGTATGTCCCGCATTCTTGGCCAATCACAGCGCGCAAAAAACGAAGAGCCATAATTGGCCAAAGCCTGGGTGGCTTTGGCCAATTATGGCTCAGGGCTTTAGCACACGCCCCACACTATATAAGGCCGCTTGCTGGGTGGCCTTGTTTAGTGTGTTCTGGCTTGTTAATGAGAGCAGTCAGAGAGACGGAGAGATTGTCTTTTTATATAGCTAGATAGAGCAGGCAGGCAGGCTAGTCAGTTTAGCTTAATTTTTCATTTTTTAATTTTTTTATTTAAACATTATTAAAATCACTGCTCCTGGAGCAGTGATTTTAATGATGCTAAAATAAAAAAAATAAAAAATTCCTTTAAATATTGTACATGCTGGGTGTCTATAGCTTGCCTGTAAAAACGTCTTTGAGAACCCAGGTCTTGCCAGAGGGAACATGTATCAATGAAAAAAGTTTTAAAAAACGGTCACTTTTTTCCATTGATACATGTTCCCTGGTGCAAGACCCGGGTTCTCAAAGACGTTTTCCAACAATAACTTGAATATTGGTGTTTAAAATGAGAGTTTTTGAATTTGAACGTTCGAGTCCCATAGACTTCAATGGGGTTCTAAATGTTCGCGTGAACGGTCGGTCTGTTCGACGGTTCTGGTGCGAACCGAACGCGAGTATGTTCGGCTCATCCCTAGTCACTGGTATTTAACCTTCAATACAAATACCAGCAGGATGTACTGTATATTATAAATACTGTGCAGATTATATAATTAGAAGCTTAGATAATACAAGCAAGTAATATGCTTTTAAAATATTGTCTTCCAGTTGCCAATATAGATTGTCCTCCAGAATAGTCATTTCTTTTTATTTCTGTCGATCAAGGTCAATTAAGATCTCTATAACCAACATACTTTCACCCTGGGATTGTCTGAAATAAAAATAGTGTCATTAGTCTTTCTATTTCTATATCTATTCAGTCTTTTCAACATCATATATCCATAATCACTTCATTGTTATCCGTAGATGAAAAAACTGTCAAATGGGACTCCAGCTTATAATTGACAAGGTTCTTTGGTGACAATTGGTGACTCCATTCTGATGACTTTCTACTCTGAAACCTGAAAGCTTGTTATCCGCATATCACATTCAGCATTCCGCTGGGAAAAACACAATGAATTGTCCTTCGACTGACACAATGGTGGTTTCAGTCAGTTTGCGAAACAGTTTATAGCGAAAAAGTTTAAAAGAGTGTGCTAGATTGATTTGGACTTTTGGGTTCCAACTGATCTTTTTTTTTAAAGCCTGTCCCGATTCTCCCCAAAAATATACCATGGCCTCTGACCAGTCCAGCAACAGCATGGGTCCAACACTAACATAATGTCTTAGTACCATTGTGCTGTGCTGCAGTATTACAGGACCACACCAGCATGATGTTGTGTCCATGACAGCTTGTGCTTGCTGGACATCATTCAGCATGAAAGATGACCACCATCTACTGGAGGAGAATGCTATCTGTAAAGCCACGTACACACGATCGGTCCATCCGATGAGAACAGTTCGACAGACCGTTTTCATCGGTTCACCGATAAAGCTGACTGATGTGCCTACACACCATTGGTTAATGAACCTATCGTGTCAGAACGCGGACATGTAAACCACGTACAACGTCACTATAAAGGGGAAGGCCAAAGCATTTGGCGCCACACTTGAGTCTGCTTTTGCTAATTCCGTGTTACCGCGTGTTAGTGAAAGTTTGGTTAGAGCCGATTCGTGCTTTTCAGTCCCCGTGCTTTTACAGGTCGTATAAATGCGCTGCAGTAAACGAGACACAAATTTGAAAAATGTAGAATGTGCCATCTCAAAAACGAACGCGAGTTTTACAAGAACGAGCGCTCCCGTCCCCTCATTTAGTCTGAGCATGTGTAGGTTTTAAGCCGATGGACGGTTGAATTTTAAAGAAAGCCATCTGTTTTTTGACCGTATTAGGCTACGTACACACGATCAGTCTATCCGATGAGAACGGTCCGAAGCACCGTTTTCATCGGTTAACCGATGAAGCTGACTGATGGTCTGATGTGCCTACACACCATCGGTTAAAAAAACGATCGTGTTAGAACGCGGTGACGTGTACGTGTTTTAACACAACAACGTGCTGAAAAAAATAAAGTTCAATGCTTGATTGACTTGATTCTGAGCATGCGCGGCTTTTTAACCAATGCTTTTGCATACTAACGATCGGTTTTGACCCATCGGTCAGGCGTCCATCGGTCAAATTTTAAAGCAAGTTCTCTTTTTTTTGACTGAAGGATAACTGACCGATAGGGCCCACACACGATTGGTTTGGACCGATGAAACGGTCCTTCAGTCCGTTTTGACCGATCGTGTGTACGTGGCCTTACATGTAATTCTGCTTGAACACTGATGGAAAACTTTCAAATAAAATAATTTCTAGCCACAAAGCTTTATAAAACAAGCAATTAATGGAATGGTTCTAGATAGCAAGCATGCTTGATATATTTTTGTGAACTTTTTTTACTGTGGGTTGATTTCCCTGCCCAAGAATGACACGGCCGAGTGGTCGAAGCCGCACATGACCAGTAGGGATGAGCCGAACACCCCTGGGTTTGGTTCACACCAGAACCTGCGAACAGACCAAAAGTTTGTGTGAACTTTAGAACCCTGTTAAAGTCAATGGGACTCGAACGTTTGAAATCTAAAGTACTAATTTTAAAGGCTAATATGCAAGTTATTGTCCTAAAAAGTGTTTGGGGACCCGGGTCCTGCCCCAGGGGAGTGTTTGGGGACGTGGGTCCTGCCCCAGGGGAAATGTATCAATGCAAAAAAAGTTTTAAAAAACTGCCATTTTTTCAGGAGCAGTGATTTTAATAATGCTTAAAGTGAAACAATAAAATTGAAATATTCCCTTAAATTTCATACCTAGGGGGGTGTATAGTATGCCTCTAAAGTAGCGCTTGTTTCCTGTGCTTAGAACTGTCCCTGCACAAAATGTAATTTCTGAAGGAATCACTCGTGGCTATAATGAATTGTCGGAAACCAGCAATACAGAGAAAAGTCATTCATAAAAACAGAATGCGTGGGGGTCCCCCCAAATTCAATTACCAGGCCCTTCGTGTCTGGTATGGATATTAAGGGGAACCCTGCGTCAAATTTAAAAAAAATATGTGGGGTTCCCCCCAAATATCCATTCCAGACATTTCAGGTCTGGTATGGATTTTAAGGGGAACTCCACCCCAATTTTTTTTTAAAAATGCCATGGACCCCCACACTTTTTTTTTTTTATGAATGACTTTTCTCTGTATTGCTGGGAGCCGACAATTCATTATAACCGCAAGTGATTTTAAATTACTTTTGATGACACTTTGTGCAGGGACAGTTCTAAGCATGGGAAACAAGGGCTACTTTTCAGGCATACTATACACCCCCCAGGTACGAAATTTAAAGGAATATTTCACTTTTATTGTTTCACTTAAAGGAATTATTAAAATCACTGCTGCCAAAAAACTGCAGTTTTTAAAACTTTTTTTTGCATTGATACATGTCCCCTGGGGCAGGATCCAGGTCCCCAAACACTGTTTTTTTTAATAAAAACTTGCATATTAGCCTTTAAAATTAGCACTTTATATTTCAAATGTTCGAGTCCCATAGACTTTAACAGGGTTCTAAAGTTCACACGAACTTGCCGCGAACACCTGAAATAGTTCGCTGTTTGGCGAACAGGCAATGTTCGAGTCGAACATGAGTTCTACTCTAACTCGAAGCTCATCCCTAATGACCAGTATTTTTTAGGTTGTAGCAGCGAGTGCGGAGGGGGGGGGACATGTTTGTTTGTTTTTTTATATATCAAATATTTTTTTTATTTTTTTTATTGCTTGAGCCATACAAAAGTTTGAGGGGAGAATAAACATAAAAAATACAAAAATGTAATTTAACCACTTCCATACAGGGCACTTATACACCCTCCTGCCCAGACCAATTTTTAGCTTTCAGCGCTGTTGCACTTTGAATGACAATTGCGCGGTCATGCTACACTGTACCCAAACTACATTTTTTCATTTTGTTCCCACAAATAGAGCTTTCTTTTGGTGGTATTTGATCACCTCTGGGATTTTTATTTTCTGCAAAAAAAATTAAAAAATGACCGAAAATGTTTCTGTTATAAAACATTGTAAATAAGTAAGTTTTCTCCTTTACTGATGGGCACTGATGGTACTGCACTGATGGGCACTGATTAGGCGGCACTGATGGGCACCAATGAGGTGGCACTGATGTGATGGCATTGATGGGCACTAATATGCGGCACTGATAGGCAGCACGGATGGGCACTGATATACGGCATGGATGGGCACGGATAGGCGACACGGATGGGCACAGATAGGCGGCATGGATGGGCATGGATAGGTGGCATGGATGGGCGCGGATAGGCAGCATGGATGGGCATGGATAGGCGGCATGGATGGGCACTGCTAGGTGGCAGGTATGAGCATTGATAGGCGGCATGGATGGGCACTGATAGGCATCATGAATGGGCACTGATAGGCGGCATAGATGGGCATAGATGGGCACTTATATGTGGCACTAATGTATGTTGTAGTAATGGATGCCAATCAGTGCCAAACAATGCCTGCCGATCAGTAATGCCCATTGTGGGCACTGATTGGCATTCATTGTGGGCACTGATTGGCATCCATTTTTTGTAAATTTTCATCCCTGGTGGTCTAGGGTGGCATACCTGCAATGGGCATCCCTGGTGGTCTAGTGGCATCCCTGGTGGTCCAACGTGGGCATCCTCGGGGGGCTGTGCTCATAATCGTTCAACACAAACCCCCCCTGTCAGAGGAGTAGCCGATCGGCTCTCCTCTACTCGCGTCTGACAGACGGGAGTGAGGAAAAGCCGATTACCGGCTTTTCCTGTTTACATCATGATCAGCCGTAATTGGACACGGCTGATCACATTGTAAAGATTCTCCGTTAGAGACTCTTTACCTAGATCGGTGTTGCGGGGTGTCAGACTGGCGTAAAATACGGTGATGTTGACGCTGCCACGTCACCGCACCAGGAAGTAAATTACTTCCGCACATGCGTCGAATCCATTCGACGCATGTGCGAGAAGATATGTCTGCTGGTTAGCGTACTAACCAGCAGACATGTCGGGCGACAGATTTTGAAGCATGCTTTCAAATCTGTCGGCTGGCCAAATCCGTCTGCTCGCCCGTACACACGATCAAATCTGTCTGCTTGGACGGTCGGCCTGACCGTTTCCAGCAGATAGATTTGATTGTGTGTACACGGCCTTAGTGTCCTATAAGTCGAAATTTTACGTGCTAAGTAAAGGGATCTAGTCCTCATTATATACATCTCTACAGGTAATACTCCATCTGGAATTATTCCCAGTCAGGGATGGACTGGCCATTGGGACTACAGGGAGTTTCGCGGTGGGCCGATGGCTCAGTGGGCCGGCTTCAGTGACAGCGGCCTGGGAGTTTCTCACTTCTGCCTAATCTTGTCCCATAAGTGGGGGCACCAAACTGATTCACTGATTTTGCCCCCGGGTGAAATAATGTCTAGTAGCTTCCCCACTGGTACTGCCTATAAGAGAAACCAGTACCAGCCATTCTACTATAATAAAGTAAAACGGCTAGTGGCGATTGAAGGAGGAGAGGGGGCTTGGGTGGCCGGGGGGGGGGGGTGCGGGAGTTGTCCGGCCGCTGTGGGAGAGACCTGTCAAAGTGGGCCAGTCTGGATAAAGTCCAGGGCCAAATTTTTGTCCCAGTCCAGCCCTGTTCCCAGTATTGCTAATTTTGGGGTTCCTGTTATTCCTGTCAAGCATATTGTATTCGGTTGTTAGGAACACTCTTTTCCAATATCTACAGAGCTTGGGACAATGCCAAAGCATATGTATAATGGACCCATTAGATGAGGAGCACCACGGACATAAAGGCGATGTGTGAGAACATGTTTGTAATATGGTGTGACACATAGGCGTGCCCACGGGGTGTGCCGGCTGTGCCCAGGCACACCCTAATCCTGCAGGACTGGCCTAAATCACTGGGATAGCGTGGGGGTGCAGAGAGAGGCCATGGTACCGGGCGCAACATTTACTGTGTCACTGCCGGCTCCGTCCTCCTAATGTTTATTTCCTGTGTCCTGCGGCTGGCGCCCTGTGATTCGTCAATTAGGGTCATGTGCAGCGGCGCTGGCCTATCTACGGTCAGGGCGGCGCTGGCCTATCCACGATCATGGCTGCGCTGGCCTATCCACGATCACGGCGGCGCTGGCCTATCCTCGATCACGCTGGCACTGGCCAATCCGTGATCGCAGTTTCTCCCGGAGTCCCACCTCCGCCTAGCCTCCGGAAAGCTGTAAAGTCTTCCTCGTCCAGGCTCCCCCCTCTCATCCGGACTGTCTTTACCTCCTCCAGCCTGAATCTGCCTGATGGAAGACACAAGCTGCAGGTGAGGTCATAAGTGTCAAGTAGTGTTGCTGGCCCTGGGGGTTGTGGATAGGTCTAGGAAGAGGGAGCAGCCATTTAGAGAGAGAGAGAGAGAGATTAGACAAGCAGTTAGTGTCAGTATTGGAATACTGTAGTCGTGTAAAGTGTAGTGTTTAGTATAGTGGTCTGTGTAGTGGACAGAGCAGTGTAGTGGACAGAGCAGTGGTCCGTGTAGTGGACAGAGCAGTGGCCAGTGTAGTGGACAGAGCAGTGGTCAGTGTAGTGTAATGGACAGAGTAGTGTAATGGACAGTGTAGTGGACAGAGTAGTGTAGTGTTCAGGTAGGTCAGTCTAGTGGACAGAGCAGTGGTCAGTGTAGTGTAGTGGACAGAGCAGTGGTCCGTGTAGTGTAGTGGTCCGTGTAGTGTAGTGGACAGAGCAGTGGTCCGTGTGGTGGACAGAGCAATTGGCCAGTATAGTGTAGTGGACAGAGCAGTGGCAAGTGTAGTGGACAGAGCAGTGGCCAGTGTAGTGGACAGAGCAGTGGCCAGTGTAGTGGACAGAGCAGTGGCCAGTGTAGTGGACAGAGCAGTGGCCAGTGTAGTGTAGTGGACAGAGCAGTGGTCAGTGTAGTGTAATGGACAGTGTAGTGGACAGAGTAGTGTAGTGTTCAGGTAGGTCAGTCTAGTGGACAGTGCAGTGGCCAGTGTAGTGTAGTGGACAGAGCAGTGGCCAGTGTAGTGGACAGAGCAGTGGTCAGTGTAGTGTAATGGACAGTGTAGTGGACAGAGTAGTGTAGTGTTCAGGTAGGTCAGTCTAGTGAACAGAGCAGTGGTCAGTGTAGTGTAGTGGACAAAGCAGTGGTCAGTGTAGTGCAGTGGTCAGTGTAGTGGACAGAGCAGTGGACAGTGTAGTGTAGTGGACAGAGCAGTGGTCAGTGTAGTGTAATGGACAGTGTAGTGGACATGGTATTGTAGTGTTCAGGTAGGTCAGTGTAGTGGACAGAGCAGTGGTCAGTGTAGTGTAGTGGACAGAGCAGTGGTCAGTGTAGTGGACAGAGCAGTGGACAGTGTAGTGTAGTGGACAGAGCAGTGGACAGTGTAGTCTAGTGGACAGTGTAGTGGTCCGTGTAGTGTAGTGGACAGAGTAGTGGTCCGTGTAGTGTAGTGGACAGAGTAGTGGTCCGCATAGTGTAGTGGACAGAGCAGTGGTCTGTGTGGTGCACAGAGCAGTGGCCAGTGTAGTGGACATAGCAGTGGCCAGTGTAGTGGACAGAGCAGTGGTCAGTGTAGTGTAATGGACAGTGTAGTGGACATGGTATTGTAGTGTTCAGGTAGGTCAGTCTAGTGGACAGAGCAGTGGTCAGTGTAGTGTAGTGGACAGAGCAGTGGTCAGTGTAGTGCAGTGGTCAGTGTAGTGGATAGAGCAGTGGACAGTGTAGTGTAGTGGACAGTGTAGTGTAGTGGACAGTGTAGTGGTCCGTGTAGTATAGTGGACAGAGTAGTGGTCCGTGTAGTGTAGTGGACAGAGTAGTGGTCTGTGTAGTGTAGTGGACAGAGCAGTGGTCCGTGTGGTGGACAGAGCAGTGGCCAGTGTAGTGGACAGAGCAGTGGCCAGTGTAGTGTAGTGGACAGTGTAGTGGACAGAGTAGTGTAGTGTTCAGGTAGGTCAGTCTAGTGGACAGAGCAGTGGTCAGTGTAGTGTAGTGGACAGAGCAGTGGTCAGTGTAGTGCAGTGGTCAGTGTAGTGGACAGAGCAGTGGACAGTGTAGTGTAGTGGCCAGAGCAGTGTAGTGGACAGAGCAGTGGACAGTGTAGTGGACAGTGTAGTGTAGTGGACAGAGCAGTGGTCAGTGTAGTGTAATGGACAGTGTAGTTGACATAGTATTGTAGTGTTTAGGTAGGTCAGTCTAGTGGACAGAGCAGTGGTCAGTGTAGTGTAGTGGTCAGTGTAGTGCAGTGGTCAGTGTAGTGGACAGAGCAGTGGACAGTGTAGTGTAGTGGCCAGAGCAGTGTAGTGGACAGAGCAGTGGACAGTGTAGTGTAGTGGACAGAGCAGTGGTCAGTGTAGTGTAGTGGACATAGTATTGTAGTGTTTAGGTAGGTCAGTCTAGTGGACAGAGCAGTGGTCAGTGTAGTGTAATGGACAGTGTAGTGGACATAGTATTGTAGTGTTTAGGTAGGTCAGTCTAGTGGACAGAGCAGTAGTCAGTGTAGTGTAGTGGTCAGTGTAGTGCAGTGGTCAGTGTAGTGGACAGCGCAGTGGACAGTGTAGTGTAGTGGCCAGAGCAGTGTAGTGGACAGAGCAGTGGACATTGTAGCGTAGTGGACAGAGCAGTGGTCAGTGTAGTGGACAGAGTAGTGGTCCGCATAGTGTAGTGGACAGAGCAGTGGTCTGTGTGGTGCACAGAGCAGTGGCCAGTGTAGTGGACATAGCAGTGGCCAGTGTAGTGGACAGAGCAGTGGTCAGTGTAGTGTAATGGACAGTGTAGTGGACATGGTATTGTAGTGTTCAGGTAGGTCAGTCTAGTGGACAGAGCAGTGGTCAGTGTAGTGTAGTGGACAGAGCAGTGGTCAGTGTAGTGCAGTGGTCAGTGTAGTGGATAGAGCAGTGGACAGTGTAGTGTAGTGGACAGTGTAGTGTAGTGGACAGTGTAGTGGTCCGTGTAGTGTAGTGGACAGAGTAGTGGTCCGTGTAGTGTAGTGGACAGAGTAGTGGTCTGTGTAGTGTAGTGGACAGAGCAGTGGTCCGTGTGGTGGACAGAGCAGTGGCCAGTGTAGTGGACAGAGCAGTGGCCAGTGTAGTGTAGTGGACAGTGTAGTGGACAGAGTAGTGTAGTGTTCAGGTAGGTCAGTCTAGTGGACAGAGCAGTGGTCAGTGTAGTGTAGTGGACAGAGCAGTGGTCAGTGTAGTGCAGTGGTCAGTGTAGTGGACAGAGCAGTGGACAGTGTAGTGTAGTGGCCAGAGCAGTGTAGTGGACAGAGCAGTGGACAGTGTAGTGGACAGTGTAGTGTAGTGGACAGAGCAGTGGTCAGTGTAGTGTAATGGACAGTGTAGTTGACATAGTATTGTAGTGTTTAGGTAGGTCAGTCTAGTGGACAGAGCAGTGGTCAGTGTAGTGTAGTGGTCAGTGTAGTGCAGTGGTCAGTGTAGTGGACAGAGCAGTGGACAGTGTAGTGTAGTGGCCAGAGCAGTGTAGTGGACAGAGCAGTGGACAGTGTAGTGTAGTGGACAGAGCAGTGGTCAGTGTAGTGTAGTGGACATAGTATTGTAGTGTTTAGGTAGGTCAGTCTAGTGGACAGAGCAGTGGTCAGTGTAGTGTAATGGACAGTGTAGTGGACATAGTATTGTAGTGTTTAGGTAGGTCAGTCTAGTGGACAGAGCAGTAGTCAGTGTAGTGTAGTGGTCAGTGTAGTGCAGTGGTCAGTGTAGTGGACAGCGCAGTGGACAGTGTAGTGTAGTGGCCAGAGCAGTGTAGTGGACAGAGCAGTGGACATTGTAGCGTAGTGGACAGAGCAGTGGTCAGTGTAGTGGACAGAGCAGTGGCCAGTGTAGTGTAGTGGACAGAGCAGTGGTCAGTGTAGTGTAGTGGACAGAGCAGTGGTTAGTAGTGTAATGGACAGTGTAGTGTAGTGGCAGGTAGGTCAATGTACTGCAATGGACAGTGTAGTGAACAGAATAGTTATTTAACTACTTTAGCCCCGGGCCTGTTTTTCAGATTCGGTGTTTACGAGACTAAAACATTTTTTTTTGCTATAAAATTACTTAAAACCCCCAAACATTATATATTTTTTTTTCTAACACTCTAGAGAATAAAATGGCAGTCATTGCAATACTTTTTGTTACACCGTATTTGCGCAGCGGTCTTACAAGCGCACTTTTTTTGGAAAAAAATCACTTTTTTAAATTAAAAAATAAGACAACAATAAATTTGGCCCAATTTTTTTACATATTGTGAAAGATAATGTTACGCTGAGTAAAATGATACCCAACATGTCACGCTTAAAAATTGCACCCGCTCGTGGCATGGCGTCAAACTTTTACCCTTAAAAATCTCGATAGGTCGATGTTTAAAAAATTCTACAGGTTGCATTTTTTGAGATACAGAGGAGGTGTCTAGGGCTAAAATTATTGCTCTCGCTCTAACGATCGCGGCGATACCTCACTTGTGTGGTTTGAACACCGTTTTCATATGCGGGCGCTACTCGCGAATGCGTTCGCTTCTGCGCGCGAGCTCGTCGTAAAGGGGCGATTTAAAAAATTTTTTTTTGTTTTCGTATTTATTTGTATTTATTTTACCAATTTTTAACACTAAAATAAAAAAAATAAAAAAATTATCACTTTTATTCCTATTACAAGGAATGTAAACATCCCTTGTAATAGAAAAAAGCATGACAGGTCCTCTTAAATATGAGATCTGGGGTCAAAAAGACCTCAGATCTCATATTTAAGCTAAAATGCAAAAAAAATAAAAAAAATTTAAATGTCATTTTTCAAATGACATTTTAAAAAAAATGTCTCTTTAAGACGCTGTTTGGAACTGACGTTTGACGTCACTTCCGCCCAGCAGAGCTACGGGGATGGACGAGGGAAATTTTTTCCCTCACTCGCATCCCCGCTGAACAGACGAGCGCACCCGATCGCCTCCGCCGCTACCGATGGCTCCGGTAAGCGGCGGAGGGCGTGGGAGCGCAGTGGGAGGGGGGGGACGCTCGCCCGCCACCGATAACGGCGATCTCGCGGCGATTCCGCCGCGGAGACCGCCATTATCGTTTACCCGACCGCCCACAGAAGAGATGGATATCTCGGTTGT
Source organism: Rana kukunoris (assembly GCA_029574335.1). NCBI lineage: Eukaryota > Metazoa > Chordata > Amphibia > Anura > Ranidae > Rana > Rana kukunoris. The sequence goes on along the minus strand of CM056050.1, from coordinate 44,322,505 downwards.
GGCAGCAGCTGCTGCCGTTACCGAGATATCCATCTTCAAAGTGCCGACGTATACCTGCGGTGGGCGGTCGGGAAGTGGTTATAGTGTGTGTGTATATACACACACATACCCACAAGCGTGTGTGTTTGAGTTTTGGGGTGCAAACCCTAATCCAATAGGCTGCGCACGCCTATGGTGTGACATGTAACTTGTTACAAAAGGTGAACTTATCCTTTAAATAACATTCTTGGGGATATGCCTTAAAGCTGTATGTGGAATTACAGAATGTTAAGACATTATCCTGACCTGGCAGTTAGTTCTCTCTGTTACCAGTAAGTGTCATTGTCACCTCGGGCAATAGAATGAGGAGTCATTGGACTCAAGGTCTCTTCCCCCCAGGCTGAGGCTTGGAGAGGGGCAAGTGATGCTGAGCTGTCTCTTTAGGCCTGGCTAAGGAGGCCTTAATGTAATTGGGCCTATAGATTAGGCATTTGGATGCTCTTGTCTTGGTAGAGGATGGAGTCCCAAATTGGCTGGCTGACTCTCCTGGAGAAGTCTCGACACAGGATGGAGTCCCAGAGGAACTGTTTGACTCTCCTGAAGAAGACTGGACACAGGATGGAGTTCCGGAGGAACTGGTTGACTAACCTGGGGAAGAATTTTAATGCTGCCTACAAAGTCTCCTGGGTGTTTCTAGAAGATAGGCGTGCCAGTTCCAGCTTAAAGGTCCTTTTCCTGTGCAGCAGTATGTCGTCTCAAGGAGTTCTGCAGAAGTTTTGGTTTTGCATTGCAATTCCCTTTGCACACCAATAGCCATTTACCACATTAAACTACAGGACACCGTTGTGCTGTAGGGGGGTCAGTGGAATACACACTTCTGAATGCAGAGAAATACTAGAAATCACAAACCCACAGGATCTTCACTTCTCTCAGTTATTGAAGATACGAGCAGAGGGAGAGATACTGTATGTATTGAATGTCTTCTTTTCAGGAAACATTCTATTGTATACATTTATTTTAATGAGTCACTGTAAAGCCAACACAAAATACAAAGAACAAAATAAAAACTCCCTATATCAGTCGTTGAGTGACAACGATTGGCGAGTGTTTACTACAACAATGAATACAACATTCATGTGTATATAAAATGATAATTCCTGGTAGCAGGTACTTGTGCCTTCTGCATTTTAATTCAAATTGAATAATTCATTGTATATTATAGGAGTCTATAAAGAGTTATGTTAGCTGTGCAGTGAGGGTATGCTTAAAGGTTTGTATAGGATTTATTCACCTTGTTTTGTCCTTGGTCCATTATGTTTCTTTCAATGTCCACATATTGAAAATATAAATTGGGTGACTTTATCATTGCACCTTTGAAACTTTCTCATTACTGACAAGCATTACTTTCCCATCAGAATGTTTTGTGTGGATTATTAAGTACATATGTATGTCTTTTCAATATCAATAGATCATATACATTCAAGGACAAATTTTACACCTTCATCAAAACTTTTCAATGTATTTACCAGACATTCAGCCTTTATTTTCACATTAAGTTCATAAATAATATGTTAGCTTGTAAAGCAATAATTTCCATCTTTGCATCTCTGACCTTCTCTTTGTACTTCTGTTGTCACAGAGACAGGAAGTGAGGAGAAATCTTCAGTTACATTTCCCTCTGGCCTGTATGCAATTTAATGCACAGCTAAACACTCCTCAACTCCAAAAACAAATGACTGTATGTAGAATATTGGTAAAAGTGAGTGTGGTTTAATAAACGTAAGTGTGGCTTGTTAAATGAGCCATAGATTGCAGAGTGTCAAGAATGGGATGGGTGTTTAATGGAAGACAGAAGAGAAGCCATAGATAGCTGGAAATCTGGTATGACGGGAATGGAAAGGGTGTCACTGATTCAAGGCTGACCCCAAGGGGAGTGGTGGAGGGAGAGTCATAGACTACAGAGAGTCCAGGGGTCCTAGAGAGGAGGGGGGTTACAGATTGCAGGGTGATCAGTTTTAGGGGATGGATATGGGGTCCTAAATGATCTAGCTAGGAGAGGATTAGTCATGTATTGTTCATTAGGAGGTTTGTGTACTAAAAAGGAAAAAAAGCGATGAAAGAGGTGGGTTACTATCCGAATGAGGTGGGTTCACATTGTCCTTGTCATAAGTTGCCCTTCACATCTGCCTTGATCCCATTTCATGGTGTGGTGATAGCAGGAGGCCTTGTTGTCCCCTCTGGGGTCCTATACTACACATATTAGAGAGCTTATAGAAGCACTCTCATCATTGGCCAGGCACCCCAGTGGAGGACTGAGAACATTTAGCTCAGTGGCCAACCTAGCTAGCTACAACTAGTGGATTTTGTTGTTGCTGTGCAATCAAAAGAACATAGAACAGTTATGAACATTGTTACTAACATGTCTTTGAGGCCCTGTACACACGAGGAGACATGTCCGATTAGACAGGTCCGACAGACCGTCTTCATCGGACATGTCTGAAGGGATATTTTGGTCTGATGTGTGTACACACCATCAGACCCAAATCCCCGCCGACCAGAACGCGGTGACGTAGAAGACACCGACGTGCTGGCAAAAGGAAGTTCAATGCTTCCACGCATGCGTCGAATCAATTCGACGCATGCACGGGATTTCGGTCCGATGGTTGGGCGTACTAACCATCGGACATGTCCGACGGACAGGTTTCCAGCGGACAAGATTCTAAGCATGTTTAGAAACTTTTGTCCGCTGGAAACCTGTCCACTAGGCCTTACACACGATCGAACATGTCCACTAAAACTGGTCTGCGGACCAGTTTCAGTGGACATGTCTCCTCGTGTGTACGCGGCCTGAGATTTAAGGGGTGTCACTGATTGAAGGCTGAACCAAACCATATGGGGAGTGGTGGAGTGTAGGGTGTCCTGTGTGGAAAAGGGAGGGGGGGTTACAGAGTGCAGGATAATCAGTTTTGGAGGTTGGAGATGGGGTCCTAAATTGTCTAGCTAGGAGAGAATTAGTCATTCATTGTTCAAATGGGAAGGAAGAAGTGGGATACTATCTGAATGAGGTGCTTTGCTGGGTTCACACTGTCTTTGTTGGTCATCACAACTGCCTTGATCCCATTTCATGGTGTAGTTACAGCAGGGGGCCCTGTTGTCCCCTCTGGGGTCCTATACCACACGTATTAGGGAACTCTCAGGAGCACCCTTTTCATTGGCCATGCACCCCAGTGAAGGACTAGGAACTTTTAGCTTGGGGGCCAACCTAGCTAGCTACAACTAGTGGGATTTTATTGTTGCTGTACAATCATAAGAACTGAGAGGAGTTATGGACATTGTTACTAACATGTCTTCTGACACATTAAGTTAATTTCTCCGCTATGATTTCAGGTTCCATATGTCAGGAATATCAATTTATTAGTTAGGTCTTACCCTAACAATATTTTCATTTGTAATTATTATCTATTCAGTATGTGGCCCCTGTAGGGGCCGCTGGATATTGCTTGCCCTCTTGTGCTGCCCTAACAATGGGAACTTCCCAGTCCTTCTGACGTTCTAAGTTCTGACATGATGTATACCCCTTTAAATGAATCACAGACACAATGTAAACTGAAATCATCCTTTTGTATTGACCAAGACAAACAGTGTGTGCAGAGGGGTGTCAATCAGCCAAACCCTAGGACAACACCCAAGACTGGTGGAGTTGGACACATGGCCGTTTGATATGTTCAGAATAACAAAAGTAGACTGTAAGCAGATGGGACTGCATAGAACTCTACTCCTATGGGGGCAGATAATGGGATACGAGTAGTCCAAGTGTGAGGCCTGAACACAATCTCCACTGCCATGTTGGAGCTCAAATATGTCGAAGGTGAAAATCCTCATGTTGAGAAGAGGAGTGAAGGGTCAAGCAGTCAGCAAGCAAATAATGGCTATGGCAGAAGTGGCAAGTTACTTTGTAATCCAGGTTATGATGTCTGCATGCAGTGTTTATGTGCTAATTGTTACTGAAAAGAAGGGGATTTAGGCATAAGTCCACTCCCTAGATCCTGAAGGTAGTCGGCTCATACAGCAGGCGATTAAGGGTCTGTACCCCAGCTAGTGTAAAGATAGGTGCCATAGACGGGCTGGATGTGAACTCAGTGGTCTGGGTTGGCACCTGAAGCATGGTCCACCAATTCCCAGCAGGAAGAACAGAGGATCCTCTGCTGTCCCACAGTGATGCAGTCCCTCTTAGGCATGGACATTGATGGCTGACAGGGTTTGGGTGCATGGGCCACAGTCCTATAAGCCGGTCAGCAGCTCTGATGCTCACTAATAGATCCCAGGGAGAAAAGAGCATTGGCCAGCTGAAATATCACTTTAAATAACCTTTCCCATAATCCCCTTCTAAATTAGAAACTTGCTAGGAGATGTAATCTAAGTGATACTCAGGAGTCCAGTTATGGCTGAACACAAGCCTATTCCTTGCTTCGTGGCTCAGAAATGTTATGCAAGCAGTCTGAGTGCAACACTAGGTGGAAACTGGTGCAGTCTTGTCAGGATATTTCTATATGAAATTGCAAAACCAATAAACTACGATTTCGCAATAATTGAATTCTTCTCCCCCTGAAACCACTTAAAACAAGGATAGTTGACCAAAAGTTAATCAATGCAAAGATAGTGAAGTTAAGTAACTACCCAAACACAATGGACAGTGGCCAACTAGTATATTGAGTTCTAGATATCAAAGCTTTCTTTAAGGAAAAGCCAGGGTAAATATCCCCATTATTTCAAAGGGTGAGATCGTCTCCTTAGTAAGAACCCCGTTTGGACTCAGCTTTTCCCAGACAATGGCAGAAGACGCCTGGTTATTTATACACCAGAAGGACACCGGTCACAAGTTGAAACAGAACCAAGAGTATATGGCCCGGATTCACAGAGATGGGTGCATATTTACGCTGGCGTGGTGCATACATAGTATGCTACGCATGCACTGAATTCAGCAAGCTATTGCTCCCAACTCTGCGCCGGCATAGCGTACATTTCGAAGGCGCAGGCTGTCCTAAGTGGAAGTAGGTGGAAGTGGGCTTGAAGTGGGCGTGCTCACAACCACGTCGGAACTGCCTAACATATGCCGGATCACTGTGTACGCTGTTAACGTAACCTACGCCCAGCCAGACCCACGTCCTATGTAAAATTCGTAGGCTTGAGTTCCCTGGTGCATACCTTTGCATGTCTGGTGCTGACTTACACCTCCTTTATGGGGAATAACTTTACGCCGGACGGAAAACTTAGTGCGTTGCGTAGAGCCTGCTCCTGGCGCACGTACGTTCGTGAATCGGCGTATTTCCCTCATTTGCATATTTGAATGGCTAATCAATGGGAGCAGTAACATGCGTCCAGAATAAAAATGCACCCACGTTACGCCGTGGTAAGTAAGATACGTTGGCGTAGGGTGGCCATTTTTTAGGCGTATATTGGTTTGTGACTCGCTTAGATATGCCGGTGCACATTTGCATTTTCTTCGGCGTAACTTGATTTACGCCGGTGCAAGTGCTTTGTGAAACCGGGCCTATGTATCTATATAGATATGGATATATAATATATTAAACTAAAATATTGCAATTTATTTTGTAAGAATCAATGTGTACTGTACTTATCCATGTATCTGACAAGGATTTGGCACCAGTCTGTTATGGTGATGCTGTTTGAAAGGTGTATGAAATATTAGTCACCAGAAATTCTGGGTTTGTATGAAGTTGTATAATTATACTTGTAAATTAATAACATGTATTTACTTATTAATTCTATTGGGAGAATTCCCCATAGATTAACAAACTCAGGAAATTATTGTGGTATGTTACTGATTGTCTGAACAGTTCGTCTTTATTTACCGTAAGGCTGGAGGCACTGAAATATCCACTGTACTTATAGTCAGACACTACGGGCCAGATTCACGTACATCTGCGCATTATTGCACCGGCGTAGGGCACCGCCTTTACGTTAGACTGCCGCAATGTAGCGGCGCAATCACCCTATTCTCGTCGGTTTTACGCAGAAATTTGTGCCTGCGCAATGTTATTTCTGAGACGCAAGGCAGAGTATTACAAATTGGGAAGGACGTGGGCGTGTTACATTGAAATGAGCCGTGACCCCATGCAAATGAAGGGCCGGCCGGCTCGCGCATGCGCGCTTGAAGCAGACCATGGTCAGCACCTCTGTGCGCATGCTCACAACTCAGGAACGGCGCAATCAGTGAAATTGGAAGTGGACTAGGGCAAAATAGTGAACTACGCAGACAGCATAAATAGACAGACAGAAACGCACTTCCTTTGCAAAAGTACATCCCTTTGTATCCCTTCCTATACAGCAAGGTGCTTTTGTTCTGTTGTTAGTTGCGTTGTGGTTTGTCTTTGTGATATTTGTGGACTGTGTGATCTAGTGTTTGTTAGAAGATATTTGAAAGTGATTTTTGGTGACTGCTTGTGAGAGTTTTTGGTTGATAGTTTTTTGTTTGTTTGTTTTCTTGCTTGATTTTTCCTGCTTGTTTTTGTGAGTGATTTTTCCTGCCTGTTTTTGTGAGTGATTTTTGCTGATTGTTTGGGAGAGAGTTTTTGTATGAGTATGACGGAGAGAAAGAGGAAGTTACATTTTACTTTGGGGGAGAAACAAATTCTTGCCCGGGCCATTTCCCAATATTGGCGTTTCCTCCACGGCCCGGAGAGTGCCAACACCACCCCAGCCAGGAGGCGTGATATCTTGCAGAACATTACTGACGAGGTGAATGCATCGGGGGGGGGGACCCGGACACGGTCGGGGATTGAAAAGAAGATCAATGACCTCCGGCGTCTGGTCAGAAAGAAGCTGGCCAAAATGTTAGCCCATGCCAGGGGCACAGGAGGGGGCCCACCATGCCCTGTTAGGCTGACAGTGGAGAAGCGTGTGGTGGCCCAGACCTTTCATAGACAACAGGTGGAGGGCCTGCCCGGCTATGACTCAAGTCATGAAGGCGTGATGCCAGGTAGGGTTTTTTTTCCCTATCAGGTGTGTAGCATGTGTGGGGGAGGGGGTGAAAGGGAATATGTGGCAAGTGTGTGGATCCTCCAACCTGTGAATGTTTTGTGTCATTCACAGATGAGCAGGAGGGTGCTGGGCCACCTGGGCTGACCGCACCATCCCAGCCTGATGAGGACCCCCCGACAAGGCCAGAGTCCTCGGAGGAGGTTGAAGAGGAGGTTGAGGAGGAGGAGTTTGAGGAGGAGGAGGATGTCATGTCAGCCAGTGGATTGTTATTTTTGGAGGAGTCTTCCTCTCTTTGGTGGCAGCAGCCAGCCCTCCATAAGGGCTAGCCCCTCCCACTCCTCCCCCAACAGGGCTCCTCTCCCAAGGGCCTCCCCTTCTCCCCGGCCACAAGCCTCAGCTGGAGGCAGGAAGTCGTCCGAGAAGACCAGGGGGGTGGCCGAGCTTCTGCCCGCCAATCTGAGAAGGGACCAGGCCCTTCAGACCCACCATCTGGGACAGGTCAGCCAGACTTTGGGGCAGATGGAGGAGAGCCTGTCCTCCATAAAGGATACGCTTGTGGACCTGGACTGCCACTCCCGGGCTCTTACAAACTGCCTAAACGCACTGCAGACTACAACAGCAGACATTGGGCAGGACGTGAGGGCCCTCACCCAGGCTATCCAGGCCAACACGGCATCACTAAGTGCTGGCCTGAACAGAATTGCCATGGCCTTGGAGGGCAGGCCGCCAGGTGGGCAGAGACCAGGGGCTGCTCCTCCTTCCTCGGATTACCCCCCCCTCCCCATGAGCCTCCCCTGAGGCGCCGTGGCCGCGGGCGCCCCAGGCACGGCTCACGCCAACGGCATTAATTTGTTTTTTCCCCTTTTTTTTTTTTTTTTGATGGAATTTTTTTTTTTTTGCTGGACATTTTTTTTTTTTATGTGAATGTTTTTGGAATGTGGGGGTGATATTCCTGCTGGCAAAGGGGTGTCACCCTCAGTTTTGGTGGAGAAGGGTTCCCCAGGACCAGGGAGAAGTGATTCCCAGGTCTGTGTGAATGGTGTATGAATGTACAGTGACATAATTGTAGCCTTGGTGTGGCGTTGCTGCTCACAAGCCCAACATGGTGGGCTTGTGCTAATCCAATTAGATGAGGATGTGATGTGTCTGTGCTAGGGACCACAATGGTGTGCATGCATGCATTCTCATTGTGCCATGATTAATGTGTGTGTTTATTTTTGGATACAAAAGCTTTATTTGGAAGACAATGACAAGACAGAGTAACTTTGTTTACAGTATAAAAGTGTTAAAGGTAAAAAACATTATACAAGGATTATACAAATATAAGGGAGCAGTCGTGAGGCTAACAATTTTACATGGACTAGGGGATGAGGCCGGATACTCATTAGTACTAGAGAATATGTGTAATTAGAATATGGGTAATCAGCAATATGAACAGGTAGTTATCATCTCAGGGCAACAACCAGTAGTTCCATTTATCATGGTATGTTTGCATACTATCTGAGAGAGTGTGATAGATTCTCTCAGATAGACTAAGTGTGTCTATTCTGGAGATGACCTGAGGCCAAGGCAGGCTATCTGATTTCCAAGCAATCATCCACTGGATTGAACCAATTAGAGAATGGAGTAGTCTATTACAAGGATGGGGGACGTTGGGAGCATCAGCAAACAGCAAGCAAGTCAAGGGTGAAAGAGTGATATTACATTTTGAGGAGGACTCCAGCCTGTTAACAGCAGCTTGCCATATGGGTTTTAGAAGGTCACAGCTCCAGAATATGTGAAGGTAAGAGCCCTCTACAGGACATCCCCTGAAGCACATTGGTGAGGTGGAGGGAAAGAAAGTGTGAATTTTTGCAGGTGTCATATACCATCTGGTAAAGAGCTTCAGTGGGGATTCTCTGAAGTTAGTGGCTAAGTTGCTTTTGCGTAGGTTATCTATCATTTTATGCCAAGTTTCTATGGGTAGGGAGCAGGCTAAGTCTCTTTCCCAGCTGAGCATGGGAGCAGTTTTATCAGGTTGATGAAGATTGTTTAGGAATTTATATATACGAGAGATCAATCCCCACTCCCTGAGTGAATTGAGGCAGATGTCCTCAAAGGTGGTATGGGGAGATGTGATGGAGTGGGAGTAGTGTTCAGCATAGAAATTTCTAATTAAATTGTAATGAGGAAGCTCAGAACTGGGAAGATTAAATCTTGATTGTAATGAGGAAAAAGAGGAGAATTTTTTATCTAAGAGCATGGAGTTAAGGTCTGTCAAGTTTCTCAGTGTCCATTCATGAAACTCCAAGCCGTCAGAATGCGCAGAGGGGAATCTATGGTCCCCTATATATGAAGATAGAGGGGGGATCAATGAGGAGAGGTGGAAGGTTTCATTAATCTTATTCCACAACTGCAATGAGTAGGCAACAATTACATTTTTTTTTGAGGCGTTAAAATGTTTTTTGGAATTGGACCATATCAGATTTTTTAAAGAAGTTGAATTTATTCAGTTCCCTCTGTATTGCCTCTATACAGGTTTTTGGTAGGTTAATGGGGAGAGCTCTAAAAAAAAAGAGGAGTTTGGGCAGGATTGTCATTTTGATAGCACATATCCTTCCTAGAAAGGAGATATGGTAGGAGGACCAGGTTTTGAGTATTGTTCTAATATGAGAGAAGAGGGGGATGTAATTTGCGATATATAACGATTTATGGGAGGGGATAACATTGACACCTAAATATTTGAGTGAGGTGGAAGACCATGTAAATTTAAAACTCTTCTGTAAGGAGAAGAGAAGGTCTGGGGGGTTGTTAATTGGTAGGGCTGAGCACTTTTTAATGTTAATAAATAGACCAGAGAGATTGTGGAAGGAATCTAATTCCGTCAGAAGATTGGGTAATGATGTCGAGGGATCGGTTATAAAAAGAAGGGCATCGTCAGCATATAGATTTATTTCAAATTGTTCGGTGCCTTTCCGATATCCTCTTATTAAATCGTTTTGTCTAATTGCTTGGGCAAGGGGTTCAATTGCTAGAGCAAATAAAAGAGGGAAAAGGGGACACCCCTGTCTGGTGCCCCTGCTAAGGGGGAAAAAATCTAAATTATGTCCTGGAATTCGGATCCTGGTCTGGGGCGTGATATAAGGCGTTAAATCCATGAATAAATTTGTCCGATATACCAAACCTGGGAAGGAGTTGATTTAAATATGACCAATTGACGCTGTCGAAAGCCTTGTGTATATCTAGGCTTAACAAACAGACTGGGCGGGAGAAGAGGTTGGCGTCCTGTATAATGTTAGTTGTAAGTCTAATATTGTCCCTTAACTGTCTGCTCGGGATAAAACCAGATTGATCAGCCTTAATGAGGGAGGTAATGACCAAGGCTAATCTGTTGGCTAGGAGTTTCCCAAATAGTTTAATGTCATTATTTAGTACAGATATGGGGCGGAAATTTTGAGGTAAGGAATGATCTTTTTGGGGTTTGGGAATAAAAGATAGGTTGGCTGATAACATATCATCTGGGAATTGTCCTCCCATCAAGACATGATTAAACAATCTGGTGAGGTTGGGGACAAGGAGGGTGGCAAATTTTTTATAGTATGTGGTTGAGAAACCATCAGGGCCTGGAGCAGTAGATGTTTTTAGGGATTTTATAATATCCACAATTTCTAAGTCAGAGCATGGTTCATTTAATATAGCTATTTGTTTACTTGTAAGTGTGGGGAGTCTAATTTTTTCTAGCCATTTTAGTGAATCGGGGGAGGGGTGCGACTGGGGGCCCGATAATAGGTCTTTATAGAAGGAAGTGAAAATTTTCATAACCTCCTGTGGATGGGAGACTAGATTGCCGCTTGAGTTTCTCAGTTTATATAAATGGGGGGGTTTAGAGTCTGAGTTCAGTTTTCTAGCGAACATTGTTGAGGCTGAGTTTCCGTGTAGTAAAAATTTTGATTTTGAAAATCTCATTGATTTCTCTGTATCCTCAGACAGCAGTGTGTCCAGGGCTAGACGTTTTGTCTGAATACGGTTGGTTAGTTCTGGTGTAGTGGATTGATTAAGTTTGTTGTAGAGGTCATGTAGTTCTCTAGTGAGACATTTAATGTCAGCTAATTTGGCTTTTTTCTTAGCTGCCGCGATGTTAATAAAATGGCCTCTCAAAACAGCTTTATGGGCAGCCCAAATGGCTGTAGGGGGCGAGTCTTCTGGCTTATTATCTGTAAAGTATTCCTCTATGTGTGTGTAGATTGTTTGAAATGTGGAAGGGTCAGACAGCAGTGAATCATTTAGCCTCCAGCAGAATGTAGTAGGGGGTAATCCTATATGTGTTGTTTCGAAGACCACCATGTTATGGTCAGACCATGTGCATGGGTGGATTGTAGCTGAGGGGGAGTGGGCTAACAAGATGGGAGTACAGAATACGTAGTCCAGTCTTGCGTAACAGTCATGTGGGTGGGAATAGTGAGTATATTCTTTGATGCCGGTGTTATGGGCTCTCCAGGCATCAATTAATTGAAACTTGCTAAGTGAGCGGTTGATTGATTTGGTGAAAGCTTTAGAGGAGGGGGTGACTCTACTCCTGTCTAGTGCCGGGTGGGCAGCAAGGTTAAAATCCCGATAATCATATGTGGGGAGATATATTGGTCAAGGACATCAAAGAATTTGGTAAAGAATAATGTTTGTGAATCATTTGGGGCGTATACTGAGACTATAGTGAGGGAGCGTCTGTTTATGTTGCCCTTCAGAATGATGAAGCGGCTGTCCGCATCTTTGTAAACATTAGATATTTCAAATACAATTGTGTTACGGACCAGAATGGCAACCCCTCTGGACTTATTAGAACAAATGGTGTAGTGAACTTGATTAAAAGATTTATCAAAGTATTGGGGATGATTTGTGGAAGAGGAGTGCGTCTCTTGTAATAAAATAATGTCCGCACCCAGACTTTTATAGAGTTTGAAGGCTTTTTTGCGTTTATTGGGGGAGTTGAATCCCTGCACATTGTGCGAAAAGATTTTAAGGCCCATTGTGAGGTGTATGAAAGTAGCTGGGAGAGGTGTGTGAGATGAGGTGTGGGTTACCTTGTGATACCATGATGTGGTTAAATTTTGTTATAAAGGTGTGTGGACTGCAAATATCATCTGCAATAGAGAAAAGGGGATGCTTGTTCAATGAACTGTGGTTTGAATTAAGAGAATTTACCTTGTAGGCATGTAAACATATCATATCTGTCATCAACATACAAAACGTGTTCAGTAAACAGGGTCTTCCATTATGAATATCAAAAATATTAACAAAAAAATGAAAAAAAAGGGGCCTAAGGGAAAAAAGGACCCATAGCCAACGAAGTTGAACCAAAGGACAATACTGTCCTAATTCTACCGGTGGAGATCTCTGCAGCATCCCAAAATCGGGGAGCGCAGGAGCACACAAGGGTAGAAGGGGGGCAAACTAGCGCCAGCACGTGTACTAGGCATTTTAACAAATAGAACTATAACAATTTAAGGTGCATGGTGATAGAATTATACCATGTAAACAGATAAACATTTGAGTAAACTTATATAAGTGGGTGTAACCATAACAGGGATCACTTAGGGTACAACCTGGAGAAATGGAAGTAGAAATACCACTGCATTGGGGGGGAGGGGGGGGAAGACTGCCCTTCACTGATCCGTTAAATAATAAACAAACAGGCAATGTAAAGGGTGAGTCGAACGTATGACTGGTCAGTGGAAAGGAACTCATTGAGCAGTCTAATAATCAATCACTTTAGGGTGGAGCTCTCAGAGGAGTTGAAAATATCTAAGAGAGAAAGTGGGGAAGGGGAAAGGGATAATAATAAAAAAAAAGAAAAAGAGTCCTAGTCCCCAAAGTGGAGGGAGATAAAAAAAAAAAGGGTCTTTTCTCTCCCCTCTCCCCTGTCATTTGAGACATAACCATTCCTCCTGATGGTCTTTTAATAAGGAGTCTCTGTGGTGTTATTCTGTGTTGTTTAAATTTTCTACTTGATCACGTATGGGTCTCCAAACATTGATGTTTTACCCCAGAGGGGGTAATCCAGCTGCAGGATGCATTGGGTTGAAGGGACGATTCCATCCATCATGGTTTCGTTGGGAGCGCCTGGATGCGGGGGTGGACCACCCGGGAGATGATCTTGGTGTGGGAGGGAAGCGTCTGGGTGGCGAATGTTCCAGTAGGCCAAGTTTAGCAAGAAGCTCTTTGCCTTCAATGATGTTATAAACCACATGTGTGTTTCCATTGTGTATAACAGAGAGCTTAAATGGAAAACCCCAACGATATTTTATTCTCGCCGCTTGGAGAACACTGGTGACCTCTTTCATTCTATGCCTTCTGTCCAATGTTGCAGGGGATATATCAGGGTATATTTGTAATCTAATTCCGTCGAGTTCAATGTTATGTGCATTTCTGGAGCCTCTCATTATATCTTCCTTGACAATAAAATCTCTCATACACATGATGACATCACGCGGTGGCTTGTCTGGGGTAGGTTTAGGCCTCAGAGCTCTGTGAAATCTGTCACATGCAAAGGCAGACAGAGGTTTATCAGGGACAAGGTTGTGAAATAATGTACTGTAGTGATGGCATGTTTTAGGTCTGTGATGGATTCTGGGATGCCGCGCACCCTAATGTTATTTCTTCTGTTTCTGTTGTCCAAATCTTCTATGTGGGCTTGCATAAAAGAGAATCTGTCAGCTAAGTTCTCATAATCTTTTCTGAGATCATTATGAGCTAGGGCTAATTCTTCATGCTTAGTCTCCAGTACATCTGTGCGGCCTCCTATGCTGGAAATCTCCTGAGAGGGTACACTGGTTGATCTATGAAGCTCTGACTCCAGCTTGCCCACCAACTTCTTATAGATGGCAGTCAAAGGCAGACAGAGATTTATCAGGGACAAGGTTGTGAAATAATGTAGTGATGGCATGTTTTAGGTCTGTGATGGATTCTGGGATGCCGCGCACCCTAATGTTATTTCTTCTGTTTCTGTTGTCCAAATCTTCTATGTGGGCTTGCATAAAAGAGAAACTGTCAGCTAAGTTCTCATAATCTTTTCTGAGATCATTATGAGCTAGGGCTAATTCTTCATGCTTAGTCTCCAGTACATCTGTGCGGCCTCCTATGCTGGAAATCTCCTGAGAGGGTACACTGGTTGATCTATGAAGCTCTGACTCCAGCTTGCCCACCAACTTCTCATAGATGGCAGTCAAGCTGGCATCCAGATCTGATTTAGTGAGATGAGGGGAGTACTCACTGTTGCCTGGAGGTAGAGTAGGAGTCTGCTTGGAACTGCTGGAGGCCGCGTGTGCGACGGCGCCATCTTGGGACATCTTCTTAGGGCTTATGAAGCGCTCCAGGCCCAGGAGGTAGTTCCTGAGCGAGTGGTTGGAACGGCCGTTTCGCCGTTTTTTTTTGCTGGTATGCACCGGGGAGTTCCGCGGGGGGGCTGGAGCTGTTTTTGGGTGCAAGAAGTGATCGGATGGCCCCGGGATTTTAGCCTAGCAGAGCTGGTCTGACGGAGCACAGCTCAGAAGCGTCCGGTCTGCATTGCACCGTGCATGCGCCCCCCTAATGTGTGTGTTTAACGTGCAAAGATGCCTAATGTGAGCTGTCTCCTGGCTGCTCTTCCCTCAGAAGACGGGGTAACCTCGGTTAGGGGGGCATTGTCTGGTTCAGGGGTCAGGTCATCACGTAGGTCAATCTGCAGGCCCTTTCTCACTGCGAAGTTGTGCAGAATGCAACATGCACCAATGATCTGGCACACAAAGTTGGGGGAATACAACAGGTCCCCCCAGACTTATCCAGGCATCGGAAACGTGACTTCAGGAGGCCAAAGGTGCGCTCCACCACTGCACGTGTTTGGGCGTGGGCTTCATTGTATCTTTCCTCTCCTGGGGTTTGGGGGTTCCGGATAGGAGTCATGAGATGGGGTCCCAGTGCATATGCAGAGTCACCTGTAAGGGAAAACACAGGAGGATGTTAGTCATGCATGTGCCCCTTGTGATGTGTGCATCATGGGGGGGACAGTCATGCCTGCCATCATGTCACTCACCAACCAGCCAGGTGTCCCCATACACGTTCTGTTCGAATTCCATTCGGATGGGGCTCTGATTGTATATGTAGCTGTCATGTCTGGATCCGGGGTGTTTGGCACGGACGTGCCATATGAGGCCTTGGGCATCGAATGCCAATGCTTCCGATTGCCGTATATGTGCTCTGTCTCATGTGGGGGCTGGAGTGCCACATGTGTGCAATCAATGGCCCCCACGGTGCGTGGGAATCTGGTAATGCTGTAGAAATTTGTCATTGCCTTCAGCCGCAGGTCCTCAGTGGTGGGTTTGATGATTGGGTTGGCCATGCGTCTGAGGATTGCAGGGACAACCTGATGCACACATCTGCTCACGGAGGATTGTGACATCCCAACCACCACTCCACTTGTTCTTTGAAAAGAACCACTGGCAAGAAAATGGAGTGTTGCCATGACCTTGACCAGTGGCTGCACTGCATGTGAGCGGTGTGTTGGGCTGGTGATGTCATCCTGCAGGGTTATGGTTAATTCCAGGATGGCAAGAGGGGTGAATCTGAAGATGCGATACACCTCAGAATCACTCATGCCAAAGAGGTCTATGCGGGTGCGGTATATCCTCTCCCGTGCCCTCCTCTGTGCCCTCCTCCTTCTTTGCTCGTCTAAAGTCAGTAGTATAGCTATGAGCGAGGATGTCCCTGGCATGTTGGCATACAGATTGTTGGGCAACACGTGTGACTGCTCTGCTCCTCACTAACGGTGTTGCTTTCTCTGACATGTAGACGAATTGTCTAATTTTAGACCACCTTTTATATGGTCTAATTTTAGACAGGCCGTGCAGCTGTTGCGCACAGCGCATAGCCTGCGCTGCACCAACATTCTTTTGTGGATCCCCGTAACTCACTCATTAGCATATTTGAATAGCAAATCAATGGTGTGTCTAGCGCAGTTTTGCGCTGACGGATGCGCCTGTCTAATGAAATTACGCTGGACAAAAAAAAGTAGATTTCTTGCGTATCTCGTTTTGGGGATGCGGAGTATCGAAACGCATGCGCAAATTTAGACGTATGCCGCGCATCTCCTGTTACGCCGGCGTAATCGCTCTGTGAATCTGGCTCTACCCTTTTATCTATAATCTACCAATAGCGCAAAACACTAAATTCTATTTAATAAAAATGTCCCATATTTATCATCATTCAGATTCCATACAACACTCACAAGAGTCTGCAGGAATGAGGGTAATGACCCCGGCATTCATATTATGGTAGCCTGTACCTGGCTACAAGTACCATAATTATTACGGTAATTATTCAGTTCAATACTTTATTATAATTCAGTGTAATACCCCATTACTTCATTTTAAAACCCCCCAAGAATTATGTCTACCCCTGGTTAGGGACTCATAGTTTAGTAGGTCCATTGGATTGTGAGCTTTGGGGACATGGACTGAGTATGTGTATTTTTTTTTTCATAACCGTGTAATACATTGACACTATATAAATATGGAAAACTTTTAAAAAACTGACTTTCGGTTCAGGACTTGAAGGGAAGATGAGACAAGAGATGCAGTTTTATATTAATATAGATGGCCTCTTTTCCAGGAACGTGAAGTCAGGGGAGGGGGCTCTGCCTCACCCGCCATGAACATTAAAAAAAGGGCTTCAGGGTCGTAGCTCGGCAATCTGAGGTCACAGAGACTCCAAATGTGGGGGGTAGGTAGCCTAAATCCTACCACACCACTTGTAAAAATGTAGGGCTCCTTGCAAAGCCTGTCAGAAGCTACATACAGAGCGGCCAGTTTAAATATAAGCTGTTAGCAGCAGACTGAAAGGATGAGCTCACAGTGCCTCTCCTCACTTATTGTCAGAGGCACTGAGCTCAATGGACAGCTTGGAGTCTTGGACCAATGGTAAAATACCATTATCCCCAGCTGTCCAATAAAAAATGCTGCAGTGGAGGCACGCCTCTCCCTGCAGTGTCATAGAAGGGGCATGTGTCTAAAAGACACATACTCCCGTTCAGCCCAGCCCAGACCTCTTAATTACAAGGAAAAAAACAGGGGTTTATGGGTATAGGATATACCCACAATCCCATGTTTTTCTCACACAGTTAAGAGGGAGAATGAGAATCTTCTGCTGCTGAAAAGGTACTTTTATAATCAAGCTAAATCATATATTATTATGCTATATGTTATAAGATAATAATTTATTATTTATCTATTTACTGTAAAAATTACTGTCTGGAAGTTATAACTTCAAACTTCAGTAATTTGTCCGCTAAGCCACCTGCTTGAGTACAGTTTTTGAAAATATAGTAAATTACCTAAAAACAATATATAATATTTATTTGTATATTACTTATGGTAATTAGCCCCTTGCCACTTCTGCCACTTCTCTCCTACATGTAATAATATTATTATATTTTGTTGCTAGAAAATTACTCAGAACCCCCAAACAATATCTATATTGTTTTAGCAGACACCCTAGGGGAAAAATGGTGGCCGTTGCAAATTTTGGGGTATTTTTGGTAACTTTTTAAATGTGTTTTAGAAAAAAAAAAGATGTTTCATGAATACATATATATATATATATATATATATATATATATATATATATATATATATATATGTGTATATATATATAAATAAACACTAAAGATAACCCGATTCTTTTGTATAATGTGAAAGATGATGTTACACCAAGTAAATAGAGATCTAACATGTCACGCTTTAAAATTGCACACACTCGTGGAATGGCGCCAGACTCCAGTACTTAAAAATCTATACTTTCATTTTTTTACAGGTTAAATGTTTAGAGTTACAGAGAAGGTCTAGTGCTAGAATTATTGTTCTCGCTCTAACGATCTTAGTGTATGTAACCTGTGTGTATCTGGCTCTGATATTAGCCAGTGCCTCACCAGCCACTGACCTCACCGCACATCTCTGTTCTTTTACCAACAACTTACAGGCACACCCTACAGCCGCAATAACAGCAGAAAATTTCCTAAATTACGAGTGAAAAGGGAATGCCTTTTATGGATTACACTTTAGAGAAAGACAATCCCCAAGGACAAATTATTCCTGCACATGGAAGACTTGGATTCAATTAACAATGTAATACGCTTGTTTGCAGTAAATAATCCATTCTGTGTGCTTTTACAATAAACGTTTAACAAACTGAAATTAATAATCACAATTGACTCCGTGCCATATGCCTATTAATATAAAAATGTTGAAAGTGAAATACAGCTCTAATTATGCAATTATTTGCCACGCTGCATAGAATTGTTTTCTCTGTATGTACGTTCATAATTATTCCTAAAGCAATATTATGTTAAAGTTCTGTGTAATAACGTTAACTGAGTAAAAAAAACAACAAATTACACAAGAAATGGAATAAGTAAAATGAACAAATATTAATATTTCAAAACCCAAAGGAAAAAGGTTGGATTCGTCAGCCACTGTTAATTTCAAGTATAATCTTCTAATTAGTGAATTCAGGACACAAGGTATCTTCCATTGTACTGAGATGTGAGAATGAAGCAGAAGTCTCCATCTCGTTGGAAATTTTCATCAAATACCAACAGGAAACAAGTTAAAAGACAAGAGGCATAGATTTTTCAAATGAGCAGCATGCACGACATGATTTCATAGATGCACTAATAATAAACGTTGTAACAGCCAGCTCACACTGACATAACATGGCTTGAGACTATGCAAAACATGGACACTCAACAAGAACAAGATAGAAAACTAAAGAGCCAACAACAGGAAGTCAGTGTTACATATATACCGTATAGTCAGACTTCAACCTAAGAACTAAAATGTAATATATTGCAGCTCTTCAGTCCTCAGTAGGGATGAGCTTCGAGTTCGAGTAGAACTCATGTTCAACTCGAACATTGCCTGTTCGCCGAACAGCGAACTATTTGGGGTGTTCGCGGCAAGTTCGTGTGAACTTTAGAACCCTGTTAAAGTCTATGGGACTCGAACATTTGAAACCTAAAGTGCTAATTTTAAAGGCTAATATGCAAGTTATTGTAATAAAAAGTGTTTGGGGACCTGGATCCTGCTCCAGGGGACATGTATCAATGCAAAAAAAAGTTTTAAAAACTGCATTTTTTTGGGCAGCAGTGATTTCAATAATTCCTTTAAGTGAAACAATAAAAGTGAAATATTCCTTTAATATTTGTACCTAGGGGGGGTGTATAGTATGCCTGTAAAGTAACGCTTGTTTCCCATACTTAGAACTGTCCCTGCACAAAGTGTAATTTCTGAAGGATAAAAAGTAATTTAAAATCACTCGCGGCTATAATGAATTGTCGGCTCCGGCAATACAGAGAAAAGTCATTCATGAAAAAAAAAATGTGTGGGGGTCCACGGCATTTTTTTTTCAAATTTGGGGTGGAGTTCCCCTTAAAATCCATACCAGACCTGAAGGGTCTGGAATGGATATTTGGGGGGAACCCCACATCATTTTGTTTTATTTGACGCAGGGTTCCCCTTAATATCCATACAAGACCCTAAGGTGAGTGATTTTAAATTACTTTTTTCCTTCAGAAATTACATTTTGTGCAGGGACAGTTCTAAGCACAGGAAACAAGCTCTAATTTGAAGGCATACTATACACCCCCCTAGGTACGAAATTTAAAGGACTATTTCAATTTTATTGTTTCACTTTAAGCATTATTAAAATCACTGCTCCTGAAAAAACATCATTTTTTTTTTACTTTTTTTACATTGATACATGTCCCCTGGGGCAGGACCCGGGTCCCCAAACACTTTTTAGGACAATAACTTGCATATTAGTCTTTAAAATTAGTACTTTAGATTTCAAAAGTTCGAGTCCCATAGACTTTAACAGGGTTCTAAAGTTCACACGAACATTTGGTCTGTTCGCAGGTTCTGGTGCCCAGGGGTGTTCGGCTCATCCCTAGTCCTCAGGTGTGGTTGAGTTCATTATTCTTCTGTTTTACCCTTTTTTGTTTCTTTTATTTTTACTTGATGGTCCTGCCAATAACACACTTCCTGACCTTGGGTGACAACGCTCACTCACTGTACTGTATCTATGGAGGAACAGCGTCACGCTATAATGGAAAGTGTGTTAGGACCACATAAAACCACCCCATCTCCTCATCCTCTTCTCATCTCTATATCTACATAGGGGGAAGGTAGTCCACAGAGAGAGCTGGAAACATTATAACCGTTAAGAGTTCATCACAGAGACAGAACAGGAAGTCATCACCTCATTGGATTTTTGACAGGAACAACAGTTTTATTTATTTTTTGCACTTTTTTTTTAACAAATAGCACTTCTGCCTTGCAGCACTGGGGTCCTTGGTTTGAATCCCAATCAGCACACTACTTGCTTGATGTTTGCATGTTCTCCCTTTGCTTGCATGGTTGTCCTTTGGATACTCAGGTTTCTTCCTAAACTCTAAAATTGTGCTGGTAGGTTTTTTGACTTCTGTCTAAATTGGCCCCAGCATGTGTTAGAGAGTAGAGTTGAGCAGATACCTGGATGTTCGGGTTCGGCGGAACTTCGGAAAAAAGTTTGGGTTTGGGACCCGAACTTGACCCCGAACCCGAACCACATTGAAGTCAATGGGGACCCGGACTTTTGACTACTAAAATGCCTCTAAAAAATGGAAAGGGCTAGAGGGCTGCAAATGGCAACAAAATGTCGGGAAGAGCATGGCAAGTACTCTGCAATCAAATGTGGATCAGGAAATAACTTAAAATAACATGGAATACATAAAAATAAACTGTCAAATAAAGTGTCATTTCTGAAAGGAAAAAAAGTCATTTAAAACCGGATTTGCGGCTCTAATGAATTGTCGGCTTCGGCAATTAAGAGAAGATTTATTCATAAAAAAAATTTAAAAAGCGTGGGGGTCCCCCCAAATTCAATTACCAGGCCCTTCAGGTCTGGTATGGATATTAAGGGGAACCCTGCCGTCAAATAAAAAAAATAATGAGGTGGGGTTCCCCCCAAATATCCATACCAGACCCTTTAGGTCTGGTGTGGATTTTAAGGGGAACTCCACCCCAAATAAAAAAAAATGGTGTGGAGTTCCCCCAAAAATCCACACCAGACCCCTTATCAGAGCACGTTAACCTGGCCGGCCGCAGAAAAGAGGGGGGGCAGAGTGCGGTCCCCCCTCTACTGAACCATTGCAGGCCACATGCCCTCAACATGGGGAGGATGTCCCTATGTTGATGGGGACAAGGGCCTCCTCCCCACAACCCTAGTCGGTGGTTGTGGGGGTCTGCGGTTGGGGGGCTTATCAGAATCTGGAAGACCCCTTTAACAAAGGGGACCCCCAGATCCTGCCCCCCTATGTGAATTGGTAATGGGGTACACTGTACCCCTACCATTTCACGAAGGAAATTTAAATTATTGTAAAAAAAAAAAAAAAACACACAGACTCCATAGAAAAAAGTCCTTTATCAATAAAAAAAAAAAAAAAATCCAGCGGTGGTAATCCACTCTCGATCCGGCTCCCCGCTCCATCGTTGTCTGTATCCAGCAACGGATGATCTCTCCAGCATCGGGTGATCGGTCTAGCGATCAGAAGATCCATCCTTCCAGAGCAGCGTCGCCGACCTTCTCTCTCCGGTGGACACAGCCCAGCGGAATGACGCGGCCGGAGCTTTGACATTTCTTACATAGGGGAGGCAGGCCACCCGTCACGTGATCTCGGCCCCTTTGAAGCAAGAGGTATGTCTGGGCTTTCCCAGTGACGTAGCAGAGTGTGCGTCAGAGGGGGACAGGGTCACGTGATGGGAGGCCCGCCTCCCCTATATAAGAAATGTCAAAGCTCCGGCCCGCGTCATTCCACTGGGCTGTGTCCAGCGGAAAGAGAAGGTCAGTGATGCTGCTCTGGATGGATGGATCTTCTCATCGCTGGACCGATCACCCGACTTTTTTTCCTTTCAGAAATTACACTTTGTGCAGTGCCATTCCATAGCCGAACTCCAAACCCGAACCCGAACTTTCAGCAAATTATTCGGGTTCGGGTCCAAAAAAAAACAAAGTTGGGAACTTCCTGCCCAGACCAATTTTCAGCTTCCAGCGCTGTTGTGCTTTGACAATTGCGCAGTCATGCAACACTTTACCTAAACAAAATTGTTATCACTTTTTTCACACAAATAGAGCTTTCTTTTGGTGGTATTTAATCACCACTGAGTTTTTTATTTTTTGCTAAATAAATAAATAAATCCAAACAATTAAAAAAAAATCATAGTTTGTTTTGCAAACAGGTAATTTTTCTCCTTCACTGATGTGCGCTGATGAGGCTGCACTTATGGGCACTGATAGGTAGCACTGATGGGCACTGGGAGGTAGCACTGAGAGGTGATGTAGATAAGAAGGCACCGATTGGGACTGCATTGATAATCAGGGCCCTGATTATCAGTGTACAGTACATGTCCCTTTAACAGAAGCCGGTTATTGGCTTTCTTCTCTTTTCTTCATGTTGTCAGCATGAGGAAAGGTGTGTCGATTATCAGGTTCTGTTTACATCTGTGATTGGACACAGCTGATCACTTGGTAAAGAGACGCTGATTGTCTCTTTATCTCAATCTGTGATCAGCAGTATCCAGAGGACACTGCAATCACAGAGTGCACTGCTTGCACCCTGCAGTGGGCGTAGCGGGCATGATCACGGGATGCCATCAGATGACAAATGGCTAAAAGGTTTTCCTAAAAAAACGTACCTACAGTCAGATGTGCTGCTGTGTCCTTTTTTGTTGAAACCTTCCTCCTCCAATCCTCCACCCCTCTGGTGCAGTGGGGGTGCTGGAATACATAGTTCATGTATTTTATGCAACAACTACATTAGCCGGTAGATGGCAGTGTTTATAAGTTTATAGCTGAGCTCTGTGGTGAAACTTTTTTTTATCTGTGTAATAAAGTTCCTGTTCCTGTTTGCATTTAAGAAGCAATGCTATATACAGAGGCCAGGATTCAGAAAGAACTTACGCCGACGTATCTACTGATACGCAGCGCAAGTCCACGGAATGCGCCGTCGTATCTAAAAACTAGGTACGCCTGAAAATAGGCTTCTTCCGACCGACGTAACTTTCCTACGCCGGCGTATCGTGGGCGCATATTTACGCTGGACGCATTTGGCGCTCCCATTGATTTTCGATTCAAATATGCAAATGAGGGAGATACGGCAATTCACAAACATACGTGCGCCCGGCGCAGGTTACGCGCGGGGTGCGTAAGTTGTACGTCTGGCCTGAAGTTACCCCTCATAAAGCAGGGGTAACTCAGCAACAGATGTGCACATCTGTATGCCAACATGCCAGGGGCAGCCATGGTGATTGCACTACTGCGTCTACAGGCACGGAGGAGGAGAGCACGGGAGAGGATATACCTAACGCGCATGAACGTTTTTGGCATGGGGGAATCGGATCATCTTCAGATTCAGCCCTGATGCCATTCTGGAATTAGCCACAGCCCTGCATGATGATATCACCAGCAAGACACAACACGTACATGCAGTGCAGCCACTGGTTAAGGTACTGGCAACACTCCATTTCCTTGCCAGTGGATCTTTTCAGTGTATAATTGGAGTCGTGGCTGGGATGTCACAATCCACCATGAGCAGATGTGTGCACCCGGTTGTCCCCACAATCCTCACATGCATGTCCCACCACATCATCAGACCCACCCATGAGCATCTGCGGCAGAAGGCAATGCAGGATTTCTACAGCATTGCCGGATTCCCACGCACCATCGGGGCCATTGATTGCACACCTGTGGCACTACACCCCCCCCCCCGTGCCACAGAGCACATGTACTGCAATCGTAAGCAGTGGCATTCCATCAACGTACAGGTGATAGCCGATGCCCAATGCCTCATATGGCACGTCCGTGCCAAACACCCAGGTACCAGCCACGACAGCTACATATACCATCAAAGCAACATCCCAACAGAATTCGAACAGAATGTGTACAGGGACAGCTGGCTGGTTGGTGAGTGACATGGGAGTCAGGCATGACTGTCCGACCTCATGATGCAGACATCACAAGGGGCACATGCATGGCTAACATCCTCCTGTCTTTTCCCTTACAGATGACTCGGTATATGCACTTGGGCCCCATCTCATGACTCCATACCGGGATCCCCAAACCAGAGGAGAGAGAAGATACAATGCGGCACACATACGCACCCGTGCAGTGGTGGAGCGCACATTTGGCATCCTGAAGTCCCGTTTCTGATGCCTGGATAAGTCCGGGGGGACCCTGTTGTATTCCCCAAACTTTGTGTGCCAGATCATCTGTGCATGTTGTGTGCTGCACAACTACGCCATGAGAAAGGGCCTGGAGATTGACATATGTGATGACCTGACCCCCGACCCACACAGTGACCCCCTGAGGAGACCCCGCCTGCTGAGGGAAGAGCAGTCAGGAGGTGCCTCGTGGTACGCATCTTTGCACGTTAAACACACACATTCATCATGGTACAAGAATAATGCACGCATGCACACCACTGTGGTCCCTAGCTCACACACCACATCCACCTCACATTGGATTAGCCCAAGTCCACCATGCAGGACTTGGGAACAGCAACGCCACGCCACGCCAAGGAACCAATCATGCTGCTGTCCATTCATACCACATTCACACGGTCGTGGGGATCACCTACCCCCGACAACCCAGGGTGACACGCCTTGCAGGCAGGAATGCCACCCACACATTCACACACCAGTCACACTGTAGCCTGCACTCCTCACCATGTGCATTCACTACAAAAAAAATAATCATATTTTGAGCACATAAATAAAATAAAAAAACTCATAACCTGAGCATAAAATAAAATAAAAACTCATAACCTGAGCATAAAATAAAATAAAAACTCATACCTGAGCATAAAATAAAATAAAAACTCATAACCTGAGCATAAAAAAAGGCACTCATCTGCCCTGCCATGGGCCAGGCATGGTGCCACGGCTCCTGCTCCTCAGTTGCCTGGGGGGAGCCTCAAGTGGGGGGGTGGGGCATCTAGAGGAGGATCATCCCCTGGTCTCTCCCTGGCTGGCTGCCTGCCCTCCAATGCCAGGGCAATGCGAGTACCGCATTTGTCTCATCCTGCATCCGCAGCTGGCGGGTGGTGTTGTGCCGCTGCTGGCGCCTTATCTGCCTCCTTTCCGCCTGTACAGCCCCTGCAAGGCTCCTGACCTCTGCCACAAGGCCTGATGTTGTGGCCTGCAGCTCCCCAAGGCAGGTCTCTATGGCAGTGCAGTTCGCACTCACATCCTGCAGGCTGTCAGAGCTGGAGGTTCTCTGATCAGCCTGCAGTGTGAGGGCATGCTGGACAGCCAAGGTGCAGGTAGCCTGGATCTGGGCCAAGGAGGTCAGGCTCTCTGCCACACAGCACAGATCACCCGCTATAGCACCCATATGGCGGGTCTGCCGGGCCTGGTCCCTCGCCAGATTTTCCTCCAAGGCATCAGGATCACCCCTGGTCTTGCATGTAGCCTTCCTGGGGGCAGGAGAGGCTTGGGGCCGGCTGTATGGGGAGGCCCTTGAGGAGGTTTCCCTGATGGGGGAGGAGGCCCTTGAGGGGCTATCCCTGATGGGAGAGAAGACCCTTGAGGGGCTATTCCTGACGGGGGAGGTGGTTTGGGAGGGTCCAGGGATGGTGTTCTCCTCCTGGAGGTAGACAACTTCCTGAAGGTCCACTTGCTCCTCCTCAACTTCCTCTAGAGCAGAGGCGTCTCTAGGGGGGGGCAGAGGGGGCCCTGACCCCCCCAACATTATGCTGTGCCCCACCATTTTGCTTTTTTTTTCTTTCTCGGCCCTCCCCTGGAGTAACAGTCTCTCCTGAGAGGAAGAGCATCCCCAGTCAGCTCTGCGGGGCATTCCTCCCCCTCCCTCTGCTCGCTGACACTGCATAATGCAAGCGTTCACGGAACCACACCCGCCGAATCTGATCCTTCCCATGCATCCTCATTGGCACGGAGAAGATCGAGTTGCAGAAAGGACTCCATGAGCACTGTGGGGGAGGGGGGCCCCAAGCCTTCATCTCAGTTACTGAAAAAACAGACTGATTTCTACTGTCCTTAGGACAGGAGAACCAGCCTGTAAATTCCGAGAGTGGTGACTGCAAGCTGAGCCAAGTGTCAGTCTATGACACTCTTTTACAGCCCAGGGAGTCCAGCCACCTCCCCCCCACTCTCCTCACATACCAGCAGGGAGGAATACAGCTCCTCCTCCCCCTCTTTTCAGTCCCGCCCACACTATCTCGGTGTGTTGTATCTGAAGAGAGGGGATGTGTGTTCAGAAAATATGAAAATCAGGAGCATGTGTGTGAATGATGCCTGAGATTCTAGCCTGGACCGTGGGTAAGTGTTTGCACTGCAGTACACTGTAATCACTGAACTGCATTATCTCCATCCCTTCTCTCCCCCATCTGTCTCCCTCCCCTCTCCTGTTCTTTCAAGACATTCACAATTTACTTTCTGTAACGGTCACCACCATTTACGATAATCCATTCCATCGCCCCACGACAGCTTATCCGACAGACATCAGACACGACCCATTTCATTTCCCAGAATAACCGAGACAACACAAGCTCTGGTACTGGTTCCAAAATGAATGAATCAATCCTTTAATGGTAACTTAGCTTTCTTATATATAGTACAAGCATGTTACAGTTAATCACAGGGACAAAGACACACTCCACCCACACATCACACGATGGGGGGGCTTCATACACATTCTTTTAGATAATGACATTCCGATGAGTTAATTACTACTCATTACCCAGACGGTCTGGCTCCGCATTTAGAGGGGTTAACCACTTGTGACCGGCCCCACGTCCAAAGACGTCACGTTTTTGAAGATGGATATCTCGGTAACGGCAGCAGCTGCTGCCACAACCGAGATATCCATCTCTTCGTGGGGCGGTCCTGTTAACGATAACGGCAGTCATCGCGGCGGATTCGCCGCGAGATCGCCGTTACCGGCGGCGGGAGAGGGTGCCCCCCCCCTCCCGCCGCTCTCCCGCGCCCTCCGCCGCTTACCGTAGCCGTCGGTAGCGGCGGAGGCGATCGGGTCCGCTCGTTGTCTGTCCGGGGATGTGACTGAGGGAAAAAATGTCCCTCAGCCGTCCCCCTCTCTCTGCTGGGCGGAAGTGACGTCAAAACGTCATTTCCGCCCAGCGTCTTAAAGAGACATTTAATATGTTTACATTTTGACTTATTTTTTTTTTTTTTGCATTTAAGCCTGAATATGAGATCTGAGGTCTTTTTGACCCCAGATCTCATATATAAGGGGACCTGTCATGCTTTGTTCTATTACAAGGGATGTTTACATTCCTTGTAATAGGAATAAAAGTGATAATTTTTTTTTTTTTTTTTTTTCAGTGTTAAAAATTATAAAATAAATAAAAATAAAAACCAAAACCAAAAAAAAAAATTTTTAAAGTGCCCCGTCCCGACGAGCTCGCGCGCAGAAGCAAACGCATACGCGAGTAGCGCCCGCATATGAAAACGGTGTTCAAACCACACAAGTGAGGTATCGCCGCGATCGTTAGAGCGAGAGCAATAATTCTAGCCCTAGACCTCCTCGTCATCTCAAAAAATGCAACCTGTAGAATTTTTTAAACGTTGCATATCGAGATTTTTAAGGGTAAAAGTTTGACGCCATGCCACGAGCGGGCGCAATTTTTATGCGTGACATGTTGGGTATCATTTTACTCGGCGTAACATTATCTTTCACAATATATAAAAAAATTGGGCCAAATTTATTGTTGTCTTATTTTTTAATTCAAGAAAGTGAATTTTTTCCAAAAAAAGTGCGCTTGTAAGACCGCTGCGCAAATACGGTGTGAGAAAAAGTATTGCAATGACCGCCATTTTATTCTCTAGGGTGTTAGAAAAAAAATATATATATAATGTTTGGGGGTTTTAAATAATTTTCTAGCAAAAAAAACTGTTTTAGTCTCGTAAGCACCGAATCTGAAAAACAGGCTCGGTAATGAAGTGGTTAATTACTACAGCTTGACAAGTCACATTCCACATCTTAACAGTGTCATTAGCATACACAATGAACAGGTCTTAGGAGCAGACCTAATTAGCACAATGGACACAAAACAGTATTAGCATCACACAATGGAATGTCTAGGAGCAGACTCAATTAACACCTCAAAAGCATGTGTCCCCACATTGAATGAAAACACTTTATTGACCTGTCGGAGTCAGACTTTAACTACTTGTAATATTTAAAGATATCCTGCAAAACATGAATTATCAGTAATGTCCCATCCCATGTAATTTATCATTATCATTTCTCAGTCACCCTATGCCCAAAAGGGGCACAAGATGACCCTAGACCCAAGAGTCATTAGTGATGCTGGCACAGGAGTACCAGCCATCCTTCAAAAGTCTCTGGGTGTCACGGGCCATTCTGTTACACTTTCACTTTCAGTTAGGCAGGTAATATACAGTGCAAATTTCTTTCCTACATCCACAGATTGCAGGAAAGAAACTTGCATGATTCCCCCATCAACAGACAGTGCTGACAGGGGAATATCCCTCCTGCCCAGCAAATGTATTCTCCCGACAAACAGTGATACTCACTAGTGGCTATACAGCAACCACTAGTAATAATCATAAGAGAATCTGCTCATTAATGGTTCAAATCTTAGCCAGTTCCTGCTGAACCAGCTGAGATTTAAACTGTCTATGGCTGGTCTTAGCTCTTAGGCAGCCCATACATTGATCACTTTTTTTCATTCAACTATTAGGTCGAATGAAAAAAAAAAAAAGAAATGATCCAATTCCCCCATCTACACATTATAGGTGGATGGGGGAATCCTCCCAGTGTGGACCAGTGCTGGAATAACCAGAGTTGCTGTCCTGTCCCGGCTAATGACAGCGCTGGTCTCTGCCTCCTTGGCAGCGGCGGCAGCACATTGGAACCCAGTGCTGGTTACTTTATGGGGCTGATGTACAGGAGGGCCAGCACAATTTGTTGTTAGAGATGGGCTGGGCATGTTCAAAAATCCACATGACAGAGCCTGCCAGGAAGCCCACACTGCACAGCGCTAATCACAGGCAATGAGAGATTTCCCGGTCTGCAGCTCTGCACAGATCAGGAAATGTCTCACTGCCTGTGATTAGCACTGTGGAGTGTTGGCTTCCTGGCGGGATTGGGCATGTGCAGTGCTTTAAGTGGGCCGGAACGCAGCGGTACTCAGTACCGCCACTTCCAAAAATGGCCCTGGAGAGTACCAGCACCTCTCCGTGCGCCCAGTACGTGGGTTTCCCGTACCGGAACGCACTGGCGTAGCGGGGGGGGGGGGGCTCCTGCACTGGGTGAAAAATTGCGGGGGGGCAAAATCCTGGCGTCCGCGGAATGCGCCGCCGCCGCCTTAGGAAAGGCCGCGGCTTTGGCCTAGCTCTGGAGCTATCGGCCATCTTGGTACACCCGGCGGCGGCGCGCGATTAGTTTTTTTTTCAGCCCTTCCGCCTGGTTGGCTGGTGAAACTGTCTGTCTCCCTTGATGTGGGAGTGGCGGGAAACACCAGCTAACTAGGCAGAAGGGCTAAAAAAAAACAGATAACGGCGAAGGAGATTGGCGGGCGGTGGAGTGGGAGGCGCTGTACCTCTGTGCTGCGCTGATTGGCCTGGAAGTTGGAACATGTGTTTACAGCGCGGCGGCAAGTTTCTCCATCTCCAGCAAGGTAAGCAAAACACTCTCCTGAACCAGAGGGGAGAGAGAGAAGGGGGGGGGCGGTGTAAATCTAAAGGGGTGCACTGCCTGATTCCCATCTATCCACCTCAGAGCCTGTCATTTTAGTAAGACTGCTGGGACTTGTAGTTCTCCATCTTCTCCTGGGGCTCATGGAGATTGGAGAACTACAAGTCCCAGCAGGTTATACATACAATAAGGCTCTGAGGTGGATGGGTGTGGATTGCATGCACCTGAGCCCCAGGAGAAAATGGAGAACTACAAGTCCCAGCAGGTTATAATATAAGGCTCCGAGGTGGATGGATGTCCGGACACCCATCCATCTCGGAGCCTTATATTATAACCTGCTGGGACTTGTAGTTCTCCATCTCCTGGGGCTCAGGTGCATGCGATCCACCATCTATGGGACTACAAGTCCCAGCAGTAAGAAAAACTGAACAAAGATGGTGGATCGCATGCACCTGAGCCCCAGGAGACGATGGAGAACTACAAGTCCCAGCAGGTTATAATATAAAGCTCCGAGGTGGATAGATGTCTGGACAGTGACAATTGGTGGCACAGTGGTGACAATTGGTGGCGCACCGGCGCCTAATAGAGTACCGGCACCTCTTTTGGCCCACTTAAAGCACTGTATATGTGGTTGTACTCTTGATGCTAATAAATACTGTATTTATTAGATCTGACTAGGAGCATCACCTGGATCACATCCCGATCAGCATGTCAACAGAGAAGGTTATACAGCATTACTGCTGCTGGGTGACCAGCTGGGGGCTCAGCTCTCTATAACCAATAGTGCCAGCCTTCTCCTGCATGCACCCATAATGTCACCAGCACTAGGTCCTAATGGACTGCCGCCGCTGCCAAGGAGACAGATGCCAGACCAGCGCTGTCAATAGCAGGGACAGGACAGCTGGGGAACCCCACAGTGGCAGAACACCAGGGCCCGGTGGCAAGACAACCTTTGCAACCCTGAGAGTTCTCCCACTACTTTGGACCCTTATATTTTCTTGGTGTGCTGGTGATATATATCTCTTGTTTTCTGCCACCCTGGGGGGCCCCAGTATAGTAGGAAGGGAGCTCACTGCAGAACATGTAAAAGGGCCCGTTGTGGGATCGTAGTAAAGGGCCCCAGGAGATATATATATATATATATATATATATATATATATATATATATATATATATATATAATTGCATTTTATAGTTGGCCCTCCTACTTTTGTTAGTTAGTTTTGTTCCACCCCCTCACATGCTACACACCGGATAGGAGATAAAACAAACGTACCTGTCCTCAGGGCCGGATCCATGGAGTCATAGCCCTCCAGGCCCTCCACCTGCTCCCTCTCCAGGCACCTGGCAATGCCCTCCTCATCAGGAGTGAGGCTGATGTTACTGGCTGGTCCACCTCCCGTGCCCCTGGCATGCCTCATCATCGTGGACAACTTGTCTCGGACCAGACGACGCAGGTCATTGATTTTTTTGGATATGTCCCTTGAGGTCCTAACCTCATGGCCAAGGGCATTGACCTGCGTAGTGATCTCCAGCAGGATCTCCTCCTTCCTGACCTTGCTGGTCGTGGCACTCTGTTCCCCATGGAGGTAAACATCGTACCTTGAGATGGCATTGATGATGACTGCCTTCTCCTCAGGTGTAAAGTTCTTCTTCCTCGTATCCTTCCCAGACACTGGAGCAGACATGGCACCACAAAACAAAAGTACCTACACCAAAAGCTGCTGGTGCACTTTTGCGCTCAGTGGGCGCATGTCTGGGCGTATTTATGCACTGGGCGTAGGCGTGGGCCTGCTTATCTTAGGGGTTACGCCAGGCGTAGTTGTGAGCATGCGCAGAGGGGTGCGGACAATACGTCCACGTCACAGCGCATGCGCCATTTAAGATACGCCCGACGTAAACCACCGCGAGAAGCTCAGACCATAATTTGCATGGGGTTATGCGCACTTACACTTATGCTGGCTTACGCCTTCGAAAATACGTTACGCTGGTGCAGTAATGGCTTTCTGAATACAGTGCCTGCCTCTCCGTGCTGCTCCGGTGTAGTGTCAAAAAGATACGCCACGCCCGCATAAATATGAGCCAATGTATCTGAATCCCGGACATAGGGCCAGATTCAGGTAGATGAGAGTATCTTTCCTCTGGAGTAACGCTTCTCATTTACGTTACTCTGAAGACCCTTTCAGCGCAAGTCCTGTAATTCACATAGCAGTTGCGCGTAAACTTGCGCCAGAGTAACGATAATGCGCTGGCGTAACCGACGCAAGTGGAAGTGGGTGTGATCATATGTAAATGATGGGCGGAGCCCAGCGCAGAGGCTTACGTTCAGCGCATCATCCACGGAGCATGCGCAGTGAGTGCGGCTCCACTCGCCCCCCTTGTGCGCATGCTCACAACTTCCGTCGGCACTACTTCCTGGGAAACGTCAGCGCAATGCGTTCCGCTGGGCGCTTAAAAGCGCTGGCGGAAACGCCATTCCGGCGCAAAAGTATTTCCGCTTCCCCCCACCCCAGGGAAGATACTTTTGTGCTGTGATGGCTGCTCCCGCTACCCCCAGAGAGAGGAGGAACCTCAACTTTAATTCACAGGAGGTCTCAGTGATCATTTCGGCAATGGAGACGGATAATGAATTTCTCCATGGCAAAAAAAGCCGGAAGACCAGCCGGGAGAGGAAGCAGGGCATCCTGGAGTCGATTGCTGCCAGGGTCAATGTTCTGGGGTACTCCACCCGGACTGCTGGGGACATACAAAAAAAAATTAATGACCTGCGGCGCAAGGTGAGGGACAAGGTGGCCTCCATCAGGAGGTATGAGAGGGGCACAGGTGGTGGTCCCCCATGTCCTGTCACCCTAACCGCAGAGGAGGAGGTGGTTGCTCGCTGCCTGGAGAGGGAGCAGGTGGAGGGGGTCGCAGGCTATGACTCCGTGGAGGAAGGCACAAGGACAGGTAAGTGTTTTATAATCCCCTATTTGTTGTTTTGCATTTGGGGGGGGGGAGGGTACATGTGCCAAGTGTGTGGGACCACCAACATGTGTCTGCTTTGTGTCATCCACAGATGACGGAGCTGGGCCATCATCTGTCAGCGTGCATTCCACCCCATCCCCCCCACGCCATCGTGTGCCCGAGCCACTGGGTGGTGAAGAGGTTGTGGAGGAGGAGAGTGGCCACACCACACCTGCCGAGGTGGTTGTGGAGGATCCTGCTGTGGCAGAGCAGGACTTTTCATTAGTGTTGTCTGTCTCCTCCCCTTCTCCTGGGCCGTCTGTCGTCCCCTCCCCCATCCTTGGAAGCCCCTCAAGGGCGACTCCTTCCACCCGAGGACAACCATCTTCTGTCCCCAGGAAGGCGACCCAGAAGACCAGGGGGGTGTCTGATGGTATACAGGACCAGTTGGCGAGGGATCACGCCAGGCAGACGGAACAGATGGGGGCCATAGCGGTGCACTTGGAGAAAGTGTCTGACAGCCTGGGCTCCGTTGCCAACCTCAGCAACGCAATGCAGGATGTCAGCTGCAACTGCGCTGCAGTGGTCACCACTTTGGGGGAGGTGCAGGGGGATATCCGGCACCTTACTGCAGCCGTCCAGGCCAACAGTGCTGCCATCCGGGACCAGGGGAGGCTGAGTCGGCGGGCCCAGCACTACCAGGTCACCCGTCAGCTCCGGATGCAGACCCAGACCAACTCCTACCTTGGACGGATAGCCAGGGCCTTGGAGGGCACGCAGGCCACACCTGCCAGGAGTGGCCCACCTGGGGATCAGCCACCTCCAGATGCCCCCCCACCCCCACCCACTCCATCCAGGCAGCTGCGGAGTCAGAGAGGGGCCCCCAGAAGAAGCCCCCGGCATCCCCGATGAGGCCTTTTATTTTTTTGGGGGTTTTATATTTTTGTTTTGGACATACTCAGGTCATGAGTTTATTTTTTATTTTGCTCAGGTTTTGAGATTTTGTTTCTTTTAATTATCAGGATATGATATTATTAATTTATTTTTGTACTGCACACGGTCAGGAGTGCAGGGGACAGTGTGAATGATGTGTGAATGTGAGGGGGTGGCACTCCTGAAAGTAAGGGGTGTCACCCTCGGCCGTGGTGGTGAAGTGAACCCCACGGCTGAATGAATGACGTGTGAATGGACAGTGACATCATTGGGGCCTTGACGCTGGCGTTACTGCTCCCAACTCCTACATGCTGGACTTGGGCTAATCCAATGCGATGTGCATGTGGTGTGTGTGATCTAGGGACATCAGTGGTGTACACGCGTGCACTGTCTGTGTGATTAATGTTTTGGTTTAGTGTCCAAAGATGCCTACAGCGAGGACCCTCCTGACTGCTCTTCCATCAGCAGACTGGGTGTCCTCTGGCAGGTGGGGACTGTGTGGGTCGGGGGTCAGGTCATCACGTATGTCAATATGCAGGCCTTTTTTCATAGCAAAGTTATGTAGTATGCAACATGCACCGATGATCTGACACACGAAGGTAGGGGAATACAATAGGGCCCCCCCAGACTTATCCAGGCATCGGAAACGGGACTTTAGGAGCCCAAATGTTTGCTCCACCACTGCACGGGTTTTGATGTGTGCTTCATTGTATTTTCTCTCTCCTCTGGTTTGGGGGTTCCGGAAAGGAGTCATGAGATGGGGTCCCAGTGCATATGCAGAGTCACCTGGAAGGGAAAAGACAGGAGAATGTTAGTCATGCATGTGCGATTTCTGTTGTGCATCACGGGAGGGGATAGTCATGCCTGACTCCCATGTCACTCACCAACCAGCCAGCTGTCCCCATACATGTTCTGGTTAAATTCTGCTGGGATGGGGCTCTGACGGTATATGAAGCTGTCATGGCTGGACCCGGGGTGTTTGGCACGGACGTGCCATATGAGGCGTTGGGCATCAGCTATCACCTGTACATTGATGGAATGCCAATGCTTCCGATTGCGGTATATGTGCTCTGTGGCACTGGGGGGCTGGAGTGCCACATGTGTGCAATCAATGGCCCCCACGGTGCGTGGGAATCTGGCAATGCTGTAGAAATCTGTCATTGCCTTCTGCCGCAGCTCCTCAGTGGTGGGTCTGATGAACTGGTTGGACATGCGTCTGAGGATTGCAGGGACAACCTGGTGCACACATCTGCTTATGGAGGATTGTGACATCCCAGCCACCACTCCACTTGTACGCTGGAATGATCCACTTGCAAGGAAATGAAGTGTTGCCAGGACCTTCACCAGTGGCTGCACTGCTTGTGAGCGGTGTGTCTTGCTGGTGATGTCACCCTGCAGGGTTGTGGTTAGTTCAAGTATTGCATCTGGGCTGAATCTGAAGAGGCGATACACCTCCTCATCCCCCATGCCAAAGAGGCTCATACGAGTGCGGTATATCCTCTCACGTGGCCGCCTTCTTGGTTCCAGGGGACCCATCAGTAGTTCTAGGACCACAATTGCCCCTGGCATGTTGGCACACAGAGGTGTTGTCCTCCTTGCAAGTGTTGTTGTTCAGCAAGCTCCTATCGTCGGTAACGCTGCTGTAGCTGCTCTCCTGCTGACCTGTGACCGTCTGGAGTAAAGATAAAGCAGCCTTTTGTAGAAATAACTTTGCGCCGGACGGACCAGATACGCGCGGCGCATGTAGCCAGCGTATGGTGCTAATCCGTTCGTGAATTGGGAAATCTCCCTCATTTGCATATTTGCAGGGGAAATCAATGGGCGCGACTGATGCGCCCAGCGAAAATAAACGCTGACGATACTCTGGCGTCGGAACGTTCCGCCGGTCGCAAATGACCCGTTATTGGGCGCATCTAGTTTGGTGGGTACGGGCACATAGAAACGACGGCGCATCATCACAGTTACGCGGCGCATATCCAAATACTCCAGCGCAAGTGTTCGTGAATCTGGCCCATAATTTCTAATAGGGGGGCTGTCACAGGCTCTCATTATAAGTGCCCAACTATGCCAGCCCTTTCTTCCCATTTGCTCCATTCACAGAAGCCAGTATTAAAGCTTCTATGAATTAACTGTGATCTACGAACAGACGATGTGGACCTTTTAATCATTTGATTTCCTATCCTTCATTCATCACATTCTCTATTTAACATTCTATGAATGAAGGAGTTGGGCAAAAAGGGTGGGCCTAGTTGGGCGCTCCTGGTGAGAGCCTGTGACAGCCCCTTAGTTCTATTGACTTCTTTAATACCAGAAGACTACTGTGGCAGTAAATGGGGGCATCAGAGGAGGAAGGTTTTAGCCAAAAGAGGACACAACAGCACAAAGAACAAATCTCACTGAAGGTAAGTGATGTTCCTACATTAGGTAAACTTAGACCTTAAAAATAAATAAAAGGGCTATATGAATTTAGATCATGTATCACTTGAAACTTTATCAGTGCTATGTATTTGTAACCTTTAGCTGTATATTTATTTTAATTGTACTCTACGTTGCACTAGTACAGTACATTGCCAAGAAGCAGCTTTGTATTGCCTTACAACTTCATGAAACCCAATTGCTTATAGGGAGCAAAACAGCATGGCATGCACATTCCAGCAGACAAATCCACTTTAAAAAGCCCATTGTTCCAAGCAATTAGTGGTTAAGAGTGATCAATGGTTCCATAATTATTGTATTCAAGTCAGGCACTGTTCTCCCAGCATATTCAAGAATACTTCTCTAAACAAACATTATTGTAAATGTCATTTGAAAAGAGAACAATGTTATATCACTCTGAAAATATCAGCAGATGCTACAATTGCTTTCAGTTATAG
Source organism: Rana kukunoris (assembly GCA_029574335.1). NCBI lineage: Eukaryota > Metazoa > Chordata > Amphibia > Anura > Ranidae > Rana > Rana kukunoris. Next base: position 44,286,041 of record CM056050.1, on the reverse strand, counting down.
TCAGTTCATAATAATTATCATACAGTAGCATAGGTTACTGGTGGGCCAAGATAGTCAAAGCTGCAACTGTCTTCCCATTTCTCTAGCCTTACAATTGTAAACCTATGCTAACAAAGTTATTGTTATGCTTCAGAAAAGTTGCACAGTAGACCTCAGACTCAAATTGCTAGGTATACAAGGAAGGACAGCAAGTATTTTATTGTGATTTCTATTCCATCACGTGATGGTTTGGTCTAAACAGATGTAGCACCCCTTAGTCAGGTAAGTGCTAGAGTTTTTTTTTTCTGGGGAGTAGGAAGATTTAGGCAAGCCTAGCTGGTGGTCTGTTTGCTTTCATTCTGGGCTGGGAGTGGCCTAGGACAGGGATGGGTGACTCACAGTTTGCCTCACTGTTGCCTTCCTCTTCTTTCTAGAAGATGCAAGAAGGAAGGGGGGAGACGAGAGGTGGGGCTGCCTGGGGTACCTTGAAGAGCCTTGACCAATCCCCAACTTAGATTGGCAGGGGGCAGGCCTCCTCAAATACCTGGGGTCAGCCCAGCTGAGGAGGAGTTGTCAGAAGGAATAGCTGGAGTGAGAGAGGTCCACAACACAAAGCATACACTGCTCAGGCCAACAAAGTGCAATATGAAGTAAGAGAGTGTGAAGGCTGTCCAGGGCCCAACGGGAGCTCCCCAGTTTGGAGGAGGGTGACCCTGGGCTAGGGCTTGGCTGCATCCAGAAGGGGAGATGAGATCCTGCAGAAAGGCACATAAGTGAGCAAGGAGAGGACAGCGGGAAAGAGCACTGCTAAGATTCTACAGGGAGGACAACTGGTCGCAACCAGAAGGGCTGTTTATTGAGCACAGTCGGGAGGACTGGGGAGAGAGAACTGAGAGAACTGGGAGATTGCAGTTTGAGATGGGTGCAGAACCAAAAAAGAGGATTGTGGGAAGGGCATCGGAAAGCGCTCTTTGCAGCCAGGCTGGTTGGCAGGGCTTGAAGAGAGCTATCTGGTAGTGGTAGCTGAAGAGAGGACAGCTAGCACCTGAACCATTTCTACACCACAGGAGCCCGAGGTCCCTGCCTGCAAAAGGCAGTTCACTGAGGCCTGGCTGAAGTAGTGTCAGGCCTAACCATGCGGTTCTAGCTGGTCTGGAGGAGTAACAGTCTGCAGCAAGGGAAGTGCTGGAGGAGTGAAGGATAAGATGTCTTAAGCAAGAGTTTGTGCTGGAGAGAAGACTGGAGTATATATACTGTACAGCACGAGCTACCACCCTGGGACGCATGTATATGGACATAAGTCAGCTGACAATACCTACATTGGTGTGGACTTTATTATCCAATGCTCTATGAACAGCGCATTTGTCACTATTTTGGATGCACTCTGAATGACTACCTATTGTGAATCTGAAGTGCAATGTCCCAGTTAAATGTCAGGCTATTAACTATAGATGGGATGTGTAATGGTATGAACCGTGACAACCAGAGACTTTGAATGAATGAATGAATGAATGAAACGTTATATAGCGCTGCACATGCAAACTAAATCGCCTCTGGGACTTTGGAAGGATGAGAGATACTCCTGTACCAGCGGCACTAATAACTCCTGGGTCTAAGTCCACCCTTTTCCCCGTTTGGGAGTAGGGTGGCTAATAAAATCATAATTCATGTATTACATGAGATGGGACATTAATAATAATTCATGTTTGCAGGATGTCTTGAGATATCACAAGTTGTTGTGTTGACACATTCTTTTGAAAGGTGTTAATTGCATCTGCTCCTGACAGACCTTTTCATTGTGTGATAAAACTGTTTAAAGCCCTGTGTTTACACTTAAAAGATTGGGTATTCAAGATCACACGTCTCTCTTCAGATGTATTGAATAAGCATGTCAATTATGTTAGTAAAGGAATGTATTAACGCCCAGGTGTTAAGACCCTTCTCCGGAGACAGTACATCTGTCTAGATATGTGGGTTGAGGTCAAGACATTGTGTGATTGTATATTGTTTGAATTCTATTGATAAAGGAATGTGATATGTCTCATCAATATCGGTGCCGAAATGTCTAAATAGTAACTAGCCATAGTTTGTGATGAGGGGGGTGGAGATTGCATTGTCCTGTAATTAACTTTAATATGCTGTACTGGATATATAAGCAAGCTAAGAAAGCAATAAATAATTCTTTAATTTTGGAACTAGAGAACAGAGCGGTCAGTCTCGTTATTCTGGGAAATGTAATGGATCATGTCTGCCGATTTGTTGGTGTGTCGGATAAGCTTGTCGTGGGTGGATGGAAGGTCGTAAACGGTGGTGACCGTTACAGTATGTACTGTAGCTGCGCCAGCGGTGCTTATACCCATTAGTTGCTATACTATATAGTCGTCTTCATACAGTTATTCACTTAAAGATTTTAGCAATTCTGGAAGACACCTCTTACAAGTTCTTTGGTTTATTATACCGCTTGTTAAACTCATCTACTGGAGTCACACAATATATAATGAATTGTTTTTTGTCATACTACCTCTACCTTTTCTAGTATTGGCTGCTATTTTCATGGTTATATTTTTATAATAGTGTATTTTTTTCATATTTATGTAATATCTTATGTAATAAAGTTTTATTTTTAAACATACTTCCGCTTAGCCTCTAAGTCCGACCACCAATTTCTACCTGTAGTTATTGTTCTTCCCTTACTAGTATATACGGATGTGGCCAATGTGAGTGCTTCCCTTTTGTGTCATTTTTCACTCTTTCTCTCTTCCCCATTTTATCCATCTTTTCTCTCGTCTACCTCTTACCTTTTCCCCTCACTGCTTTTATTTTTTGATTAGTATATAGAAGTTCCAAGCAGGTTGCACTGAATTGAACAAAAAAAGTGTAGCGCTAAAATTATGTAAAAATATATCATACAGTAAAGTATCATATAAATGGTGAAGAGTGATAAATTAATTTGTGCTTATAAATATGACATTGAAGACCAAAATTAATTCATTGAAAAAAAGTGTCCAATATAAGTGTCCAAATAAAGTGACAACAATGGAAAAAAGTGTTGATAGTCGATCCACCACCAAGAGTTATTGGGAAGGCTTACCAGAGAGTATAGACCCAGCTAAGCGTATGCTTAATGAGTCAATAAGGCATGTGTTGTGATGACAGCCAGGCAGTAGATCTCCCAATGGTGAGATGTGGACAAAATATCAGAGCAGAACGACTTTTCATATGATGAGTGGGAGCCAGGAGATAATATGAAGTGCCAGGATCAGCATACATTGGACGTAGGCTCTTTTATTAGAATCCAAGGAGCTCAGTATATAGCAGCCAGAGGAGGGAAACTGAATGTGGACATAGTGTGATATCGTTTTAAAATCTTTACTAAAAATTGCAAAGCACAGAAGGTTACACTCACATTTAGGAAGACAAGTCAAGGCATCATACAATTAAGCAGTAGAATCAGCTGGAAACCCGACGCGTTTCGATCCAAAGATCATCATCTGGGGTGCTGACTTACTGCTATGACTAACCACAATATATACCTGTGCCCCCTTACCACGATCGCGGCTCCAGCTTCACTCAATTGGTTGTTGATTGCCAGGTGAATAGGAGCATTGTCGGCGTGCGCTCCAAGCCTCGCCTCAAAGGACCAGGCTGGAACGCAACGTCGGCTACGCGGACATTCCACTACGTGTCATAGGTAAGCGCATCAAGCTAGTACCAGGAAGTGCGTCTAACTGTATAACACTCGACGCTATGCGCTTCAAGCCTCACAACGGAAAGGGAGGCTGGAGCGCAACGTCATACGTGAGAACACAGGGAGATCACGTGATACTGCCTAAGATACTAGGGCCAGGAGACTGTCACCACAGAACGTGACAGCAAACTACTCGCTGCACCTGCAAGCAGACAAAAACGGGGCATATGGAGACTATAGAGGGAAAAATTCCAACTATATGTTATCCATGTCGGGGGAATTTGTGGTATATAAAATGAAATAAAACACGTGCAGGAAAAAGAGAATAACCTGTTAGTGTAAACATTTGAATCTTGTACAGAGCCTTATAATGTTAACAAGTGGCATAAATGAATAATGCATACTTAACAATAGTGCCATCATAGGATTCAAATAAGTTGAGACACTAAAAATTAAAAAATTGGCTAAAAATTGTAAATTAATACATATTAAAATATCATGTCTTAAAGTTACAAAGGCACAAAAAATATATCAGGATTTGTTAATGAAGGCATTTATGTCCCACTCGACATTGAGGCCATGTGGGACATACGTGCGCAGTTCATATATCCAGTAAACTTCAAGTTGGGAAACACCCCTCAGTTTAGCTCCTCCCCTCCAAGGTGGTACGTATTTGTCAATTATCAAAAATTGAGTACCCGTGGGATTGCGCAGATGACATTCTCTATAGTGTCGTGGGACAGTATGTTTGGTGCTCCCACCATAAATCTTGGCAACATGTTCACCTACCCGTACGGAAAAGGCCCGTATAGTACGACCAACGTACTGTTTTCCGCACGGGCAGGTGATAAGGTACACCACATGAGTGGTGGCACAAGTGCAAAATGACTTGATGGGGTAGCTGCGACCTGTAATAGTGGACCTGAATTCTAGTGATTTCGATCTCCCATTAGTGTTTACTAAGCAGACACTACATTTTTTACATGGATAATACCCCTTCATATCCTGAAAGAACACTGGGCGACAGGGTGGATCAACAATATTGGGGGCAATTCGGTTTCTAAGAGTAGGAGCTCCTCTGAAAATAATTTTAGCTCTCTCTGGTAAATTAGGCCCCAACATTCCAATCCACGTAGCCAGTTTCTTCGTCTACGGAGGAATTGTACAGACGATGACACCTATTTTCTACAGGCATCTATGCTTAAAAGTAGGTTTGTTGAGAAAGGGTACAATACTACAGCAGTAGATCTAGAGCTACAGAAAGTGGCACTAATAGAACGAAGTACACTCCTGACAGATAAAACCCCACGGGAACCTGATGATTCTTTCAAGTTCTCTATGATTACCTCATATTCCAACCAGCATAGAGACATCAAGTCCATTATCGACAAGCACTGGGGGGTACTTAGGAGTGATAAAGTGTTGGGGCCTAATTTACCAGAGAGAGCTAAAATTATTTTCAGAGGAGCTCCTACTCTTAGAAACCGAATTGCCCCCAATATTGTTGATCCACCCTGTCGCCCAGTGTTCTTTCAGGATATGAAGGGGTATTATCCATGTAAAAAATGTAGTGTCTGCTTAGTAAACACTAATGGGAGATCGAAATCACTAGAATTCAGGTCCACTATTACAGGTCGCAGCTACCCCATCAAGTCATTTTGCACTTGTGCCACCACTCATGTGGTGTACCTTATCACCTGCCCGTGCGGAAAACAGTACGTTGGTCGTACTATACGGGCCTTTTCCGTACGGGTAGGTGAACATGTTGCCAAGATTTCTGGTGGGAGCACCAAACATACTGTCCCACGACACTATAGAGAATGTCATCTGCGCAATCCCACGGGTACTCAATTTTTGATAATTGACAAATACGTACCACCTTGGAGGGGAGGAGCTAAACTGAGGGGTGTTTCCCAACTTGAAGTTTACTGGATATATGAACTGCGCACGTATGTCCCACATGGCCTCAATGTCGAGTGGGACATAAATGCCTTCATTAACAAATCCTGATATATTTTTTGTGCCTTTGTAACTTTAAGACATGATATTTTAATATGTATTAATTTACAATTTTTAGCCAATTTTTTAATTTTTAGTGTCTCAACTTATTTGAATCCTATGATGGCACTATTGTTAAGTATGCATTATTCATTTATGCCACTTGTTAACATTATAAGGCTCTGTACAAGATTCATATGTTTACACTAACAGGTTATTCTCTTTTTCCTGCACGTGTTTTATTTCATTTTATATACCACAAATTCCCGCGACATGGATAACATATAGTTGGAATTTTTCCCTCTATAGTCTCCATATGCCCCGTTTTTGTCTGCTTGCAGGTGCAGCGAGTAGTTTGCTGTCACGTTCTGTGGTGACAGTCTCCTGGCCCTAGTATCTTAGGCAGTATCACGTGATCTCCCTGTGTTCTCACGTATGACGTTGCGCTCCAGCCTCCCTTTCCGTTGTGAGGCTTGAAGCGCATAGCGTCGAGTGTTATACAGTTAGACGCACTTCCTGGTACTAGCTTGATGCGCTTACCTATGACACGTAGTGGAATGTCCGCGTAGCCGACGTTGCGTTCCAGCCTGGTCCTTTGAGGCGAGGCTTGGAGCGCACGCCGACAATGCTCCTATTCACCTGGCAATCAACAACCAATTGAGTGAAGCTGGAGCCGCGATCGTGGTAAGGGGGCACAGGTATATATTGTGGTTAGTCATAGCAGTAAGTCAGCACCCCAGATGATGATCTTTGGATCGAAACGCGTCGGGTTTCCAGCTGATTCTACTGCTTAATTGTATGATGCCTTGACTTGTCTTCCTAAATGTGAGTGTAACCTTCTGTGCTTTGCAATTTTTAGTAAAGATTTTAAAACGATATCACACTATGTCCACATTCATTTTCCCTCCTCTGGCTGCTATATACTGAGCTCCTTGGATTCTAATAAAAGAGCCTACGTCCAATGTATGCTGATCCTGGCACTTCATATTATCTCCTGGCTCCCACTCATCATATGAAAAGTCGTTCTGCTCTGATATTTTGTCCACATCTCACCATTGGGAGATCTACTGCCTGGCTGTCATCACAACACATGCCTTATTGACTCATTAAGCGTACGCTTAGCTGGGTCTATACTCTCTGGTAAGCCTTCCCAATAACTCTTGGTGGTGGATCGACTATCAACACTTTTTTCCATTGTTGTCACTTTATTTGGACACTTATATTGGACACTTTTTTTCAATGAATTAATTTTGGTCTTCAATGTCATATTTATAAGCACAAATTAATTTATCACTCTTCACCATTTATATGATACTTTACTGTATGATATATTTTTACATAATTTTAGCGCTACACTTTTTTTGTTCATATCACTTGTTTTTGTGCAGAATTAGTCCTATTCTGAAGTGTTTGGCAGCTTTCTTTATTTCTTTATTTGGGTAGCGCGGTGTTATATGTACTATTGTGTATATATATATTTTCTATCTAGGTTGCACTGAATTTCCTGGGCATCCCATAGTTTCCATTTCCCATCCAAGTTCAATCCCCTTAATAAAAAAACAAAAAACAAAGCTGGACTGACGTGTCTCTTAGGCCCCTTTGACACATGCGGACCGTTTGTCTGCTTTTTCATCCATCCTTTTACGGATGAAAAAGGGACATACATTGGTCCCTATGAGATTGCGGGTGTCAGCGGGTGAATATCCGCTGACACCCGATCTCGTCCGCCTATTTTTCCTTCCATCTGTGGATCGGATCATATGAAAACGGACATACGGTCAGTGTTCATCCGATCCCCCCATAGGGGAGAGTGGAGAACTGGCCTTTACCCGTTGGCCTTTTGATAGTGAGTAGGGGCGGGCTGTTTTACACTTAGCCTTGCTAGCTGTTTCCCCATACAGTAATGTCAATAAAGTGGTCAGGTGAAAGCCACTTGACAATGACACTAGGGGGAATCCAGAAAAGCAGTAGGACTGAGGATTCCTATCCCGATCTTGGCAAAGCTTGGATCTGTTGGGACACAGAGTTCCTGTGAGATTTTGGCAGCTATCTTTGGATGCAGGTATGCCATACATATTACAATCTGCATCATCGGTGGGTTCATAAGTGGGAAGTTTAGTCAGGGACAGAACCCCACACTAAGCAGGTAAAGATAAGTGCCTGCCCCATCATCTGTAATGGGCTGAGGAACAGGAGATTCTAAGTATTTGGATAAACAGTGTTTTAGTGGAAGGCCTATCTGCATGGTGTCCAGCCTGTTGGGAAGATCTTTCTTCTGGGTGTGGTCCCACATTATGGAAAAATTTAACATTGGTGGAAATAGTAAGAGGGAAACAGAAGTTGATAGTTATAGAAACTTGGAGCCTAATGGAATCACCCTTTGTCCTCGATTCTATACACTGATATTTCAAAACTTGAGTTTGTACCAGTGTTAATTTTGGCAGCAAATGTTGATTTAGTTTTAGTCTTAGTCTGAGGACTAAAATGGCATTTTAGTTGTAGTACCATTTTAGTCTTCTGCAATTGTTTTAGTTTTAGTCGTATTTAGTCGACGAAATCTCAAGTAAGTTTTAGTCAACTAAAATCTCCAATACATTTTCGTCGACTAAAACCAATTTTAGTTGTCTAAAATCGAATGGGTGTAATTAAATTGTAATGCATTAGTTAACATTTCTCTACAATTTCCAAACACATTATATACTGTTGGAGTTAAAAATCTAATATGCTGATGAATTATTTCTTTAACCGGTAAGAAAATCCTAAACTCCTTTATTAAAAGATTCAAAGCTGGAAGAATACCAGATATCTCTCCTCCTGCCCAGACCAATTTTCAGCTTTTAGCGCTGTCACACTTTGAATGACAATTGCGCGGTCATACAACACTGTACCCAAATAAAAAAATTCGTTCTTTTGGTGGTATTTGATTACCTCTGCGGTTTTAATTTTTTGTTAAAAAAAATGTAAAAGACTGATTTAAATATATATATATTTTTTTATAAAATTGTGCAAACAGATAATTTTTTCTCCTTCATTGATGTATGCTGATGAGGCTGCACTGATGGTCACTGATTGGCTGCATTGATGGGCACTAATGGGCTACATTGATGGGCACTGATGGGCTGTATTGATGGGCACCGATAAGGCGGCACTGGTGGGCACTGGTGGGCACTGAGAGGTGACACTGAGAGGTGGCACTGATGGGTGGCACTGAAGGGCATTGATAGGTGACACTGGTGGGCACTGAGAAGTGGCACTAATAGGTGGCATTGATAGGTGGCACTGATGGGCACTGATGGATAGCAGTGATGGGCACTGGTAGGTTAAACTGATAGCAAGCATTACTAGGTGGCACTTATGAGGCACTGATTGGCACCACTGGTGGGCATTGATAGATGGAACTTGTGGGCATTGATAGGTGGCACTGTGGGCACTGGCAGGTGGCACAGGTGGCAGGAGACACTGGCAGGTGGGCACAGATGAGGCGGAATTGCCTCTATCTCTTCAGGACGGATGTCCCTTGTACACAAGCCGGTGATCTGCTTTTTTTCTCCTCATTCTGTAAGCGTGAGGAGAAAAAAAAACGATTAAAGTGGAGCTCCACCCTCTTTTTTAACTTTATTGCATCCCCTTTCATACTGCCCCCTTAAATAGAATTGGCATGTCATTTTTAGTCATTTTAAAAACTCACTGTGCTGTGCAGATGAGTTTATTTTCTCAGCCGCGGCCACAGCCGTCAATCACAGCCGCTATGCCTCCTGGGACATGACCCCTCTCTCCTCTTCTCTCCTCTCTCTGTGTATTACGAGCTGCCTGGCTGGGTGTGTTTTCGGCGGGGACGCTGTAACACGGTCCCGCCCCCCTGGGCTGGCTCATGTGATAGTGGATAGACAGCCAATGTGATCTGTGTTCAGCCAATCACACGAGCCGGTCTAAGGGGGCGGGACCGTAGCATCACCGCCGAAAACACAGACCCAGCCAGGCAGTTCAGACAGCAGTGATGCCGCCCTACGTGTGCAGCAGGGGGGGGCTGCAAATAGAAGAAATCACCTTGCTGGATTCCTCTATACAGGCGCTGATTGCTTGCAAGAGGTAAAAGGTAGGAGAATCAAGCATTCAGCGCCTGTATAGAGGAATATAGAAAGCTCATTTCCTCTGTATGCACCCTGCTTCTCCTCCCCCAACACACTCTCCAGCCCCACCACAGTGTTCTCCTCCCCCACCACACTCTCATAGGGCAGGAATCTGCCCCCCCCCCACCCGCGATTCGCGGTAAACCGGCCCCCCCACCCACGGCAACTGCCCCCCCCACCCACGATTTGCGGTAAACCCGCCCCCCACCCACGGCAACTGCCCCCCCCACCCGCGGCAACTGCCCCCCCCCACCCGCGATTCGCGGCTAACCCGCCCCCCCACCCGCGGCAACTGCCCCCCCACCCGCGATTCGCGGTAAATACAGTGATCCCGCGAACCCCCCCCTTCAAAAACTCAGGCTCAACAACTTCCAACAACCCCCCGCTCAACAACTTTGATCCGAACCCCCCCCCTCAAGAACTCCTGTGCGCTGTGATCTGTGCTGTGTGATCGGTGCTGTGTGATGTGATCGGTGCGCTGTGATCGGTGCGCTGTGATCGGTGCGCTGTGATTGGTGTGATCGGTGCGCTGTGATTGGTGTGATCTGTGCGGCGTGATCGGCACGCTGTGATTGGTGTGATCGGTGCGCTGTGATCGGTGTGCTGTGATCGGTGCAGTGTGATGTGATCGGTGCAGTGTGATCGGTGCGGTGCGCTTTGATCGGTGTGGTGTGCTATGATCGGTGCGCTTTGATCGGTGTGGTGCGCTGTGATCGGTGCGCTGTGATCGGTGCGCTGTGATCGGTGCAGTGTGATCGGTGTGCTGTGATCGGTGCGCTGTGATCGGTGCGCTGTGATCGGTGCGCTGTGATCGGTGCACTGTGATCGGTGCAGTGTGATCGGTGTGCTTTGATCAGTGCGCTGTGATCGGTGTGATCGGTGCGGTGTGCTGTGATCGGTATGCTGTGATCGGTGTGCTGTGATCGGTGCGCTGTGATCGGTTCGGTGTGATCTGTGCGGTGTGATCAGGGCGGTGTGATCGGTGCGGTGTGCTGTGATCGGTGCGCTGTGATCGGTGCGCTTTGATCGGTGCGCTGTGATCGGTGTGATCTGTGCGGTGTGATCGGTGCGCTGTGATCGGTGCGCTGTGATCGGTGCGCTTTGATCAGTGCGCTGTGATCGGTGTGATCTGCGCGGTGTGATCGGTGTGGTGTCATCAGGGCGGTGTGATCGGTGCGGTGCGCTGTGATCGGTGCGCTGTGATCGGTGCAGTGTGATCGGTGCGCTGTGATCGGTGCAGTGTGATCGGTGCGCTGTGATCGGTGCGCTGTGATCGGTGCGCTGTGATCGGTGCGCTGTGATCGGTGCAGTGTGATCGGTGCGCTGTGATCGGTGCAGTGTGATCGGTGCGCTGTGATCGGTGCGCTGTGATCGGTGCGCTGTGATCGGTGTGATCTGTGCGGTGTGATCGGTGTGGTGTGATCGGTGCGGTGTGCTGTGATCGGTGCGCTTCACACCAGAAGTGCTTGCCACGTCCATCTGAAGGGCTCCTTTGCTGTGCCTTCATATTTGCGTGGCGGCGGGACCTTACTATCTGACACACACAAGGGCTGTTACACTTCCCTCTATCACTTCCCTCTATCAACCTGGGATTCTACAGCCATCCACTGGGAGTTGTGATAGTTCCCTTCATGGGACATCTACATGCCGATGGACTGATGTTAACCTCTCCTCATCTGGATTCAGCAGTGGTATCGTTGTACACATTTTTATACCAGTATCATATTTCGCTACATGTTTGTATGACTGCTTTTGGTTTGGTATTACTCTCACCATTTTTACAGTTTATGTAGCTACATCGATTTTATCTCAAGTGCAATATTTATTTGGTTACCTACTTGAAGACTATAAAAGTTTTAATGCTATTCCCATCAAGCGCTGCCTTTGTGTGTTTTTTGTATCCTCCTATCCATTTTTCCAGTGGTTGGTAGCTGCACTGGGAATCGGCCTGCAAGGAGATCAGCTAAAAGTAGTTGGATCTGTATGTGCATTATAATTAATCAAAATTAGTCGATTAATCGATTAAAAAGAAAAACGATTAATCGAACACAAACATTTTGATCAATAACAGCCCTAATAAAAATTAGACTTGTTATACGTTATCACACTATTGGGCATCCTCTTTCTTTCCTTTGAGTGGACACTGGAACAAAGCCATACACAGGGGGACAACAAAGATTTGCCAGAGCGCAGCAAAGGGCGTACACTGTGGATGCTTGCTACCCCAGGAGGGGGTTTTGATCTGGTGAGTGCGGGAAATACCAGAGCATGGAGGAAGGGGTACTGAGTGAATCACCAGAATAGTTCATTAAGAGTGGCATGCAGCACTTTCGCACGGATTATACAGCACTTTACGTTGCAGCATGAATTTTACAGAAAAAAAATATTCAGCACGTTAAAGTTTTATGGACTATATGAATCAGTTATTTATTTAATAGTTTTTATCCGTTTTTATGTGATTGTATACACCAATTCTATTTATGCATGTTTGGCACTACATTTATTTATTTATTTGTTTATTTATTTTTCACCCGAGTATTTATTTATTTTTTTACTTTATTAGCATTCATGTGCACAACATATTTTTCTCATTATTTATAACTTACACAGCAGGAGCCACCACCTACTAATCCCCTCTCTACAATCTATATCCCACCTCGGTGGGGTACACTTGTATGGGCAGCCACTGTAACCGATTTTCTATCTAATCTGTACCTTATGGTATATACATTTCACCGTCCTTACTGCAACATATATTTAAAAAAAAAATCTGTGGCGCGGATTCACACCACTCCTTCAGGTGGTGTTTGTAGTCTCGAATGATCGGGAAATAAAAAGGAAGAAGACCATAGCATAATACTGTAAAGGTGAATTTAATAAGCAAATATTATGCACTTACGAATTAAATTATATCTGATTGCGATAAAACACATCCAGTGGAGGCACGGCGGCTTCTCCTATCTCTCCTGCTAGTATAAGCTCCGAGCTTCCTCGTCTAAAGCGTGATGACGTCAAGTCTACAAGCCAATCCCAGACGACGTCTGTGGTGACGAAACACGTAGGCATGGCTAGCAGACTTGACGTCATCATGCTCATCAGGAGAGATAGGAGAAGCCGCCGTGCCTCTACTGGATGTGTTTTATCCTCAGGTGCGCTGAGATCACTATAACGGTGGTCACACTGACAGGGTAAGGAGACTACAATACCACTTTTGGGTGCCTTCCTGGTGGATGAAGTTTTCTCTATCCTTCAACCTCTCTCTTTGGGTGTCTATTAGGATTTACCCCTCAAGGAGTCACTTATCCTGCAAGGACTTATTTTTCATATGTTTTCCGCATATTCAATATTAGTGGAAATTTTCTATATTCACACATGTTTTCCTGTGTAATTTTTTTATATGAATTTGCCATCCTGAGAAGCGTTTCTCATTCAACATTTAATATTGTCTATTTAAGTTTAATTCATTTTAGATCTTAGTCACTTGATTTTTTGAGAGCTGTACTGTATTTTACACATGTTTTAGGAATTTTTTGTATCACAATGTTTTTTTTTGGTACTGGCAGCTAATTATTAATTTATCACTTATCATTGGGGTTTATTATCTACATATTTATCTAGCACAGTGTTTTCCTTCTGGAATTTTTTTGGTGTGTTCAATCACAGATGTCATGTGATGTAGAGAGCCGGTTGCTAGGCAATCGGCTCTCCTCTCCTCACTGGAAGTTGTCAGTAAGGAGAGGAGAGCGGATCGCTGCAGCCGACAGGTGATCAGTGAGTATGAGCTGTTTTTTACAGCTTTTTACACACTGATCGCTGCCCCATTGTCCCCACACATGTCCCCACACAATGTAAATACACAAAGTCCCCAAAATAGTATCCCCACACACATATCCCCCACACAGTAAAAACACCTGTCGCCCACATATGTAACAATAAAATCACATATCCCATTGATCATCTGCACACATATGTCCGTCATCACCTGCGCACATCTGTACATGATCATCTGCGCACCTCTGTCCGTGATCACACAAACCAATTATTATACACTTAACAGGATTTTTTCTTACCAAAGACATGTAGCAGAATACATTCTGTCTTAAATTTCTGACAAAATTCAATTTTATTAGATTTCTTTTAAAATTGAATGTAGAAAATATTGGGCCAGATTCTCCAATATTTTCGGCGGCGTAGCGTAAGCCAGTTACACTACGCCGCCGCTGCGTACTGGAGCAAGTGCTTTATTCTCTAAGCACTTGCTCCGTAGGTTTCGCTTACGTCGCGTAAATCGCGCAGCGTAAACCCGCGCAATTCAAATGGGGCGGCTTGTATTTAAATTAAGCGCGCCCCCGCGTCGAACGAACTGCGCATGCGCCGGCCGGGGAAAAAGCCCAGTGCGCATGCTCCAAAGGACGTCACATTTTCTCAATGTAAACGACAAAATCGCAGCCTACGCCAGCCCCATTAAGAATCGACGTACGCAAACGACGTAAACGACGCACAACACGACGCGGTCCCGAGGCCATACTTAACATGGCATCCGACGGGACACGACGGCATCCGACGGGACCTCGTAAGGTTACTCCACATAGAAGCTGGGGTAACCTTACGCGAACGAAAACGACGTACGCGACGACGGGGCGGCGTAAAAGCGATCGAGAATCGGCGTACTACTTCATTTGCATATGCAAATGAAAAAACAACGTAAAGGCCACCTAGTGGCCGGAGTTGTCATTACACCTACGATCCGAAAGTGTAATTGGATTACACTTGTCGGATGTAGAAGCGTATCTATGCAAAAGTGATGCACAGCATCACACGCATAGATACGACTAAAAAAAAAAGGCGATACGACGGGGTATCTGAGATACTCCGTCGTAACGCCTCTGAGAATCTGGCCCATTGTTTTGTTTTTTACAAAATTTCCACTATTTGTTTTTTCGCTTATATCGGAAATCGTGAATAAATACCACCAAAAGAAAGCTCTATTTGTGTGAACAAAATGATAAAAAATGTATTTGGGTACAGCGTTGCATGACCGCGCAATTGTCATTGAAAACTTTGTTACTGCTTGGACTTTGAAGAAAGAGAAAATACCCCAAAAACATGTCCTAAAAGAGTGTATGTTAGTACACATAAAAAAAGTATCACAGACAGTATTGAATTGTTTCAAAACTCAATATGTCATTCCTGGTGTGTGGGATACTAGAGAATTTCTTAAGATCCCATGTGAATGGATGATTGTTGTCAGGAAACATTGTAATGGGTCTTATGCCGCGTACACACAATCATTTTTCAGTATGTAAAAAACAAAGTTTAAAAAAATGTCATTTAAATTGATCGTGTGTGGGCTTCACATCATTTTTCGGGTTCTGAAAAAAGTCGAACATTGCTGCATTTTTTAACGACATTTTAACCACTTTAGCCCCGGACCATATTGCTGCTCAATGACCGGGCCACTTGTTGCGATTTGGCACTGCGTCGCTTTAACTGACAATTGCGCGATCGTGCAAGGTGGCTTCCAAACAAAATTGTCGTCCTTTTTTTCCCACAAATAGAGCTTTCTTTTGGTGGTATTTAATTACCTCTGCGGTTTTTAGTTTTTGCGTTATAAACAAAAAAAGAGCGACAATTTTGAAAAAAAATATATTTTTAACTTTTTGCTATAATAAATATCCCCCAAAAATATATATATAAAAAAAAAAAATTCCTCAGTTTAGGCCGATACGTATTCTTCTACATATTTTTCGTTAAAAAAAAAATCACAACAAGCATTTATTGATTGGTTTGCGCAAAAGTTATAGCGTTTACAAAATAGGGGATCGTTTTATGACATTTTTATTAATATTTTTTTTTTACACGCGTGCCGGGATCAGGGGGCTATAGACACCCAGCAGGTACAATATTTAAAGGAATTTTATTTTAATTTCTTTAATTTAAGGCCGTGATGTCCGCCAGGCACCTGCGATCGGCGGTTACAGAGACAAGGACGTGGATCTGTGTGTGTAAACACACAGATCCATGTCCTGTCAGGGAGAGAGGAGACCGATTATAAAAAATAATAATTCTGTCCCCTATTTTGTAGGCGCTATAACTTTTGCGCAAACCAGTCGCTTATTGCGATTTTTTTTTACCAAAAATATGTAGAAGAATACGTATCACCCTAAACTGAGAAAAAAAATGTTTTTTGTTTTTTTGTTTTTTAATGTAAAAAATATTGATTTTTTTTTTTGCAAAATGTTCACTCTATTTTTGTTTATAGCGCAACAAATAAAAACCACAGAGGTGATCAAATACCACCAAAAGAAAACTCTATTTATGGGGAAAAAAGGATGTCAATTTTGTTTGGAAGCCACGTCGCACGACCGTGCAATTGTGAGTTAAAGCGACGCAGTGGCGGAAGCTAAAATTTCACCTGGGCAGGAAGGGGGCAGTGCCGATCCTGACCTCCCTGGGGCCCTAAGCAAAATGACATGGCACATTAAAAATGAGAAGCGGGGGGCGCTGACGACAGTGACATGTCACATTAAAGAAAGTTGAGAAGCGGGGGAAGGGGGTTTTCTGCTGTCAGAAATTACATCTTACATTAAATTGAGAAGCGGGGGGTTCTGACTTCTTACCTCTTCTCCCATGCAGCCAGCGAGTTGAGAAGCGGGGTGAGGGGGCGAAATTACTTCTCACCAGGCGGGGTCTCTAGTAATTTGGGGGGCCCTTCGCAGCTTTGCTGGGCCATTCGCAGCTTTGCGGGGCCCTAAGCGGCTTGCATAGTGAGCCTATAGGGCGGATCGGCCCTGGGAGGGGGTATATGTGCCCAGTAAGCAAGTGGTTAATAACTATACTGTATATACCCAAGTGAATGTGCACAGTTCCACAAGGACTTTTATAGGGCCAATTGCTGATGATATCTGTTTGTACATTTGATGCATGCACTGTTATTAACCTTTTTTCTTATATAAAGCTGATATTATTTCTATACTTATGTGCATCTTATATACTTATGCTTAATTGTATATGCTGGTTGCAGTAGCTCTTCTGCTCCAAATTATGTTCATTAAATTATTGATTAATTTCCCAGGAAAGGAATCCCCTCTGATCTCAGAGGCCCTGTCCTGGGTGGAGGCACTGCCAAATTTATTATCAATCCCATTCCTCCACTTAGCAAAGGTTTGTAAATTATTGATTAATTTCCCAGGACAGGAATCCCCTCTGATCTCAGAGGCCCTGTCCTGGGTGGAGGCCCTGCCAACTTTATTATCAATCCCATTCCTCCACTTAGCAAAGGTTCGGGTTCTGTTAATTGTCTAAAGGTTTAGCACGCCTATCCTGTTTGTGGAGGGCCATTTATCATAACCCCCCCCTGACCTGGTATCAGCCTCTTGCAGTAACTGTACAGCAGGGCTGGAGTGTGAAAGGAGGAAGCAGCTTAAGGGGCCAACCAGTTCATGTGTTGACAAGAAGTATGCTATAGGAAGTGAATGCTGAGTGACAGAGAGATGAGCTCAACATTGCGCTCCTTCTCCTTCCAATGCCCAATCACAGGCTGGGCTGGATTCAGGATGACCTGGTCCCGGAGGAAGTGGATTGAATGATGCTGGCCATCAGATTGATGACATCTATTAGGCCGCGTACACACGATTGGTCAAAACAGACTGAAGGACCGTTTCATCGGTCCAAACCGATCGTGTATGGGCCCTATCGGTCAGTTATCCTTCGTTCAAAAAAAAGAGAACTTGCTATAAAATTTGACTGATGGAGGCTTAACCGATGAGTCAAAACCGATCGTTAGAGTATAAGCCAAGTTTTTCAGCCCTTTTTTTAGTGCTGAAAATAGCCCCCTCGGCTTATACTCAAGTCAGTGTACCTGTCGGGTCGCGGGCATCCATTTTTCAAAAGTCGCGGCTTTCCCCTGGTCCGCAATAGGTGTTTGACACTGTGTTCCGCTACCACCTATCACAGAGGTCCTCTCATCCTCGGACTTTCCCAGCAGACACTGTGTTCAGTGTTCTGCCTATCATGGACGTCCTCTTTTCTGAGGATGAAAGAAGGTCCATGATTGGCGGAACACTGAACACAGTGTCTGCTGGGAAACTGAGTCCCAGGATGAGAGGACCTCTGTGATAGGCAGTAGGAGAACACAATGTCAAACGCCTATCAGGAACCAGGAGGAAGCCGCGATTTTTAAAAATCGGACGCCCGCGACCCGACAGGTACACGGACTATCACGGAATGAATGAGACCAGGAGGAAGCCGCGACTTTTAAAAAATATGGATGCCCGCAGCCTGTCAAGAATATAGGTACACTGAGGCTGCAATGGGCACAGTGAGAATGGGCACAGAAAGGCTACAATGGGCACAGTAAGGCTACAATGGGCACAGTGAGATTAGGCAAAATAAGGCTGCAATGGGCACAGTAAGGCTGCAATGGGCAGAGTGAGAATGTGCACAGTAAGGCTACAATGGGCACAGTAAGGCTGCAATGGGCACAGTGAGAATGGGCACAGTAAGGCTACAAAGGGCACAATCAGAATGGGCACAGTGAGAATGGGCACAGTAAGGTTGCAAATGGGCACAGTGAAGCTGTAAATGGGCATTGTTGACCCTCTTTTCTGCTTACAGTAGCTGTTGCATTCTCACCCTAGGATTATACAAGAGTAAATACGTTTTCCCAGTTTTTTGTGGTAAAATTAGGGCCTCGGCTTATACTCAGGTCAGCTTATACTCGAGCATATACGGTACTTTTTCTGCATTAGTTCACAGTGATTAGCACAGCTAGTAGCTGTGGATTTTAACTGAAAGGCTGTAGTCCATTGTTTATGAGTAAGGGACATTTTGAGATCTGTCTCCAACTTCTCGAAAGGTGAAGATTTGTAAAAATTAGTTTGTCATTTTTTATAAATGTAGGGATAGTTATCACTTTAACCACTTCAGCCCTGGAAGGATTTACCCCCTTCCTGACCAGAGCACTTTATTTTTGGTGGTATTTGATCATCTCTGCGGTTTTTATTTTTGCGCTATAAACAAAAATAGAGCCACTATTTTGAAAAAAATGCAATATTTTTTACATTTTGCTATAATAAATATCCCCAAAAAATATCTAAAAAAACATTTTTTTTTCCTCAGTTTAGGCCGATACGTATTCTTCTACATATTTTTCGTAAAAAAAAATCACAATTAGCGATTATTGATTGGTTTGCGCAAAATGTATAGCGTTTACAAAAAAGGGGGTCGTTTTATGGCATTTTTATTAATATATTTTTTTTACTAGTAATGGCGGCGATCAGCGTTTTTTTTTCGGTACTGCGATATTATGGCGGATACATCGGACAATTTTGACACATTTTTGGGACCATTGGCATTTTTATAGCGATCAATGCTATAAAAATGCATTGGATTACTATAAAAATGCCATTGGCAGTGAAGGGGTTAACACTAGGGGGCAGGGAAGGGGTTAAGTGTGTTCTCGGTGTGTTCTAACTGTATGGGGGGGGGGGTGGCCTCACTAGGGGAAATCACTGATCTTCTGTCCATACATTGTATGAACAGGAGATCAGCGTTTCCCCGCTGACAGGACCGAGAGGTATGTGTTTACACACATAGCTCCCGGTCTCCGCTCTGTAACGAACGAGCGTGCGTGCCCGGCGGCGCGCGCGGGACTCGGGGGGCCGCAAAAGATAGGACGTAGAGCTACGTGCTCTCGCGTAGCAGTGCCGACCTGCCGCAGTAATATGACGGCGGCTGGTCGGCAAGTAGTTAAAGCCGCGTACACACGATAGGTTAACTGTCTGAGTGACCATTTTCATCGGTCAAAATCGATTGTGTGTGGGGCCCATAGGTTATTTAACCATCGGTTAAAAAAAAGCAAACTTGCTTTAAAATTTAACCATTGGTTAAAAACCTGCGCATGCTCAGAATCAAGTCAACGCATGCTTGGAAGCATTAAACTTAATTTTTTTGAGCACGTCGCCGTGTTTTACGTCCCCCGCGTTCTGATACGATCGTTTTTTTAACTGATGATGTATAGGCACATCAGACCATCAGTCAGCTTCATTGGTTAACCTAAGACAACTGTCCTTCAGACCGTTCTCTTCGGTTTGACCGATCGTGTGTACGCGGCTTTAGCGGATGTTTAAATAAAAAATAGGCAAAAGGCAATTTTTCTGAATTAGCTCTTCAAGGTTTTTGGGTGTACTCCCTTTGTAGAGATCTTGTACAAGGCTTTCATCCTTTTGACTCCAATTGTTCATTCTGCGCTTTTATTGACCTGTTTTCAACAGCAGTGAGCTGAAGCCCACTGTCGAATCACGTCACAAAGCCAGTTCAGGCTGGGGAAAGATCTTGACCACATGGTTGGGATCCACCCAGATGCTTTGACTGGCACCCAGCTCAGCCTCTCTGTGAGCAACTGGGAGCCTGAGCCAGCCGGGGGGGAGAGCAGAGAGACGGTGACTGCTAATGGAGTCACCTGACAACCGATTGATCAGTGGTGTTTAGACATTCGGTCCTCAGCCTTAGGGCTGATGGGGAACAGATGCAGCATAAGACTGATACAGCATCCACCTAGGTATGATTTCTAAAGAAAAAAAAATCAACTTTTAATGCATAGAATTCATTAAGGTAAAAAATATTGAACCTTTAGAACCACTTTAAGGGCTGTTAATGATATAGGAAGGATTAGTGTTAATGAACCTCTGTAGAAATGGAAAATAACTAAAAAGTTGCGCTAGACTTAAAAACAAGTGTAAGAATATAGCAGCCAGCACCAACAATGGACCATGTTGTATACAGAAATAAAAAAGAAAAAAAGTGCAGCGCTAAATAATATCTGGAGTGAAACCAAATATGTGATCAAGGTATTCAAATCAGGTGTCCCAATTATGGAGCAAATATAAGAATATATAAAATTGCACTAGACCAATACGTGTAAATATCAAATAATGTGCACAAAAATGTTTTAAAAAAAATCAAAATCAAAATAAGTGAAATACCAGATGGTACCACCAGGGTACTTCACACTCAAGTGAAAATGGATATGTATCACAAATAAATATCCCGGAAACATACGTCCAAAGATAAGAAATCAAATGCTAATATATGTTGTAAATAGCAATGTAAATAAAAAGCAAGAAATGGAAACTCTGGTGATGAAAAAGTCCCCATGTAAAATGAACAGAATCACATTAAGGCAAACGGAATTGCAAAAACGTGTAGTGTAGAATGAGTCCATCAACACAGGAATCGGATACTTCAGTGATTTAAACAGGTAGTAAAAACCCCATCGGCGGTCAATCTCATATGATCCACAGCAACATCCAATCAGTACAGATAAAAGTTGGGTATTCTTACCGGATGGCGTGGACACACGCGTCAGCGACAGTGTGTCGATCAAGCGTGTACGAACTCCTGGAAAGCGATGGTGTCAATGGGAGACCGTTGAGCCAATAGACAATCGATCATCAGAAGTCGAGTGGATCCAAATGTGAGGGAAAATGCTTCAGGGGAAACTTATGGATAATGGCATTGTGGCAGGTAGACCCATCATAAAATCATGTAAGGAAAGAAAACACACACAAATACGCATAGTGTGGTTACTTCCAGTAAAAAAGGCCCTTATTAGGCATAAAATGGTATACGGAAAAATAGGCAAAAAATAAATAAAAAATAGGCTAAAAAGTACAAGACTGCAGAAAGACCATTACAGGTGATCACATGGATAGGTAGCGTGGTAGGCAAATAGCGTATGGGCTTATGTACCCGACATGTTTCGAGTCATAAGCTCTTCAACTGGGGCATCAACTTCACTGAAGTATCCAATTCCTGTGTTGATGGACTCATTCTACACGCTTTTGCAATTCCGTTTGCCTTAATGTGATTCTGTTCATTTTACATTGGGACTTTTTCATCACCAGAGTTTCCATTTCTTGCTTTTTATTTACATTGCTATTTACAACATATATTAGCATTTGATTTCTTATCTTTGGACGTATGTTTCCGGGATATTTATTTGTGATACATATCCATTTTCACTTGAGTGTGAAGTACCCTGGTGGTACCATCTGGTATTTCACTTATTTTTATTTTTATTTTTTAGCTTTTTTAAAAAACATTTTTGTGCACATTATTTGATATTTACACGTATTGGTCTAGTGCAATTTTATATATTCTTATATTTGCTCCATAATTGGGACACCTGATTTGAATACCTTGATCACATATTTGGTTTCACTCCAGATATGATTTAGCGCTGCACTTTTTTTCTCTGTAGAAATGGAACATTTTCCAAGCAGCTAAAGATGCCTTTATTGTTGGGGAGAGCTGGTGAGCAGAAATGTGGTGCCAAACATTAAAGAGGTTGTAAAGGCAGAAGCTTTTTTTATCTTAAAGCATTCTTATTCCTTTTATTCCTAAAGAAGACATAGCAGTCGTGGTGGGAACAATTGTCAACTCCAGACTGGACTATGCTAACGCCCTCTATCTCTGACTCCTCTAGTATCTCTCGCCTGCAAGTCCTTCAAAATACGGCCGCCAGACTTGTGACTGGGAAAAAAACCATGGGAATCAATCTCACCTTCGTTGAGATCCCTTCATTGGTTGCCAGCAAAAGACAGAATTGTTTTTAACCACTTCCCAAACGCCCACCGCAGGTATACGTCGGCACTTTGAAGATGGATATCTCGGTAACGGCAGCAGCTGCTGCCACAACCGAGATATCCATCTCTTCTGTGGGCGGTCGGGTAAACGATAATGGCGGTCTCCGCGGCGGAATCGCCGCGAGATCGCCGTTATCGGTGGCGGGCGAGCGTCCCCCCCCCTCCCGCTGCGCTCCCGCGCTCTCCGCCGCTTACCGGAGCCGTCGGTAGCGGCGGAGGCGATCGGGTGCGCTCGTCTGTTCAGCGGGGATGCGAGTGAGGGAAAAAATTTCCCTCGTCCATCCCCGTAGCTCTGCTGGGCGGAAGTGACGTCAAACGTCAGTTCCAAACAGTGTCTTAAAGAGACATTTTTTTTTAAATGTCATTTGAAAAATGACATTTAAAATTTTTGGTATTTTTTTTGCATTTTAGCCTAA
Source organism: Rana kukunoris (assembly GCA_029574335.1). NCBI lineage: Eukaryota > Metazoa > Chordata > Amphibia > Anura > Ranidae > Rana > Rana kukunoris. Next base: position 44,263,183 of record CM056050.1, on the reverse strand, counting down.
ATATGAGATCTGAGGTCTTTTTGACCCCAGATCTCATATTTAAGAGGACCTGTCATGCTTTTTTCTATTACAAGGGATGTTTACATTCCTTGTAATAGGAATAAAAGTGATATTTTTTTTATTTTTTTTATTTTAGTGTTAAAAATTGGTAAAATAAATACAAATAAATACGAAAACAAAAAAATAAATTTTTAAATCGCCCCTTCACGACAATAGCTCGCGCGCAGAAGCGAACGCATACGCGAGTAGCGTCCGCATATGAAAACGGTGTTCAAACCACACAAGTGAGGTATCGCCGCGATCGTTGGAGCGAGAGCAATAATTCTAGCCCTAGACCTCCTCTGTATCTCAAAAAATGCAACCTGTAGAATTTTTTAAACATCGCCTATCGAGATTTTTAAGGGTAAATGTTTGACGCCATGCCACGAGCGGGCGCAATTTTTAAGCGTGACATGTTGGGTATCATTTTACTCGGCGTAACATTATCTTTCACAATATGTAAAAAAATTGGGGCAAAATTAATTGTTGTCTTATTTTTTAATTTAAAAAAGTGAATTTTTTCCAAAAAAAGTGCGCTTGTAAGACCGCTGCGCAAATACGGTGTAACAAAAAGTATTGCAATGACCGCCATTTTATTCTCTAGGGTGTTGAAAAAAAAATATATAATGTTTGGGGGTTTTAAGTAATTTTATAGCAAAAAAAAATGTTTTAGTCTCGTAAACACCGAATCTCAAAAACAGGCCCGTGGCTAAAGTGGTTAAAGCACTCTGTCTGATGCATAAGTGCATCCATGGGAAGGCCCCCTAATATCTATGCGAAAAGATAAAAGCTCACAATTCCAATCGCGTTCTGCGATCCACCAACCAAAATCTGCTCCAGATATCCAAAGCCAAATTCAAGTCCAAAGGAGAAAGAAGATTTGCGCTCCAAGGTCCCAGACTATGGAACGCTTTACCAACCAGCATTCGGTTGGAGGAGAACCACCTGACCTTCAGAAGAAAGATCAAAACTCATCTCTTTTGATATCAAAGGAGAAAGAAACAACGAGCGCCCAGAGGCTGTTAAGTTTGCATGTGCCGCGCTATATACGTTTTTCATTCATTCATTCTATGATACAACACTCTCTCCCACTGTACTGCTGCATGCGCGGTGTGCAACGACTTATATAGGCATGAGGCGCGCTCACCGGGTGATGTCACCTGGTGACCCTGGTCCCTTATGACGTCACTGTCCCACCATGGCCTAGGCGGTGATGTCATAAGGGGCGGGGTCACCGGATGATATTACCGGTTGATGGGGGACATTTTTTCAGAAATGTCATGCAGAGGAGCAGGGAGTCAGTGAGAGCATTCAACAAGGATGGACATTCCTTGGGTCCTGGGGTACAACAGGTGTTGTGATTGACGATGGATCTACATCGGGGGCATTGTTTTTATATATTTTTTAATAAGGAAAAGTGTTTTGTCTTTATTCACACTTTTTTGGTAAATGGTAGGGGTACCCCATATTCATTCACATAGGGGGGTATGCCCCAAAGCACCCACCCCATGTTGAGGACATGTGGCCTGGTATGGTTAAGGAAGGGGAGAGGGGGATGCTTGTTTGTCCAACCTCCCCTTTTACTGGCCATGTTGTTGATTTTTCAGAATTTTCTATTTCCGGCACTCTTGTTTTTAAATTTCTTCACTCAGCAGGGAAACCCACTGACAGCTGATGAGTTATCAGTTGTTAAGGAGGTGGCGGCCAGCTTCCCGGCCCACTGCTTAATAGCCATCTATTCTTCACACAGATTTCTAATTGGTCGATCATTTTTCGACCAATCTGAATTTGAATTGTTCCTGAAAATTTGGAATAAAAACAAATAAACTAAACGAATTTCAACAAAATTTCATTCAGAGATTCGGATACATCGGAATCTCCGAGCAACCAAAAATTTGTACAAATTTATATCCGGACTCAAACTAATTACAAGTGTCTAATTTCTTTTAACCTTTTCAATTATGTGAGATTCCAAAAAAAAAACAGGAAAAATAATACTTATTCATTTGCTGCAGAAGGAGAGACCTTTCTATAAAACATATAACAGATCTGGGAACATCAGATAGGACAGCTCATCCCAAGAGTCTATAAAAATCTTTAGAATAGGTTGCTGCATCATAGCAATCCACAACCATGCCTTGGATATTTTGGATATGGAGCAGATTTCTACAAATTTGGTGGAATTGTCACAAACTTAAAAGATAAGTAGGACCAAAGCTCCTTTGGTCCTACTTTTCCTGTGGGTCACAGGAGTACACTTAGGGCCCTTTCACACTGGTGCGTTTTTGCCGCGTTTTTGCGGTAAAAATAGCGCTATTAAAACGCTCCCCATGCTCCTATCCATTGAAATGAATGAAAAACGCGGTAAAAACGCTGTAAAATCGCGGTGTTTTACCATGATTTTAACCCGTTTTTACTGCGTTTTTACAGCGTGTTTTAATTCATTTCAATTGAGAGGGGCATGAGGGCGTTTTAATAGCGTTTTAATAGCGCTATTTTTACCGCGAAAACGCGGCAAAAATGCACCAGTGTGAAAAGGCCCTTAGTTCTGCACTTCCCTGACCCAGATTTAGCTGACAGCAGACTAAAGCCCACTGTCGGCTGGCATCACAGAGCTGGTCCAGGCTCTGCAGGGATCCCTAAAATAATGTCAGGTCATGCCTAGATGCCTAACTGGCAGCTGGCTCATCCTCTCAAAGCACCATGGAGAGCCTGGGCCAAATGCCCTCTCCACAGCACGGAGCTCCAGTGAGTGCTGTAGGGGGCAGAATCCAATCAGCTGTCTTTGATTGCACAGTTCTCAGTGCACCGCTGGCAGGTGACAGCTGTAGTATTAGACCAATGCTGTAGTCATCTAGGTAAGTATGAATGCTCATTTTTTTGGTAAACCAACACTTCTCTTTTGATCATCTTTGGGATTACATTAAAAAGCAGATACACACCTCCTCTGATTTTTGCTGGATGATCTTTCCATTTTTTTTTTGCTTCATTTCATCACCACTCAACCTATAAAATCTTACAAAAATAGTATAGTGCCCTATCTACCTAAAGCCAAAAGCCTGATGCCAGCTTACTGGAAAAGGACAAAGTCCCCCCAATCATTTAAGTGGATGTAAACCCTCCATACACTTAGTGAAGTGAACAGCCTCAGATGATACACAGGGATGAACCAAATCTCCCTACATAGGTTTTACATGTATATCTGCTGTTTTCACATTTATATACTGTTTAGAAAGTTGAGATCGTGTTAGGCGATTTTCTCTTCTTATTTAACACAGAGTGTGATGTCTGGGCATACAGCCAAGATAGCTAACATTGCTAATTGGAGGAAAGGCACACACGCCCTCTTCATATAGGCAGAGACTCTCAGAGGTGTTTTGTATTAGGTTCAGCTCCCTGTTAATCTATTTTAGCAACCTCCCCTGACAGAAATTTCAGGCTGCTTTTATCTGATGCGTCAGAGAATTTGTCAGGACTTATCAGGTTTATAACAGAGAAACGGTTCAGGAGAGAGTTATGGGACTTGGCTCCTTGAAGAGAGATAACAAAATACTGCAGATATATGTGACCAGCTCAAATTTCATGAATTGGGTTTACATCCACTTTAAGCATTCAATAAAAAAGGACTATATGGAGGCAAAATCTTTGTCCCTCACAAAAAAAAATAATCTTGTTCTGACTTTCCTTTTACTTCACTAGCTGCATGCTTTTTTCAGAGTAGCGACCCAGGAGGTTTCAATTCCAAGGCAGCAAAGGAAGGAGCTTTATGAGAAGGAATTCAGGCATGGCAGCCCTATTTTTGTTTTAGTAAAGGTTTCCTTTAAGAAACATTGAATTATAAAAGCTTCAGCTCAGTCATATGTTCTGTTGACTAGGTTATTCATCCGATTTCAGCGTGAAAACTTCATCAAATATTTATGGATATTTATATTACCTTGTTTAAAAAGCTGCTTCTGGCAGAAAGTAGATTGCTATCCAGGAACACTTCTACTGTGCTACAGTCAGAAATATTTTAACTTTCATTTGAGTTTTATTATTTAACCCAAGCTAGATTCTGGGATGCAACCACATGTGCTTCTGGGTGGTCCTGTCTTCTCAGGTTACATGGTCCTGTTTTATGCAAATGACATAGTAGAGAACACCTGGCCTTTTAGTAGAGAACACCGGAGTACCAGAAAAAATAACATTTTAATGCTTGGGATGATCTTGGGTACTGCAGTTACGGCAGGGTAAAAAATTTCATTATTCAGCAGTAGGTATGAAAAAAAAAAAAAAACTGGTCAAAGTTCTACCTTACAATTGCTGTGAGTTCTTATTGACACAAATGATGATTAATACAAAATCTGTGATGAATATAGCTACGGTCTATATTCCACCTAATAAAATTGAAACTGGACTTAAAAGTTTGATTACTAATATAATGGAATTAGCTACTAGATCCCAGCCATTGCTTTTGGTGGGTGACTTCAATGTTTGGTTGGAGGAACCTACCAAACCAAATTCACGTTTATTATTGGATACATGCGAAGCACTAGAGATGACAAGACTGATTACACCAAACACCCACATAAAGGGACATACCCTGGATGGGGTGTTCTTCAAAGACATCACTGTTGTATTTAGTGATGTACTTGAAGTACTGTGGTCAGACCACAATGCAGTCTTGTTTGAAATTCATCTAGATGATAATGGTATTTCTGATAGTAAACAAAGCAATCAAACCATTAAAGTTAGATCATATGTAAATTTTCCTATAGAAAAATTTAAGCAGTTACTACATATTACTCAACCTAATCTAACTAAATTGAATGTTGACCAAAAGATGACAATTATTGATAAGTGGCTTGAAACCAATTTGGAGCAAGTTGCTCCATTAAAGGACAAAAAAATTAAAAACGAAATCAAGAAACAAAATAAATGGTTTAATGAAGCACTTAACATAATGAAAAAACGTGGACGAGCATTAGAAAGACAATGGAGGAAGACAAATTCCAATTACGACAAAAATCAATGGAAGTTCCATAACCGGAATTATAAAAAATCAATCTATAATGCCAAAAAATCCTTTATTTCTGAAAGCTTATTAGATGCATTAAACCAATCCAAGGAATTATTTAGGGTGGTTAAGCAGTTGGCTAAACCTGATGTACTGAACTTCCAAATTACTAACCCCCATATTTTTGTAAATGAATTAGCCGCTCACTTTCATAATAAAATTGCGGATATTCATACAAAGTTAAAGAAAGGAAGGGATAGATACCCAAAAGAAAAATGCAATATAAATAAAAAATCCTTGGAACCACCGATTAAGGTTTGGTTTCAAGATTTTAAATTAATTAGTGCAGCTGAAATCATTAAAGCAATGAGAACAGCTAATACTAACTCTCCTGTTACTGACTGCTGCCCAGGCAAACTGATAAAGGCATGCAGTGAAGAAATAGCATTGGTCTTGGCTGACCTATTCAATACTTCATATCTAGAAGGCTCATATCCTACTATGTTTAAATCATCATTGATTACTCCGGTAGTCAAGAAGAGAGAGGGTGATATAAACGATAAAAATAACCATCGACCTATAGCAGGCCTACTTTATCTGGCTAGACTCTATGAAGGTGATGCACGCACCCAGCTTCAACAGTTTGTCGAGGAGCAGGCATTGCTGGATGTGAAACAATCTGGCTTTAGACCACGGCACGGAACCGAGACTACATTAATCGATGTCGCGGATTCCTTGCTGATGGCTAAAGATAACAACCAAGATTCCATCCTAGTAATGCTGGACCTCTCGGCGGCTTTTGACACTGTGGACCATGGGATCGTTTTACAGCGGCTGCGGGAGGTTGCGCATGTAAAGGGAACTGCCCTCAGATGGTTTTCATCTTTTTTGGAGGGCAGAAGTCAGAGGGTACGCCTGGGGAGCCACTTCTCCGAAAGTCGACCTGTTGAGTGTGGAGTTCCCCAGGGGTCCCCCCTTTCCCCGTTGATATTTAACATTTACGTGCGCCCCCTCTTGGCCCTTATTCGGTCCCATGGTCTGCAGTGTCAGAATTACGCTGATGACACCCAGCTCTATTTGAGGGTGGGAGCGGGATCACTTGATACAGCCACAAAAAAACTTACTGATTGCCTAAAAGGAGTGGAACGTTGGATGGGAGAAAACTATCTGGCGTTAAACAAATTAAAAACTGAAGTACTCGTGGTCAGGAGTTCCGTAAGCGAGATACCTCAAAATTGGACACTGCCATGGCAAGACATGGATGGTAATGGTCCAGGCTGCAGTAAAGTGGTTAAAAATCTGGGATTTTATATAGATGAGGATCTGCTATTTTTGCCACACATTAATCAAGTCACCAAGACTGTTATGTACAAATTAAAAGTACTACGTAGGATCCTTGTGTATTTAGCTCCTATGGATCGCCCTAAAGTTATTGCTGCCCTGGTCTTTCCTCATTTAGACTATGGTAATGCACTTCTAGTGGGCATCCCGGGAACATATATACAAAAACTACAAAAATTACAAAATTTTGCAGTTCGTATTGCAACTGGACTGAGAAAAAGAGATCCAACATCAGAACAATTAAACAGTCTGGGGTGGTTAACTGTCGATAAACGCATTAAATTAAAAATAGCATGTTTAATGTATAAAACATTTAATGCTATGACGCCAAAATATATAATGGATAAGGTTGTCAAACATGTTCCAACGCGACAGTTACGCGAAGATGGATATTATCGCGTAAACATCCCAAAAATAAAGAATATCCGAATTGGTGGTCGCTCATTCTCATACCAAGCGGCGGTGCAATGGAATGCTCTGCCGATTGATATTAGAAGGGCAAAAACTTTTAACCAATTCAAAAAAATGATGAAAGGTCACCTACGCAACCCTGGATCTGATTAGATTATGTAGTTTGATTGAGTACTGTATATAGAAAAATGTAGTCAGTGATATTTGGTATGTGAATTTTGTAATCTAACTCTAAAAATGAACTATTTTAGATATGGATGCCCTAGATGAATGAAAAGTTAATTAACCTAAATGTATATTAATGGACTCAATGTGACAAATTTTTTTTCCTCCTTTTAATCATGTTTTAGATTTTCTATGTTTTTGTGTACCTATATGTCTGAACTATGTTGATTTTGTTTCTGATGGCCTCGCAACGAAACCATTAAATTTGTTGTAAAGCGAGTAATTAAGAAATAAAAACAAACAAACAAACAAACAATTGACCAATATTGCACACCTAATGCCTCATACACACGACCGGTTTTCCCGACGAGAAAACTGCCATTTTTTAGATTGGTCGGGAAAACCGGTCGTGTGTATGCTCCATAGCAGTTTTCCCGACGAGAAAACTACCCTAAAAAAAAAATTCAAACCTGCTCTATTTTTTCCCATCGTGTTTCCCATCAGTCTTTTTCTCATCGCGAAAACCGCTCATGTGTACGCTTTTCCGAGGGGACAAAAATGTGCATGCTCAGAATCAAGTATGAGACGGGAGCGCCCGTTCTGGTAAAACTAGCGTTCGTAATGGAGATAGCACATTCGTCACGCTGTAACGGACTGAAAAGCACAAAGACTGAAAAGAGCAAATCATCTCTCGCCAAACTTTTTACTAACACGAGGATCAGCAAAAGCAGCCAAAAGTGCGACGCCATTTGAATGTAATGTCCCCTTTATAGTGCCGTCGTAGGTGTTGTACGTCACCGTGCTTTGGTCAAGTGTTTTTTTTTTGACTGTGTATGTGTATGCAAGGCAGGCTTGAGAGGAATCACGTCAGGAAAAACTTTGGGTTTTGGCATGTCAGGAAAACCGGTCATGTGTACAGGGCATACCTGTCAGTATTCTCTTCCTCCAGAAAAGACAGGTCAGCCGCTCCCTCCAACAATGATGCCATTTTATTGGTCCAGCTGGGTTACATCTAATTTTTCATGTCTCACACCCAGGTAGCTGTTGGGGACACAGAAATTCACTGTAGTAGCCTGTGCTACATATAGTCAGTGCTTGTCTCTTCAGCGTGCTTCTCAACCAACTTGCCATCTATATACTGAAAACAGGGAGTTGTTCGCTTGGCACCTCCACCATTAAGAGAATGTCTTGTATTTTCTTCAGTGATTTCAAGGCATATTCCACTTGGATAAAGTGGAGATAAGGGGTTGATAACATCACAATTTTCTGCTAAAAATTTTACTTGTATCGTAGTTCAGACTTCAGAAAATTAGTGAGTTTATCACCAAAGTAGGACATTTCTAGGCCCATTCCAGACACCTCTTTGCCTCTGGGGTGCCATATTGCATTGAGTTTTTTATTTGATCAAATTACAATGCTGCAAATTGAAATGAAAAGTTAATTTGTATTAGTGTAGCAGGTACTTCTCCAAACTGATCTAATCTGTGATGGGAGAGCTGTCAGCTGCAGCAGTGTGGGTTTTTTCAACCCCCCCTTCATCCCCTTTTCTCTCTTCACACACAGACACTGAGGTCCCGTACACACGGCCGAGAAACTCGTCGGGCTAAACCCATCGTTTCGCCCGTCGAGTTTCCCGTTCAGCTTGATGAGCTTGCTTTGCGTACACACGTTCAAAGTCCAAATCTCGTCGAGCTCACGTTCACCACGTGTGACGCACTATAAAGGGGACGTACGTTTGGTTTGGAGCCACCCTTGGGGCTGCTTTTGCTAATCTCGTGTTTACGCGTGTTGGTAAAAGTTTGGTGAGTGACGATTCACGCTTCTCAGTTTTCGTGCTTTTCAGATCGATCTCTGCCGTTCAGTTTGTACTTGTGGGTTCGTATCTTGGCTATCGGGGCGTGCGGTCAGGTCGTATTGTTTTACATTGCGGTCCTGTCCGCCCGTTTTTGATTTTCAGGTCGTTCTTCATAGGTCTTGCTGTTCTTCAGTGCGGTCTGTTTAGTGCAATTCTGTTTAGACGTTCGATTCTAACCTTGTAGCCATGTTGCAGGCATCTCGTCATCGGCGAGCTTGTGCTGTGCGTGCCATGTCTATAGGTCTATTGCTTTTAGACCTAGATGACGAGTCCATGAACAGGGTGAGGAGGCGTTCATGGACCAGGAATTGGTTGCTCCGTAGGAACCAATTCTCGCATATGCCTCTGCTGCGGGAGCTTCAGGAAAATAATCCTGAAGATTACAGGAATTTCTTGAGGATGTCTGATCCCGTTTTCCAGCACCTGTTGACCTTGGTGTCCCCCTATATTATCAGGCAGGACACGGTTATGCGGGAGGCTATTGGTGCTGAGCAGAGGCTAGTTGCCACCCTACGTTATCTGGCAACTGGGAGAAGCCCTCAGGACTTAAAGTTCTCTACGGGCATCTACCCCCAGGCTCTGGGCCTTATTATTCCTGATATCTATGTACTTTTTTTTTTTTGGTTGGTGTACTCCCAAACTCATCTAGCCCTCCCCTCCAAAATGTGGTTTAAAAATCTATGTACATTTTTTTTATTGTACTCCCAAACTCATCTAGCCCTCCCCTCCAAAATGTGGTTTAAAAATCTATGTACATTTTTTTTTTGTCGGTGTACTCCTCATCTAGGCCCACACAAAACTTGGTCACTGGCACATCAGAGGGGGTGTTTACTGTGAGAATTGACTAAATCTATTTAGGTATAATATGCTAGTTCAAAGAAATGTTTTAATGCTTATAATGTCTTTGTATAATCTCCTTGCAATATTTCAGGGATAATTAATTTATTTTAATTGTTTCTTCCACAGCTTCCGTCCACGCCACAGGAGTGGCAGTAAGTGGCCATGGACTTTCAGAGGCGATGGAACTTCCCCAACTGTGGGGGAGCCATCGACGGGAAGCACGTCCGCATCATGCCTCCACCCCGTTCAGGATCCCAGTTCTACAATTACAAGGGGTTCAACAGTATTTGCTGATGGCGGTGGTGTCAGCGCAGTACGAATTCCTTTTTGTGGATGTCGGGATGAATGGACAGATTTCGGATGGGGAGCCTTCAAGCAGACCGAGTTTGCTCTTCGCCTTCAAGAGGAGGATCTGTCATTGCCACCGGATGACCAGAATCTTGAAGGGCTGCCATTTGTTTTCTTGGGTGATGAGGCGTTTGCGTTGGGACCCCATCTTATGAGGCCATTCCCTCAGCGGACCCTCTCCCAAGAGAGGAGGGTCTTTAACTACCGGCTGGCCAGAGCCCGGAGAGTGGTGGAGAACACCTGCGGTATAATGGCCAGCCGGTTCCGCCATTTCCTCACTTCTCTCCACATGGCGGAGTACAAGTGGAACTATATTATTTTTGCATGCTGCATACTCCATAATTATTTGAGGAGACAATCGACAACATATCTTGCCCCGGTTGGACCCGAGGCTGTCCTTTTTGAAAATGAGCTAACATTGCCAGGACTTGAAGCTGGCCATCCAGGACTGCCCCCCCAGAGTGCCCGTGAAGTGAGGGACAAATATGTTCAATACTTTATGGGTAGGGGGGCCATACCATCCCAACCAAATGTGGTTTAATTTCTGTTGAAAAAAAAGTAAAAATCTTTGCAAAAAACTTTTTATGTCTCGCTTGTGTTGATTTTCGCTGTTTACTATATTTTCATATTGTTCTACATGTAGTGTCAAGTGTATTTTCCTTATCAACTCTCATTTCCCAGGTGACATCAACACAAATCACATGTCCAGTTATTGGTATTTTAAGCAAAACAACACACACTTTTTTCTATATCAAAATATCTTTATTTTTTGCATCAGGTTTTTAACAAACAAAATGACATAATTTGCATATTTTATTTTTCTTTTTGATTAAAAACATATAATTTTTTTGTTATTTTTATTATTTTTGCTTTTTTTTATTAAAACATCTAATTTTTTTTGGTCTTTTTGATTAAAAACGTATAATTATTATTTTTTTGGTATTTTTGATTAAAACATATATTATTTTTATTATTTTTTGGTATTTTTGATTAAAACATCAAATTTTTTATTTTTTTTTGGTCTTTTTGATTAAAAACGTATCATTTTTATTTTTTTTGGGTATTTTTGATTAAAACATATATATATATAAAACATATCAACATGTAGGCAAACCAAGTATACACTGGATCACCTCACCTCTGTGTGAACCCATAAATGGATTATTCTTGTGGACAACAATTCTGCAAATGAGTCCACATGTGTCACCAACTGCTGAGCAGACTCTCCTTTTGCTGTATATTGTCTTATTTTACAGTAAGAGAATTTCTTTAAGAACACATCAACATTAATACCACAATTGATCTCACTTTAAACTAAAAAATTGTTTTGGGCCCAAGAATTGGTCGGAAAAGTCATCGTTCTTTTGGAACGTCGACTCCTACGACCAAATATCATGCCCACAACATGAAACTTGTTCAATATTTGATCGTAGGAGTCGACATTCCGAAAAAAACGACGACTTTTCCGACCAATTCTTGGGCCCAAAAAAAATAAATACATACAGTACAACCTGCAAGAAAAAGCACATGGCGCAAAAAAAAAAAAAATACACATGAAACTGACTTACTTTTTCTAATAACTCTCCTGATCCTGCTCATGGTCTCTGGCTCCCGCAGTTTCAGGTCCGACCATCTTTTTCGGATCTGCTCCTTGCTCCTTTACACCCCAAATTTTTGATGGAGACTCCTAACCACCTTCTCCCTAATTTCGGCCTTGACCTTATTCGGGTACTTGTAAGGTCCACGCCTCCCATCATAGTCCTCCCTTTCAAATATGAGGACCAGCTCCACCATCTCCTGGAAGGTCATATTGCTGGCCTTAAAAATTCTTCTCCTTGAGCTCTCTCCCGCCCGGCCTGCCTGTTGTGCGTCCATGTTTTTAGGCATGTGCTCCCCGATAAAGAAAATGAAGGATAAGGGGCGGGGAAAGGACTACACTGAACGTCAGGGGTGGGGAAACGTGCGGAACGTCACACATGCGCGCAAAAAAAGGGATACCACATGAGTGAAAGGGGCGTTCCTAGTTTTTGGAAGATGGCGGAGAGAACGCTCGGGTTCAACAACGGTATGTAACTACATTTTAAAGTTTATTAGTGATGGGATAAGTTGGTGAGCTACTTATATGATAACCTAGGAGAAATAATGAAAGGGGCGGGGAAAGGACGACACCGAACGTCAGGGGTGGGGAGACGTGCGTTGCGTCGCACATGCGCGTCTATAAAGGGATACCACGTGAAGTGAAAGTGGCGTTCCCAGTTGGCGGAAGACGGCGGAGACAACGATCTGATACGACGACGGTATGTAACTACGTTTTATAGTGATGGGATGAGTTGGTGGGCTACTTAAATATGATAACCTAGGAGAAAGTTACAATAAACATTTGATGAAATGGCCATCTATAGTGCTGTCGTACATAACCGCGTTTAGACACAGCATTTTGCTCAAAGTATGGTGTTGGGGCAAGGTCGTTTTTCACAGATGTATTTGTAAAATACGTGGTTTAATACATGTTGAAAATGGTCGCTTTTAAGTCTTGCCCAAACTAGATCGTTTCTAACGTTTCATCCACAAATGAGTGAAGGGATCTAGGCCTCATTACACACAACTGGTCATCTTTTTCCTATGAACTGACCAACACGATATGCAAATTCCTCCTTGTCGTTTGCACGACGAAAGAGAAGGGGCGGGGAAACATCAAATTCATAATCATGGGCGGAAGACGTGTGCGGAGTGTATGTACTGCTCGAACACACGTGTCGTACGTCCGACCGGGGTGCGGAAGGAAGACGATTGAATGACAGGCGTGTAGGTAGGCTTGGAACTTGGGACAGCAGAGCAGGGCCGCCATCAGGGGGGTACAGGCAGTACACCTGTAAGGGGCCCGGGGGTCCCCAGGGCCCTGGATGGCAGCCCACATTTTTTTATTTATTTTTTATCAAAACATATATTTTTTTAATATATTTTTCTTTTAGTTTTTATTAAAGGGCCAATTTATTTTTACGGGGTCTGGAGTTCCCCAGGGGTCCAGAGGTCCCCAGGGCCCCCAGATGCCAACCCTCCTTTTTTTTTTAAGGTTTCTCATTTTTTTTATATTATTTTAATTCCTCATGTGTCAAAGCCCCTTTTTTTTTTTTGAACAATAGTTTTTTATTGAAAATTTTCCAAAGTACAAAAGTAGAAAAGCAGAAAAAACATTCACATGTATTCCCAAGGAACAGCAGGGGAAATCACATACATTGACTACTCCGGAAGTAAACAGGGTAAATCAGCAGTAAACATATGAGTACGAGCAAGGCAATCATATTGAAGACGACAATTTAAGGTAGGGGAGGAAGACATCGTCTTTGCCACTTGTCATACTCTGGAGAGTGCATGGAGGAGTATCATGGGGGGAAATCGAGTAAAGTGAATAAGGTCAGGAAAGAGAGGGAGAGTAGGGGAAGGATGGAAGGAGGGGGGGGGAGAGGAGAGATGGAAATGGGAAGGAGGGGGAGGGGGGGGGGGATGAGATGGATACCTGAGTGGTCATTATCATAAACTCTTACATAGGTATTTGTTTAAGACATATCAAAAGGAACATAACATAGGAAGACATTTCAAAATCACCGTATCACCGCACATTGAACCAGTCAGTCCAGGGCTTCCACTGAGTATCAAATTTCGCTCTGTCAAAGCCCCTTTTTTAATATATATATATATTTTTTTTATTATATATTTATTTTTACCTTTTTTTTTATTTATTAAAGGGCCCATAGGTCCCGGATTGAAAGCCCCCTTTTTTTCTAATTTCTTTTTATTAAAAAAAAAAAAAGAAAAAAAAGATGATTAAAGGGCCCAGAGGTCCCCAGATGGCAACCACCCTTTAAAAAAAAAAAAAAAAAAAGATATATATATATATGTATATTTCTCTCTCTCTCTTTTTCTTTCTGTGGCAGCCCCTCCCCCTTCTCAATTTCAGGCGGCAGCACCCCCCCCCCCGATTCACTGCTCCAGGGGGCCCATGCCTGAAGCTGTGTAAGGGGCCCCAAAATTCATGATGGCGGCCCTGCAGCAGAGACCTATTCAGGAAAGACAGACATTTAAGGGCTAGATGTTGATAAAGAGTACTCGAGTTTCAAGACTGTGGATTGACATTATTGTATTTTTCTTTGTTTTTGTCTGGCATAAATGAATAAATTCAATAAAAGGGATTTATTAGAAGTCTTTATAGACAGGTGGAGGGAGCAGACAGTGCTGTGGGCTACCAAAGACCCTAGGTCCCGAAACAAAGAACTGAGAACAGCAGCACTGGAGAGCCTGCTCCCACTTGTGTCACCAACTGCTGAGCAGACTCTCCTTTTGCTGTATATTGTCTTATTTTACAGTAAGAGAATTTCTTTAAGAACACATCAACATTAATACCACAATTGATCTCACTTTAAACTAAAAAATTGTTTTGGGCCCAAGAATTGGTCGGAAAAGTCATCGTTCTTTTGGAACGTCGACTCCTACGACCAAATATCATGCCCACAACATGAAACTTGTTCAATATTTGATCGTAGGAGTCGACATTCCGAAAAAAACGACGACTTTTCCGACCAATTCTTGGGCCCAAAAAAAATAAATACATACAGTACAACCTGCAAGAAAAAGCACATGGCGCAAAAAAAAAAAAAATACACATAAAACTGACTTACTTTTTCTAATAACTCTCCTGATCCTGCTCATGGTCTCTGGCTCCCGCAGTTTCAGGTCCGACCATCTTTTTCGGATCTGCTCCTTGCTCCTTTACACCCCAAATTTTTGATGGAGACTCCTAACCACCTTCTCCCTAATTTCGGCCTTGACCTTATTCGGGTACTTGTAAGGTCCACGCCTCCCATCATAGTCCTCCCTTTCAAATATGAGGACCAGCTCCACCATCTCCTGGAAGGTCATATTGCTGGCCTTAAAAATTCTTCTCCTTGAGCTCTCTCCCGCCCGGCCTGCCTGTTGTGCGTCCATGTTTTTAGGCATGTGCTCCCCGATAAAGAAAATGAAGGATAAGGGGCGGGGAAAGGACTACACTGAACGTCAGGGGTGGGGAAACGTGCGGAACGTCACACATGCGCGCAAAAAAAGGGATACCACATGAGTGAAAGGGGCGTTCCTAGTTTTTGGAAGATGGCGGAGAGAACGCTCGGGTTCAACAACGGTATGTAACTACATTTTAAAGTTTATTAGTGATGGGATAAGTTGGTGAGCTACTTATATGATAACCTAGGAGAAATAATGAAAGGGGCGGGGAAAGGACGACACCGAACGTCAGGGGTGGGGAGACGTGCGTTGCGTCGCACATGCGCGTCTATAAAGGGATACCACGTGAAGTGAAAGTGGCGTTCCCAGTTGGCGGAAGACGGCGGAGACAACGATCTGATACGACGACGGTATGTAACTACGTTTTATAGTGATGGGATGAGTTGGTGGGCTACTTAAATATGATAACCTAGGAGAAAGTTACAATAAACATTTGATGAAATGGCCATCTATAGTGCTGTCGTACATAACCGCGTTTAGACACAGCATTTTGCTCAAAGTATGGTGTTGGGGCAAGGTCGTTTTTCACAGATGTATTTGTAAAATACGTGGTTTAATACATGTTGAAAATGGTCGCTTTTAAGTCTTGCCCAAACTAGATCGTTTCTAACGTTTCATCCACAAATGAGTGAAGGGATCTAGGCCTCATTACACACAACTGGTCATCTTTTTCCTATGAACTGACCAACACGATATGCAAATTCCTCCTTGTCGTTTGCACGACGAAAGAGAAGGGGCGGGGAAACATCAAATTCATAATCATGGGCGGAAGACGTGTGCGGAGTGTATGTACTGCTCGAACACACGTGTCGTACGTCCGACCGGGGTGCGGAAGGAAGACGATTGAATGACAGGCGTGTAGGTAGGCTTGGAACTTGGGACAGCAGAGCAGGGCCGCCATCAGGGGGGTACAGGCAGTACACCTGTAAGGGGCCCGGGGGTCCCCAGGGCCCTGGATGGCAGCCCACATTTTTTTATTTATTTTTTATCAAAACATATATTTTTTTAATATATTTTTCTTTTAGTTTTTATTAAAGGGCCAATTTATTTTTACGGGGTCTGGAGTTCCCCAGGGGTCCAGAGGTCCCCAGGGCCCCCAGATGCCAACCCTCCTTTTTTTTTTTAAGGTTTCTCATTTTTTTTATATTATTTTAATTCCTCATGTGTCAAAGCCCCTTTTTTTTTTGAACAATAGTTTTTTATTGAAAATTTTCCAAAGTACAAAAGTAGAAAAGCAGAAAAAACATTCACATGTATTCCCAAGGAACAGCAGGGGAAATCACATACATTGACTACTCCGGAAGTAAACAGGGTAAATCAGCAGTAAACATATGAGTACGAGCAAGGCAATCATATTGAAGACGACAATTTAAGGTAGGGGAGGAAGACATCGTCTTTGCCACTTGTCATACTCTGGAGAGTGCATGGAGGAGTATCATGGGGGGAAATCGAGTAAAGTGAATAAGGTCAGGAAAGAGAGGGAGAGTAGGGGAAGGATGGAAGGAGGGGGGGGGGAGAGGAGAGATGGAAATGGGAAGGAGGGGGAGGGGGGGGGGATGAGATGGATACCTGAGTGGTCATTATCATAAACTCTTACATAGGTATTTGTTTAAGACATATCAAAAGGAACATAACATAGGAAGACATTTCAAAATCACCGTATCACCGCACATTGAACCAGTCAGTCCAGGGCTTCCACTGAGTATCAAATTTCGCTCTGTCAAAGCCCCTTTTTTAATATATATATATATTTTTTTTATTATATATTTATTTTTACCTTTTTTTTTATTTATTAAAGGGCCCATAGGTCCCGGATTGAAAGCCCCCTTTTTTTCTAATTTCTTTTTATTAAAAAAAAAAAAAGAAAAAAAAGATGATTAAAGGGCCCAGAGGTCCCCAGATGGCAACCACCCTTTAAAAAAAAAAAAAAAAAAAGATATATATATATATGTATATTTCTCTCTCTCTCTTTTTCTTTCTGTGGCAGCCCCTCCCCCTTCTCAATTTCAGGCGGCAGCACCCCCCCCCCCCCGATTCACTGCTCCAGGGGGCCCATGCCTGAAGCTGTGTAAGGGGCCCCAAAATTCATGATGGCGGCCCTGCAGCAGAGACCTATTCAGGAAAGACAGACATTTAAGGGCTAGATGTTGATAAAGAGTACTCGAGTTTCAAGACTGTGGATTGACATTATTGTATTTTTCTTTGTTTTTGTCTGGCATAAATGAATAAATTCAATAAAAGGGATTTATTAGAAGTCTTTATAGACAGGTGGAGGGAGCAGACAGTGCTGTGGGCTACCAAAGACCCTAGGTCCCGAAACAAAGAACTGAGAACAGCAGCACTGGAGAGCCTGCTCCCACTTGCGCGCAGTCAGGTGGGGCCTGATGTGACTGCTGAGCAGTTGGAGGTCAGAATTGGAACTTTGAGAGGCTCCTACAGGAAGGAACGCGTCAAGGTCCTAAATTCAATGAGGTCTGGAGCTGGAGCAGTGCAGGTATATGTACCAAAGTTGTGGTACTACAACAGACTGTCCTTTCTGGATGACCACTTGGAAGTAAGGCCGTCACTTTCTAGCCTTCCCCCCAGAAGACAGAGTGCAAGAGGGAGGTCCAGCCTTCCCCCCAGCCTTCCCTCCAGCCTTCCCTTCAGCCAACCTGATGCTCCTCTGGTAGAGCCCTCTCAGCAGCCTTCCATCCTGGAGGAAGAGCCGGATTTGGCTGTCTGGAGCCAGGTATAGTACTTTCAATGTGCAAATGTGTGTGTGGTTTAAATTTTGCTAAATAGATGTTAAGATGTTTAAAGGTGAAAAAAAAAAGGACTAGCTAAATGTGTTTTACATATCATTAGTCAGTAGTGGCCACTAATGTTGAGGTTAATTTTCTTTTTTTTTTCAAATATTTCTAAAAACATTTTTTAGGAAACATACAAAAACAAACAGAAGGACACAGAATACATATATACATTAACATACAAACAATTTTCAAAAATGGTCTCAGTGTATTAAGTTAATCTACGTTGGTTATAGTATGGATAATATGGGTATTTCAAGATCCTAAACTCATCTTCTATCGGGTGGGCTCCCAAACTATATTTTCACCTATTGTACCTCTAGGACCTCAGGAGTACAGTCCCCAGGGGTAGATGGAAGAAGAATTGTGGAGAAGGGGAGGGGGGGAGTGTGCGGGAGATAAAACACAAGTAGAGGAGAGGGGAGAGAGGGATGAGAAAGCAGGGCCGATCCCAGGCGGGGTGCAACAGGTGCACTGCACCCAGGCGCCAGAGGGGGGGGAGGCGCCAAAGTGTGAGGAGCACCGTTTGTTTCCTCCATCTAGTGTGCAGTGTCATCCTTACACTTCATCTCCGGCGCCGATGTTCCCTGGCTGCAGTGTGAAGACCCACTTCAAGGGTCTCACTAGGGGCTCCTGCTTCCCTGCACAAACTGGTTGCTAGCCACGAGCCGCTTTGTGTCTAGCAACCAGTGACGTCAGGAGAGGAGAGAGCGGCTCCACAATGCACTGCAGAGGAGGATTTAACTTCCTACTCCTCCCTAGCTCCACCCACTTCCTCCCTGTAATGTTAGGAGTGATGAGCGCCGCGCCCGAGGAACGAGATTCAGATTCAGAAACTGTGCTGCCTGCCTCCTCTCCCTCGAGGTGCCTCAGATTCAGAAGAGGTTAGATCGTTTCAATACTTTTGTAGGCAGCAGCAGAACAGCCTGAGATCGGAGCAGCTGTGTGTGTGTGTGTGTGTGTGTGTGTGTAAAGAGAGAAGCTGCAGGCTGTCCCCCCTCCCTCTCCTTCTCATACTGCTGTTCCCCGAACAGGCGCCCATTATGTTTCTTCCTCCTTTTCCTCCTATTGGCCAGGGAAAAAACAAAAAAGAGAAGAGGATTCTGGGAGATGTAGTCCCAATAGCTGTCTGGCTGGCCCTTTGCACTTCTGGGGGGGGGGGGCTAGGGGGGAACTGCCTGAAGGGAGGGAGAGAGAGCCAGGCTATGAGTGACAGGCTGCATCTGGTGACACTCCTTGGTGACAAGTGACAGGCTGTATCTGGCAACAGGCATGGTGACAAGTGACAGGCTGTATCTGGTGACAAGTGACAGGCTGTATCTGGTGACACTCATTGGTGACAAGTGACAGGCGGTATCTGGCAACAGGCATGGTGACAAGTGACAGGCTGTATCTGGTGACACTCATTGGTGACAAGTGACAGGCTGTATCTGGTGACACTCATTGGTGACAAGTGACAGGCTGTGTCTGGCGACAGGCATGGTGACAAGTGACAGGTTGTGTCTGGTGACAAGTGACAGGCTGAATCTGGTGACACTCATTGGTGACAAGTGACAGGCTGCATCTGGTGACACTCATTGGTGACAAGTGACAGGCTGTATCTGGCGACAGGCATGGTGGCAAGTGACAGGTTGTATCTGGTGACAAGTGACAGGCTGAATCTGGTGACACTCATTGGTGACAAGTGACAGGCTGCATCTGGTGACACTCATTGGTGACAAGTGACAGGCTGTATCTGGCGACAGGCATGGTGACAAGTGACAGGTTGTATCTGGTGACAGGCTGAATCTGGTGACACTCATTGGTGACAAGTGACAGGCTGCATCTGGTGACACTCATTGGTGACAAAAGACAGGCTGTATCTGGCGACAGGCATGGTGACAAGTGACAGGCTGTATCTGGTGACGCTCATTGGTGACAAGTGACAGGCTGTATCTGGCGACAGGCATGGGGACAAGTGACAGGCTGTATCTGGTGACAAGTGACAGGCTGCATCTGGCGACAGACAGGGTGACAAGTGACAGGCTGCATCTGGTGACACTCATTGGTGACAAGTGACAGGCTGTATCTGGCGACAGGCATGGTGACAAGTGACAGGCTGTATCTGGTGACAAGTGACAGGCTGTATCTGGCGACAGGCATGGTGACAAGTGACAGGCTGTATCTGGTGACAAGTGACAGGCTGTATCTGGTGACAAGTGACAGGCTGTATCTGGTGACACTCATTGGTGACAAGTGACAGGCTGCATCGGGTGACACTCATTGGTGACAAGTGACAGGCTGTATCTAGCGACAGGCATGGTGACAAGTGACAGGCTGTATCTGGTGAAAAGTGACAAGCTGCATCTGGCGACAGGCATGGTGACAAGTGACAGGCTGTATCTGGTGACAAGTGACAGGCTGTATCTGGCGACAGGCATGGTGACATTCTGCATCTGGCAACAGGCATGGTGACAAGTGACAGGCTGCATCTGGTGACACTCATTGGTGACAAGTGACAGGCTGTATCTGGCAACAGGCATGGTGACAAGTGACAGGCTGCATCTGCTGACAGGCATGGTGACATTCTGCATCTGGCAACAGGCATGGTGACAAGTGACAGGCTGCATCTGCTGACAGGCATGGTGACATTCTGCATCTGGCAACAGGCATGGTGACAAGTGACAGGCTGCATCTGGTGACACTCATTGGTGACAAGTGACAGGCTGTATCTGGCGACAGGCATGGTGACAAGTGACAGGCTGTATCTGGTGACAAGTGACAGGCTGCATCTGGCGACAGGCATGGTGACAAGTGACAGGCTGCATCTGGTGACACTCATTGGTGACAAGTGACAGGCTGCATCTGGCAACAGGCATGGTGACAAGTGACAGGCTGCATCTGTTGACAGGCATGGTGACATGCTGCATCTGGCAGCAAGGCATGGTGACAAGTGCCCCTCTCTGTTCACTACCCTCTCTCTCAGCCCCCTCTCTGAGCCCCCCTCTCTCACTCAGCCCCTCTCTCACTCAGCCCCTCTCTCACTCAGCCCCCCTTTCTGAGCCCCTCTCTCAGCCCCACCTCTCTCTCTCAGCCCCACCTCTCTGAGCCCCCCTCTCTGTCAGCCCATCTCTCTGCCCACTACCCTCTCGCTGAGCCCCTCTCTCTCAGCCCCTCTCTCTGAGCCCCTCTCAGCCCCGCCTCTCTCTCTCAGCCCCACCTCTCTCTCTCTCAGCCCCATCTCTCTCAGCCCCCTCTCTGAGCCCCCCTCTCTCTCATCCCCTCTCTCTGTCCGCTACTCTCTCTCTCAGCCCCTCTCTCTCTCTCTCAACCCCTCTCTGAGACCCTCCCTGTCCACTATGCTCTCTCTGAGCCCCTCTCTCTCTCAGCCCCCTCTCTCTCTCAGCCCTCTCTCAGCCCCACCTCTCTCAGCCCCTCTCTCTGTCCACTACCCTCTCGCCGAGCCCCTCTCTCTCACTCAGCCCCTCTCTCTCTCAGCCCCTCTCTCTGTCCACTACCCTTTCGCTGAGCCCCTCTCTCTCACTCAGCCCATGAGCCTCTGAGCCTCCCTCTCTCTCAGCCCCTCTCTGTCCACTACCCTTTCTCTCAGCCCCCTCTCTCTGTCCACTATCCTCTCTCTCTCTCAGCCCCACCTCTCTCTGAGCCCCTCTTTCTCTGAGTCCCTCTCTCTATCTGAGCCCCTCTCTCTGAGCCCCCCTCTCTCTCACCCTTAACCCCCTCTCTCTTTCAGTCTCACCTCTCTCTCTCTTACTCAGTCTCACCTCTCTCTCTCTTACTCAGTCTCACCTCTCTCTCTCTCTCTCTCTCTCTGTGGTGGGCACTAATAGGCTGCATTTGGTGGACACTAATAAGGCTGCATTTGATGGGCACGGATAAGGCTGCATTTGATGGGCACGGATAAGGCTGCATTTGATGGGCACGGATAAGGCTGCATTTGATGGGCACTGGTGAGGCTGCATTGATCTTTTGCACCATGTCTGCAGTCTCTGACCATCTCTTGTATCATGTTAGAGGTCTCTGACCATCTCCTGTATTATGTCTGGGGGCTCTTTCTAAGCAGACTCCCTAACAGAGGCCCTCTCTGTGTCCACTAGAGAGACCCCCCTCCAGCTCTTCCTGTATTTTGTTTATTGTTAAGAGATCATGGGAGGATCCCAGGGTTACGATGACTCCTTAGGGGAGCATCTCTGTGTTTGAATTGTTGCCTTAGAAACATTTGTAAAGGGGGAGGAGTTAGTAAGGTGACCACGCCCTTGTAGGGGCGCCATAAATATTTTTGCACCCAGGCGCCTGTGACCCTAGGATCGGCCCTGTGAGAAAGCAAGGAGAAAGAAGAGAAAAAAAATCCTAATACTAAGTGAATTAAAGTGTATATTTAAAGTTTATATTCTGCTTAAATAAATATTTGTATATAATTTAATGTGTTGGAGGGACTAATAAGCCCACCCACCATTATTTAGTGAGAGAGGGGAAAAAAAATAGAGGGAGGGGTAAAAGTATAAAAACTAAGTGGATATAGGTGTACATTTCAAAATTAATGAAGTAAGTTTAGAGTATTTTTTTTTTCAATTTATATTATATCTAAATATCTTAATAATGTATTATATTGGTGCATTAAGAAGAGAAGAGGTTAAAAATATACAAACTGCAGGGGTCAGAATGATTGGCTTATCAATTTCTTGACAAACAGTTTGCAACAGTCATGAGCTGAAAATTGTGTGTGATTTTGTAACCCAAAAGTAAAACTGTCCCTTTTTTTAATACACAGGAGGACATCAGCCAGCAGGAGGTACAGGAAAGTGCCAGGCAGGAGGAGGGCAGGGTGAGTGGCACAGAGGAGGTGGCAGGGGCAAGTTTACCGGAGGAGGTTGCAGGCCCAAGTGGCTTGGAGGAGGTGGCAGGCCCAAGTTGCTCGGAGGAGGTGGCTGGGCCTAGTAGCAGTACTAGGTGTCAGGTGCCTCCAATATGCCTTCAACCCAGAAGGGTCGCAAGGGATACGAGGGTTCGTGAGGCCACACTGGCCCTCATTCGCGAGGCACAGGCCAGCCTCCAGCAGCCTGCCACCTCTCAGGCTTTTTGACCTTTATCCTGGCCAAAATGGACCACATGAGTGAGGACCAGCGTCTCCTCTTTGAGGGACTCTTTGTCACCTTAGCCAATAAGGCGATGAGGGGTCGTCTCACTGAGGAGACGGTGCTCTGTTCACATCGCCATCCGCGAAGAACAGCTCGCTCACAACCTCCTCCTTCTTCTTCTTCTTCTCCTCCTCCTCCTCCTCCTCCTGCTCCTTCTTCTTCTTCTTCTCCTGCCCCTACTGCTTCCCCTACTCGTTCTTCTCCTGCCCCTACTGCTTCCCCTACTCGTTCTTCTCCTGCCCCTACTGCTTCCCCTACTCCTTCTTCTCCTGCCCCTACTGCTTCCTGCCCCTACTGCTTCCCCTACTAGTTCTTCTCCTGCCCCTACTGCTTTCCCTACTCATTCTTCACCTTCTTCTTTTGCTTTTCCTTCTCCTCCCCCTCCTCCTTCATGTTCTCCTCCTCCTCTTGATTCTTCTTCTTCTCCTCCTCCTCCTCTACCACGTTCTGATACTCCTCCTCCTGGCATAAGTACTGCCTCCGTGGCCCCGCCTCCAGCCAAGCAGAAGAGGAAGGCTGCTGAGAAGGCTGCAGAGAGGGTCAGAGAGCAGGCTGCAGGGAATCCACCAAGAAAGGCCTTGAGAAAATCCAAAAGATGACTCCAATTCCTTCCAGGTGGTGTACCAGAGGACAGTCTGCTGTAGTACCACAACTTTGTGACATCTGTCTGCCCTGCTCCAGTTTCTGACCTGTGGGAGTCCAAGACCACACGTTCCTTCCTGGATGAGCCTCTCAACTTCCAATTTTTGAATCCAACTGCTAGGCAGTCACATGACGCCCCACCTGTCTGTGCACAAATGGCAGCAAGCTATCCAGTGCTGCCTTTTTTGTTTTTGGAGTTCTAATCCTTAACCAAAATAAATGGTGATTTTTGAGTTTACAGTTCATACTTGTCTATGTGTTTTTACTCCAAAAAATAATGTAGCTTGTGAGAAGGCAGGTTATGTTTTTTAATAATTTTAAAGGTGTAATTAGAAAGGAACAGATGAGATAAGACCAAACAATAATGTTTCAGTGGGGGGTAACTTGACACCCAAAAACAACTAGATCACAGGTGTCAAACTGGCGGCCCTCCAGCTGTTACAGAACTACAAGTCCCATGAGACATTGCAAGACTGACAATTACAAGCATGACTCCTGCACGCAGAGGCATGATGGGACTTGTAGTTCTGCAACAGCTGGAGGGCCACCAGTTAGACACCCCTGAACTAGATGATTAGAAATGAAAAAAATAAAAAAATGAAAGACTTCCGGTTCCGGCGCCGCATGGAGTAGCTGTGTGCTCCATCAGCTCCCGCACACAGGCTCCAAAAACCGACCCCTGGGCTAATCATCCGCCATCCCCCACACAAGGATGGACAGGTTTCTGGAAAAAAGCGGCGCGCGATCGTACGCCGCCGCCGAGGCGTGAACGGGACAGCCGCAAATCGAGGCCCAGGCTTCGGCCTACGCGGATCCGGTCGTGGATCCGATCGTAGAATCGGCGCCTGCTATGGAGGTGAGTGCAACACCAGCCCCTCCAACTACCCCTCAGACTGTCCACATGTCCTCATCTCCCCCACAAGCGGGGGATATGCACAACATAGAGCTGATGGCCCAGGCTGTGGCTGCTCTATTATCCCCCATGATAGCGACTTCAGTGGAAAAAGCCATCAATGCAGGGATACAGAAAATCCAGGCTCAACTAGAGTAGCATGCATCCCGGCTGAATGAGGCTGAGTATCGCATCGGTCATATAGAATAGGAACTTTACCAGGCCCAATCCTTTGAACATGCGCAAGACAAGACGAACAAGTATATACTCGACAAACTGGACGACCTTGAGAATAGATCCAGGAGGAGCAATCTGCGCTTTATTGGCGTCCCCGAATCGCTGCAACCCCAGGCACTTTCAGATCTCTGCTCAAGACGCATCCCCGAGGCCCTGGGCCTGCCCGGCCCCTGCACTGTTGAGCGCGCCCACCGCATGGGCCTCTTCAACTCTGAACGCAAATCACCACGTCCTGTGATCGCCAAGTATCTCAACTATTCGGATAAGTCCCTCATCCTGCAGAAGTTCAGGCAGTCCAGGACCCTCCAGATAGACGGCATGAATATCCTGGTCTTTGCGGACTACTCCGTGGACGTCTCCAAGAGGAGGAAGGCTTTCCAGCAGATCTGCACGGAGCTCCACCGAATGCAAGTCAAGTTTACTCTGGCTTTCCCGGCCGTGCTTCGACTCAGAGCACCTAACGGAGATCAGCTCTCCTTCCATGACCCATCCGAAGCTGAGGCCTTCCTGAGGTCCCACCGCTCAGGCCCCCACCACAACCTGTCTCCTAGAGCTGCACCATCTAACCGGGCCCTGGAACATGGGAGCCCACGCAAGGACTCTCCTAAAAGATTCAAGGCTTCTGGATCCGACCGACAACACACCTCCTCCTCTTGAACCTTTTTTTTCTTTTTTCTTTTTTCCTTTTTTTTGGATGGCCGCACCATCCTGGTGCAACTCTGCTGCGCTTTGATCGTCTAAGACCACTCCTGGGTCCTTCTCCTTCATCGTGCCTCCCCCTTCACCCGGGGGACCACGGTAGGCCCAATGCTATTATGCTGTTATGACATTTGGTTTTTGCTCTTTAATGCTATTTTATTTCACATTGTTTTATGTTCTTCTTGCACGATTGGTAATAGTTGTTCTAGCTTTACTTGTGTTTAATATTGGATTTTCACATACGTTTATATGTCATGTGTGGGCCCTTCCATTCTTCCGCAGAGATACCTGTTTAGCTCTTGCCCCCCCCCCACGCATTGCTCCTGTTGCCTACACCCCCCCCCCTCGGTCGCTGCGGGTGAAGTGCTGCATAGTGAGCTCTGGGTTGGGAGTTGGCCTATTCAGTGGCTCCATGCGGAAAAAAGTGAAGCTCCCGAATGTTGTTGTTCATCTTGTTTGTCCCCATCATCCCTCCCCCATCTCCCCTTCCCTGTTTCTCTGCCCTCTCCCCATTTTTAGGGATCCATTAGCACCTCCGTTCTCTCTCCCAGCCAACCATCACTCCATCTGCTGTCCTTGTACCCCACTTCTGCTATGCTCCATGCTCCCATTCTCCTCGCCTCCACATCCTGCCCACACCCCATTGATAGTTTTCCCAACATGAGAATAGTCTCCTGGAATGTTAAAGGGCTCCGCTCCCCCAATAAGAGGATGAAAGTTCTGCGCCACCTTAAAAGGCTCAAGACCGACATTGCCCTCCTTCAGGAAACCCATCTGTCCACTCCCGACTTCCCGCGGTTGCGGAAACTCTGGGTAGGCACAGTCCTCGGCTCTGACTCAAGTGGTCGGAAAGCCGGGGTAATAATCCTTGTCAACAAAAACCTTCCCTGCAAGATACTGTCCTCAGATTCAGACTCTGAGGGGCGATTCGCCTCTGCCCGTATCCAACTGGGATCCAGGGTTGTAAACATCACCAATGTATATGCTCCCAACAGCCCCACAAGTGCCTTTTTTAGCGACCTCACCTCCTGGGCGCTTCGAGACCCAGCTTGCCCACACCTGATAGGCGGGGATTTCAACTCCATTATGCACCCGACAGACGACAGGTCCTCTACCAGACAATCCCGTCCTCCTCTGACTCCTCTCACCCAGACCTTGTTGGCGTCGACTATTGATTCACTGCACCTTCACGATCTATGGCGACTAAAACACCCAGCTGACAGGGAATTCTCATTTTACTCCCACCCTCACAATGTCTTCACGAGACTGGACTATCTTTTCTGTTCTGACTCTCTCCTCCCACTGATCTCGGAAGCTGACATACACGACATTGTAATCTCGGACCATGCCCCGGTCTCGACCACCCTTGAAGATCCTGACTTAGCCTCCAACCCCAGAATCTAGCGGTTTCCCTCCTATCTTCACAACAACTCCGATTTCCACCTACATCTGGAAAAAGCCTGGTCGGGATACGCGTCGGATAATGCTCTACACGCCGATAACCCTAACCTTTTCTGGGAAGCGGGCAAAGCGTTCCTCAGGGGCTGCATAATAGCCTACGCCGCCACATTCAAAAAACACACGCTTAGACGCTACAAACAGGCCAGCGCAACACTGCATCAGGCCCAGCGGGTCCTCTATACTGATGACTCCCCCAGCAACCGTAGCGCCTGGTTTGCTGCTAAGCAGGCCTTTGATAGCTGGGCGGCCACCCTCGAACGTACCCAAAAGGCACATCTAGACGCCTCCCTCCACAAGTTTGGTAACAAAGCAGGTAGACTCCTTTCCAGATTAAGTAAAGGACCCAACCGCCCGACGCATATCATGTCCCTCAGAGATCCGTCGGGCTCCATACACTTCACCCCAAAAGATATCAATAATACTATGCGCCAATTCTACTCCTCCCTGTATGCCTCAGACCCTATTGATAAGCCAACGGCCCTCAACTTCCTACGACGTATTTCCCTGGATCAGGTAACCCCCACCCAGCTCGAAGCCCTCAATGCCCCTATCTCCATCCTGGAGGTCCAATCCGTAATCAAACAGCTTTCCCCCTCTAAAGCTCCAGGCCCAGATGGCTTCACTGGAGAATTTTACAAGTCCTTTAGCTCGACTGTGTCCCCCCCTCTCCACGACGTCTACCAACATATATGGTCGGGTGGGTCCTATCTACCAACGGGCAATCAGGCCATCGTAAAACTCTTGGAGAAGAAGGGCAAAGACCCCCTAGAACCTGGCTCTTATAGGCCCATCTCACTTTTAAACCTTGACGTTAAAATCCTCTCCAAGATAGCAGCCACTAGACTGGCATCCATTATACCCTCCCTGATCCACCCCGCACAATCGGGCTTTGTAAAGGGTAGGATGGCCACCATGAATATTAGGAAGGTAATGCTAGCTCTCGAACACGCAAAAAATGACCCGGCAGGAGACCATGCCATCATCACTTTAGACGCGGAGAAGGCTTTCGATAACGTTAGTTTCGAATGGCTCTCCATGGTCATGTCCAAAATGGGCTTCTCGGGCCCCTTCACGCATCTCATAGAATCAATGTACACTGCCCCTGCCGCGAGAGTGGTCGCTGCGGGCCTCCTCTCTGAGGAATTCAGGCTGCACAAAGGCACGAGGCAAGGCTGCCCGCTCTCCCCGCTCCTTTTCAACATAGCGCTTGAACCCCTGTCCCGCCACCTAACCCAGATCGCCCCCCTTCATGGCATTCATGTCGGAGGTCACGACCTTCGCACGTCACTATTTGCCGACGACGTCCTTATTTTCACATCCAGCCCTTCACTTGACATGTCCACGATCAAGACCACTTTTGACGAATGCTCTGGCCTTCGTATTAACTATAATAAGAGCGAAATACTCCCAATAGGTTCCCTATCTGTCCCCTCTTGGTCCCAGAGCTCCTTATTCAATGTTGCGAAGTCACATATCACTTACCTGGGAATAAAAATAGGTAAACTGCCCTCCTCCCTATACCACCTCAACTATCCCCCCCTGCTCACCAAAATATCCCAAGAACTGGCGAACTGGATGGACCTGCCTCTCTCACTGCTGGGAAGATGCCACCTTGTCAAGATGGTCAGTTTTGCACGCCTATTGTACCCACTACAAACCATCCCACTACTTCTGCGCCACAAAGACATTAAATCCATTAACTCTGCCATTTCCAAGTTCCTCTGGCGTGGCAAGAGGGCGCGCATAGCATTTGCCAAGCTGCATCTTCCCAGGCGAGAGGGGGGCATTGCCCTTCCCAACATCAGGCTATATAACCTGGCATGTCTATTGAGAACAGGCTTGGATTGGATATCCCAGTCCTCCAGGTGCTCGAACTACCCCCTTGAATCGGCGATGGTCCGCCCCTTCTCCCTTACGGCCCTTCTCCATTGTCATTGGAAATCTGCCCCCCCTCCCCTCCAACACAATCTCCTTCTCCGGGATACAGTCATTGCCTGGAGAGAGGTCAGGAAAGCCCTCAATGTCCCATCCTCTATCTCACGATACCTCCCAATCCTGGGTAACCCGAGCTTCCAACCAGGCTTAGATAACCAGCCTTACCTCGACTGGGAGGATAAGGGTATCAAATCCTTTTATTCATTGTGTGACCCCCTTTCAGGCCGCCCCATGGGATTTAGAGCCCTGGCAGACAAATTTTCTCTCCCTTCATCACATGTATTCCAGTATATTCAATGCATTAGTTTTCTGAAAAACGCCTGTCGGGATGACAGAAAAAGGTTCCAGAGCTCCCTCACCGACACCCTTATTTCCCGGGCCTCATACAAAATTTCAGACATTTATCGTCCCCCTCCTCCTGCACAACAACCCCCCCTGGCGTCAACCTCGGCGGCCAACTGGTCGAAGGACTTCCCTGACCCTGACCTGGTGGAGAAGCTCCTGCATGGCCTCACCACCATCCATAGACTTATCCCTAACGAAATATGGAGAGAGACGCAGATCAAAATTGTTCACCGAGCCCACATCCCCTTCAGCCGAGCCCATGCCACCCCAGACTGCCCCCTCTGTAAACAACCCAAACCTATCTTGGCTCACAAGTTCTGGTCTTGCTCCCTCATAGCCAGTTTCTGGGACCAAGTCATCCAATACATTTTCGATGTCACCCTGTTGCGCATACCCAAGGACCCGCTACTACTTATCTTTGGCTATTGGGACCCCCTACTGCTCCCCTGGTCTTCCCCTACCACCCCCCTGAGCAGGGACTGGACTCTGATATGTCTCTTGATAGCCCGGAGAGCCATCCTCCAGAAGTGGATATCTGCTGACTGCCCAACCACTGCTCAAGTTAAAAAGGAACTGTTGCAGCTCTTATACAAGGACAGGCTCAACATGGACCTAACCCACGAACGGGTTTTCTTAGCATACACACGATCGAGCTTCTCGTCGGGAAAACAGCCCGTCGAGAACCTCGTCGAGCCAAATTCGACTCCCGTCCAGAAAATAGAGACCCTGCTCTCTATTTTGGCTCGACGAGCTGCCCAACGGTTTGCTTGACGAAAGTGTACACACGACCGGTTTTCTCGGCAGAATACGTCTCCCAGCGAGCTTCTCGCTGGATTCTGTCGAGAAACTTGGTCGTGTGTACGGGGCTTAGAAGTGCTTGTTTGTAAACTCCCTATTGGAAGTTGTCTGGAAACTCCCTATTGGGAGAGTCTGAGCCAATCATCAGGCAGCAGCAAAGGACTGTGGGGGAGGAGATAAAAAGACAGAGAAACTAGGCTGGAGCCTCTTTGTGCCTGTACCCCATCAGGAGAGCATCTCCTGCACTCAATGTGTGTGTGGAATCACGGCCTACCAAGGGGCACACAGCCTGCAACTCCAGCCCAGAGGAACAGATCGTTAATGCAGCTCCAGCCCAAAGGAACAGACTGTCCATGCTAAAGAAGGACAGCCTGCAACAGCTCAAAGACTGAATTCCACTGCGACACACCTGCATCTAAGATCAATCAATCGCTCAGGGGAGGACTGCTGACTGTATACAGGATTTGGTGAGGGGTCTTTGCCCAGGAACCTTTATTACCTTTCATAGAATACCACATCCAAATATTGTCCACAGAGCTCCTACATTGCTGGTGAAGATAATAAAATGCAAAGCTTTACCTCCAGGACATTACTGCGGTTGCTCTTAAAGGGGACACACAATGGGTATTGAGATTAATTCACTGGGTGTGTAGTAGAGGTATCATAGGCTGGCCTGGGGCTCCCCTTTAGCCACAGCACCCCGCACACACACCACAAATTGTTGGGGAGTCTATTTAATCTGTACACATTGTTACCTATTGCTTTCGTTGTTTGCACAGTGTTCCTGACTGTTTTCTTTAAACTGTTTTAACCAAGTCCTGGGTACTTACACAGGTCCTGGCTGACTAATGTTAACCTGAACTTTACTTTTCTTCAAGCAAACTACAAACAGAACTGTGTTGTATATTCCTGTTGAGTGTTTCCATTAGTCACATTGCTAGGTGTGCCAGAGGGGCTGGGACAGTTCATTGGGGTTGAAAGGCAGAGTAACAAACTGAACAAACAAAAGCAGCTCACTCTGGGTTTGCAACATTAGCATTAAATTACCAACTGGGTTGGGTTATAAAGACATTTTTAATCCCATACTATTTTTTTTAAAACAAAAATAAAGATGTAATGCTTTTCACAATCCTGGTCCTATTTTTTTAAAGCCCCTCAATAACCTCAATTTTTTTTTTACACAGAAAAGAGAGTGTAAAAAATTAAATAAAAAAAATTAAACTGACATTACACAAATACTGTATATACTTGAGTATAAGCTATGTTTTTTAGCACTTTTTTTGTGCCCCCTCGGCTTATACTCGAGTCACCTTTTTCCGCCTGATCTCCCGGACTTTGGGGACCCGTTACTGGCCGACCGTAGGTCCCCTGGACCCCAAACACACACTGGACACATGTAGCCCCACTCTTTCTCTACAAGTGGGCAACGGTTGTTGTCCAGGGGACCTACGGCCAGGGAGCACCAATTTTTCAAACCCGGGCACCCCTTCCATAGACTCCCTTGTTAAACAGTCAATTCTCCAGTGACTATGGGGACCCGGGTTCCCGACCAGTTGTAAGTTACCTGGACCCAGAACTTGGCACACATGTAGCCACACTCTTCATCTATAAGTGTTCAACGTTTGTTGACTGGGGCAGTGGTCATCAACCTTGTCCTGCAGGGCCCACTAACAGACCAGGTTTGCAAGATAACTGAAATACATCACAGGTGATATCATTTGTTGCTCTAGTGATTGCAGTATTCTAGTCTGCATCTCCCCAAGGTAATACATAATACCTGGCCTGTTAGTGGGCCCTACAGGAATGGTTGATGACCACTGGTCTGGGGGACCTACGGCTGGGGAGCACCAATTTTTAAAACCAGACTCCCATGTAAAACGTCAGTCTAGTCATTAGCACAGTGAGGCATGAACACAGTGAGGCATGCACATGGACACAGTGGGGAAAAGTGACAGCCTAGGCTTATACTCGAGTCAATACATTTTCCCAGTTTTTTGTGGTAAAATTAGGTGCCTCGGCTAATATTCAGGTTGGCTTATACTCGAGTATATACGCTAAGTATAAAATCCACTAAAATAAGTACAAAGAACAATAAATAAAAAAACCCTCTTCCTTCGCCTCACAAAAAAAAAAAAAAAATCAACGCAAAGTAAAAATTGTTGGTTAAGCATTTATTACCTTGGGGAAATTAGGGATTTCAATGAAATATTGCTGATCATTAAATCATTAATTTTGTGGAAAAATAAATTTTGCCGAAATACCACCACTCATCCCTAAGCAGTAGGTATATTGTGTGCTTTGAATTTTAAAGCTTATTACTCCTTTTTTACTTGAGCACTCTTACACTACTCTATTGCTTTTCTACAATGAATTCTGTTGGTAAACCCAGCAGGGTATTGCTCACTTAGCAGTATATTTCCCAAAGAGGGAATTATGGGTTGACTGAGAATATTATGGATTTTAAGATCACTGGGTATCAAGTTTCTGCAAACCTTCTCTTCATTAATCATGCTGAATAAACTTAATATGACATAATTAATATACTGTAGTACGATGGAAGACCTTACAGATAATTAGATGCAAATGCGAAGCTAATGAGCGCTTGGCATGTTTGTCATATTCACCGCCTCTCCTTGAATTACATTATTATGAACTGTGTTTGGGGAGAAACATTCCATAGGTCACCAGCAGGTTTAATAACAATTTGTTGACTTCCTAATAATGAAGGTAATTTATAACATTATTAAGAATTTCTGCTCTTTAATGAAGATGCATTATTCACATGATGAAAATTACTTTCCATCGATGGACTCTGCTTAATTGATTATTATATAAGGGGTGGAATGATATGACCTGTAACAGTCTACAGATTGTGTGATTGTGTTAACAAATTGCATATGGTGTGGCATCATGCCTTGTGACAAACTGCATTTTGTGTAACTTGAACACAGCTGAAGCAATTCCTGATGATATCGGGCCAGATCCACAAAGGAATTACGCCGGTGTATCTATAGATACACCGGCGTAATTCGAATTTCCTGCCGGCGTGTCATTGTTTTCTATCCAGAAAACAAGATAGGCCCGACTTACGCTAAGATACGACTTTCGTAAGTTTCTTACACCGTCGTATCTTAGATGCATATTTTTACGCTGGACGCTAGGGGCGAGTCCGTGTTAAATATGCAAATGAGGTAGATACGGCGATCCACGAACGTACGTATGCCTGGCGCAGTGTGTTTACGTCGTTTGCGTAAGCGTCTGTACGGCGTAAAGATAAAGCTGCTATAGTGAGGCGCAGCCAATGTTAAGTATGGACGTCGGGACCGCGTCGTATTGGACGTCGTTTACGTCGTTTGCGTAACTCATTCGCGAATAGGGAATTGCGTATATTACGTACACGTCGTTTTCATTGACTATTTTCAACGTGATTTCACGCATGTGCACTAGGGTACGTCCACGGCCGGCGCATGCAAAGTGTAAAAAAAGCGTTGTTTGCGTCGGGTCATTCATAATTATACTAAACCACGCCCCCCACTAGTTAATTTGAATTACGTCCGCGTACGTCGGCCCATTTACGCTACGCCGCCGTAAGCTACAGCGGAATATTATTGAGGATTCGTAATATGCCGATGTGGCTTACAGCGACGTAGTGTAAATGGGATAATGGGTCAATATTTGGACGATCCAATTTACCTAAAAGCATGTCTTTGGAGTGTGGGAGGAAACCGGAGTACCCGGAGGAAACCCACGCAGACACAGGGAGAACATGCAAACTCCAGGCAGATGGTGTCGTGGTCGGGATTCGAACCAGCGACCCTTTTGCTGCTAGGCGAAAGTGCTACTCACTGGACCACTGTGCTCACTGAGAAGCTTGATCGTGTGTACGTCTTCGCCGAGAAAACTGTCGAGCAAGGCGTCGAGCCAAAATAAAGAGCAGGTTCTCTATTTCCTCAATGGGCCATCGGGACTAATGGCTCGACGCCTTTTTCGACAGCCTAGTCGACGAACTCGACGGCCGGCCGAGAACCTCGTCGGGCGGAACGATGAGTTTAGCCTGACGAGGTTCTCGTACGTGTGTACACGGCCATAGAGGTGGAAGTCAGACCAGTTCTCTGGTCAGTCCAAAGAACTCTATGATAAGTCTATTCTCAGGCTCTGCTTCCAATTTGTAAAGAAACGAACACAACCTCCGGTGTAGAAGGCTATGATGAGTTTCTTAAGTTGCTCATTGCTAACAGGACTCCTGGAGGGTTGCTTGAGCTGTCAGCTCTGTCAAGTTGGATCTTGAGAGACAAATCTGTAACGGAGTTTCAGGTAAGGTCATGACTTTCTTATAAAGAAGACCTTAAAACTAAAGAGTCAAAGTGCCACAATTACTTTATGTGCTCCATAATACTCCAGTATGGATAAATAAAGTATGGTTTAAAAAAATAGAGACCCTTTTTAGGGAATTCATTTGGAAAAATGGAAAGGCGAGAATCAGTCTCCAAATATTACAATTACCAACAAATAAGGGAGGTCTGACTGTCCCACACCCTTACAGTTACTTTTTAGCAGCGCAATTACAGCACTTGGGAGGGTGCATCACAGAAGGAGGAGGGAGTGCCAGTGGGAAAATGATGCTAATGGGGTCCCCACATAATTCCATAATAGAAACGCTGGAGGCTGACTCTTTTCCTGCTAAGAACACAACATTGAGGATGATTAAAAGAATATGGCAAGCAGGAAAGTTAGCGGGGGTTAATGGGTTAATGTGATAAACTCAACAATATGGAAAGAAAAAGTAGCCTTAACCAGATGTGGAAATTTCAACAAATTTTAAATATTGCAGGAGCCCTGGCTGAGTAAAATGGGATGTCCACCCTAGAGAGGGGTGAAGAATATAGATTGGAAAAGGGAGATCAGCCAGACAGGAAAGAGAGAGACAAGATAGAGAGGGAGAGAGAGAGCTGCACTTTAGGCCGCGTACACACGACTAAATAAATCCGATCAAATCGGTCTGACAGAGCGATTTGATCGGATTTGTCTGCTGGGCTATTTTGGCTTGATCGTGTACACACAATCAAACCAAAATCCCCACCCGCCACGTCACTGCACCAGGAAGTAAAAAACTTCCACGCATGCGTCGAATCCATTTGACGCATGTGCGGGCAGATATGTCCGCTGGTTAGTGTACTAACGGTACGCGGCATTCGATTTGGGATCACTAGTTTCACTGCCGAAATACTGAAATGCATTAGTAGTATTGTGCAGAATGATGACATTTAATTTGTTTTGCTTTTTTTACCATCATTTTTTTCAGGGTCATAAGAGTGCACTTACTTTTGTACTCCTGTGGCCCAGAGTCAGCTTATAGAGTTATATTGCCCACTATCAGCTGCTCCAGATACTGGAAAGGATTCCAACCATATTGTCTGGATTCACCCAGCTGGCTGACTGACAGCTGGCTCTGCTCTTAGGGCGCAGCTGAGAGTCAAAGCCAACTGTGCCCACTCCCTCACCAGCCCAGAGCTCCAAAGCTCCAATGAGTAAACACACAGATCCACTTTCTGTCAGAGGTGAGGAGACCGATATGTGTTCCCAGTACAGAGGAACACAGATCGGTCTCCTCCCTTTGTGAGTCCCCTCCCTCTACAGTTAGAATCACTCAATAGGCAACATATTAACCCCTTCAGCGCCCCCTATTGTTAACCCCTTCCCTGTGAGTCACATTTACATAGTAATTAGTGCAGTTTTATAGAACCAATTGCTGTATAAATGTGAATGGTCCCAAAAACGTGTCAAAAGTGTTTGATATGTTCAATGCAATGTCACTGTTACAATAAAAATCGCAGATCGCTAGTAAAAAAAAAAATGCCATAAATCTATCCACTATTTTTGTAGACGCTATAACTTTTGCGCAAACAAATTATTATATGCTTATTGCGATTTTTATTTATTTTTTACCAAAAATATGTAGAAGAATACATATCGGCCAAAACTGAGGGAAAAAATATTTTTTGAAAAAAAAATTGTGATATTTATTAAATCAAAAAGTAAAAAAATATTGGGCCAGATTCAGGTAGATGGGCGAATCTTTATTTTGGAGTAACTTTATTTTGGAGTAACTTTTCTCATTTACGTTACTCCGCCGAAACTTTAGGAGCAAGTACTGTATTCACAAAGCACTTGCTCCTAAAGTTGCGGCGACGTAGCGAAAATGAGCCGGCGGAATTCAAATTGGGCGGGTAGGGGGCGTGTAGTATTTAAAATAGGCGCGATCCCACGGCGAACGTACTGCGCATGTGTCGACTGTCAGTGCGCATGCTCCAAATTCTGTCAGTGAACGTCAATGACGTCAATCCCCATTCACGGACGTTTTACGCAAATGACTCAAAATTTTTTAAATTCGACGCGATGACGACGGCCATACTTAACATAGGATACTCCACTAGGGGGCTGGTTTTTATGTACACCGCGTATCTCTTACGGAAACGTCGGAAAGTCACTGCGTCGGGCCCGAATACGATCGTGAATTGCCGATTCTCGCTGATTTACATATTCTCGGCGGGAACGCCCCGAGCGCCATTTTTAAAATTGCAGTTCCGATACGACGGCGAAATACAATTACGCCGCTCGTATAGGAACTCCAACCCGGCGTTTCTTGTTTTCTGCTTACTGAAAACAGAAACGCCGGCTCAAAGTGAGAGTTAGGCTGGAATATCACTGATACTCCAGAGTAACTCTACCTGAATCTGGCCCATTGTGTTTTATTCAAAATTGTCGCTCTTCTTTTGTTTATAGTGCAAAAAAAAAAAAAAACAGAGATGATCAAATACCACCAACCGAAAGCTCTATTTGTGGGGAAAAAAACATAAAGGCCAGATTCTCAAAAGACATACGACGATGTATCGCAGGAAACACCATCGTATCTCTGTTTTTTTTTACTGGGTATCTATGCGTTTGATTCATAGAATCATTTACGCATAGATACAGTGAAGATCCGACAGGTGTAAAACACTTACACCGTCGGATCGTAGATGTAATGACTTCGCTGGCCGCTAGGTGGCCTTTACATTGATTTCTCATTTGCCTATGCAAATGAGCCTAATACGTCGATTCCCAAAAGTTTTTACGCTGCCCTGTCGTCGTTTACGTCGTTTCCGTAAGCGTAAGGTTAACCCTGCTATATGAGGGGTAACCTTACGAAGTTCCGTCGTATGCCATGTTAAGTATGGCGTCGGGACAGCGTCGTCTTTTTCCATCGTTTACGTCATTTTACTAAGTCGTTCGCGAATAGGGATTTACGTAAAGGACGCTCACGTCGGTTTCATTCACGTTTTCCGATGTGAGCTGGAGCATGCGCACTGGGCTATTTTTGTGGCCGGCGCTTGCGCAGTTCGATCGACGCGGGGGCACGCTTAATTTAAATACAAGTGGCCCCCTTTGAATTACGCGGCCTTATCCTGGGCCATTTACACTATGCAGCCGCAACTTACGGAGCAAGTGCTTTGGGAATACGGCACTTACTCTGTTAACCTCTTCAGGTCCGCGCTATTGACATAATACGTCAGCAGCGCGGACCTGAGGCG
The DNA here is from genome assembly GCA_029574335.1 of Rana kukunoris. Classification (NCBI taxonomy): domain Eukaryota; kingdom Metazoa; phylum Chordata; class Amphibia; order Anura; family Ranidae; genus Rana; species Rana kukunoris. The sequence goes on along the minus strand of CM056050.1, from coordinate 44,225,629 downwards.
CCGGGGTCACGTCTTTGGACGTGATTTACTTGTAAATCAGGGTGGCGCGCGGCGGGGAAAAACAGTCCCGACGCATCACCGAGGATCCGATGCGTGTACCCGGCGGCCGCGATGTCCGTCAGGTACACGCGATCGTCAGTGAGAGAGCAGGGACGTGGAGCTCTGAGTGTAAACACAGAGCTTCACGTCCTGTCAGTGAAAGGCGACTGATGCTGTTTCTCTTGTACATAGGGAGACAGCATCGGTCACCTCCCCCAGTCACCCCCCTCCCCCCACACAGTTAGAACACACCCAGGCAATACATTTAACCCCTTCCTAACCCCCTAGTGTTAACCCCTTCAATGCCAGTCACATTTATACAGTAATTAGTGCATTTTTATAGCACTGGTCGCTGTATAAATGTGAATGGCGCCAAAAATGTGTCAAAAGTGTCCGATGTGTCCGTCGAAATATCGCAGTCCCAATAAAAATCGCAGATCGCCGCCATTACTAGTAAAAAAAAAATATAAAAAAAAAAATCATAATTATGTCCCCTATTTTGTAGGTGCTATAACTTTTGCGCAAAGCAGTCACTTATTGTGATTTTTTTTTTTTTTACAAAAATACGTAGAAGAATACGTATCGACCTTAACTGAGAAAAAAATATATAAAAAAAAAAAAAATGGGATATTTATTATAGCAACAAGTAAAAAATATATATATATTTTTAAATTGTCGCTCTTTTTTTCATTATAACGCAAAAAATAAAAACCGCACGGGCGATCAAATACCACCAAAAGAAAGCTCTATTTGTGGGGAAAAAAAGGACGCCAATTTTGTTTGGGTTGTTTGGGTTCCACGTCGCACGACCGCGCAATTGTCAGTTAAAGCGACGCAGTGCCGGAAGCTGAAATTTCGCCTGGGCACTAAGGGGGTTTATGTGCCCAGTAAGCAAGTGGTTAAGTTGCGGCAGCGTAGTGTAAATGGCTTACACTACGCCGTCGGCCAATCTATGTGAATCTGGACCCAAAGATTTCATTTGGGTACAGTAAAAATTGGTCTGGGCGGGAAGGGGGTGAAATGCCCTGTACGGAAGCGGTTAAATCTGTGCTACGAAGAATGAAGGCAGTTCTGAAGGCAAAAGAGGGTCCAACCCATTACTAGCAAGATGTAGCTAATAAATTGGCCGGTGAGTGTATGTATATGGTGTTAGAGGAGCAGAGTGTATTCAAATGTGTAGAAACATGTTTAATAAAGTTATACTCTACATTTTTAGGGTTTATAAAAAATACATTTCTGAATACTAGTTTTATACTATTTAGTGTGAAGCTTAACTGTAAAAAAATAAATGTTTCCTATTTGTTTTTCTCATTATCCGCTTAGCGCTCTTTACAAAGAAAAACTATATAATTTCCCTACAGATTCAAATCTATTATTTAGCGAAGAATGCCATCCTCTGATATCACACATAGTTACACGTTCTAATGATGAAATGTATGCAGACCCAAATAGGAAACTTGCTCTGGTCAATGAATCTGTCTTTCAATGTAATAATTAGGAAAATGAAAACCAGTAAAACAGCCTGCATGTTTCATTCTATAAACATAATTATATCCAGCTATATACACACACACACTGGTGTTTATCAAAATGACAAATTCAATTGTGATTTTAATACTTTAATAAATGATTTATAAAAGATTTACGCTCCGGTTTGTCTTTGCGTACCAGATTTTACTTATCTCCGAGCAATATTAATAAAGAGTAAAATGAGATGTTCCTCTATAATGTTAATTTATAATTTACAGTGCAATTGCTGCCTTTGAAACTTAAATTTCTGTGCATAAGGTTAGCATGGAAACCAATGGATATAAATCGTTTCAATTAGTTGAACAATTAATTGAGCTCTAAATAAGGCAGTAATGTAAATCTCAGTATCCTTATTGCTTGACTTTAATGACCAGGCTTAAAATTGAACTGTCAATTTAATAAATTCCTCAATAGGGATGAGCCGAACACCCTCCGGTTCGGTTTGCAGAAGAACATTGCAGAAAAACTAGTTTGAAAACGCGAACACCGTTAGGTCTATGGGACACAAATATTATAAATCAAAAGTTACTAATTTTAAAGGTTAATATGCAAGTTATTGTCATAAAAAAGTGTTTGGGGACCTGGGTCTTCCCCCAGGGGATATGTATCAATGCAAAAAAAGGTTTAACAATGTCAGTTTTTTTCGGGAGCAGTGATTTTAACAATGCTTAAAGTGAAACAATAAAAGTGAGCTATTTTTTAAAATTTTGTACCTGGGGGTGTGTATAGTATGTCTGTAAAGTGGCGTATTGTTCCCCTGTTTAGAACAGTCCCTGCACAAAATGACATTTTTAAAGGAAAAAAAGTAATTTAAAACTACTTATAATGAATTGTCAGGCATGGGTTCCCCCCCCCCCCCCAGTCCATTACCAGGCCCTTTGTGTCTAGTATGAATATTAAAAAATAAAAAAATAAAAATCTGCGGGGGTCCCTCCAAATTCCATACCAGGCCCTTTAGGTCACTGTGATATTTAGCAGTGGTAAAAATCTCACCTTCCACCAGCAGTATTTTATTATTATTTTTATTTTTTTAAGTTAAGTTAAAATCTGTATTTATTGCTAGAAAATTATTTAGAACGTCCAAACTTTTACATATATATATTTTTAGCAGAGACCCTAGAGAATAAAATAGCAATGGTTGCAATATTTTATGTCACACTGTATTTGTGCAGCGGTCTTTCAAAAGCATTTTTTTGGAAAAAATATACTCATTCATTAAAAAACAAAAATAAAACAGTAAAATTAGCGCCATTTTGTTTCTTACATAGTTAGTCAGGTTGAAAAAAGAGTCCATCAATTTCAACCATAAGAAATAAAATGATAATAATATTGTACAATCATATATACCCAATTCTATACCCACAGTTGATCCGGAGGAAGGCAAAAAACCCAGCAAAGCATGATTCAATTTGCTACAGCAGGGGAAAAAATTCCCCATGAGGTAATCAGATATTTCCCGGATCAACTTTACCTATAAATGTCAGTACCCAGTTATATTATGTACATTTAGGAAAGTATCCAGACCTTTGTTAAAGCACTTTACTGAGCTGGCCAGAACCACCTCTGCAGGGAGTCTATTCCACATTTTCACAGCTCTTACTGTGAAGAAACCTTTCCGTATTTGGGGGTGAAATCTCTTTTCCTCTAGACGTAAAGAGTGCCCCCTTGTCCTCAGTGTTGACCGTAAAGTGAATAACTCAACGCCAAGTTAATCTCCTCTTCTCAAGAGTGAATACATTTAGTTCTTCTAATCTTCCCTCATAGCTGAGCATCTCCATGCCTCTTATCAGTTTGGTTGCCCTTCTCTGCACTTTCTCCAGTTCCCCAATATCCTTCTTGAGAACTGGAGCCCAAAACTGAACTGCATATTCCAGATGAAATCTTACTAATGATTTGTACGTTATATCTTGCTCTCTGGAGTGTGTACCTCTCTTAATACAAGAAAGGACTTTGCTTGCTTTGGAAACCGCAGCTTGGCATTGCATGCCATTATTGAGCTTATAATCTACCAAAACCCCCAGATCCTTCTCCACTACGTATCCTTCCAGTTGTACTCCCCCTAGCATGTATGATGCATGCATATTCTTAGCCACCAAGTGCATAACTTTACATTTATCAACATTAAACCTCATTTGCCACTTAGTCGCCCAATTAAACAGAGCATTGAGGTTGGCTTGTAAATTTAGCGACATCCTGTAAGGACTGCATAGCTTGGTGTCATCTGCAAAGATGTTACTTTTGATCTCAGACCCAATATCATTTATAAAGATATTAAAAAGTTAGGGTTCCAACACTGAACCTTGGGGTACACCACTGATAACCTAGACCAGGGATCTCCAAACTACGGCCCTCCAGATGCTGTGGAACTACACTTCCCATGAGGCCTTGTAAAACTCTGACATTCGTAGACATGACTAGGCATAATGGGAAATGTAGTTCCTGAACACCTGGAGGGCCGTAGTTTGGAGACTCCTGACCTAGACCATCCAGAGTATGAATCATTAACTACTACTCTCTGAATTCTGTCTTTTAGCAAGTTTTCTATCCATTTACAAACTGATATTTCCAAGCCTGTAGACTTTACCTTACACATGAGCCGTGTGTGGGGAACTGTATCGAACGCCTTTGCAAAATCCAAGTATACCACGTCCACTACCATGCCTCTTTCCAAGGTTTTACCTACCTCTTCATAAAAAGAAATCAGGTTTGTCTGACAACTTCTGTCTTTCATGAATCCATGCGGTCTGTTGCTTAAATCGTTTTTTTTTTTCCAGTAAGAACTTGTCTATGGTCTTTTATTAATCTCTCCAGTATCTTCCTAACTATAGAAGTTAAACTAACAGGTCTGTATTTACTTGGTAAAGACTTTGGCCCGGAATCATGTAGCTTTACGCCGGCGTATCTCGAGATACGCCGACGTAAGTACAAATATGCGCCGTCGCATCTTTACGCCGATTCCTAAAGCAAGATACACTGAAAAACATGGGTTCAGTCGTCCAACGTAACTTGCCTATGGAGGCATATCGTGGGTGCATAGTTACGCTGGACGCATTCGGTGTTCCCATGTTAAATATGCAAATGAGGAAGATACGCCGATTCACGAACGTAGATGCGCCAGTTACGCGGTTTGCGCAAGGGTTACGCCAGGCGTAAAGATAAACCACCAAATGGCAGGTCTAAGTCATGTTAGTGTATGGACGTCGTAACAGCGCCAAATTTTCCGTCGTTTACGTCGTTTACGTAAGTCGTGCACGAATAGGGCTGTGCATAAGTTACTTTCACGTCGAAAGCATTGTGTGTTTGCGACGTGATTGTGAGCATGCGCACTGGGATACGTCCACGAACACGCCCACTACCAGCCTACTTTGAATTACGCGCACTTATGCCGGAACATTTACGCTATGCCGACGTAACTTAGGATGCAAGTGCTTTGTGAATACAACACTTGCCCCTGAAACTTGTGGCGGTGTAGCGTAAAGAAGATACGCTATGCCCGCACAAAGATACGCTGTGTACGTGAATCCGGCCCTATTTTCACTTTTTAAATATGGGCACTACATTGGCCCTGCGCCAATCCAGTGGTACTATTCCTGTCATTAATGAGTCCCTAAAAATTAGATACAATGGCTTTGAAATGACAGAGCTTAATTATTTTAGGATCTTTGGGTGGATGCCATCAGGTCCATCAGGTCCAGGTGCTTTATCCACCTTTATTCTGTCCAAATATTTCTGGACCATATCACTTTTGAGCCATTGTGGATTTGGGGCTTTGTCACTACAATCCCCATTATGGACATGAGCCCCCCCATGCTCCTTTGTATACACAGAGCTGAAGAAAGTATTTAATAAATTAGCCTTCTTTTTGTCACCAGTCACCCACTTTAGATTATTTTGTAAAGGGCCTACATGCTCAGACCTGACCTTTTTACTATTAATATATTTGATGAATTTTTTGAGGTTTGTCCTACTATCTTTTGCAATCTGTCGTTCATTTTGAATTTATGCATCCTTGATTTCATTTTTACATATCCTTTTATATTCTTATAATTTTTAAAAGCTCTTTCTTATAGTTTATAGCTTTTTTAACTTTGGCTGTGAGCCACAAAGATTTTCATTTTAGCCTTTTAAACGTATTGCCCATGGGAATATACTTTTCAGTGAGTTCACAAACAGTCTTTTTGAGGAATTCCTATTTCTGTTCTGGAAAATTCTTGAAAAATTTGCTCTCTTGAAATTAAGTGTTTTTATCTTTGCCGTATGTGGTTTTTGCTTACAGCTCACATCAAATTAAATCATGTTATGGTCACTGCTACCCAGGTGTTCCTTTATCTGAACATTAGTAATACGCTCTGCATGGTTTGAGATTACCAGGTCCAACAGAGCATCATTTCTAGTTGAGGCCTCAATAAGCTGGACCATAAAATTGTCCTGCAATAGGTTCTATAAATTGTTGCCCTTTAACTGTCCCAGCAGTGCCATTACTCCAGTTAATTTCTGGGTACCACCAGGTGGAAGTGCTGGCTGGTCATTCGGGCTGCCCGGTGGGATCGGAGAGCCCAGGTTAGCCAGGGAAAGGGGCCGATGGAGGATGTCCCCTCATACTGCTTGAGATAATAGCCGAGCAGCTTCTTAGCCGCATTGATTGCTATCCCAAGAAAGCCAACTGCTGACTCCAAAAAACGTTACCCGGTACAACCCCTTCAAGCCGAGGCCGCGTTTTTGCGTACGGTTGACGTGAAGGGGTTTTTAAATACTTACCTATTTCACAAGTCTTCAGGCTGGTCAATTGATACACTGGAACGTCTTTAGATATTATCATAGCAGTGGAAGGTCCTTCAAGATGCAAACAGTGGCAATTATTAGATGTCTGCCCCTCAGGGGAGGGTCTGTGATACCCTCTATGAACACTAGGTCCTCAGTCAAGAAACTGAAGACATCTTGTGGCTAAAAAGCATTACTGCGGGGGGACAAGATTGGAAAAGAGGTGAGTATAAGCTGCTCATTTAATTAAACCGGGGGCATTTAAGTTAAATCCAGACACAGACTATGGATCTATATCAGAAAAATGATAACAATGTGTCAAGTTTGCTTTTCATTTTTAGGGAATATCTGTACAGTTCTTTCTGTGGTAAATGTCACCCTCTGACCGCTCTTAAATTCATAGTTAACAAAGCCAGCAAGGAACTAATGGCTTCTTATCAGTGTTCTCTCCCAAGAACTCAGGCTGTATAATAAATCTAAGGCATGAAATAATTATGTTCTGTAGGACATGTCAAAAAATTGGGATCTGCTAAGTTAAAAGGTGATTAGCAACTTGCTCCCAACTTTGTCAAAAGTTTTACAACTCTTGAGACTGTTCTGATCTATTCTGGTGTCTTTCCTAAGAAGCCTCAAAGTGTGACACAGCTGAACTTTTCGATCTGAAGTATATTTCTTGCAGTATATAATTAGACAGAAACTGTCACAAGATTTAATTATTTGATAATATACTATAGAGTCAAACAGGATAACTACACAGGACTCTACATGTAAAGGTAAAAAGGTTACCTCTTACAGTCTGATTCCAATAATTTTCACGCATTTATCTTGTCTAGCACACTTGTTTTAACTACTTTTCACAAAAAAGATTAGTAGTGGTCAAAAATATACAGTACATGTCTGTGTGAAAGTTGCTATTTTGAGCAGTTTCTTCATTCAACTTTGTGACAGCTGGTCTACGAGCAAGTAGCAATATATACACTGTATATATATCTATATATTACCAAAAGTAATTGGGACGCCTGCCTTTATATGCACATGAACTTTAATGGCCTCCCAGTCTTAGTCTGTAGGGTCCAATATTAAGTTGGCTCATCCTTTTCAGTTATAACAGCTTCAACAAACATTCAACCAAGTGATAAAAAGATGATCTTGCGCTACCAAGAAATAACCAAATTAACACGTGACCAAGATAATATACAATAATACGTATAGATGTATAAAAAAATATAGGAAATATATATATATATAAAAAGTCCGCAAGTGAGTATAAAGTGCAATCAGTGAATTCAAGTGCACATCAGAACTATGTTTCATCCAGTGTTCACAGTAATCGTGCAGGTGCCAATCCGTGGGAAAACCAGCCTCACAAGCCTCTCACCTCACTTATTCTCCTTAAATTAAAGATAGATCTTGGTAGCGCAAGATCATCTTTTTATCACTTTATTATCACTTGTGTCATGTAAACACTTTTAGTTTTTGCAGCAACCTTTCTTTATCTATCTATATAGTTATTGTTATTTATTGATATGTATTGATAGATGTACTGTGGTTTTTAGCACATTATTGCACTGTGTGTATGCCTGGTCCACTTAGCGCGAAAGCTTTTATATAAAACATTTAAACAATATCATTAAACAACTACAGTATCTTCAGCGTAAAAAAGAACAAATCCCTGATCTCAACATCATGTCTGGGATTACATAAAGAGACAGAAGGATTTGAGGCAGCCTACATCCACAGAATATTTGTGGTTAGTTCTCCAAGATGTTTGGAACTACCTACCCGCTAAGTCCCTTCCAAAACTGTGTTCAAGTGTACCTAGAAGAATTGATGCTGTGTTAAAGGCAAAGGGTGGTCATTTATTGATTTGATTTGGATTTCTCCTCTGTTTATTAAATTGCCTTTTGCTAAATGAAAAATATGAACAAATACCACATCTATTTCTAAAAGTATTTTTAATTTATAGGATTTTTTCACTCCTGCTTCTCTCTCTCTCTCTCTCTCTCTCTCTCTATATATATATATATATATATATATATATATATATATATATATATATATATACTGTATATACAGGGCTTCTTTCTCATATAATAGGTTCAGGAAGTGATGGTTTGGTATGATGACGTCAGTTGTTGGTGGAATGGTGTCATCACTTTCTGGTATGATGACGTCACTTGTTGTTGGAGTGGTGTCATCACTTTCTGGTATAATGACGTCACTTGTTGGTGGAATGGTGTCATCACTTGCTGGTATGATGACGTCACTTGTTGGTGGAATGGTGTCATCAATTGCTGGAATGATGACGTCATCACTTTCTGGTATGATGACGTCACTTGGTGGTATGGTGTCATAACTTGCTGGTATGATGACGTCACTTATTGGTGGAACGGTGTCATCAATTGCTGGTATGATGACGTCACTTATTGGTGGAATGGTGTCATCACTTGCTGGTATGATGACGTCACTTGTTGGTGGAATGGTGTCATCAATTGCTGGAATGATGACGTCATCACTTTCTGGTATGATGACATCACTTGGTGGCATGGTGTCATAACTTGCTGGTATGATGACGTCACTTGTTGGTGGAATGATGTCATCACTTTTTGGTATAATGACATCAGTTGTTGGTGGAATGGTGTCATCACGTTCTGGTATTTGCGATGTCACTTGTTGTTGGAATAGTGTCATGACTTTCGGGTATGATGACGTCACTTATTGTTGGAGTGGTGTCATCACTTTCTGGTATAATGACGTCACTTGTTGGTGGAATGGTGTCATCACTTGCTGGTATGATGACGTCACTTGTTGGTGGAATGGTGTCATCAATTGCTGGTATGATGACATCATCACTTTCTGGTATGATGACGTCACTTGGTGGCATGGTGTCATAACTTGCTGGTATGATGACGTCACTTTTTGGTGTAATGGTGTCATCAATTGCTGGTATGATGACGTCATCACTTTCTGGTATGATGACGTCACTTGGTGGCATGTGTCATAACTTGCTGGTATGATGATGTCACTTGTTGGTGGAATGATGTCATCACTTTCTGGTATAATGACGTCAGTTGTTGGTGGAATGGTGTCATCACTTTCTGGTATTTGCGATGTCACTTGTTGTTGGAATAGTGTCATTAATTTCAGGTATGATGTTGTCACTTGTTGTTGGAATGGTGTCATCACTTTTTGGTATGATGATGTCAGTTGTTGGTGGAATGGTGTCATCACTTTCTGGTATGATGACGTCACTTGTTGTTGGAGTGGTGTCATCACTTTCTAACAGACAAATTTCTCACCGCTCCAGGTGAGCCCCGTGTGCAATCAAGGGTTGTTGAACCACCAAGGTGCTGGCAATGCTAATGATAGCAAATTGAAGGACGAAAACTGGACAGCCGCACTCCGAAATCACTTAAAATAAGTTGTCTTTTATTTTTCAACTGTACACACAGTCACCGCAACCAACAAAATACAGTATTTCCGACGCGTTTCGCACTTACAATCAGTGCTTAGCCATGACTAAGCACTGATTGTAAGTGCGATACGCGTCGGCCATACTGTATTTTGTTGGTTGCAGTGACTGTGTGTACAGTTGAAAAATAAAAGACAACTTATTTTAAGTGATTTCGGAGTGCGGCTGTCCAGTTTTCGTCCTTCAATTTGCTGCCATCATTTTCTGGTATAATGACGCCACTTGTTGTTGGAATGGTGTCATCATTTGCTGGTATGATGACATCACTTGTTGGTGGAATGGTGTCATCAATTGCTGGTATGATGACGACATCACGTTCTGGTATGATGACATCACTTGTTGGTGGTATGGTGTCATCAATTGCTGGTATGATGACGTCATCACTTTCTGCTATGATGACCTCACTTGTTAGTGGTATGGTGTCATCACTTTCTGGTATAATGATGTCACTTGTTGGTGGAATGGCGGGATCACTTGCTGGTATGATAACGACACTTGTTGGTGGAATGGTGTCATCACTTTCTGGTATGATGACGTCACTTGGTGAAATGGTGTCATCACTTTCTGGTATAATGACGTCACTTGTTGTTGGAATGGGTCATCAATTTCTGGTATGATGATGTCACTTGTTGGTGGAATGGTGTCATCACTTGCTGGTATGATGACGTCACTTGTTGGTGGAATTTTTTTCATCACTTTCTGGTATGATGACATCACTTGGTGGTATGGTGTCATCACTTTCTGGTATAATGACGTCACTTGTTGGTGGACTGGTGTCATCAATTTTTGGTATGATGACGTCACTTGTTGTTGGAATGGTGTCATCACTTTCTGGTATAATGACGTCACTTATTGTTGGAATGGTGTCATCACTTTCTGGTATGATGACATTACTTGTTGGTGGAATGTTGTCATAACTTGCTGGTATGATGACGTCACTTGTTGGCGGAATGGGTCATCACTTTCTAATATAATAACGTCACTTGTTGGTGGAATGGTGTGATCACTTTCTAGTATAATGGTGTCACTTGATGATGGAATGGTGTCATAACTTTCTGGTATAATGACGTCAGTTGTTTGTGGAATGGTGTCATCACTTTCTGGTATGATGACGTCACTTGTTGTTGGAATGGTGTCATCACTTTTTGGTATGATGACGTCACTTGTTGTTGGAGTGGTGTCATCACTTTCTGGTATTTGCGATGTCATAAAGAGACAGAAGGATTTGAGGCAGCCTACATCCACAGAAGATTTGTGGTTAGTTCTCCAAGATGTTTGGAACTACCTACCTGCCAAGTTCCTTTCAAAACTGTTTTCAAGTGTACCTAGAAGAATTGATGCTGTGTTAAAGGCAAAGGGTGGTCATTTATTGATTTGATTTGGATGTCTCCTTTGTTTATTAAATTGCCATTTGCTAATTGAAAAATATAAACTAATACCATTTCTATTTCTAAAAGCATTCTTAATTTATAGCATTTTTTCACTCCTGCTTCTCTCTCTCTCTGTATATCTGTCTATCTATCTATCTATATATCTATCTATCTACATATATATATATATATATATATATATATATATATATATATATATATATACATATACATATATATATATATATATATATACTGTATATACAGGGCTTCTTTCTCATATAATAGGTGCAGGAAGTGATAGTTTGGTATGATGGCGTCAGTTGTTGGTGGAATGGTGTCATCACTTTCTGGTATGATGACGTCACTTGTTGGTGGAATGGTGTCATCACTTGCTGGTATGATGATGTCACTTGTTGGTGGAATGGTTTAATCACTTTCTGGTATGATGATGTCACTTGTTGGTGGTATGGTGTCATCACTTTTTGGTATAATTACATCACTTGTTGGTGGAACGGTGTCATCACTTTCTGGTATGATGATGTCACTTCTTGTTGGAATGGTGTCATCACTTTTTGGTATGATGACGTCAGTTGTTGGTGGAATGGTGTCATCACTTTCTGGTATGATGACTACACTTGTTGTTGGAGTGGTGTCATCACTTTCTGGTATGACGACGTCACTTGTTCTTGGAATGGTGGCATCACTTGCTGGTATGATGACATCACTTGTTGGTGGAATGGTGTCATCAATTGCTGGTATGATGATGTCATCACTTTCTGGTATGATGGCGTCAAAACTTTCTCGTATGATGACGTCACTTGTTGGTGGTATGGTGTCATCAATTGCTGGTATGATGACGTCATCACTTTCTGGTATGATGACGTCACTTGTTGGTGGTATGGTGTCATCACTTTCTGATATAATGATGTCACTTGTTGGTGGAATGGTGGCATCACTTGCTGGTATGATGACATCACTTGTTGGTGGAATGGTGTCATCAATTGCTGGTATGATGACTTTATCACTTTCTGGTATGATGGCGTCATCACTTTCTCGTATGATGACGTCACTTGTTGGTGGTATGGTGTCATCAATTGCTGGTATGATGACGTCATCACTTTCTGGTATGATGACGTCACTTGTTGGTGGAATGGTGTCATCACTTGCTGGTATGATGACGTCACTTGTTGGTGGAATGGTGTCATCAATTTCTGGTATGATGATGTCACTTGTTGGTGGAATGGTGTCATCACTTGCTGGTATAATGACGTCACTTGTTGGTGGAATGGTGTCATCACTTGCTGGTATGATGACGTCACTTGTTGGTGGAATTGTGTCATCACTTTCTGGTATGATGGCGTCACTTGGTGGAATGGTGTCATCACTTTCTGGTATAATGACGTCACTTGTTGTTGGAATGGTGTCATCAATTTCTGGTATGATGATGTCACTTGTTGGTGGAATGGTGTCATCACTTGCTGGTATGATGATGTCACTTGTTGGTGGAATGGTTTAATCACTTTCTGGTATGATGATGTCACTTGTTGGTGGTATGGTGTCATCACTTTTTGGTATAATGACATAACTTGTTGGTGGAACGGTGTCATCACTTTCTGGTATGATGATGTCACTTCTTGTTGGAATGGTGTCATCACTTTTTGGTATGATGACGTCAGTTGTTGGTGGAATGGTGTCATCACTTTCTGGTATGAATGAATGAATGAATGAAGAACTTGTATAGCGCAGCACATGCAAAGTAAATCGCCTCTGGGCGCTTGTTGTTCCTGTCTCCTTTGAGATCAAAAGAGATGAGTCTTAATCTTTCTCCTGAAGACTAAGTAGTTCTCCTCCAGTCGAATGCTAGCTGGTAAGGCGTTCCATAGTCTGGGACCTTGGACAGCGAATCTCCTGTCTCCTTTGGACTTGTATCTGGCTTTCGGTATCTGAAGCCGATTTTGATTGGTGGATCGTAGAATACGATTGGGATTGTAAACTTTTAATTTTTCGCATAGATAATGGGGAGCATTCCCATGGATACATCTATGCGTTAGACAGAGAGCTTTAAAGGTGATTCTGTCTTTGACTGGTAGCCAGTGAAGGGATCTCAACGAAGGTGAGATTGATTCCCAGGGTTTTTTCCCAGTCACAAGTCTGGCGGCCGTATTTTGAACGACTTGAAGACGAGCGATTTGGTACTTGGGGAGTCCGAGGTAAAGGGCATTTGCATAGTCCAGTCTGGAGTTTACAATCGCTCCCACCACGACCGCTATGTCTTTCTTGGGAATAAAAGGCGTGAGTCTGCGTAGTAGGCGCAGCAGATAGTGAGATCCGCTGACTACTGCCCCTATTTGTGCGTTCATTGTCCTGTCGGAGTCAAAGATGACCCCAAGACTTTTGACTTTGGCGCTAGGGGTGATGATTTTGCCCAGAATGGGCGGGGGGATCCAGGTTGTTGTCGATTGATTCCTACGCTTGGCGTGAAACAGAAGAAGTTCTGTTTTCGCTCCGTTGAGTTTGAGATAACTCTTTGTCATCCAGTCCTCTATCAAAGAGAGGCATGTCACTAGGTTGAGGTGGTGATCCTTTTTATTGCAAATGCGGAAGTACAGTTGCGTGTCGTCTGCGTAAGAGTGATATAGCAGTTTTTGGCTGCTGATGATTTCAAAAAGAGGACGAACATAGATGTTGAATAACATCGGCGACAGGGGAGATCCTTGAGGGACCCCGATAATGTGCGCTGTTCAGAAGTGAAGGGTCCTAGCTTCACTATTTGCGATTGGTTTTCCAAAAAAGAGGAGAACCAAGATAGATCGCTTTCTGCGACTTTGGCTATTTTAGCCAGCCGAGTCAATAACAGCTTGTGATCAACTGTATCAAAGGCTGCGCTTAGGTCCAGCAGAACCAGAAGAGAAGATTCTCCTTCATCTGCGGCCTCGAGAACGTCGTCCCATATCTTAAGCAATGCTGATTCTGTCCCGTGTCCGGGACGGAATCCTGATTGAAATGGGTCGAGTAAGTTGTGGGTATCTAGATGCTGTTGCAGCTGCTGTACCACTGCTTTCTCCATTACCTTGGAGAGAACATTTAGGCCTGTTATGGGGCGCCAGTTGAGTGGATCCTTAGAATCCAGGGTGGCTTTCTTCAAGATGGGTTGAATGAAGCCCTCCTTCAGCTGGGAGGGCATTATGCCCTCCCTGAAGGATTGGTTGATAAGCTGCGTGACAGGAGGTGCCAGGATGTCGGCGCATTCCTTCAGCAGTTTGGTGGGGATAATATCATTTGGCGCAGTGCTGTTGCGCAGAGTGCCGATGATATTTTTAGTGGTCTGAATGGAGATGGGTTCCAGCGTGAACTCGCCAAACTGTGGTGAATTGCTGCCGGTGCTGTGTAAATGACTACGGGGGGGGGGCTGGGAGAGCAATTGTTTTGCTGAATGCTTTGCCGGATTGCCACAATTTTGTTGATGAAGCAATCCGATAACTCATCGCAAAATTCTTGTGTGTCCAAGTTGGGGGCTTCAAGACATCCTGGATTCATGGTCTGAGTGACCAGCTTGAAGAGTTCACGGGGGCGATTTAGGGCACCGTTGATAGCCTCAGAAAAATAGTTTTTCTTGGCTTCGAAGATTTGCTTGTAGTATTTTCTGGTTATTGCCTTGTAGATCGAGAGGTTCTCATCTGAAGCGTTTCTTTTCCAGGCTGCTTCTGCCCTTCTGCGCTCTTGCTTCAGTAACGCCAGCTGGTTGTTGAACCAGCCGGAGTTATTTTTCCTGATCTGGGTCTTTCGTTTCGGCGCTATCAAGTCAGCTGACTGCAATAGTGCTGTGTTTATGGCCTCCAGTGTTTCTTCCGCTGTTTGGTGCGGCTGAATTGTGTTTATTTTTTCCCCTAACGTGGCTTTGAAGAGTTCCGAATGGAGCTTCTTCTGACATCTGGTCCAGTGTGTTGTCACTGGATTTGATGGTTTTGTTAAGGGGGGGAATTCGGAAATAATGAATTTAATTGCATGGTGATCTGTCCATGGCAATGGTTCATTTTCCAAGATTTTTATTTCCAGATCTTGTCTGAAAATAAGATCGAGTGTGTGACCTGAAGCATGTGTGGGCCCACATACTAGTTGCTGAAGCCCTAATCCTTCCAGGTGGTCGATGCAGGTGTCGGCAATGGGGTCTTGCGGGGAGTTGGCCCAGAGGTTGAAGTCCCCGAGCAGCAAAAGGTGTTTGCTATTCAGGGTATAGGTGGAGACAAAGTCCGTCAAAGATGGGAGCAGCTGTGACTTGGGGCCAGGTGGCCTATAGCAGAGTAGAATCCGGACGGTCTCCTGGCCGTTTACTTGCAGTTGAAGAGTAAGGGTTTCCATGAATGGAAGAGGGTTTTGGAGGCTTGGTTTTGTGATCGCAAGACGCGTCTTATGGATCACCGCCAGTCCTCCTCCTCTTTGCCCTATTCTGTTTTCCGTAATAATACGGTAGTTTTCTGGCACCAATTCTCCTAGAATGGTGTTACAGTTGGCTGTGAGCCAGCTCTCTGTAATGAAGAGGCAGTCTAGGTCGTGTTGTAGAATGAAATCATAGATTTCAAGTCGGTGTTTTACTGCCGATCTTGTGTTGATCAAAGCACATGAAATGCGCTTAGGTTGGGGTAAACGGCTAAAATGTTTGACAGTCGATCGTCGATCGATCCTCAAAAGGTGCTCAATTCTTAGGGTCTTTTTGGTGATGGCTGGCAGTATTGCGGCGAAACGCCTCAGATTCCAAATGGTTTCTGCGGAGTACCGCAGATTAGCCATGGTCGCCATTCACCGGGGGAAAAGTCGTTTCTTTTGGTGGCGATGAAGAGAGGATTCAGTGCTGCTGGGGTGTACCAAGATGGCCGCCGACCAGGAGCAGGACATGGGACCCAGGCTGGTGTGTAGCCAGCTGGGTGGATAGGTGAGCCGGGGGGGGGCTGGTTGTTGAGGCCAGGGGTGGATGTGTCCTAAAGGGGCTGGGGTTGAGCTCCTGGGGGGCTACTAAAGGTAATTTTGGCCGAGAGTGCGGCGCGCCGCTAGGCCACGGATGGAGCCGCGTTCTTTCCTAAGATGCGGCGGCCGCGAATCAGCAGTGGCTGGCGCGGTTCAGGGTAGAAAACAGGGAATCGCGGGGAGGCGCCGGGGGAAGGTTGCTTGGCAGGTGGGTGGTAATGTGGGTTAAGGAGAGGGAAAGAGGCCTGGGGAGGATGTCTGGAGAAGAATGTAGAGAGCTGTGAAAAATCCTGCCTGCCTAGCTGATGCTGTCCCTGGGGAGAGCCGACTCGTTTGAGAGCGTCCTGCTCTCACTATCCCTAAGGTGAGCAGACTAAGGTGAGAGCGGTATGATGACGTCACTTGTTGGTGGAATGGTGTCATCATTGCTGGTATGATGATGTCACTTGTTGGTGGAATGGTATCATCACTTTCTGGTATAATGATGTCACTTGTTTGTGGAATGGTGTCATCACTTTCTGGTATGATGACGTCACTTTTTGGTGGAATGATGTCATCACTTTCTGGTATAATGATCTCACTTGTTGGTGGAATGGTGTGATCACTTTCTCGTATAATCGTATAACAATCTGATATCTTTTTGATGTCTTTGGATACATTGTAACCTCTAATATCACACCCTAGACACCAGTTTTTGGAAGGGGAACTCCCTGTAGGAGTCGCTAGTGTCCCAAGTCCCCACTGCTGAACAGCCAGCCACACAGAATTTCCTTCATGCACGCCAATGCAGGAAACAGCCCTCGGCTTGTTTTTGATGTTTTATTAGGGGTTGATAACTTGGAGGGGTAGAAAACTATGGTTTGCCAACTTGAAAAAATGTCCAGATTTATGAACAAATGGGACAATTCCTCCCTATTTACAAAAGGTTCACTTTTCCTTCCTCATGTGCAAACCTGGTTTTCTCAGCAAGGCCTCTGCTTCTCACTCTTTAGGGAACAAACAGTTTTGTGTTAGCTCAGTAAAGGCCCATTACAGGCAGGAACTCTCAGTCCCTTGACAAAGTAGTGCAGTGAGCCAACAGCATGACATTCCTCCTTCTGCTTCCCTTGTGGCCACTGATCCCAGCTCCACATGCTTGCAGAAATTTCTAACCCATCTGGCTGCCACCAGCCACTCCTGGCTGATCTTCCTCCTAGTCCTCCTGACTGATTTTCTGTCCCAGTCCTGCCCGACTGGAACATTTCCATGGAGATTCCCAAGGGCAAGGGTGAGGACTAAGCCCACTGCTGTTTTCAGAGAGCACTGTTACAGCTGACAGTCTATCCCCTTGTGTTGACCCTGCTTAGTGCTGATCTGTACTTACTGTCTGCCTTTTGCTCTGTCCCACTGCCTCTCCTAAAGGGTCTCCTCCAACTGCCCCCCGGTGGTGGGATCTTTCTAGGCCAGTTATCCTGAGCCTCCAGCCTGAGGTATCAACCCTCCCTGGCAGGGGGTTCCCTCAAGGGCCACGACAGCCCCCTCCTCAGCACTCCATCTCCATCTTCCACCCAACTCCCCTGCTGGAATGACCCATGTCTACTTAAAGTGTTGTCTCTGCCCCCTGCCAGCCTACTTCTGGGGATTGGCTGATGCCCCATAAATATTCTGAATATTCAACCCCCGCCCTCTAGTTTTAGAAGATCCTCCAACCTTCCAGACACCATGGGATTGCACCAGAGAGTTGCCAGGATGAGTCATCCAGCTCTGGCCTCTAGTAACCCTGACCCAAATCAATGCCTCAGGTTATTTCTGGCTAGAATATGCTTCTTCCTACTCCTATACTAGTAGCAAACACCTACTTATTTCAGCAGTTTTATGTTTTTACAATATTCTTAAGGTGGTTGTGAACTTTATATCAATTGAAGTGACTGGCTTCAGGTGATACTTAGAGGTGAAAAAAATCATCCTACATAAGTACTTTATTTTGTTTATTTGCAGCCATTTGTCCTGTACATCCTCATAAAACTAGATGAAAAGGGTTTTTCACAAACTCACAAAGCAGGGAGCATCGAGCTTCAGTTACACACTGTACACGAGCTCGGAGAGCTGATTGGAGAGAAGGGACACCCCACCACCTTCACACAGCACACAGGAACAGAGCTGAGGCTGTCAACCATTTTTCTCTTGGTGTCAGGAGAACTTGTTAGAAGTTGATAGCAGATGAAGGAGACAGCAGAGAGAAATTACACTTAGTGCTTTGGAGAGAGGCAAGTAAACACTATCGGCCAGATTTAGAACTTTGTGCGGGCGTAGCGTATCTTCTTTACGCTACGCCGCCGCAACTTAGAGAGGCAAGTGCTGTATTCACAAAGCACTTGCGTCCTAAGTTACGGCGGCGTAGCGTAAATGTGCCGGCGTAAGTGTGCGTAATTCAAAGTAGGCAGGTAGGGGGCGTGTTGTATTAAAATTAACAGTGACCCCATGCAAATTATGTGGCGAACGAACGGTGCATGCGCCACCCATGGACGTATCCCAGTGCGCATGCTCAAAATCATGTCGCAAATAGTCAATGCTTTCGACGTGAACGTAACCTACGCCCAGCCCCATTCTGAATCGGCGTACGCAAACGATGTGAAATTCGATGGCTGTTCCGACGTCCATTCTTAATATTGGCTGCGCCATCTTTTTGGTGGTTTATCTTTATGCCTGAAAAACGCCTTACGTAAACGGCGTAGCTTACTGCGACGGGCTCTATGTAGGTTCGTGAATAGGCGTATCTAGCTCATTTGCATATTTTTTATGGGAACGCCGAATGCGTCCAGCATAACTATGTGCCCACGATACGCCGGCATAGGCAAGTTACGCCGGCGTATCTCGCTTTGTGAATCAGCGCAAAGATGCGACAGCGTACATTTGAAATTACGGCGGCGTACCTCCAGATACGCCAGCGTAAAGGTACCTGAATCTGGCCCTTTGTATATATATATATATATATATATATATAAATACACTGTATGTACTTTGTTTAGATCTCATGTCTGAGGTTTACAATCACTTTAAGCCCAGTTTTACCCATGTCCATGTATAGGTACAACCTCTTCCATGGTCCCTGTTAGGATTCAGAAATGTTTCATGGGTGCCCAATCCTGTAATCAGTAAGGTCAAATGATGTTCTGTCTCAGAATGCGTAAATAATTTTTTAACCACTTGCCTACTGTGCACCTACACCCCCTTCCTGCCAAGACTAAATTTTAGCTTCCAAGACTGCGTCGCTTTAACTGACAATTGCGCGGTCGTGCGGCGTGGCACCCAAACAAAATTGGCGTCCTTTTTTCCCCACAAATAGAGCTTTCTTTTGGTGGTATTTGATCACCTGTGCGGTTTTTATTTTTTGGGCTATAAACAAAAAAAGATCGTACATTTAAAAAAAAAACACAATATTTTTTGATTTTTGCTACAATAAATATCCCATTTAAAAAAAAAAAAAAAATGATCTCAGTTTAGGCCGATACGTATTCTTCTATATATTTTTGGTTAAAAAAAAAAATCACAATAACCGTATAGTGACTAGTTTGCGCAAAAGTTATATTGCCTACAAATTAGGGGACATAATTATGATTTTTTTTAATTACATTTTTACTAGGAATGGCGGCGATCTGCGATTTTTTTTCGGGATTGCGACATTATAGCAGACACATCGGACACTTTTGACACATTTTTGGGACCATTCACATTTATACAGTGAACAATGCTATAAATATGCATTGATTACTGTATAAATGTGACTGGCAGGGGAGGGGTTAACCACTAGGGGGTGGGGAAGGGGTTAAATGTGTGTCCTAAGTAGTGTTCTATCTGTAAGGGGAGGGGGGTCACTGGGGGAGGAGACCGATTGTGTCCCTATGTCAAGGGACACAGATCGGTCTCCTCTCTCCCTGACAGGAGTGGAGCTCTGTGTTTACACACAGAACTCCACGTCCCTGCTTAGTTACTGGGCAATCGCGGGTGCCCGGCGGCCATCGCAGCCGCCGGGAACGCGCACGTCGTTCCCAGTAACGCGACGGCCGTGCGTGCTCCCCCTAGCGGCTTTAAATGACAGGACGTCATATGACGTCCTGTCAGAACAATAGAGCATTCCGCCCGCCTTCATTTGATGGCGGGCGGGTGTTAAGTGGTTAATCAACATAACTCCTCCCAGAATGAAACGTACTGTAAATGAGAGCCTAAAATCACAAACACTTCATTACATGTATAAAAAGTAGGGTTAGCTATTAGTAGTTTTTCAATTTCAACTGCACTTGTTCTGTAATGTTGAAGACATTTCGTAACTTCTTCAAGCAAGGTTGGAGAAGCTACAAAACATCCTCAACAAAAAGCCCAGATGAATGTAACTAATTACTTCAAGCTTTACCATGATCTGGATAAATGAGGACCTTCACAGACAAGAAGTAGGCTTGAAAAAAAGTCAATTAAGTTAAATGCTAATTTTGCTACTATTATAATATGGCTGATTCAAAAGTACTCAAGTGCGCTACTGCCTAATTTATCCTCTCCATGGATGATAGAGGGCAAACCTTCTCATTGACCTTCCCAGATCTTTTCCATGCATCCATTTATGTACTCATGAATCCCAAATAGTATTATTTCTTGCAAAAAAGACAGCCAACCATACTGACCTTTTGGTGAGGTGGAAAATAAATAAATATCCTATCTTTCCGTATCATACAACAAAAAAAAAAATCTAAATTACAGATAATGTCCCCCAGACCCCTGTCTTCTCCCTTCCCTGCAAAAGCCCCATCCCACTTTAGTTCTTAATTATTTTATATATATATCTTTTAATACTAGCTGGTCTGATGTCCTAAGTTCTTTCTCTTTTCCGGTGGCAGCAGCAGGCAGTCCTTTCTCCTGGCTTGAATGGTGCTCATGTAACAGTGTGTGAGTGTCTCTCAGTCCAGTGTTATGAGCTCAGGATGTGTAATTATGTCTCTACATGGGGAGGACCCACGACAGAAGGGGCTCACAGAAAATGCTTTCTGTCATTCAACACTGAATCCTGAAGGCATCTTGTGACAGAAAGAAATTACTCTAATGCCTTGTACACACGATCGAAATTTCCGATGAAAAAAGACAGACAGAATTTTTTCCGAACATCTGTGTGGAACTCCGACAGAGAAAAAAACATGCATGCTCAGAATCAGTGAGCATTGAACTTCATTTTTCTTGGCTCGTTGTGGTGTTTTACGTCACCGCGTTTTGGACGGTTGGAATTTGGTCTGACAGTGTGTATGCAAGACAGCTTGAATGGAATTCTGAAGGAAAATTCCATCGGATTTTATCCCATCGGAAATTCCAATCGTGTGTACAGGGCTTAAGAGACAGCCCTTGATTGAAGGTAATTATTGCTGCAGATGTATATTTTTATCTTTTAAATTGGAGTTTTATTTTAAATAAAAGGCAAAACACGGTTTTGTAAATGGTTAACCATCAAGTTTATCAAATTGCAACAGTTACAAACCTGTACATTTTTTTTTTCTATTCAAAAAAAAAAAAAGGAAAAAAAAAACATAATACTGTCAACAGCAAAATGCACCAGGGTACAAAGATCTTTCTTTGGGGGAAAGTTGTGAGACATAACCAGTCCATGATTTCCTGTTTGCATAATTATTTTTTCATGACATGTAACTGTCAAACATAAATAATACAGTACACTTTAAAACAAATGAATTAACTAGGAAATAAAGAGGTATGAAAAAATAAAAAATAAATAAACAAAATAAAATGGAATCGCTAACCTAATAATTTGAATCAAAAAAAGGAACACAATATCCAAATACAATCTCATATGCAAAAAGTTGACATGGAATGAACCTCCATGAAGATCTGTGGCGTGGTACATTTTGTAGAGTACAGAAAGTACAGTCTGGCTGTATTATACCTACAAGAGGTCGAAAGATTCTTTTTTAAAAAAACATTATATATACACATTTCATACCTTATTTTACAAACATCTCTATAACATACATCCTGAAAACCCAGCCTGTTTACAACAGGAAAACATTGCGTGATCAGATTTTCTGATACAGTGCTTAATTTTCATTCCAAAACAAAATACAATGCAGTTTTAGGGGTTTTAAACCAGTCATATATCGGAAGTGTTTACATTGACTCCAAACATTTCATATTTTAGCCTTAAAATAATACTGTAAATAACTATATGATTTGTTAATACATTTTTATTGCTATCTCTCTGAAGATAACACCTATGAATCCTTGATTTGTGAATTGTTTATTAGTAAAGGTTTGATGCTGATTCTATATTCTTCTATATGAACTCAAGTACCGTAATAGTTGTGACCACTGTTCTATTACATTTTTTTTTTCATTGAGTGGAAAAGGTAATACTATTTGTTTAAATATCAAATTGTGTTCTTAGAGCTGTTTTAGGAAAAGTAATGGTTAAAACATAGGAAACAGTAGTTGTATCATATGCAAGATGGGAAAATTATGTCTGAAGCTTAAGCAACATCTGTCAACAACAATACTTAAAAACCAACATAATTATATACATAAAAGTATATAATTTTCTTGTAATTTTCAAATTCTAAGGTAACTAATTTGTGGCTTCAGTTTCACATTGAGTTTGTCAAAGCAATGCTTAATATAAAAAAAAATAAAGAAAAAGCTAGTTTAACTATACATTAAACAAAATAAAGTCGATCTCCAACTGTTTTATATTTTAGGGTTATAAAAAGTTTTTTGTCTCTTTTTTTAGTTCTAATGGTGTCCACAAATACATGCATATATCTGGTCATAATTTACCCCAAATTATTTTTAAATACGCACAATATGAAGATAAAATATGAAGATAACACTTTAGAAATTAAAACATATGGAGAATGCTACTTCTAAAATAGATATAAAAAGATAAGTATTAGGATTTTTTTTTTCTAATATACCGTAAGTAACAATAATAAGGTAGTTGGGCTGCAGAAAAAAAAACATGATTAAATATTTTTTTTTTCCCTGCAAACGCTCAAAGTACTATAGGCAAGTGAGATACAAATGAAAATCGAGAAGATCATAAAGCCCACCTTTATCTTTTACAAACAAGATGCCCATTCTCAGCTCCTAATGAGCACAATTATTTTTGGGGGGAGGTGTGATACATTTAACAACTACCATCAACAAAAAACAAGATCCAACTGCCTAAAAGTCTCATTATATGAAAAATAAAATGTTCATACATTAGTGTAGAAGAATACCTATAGATATCTGGTATTTAAATCACATCCAATTACAATGATGGATGAGTAGTAAACATCCTTCAACATTACAAAACAAGCCCGGCTGAACGTGAGCAATTGCTATGAACTATACCATGACCTAGATAAATGAAAACCTTTAAAGAGATACCTATAGATGACTTGGAAGTAAACTACAAATTCCTTAGAGGATTCTTCCTAACCATGTTTGTGGTTATTGTCTTCATCAGCTCATCCCCCAAAGTTATTAACCTTTCGTATTACTTAACCATCCCTCCTAGATTGTAAGCTCTAATGAGAAGGGCCCTCTGATTCTTCCTGCATTGAATTGTTTTGAGTTTGTACCGTCTGCCCTACTGTTGTAAAGCGCTGTGCAAAATGTTGGTGCTAAATAAATCCTGTATTATAATAATAATAATAATGTTAGAAATACTAAATTGGATGACTTTAAAATATATCATGTACAAAGTGTGATGAAACAACCAATTCTATTTTAACAAATTCTGATCACCTTGGATAGGAGGCAAATTGTGGTTATTTTTGATACCAGAAATTAAAATGTCCATAATGAAATCTCAAACCGAATATTTAGGAGAAGAGTTTATCTTCCACTTTTAGCATGAAACACACTTGCAAACCATTGCTATGGCTCAAGCATTTGCGTTTCACGCTATGAAAATCACAGATTACCAACAGTTACTATTGGTCCAGCAAAGTTTTTTTTGAATTTTGTAAATTCATTTTGTATTGAAGAACAAGGGAAGCTTTTGCTGAACATAATAGAGATCACTATCCAAAGAATATATAAATGCAAACAACAAAATGATTGAAAAGTATGTTAGTATCACTTATTACAGTTTTGGCTTTTTGCAGTAAAACATGGATTTGGAGTTTTTTTTTATATTTTCCTTTAATTCAAGATATGCGAGGGGGTCTTAAGAAAAAATGTCTCTTAACACACATACAGTAGAACAATAACATTTTGATCTGTAAAAAAAAAAAAAAGAAGGAGGGCGCACCGACCTAGTACATTACCAATATAAAGGTTTTATTAAAAGTATAAAAGCAATAATACTACTCACAAAAGTAGTATACGTTTAATAAAACTTTTATATTGGTAATGCACTAGGTCAGTGCGCCCTCCTTCTTTTCTTTTTTTTTCTAGTTGTATAAATACCCATTGTTCTGAGGAGGGCTGCAAGATTCTAGACTTAATCCAAAGAGTGGATCCCACCACCGTGCACAGGAGATTATTGTTTTGTTGTCTTATTACATTTTGATCTGTGCCATGCATATTCATTAAAGCACAAATGAGACTGTTTTACTATAGGAGAGTAACCTGTTCACTTTGCAAGGTACATTTACTTTAGCTTAGTGAATTTGCTAAAAAATTATTTTGCAAGGAATACCCAATCACAAGCAAAGAAAATCTAAAATATCTACCGTGTATATAAGTACCATATTTATCGTCGTATAAGACACACAGGTGTATAACACGCACCCTAACTGTTAGGCCACGTACACACGATCGAACATATCTGCTAAAACTGGTCCGCAGACGAGTTCCAGCGGACATATCCGATCGTGTGTACGGTATAACACGCAGGCACAGTTTACCCTCTATTTTCAGGGTAAAAACGTGAGTGTTATACGCCAATAAATACAGTAAATCCCATTATGTCTAAGCAATAAAGCAGATCGTATGACAAATGCTGTAGTGGACTAGTCCCTGATCCTGCGCTGAGGTCCACCAAAAATAGATGAATGTGGTGGATTACGTGACATTTTTTTTACAAAGAAAGCTCATGTTTCTCAAACAGTATGGGGCTTAAAACTCTTCTTATTGTGTATGTGTACTTTTGGGGAATTCATATTTTACAGTAGCTATAGAAACATTAAAATTTATGCAATCCCCAAATAGTTTTCTCAGTATGCCTGGGATCATGGCTCACTGTATACAGTTTTCTTAAGCAGACCGTTTTTTGTGAATCTATTGCAAAGTTTCTTACTCAAGATCTTTCCAGTAACAGCAATTCCTGTTGCACATTGATAATGTTAAATCACCGGTCTTGCAATTAACAGCAGATGAACTCACTGTGTGCACTCCTTTGGTTCCCAGATAGCAAGCAATTGAGCTTCAAGTTTAAAAATGACTTGCTAAGCTAGACTTGCCAGGCTTCACAAATGTGTTGCACAATTGCAGCAAGTCTGCATTGTATGACTCCAGAAAAACTTTCTTTAAAACAATTCTGCAAGTCTGCTGCAAGTTCTGGTTCAGTTATCTTGTGTAATAGTCATCCCACCACACGGGTCACCCTGACTTGCAGAGATCTTGCTATAAACTCACCACTGCAAATTTGCTCTTGCTAGAGACTTTCTACAAATTGGAAAAGTGTCAACTAGAACTTGTGCTTTATGTGCTCTGCAAGTGTACAACTTGACAGTGAAAATGTGCAGCAAGTTAACAAGACATGCAATTTAAGTTATCCTTGCTATCTGGGTTGGTAATTGAACTGCCTACTTGGTAGACCTCATAGGTAGCCTAGTAATCAGCTAAATGAGTGCTGTTAATGGCAGCTCTCTAGGTAAGAAACTATGACAGATTCACAAAAAAAAAAAACTATTTGTGGAAAACAAGAACAAAGTAGGAAGTGCTGAATGTACTGAAAAATGGATTCAGGGTTTATGTACACTTTAAGGTGGCCATGGTGTATGCCACAGCATAGTCCATCGCGTTAGGCCACAGAAAGGCATGAAACTGCCCCAAGGATGTCAAAATCTCCTTCTGTGCTCTAAACGCTTGTTCAGCCCACACAGCTGAAAAAAGGTTTGTAAAGGCTGGTTCACATATCTTCCTTCATGCTGTAAATATTTATTCTCAACACAAAATGGCTGCCTCCACAGTGTATTTATGATTGCATCATAAAATCTTTGACTTGAACAGTGATCAGAGTAGTAGGTGATAAAAGAGCCCAAATCAGGATGATGTACAGGTTTGCTTGTAATGAACACGTCATGCAACCAGATGACTCGCTAACTATTATACTACAACACTGGTTAAATCCATCAAGACGTTCTATTACAGGTGATATATACAGGTTAAAATATGGCTGCAGGAATGCTTTCCCAAATCTCCCTATAGGGAAAATTTCAGAAAAGTCTGAATTCTATTGTATGGCCCACCCTTGTGATAAAATGGAAGAACCTCCCCATACAGGTGAAGTTTTACTGGTGTCGGAAGAAATGCTTTTCATGCAGATTGCGCTTGTGGTGTCAGTCCAACAATTACAGTAAACCAAAGCAAGTTAGAGATCCACATTGTATGGGGACCCCTTATTGATTTTTTGTCTGAAATTTTATTTATACAATCTATGTAATGGGCAATTAATAATAGCTTACATGGTTTACCATATTTAAGTTTACTTGCTAAGTGCACTGCCCATAGCAAGCAATGAGAGTCTGTATTGTACAGATCTTTGTTAAATCTAATTGTGTCTAATTATCTGTGGCTTTGCACACTTAGTGAGTGAGTGAGTAAGGAACTTATATAGCGCAGCACATGCGAACTAAATCGCCTCTGGGCTTTGCTTCTTGCAGTTTTGATTTAGTAAGCCCAGTAATATACTATACACTCCTTACTATCATATATCATGGCTGTAGGATCCTAATGAGGTATCATCCTCCACTCTACGGGGGAAGCTATCTACACTTATTAACCATCTCAAGTCTATTCAACACTATTTAATACTAGTTACTACACATCTATTCCAAAAAATTGTGCTATGAATTTATGCCTTAGGCTTTCTTCTTAATAAAAAATGAAATATTGCTGAATACTTGTATCGTGTTCATAAATTGGCACTTTAAATGAGAACACAGATATATTAACCATACTCTGCTTTCTCTTCTTGGCTGTTGCTTTGGACAGAAAAATGCTTTACCCCAATATTTTTCTAGCAACCACTTCAAAGTCCCCTAGAGCACAAAAGCCTTCTTAGGTTCAAACGTTGATGTCAACAGCATATAAATACCTTCGTCTGAGTGTGTACACAGCATTTATAAAGCTTAGAGAAGCTTTCTACAAGTCCTTAAAGAACCCTTCTTCCCTAGATGTGTGTTGAACACAACTCTTGATAATATTACTGGCTGTATCTTTAACCAAGCTTTAACCAAGCTTCCAGGAGGTTTCGTCAGTTAAGTGTCACCACTGCTTAATAAAGCTGTTTAAAGCTAAAATTAACACTGCTATTAAGATCTGTACCATAGTTTAAGTGATCCTGTCTGGTCGTACAAAGTGTGTAAAGGAAGAATATTTGTGAAGTGTAGGCAGCTTGTTTCGGAAATTCCAGTGTGCCTGGGAATGACCCTACAGTATATTTTCTAGTAAGCACAAATACCAAACCTTTACTAGCACTAGATGTTGCCCTTTAAAATGTATTATTCCAATGTTAGAGTCTCTAATACTGTCTGCAGTTGTGGCAATTAAATATCACATGGGGCTTTGCATCAGAAAAAGGGATAATGGGGGCTTAATGTCGAACTTAACAAACATCACTGCCCTGTTTGCACCCTGGGCCTCTGATCCAGGGTCGCTCCCAGGCACTCAGGAATTGATTTGAAGATAACACCTTTTAATTAATAAATCACATAAAAATATCTTCACCTACCATCTTCATGGTTAAAGCCCATGCTTTAACCATGCCAGAAGAAACAACAGGATCACTTTACAAATGCCCCCCCCCCCCTCCCGAGAATGTACATGTTCATGCTCAATGCTTTGGAAATCGCTCACTGCACATGACATGTATTAGGCTTTTACATGAGATGGTGGTGAGGCGGTGAGAACTAGGCTTGATCTTTATTTTCTATAGCTCTCTTGATAACCTTCCAAAAGATGTATTTTTTTAAATTGTTGTCTGTTCTCAGTAAGGTAAACCTGGGGTTAAAAATAAAGTTCCTCTTTTTTTGGACAATATACTGTAAGAATAGACACTGGGGATGGTATAGTATATACAGTATAAAGTGAATTAAAGATATCTAATTAAAGATAAGACATTTATAAGGGGATGTTTTTTTTTTTAAACACAAATCAGTATTGATTAAAATTATGTTGTGTGTTGAAATAAATGATAACAATTTTTTTTCCCCCGAATAGGACCTATGAAAATGTCTGCAAATTTTACGACTTAAAGGATTTGTAAAGTCTCATGGTTTTTCATCTTAATGAATTCTATGGATTAAGGTGAAAAACCTTCTATGATGCAGCTAACCCCCAGAGCCCCCCTTTTTTGTACCTGAACCCAATCTTTCCAGCGATGAGCACAAGCCATTTGCTCCCGCTGCTGTCAATCAAATCCAGTGACCCGGGAGTCAGGCCTAGTCCTGCTGTCTGCGTCAATAGACGCAGCAGCAAGACTCGTAAGTGCGCCCGCACGGGAGACCAATTGAAAAGAAACTCTCCATGGGGACACCCAATGAAGGGGAGGAGCCAGGAATGCTGCTGGGGACCCCAGAGAAGGAGGATTGGGGCTGCTCTGTGCAAAACCCTTACACAGAGCAGGTAAGTATGACATGTTTGTTATTTAAAAATAAATAAAAAAACCTTTACAATCACTTTAAGTTACTTTGTTATAGCTTAACTTCAATACAAACAATGATAATTAAAACAAGTTCAGAGAAAAGGCAGAAATTTTCTGTAAGCAGAATTTGCCCAACGTTGTGTGGTGTTTGGCTGAACTGGACCTTGGGCTTAGATTCTGCCGTCTTGGGCAGCCATCAGAAGCTGACCCATTGGGTGACCCACAGAGAATCCCAGTGCCCAATTATGTTATAGAGGCCATTATAGTAACACCACAGCACTGAAAATAGGTCAGTACAACACCAACGTTCACAGGATCCAAAATTATTATTAAATAGGTGTTTTTGCCTCCCTAACATACATAGAGATACGTGTATGAAAGGGATAACAAATGCATATCTGAAAGCAACCAAAGGAGTGACAGAGGTGGATCTATAGTCCAGGTGGAACTAAGCTTGTTTCCTTTCCCTATCCACACTAGCAGAAATGTAAGCATGGCATATCAATCAGGTAAAAGAGATTTTCATTTTATGGGAGGAAAGTGATTTCATAGGTGTTAATAATGGCAAAGTGATGCAAAGCTTATGGTTTTGATTTTCTTGGGCAGACAAGAGGTTGGCTTGTTCCGACAACCAACCCATATTTTCCCAGTTCTAGACTCTGGAGGTTTGTAACAATTAAGCTACAACTGAATTTGATATGAAGTGTTATGTGATTGTAGCAATGATCTATTGTTTTCTAAGCATTTTTTTCTGAAAATGTTGAACAGTATACAGATTACAAGAGTAAAGCTGGCTGAACATGTTGATATTGGTAAGGCAGAGTGGAACAGTCTTTCAAAAGCATATAGGAATATTGTTAGCTTGTTCTGTTCGTTATTTTTCAGCAATAGTCAGGGGGATTTAATGACACCTATGCTTCATACAAAGCATTTAGAACTTGTTGGTCTCCCTTACTGCAGTATTACCAAAGGTAAAAAAAATAAGGGGTCTTATACGTAATTTGTCTAATAAGCTTAATACTAGGCAGATATAAACGATTTAAATTAATGCAGCTCTGTATTCATTAAAGTAGAATTCCACCTTAAGCTTAACTACTCTTAAAATGCCCCACCCCCCAAAACCAATAAAACCCTGTTCGCAACCAATTGTGCTGCATGTTCGAAAATGACTTGCTAAGCTATTGCTAGACTTGCCAGGCTTCACAAGCTTGTTGCACAATTGCAGCAAGTCAGCATTGCATGACTTCAGATCAACTTTCTTTGTAAACATTCTGCAAGTCTGCTTCAAGATTTTGTTCTGTTATGTTGTGCGATAGTCATTCCTCTACAGGGGCCACTGTGGCTGAAGTTTCATGCTGTAGACTTGCAGAGCTCTTGCTGTATACTCACCACTGCAACAAAGCTCTTGCTAGAGACTTGCCATGCAAATTTGCTACAAATTGAAAAAGTATCAACTAGAACTTGTGCTTCAAGTGCTCTGCAAGTGTATAATGTGCGTCAAGTTAACAAACTTGCAATTCAACTCGGCCACAAATTTGTGTAAATGTATTTTGTAATGCAAACGGTTTAAGTATCAGTTGACTTGATATAAGTAATTTGCAGTTTCTCTACAACAGAGCTCAGAGCCATGAAGTGGAAGAAGAGCGCGATCGTTTAAAATTTGCATAACCCGCCCACTATACCTCCCACCTCCCACCTCCCACTATACCAATTCAACCCACCCACACAGCCAGCCAGAGAAAAAACGAGCGCCACAAATTTGATAACGATTTTTTTATTGCCCATATATTGTAGATGATTATACAGAATGCCGGATTTTACCTTTTCTTTTTTCTTTCCTGAAACAGTATTCTTCCTTCACCTGCTGCTGCTGCATGACAAACTCACAGTGTCGATAGAGAAGGGGGCGGGATCCAGGCAGGGCAGTGCTTTCCTGAATCGAAACTGTGAGAGAGAGGGGAGGTGCTGGGGTGTTAGACACACCCACCATGTCATAGCTCCTTACAGTCTGCAAGACGTAGAGAACGTCCTCACGCAGATCTGTAGTCAGAAGTACAGGGAGCGAGCACGTTTGTCCCCCCCCCACATGAATCGTCGCTCTGCCTGCTTTATTTCACATACACAACCCGGAAGTGGGGAGAAAAGGACAAGAGATAAATCAACTGCAGAGAAAATAAGAAGAAGCAGGACATGAAAACAGCACTGCACTAAGGTAAGGGAAGCTACCTAGCTGATAACATTTTTTCCTTTAGTGACCCTTTAAGGTCGAATCTATCATTGAAGGCTTATGGTGTCCGTCGAATGTTCTAAGAAGATTTGACAAAGCAGCTAAACTATACGACGCCGCAATCGTAAATCTACACAAGCTATAGTAGAATTTTAATGTTGTATGACACTAGTAATAATTATATTTATTAATTATTATTACTAGTCAACCAACATTAGAATTCTTCTATTGCCTATGGGTGGAGCATTTGACCATAAATGTCCGTTTGTGCCGATCGTATGTTTTTAGCTGCTTCGTCAAATCTTCATGTCTCTATAATGTTGAAACTTTTCTCTCTATGTTGATGATCTTGGACTAACAGAGTTAGGTTAGGCAAATTCGACCCCAGGTTCGATAGACTCAGATCGCTATTGTAACCGTCATGTCGAATCTTCTATCTATATCGAACTGTTGTCGCAACAAAACGAAAATTAAGCATTTTTTATGTTGGATCTTTCGCATTTCAGATTCTGCACGTTCGTTGTCGTTTGTTAAAACGAACATGAAAGTCCCTGAAATTCGGACGAAAATGCATTTGGACGAAAATGAATGCACGTGTCTAGTCATTTCCCACTTACTCAAATTCACAAACCTGTCTTGTTTGAGAAGAACCAATTACCCATCAATATTTTTGTAGTTATTGCTCAAATATACTAGAAAGCACTTCAACAGCCATTCGCATCAATCTCTGCAGAATCACTTATAACACTCTGTAGGACTAACTTGGGTTAGAAGCCAATTAATGTGACATTGAGGTTCATTTACTTGAACTGTAGAGGGTAAAATCTGCTGCAGTTGTGCATGGTAGCCACTCAACTTGTTCAATTAAGCTTTGTCAAAAAATGAAATCTGATGGTTTATACTCAGAGCTGCAACAGATTTTTCACTTTCCAGTTTTAGTAAATCAATGCCATTGTGTTTCTGAATCACGGTAAAAGACTTGAATATCCAGAGGACACCTTCTCATACAACAAAGAAACATGCAAATTTAACGCAAATCAAGCCCTTGCTGGAATTTAAGGCTAGCATTCCAAGGTACCATTGCTAGAATTCAAGGAAAGATTTTTCCCTCTTCTACTTATGTTGTAGACACATAGGCATAAACTTTTCATAAGGCTGTTAATATAATTTTGGAATCACAAAATGACCCAAAGAATTATGGGGAAAACAATTATTTAGATGTTTTTACTGTTTTATTATTCATTGTTATTCTTATTATGCAGTGTTCAGTAGCCTTAACAAATAAAAATAAGGCTAACTATTATATTTAGAGAAATCTTCAACACACTTCTTCCTGTCAAAATCACAGAGGACACATAAATAATTTCTAGTGTTGAAAGTTGCAGATGAAGAATTGGTTACCATTTTAAAGACCTAATATAAAAACAGCAAGTAAGCAATTGCAAATGGTAGGTCCACAGTGGATCCAGAAAAGCAGAGAGTTTGCCAAGTATCTGTCAATGCTGATTTAGGCTTGTTTGGATCTTCAACTACCAACATTAACTAGACCAGTTATATCATTTACTACACATGCAGTTCCAAAGATTCCATGAAGGCTGTCCCAAACTCGCTCGGTGTGTTTGTGAATTTCAAATTTACATAATCTGCAATAGCTATCGTTTACAGTAAAATATGCTGTAAAAGACCTCATGCTGGTCACAAATTTAAATAAATGGAAATAGTTGGTAATTTTTACTAAACTGTTTGATGTTGCTTAGATAAATTGGCAGGTTTTCCACCATTGGGGAGGTCTTATGCAGTATTTATGCCAAATGAACAACCACAACCCAACATCATTAACACCCTATGTAGACACTTAATATAATGTACTATGTATATAAAAGTGCCGACAAAATCGGATTAACTAAAACTAGAGCACACAAAATCTGATACAGCTGTGCATAGTAACCAATCAGCTTCTAATTTCAACTTGTTAAAATGGGCTTTAACAATAAATTTTGTGTGCTCCAGTTTTAGTAAATCCCAACTACCGTGTTATACAATGGATGACTAGTTACAAATGTATGGATGTAAATTTATATGTAGGCACAAGGCAAGCTCTAGTCCCAAACATTAACATCTGACTAGACATTACAGATTTAAAAAACTGTGTAAATGACCTTTGTGGCCTTAACAAGGCTTTTTCTTTACTGTCTTTATGGGTAATGCATTTTCCACCCAACTGCCACATGGCCAGATGTGACATACATCAATTCATCAGACACTATACTAGTTGCTGCTTGGTTAGACTTGTCTATGCAACTCCAGACTCAACAAATGAATGAAAGATTTAGCAGATATCTAGTTCCTAGGTCTGGATTAGCCATCTAAATCCAACAGTCATGCCAAATACATTTCTGAATATATCCATCTGCAGAACCTTAAAAAAAACAAGGTACACCACAGTCATTGCCAAGAAAATGTGAATTTATCAATATATAGTATGTGTTTTTTTAAATTATGAGTAAATACAACAAAATGTGTGCATTTAGTTTTTTGGTTTAAAGGTTAGAAAGTTAAACTGGTTTGTTATGGCTCACAGAGACCGAGAGGCTGCAAGATCGTTGTTCTTGAGTTGTGCTGTCTCTTTCTCTGGTATAAGTTTTTTAAATGGTCTTTTAATATCACAAAAAAAGCACAGAAGCATCCTAGCTATAGAGTAGGTTTTGAAGATGGGCAGGAATGGAGCTATGAACTATGAAAATTAGCTACAGGGGCGTACCAAGTTATACAAAAAACTAGATAGTAACCTAGTGCCCCCGAAACTCAACCATTTATGGACAAACTCCTAATGCTTCTCACCATCTGTTACGGAACAAGATGACCAAGAATGGAAATGTAATTTATTAAAGTATAGCCAAAGGTTCCTTTATGAGTCTAAATAAGCCCAACATACAGTTAAAGCGGAGGTCCACCCTAAAAAAAAAAAAAAATTGACAAAAAGGCTCCAAAAAATAAATAAAAAATTATACTTACCAGAAATTGCAGTTGATCTTCCTAATCTGCCACTTCCTATTCTGCAGTGATCTTCTGTCTTCTCCTGTGACACCTGTGTGTGTCCCAGAAGACAGCCGACCATTCACAAGGCACCACACGATTCGCGCATGCACAGTAAGAAATGGGCAGTGAAGCCGCAAGGCTCCACTGCCTGTTTCTCTTACTTTGAATGCCGGTGCCGGGACCCGATACGAAGGATGGATCGGCCTCGGGCAGCCGACATCGCGGGCACCCTGGACAGGTAAGTGTGCTTATTAAATGTCAGCAGCTACAGTGTTTGTAGCTGCTGATTAAAAAAAAATATTCTACTGGACCTTTGCTTTAATATGTAATGCATAAGCCTCAAAACATTACCTTTCTGTCATAGGTTTAAATTTTCTATCATTTGTGTCTCACATGTCCCCCCTCACCTTTCCACTGCATCTCACAGTGGAAAGGTTTCGGCGAAAGAGGCAGTGCTGTCAATCTAGAAATTGGTGGGCAGGACTAAGTATGGCGAGGTACTGTGAGATAAGCTACAGGCATTTGAATCAGCAGTGATCATGTTGATAGACAAGCACCGGGCAGCATTTTTTCATCCCATTACAAGCAGACACAGCCTATATGGGAGGGGTAAATCTGCTCTAAACTCAGGAGCAGTGGAGCACTGTTGCCTCGCCATCACAGGAAGCTGCCATGTGTAGACCTCAAATATAGTTTCAAAAAGTATTTGCTAAACTTTGCAGAGGGACTAGGGTATACTGTAAGTTCATATACATGGATAATTAAGTGCTGCGGCCAATATGTTTTAATGGGAGGCCGCAGTTCTACTTTAGTAAATAATCCAACAACTGAAAGACAATTCATATCAGGAAAGCACATCTTTAACCTGAAAGATGTATATGGTAAGCCCACAGGAAAACACATATTCCTCAATTATAGGATGGCTTTTACCTTATGCAGCTATATCAATGAGAAAAAATCATTACTGCCCAACCATAACAGGTCATTTCCAGACCAGGTAACTTTATGTACAATTTTGTGTCTCCATTAGAAACATTTCAGTCATACAGTACATGTATCTAAGAAATGTCTTCACATTGTTTGAATTTCATGAAAATAATGTACCTTACCTTTATGTGAATGTATGTTAATACTTTAAGTTTCAAATTTTTATCATCCTATAAGCCCAAATTTAAAAATAACATAATAATTTAATACAAAAATACTGCAGGGATAAATGGGTAATTTTCACTAGCTATCAGATATGAACAATACTTCTCTACCATTACAAAGACACTACAATGCACTGCATTTTATTGCTTAAATAGATGAAGACTTTCTAATATGCTACAAACAGGCTAATTTTAATAAGGTGTCCATTAACAGGTTCAGTTTTAATAGTGCTGTGAGCTAGAGAAAGCCAATAAATAAATAATAAATGACAATGAGACACTGATGAGAGCATCCACCAGCACCATATGGTCGAATGTTTAAGAACACACGGCCAACACACCTCCATATGACAAAACATTAATGTACGCCTCTACAAATTGTTTTATCCACGTGTTTCCAGTAAGAGCATTGGTGATGCTACAGCAAAGATATTTTAGAAAATGATGTATGTCCAGCCTTGGGACAACAGTTTGGAGAAGCTCCCTTTCTGTTCCAACATGACTGTGGTACAGTATATGCACAAAGCCAGCTATATATATAGACATGGTTTGAGAGGTTTCACTGGCCTGCACTGAGCCCTGCCCTCAACTTTGTTGAATGTGTTTGGAATGATTGCTGATTGTAAACCATGTATTCTCACCCAGTCTTATGGAAAATCTTACGAAAGAAGTGGAGGGTGTCAAAGCTCGAAAAAAGGTGTTCAACTCCATATTAAGTTTTATGGTTTTCAAATGGGGTGTTCTACAAATTTAATTCAAAGTGATGGGCAGGCGTCCATACACTTTTTAACATACAGCTTGCTCTTAATTGTTGGCTGTTCCATTGGTTGGAAGGAATTGTCTGTTCTGAGGTCACATTAGTAATTCTACAGATTGCTGTCCAATGAGAGGAATTACCTACCCCAACAGCAACAATAAGCATGGATTTATATCACAGTTCACCCTTTGCAATTCTGCAGCAGGCTCATGTAGAGGTCACACATAAACAACCACACATTCTTCAACCATGGCTGCTCCACTGGTTGAAGAGAATGTCCTGTTCTGAGGTCATTCTAGGAATTCTCCTCCTTGATGCTATCTAGAAAGACAACAGGCCCCAACCGCAGTAGTAGAAATCAGCCTAAGCAATTCTGCAGTAGGCTCATGTGGAGGTAACACATAGGCCTCCACATGACCTCCAACTATGGCTGCTTCATCTTTTGAAGTGAATGGCATGTTCAGAGTCACATAGCAATTCTGCACCTTGCTGCGCACACCCATGATTACCTACTATTAAACATGTGTGTGGGTTACAGTTCAGCCTATGAAATATCACAGCAGCCTCATGTAGAAGTAACCCAACTTCAGGAGTTGGATATACCATCCAGTGACCAATTTCACCAACCATATTTCAAAACGAGCCATTCTCTTTAAACAGAAAAGCTAAGATATGGGTACTCCTGGCTTGTCATTATTATTAATGGGGAGGCTTTCTCTGCTTCAAAGCCATACTAAAAATAAAAGGACAGATGGAAAATCAATAAATACATCGTGCATAGCTTAATGGTGTGCATATCAACCAATCATATTAACCGGCTTAGTGCGGGCAGGCTCATAGCAGATCATTTTTACATTTCTGCTCTAGGTTACTGCACACCCCTACTCTTTGTACAATGTCATTTACAACATTTAATACATTTTGAAATGGAGAGCTCAGGTGGAGTAAAATTATGTGCATGTGTGTGCGTTTGTGTGTGGTGTCAAGAATTTTTTTTAGTGCAAAGTAGACGGGTGATTTTTGTGTGAACTGAAATTTGCCAAATATGGACAAGGCACACACATTTGTAAAAAAATGGTTATATTGAGAAGTATGGCTAATTGACTCAGAATATATACATACATACTGTCTTCAGTAATGTAGGAGCATAGATATTTAAAGCATTTTTGTTATTTTCATATTTGTGCTATTCCAGTAAACGTTCATACTTGTAAACAGCTCTGGTGCTTCTTTGCAAATTTTTTAAGTCAAAATGTACTTATTACATATACTCACATGCATATCAACTGTCGCAGGCCAACTCAGGGATGATACAGCAGCACTGGGCAAGAGGGATAGGACCTGGACGCCAATCCAGGGTGCTGCTTGCAAATGTGTTAATGAAAAACACGCTGATTTGAGGTGAGAACAGCAGAAGAGTGAGCAGTGAGACAACCCCATCAGTCTCCTGCTGCTTTGTTTCTGTCCAGTCTTAAAGGATCGAGACTGTGCTGTGCTGTGCTGTCTGTGTAAATCTTAGGGTTGGATGGAGAGAAATACTAATCCTTTGACAGGTAAAACAGTTCCCATATATGTATATCATCTTTGTATTTAGTTGTATGCATGGATTCCAGCTTTAATGTGGGTGGATTTGGTAGGGCTTAAAAAAGGCCCAATTATTCAAATTATGGAAGCATTGGTGTTGTGGACAACCTTCCCAATTGTTCAGAACCTTTTAGGTTTGAGAAGACATTGCCAGGGATAAACATATATGGGATTTCAATTTGTCAGAATTCAAGATCCAGGGCTATGAAACCCTACTGCTAAGTATTTGAATATCCCCCCCTAAATACATTGTATGAAGTTACTTCTCAATGCTCATTGGTAATTCCCATATGGGTATTTAGGGTAGCAGGGTTCTCATAGATTTGCAAAGCCAGCACTTTTATGTACAGATGAAGATAACCTTAATAAAGATGAAGATAGCAACAATGTTAACTTTACCCCACAGAGTTCTTGAACTGCGGCCTGCAGAAAATAACACAACTACCACAGTAGAGCTGATTTATGAAAGCTGGAGTAAAAGCAGAGATAGTACCCATAGCAAACAATCAGACTTCATGATTCCTTTGAAAGATGAAATCTGGTTGCTGTGGATAACAGCTTCAATTCTAATATTTTCAGACAGTCAGCCCCCCTAGCGACTTAAGAGTTACATACTTATGAATACAAGTTCTGAGCACAAAATGGCTACTTCCAGTTTGAAAGTGACAAGTTCGCTTTAATACTTTTATAGCTACACTTCAGCCTCTCAAAGCCATATGATACACAGTACCAGCAAATGCATGTTCACTTGCTTATAAATGTAGCGTCCATCCCCTTAAGATATGCAAGAGAATTTCAAACTGTACTTTTTTTTCCCCAAAATTCTTTTGAGTACTAAAACACTGTGCATATGTTTGGCAATAAATATCAGCAAAGTGTTAAAAGGATTGTCTATTTAATTTTTCTCAACAGATAACTGACATACTATCTAAGCGACTGGAATTCCAAAGGTTTGCACTTGTTACTATAGTCCAGGATGAATGCTGTGGCTTTTTCAATATGGCATATAAAAGAAAAAGTTTATCACACTTGAGTCTGATGTTGGGTTTCCATATAGGGAATGTGGGATTGATCAATTCGAAAGTTGTCTAAACTTTCATAGTCACTTATGGCCACTTCTGTGTCTTCAAGTCCACAGATAGCTGAGACGTCCGATGAGGAAGCACCCACAGAATTGTGCAAGGATAAAGAAATGTTATCTGTGCTTGATTTGTCCATATTTTGGCTTGGACCAGGCACAAAAGTACTAAAAGAATGTCCAGCTTGGGAAATTGATGTATCTATTTCATTTGAGAGATGATGTGGTGGGAGGTATTGGCTTGGATGGAACTGTGGGCGTCGCCTAGAGTCCGGACTGAGCGTACTAACCACGGTTCGTGGCTGTACTTTTGGAAGAGTATCATAATGTTCTTGGAAGTCCTCCGGAAGTGGAGGTGGCAGTTGATCTTGGCTTAAATAGTCTTCATGTTGAGGAGGAGGGTAATCACTGTCAATGTCATAGCCACCAAGGTAATAGTCTGACTCCAACTCTCTGGTACTACCATGGTGAGCAGAGGATCCATCTGCAGCTTCGTAGTTTGGAGCCTCTTCAATGTCCGACAATCGTGCACTTGGCATCCAGTCTGAAGTATCCCAATGGTAAGCTGTGAAAAATACAATATGTCAATTAATATGTTTATAGTAAAAAATTAGACATCCCCTTGGAATTCCACATGCTTCTGTTAATGGTAAATCAGCCATGCTTTTGTGCACCTGTACTGTAGTAAAAAATAATAGTGTTGTGAAGAACGAGGGCAGGCAAGATAGACACTTTCTGTATTCCTTTCAGTAAAAAAGGTTTTAGTGCATTTCGCTAGTACTTTTTACCTCCATAGTGCTGCCCTGTTACGATAGCAGAAGAAGCAGGTTATCCTGTGGATGGCATTTTAATCCTCATAAGCTCTACAAAATGCAGAGGCCACATGGGGAATACACAATAGGCAATATGGGATAATGCGGCAATAACATGGTTGCCACTAAAGCCACACTTGCATGCTTGCTTAACAATATTCTTGTTGAACATTGCTGGATGAAAAAGGTGAAAGGTACAACATAGACAGAAACTGTACCGGAAAACCCCTAGCAATGATCATGTGGAACACCACTAGAGGGAGAGGGCCACCAACTGGACACAGTGGGGTTGATTTACTAAAAGGAAGTAGGCTGTTCACTTTTCAATGGAATGTTCTCTTAGTTTGGTGGTTGTAATATAAAGAAAATAAAACACTGTGCAGAAATTACCCATTCACATGCAAGAAATAAAAAATATATACGGTATATATATTTTTGCTTACACAAGATTAGGTAATAAACGTCATTAATTAGGTTAAGAGAAAATTCCCTTACAAACTGCAAGTTTGCATTTAGTAAATCAAGCCCAAAATGATACTGGGCCTGTTAATCTATGTTGAACACAGAGCTCTTGCAATATGCAATATTGATACTGCTAGAGGGGAAACTTAAAGCAGAGTCCAGGCTGTGGCTGCCATCTTGGGAAAGTCTGCATCTCAGTGGAATGCAGCCAAAAGAGAACAGTGTTTATGGTTTGGACCCTGTTAGTTCATTACTTCACAGGCATTACATATGTAAAAGGACTTTGACGTACTTGTTCCTAATTAGTGTTGATAGGGGAATCCCTCTAATGGATCTATTGTGTTCTTCCAGTTGAAGGGTGGGGGGATAGGGAGCCACCCCTACCAGGAGAACACGGCATTAATTGCATGTTATTAAATTACATGCTGGTTGTACCCAAGTAGACCGATGGGATGACTTAGGTACACTCAGCCTGCCCATAGATGTTTCTAATCTCGACTGGTCCGTGCTGAACTGGCCAAGATTCAAACCATCTATGGCCAAAAGACACAATTTGGTGGCAATCATGGAGGTGCCCTATAAATACTGGAGGCAGGATGTCAGGTTTTCCAAATACTCTAAAACCTTCACAACTGAAAAAAACAAGTTGATGTGCTTACCCTCCTTGCCCTCTAATTTGGCAACAAATTGCTTGTTGCAAAACCATATGTTCACTTTAAATTCACAGTTTTCTACATGCTTCCAAGCATGTGCCATAAAAGCAATATGGCATTGTTAATTCAAATGTTACAAAACAAGGTGAGTGACAGTTCGGACATTGTTACAGCACGGCTGTATTAGAGGAAACGGTACCAGCATGCTAGGGCATAAACATCCAAAAGAGGGTTTTCACAAGCAGGCAGGCAAAGCTTTCAAAACGTGTTTTCAGGATTGGAACATTATGTTCAAGAGACATGGTTAAAGGGGTTTTATGAAACACAACAATAAAAAGGCAGCAGAATTTCGGGTTACAAATGTCACCTCTGTTGTAATTCTGTCCTTGGTCCATTACTGGAGCTGTTTAGTTTAAGGAAAGGAGAATAGCAGTTCACAAAAAGCAATCAAAGGAAAAAGGACTTTTTTTTTTCATGCATCGTCAATGTAATTTCAGTCATTTTCTGTATTTTTTTTCCCCCAAACTGTTAAAAATGTTTATAACAATCATTTTTTTATATATATTTTCTTATCATTTAAGGTTTAGAAAAAAAAAGTAATAAAAAAAATTAAAAGGAAAAGATCACAACATAAAAAATAAAAAAAAAACGAACACAGAGAGTAGTAAATAATTTTTTTTTTTTTCATATTTCTGTTTTTTTACAGTTTTAAGGATTCTATTAAGGATTTACAGAAAAAAGAGTATAGTGATAAACAAAAAATCTAAAATATATTTATAGATATATCTATATACAGTGTATATATATATATATATATATATATATATATATATATATATATATATATATATATATATATATATATATATAGATAGATACATAAATAGATAGATCTATATCTATCTATCTATATATATATATATTCAAAATGTTCTGTTTGTATTATTTAAAACAATAAAAATATCACTTGACACATAAATTAGTGCACACGTTGCAAATAAACAATATGATTTTTAAATAATTAAAAAGTTTAAATAATTGAATGCATTTAAATGACAACTAACCACAAATTACATACTTTTCCATATGTACTGTATACCTGCAAGGTACTAAAAATCCACTAGAAAAAAAATACTAATAAAGTGCAGGTGCATTGTGATTTCTGCAATACTGCACCTATCGTAATCTTTAAATTAATACCTATATCAATGGTTAGCAAAACCATTTGTTTTAGCACCTAACAGATTAAAAGTGACTTGTTAAAAAGTGTTCATATCTATCTTTTCCTAAAACCTCATATGTAAAAAAAATACAAAAAAGTATGTAAAGTTCTTATAGACAAATTGATGTATATTCAGTGTTCCCCGTTAAAATAAAATATAATCTAGATGCTAGTTGAGTGCTAGCAGAAATATTCTTAAATGTTAAATATGGAAAAACCATACTGATGATATAATGTAAAAAACAGGAATAAAAAAATAAAATGTGTTCCTGCTCATGCAAGATACAGATTATTAAAAAGTAAATACCTTCATGTTCAATATTATCAACAACATTGTTGACTAGATGAATGACAGTCACTATGGAAGCTTGTGGAGGGGGGAACAGAGAACACAGGTGGAGGAGAAAGGGAGACAACAAAGGTTAGTATTATAAACACACAAACATTGTTATGTCATCATTTAACACATACTATACAAATTCACAGATTTAATTGTTGCTGAGATGTACTACAGTTAAATCAATTGTTTCAGGTCTCAAGTTAGTTACACACATTTAATCATTAGTGTCCACACTGATTTTATTATTTTACACGGATTATATCAGAAATATCCTTTATCAGTTATATCCCTGGTGCCCCATATTAATTATATTGGCATTATCCAAAATTGATTATCTTATATACTCGAGTATAAGCCGACCCAAATATAAGCCGAGGCACCTAATTTTACCACAAAAAAATGGGAAAATGTATTGACTCGAGTATAAGCCTTTTGTGTCCATCTGCATGCCTCACTTTGCCTCACTGAGTCCATGCCTCACTGTGTCCATGCCTCACTGAGTCCATGCCTCACTGTGTCCATGACTAGACTTACGTTTAACATGGGAGTATATAGAAGGGGTGCCCGGCTTTGAAAAATCGGTACTCCCTAGCCGTAGGTCCCCCAAACAGAAAACTGTGCGCACTTGTAGAAGAGAACTGGGGCTACATGCCGGCCGGTATGGGGTCCCCAAAATTACCGAAGAAATTACAGTTTAACATAGGAGTCTATGGAAGGGGTGCCGACTTTGAAAAATCGGTGCTCCCTGGCCGTAGTTACCCTGGACAACAAACTTTGCACACTTGAGGAAGAGTGGGGCTATACGTGTTCCAAGTTTGGGGTCCAGGGGACCTATGGCCGGCCAGTATCGGGTCCCCAAAATCCGGGAGATTAGGCGCAAAAAGGTGACTCCAGTAAAAAAGCCGAAGGGGGGATTTTCAGCACACAAAAAAGTGCTGAAAAACTTGGTTTATACTCGAGAATATTTACGGTACGTTAGCAATATCTTTTACTGATTATATCAGCATTTCCAATATTGATTATACCAGCAATGTCCGATACTGGATACATTATTTTGATTACTGTAAAACAGTAATGATATATCATCAATGCTCCATTACTGATTATATCTGTTGTCCCTTAATAACATAATATCTGTAATGATATCAGTATTGGCCCTTGTTGATTATATGAGCGGTGACCCCTGTTCGGAATCTGTACTGACACTATTACTAAAACTTTAATGACATCCCGGTCTTAGTCTGTAGGGTTCAATATTGAGTTGACCACCCTTTGCAGCTATACCAGAAGTGGGGACCTCTGGCTGGAAATCAAGAAGTAATTGGGATACAAGCGTTGTAAGAGGGTGTATGG
The DNA here is from genome assembly GCA_029574335.1 of Rana kukunoris. Taxonomy (NCBI): domain Eukaryota; kingdom Metazoa; phylum Chordata; class Amphibia; order Anura; family Ranidae; genus Rana; species Rana kukunoris. Next base: position 44,181,991 of record CM056050.1, on the reverse strand, counting down.
TATTAAACCTTGGTATATTAATATTTTGTATCCTTGTGCTTTTGATAAAATAAAATATATTTAAAAAAAAAACATTGTAAACATTTAATTTTTTCCCAAAAATTGCATTTAAAAAACCACTGCGCAAATACCGCGTGGCATAAAAAAGTTTAATGTCCACCAATTTATTCCCTAGGGCCTCTGCTTTAAAAAATATATGATATGCAACTTTTTACCAACAAATACCTCCAAAAGAAAATCCTACCTGTAAAAAAATATATACAAAAATTCATTTGGGTACAGTGTTACATGTCGGACTAATTGTCAGTCCAACTATAACAGCAGTGAAAACTGAAAAATGGCCTTATAATGAAGGGGTATCATAGGCTGGTACTCAAGCGGTTAAGGGTTACAAATTGTTTACAAATGCAAAATCCAAATCCTGCTCTCTTTTTCCCATCATTTATGGATTTTTCTTTAAATAAATACGTTCATCAGACAGCCTATTTTTTTTTTCTTGTCTTGACAGATATCTTTAAAAGCTGAGCATTATACAAATTGTATTTATTTTTTATGATATAAATGAAACAAAAATTTAGAAGCCTGCGAGCGAAGCCAAAATATTTAGTAACTAAGGCAACCTGAATACAGGAAGGACACATAAAATACCTGTATAATTTGGTCGTTTGTCAGCTGCATTAAACCTTTCTAACAAAGTAATTGCTTCAAATAGCTTTTAGTACACCGGAGTTCATCAATTGTAAACGACGCACGTGGTTCTTCTCTACTAGAAGTTTTTGTTGGATATAATGTAAAAGGTGTCTACAGTCAGGATATTAAACACTTAAGCTCCCCTAACCTCTACACCTAATTCCCAGTAAAGTGGCAATTTTAAATAAAAGCTTATCCATTGGGCATGGCAATGAATTTGCATTTAAACAGCACCAAAGCTGTCCTTTTTTTTTTGTAAACAAGCAAACTTTTTTTTTTTTAAACGCTGTTTTGCATTTGTAAAATTATTCTCTATGCAATCTACAGGCAAAAAAGTACCAAAACAAATTTGCATGACCAATTATTGCTTCAAATGTAACTGTAGATAACACGTTTATTATTTTATTCTATCATTTTAATATCATTCTAATCTTAATGAGACTAAAATAGTTTTTTGGTACAAATCATAGCAAAAATATTTGTACCATACATCTATGAATATATGATTTAACACCCAACAGGTATTTAGATCTATGTCTGTAAGTGTCATTTTTGATACTACAACAATATTTTTCAAACAAATATTTTAATATAATATCATATTTTTATTATAATTGTGACCATGTTTAGGATTTACGAGTATTTTGATTGTCCATGAAAAAAAATCCTCTCAAAACATCTGAGGCGGCGTACACACGTACGAGAACCTCGACGGGCGGAACACATCGTTCCGCCCGTCGAGGCTCTCGGCCGGCCGTCGAAATCGTGACCCGCCCGTCGGGAATGGCAACCAGCCATTCATCCAGGCGGGCCGTCGAGCAAATAGAGAGCCTGCTCTCTATTCGCTCGACGGGATTCCCGACGGGCGGGGCGAGCCAGGAGCGTACACACGGCCGAGGTTCTCGCTGGAATGCAGCTCCCGAATTTTCATTGGACAATAATCCATATAACTATATATGATCGTCACAAAAACATTTTGTATTTATTAATTTATATTTATATCTAGCTACATTGTGTTGTATTCTGATTTATCCCATTTATATGATTGCACAGCGTTGGGGACATTTCATACAGAAGACCATTATTTACAATGCTCTTTACATAAAAAATAATGTTCTTTTTGTGCATTTTTAATACGACGCTACAAAAATAAACAAACTAAAAAAAAATTATGCTAATAGAAAAAAAATAGCATACTTAAAAGAAAAAGGAGGGAATTTATTTAAATAGTCCTAGTTATGATTAACTTTAAAATTTACCTTACTTAAAAAAATTTAGAAAAAGGGGAGAAAAAGGGAACCCAAAGGTAAACCCTGTTCGGACTTTAAGGGCACAGTAAAAAACAGAGATACCTGTATATAGAAATTATTTTAATAGAAAATAGACACATACATGAAATATAGGGACAATGCAAATGTTAAAAATCATACGTATGAGTACATATTATATGATGAGAACCTGAATACATCAACGCATAATATGGTTGTACATACAGCAATACTCCTATTGGTATATGGAATGTAGTTGACTGACTCAAGTTTACCTTTGGGTTCCCTTTTTTCCCCTTTTTCTTTACCATATTATTTACAGATGTTGGCAGTTTGAGTGCAATTTTTCTATAAACTGTAACTGACTTTACATGCAGATCAAAGGACGGGCTTTTTTGATAACACTGATTTGCATTTGCAATCTACAGGCAAAAAAGTACCAAAACAAATTTGCGTGACCAATGATTGCTTAAAAAATAACTGTAGATAAAAAGTTTATTATTTTACTCTATCATTTGTTCTAATTATAATGAGACTTAAAATAACTTTTTGGTACAAATCATAGCAAAAATATTTACTTTTTTTTCTTATGTGCATGTTTAATATTATGCTACAAAAATAAACAAACTAAAAAAAAAAAAGGAAAAAAGAATACTTAAAAGGAGAAGGAGGGAATTTATTTAAATAGTCCTGGTTATGATTAACTTTAAAATGTATATATATTTGTTTTTGTTTTTACTTGTGAGGTAAATGTAACTGACTTTACATCCAGATCAAAGGACTGGCTTTTTATGTATACATAAAAGAACTAGAACACTGTATACATAATATCATTAGAAACATTGTTTAATGGTATTATTTACACAGGAGTCACTTCAGAGGCCCCTAAGATGCAAAGTGGGATCCAGCTGTCAAAATGACACCTAGGTATGAATAATTACACCATCAGAACAGCTGACGTGAGGAAGGAGGACCAAAACAAAGGAGGTGCACCCTAGGAATCTATAAGAAGTATTTTTTTATTTTATTTTTTAGAACATCCATTATATGGTGAACTAGTTAAAAATAAACTCCAGAACAAAAAAAAAAAAAAAAAAAAAAGATTTTCCCTTGCTGTAAGTCCCTTCCCGCTTCTTGTTTTTCCTAGGAGAAGATGACTAAGGTAAGATTATGAGGTTATCCCTCGCTCTTTCATCAGCCAGCCCGCTCCTCTAATGCCCAATGTTCTTGAATGTAGACAGACCTTCAGGATCCTGCAGGGCAGATCAGCTGTATTTCTACATATGCTCATCAAAGGTTCCTACTATGCTAAGAGCTGGGGGACTGTTCTGCTAAAACGTGCTGGAACTGATTAATGGGTTTCACTGAGGATCTGGTCTGGTGAGTTCACAGGAGAAATGTCTGGCTGATATTGGAAGGAGGCATCCAAGTATCCAGGGACATTGTGAGTACAGACATTTGTGTAGGAACCTAGTGACTGTGCTGCTGCTATTCTTAGTGCATCATGGCTGTCTTTAAGGCAGGGCAAAAAGGGGCAGCTTCCCTGTGCCATCATTGTTGTGTGGCCCAAAGCAGCTGCCTCATACTTGCCAACTATCCCAGTTTAAATTCTCTTGTCCCTTGAAGTTTTAGTCCTGTGCTGTGTCCAGATATCAAAGTGTGAAGTGCTGCTACTAATGCTGCCCAGCTCTGCCCTATTGTTGTGTACAGATGACTCACCTGCAGACTCTGTGTTTACATGTAAATAAGCATCATTCATATGTAAATAACGGGAGAATTCGTATGTAAATAGCAGCAGCATTCATATGTAAATATCTGAGGCAGACGGCATTCATATGTAAATAAAGGTGGCATTCATATGTATATCATTCCCCTCTGCAGCAAAGACATAATCTGCTGTGACCTCTAGCAACCAATCAGTGAGCAGTATTACTGTTCAGTAATCTCTAGAAACCAATCAACAAGAAGACATCATGTCCTGTAACCTCTAGCAACTAATTAGTGAGATGTAATGTGTGCTGTAACCTCTAGCAACCAGTCAGTAGGTGGTAATGATATGCTGTAACCTCTGGCAACCTATCACAATCACTGCCTGATCTGATACAGTAAACTGATTTTAAGCCTATCTGATAGTTATTGTATGTATCAGTGCAGGTGGGGAGCAAAATTGTATGGGGGGGCCCCAAGAATTTTTTTGTCCAGGCTCCAATCAACATTAAAGACCGACCTGGTGCCAAAGCTTGCTTGCATTGGGACCTTTCCTATGGCGTCTCAGTGTTACTCAATGCCTTGTTGTTGCTAGAGGGACTGTACTAGGAAGCTTTGACAAAGTGAAGCCTGTCTTCATGCTATTACATTGTGCTACTGGAGTATCCCACAGCTTCCATGCACCCTATCCAATTTCAATTTTCAATAAAGCATCAAAAAAGATACCCCTAAACCAGGGGTCGCCAAACTTTCTAAACCAGGGTTCTCAAACCCTCCAGCTGTTGCAAAAAAGGCCCATCATGCCTCTGCCTGTGGGTGTCATGCTTGTAACTGTCAGCCTTGCAATGCCTGATGGGACTTGTAGTTTCGCCACAGCTGGAAGGCCGTCAGTTTGAGACTAAACAAAAGGCCCATTTACTGTCCTTCAGATTTTGAGGGGGCCAGACTGTGGCCAGTGTAAGTAGAAAATGGTGTCAATGGGAGTAAACAATGTGGCATCAGTGGGAAAAATAATGCCCCATTGTTGGAATCAGTGGAAGAAATAGTGCCCCATCATTGGTGTCAGTGGAAGGAATAGTACCCCATCATTGGTATCAGTGGAATGAATAGTGCCCCATTATTGGTGTCAATGGAAGGAATCGTGCCCTATCATTGGTGTCAGTGGAAGGAATCGTGCCCTATCATTGGTGTCAGTGGAAGGAATCGTGCCCTATCATTGGTGTCAGTGGAAGGAATTGTGCCCTATCATTGGTGTCAGTGGAAGGAATAGTGACCTATCATTGGTGTCAGTGGAAGGAATCGTGCCCTATCATTGGTGTCAGTGGAAGGAATCGTGCCCTATCATTGGTGTCAGTGGAAGGAATTGTGCCCTATCATTGGTGTCAGTGGAAGGAATAATGCCCTATCATTGGTGTCAGTGGGAGAATAGTGCCACATCATTAGTGTCAGTGGGAGAATAGTGCCTCATCTTTGGTGTCAGTGGGAGGAATAGTGCCGCCTTGTATCAGTGGGAGAGATAGTGCCTCAGCGGTCAGATAAAAGCAAGCAAAGGGCCACATCCAGCCACCGGGCCACAGTTTGAAGACCACTGCCCTTGGCTGTTCATTGAGCCATGTGCCTGGCTGCCACTGCACTAGCTTGGGAAAGAAATCCGGGGCAAAACTGCAGTCCCTTTCGGGGCTTAATCGGTTGTTTGATTGCTGCAGTTCCACTTTAACATTTCAGTATAGGTCCACTCTATTGAGCCAAAGTTTGTAAATCACTAAACCTCTAAAGACTACCCAGACAAAAAATTGGTTGTCTTTTGTCAAGACTCCACCACCTGTAGAGCCACTACAATATTTTACACAGTATTACTGGACTACAGTACATATGGCATCAAACGACTGCACATTTCCTTCACGCCAACAAGAAAATTAGGCACTCAGGGCCTTCAAAGACAATGACCCTCAGAGAAACCAATAACCTAGGTTGCTAGAACATATCATGGAATTAAACAGTGATTTTTCTTACCATTGTCATCTCCGGAATCTGACTGAAAAGAGTTCAGAGAATGGTTTTCAGAATTGCTTCCTTTTGTACTTCCGACAAAGCAGGTCACTTCTTCGGCTGGCTCCAATCCTCGACCTTAATACACATCAATAAGAGGAAACAATGGTCATATTTCTAAAGGGCACAAGGATGGCCACCCTACGTCTAGGAAGAACAATGTATAAACCAAGGACGCCATGGCTGTCAAGCTGTAGAGGTGGAGGCGGCAGTGCATCAAAATTACAAAAACAGGGTAGTTCAAAAACATTTCTTTTGTTATGGTTTAAAAAGAGAATTCTAACATATCCGCGCTTGTGTGTAAAAATGCTTAACCTGCTTACTAATAAATAAAGAAAATGAGATAAGGCAACACTATGAAATAACTAAATAGTAGGATAATGGGGTCAATTCACAAAGCTTTATTTTCAGATTGCGGGTGTTATTTTAACGATTTTGCACGTTATTGAAGCTAGTTCAATTCACTAAACGATTTAACGCTTTGAAAAATCATCAAATAACGTTTCACTACACAGAACCGATATTTTAAGGTGTGGAGCATTATTTAACGATTCGATCGTTATTTTAAAGAGTCAAATCGTTATTTTAAAGAGTCAAATCGTTAAATATGTACAGAAGTGCAATTCACAAAGATTTTTTTGACGGTTATCGATCGTTAATTTAACACCTCCCTCAGGGTGGCGTTATGACATTTCCCAGGCGATATTTTGTTGTTAGAGGAAGCTTTTGGCGATTTTTGTAGTGTAGTGAAGTTTTTAGTAGTGTTGGGCAAGCTAGAACCGTGCTCTATTTGAACTTAAAATTATCCAGAGATGAAGAAGAACATGTTAGAATGTTGTTCAGATTTATAAACGTGTATTCCGTTCACATACTATTTTGGATGACTTTTCTGAAACCCAGGTGATAGCTAAATTCCAATTATCATCTCCCATGATTTATTCTCTGCATGAGGAAATACACATGGCTTTAGAAAAACACACACTAGAAGTTTTGCACATCACATGCTCAATCTCCATGTGTATTGCTTCTGTCTCTCTCTCTCTCTCTGCATCTGCTCTTTTCCACATGCAGCTGTTCTCCTCCCCTTCTGCTCCCAGAATACATCTCTCCAGCATTATTTAATGATCTTAGACGTTATTATTACGATTTGGGACATTAAAATAACTCTTGAGTAGTTTGCATAACGATTGGATAAAGAGTCAGTTGAAAACCATAACGACTGTGTTGAATAACGATTATAGCTTTCGTGAATACCATGTTTGCTAGCGTTAAATAAGGAGTGCTAATTTAAAAACTGAAGAAAACCAATAACGTTTCTCTTTGTGAATTGAGCCCAATGTATTTTATATATATATCTATAGATATATATATATATCTATATATATCTATATCTATTAGACATGTGCAGACTGGAATATTTCGTTTTGTTTTTTCGTTTTTGTTTGGAAAATAAATGTATTTAGTTACTCCCGAAAATCGTTTTGATTTATGTCGTTTTAGTTTAGTTTTAGTTTAGATTTTCGATGCTTTGTCGAATTTTCGTCGTTCAATTCGACAAAGCATCGAAAATCGTCGTTCTGAATACAGTGAATAGGTAGGAATTGAACAACGAAAATTCCTCAAAGCATAGAAAATCGTCGGATCTGAACGAAAACGAAAATAAAGCATTTTTTATGTCGGATCTTTCGGTTTTCGTTTCTTGCGATTTCGTTTTCGTTCGTTAAAACGATAACGAGAATACCCGATTTTCGGACGAAAATGCATTCTAACGAAAACGAATGCACATGTCTAATATCTATATATATATATATATATAGATATATATATATATCTATCTATATATATATATATATATATATATATATATATGTATACAGATAGATCTAGATCGATCTATCTATCTATCTATATATATATATATATATATATATATATATATATATATCATATTTAGTTAATTTATAGCCCTGCCTTATCCAATTTTCTTTATGGTACGCTTTAAACTGTTAAGCGTTAGAATGCTGTTTTTTTCCAGAAACTTTTTGATTAAGGGGGAATATGGCCAACATGTATAAATACATAAGTGGTTCATTAAGTGACCATCAGGGCATTATAAACCACAAGGGGGCACTCTTTACATCTGAAGGAAAAAGTTGTAATGGCCACATGCGGAAAGACTTTTTCACAGTTAAGCCCTGTACACACGGCCCGGATTCTCATCAGGAAAAAAATGTTGTTTTTCCTGGCGAGATTCCTGGCAATATTCTCTTGCCGGCCGAGTGCATACACACGCCATTCAAAAGAACCGCCGTTCTTTTGAACACGGTGACGTCATCGACTACGATGAGCCTGCGCTCGTCACATTCGATTCCGTCGCCGCCATCTTGCTTCACACTACCTATGCCTTGGAAGCTACCGCAAGCATGCGCTGGTTTCCATGGAGAGGTAAGTATACACACGCTCGGGTTTCTCAGCAGAAAAGCACTGCCAAGAATCTCACGACGAGAAAATAGAGAGCAGGTTTTCTATTTTTCTCCCCTAGATTCTGGATAGTTTTCTTGGCGAGAAACCTCAAAGCCTCGTACACACGCTCGGTTTACTCAGCAAGAAAGCGCTGCCAGCAGTTTTCTTGCTGTTTCTTGCCGAGAAAAACGTGCATGTGTACAAGGCTTAAGGGTTCTAAAAATCAGGAATTGACTCCTGCAAGAACTAATTCTGGCTAGCTGAGTAGATTGCTCTAGAAAAGAGCTGGATTATTTCCTAAATGCACAAAATGTAAATGAATACTAACATTTATAGGTAATAACACCAGGGATTTTTGATCAAGTAAAATATCTGATTGGCTAGTGTGGGATCAGGAAAGATTTTTTTCCTCTCAGTGGAGCAAATTGGATCATGCATTATTGGGGTTATTTTGCCTTCCTCTGGATCAACTATGGGTATGGCATTGTTAGGGGCAGAATGCCCGAGGGCCCCATGCCACTAGGGAGCCCCATCAGGGTTGCCAGGGTCAGTAAAACCAGGGACAGTATGTAAAAAATCTGTGTTTTTATCCTTTGCTCTCCCTCTTTTTTTTTTTTCTTTTCTTTCTTGACCTCTTTTCTGTCAACGTTAAGGGACTTGGGTGGGAGGGTCGGTCTCCCGCCCATCCCCCTCATTCATCCTTTTCCATGTGAGAGGATTCATGCGACAGATAAGGGACTGGGTACTGCTACCATGAATCGGGGCTAGCATGAGGTCATACGGGCCTGACAGGTCGTCCATATAGAGGGTTTTCCTAGAGATTTCTATGTTGCACATTGCCCTTAAGAAACACATATGGGACTTGGTTGCTGTCGCTAAGTGTTACAGTAGTACTTGCTTGGGGCCCCTCTCTTGGGACCTTGGCCTATGTCCCTATGGTACCCATTAGACTGTGGGTTTATCTCTGTATTCTTATGTTATTTTTTTTTTTTTTTGATGGTGCTGTTTGATGTATACAGTTATCACCTTGTATTTTCCAATAAAAAATTTGTGGAATAAAAAAAAAAAAAGAAATGAAAAAAAAAAAAAAATCTGTGTTTTTTTACATCTGTCCCTGATATGTCCGATACGGACATGCTTTTGATATGAAAATCCCAAGATTTTAGCTGCCCCGCCTCTGCACTGCCTCCTGGCGTGGTGGCCATCTGTAAGCCCAGGGGCCCCATAATCTTCTATTGCCCGGGGGCCCCATGAGTTGTCAGTCCACCCCTGGGCATTGTGTATATGGATATTTTCCTTTCGTGTGGGTTATCGATAATTATGATATTTCATGTGCTGTTATTGTCAATTGTGCAATTCCAAGCTTACACAGTCAACAGATTGCACAACTGTGGAGGTTATTGCCTATTTAGTTACCTGAAATAAAAATATATTTTAAATAAATATGTAGAAATTTGTACAAAATAAATATGTACAAAAGCACTATATATAATGGTATATTTAAATATACCTACATAGGAAAATCACATGTAAAATGTTCCTGTCTTCTATGGACTCCTATAGACAATAATTTGCTTGCTTTTTTGGTGATCCGCCTGACCAGCTCTACCCAGACAGGTTGATCATAAATAATGGACAACCAATAAATAGGGACAAGCTGACACCAGTCAGAGGTTCTGTTCGCCTTCTTAAGCATATAAATACGTGCACATCACGCAGTTCCATTTTGGGAGCCATTAACTTGCAGTGGCGATTTTCTTACTTTAATGCCACACACATTAGCAACACATAAAAAGTGCCATTGGTCAGAATACTGTCAGTAGCAAATCTGCATCCTCGGCCCCCATGTTACTTCTCACCATGATGACTTCTTGTGCTGTTTGCTCTTTTTTTTAAAGCTTTTCTACGATAAACTTTTTTTTTGATAGCTAGACATAAAAAGCCATATTAAATAAACACTAATGTCTTCTCCCTTCTGAACAAAATGTTACCTTACACTTAATGCACTGTACTTTGTCTCCTAATCTTTGAAGTTGAGAAATAACAATTTTCAGAGCTGTCAGACTTAAATATCTTGGCCCAGATTCACATTACGCCGCTGTAGCACAAACGCCATACGCCACGCCAACGTAGCGTGGAGAGGCAAGCATTGCATTCAGCAAGCTATTGCTCCCAACGCTGCGTCAGCGTGGTGTATGTTTCGAGGGCGCAGGCCGGCGTAGGTGGAAGTGGGCGTGACCCCATGCAAATGATGGTCCGAGCATGGTGCAGTGTTTTACGCCCGGCGTATCACGAACTGTGCATGCGCCCTGACGTGGACGTGACATGGACGCATGCACAGCACCCTAATGCGCCTGCTCACAACCACGCCGGCACAACTGCCTAAGCTACGCTGGATCACCACGTACGCCGTGAACTTAACGTACGCCCAGCCAGACACATGTCCAACGCACAATACGCTGGCTTGTGTTTCCTGGTGCAGACCTTTGCATGTCTGTTGCCAGGTTGCACCTCATCTATGGGGAAAAACTTTATGCCGGACGTACAACTTACGCACACCTCGCGTAGCATGCGTCCACGCACTCACGTTCGTGAATCGCTGTATTTCCCTTAACTTGCAGGTTTGAATGCCTAATTAATGAGAGCAGCAACATGCGTCCAGCCCATATGTGCGCCCACGCTATGCCGGCGTGTGCAAGCTACTTTTTAGGTGTATATTGGTTTGTGGGTCTGGCGCACACATACGCCGGCGCACATTTGTACTTACGTCGCTGTAATGTGCTATACGTCGGCATAAGTGCTTTGTGAATCTGGGCCCTAGTTTGTAAAATCTCTGCCAAGGAAATCCAAGGGAGAATGTACAATCAAGGCGTTTCATGTCTACAACTGGCTTTTATACTGGAGTTTTTGTGAATCAGAAAACATATATACCCTCAAATAGAAATTGGAGGTAAACCCAAACTGAATAAAATTTAGTTGGATAAACCCCCGGGAGAGATTTACTAAAACTGGTTTACTATGTTGCAGATGTGACTCACAATCATTTCCCGAGTCCCACGGTCCTTTCCTAATTGAGTCACAGTCAGACCGGCATGGCGACACCGATGGCATGTTGGGAGCCACACTGCACACCACCACTCCTCTTCGAGCTGTCAGGATCCTCGGAGACTCAGGATGAAAGGTGGTCATCTCCTGGTGCTCCACACCAAGACCATCCACCATCTTATCAAGATTGTTCCGGGATTCACTCTGGAAACAAGGGGTGTAAGCCATGGGCCGGACTGGTACTTGTGGTGGTCCCACCTCTTGGTAAATGTTTCTACTATCTCCACCACTGCGAAGGTTCTTAAACTGAATCCCGTTGGTTTTATTTAAAAGTGCTGCCGTGGCGGGGTCTTGGACAAGAGTGATGTTGTTACGTGAGTAGTTCTTGCGGAACACCTTCTTTCGGAAAACTATGAAAAGGACGATGAGGACAAATATTACAAACAGCACCACAGCTATTCCAATCAGCTCCTCCTTGCCAACATAGGAATGTCCAGCTTGAATGTTGGGAACCACAACGGGCCTCAAACCACAATACTGTCCAACGTATCCATGGGTACAGTTACAGAAAAAGGAGCCGAAGATATTCACACAAGTTCCACCATTTTCACAGTCCTCTCTTTCACACTCATTTACATCTTCTTCACACCTAGTGAGAGAAAGAAATGGTTATGTGGGAAAGGATAGTGTAAGAAATAGATTTTCACAATAACTATACTTTGAAGCTGGGTTCACACTATTGCAGGTTTCCCAGTCTAACCGTCTGCTCTGGTCCCATGTGACTCAGGCTGCCATCTTGGGCCTGACCCTGGGTTTTGGTGTGTTTTATGCAAGTGGCTAGAGTAGAGGCAAGTTGCCCATCTGGCAGGGACAGTGCTAGCAATAGGGAGGGGTTTTGGAGGAGTAGGCAATGAGCAGGGACCATGTCTCCCTGTTCCAGGAAGCTTTCACTTTTGGGTTGGATCAGCCAGGCCATACTGGCAGATACTGGCAGCATCATACATGCCATTTCTTTGCCGCAGTACTGTGAATGTTCCTGGTTGGGTAACCCTCAACAAGCATCTATGTCTGTGAAGTTGCTGCGTCCCAACTGATAGCTATGAAACTGCTTCAACAGAGATGCATGGAACACTTATGCATCCTTGTATGGGCATACATGGCTCTAACACAGGGCACCGATACATACAACCCTTGTGAACTAGGCCTAATACTCTTACTACAGTATTCCCTCACCCCATACAGTACAGTCAGCATCAAACATGTGATGCTGAGATTTACATTTCCGGCTGAAGAACACAGATCACATCTGTTCACTTGCTCTGCAGCTCCTCAATTCTGAAAATGTCTTTAATGTTTTTAAATCCTTGAATCCTTTTAATAAACGCAAGGTATTCTGTGAGGAAGAGAGATTGTGACATTTATCTTCCCCTTCTCCAATCACAGGACGCCTTGCATTTAAAGAATTTAAGACATTTTAGAATGGATGAGCTGCAGAGCAAACAACCTGCTGTGACCTGTGCGCTCCAGCCAGAACTGTAGGTTTCAGTACTGGATGTTCGCCACTGACTGTACTGCACGGGAGGATTCAAAGTCAGAGTATGACAGAGCGCAACAGCTGCCACACATTGCCCACCCTTCATTAGAATTCATTTATTTTAAAGCAAATGGCCAAATACTTTGGTCAGCTTTAAACTCATCCTCAAGCTCCAAAGTTCTACCAGCAGCGGAGTACAGTTTTTTACGTGCGTCTCATTCTACATATGGAGAAATTGTGTTTTTGGTGATCCATTAGCGGTTATTTGTGTCCACATGGATGACTGTACCCATATCGCATATCTGAGAGATAGATCATTTCATAGGGCAGAACATAGATAGTCCATATCTTAAACGGGTTGTAAACCTTCCTGTTTTTTTTCACCTTAATGCATCCTATGCATTAAGGTTAAAAAACATCTGGTAATTACTGCCCAGCCCCCCATTTTACTTAACTGAGCCTTCGAAAGTCCCACGTCGAAAACATGCTGGATCTCGGCCTGGGCTTCTCGGCTCTTCATTGGATAGATTGATACAGTAGCAGCGCAGCCAAGCCGAGTCCAGCATTCGTGTCTATGGATGCAAATGCTGGACTCGGGAGCGTGCCCGCAAGTTAACCCCCTTGGGAGAGCGCTTCCCAGAGGGGGTTATCTGATACGGGGAGGAGCCGAGTGAGCCGCCGAGGGACCCCAGAAGACAATGTTTGGGGTTACTCTGTGCAAGACGAACTGCACAGCGGAGGTAAGTATGACATGTTTGTTATTTAAAAAAAAAAATCGAACGCCCCCCCCTCCCGCCGCCATCCGGTGCTTCTCCAGGCTCTCCCGTACCATAGGGGGCCCGAAGAGCGAATCGGTCGGCGTTGCCTGGAAAGCATAGAGATGAATGGAGACCAGATGGCCACCAGTCATCTCTATGACCATCGTAGGTCCGGGCGCAACGTTATGACGTCAGGCCCGGTACCCGGAAGTAAACAAAGCCGCAATCGCGGCTGTCGGCATGTGATCAGTGATTTTTTTTTCCACCGATTTCATGCTTGTAAGCTTGGAGGACAGATGTGGGGATTTATTGACCCCACATCTCTTCATAAAGAGGACCTGTTACACTGATTCCTATTACAAGGAATGTTTACATTCCTTGTAATAGGAATAAAAGTGATCAAAAAAAAAAAAAAAGGTGTAAAAATAAAAAAAAAAATAAGTAAAATAAAAATAAAATATATTTTTTTTTTCTAAACCGCTACTGTCCCTGTTATCTTGTTAATATGTGAGGTATCGTTGTGTGCGTTAGTGCGTGTGCAACAATTCTAGCACTAGACCTCCTCTGTAACTCGAAAATAGTAACCTGTAAAAAAATGTTAAAGCGTCACCTGTGGAGATTTTTAAGTACCAAAGTTTGGCGTCATTCCATGAGTGTGCGCAATTTTAAAGTGTGACATGTTAGGTATCTATTTACTTGGCGTAACATCTTTCACATTATAAAAAAAAAAATGGGCTAACTTTACTGTTTTGTTCTTTTTTAATTCATGAAACCGTTTTTTTTTTCCAAAAAAAGGTGTTTGAAAAATGATTGCGCAAATACCGTGCGAAAAAAAAAAAGTTGCAATGACCGCCATTTTATTCCATAGGGTGTCTGCTAAAAAATATATATATATATATATACTGTTTGGGGGTTCTGATTAATTTTCTAGCAAAAAAAATAGATTTTTACATGAAGAAGAAAAGTGCCAAAATAGGCCCGGTTGTCAAGTGGTTAGTTAAGTGGCCTTTTGGTGCGTAGGGAAGCGCACCTTCGTCTAGATCTTTGGAGAAATAATGTGCCATGTACTGTACATTCGTGGCAGGATTAGAAAATTTAACATTCATTTGGGTCAATATCAGATCTGGTTTTCTCCGACCACCTGTAATAATCATATCATCCTGTGCCATTTCCTGTATTTAATCCTTCCTTGTACGTTTCAAAGGGCCAGCAAACTGCTGCAGCGCGAAAACACTTTGGTATTCAAATCATCATCCACTTACGTTAATCCCCTCAGGCCGGTCCTGCAAGTGCAGATAAACGCGCTCCCAATCGGATCACACGTCCCACCATTCCGGCAAGGGTTTGGAAAGCATGCCGTGATCTCTGACTCACAGTTCTTCCCTATAAACTTAGATGGGCAACTGCACTGATAACCTATCGGAGGAAAAGAATAGACATTATCAGCAACGCGGCATCAATGAGCAGGGAAAAGTCAAACACAAGTATAACAGACTGATTTAGCTGTAGACCAGCGCCTCCTAGTGCTCAATGTAATCAGCAACACTCATCCAGCTTTACCCATTCAATCTTTATTTTACAAGCCAAGTTTGTTTAGTCTGCTGAAAAGTGCAGTAACATACTTGAATGTACATACGTCACCAGTGGCCTCAATGGTCACACAGATTAAATGTTGAGGGGCTGGTAGGATACCATGATGACCACTTTGAATTAAATCTAATATTTTTAACTGAACAAAAACGAATTGGTCAAAAGATTGTAATGTCACATTATGATGATAAGCTAAACTAGGTGTTTTAAAATAAATGTAATTGTGGGCCGCATCAGCAGTATAGTTGCCCTCAAAGGGCCACTTGTATCTGTACAGGGTTCAGGAGTGCGTTATGTACAGTGTTCAGGGGTGTGCTATATACAGAGTTCAGTTCCAGGGGTGCCTTATGAATAGAATACATAGTTCAGGGGTGTGCTACGTACAGAGTGCAGGGCAGGGGTCAAGTTCTGGGGAAAAAAGTGTGGGAACTCTCAGCCAAGATCTACCACTAAAAAAAAATAAAAAATGATACGCTCATATGCATAATTACTAAACCACATGATTTTTATTTTTTTTCGATCCACTGTACCTTAGTAATCCTTTATGTTACTGGCCGCTTCCTGTATATGGATTCATCGGGTAGTGTGCGGGTATTCTGTCACTTCCTCGATGTTGCAATGTCTCCTGGGAGCTTTTGTCATTGTTCCCAGAAGACATTGCGGAGGTCTGCCGCGGGTTATCGCGGGATCTAAAAAGAAGCAAGTGCTTTCTAAATCCTGCAATAACTCGCGGCAGACCTCCGCAATGTCTTCTGGGAACAATGACAAAAGCTCCCAGGAGACATTGCGGCAAGTAAAGAAAGTGACGGAATACCCGCACACTACCCAATGAATCCATATACAGGGGGCGGCCAGTAACATAAGGATTAGGGCTTCAGCAATTAGTATGTGGGCCCACACATGCCTCAGGTCACACACTCGATCTTATTTTCAGACACCATCTGGAAATAAAAATCTTGGAAAATGAACCATTGCCATGGACAGATCACCATGCAATTAAATTCATTATTCCTCAATTCCCCCCCTTAATAAAAACATCAAATCCAGTGACAACACACTGGACCAGATGTCAGAAGAAGCTCCACTCGGAACTCTTCAAAGTCACATTAAGGGAAAAAATAAAATCAATTCAGCCGCATCAAAAGGCTGAGGAAACTCTGAAGGGCATAAACACAGCACTATTACAGTCAGCCGACTTAATAGCACCGAAACGCAAAACCCACATCCGGAAAAATAACGCAGGCTGGTTCAACAACCAGCTGGCGTTACGGAAGCAAGAGCGCAGGAGGGCAGAAGCCGCCTGGAAGAGAAGTTCATCAGATGAGAACCTCTCCATCTACAAGGAAATAACCAGAAAATACCACAAGGAAATCTTCGATGCCAAGAAAAATTATTTTTCTGAGGCCATCAACAATGCCCTTAACCGCCCCCGCGAGCTCTTTAAGCTGGTCACTCAGACCATGAATCCAGGATGTCTTGAAGCCCCCAATTCGGACTCACAAGAATTCTGCGATGAGTTATCGGATTACTTCATTAATAAAATTGAAGGAATCCGGCAAAGCATTGAGCAGAACAACTCCCCCCGTAGCCCCCCCAGTAATTATTCACATAGCACCGGCAGTAACTCGCCACAACCAGGTAAGTTCACGCTGGAACCCGTCTCTACCCATGACATTAAAAATATCATTGGTACTCTGCGTAACAGCACTGCGCCTAATGATATCATTCCCACCAAACTGCTGAAGGAATGTGCCGACATCCTATCACGCAGCTTATTAACCAATCCTTTAGGGAGGGCACAGTGCCTGCCCAGTTGAAGGAAGGTATAATTCGACCTATCTTGAAGAAACCCACCCTGGACCCCAAGGATCCACTGCACCGCCGTCCCATAACAGGCCTAAACTCTCTTTCGAAGGTCATGGAGAAAGTAGTGGTACAACAGCTGCAACAGCATCTAGATACCCACAAGCTACTTGATCCATATCAATCGGGATTCCGACCCGGACACGGGACAGAAACCGCATTGATCAAGATATGGAACGACGCTCTCGAGGCCGCAGACGAAGGAGAATCTTGTCTTCTGGTTTTGCTGGACCTAAGCGCAGCCTTCGACACAGTAGACCATAAGCTTCTATTGACTCGGCTAGCTGAAGTAGCCAAAGTCGCAGAAGACGATCTATCCTGGTTTTCCTCTTTCTTGGAAAACCGATCGCAAATAGTGAAGCCAGGACTTTTCACTTCGGAAAAACGGAAAGTATCATGCGGAGTCCCTCAAGGATCCCCCCTGTCGCCGGTGTTATTCAACATCTATCTACGTCCTCTTTTTGAAATCATCAGCAGTCAAAAACTGCTCTATCACTCATATGCAGACGACACGCAACTGTATTTCCGCATTTGCAATAAAAAGGATCACCCCCTCAATCTACAGAATTGCCTCTCTTTGATAGATGACTGGATGACCAAGAGTTATCTTAAACTCAACGGAGCGAAAACAGAACTTCTCCTGTTTCACGCTAAGCGTAGGAACCAACCAGCAACAACTTGGACCCCCCCACCCATTCTGGGTAAATTCATCATCCCTAGCGCCAAAGTCAAAAGTCTTGGGGTCATCTTCGACTCCTACATGACAATGGACGCACAAATAGGGTCAGTAGTCAGCGGATCTCAACATCTGCTGCGCCTACTACGCAAACTTACTCCTTTCATTCCTAAAGAAGACGTAGCAGTCGTGGTAGGAACAATTGTTAACTCCAGATTGGACTATGCAAATCCCCTTTACCTTGGACTCCCGAAGTACCAAATCGCTCGTCTGCAAGTCGTGCAAAACACGGCTGCGAGACTTGTGACAGGGAAAAAACCCTGGGAATCCATCTCACCTTCGTTGAGATCCCTTCACTGGCTGCCAGTGAAAGACAGAATTGCTTTTAAAGCACTCTGTCTAACGCATAGATGTATCTATGGGAAAGCTCCCATATATCTGTGCGAAAAAATAAGTCCATAACCCCAATCGCATCTTGCGATCCACCAACCAAAATTTACTCCAGATACCGAAAGCCAATTACAAGTCCAAAGGAGATAGAAGATTCGCGGTCCAAGGTCCTAGACTATGGAACGCTTTACCAACCAATATTCGGTTGGAGGAGAATTACCTAGCATTCAGGAGAAAGGTCAAGACTCATCTCTTTTGATATCAAAGGAGACAGGAACAACAAGCGCCCAGAGGCGATTCAATTCGCATGTGCAGCGCTATATAAGTTTTCATTCATTCATTCATTCATAAAGAATTACTGAGGTTCTCCTGCCCCTGACAGTGACTCGAGTCCTGCAAAGGGAACCTGCTGTGAAAAAAGTGCAGGAACTCCGTTCCCATGAGTTCCCGCAGAACTTGAGCCCTGGTTCAGGGTTCAGGACAGAGTGCAGGGTTTAGGGGGTGCACTATGTACAGTGTGCAACCCCAACCCCAGCTCATTCTCCCTCTTAGATTTTGGAGATCTGTCCCCGCCATGCCCTGCCATGAGTGCATGCAGGGATCTGTTAGTTTCGGGAGCCGCTGAGAGCAAAGCTGTCTCATGTAAACACACTGCTTCTACAAGTGACAGTGGAGATCGAGAGCAGAGGGTGAGAGGTGGAGGTGGCGGAATAGTTTTCCACCACATTCCTTCTGCAGAACTGGCTGCAAGGGTCACATGATTCTACCCTGCTGGCCTTGTGTTTGACATATGTGAGCTAAGCAATAATTGGATTGAAAAGTAGATAAATTATACAACATTCCAAAACTGTATAATGCCTAGAATGTATTATCTTCTCAAAGAAGACCTGGAGCACCAGGGACATGTGCCCTGAGTGCCAGAGTCTAGCATTCAACCTCTTTGCCATAGTTTTTTTCATTTAAGCTCAAAATTCTGAATGATGCCTGAATGTGTTTCTCCCTGGTGTGGAGTGTCGTGCTCGTCCCCTCCCTTGAACTACAGGAGAGTCAGGACGCTCTCTACGTTGCAGATAGAGAAAGGAGCAGTGTGTTAGTGGGTGTCCTGACTCTCCTGTAGTCCAAGGGAGGGAGCGAGCAGGACACTCCACACCAGGGAGAAAGCCTCACATTACTGTGTAGAGTTACAGACAGAAGAACAGGAAGTGATGATTTCTCAGAAGAAATAAGGACATTTAAAAGCAAAATGGAAGGATGAGGTAAGTGAAGGAGGACTGCACTAAGGTAAAGGAAGCTTTTTAGAGGAAAAAAATGGTACCTTTACAACACCTTTAAGTAGTGGATGTGTATGGATGTCACTATAAGGCTGCGTACACACGACCAAATCTGTCTGCTGGAAATGGTCTGCCAGACCGTCCCAGCAGACAGATTTGATCGTGTGTACGGGCGAGCAGACGGATTTGGCCAGCCGACAGATTTGAAAGCATGCTTTCAAATCTGTCGGCTGGGAACCCGTCCGCCCGACATGTCTGCTGGTTAGTACGCTAACCAGCAGACATATCTGCTCGCACACGCGTCGAATGGATTCGACGCATGCGCGGAAGTGATTTACTTCCTGGTGCGGTGACGTGGCGGTGTCAACGTCACCGCCACGTCACCGCGCCATCTGCCGGCGGGGATTTTGGTTTGATCGTGTGTACACGATCAAACCAATATGTCCCCAGCAGACAGATATTTTCAAAATATACAGCAAAGGAAACATAGGCCCAGATTCACAGAGCAATTACGCCTGTCTAACTGGTGTTAGACAGGAGTAATTTCAAATTTCGCGCGCCGTATCACTAGTTTGAATCCTCAAACCATGATACGGCGGCTTCGGGCTTCGATCCGAGAGGCTTACGTCTTCGTAAGCCTTCGGATCTACGCTGCGATATTTTTGCGGCCGCTGGGAGGAGTTCGCGTTGTTTTCATGCGTCGGGATATGCAAATGAGTTTTTACGGCGATCCACGAAGATACGAGCGGTCTTCGCAATCGCTTTTGTCTATTTTTTTATACGTACTGTTAGACCAGCTTTTTGCTGGTCTAACGGTGCGTAGCCCATGTTAAGTATGGCTGTCGTTCCCGCGTCGAATTTAATTTTTTTTTTTTTTTTTTTACGTAACTCGTTCGGGAATAGGAATCTCCGTAAACGACGCTACTCAAGAAAAAATGACGTAACGACGTGATTTCGCGCAATGCACGGCGGGAAATTTGCGAACGGAGCATGCGCAGTTCGATCGCCGCGGGAACGCGCCTATTTTAAATGATTCACGCCCCCTACTCGCGCAGATGGATTGCGACGGGAGAAATACACTACGCCGCCGTCGTTTACTGGACAAAATCTACCTGGATTCCACGTAGAGCCAGGTAAAAAACGGCGGCGTAGTGTATTTCTGATACTCTACGATAGTCTAATTCTATCTGAATCTGGCCCATAGGCTTCAGCAGCCGCCTTATAGGACTCCCCATCCTGACTGGTCACAGTGCTCTAGTATGATTAAAGTGGATTCATTGGTGTTGTTGGTGTGCACTAGTAAAGGGATATATAGTTCATCCTGACAGTAGCCATTACAGGAGATTTTCACAGCTACAGTTAACAAGAAAAGTAAAAAAAAAAAAAATTCCGAACACTTACAATAATAATAATAATAACAATAATAATTATAACTCCTAAATTAACAACTAGCAGCAGTAAAATACTGGATCTGAGATGGTCCACACTACTACTACGCTTAAATTAAGAACCATAGAGCTCAGCAGGCAGGCTGCGTCCTTGTTCTGTACAAATTTTAAATTCTGCCTTGAGCTCAGTTTTTAAATGGAGCTTGTCATTTTTATTGTTCCAGATCTCTGTATTTTCCATTAAACCTTTTTTTTTTCACACATAAAAATGTTAGTGTTAAATATTAATTAACTGATCTCCAATAATGTAACAATGATACAGAGCGCTGGAAAAGAGAATTTAACTCTGCATGACTCAATATTGACATCTAGTGGCTATAAACTGAATAGCCACAAAGCAGACAAATTCGAAAATGTAGGAAATTGTTTTGATCGTATGCCTGTAAATTATTTAACCACTTACAGACCGGAAGATTTTCCCCCTTAATGACTTCATTTTTTGCGATATTACGAAACTGCATCCCTGTAACTGACAATTGCGCAGTCGTGCGACGCTGTACCCAAACAAAATTGATGTCCTTTTATTCCCACAAATAGAGCTTTCCTTTGGTGGTATTTAATCACCTCTGTGGTTTTTATTTTTAGCACTATAAACAAAAAAATTGCGACAATTTTAAAAAGGCAATATTTTTTACTCTTTGCTCTCTTTGCTCTAATAAATACCCCCCCCCCCCACAACACCAAATAATAAAAAAAAAAAAGTCTTTCTCAGTTTAGGCCATTATGTATTCTACATATTTATAAAAAAAAAAATGCAATAAGCGTATATTGATTGGTTTGTGCAAAAGTTATAGCGTCTACAAAATAGGGGATACATTTATGGTATTTTTATTGTTATTATATATTTTCTACGAGTAATGGTGGTGATCAGCGATTTTTAGCGGGACTGCAACATTGCAGCAGGCAGATTGGAATTTTTTAACACTTTTTTGGGACCAGTGACATTTATACAGCGAATAATGCTATAAAAATGCACTGATTACTGTATGACACTGGCAGGGAAGGGGTTAACAGTAGTGGTGATCAAGAGGTAAATGTGTTCCCTGGGATGGGGAATGGGACTGACTGAAGGAGGAGGAGAGATATCACTGTTCCTGATCACTATTATCAGACAATCTCTCTCTTCTCCCCTGTCAGAACGGGGATCTGTTTGTTTACCTGTCCCGTCTTGCAGACTATATTGGCCACTGTTATATGCTGTGTTTTCTGGATGACGCAGGGCTAGTACTCATGTCTTTCCGGGTCTTTATGTCAGCCCTGGGAAATGCGATGTGCACCGCTGATGACCCCTCCTTCCCCCTTTACGCTCGGGTGGTCGGGTGTCATGCGCTGCGCATCGACACCACGTATGTGCTTTCATGTGTGTTGCATCCTAGTTGGGACGCCGCGGTATTGGCGGCACCTGTCCATCTGCGTGCACCACGTGGGTCTCTTTTTGGCGCCAACCGCCGGACGTTTATGACGGTCAGGCGGCGGCACCTCCCGACCCACAAACACGCAGCGTGGTGTTGGGGGTGTGTGTCTGGGGCCGTGCCCTCATAAGCCCGCATTGGCTGGACTTCTCTTGGCTCCCAGTCCTCTACAACTACTGCATCGCTTGGGATTAACATCTATGCTTCTTCATAAGGTAACCTATTCCACCCGGTCCCTCTATACACATTGATATTGGGATGTTATATCAATTTACTATATTCCAGACCTCTATCCTTTTAGTTTTACTGGTACGTTGCCCTACTCCGTTTCTATGGAGTCTTATACCATTGCCATCTTTGTTATCTCCACAGAAGCCTCCAATAGATGTTCTCATGTTACATTATACTCCACTATCCAAGCTACTGGGAATTTGCCTTTCTACTATGAGCATCCATGCCTTTCCTGAAGGTTCTTTTTGGGGGGTTGCGTTCCTGGCACACGCTCCCTCATTTCCCATGGGAGCCTTTACTGGTGGACCTCTGGGTCCAATGGGCCACGCTATACTTCTCTACGCAGCATGTCTGTCTGGAAGTTTTACTATGGGAGTGGTTCGTCCCATTATATGTGCAATTATATCCTCTGCCACATTCTAAGTAACTATGAATCTAAATACTATATTATCTTATTATTTTTTCTAGATATGCATCACGTGCCTGCTCCTGATGAGTGGTACTATCAAACCACGAAACGCGTCAAGCTAGCTACAAGCCGTGGTTGCACTTTTATGTATTCTACAAATTTATTCTCCTTCAGCATATCTGCAGTCTCTGACTATCTCCTGTACCATGCTTTCAGTCTCTGACCATCTCATATAGCATATCTACAGGCTTTGATCATCTCCTGCACCATGTCTTCGGTCTCTAACCATCTCCTGTAGCATATCTGCAGTCTCTAACCATCTTCTATATTGCATATTTGCCATCTCTGACCATTTCCTGTAGCATATCTACAGTCTCTGACCATTTCTTGAACCATGCTTGCAGTCTCTGGGGAGACTGGTCAGTGTGTAACCATCAATGTACTGCCACTCCCTACCCTAAGTGCTCCTCCGGACCTCCTGGGCTCATGTTAACTCGTAACTGTTTTCAGTCAGGAGTTTAGTTAGAATCATTGCTGAATTCATTAGAACTTTAGAAATATATGGAGTTTTTATGTTCTCCTTGTGCTTGTGTAGGTTCTTCCAGGTACCCCAGTTTCCTCCCACACGCTAAAAACATGTTAGGTTAATTGGTTCCTGTCTAAGTTGGCATGTGAAACAAGGACCTTAGATTGTAAGCTCCTTAACCTCACTGGCGGTATTACCGAGTCTGGCTTGGGGTGGAAATCCAGTACCATTAGCGGTAACCCTGAACCAGACTCGGGATCACATCGCAGTATCCAGGCGGAGTTTACTTACCTTGTCCCCTGGATCCTGCGATGCCTCCCCGCCGTGTGAGCAAACTGTCTCCTCGCTCGATTCACACAGTGCCCGTGTGCCACTGACCTCCGTTCCCTGCGACGTTAAGACGCACGGGGGCAGAGATCGGTGCCAAACTCAAAAAAATAAAAACACAATACACATACAGTATACTGTAATCTTATAGATTACAGTACTGTATGAAATAAATACACATCCCATTTGTCCCCAGTGGTCTGCCCAGTGTCCTACATGCACTTTTATATTATAAAGATTCTTTCTGTCTGGGAACTGTAGATTGTCCATAGCAACCAAAAAGTGTCCCTTTATGTCAAAAGTGCTTTTAGACCAGCTTGAAAACAGCGATAAAAAATTTGAATCACTTGCAGAATTGAGCGATTTGTGTGGAAAATTCATCATCAAACACTTACAGTAATAATTTTTATTATTATTATTTGTTATAATTATTTATAGTTTTTTTATTATATTATAATTTATGATTACATGTTTCAAACTTGATCATACCCGAGATGTCTACTAGACTCTTGTTTGGACAGATTTAAGTGAGTTATTACAGGCCTAAAAAAAAATAAAAAAATTCCATGCAAAACAACTGTACCGCTTTCAGTACCTAAAATCTTAAAGAATCATACCGCTAGGGAGGTCAAGAGCAGAGAATGTACAAAATGTACAGTGCCGCAAAAAAGTTTGGTGCTATATAAATACCTGTAATACATTTATTGGCAGTACAAATGACTCTGCTCTTCAAACCCATACTGCGGCTGAAGACGCTGCATGTACACTAGATGGCACTGTTTGCTATGTTTTCATGGTGCTGCTGCATAGAAATCAGTTTTCTCTCTATTAGCGGGAAAGAACAAAACTTGCTGGAGTCATGGAGTGTGATTTTCATGACTATGTTGCCTCCTACATAGAAAATTATCTAAGCAAATTGAGCTCTGACATAGGAGAGAGGGGGGCATGAGAATAAGAGAAAATATTAAAGGGAACGAATGGTGAAATCTGGCAGATTGGGTTCCCCTTTGTTTCCATCCTCTTCTGCTGCATTCAACAGAAATAGTCAGATGTCTCCTAAAAATCACACCTGGGAACTCTACAGAGATAGTTGGATGGACTGTCACCTGTCAAAACTGAACATTGGCTTTGGTTGGAGTGACCCTTTAAAGTGGAACTCTTATGCCGCGTACACACGATTGGAAATTCCAACAACAAATGTTCGATGTGAGCTTGCTGTCGGAAAATCCGATCGTGTGTACACTCTATTGGACATTTGTTGTCGGAGTTTCCGACAACAAATGTTTGAGAGCTGGTTCTCAAATTTCCGATTGTGTGTACCGAGTTCCGACGCACAAAATTCCACGCATGTTCAGAATCAAGCAGAAGAGCCGCACTGGCTATTGAACTTAATTTTTCTCAGCTCATCGTACGTGTTGTACGTCTCGCTAGGGTGACCACATGTCACGGATTGACAGTCCAGCATTTTGCAGATCTGTCCCGGCCATATTCATTTCAGGACAATACAGTGTCCTGGAATGAAACTGACACAGACACCCCCGGGCCAATCTGATGCCCCCACAAAAGGCTGCCACTTTACCACTTTACTCAATGACAGTACTTGTCCTGGCCGGGGATATCTGGAGGAGCACAATCCCCGCCCCCTGCTTGTGATTGGAGAAATCATATATCCCGCCTCTTGTGTCCAATCCCTATGCTTTGATTCGTTACAGCACAAGCTGATTTTTGGGAAGGGAGGGTGTCCCTGAATGGTAGTTTGGATATGTGGTCACCCTAGTCACCGCGTTCTTGACGTTCTGAATTTCCGACAACATTTGTATGGCCGTGTGTATGCAAGACAAGTTTGAGCCAACATCCGGCAGAAAAAAATCCACGGTTTTGTTGTCGAAATGTCCGATCGTCTGTACGCAGCATTATACCTGATGGCCAATTATACAGTCAGTTCTGAAAATGGCTGCATGCTGTACAACCACCTTACTTTTAACAATGGACTCTGATTTTCTAAATATGATTTCTCGAGGGGTTTCAACCCTGCCCGCTTGTACACGTCTGATTTCAGTATTATGCCTGGCCACTAAATCAATTCCTAGTGCATACTGTGGGATCTGCAGATAAAATGCATGTTCATTTTTTAATCACTTCTCCCCTGCTGTCACTTGTTATAGTTAAAGACTAGTTTTTCCACTGCGATTACGTGCAATAGCATATTTCATTTCCAATGTACCTTTGCAGAATTGTTTGAATTCAGCCACATTGGAGGGTTTTTCCAGCATGAACGGCCTGTGTAAGGTGATGATACAGCATCTCAATTGGATTTAAGTCCCAGGCATTGAGCAGGCCACTCCAAAACCTAAATTTTGCTTTGTTTGAACCATTTGAAGGTGGACTTGCTGTTGTGTTTTGGATAATTGTTCTGCTGCATAACCCAAGTGCACTTGAGCTTGAGGTCACAAACTGAAGGCCAGACTTTCTCTTTTATGATTTTCTGGTAGAGCTCAGAATTTATGGTTGCAATAGTTATGGTAAGTTGTCCAGGGTCCTGAAGCTGCAAAGCAGCCCCAGACCATCACGCTACCACCACCATGTCACACTGTTGGTATGATGTTCTTGTTAGGAAATGCTGTATTCGTTTTATGCCAGATGTAACGGGACGCACACCTTCCAAAAAGTAAAATATTTGTCTCACCAGTCCACAGAATTTGCCTAAAAGTCAAGATTTTTTTATTTTTTTTTGGTAAATGTGAGATAAACCTATGAGTTATTTTTGGTCAGCAGTTGCTTTGGCCTTGGAACTCTCCCATGGATGCCATTTTTTCTCTTTCTTATAGTTGAATCATGAACACTGATTTTACCTGAGGCAAGTGGGGCCTGCAGTTCTTTAGATGTTGTTCTGGGTTCTTTTATGACCTCCTTTGTGAGTCGCCGTTGTTGCCGGCAATTCCTAGGAAGGTTCACCACTCTTCCAAGTTATCCCCATTTGTGGATAATGGCTCCCCCTGTGGTTCACTGCAGTTCCAAAGCCTTAGGCCTTGTACACACGATCGGACATATCCGATGAAAACGGTCCGCGGACCGTTTCCATCGGATATGTCCGATCTGGAGTTTGGTCCGATGGCGTGTACACACCATCGGATCAAATTCCCCGCCGGCGGACGGCGTGGTGACATGGCGGTGACGTTGACGCCGCCACGTCACCGCTACGTCACCGCACCAGGAAGTAAAACACTTCCGCGCATGCGCCGAATCCATTCGGCGGCGGCGCAGCGGCGGTGCGGGACGACATGTCTGCTGGTAAGTGTACTAACCAGCAGACATGTCGGGCGGACACATTCCCACCCGATAGATTTCAAAGCATGCTTTGAAATCTGTCGGGTGGACAAATCTGTCCGCTAGCCCATACACACGATCGGAGATGTCTGCTGAAACGGTCCATCGGACCGTTTTCAGCGGACATATCCGCTCGTGTGTACGAGGCCTTAGAATTGGCTTTGAAATTCTTCCTAGACCAATACATGTTTGATTCTAAACTTTTCTTGATTTTTTTAGATTGTGGCATGATGTGTGGCTTTTTGTGATTTGTTAGCGTGCTTCACTTTGTCAGACGGCTACTATTTATCTGATTTCTTGATTCAACAGGTCTGGCAGTAACTCAGCTTTCCAAAAAATTGTGGTCAATCACAGTTCATTCATGATTCAGCATGGAAGGGGGCAATTACTTTTTCACACAGGGCCAGACAGGTTTAAACAGCTTTTTTCTATTAATAAATGAAATAATAATTTAAAAACTGCATTTACTTGGGTTATCTTTGTGTAATATTAAAATTTGTTTGATGATCTCAATCATTTAAGTGCGAGAAATATGCAAAAAAAAGCACTGTATAAAAAGCTGAGAAGGACACTTGCCATCTACAAGTTGTAAAACAAGCCAATAATCCATATCAGGCTGCTGTGCAGCACTGAACACTAAATGCCACTTTAATAACTCCAGACTTCCTGAAATAAAGGTTTATCTGCGGCTCGTGTGGATTGGTTTAAAGCACAAATTGAAGGCTTAGCTGCATCATTTAGAGAGGAAGGATTTCACTGTCTGCTCTATGATTGTAATTACCTGGCACGGCTGACTCCATGGTACTTAACCTACTTTTTACAAGAGCAGAAATATATGTATTAACAAGTACCTAGAGATAGTGTGCAAGACACACTGCAAACATTTCTCTGCACTTATTTGCGGCACAGTCTAGTACAGCATTCCTTAACCTTTTTCCAGTTGCGCCACCCTTCAAAAGTATGCAAAATCTTCAGGCAGCCCAGTGCAAAAATGTAAATGTGAGTCCTCCTTTACGTCAGAGTCACCTCTCCATGTCAGAGACTGTAGATATGCTATATGCAATGCTGAGAGACTGTGGATATGCTACAGGAGATGATGTGTGACCAAACATGCTATAGAGTTGCTGGAGTCTAGTTACATGCAACAGGTAACGGCACACAGACTGAAGCAGCAGCACATAGGTGCCATTGCATTTCAGTTTGCACCATTGTGCATGTGCCGATTACATTGGCACATGCAGGGGACAGGGGATATCTCCTAAACTGTGCAGGTTCAGAAGATATCCTGGGTAGCTACAGGTAAGCCTTAATATAGACTTACCTGTAGCACAAAGTTGTTTTCAAGGGTTTACAACCACTTTAAGGCCTGCACAAAAAAAGCTGAAGGGCCACATGTGGACCCGGGGCCACAGCATGGGCACCAGGGCCTTAGAATATGGCTAGGTGTACCCAGTTTGATATTTAGGAGATGGTAAAGGACTTCTCCACAGCTGTCCAGAAGGTTTGGGTTTGACTTCCTAACAACTCTATAGTTTGTGGTAACACATTGATCTACTTTTAGTTGTACATCAATTTGGACTTTTTCATGCCATATTTCCTTCTTGTGGTGAACATGGCAATGCATCTGGAGTTCCAGAAATTGTGTCTAAATGAGTGAAAAACGTATATAGCACAGCACATGCGAACTGAATCGCCTCTGGGCGCTGTATCCATTCTGTGAGTGAGACCCTGCGACCTCAGAAAAGTTGGATTGTAATCTTTCTCCTGAAGGCCAGGTGGTCCAACTCCAATCGAGTGGTGTCTGTGTCTTCTTTAACATAGTTGACTGTCGATATGCAAGCACTTTGAAGACCTGTGATGATCCTTTAACTGACTTCTGTGTAAGAGGAGTGTGTGGATCCCAGGAGTACAACATGGACCCAACATGCCCAACGTGGAGGCACCTTCATGTGTTTTTGTATCCCTTCAAAATACGAGCAGTAGAGCTCTATATATATAATAAGGGACAGAGTCTCTGCCGTCGGGCCTGTGAGTGATGGTAGATGGGGTCAGCTCTGGAGAGGATCAAGGCTTATCTATAAGTTGGGCAAAAATCAAAGCCACTCTGTATATTGTGTGCCCAGGATTCAGGTGCTCCTCAAGTGCAATATGAAATAGAGAACTGCCTATGCCACACATCATGATGCCTGGGTGTTGGCAGTATGGATTGTTTGGACACACTGACATACTTAACAGTACTAAAGCCACAGCGGGTTCCCAGAAGCTCAGAAGATTCACTCTTGTTGCTCCATCCACACTTGCTGACTTTTTCGGCCAAGCGTCCTACAGTATACCTGTTGTCACTGTCTGACCACTGATGATGGATGAGCACTAGAGATACAATATCCTGGCACTTGGCTCCATTCTCATTATCTTAATAAGTGCATAAAGAAAAAAAGATTCCTAGCAGAGAGGTAAAGAAGTCTTTGGCAGACTGTCTACCTGCTATAAAATGTTTTTAAGTTTAGTTCTGCTTTAATCAACCTCCAGATATTGGCAGTGCCACAAGGACAACAACTCAGGAGCCTGATGTGGAAAATACCCCCTACAGACCTGTCACTGGTGATAAAATGATTCAAATGAAGCCAACAATTCAGTATATAAAAAATATTACCCCTTCAGGACTGAGGATTTATTTTCTGGCAGATCCCTTTAATCTTACCCTAGACTCATAATCGTGACTGCACACATTGCAGACACGTGTACTCAGAAACCTTCCCGCATGTAAAATCATATTAGTGAAAGTAATTACATTTTTCGGGAAATTCACAAATCTCACAACTAGTAGCAAAATCTATTCCCAGTCCTATTTATTTTAAAGGCCATGTATGTAAAAAAAAAAAAAAGTGCATATAAATATGTCTTCCCAGGTAGCTAGAGTTGGACAGGAGAGTATTTTTTGAGCAATATAAGATTTCTGCAGACCATATCCCGACTGATGGATCCCTGGCCAAGAAACCATTACACACAATAGATTATCGTGGTAATGTAAAGGCAAAAATCAAAACTTTTATTTCAGTTTTGCATAGAGTGGGGAAAAATTAGGGCTCTTTCACATGGGGCGGAATCAGTAATGATCCGCCCCGTAAACCTCCACTTGCTCAGCGAGGATCGCTGCGTTGATCCCCGCTGAGCTGGCGGATGACAGGGCGGTCCCCTCACACTGTCTGTTTTCCGCTCTCCTCTATGGGGGGATCGGATGAACATGGACCGTCTGTCCGTGTTCACTCGATCCGATCTGCAGACGGATGGAAAAAATAGGGTTTTCCTCCGTCTGCAGAATCGGAGGATTGCGGAACCGGTGAGGTCGGGTGTCAGCGGATGTTCATCCGCTGACACCTGCGATCTCATAGGGACCAATGTTTGTCCCTTTTTCATCTGTACACGGATGGATGAAAAAGCGGACATACGGTCCGCAGTGTGAAAGAGCCCTTATGCCGCGTACACACGATCGTTTTTCGGCATGGAAAAAAAAACATTGTTTTTCCGCATGTAGAAAAAACAACATTTTTCCAACTTCATCCTTAAAAACGATGTTGCCCACACACCATCGTTTTAAAAAAATGATGAGCAAAGCGCAATGACGTGCAACACGTACGATGGTACTCTAAAGGGGAAGTTCCATTCAAGCTCCTGTCTCATAACTTGCTTTTGAGCATGCGCGGGTTTAAAATGTCGTTTTTAGCGCCGTTTTAGCCCACACACGATCATTTTTTACAACCCAAAAAACGTCATTTTTTAAAACGACGTTAAAAAATGCAGCATGCTCAAATTTTTTTGTCGTTTTTTTCAGAAGATGAAAAATGATGTGAAGCCCACACACAATCATTTTAAATGACGTTTTTTAAAATTTTTTTTTTTTTTTTTCATGACGAAAAATTATCGTTTATGTCAAAATGATGCTGCCTACAATACATGTGGTGGAACCTTCAGGCCACCATCTAATGCCTGTGGACATCTGAAATCTGGAAGCAATAAAATGACGTTGCTGGTCACAGCACCCTATAGGATTTCTGTTTTAATGGTATAAACATTGATTTATAAAAAAAATAAAAACTGATTGGTCACTATTAGGGCCCTTTCATCCATCCCTATGGTTAGGATTTAGGGTTAGGGGTAGGGGTTATGGGTTAGGGTTTAGGGTTTAGGGTTAGGAGTAGGGTTAGGGTTTCCCATTGAAGAATAAGGCTAGGACTCAGGAATTGGAACAGGGACCTCCCCCAGAGGTCAAAGGTCAGAACATCTGCTGACACCCAAACTCCTATTTTTCCATTTGCCTGCTGATCGGGTGAACACTGATAGACAGTCCGTTTTCATCCGATCCCCCATAGAGGAGAGCGGAGATCTGACAGGGTGGCTCAGCGGGAATCAAGGGAGCGATCCCAGCTCAGCAAGCGGATAAGAAAGGCACGGATCCTCACGGAATACGTACGTCTTAAAGAGCCCTTAGAGGGGCTTCATTGGGGGCTTTAGGCTGCGATGCCTCCACCAAATAATTAACACATCTCATTATTTATTACTTAAGTAGGAGGCCCATACATTAAACTTAGGTCAATGTCTAATGCCACCTCTGGTTATGATGGGCACCACTAATACATTCATTTTTTTTTTATAAATTCCATATGTATCAAATGTTTTTTTGAAAATGAAAGGAATCCACTATAGACAGGAACTTTACTTAATTAGTAAGCGGTTGTTCTCATCAGCCCGCTAAAATGTGGGTGTGGGTTAATGTCTATTGTGTAAGCTGTAAGGGAAGGGCAGTGCCATGGATTGTTGCAATGCAAAGAACTGTTTACTTTTTTCTTTACAATTTTGCATACCTCCCAACTTTTTGAGATGAGAATAAGGGACACCTACCAGCAAAAGCATGTAGGCATAGGACACGCCCCTTACCACACCCCCTTAAAGGAGAATTAACCTAAAAAAATGATTAGTTAAACCCACAAGGGCTTTTTTACCACTACTATTCCTTTATATTGGCGTTTGAAATTTACAAATACAGCAATTTATATTTTGGATGAAAGTTTTAGCACTGGGAAACACTCTATGAAAGATAAAAAGTGCATTTTATATACAACTACATGGATCAGACCAAAATGAGGGACAAATGAAGAGGGACAGCGGGACTTTGTTTCAAATCAGGGACAGTCCCTCAAGTATCAGGGACAGTTGGGAGCTATAATGTTTGAACTATCACAAATTGACCCTTCATTCAAGTCTATGAGCCACAGCATGTTTGTGATGTGCTGGAATGCAGCGCCTGTCTGTGTTTTTACACAATTCCCTGCATCCCCCTTAACACATTGTTGTGGTATGAACCAGGCACATGGGGGAATTTTTTTTTATGGGCCCCTACATTGAGTCTGCATTAATCAATGCAGATAAATGCAGGTCAAAGGAAATAGGGGTTGATTTATTGAAGGTAAGTAGACTGTGAACGTTGCAAAGTGCAGTTGCTCCAGGGCTTATTAAATGAGGTAAAGCTTCATTTGGCAATTTATACCTAATCACGTGCAAGGAAAAAATTCTTGCATGTGATTGGATGATGGAAGTCAGCAGATCCTCTACTGCTCTTGTAGAGTGCAACTGCACTTTGCAAAGTGTACAGTAAATCCACCCTACGAGTAAAAACTAGTAAAAAATAAATAGACTGTGCACCAGGGGCGGACTGACAACTCATGGGGCCCCCGGGCAATAGAAGATTATGGGGCCCCCGGCTTACAGATGGCCACCATTCCAGGAGGTAGTGCAGAGGCGGGGCTGCTAAAATCTCAGGATTTTCACATCAAAAGCATGTCGGTTTCGGACATATCAGGGACAGATGTAAAAAAAACACAGATTTTTACATACTGTCCCTGTTTTACTGAGCCTGGAAACCCTGATGTGGCCCCCTAGTGGCATGGGGCCCTCGGGCAGTGCCCCAGTGCCTCAATGGTCAGTCCACCCCTGCTGTGCACTCTGCAAGTTCAGTTGCTCCAGAGCTTAGTAAATGAGGTGAAGCTTCACGCTGCAAAAAATACCCAATCACGTGCAACTAAAAAACATAATTTTTGCTTGAACATGATGGAGGCCTGCACAGCTTTCCCTCATTTACTAAGCTCTGGAGCAACTGTACTTGCAAAGTGCACAGTCTATTTGTTTTTAGTAAATAAACCCCTATGGGGGAGATTTAATAAAACTGGTACACACAGAATCTGGTTTAGCTGTGCAGAGTAACCAATCAGCTTCTAACTTCAGCTTATTCAAGTAAGCTTTGACAATAAAACCTGGAAGTATATTGGATACATGCACAGCTGCATCAGGTTTTGTGTGCACCAGTTTTAGTAAACTATTATTATTATTACAGGATTTATATCACCAACAGTTTGCCCAGCGCTTTACCATGCAGAGGGGGACAGTACAATTACAATACAGTTCAATACAGAAGGGACAGGACGGCCATTATATCAATAAATTTATAAATGAAGATGTAATAATGTATAGTTACCACCAGATGGCACACTGGTACAGCTGCCTCCGTTCTGGCACGGCTTCCTCTCACACGCATCGGGATAGAGCACGCAGCCGAGTTTTAATTCAGTTAATCCGACCACTTCTGCAAAGCTGCTTCTCTTGTTCTGAAGTGGCAGTTCATTGTTATTCAAGACGACGGAGTCCAAGCATCCCTGGAAGCCGCCCAAGACCTGTGTACTCCTTTTGTCGGTCAGGCTTCGGACATTTTCCACCTGCACCTGGGCTCCGAAATAAATGGAGCTGTCTGTGCCGAGGGTCTGGAAGTAGAGCGGCGCCTTGCGACGTTCCACGTAGCTATCATCCAGCGACAAGCTTGTGAAATTGCGATTCAGCTCCAGAAAGACCGAGTGCCAACTCCCGTCGTTCACCGTCCGGCCAGAAATTCCCAGGATTCCTGGCCCGCTGCCACAGTCCAATTGGAACCATAACTTACCGTCCACGATCTGCGGGGAGAAGAACAAAAGAAGAATGCAATGAGCGAAATCCATCAATTTATCAACTGAAAACACTCAGCGTTATGTGAGAGAGATCCCGCCTGGGTGACGGCGGATAAAAAGGAACAGAAATAGAACAAAAAAGATCAGCCACTCGGGAAGTTACATGGCGGGGAAAATAGACACTTGATTTCAGCTCCGGCTAAATCTATCTGGGTTTTCCATTATATTGCTATATCTGTAGACCTACGGCACACAAGACAGCCACACCAACTCCATTAAAGTTATATATAGCTCAAACTTTTTTTTGTTATTTTTAGTTTTGGATAAAAAAACCTCTACCGGTTGAGTTCTTGTTGTTTGTGCGCCATCTGGGAAATTTCCATTCACTTCCTGTCCCAGAGACACAACAGGAAATTATCCCAAAGTGAAGAGCGTTTCCATCTTAGGCCCTGTTTACGCTTTTTAGAGATAGCTGATAGGTGACTCAAAGGCAACGGGGTTGATTTAGTAAAAGGAAATATGCTATGCACTTCGTAAAGTGAAGTTGTGCTCTGGAAGAACAGTTGCTCCAAAGCTTAGTAAATGAGGGGAAGCACAGCTAACCTCCATCATCCAATCGTGTGCAAGAAAAAATGCTGTTTTAATAATTTTAACTGAGGGCAGCTGAAGCTGCTTCCTGTTCACTTCCTGGATTCACACAGAGACACACCTCCAGCTCTGCAGCTCTCATTGGCCCTCTTATGACTTACCCCCCCCCCCCTCCTGGCAAATGAAAGTGAGAGCTGTGCATGATGTCATAAGCCTAGGCTAATGACCAGACAAGAAACAGGAAGTGGGCTGTATAAGGTATTTACTTACTATCCAAAGTTAAAACAACAAGGACAGAAGATTAAGGCTCCATGCACACTGAAGCTGATAAACTGTAGTTTATTGGCGTTTTGGCTTTTTTAAAGCCCATAAACTGAACTCTATGTTAGCCTATGTGCCTATGCACACCTGGGCGTTTTTTTAGTGTTAATGAGCTATGGAGTTTATTGGCTTTTTTCTGAACGCCCAAAATTTGCGTTCAAAGTGCAGTTTTTTGGCGAGGAAAAACGCAAAAAAAAAACGCCCATACACGCTTAAAACGCTGACGCCAGCGTTTTTTAGCGTTTTTTTATCCATTGAAAAAAAAAATGTAAAAAAAAAACTACACTGAAAAATGCTGATTAAAGCTATTGCAAAAATGCTAAAAAAAACTTTGAAAGGCTCCCTGCAAAGCTACTGGCGTTTTTTAATAGCTTTTTTTAGCTTCAGTGTGCATGGAGCCTTAATAGCTTGAAAGATGAAAAAATGACTGAAGGTCCGCTTTAATAACAACAAATATTGTACTCACAAACAAATGAGTTAAAGTGGTTGTAAACCCACTTTTTTTACTTTTACCTACAGGTAAGCCTATAATAAGGCTTGCCTGTAGGTAAGGAGAATATCTCCCAAACCTGCACGGTTTAGGAGATATTCCCCTCGCAATGCGGCGGCGCATGCGCAGGGGGACTCCACGGCGAAAGAACCGGCCACCGCCAGACGCTGGCCGGATTTAAATCTCCCGCGCGCATGCCTGGGAGTGACGTCATCGCCGCTCCAGCCAATCACAGCGCTGGAGCGGCGATACCCGGAAGACACGCCGAGTCAAGATGATATCTCGCTCGGCGTGGACCAGGTAAGTTCTACACACCTCGTTCCGAGGTAAGTATTTCATAATGAGCTAATATGCGGTGCATATTAGCTCATTATGACTTTTGCCCTGCAGGAGAAAAAAAATAAAAAATTTTGATGAGGGTTTACAACCGCTTTAATAAACTCACTAATATATTCAAAGATACAGATCTTGTTCATCCGAATTGGAAGAAGCCATCCAGGTCCGATACGGCTAACATGTTTCAAGGGGTAACCCCTCTTCATCAGAGCCACTGAAGGGATATTCCTGTCTGAGGTATTTTCAGAAACCGACACCTCCACAAGTGTCGATCTCTAGGCCACCCTCTGTGCTCAGTGATCCTTCCGCTAACCCCCATATCATTACTACGTCCACAACCCCCTACATCCCATCCTGCAGTGACATAGCGGTGGGTGGGAGAAGATTAAGGCTCCGTTCACATATGCTGCGGTTGCAGCTCACAGCATGGGGTCTGATGCGTCCCTGTTCCCAGACTCAGGTGTGAATTAGGTCTAATTTTTTTTCTGAATTCTCACCTGAATCTGACCAGAAGACACACAAGACCCTTTTTGAATGCAGAAGCTGTGTGAACTGGCTCCATTGAGATGCGGGGAAATCTGCATCCAATTCACATAAGTTTGAACCTGGCCTTAAGTTTAGACTTTCTTGTTTTCAGGGAACACAGTAACTTTTTGCACCCAACCAAGGTTTTATAGACATTATGCTTTACTGCATTAACCCTTTTGCTTCCAGATCCGTTTTTGTGGTTTTTTTTGCACACATGTTTAAAAGAATAATTTTAGGCCTGAAGATTGCATAAACCCCCAACACATTATAAAGTTTCAGTGTGAAATACGTCTATTGTCTTGTACACACGATTGGAATTTCAGATGGAAAAAGTCAGACAGAATTTTTTCATCGGCTATTCCGACTGTGTGTGCCCCATCAGAGTTAATGGCCCGTACACATGATTGGAATTTTCAAAAAAAGACAGACACAAAAAAAAGCAGTATTTTTACTTTCTGCTATAATGCCCCGTACACACGATCGGAATTTCCGTTGGGATAAACTCTGATGGATTTTTCTGACAGGATTCCATTCAAACTGTCTTGCATACACACTGTTACACCAATTTCTGACTGTCCAAAATGCAATAACGTACAACACTATGACGAGCCATGAAAAATTAAGTTCAATGCTTCCGAGCATGTGTCGACTCGATTCTGAGCATGCATGTTTTTTTTCTCCGCTGGAGTTCCATACAGACGAACGGAATTTCCGATAGATTTTTTTTAAATCTGGAAAAAACAGAACATGTTCTCTTTCTAAGTCCGTCGGAATTTCCGATGGAAAAACTCAGATGGGGCACACACACATGGTCGGAATATCCGATGAAAAAATTTCGTCTGACTTTTTCCATCGGAAATTCCAATCGTGTGTACGAGGCGTTCTCTTTTTTTCCGATGAAAAAAATTTCTATTGGAAATTCCGTCTGTGCTCGGAAGCATTGAACTTAATTTCTCTCGGCTCGTCGTAGTGTTATACAGTACAGTACCACGTTTTGGAAGGTTGGAATTTGATGTGACAGTGTGTGTGCAAGACAGTTTGAATGAAAAAAATAAAAACCGCAGCGGTGATCAAATAAGGGGAAGGTAGGCCATACTAGAATAAAGAAACAAATATGTGCCCGGTAATTTTGTATAGCCGATATATATTAGAATTCTGGGGACGTTTGGATAAATGCATTACAATTACACAGATCCCTCATTATTTCCTCAATCAGCATGGATATGCTAACAGCGACTTTTGTTAACATCTCACTCAGTGACTTGCAGTAACAGAATCCAGAAAGAGACATCAGTCACGGAGAGCGACAGTAGTTTAGAAAAGATCAGATGTCGCTGCAGTTTATTTTCCACGTGTGAGAATGGGCAATCTGGGAAGAATTTAGGCAATTTGTGGAGAACGAGCCCCACCGCCGACACTGCCGTACAGCTCTTAGATAAACACAGGCAAAGATCACTTTACTGATGATGATTAGGTGTTTAGGGTAGACACATAGGATTGGATTAGAGGATTTTCCTTTTATTATGACTTTAAACCTGACACTTTAATCATATGTGGTTAGAAAGCTGAGACTGCCTCTGTTAGAGAAAGAACATTCTTACTTGACAGCAGGGTGGCCATTTTGCAAGTCAATATCATGAATGTGGCAGCTGATCTTTCTAATAGCAATTACAGGCATAGCATGATGATAGACTGTGATTTATGTTTTTATTATATGTAATATTAAACATATTCTTAACAGGTAAAAACTACTAAAACAATCATACACAAACAACTTCCTTTTCCTGCCCCTACACATGTGCAATCTTTGGTGCACCTTGGAAACTTATTTTTCTTTTTTTTTTTTTTTTCTTTTTTTTTAAGTTTAAGATTTTTATTGAATAAATATTAGAGAAATACAATCATTGCTCTCAATACATTCTTGAAGCGGTACAGACAATGTAATTGTGCAAGTATAGTAACATACCATTTCCTCCAATACTGTCAAAATGAAGGAATAACGATATGAGAAAAAAACAAGAAAAAAACAGAGAAGACATTATACTGTATATAGGTGTAACATTAAGATGAGAAAATAGAGTAAGGGTTAGGACCCAAGCTAATGTTCTGTAAGAGAAATATAAGCTTATCACAGTCTGCATATGAGTTTCCATCGGATAAGGATAGCCTGGGACAGGCAATAGGCTTGTAATTGTGTCTCGACACCCCTAATGGGAACAAACTGTGTCAAAAAGGAACCTATATCCTGAGCCTAAATCCTGACCTCAGAGTCGTCAGACTATCCGAAAGGCTTCTGATAGTCTAAAGAGACCGTGTGCCGAGAGAATGTCAGAAGACAACAAAATGCTTGAAACATAACCAAGAGAAAAAAAAAAAACAACCCACAGTATCAAAGTGTAACAATCGGTTACTGCGTCTTGAGAGAGTCCAGAATCCTACTATTAAGATAAATTAGGGAACGAGAAACAAAAAGTCCCGTGCAATCCTATGCACTAATGTGGAGGAATTTCTTTTTTTCTTTTTTCCCCCTCCTATACCTTTACATCAAAGACGACTTATTAAATGCAAAAGAACTGGTAAGGTGAGCTCGAGTACAGGGAGGAATATAAATGAGGAAGAAATAGAGAAAAACAGAGAGTAGAGTATAGAAAAAGGAAAGAACGTAAAAGGGTTAAGCTGATTGTCAGCCTGTATATCCAGCGTTCATGGAAGGAGACATGGTTCCAGCCATCAGGGGAACCCCCATATATCTGGCCCAAGGCTCCCAGACCGCCCTAAAGAAGTCAGTGGTGTTCAAAATAGAGCTGACCATTTTTTCCTGGGTCATGACCCAGGATATCTTCCTTTTGGCTGCAAGAAAGGAGACTCTAGGCTGTTTCCACGCCCCTGCCAAAGTGGTCTTTGCACCCAGGAGCATAAAGTTTATTAACCTTTGCTTGTGTTTAGAAGCCTGGGGAAAGTTAGCCCCTAGTAGAGCAATTTGAGGAGTTTTCTCCAAGGGCACTCCCGTGACCTTTCTAATAAGACTAAAGATCTTATTCCAAAATCCTCTAATTCTGGGGCAGTCCCACCAAATATGGATCATTGTGCCCTGAGCTTGACACTCCCGGAAGCAAAGTGGTGAGGCAGTTGGGAACATTGTGGCCAGCCTGCTAGGGACCAAATACCACCTCATCAAAACTTTTATATTGGCTTCTATAAGGGACGTGTTGACTAGTCCCTTAAAGGCCTTGGTTCCCACCCTGTGCCACTCCTCCAGATCCCAGTCCATTTGCAGATCCCTCTCCCAAGCCTCCATATATGTAAATTTGGTGCAAACCTCAGACAGAGATGTGTATATCGTAGAGATTCCCCCTCTGTGTTCTCTCATTCGGGAGCACCAGCGCTCATAACCAGTGAAGGCACGAGAACCTGAGCTAGGAAA
Organism: Rana kukunoris; assembly: GCA_029574335.1. NCBI lineage: Eukaryota > Metazoa > Chordata > Amphibia > Anura > Ranidae > Rana > Rana kukunoris. The sequence continues at coordinate 44,142,328 of CM056050.1, read as the reverse complement.
CTTATTTTTCTGTAGTTCCATAGCTGAAATGTCAATCGGAAAACACTTTATATTCATTCAGAAACTGTAAGGCCCTATTCACACTGTCATTTTTTTTAGGTGGACCCGATCAGACCATCTATTGCCCTCTATGGAGCAGTGGGTATCAACCAGCATGTGTTTGACACCCGCCAACATCCGATCCGATCCACTAAAAACAGGTGGATGGGAATCCCATCCATCGACCGGATTGGGTGGCTCTTGGGTGTCAACCTGCATGTGTCCATTAACATCCGCCAACATCCAAGGAGAGCTGGATTTGTCTGTATCTGTTCGCAATAGCGGAGTGGACATGGACAAGCCGTCTGCCTGCTCAGCAGGGATCAGCAGACAGATTCCATGCTGAGTAGGTGAACGCCAGGCAGAGTCCACTCAATGTGAAAGGGATCTAAAGTGTTATCTAAATGGCAACCTTGTCAAGCAAGCAAACTTCTATTTATTAAGTAGTGGGGCAGCTGCTGGCCATGGAACCCGACAGCTAGTGGCAATCACTGCAGTAAAGGTGCCTACTTCAGAGATTTCCAACTTTCAGGACAAGTATGACTTATATATACTCACCTTGGTCCAAGCTGGGCCAATGCAACTATGTAAACATATCCATAACAGAAATTCGGCTTTAAAGGTTTATTTTAAGGTAAAGTTGACTGTCAAGGTCTAGTCAGGGGATTGATTAGGTGCTATGGTCAAGTTAAATATTAAAGGAGAAGCACAGCCAAAGCTTGTTTGGCTGTACTTCTTCTGTGGATCACAGAAGTGCTGTTCGTTCTGCACTCCTGTGACCCGTTTTCAGCAAACAGAGGGTTGCAGCCCACTGTCGACTGATTTCACAGAGCGGGTCCAGGCTCGGGAGAGATCATGACCATATGGTCCGCCAACATGCCTGGACTGGCACCCAGCTCAGGCTATCAACGAGCCACTGGGAGCTTGTGTTGGCTCCCAGCCCTTCACAGCCCAGTGCTTCAGTGAGCATGGTGGGGGGGGGGGGAAGAACAGAGAGCCGGTGACTGTCTCCGGGAGCTACCAGGTATAAGCACGTGCAATGACATCAACAAGGTACTTTGAGCTCATTCATCCGCTGCTTCAGCATTACTTTCAAAATTATTTCACAATACTGTCACAATTTCACTCCTGAAGAAGCCTTGATTTGAGGCAAAACATGCTGGGTTTTGGGATATTTTGAGAAAATTGATGAGCACTTTTGGTTTTGGGTATTTCTTTTGGGGGGAGCAAAAATGAGGCATGGTCTACATAGTTATTAGTTTCTGGAAATTAGAGAAGGTTCAAATCAATATGCAATACTGTTCACCGATCTGAACCTCCTATATTGTCCAGAAACTAGTAACTAGGAACCAGAAACTAGAATTAAAAGTTATGTTTAAAAGCCAAGATGGGTAAAGGTGCAAGGTGACTGGTCTGCATCACCTACATTTAGATTTAAGTGGATGTAAACCTGATTCATGAAATTTGAGCTGGGCACAAATAGCTGCAGTATTTTGTTATCTCTCTTCAATGAGCCAAGTCCCGTAGCTCTCTCCTGAACTGTTCCTCTGTTATCAGCCTGATAACTTTTGACAAATTCTTGGACACTTTAGACAAAATCAGCCTGAATCTTCAGTCCGGGGAGGTTGCTAAAATAGATTAGCAGGGAGCTGGTCCTATTACAAAACACCCCCGAGAGTCTCTGCCTATGATGAGAGGGAGTGTGTGCCTTTCCTCCAGTCAGCAATGTTACTTATTGATATTTATCATTCATTTATTCACTAGTATTTTCAGGGGTTGGTGTTTTTTTTGTCCTAGTAAGGAAGGGTTTATTTATTATTGACATTTATGTTTACATTTTAAGTTCCCATACTGTGGCTTTTTTATTTTTTTAGATTGTTTACTGAGAAATCAGACGATTGTATTATTAGGACCATCATTTGGCGTGTAGCACTCCTAATGGCAGGTACACTTTACATCACCTCCACCGAAATCACAATTGACTGCTAGGATCTGCTGGGACTTGTAGCTCCCCAACAGCTGCAAAAAAACAGCTTGCCCTTGGCCTCTATACTTTAAGCTTTTGGATGCCATCTGTGCTTACTGCCACACTAAAACTACTTCTGGGGATACCTCCACCATATAAGGTCCATCTGCAAGAACATCTCCTAAATGCCAACAAGTTACTCCGGGACTTGTTCCGAATAAGATATTAAATTCCATGTGTGTACTTCGTGGCGGGTGTATCTAATTAAAATGTTGCGTGTTTCCCAACCAAGTCACTACCGGGAGACTATCCAAGCTTTGAGGTTTGCCAATATGCAGTAAAAAAAAAAAGAAAAAGGCTACAGTCTTCATAAAAGAACAAAAAAAAAGTGAAGGCGCACTTGGTAACACATTATCCTAGAGAAGTGCCAGAAAGATTTCATTTATTGCTCAGACAGGCAGTCTGTAAAAATAAAATAAAAGCAGTAACGGTTGTGTTTCCAACCGGCGCTGAAGGTGATTTCGTAACAAATTAGGATTCCGGACTGGATGCTCTAATCTCATTATACTTCTTAACCCCCTTCATTTTACCGACAGATGTTGAGAGAAAGGATACAACCCTTTCCATATGCTCTGTAATGATTTCCCAGGAATACTTGTCAGGCACGGTGGACATGTTTCCTCCATCGTGGTTTCCAATAGATAGGAGAGGAAAAGGACTTTAAAGACATATTTTTTCAAAAAGAAATGCCTTATAATAATTATAATAAAGTATATAACAGTTACAGATTATGTTAAAGTATATTCTGAAATTAAAAGCTTGACCTTTTTTAGCATTTAAAGTATATGTGAGCCCAATCACTAAAATATAAGCTTTAACGTGTCAATATGCTTCCAAAAGAATCAAAGACGGGATTGATGAGTGATCATCAGACACCACATCCCCAACTCGCAAAAAAAGGACACATACAAGCAAAGTTGAATTTTATCCACTTGACCTCTGGAAGATTTTACCCCCTTCATGACCAAACCATTTTTTTGCTATTCAGCAATGTGCTTTTTTAACCCCTTGACCCCCCTCACAAATTGAACTTTCTTTTGGCGGTATTTGATCATCTCTATGGTTTTTCATTTTTGCGCCTTTAAACAAAATTTTTTTCTTTTAGCAATTGTATATCGTACATGACAATATATCCCTACGTACACTTGGCAAAGATAGATGGAGAGGGCAGTTTGTGGAGACCCCACACCCTCTCCATTCTTTACCCTCATTCTATGCTTCTCTCTCCCCCCCCGCCCCCTTTTTTTCCTCTCCGCATGCCCCTCTAATGGCTCGGCCCCAGAATTGAGTGGTCACAAAGCCAAAGATGGCCACCTAGTGTTTTCTGGAGTAAGGCAGTAAGACAAAAAGTGAGGGGAAATCTTTATAACAGAGTCCCCAACACGGTTCTAATTCCTCCTCACTCTATCCAAATCTTGACATGGAAGGTTTGGCTGGACTTACACTTTAATTTCCTGCTACAGGCCCATAAGCTAATGGTATATTAAACTTAAAGCATAATATATCCAACATAAACACAGACTCTGTCCTCTTCCATAACACCTTACAGAGGAAATTCCAAGAAGTTCTTGCGGACGTTTCCACCCGGTCATAATATATAGTCTAGAGTTGGTCTGAAGACAAGAATTTGACTGGTTTGGAATGTGGAATGAAAATGGAGAACTTGGGGAAACTTCCACTAACATAGGAAAAACCCGCCTGTAGGAAAACCAAGAAAACATTGGAACAATATTGCATCCCTGGGTACCATTAGCAGGCATCCTGCTCAATTTCTATGTTAGTGTGGTTTCCCACTGTCAGAGGGAGCATTGAAGTAATCAGTTACCCAATCACCTTGACATGACACTTCACCCCAATTCATCCCTGGCTAAGTAAGGTGCCACAGACCCTCCTTTGTGAACTTCAGAGAGAAACCTCTGCCACAGGCCTTCTCTGATTTGTAGTTACGGAGATGATCCTCCTTAGATGAATTATGCCTGGATCTCCTTCAACTTGTCGCCCAGGTACCGACTGACAGGTGATTAGTCCTTCATCCTTCCAAACTGTTGGCCACAAGGAACCAGTTTCAGTATAGGCCACCCACGAAATCAGACAAGAGATTAGATGCCAGATGTCCAGACAAGGCATACAACTTCTTCCATATTTTCAGCGGTTGCAGTGTGCCCCTAGGGCACGTATTTTTAGTCCTTTTCTCTTTTAAGTTCTTCTTGGGCATCAGGGCTCCTGAATATCCGCCAGACGGGGAAACACCAGTTGCTTGCAGTGTCACTGCATCTCTGAAGAGGACCCAACCTAGTCCCACCGGGGCCAACTACATGATGTCCTCCTCTCTACTCTATACTTCCCACTAAAATGACTCACTCTCCAACCAAAATCCCATATTCATAACTTGGGAGGGGTGGCTAATCTAGGAACTAACACCTTCTTATATTCCGTCCCCACAAAGATAGTGCTCCAATGACATATAAACCATCACTTTAATGGTGCAAGCTGAAGCCCAGCGCCAGTTCATAAAACAGATTCACTCCTAGCCCTTCCTGCTCACCCCCACTCTCACAGGAGCTCTCTTTTTCTTATTCAAACCCGGACACATGTGCTCTTTATTTCCTGTTGCAGTAGCTCCGAGCGCAGCAGAACTGCAATAAAGGAGATAGTGATCCACACGTGTGAGAAGGTTTGAGAGCTCCTACCTGCGATAGTCGGGGGGTGAACTTTAACCGCTGATAGTGCCTTGGCATCAAGGCAGGATGGGGGAATGCTCTGCCATTTCTGGGAGTTATTTGACTAGCCTTCAGAAGTTCGTAAAAGGCATTTTTTGGTAAGGGTGAACTAATGCCGCGTACACACGATCGGTCAAACCGATGAGAATGGTCTGATGGACCGTTTTCATCGGTCAAAACTGATTGTGTGTGGGCGCCATCGGTTATGTAACCATCGGTTAAAAAAAAGGCAACTTGTTTTAAATTTAACCGATGGATTCCTAACCGATAGAACAAAACCGATTGTTAGTAGGCACGACCATCGGTTAAAAATCCTCGCATGCTCAGAATCAAGTCGACGCATGCTTAGAAGCATTGAACTTCATTTTTTTCAGCACGTCGTTGTGTTTTACGTCACCGCGTTCTGACACGATCGTTTTTTTAACCGATGGTGTGTAGGCACGACTTACCATCAGTCAGCTTCATCGGTTAACCGATGAAAACGGTCCATCAGACTGTTCTCATCAGATGAACCGATCGTGTGTACGCGGCATAACTCTTTAAACACAAAATAATCACTTTTCTAGAATATAACCTGCTATCTTCAGTCTCACAAGATACAACTGCTCTGTGTTGTGTCTGGTTATGTCCTCACCACATCAGCAAACATTATACAGACAAGAGGTTATTATTTTTTGAGTCCCCTTGAGCAAACAACATTGCAATCATATTAAATAGAGTGCATTTGTGTCATAAGTGTACAAATCTAGGAGAAAACATATTTTTCTCTGGTAATATAGCAATATTTGTCTCAGAAAATCTCTTGGTTCATAACATGGCTTTCCTTTTATCAGACTCGAGTGTAAAGAAATTTATACACGTGAGTATACAGTTTCTGTCTTTAATTACTTGTAATGACCTAAAAGGCCTTTTCTGCCAAGCCGTTCGGTTGCAAACTACCAATTTAAATACAAAAGCTTTCTAAAGAGCCTTCAAAGACTTTGCAATGGGAACGAGGGATACAGCAGTTCTATAATCTCAAGGGAGGGCTGCACAAGTACGCTTTTTGCCTTTTTCTGTTATTTTATGCATGAGAAGGAATTGATTGGTGGAATAATTATACTAATTTTCTGTTTGCAAAGTGCTTTTAAATAAAAATCTCATCTTGAGTTAAAGAACTAGAACATCTAAAACACAAAAGTAAGTCGCTTACTGTATACAATATATATATATCTATATATATATATATCTATATATATATAGATATATAGATAGATAAATATATATCTATCTATATATAAATCCTGTATCTTTATACTTAAAACATACTATATATTTGTGTTTCCCATATCTTTACTATTTTTTTCATGCCTTACAGAGTACACAGACCATTGTCACTCATTTATTTTGCAGATAAGTTTACTATTTGTGTCTACCACATCATGGAAACCCGTATAACAGAGCAAGCTTAAAGCGGAACTTTACCCATACCCACATCTTGTCAGTTGTAACAATTGTACATTATACTGTACAGTTTTAAATCTGTCTGTATGTTTTTCTAAAATTCTTTTTAGTGCTTACAGAGCCTGATTAAAAAATTCTCCTGAGAAAGCTACGATTCATGGCGAAACATGTAGAGAATAATGCAGTTTGCAACTGTATGATCAGATTTTTATATTTGGACTATGTCATTTAAAATTTTCAATAAAGAATATTTTATCAGTGTAATTTTGTTGTAATATTTGCACCTTTAAAATCCCAAAACCTCCCGATTTTTGTATAAATGTTTTCCAAAGGGATGTGGTGCCAGTTTAATATTTAGATGATAAGCAATAATTTCTCTCCTTTTACCCATAACAAATTGATAACAAATGATGTTCTTTAGCAAGGAACATACATTCCACATTAACAATTATGGGCAGGGTGAGACATTACTGGTTTTTAAACAGTATAGACATTTATTTTTAATGTTTTACATAGTTATACCTGCAAAATGGACAAGCCTGAAGTCATCTATCATGACTTAATTTTCTGGCTAAAGTTCCACTTTAAGTGAAAGACAACCAACCAGCATGTATTTGGATTGTAGGAGGGAACTATATGGGGAGAACACATACCATACAAAAATGATTGTGTGATGGTGTGGTTACCCTTAAAGCAAACCTTTACATTGTGCTGAATAGGCAATGCAACAGACTTCCCTTACAGGTAAGCTCATGCCTTCCCTTCAGTCTTGCACAGTTGTATAGCTCTTCTCTTGTACTAAATTGCTTACTCTGATTTCATAGCACACTGTAAAGTCTCATAGTGTGCATTAGAAGCTGCAGCAAGTCAAGTCGTGCCTGCCTCATCTCCTGGCTGAAGGACAGCCAGCATTGTCTAAACTTCTCCTCTTGAGCCTTACTATCCTGGCCCCTTTCCTTTCATTCAATTGATGTCAGCTAAAGCAGGATTCGCAAAATGCAGATCACAAACACTATCCATTTACCTTTAGGATCATGCAGGGGTTGGACCTGGTGTACATGATGATGGCATTGTTCTGGAGGGTCCTCATTCGTAGGCCCAGTCTGAATTCATCTCTCTTGCTGTTTTCAGAGACCCGGTATTTAATGTAGCTGTTCCCAGCAAAACTGAGGGACGTGTGGCCTGAAATCAAGTAAAAGAATAAATGATTAAAAAATACTTTTATTAACCTCAGTGATATAACATTATAACACAATAATAAGATCATCAAATAAAATTATTATTATTATTAAGATAATGTATGCTCATCCAAAAATGTTTGGTATAATAGATTTAGTGTTAGGGAGTTCCTCTCCAGATTATGTGCCAGATTACATTATGATTTGGGAACCACTTTGAGAAGACAACCTGGCCACTGCTTTCACCTGAGAAAGGTTTTTGCTTCATTCATCATGATCTCAGGCTAAGTTCCAGGCCTCATTATTGCTAACACTTATGCCTCGTTCACACGACCAGTTTTCCCATCAGGAAAACTGCCATGACAGCTTTTGGCCGGGAAAATTGGCCGTGTGTATGCTCCATAGCAGTTTTACCAACAGAAAAAACGCCGGGAAAACCGCCAGGAATCGCAGCTGGAAAAATTAGAATGTTCTCTTTTTTTATTACTGCAGTGATTCCTGGCGGTCTTTTTCCCAGCAGATTTCCTATGGGAAACACTACAGTGGAGCATACACACAGCCGGATTTCCGGGCGGTAAAAAGTCCGCCGGAAAACCCGTATGTGTGTGCGGGGCATTACTGAAACTTACCAGGCATTTTACCTGTTGCTGTGCTTTATGTACACACTTCCTATATCATCTAATGATGCAACATTCCATGCCTAAGTACAAATCCATCAAATGACATGCACAGTGTCACACAGTTGCCTGCCTAGAGGTATGCAAATACTGACTTCCAACAGTTAAAAATATTTTGTAGTACAGATTGAGGCAGCAGACAAGACCAGTATTTGTTGGATGTATGGTTGCCACCTTTTCTTCAAGCAAAACTTTAGCTGCAAATTCCATTATTTCTTAAGGGGAAACGCTTTGTACTCTGGTGTAAACAGGACCACTGATATAAGGGGTTTCTGCTTACCAAAGACCTCAATTACATCAGAGTTCCCAGGTTCCCCCCTTAAATCAGGGTTCCCGATTCCCCCCTACATCACAGTCCACAGAGTAACCCTTACATCCCCCCTTACCTTAGTGTACTCACTCACTTGGGAGGCAGGAGAGAGAAGAGAGGGAGGAGACTTCAGCCACAGTGGAGCTTACTCACCCAAGCATGGAGGCTCAGGCACCATGATGTATGTTCCGGCTGCTGGGTTTAATATTTATTGCCCACATATCCCTTTTCTGAGGCACAGCACAGGGTAATTAGGGTATGCCCAGGTTCACCTGGCACACCCTGTGAGAATGCCTTTGTTGGGGAGCCACAGTCTGGTCTGAATAGTGTGTATGGGTTAGGGAATGCTAGCTTTTAATGCCTGGTATGCAGTAGGGAAGAAAATCTATTCCATTTGATTTACTGAAGAATGTGTTTTAAGGGTGCTATATCCATATTTTCCACATATTGTCTAGTTTTTAGAGATATGTTTATCGAAAGGTGAGCAAAAACGACATCTGCAATGGTTTATGCACCAGAATTCACCTATTATTCCTGGAAGTTCTAGCTAACTAGGAGCACCAGGTTCACAGAGCCAATGCAAATCAGGATTTTATCATAAAATTAATTTACAATATGTCAAATTTGCGTTGGTGGGCCTCTGTGGAATTCAATAGCAGTGATAAAATCAACGACTTGCTTTTTAAAAACAGATATTTTATAAAATCTATTATAAACATGGCTATTTTAAACTATATGGCCCATATTTTGTTGACGCTTGACTAGCACACCTATATGAGCTTGGGTGGACTTCTTAAACCAAAGCTATGGGTAGTACTTTGAAGTTGGCTCCCCTTTGGGGCTATAACTTCACTTCACTCTTCTCTGGGAAGGCTTTTCACAAGATTTGGAGTAGGAATTTGTGCCCGTTCAGCCAAAACAATGTTTGTGAGATGAGGTTTTGATGTTGGACGGGAAGACCAGGACAAACATTCATTAACTGTTTTATGATTAAGCCTATATTTCTGACATTTGGCGTTTACAAGTAAAAATCCGTATTTTTAGCTAGAAAATTACGTAAAACACCCAAACATTACATATATATTTTTAGTACAGAATCTAGAGAAAAAAATGGCGATTGTTGCAATATTTTATGTCACACGGTATTTGTGCAGCGGCCTTTTAAAAACACAACTTTTTGGGGAAATATACACTTTCATGAATAATAAAAAAAAGAAACAGTAAAGTTAGCCCAATTTTTTTGTATAATGTGAAAGATGATGTTACGACAAGTAAATAGACACCAAACATGTCACGCTTTAAAATTACACACATTCTTGGAATGGTGACAAACTATGGTACCTAAAAATCACCATAGGCAAAGTTTTTATTTAATTTTACGGTTACCAGGTGAGATACCTCACATGTGTGATTTAAACACCATTTACATATCCGGGCGTGACTTACGTGTACATTTTCTTTGGTGCGCGAGCTCACGGAGATGGAGGTGCTTTAAATTTATTTATTTTTTTACATTGTGTTTTAAAAAAAATATTTTGATTACTTTTATTGCTGTCACAAAAAATTTAAACATCCCTTGTGACAGTAATAGGCAGTGACAGATACTCTTTATGGAGGGATCGGGGTCTAAAAGACCCAAAATCCCTCCTCTGCACTTCAACGTATTCAGATCGCAAAAAACAGCGATTCTGAATACTGTATTTTTTTTTTAAACCAGCGCCATTGGCAGCTGAGTAAACCCGAAGTGACGTTGTGGCGTCGCTTCCGTGTTTACATACAGGAGACTGGAACAAAGCCATTTCCAGCTTTGTGCCAGTCTGTGTCTAGATGCCGGATTGCTAGAGGCCCGGTAAAAGCATCGGAAGGTGGCGGGAGAGGGGGATGTTCCCTCCCGCTCTTCCGGGATAACAACCGAGCAGCTTTTAGCCACATCGGTTGTTCTCCATGGAAGGCCGACCGCCCGCTTGCAGCCTGCAGACCACCGGGGCTCTGAGGAAAGGGGTACGCCCCCGAAACGTGTAAGCCTAGCTTCAATATCGGTTAGATACCTTTGGACTGAAGCAACCATCCTGTTCTGCTGGCGCTGTTGAACTGTCTTTCAAGGCTTGTTTTTTAACTCATTTTGTGAGTATAATCATTGATTTTAGTATTTTAATAAAAATCGTGTTACAGTATCACACTAGGTCAGTGCGCCCTCCATTCTCTTTTCTCTTTTAGCCTGCAGCTGTGGGCATCATCTCTGTATAACCCCCTAAAGCCAAGGTGCATATATGCGCACTCTCGGCCGGTTGGGGTTTTAGGCTGCAAAAAATCTATAGATGGTGGAAAAGCATGCTTAGTTATTACGCCTTTTTATTAAATTTTTTACCACATAGGCATTATTGACATGCATTTTGAAGTTCAGTATCTACAGCTAAAAGCTGTAAAGGAAGGTTAAAAACCACAAAAGACTCGTTTGACACGTCTGCTATAGAGCGATATCTTTTAACATTTATTCTTACGACGCAGCATGCAAGGTTGCTTTTCTGCTGTGCTATGTATTTTTATTTATTACCTTTGGGTTTAGGGATAACACACATCTGTAGTCTTTCATACTGAAAAATGCTTAACGCTCGTGGCTGACTTGATAATTTTCTTTTGAATAATGGATTGTACCTGAACATTCGTTGAGTTTGCCCGGTGGGCACTGACAGATGAAAGGTCTCCGACTGATTTCATATCCCACGCATTGCATATCCTCGGGACACGGCTTGTTTAAACACGGATCTGCCGATCCTGGACACAGTCCGCCTGCAAGATAAACAAAAAACATCTTAGGAGACGAACCAGCAATCCTTTACTTTTTTTTTAAAGTGGACTTATCCGTTGCCAGAGCTGAAAAAAATTTCATGTTGCCACAGAATGGATTGAAGTAGAAAAGCTTAATGGGCAAAATAACAGGAAATGTTACCTGGGATATATGAATGGCGGTTTCTTAGGCCCCTTCCACATGAGGCAGACTTTGCCATGGGTCCGCCTGCTCATTAGGAAATCTGTCTGTTGATACCCACTGAGCAGGCGGATGTCTGATCCATGTCCGCTCTGCTTAGGCTCTCTATGAGCGGTCGGATATAAATGGACCGACTGTCCTTTAACACCCAACTGCCATCCGATCCGTTAGGCAGACGGGAATGGTTCCCAATCCCTCTGTTTTTAGAGGATTGGATTGGATGTTGGCGGCAATAAACAGACACATGTCCATTTACATCCGCTGCTCCATAGAGGATAAACTTGATCGCTTCGTGTGAAAGGTGTATTTTTCCAGTTCCTGTAATAAGGCTTGTCAAACATGTATCGTCCTCTGAAGAGCAATTCGTGGTGGTAACTACTAAGGTACTATGCTGACCATACATATCTGAGATTTTCCCACCAGTATTTCTTGTGCAGTATTGTCCAGCATCATTCAACCCCTTCCTCTGAGCCCGGGTCATCTTGGACCCTCCTTAGCCCATGGCTGGACAGTGAAAGAAGAAGCAGCACAGTGATGCGCTCATCCCTTGGTCACTCTATTCTCTCCGCCTATCAGTATTCTTCATATCAGCACATTAAAGCGGAGTTCCACCCAAAAATGGAACTTCCACTTTTTGGAATCCTCCCCACATTTGGCACCTTTCAAGGGAGAGGTGGGAGTAGATACCTGTGTAATCTGGGAATTTTCTCCCATGCGGTGACCTACGCCACGTCCGACGCCCAATCTGTCGGCGCCCCCCCGCTGTATTCTGGGAGACACACCGGTCCCAGAAGACAGCAGGGACCAGTGGGATCGAGCAGCACGACTCGCGCATGAGCAGTAGGGAACCAGGAAGTGAAGCCGCAAGGCTTCACTTCCTGGTTCCCTTATCGAAGATGGTGGTGGCAGCACCCGAGAGCTGAGGGAGAGATTGGCTTCGGGTGCCGACATCGCGGGCGCCCAGGACAGGTAAGTGTCCATATATTAATGATTTATTTAATATTTAAGAAAAAAAACTTTCACTAATTGGATCCTTATACTGCTTTTTCCTCTTGTACCCCCTCCCTGCTGTAGAATAACTATATGTCAGTATTACATTGTATCCTTGTATGTTGCGGTCATTCAGGTGCTTATCTGAGTTTTTGAAACCATCGATGCCCCCCCCCCCACGCTGAAACCACCGCCTGTGGAAGGGAATTCCACATCCTTGCAGATCCTACAGTGAAGAACCCTCTACGCAGTTTAAGGTTAAACCTCTTTTCTTCCAATTTTAATGAGTGTCCACATGTCTTATTAAACTCCCTTCAGCAAGAAAGTTTTATCCATATTGTGGGGTCACCAGTATGGTATTTGTAAATCAAAATCATATCCCCTCTCAAGCGTAGTTAGGTCATATTCTGGTCCTTAAAAATACATTTAGGCCTCATATACACTTGAGTTAAAAAAAATCATGTTTTTCAGGCGTGTGGGGAGGTGCAGTGTGGTGCAGCGGCAGTAAACACTCAGAGTCCAGTTGCAGAAGCAGAACTGTATTGGAGAAGCTTGATAAAGCACAACTTCTTGGTGCGAAGACAACCCAACCAGGTGCCCTCACAGAATGTTGAAGCAAAGAATTTGCCAATAGGACTCACCTGTTCTGAGGGTTGAAATGCAGCCTGGCGGGTCCATACCCAAATGGAAAGGCTTCCAGGAAAGGTGGCATGTCCCTGTTTATTTTCTCCACTCATCTGTAACCTCTTCCTGCCGTTAGTTACTGTCCCTGACAGATGGGTGACCTGTCCCTACACTACCCACAAGCGAAATGCATGTCAAATCTGAGAGCCAGGGTTTTAAACAGACTCTGCCCAACCCAAGATGGTCACCAGAGTCACATTGGGAGCCAGAATCCATTTAGATATCTTTCCCAGTGACCCAGAAAACCAAAGAGAAAACATGTTCCTCTTGACCTTCTTACGGTATGCAATGCCACTGCAGTTGAGTGCCACCTGCAGTGGAGAAAGTAGACTGCACCTGCCTACAGGTGTTTTCTGCCTCTAAACACCCCTCCATGTTAGCTTATGTGTCTATACACACATAGGAGTTCACAGGATTTTAAAGGCATAAATAGAAAAAAAAAATACATGTGCATTCAAGAGAGGTGCGTTTTGGCAGAAGAGGGGCTAGGCGCATTTAGTGCTTGTGCGTTTTTCCATTGCAATTGCCAGAATAAATTAATATTCCGGTCAATGAAAATAAACGTAATAAAGTATATAGCAGTCTTGTAACTTCGATCAGTGTCTGCCTCCCCCAATAAAAGCAATACATGCCAATACATGCCAAACTGAGCATGTGCAGAGTGCCTCCAAAGCTCTGTACTATCAGGAGATCTATTGGGGACAGTGGAAGAAGAGAAGAAGACAGCATCAAACTGCTTTTTTACACAATGTGCAGGATTAACCCCTTAGGCTCCAACGTGAGTATAACAAGCATGCTTTACTGCATATACAGACTGATTTTACTGTTGTCGGTTTAGTAACACTTTAATGGTGTGTTCATTCATTTGTGTCTTTTATATCTGCCTAGAGTTCAACTCTAATTATGTTACATTTTTATACTGGATTTGGAATCTTTCCAATATTCCTTATATTGTTCTAACAGAAAAAAAAAAATCTTATAATTTTAAATAAACTTACAGACGTGTCTTTCACATGAAAGCTTCAGCATTTGTTTTCCTCTCCGCAGAAAGTTATTCTTCCGCTTAACAGAGTTATGATATGTAAACTTTACTCAGGCGAGTGAAAAGAAAAATATACAGTGGGACGTTTAAGTTAAGTAAGTGCCATCTGGCAGGCGTATTTGCGAGTTACTGTGCAATCAATTACAGCGGCTGATAGAAAGTGAACGTTGCGCTGTCATGGAAATGCTCGGCTGACGTCTCCTGACTGGCCTCACATTACTGCAGAAAATATATATTTTCTTTGGAAAATGGGTAAATTACTGTTTTCACAAAAGACATGGTTCAGTTACTAATCCAGCTGAGGCCCGGAGCAACTTCTTCAGGGAGTGACAGGCCGCGGGCTGAGATTTAATATGCTGCCACCTTGTCCATTAGACTCGCCGTGAATTATAACCTGGCAGAGGCTCGGCAAAAAGAGAAGTGAGGAGCCAGGTAACACCAATGCCAATGGAAATACGTAGCATTCTCTAAGGCTTTACAGTCTATGCCATATGCCCCACATTACTGAAAGTGGAAAAAAGGACGATACTTAATGCAGGATTTTTTGCCAACAGACACGCACCTGCTGGAAACCCAAGTTACAAATTCATCATTTTCGAAACTGTATATTCCAGGGCCAAGATTCAAGTGCTGATGTGTGCCAATGAAGGAAGTTTTGGCCTTTGAGAATTCTAGAGCAAGAGATGGGTGCAAGCAAATGAGGAATTCAATTTACATTTCATAAGGTTACGGTTTAAAGCAGTGGTCTACAAAACTGTGGTCCTTTGCTTGCTTTTATTCAGCCTAGAGACCAAGACTTGTGTGAATAAGCTCTAAAGGTGCTAGCATGCAGCTAATTAATGAGCTTTGACCCCTTCCATTTTGGATGGCTCCCATATTCTGACCTGTACTTCCTATGGTTCCCTAAATAAAGAGAAAACCCACACCAGGGTCCCACTGCACTACTGTATTGTCATATCTAGAGCACCAATGTTTGATCATGCAACCTTTGCATTTCTTCTGTTCCTTCCTCCCCCAACCACATTCCTCTTTCCCGTTCTCTGTTTGAATTTCCCATTGTATTGTAAAAGGATTGTTATTTCTTTGGTTTCTAAATGCCATAACTAAAACCAAATGGAGAAATACTTGAACTAATATGGTTACTGTGAGAGTTGGGGTTACAGGGTCGCACTTTGCCGCAATGTGCACTTTCATGCATTGAGGTGAATTGCATTAGTCAGCTGTAACAGTGCGAGCCCCTGCCACAGTAGAAATGTAGGACCATATGACAAAAGCTTCACATTAAGGATTAATGCCAGGTTCTAGACTATCACAGAAAGTTGTGCTTTTGGGTTTTCTCCAGATTCTGTAGTCCTGGATCAGGATTCCGAAACTTGAAGGCTCCAAAGTGTATTGGGTAGGCCGGAACCTTCAATCCTGGGTCCAGATTTTACAATGTGCCTGCAACCATGAGTGAGTACACAGGTGTGCAGGGTTCTTATATACCCAAACCTAAAGGCTAGCCCAGGGCTCCCAGTTTAAAGCCTGCTCCCAGTTTGGTAGACAGATGGTCTCTCCCAGGGGTCAGAGGAGTCCCAGCCAGGAGACAAGAGGTTTTACCTAGAGGTCAGAGGATCTCCACCCAGGAGCCAAGAGATCTCACCCAGGGGTCAGAGGTGCCCCAGCCAGCAGCCAGGAGCCAAGAGATCTCCCCCAGGGGTCAGAGGTTCCCTAGTCAGGAGACAAGATGTTTCACCCTTGGGTCAGAGATGCTCCAGCCAGGAGTCAGGTCTTGTTCCAGGACTCAGGTGGGCTCCTAACATAGGGTGACCAGACATCCCCAGTTTCCGGGCACAGTGATTGAGGACACTGACAGTTAGTGCAGAATTAAAAAAAAAAAATTCAGCTTTTCTGTTAAAAAAAAAAAAAAATTCAGAATTACACACCCCCACTTCGCCGCTCCTACAAGCTTAGGGGGTTGTATTTTTCCCATTATCTACGCCCCTTTCAGATGATCATGTTTTGGTCGGAGCGGAGAGTATATTTTTTCCGTTTCAGGGGCATGCCAATTCAGCTCCGCTTGCATGTTCTTCTGCCTTGGCTCAAGTCCTGGCCAGCTGCCTGTCTGCTTATCGCCTTGCCTTTCCTGGCAGAGTGATCTTCCTCCTCTCCCCACTCAGTAGTATCTGGGGCCGGAGAGTAAGACTTGATAGGCTGTGAGGTGGGCAACAGTGGCGACAGGCAGAGAGTCGCTGATTGCCGCCATTACTAGAATAAAAAATATAAAAATATGTCCCCGGATTTAATTAAAACAATCTGGACACCTTATCCTAACTGGATAACCCTATTCAGAAGCCAGGACTGGGCCATGCAGCAGGGCGCTGCAACTAAAAGCTAAGAGAACCAAGTGATCCAGAGGAGCTGGACAACACAGTTTGGACTGGTGCAACTAACTGGAAAAGCACCTACCATATGCATATAATCTCCAAAATACCACACAGTCCATTTCAAATTCTCTTCAAACAAACATCATGCTTTGCAACACAGTCATTTTCTGGTGGTACGTTGGGGTAGGATTTAAAATGAATGGCACCACAACCTACCAACGCATGCCTGCTGTATTGCAATAATGCATATGTTTTACTACATGTTACTGCAATGTGGTGGTATGAACGAGCCTTGACAATTGCAGAGAGGATAATTATAAGTCCCTGTGCATACTGATGTGCTGCATATATGTATTGGCATGCATTGCATTAACGCATCAAACATATAGATGCATCAAAAAGAATGTCAACACATCAAAGTACATTAATAAGTGTGCGGATGACCATTATAGATGGACTGGTGTCTTCATTCAACCTTACTAACTATATAACTATGTAATTATGATGTGCATTGCTACAGACATGAAAACTAATGGTGGCATGTAAGTGAATGGGTCCTATAAATGGCTGTTTCTACCCAGATTGCACAGACATGCTGGCACACCCTTCCAGGGATATGATATGAACAAACCCTGGAGTAAGTACTTGTGGATAGGAAGAGGCTGCAGAGAGGCTAGATGAGATCCAGGAGCACCAAGATGCATCAAAAAGAATAAGAAAGAGCTATAAAAAGTAATTTGCAAAAAAATAATAATAATAATAATAATAGCAAATGTTTATGGATTTAAAAAGTAACCGTAGATGTTAAGAGCATGGCCAGTGTTCCTATTGTGCTAAGAGCGCTCATACGCAGTGTGATGGCCCGGTGGACAAGGAGTCAACTCATTGCTGCTTAAAATACATTAGGTTAAAAAAACGCGTATTTAGTACTACTTTAGAATCTCCAAGTCTTTCCTAGAAATCTGCCTGACGCGTGGATCCTGACATAATTATTTGACGTCGCCATGCCCAAGGGGAGTTTAGTATTACAATGTAACACAAGTCTAGACGCTGTCAAGCCCGGGGGGAAAACATGCTACTTTATCTAATTAGTGACAGTTCTGCTTGGCCAAGGGCCCTTGTCCCGTTGACAGGTTCACTTTAAAATCTACATGGGAAAACGCATTATTAAATACCTCTACAGTGAAGGATCCCCACTTTATTTATCAGTGTTTGCCACTAAAACACCATAATGCCTCGGAATTATTTACACAGATTTTCCCAACAGAGATTCAGAAAATGTCAACATATCTTTATTCATTTTGCTGTTCATTCAGTCGAGCAATACACCTGATACTATTAATGCCGCAAAGAGGTTTGCATTTCAAAACATTCAAATACAGCTAAACAAATTGATTGTGCCCTTTTAAACACATCGAGGTTGGCATTTCAATGCTCTCGCGTTTCCCCGCTACATCTAACCATTAATGGCTTCAGGTACTCGTGAGCAGTGCGCACTGCTCGCCTTTTTTCAGTGGCTGAAAGGGAGATGTAAACCATAATGACATTGTGTGTGTGTGTTAAAGGGCTGTGTATTATATACAATTGCTATAGTTTGATCACAATAGTTCTTTCATCCTTTGTTGCATGTGAACGCTGCTGATCTCATGCAGCATTTTTGTAGCCGCTTTCTGTCTGTAGGGCACAGGTGTCAAACACAAGGCCCGGGGGCGGAATGCGGCCCTCCAGGTCATTTCATGTGGCCCACTAACCTCTCCTGCAGCTACAGGACCCCTACTTTCTGCTTTCAAGTAATCCATCCAGCTTCTTCCCATCAGCAGCATAAGGAAAGGGGGTGCACTGTGATGTAAGGGAGAGTAGGGGACTCAACTTCTGATAGTGGGGTGGCTCTTGACTGTCTAGTTTGACACCCCTGCTATAGGGACTTGATAAAGGCTGCATGGCGTTTTCTGATGGTGACAACAATGGACCATGTGTTTGTGATGAGTATAAAATGCCCACTTGTAGTTTGCATTTAAATAAGGAAAAGGGAAAGCAACTTTGTCCTTACCTAGAGTACTTACCTATAGTAGATGGATGCAGCCTCAGTCCGAGGCTGCATCTGTCTCCTGCCGCATCTAACACTGAGAGCTGAGTGATCAAACACTGCTAATCATTCGCTTCCCAGGGCTCCCTGAGCAGACAGCTGGTGTCTGTTAGTCACCGCTGTCTAGTCTGCCCCCCTGGACCCACTAAAGCGCTGGGCTGTGGAGAGGGCGGGAACAGCCGGCTCAGGCTCTCATCAGCTCGCTGAGAGGCTGAGCCAGGTGCTGGAGTTCTATCGAATTGTGCCTGCTGTCAAAAAGTGTTGCGTATGCTCAGTACAGAAGGGCACTCCGGCTAATTTCCCAGTCATCTGGCGTGATGTCACCATGGCGCTTGCGCACACCGTATGAGTCATATTTCAACGGTAGATACCATTTGACAGACACAAGTGAAAGCTATGCAGATTGAGTATCGTTGTTGCAGGGCTGGTTTTGGGTGTGTTGAAGGGTGGGTTTTGTTTGTGTTGCAACCCGCCCTTAGACACAGGCAAAACCCGACCTTGAGCACACTGTAAACGCGCCCCGCATTAGCACAATCTGACAACTACGGTGTCCCTCTGCTGTTTTATAGCTTTTAATTGTGCCCGTTAAATGATATCTCCCGACGAAAAATGCCTCCTACCATGTGCGCATGTGCTATGGTGACGTCACACCAGCTAATTGGGAAATCACTTCCGTACTGCGCATGCAGGAGCACTTTGCGACGACAGGCACTATTCGATAGAACACTGGTCCAGGCATGTGGGCAGATCCCAACTTCATTGCCGCGATCTAGCCCAAGCTTCAGAAAGTCAGTTCACAGGAATGCAAAGAGAACTGCACTGCTGTGATCCATAGGAGAAGTAGAGCCAAATGAGCGCTGAGCAAACGAGAGGGCACTGGGCACTTGCCAAGCGGGAGGTCTGGCTATACTGCCTTATGTCAGACACCAATCTTCTTATTCCTTCCCCTGCAGGGCTACTAACTCTTCCTCTCCCCCCTCTAGTTGCACGGTAGGGGATTCAGTTCTTGCACATGCACCCCCTCTCATCGGTTCTCCAGGCCGACCTGTGTGCTCCCTTCCCCCTACAGCGCTGCTGGCTTCCGCTCCTCTCCTGCCAGCAGCTGCTGCGTACACACAGGAAATGTTTCAAGATGGAGAGCAGGGAAAGGGCCCAGTAAATATTACATATTTACTGGTCCCTTTGTTTCCTGAATGAAGACAGTGGGCAATTGGTACTGGCTGCTCCTGTGTTCATTCATCACAGAAGCATAGTAAACTAGGTTTACTATGCTTCAGTTAGTGAATGAACAGGTAGCCCCAGAGCGCTTGATATTCATGCATCTGTGCTGCAGAGAAAGGGCCTGATGAAACTATGTCATCTGTCACTTTTGGTGGGTCACTGTCTGGTAGACTGTACGGGGGCCCTGTGATTTATAACAGCAGCCCTGCCTATAGGTACAATAAATATCTCCTAAACATCCACCATCTAGGAGATATTTACTTCCGATGCAGCTGGTGATGCCACATTCCTGTGTTGTTCCTTCAGAGACATGCCGTAAATAGTGACCCCGTGGGAATTTAAGGGAGTGCCGTCATCGCCAGCTTGACCGTTCATATCTCCAAAGCCTGCAAACCTGGAAAGAAGATCAGGTAAAGATTAAAGCACCTTCAGTGGTGACAATGCACCACTGGCGGGCTTCTTTTTTCAGGTAAGGCGGTGCCTACTGGCACATTATGTTTTAAACTGCCCGGGGCTCAATTGTTTTTTATTTTTTATGCGGTTTACTACCAATTAAATTAAACCCTTGCGCCGCTACCCCAAACACCATTCACTTTCCTATTCTGAGCTGCTGCTCACTAGACATGTGCAGACTGGAATATTTTGTTTCCTTTATTTTTTGGTTTTCATCCAGAAAAAACAATTATTTAGTTACTCCCGAAAATCGTTTTGATTTATTTCGTTTTTCGTTGGGGAATAGCTTTCATCCGAAAATCTAGATATTATACTTGGTTTCTGTCGATTGGTGTTGAATGGTCAAAGTATATTCGACGGAACATCGAAACTTTACGCTGAATCGTACATTTCCAGTCGAATATTCCGTCTACAAGAATTCTAATGTTGTATGACTAGTAAGAATCTATTATCTCTCTATAATGTCCAATCTATTCTCTCTCTATAATGTCAAATCTATTCTCTATAATGTCGAATCTATTTTCTCATAAATCAAAATCTATTCTCTGTAATGTCGAATCCATTATTTCTATAATGTCGAATCTTTTCCCTATAGCGTCGAATCTTTCCCTATAGCGTCGAATCTTTTCCCTATATCGTCAAATCTTTTCCCTATAATGTCGAAAAGTACCATATGTGTGTGTATATCAGGTTCGATAGACAGATTGCTATTCACTGTATTCAGTCAACATCATGTCAAATCTATCTATATCGAATTGTTTTTGCAACACAAACGAAAATAAAGCATTTTTTATGTTGGATCTTTCAGTTTTCGTTTTCTGCACTTTCGTTATCGTTTGTTAAAACGATAACGAAAATACCTGATTTTCGGATGAAAATGCATTCTAACGAAAACGAATGCACATGTCTACTGCTCACACTTTATGCCACTCTTGTCCCACTCTCATGCATATGTGTATATGTAAGCTATGATTAAGCACTAAGGACTAGTGTGAAACGCGTCAGTTGTGTGTTCAGTTTTTCCTGTGACTTGTAGTTTTTGATTCCTTTTTCTAGCAATAAAGACATTTTTTTGGAGTGCGGCTGTCCAAACACATTCTTTCATTTCGCTACAGTATATGCATTGCCAGCACCTGTGGCTTCTGAGAAGAAGATAATTACAAACTAGACCAACATGGAGCGGTAACTCCCTTTCCCATGCATATGTGTACAAATCAATCAAAATACTACTCCATACAAAACATATAATTGGCTGTTTATATCAGCAAACCGGAAGCACCACTTTCATAAATCTAAAGCATTTAAAAACACATATATTGTGCAGAGGAGGAATCTGGCTTCTTATAGACCCCAGATCTCTCCATAAAGAGTACCTGTCACATGCCTATTGCTGTCACAAGGATGTTTACATTGCTTGTGACAGCAATAAAAGTGATAAAAATGTATTAAAGCAACAGTGTATATATAAAAAAATATATAAATAAACGAACAACTAAAAAAAAAATGCCCCCATCCTTCAGTGCTTGCACGCAAAGGTGAAAGCATGTGTCGGTCCCACACGCACGTCATATCATGAGCAGTAATTCTAAATATGGAACTAGGAAGAATTATGTCTCAGGGTTGGATGAGGAAGCCGCAGTTGTTCACTGTGAATGGCTGTAGCTTCCCCATCAGACCCTGAGATAAGAACGGTATACCGTGGCTGGGGTGGGACAAATTTAGATTGGGGGGCGCCCGATTTTAGTCTTGCCTAGGGCAGCGCAAAACCAAAATGCACCACCACTACTTTCCTCCACCTCTGTGACCTACACCAATTGTGCTCTCATAGTACTTGACAAAATGGTTAAAAATAGATAAATATATTATTTTTAAATTGTATGAGTCATAATAGGGAAGACTCGATGGACCACTTGGACTTTTTTTCTGCTATCACTCTTTCTATGTTTCTAATGACAGAAAACAGCAGGCACATGCTAAAGTTGACATGTACAGAGAGGGCAAGCCTATGAACTGCCCTGCAATTGTGTTGCCAGTGTGGATATTGTCAATATTACAGACTTTTTGCATATTTTCTGTAGACCAGCAGAGGAGAAATGAGCAGCATTACACCGCAAACAGACAGCCCTTCATGCTGCTCCACACTCTTCTAAACTCAGTACATGTGTGCCATCTGGTACCAATCACAGCAAGATGGTCTGGATTACAGGTAATTTAGATGTTCATGTGTCTCTACTAAACCTGATTAAAGATGCAAGGCAGCCGACTCAGAGAACGTTTACTAGACTGCAGAGCAAGCCATGTTTTACTGAAATGACCCCTCGTAATACAAACTGTACCTGTGTTCCATGTGTTACACATTAACATCTGCTTTTAACTTTTTACAAATGTATCTGTGCAAGACAGGTGGCTTTCAGCAGCTTCAGAGCTGTTCTCGAGACCAGAGCTTCTACAATGAGCTACTAGCAGGGATGGACTGGCCATTGGGACTACAGGGAGTTTCCCGGTGGGCCGATGGCTTAGTGGGACGGCTTCAGTGACAGTGGACCGCCACCCCTCTCCGCTCCTCTGTCTCTCCCTTCCCGCAGCGCTCACCTGGGGGAAACAAAGAAGCAGGGGGAGGAGCAGGGATGTCGACAGAGGAGCATAGGGGAGGGGATAGACAGCTGACTCAACACCTATGGCCTGGGAGTTTCTCCCTTTTGGCTAATCTTGTTCCATAAGAGGGGGCACCAAACTGATTCTTTGCCCCGGGTGAAATAATGTCTAGCTTCCCCACTGGTACTGCCTATAAGAGTACCAGTACCAGACATTCTACTCTAATAAAGTAGAACGACTAGTGGCTAGTGAAGGGGGAGAGGGGGCTTGGGTGGCCGGGTTTAGTTGTCCGGCCGCCATGGGAGAGACCTGTCAAAGTGGGCCAGTCTGGATGAAGTCCAGCGCCAAATTTCTGTCCCAGTCCAGCCCTGGCTACTAGGCAGTATGGATGGCAGAACACGACCCGCAGAACATGACCTGCTCCAGTAGGCACAGAACACTCTGCTCCTGATCATTTTTCTTCCTCTTGAGATTAGTCAGTGAAATCCTATGAAAGGTTTATTTACATGTCAAGCGAGTGTAATCAGAAAGGTAGAAAGATGATCAGCAGCGTTTTCTTTCTACTAGCCTGGCTTATGTTGGAGGGCCTGCCAGGAGAAGCCTACACCCGTCAACCTACTTGCGCTTTCTTTACCATGCCAGGTTTTCTTCTCTACAGCTAATTTAATGAATTCTGTCTTTGTAATTTGAAAAAGTAAAAATTATGTATGTAGCACTACCCCCGTAAGAACTGCTGGTTAGTTTTTGGGTCTGTCGCTACCCCACTGTTCACCATCAGCGCTAGGGGTTACATTGGAGAGTTATCCACAAATGTCTGCACCAAACACTCAGTCTCTTTTTTCCAATGCTTTTATTAACAAATTCAAGTAGAGGGATGGAGGGTTAGGGGAGATTCAGATACCTTGCTTTGTGGATCATGGGTACTCTCTTGAATCCAGAGGACAAACAGTCTCCACACTGGACCTAGGCCTCTCTCACTGACCTTGCATCCGGTGCATCGCTTGGTCAAAGTCTCTGTCACAGACTCGATGAATATAATAAAGTTGTTGTACAATCCTCTGCCACAGAACTGTTCAACTGAATAATCCCTTGTAAAGTCAAACAATATCTACACAGTATCTGATTCTTTCAGCCATCCGGTGATACTGTGAAGCAGGATGCGTCCTCCAATTGAGTTTCCAGGCTCTACCTGAGATAACGGCCGTTTTGCTCGGTCCTCTCTGGGAAAAGTCCACCCCTGGTTCCTCTAATTGCTCAGCTTCTCCCCGCAGGCAAGACAGCACAGGGCCACCCCTGGATCAGTAGGCCCCAGAATTCCTGGGGCTACTTTCAGCAACGAAGCCTCGGGCCAGCAGGGCCTGAGGCAGAAGAACTGCCATGACACACCTTAGGCCAGGAGGGCCATCAGGTCAGAGCACGCAATCAAACAGTGTCTGTACCTTAAGTACCCTCTCCCAGAATGCCCAGCGACAGGAACACTCCCACTGGGTTGTCTCTGTGGAGAAAGCACTCAATACATCCTGCATGCTTTTTTTCCAACCTTGACCCAAAATGACAGCGACACTCAGAGCCGGTTCACACTGAGGTGATCTGCGATACAACTTCAGGTCGCCTCAAGTTGTCCCAAGTCGCGCAATGTAAGTGAATGGGAGCCGTCTTGATGTACACTACTGATGTCGCTCCGACTTCAGAAAAGGTTCCTGTACTACTTCAATCCGACTTCTAGGCGATTTGTACCCATTGATTTCAATGGAAGTCGACTCAGAAGTCTGATCACTGTCTTAACTAAAGTTGCCACCTCATCCCTTTAAAACAGAACACATATTAATTACACAGGTTCTGTGGCTAATTTAATGCAGGTAAAGCACCAAGTGAGTTTAATTACCACCTAATTAGCCACAGAACCTGTGTAATTAATATGTGTTCTGTTTTAAAGGGATGAGGTGGCAACTCTAGTCTTAACTGAAGCAACTTTCCAGGAAGATAACATACATTTCTCAGGCAAACCTCTCCCTCTCCCTTCTCCCCTAGAGCTGATTGTTGTTTGATTGGCCACTGGAAAGTCTCCTGTCCTGGAGACGACTTCAAGTTGTGTTATAAATCGCCCCAGATCGCCCTGTGGTTCATGCTCAAGTCGTGTTATAAATCGCCCCAGATCGCCCCAGATCGCCCTGTGGTTCATGCTCAAGTCGTGTTGTAGTTGCCTCTGAAAGTCGTGCTGGAAGTCATGTCGCCCCAGTGTGAACCACTCTCAGGGTCAAGTGGAAATAATGCACAGTGCAGCTGAACTGACACAGAAACCAGCAATTAACATAATAATTCTGCACTAACTACAGCTCAGATAACACCAAATTTAAATATAGCGCCTACTCAATAGGAGCAGGGCGATACATGTATATCTCTGTGGTTGTTGATCCCCAGGCACTGGAGTTTTCCTACTTTCTCATGAATTGCAGAGTGGGTCACCGAGGTATGTTTCCTGATGAGGATGGAGAAAATTGATGACCTACAGATAAGATTAATATACTATAATGTGGAGCTCCTGAGTTTTCTTTATGGATACTCAAGCATTCCAGCCTCTTGGTTTTTTAAGGCCGTGACTTGCCCTCATTGTCCTCCACATAGACTCCCACTCTAGGTGATCATGTCTTCAACATTACAGAGCAATTTCTGTTGAATGTAACCGACTATAACTATCCAGTCTTTTATTCTATCTCTGCCTATGAAAAACCATGATATTGTAGGACTCAGTAATGCCCTGCACACACCATTGTAATTTCCGATGGAAAAAGTCTGATGGACTTTTTCCATCAAATTTTCTGATCATGCGTGGCCCTATCTGAGTTTTTTAATCGGAAAGTCCATTGAATTCCATCAGACTTTAGATATAGAACATGTTCTATGTTTTTCCGATGGAATACCGTCAGAATTCCAATGTGATTTGGCCGGAGAAAAGCCTGATCGTGTGTACGCGGCATTACATTTTTGCATATGTAAAGGTTCAATCAGCAAATAGGCAACCACTTCATTAGTTGAAAATATGGTTGCATATAAAAAGGTTTTTCTTGTAGGAATAAAACAATAGGAAGTCTGCTAGTCATATCTACATAAAGTAAATGTTGCCCTTGAATTTTCCATAAATGGTAAAGCTATAAGTGTCGGTGTTCATAAATATTCAACATCAGCTGCGTAACCTGCGCTTGGGCTAATATAATATAATGTAATCCTGCTGCTACAAGCATATAGTACCCTGTAGTACTTGTCTTTAATAGTCATAGCTCATACAGAAAGTAATATGTTACAGTACAATAATGAATGCAGAGTGTCTCTGCTCAGTCCCATATGCCATAAAATCATGTAAATATAAAAAGAATTCTGCATGAACCATGTGTGTCCTTTGGAATTCTATTATGTGATATAAACAGTAAACCTGCCGTAGCTGGATCAAATATAGTCCAGACTGGAAGCATAAATAATGGCTTCAATGGGTAAATGCAGTAACATGGATGAGAGCTAGTATATACCGATCAGCCACAACTGAAAGATAAATTGATCAACATTGATTATAAAGTTACAACAGCTGAAACTGGATGGGATATATTAGACAGCGAACAAGTGAACATATTGTCCCTAAAGTTAAAGGAGTTGGAAAGGTTTGTTTTTTCTTTTCTAAATAGGTTCCTTTAAGCTAGTGCATTGTTGGTTCACTTACCTTTTCCTCCGATTTCCCTTCTTAATTTTTTTTTCTTTGTCTGAATTTCTTACTCCCTGTTTCTTCTCAGTAAGCTTGTCCCCATAATTCGAGCCTTTCTGGCTGGGGGTTGCACTGTGTTCACAGCGTCTCCCTGCAGGGATGGAGTCCCAAGGGAGGGGGTGAGCATGCTGACTAACCCCCAGCTGAAACGGCTCGGATGATGGGGGCAAGCTTACTGAGGAGGAACAGGAAGTGAGAAATTCAAAGAAAAAAAAACATTTAGGGCCAGATTCTCAGCGGCGCTACGACGGGGTATCTGAGATACCCCGTCGTATCGCCGTTTTTTTAGCCTCGTATCTATGCGAGTGATGCTTAGCATCACTTTGGCATAGATACGCTTCAACATCCGACAAGTGTAATACCATTACCCTTGCGGATCGTAGTTGTAATGACAACTCCGGCCACTAGGTGGCCTTTACGGTGTTTTCTCATTTGCCTATGCAAATGAGGCTACTACGCCGATTCCCGATCGCTTTTACGCCGCCCCGTCATCGCGTACGTCGTTTACGAACTCTTAAGGTTACCCCTGCTTCTATGAGGAGTAACCTTACGAAGTCCCGTCGGATGCCATGTTAAGTATGGCATCGGGTCAGCGTCGGCTTTTTCCGTCGCTTACGTCGTTTTACTAACTCGTTCGCGAATAGGGCATTGCGTAGTGACGATCACGCTGTTTTGACGTCGGTTTCAACAACGCTTTCCGACGTGAGCTGGAGCATGTGCGCTGGGCTTTTTCCCCGGCTGGCGCATACGCAGTTCGTTCGACGCGGGGGCGCGCTTAATTTAAATACAAGCCGCCCCATTTGAATTACGCAGGCTTACGCTGGGCCATTTTCGCTACGCCAAAGCAAACTACGGAGCAAATGCTTAGGGAATATGGCACTTGCTCTAGTACGATGCGGCGGCGTAGTGTAAATGGCTTACGCTTCGCCGGCGAATTTCTTAGAGAATCTGGCCCTTAGAAGGGAAATCAAAGGAAAAGGTAAGTGAACCAACAATACACTGGTTTAAAGGAACCTATTTAGAAAAGAAAAAATTAACCTTTACAACCCCTTTAAAAAAATGGGCAAGCATAAGGATATTTACGATTTAACAAGGTCCAAATTATAAAGGGTACATGACTTGAATCACAGCAACACCAAAACAGCAGCTCTTGTGGGATGTTCCCAGTCTGCAGTGGTCAGGACCTACCAAAAGTGGTCCAAGGAAGGAAAACTGGTGACAGGGTCATGGGTGGCCAAGGATCATTAATGCACATGGGGAATGAAGACTGGCCCATTTAGTCCGATCCAACAGAAGAGCTACTGTAGCTCAAATTGCTGAAAAAGGTAATGCTAGTTCTGATAGAAAGGTGTCAGAATACACAGTGCAACACAGTTTGTTGTGTATGGGGCAGTGTAGCTGCAGACCAGTCAGGGTGCCCATGCTGACCCGTGTTTATGGCCAAAGCCCCTACAATGGGCACGTGAGCATCAGAACTGGACTAATGAGCAATTGAAGAAGATAGCTGGCCTGATGAATCACATTTCCTTTCAGGTCATGTGGATGGCCAGGTGCGTGCATTGATTATCTGGGGAAGAGGCGGTACAAGAATGCAGTATGAAAAGGCAAGCCAACAGAGGCAACACGATACTTGGGATACTTCCATTCATGTGGATTTTACTTTGTGTCACAGTCAGGGGTCATAAG
Organism: Rana kukunoris; assembly: GCA_029574335.1. NCBI lineage: Eukaryota > Metazoa > Chordata > Amphibia > Anura > Ranidae > Rana > Rana kukunoris. The sequence continues at coordinate 44,114,069 of CM056050.1, read as the reverse complement.
AAAATTAATTGTTGTGAATGAAAAAACATAAATCCTGCATGGTGGGATGTTCTGTAGGATGCTAGGGACACAGGACAAATTTAACCACTTAAGCCCTGGACAATTATGCAGCCACTTTTTGCGATTCGGCACTGTGTTGCTTTAACTGCCAATTGCGCGGTCGTGCGACGTGGCTCCAAAACTAAATTGACGTCCTTTTTTTCTCCACAAATAGAGCTTTCTTTTGGTGGTATTTGATCACCTCAGCAGTTTTTGCGCTATAAACAAAAATAGAGCAACAATTTGGAAAAACATGCAATATTTTTTACTTTTCACTATAATAAATATCCCCAAAAAATATATAAAACCATTTTTTTTCTTCAGTTTAGACCGATATGTATTCTTATACATATATTTGGTTAAAAAAATCGCAATAAGCGTTTATTGATCGGTTTGCACAAAAGTTATAGCGTCTACAAACTAGGGGATCGTTTTATGGCATTTTTATTAATATATATTTTTTTACTAGTAATGGCGGTGATCAGAGATTTTTATCGTGACTGCAACATAATGGCGGACACTTTTGACAATTTTTTGAGATCATTGTCATTTTTACAGCCATCAGTACTATACAAATGCACTGATTACTGTGAAAATGAGACTGGCAGTGAAGGGGTTAACCACTAGGTGGCACTGTAGGGGTTAAGTATGCCCTAGTGAGTGATTCTTACTGAAGGGGGGATGGGCTACACGTGACAAGACAGTGATCACCGCTTCTGATCACCGCTTCTGATCACTGTTATTGTCACTATGCAGAACGGGGAGATGCTTGTTTACATCAGCATCTCCCTGTTCTTTCTCACCGTGAGACGATCGCGGGTATCCCCATGGCGAACAACGCTTGGGCTCACGGAGCTCGCGGTGGGCACGTGCATCCACAATGCCACGCTCTTAAAGAGGAGGTATATATACGTTCTTCTGCCTGTCCGTGCCATGCTGCCGACGTATATAGTCGTGCGCTGGTCGGCAAGCAGTTAAAGCGGAGGTTCACCCAAAAAATCAACTTTCTGTCATTCGTTTTTTTTTTGTACTTATCGTTTTATGAGCAGTTTTTATCCGGCTCCGAGCGGGAATCCTGCAGGGAGTAGGTGTTCCTAAGCCAAGAGGAGTTAATTGACAGGCTGCTAAGGCACGTCACGTTTTCAGAAAATACCCGAAGTGACACTTAGGTGTTTACGGCGCCTGCGCCTGCCATGTACAGCTGACTGCGCAGGCGCCGTAAACACCCCAGTGTCACTTCGGGTATTTTCGGAAGGCGTGACGAGCTTTAGCAGCCCGTCAATCAACTCCTCTTGGCTTAGGAACGCCTATACCCGGAAGCGATCCCCGCGCGGAGCCGGCTCATAAAACGATAAGTACAAAAAAAAACCAGCATACTGCAGATGTGAGCAGTATGCTGGATCTAATGTCAGAAAGTTGATTTTTGGGTGAACTCCCGCTTTAAGTACTATCTTGCTATCCTGCAAAGATGGGGCCTACTCCTTTTCCTGGCACAGGTAAAAAAAGCCATTCCATCAGAACATCCATGAGGCAAGTGAATACATGTGGTTTCCTGCTGAGGGAATATTGTTATATCAGCTGATACGTTCTTTCTATTTTTGTTAATGATATTGGTTTTAGAGCTATGAAAACAGTCCATGTGGCGAGACAGGATGTAGGTATATTTTTGCTAGTCTAGTAGACATAGAACCTATATTTGTATTTATACAGTAAATTGTCATGTCATATTATGTTAGAGCTGCCCTCTCTGTTGCCATGACAATCGCTGGGTCAGCAAGCATTAAAAAGAAATACTCCGACTAAACAGCTAGGGGTTATTCATACAGCTTTTTTCATTATAAGGGCCCTCACGGACTAGTTCCTAAGTCAGCAGGTTAGAACAACTGCAAACCACAATGCTTACAAATTGCGGCCTTTTTATTTTTTATATATTTTTTTTTCTGGCCAACTTTGGAAATAAGTCAGTACAGTAATTACGGCAAGCGCAGTGGAAGAAGGAAATGGTTGACAGAGATCACAAGACTCACATTAGCTCAGGCACAGTCACTTCTCTTACTTATAAATGTAGAAGTAGTGCTGCTCTGTGGATAAACACCACACAATCGCGCAGCACTACTTCTACATTTATACTTACCTGGGTCTTGATACTACCTTCAGTGCTTGCTGCAGTACCCCACCATTTATACTTGGCCAGCGCGGGAATATATTTTTATTACTTTTAACACTTCTCTTACTTGGTGGTCTGTACATAAAGTAGAGAGTTGATTAAAGGAAAATAGACTGTTCACTTTGCAGGTGCAGTAGCTCCAGAACTTAGTAAATGAGGAGGGGCTCTACTGACTTCAATCATCCAATTATGTGCAGGCAAAATATGTTTTTTTTTTTTCCCTTGCATGTGATTGGGTATTATTTGCAAAGTGAAGCTTTATCGCATTTATTAAGCTCTGGAGCAAGTGCACTTGCAGAATGTACAGTCTATTTGCCTCAGTAAACCAACCCCAATGTGTTGCCGGTAATGTTCGATTCTTGCCTCAGCTTTTGCAAAAATATTGTGACTACAGGGCTTGTACTATACCAGTGGTCTCCAGTTGTGGCCCTTTGATTGCTTTTATCTGGCCCTTGGAGGACTATTTAATTCACTCACAGCACAATTCCTCCCAATGACACCGACAATGAAACCAATGATGGACACAATTCGTTCCAAAGACATTAATGATGGGACATTTTGTACTCCGGTTGGTAGGGTGACCATGTGTCCCGGATTGCCCGGTACAGTCCCGCATTTTGCAGGTCTGTCCTGGGTCCCGGGAACCTTCATTCTGGGACAATACAGTGTCCCAGGGACAGCTCAGCAAGATGAATGCTGGACCCGGAGCTCCTCACGACCGCCAAAAGATCCATCACCTACCTGAGCCCACATTACCGCTACACTGCCACAGACAGCACCGCAGGTACAGTACACACCCGAGCATGCTCTGACGAAAGAAGGAAGCGCTGCAACTAGACATGGGCATTCGTTTTCGTTAGAATGCATTTTCGTCCGAAAAGTGCAAGAAACGAAAACCGAAAGATCCGACATAAAAAATGCTTTATTTTTGTTTTTGTTGCGATAAAAACTTTATAGGGAAAAGATTTGACAGTATAGGTAAAAGATTCGACATTATAGAGAAAAGATTCGACATTATAGAGAAAAGATTTGACATTATAGGGAAAAGATTTGACAGTATAGAAATAATAGATTCGACATTACAGAGATTAGATTTAGATTTATGAGAAAATAGATTCGACATTATTAATAGTCATACAACATTAGAATTCTTGTAGGCGGAATATTCAAATGGAAATGTACGATTCGACGTAAAGATTCCACGTTCCGTCGAATATTCTTTGACTATTCGACAGAAACCAAATATTATTGGATTTTCGGACGAAAGCTATTCCCCAACGAAAAACGAAGTAAATCAAAAGATTTTCGGGAGTAACTAAATAAATTAATTTTCCAAACGAAAACTAAAAAACGAAACAAAATATTCCAGTCTGCACATGTCTAGCTACAACACTGTAAGCTCTCTGGCTTCTTTCGGCTGGTCTCCTTAAAGCCTTGGCAAGATGCTACTTGCTCCGCGGTCGGTCCTCTAGTGTCTGCCTCTGCAGCTTCTCCCTTGGCCAGCGTGGCCGCCGCTGGTGACACAAATGTCTCAGGCACATCCACTCCTACATTCTCAAGCCCAGCAAAGTCTAAACCTTGCAGGGATCCATCCCCCTCAGGCAAGGATGCCATGCAGGATGAGGTAGAAGATTCTTCAGCATCCAGGCCTCTCTCAGACCCTACAGCTGCTTTTCTGACATCTGGCAAGCAGGTGTCAGAGTATTATGCTGCTCTCCCTTAGAGTGTCTCTTTAGGCTGATCTGATGAACTGTATAGCATAACAAAAAGAATATATTCAGGAAGTGAAAGGGTTAAAGGGGTTGTAAAGGTAAAAAAAATCCTAAATAGCTTCCTTTACCTTAGTGCAGTCCTAATTCACTTATCTCATCCTTCTATTTTGCTTTTAAATGTCCTTTTTTCTTCTGAGAAATCCTCACTTCCTGTTCTTCTGTCTGTAACTCCACACAGTAATGCATGGCTTTCTCCCTGGTGTGGAGTATAGTGCTTGCCCCCTCCCTTGAGAAGGGGGGGGGCAGCAGGAGAGTCGTGACGATCTCTCTGACCATCTCCTATAGAATGTCCGCAGTCTCTGACCATCTCCTGTAGTATGTCTGTAGTCTCTGACCGTCTCCTATAGTATGTTCGCAGTCTCTGACCATCCCTACCGGTTGGCCACAGTCTGGCCCCCTAAGACCTGAAGGATAGTAAACTAGAACTTTGTTTAGAAAGTTTGGAGACTACTGGACTATACCTTCGGGCATCATCATTCACACGTGGCTGGCATAATGTCTACACACAGACATGGAAGCCAAGTCACACAACTGGAAAAAGTAAGCAGAAACAAATTACAGCACTGTCTCATGTTTTAATAACTGACCGCTTTCTGTTCTCTGCTGGAAACTGTATTTATTTCATAGTGCATCTTTATTCTGCAAGCCAGTCATAAGGAGTTCTTTCAACATAACATGGCAGAGAGAGATCAGTGATTTGAGGAGAGTCCAGTCATATGCATAAGAAGGCAGAATAAATGGCCAACACGTTCACTTTAAGGAAGAATAATGGATCAATATGGGGGTAAAATCAGGTCAATCTTTCATCTCTGGCTTAAAAAATGATTGCATTCCTGACCTTGTTAGGGGTTCAAGTGTTGCAGACGCAGTCACACAAGGCAGAAAAAATGATGTTGTGAATGTCACAGGACTGAGATTTAATACACACAGGAATTTTAAGCAATTAAACTATGTCATAATACTATGACGGGTATGTAAAAACCTTCTATGTTTATACACACGTGTCTTGTTTGCTGGCAATAGTGGAACCCAGTACTTCCTACTATAGAGGCGTATATACATTTTTTTCCTGCCTACCCACAGTGCACCATGTTGAGCCTATGGGACCAATAGCCAAGCCTGATTACTGTCACATGGGGGGGGGGGGCGTCCTTAACCTAGTATATGCTTCAATCCAGAGTTGTGCCATAATTTACAAACTCATTTCTCACAAAGTGTGAAGCCCCATACACAAGGCAGAGGTTCTCTGCAGAAACCAGCGAGAACCTCGCTGGCATCCTGATTCTGCCGAGAACCTCGGCCGTGTGTACGGATTCGGCGAGCATCCCGTCGGGAATGCCGTCGAGCCGAAATAGAGAGCAGGTTCTCTATTTGCTCAACGGTCCGTCGGGATGAATGGCTGGTCGCCTTTCCCGACGGGCTGGTCGCCGAATCTGACGGCCGGCCGAGAACCCTCGACGGGCGGAAAGATTTGTTCCGCCCGTCGAGGTTCTCTGCCGTGTGTACGCGGCCTCAGAGAAGAGCATAAAGGAAAGTAAGGTAGTTATGTACTTCTTACCCTCCCTGCTCCAAAAAGGAACTTGCTACTTAAAGTTCAACTTCTCCAAATTCTAAATTATTCAATACCCATCTTCTAAGCGGTATCACTGGACGATGGGTAGGCTAGGACCTAGCCTGCGATGAAGGCTAATGCATTGTTGGAGATGGGACTTTTTTGGTCACTAAAGCATTATTGCTTGACCATGGGTAGGCTGGAACCAAGTTTTGGAGCAGAGATGTTTCCCTAAAGTTTGGTGAGTTCCTGAGGCTTATGGCTAACTGGCAATCTTGTCACTGGTGAAAAGTGACAGTATTGCTATAAAGGGCAGAGAAATACTCTCCATAATTTTCTCTTTCACAGGCCAGATGAGTGAAGTGTCGCCCTATCTGGTGACATTCTGCGGTGTTATTATCAATGATGGAGTATTTTCTATGCACTTAGTGAGTTGTTGTCAGTGACAACATTACCAGTGTGTTGTGGGCAAGGCTGCTTATAATGCAATACAGCCAGCCCTCCTGTACCAGGCCCAAGCTCCATCAGCTCAAATGCGGGCCCCTGTATTGCCTTATTGCTGCTGGCTTCTACTCCTCTTTCTTCTTCCAGCTGCACTGCAGGAGGATGAGTTCTAGTATCTGCACCCCTTTCCTGCGCTCTGGCCACCCGTGTGCTTCCTAGCAGCACTCGCGGTTTCCCTCCTCTGCCCACCTGATGGCAGCTGATGAGGGCATACAGGGGGATATTTCAGGAAGGAGAACAGAGGGGTGCAGTAAATATGTCACAAATTGCTCCTGTGTTCATTAATAACTACTATGTTTTAGTTTGTGAATGAACAGGAAGCCTCAGAGTTCTTTCTATTCATTCATCTGGGCATCTTAGCAGAGAAAAGAATTGATGAATCTCTGTCCTCATTCCCTTTCTCTGTCTTAAATTTGAGTCATGCTGTGTCTGTTTAGACCCCTGATATTTCACCCTAGCATGAACTGTTTCCATGGTGGTTGGCAACACCTCAAGCTATTCCTTGTTAGCACACGTCTGACTATGCCATTCCCTTGGAGGTTGTGTTGGACTGTCCTTACTGTTCGATACCTAAATCTGTCCTGCTTGTGCTGCTTGTGCCCTCTGGATCTTATAACCGCAGCTCCTGGTTCAGATGTCCCTGGTGGCTGCCATTGGGATATGAGCATGTGATATCCTGCATTTTTATATGTGTATATGCATCAACCCCTGTGGAAGTGAGAATCAATTCACGAAAGGTGTCGGTATACAAAAGATACAATGTTACATTAATCATGGATTGATTTGTAAGTATTGTATTTAGCTATGGAATGTATATGCATATTTGGAACAATTTGCCTTTAAATATGGCACCATGTTTCTGCTGTATTACCTTAAATCAATTTATGCATTGCTGTTTTTACAGTTGGTTGTGTTGTGCCTCATACGTAATATGTAATATAGAGATGAAGGTGCCTCAAGGAGTAGATCCAGCCATAGTTGATTTCTAACAGCAGCCCTGATTGTGGGCATTAAGAACAAAGTCACACCAGGATCGAGGAGGTAAAAGAGCCTTTCTAAGGTTATAGTAGCTACCTTGTGGTACCAAAACGTTTCCTTTCAAAAATCAAAAATGGCCAACACATTCACTTTAAGGAAGAATAATGGATCAATATGTGGATGAAATCAGGTCAATCTTTCATTTCTGTCTTAAAAAAATATTGCATTCATGAACTTGTTAAGGGTTTCAAGTATTGCAGATGCAGTCAGACAAGGCAGAAAAAAATTATGTTGTGAATGTCACAGGACTGAGATTTATTACATGCAGGAATTTTAAGCAATTAAACTATGTCAAAATACTATGACAGGAATGTAAAAACCTTCTATGTTCCAACACACGTGCCTTGGAACACCAAAAAGGAAGCAGAACAGAAAGGAGGCTTCAGTCTTTTAATTAGTGTCCGCGAGGAAACTATTGTTTTCGTAAGTACCCTAAATACCAGTTTGGCACCGCTGGGATCCATTCAGCGATGAAGGCTAATGCATTCTTTAATTTGTTTTCAATGGCGAACCTATGGTTAGGATCACAGTAGAACAAGAGAAGATCGTCCTTATTCCCCGCCTCAGTGACTTTGATGAATGATGAACAAAACAACCCCAGCTGTGATCCTGCTTATAGTACTTGTGGTTAGACCTGCTCCTCCGTAGCAATATGTAATTATACCAAGACAGCTACCACTGCTTTAACGTGATTTTCTAAAAATACCAAACCCTGTAATCATCGGCAGAACAACAATTACACAAACTTCTTGTGTTTAGGAGTATCTACAAGTTTTAAAACCATGATCCTGGCAAAAGCGAGATGCAGAATTAACTTGTTGAGCTACTTGGCTACAGAACTGAACACTAGGAGTTCTACCACAAAGCAATTCCTCTTTTGTTCTACCGTGAAACCGAGGTACACCCTTACGCCCCGCGGCCCATTGTAGGTTTGGTATCTAAGCTGTTATTTATTTTTGTAAATGGAAATGTAAAATATGGTTATTTGAAGAAAAAGGAACGGAAAAAATGAATAACAAAAAGTCCTACACTTATCCGCCCCATTCTGTCTGCTCATTACCGCTTATTGTACTCCCATGATCAACCAACAATGGGTTGGTTGTCCGGTGGTGGAGAAAACATTTTGCCTAAATTTGGATACAGCAGGGAACAGGTAACCTATTGTTGACATTTGTAGTTGCTATCTGTATCCCACAGATACAAAAGCAATTGAAAGGAAACCTCTCCAAAATCATCTCTCAGAGAGTTGTGCATTAAAAAAAAAATCAAGAATTCTAAAAAAGTCTTTGGGCCAAATTCTGGTAGAATCTGCGGCGTAAGCCATTTACACTACGCCGCCGCAACTTACTGGAGCAAGTGCCGTATTCTCCAAGCACTTGCTCCGTAGTTTGCGGCGGCGTAGTGTAAATGGCCCGGCGTATCCCCGCGTAATTCAAAGGGGGCGGCTTGTATTTAAATTAAGCGCGCCCCCGCGTCGATCGAACTGCCTATGCGCCGGCCGGGAAAAAAGCCCAGTGCGCATGCTCCAGCTCACGTCGGAAAACGTTGTTGAAACCGACGTGAAAACGATGTGATCGTCATTTACGCAATGTCCTATTCGCGAACGACTTAGTGAAACGACGTAACCGACAGAAAAAGACGACGCTGACTTGATGCCATACTTAACATGGCATACGACGGAACTTCGTAAGGTTACCCCTCATATAGCAGGGGTAACCTTACACTTACGGAAACTACGGAAACGACGACGGGGCGGCGTAAAAAAGTTCGGGAATCGGCGTATTAGGCTCATTTGCATAGGCAAATGAGAAATCAACGTAAAGGCCACCTAGCGGCCAGGAAAGTAATTACATCTACTATCCGACGGTGTAAGTGTTTTACACCTGTCGGATCTTCACTGTATCTATGCGTAAGTGATTCTAGGAATCACACACATAGATACCCAGTAAAAAAAAACAGAGATATGACGGTGTTTCCTGCGATCTCTTTTGAGAATCTGGCCCTTTGTTTTTATATGTTCACCTTACATAAAATAGATATATACCTTTAATACTTTGTATGAATATGGTAGCAAGCCCAAGAACTAAGCAATCACATGACAGCTGATTGCTCAGTTCTTGTTTCACGCTGAGCAAAGCACGTCAGTCACCGCTCTCTATTCTGCCCCTCCAGCGCCCACTGGAGCGCCAAACTGGGGAGTGGGGCAGAAGCAGCTGGCTTAGGCTCTCAGCGAAGCATACCAGCTCTGGTTAGGCATTATTGTCGGGTTACTTCTAGAGTCTGTGATGTCTGCTGACAGCGAACTTTAGCCTGCTGTCAGCTGAGTCTGCATTACAGGAGTGAAAAGGGTAGGTGCCCTCTTATGACCCACAAGAAAAGTATGACCAAAAATGCTCTGGCCATACTTCTCTTTTAAAACAGACTTCAGCAGAGGGTTACTAAGTGTCCCATTGATTTCAATGAGCGGTGAAGGAGCCTTCACCGCTCTAAAGATGCGGCTAGCAGGTTTTTTTTTTTACCATCCTGCTAGCGCACTGCTCCAGTGTGAAAGCCCTCGGGCTTTCACACTGGAGAGACAGCAGCGGCTGTTTAGGGTCGGTTTGCAGGCGCTATTTTTAGCGCAATAGCGCCTGCAAACCGATCCAGTGTGAAAAGGGTCTAACAGAAGAATAGTTATAACAGCTATAGTTGTTGGTAGTACATAATGCATCTGGGTGTATATCTATTTTTTCGACTTTGACTAGGCTATAAATGGTGTTGCAGATACAGAACAGAAAAAACAAATATATATACTGTATATATATATGTGTATGTATGTATATATATATATATATATATATATATATATATATTTGTGCTACTTTAAATAGAAAACGCTGAACTGGATGTTTCCTACTCACCATTACATATACAGCGTACATTCCTGTAAAACCGCGGGCACACAAAGCTGATTCTGGCTGTACTGTAGGTCATTAGTGAGTGAGAATCAATGGACAGGGTCTGCTCGCAGTGCTGCTCCTGACAGTCCAATCCCGAACAATTCTTCTCCAGGATTGTTGATATCCGAATTACATTTTCCAAATGTCTCCTTGCATTTGAAAGCTTCTGAATCAAATAGGCAGGCCTGTAGAAGCCTCCGTTTTGCATCTGCACAGCAAACAGCATATCAAGCTGGTTAGTTCCAGCCACAGGTTGAATGCTGATTATATACAGACTGTCTTCTTTCTGTGTCAGGACCGCGTTACGGAGAGTACGACGGAAGCCGTGCAAATGGAGCCCAACAAAATCTTCGGGGGAGATGTTCTCGAAGCGTATTGTCACAGCGTTCTGTAGCATTTCCTGCATCAACTGCTCCACGTGCACAGTCACATCCACCGACACCTGATAGCGCCCATCGCTAACCGATACATTGAGAGTATACTTGCCCCCATCCAGACCGCCAAGTGCAATCACTTTCCCGTCATGATTGTTAATTTTGAACAAGCTTTTCTGCTCTGACTTTAGATTGTAGGAGAGGACATCATAGATGTCCTGGTCGGTGGCGTGAATCTTTCCAATAACACCTCCTGGGAAGTCATCTTCCATAGTGACGATGTATATCTCCAGGGGGATGGCAGATGGCTTGTGAACACTCTCTTCAATGACTTTTACTTGTACGTAAGTCTGAGAGGTCAAGGGTGGTTTACCTGAGTCTCTCACCTGTATCAAAAAGAATACACAAATTTTATTTTAGCAAAATATTTAATATATTTGTTTGATTTTATTAGTCGATATAGTGCCGTCACATTCCATAACAGTTTGCAAAGAACAATAAACCATTTAAATCAGTTGCTGCTTTTAAAGTACATTTTAGTTTATCATCTGGCTCCTTAAAGTGTAATCCCAAATCTGAACAAAACCCTCAAAAGGAAGTTAGTTCCACTTTAGCACTGAATCCCCCTGCAAACAAATTGCTGTTATTTTTTTCCTTCTTATTTTTTAATTGTTAGCCCTAATTCTTGTCTACAAACATTGGGCCGGATTCAGATACATTTGATGTATCTTTCCGGCGGTGTAGCGTATGGTGTTTACGCTACACCTCCGCAAATATTATGGGCAAGTGCCTTATTCAGAAAGCACTTGCTCCATAATATGCGGCGGTGTAGCGTAAAATGCCCGTCGTAACAGTGCATAATTCCAATTTCTGAAGTGGGGGCGTGATTCATGTAAATGAATCATGACCCCACATAATTGACGTTTTTTTTGGACGTTCCCAGTGCGCATGCGCAAAATCACGTCGCTTTTTGTCAATGTAAACGACGTGAACGTAATTAATGTCGAGCCCCATTCCCGAACGATTTACGCAAACAACGTAACCGACTTACAATTCGACGCTGTTCCGACGTCCATACTTAAGATGGTTCACCTCAAAAAAATATTAAAAGCCAGCAGCAACAAATACTGCAGCTGCTGACTTTTAATATTAGGACACTTACCTGTCCTGGAGTCCAGCGGCGTCCGTAGCAGAGGACGAGCGATCGCTCGTCACCTTGCTGCTCCCCCCTCCATCCACGGTGAGGGAACCAGGAAGTGAAGCGCTGCGGCTTCACTGCCCGGTTCCCTACGGCGCATGCACGAGTCACGCTGTGCCCGGCGATTGGCTCCCGCTGTGTGCTGGGAGCCGAGAGGTCCCAGCACACAACGGGAAAAGCCCGTCTTTTGCCCGAGACTGCGGGCCGGAAGTGGGTGCAGATACCTGTCTTTAGACAGGTATCTGCACCCCCCTCCCCTGAAAGGTGTCAAATGTGACGCCGGAGGGGGGGGAGGGTTCCGATCAGCGGATCTTCACTTTAGGGTGGAGATCCGCTTTAACATTGGCTACGCCTCCTAGAGCAGGGGTAATCTTACGCCACTATAACGCTTACGCAAACGACATAAACTACGACGGCCGGCCGCAAGTACGTTTGGGAATCGCCGTAAATCCTCCATTTACATATTCGACGCGTAAAACGACGGAAGCGCCACCTAGTGGCCAGCATAAAAACTGCAACTAATATACGACGGTGCAACAGAATTATGCCGCTCATATATTAGCAGAATTCCGGCGTATCTTCTTTTCTGAATAGCAAAAAAAGATACGCCGGCTATTCTTAGTATTTACACAGTCTTGAGTTGGGCTTAAACAGATAACCAAATGGTGAATAGGCTTCAAGGAAAATGTATGTTAACAATTCATTACCTGTATAGTGAGAAGATGTTCGTTAGTGACCATATGCTGAAAAACAACAGAAGAACGCAGAACTCCAGACTGGTCCAAAACAAATTTGCCGCCTTCATTTCCACTTGATATGGTGAACGTAAATGGGGGACCGTTGTGGTAAGAGTCTTTGTCGGTGACCACCAGCTGTAGAATACTTGTTCCAATGGGCTTGTTCTCCTAAAAAGACCAATTTTAAAATTTAGTGGCAACTAAGAGTGTCTTTCCAGCAATTTATCACTACTGTCATCAAGAGTTTTCAACCACTGCCCAGAATCTAGATGAGAAAAATAGAGAACCTGCTCTCTATTTTCACGTGGTGATTCTCGGCAGTGTTTTCCTACCGAGAAACTCGACCGTGCGTATACTTACCTGCCTCCATTGAAACCTACGCATGCGCAAAATGACTTTGGCGCATGCACGGTAGCTTCCAAGACATAGGTAGGGTGAAGCAAGATGGCGGTGACGACAACAAATGTGACGAGCGCATGCTCATCGTAGTCGATGATGTCACCACGTTCGTGCCATTCAAAAGAACGGCGGTTCTTTTGAATCGTTTGTGTGTACACTCGGCCAGCAAGAAAATCTTGCCAGGAATCCCGGCCGTGTGTACAGGGCTTCAGTGTTTATGGAGAATTAACTTCTACACGGACAATGCCAATCCTCTCCTAGCTTCTCTGTAGAAATATGTGAGGCTTCGGCAGGGGCACCCAGGGCCGGCCCAAGACAATGTGCTGCCTGGGCCCAAGAATTAAATGCTGCCCCCCCCCCAAAAAAAAATGATGCCCACTAAAAGGCCCCCACATACATTATTTTATATCATGACGATTAAAGCGAAAATGTAATATATTAGGGAGTTAGATTTACATGCAACAGTGGTGGTGGTTGGTGGGTTCCATCCAATGCAGCTGTGATGATGGTGGGGGGTTCAGTCAGAGGCGGTGGTGATGGGGGGGTTCAGACAGAGGCAGAGAGGGTCAGGAGGGAACACACCAGGGAGGTGTCAGAAGGGTATACGCCAGGGAGGGGTCAGAAGGGTATACACCAGGGAGGGGTCAGAAGGGTATACTGCCTGTGGAGCACTCTGTCACCCAAGCCACCCGCTCCCGAGGACCAGCTGCCTGCAGCGCAGCCCGCTCGCTCTCCCTGCCCTTGAAGCGCTCTGTCACCCGCCCACAGCACTCGCCCGAAGTGGACGGGCTGGCTTGCGGGCGGCAGTTTTGCCACTGCACATGGGCAGCAGTTTGCCGCTCCCCTGAAAGTGCCGCTTGGGACCCATGGTACCACTGGGTCCCATGGTGGGGCCGGCTCTGGGGGCACTACATGCCTTCTAGTGGACTCTCAGTAAGAATATATAAAAATCCACTTCTACAGGGGCATAATTTTCGCTCTACTAGATTCTCTATAGAAATATACGTAAGTGTGACTTCCGCAGGAGCACCAAAAATCTTTTAACGGCCTTTCCATAAAAATATATTAATATTCCAATTCCACTGGGTCATTATTTGTCCATGTACTGGATTCTTAATAGGAATCCCTGTGTGGCTTCTGCAGGGGTAACACATATCCTCTAGTGAACTCTCTATAAGAATAAATAAAGAATCCACTTTCACTGGGCCACTTCTTGCCCTGTACTGGATTCTCCATAGAAGTATATGTGCAGGGCCACCATATAGTTTCTAATGCAGTCTCTCTCTCTCTCTCTCTCTCTCTCTCTCTCTCTCTCTCTCTATATATATATATATATATATGGAGAGAGAGAGAGAATCCATTTTGTCAGGAGAAACAAAGACTGATCTCGGCAGAATAAAAGATAACACAACTGTACAGAAGTAGCAGAAATGTCTCCAATGAGATTATTAAAGACACAACAGGGGATACAAAACTCTCTCCACTCTGCCCAAAGTTAAAGAAAGTATTTGTTAAATTATTATATATAATTACCTGTATATATTATTCTTATACAGGATTTATATAGCACCAACATTTTGCACATCACTTTACAATATAAAAAAAGACAATATAATTACGATACAATAAAATACAAGAGGGTTAGAAGGGCCCTGATCATAAGAGCTTACAATCTAATAGGTTGGGGAAATTGGTACAAAAACTGTGATGGATGATCTGATTAAAGAGTTAAAAGTTCAGTAGTTAGGTGGAGGCAGGATGATAGGCTTCCTGGTAAACATGGGTTTTCAGGGATCTCCTAAAGGTGGCCAGAGTAGGAGATAGCTGGACAGATTGAAGTAGAGAGTTCCAGAGGATAGGAGGGGCTCTGGAGAAGTCCTGGAGATGAGTATGGGAGGAGGAGACAAGGGGTCTAGAGTGCAGGAGGTCTTTGGAGCGGTGGAGATGGTCTGGATGATAGTTGGGGACAAGATTTCTGATGTAGCTTGGGGCAGAATATGAATAGCTTTGTATGTTGTTGTTACTTGACGTGATTGTAGCCGTATTAGTGCAATTGTGACAGAGAAAATTGAGAACTGTCCGTGATACTTTTTTTATTTGTATGTTAGTGCAAATATAAAAAGTATCACAGACTGTACTCAATTTTCTATGTTGTTAATATTTTGAATTGAATTGGCTGGGCAATAGGGAAGCCAGTGGAGGGATTGGCAGAGAGGGTGGTAGACGCTGAAAGGTTGGTAAGTTAGATGAGTCTGGCAGCAGCATTTATGATCAGCTGAAGAGGGTATAGGCTATGGATAGGTAGGCTTATGAGAAGGGAGCTGCAATAGTCAAAGTGAGAGATAACAAGAGAGTAAATGAGTAGCTTGGTGGTTTAATTCGTTAAAAAGGGGCCAGTGTTGCCAACCATCAGTATTTTTACTGACAGCCAGTAAAAAATTGTCACTTTTCTCCTACAGTGAATGGAAAAGGTTGTCAGTAAAAAAATATGGTTGTGAAGCTCGGCTCTAAACTGCTTATGCGCAGTGGTCTTCGTCCGGGGCGGGCCAAGACCATCAGAGTGCCTGCTACAGCGTGTTCAGCTGCCGGGGGCGAGTCTGGTGGAGGCGGTGCCTAAACATGTTATGTGATGTCATGGTGCAAGGCAGCCAAGCCAAGTGGCCGGAGCCTCGTGTACAAGTCTGCGGCTGGGAGCAAGACAGGCCAGGAGTGAGCCTGTCAGTGCTGTTTGGACTGGAGTGGACTAAAGATACCACCTGGCATAGAGAGAAACTGTCACTATGACATAGGACGGGTTGTGTTGTGTCGGTTAGGTGTCGTCATCCTCTGTGCTTCTGCACACTGCTGTTAGTATCATTGTGAGAGTCAATTTCCTGTGTGTGCCTCTAATTGCCTTAGTCCAGCTACTTGCTTACTATATTGAAAATAAATTATGTTTTTGCCTTAATATCTACCTTAAATCACATTGCTAATTGCATATTGTACTTGTTTGTAGACTAAAATACTGACATTTGCACTTAAAACTGGAATTGGGTAACTTTTGGATATGCAAGTAAAAACTTGGCTGTGCCAGTAATTGTTGGGTTTCGTGTAAATTTCAATCTGGTAGGTTGGCAACACTGAAAAAGGGCACATTTTAGAGACGTTACGAATGTGAAATATGAACCATATCTAAATTTAAAAAGATTTAATCTGCTAACTTTATCAAAACATACTCTAGTAGTCAATAACCCACTTTGCTCTGACTATACTTATTTTACACTGGGTCTCGGACTGTGGTGTGGCTTGAGATATCCGTGCAACTTGTGCAATCAGAAGAGGGTCAGTGATGGCAAATTTCATAATAATCTTAGTAACAGGCTGTAAAAGAATGGCCCGTGACACCCAGAGACTTTTGAGGGATGGGGGGTACTCCTGTGCCGGCGTCACCAATGACTCTTATGTCTAGGGTCACCCTATGTCCGATAGGGGCATAGGGTGACTGAGAAATTATATCTCGGATTACATAAGATGAGACATTACTGATAAGTCATGTATTGCAGGATATCTTGGAATATTACAGTTTGGTTAATGCTGACCCACAATCGGTCAATAATGACTCCTTCAATGCTTAACCTAGGCTGTTGAGGTGTTAATTGAGTCTGCTCTACAGACCTTTTATTGTGTATGCTTAGAACACTAATTAAAGCCTATTGATGATCAGGTGTGAATAGCTTATTGTCGGAGACAGAACGTCTGACATAGGAATGTGTATTCTGCAGGTGAATCACTTATTGGCATAGTCAGGACGTCTGGGGGATAATTACCTCCTCTGAATGTCATTATCTAAAATAATGTGATTGAAGCCCCATTGTGTGATGTGTGGGTGGAGTGTGTCTTTGTTCCTTTGATTAACTGTACCATGTTTGTACCGTTAAAAGTGTTCATTCATGCATTTTAAAACCAGAAAGAACAGAGCTGTGTGTCTCGTCTTAATTCTGGGAAATGGAATGGATTGTGTCTACATGGATTGTCGGACTGTCGGATAAGCTGTCATGGGTTGATGGAAGATCGTAAACGGTGGTGGCTTCCTTTAAAGAAGAATCACACACCTACCACAGAAAAGAGTAATATGTAAACAAGAATAGCAGCTAAGCCATGAAAGCATCTTGTTTTTGGCTGCCCCGTTTGCCAGATAAATCAGATTATTCCCTATAAAAACACCAGAGTTTAGCTTCTTCTTAAATTGAATGAAAAAAAGATCCATCAAACTGCTTGCAGCATCCAGAGGGGTTAATGAAGATTAAAAGGCACAAGTTGCAACTAGTTCCTAACACATTTTATACTCAAGTGTGCTTAATCATCAAGCCTTATGATCAACCACTTGAGTTTGAAACACATCAAGGAGCTAACTGACACTTGTGCCTTTCATCGTGAATCCTTGATTGCAGTTTATGGACAATTGTTCATCTTATTCAAGTTTTCAGCAAAATGATGCTGGGATTTCAGTTACAGCATCAGGTGAAATAAGGCCAGCCATCCCTGGCAGCAGGAAGTATTCATTTCTATGCTTCTTCCTGTGTATCTTCTGTTTCAATATCCATAATGAATCCAATAGACTAGGATCCAAAATGCAGGTGGTGCATATCAAAACAGGTATAAAAAGGGGAATCAAATATTATACCCCCAGCTACTCACGACCCAAAAAGATGCCACATAAAGTAGGAATTCAGCATAAAGAAATGGGTCTTGGGGAGCAAACATCTTCCTGTGTCTGTCAATGGCTATTGCAGACTGTGTAATCTGAGCCAAATTTGGACACACCCAGATAGTATTATGATAATCAGTATAGCTCCTGGAAATTGATGTTTTGAGGTGGAACCCTCCTTTCCTTTCCAGCCAAGAAAGCTGCCATCTTAGCCTCCATTTTATTTGAAATTGCCATGGTTCTACACATGTGATCAGTTATGACACCAGACATTTCATGGTTTGACAGTTTGAAAATGCAGTTTGAAAATCACAAGAAAATGCCTTAGATTGGAGGATAGGCTACATATACTAGAAAACTACTAAGAAGACTGCTGATTCACCTGTGTAGTTTTTGTTAGCCGACCCAGTGGAGGAGAAGCCTGGGGAGACCATGGGGATTAACTCTGTATCCCCCCCAAAGAGAAAACAGACTCCCTAAATGATCAAAAGGGACCAGAACTGGGTCAAAAGAGTGTGTCAAGTTACAAGAGGCACAATTGAAGAGTGAATCAAGCCACACCAAGTTTCAATTTTTTTAACCGATGGATAAATAACCGATGGCGCCCACACACGATCGGTTTGGTCTGATGAAAACGGTCCATCAGACCGTTCTCATCGGTTTGACCGATCGTGTGTACGCGGCCTTAGTCTATTCAGGATGTGCTGGTCCTGGTTGAGGAATGGAGAAAACTCCTTGAATTGGAGCACACATTTGTACATATACTAGAAAACGGTGTGACTTATCATTCATTTGAAGACACAGATGGTGGAAGTATGCACACCCATTAAGCCATTAATATATATATATATATATATATATATATATATATATATATATATATATATATATATATATTAATGGCTTACTGGGTGTGCATACTTCCACCATCTGTGTCTTCAAATGAATGATAAGTCACACCGTTTTCTAGTATATGTACAAATGTGTGCTCCAATTCAAGGAGTTTTCTCCATTCCTCAACCAGGACCAGCACATCCTGAATAGACTAAGGCCGCGTACACACGATCGGTCAAACCGATGAGAACGGTCTGATGGACCGTTTTCATCAGACCAAACCGATCGTGTGTGGGCGCCATCGGTTATTTATCCATCGGTTAAAAAAATTGAAACTTGTTTTAAATTTAAACGATGGATACCTAACCAATAGAAAAAAATGATCGTTAGTAGGCACGGCCATCGGTTAAAAATCTAGGCATGCTTGGAAGCATTGAACTTCATTTTTTTCAGCACGTCGTTGTGTTTTACGTCACCGCGTTCTGACACGATCGTTTTTTTAACCAATGGTGTGTAGGCACATCAGACCATCAGTCAGCTTCATCGGTTAACCGATGGAAAAATCCATCAGACAGTTCTCATCGGTTTGACCGATCATGTGTACAGGGCATCGCTGCTCTTCCACCCTTTCAGTGTCAATGTCGGAGGTGCGTGGGAGCAGAGCGATGACATCATCTCTCACCGCCCCCCTGCATCACTGCTCTTCTGCCTTCACTCATCACCCACCACATGGACCAGTGCTGCCACCAATGCAGTGACAATTCGCATCTGGTGGCACGTGATGTGGCAAGTGACATTCCGCATTTGGTAAAAAAAGCAACATGGCAGGTGTAGCGGCAAGTGACATTTCACATCTTGTGGCAGGTAGCGTGGCAGGTGACATGGCAAGTGACATTCCGCATCTTGTGGCAGGTGACATGGCAAGTGACATTCCGCATCTGGTGACAGGAAACGTGGCAGATGATGCGGCAAATGACATTCGGCACCTAGTGGCAAGTGACACGCTCAGGGCTCCCACAGATTCTGCATTATGGTGAGTTGAACTATGTCATTTATTACTACAATGTAATAATAGAACTAATGCGCTGACAAATTGCTGACAAATTGCCCGTGAAAAATCGCTTATCCCCCGCTTGCCAACCCCCGCCCCGGGCCTTGGCACAATTTTCATCCACGCAACTGGTCCCCGGTGCCAAAAAGGTTGGGGATCACTGATGTACAGCACAGTGATGATGTCAGTGCTATGTTTACAAGGTAATAACTGGGTTCACAAAGGTATTTGGAGTAAACAAAGTGTAATTCATTTCCTGGTGGCTATGAAGGAAAATGTTATAATGAGCGTTTCCATATAATGTTATAATGGAGCTCAATGTTAAATAGCACAACAATTACTTTCATAAAGCCTAGTTTGGTGAGCATAATGAAGTACTACAGCATAGTAAAACCAAACAGAAATCATTCATAAGGTCCCAGTCACATGGAATCTTTGGTCAGGCAATTATGCCTCATCGCAGCTTGTTTACAGAACTAACCCGACTATGACCCGCATTATATATTAAACATCTTCTGCTCAGCTGCACACGGATTGCAAGAAAAGTCAATACTTCTCTGTTGGGATACAGAAAAATGACCGGTACTGTATAAATGAGAAACATTAAACTATTTATTTCATTCTGAAAAGGGGGAAGCTATCACAGGAGTTCTACAGATCAAAGACGAAACGCGCTATGTAGGAATTTTCTGATTGGTGTATTATCCGTGGTGTTGTGGAATGCACACGACTAGGCCTGATGTCATAGCACACACCAGATGTTCCATTTTTCATGTAAGCACTTCATTAGGCTTACTATATTATATTACTATATTATAATATAATAAATAACTATAAATAATTATAAAAAATAATACTAAAATGAATTTCCCCACTTATCACTATCGCTCAATTCTGTAAGAGTTCTAATTTACTATCGCTGTTTTCTAGCTGGTCTAAAACCACTTTTGACGTAAAGGGACACTTTTTGGATGCCATGGACATTTTCAAGTTTCCAGGCAGAAAGAATGGCATATATAATATAAAAGTGCATGCAGGGCACTGGACAAAGGGAGATAAACTTTTTTGATACAGTAATGTAATATTAAAGATTACAGTGAACTGCATATGTGATATTTTTTGTACTTTTTGAATTTGCAGCTGGGCTCCGCCCCCATGCGCTGCGACGCTCGCAGGGAATGGAGCCCGGAACACAGAGCATCGGGCAGTAGATCCAATGGAGGCTACATGGGGGGGATGTAGGATCCTGGGGTCAAGGTAAGTACGCTGTACCAGGTATCTGCAATGCAATCTGGAGTGTGGCTCGGGGTTACCGCTAATGGTACTGAAATTTACCCCGGAGCCACACACAGAAATACCGCCAGGGAGGTTAAATAGATAAAACATACTGCAGAGATGTACTGCAGGTTTTTTTTTCCTGCCCGAACATGAACTTAAATCAGAATTTCTCCCATTCAACATTGATTATTTGTAATCATTATGCTAGTGCTAGCATTCGTAAATAGATAGAAAGGTACATCATATTTACTTGTTTTAAACTTTTTTTTTTTACATTTCTTTCGTTACTTCCTGGTTTCCAAGCCTAGGCAAATTATATCATACATCCGAGGAGTCTTCAGGAGGGGAGGAAGGATTTTCTCAGCTATCCCTCCTGTCTCCATGCCTGGACTAGGGGCAGGTGAATTCCAGAAAGTAAATGCCACATGAATCATCTGCCTTCACTTAAGATGGCTGTAGCCAGAAATGCTAGGGGGGGGGGGGGTGTTTTTCAAAGTGATTTCTCAGCAAATTACAGCATGGAGATGTGGATGGATGGGGGAGTTTACTTTGAATATTAAAAACAAATTAACCACTTCAGCCCCGGAAGGATTTACCCCCTTCCTGACCAGAGCACTTTTTGTGATTCGGCACTGTGTTGCTATAACTGACAATTGCGCGGTCGTGCAACGTGGCTCCCAAACAAAATTGGCGTCCTTTTTTCCCCACAAATAGAGCTTTCTTTTGGTGGTATTTGATCACCTCTGCGGTTTTTATTTTTTGCGCTATAAACAAAAATAGAGCGACAATTCTGAAAAAAATGCAATATTTTTTACTTTTTGCCATAATAAATATCCCCCAAAAATATATAAAAAAGCTTTTTTTTTCCTCAGTTTAGGCCGATACGTATCCTTCTACATATTTTTCGTAGAAAAAATCGCAATTAGCGTTTATTGATTGGTTTGCGCAAAAGTTATAGCGTTTACAAAATAGGGGGTAGTTTTATGGCATTTTTATTAATATTTTTTTTTTTACTAGTAATGGCGGCGATCAGCGTTTTTTTTCGGTGCTGCGATATTATTGCGGACACTTCGGACACTTTTGACACATTTTTGGGACCATTGGCATTTTTTTAGCGATCAATGCTATAAAAATGCATTGTATTACTATAAAAATGTCATTGGCAGTGAAGGGGTTAACACTAGGGGGCGGGGAAGGGGTTAAGTGTGTTTCTATTTGTGTTCTAATTGTATGGGGGGGTGACCTCACTAGGGGAAATCACTGATCTTCTGTTCATACATTGTATGAACAGAAGATCAGCGTTTCCCCCGCTGACAGGACCGGGAGCTATGTGTTTACACACATAGCTCCCGTTCCCCGCTCTGTAACGAGCAATCGCGGGTGCTCGGCGGCGATCGTACCCGCCGGGCACGCGCGCTGGACTCGGGGGCGTGCGGGGGGCGCGCTCGCCCCCTAGTGGCCGTCGAAAGTGCGACGTAGGATGACGGGCTCTCGCCCAGGAGAGCCGACCTGGCGCCGTAGAACGATGGTGGCTGGTCGGCATGTGGTTAAATAGTGTTTTTGGTTTGTGGTGCTCAGATAGTTCTGATAGTTCTGCGTTAAAGATTTGTGAACTGAGTAGTGCTTCTCAGATTGAGATGTCCTTATGCAGGATGAACAGACAATTGAGATTCAGCTGTCCAGTCTGCCTTTATTTGCCCAGTTCCAGCTCAATGCATATGATATGAATGGCCTATTCTCTTTATTCACAGTAATTTGTGTTACTCCAATGCATGACACAATGTATTTGCAATGTATTTGTATTTGCATTGGCATGTAAGAATTAAGAATGGCATCCCAACTCACATGTACAGTAGCTGCCAATGCACCTACAGTACAGTACCCCATGACATACATAGTGTACGTTGTGGTGTGCTGCCTGGAAGCGACTTTTTGTGAAGATTGATGTATTTATTTATTTTAAGTACTTATATAGCGCCATCAATTTATGAAGAACTTTAGATATATATTGTACATTCACATCAGTCCCTGCCGTCAAGGAGCTTACAATCTAAGTTCCCTAACTCATATTCATAAGTACTTGGGCCAAATTAGATAGGTGCCAATTAACCTACCAACATGTCATTGGAGTGTGGGAGGAAACCCGAGCACCCGGAGGAAACCCAGGCACGAACAGGGACAACTTGCAAACTCCAGGCAGGTAGTGCCATGGTTGGTATTGAAACCAACAAATATGAAATGAAATAAAACAACGTTTTAAAAAACTTCATTTAAAATGATGGTGTGTGGGCAAAACTTCGTTTTATGTCTTCAAAAAAACGACCAAAAAAAAATTCGAACATGCTTGAATTTTTTATGTCGTTTTTCAGAATGTCGTCTTTTTTTTTCACAAAAAGTGATCGTGTGTGGGCAAAACGACGTTTAAAACAACGTTTTTAAACCCGCGCATGCTCAGAAGCAAGTTATGAGACGGGAACTTCAATGGAACAGAGTGCCGTCGAAAGTGTCTTACGTAACCGCGCTTTGCAAGAGCATTTTCAGAAAACAATGGTGTGTATGCAACATCGTTTTTTAAAATGAAGTGTGAAAAACGTTGTTTTGTTTCGTGAGATAAAACAACGTTTTTTACATCACAAAAAGTGATCGTGTGTACGCGGCATAAGTGCTGCTAGACAAAAGTGTGAACCACTTAGCCACTATTCTGCTTAATAACACAAACATTTTATGATAACAAATTTGGAAGATCTAGGGCTTTGGCCAATTGGCTTTTATATGTACCAGGATGAAGCCTACTTTGTTATGCACTTCATGAAGGCTCATCTGCCACAGGGCTTTACTGGTACAGTAGGGATACCACCTTAACATGTCCATGACATATATTTGACTTATGTTAAGGGAAATAAATAGGAAACACGTCTTCAGGGTCAATCAACACCACTTTAGTTAGAGGCAGGTGTGACACTAGGGTTGACACCTCATCACTTTAAACCCAAACACACATGAATTACACAAGTTCTGAGGCTAATTCAATGCAGATGAGGCACCAAGTTTAATTACCACCTAAATCAGCCACAGAACCTGTGTAATTAATATGTGTTTGGTTTAAAAGGAATGAGGTGGCAACCCTATATGACACTCACATGTTTTAGCTCAAGAAGCACCAAACACCAGTACTTTCACCCAATAAAAACAACGGGGCAAAACAAGCATGGCCCTGCACCTAAATTTGAACCAATGTAATAGAAACCTCATGCATTTCAGTAAGCCCCACCCCCTTTGATATCATGCAATGAGAGACCGTAGGCTTACCTGAATAACAGCGCTATAATTGGACGGTGTGAATTGAGGGCTGTTATCATTGACATCTGAAATATCTACATTTACAGTCACAGTGGAGGAGAGAGGGGGAAGTCCGCTGTCCTTTGCTTGAATAAGGAGGGAGTATCCAGATACCTTTATGAGGTGAAAAAAGAGATGGCAATTAAAAAATAAATAAAAAAATAAAACTGTTGTCCAGATGAAGCAGTCATATTACATTGGCCTGAAAATGCAGCCAAACAAATAACTATGGACTTCATTAACATCATTAATGGTAGGCAAACAACTGGGCAAGAACGGGCTAATTTTTTCTGCCCCAAACCCCCCCTCGAGGCCAACTGTCCCGTGCTGTCCTGTATTTCCTCCTAACTCGATCAACTGTCTAGTCTTAAATCTGGTACACACGATCAAATTTTCCACGGACAAAGCGTAGGAATTTTGTCTGAAGGGCTTTGGCCATGAACTTGTCTTGCATACAAACAGCAAAGAATTGTCGGCCAACAAACACAAAACTACGTGTTTTTTCAGCTCTTTAGTGCCACCCTTTGGGTAACTTCTAATGTTGTGTTATGGTTAGCATTGTTTCAGAACATGCATGTTTGACTTCTGTAGGCACTATCGGATAATCCGACAACACACATTTGTTGTCGGAAAATTTTAAAGCATGCTATCCAACATTTGTTGGCGGAAAATCCGACAGCAACTGTCCGATGGAGCGTACAAATGGTTGGATTTTCCAACAACAGCCTGTCATCATACAAATCCCGCTGGAAACTCCAATCGTGTGTACGGGCCTTAAATGTGACACAATAGTACTTCATAGCTACCCAAATCACAGAGAGGCTGTTAAGCTTGGGCAAGCTGTCATGTCAGGAAGATGTCCCAGGTAGGGCATCCTGTCAGTTGTCTAGGACAGCCTTTCTCAACCTCTTTAACATGAAGGAACCCTTGAAATAACTTTCCGGTTTTGGGAACCTCTGCTAATTACTACTATATTTACAGCTCATGGGACATTAGCATGATTGTTAGAGGGAAAAACGCTCCCTACTTTTGTGGTCAATGGGAAAAAACCACACCCTTGCAAATAGCTAAAAAGACCATTAATGTCAGTTGTAGCTTTTCTGAGAGACAGAAATGGTTCACTGCCCAAGGAACCTCTAGCAGCTTCTAGAGGAACCCTAGGGCAGGAAGATGTCCCAGGTAGGGCATCATGTCAGTTGTCTGGGACAGCCTTTCTCAACCTTATTAACATGGAGGAACCCTTGAAATAACTTTGTGGTTTTAGGGAACCTCTGCTAATAATTACTATATTTACAGCTCATGGGACATTAGCATGACAGTTAGATGGAAGAGTGCTCCTTACTTTTGTGGTCAATGGGGAAAATTCCACCATTGCAAATAGCTAAAAAAAGACCATTGATGTCAGTGGTAGCTTATCTTAAAGACAGAAATGGCTCACCGCCCAAGGAATCCCTAGCAACTTCTGGAAGAACCCTAGATCTCCAAGGAACCCTGACCTACGAGGTATTCCATAGCATGCCCCCAATTTCGATCTCTTTGGCTTGTCATGCTATTCTGTCAGCAGTTTTTACCTAGGGGCATGGGCCGAGGGTGGGCAAACTCTTAGTACACAGTATTTACCAACAAAAATGCAGAAATGATGCAGGTTCAGCGAAAACCTGACTACATAGCAGTGGTAGGCAGGGCAGAATTGTAGGTCCTTTATATACACAGTAATGTGTTACAGACACGTTGTGGGCTGTGTGCTGTCTCTGATCACAGCTTATGTTGGCTATGCAGAAATCTGGCCCGGCTGATAGGCTGCATATTAGTTTGGCTTGGTTAGCCCTGCAGAGTATAGGTATACCATACACTCACTATGGAATATGTAGGCGATGTGTAAATGAATAAAGAAACAATCTGCAAAAGATTGCAATGAATAAAACACAACACATAAGACTGACAGACTGATTAAGATGTGTATACAGATACGCCATTCCTTCAAGCTATGGGGCAATACGGTTGCCTTTGGGAATTTATACTGTGCGAAGAAGGGTCAGGCTCAGTAATGTGGACCAAAGTTAGCCTTGCGGCAAAAGAAAATGACAAGTGCACTGCAAATTGATATAAATGACTTCTGTACATACGCCGTACAGTTTCATAATACCATAAGTTCCCTGGAGGTCACAGGGGTGGTAGTGTAATTCTCTACAGGCTCCGCAGTAGAACCACTCTCTAGATTTGATTTGGTAAATGACATTTATGAGAACTGCTGTACAGATAACTGAAAAAAACCTATTGCAATTCATCCCAGCACATAAGACATATGCCGTTCTTTTATAAAATGTACTACAAACACAACAGCAACGATTGATCGCTTGGGTTATGACACACTAAAGCTGAAATACAAACTAAACAAATATTGTTTAAATATGAGAGCCATGCTTATTCTTATTTAATTCTTGGTTGGTGTCCTTTTTTTTTTCAGATCTGTGCAGATTGAAATAGCTTCCTATAATAAAGACTGGTCACTTCTGCTCTCTCCTTGTGCAGGGTGCCTGGTCTGGTCACCACCCCTTCCTGTAGTTTTCTGCAGGTAGTGGATGGTGCTGCAAACTGGAGATCGCAGTGCTGACCACTAAGCCACTTATGCTTTATCTAGTATTGCTACATCTGACCCACACCTTTGTCACTAAACTAAAAAAAGAAAAGAAAAATGAAACCCTTCCTAATAAATATTATAATCTTTCTGTGTCCTTTGTTTAGGCCTGAAGTCTGTGTTTATGTATAAACTAGCCTGGGTCGTTTTTAAAGCGGTTGTATACCTGCAAACGAAGAAAAAAAAAGAAACTGTAAGGCAAAGGTATAATGAGCTAGTATTCACTGCATACTAGCTCATAATGAAATACCTTAGAACGAGGTTCCCGCATCATATATTGGTCAACGCCGAGGGAGCTGAAATGTTCCCCTCTGCGTTTCTTCCGAGTTCACAGCTCCTGTGCTGTTAGTGGCCGGAGCCGTGATGACGTCACTTCTGCGCATGCACGTGGGAGTCCTCAGTTCTGGCAAGGTCCGTCACGTCAACAGCTGCGTGCAAGGTAAATATCTCCTAAACCTATACATTTTTCCTACAGGTAAGCCTTACCTGAGGTAAAAATATAAAAAAGGGGTCTACAAACACCTTAATACAGGGCAAAAGGGAATCTACAAGCCAAAACTATCAATAGTTGATAAGTGGATTTGGCTATCACTTAGGAGATGAGGGTGGAATTGAATGTTGGGGGCACAGGTGATTTGGTGTTATGTATGCAGCCTGTGTGGTGATTGGCCAGCTCGGTAAGGTAAACCTTGTCTGGGAAGAGAGCCTGGGTAATAATTGGGGTAGCATAGGGGAAAGGTTCCTGTGTAATGATGGGGATGGTATGAAGGAGGGGGTTATGTGTATTGATGGTGGAAGTATGGGGGAGGGAGGTCCTGTGTTATGATGGGAGTAGTATGGGGGAGTCCTGTGTTATGATAGGGGTAGAATGGGGCAAAGGTGCCGTGTAATTATGGAGTATTATGGGTGAGGGGTCCTGTGTAATGATGGGCGTCCTGTGTAATAATGAGGGAAGTATGGGGGAGGAGGTCTTGTGTAATGATGGGGACATCATGTGGGAGGGGGTCCTGTGTAATGTGAGAGCGAAATTGTTTGGGGGGGGGGGGGGGCAAAGAAAATGTTTGCCCAGGGTCCAATCAATATTAAAGACGACCCTGAAACTACCTGAAATCTATAGGCAGTCACCTATAGTTCCTTGTTGATGGTTGCAACGATCTTCCGGTTTATAGACCCTCTGCACCATTGGCACCACACTGGGCATGCTCACTTTCTTTACTCCTTTACTGAAAGTAAGCAGAGAAGTATAACTTCTTTTTTATCAAAGCGGTTCCACTTTTATACCTTCTACCCCCTACTACTTTGGGACACTTCTTTTTTGGGGGGAATGGGTACCTAGTTTTGACAGGTTCCCACTCCCACTTCAGCCCGGATCGCAACATAATTTTTTTCCTTTTTTGAGATAAAGATTTTACACAAAAGCTGCTCATTGTAAGCACCACTCTGTGGAAAATGGTTTATCTCAACCCTCTAACTATTACATCTGCAGGACTTCCTGGCTGGATCACCAGGTGAAAATAAAAGAAAGCCTATAAAAGAAAGCCAATGAAGACATCACATCTAAGAATAGGAATGTTGTAAAAATAATAAATGTTTACTTTTGGTCTTAATACTTCTTTAAACAATGACTTACCCTTTCACGGTCCAGTTTATCTTTAACCTTTATTAGTCCCAAAACTGGGTCCACTGCAAACTGATTTTCTTGATCTCCATTGATGATGGAAAAGATAATGTGCCCATTAGAAGGACTGTCAAGATCTTCAGCAAAGACCTGAAAGATATAATGATAGAGCAATAAATATATAATTCCATGATGCATATATCTCATGAGGTTGACATTTAAAGTGTTAAGCCACGTACACACGATCGGTTCAAACCGATGAAAACGGACTGAAGTTCATTTTCATCGGTCCAAACCGATCGTGTGTAGGCCCCATCGGTCCGTTATCCTTCGGTCCAAAAACAGAGGGCTTGCTTTAAAATTGAACGATGGACGACTAACCGATAGGTCAAAACCGATCGTTAGTACGCATGAGCATCGGTTAAAAATCCACGCATGCTCAGAATCAAGTCGACGCATTCTTGGAAGCATTCAACTTAGTTTTTTTCATCACGTCGTCGTATTTTACGTCACCGCGTTTTGACATGATCGGTTCATGAACCGATGGTGTGTAGGCACATCAGTCCATCAGTCAGCTTCCGACGGACCGTTTTCATCGGATGGACCGATCGTGTGTACGCGGCCTTAGTCCATCCAAAAATTATATTTCCCTTATAGACCGCCAATGGCAAGCGGAATCACTCACTGATGTCAGAGTTCCCAGTTCTGCCTTTATGCAGTGTCAGTCATTTTGTTGGATCTTCTTTAATGCCCTAGCAGAGAGATCCAGTAGACTCAAGTGGGCAGAGTCTCCAAAACATTTCCTCCAATGTAGCTGATGGGTGATTAAAAGCACCCATAGCTACTCAAAATTAAATATCTGGCATAGATACCGTAAATGGTTCCTTAATTGTAAACAGTGACTCTGAACCTTCATAGAGTGAATGTGCATATAGGGAAAATTTTGTAATAAATCTTAAAGTTTTTTATTACAAAATTTTCCCTATATGCATTTATCCAAAACGTGAAATTGTCACTCCCTGTTCATTTTCAATCAGTTTATTCTCATTTTTATTTTTACACTATTCTTGCTGTGGCTTGTAGTGCTGTTATCCAATTTTTATTAATAAAGGCAACCAAAAGGTTTTTTGTAGTGTGGCTGTCCAAATATTCTTTCTATTTTTGTAGACGTCCTCCTATTATTCTAGCTTGCTCCTTTGTCCCCCTAGTGCTGGACTCGAATCACTGAGATCACGTTCTGAGCACAGAGAAAAGCATTGTGGGAGCTGTAGTCTTCTGGATAGACATTGCTTAATTGCAGAACTGGCTATGGACTACATCTCCCAGCAGACCATCTGCTACACAGGAGAATTGTGGGAGAAATTACAAAAGGGAGCTTCTGACCAGGCCCACGTTCTCTTGCTTCCTGGATCCCATCACGTGAGCACCACCCGCTGCTAGGAGAGAAGATTGCGGCCTATCACATGGGACACAGCTCCAGTGAGTCCAGACATTGCCTGCTGCCAGAAGGATGCCTTGCAGCAGCGCTGAACACAACGCGGAACCAGCTGGTTCGCTGAGTAAGCAAACTGATTGCCATCACTGCCCATCTGCAGTAAGAAGAATCGTTTGACTGTCCCTCTGTGAGGCACTCAAGGTTTATCGGGATTGGCAAGTGGGCTTATGCCCACAGATCCCTCTGCTTTGTAAAGCACCACATTCTGAACACTGTGCACAGGCAATACTCACTTGGATTACAAATAGTATTGCCATAAACCTGGACAATCTTGCCTTGTTTATCATAACTTTGCCATAATCAGGAATCTTTGTTCTATGAGCTTCAACGTTGCCGGTGAAGACAGTGCAAGGCCTTGATTTTAGGAAATTATTGTTTATTGCTCTTAAAGGGGACACTTTACTGGTTACTATAGTACATTATCTCTCATTAGGATTAAAGGTATTATGGGCCAGTCCAGGGATCTTCTTTAAGGCAGAAACATTTTCTTATATCCATTAATAGCTTTCTCAATGTATCCAATTGTGACTGTGTATATTGTTATCATTCATTTGTCATTACTAACTGTTATTGCTGCAGGCATTATTTCAACCTAGTCTTGGCTATACCAGGCTGAATAATCCTTGGTTCAAACCCCACTTTTCAAATAAGTAAAATCAAAGAGAGTTGAAACTACTTGCTTTGTGTCTGCGTGTCATTTAAAGGTATATACAACACCTCTGAACTTAGAGTGTCAGAGGGGCTGGAGAGTTTACCCCTGAGAGGGCAGTGCTACAACAGTAAATGTAAACCCAAATCACTAAAATCTTCATGAAACAACAGGTGGAGCTTGAAGAAAAGGGCATCGTCATTTGGGGCAGCATGGTGTCCCAATACCTGATATTGAGACACCTGTATGGCCTCGTACACACGATCGGACATATCCGATGAAAACGGTCCGCGGACCATTTCCATCGGATATGTCCGATCGGGAGTTTGATCCGATGGCGTGTACACACCATCGGATCAAATTCCCCGCCGCCAGACGGCGCGGTGACGCGGCGGTGACGTTGACGCCGCCACGTCACCGCCACGTCACCGCACCAGGAAGTAAAACACTTCCGCGCATGCGCCGAATCCATTCGGCGGCGGCGCGGCGGCGGCGGTGGGGCACGACATGTCTGCTGGTAAGTGTACTAACCAGCAGACATGTCGGGCGGACAGATTCCACCGGATGGATTTCAAAGCATGCTTTGAAATCTGTCGGGTGGAGAAATCTGTCCGCTAGCCCATACACACGAGCGGAGATGTCTGCTGAAACGGTCCATCGGACCGTTTTCAGCGGACATATCCCCTCGTGTGTACGAGGCCCGTGTCTATTAAAGGATATGTATACCCAAATCACTATAATTTAAGTTTTTTTTTTATATTTTTAAATCTGTAGCTTCCATTAAAATAATATATGATGATCCTGCCATGAAGATCCTTGAGGTCAGCCAGCTCCTGTTATGGGGTGACAACTCTCTGCTCCTCTTTCCTAGTTGTTAGGATGCATTAAGGTAAAAAAAAACTTTTACCTTTAAAACCCCTTTAACCTTTAAAAGGACTGGATTGCAAAATCTGGTGCATCTGTGCATGGTAGCCAATCAGCTTCTAACTTTAGCTTGTTCAATTAAGCTTTGACTCTCCAGTTTTTAGTAAATCAACCCTGTTATATTTTATTTTACGCAGCACTTTAGCAGACTAAATGTCAGTTAGGGTTTACATTTACTTTAAAAGTTTAATATGTATTTTTACTATTTTAAATATTGACATAGCTGAGCTTTGTAAAAACCCAATTACAATCAGTACTGTAAAGGCACAGCTGGATGAGTCATGTAATAAACACTTTATACACACAATAACTTGTCAAACATGAGAAGTATCTGGGGTTATCCATTAACGTTTTAATTGGTAAATAATGAACCTTACTCTAATGACTGAGTCTCCAATAAAGGCATCTTCACTGATCACAGCGCTATAAACCTCTTGGCTGAATGCTGGCGCATTGTCATTAACATCGGTCAGGTTGACGTTAACAGTTGTCACTGCGCTTAGAGGAGGTGAGCCACCATCTTTAGCTTCAACCACCAGGAAAAAGTGTCTGCTGCTTTCATAGTCCAGAGCGTTGACAACCAATATTTCCCCTGCAATTAATAAAAACAAAATTATATAGTCAAAGGGGAGGAGAGGAGAGAAGAGGAGAGTAAAGGCGAAGATGACAGAGGAGAGTAAATAAAAGCAGAGGAGAGTAAAGGAAAGAAGAGGAGAGTAAGGCCTCATGTACACTGCTGCTGGTAAAAGGACGTTTAGGAGCAGTTGGGAATTTTTTTCAACTGCTACTGAACTCTCCTCTATGTTATCTTATCAGTACATATACACTGGGTCATTTATAGTTGTTTCTAGACAGTTGTGTTTAGAGGCTTTTTCTTGAACCCAAAAAATATGTTCAGAAGCTGTGTTTAGAGGCAGTTGTAGCGCCAAATGTGGCTAAATGTGGCAACTCGGGTTTAGCAGCGTTTCGTTTACAGACATTTTTCATTCTAACAAAAACAATTTTTCCAAATGCTTCTAGACACAAACGCGGCTAAACACTGCATGTAAATGCGGCTAAACGGCTGTTTTTAGAAACTGCTTTTTTAGGTGTCAAGTTAAATCGTTCAGGAGAGGGTGAACAACATCCCGTGTACATGAAGCCTTAAGGAAAGAAGAGGTGTGAAAAGGAAAGACGAATAATACATCGTACACACGACCAGTTTTCCAGTCAGGAAAACTTCCGTGACAGCTTTTGGCCGGGAAAACTGGCCGTGTGTATGCTCCATGGCAGTTTTCCCGACAGGAAAACCGCCGGGAATTCCCTGGCGGATAGAATGAGAACATGTTCTTTTTTTTCCTGCCGTGATTCCCGGCTGTCTTTTTCCTGGCAGTTTTTCTGTGGTAGAGCATACACGCGGCCATACACAAAGCTCTCATGGCAGTTTTCCAGCCGTGTTTAGGGGGAAGAAGCTGCCGAGCCGGTTGTTGGCTTTCCCCTCGGGTTTCCCGGCGGTAAAATGTCGGACAGGAAACCTGATCGTGTCTATGAGGCATAAATGAAAAACAAAAAAGAGTAAGTAAAGAACAGGATAGGAAGGAAAGAGAGGAGAGGGAAGGAAGGAAAGAAGAGGAGAGTAAAAGAAAAAGACAAAAGGATAGCAACAGATAAAGACAAAAGCAGAGGAGAGAAAAGGAAAAAGAGAAAGAAGAAGAGAAGAGTAAAGGAGTGGAGAGGAGAAGAGAAAATAAGAAAACAAATAAAAGAAGTAAAGGAAAGATAAGAAGAGCAAACAAAAAGGAAAGAGAAAAATAAAGGATAGAACAGGATAGGAAGGTAGGAGAGGAGAGGGATGGACAGGAGAGAAGAGAAGAGGAGAGTAAAAGAAAAAGACAAAAGGAGAGGAGAAATGAGAATAGAAGAGTAAAGAAGAGGAGAGAAAAGGAAAGATAAGAAGAGTAAACAAAAAAAAAAGAGAAACATAAAGAAAAGAACAGGAGAGGAAGGGAAGAGAGAAGGAAGGACAGGAAAGAGGAGGAGAGAAGTGGAGAGAAAAACAAAGGAATGAGAGATAAGGAGAAGAGTGGAGAGGAGAGGAGAAGAGAGGAGAGGAGGGGAGAGGAGAGGAGAGGAGAGGAGAGGAGAAGAGAGGAGAGGAGGGGAGAGGAGAGGAGAGGAGAGGAGAGGAGAGGAGAAAAAAGCAGACGGGAGTAAATGAAGGAAAATGAAAGAAGAGGAGAGGACAGGAAAAAACGATAAATAGGATAGTAAAGTAAAAGAGTAGAGGGGAGGAAAGAAAAGAAAAGGAAAGGGGAATACATGAAGGAACAGGAAAGAAAAGAAAATGAAAAAAAAAGAAAGGAAAAAAAGAAAGGAAATGAAAGGATAGGAGAGAAGAGAAAAGGGAAATAGAAAGGATTCTAACCCGTCTTTGGATTAATCCTGAATCTCCCATGTTCATTCCCTGTCCTGAAGCTGTATGTTATCTCTGCATTTGTTCCAATGTCCTTGCTTGCAGCAAAGACTGATATGACTCTGGTGCCAATGTCTGTGTCCTCAGGGATGGTGATCAGGTAATCTCTTCTCTCAAATATGGGAGGGTTGTCATTAACATCAAGCACAGTGATAGTAACAACAGTGAAGGAAGATAACGAGAGGGCAGGGTTTGTGTCAGATGCTTTCACTGTGATGTTGTAGGTAGATTGCAGTTCCCGGTCTAGTGGCTGCTCCAAAACGATGATGCCAGATTGTTCATCAACCGAGAAATGACCTTCAGCAGAATCTACCAGGGAATAGATGACCTTCCGATTTATACCTGCAAAGCAAAACAAAACTGAACATTACAAAAGAGACTTGAAGTGGAGTTTCCATCCCAATTTTTTTTGTTCATTATTGTGCTCATTAGACCTAAAAAATAAAAAATAAATAAAAATAAATACATTTTTTACTCATCTGGAAATACCTTTTGCTATGCGGTCCCACAAAATCTGCCTTTGGAATCACCTAGGATTCTGACGTCATCTCCCTCTAATGCTCCTGGGAAATGTGTGGTGTCATTTCCCAGGATGCAGTGCGCTACCCAATTCTCACTCCCCATCCAAGACTTCCAGGAAGTAAGTGCTTGTGGGCTTCACAATGCCCACAAGCAAAATGACAACAGTGTGGACATAGTTTTATAATTTATCTTTTTTTAATAACTATGCAGAGCGGCGGCGGATTGTAAAATAGTAAGTTACCAGAATTATATTGTAAAAACGCATGATGAAAGGACATACATTTAAAAAATGCTAATTGTGGTTGGAACTCCACTTTAAGCTAGCCTTTGACGATTACAATTTCAAGTGACCAAAATGTAACCTGCTGGTGGAATCTCTGATGAAGGGACACAGCCCCGAAAACATGGAAGTGGCGTTACACTTATTATCTGGGACAAGTTGTAGTGCCCTTTTCCTATGTTTTATACAATTTCTTCTACATTTCTCCCGCCAGCTGCCTAGTTAGATTGTTCCAGCAACTGAAGATAAGATCTGATATTCTATGGGAAATGATTTTCTTGTTTTGTTTTTTATTATCCAGATCAAATCATTATATTGCAAGTGCTGTATATGTTGCGCAATGTTATCATTTTATTTAATAAAAGGTTCATGGATATACATTGTGCATATTACTGGGTAATGTTCTGGTGGCACAGATGTTGGTTCTGTTTCTGGGTTCACAGGGTGTTAGTGCTTTTGAAGATCCCTAGTGCTTAAAGTCCAACTCCAGGCAAAACACGTTATTTATTTTGAAATTATAAAAAGACATATTTCTTCCCCAACTGTCCTGCTCCATGGGTATAGAAGAAAGTGCTCTATAGTTAAAACTTTTACAATGTTTTTATTGCTGTCTGAGCCTTCTAATTCTGTGGACACCTGCACCACCCATTTCTTGTACAGGTGTCACAGGGACAGGAAGTGTGGTAAAATTACTCCAAAAGGGTCATGGGCAGAAACAAAAACCTGACAGAAATATTTGTTCCCCAATTCTATGAAAAACTAAAGTAAAACCCCTTTACAACCGATCAACACATATGTGCGGTGGCAAAAGGGTGGTCTTTAACACCAACATGCTTAGGGTTGCCACATCATCCCTTTAATCCAGGACACATATGAATTATACAGGTTCTGAGGCTGATTTATTGCAGATAAGGCACCAAGTGAGTTTATTTACCAACCATCAGCCACAAAACCTGTGTAATTAATGTGTGTCCTGGTAAAAGGGATGATTTTGCAACCCTACACATACTGCATATATGTTTTGCCAATTAGCCAAGAGTGCTCTCACTGTACACTCCAAGCCCAAAGACCTAACTGTCAAAGGTAGTTCTTGGTCGAGACTACAGATCAGTAGCCAGTAGGTACGGCCTCTTATTATGAGACCACTGCAATGCCGCATAAACACGTTCAGAAATTCCGACAACAAATGTTCGTTGGGAGCTTGTTATCGGAAAATCCGACCGTGTGTAGGCTCCATCGGACATTTGCTTTCGGAATTACCAACAACCAAAATTTGAGAGCTAGTTCTCAAATATTCCGACAACAAAACTTGTTATCGGAAATTCCGAGCGTGTGCACACAATTTCGACGCACAAAATTTCACGCATGCTCGGAATCAAGCAGAAAAGCCGCACTGGCTACTGAACTTTTCTTGGCTCGTCGTACGCGTTGTAACTCACCGCATTCTTGACGTTCACAATTTCTGACAACATTTGTCTGACCGCGGGTGTGCAAGACAAGTTTGAGCCAAAATCCACAGTTTTGTCATCGGAATGTCCGATCGTCTGTACGCGGCATAACAGTGCTCACATGTTTACTAATCCTTCCCACCCCGTTTTGATTTATTGGAAGGAATGCTGGGGCAGACAGGTAGGGGTTAAGCATTGAGCTCAACTACAGCAAAACAGCATTGGTTGGTCTAAAAAAATCAGTCCCAGATGAGCCAATTTCCCCCCCTGAGGAGTCGTCAGAAGAGTCTACATGTCTGCCTATTTTCTGAATTTCTTCCATGATGTCTTTCTAGTGATATTTCAACCAGGCTGACCTCTCAACCAAGGCAAAAGAGGCAGACAAATAATAATAGCCAACAACGTCTATCTAAAGTATTCCTTTTGCAAACAAAGGCATTCATGCAGCTTGCCAAAGAGACAGCTATCCGCGTCGTTTCAGCCATACTAGCAGATGGCCTGATGGATCCAACAGACAGCATGCTGACCGCATACAAAAACACACACATTTTTCATGCATTTAGAATTGTGATTATCAGAGATAAACTCCTGCAATAAGCACTATTTCTGATCTGTGAGCTCATAGACTCTCAGATTTTGCTGATCCAGCTGCTGAGACTACCCCCTTTGTTATGTGCGGTGGATCTGTGCGTGGAAAAAATAATGAGATCTGAAGGGAGGCTACATGCATGTCTGCTCCTTCTCCACCGGGAGAGTCATTTCGGTGCTAATTAAAACAGAATGCACAGTCAACATCACATCCCACCCGGCAGATAAATTATCCTGTGTCACAGACTGGGTGTTGCTGGCTGGGAAATATTTAGAAAGGTGCCACATTCCAAAAGGGTCCTCTGCTTGGATTTGTAGAAACAACAATTTTGAATTGTGACTTTTATATGACAAAAGCTTTGAAGGTTTTTTTGTATGGTGTATTAGGCCTAGACACGTGCACAACAAAAACATTTTTTTGTTTAGTTTCGTCTCGTTCCGTGGATTGGTAAAGATTCGTAATTTCGTAAGAAGCAAGTTTTCCTATTCGGACTCGTTCGTATTTCGTAAGTTTTCCTATTCGGACCCGTTCGTATTTCGTAACTTTTCATATTCCGACCCATTCGTATTTCGTAAGACGCAAGTCTTCCTATTTGGACCCGTTCGTATTTTCAGTTTTATTTTTGTTTATACTGAATGATTCGTAAGTCTGTCTAATTTATTTTTGTTGATTCGAAATTCGTAATTTTGTTACATAATTTCCGTTTAATGGATTCGTAATTTTGTACTTTCGTAAATACATTGCGGCACGGTCATTCGCAATCTCGTATTTTAGTTTCATTTTCAACACAAGGCTAATCCATATTAAAGCCCCATACACACGGTCGGACCTTTTGCCAACAAACTTAAAAA
Source organism: Rana kukunoris (assembly GCA_029574335.1). Classification (NCBI taxonomy): domain Eukaryota; kingdom Metazoa; phylum Chordata; class Amphibia; order Anura; family Ranidae; genus Rana; species Rana kukunoris. Next base: position 44,076,695 of record CM056050.1, on the reverse strand, counting down.
TTAGCAAGTTTTAAAAAAAAACTGAGCCTGTGTACGCTCCATCGGACAAACTTTTTTGGTTTTCATCGGACAAAAGTTTGCTTTGCAAACGGACAAACTTTTCGGCAACAAAAGTCCGGCCAACTCCCGTCGGACAAAGATCAACGGAAAAGTTTGTTTGAAGTCTGATCGTGTGTACGAGGCTTTACACTGTCCAATGAGATTCAGCACAAAAGAGATAAGCTGATTGGCTAAGATATTAAGTAAGATACATCACTCACTAACTACACTGCCCAGTACCCATTCGAAAGAACAATTCAAGTACACAAATTTACAAACAGACAAAGAAACTAAATTACAAAACACACAAATAAAAATACGATCATACGAATAAAAATACGAATACTGTATAAGAAAATTACAAATAAAGGATTTATAATACGGAGTGCAAATCGTTCATTATAGATGTAATTTTCGTTCTTTTGCTGTGTCGGTGTTTTGTATTGTAGTAAGTATTGTAGTAAGTTTGTCCAATTGTATGTTCGTATTTTCGCTTGTTCGTTATTTTGCTTATTCGTAATTCCGTCATTTTCATATTTTAGTACTTTCAGCTATTCGGATGTTCGAATTGATCTGAATGTACGAATACTAACAAATTCAACAGTTGCCTTACCCTAGCCAATTGATACCTAAAGAAGGTCCATCTCAATATTACTTCTATTTTACTTTTATTTTACTGTTTTACTATGCTTTTATTTCCTTTTTATTAGAATTGTACTCCAAGTTTTCATTTTATCATTCAATTAGTATTCTATTATTATGGCTAAATTCTTCCCTGTATATTTGTACTGTTTACAATTGACTCTTTCAGTTATCATTTAGAGGTCACCACTCCTCTTTTGTACCCTTTATACAGTTTTTCACTCTGTTTTATATCATGAAAATTTCTCAATAAAACAAAAAACTTTACAAGCCTACATACAATAAATCACTGATGAGTCAAAATATACAGCAATATTATAATTTTACAACAATTTTTTATCAGGCAGGCATTGAGATCCAGTCAGTGATGGTCGCTAATGCCTAAGCAAAGATGGCTGCAGCCTTTTGGAGAGAAATGTGAGTGAAGGCATTGCCAGTAGAAGCACTGTGATCTCTATGAAAGATTATAAATACATTGAAGTGTTACAATTATACATTACTTAGCACACATGCACTTAAAGAATACCTAAAGTATACTGCCTCCCACACATGAAAGCCAGCAAGGTGCTGAGACCACATTTACAGAAGGTGGTGGTAGAGAAGTCCTTGGCTTCTTTGTTTCTCCTCCTCTCCTGGTGTCCTGGTGGTAGGGTTGCCACATAATCCCTTTAATCCAGGACACACATTAATTACACAGGTTCTGTGGCTGATGGTGGTAATTAAACCCACTTGGTGAATTATCTGCATTAAATCAGCCCCATTATATGACATCGTCCCAAAACAAGAGCTGCACCGCTCCGCTATCATTTGACGGTGAACGAACAGGAAGTGGTTAAGAAACAGGAAACCAGGGACAGTGATCATGGCATCAGTGTAAATGGGAACATAGGCAAGGATTAAAAAGAAGCCGCATACTCAGTAAGTGATTAAATCGGCTGCTGAAAGTGATTAAAAACTGAGGGTTTGATATCACTTTAACTTTAAAAGCCATGGCTTTTATCCAAGTAGTCCCCCATTTCCTAGGACTCTTCCTCTAAATAAAATAAATTCAGGCTCTTACACCAAATGATGTCTTTATTATAAGTGATAGTGTTTTGGTGAACATAGTGCTGAGTCTATTTAAACTTCCTTCATGAAACTGTAACTATATTTATTATTTCAGAGAATTTATCTATTATTTGCTTTTTACTAAGAGTCAAATCCCACAGAGAGAACTTGTGCTGTCTTTGTGAATCAATAAAGCATTCCTGGAGCGCCGCAGACAATGAATTTACTTTTATAATTCTGGCTGTTAAAGTACAAACGCAATGAAAAGCTATGTCTTGTTTTCTAATTGGCTGCCTGCATCTCACCAATCAAAATCAGGCGAACACCCAACTAGCAAGAGGTCAACGCTGAACTGAAGCACTTTGAAGCTAGCAGCATACCGAAAAACTATTTATCAGCTCTGGGAAAAGGATGATATTGCAGGATCGTTCTCTATAAACACAGTAACAGTTTAATGACCCTTGAAATGATATTGGCTGGAAAGTAGGTGATTAGAACTATTTTATAATAAATAAAAATTACAGCTATTTCTCACAATGTTTTCTCTACAACCGGTCCTTAAATTCTATTAAGGTCCACTGAGTAACTGCTAATTTCCTATCATTACCTGAGCTGTATGTTTTTTGAACACCTCTGTTAACCTTCCCCATGCCTGAAACATGTTTGAAATGCATTCTATGGTGCAGAGAAAATGCTGATACCCTCTGTGCAACTTGTACCTATAGGTAAGTCTATAATAAGGCTTACCTATAAGTACCGGTTGCAAATATCTCCTAAACGTGCGCCGTTTAGGGGATATTTACCTTGTAGTGCGCTGATGATGTCAAAGGCGCATGCGGGGGAGTATGCATGCGCAGGAGTGACGTCACGCGACTCCGGCCAGTCACAGAGCCGAAATCTGCGCCCCCGAAGGGAAGAGGGGCAAAGATGGAGGCGGCCACCAGCAGGGACAGCGCGGGCTTCGTTTGCAGGTAAGTGCCACATAACGGGCTAGTATGCGATGCATACTAGCCCATTATGCTTTTACTTTGCAGGGGAAAAAAAGGAAGTAAAATCCTTCAGGGTTTAATTCCTCTTTAACCACTTAAGGACTGGACCAATATGCTGCCAAATGACCCAAGGGGTTTTTGCGATTCGGCACTGCGTAGCTTTAACAGACAATTGCGCGGTCGTGCGACGTGGCTTCCAAACTAAATTTGCGTCCTTTTCTTCCCACAAATAGAGCTTTCTTTTGGTGGTATTTGATCACCTCTGCGATTTTTATTTTTTGCGCTATATACAAAAATAGAGCGACATTTTTGAAAAAAAATCAATATTTTTTACTTTTTGTTACAAGAAAAATCAATAAACTAAATTTTAGTCAAACATTTAGGCCAAAATGTATTTAGCCACATGTTTTTATTAAAAAAAAAAAAATCGCAATAATTTTTTTTTAGCTACCTAGCGGGAACAGCAACACTAATACAGCGATCAGAAAAATGATCGCTTAGTGATGCTGGCAATAGGGAGTGAAAGGGTTAACTAGGGCGGTGATCAAGGGGTTAAAACTTTATTGGGGGGGGGGGTACGGGGGCTACCCAGGACCTAACACTAACTGACTGTCACACTGCCTGTCACATTGACACTAAATACAGTAATCATACGTGTATGATTACTGCATTCAGTGACACTGTGACAGGGGGGAGGGGGGGGGGCGATCTGGGGGGGGGGGGGGGGTTAAATGTGCCTATATGTAGTGTGTGTCAGTGTAGTGTTAGTGCAGACTTACTTGTGTTGTGATCTCTCCTCAGCGGTGGTTGAAAAAAACGCAGAGGGAGAGATCACATCGCTTCCTCCTTCCTGTGTTTACACAGGAGGAGGAAGTGACAGGGTGGGGGGCGCGCGCATTGGCTGAGAGCGATCCGGAGGGGGCAGACAAAGACGAATAGCCGTCCCCTCATCCCGGATCGCTCGTACAGCCGCGCGGACCGCCGCATGTACCGGGGGGGTCCCGATCGGACCCCCCACCCACCTCAAGGCACCAACGTATATATACGTTGATGTGCCTGTCGGTGCCATTGTGCCGACGTAAATGTACATGCGGCGGTCCTTAAGTGGTTAATGTGATATTAAAGGGGTTGTAAAAGTAAAAACATTTAGCTTCCTTTACCTTAGTGCAGTCCTCCTTTACTTACCTCATCTTTCCATTTTGCTTTTAAATGTCCTTATTTCTTCTGAGAAATACTCACTTCCTGTTCTTCTGTCTGTAACTCCACACAGTAATGCAAGGCTTTCTCCCTGGTGTGGAGTGTCGTGCTCGCCCCTCCCTTGATCCATCAGCTGCATGCTGCCACCATTGCGGGTAAGAGAATCCAGAAGTGTAGCCTTACAGCTTCACGCCGGAAACCCTACTGCGTATGCGCAAGGCCCCGCTCCTCTCATCTACTGGCCCGCGACAGGGGGAGGAGAAGGGAGCCCCGCGGGAATGTCATGGCCCACGGCGTGGACTCCCAAAAGTAGGAACAGGATACCTGTCAAAGATTTTTCCTTCCCCCCCGAAAGGTGCCAATTGTGGCACCAGAGGGGGGGGAGGAGACAAATAAGCAGAAGTTCTACTGTTGGGTGGAATTCCGCTTTAAGAGGATTAAAAAAAAACACAGTGGCGTGATATGCAGTGAAACCTCGAATTGCGAGTAATGCGGTTAACGTGCAATTCGCAATATGAGCATTTAAAAAAAAATCTCGAGTGTTGTCTCGCAAAACGAGCAGATTTCACAGCGGTGTGCAGTTCCACATTTGGACAGAGGTGTGGGGGGTGCCGGAGCTGAGTGGAGCCGTTCCCGAGCCTTTACCAAGGTTTTACGAGTTCAGCCAAGCTGTCCTCGAGCCTTTCTGAGTATTTCAGAGGCTCTCTAGTGCCCCCCCCCCACCCCACCTCTGGCCACATGCAGTATTGCATGCCATAAAAGTCAATGCGGAACAAATTATTTTAGTTTCCATTGACTTCTATGGGGAACTCGCTTTGATATGCAGATCATAGTAATTCACTTTTCTCTGTTTAATATCACTTTACCTTGCATTACTCACTGCTGCTTTCTACCATTTCAGTTCTGGCAGCAAAAAGTTCTGCACTCCCACTGTGAGCTTAATTTCAGCTTGAGGCACTAAAGTTAATGGAAACAGTAGAAGTCCTGCCTAAGAGCTGGTACCAGCAGGTGTTTGCTGCTGCATAGAAAACCCTTTTGTGTGCGCCTCTCTGATTTTGTTTCACTTTAAGGCCTGTTATTGCTGACTTATGAGCTACGCTTTACCCAATTGTTCAGTGTGGGGTTGAAGGCTGTTTGGCTAAAATGGACAGTGGTCAACAGCCTGTGGAGCTTGTACTTAGGTGAGGAGTTATAAAAGACCCAAATAGCTAACAGATTTAATTAAATATAAAGGATTAGAATAATTGCATGGTTTAAAATAAGAATGGTGGAAGTGGGGAGTCACTATAATTTTAGGCTATCTGGCTCATGTGATATTATTGGTGATGTATTATTCAACTACCTTAATAGTCTAACTTGTGTGCCTATCAGGGAAAAAATGTCTCTTTAACATTGTGTGTTCTGTGAAAGGCGGTGGAGATCCATTCACTGATCCTTGGGCTATATGTACATTATATGCACTATATTAACAAAAGTATTGGGACACCCTCCTTTACAAGCAAATGAACTTTAATCCCATTCTTAGTCCGTAGGGTTCAATATTGAGTTGGCCCACCCTTTGCAGCTATAACATCTTCAACTCTTCTGGGAAGGCTCTCCACAAGGTTTAGGAGTGTGTCTATGGGAAGGTTTGACCATTCTTCCAGAAGTGCATTTGTGAGGTCAGGCACTGATGTTGGACTAATTCATCCCAAAGGTGTTCTATCGGGTTAAGGTTAGGATTTTGTACGAGCAAATCAAGTTCCTCCACCCCAAACTCGCTCATCCATGTCTTTATGGACCTTGTTTTGTGCACTGGTGTTCAGTCATGTTGGAGCAGGAAGGGGCCACCCCAAAACTGTTCCCACAAAGTTGGGAGCATGAAATTGTCCAAAATGTCTTGGTATGCTGACGCCTTAAGATTTCCATTCACAGGAACTAAGGTGTCCAGCCCAACCCCTAAAAAAACAACCCCACATCATAATCCCCCCTCCACCAAATGATTTGGAGGGGTGGCCCAATACATTTGGCAATATAGTGTGAGTGAGCGAGTTTGGGGTGGAGGAAGTTGACTGGCATGCAGTCCTGACCTCAACCCAATATAACATCTTTGGAATGAATTAGAGCGGAGACTGTGAGCCAGGACTTCTTGTCCACATCAGTGCCTGACCTCACAAATGCGCTTCTGGAAGAATGGTCAAATATTTCCATAAACCTTGTGGACAGCCTTCCCAGAAGAGTTAAAGCTGTTATAGCTGCAAAGGGTGGGCCAACTCAATATCAAACCCTAGGGCTTAAGACTGGGATGCCATTAAAGTTAATGTGTGTGTAAACGTCCCAATTATTTTCGTTTCTATTGACTTCAATGGGGAAACTCGCTTTCATATGCAAGTACTTTGGATTTGCGAGTATTCTCCAGGAACGGATTATGCTCACAATCCAAAGTTCCACTGTATATATTGTGACAGGAAGTCAGGTAAATCTGTGGGTGTTGTCACAGACGGGAGATACATTTCTGCCTTGTTTGGACAATTCACCAATTACTATTAGGTGTCGGCTGCAGAAATAGCCAGAAAGGTTTAGGGCGTTGGAAAACTTCAGCTGTTCAGAATGAAGCAAATTAAGACCTCTATGAGACATCCAAATGATGACTACTGATTGCTGCATCCTGAGACTTTTTGAGTTAAGGAGCAGTCAGAAAGACTTCTGAAGATGCGAGGTGGTTGTTGATTTTTCTGTGTGATAAAAATCAAAAAGACTATTGTTTTTCTGCTGTATGACCAGCAGTGTTTGAACAGCAGTAGGCTGTGCCAGACTCCATAGGTAGGTTCCTGTGTTGTGAAGATAGGCGCTCCAAGTGGCAAGGGTTTATTTTATGTTTTGTTTATGCTGTTTTGATGCTTGCACTTGTATCCAGCAATATGGAAGAATAAACCATATCCTTTGTTTTCAACCATCCTCAACTGCCTTTCTGTATAGTTCAGCGTGTAGTGAACCCTTCCAGGGGGTCACACACACCTGCTACCGAGCTAACCCCTCACAATATATATATGTGTCAGCATGGTGTAAAAGCCCACTGCCATACTGCCACACATTTGTATACAGCCGGCGAGATGGGGTTAAACTGGATACAATAACTTTTCAATCTTAGAGGGAAATTTTACATTTGCTTCAAGTTGAACTCCAGGCACAATTAGGGTGACCACATTTCCAAACTACCATCCAGGGACATCCCCCCTTCCCAAAAATTCATCTTGTGCTGTTACTAATCACAGCACAGTGATTGGACACTAGAGGCGGGATTTATGATTTCTCCAATCACAAGCAGGGGGGCGGGATTGTGCTCCTCCAGGCATTCTCGGCTAGGACAAGTACTGTCAGCGAGTAAAGCGGTGAAGTGGTGGCCTTTTTTGGGGACATCAGATTGGCCCAGAGGGGGGGTGGCTGTGTCAGTTTCATTCTGGGACACTGCATTGTCCTGCAATGGATGTGGCCGGGGCAGACCTGCAAAATGTGGGACTGTCCCGGGACATGTGGTCACCCTAGGCACAATAACCTTCATTTAAAAATATCTCTCAACAGCCAGAAATGATATAAAGCCACTTTGTGTGCACCAGATGCCTTTACAAACACCGTTATTACTATATAAAAGTAGCAGCGACATCATCATTGGGCTGCACAAAGCTTGTGCATAGAGCATAGTTGTGGGAGGGGCCCAAAAGGCTCCACCCACTATAGGTTGCCTGTAGAACACTGCAGTAGAGGGTGGAGACAAGACCAGTCACCCTGCACAAGTAGAAAGAGAAGCAGTGAGTGGTCAGTTCAGGTTTCTAGTTTACATCATCTAGCCGCTTTCTGCGAGTTGTGTTTGTGCAGGCACAGCAGCCCAATAATTCATCGTGTACAGAGAACATATCTGTGAACAAGATCCAAGTCTATTTTTAAACAATAAATTGCATTTGCCATTAAACAATTTATTATCAAAGCTTTTGTGTAACATGTCTTAGTACTGCTGAATTATCATAATGCTATGTCATTTGTTTCATCAGCTAAATTGCAATATCACTGTCTGTTTTATCCACAAAATCGTTAATAGATGGTTAGAAAAGAACTGGGCCCAGAACCGATCCCTGTGATACACCATCGCTAGAATAGTCCATAATTATGTTCTATTTAACTTTACCATTGTGCTTTTAACAAATGGCTGTTTCTGTTTTATAATAAATGCTGTTGTGAAATCGACATATAAAGAGCGTTTGTGCTCCTGCTACATCATAGTTGCTGGTTCCAGCATCCTGGGTTTGGCTGTAGCAATCTCCTTGTCGGTCTGTCCACCTGCAAGGTGGTTGATTGTGGTCAGACTCTGGGTGGAGACCAAACCTGTTAAAAGCTGCCCAAACTTTCAGCCTGGACTCACACTAGATGCAGTGCGAATTCGGTACCACATCTAAATTGCAACCCATCCATGCGAACCAATTGTGGAGAGTATGTTAAGCTACCGTCAACCCACCATCGGTTTGCAATAACATATCGCAATTTGCGTAATCGGATCGCATGGGTGTGATCCGATTCTGGTGCGGACAAAAAAAAGGGTCCTGCACCAGTTTGGTGCAATTGAAGCCATACAAATCCATGGCTCAAATTGCACCCCAGAGACACGTATGTAATTTGCACAGGAATGTGCTGGGTTTCCTGTGCATCGCAAGCTCCCTGTTTGTCTGCCCTGCTGGATTGGATATCCCTGTGTATGACCTTTGATTGAATATCCACCGTTCTCTGAACTACCTGTCTTTTAACTGGACTGTCATCTAACCTCTCTGCCTGTCTGCTAACCACAAGTACATTTTTGTGGAGCTCAGTTCATGCCTGCAGCGGCTTGGTGGCCGGGCACTATAGCAGTGTGTATAACTTCTGGGGGTACCCGAGTACTGGTAGGCCTGCTTGCCTTATGGGAAAGGGGGCTGCTATAGGTGAAGAACCCAGAAGCCAGCTATATTATCTGATCACCTGCGGTAGGGATAAACGTGACACCAAGCAAATCAAATCCAACATCCAGATTCAACTTACCACCTCATCGTCAATAAATTAGTCATGTTATACACAGCCTAACTTTCAGAAACCAATGCAAAGTCTCTATTAGACTATCTGCTACTATATATTTTCATATCACCCTCAGAAAACTTTACAATACTTTAAGTATGTAGCCCTCTTGTCCTTAACAGGAGCTAATATGTAAATTTAAGAATAACAGGTTTATAGGCGATACAACCTTCCAGCATTAGTGCTCCACCCGGTGCTTAGACCTCGAGGCTCAGGTTGACATCCAAGAAAATGTATTTCTTTATTACAGTAAACATGTACAATGGTTTCGGAATTTAGTCCTTCGTCATGGCTAGGGCTAACTCCGGGAACGTGTAAGCTGTTTTTACAGCACTGTATATGTTTACTTAATAAAGAAATGTCATTTTTTGGATGTCATCCTGAGTGCCGACCATCCCTTTCCTTACTCTAATATGTCAATTTTGTTTTTGGCTGGGCTGTAGTTAGTGAAAACTGACTATATAGGTTTTAATTTGGTTTTTACCTAAGCTTAAGCTGGCTTGTAATTTCTCACCATCGGCAGTAAATGTCACTTGTTTCACTGGTCATAGTATGCAATTTCACATACAGTAATGCCACGTACACACGACCGTTTTTTCCGTCAGAGTAAACTCCGATGGGTTTTCAGACGGAATTCCGCCCAAGCTGTCTTGCATACACATGGACACACGAAATTCCGACCGTCAAAAACACGGTGACGTACAATACTACGAAGAGCTTAGAAAAATGAAGTTCAATGCTTCCAAGCATGCTTCAAATTGTTTCCGAGCATGTGTGTTTTTTTCTCTGTCGGAATTCCATACAGACAAATTCCATACAGCTGCTGGATGGAGCTTAGCTGTTAGGCCCAGTAGCCTGTTTTGGGGTCTAACATGTGCAGAAGGGGTCCTAAGGTTGTCCTGCCTGGTCTGGAGAAAGCTGTGCCAAGGAGAAGACCCTTGCTGGAGTGTGTATGGCAGCTTCCGTCGGACGAGCATGCTGGAAAACCAGTAGCCGACTGGCTCCCAATCAATGCTCTCAGCCAATGGTCAACCCTATCAGAACACAACAACAGCTCAGCGAGGGAGATCGATGTTCTAATGTTGGATTGGTAGTACAGCGGCTCCAACCGGTGCTATCAGTTTGCTGGGTTGAATGGAAAAAAACTCATAATGTGTACCAGGCATCAGTAGAGGAAAAATCCCAGTGTGTTGTAAAACCACTTCCTCTTTCGGCCAACTGTAGATGGTCATTTTGACTCCATCATATACTGCAGATCAATCTGTAGCTGAATTTAATGGCTAATTGGCCTATTTATACACCAGACCAGGATTTATGGTTCAGTGTGGCTGGGGTTATCTAGAACTGGTCTCACATTCGGACATGCTTTACCTAAGAAGAACTAGAGAATGGCCAAAGACTCCCTTTATTAGGAAGATAAAGCCAATTCACTGAGGACACTTTCAAAAAGGTCTGGACTCATAACTGAGAAAAGAGCATGCTGACAAAAAATACTGCCAAAACTTTAATAATGGTTTTCTATAAAAGTTTCACAGAAGCGCGCCCCGGCCTTCTTATTCTACAATGTGGCAATTAAGGTGTATATTCCAGACATATTCCGCAGCGTTTAAACTTTTGTCAGATCTAGCACGTCTCCTTTTGAACTATGTATCATTTTTTGAGAAAAACGTCTTTTAAAAAATGAAAAGTCCACAGAAATGCCATTTCAATAGTATCAGGAAGAATATATCTTGATGATACAAGCTTCTTTTTGATTAAACTGCTCACAAAGAAAGTTCAGGCAGAGGTGGCTGCTAAAAAGAACCAAAAAAAGGCGATGTTAAAGCTTAGGGCCATAACTTGTCTGACACATGAAGCAGAACTTTGCTGAAGTGGGAATTATTGTGTTTTTTAAAACAATTACCAGCAAAATATTTGTAATATTCCACCTTTGTGCTCAATGTCTGGCACTGGAATCCGCTAAATAGTAGAATATGTGCAGGAATGTTTTCTAGCATAGCGATCAACTTAAAAGTAGCCAGTTTGACTCCAATTAAAAGAAAATTATTTTTTTTTTAAACAATAAGCTGTTTAAATCTCCAGATAGACCAATTATCACATTTAACACCTGCCATGTAAATGTCACAGCAGCAGTTAATGCCATTCAATGACTGACAATATTGCTTACAAAATCTCCAACAATTTCTATTGTATTATGGTAGCTGAGGACCTCTGCAGGTTCATACTTACTCAGATGGGGCATGGTAGAAGCAGTGTGGTGGTTAATTTGGGAGCATCTATTCCCTACAGCAGGGGTTTCCAAACCTTCTAAACAAAGGGCCAGTTTACTGTCCTTCACACATTAGGCCCGGACTGTGGCCAGTGGGATTAGAAACGACCCCATTGGCAGTAGGAGTAGACAATGTCTTGGTGGCCAGTAGAAGAAAAAAAAGTTACAAAACTCCTGTGATCAACAGAAAGAATATCGTGGATTATGGGAGGAATAGTACCCCATCGATGGTGTCAGTGAAAGAAATGGTGCCTCATTGCTGGTGTCAGTGGAATAAATAGTGCCCAAAGGGCTGGATAAGGGCAGGCATAGGGCCGCATCCAGCCTGTAGACCACAGTTTGAAGACCACTACTCCTAGTCCCTTGGTTTCTTTTTTCCAGGGACTCCGCTAAGCGTGTTGGGACCCTTCGAAGTAAGACCGCGCTATATCAATTTACCTCTCAACTCAACTCTTGACTACTCTATAGCATTGGTTCTGTGTTCAATTTCCACCAAGAACAATATCTACATGGACTTATGGATAGGTTCAGTGGCTTCTAAATTTGTAGTTTTGTAAGTTATAGTCATTACACTCTTAACTCCTACAGGGCAGAAACTGATATAAAAGGTCATATGTATACTGTAAATCATTTTCTTGATCTATCTATAGAAGCTAATCTAATTTCTTAAACTTCTGTTAATCTATCTAATTTAATTATCTAATTAATTTCATTAATTTCTTTGTATCTGTTTTCTATCTATATATCCATCTATCTAATCTCAATAACTATAATTAAATCTATTTGACATCTTTATAACTATCTAAATAAGTGAATCTAATTAATCAAGTTATAATATTATCCATAATCTAATCTGTCGGTCTATCTATCTATCTATCTATCTATCTATCTATCTATCTATCTATCTATCTATCTATCTATCTATCTATCTATCTATCTATCTATCTATCTATCTATCTATCTATCTATCTATCTATCTATCTATCTATCTATCTATCTATCTATCTATCTATCTATCGTATCTATCTATCTATCGTATCTATCTATCTATCTACAGTATCTATCTATCTACAGTATCTATCTATCTACAGTATCTATCTATCTATCTATCTATCTATCTATCTATCTATCTATCTATCTATCTATCTATCTATCTATCTATCTACAGTATCTATCTACAGTATCTATCTACAGTATCTATCTACAGTATCTATCTATCTACAGTATCTATCTATCTATCTATCTATCTATCTATCTATCTATCTATCTATCTATCGTATCTATCGTATCTATCTATCTATCTATCTATCTATCTATCTATCTATCTATCTATCTATCTATCTATCTATCTATCTATCTATCTATCTATCTATCGTATCTATCTATCTATCTACAGTATCTATCTATCTACAGTATCTATCTATCTACAGTATCTATCTATCTATCTATCTATCTATCTATCTATCTATCTATCTATCTATCTATCTATCTATCTATCTATCGTATCTATCTATCTATCGTATCTATCTATCTATCTACAGTATCTATCTATCTACAGTATCTATCTATCTATCTATCTATCTATCTATCTATCTATCTATCTATCTATCTATCTATCTACAGTATCTATCTATCTATCTATCTACAGTATCTATCTATCTATCTATCTATCTATCTATCTATCTATCTATCATCTATCTATCTATCTATCTATCTATCTATCTATCTATCTATCTATCGTATCTATCGTATCTATCTATCTATCGTATCTATCTATCTATCTATCTATCTATCTATCTATCTATCTATCTATCTATCTATCTATCTATCTATCGTATCTATCTATCTATCTACAGTATCTATCTATCTACAGTATCTATCTATCTACAGTATCTATCTATCTATCTATCTATCTATCTATCTATCTATCTATCTATCTATCTATCTATCTATCTATCTATCTATCTATCGTATCTATCTATCTATCGTATCTATCTATCTATCGTATCTATCTATCTATCTACAGTATCTATCTATCTATCAGTATCTATCTATCTATCTATCTATCTATCTATCTATCTATCTATCTATCTATCTATCTATCTATCTATCTATCTATCTATCTATCTATCTATCTATCTATCTACAGTATCTATCTATCTATCTATCTACAGTATCTATCTATCTATCTATCTATCTATCTATCTATCTATCTATCTATCTATCTATCTATCTATCCATCTATCTATCTATCGTATCTATCGTATCTATCTATCGTATCTATCTACAATATCTATCTATCTATCTATCTATCTATCTATCTATCTATCTATCTATCTATCTATCTATCTATAGTATCTATTTATCTATCTATCTATCTATCTATCTATCTATCTATCTATCTATCTATCTATCTATCTATCTATCTATCTATCTATCTATCTATCTATCTATCTATCTATCTATCTATCTATCGTATCTATCGTATCTATCTATCTATCTATCTATCTATCTATCTACCCACATCTCTCTTTATATATAACTCTCCCTTTTTACTGTATCTGTGGATAGATGGGTAGTTATAGGGCCACTTATACATAGATGTCTGGGAGTTGAAATACCATTTTACTGCCCCCCTTCCCCCTGCAGCCACCCAGCCACAATTTTACCTACAAGCTAGGTTAGCACACACTGTCAAGGTCATGATGCAGTGTGGAAAATATTATACCACATGATGCATTTGGTGGGCAGTACAACCCATTTAAATAAAAAAAAGCTGCCATGGACTTTTCAAAGATTAAAAAACAGGTAGTGAAAGGGTGACATGTTGCCTCCAAGTCACCTGTCAAATGCCTCTAAAAAGCATTCCACTGCAGATTGCTTTTCAGAAAGGTAGCAACAACGGCTGCAAGTGTAAATGAGCCCAAAGTGTTATTGTGAATGTTTTCCAATGTCTTCAAACCAATTGCTGGTGAAGATTCAACACATCTGCAGATGGGAATTAACCCGCAGCTGGATCTTACTGGTGACTGATAACAGTGCTGTTCTTGTTGCTAATTACAGCCAGTTGGATTCTCACTTTCATCACCCCTTATTTCAATAGAGAATAGATGCCTTCCTCCTGATGCTTTGATGAATAGGTATCATTGAATCTGATCAATAAAAACTCAGCCCAGATGTGTAAATCAGACTTTTTCAAATACTACATTTCCTGCAAGCAATATCTTCTAAACATTCAACTAGCAATAAATAAAGTCAAACCCAAGCTGCAAGAAAATGGCAACACAGATACACTGTATGAGCGTGGGATGAAGAGACAATCTGCTGCCCCATATCTTTTTAGTGTGCATTGCTTTTTCTATACACACAATTGTTTTTCAGTGGTAGTAACAAGTATCCTGACAGGTCTGGTCATCTTAGAAAGGTGGATGGGGGAGCATCTTTTTTTGATTTTTTTAGAGTAGAAATAGATCTGATAAAAATACAAAATATCGTAGCTATATAAATCCTGTATTATAATAATAATGATAATAATTTAAGATTGATGAATTATCTACGGTACTACATCCACTTACACATACATCTGAAAAAAGTGGTTGTATACTAACCTTTTCCTTCGTTTTCCCTTCTAAGTCTTTTTTTACTTTATCTGAATGTCTCACTTCCTGTTTGTCCTCAGTAAAATTGCCCCCATCTTCCGAGCTGTTCTGGCTGGGGGTTAGTCAGTGTGCTCACCCCTTTCCTTGGGACTACATTACTACGGGAAGATGTTGTGTTCACAGGATCTCCCCGCAGGGATGTAGTCCCAAGGGAGGGGGCGAGCACGCTGACTAACCCCCAGCCAGAACGGCTCGAATGATGGGGGCAAGCTTACTGAGGAGGAACAGGAAGTGAGAAATTCAGACAAAGAAAAAAAAACATTTAGAAGGGAAATTGAAGGAAAATGCACTAGCTTAAAAGGAACCTATTTAGAAAAAAAAACAAAAACAAAAAAACCTTTACAACCCCTTTAAGCTTCTCCTGCCTCCAGCCCTCTGCAATACTTACAATATCTTAAAATTAAAGATCAAGGGCCAGATTCAGAAAGTTGCGGCGGCGTAACTTTTCTTATTTACGTTAAGCAGCCGCAACTTAACACGCAAGTGCTGTATTCACAAAGCACTTGCGTGTGAAGTTGCGGCGGCGTATCGTAAACTGGGCGGCCTAATTCAAATTCGGCGGGTAGGGGGCATCTCCTATATAAATTAGGCGCGTCCACGCGACGAACGTACTGCGCATGCGTCGATTATTGTAAAATCCCAGTGCGCATGCTCCGAATTATGACAGTGTTTTCGACGTGAACGTAATCAACGTAAATCCCCATTCACGGACGAGTTACGCAAACAACGTAAACATTTTCAAACTTCCCGTGGTCACGACGTCAATACTTAGGATGCGCCTGCTATGGGCAGCTTTATTTTTACGCCGGGAAAACCCTTACGTAAATGGCGTAAAGTCACTGCGCCGGGCCCGCGTACGTTCGTGAATTGGCGTATCTCGCTGATTTACATATTCTCGGCGTAAATCAGCGGGAACGCCCCCGGCGGCCATTTTAAAACTGCATTTAAGATCCGACGGCGTAATACAATTACGCCTGTCGGATCTTCAATACAAACCGGCGTATCTTGTTTTCTGAATACAGAAAACAAGATACGCCGGCGTAAAGTGTGAGTTATGCCAGCGTATCACTGATACGCCGGCATAACTCTTTCTGAATCTGGCCCTTAATGTGTAACTTCGACCACACAGTTTAAACAGTGTGAGAGTGACAGATTTTCTTACATGGCAGATTTGAAGCTGGATTCAGCATGGACTGAAGTCAACCATTGATAGTAAATACAGAGAAAAATACGGCGCTAGTGTCCTAGAGATATAAAAGCAGCCAATACAGCAATAGATAATAATGCATAATAACAACAATGATAAACCAAAGAGGCAAGCTCAAACTCTCTTCCAGAAGGCAACTTCTGGCAGAGAGTGATGCCGCGTACACACGATCACTTTTTGTGATGAAAAAAAACGACGTTTTAAAAAACGTCATTTAAAATGATCGTGTGTGGGAAAAATGCAGTTTTATGTCTTCAAAAAAACGACCAAAAAAAAGTGTCATAAAAAGTGACCATGTGTGGGCAAAACGACGTTTAAAACAACGTTTTTAAACCCGCGCATGCTTAGAAGCAAGTTATGAGACGGGAGCTTCAATGGAAAAGAGTGCCGTCGAAAGTGTCTTACGTAACCGCGCTTTGCAAGAGGATTGTGGAAAAACGATGGTGTGTATGCAATGTCGTTTTTGAAAATGAAGTTTGAAAAACGTTGTTTTGTTTCGTCACATAAAATGACGTTTTTTTTCATCACAAAAAGTGATCGTGTGTACGCGGCATTAGAGCTTGCCTCTTTGGTTTATCATTGTTGAAACAATCATGCAATCTCAAGACTAATCCACAAGAAAAATCAAGGGATCACCTTCCACTGTGATCAGGAAGAGTGGAGTGGAAGCTCCCCTTTTTGGTGTGGTTACACCTCCTGCCTGGTTGACTCATTGGGCGTAAGCATTATTGAGTCCAATAGTTCTGGTAAGCCTCTTCCATATTGGTGGTGGATCTTTTTCACACATGGGATCATTGTTGCTGACATTGCACACTAAAAAGTGATCGTGTGTACGCGGCATTAGAGCTTGCCTCTTTGGTTTATCATTGTTGAAACAATCATGCAATCTCAAGACTAATCCACAAGAAAAATCAAGGGATCACCTTCCACTGTGATCAGGAAGAGTGGAGTGGAAGCTCCCCTTTTTGGTGTGGTTACACCTCCTGCCTGGTTGACTCATTGGGCGTAAGCATTATTGAGTCCAATAGTTCTGGTAAGCCTCTTCCATATTGGTGGTGGATCTTTTTCACACATGGGATCATTGTTGCTGACATTGCACACTAAAAAGTGATCGTGTGTACGCGGCATTAGAGCTTGCCTCTTTGGTTTATCATTGTTGAAACAATCATGCAATCTCAAGACTAATCCACAAGAAAAATCAAGGGATCACCTTCCACTGTGATCAGGAAGAGTGGAGTGGAAGCTCCCCTTTTTGGTGTGGTTACACCTCCTGCCTGGTTGACTCATTGGGCGTAAGCATTATTGGTGGTGGATCTTTTTCACACATGGGATCATTGTTGCTGACATTGGGACTTCATTACCCTTCCTTGGACTATGCATAGGAACATTGTTCATTGGACATTTTTTCTTTTGCACTTTATTATACTATTGGATATTTTCTTAGCACCAATCTAATTGTCATTTTTTGCATTCACATTTATACACATATGTGATATACCCATTTGAATTTTCCTCCTTGTTCTCTTTACACTTTTAATTAATTCATCAATCTTTTCCTTCAGCTTGGATATTTATAAGCTTTCTTTTAACCATTTATGGTAATTTATTATCGTCTCCCAATGTATAATATATTTATGTCAATTACATTTTCCTACTGATCACCAATGTAGGAGGAAACTCTTCCCACTGACTCCCCAATGTAAGAGGAAGAAGCATTCTTCCCACTGACCACTAATGTAAAGGGCAGTCTTCTCATTGACCACCAATTATTTCAGTTTAACAAGAGTTCCTTGAGACCTAATAAAATATTTCAACGGTTCCTCGAGGGTTAAAAGGTTCAGAAAGGCTGCTTTGGGGGAACATCCTTTGCATAAGAATGGTGTTCAACAGTGTAAGCAGTGGAATTAGTAAGTGTTTAAATTGTTCTTTTGTTAGGAATTAATTTTGACCATTTTGATAGTCAAGGGCTCACTTAAACCAGGTTGGCTGGACATAAAAAATGCTGTTTTGGAAAGCTTTGAAGATACTATTCAGCATACTTGAATGAAAAAGCAAATAAGCTAAGTAAAAAGGAAGTCTAATTGATTTGTTTTTTTACTGCATGGAGATTTAATGCATTATCTTGTCAACATGTAAAGCTAAGAAACGTTTTATTTTTTATATATATACAGTAACTAAGAGGGTACAGTACAAGCAATAACTTGTGACTTTGAGATTGGATTTTACATGAAAGCTTACTCACCAACATCAGGATCATTTGCCTGCACCCGAGTTAGCAATGCCTTGGTGAGGGTATTTTCATAGACGCTGGCGCCGTAGTAGCTGGATGAAAATGCCGGAGGGTTGTCGTTGACATCTTCAAGAATTAACCGTATTTCCGACTGACAAAACCTTCCACCTCCATCTGTGGCTCGAGCAATTAGGTGGTAGACCGGAGTTTTCTCTCGATCCAAAGGGGCCAATGTTTTCAATTCACCTGCAGATGGTTGGAGACATAAGCCATTATTTCCAAGTAGTGACAGCAGGGGGACATATGCCACATTCCATATCAGAAGTTTAATCAGAATTCTGTTCAAACCTAAATATCTTCCTACATTCTCTGTATGCAAGCAATTAAGAATTGACACTTTATTGTTGCATGATTTTTTTTTTCCAAACTCTGAAACCAACCTTCACAGGTTATGACTGATACTGAAAGCTGTGTGAAGAACAATGGCCGTGCATCTCTCCACACAAAGGACTGCTTGTTATTATGAATTGTAGGCAAGTTGTCTTACCATCCTACCTAGCTATGAGAGAACAAGGTTAGTGTCATCATGAAGTAGTACAGTGACAAAATAAACAAGATGTTGTTTGAGAAGGAACAAAAACACGTTGAGAGATCAAAGAGAAGAGGTGCCCATAGGAATGTATGGTGTGGGGTCTAGGAACAGATTGTAGTCATTGTGCTCAATACACATCAAATTGGAAATAAAGAGAAATGCTTTGGTGAAGAACAAGAAAACAATATCTGTGTATCACTTTTAGGATGAAAAAGCAGCAAGTTTAAACCACAATATGTGGCTTTAGTGAAATAAAGAAATGCAATGTTTATTCAACACAATGACCCAGATCTGTTTCTAGACATACCATAGCATAGATTCCTATGGGCGTCTCCTCTGTTCAATCTAACAACAGGTTTTTGTTCCTTCTCAAACAAGTTGTATATCCCCCTGATGGTCCCTTCAAGGACCTAGGACTGGAACACCTGAGGCATTGAGCATGACCAACCCTTCATACATACTTCACTATAGGGGCTCTCCTGCCTCTCTGGGGGATGAATACCCTGGGTTGTTCCCTGGGCCTTTATCATACTCCCTCAGCTATACCCCACTGAGCCTTAAAAACCACCACCACAACCACAATAAACGGGATGTATGTTTTTTAATACTGAGGGTTCTGCTTTAAATCCTTCAAGGGCCATATTTTCATCACTCTCCATGTTTAATTATGTATGCTTTATCCAGCAATGCAAACACATGAAAAGTTGATAGTAACCATATAACCAAGGACTGATGAGATAATTTAATGTAAGCTGTTGTGTAATACACTACTGTACATGGCCACATTTTGAAGACCAGGTATACCTACATAAGCTTGTTGGACATCTGATTCCAATATCAAAGGCATTGATATGGACACCCCCTGCCTACATTCTTCTGAGAAAGGTTTCCACAAGATTGTGGAGTGGCAGATTGTGAAGATGGGAGTTTGTAGGAATTTGATTCCATTTAAGCAAAATGAGCATTTGCGAGGTCATTATACTGATCAGGAACCAAAAGACTTGGCTCTCAGTTGGTGTTTTAATTTGTTTCCAAAGGTGTTTAATAGGGTTGAGTCTCTCCACAACAAATGTGCCAAAGTATGTCTTTAGAAGCTGGCTTTACTTAGGGGAAAAATGCTGGAACAGAAAAGGGCCTTCCCCAATCTTTTGCCACAAGGTTGGAAGCACACAATTATCTTCCTTTACTGGAAACACCTGAACTAAAAAATATGGCATCTTAGTGTACATTGGACAGCATACAATAAGAATTTTTTTTTAAAGAATCTCAATGTAATCCTTTTCTTAACCTGAGTCTACCAGTGTCCAGATAGGAGTATACGAGAGTTACTTCAATATTCAATCCATATTTATATATTCCCTTCTCCCTAATCATTGCCATTCCCAATTCCTTCCTCTGCACCAAAGGCCTACTCATGCATATTGGTACTCACTCAATATTTATCTTTTCAGGAAGTCCTATGGCTTATAATGTGATGTGTGGGGTCCTCCTAACCTCTTCTTTATTATGGGTAGTCCTTAATGGTGCAGTGAGAGGTTAACTGTCTACAACATTAAAATGTGAGTGCAGAATGTCATGCACCTTTAGGGGGTAGGTCCTTGACACCCTGCTTGCACAATATGTATTCAGTCTTCTGGATTGAATCCAAAATGTGATGCTACAGGGCTAAAATATTTACACTGCAGCTGAGCCTTTGCATGTCAACTTACCACTTTCAGCATCTAAATAAAAATTGTCAGCACCAGGTCCATGTAGAGAGTAGCGGATCTCGGCATTGGTTCCCATGTCAGCATCTTTGGCACTGATCTTAAGAAGCATTTTATTCGGAGGGATGTCTTCATGAAATGATGCTGTGTTTATAACCTGAGGGGGATAATTGTTATTCATTTAAGGAAAACTCATACTAAAACCTATTGTAGAATAACTACAATAAGTACTATAACTAACTAAACTGAGCACATAAAATTACCACAATGCAACCTCTAAAGCTTAATTTGCCAGCCCCAACCTGTGGAAACCCACCCTCTTTCTCCTTTAATGAATAAGACATACTTACTGCTGAATGTGAATGGCTTATCATAGACTCCGCTGCAAAATCCCTAAGGCCGCGTACACACAATCAGACAGGTCCGATGAAACTGGTCTGCAGACCAGTTTCATCGGACCAGTTCGATGGTGTGTACAGCCCATCACACCGTTGTCTGTCGGACCAAAGTTTTAAAACATCTTTAAAACAGCTTTAAAACCTGTCTGATGGACACCCGTCCGTCCGACAGGTTTGATGGTTAGTACACAAAATCATCGGACCAAAAACCCGCACATGCTCAGAATCAAGTCGACGCATGCTTGGAAGCATTGAACTTTGTTTTTTCATCACGTCGTTGTGTTCTACGTCACCGCGTTCTGGTCTGATCGAATTTTGGTCTGATGGTGTGTACGCACATCAGACCATCAGACAAGTTCACAGTAGTTTGATGAAAACGGTCCGTCGTACAAGTCTCATCAGACCTGTCTGATTGTGTGTACGCGGCCTAAGTGTTGGTCTAGCTTGTTCCTCTACACAAAATCAGTCAGAAAAGGAAATAAATCAACACACTTTGGGCTGCAGAAACTTGTATTATTTATTGAATAGCACCAGGGGTCACCTTTACACTGAAAAGCACTTTTTAAAAGACCTTTATCAAAAAATGCTTTTCAATGCAAGAAATGTCAGAAGTGACCCCTGCTGCTATTTAATAAATAAGAAAATGGCTGCATCTCAGAGTGTGGTGATTAATTTCCTTTTCTGACTGATTAATTTCCTTATCCTCAAATGTATACTTACCTGCATTCTACAGGTGTACTGCTATGTTATGAGCCTGCATTGAATCTTTTTTTTGGAGTAGCTGTGCTGTTGAATCTCAGACTTTTATAGGTCTTTCACCCCAGTGCCCCCTACGTCAGTCTTACTCCTCTAACCAGATGACTAAATCCATGCATGGAGTAAGTCGGTAATGAGGAAGAGATCAGTTTCTGAAAGCCTACAGGCAATCATGGTGACTTTTTGTTCAGGTTATATGAGCGTTGTTGAGATAAGGCCTACATAAACAGACAGGCAAGTTTCACTAATACATGTTTATATTTGCACCTCTCTGAAGTATGGCCAGTTATGACAGCTGTATTCACTGAGTCTGTGCAAAGACCAATGATCATGTAGACAAGTTAGAATTTCCTGAGTGCCTATTTTACCACACAAGAGCCTAAGAATAAAAGACTGTAATAGTACTGCACGAATCTTCTTCTAGTTCTGGGTGGACTCTCACAAATGAATCTATGTCCCCAGTCAATGGAATAATAATAAAAAAAAAAAATTAAACATACAGTTTTAGTCCATACCCGATCACACACAGGACTGTTGTCATTGACGTCTGCTACGTAAACCTCTACGACAGTCTGAGAGACAAAAAGGCCATCTGTTGCAGTGATATTCAGAAAGTATGTGTCCTGTTCCTCACGATCCAAAGGCCTTTTGACGTAAACTTTCCATTCGTTTTGTATGAGGCCCAAGCCAAATTTACCCTTGGGGTTACCTCCTGGATGGGGGAAGAAGAAGATCCAGTCAGAGTCATGTTAGTAACCAAAGCATTAATAATAAGATTAATCAAGAATTTAATAATCAAAGTACTATTTGTATCCTAATGACTACTTCAAACACAGCCCTGTTATAGTTTTGGACACGTTAAAACCCTTCCAATGAGGAAATACTGTACAATTTTAAAGGTAAACATACAACTGAGATTAAACAGTGAAGATTTTCTATTATATAAGCAACATGTTTATTATTCCTAAGCACTACTATTCAATGTGCCCGCTTTTTCTTTATAAAAATAGCAATGAACTTCCTGGTATATGAGTGTACCCAGGCACTCATGTGCTTTGATCCTCATAGCTGTACATTTAAGAAATTGTGCCTACTTGGTGATGCCATTACTCTGTTGCTTAGTGTTCTCCTTGCTGGAGATAAAGCTGTACCTGAGGATCTGTAGTCCAAGGATCTCCCTGCTTCTGCTTAATACATTCTGAAGATTTATGCTTCCAACACCTCTCCCGCTGCTTCTTGACCATTACCATACCAGTCACCAGACCACCTATTATCAGGGGAGGCAGTTCTGACATGAGAATGCAAAGCCCTGCTCCTCTATCAAGATGGCCACCACCATGTAGATACATGGTGCAGAACAAGACATTTTATATCAGTAATGGGGAAAAATCAGCTACAGGAAACTAACAGGCAATGGTGGTGACTAGTTATGTGTCATCTGTTTTGGTACAGTTTCCATAGACCAGGTCCTATGTGGCCACTCTTCCTACCCAGCATGTCAAATTAGGCATAGTCTAAGACCACAATTGTTGCACTGTTGAGCAGCACTTACTACATAAACATACAGGTAGACTTCACTAATATAAGTTTGTATTTGCATTTGTCTAAAGTATGGTTATAGCTATGTACAGTTGTCCACTGCTTTCAATACAAACAGCAGTGATCACGTGGACAAGTTATAATCCAACTTTGTTTTTCTAAGGAAAAGAGAACATCAATGGCCAATTTGGAGCAGTGTGGGCAACCTTCAACATATTTTCTTATAGTCAGCTTAATATCTGAATAGACGTCTCACTTTAGCAGTGCTGACCTGACCATAAGAATAGTATCAAGTTTTAGCAACAGTCCATTACTAGTTGTACTTTAGCTATGCTTTGGAAATAATTACAGTTGGTGGTAGAAAAAAAATAAGCCTGGACAGACTGGTATCACACTGAAAGAAGCTGAACAATAATACTTTAGATGAGACCACTAAACAAACTTTTAAGTGCTGCATCAGATGAAAGTGAAATAACACTGTAAATGACTGGCACTTTACAGTAAGAAAAAAAAATCTATTTTATTTTTATTCTCTGACTTCATGGACAGCTTGAATTAGCCTGCAGCTTTTTATAGAACATCTGTACATTGACGGTTGGGAACCCTGTTCTGTTCAAACAACACAGGGGCAGATTCACATAGAAATGGATTATCGTAGCGTATCAGAAATACACTACGCCGCCGTTTTTTACCTTGCTCTACGTGGAATTCAGGTAGATTTTCTACGGTAAACGACGGCGGCGTAGTGTATTTCTCCCGTCGCAATCCATCTGCGCGAGTAGGGGGCGTGAAACATTTAAATTAGGCGCGTTCCCGCGGCGATCGATCTGCGCATGCTCCGTTCGCAAATTTCCCGCCGTGCATTGCGCGAAATCACGTCATGACGTCATTCGTTGTTTATGTAGCGTAGTTTACGGGCGATCCACGTCCCGACGAGTTACGTAAACAAAAAAAAAAAATTTAATACATTCGAAGCGGGAACGACGGCCATACTTAACATGGGCTACGTAAAGTTAGAGCAGCAAAAAGCTGCTCTAACATTACGTACAAAAAAATAGACGAAAACGATTGCGACGACCGCTCGTATGTTCGTGAATCCCCGTAAAAATACATTTGCATATCCCGACGCATCAAAACGACGCGAACTCCTCCCAGCGGCCGCAAATAGATGGCAGCGTAGATCCGAAGGCTTACGAAGACGTAAGCCTCTCGGATCGAAGCCCGAAGCCGGCGTATCATGGTTTGAGGATTCAAACTAGTGATACGCCGCGCGAAATTTGAAATTACTCCTGTCTAACCCCAGTTAGACAGGCGTAATTGTTTTGTGAATCTGCCCCACAATTTTTTTGTGTAGCCTTTTAAATCACTCTTACCATATACTGCAGTACATTTTAGATACTTTGGATTGCATTTTTGCATGACCTTTAACATTAATTTGTTATCTGCGCTTGTTTACAAGCAGGAGTTGGTAATGAGCAGCTAAGTGTATGTAAAATAGAACAAACGATATAAAAGCTCCAGGTGACATGGTGACCACTAGACATGTGCATTTGTTTTAGTGCGAATGCATTTTCGTTGAAATTTCAGGGATTTTCGCGTTCATTTTAACAAACGATAAGGAACGTGCAGAATCCAAAATCCAAAAGATATGACATAAAAAATGCTTTATTTTCGTTTCGTTGCGACAACAGTTCAATATAGATAGAAGATTCGACACGACAATGACAATAGCGATCTGTGTCTATAGAACCTGCGGTTGAATGTTCTTAACTTAACTCTATTAGTCAAAGATTATTCGACAAAGAGAAAAGTTTCAACATGAAGATTCGACAAGTCGCCAAGAGCAGACATTTATGGTCAAATGCTCCACCCATAGGCTATTGAATGAATTCTAGTGTTGGTTGACTGGTAATATTAATAATAATGGTAATAACGGTAATAATAATTAATAAATATAATTATTACAAGTCATACAACATTAGAATTATACTATAGCTTGTGGGCGGAGCATTCAATTGGAAATGTACGATTGTAGTGTCCTACAGTTTAGCTGCTAAGTCAAAGCGTCTTAGGACATTCGACAGACACCATAAGCCTTCAATTGAAAAATTTGACCTTAATTCTGATTTTCAGATGAGTGTATTTTTTTAACTAAACAAAATAAAAACGAATTTCGGGAGAAACTAAATAAATACATTTTTCGGCGAAAACGTAATTCCGAAACAAAATATTAAATATTTCATAATATGTCTAGAGACAGGGATATTTTAAAAATTTGAGTTGTCATCAAACAGCAAAAGAAAGGAAATACTAGTGCCTAAGACAGGAATGTCTTCACTCTGGGGAGATTTCCCCCTGCTTCTAGATCTATCTATACACTAAGAAGTAAAGGGATGACATAAAACAGTGGTTTGAACCATTGCATACATGATCCAATACAAAAACAAATGTTGGCCTTAGTAATACTTTAGGTATCCAGCACCTATCACAAACTGAAATGTCAGTTATGGGTGTACCGGTTGTTTAAATTACAGAAGTGTGAATGGACTATCAAAGACACAATCCGAAACGAATCACCTCTAGATATTAGTCTCAGGGGTGATACACTTTGTCCTGGTGTTAGTTACCTGGGAAATTTAATTTCCTCTTGATTAGGAAGCAAGCAAAATCAGCAGATTCTATTACGGAAATTATGAATTATGATACAGCTGTGTGCATTTTGCGCAATCCTTAATTATTCATTTTCGAGAAGGAAATACGTTCATAAAAGAGGGAAGACTCACAAGTACAAAACAGTCCTAATGAGGGGTCATTTGAGGAGCAAGTTCAAGATAAGCGTTTCAATTACATGGAATTTATCAGACTGAAAGCTGGTAAAGAGTATAAGAGATGAAGCAGAACAACCTTTTATTAGGCTGGAACACTGACATTGAAAAAGGCAATAACACGTTTCCACATCATTAAACTGCAGAGACACATCCTCCTTGGGAAAAAAAGGGTTATTAGGTCCCAGAAAAGCGAATAACCTTTGTCTAGGAGGAATTTCTGGGGGTGCTTAAAATTGTCTGTTAACATATTCCATAACGGAGATTTAAAATGTACTTCCTGGTTTTCTAGGATGAATCAAATGGGATATTAAAATCAGAATTAAAAAGTTTAAGGCTGGAGTGGTAGCACTGGAGTTAGCTTAGCTTTACTCAGGTAGGCTACAAAGTGGGTTAACCTGTACATTTTCTAAATTATGCTGTTTATGAAAAGTTGTTAGAAGGTTAATTTGGAAATAATTAAAGTCTACGTGAGGCCAAAAGGGAACTGAGTTAATACTTCTAAAAACCCTTATGCTGCGTACACATGACCGTTCTTTCCATCGGAATAAACTCTAATGTATTTTCTGATTGAGGATTCTGCTCAAGCTGTTTTGCATACACACAGACACAATGCTTCCGAGCATGAGTCAAATTGTTTCCGAGCATGTGTGTTTTTTTCTCCTTCGGAATTCCATACAAACAAACAGAATTTCCGATAGAATTTTTTTCAGTCGGAAAAAAAGAGAACATGTTCCCTTTCTAAGTCCTTCGGAATTCCTGACGGAAAAAGTCAGATGGGGCATACACATTGTCAGAATATCCGATGAAAGCTTTTTTCTCTCCAGCCGCCATCATGGGTCGCATGCACGCTCCCGGAAAGGGTTTGTCCCAGTCGGCTCTTCCATACAGACCTAGCGTCCCCACTTGGTTGAAATTGACATCTGATGATGTAAAGGAACATATTTTCAAACTGGCCAAGAAGGGCCTCACCCCGTCCCTAATTGGTGTTATCTTGAGGGACTCTCATGGTGTTGCTCAGGTTCGCTTTGTAACTGGTAACAAGATCCTGCGTATCCTGAAATCCAAGGGACTGGACCCCGACCTGCCCAAGGACCTCTACCACCTGATCAAGAAGTCTGTGGCTGTGCGCAAACATCTGGAGAGGAACAGGAAGGATAAAGATGCCAAATTCCGTTTGATCCTCATTGAAAGCAGAATTCACCGATTGGCTCGTTACTACAAGACCAGGAGAGTCCTCCCACCTACCTGGAAGTACAAGTCCTCCACAGCCTCCGCCCTCATTGCATAAATGTCGCTGAAACTTTAATAAAGTTAAAAATGTATTCCAAGAGAATCCAATAAAAAAATTCCATCTGACTTTTTTCATCGGAAATTCTGACCGTGTTTACGCGGCATAATTCACCAAAATGAACCTTCCCTTCCCATTTTGTATCCTGTCAAAACAAAGCATTTACGTCGGCAGAATGGCACAGCTGCACAAAGGGACTCAATGTCATGGTGAGGGAGAACGGGGGGATTCCTGTGTATACAAGGCATTTCCCTGTTCTGCCTTGTGACAGGACACTGATCTACTGCTCCCTGTCATCGGGAGCAGTGATCACTGTCCTGTCACTGGTAGCCCAGCCCCCACACAGAATTACTCCCTAGGACACACTTAACCCCATTCCCTGTCAGTGTCATTTACACAGTAATCAGTGCATTTTTATAACACTGATCACTGTATAATGGTCACAAAATAGAGTCAAAAGTGTCCACTATAATGTCGCAGTCATGATAAAAATCGCTGATCGCCACCATTACTAATAAAAAAAAATAACAATAAAAATGCCAAAAAACTATCATCTATTTTGTAGATGCTGTAACTTTTGTGCAAACCAATCAATATACGCTTGTTGCAATTTAAAAAAAAAAATATGTACACTAATACATATCGGCCTAAACTGAGAAAGAAATTCTTTTTTTTTATATATATATTTTTTGGGGATATTTATTATAGCAAAAAGCTAAAAATATTGCTTTTTTGTTTATAGCGCAAAAAATAAAAACCGTACGAACGCGCAATTGACAGTTAAAGCGGCACAGTGCTGAATCGCAAAAAAATGGTCCGGTCATTGAGCAGCGAAATCCTCCGGGGCTGAAGTGGTTAAAACAAACATGCTCAACCGGTGGAGCTGTCTGATGTGGCCCACATTCTTAAACCTAAGGCAACCTGCAAACCCTTCTTTGGGTGCACCCTGCTTTAATGTAGAATTGCTGTGCTCCATAATCTTGGCAACTGTCATACAAAAGCCGCTATTGCAGCCGACTCCTACTCTTCTCTTTCTTTCCTAACACACAGACACAGGGAGTGGCCTCCATACAGGGGTTCTGAATGTGGATTCTTACAGTTGTGCGATGAGCTTAGTGTCATTTACTCTGCCGAATTTGTTGAGGAGGATCTGCTGACAGCCTAAATATTAAAGTGGAACAAAAAAACATCTATTTATCAGATTTAAAAAAAAAATAATTATATTCCCAGCATGCCGGGAATGTAACTGTCACATTTGCCTGTTCTCAACCAAACTGAAAAACCATCAAATGGTTGGTGTCTGATTGTATGTACAGCACCATGGCAGTTGCAGATCAAACAGATGGCAGCTTCTTCAGCTGAAAAGTATAGGAGGGTTTAATTCTGTTTTAACTGCTGCTCAGGGCTCCAATGACCCCTACACACAACCGGTTTTCCTGCCAGGAAAACTGCGGGGGCCCTTTTGGCTGGGAATCCCGGCCGTGTGTATGCTTCCTCGCAGTTTTCCCGACAGGAAAACTGGCGTGAATCCCGGTGGGAAAATAGAGAACCTGCTCTCTATTTTCCCACTGGGATTCCCGGCGCTTTTAAACCTGGCAGTTTTCCTGGGGAAACACTGCGAGGGAGCATACACGCGGATGGGATTCCTGGCCAGAGCTCTCCCCGCAGTTTTCCGGATGGGAAACCTGGCCATGTGTACACAGGAAAACTTACCAAGCAGATTCTCTGGTTTCCCGTTGGGATTTCCGGCGGACTTTATACTGCCGGGAATCCCGGTCACGTGTACAGGACTTCAGCAAAATTACCGCCTCCAGCAAGAAGAAACAGGAATACTGCTGGAGCCAGTTTTGGTTGCATAACTATTAATGTGGAAAGCATGTTCCTGGCTAAAAATTGTGGGCCAGATTCACAGAGCCCTTACGCCTGTCTAACTGGTGTTAGACTGGAGTAATTTCAAATTATGCGCGTTTTCTAGCTAGTCGGAAACCTCAAGCCATGAATAGACGGCTGCGGGCTTCAATTCGACTGGATTACGTGTTCGTACGCCTTCGGATCTACGCTGCAATAAAATTGCGGCCACTGGGTGGACTTCCCGTCGTTTTCCGTGTCGGGGTATGCTAATGAGCTTTTGCCGGCGATCCCAGAAATTAAGATCTTCAATCACAATCTCTTACGGCACCTTTATTCATCTTTTCGCTGCGTAAAACTATACCAGCTTTTTGCTGGTCTAATATTAGACAGCCCATGTTAAGTATGGCCGTCGTTCCCGCGTCGAATTTCTAGGTTTTCTGACGTCTTTTATTATTCTTTACGTAAGTCGTCCGGGAATAGGAATGTTCGTAAACGACGCTACTCAAACAACGAATGACGTAACGACGTGATTTCGCGCAATGCACGGCGGGAAATTTCTGAACGGAGCATGCGCAGTTCGATCGCCGCGGGGACGCGCTTAATTTAAATGCTTCACGCCCCCCAATAGCGTATTTCGATTACGCAGCGAGAAATAGACTACGCCGCCGCAGCGTACAGGCAAAAATCTACCAGGATTCGGTGTAGAGCCTGGTAAAATACGGCAGCGTAGAGTATTTCGATTATGCTGCGCAATATTAAGTGTATCTGAATCTGGCCCTGTATTTTTATGAACTGCTATGAGCAAAGTTACACTTTAGGATTTACATCTACTTTTGATATATTCTGTAGCCAAAATGTCCCAACAACAAAAAATCAGTAGATGACTTTCACCACTAAGCTAGGAGGCCCCAAGCCTACATTTTTAAACATTACCGTTTTCAAGTAGGTCCAAAACACGTCACCTCTGATAACCTAGTTGCTTTTCTGATTACATTTATTCAATACAGTATATGATAAAGTTTGTCTTTTTTTTTTTGACTAAGCTCAGAAGATTGTAATCAGAGAGGAAGAGGGATGACTGAGAACACAACTACAACTTGGAGCCAACTACATAGGTTTGTCCACATGCACAAGGAAAAAAAAAGTTCATTAGCCAATCAAAACTTTCTGATTGCACTAACGGTGACTTACAACAAGAGATCTCAAACATAGTGCAGAACAAATGCGTTGCAGACACCGCAGCTCCATAATGGTGGCCCTGAAGGGCATTCTGCTGTCTTGGAGCCATCTGCATAGGTTTGCCCTCATGCAAAAGGAACAAAAAGTTCAGTAGCACAATCATACCTTTCTGTGCTTTGTAATGAGCCTTTTTCCAAAAGCTTATATACAGCCTGGGTCATATTGTGCTTGATATTGAGCAGATTACACTCTCTAGGCTGGCTGTCCTCGGTGATTGACTGTGCCGCCACGCGACCCGATACCAGAGCTGTCAGCAAATTTTCATGTTGACAGTAAATTTTCAACGCTTCTCTCTTTTCCTCAAGAGTACACACACTAAGTGCTTTTCTAAAGGAGATTGATTAACAATGCTTCATTAATTTCAAGTAGAATCCTCAAGTCAGCTGCAAAGTATTGTCACATAAAGACAAGGATAGGAGAAATCCCATTACGCAACTATTCTCACACTAAGCAACAGTCAAATATTATAAAGTCATTATAATAAAAAAATATATATTTTGGAAATTCTCAAAGCACACAAGTAGTCTAAAGATATCATAAAACTTTGGGCCAGATTCAGGTACACGTACATTTGCGCAGCGTATCCGAGATACGCTACGCAGCCGCATTTTACCAGGCTCTACGACGAATTATGGTAGATTTTTGCCCATACGATATGGCGGCGTAGTCTATTTCTCGCCGTGTAATTGAAATACGCGATTAGGGGGCGTGAAGCATTTATATTAGGTGCGTTCCCGCAGCGATCTAACTGCGCATGCTCCGTTCAGAAATTTCCCGCCGTGCATTGCGCGAAATAACGTCGATACGTCATACGTTGTTTGATTAGCGTCGTTTACGGACATTCCTATTCCCGGACGTTTTACGTCAAAAATAAAAAAAGACGTCGGAAAACGTTGATACTCGACGCGGGAACGACGGCCATACTTAACATGCGCTGTCTAATATTAGAGCAGCTAAAAGCTGGTATAGTTTTACGCAGCAAAAAGATGACTAAAGATGCCGTAAGAGATTGCGATTGAAGATCGTAATTTCTGGGATCGCCAGCAAAAGTTCATTAGCATACCCGACGCGGAAAACGACGGGAAGTCCACCCAGTGGCCGCAATTTTATTGCAGCGTAGATCCGAAGGCGTACTAACACGTAAGCCAGTCGAATTGAAGCCCGCAGACGTATTTTCATGGTTTAAGAGTTCTGAGTAGTGAAAAAACCTGCGTAATTCGAAAGTACTCCAGTCTAACGCGAGATAGACAGGCGTAATCGCTCTATGAATCTGGCCCTTTGTGTTTTTTTTCAGCAGTCAGCAGTGCGATGTGCAAAAACTAAACAAGGAAAGTGCACATGAAGACACACAAATAATGCACTTAGGGTGTTATTGTATAATCCCCTCCTAAATGGGAAGAACCCTTCCCTGACCCCCTGAGGCACAAGACTCCTGACAATGGTAAGGCACAATCAGGTCTGTCTAGGCAAAAAGCCCAGTGGACTTCTGTCCTCATGACCAGCCAAAGCTGACCAACAAGTACTACCATAAGTGGGAGGCTTTCCCAAAGAGATAGCCCCTTAAGGCAAAGGAAGGAAGCAGGAAACCTAAAGGCCACAAATCCTCCCCTTCAGGGTAGGCCCGAAGAACCACACCTTTCAATCAAGGGGAGAATTACAATTTAGAATGGCTACTATTTCTCTTCAGCAGAGAGCATGAATGAGATGCTTATGAAGTATGTGAGCATGAATGAGGAGCCTAAAGCCTCGTACACACAATTGGATTTTCCACAGACAAAACCTCAGACTTTTGTCCGAAGGGCGTTGGGCATGAACTTGTCTTGCATACAAACGGCACACAATTGTCGGCAAACAAACACAAACGTAGTTACATACTACGTGGTTTTTCAGCTCTTTAGCACCACCCTTTGCGCACCTTCTGCTAATGTTGTGTTTGGTGAGCATTGCTTCGGAGCATGCGTGTTTGTACTTTGGACTTTTATCCAATTGCCTTGTGTACACACAATCGGAAAATCCGACAACAGGCCGTTATTCATGGAAAATGTTAAAGCCTGCCATCCAACATTTGTCCTCAGAAAATCTGACAACAATTGTCCGATAAATCGTACAAATGGTCAGATTTTCCACCAACAGGCTGTCAACACATAATTCGTCAGAAAATCCGATTGTGTGTACAAGGCTTTATGCCGCATACACACGATCATTTTTCGGCATGAAAAAAAAAAAAGTTTTTCGGCATGTAGAAAAAAAGTTTTTCCAAATTCATCATTAAAACGTCGTTGCCCACACACCATCTTTTAAAAAATTCTCTAGGAAAGCGCAGTGACGTACAACACGTACAACGGCACTATAAAGGGGAAGTTCCATACGGATGACAACACCTATGGGGCTGCTTTAGCTGATTTTGTGTTTGTAAAAGACGATTCGCGCTTTTCTGTTTATTACAGTGTGATGAATGTGCTTACTCCATTACGAATGGTAGTTTTCCCATCTCATAATTTGCTTCTGAGCATGCGCAGGTTTTTAACGTCGTTTTAGCCCACACATGATCATTTTTTACAACCCGAAAAACGACATTGTTTAAAACGTCGTTAAAAAATGCAGCATGTTCGGATTTTTTTTTTGTTGTTTTTCAGAACCCGAAAAATTACGTGAAGCCCACCACACATGATAATTTTAAATTCAATTTTTTTAACGCGGCATAAGTCTTTAGTTATGACCAGAGCTGAAAGGAACATGGAGCAGCGTGTCTCCAGGAGAGATATTATAAAGAGTTTTATTGCTCTTTTTTATCCATTCCAGAAAGACTGTGAACATAGCTTTATGCTAACATTTTAGTATAAGGCTGCTTTTACTCTTGTGTGAGCTAGGCCCCTTTCACAATACTGCGACTTCAAGGTTCCACAATTTGGTACCAGAAATATGGAAACAATGGGAAGAATTTCGGTCCTCAAAGAAAATAATAGATTATCTTTAAATAAAAACAGGGCATAGCCCTAGGGGGAAAAGTGTGAGGGAGGGACAGGGGATGAGAAAGTAAAATGGGGTGTTCCTTTTTTTTTGAGAGAAGGAATGAAAGAGGATGGATGAGTAGGGAATAAAACTCTTGAGGAACAGGCATTACAATTAATTAATAGGTAAATGTCAGGTATAAGATTTTAATTATATGTAATTGTGGACTTTATGGGCCAGATTCTCTAAGAAATTTGCCGGCGTAGCGTAAGCCATTTACACTACGCTGCCGCATCGTACTAGAGCAAGTGCCGTATTCCCTAAGCATTTGCTCCGTAGTTTGCGTTGGCGTTTGCGTTGGCGTAGCGAAAATGGGTCAGCATAAGCCCGCGTAATTCAAATGGGGCGGCTTGTATTTAAATTAAGCGCGCCCCCGCGTCGAACGAACTGCTCATGCGCCGGCCGGGGAAAAAGCCCAGTGCGCATGCTCCAGCTCACATCGGAAAGCGCAGTTGAAACCGACGTCAAAACGACGTGATCGTCACTACGCAATGCCCTATTCGCGAACGAGTTAGTAAAACGACGTAAGCGTCGGAAAAAGCCGACGCTGACCCGATGCCATACTTAACATGCCACCCGACGGCATCCGACGGTACTTCGTAAAGGTTACTCCTCATAGAAGCAGGGGTAACCTTACGAGCGTAAACGACGTACGCGACGACGGGGCGGCGTAAAAGCTATCAGGAATCGGCGTAGTAGCCTCATTTGCATAGGCAAATGAGAAAACAACGTAAAGGCCACCTAGTGGCCGGAGTTGTCATTACAACTACGATCCGCAAGTGTAATGGTATTACACTTGTCGGATGTTCAAGCGTATCTATGCTGAGCATCACTCGCATAGATACGAGCCAAAAAAAACGGGGTATCTGAGATACTCCGTCGTAGCGCCGCTGAGAATCTGGCCCTATGTATTTATGTAATTTTGTATTTATAAAATTGATAAAAAATGATTGAAAACAAAGTTGCACAATTTTGCTGTGATTTCGCGGCCACGATTTTGATGCAAATTTCAAGGAATTCCTGTGTAAATTGCATCAAAGTCGGACCAAAGTAGTGCAGGGACAACTTTGAAGTCGGCACGACTTGAAGTTGTACCAATATGAATGCTTTCCATTGGAAATCATGGAGGAACGACTTGTCATGCAAATTTGCAGTCCCAAGTCGCAGGACAAGTCATACAAGTGTGAAAGGGGCCTTAAGATTGACTTGTGAGACCCAAAGTCACAGAAAGTGTGAAATGCAATGTATCTCTATGAGAGCCATTCTAATTGACACTACTGAAGTTGACGTGGCTTCAGAACACGTTCCTGCACTACTTTGATCTGACTTTGACACACCTTCAGTGCCAGAGATTATAAAAGTCTTATCAAAGTCACTTCAAAGTAACTATAAAGTCATGTCAAAGTTGGCTTAAGTGTACTTTCTTTTAGGAATCCCTATATTGTTACCAGATACATGTGTACCAAAGTGTTATACCAGGGCTCGACAATATCCAGGCGCCAGGTCGTAATTACAACAATAAATTGTGACCTGGTGCCCGCGCCCGCTGGTAATTGAGGCCGCGGCTTTGCCTTTGCGGGCCCGCCGCGATCGCTCGGCAGGGAGGTGTGGCGCACGGAGGCACAGGATCCTGTATTTCCATGCGCCCCCACCTCCCCACCGCGCGATCGTGGCCGACCCGTGGCGGACGGTAATTGAGGCCGTGGCTTTGCGGCCTTGTGAAGTCCCAAGCTTGCTTCTGTTACATGGCGCCATCTGGTGGTGGCCGTTGGCATTACAATTAAAACAGCAATTCTAATATGTAATTTTTCACTAAATTCACTGCCATCTCCTTCCCTCTAATTAGAACCCCCAAACATTATATATATATTTTTTATTCTAACACCCTAGAGAATAAAATGGCGATTGTTGCAATACTTTCTGTCACGCCGTATTTGCGCAGCGGTCTTACAAGCGCACCTTTTTGGGGAAAAAATACACTTTTTTTAATTAAAAAATAAGACAACACTCATATTATCTCGCCCTTCTTCTTCTTCTTTTCCCTCTATTTCTTTTTTCTATTCTTCTCTTTCTTCTTTCGTTGTTTCTCACTCTGATATTTCTTCAAACTGAAAGCTTTTACTTGACCTGTTCTTGTTTGCTGCTCTCTGTGACTTACTCCGTATATATGTTTCTCTTGAGAAACTTGTGGACAATAATATTTCACTTTTTGTTCGTTTATCTTTTTGTTTTATCCTTTCAACAGTGGTTTTCTTACTGGGTCCTGGAGAATGCTGGTATTCTAGGGCCTAGTGAGTGAACCTGTTCGAGAGGGGAGGAAAAATTTAATAACTAGGTTTATTATGTCGATTCCAGACATTTGTGTCCCCTTTTGGGGTGTCTGGTCCCGACGATTGGTAATAATGTGCTCCCTGGGAGAACCCCTCCTTACAATATGATACCTAGGTGTTGATCCTAGGAAGTGTCTAATATTCTTTTATTTTTTTTTATTTTTTTTTTTGTGCAATTTTCATTTATGTTATGGTCCACATTTTTATCTTGGTTTATATTGGAACCATACTATCATAGTTTTGTCTTTTAAGTTGATGGTTTACGGAAGGTTCCTCCGAGTACTTTTGTTTATTTGTTTATTGTATTGAACCCCAGAGTGAAATGGGGGATTGTCTCTTTTTATTTTTTGATGTACTGTACTGACTTTCAATAAATCCCTCTTTGAAACCAAAAAAAAAAAAAAAAAAAAAAAAAAAAAAAAAAAATAAGACAACAGTAAAGTTAACCCATTTGTTTTTATATTGTGAAAGATAATGTTACGCCGAGTAAATTGATACCCAACACGTCACGCTTCAAAATTGCATCCGCTTGTGGAATTCCGACAAAATGTTACCCTTTAAAATCTCCATAGGCGACGTTTAAAAAATTCTACAGGTTGCATGTTTTGAGATACAGAGGAGGTCTAGAGCTCTCACTCTAACGATCGCGGTGATACCTCACAAGGGTGGTTTAAATACCGTTTACATATGCAGGCGCTACTCACGTATGTGTTTGCTTCTGCGCGCGCGCGCAAACTTGTCGGGACAGGGCGCGTTTTCTGGCTCCTAACTTTTTTGGCTGGCTCCTAGATTCCAAGCAAATTTGTCAAACCCTGTGTTAGACTATTTTAGCCATAGTCATTAGCAGGAACATGCTGTAAATCTGAAGTGCTCCTGTGTGTGGTCACTTCTCCACAGGCTAGCAAGAAATGAAGCACAGATCCCATAAAGCACTGGTATATTTTGCTTTTTGCAGTACACCCTCCTACGATCCTTTTGAAACATGGCAGAGGACTAATGATACAGTATTATTAGAGAGTTGCTAATTTGCATATCTTCTACTGTCAGGAAAGTGTGTTCCGACTAAAAATAATATTGCAGCCATAGGTGTGCGCAGCCTATTGCATTAGGGTGTGCACCCCAAAGCTCAAAGACGCATGATTTTCTCTGCAGCCACAGCTGCACTGGACAGTGAATGAATGGGAAATGCCATGTGCTGAGTGGCTTCCTGGTCATTCACAAACTGAAGCATACTAATATGCTTCAATTATGATTAAACACTATTTACACTACGCCACCGCAACTTACAGGAGCAAGTGCCGTATTCTCCAAGAACTTGCTCCGTAATTTGCGGCGGCGCAGTGAAAATGTCCCGGCATAAGGCCGCGTAATTCAAAGGGGGCGGCTTGTATATAAATTAAGCGCGCCCCCGTGCCGAACGAACTGCGCATGCGCCGGCCGTAAAAGTAGCCCAGTGCGCATGCTCCAACTCACGTCGAAAAACGTCAATTAAGCCGACCTGAACGACACTTACGCAAAGCCCTATTCGCAAACGTTTTACGTAAACGACGGAAAAACGCGATGCTGTCCCGAGTCCATACTTAACATGGCATACAGTGGACCGACGTAAAGCTACCCCTCATATAGCAGGGGTAACTTTACGCTTACGCAAACGACGTAAACTACGAAGATGCGACGCAAATGCATTCGGGAATCGGCGTATCATGCTCATTTGCATATACGCCACCTAGCGGCCAGCGTAGTATTGCATTTAAGATCCGACTGTGTAAGTGACTTACACCAGTCGGATTTACACCGTATCTATGCGTAAATGATTCTAGGAATCAGACGCATAGATACCCGGGCACAGAAACAGAGATACGACGGTGTATCTGGAGATACAACGTCATATCTGGAGATACACCGTCGTATCTGGAGATACACCGTCGTATCTCTTATGAGAATCTGGCCCAGTGAGTGTGTTCATTATGTTCATTTAGAAAAGGAAGTGGCCGGTAAATGACATTGATTGGCATCTTCCCCACTCTCCATGTGGGGGGCAACATGGGGGGAAAGCTTGAGCAGTAGGGGGAATCAGCACCACACAGAGTGATTAGGGTGTGTCCAGGCACACCTGGCACACCCCCTGGGCACGCCTATGATTGCAGCAAAGTTATAATGGCCATTGCTTTCTTATACCACCATTTTATAGGCAGCTGTTCTGAGATAGTCCAGCCTTAATTAAAACAACATCCTGATGTCTACCAAGACTGGAGTTTATTTAGCTGCCAAATGACATAGTAACATTTACTTAAAAAAAATTGTTTTTACTTCTTTTTATTCTTTTTTTTTTTACGGCATTGCAGAATAAATCATACAGATTCTATTCCGGAATTACTCAATAACAATATGGAAACTTCAATACCCGCTTCAGCACCTATTATTCATTCTGCTATATAAAAGGCACAATATCATTTTCCTTAGTAATCACCATTAAAACAAACCAAGTGGATCTCATTATACTTACAATTATTATTGGTTTTAGTAAACCTTTCATATGATGTAAAAATGATGGAATGTATCATTACAATGTGACATAAGTACTGCCGCAGAGCTAAGCGTGCTACATTTCGGTAACCCGCTAGAATAATTGTATTGATTTTTCCTTTTATTTTAAAAGCAGAAGGTGCTCCAGGGAGAGCCATAATGGTGCATAACAAACTTTTCTGAACATACTGTGTTCACAGTAAGGGAGTATTTGAGGAAATAAAGAGAAATGCATACTCTTCTTTTGTTGTGGGGTCGACAAAGTGGACCAATCAGTAACGTAAAGAGACCTATGAGACCTTTGACCTAAAAATAAGGTAATGCAGCATAGTAATGCAGATTTATATAACTGACCAGTGCTGACTTTGTAGACGATCTTTGCTTTCTTGCAGAGTTATGCTGGACATACACAGATCGAATTTCGATAGATCTTTCTTTAGAAAATCTTATCTAAGAATTTTCGTTTGGATTTCGCACCATTAGTGGGCTGTAGCAACAGCCGATTTTTTGGGCGGCCATCGAATTTTAATAATCCAACATGTTGGATATTTTTTGAAAAAAATTAACGATTTTCTAATCAATGATGGGAGAATCGTGCGAGAAATGTAATTAAAAAAATGCAAGAAAAGAAAATTTCCGGAAAGAAACAAAGGTTCCCGGGAAAAAAAGAAAGATTACCAGACATGAAAATTATTTTCTGTAGGAACATGAGGTGAAATTGAAGGATTGGCCTGTTGAATTTCAAAATCAATGGTGGCACCATCAGATCACAAAATTTTCTGATTTTCGAAAGAAAAGAAAGAAAGAAAATGCTTATGAAATCTTCAACATCTGACACTTCCTGGTGTGTGCCTTCTTCTCCCCGCTGTGGCCCTCCCTCCTGGCTGACACTTCAGGCTTGTGTAAATGCAGATCTGAGGGTACACACAGGAGAGGCTCCATGCACACAATGTCAGAATGCAAATAATCTCCACTTGCTTCCAGGTCCTGTTCTGATTGGCTGCCATAATGCATTACGATTGGACAAGGTGTAGCGGTTGGACATTGATGCTATACATTTCATCCAACCAGAGAACACTTTGCATTCATTCAGAAGATTCAAAGCATGACCTGAAAGGCATGTGCTTAATGGCTGACCTCCTGTGTTTAGAATGCAGCATGGCAGGTTCTTGGCATGGAACCTAGTAGTTAGTGGAGATCACTGGAGTAGTGGTGTCTACTTCAATGATTTCCAGGTTCTAGAGCAGGGTTTCTCAACTAGGGTTCCTCAAGAGGTTGCTATGGGGTTCTTCGGGCAATGACCAATCTCAGATAAGTTCCCACTGCCATTGATGATCTTTTTAGTGATCTATAAGGGGGGAATTCTTTCCCAATGACCACAAGTATACAGAGCATTCTTCCCACTGATCATCACATAAATGTATTATGAGTTGTAGATATAGTGTTTTTAGCAGGGGTTTCCTGAGATCAGAAAATTATTTCAAGGGTTCATCTGTATTGGAATGCCTAAGAAAGGCCACTCTAGAGGGATCAGCCAAGTATGGCATATGAATGATTACATTGGTTTTAAGCTGGACCAATGTAGACAGTCTCAATAAATCCAATAAACAACAAAGAAAACTCTTCACCACAGGTATACCCGGAGGGGGGGGGGGGGGGGTTACCTGTGGTGCAAATTGTTCATTGTTATTTATTGACATTTTCTACTGTTACATTGGTCCAGCTTGACTCCCCCTACAAATGCACAACAAACAACAATAAAAGGAGACACAGATGAATGTGATTATGATTGCTGTATGGCATTGGAAGGATTTGCAACCTGGTACATGTGATCAGTCAAGTTGGTGACAAGTTACACAGTGGGTCCAACCAAAAAAGCGCAGTAATGGAAGGTCCATCCATTGTGGTGAGTGTAAATTCATGTGGAGTCACCCGGAGCACCTGGAAGTGGTCACATGTTTATCTGTTATACTAATGGCACCAGCACCTGCTCACCCACCTTCTGTTTTTCAATTAATTAATATTTGAATGGGACTCATTGATACATTGGACCTTAATTGTATTTTCTTTTTTTTTCCAATATATTTTTATTTTATCAATTAACCACTTAAGACCCGGACCAAAATGCAGGTAAAGGACCTTGCCCCTTTTTGCAATTCGGCACTGCGTCGTTTTAACTGACAATTGCGCGGTCGTGCGACGT
This sequence comes from Rana kukunoris, assembly GCA_029574335.1. NCBI lineage: Eukaryota > Metazoa > Chordata > Amphibia > Anura > Ranidae > Rana > Rana kukunoris. Next base: position 44,036,069 of record CM056050.1, on the reverse strand, counting down.
GGCTCCCAAACAAAATTGGCGTCCTTTTTTCCCCACAAATAGAGCTTTCTTTTGGTGGTATTTGATCACCTCTGCGGTTTTTATTTTTTGCGCTATAAACAAAAATATAGCGACAATTTTTAAAAAAATGCAATATTTTTTACTTTTTGCTATAATAAATATCCCCCAAAAATATATAAAAAAACATTTTTTTTCCTCAGTTTAGGCCGATACGTATTCTTCTACGTATTTTTGGTAAAAAAAATCGCAATAATCGTTTATCGGTTGGTTTTCGCAAAATTTATAGCGTTTACAAAATAAGGGATAGTTTTATTGCATTTTTATTAATTATTTTTTTTTTACTACTAATAGCGGCGATCAGCGATTTTTTTCGCGACTGTGACAATATGGCGGACACTTCGGACAATTTTGACACATTTTTGGGACAATTGTCATTTTCAAAGCAAAAAATGCATTTAAATTGCATTGTTTACTGTGGAAATGACAGTTGCAGTTTGGGAGTTAACCACAGGTGGCGCTGTAGGGGATGTGTGACCTAATGTGTGTGTTTACAACTGTAGGGGGGTGTGGCTGTAGGTGTGACGTCATCGATCGCGTCCCCCTATTACAGGGATGACGCGATCGATGCTACGGCCACAGAGAAGCACGGGGAAGCCGTGTGTACACACGGCTCTCCTCGTTCTTCCGCTCCAGGGACGGATCGCCGCACTCCGGCGGCGATCGGGTCCACGAATCCCGCGGTCCCAGTCCTGGAGCTTCGGCCTGGGTCGCGGGCGCGCGCCCGCACGCCCGCGACCCACGGCTGGGTACTAAAATCAACGTATATATACGTTGATGTGCCCAGCCGTGCCATTCTGCCGTAGTAAATGTGCAGTAGGCGGTCCTTAAGTGGTTAAGAACATAACAAAAAAAAAGTTGCTGCACATATTACACAACATTGTAATACAGTAAACTGTTAAGGAATATAGTATAGAATTTGTTTGGGCCTTGGTGGCCTAGTCCAGCCTACCCCTAATGGGTTCAAAATGTAGGACTGGGAGGTCATCACGTTAAACAATGATTCAGCTTATACAAACTTAAATTAGGGAAATAATATTGGGAAGGGGGAAATTAAAAATACAAGATAACCAGAGAATGAAGGATAACAGAAAATTTGTTCTACACCGGCATAATGCTGAATTGGTTGATCGAGGTATTTCAGACTGTAGGATAAATGTAAATGTTACATTCTTTTAAGAAAAATGGAGGCTCTAGGGTGGGATAAAATTGTTTTAATTTTCTACTAAAGGTGGTGATGGAGTGATTTTTGTAAGCCAGCATTAATTCAAATTGTGCTTGGCTATTCAGTCTGGTTATGACAGTGGATACTTAACTGTATTTTCTGTTTTTGTTCATTTATCGTTTGCACTTTTACATGTGGCACTGGCACCGTTTAGTAATCTGGATTCACATTTTTTGTCAGCATGGTCTATATACACATTTATAGCATTTCAATATCTGGAACTCTTCTTTAATTATCTCTAGCTTTGTTATCTATAAACTGAAGGTAATTTTTTATTATTATTTAGTGCAACCATAGCGCCAAAAGCAGCTCTATTAAGAACTAATTGTCTGTTGCATGTTTTGGTGAAGCTACTGAAACCGGTCACGGGCCTTTTTAAGACAATTTTAAAGGGGTCATACCGACAGGAAAGCGACGCAAGTGCTTTATTATATTCCCCCAAGTGTGTGTGGGGACAGATGGTTGACAGACCAGCACCTGTCACACACAGGTGACCTCTAGCCACCTCATCAATGACAGCAAGGAAACATACATAATACTTATCAAACCTGAGTGAGCAATGTAGATTTTATACACTGTATGTCGATATCATGTTTTCAGAGTTGCTGTAACAGCATATTCCAGAGAAAGTGAAATTTGCATTAATGGGTTATGCTTTCAGGTTGCTTATTGATAAATTGCACTTCTCCAGTGGTTTTAGCAATTATTGCAATATTTATATATTATAGAAACATATAATTTTCCATGTAGATTGTGAAGGTCAAAAAGGTAAAATGTAATGCAAAAAGCATGTACAGAAAAAAAAAAAAACATATAGCGGTTATTAATTAAGACGATTAACCAAAAGAATTATAGGCATTTCAACAATTATGTAGTGGGAAGGACAAACTTTATGGGGTATAAATTAATTATCCATCCCTATTTAGTTCACACAGGGCTGCAACATAAAGCAGTTATAAGCTTCCAGCAATAAAAATAATGATAATATATGAACTTCTACAAGTAATGAGAGTGCATGAATGCACTTTTTCTCTTTGCCCCATTTCACTGACCTAAATTAGCCTACCACCCCTCTCTTTAAATTACTACAGTACTTACCTCAATATTGTTTAAAAACAAAAATAAATAACAATTTTGATTTGCTAAGCTTAGGGGTCTATTTAGAAATGTTTTCACCAAAGGATCACACATTTTTATAATAACCACCTAACCTAGGTAGATGCAGCATTGGTCCAATGCTGCATCTTCCCCTGGCGTCTCTTCACTGAGAACCGAGTGATCAAACACTGTCGATCGCTCGGTTCTCACAGCTCCGTGAGCAGAGACCTGTTGACTCTCAATGAGCAGCTCTCTGCTCTGCCCCCTCCTCACTGGGTTGTAAGTGGTCAGGTGCCGGCATGTGAGTCGATCTCAACTCCTGGGTCATGATGATGTGGAGCCTGGACTGTGATATCAGAAGAGAGTGTATTTCAGCCCACGCTCTGCTGAAAATGGGTCACAGGAGTGCAAAACTAACTGCACTCCTGTGATCCACAGAAGAAGTACAGCCAAACAAGCTTTGGCTGTACTTCTCCTTTAAATGGAAAAGTTGTAAATCCTGGGTGAAAGTTTGCATCTCTTACATTGGTGGTTGCACAGCCTATTGCACTAGGGTGTGCACCACAGAGCACAAACACCTGTGTATATCAGCAGAGCAGATGGAGTCAGTAGAGCAGAGATTGCCGTCAGTAGTTTTTTATTTTTATTATTTTTATTTTTTCAATTTATTTATTTATTTTATTATTGTTTTTATTATTTTAGTACAATTTTTTTAGGAGTCCCGTTATGAGGCTTTTGTGAAATATCAAGGGTCTAAACAGATCCCTGATTTCTCACTTTTGAGACAGAGAATGAAACAGAGGACATATATTCACAGGTCACTCACTGTGTTCATTTAGAAAATATTTAATTAACCAGCCCCTTTCTTGCTCCTGAGAGGAGAGGAGGGAAGCTGGCAGCATTCCAGAGGGAGAGAGGAAGCATGGGGAATCGGCACCACATGGGATGATTAGGGTGTACCTGGCACACCCTGTGTGTATGCCAATAATCTCTTTCTAACTCTATACAGTAAGTATAAATGTTCAGCACTGCCCAGTTTTTAAAGGCTGATTTTAGCCATTGCAACAATAAATGCAGGAAATCGCACTGGCCCACCTAGAAAAAACTGGGGCTTGGCTCTGTTGGGTCACATACTGAGAGGCAGTTTATGTCCCTGTGTTACTGTACTCACTTTGACACTGTAGGCTGATATATGTTGTGCCAAGACAGAGTCATGTCACTGTGTCATAAGGGTTTGATGTCACCCAGGCTTCTCATCTATTCAGATTAAGGGGCTCTGGAATGTTTGTTTTGAGCAGAGAAAATTTTAAAACGCTCTCAAGGTTTGTGAAATCCTAGTATGAGTCCAGGAGCCCAGAGACTTTGTAAAGTATTGGGGGGAGGAATGAAGACTCGTAGCCTGGTTCCTGATTTTGATGGTAACCAGCACTTACTAATTGCGCAGGTGTGCACAGGCCTTGAGGTATGGGAACTGACTATTTTTCAGGGTTCGACTCTCCCAAGGAGACTGTTGTGCTGCAGGTTCACAGCATATTTCTGGATACCGGCCAGTGACCTTAACAGGCCAAAGCCTATGAGGAATAGCTTGTGTGTAGATAGACTAAAGGTTGGAGCTGGCTTCATTAGCCAGAAGGCTGAAGCATTTATGATACTGGTACTGCTGTAAGGGCAACCCTTCTGTTAAAGAACATAATTTTGCCCAAAAAAGTGGGATAAATGCTCCTAAATGTATTTTTGTGGTTGGACTGGGTTCTACCACATTTGAGTTGACATAGTTACATAGTTACATAGTTAGTCAGGTTGAAAAAAGACACAAGTCCATCCAGTTCAACCATAAAAAAAATAAAAAAAATAAAACAAAGTAAAACACAGTACATCCTCCCATACACCCAACTCCATACCCACAGTTGATCCAGAGGAAGGCAAAAAACCCCAGCAGAGCGATGATCCAATTTGCTACCGGAGGGGAAAAAATTCTTTCCTGATCCCCCGAAAGGCAATCGGATTTACCCCGGATCAACTTTACCTACAAAACTTAGTACTCAGTTATATTATGTGCATTTACGAAATAATCCAGGCCTCTCTTAAAGCAATCTACTGAGCTGGCCAGAACCACCTCTGGAGGGAGTCTGTTCCACATTTGCACAGCTCTTACTGTGAAGAAACCTTTCCGTATTTGGAGGTGAAATCTCTTTTCCTCCAGACGTAAAGAGTGCCCCCTTGTCCTCAGTGTTGACCTTAAAGTGAATAACTCAACACCAAGTTCACTATATGGACCTCTTATGTATTTGTACATGTTGATCATATCCCCCCTTATTCTCCTCTTCTCAAGAGTGAATAAATTCAGTTCCTCTAATCTCTCCTCATAGCTGAGCTCCTCCATGCCTCTTATCAGTTTGGTTGCCCTTCTCTGCACTTTCTCCAGTTCTCCGATATCCTTTTTGAGAACTGGTGCCCAAAACTGGACTGCATATTCCAGATGAGGTCTTACTAATGATTTGTACAGGGGCAAAATGATATCTCTATCTCTGGAGTCCATACCTCTCTTAATACAAGAAAGGACTTTGCTCGCTTTGGAAACTGCAGCTTGGCATTGCATGCCATTATTGAGCTTATGATCAACTAAAACACCCAGATCCTTCTCCACTACAGATCCCCCCAGTTGTACTCCCCCTAGCATGTATGATGCATGAATATTCTTAGCCCCCAAGTGCATAACTTTACATTTATCAACATTAAACCTCATCTGCCACATAGTCGCCCAATTAGACAGAGCATTGAGGTCGGCTTGTAAATTGGAGACATCCTGCAAGGACATTATTCCACTGCATAGCTTGGTGTCATCTGCAAAAACAGAAATGATACTTTTGATCTCAGACCCAATATCATTTATAAATATATTGAAAAGTAAGGGACCCAACACTGAACCTTGGGGTACACCGCTGATAACCTTGGACCATTCAGAGTAAGAATCATTAACCACAACTCTCTGAATTCTGTCTTTCAGCCAGTTTTCTATCCATTTACAAACTGATATATCTAATCCTGTAGTTTTGCACCCACATCCTGTCCCTCTAGCCACTTAGAAAGTAATGCCGCGTACACACGATTGGAATTTCTGGCAAAAAGGTTTGATGTGAGCTTTTGGTCAGAAATTCCCACTGCGTGTAGGCTCCGTATGACTTTTTCTGTCGGAATTTCCGTCAACAAAAATTTGAGAGCTGGTTCTCAAATTTTCCGACAAGAAAAGTTCTTGTTGGAAATTACAATCGTCTGTATGCAATTCCGACGCACCAAAAACCACGCGAGCTCGGAATCAAGTCGACACATGCTTGGAAGCATTGAACTTTTTTCTCGGCTTGTGGATGCGTTTTACGTCAACGCGTTCTTGCCGGTCGGAATTTTGTGCGACTGTGTGTATGCAACACAAGTTTGAGGCAAAAATCCACGGTTTTCTTGGCGAAATTTTCAATCGTGTGTACGCGGCATTACAGGAACCAAATACATTTTAGCTGGAGCTAGGCAATTTGGTGCCTCTGTTGGGGATACTGTATTCAGTCCTATGCATGTTTCCTCCTGATGCATTTTTTTATTGAAATTTATGCATTCTGATGTGTTTTTTATTGATTTCAATGAATCTAGCAAGAATGCAAAGGTGTGAATTCAGCCTCTAGCTAATCAAGGGACGGGAAGAAATGGTGATATTGCCATTGGACACAAAGATAGCAATAAATAATCTGACTCATTCTAAACTTCACAACTTTATCCAAAAATAGAAAAAAACATGATAGTGGAAGCAGGAGACTATCCACGACCCACATTGTAATAGCCTCTGTTGAGATGCACTTCAACACTGCCCAAATGAGTTAGTGCAGAGTGACGTGCCAATCGATGGCAAAGTGTGTGTTGTGATGTCTGGCTTAGCACGTTCTCTCGAGCCAGGTTCAGGGTGAGGGATGAGATTGGCAGGCACCAAGGGCCCCCTTTGGTACTCAAATGAACAAGGCTGATTAAATCAATATATCCATGTCAAAGAAGAAGAACTAGGGCTCTAATGAAAGCTGGACTTGTGTTTATAAAGCCATTTAACCTTGGCACTCCTATTGGTGTGTCGCTGACAGGCCAGGGAGCCCTCAGTTAACATATGCACCGCTAGTTGTCATCACAAGCAGAACAGACATCCCAACACAGATTACTTTACAGAACCTTCAGTGTTATGTTCCCTGGAGGCCAGATTCCTTTCCTGGTTGTACCAGTTCTACCTCCCGTTATTTACATACACTCCACACAATCTGTTTATGCATTCACTGGAAGCCAAAAGTTAAACAGTTCATCACTTGCACTATGCAGAATACCAGAGTCCCGGGACGTTACTGCAGATCAAATTAACATCTTGCTTGCCAATTTCTACAGAGCATCCAGGTGCAATGAATCAACGGTAGAACTTTGCATTCTTCACTGCTTAATCTTTATGTATATTTTGTTTAAAGAAGCTGCCAACTCCAGCAGTATAAACTGACAAGGCAAAAACAATCTGCAGTTTATTTTTAGGTGTGCCATATATTGTTGTACGTCCTTATGCTGACAAAGTATATTGATTAAAGAAAAAAAATTATGAAACGGTCAGTCAACTTAAAAATTGTATGTGGATGCTGATGGGATGAAATGAATAACCATCTTCTTTTCAAATATCTACTGTGGCCTAAAAGTGGATCTACATACGGGTAAAATAAGTATTGAACATGTCATACTTTTTCTAGGTAAATATATTTCTAAAAGTGCTATTGACATGAATCTTTCACCACATGTCATAGGAACCAACTCGTGCAATCCATATATACAAAGAAACCAAAACAAATGAGTTCAGAAACAAAGTTATGTGTAATAAAATGGAATGACACAGGGTTTATGGTGAAAAGATGTTCTTTACACTTCTGGATTATGGACCCAACAGTGTTCACTGGAACATTCACAAGTTTAGATATACTTCTGTAACCAATGCCATCAGTATGTTTGCAAAAATAAGGCTGTAAAGGTCTTAAGAGAGCTCTTTGCATTTACCCATCATGAGATGTTTCTTGTGTGACACCTTGGTAATGAGACACCTTTTTATTGGCCATCAGTTGAGACTGAACCAGCTTATATTAATTTGCACTGACAATGGGCAGGATTGCTTTCTAATTACTGATAGATTTCAGCTGATGCCTTTTACATGCCTTTTTGCAACTCCTTTTCTTTATATGTTCAATACTTTTTTCCTGTGTCAGTCCATTTTATTACACATTACTTAAAGCACAAGTAAACCACAGTTGTTGAGAAAAAAAATCTGTACAAGGCAATGTCATAATGTGCTAGTATGCAGGTTGTGACCCTGGGGGAAACACAGACAAGCCGTTCCGGCACATTCTGCTGTTGGTGCAGGTGACATTACTAATGTGCAGTGATCTTTCAAACTATATTTTGCATCCTTCCCCTGCCTGACTTCTAGACCCTGCCCCCAGCCACAAGCGCCATTATAGGACTTTGCAGAAATAGGAGTTTGTTTGTTTTTTCAACTGCTGGTAATGAGGCAAAGCATCTGGATTCTATCTTGGTGGCTTGATTCTTGGTAACCTGGGACTACAAATATTGACAATACCATTTGGATTACTGATTATACAACAATATCTGTATTCTTCCTTAAAAAATCCTATTAGTCCTGAAGAAGCCCAACGGTGAAACGCGTAGGAGACTCCAAAGGATTTACCCCTAAACATTCATTAATCTGTAATCCACATGGCTATATCCAATGTTCAAATATTCCTTGTTTTTCCAATATTGTAAAAATTGTATGTTATAGTTTTATATTAAAGTATATTTTTTTAACTTACTTCCGCACTGCCTCAAAGTCCGCCATTTCTTTTCACCCTGGTGATTAGGTATTTTCCCATTTACACGTTATTAGAGACATACTGTACTATAGGCTTTCCTACAGATACAAGTGGTAGAACAAAGTTTGATGCCACTTTATTCTCTGAATGTACTTGTTTCATTTTCTTTGTATGTACAGATTGCATGGGTTGTCATCGACATGTGGTGAAAATGTATTGTCAATAGCACCTTCAGAAATATATTTACCTAGAAAAATGGTGGCATGTTCAATACTTACTTTACCCACTGTATATACATGAAGATATATTGATGCATGAAGATACACAGCTGTGAAGGTTATGGTATTTTGGTAAAACAATGTTTGCTGAAGAGAAGGATAAGCCACTCCAATCAGTAACCCCTACATTCAACACATGACAAAGCCTTAGACATCTCAAATGTAGACAGAACCAAAGAGAACCTGGAAAAGCATTTTTATGAAAATGTGTCCCGATCCTGCTGCTCTTGAACATTTTGGGGTTGGTTTACTGAAGTCAAATAGACTGTGCATTCTGTAAGTGCAGCTGCTTCACACCTTAGTAAATGAGGTAAAGTTTCAAAATACCCAATCACATACAAGCAAAATTTAAATGTAGCACTCACCCCCCAAGGAGCCGCTGGTTGTTGTTTGAGATTGGCGTATTAGGTTACCTTGTAGTGTGTCTAGAGGTAGTAGCGGTGAGTAGTAGCAGTGAGCAAATGTCCAGTCACCAAATGGGTTTTCAAATGCTTTATTCCAAGGCCTAACAACAGCCAACATCAACAGGGGATAGGAAAGGTTGATGAAGCAATAGAGAACAGTGCAGTATTTGGCCTGGATAAGAAACAGAGCAGTCCTGCTCTCAGTAGTAGTAGATACAGTTCGTCGCCACTCTCGCCAGAGTGGGTGAAGCGCCTCCGGACAGACCCCTGTTATAAGCCTGGCAGCCGGAATGTCACTTCTAAGTTGCTGGCTCGGATTGCGCGAATCCTCCCAGTAAATGCAATGAAAGGGGTCACTGGTGGACAGCTGACATGTACCTGTCAATTCCGGTAGCCAGATCCCCAATGGTTTGTTCAAGCCCTTTTGGATAACCTGCCTCCGCGTTCTCCTCAAGCCGATCCCCCACCGAACGGCACACAGCCTGGGATCTTCTCAGTAAGGTTGGGGACCCAGTAAGTCACTGGGGCCCCTATCAACATCTGGATGGGTCTCCATGGAGCAGGCAGCTCCGGCCAGGTGGGACATCCGAGCAAGGTCCGTGGATGCGCGCACCCTGAAGGTGGATGCCGCACCTGGAACGTGGACCCCGCGCAGAGAAGAAGAACCTACGACCCAGAACACACGGCGTCTGCCACAGATATACCCCTCCCCAGCATGCCCAGCGAGGGAAGAACTCCTCTAATTGGCTGCTGGGGAAAAGTGGCTCTGTCAGAACCCCTCTAGTGCCAACTGCCGCCCAGGGGTGTAATCACACCTCCGGGTTGCAGACTGACCCAGAGGACAGTTCTGAAATAGCAGCAGCCTGCAATTTGACAAATTATGAATGGGAGAAAAACAACATTCCCATTCACCCACTAACTTTGGCGTAGTTCCCGCACTGAAAGTAAGGGGGCGCTACATAAAAAAATAAATAATTTCAGTTGTACATGATTGAAGTAATCAGACCTTCTTATGTAAGATGAGCTCTAGCATGGACATCTCACCTGTGCAGTAGAGTGAACAAGCACTTATGTTTTTACTCATTAAAGTGGACCTGAACTGTAGAAACGGTGCCTAAAAATGCAAGCAGAGGGCAACGGTTTAATGGGCTAATCACCAGACATTTTCCCCATTACTGGCTTACTATGCTTTGCTCTACAATGTGTCTCTATGTGGAATCAGGCATCTTGGTAGCAAATCAGGGCTTTGCTTTCTTGTGCCATAGCTGCCTCCCTGATGACTTGTGTGGTATTATTCAAAAAGCAGCAGGAGAGGTGCAGAAATAACAGATCAACAGAATGAATGACGTGGTAGCAGGGAGAGAATTGCTTTGCAGGTCCTCAAGTACAGCTTTCCTTCCAGTAAGGACAACAGTGAGCAGCATGGTAGTGCCATCACCAGATCTAAATCCAAATTTCTTGAGCATAGCAAACACAAACAGCAGTGCTTTAGATAATCTCACAATGCAGAAATACAGCTATGAGGTAATGAACCAAGGATTGAAACTACACTGCTATTTTTAAGGTGGAATTCAAGGCAAATGGTCAACTTAGATACTACTTAGGCACAATTAACATTTCCAGATTTTTCCTATAATGCCTTGTACACACGACGAGTTTTCCAGTCGGGAAAACTGCCATGACAGTTTTGGCCTGGAAAACTGCCCGTGTGTATGATCCATGGCAGTTTCCCCCACAGAAAAACCGCTGGGAATCCTGGCGGGAAAAATGAAAATGAATCTTTTCCTGCTGGAATTCCCAGCGGTTTTTCTATGGGGAAAGTCTGCGGTGGAGCATACACACGGCCGGGTTTCCCGACCAAAGGTCTCATGGCAGTTTTTCTGTCAGGAAAACCGGGCGTGTGTACGGTGGAAAATCTACCGAGCAGGTTCCCGGTTTTCCCCCTGGTTTTACCCGGCTGACTTTTTACCACCGTCGTGTGTACAAGGCATAAGAAAACAAATCTTTGCTTTTTGAGTTAAGATATTACAATTTTCCTTTAAAAGACTTACCTGTAATATGGTAACTGACTTGCCGATTAATATCAGAAGTGTCATCATCCCAAGTACTGAGTATTGCCACCACCTCCCCTGGAGCATCACTTTCTTTTATAGATCCTTTGTACACTTCCTGCTCAAAGACTGGACCATTGTCATTGACATCTGTGATGGTTACTGAAACTATGGCAGAAGAAGAAAGGGAAAGTGTTTCTCCAAGGTCAGATGCTACCACAGTAAATGTGTAAGTTGGATTTTTCTCATGGTCTAGTTCCTTAAGTGTGCTGATCCAGCCATTATTTGAATCAATGGTAAATGTTTCAAGGAGTTTGCCTTCTTCCCTCTCAGAAACAAGGCTGTATGTGACTTGTCCATTGGCTCCCCAGTCTGCATCAAATGCCTTCACCTGCATAACATTAGTCCCTATAGGCATACCCTCCATTATTACTGCCTCATAGTGTGTGGAGTCAAAAAATGGTTTATTGTCATTCAGATCCAAGATCTTAATTTCCACATCAACGGTTATTAAGATGTCCACTTTATCTAAAGGTGCACTGGCTGCTACTTTGAAATGGAACACTGGTGTTGTTTCATGGTCAACCTTTTTGTCTAGTTTTAACATTCCACTCTCTTTGTCAATGATGAAAATATTATCCTTGTTATTTTCAGGAAATTCACCGTTGACTGTGCTGAACAGGGCATCTTGGAATGGGGTAATCTTAAAGGAATCTATGGTAGTCCCTATAACAGTATCTTCTGGCACTGAAAATGTGTACTGATGCTGGGTGAATGTAGGTAAAACAGTTTCTGAGGGGACAACATGAATGTACACAGGAATAAGAGAGTGTTTCATTGGAATTCCACCATCAACAGCTTTTACGAAGAAGGAAAGCACCGTATTTTTCAGCTGGTTAAAACTGCCTTTTGTAACCATCCAGCCATTGTCTGGATCGATTTCTAGAAGGTCGGCTACAGACACAGAGGCCTCACTGTAAAGTGAGTAAGTAATTCTGGAATTGGCTCCATCATCTGCATCAAAGGCTTGGACCTGGGTGACAAGGTGGCCCTTCTCCACGTCTGCCTTAACACTTGCTCGATATTCAGTAGCTTTAAACTGTGGAGCATTGTCATTTTCATCTACAACTAGAACTTGGACTGTGCAGAAGGCAGCTCGCCCTCCACCATCCAAAGCACGCAGAAATATATTGATGTCCTGCTCAAGTGGATTTTCTCTGTCGAGTTTCTCTGTTGTAACAATTTGCCCCAACGAGTCAATGTAAAATCGATTTTTGGCTACGTCGTTAATTATTGTGTAGGTAACTTGCCCATATATGCCTGAATCGCCATCGGTTGCTTTGACATAAATGACTTTAGTTCCAACAGGAGCATTCTCTCTTACTTCAGTCACATAAACACTTTGTGCAAATACAGGACTAAAAAGATTTGCTCCGAGAATCTTTATGTGCACCTGTGCCGTACTGGTAAAGAGTCCATCGGAGACAGAAATATTTAAACTGTGCATTGGCTCCATTTGTTGCTTGCGGTGACTAGACAGAGTGATGACACCACTTTTGCTATCCATAACAAAGTTCATGCGATCATTTCCAGAAAGAATGCTGTATTCCAATCTATCAATGTCAGTGCTGTCGGCATCAGATGCTTGGACGCAGGTGACAAAATGTCCTCTTGGTGCAAGCTCACTGACGTAAGACTCATAAATCAACTGATTGAAAATTGGAGGGTTGTCATTTAAATCTGTTATGTAGATTGTAACTAGCATCTCGCTGCTGAGTGATGGGAAACCATTATCCGTTGCCCGGATTTTCAGGATGCTTTGCTGTGACACCTCATGATCTAGTAGTCTAGCTGTGAGTATTAAACCGCTTGTGCTATCAATATGAAATGAATCAGTATTGTTGAACATGTCCTGAACAATCTGATACCTTATAGCTTTATTATTGTCAGAATCTGCATCTGTGGCGACAACTTGCAGGACTGGTGTCCCAATTAAAGAGCTTTCTGAAAGGGTTGCATTGTATGATGAAAATTGGAACACTGGAGGGTTGTCATTGACATCATTGACACCAATATCAACGATAACCTCAGCCCGTGCGCTGGTAAGTGAGTCACTGGCACGTACAGTCAACTTAAAGTATGGGTTTAATTCAAAATCCAATGGACTCACAACACTTAGCACCCCAGTGTCAAAATCTATATTAAACTGGTTAAATGGATCTCCATCCACTATTGTGTAAATAATTCCTTGCCCTTCTGGGCTTGTGGCATTAATACTTAATATGGGTGTGTTCATTACAACGTCTTCATTAACTGTAGCCGTATAAAATGCCTTATCAAATACTGGCATGGCTTTGTTGACAATAGTAACTGGAAGCTCAATAGATGCCGATAGAGAAGGATCGCCAAGATCTTTGGCAATTATAATTAGTATGTACTCCAAGTTGGAGATGTCAGAGTCAAACATTTTCATTAATGTCACACTGCCATTCTGCCTGTCAATTTCAAAATGGCCATAGTCATCTTCCAAATAAAAGGTTAACTCTCCATTTTTTCCTTTGTCTTTGTCTATGGCAGTTACTTTGTAAATAAGAGTCCCAGGTTCAGCGTCAACCTGTACAGCAGCATAATATGGAAGACCTACAAAATATGGAGCATTATCATTTATATCTTCAATATTGACCTTGACAACAACCCGTGCCACGCGGAGATGATCTAATTCCCGACTCGCTTCTACTACCAGCTCATAGACCTCCTCTTTTTCTCTATCAAATTGGATTCCTGTGGTTTGGATAACACCAGAAGTAGATTTGATCTTAAATTTATTTCCTGGGTTCAATATTGTATATTTTATGGGCTCATTGAGGCGATGACCCACTGCATTCACCACAGCAATTTTTGTAACATTAGTGGTGTTTTCTGCTATAGATGCTGAATAAAAGTCTTGGGTAAAATGTAGACCACTGTCCATGGCTTCTTTTACTAAGATGGTTACAATGGCAGTGCTATAAAATTTCCCATCTGATACTTTGACCATTAGCATGTAATGATCTTTAGATAAACTGCTGTTTTTTACAGTAATCACTCCACTGTTAGAGTCAATTACAAAATGATTCAAGTTTCCTTCAGTTAGGGTATAACTCAGCTCTGGCGGAATGGCTAGATCTGGATCGCGTGCACTGACCTGTAGGACTTCAACACCAGCATAGGTTGGTAAAAGTAACGTTGTTTCAAATACTGCTTCTGTAAATACCGGAGGGTTATCATTAACATCACTTACATCAATAGAGACTTCAACTGGACTTTCGGCAGTGAGTTGGGGACTTCCACTATCTCTTACATGCACATGAAAGTGGAAATATGCTATGGTTTCATGATCCAGATAAGCTATAGTGCGTATCGCACCAGTGCTGGAATCCACAGTGAAGTATTTTTTGGCTGTTGATTCGACAATCTGGTACACAAGCAAGGCGTTCTGGTTGCTATCAGCATCGGTTGCTCTTATGACCAATGGAGATTTGTCAGAGTTCCGAACTATGCTGTTGATCGGGGCTGCTTCACTGATACTACCAAAATATTGGGAACTGAGGAACACCGGTGCATTGTCATTTTGGTCAAGAATCTGGATATTGACAGTGGTGTTGGAAGCCATGCCTGCCATGTTTGTAGCTTGAATGATGAGTTGGTAAGATGGTATTTGCTCATAATCAAGTGCTTTTTGAGTCGTTATAACTCCAGAATAGGGGTTAATTGTGAAGGCTCCTTCGGAATTCCCAACTCTGATATCATAAACTAGTGTGGATTGACTTATTGCTGACACTAATACAACTGGTGTTCCTACATCCACGTTTTCTTGAACCTCAGCCTGGTACTCGTTCTGCGTAAACTTTGGGTTGGAATTGTCAGACAAAGATAGTGAAATCCTCACAATGGCAGCAGCAGAAAGAGGTGGACTCCCACGGTCAGTTACTTTGACAGACAGCACAAACTGACCCATCGTGGACATGTCTGGTTCCTTGGCAACAGTGATGATGCCCAATACTGGCTCAATTTTAAATGTGTTGGCAGTGTTACCTAAAAAAAAAAAAGAGAGAGAAAAAAAAAGTTTCAGCATTAGATACATGACATTAGTAGAAACATTCAGGTATTCAATTTTGTGGCACTCAGACACATCAATTTCTATATCATGATCAGTACAGCTCTAAAACACAAGGACGCTCTGTTACAAGATGGATAGCAGGCTACTGCATGTCACCCGTGTTAGATGATTTGCTTAGTGAGGTGTGAAGGATCAGGTCATTCATGACAATTTGTTACAGAGCTGAACGAGTGGCTTATTATTTGCAATTACAATATAAAGACACGTGTGCATTTTACTGGTAATACTGTATGTGTGGTGTTAAATAGGTACTGTACTTCTTAAATTAATTTAACTTTTTTTTTTTTTTTTTTTTTTTTTTACAGTGAGTTTGTTTCTTTCAGACATGCACCCTTTTTGTATTGTTTAGTGCAGCAAAGACACATGTGTATTGCTGTATCTATAATATGGGGCAGAGGTTTTAATAACCTACCAATTTCTTGTCAATGGAAATGACTTTCAATATTACTGTAGCCATACACAGCTCAATTATCTCATTTAGCCCATTAAATAACGTAGATGGAGGAATATCCACTCCTGGCTATTGTATTCAGACAGCAAAACAGTGACTGCATTTGATAGAATGCGGTCACTGACTGGTCAGCAATTTTTCACTTGACTTTGTTGAGCTGTGTGGTACTCATGGCACAAGTTTCAGCCAATTCAACAGGAATTGGCCAAAACTG
Organism: Rana kukunoris; assembly: GCA_029574335.1. Classification (NCBI taxonomy): domain Eukaryota; kingdom Metazoa; phylum Chordata; class Amphibia; order Anura; family Ranidae; genus Rana; species Rana kukunoris. The sequence goes on along the minus strand of CM056050.1, from coordinate 44,020,262 downwards.
GAGATGTCTATGGTTGTAAAGAAGTAATGTAGCTCCAATAGGAAGCCAACTAAATTAAAGCAATCATAAGAGGTCATTGGCTCACTATTCTTCTGTCTGACTTCTGCTTAAACCACGTCTCCTGAAGGTACCTGTTCAGTATGCTCGGACTGTCAAAGAAAGTCACTTACAGTTCAACAGAGTCAATGGTTTTTAAAGAGGAGTTCCCTCCAAAAATGGAACTTCCACTTTTTGGGAATCCTACCCCCCACCGGTGTCACATTTGGCACCTTTTGGGGGTAGGGGGATCAGATACGTGTCTAATCCAGGTATTTGCTCTCACTTCCGGTCATAGATAGCCGCGGCTATGTATGCCATTTCCAGCCATTCCTCCGTCTGACCCCTTGCCGTCTTCTGGGAGACACACAGGTCCCAGAAGACAGCAGGGACCAGTGAGGATGTGCAGCGTCACTCACACATGCGCAGTATGGAACCAGGCCGTGAAGCCACAAGGCTTTACTTCCTGATTCCCTTACCGAAGAAAGCGGCACCTCCACCTGGGGGCCGAGGGACAGATTGGCTGTGGGTGAGGACATCGCGGGCACCCTGGACAGGTAAGTGTCCATATTTTAAAAGTCAGCAGCTGCAGTATTTGTATCTGCTGACTTTAAAGAAAAAAATAATATGACAGAACCCCGATTTAAAATCCTCATTAGGCTCAATGTAAGAATGCAAGGAAAATATAATATAGTACCTTGTACAGACTTTGTTGCATTTGTTTGGTATTATCAATTTGATTATATATATATATATATATATATATATATATATATATATATACACATATATATATAAATAATTATTATACAGGATTTATATTGCGCCAACAGTTTGCGCAGTGCTTATATATATATATATATATATATATATATAAAGCACTGCGCAAACTGTTGGCGCTATATAAATCATGTATAATTATATATGTATATATATATATATATATATATATATATATATAAAACACATACCGCCTCCGCATCAAATAAATCGCCACCACATCTAATAAATGGTAAACTGCAATATGTTTTTGGATTGGGTTTAATACCACTTTGAAATGCTATTTATTTATCATTTTTTTTTTATTTAAAGTATTTATTGTATGCCAAAAAAGGGGTTATTACAAAACAACGCCAATTGGGCATACCCAGGCTCGGTGGGTGTACATGAAAAATAAAAAACATAAGGAAAAAGAATACTAAAAGGAATAGTACCATAAGCTTCTTTATATTATATTTCAGAGCTTAAGATGTTAAGAACGACTTAGATCAAGCATGCATATAAACAGAATATAGCACTATGATGAGTGCCTTAAACAGAAGGTGAAGGACTATTAAAATGTAAATTTTATAGGAGGGCGGGGGTCGCAGGTAGTAATGGGGAGGAAGTAGGGTAGGGGATGGGGGGGACGGGAACGCGGGATAAATTAGGGAATAGATTATTTAAGATTTTTTCTTTCTTTCCTAAATGTCTGTATATGGTCATATATTTGCTATCTTTATATCTTGGAAACGCATTGGAGAGTCTACGACTCGTAGGAAAGAGGAAAAAAAAAACAGAAAGAAAAAATAAAAAAATAAAGAAAAGAACAAGATACGAAAAATAAAAAATAAAAAAGGGGGATAAAAGGAAAACCACAAATAATGCGAAACCATAGTAGAGACACTATAAGCAATTAAAACGTGAGCTTTCTGTTTCTTTTTGGTGGAGTCTGAAGTGGTACAAATAGAGCTTTCTTTTGGTGGTATTTGATCACCTCTGCAGTTTTTATTTTTTGCGCAACAACTAATAAAAGACTGAAGATTTAGAATTTTTTTTTTTCTGTTAACTTTTTTGTAAATAAGTACATTTTCTCTTTCAATTACGGGCACTTATATGGCGGCACTGATGGGCACTGATGAGGTGGCACTGATGGACACCAATGAGATAGTACTGATGGGCACCGATGACGTGGCACTGATTGACACTGATAGGCGGCGCTGGTATGCGGCACTGATGGGCACTCATAGGTGGCACTGATGGGCACTCATAGGTGGCACTGATGGGCACTCATGGGTGGCACTTATGGGTGGCACTGATGGGTACTTATGGGTGGCACAGATGGGCATTGATAGGTGGGCACTGGGCATGGTTTGGCACTGAGGGGTGGCACCGATGGACACTGTGGGGTGGCACTGATGGACACTGAGAGGTGGCACTGATGAATCTATGTTGCCAGTCAGTGCCCATGTGCGGGCACTGACTGGCATCTTTCTTTTTTTTTACTGGCATGTTTTTTTTTTTAAATCCTGACTTTTTTATTTTTATTTTTTAATTGCCGATTTTTTTTTTTTTGCCCTTCCAGTGTGGGCTTCCCTGGTGGTCCAGTGTGGGCTTCCCTGGTTGTCCAGTGTGGGCATCCGAGGGGGGGGGGCTGCGCTGATAAACAATCAGCGCAAATCCCCACTGTCAGGAGAGCCACCGATCGGCTCTCCTGTACTCGCATCTGTCAGACGCGAGTGAGGAAGAGCCATTGACGGCTCTTCCTATTTACATCGTGATCAGCCGTGATTGGACACGGCTGATCACGTGGTAGCGAGCCCCCGCCGGAGACTCGTTGCCGAGATCGAAGATGCAGGGTGTCAAACTGACACCCCGCATCACCGATCGCTGCGCTGAGCGCCCCCACGGGCGCGCGCGGCATTAAATCCTGCAGGACGTCAATTGACGTCCAGTCAAGATTTCAGAACCACTTCCCGGACATCAATCTCCTATTGACTGGGCGGGAAGTGGTTAAACCAGTAGTATTTTAGGCCCCTTTCACACTAGGCGGATCTGTCTCAGCGGAGTCCGACAGCTCAGCGGGAGATCTCTTTGTGGATCTCCGCTGAGCCGGCGGATGACAAGTCCCTCTCTGCTCACTGAGCGGGAAGGGGATTGTGCAGCGCCGCTGTCTCCTATGGAGCGATCTGATAAAAACGGACAGTATGTCCCTTTTCATCAGATCTCACCCGATCCGATCAGCCATGGACGGATGACGATGTATCGCCACCCGTCTGATTTTAGCGGATCGGGACGGATGTCAGCCAGCGGACATGTCTCCGCTGACATCCGGCGCTCCATAGAGATGTATGGAGCGGCCGTTCAGGTCCGCCAACAAATATAACAGGCGGACCTAAACGGTCCAACCGTGTGAAAGGGGCTTTAAAGATTTGTAAAGGTAAATTAAATATATATATATATATATATATATATATATATATATTTTTTTTCAATAAAAACAAACACACACACACAAAAATTACAAAAAACAATACAAATATAGTACATCTTATGTCCTTGTGAGCTGAGCCTAATATCTCTTCATAAGTCTCTGGAAGAATGTGAAAAAAATAATTGAAAAAAGTCCCACGTAGCCTTAAAACTCAATAAATTCTAATTCACAAAACAGCTGCCAAGTGTGGACTATGTTGGGAAATAAATGAAAGGAATTCAGAATCCGATGGGGCATTAATATAGAACTCCGGGGACCCAGCAGTAGTATACAGGGCAATGAAATCCCTGCTTCAGCTCCTCGCTAACTTTCTACTTTGTCTGGCTCCTATTTTTTGCACAGACACTAGGGGAGTTATTACTGTACAGAGACAAATCCACTACTGGAATCTGAGCTGAAATTTCATGTACAATGTCTACAAGATAAACTAGCACTGTGCTGGCAAAGCTGTATCAGGTTCGGTTACTGATCGCTGCCATGGAGTCTCTGGTCTTTTTAAACAGATATTTTTTAACAAGTGCATGAATTAACACCTATCTCTGCATACATTTTTTCATATGCAAAAATCATTTTAAAAGGTTGTAAACCCAGAGTAAAACAAAAACAAACAAACAAACAAAAAGAACCTGTAAGATAAAGGCATAATGAGCAAGTATGCATCACATAGGAGGCATGGGGGGGGGGGGGGAGCTCAGCTAGAGGAACTGAACTTCTTCTCTCTTGAGAAGAGGTGATTAAGGGGGGATATAATCAACATCACCTCCTCCTATGCTCGCCTTCAGGACTTTTCCAGAGCCTCTCCAATCCTATGTAACTCCTTACCACAATCTGTCCGATTATCTCCTACTCTTAGGCCGCGTACACACGGGGAGACATGTCCGCTGAAACATGTCCGACGGACCGTTTCCAGTGGAGATGTCTCCTCGGATTTTGGTCCGATGGCGTGTACACACCATCGAACGAAAATCCCCTCGGACTGAGGACGAGGTGACGTGGCAGTGACGTTGACGCCACCACGTCACCACTCCAGGAAGTAAAATACTTCCACGCATGCGTCGAATCCATTCGACGCATGCAGGAGATTTATGTCTGCTGGTTAGGCGTACTAACCAACGGACATGTACGACGGACAAATTTCAAAGCATGCTTTGAAATTTGTCCGCTGGAAAAACCTGTCCGCTAGGTCGTACACACGATCGGATATGTCCGCTGAAACTGGTCGGCGGACCAGTTTCAGCGGACATGTTCGATCGTGTGTACGCGGCCTTATAGATTTTATATGATCCCTGAAAACCCTCCTCTTCAGAGAAGCCTATCCTACCCACACCTAACAACTGTATGTCTATTTTTCGCCATCAGCTCATCCCCCACAGTTATCACCTTTTGTTTCTCTTGACCCTCCCTTCTAGATTGTAAGCTCTAACGGGCAGGGCCCTCTGAATCCTCCTGTATTGAATTGTATTGTAACTGTAATATCTGCCCTCATGCTGTAAAGCACTGTGCAAACTGTTGGCGCAATATAAATCATGTATAGTAATAATAATAATCTTCCAATGGGGACAGAAGAGATTCCCTTATTTTGCAGTCATTTCCTCTCACTTCCTGTTTAGCTATGGGACAGGGAGTGAAGGTAAATCTCCCCAATAGGATACAAATTGCATAAAAAAACAAACCTCACAGGGGTTACAACCCTCCCTTACTCTATCCAATGTAAATAATGTAAAAAAATAAATAAAAAAAAAACAGTTTTGCCTATAGTTTTACTTTAAAAAAATAAACGTTTTGGGTACAGACACACTTTAAAGAAGAAATTCACCCGAAAGGGAATTTCGCCCACATGACTCCACTCATCCTTAGAATAAAAAGGATCCAAGTGATTCTAACATAATACGCACCTCATCCCAATGGCAATTGGTAAAAATGGAGGAGAAAGGTGAGATTATAGCGGTGCTAAGGACAGTCTAGTCAATTTTTATTAAAAAATAAATGTTTTATTAAGATAACATACACATATAAATTATACAAAAAAAGGGTTTAATATAACCAAGTATTGAAACAGACATTGAAATTTGCGGGTCGCTGGTGTTCCCAAATAGTATAAGGTAGTGATCACAGAAGATTGTCCCTTCCCTACATGTTTCGCCGTTTAGGCTTCCTCAGGGGATTTAAACTGGGACCACCAATCCACAACCCAGCTCTAACACAAAAATATAGTTTTGTTGTATAATATTTTTGTGTAAGGCCGCGTACACACGATCAAATCTGTCTGCTGGAAACGGTCTGCCAGACCGTCCCAGCAGACAGATTTGATCCTGTGTACGGGCGAGCAGACGGATTTGGCCAGCCGACAGATTTGAAAGCATGCTTTCAAATCTGTCGGCTGGGAACCCGTCCGCCCGACATGTCTGCTGGTTAGTACGCTAACCAGCAGACATGTCTTCTCGCACACGCATCGAATGGTTTCGACGCATGCGCGGAAGTGTTTTACTTCCTGGTGCGGGGACGTGGCGGCGTCAACGTCACCGCCACGTCAGCGCGCCGTCTGCCGGCGGGGATTTTGGTTTGCTCGTGTACGTCCCCAGCAGACAGATTTGTTCAAATCGGTCTGCCCAACCAGTTTGAACAAATCTGTCTGCTCGTGTGTATGGGGCCTTAGAGTTGGGTTGTGGATTGTCCCAGTTTAAATCCCCTGAGGAAGCCTAAACGGCGAAACATGTAGGGATGGGACAATCTTCTGTGATCACTACCTTATACTATTTTGGAACACCAGCAACTCACAAACTTCAATGTCTGCTTTAATACTCGGTTTTATTGAACCCTATTTTGTACAATTTATATGTGTATGTTATCTTAATAAAAAAAAAATTATATAAAAATTGTTTATCTTGACCACACCATCCTTAGCACCGCTACAATCCCACCTTCCTCCTACATTTCCACTCATCTTTAGTAAACAGAATTCTCTTCTCTCGCCATGCCTTGCACCCCCCCCCCCCATAGTTCTTTTAGGCCTGTTTCACATTTATGCATTTTTGTGTGCATTTTCCGTTTTGCAGAACCACACTACAATCCATTTAACATGGTTCCCTATGGGGCATGTTGACATCTGTGCATTTTAATGGAAAGGACTAGGGCCTTTTTTTCTGGTTTTTGGTTCCATAGGCTCCAATGGATCAAAAACGTGTATTGAAAAGTGCAAAATGCACCTGGATTGTGCAAACTGCAACCTGCATAGGTGTGAACCAGGCCTTACTGAATTTAGCCCTAACTGTCCATAGGTGACCATAAAACAGACCCAAAATAAGAGATAAATAAGACATGTGCAGACTGGAATATTTTGTTTTGTTTTTTCGTTTTCGTTTGGAAAATAAATTTATTTAGTTACTCCCGAAAATCGTTTTGATTTATGTCGTTTTCGTCTGGAAAGTTTTCGTCCGAAAAGACGATTTTCGATGCTTTGTCAAATTTTCGTCATTCAATTAGACAAAGTATCGAAAATCATCGTTCTGAATACAGTGAATAGGTAGAAATTGAACGACGAAAATTCGACGATTTTCGATGCTTTGTCGAATTTTCGTCGTTCAATTTCTACCTATTCACTGTATTCAGAACAACGATTTTTGATGCTTTGTCGAATTGAACGACGAAAATTCGACAAAGCATCAGAAATCGTCGGATCTGAACGAAAACAAAAATAAAGCATTTTTTATGTCGGATCTTTCGGTTTTCGTTTCTTGTGCTTTCGCTCGTTAAAACGATAACAAAAATACCAGATTTTCGGACGAAAATGAATTCTAACGAGAATGAATGCACATGTCTAATAAGTATCAGCATTTGTAAATTGTATGACTCAGTGCCGCCCCCTTCTTACCTTGCTGCCCCAGGCAAGTGGCTTATGCAGAATAATCAAACTGCATACCAGGAGCGAATCCCAAAATGTTGTATTTAATGTAACCCAGTCTCATCAAATTTAGACAATTGTCATTAGTACTTAAATTTTGAAACGATTGTATTCTATGTTTATCTCGCCCACCCGATACATCCCCCCCAGACCACAAAGCGCATCGCTTGCTGTGACATTTAGAAAATGTCAGTGATTTCACAAAATTTGTCCAAAGTGTGAAATGGAAACTGTGAAGTCGAAGTGTTTTCTGATAACATTTGAAGATACAGAGATCTGTAGTAATTAAACTTTCAAAAGTTCATTGTGCAAGCTGTGAGACATCTGCAGAGCAATAAAAAGAATACAATTTGTCATTTGGCTTTAAAAAAAATAATAATTTTGTGTATTAAAAAAGGAGCACGTTTCATTTACACAAAGGCCTACAGCTGCTTCCTCATAGGCACGCATATGCTTTTAATAAAAATTAATGTTTTTTTTTTCCTACTGGACCCAGCTGAAGCAAAAGCTTTGATGTGTCGAGCCGGCTGATGATTACTATTTATTATCCGATCTTTTTATCTCTTAGACCAATTCGATGGTGTGTACGGCCCATTGGACTGTTGTCCGTCGGACCAAAGTTTAAAAAAAACTAGCTTTAAAATCTGTCCGACGGACACCTGTCTGTCGGACCAAAACGATGGTTAGTACACAAAAGCATCGGACCAAAACCCGCGCATGCTCAGAATCAAGTCGACGCATGCTTGGAAGCATTGAACTTCGTTTTTTCAGCACGTCGTTGTGTTTTACGTCACCGCGTTCTGGTCTGATCGGATTTTTGGTCTGATGGTGTGTACACACACATCAGACCACTTCAGCGTGGTCCGATGAAAACGGTCCGTCAGACCATTCTCATTGGACCGGTCTGATCGTGTGTACGTGGCCTCATGATTATCCAGCAAAGCTATCTGCTAAAAGAGAAGTTTTATTATGGATTGGATTGCACAATAGTCTCTCTGCAGGAAACGCACTATATGCTTGTTATGTATTCTTACAGTATTTACACAGTCTACCTATTTTTCTTTTAAATAAATAGTTCTTGCCTTTTAGCTGTTTCTCTGCAGGATTTCTATGGCTGAATGCAAGATTTTTTTTCATTTTCAATAATTTTTATTCAAGTTTAAAAAGTAGCCAACTTTCAATAGTTACGCCCACACATTGACAGTTATCACACAAGTTAGCCCAAAAATTTGCCAAAGGTGCAATGTAAACATAAAGAAGAAAATGAGAACTAACACTGCAGCAGAGGCTAGGCCTGTTTCATAAGGCCGCAAGGGGCAGGGGTCCTAAAAGGCAGTGGCGTAGCGTGGGGGTGCAAGGGAGGTAAAATTTATAGGGGCGCAGTCACGAGTTTGGAGAGGAGGGAGCGCCAACAACAGATGGGACATAGGAGCATATGCATGATGTCACCTCATCACTCATTATCAAGCACGCTCTCCTCATCTCTACAGCCACAGCTGTCTCACATAGTGGATCATGTGACCAGACTGGAGCTAGCTGAAAATAGGCAAGTCCATGGGTCAGGGGGGCGCAAATTACTTGCCTCGCCCCAGGCGCTGACAACCCACGCTACGCAACTGCTGAGAAGGTACCGTATACAGAACTGAGGAGGGAGGAAAATTGGAACTCAGGGGGAAGTGAAGCATAAAGGTGGTACTAAAGAAAGAGGGAGTGCACACCCGACAGGAACGGAGCCAAGGGAAACAAGAAAGAAGGTGGATCTGAGGGTCAGAGATCGAGGGGAAAAAAAAGAACGGTAAGGGCTCAGGAGTGTCCAGCAAGTTTCTTTCAACACTTTTAGTGAGCCTGTCCCAAGTCTGTCCTCATTAACATACAAGGCAAGAAGCCTAGCTTCAAAACTTTAACCCTTTGTTAGGACAGATAGTGATCAAATCTTGTTACAATTGGCAATGAAGATCTGCCTGCACAGTACAGACAGGGTTAATTATGGCAAATGCAACTGCCCAGCCCTCTCCTAAGCAAGGGGAACTACCTAGGATTTTTTATTCTTGCTGCAGGGTTATGTATACAGCATCTAAATAAGGTAAGCTTCAATTTTCTTTTATTTTAGGTTATGGTATGTGACTGGAGACATGTAACAAAGTTCTAAAGAAGTAGGCATTATTCCAATTGTGGCTGCAAAAGTGGAAACTCCTCAGTGCTGCCTATCAATGCTCATCAGTGCAGCCCTTTCAGAGCTCACCAGTGCTGCCTTATCAGTGCCCATCAGTGTTGTCTATCAGTGCCCAATAGTGCAGCCTCATCAATACCTCCTCATCAGAGCTCACAACTACTGCCTCATCAGTGCTAACTCATCAGTGCTGCCTATTAGTGTCCATCAGTGCAGCCTTTTTAGAGCCCACCAGTGCTGCCTTATCAGTGCTACTGTATCAGCGTTGACTCATCAGTGCTGCCTATCAATGCCCATCAGTGCAGCCCTGTCAGAGGTCACCAGTGCTGCCTTATCAGTGCCCAATAGTGTAGCCTCATCAATGCATCCTCATCAGAGCCCACCAGTACTGCCTCATCAGTGCTAACTCATCAGTGCTGCCTATTAGTGTCCATCAGTGCAGCCTTTTCAGAGCCCACCACTAACTTATCAGTGCTACCTTATCAGTGTTGACTCATTAGTGCTGCTTATCAATGCCCATCAGTGCAGCTTTTTCAGAGCTCACCAGTGCTGCCTTATCAGTGTTGCCTATCAGTACTCATCAGTGCTGCCTATCAGTGCCCATCAGTGCAGCCTCATCAATTTCTCATTATCAGAGCCCACCAGTGCTGACTTGTCAGTGCCCATTAGTGAAGGAGAAAAGCTACCCAATTACAGAAACAAAGACATTTTTTTTTTTCAAAACTTTTGGTCTTTTTTTCATTTGTTTAGAAAAAAATGGTGGTAATTAAATATCAACAAAAGAAAGCTCAGAAACCTTGTACACACGGTCAGACTTTGGACCCGCCAAAATCACATTGGAATTTCGACGGAATTCTATCGGAGTAAAAGAGAACATGTTCTCTATCTAAATTCCAATGGAATTCCTCTGAATTTCAGATGTAAAAAATACGATAGGGCATAAACACGGTCGGAATTTCCGATGGAAAAAGTCATTTGGACTTTTTCAAGTCAGTCGGAAATTCAGACGGTATCAAAGAAATGATAAAAATGTCATATGGGTACAGTGTTTCATGACTGCGTAAGTGTCATTCAAAGTGCCACAGCTCTGAAAGCTAAAAATTGGGCTGGGCAGGGAGGGGGTGAAAGTGGCCAGTAAGCAAGTGGTTAAAGATAAACTATAAAAGGAAGGTTATCAAACAAATAAAAAGAGATTTCCAAGCTCAAACTCACCAACCAGCCAGTGACCAACGCAACGGAATCGACCTGTCTAACAATCTGCGTTCAGGGTGGGGGCAGTGGCTACTTGGTTGTAAAGGGAAAATTATAACCCCCGTCATTTTTTTTTTATTTCTGTGTCCCATTGGGGAGATTTCCCTTTACTTCCTGTCCCTAAGCCAAAACAGAAAGTGAGAGGAAATCTCTCTGGAGTAAGGGAATGCCTGGTTGTCACCATTGGAAGACTTCTCACTTATTCTTGTTCTGGTGACAGCCCAAAAGTTGGATTTTTTTTTTACTTTTACTCTTGGTGATACCGACAAATAGAGAGGGTGATTCTTCACAACAGGGACACATACGGCAAAGAAAACCTTAGGCCTTGTACACAAGATCAGTCCAAACCGATGAAAACGGACTGAAGTTAATTTTTATCGGTTCACAGACTGATGGTCTGATGTGCGTACACACCATCAGTTCAAAAACCGATCGTGTTAGAACGCGGTGACGTAGAACACAACGAGGTGCTGGAAAAAACGAAAGTTCAATGCTTCCAAGCATGCGTCGACTTGATTCTGAGCATGCGCGGGTTTTGAACCGATGCTTTTGCGTAGTAACCGTCGGTTTTGACCTATCGGTCAGGTGTCCATCAGTCCGATTTTAAAGCAAGTTTTAAAACTTTGGACTGAAGGACAAAAGACTGATGGGCCGTACACACAGTCAGTTTGGACCGATGAAACTGAACTTCAGTCCGTTTTCATCAGTTTGGACTGATCGTGTGTACAGGGCCTGACAGTTGTTCTAATCCATCTCCAATCTATCCAAAAAAAAGGTTTTGCCTTTAGTTATACTCAGGGTTTTTTTTCTCAGAGCATAGGTGCAGGAACCCCCTTCTTTTAAGCCACCCCTTGTCCACCCACTATCCACCTAACAGTAACCCCCTAGAGATTTGTATGTTTGCTGATGATAACAAAATAAGCAGTAAAATAGATCCCCTGCAGCTAACAACAATAGACCCAACCCCATCCCATCTGCAATAGATCCCCTTAGCAATAAAAGACCCCCATCCCAGACAAACTAGATCCCCCCAGCAATAATAGACCCCCCCTCCCAGAAAAACTAGATCCCCCCAGCAATAACAGATCCACTCAGCAATAATAGATCTCTGCCAGCAACAATAGACCCCACCCCAGCAACACTATATCCCCCCAGCAATATTAGATTCCCCCCAACAACAATAGATCCCTCACACAACATGTTACTCCCCAGCAGCCAGCATGATAGACTCTCCAGCACCCCTTGCCATTACATAATTTCAGGACTGGAGGTGCCGGAACTGCGTTCCCCCTGAAACAAGGCCCTGGTTATACTATAATTTCTACTGTGTTGGCTGCATAAGAGCATCCAATATTATTTTAAATGTCAATTTATAAAATAAATAACATTGTTTTAAATATGTATGATTTTTATTTTCAGTTTATATAGTGCGGCACAGTTGTTTTTTTTATGATCGGTGGCAAAACAGAAGAGGATCTCTGCAAGACAATGGTGGATTTACTGGGTGGGTGACCATCACCTGAGGAAACGAATCACGTACAGTATTAGGATCTCAAATCCTTACCTACCCCTAACTACTAAACTTTCCGCAGCTCTGGGCTCCCTCCAGCAGCAGGTAACAAGACATGATCTTTGCTGATCGGCAGACCCAGCCAATCAGCAGCTCCACATGTCCCTCCCGTTTTGCAGCAGTCACATGACTGATATTTTATTTGTAAAGGGCCAACAGCGCAAATTAGAAAATATTTATTATTATTTGTGTACAAGAAAAATTGGCTATTGCTTTACCCTCCCTGCTGCCTGCCGTCATGTTCTCCATTACATGCGTACACTAATAAAGCCTCAAGGCACACTTATTACAAACAAATAGACAATTACATGCATGGCTGGGGTTCTAGGCTTTGATTGGCTGTAACAGGCACTTTAATAACTATACCATACAGGGTTGTGGTCTTGTTCCAAATGGCAATATAGAATTTCCTGCCTAGAACAATGCCGCAGATATAAGTTGAGCACAACAAATGATTTCCTCCTCTACAGATGGCTTTCAAAACATGTTTGAAGGAAACAAGAGAACAGTATTTTAAGAGAGATTTATATATCTATACATGTAAATACGCAAAAAAGCCAGAAACCCAATAAGCTGCAGTGGGCTCATGGGTTGTTATTTGAGGTTTCAGTTTTTCCTCTGGAGTACACTGAATAAAAATAGGGGAATAAAAACGGCATGCCGATGAAGCACTAATAGACAAATAAAAAATGAGACATTCCTTCTTTAAAAACCCTAGAGAATAGGTTTTCATTTTCCCTTTGTACTTGTTTAAAGCAACTGCAACATTAAACACTAACAAGACCTTCCGATTGTCAAGCCAGGGTAGAAGCTGAGTTGTAGTACATGGCCATGCCTTACAAGAGTCCTAATGGTAGCGGCAATGAACCCGTTTTTGGACTCAGACAGGAGTGAAGCTTGTTACAGTTGGGTGTGGCATATAAGGTATCGTCACATCTGTTATTTTGGGTATTGACACCTTGGGGGTTGGACTTGTGTCCTAGTCATTTCTCTGCAGCGCCCGTACGTGGTGCTCCCTGGCCACAGCTATCTGGACTGGCTTTCTCTGTTGCTGACACATCTGCCAGCACTGTAGCTTCTTTCCCCTCCCTGGCCACAAGTGAACAAAGGAGAGTCTGTACAGGGAGAGGAGGAGAGGAGAAAGAGTTGGCCAGAGGACACAGGGACTTTGACAAGGCTGCAGTTGCAGCCACAGCAAAAGGAGGTCCAGCACATGGCCCAGGATACAGGGCACTATGATTGGCTAAAGTGCGCCTGGGAAATGAGGGGCATACCAAGGGAGATGAGAAAAACTGCTGGTAGGAGCTTGGAACTGCGGAGGATGTAGTCCCCAGAAGAAAGCCTCTATTAAGTGGATAACTGTATGGGACTACAAGTCCCAGGAGGATGGTGTGCTGCTGACATAGGGAATAAAAGGTGACTGCTAGATTGTTCCACTGGATGGGAAGCGCTGCTGTTGACAGAGCTTGCTGCGGTGTCATAGTGGGAGGAGGAGAGATCCAGCGAGCTGAAGGAAAGTGGCCTAACCGCTACAGAGCCCAGAGTCGCCGGCAACACCAAAGGTTCTGTTCATCAGAGGGCAGGAGGAGGTCACAATATCCTTACCCTCCTTTCAAAGGGACAGCACCCTCCTAACCAGGGACTTTGTTTGGGGGTTTACACCCTTTACCATGGGATTCAAATATCCCTGGGCACTCCCACACAAAGACTCATTGTTTCCCAATGTTTTTTTCTTTTAACTCACTAGCGATTGTGTGGGGGTTTTGGAGAGATTTTGGGACCTTTCAGCTTCTAGCACTGCCTTTAATTAGGACCCTCCCTCTAGATTTAAAATTCAGGTTCATAAATATTTGGTCCTCTCATTATTTTGTTGTATTGTACAAATCTGCTTTACCTTGTAACTATCATTGCTGTTGCCTTTTTTTTTTTTTAATGCTGCCCTGTTGGGTGGATAGCCCAAATAAATCCTATTTTTTTCAGCCTTGGTGTGCCAGAGGGTGTGGCATTGCCAGAATGGTCAATGTCATTTGGAATTAGGAGACCCATACTTTAGTGGCTCTTTTGGGGGTAAGAGCTTCATCCCTCTATGCCCTCATATTTTAATAAGGGTGGAGCTAAGAAGATGATTTGTTTTGAATTGTATACATTTCAAGACATTATGTCTAGTAGACTTGGTCACATATCTTCTGTTTGACTATCAATAGGCAAATCTACCCCGAGATCCACAGGAGAATACTTTATGTGTCAATGATGGATATTTAACAATAGACAGGGAAGGAGCTTGTTACAGGTTGGTGTGGTATATAAGATTTCATTATATCTGGGATCTGGGGTATAGACGATTAGGGAGGGTCTTTATGTGCCCTGTAAATTTCCTCACATTTCCGTATGCTTGGGGCTTATGAGTCTGAGACTGCAGAAGTTGTAAATTGTATAAAAATCAATATATTAGATCTGATAGGCTTTTGCTGAGCCACTGCTGTCTCAATTTCTACTGGTGCTAGGCCAAGCTGCATCAAGAGCCAGGCAGGAGTGTATGTTCCAGGTGTTCATCTGTGGACCTGGGTGGTGTTGGGGGTTATTAAGTCTTAAAGGCAAATGGCATCCAATTCCCACTTTACTATGAATGTATCTATTCAGACTCCACCTTCATTAGAGATCATGTGACCAAATGCCTAGGCTTTTAGTTGTGTGATCAGCACTGGAGACACTATGGAGCAGCATATTCTCCAGGGTTAGGGAGGTACTTCAACCTTCCTATGAGTCAGCTTGGCAAGATACAATACAAGGGCTAGGCAACTGCAAAGATTTCAGGTAATTGCCTGTTCATCCAGGCAGAAGACTGAAGTCTAAGCAGTTAACATTTGGGCAGTACTTTTCCTAGCGGTTCAGAGAAAGTCATGAAATCGCAGCCAAAGTGCTGCAAGTTGGTAAAGTAAAAACATCAGATCTACATTTTAAATATTTGATTACTATTCCCATTTATTGGATTTCTGCGTTTCCAATCATGGAGGCTAGGCATCACATGTGGGTGTTACCTAAGGCAGTCTGCATGTAAATGATGCTTCCTGCCCAGGAACTTTCACTTCCCTAGATAGACATCCATCCAGCATTGCATTTTGATATTTGCATAGCTCCTTCCAAGAGTAAGCCTCCTGTTAGCATAAGTGGTTCAACCTACAGATGACACAACTGGGTCAAAAATAAGCTAGTTAATGAAAACTGAAATTATTTTTATTTAAATTATTTAAAATTAGCAGGTTGACAGGGGTGGGGGTCAGGAAAGATAACATTAAAGTTGATTACACTTTTTAACTTTACAGTAGCTACTAAAACTGAAATGTTTGTTTGTTTTCGGTAGATTGACATCTTAGGGTACGATGATCTTACCTGTCTCAATAGAATAGATAAGTTCTGCATTTTCTCCTTTGTCTCTGTCCAGGGCAGTGACCTGTATAACAGCAGAGCCAACAGCAGCGGATTCAAACACAGAGGCCTCGTATAGCGGGCTGGTGAAGTACGGACTGTGGTCATTAGCATCTTCCACTGTAATCATAACACGAGCCAGATTGCGGCGGTACGGGAACTCCTGATCTTTCACCTTTTATAAATAATCAAGAAAAGCAATGCATTATTAATATGCTCAGCATCGAACAGAAATTCAGTAGCAGGTCAGTGAGAAGATTATCACCTGGCTCCTGTCATATAACCAGCCAACTTTCTTACTTTATTTACAAAAATGTATTATAAAGTATACTTATGGTAAACCTTCAATCAATCATATATGATCAGGTCATTGTTGTAGTTATTAATTAAGAGAAAAATTGCGCTTAGTAAAAAATAGAAACAAACAAAAATAACAAAACGACCCAAGGTGCACCTCTACTGTGAGAAATAAAACAGTTAGGCACAAGCAAACGTAAAAGAGTTGTGCTATATAATTAAAAGAGTGCTGTGTGTACAAATATTCAGTACCGCTTCTAAGGCCCCGTACACACGGCAGAGAAACTCGACGGGCGGAACACATCGTTCCGCCCGTCGAGGTTCTCTGCCGGCCGTCAGAATCTGCGACCCACCCGTCGGGAATGGCAACCAGCCATTCATCCCGACGGGCCGTCGAGCAAATAGAGAACCTGTTCTCTATTTGCTTGACGGGTTTCCCGAGGGGCGGGGCGAGCAGAGAGCGTACACACGGCCGAGGTTCTCGCTGGAATGCAGCTCCCAGCGAGGTTCTCTCTGGTTTCTGGCGAGAACCTCGGCCGTGTGTACGGGGCCTTAGGGTTGTATTATTATTGGCTATCTTGCATTTGAATTCCATAGATACTATATTTCCTGTCAGACCTCTGATGAAGGAGACAGTATTTCCGAAACACGTCAGGCTCAGGAAGTTATATTTTTCATTGCATTTTTATATTAACTTTGTATCCACGTTTATGTGCAATATTTATGTTTTCTAATAAATATTAAATAAAACGTTACTATTGTGTGTGTTGGTAGTGCCCTCAAAGTCCCACCCTAGGGTTTTTTTTTCTCTTTATTGATATATTCGGGATGTGGCACACCCTTGATAGTTTTCTCTATCAGAAACTTTTTTCTTTTTTTTATTCCACAGTGAGTACATGCACACAGATTGCTGTAAAGCAAACTGGCAGTCAGATGATAATCACAGATGCGTTGTCTTGTCTGCTGACCTGTAAAGTTTCATAAAAAAAAAAAAGTGTGGCGCTAAGTGAGCAAGTGAATGTGTGAACCTTACCATTTTGACTGTATTTTCAAGATTCATCCCGGATTATCCAAGAAAGACCTTTTACTTTCACTTTATTCTGAACTCTAATGGACCTTCCATAGATGTTTATTATTCACTTTGGACTTTTATGTTTTGGTTTTGTTCACATTCAATTTTGCATTGCCTATTTTACCTTTCCAGGTTCACACGCTATTCACTTGCTCACTTAGTGCCACACTTTTGTTTTTTTTATTTCTATTTTGCACTGCATGTTTAGTGACGTATTAGCTGCTTATTTTGTTCTCAATGCGCAATTCTTTTTAATTTTTTCGAAATGTTTCTAGACTGTAAAGTTTCATACCTGGAAATCCTTCCAGTAACACTTCTTGTTCCAGGCTAAAAACGCTAAGCCACTGCCTTGCAATTATCAGCAGCATTATCTGCTTGCTATATGCACTTTTTGAGATCATCATTGGGCTGTCTAACTGGTAGGCAACCCAATGGACATCTGCAGAAGCACATACAGCAGACTAACAACACCGATCTTACGTGTTGAGGCAGTGACTTGGTGTTGTGAGCCTACAACAGGAAGTGAGGCATTATATCAATTCTACCAAAACATAGATTAAGGGATTACACATATCTCAAAATGGTCCCAGATCTTACCATGATGGTGAGAGTGTGATGGGCCTGGGTTTCATGGTCCAGACGTTCTGCTATGTAGAGTGTGCCTGTGTTGGGATCAATCCGGAACTTCTTCATACTCATTGGGTCGATGCTGCTGTGGATAATGTAACTTAGTTTGTGGTTCTCGTCTTTATCTGTGGCTTTAATCTGTAGAATCTCAGTTTCTGGGAGGACGTCTTCTGACATGGTGGCCTCATAACTGGATTGGGTAAACTCTGGGCCATTATCATTGTTGTCAAACACTCGAATGAGAACCTAAAAGTAAAAGAAACAAAAGCATTAATATTTTAACAGTAACATTACAGAGTATGCATGATATTAGTCTCCAACAAGTATTCCAAGAACCAAGTAACATTTCCTGATGAAAGTTGCTGGAATTAACTCCTTTGAGATATTTGTTATTCACAGTAGCCTTTAGAGAAAATGTACTTAAAGCAGAACTTTTCATCTTTCCATCTATTAAAGTGGTTGTAAACCCTTTACAACCACTTTATGCTACAGGTAAGCCTATATTAAGGGTTACCTGTAGCTACCCTGGATATCTCCTAAACATGAACGGTTTAGGAGATATCACCTGTCATCGGCACATGCACACTAGAGCAAACTGAAGCAATGTGGCTATCATAACCTGGTAATGAGTCTTTTATGTCTGTCTGGAATGTACCTCAATCTGTATATTTTAGCAACACATTATTAACACAAATTAAAAGATTTTTAGAGGTATGAGGCATAAAAGTATGTGCCAGGAAAATAAGCATTTGGGATAGAAATTCGGGGACTTAAGTGAAAAGTCGTTTTATGATTTGCAAAAAAAAAAAACATCAAATAAGCATCGCAGGTGGGAAGCTTAGGAAAAAAATTTACATTTTCTTAACATATATCGTATATAATTCATAAAACAGTTCTATTTCTACTTTTGTGTGTTAACTTGGCTTGTCCCTGCAGATCCGAACCTCACCCACCTTTTACAATGACAACACAATGACTTTTTACCTCCCTTATCACAGCCCACCCTACAATATGTACCTGCACAAAAGGTCAGCCTATTCAGAACTTTAAAGCTGAAGTTGAAAAAAGACACAAGTCCAATAGAGTAGAAGGGAAAAAAATATATATATATATATATTCAATCCTATACCCACAGTTGATCTAGAGGAAGGCAGAAAAAAAAACAGTAAAGCATGATCCAATTTGCACCAGCAGGGGAAACAAATGCTTCTTGATCCCCCAAGAGGCAATCAGATGTTCCCTGTACCCATATGAACTTGTTATCATTTTCTTCACACAAATAAAGTTTTATTTTAGTGATATTTAATTATCACTGGGTTTTATAAAAATATGCTAAATAAACCAAAAAAAGACAGAAAATGTTGGGAAAAAAAAAAAATATTTGTTTTCTCACATTTTGCAAATAATCTTTTTTTCAAAAGTTTAGGTCAAAATGTATACTGCTGCATTCTTGAAAAATTAGAAAATAAAAAAAAAAACTGTTTTTTCATTTATTTATTTTTTTACATACTGTCACTAGTGCAGTGCCATCATATACGTGTTATGGGAAACTGACTGGTGACAGTATGTAAAATAAATAAATAAATTGTAATCATTTTTTTAAGTTTTTCTAAATATTTTATTATTTTCTATTACAATTTTATTTTCACATACTGATCGAAATAGATTAATACAGTGTATATTGTTGTGATTAGCCACAACTAATCACATGGTACAGATGGGCTGTCATTGGCACTGTATATACCATGTGATTACTGTGACCAATCACAGTGATCAGCACAATAGTACACAATGAATGGCATGCATCAAAGCCATTCATTGTGTACAATTGTCATGTGATCGGCTGTGATTGGTCACGCCGATCACATGGTACTGGCAGCTGGCCCGTACACTGATCCGTCATCTGCTATGCGCAGTAGACACAGCAGGTGACAGATTGCATTGAAGCTTGGCCCTAGGGGCACGCTAAAGGCATGGTCCTGGGAGGACATCATAAGACGTTTAACCAGGGTAGTATGTCACCAGCCCAGCCGATTGTAAATGACAAAGGGGTAGGGAGAAGTGATTTGGGAGAGGAGAAGTTCAGGGACCCTGTGGGTATAGGGTGAACGTGATGTCAGCTTGGGGGTGGACCGCCTATACATCTCCAGCGGCTGTGATTTACTATCATTGGGTCACCTATGAAGAATTTGCATTTGACCAGATAAACACGGTGAGTTCTAAAATATTTAATAAATTGCTCACTAGACGACACTTTTCCCTTTCTATACACACACACAGGGGGGAAACTTTGCATTCCTGTTCAAGTTACATGCAATTCTTTGCAGTGCAATTTGCGCACATTCATTTTGTATTGATGCAAATCGCACCGCAAATTATCGGTTTCGGTATCGGAAGCATTTGCGCGAGTACCGATACGTAAATCCTTCATATCAATATCGTTGCATCACACAGGATTCACATTAAGGGCTAATGTGACAGTCCAGGCTATTGTTTCTGAGCAGAGAAAGCTGTGTTTTTGTTTTTTTCTAGATTCTGTAGTCTCACATTGGGGCCTAAAGCTTGAAAGCTCCAAAGTGTATTGGGTGGGATGGAGGGCGTCTAAAGGCTAGGAGAACCAAGAGAGCTGGACAACACAGTCAGAAGAACTGGTAAGAAGAGCAGCGGTGCTGCTGGCAAAGGAGCCTGGTGGCTTGGCATTTTCAGTTGACTAATCATGTTGATGGTGGTAACCCCATGCATGGGTAACTGATGTTTTATGAACCTTGCCGACTGCTGCACGCCGATATACGTCAGCACAATGGCAACGGTGGGCAAATGAACGTACCTGTACGTCTCCTTTAAGAAGCTGCGCGGCAGCCTCTGCGAAATCGATGTTTTCCGGCAGCCCACGAATCGTGTGACGGAGAGGCAGAACGAGGAGATGCCTATGTAAACAAGGCATTTCCATTGTTCTGCCTAGTGACAGGACATCATCAGGAGCAGTGATCACTGTCGTGTCACTTGTAGCCCACCCCCCTCAGAGTTAGAATAACTCCCTAGGACACATTTAACCCCTTCATTGCCCCCTAGTGTTTAACCCCATTCCCTGCCAGTGTCATTTACACAGTAATCAGTGCATTTTTCAAAAACAAACAATTGAATCAAGCACTGTTCAGAAGAGGTAAAATTACTAAAGTAGATAATGGAATAAGAGGACACTTATATGTGGGAGAAAAAGAACAGGTATAAAAACGGGAGGGGGTGGCATATTCCAGGACTAATGGAAACAGTTAATATAAAATGATTCAGTCCAAATGGATCACGTTTATTTGATAATAGAAGATAAGCAATTCTGAAAACATACAAAAGACAAAAAAAGCGGTGCCCTCTAGAGCTCTCTTGAGCCTGACGAAGAGGCACGCATGCCTCGAACACGTGCACCGCCCTGTGACCCATCCCGGAAGTGACGTTGCGCTGTTTTGCGCTCCACGGCTGCGTTCCACAGCCTTGACAAGGAAGTTACATGGCTCCCCTGCCTTCTCCCTGGTTAACCAGCACTGGACGATCATCCAGGGACCTACACAGAGGTCGATACCTGTACGGGCTGGAGGAACTGCTGGTCATGTGTCAAAGAGAGTTGTTACCATCATGTCACCGTTCCAGTGGATCTCACCTACTCGGGATGCCATTCACGGATGATACTGTATTGTGATACGCCTTGATTCCCTGCAGTCTTGTGAGTACCCATCTCATAGGAATTGAATTGTTGAATTGTTGACCCATTTTAATAAATTTAATGCTACGCCTTCAGACCTCAGATCGGCCCCATTCATGCCCCGGTCAGTCAGTGAGGTAGGAGGATTAGCAGCAGGAGCTACAAGCGGCGCTCGTTCCTAGGAGTAGGAACGGGTGAGTCATAGCTCCAGGCAGGCGTAGCAGGTAGTCAGGCAGGCAGGGTTCTCCCAGCCCAGCCCTCCCCTAGCTCCAGCTCCAGCTCCAGCCTGCTTCCGAACCTGGCCTCCCCTCCAGCTTCCAGCTTCCAGTTTCCAGCCTCTCTCCAGCATTCCTCCCCTCCTTTGGAAGGTTAGCTCTACCTGTCTCCCTGGCACTGTGGGCGGCCGTCCTTTTCAGGACAAGCCGCAGCACTCGATCCCAGGAGGCAGACAAGGGCCCCCTCCCGCCACCTCCCGCCACCACCTCGCGGAAATTTCCGCCGTTTCCGGTGCTCATTCGGGAGCACCGCGCCAGGCCGTCCTGAATCGCGGGGCCGCGGTCTAGGAAAGACCGCGGCTTCACTTGCGGCCTAACGGCGCGCCGCTCCCCACGTTTCAGGGTCCTCACCCTGCTCCCAGGCAAACCTCCCCCTGATTCCTGAAGGACAGTTACCCGGCCCTGTTGCTCACCCTTCACCCGTCACCCATTCAGCCCAGATTATTCAGTAAACCCCCTGTCAGCCCTCATCCCTGAGCAGGCAGCCACCAGACCAGCAACAAGTTCTCCCTCTCAGCCCTAGCCCCCCCCCTCTTCGTCCCAACACACAGTAGCTTGATCCAGGGGTTAACCGATCGCCTCTTACAGGGGTCAGGAAGGAATTTTTTTCCCTACCGGAGCATATTGGCCGAGCTCTGACAGGGTTTTTTGCCTTCCTCTGGACCAAGCTAGGAGAGAGGAGCCAGTTAATTCCTCTCCCCACTGCCCCAACCCCCCCCCCCCCCGGTGTAGTGGCGATCATGGTATGTCGGCAATATTCTGCCGATACCATTTGGAGTTTGAGGCAATGCGCCGCAATACTGCCAGCCATCACCAAAAAGGCCCTAAGAACTGAGCGACTATTGAGAATCGATCATAGATCGACGGTCAGACATTTCAGCCATTTACCCCAGCCCAAGCACATATCGTGTGCTCTGATCAACACAAGATCGGCAGTAAAACACCGACTAGAAATCCGCGACTTTATTCAACAAAAGGATCTAGACTGCCTCTTTATTACAGAGAGTTGGCTCACAGCCGACTGTAACACCATTCTAGGAGAATTGGTGCCAGAAAATTACCGTATTATAACGGAAAACAGAATAGGGCAAAGAGGAGGCGGCCTGGCGGTGATCCACAAGACTCATCTTAAGATCACCAAACCAGTCCGCCAAAACCCTCTTCCATTCATGGAAACCCTTACTCTGCAACTGCAAGCAAATACAAAGGAGACCATCCACGTTCTGCTCTGCTATAGGCCGCCCGGCCCAAAATCGCAGCTGCTATCATCTTGGACGGATTTTTTCTCCACTTATACCCTCATCAGCAAACATCTTTTGCTGCTCGGGGATTTCAATCTCTGGGCAAACTCCTCACTAGACCCCATTGCCGACGCCTGTATTGACCACCTGGAAGGTTTGGGATTGCAGCAATTAGTATGTGGGCCCACACATGCTTCAGGTCACACACTTGATCTTATCTTCAGACAAGCTCTGGAAATAAAGATTTGGGAAAATGAAAAGTTGCCATGGACAGATCACCATGCAATTATATTCAGGATTTCCGCCATCCCCCCTGCAACAAAAACATCAAATCCAGTGACAATACACTGGACTAGATGCCAGAAGAAGCTCCACTCGGAACTCTTCAAAACAACTTTAAGGAAAAAGATAGAAACAACTCAGCCGCATCAAACGGCCGTTGAAACACTGGAAGCCATTAACTCGGCCATGCTACAGTCAGCTGACTTGGTAGCGCCGAAACGAAGTACCCGCATCCGGAAAAACAACCGCAGCTGGTTTAACAACCAGCTGTCGTTACTGAAGCAAGAACGCAGAAGGGCAGAATCTGCCTGGAAAAGATGTTCTTCAGACCTAAACCTATCCATCTACAAGGCGACTACAAGAAAATACCACAAAGGAATTTTCCAAGCCAAGAAAAATTATTTTTCGGAGGCTATCAACGGTGCCATTAACCGCCCCCGCGAACTCTTCAAGATGGTCACTCAGACCATGGAACCAGAATGCATCAGTTCGGACACACAAGAATTTTGCAATGAACTATCGGATTACTTCATTAATAAAATCGAAGTAATCCGTGAAAGCATTCAGCAAAACAATTCCCCCCTCAGCCCTCCCTGTAGCCTCTCACACAGCTCCCTTAGTAATGCTCCGTTATCAGGTAAGTTTACCCTGGAACCAATCTCCATTGAGACCACTAAGAATGTCATTTGTACTCTGCGTAATGGCACAGCGCTGAATGACATTATTCCCACAAAACTGCTGAAGGAATGCGCCTACATCCTGGCTCCTCCCATCGCGCAGTTTATCAACCAGTCTTTTCTGGAGGGCAAAGTGCCCACACAGTTGAAAGAGGGTATAATCCAACCCATCCTGAAGAAACCCTCCCTGGACCCCAAGGACCCACTCCACCGCCGTCCCATAACAACCCTCAACGTACTCTCTAAGATAATGGAGAAAGTAGTGGTACAACAGCTGCAACAGCATCTAGATACCTACAAGCTACTTGACCCATTGCAATCAGGCTTCCGTCCCGGACACGGGACGGAAACAGTATTGCTGAAAGTATGGGACGATGTTCTCCAGTCCGCAGACGAAGGAGAATCTTGTCTTCTAGTTCTGTTGGACCTAAGTGCAGCTTTCGACACTGTAGACCACAAACTGTTACTGACTCGGCTTGTTGAAGTAGCCAGAGTCGCAGAAGGCGATTTATCTTGGTTCTCCTCTTTTCTGGAAAACCGATCGCAAACAGTAAAGTTAGGACCTTTTACGTCAGAAAAACGCACAGTAACATGCGGAGTCCCTCAAGGATCGCCTCTGTCACCAGTGCTGTTTAACATCTATCTTCGTCCTCTTTTTGAGCTTATCAGCAGCCAAAAACTGCTCTACCACTCATATGCAGATGATACGCAACTGTATTTCCGCATCTGCAACAGACAGGATCACCACCTCAATCTAGAGACATGCCTCTCTTTGATAGAGGACTGGATGACAAAGAGTTATCTTAAACTCAATGGAGCGAAAACAGAACTTCTTCTGTTTCACGCCAAGCGTAGGAATCAACCTTCAACAGTATGGACCCCCCCACCTATTCTGGGCAAGCTCATCACCCCTAGCGCCAAAGTCAAAAGCCTAGGGGTCATTTTTGACTCCTTTATGACAATGAACGCACAAATAGGGTCAGTAGTCAGCGGATCTCACCATCTACTGCGCCTACTACGCAGACTCACTCCGTTCATCCCTAAAGAAGATTTAGCGGTCGTGGTGGGAGCAATTGTAAACTCCAGGCTGGATTATGCAAATGCCCTTTACCTCGGCCTCCCCAAGTACCAAATCGCTCGTCTGCAAGTCGTTCAGAATACGGCCGCCAGACTTGTGACTGGGAAAAAACCCTGGGAATCCATTTCACCTTCACTGAGAGCCCTTCATTGGCTGCCAGTCAAAGACAGAATTACTTTTAAAGCTCTCTGTCTTACGCATAGATGTGTCCATGGGAATGCCCCCCTTTACTTATGCAAATTAATAAAAGCGCATAATCCCAATCGCGTTTTGCGATCCACAAATCCTACTCCAGGTTCCGAAAGCCAACTTCAAGTCCAAAGGAGAAAGAAGATTCGCGGTCCAAGGTCCCAGACTATGGAACGCTTTACCAACCAGCATTCGGTTGGAGGAGAACCACCTAGCATTTAGGAAAAAGGTCAAGACTTTTCTCTTTTGATATCAAAGGAGACAGGAACAACAAGCGCCCAGAGGCGATTCAGTTCGCATGTGCCGCGCTATATAAGTTTTCATTCATTCATTCATTCATCCGCTTAGAGGGCGCCGCTTTTTTTGTCTTTTTTATCAGTGCATTTTTATAGCACTGTTCGCTGTATATATGAAAATGGTCCCAAAATAGCGTCAAAAGTGTATGTGTCCGCCATAATGTCGCAGTCACGATAAAAAAACACAGATCTCTGTCATTATTAATAAAAAAATAATAATAAAAAAATGCCATACATCTATCCCCTATTTTGTAGACGCTATAACTTTTGCGCAAACCAATCAATATTGCGGAGGACGTAATTTTTGTTTGGGTAGAGCGTCGCAATTGTCAGTTAAAGCGACTAGACATGTGCATTCGTTTTCGTTAGAATGCATTTTCGTCCGAAAATCTGGTATTTTCGTTATCGTTTTAACGAACGAAAACGAAAGTGCAAGAAACGAAAACCGAAAGATCCGACATAAAAAATGCTTTATTTTCGTTTTCGTTGAGATCCGGCGATGTTCGATGCTTTGTCAAATTTAGTTGTTTAATTCGACAAAGCATCGAAAATCGTCGTTCTGAATACAGTGAATAGGTAGATATTGAACGACGAAAATTCGACGATTTCCGATGCTTTGTCGAATTGAACGACGAAAATTCGATAAAGCATCGAACAGCGCTATATAAACATATACACACTCAATTATTCTATATATATACTTCTTGCTGCAAAGTTTCACATATAATATATAAAAGAAACTCTAAAAATCCCATAATTTCTCTTTAGCGCGCTGCAAAGTTAATCCTTTGAGCTCCATGGTTTTAGTACTTCATCCATAAGCCCCGTACACACCCCTACCTAATATCTAGCTACATTAAGGAAAGTTCACTTTGTCTAAGGCCACACTCCGCTCTCCTCCCATTGATAGTCCGTGCACGTTCCAGGTCCTCTGCCTTCATTTCCCACACTTAGAAAATTTGTAACAAAAGAACCTCGTGGCCCAGTAATCCCCCAAACCAGACAAACTATGACTTCATATTTGGGCTGGTCACTAAACAGACACACTAAAACAGCAACAAAAGATCCTTCTAGCACAAAAATCATACAATAAAAGGAGAAATAAATACAATAAAAGGACAAATACAGACGGCAGCAAAGTTCTCTGCAGCTATTTAGGACTTGCCTGTGACTAATTGTCCCGCTTCATTCATAGCGTGAGCAAAACCAGCCCAACGGCTGCGGTTTTTCTTAATGGAAGCCTATTTTACAATGTACCCGAAAAGCAGAAAACACACTCGGAGATAATTGCTTTGCCAGAGACCTCTGTTGTACCGCAGCCTGTAAGACTTTGCACATTAAATGCTTTGCTTTCATTGTGGTGGCCTGATCAGTTAATTCAAGAGCGATACCGCACACCTCTATATTTTTCTGTTTAGAGTGCGTCTGCACAATTACGTCCCCCAGGCCTGATTATTTTTTGAAAAAAAAAAAGACATTTCTTAAGCTGACTTCCCTTTGAGCCACTTAAATTCTGAGGTGTTCCCATAACTATTCAAAGCGGCAACTGTTTTTTGTCAACCCCCAACCCCTCCACTACCTCTTATCTTACTTTATGTTGCAGGTCTGCGTGGGATGGTAAAGTGTTCTGTACCTGCTCAAAAGTACTTAAGCATGTAAGTCTTCAGTCGGTTTATTGTTTAACCACTTCGCTTCTCACACCTGTACACTAGGATGACCAGACATCCCCGTTTTCAGGGGACAGTCCCCGGATTGAGGACACCGTCCCCCGACCAAGTCTGTACCCGGTTTTGTCCCTGGATTGGATTTGAAAAGGGGCTGGGGCAATTTCAAAGACAGTGCAGAATAAAAAAAAAATCTGAATTACACACTCCCGCTCTGCCACTCCTACTAGCTTAGGAGGGTGTATTTGTTTCCATTATCTGTGCCCCTTTCTGATGATCATGTGCTGGTCAGAGAGGAGGGAATATTTCTTCAGTTTCGAGTGCAAGCCCATTCAGCTCTGCTCCCATGTTCTTCTGCCTTGGCTCAAGTCCCGGCCAGCCACCTGCCTGTTTATCTCCTTGCCTTCTCTGGTGGAGTGATCTGGGTCCGCCCCCACCCAGGAGTAGTAGGGGCCCGGAGAGTAAGACTTGACAGGCTGTGAGGTAGGCGGTGATGGTAAGAAATGCCATCTATACAGCATATTTTTGTCTACTGGACTACAGGTGGCCTTTGACAATGTTTCAAAGACGGAATCAAGTTGTACTATGGCCTGACCATGGTCTAATGCATGGTCAAACCCCTCTTATACAAACCTGAACTGCAACTGCTGGAGACTGTCCTGAAGAAAGAGGACCTGTCAGGGAGAGCTGCTATGTTCTGTGATGCCCATCTTTAAACTAATGCTGATCATGTATTTAACTTATTTCCAAGTTTTCATGGTTTTTGTTTTTGTTTTGTTTCTGTTTTTTCAGCATCATTTAGGTTCAGCAAAGTTGTAGTATGTTTCTATCCTTCTTACAAAGTACATTTCACATTGGCCTTGTCCTTGGTTTAGGGTAAAGTTTAATCAAGCAGCTAAGCTTTCTGATGTATGGGTTAAAGCCTGTTACTGGACTGGGACAATGATTGATGGTTCCATTAAATGTCACATAAGGTTGGAACCAGCAGAGAGGCAATACATCACGCTAGTAATACATGTTATGAACATGGACATGTATGATATTAATGTCAACATATAAAACAAAAATGTCTAAGGTATGGGATATGGGACTTTCATAATTATAGACTATATGAAGTACACAACAAAAAAAACAGGATTTATGCTGACTGCGTTCCTGGTTGAGGTTGGCTGTGACACAAATGTTATGATTAATGATTGTGTCACAGTGGATATATAACCTTTGGACAAGAGTACAAGGTTAAAGTGGACCCATAAGTACAATGTCATCTTGCTGAAATAGATAGATAAAAGAGTAATTTCTGCTATTCCTGGAGAAAATGCTGGTCCAGTCTTTTTGCTTGAACTGACCACACATCCAAATGCATAGGCACTTGCTTTATGTAATCTCTGCTGAAGTAAAGGAACAAAGCTAGCCCATAATCCTAAAACACCCTTTATCTATCCTTAATAATAAAAATAATAAAAAGGAGCTGTGCAAATAAAATAAATTAGTCAAGTGAAAAAATTAATCAACTATATACAGTATGTGATAATAGATCAAAAGGTGAATAATCAAAATCAACCATGTACAGATCAAGAATCAACCATGTACAGATCTGTCCAATCTCGAGAAGGGGAGTGTCTATACATGGCACGGCGGGCATTAGAAGAATTCAAACGAAAGGTGCCTGTAATGCGTGCTGTGATGCACGGGGATTAACGCGGCGGCTTTGCGGTATGCATCGGCTTTGCGATATGCGGTGGCGGTGGGGGGGGGGGTATTCTATTTAGGTATCGGGGGTATTTGCGGGAGTACAAGTACTCCCGCAAATACTCGGTATCGGTCCCGATACCGATACTGGTATCGGGACAACCCTAATAGGAACAGCGATAGGTCTACTCCCCCAATCAGTTGCATCCCCCCACAGTTAGAACACACACTGAGGGAACACATTTAACCCCTTGATCGCCCCCTAGTGGCTCCCCTGGGCAAATCGCTGTCATAGTACGTCGGCCTCTTTAAGATCACTAGGGGGCGCACCCGCCAGCCACCCGCGATCGCTCCTGACAGAGGCAGAACAGAGATCTGTCAATGTAAATAGACAGATCTCTGTTCTGTCAGGGGAGGAAAGACAGATCTTCTGTTCCTACTGATTAGCAACAGTGATTGGTCTCCTCCTCCAGGCAGTCTCATCCCCCCAGTTAGTAACACTCCCTAGGTAACACATTTAATCCCTTGATCGCCCCCTGTTGTTAACCCCTTCCCTGCCAGTGACATTTATACAGTAATCAGTAGCTATTTATAGCACTGATCACTATATAAATATCAGTGGTCCCAAAAAAGTGTCTAAAGTGTTCGATCTGTCCGCCGCAATGTCACAGTCCGAATAAAAATCACAGATTGCTGCCATTACTAGTAAAAAAAAAAAAAATGCCATAAATCTATCCCCTATATTGTAAACGCTATGGGCCAGATTCAGCAAAGATGTACGCCGGCGTATCTCCAGATACGCCGCCGTAATTTCAAATGATTCCCATATCACTGCCTGATGACATAGATACTTACCATTGGGTACATCAATGGGGATCTCATGGGGTCCAAAAGAATCCAGTGGTGGCTTGGTGATATTAGGATAAGGAACCAGTGGGTCTGGATTTGAAAGCTGCATCACAGGTCATCAATCTTGGAAGAAGTGTTACTATGAAGGGTCACATAATGGTGGATCCAGGTAAATACGCTGCAGCAACGTTGAGAGGCAAGCCTGGTATTCACCAAGAAAATGCGCTCAACCTTGCGCCGGCGTAATGTATAGTTGTCGGCGTAAGCCGACGTAAGTCAAAGTAGGTGGAAGTGGGCCTGTAACATTTAAATGAAGCGTGACCCCATGCAAATGATGGTCTAAACTTCAAAAAACGAACTGCGCATGCATCGGCTCTTGGACGCATCCCAGTGCGCATGCTCACAGTTACGTCGAAATAGCTGCCTAAGATACGACGAACACTGCCTACGACGTGAACGTAACCTACGCCTAGCCCTATTCACGTAGTACTACGTAAACGACGTAACATACAACGGCTGTTCCGACGTCCATACCTTTGCATGGGTCGTGCCACCTTTAAGTGGAATAACTTTACGCCGGACGTACGCCTTACGTAAACGGTGTATATTACAGCGACGGGCGCAAGTATGTTCGTGAAACGGAGTATCTCGGTCATTTACATATTCGAAGCGTAAATCAATGGAAGCGCCCCTTGCGGCCAGTGTAAATATGCGCCCGCGATATGCCGGCGTAGGCAAGTTACGTCGGGCGGAGGAAGCCTATTTTTCTACGTATCTAGTGTCGGGAATCGGCGTAAAGATACGACGGCACACATTTGGACTTACGTTGGCGTATCTGGAGATACGTGGGCGCAAGTCTTTCGTGAATCCGGCCCAATGTGTTTACAAATGTCAAAGCCTTAGTGGACAGTAGAGACTCTGATATTTGAGAGCTGAATAGGGGTGGGGATAAGCATCAGGTGGGGTGGGAGTTCATCTTGACTTAAAAGGAAGTCAACGCCTTATTTCCAAATTTTTCGAGGACTTTACACAACAGTCAAATAAACGTACAATATGTACCGTATGTCCTTCTTTCTACTATTTCTACTACCTCGGCTGGGCATCAGTCAAATGAGCTGTTGCATTAACTAATGCACAGCTCAGCGCAGAGAGGCACTTGGCAGGCTGAAGAAGGATTTCCTGATAAGAAACGTCCATTTCAGGGCTGGCCTCTGGTCATACATCAAACTATAATTGTGCTGTTTGTCAAAGACATATGCCTTGGAAAAGAGCTGAATTAGCAGACATAGAACAGGACGAGTAATAACGGAGCGGGTCTATTGATAAAGTGGGCAGCTTGGATACCTGCAACCACTTAAAAGCTAATCAGGAAGATCTCTGCAGAAGGAAGATGACTGAGATTTCGCTAACAAACTAATGCTCATAAATCATGGCCATAATGCACCAGTACCAAAGCAAATTAAAGCTTCTTTAAAGTTTAACATTAGTTCAATGTACTTGGATACACAATCCATTATCTATTCATTACATTGGCTAGACTAGAGTTCTATTTCTACTTTTCCATGTACTGTAGCAGGAAACCAGGTACTAATGTAATAATTGGAGCCCTGTAATTTGAATTACAAGTTCAAAACCATTTTTTTTTTTTTTTAAAGGTGCAGCGATTTTGAAAACATTATTCACTTGCAAGTGTGCAGGCATATACTGTGTATCTTAGATGAAGTTGTATATTACACATATGTACTCTGTAAACTTTTAGGCCGGATTCACACCTATGCGAATTGGTTGCAGCTTAAACCGCATCTAACATGCAGAACATTTCTAAATACATTGTTTTCAATGAGGCTGGTTCACATATGTGCGATGCATTCGCACTGCGCATTGCAGTAAAAACGTGTGCAGATTTTATGTCTTGCTGTGCGGCTCAGGTGCAAATTCAGTCCCATTATCTTCTATGGGTACGCAGCTGATTCGCAGATGTGTTCAGTTCTCTTTAGGAATTTCTCTCATTCAGCTCAATACACTTCTCCCCCACTTTCCTCTCACCCGGAACTTCTCCCAGGTCTCCAAATTCGCAGCTAAAACGCAATGGATCTGCTGAACACTTCTCTTATCTATCTGCAGAGATTACAGAGCTGAAATTCGCACCGCACAAGTGTGATTCCGGCCTTAAGGTTGGAGACTGCCTCTTATTCTATTTATGTAACCATCAGACTTGAGCCTTTATCATCTGCTGGCCATTATTTAGCACTGCAGTTTAGGTCTGTGGAATGAACACCTGCACTAATCATGGTGGATTAAATAGACTGCTGAACACTCAACTTGTGCATTATCAACTGGTTAGTCTGTCTGCTCATATCTTAGATTCGAGTCTGCCTGACCTCTGTCTATTGATGCCCTAGAGCAGTGGTTCTCAACCTCAGTCCTCAAGTACTCCCAACAGGCCATGTTTGCAGGTTTTCCTTTATCTTAAAGCGCTGCGCAAACTATTGGCGCTATACAAATCCTGTATAATAATAATAATAATATCTTGCACAGGTGCTTTAAATCAGAGTGGCTTTTTTTAAACTACCAGTGAATACCAAAGGCAAGCAAAGGAAAGGTTTGGTCCCTGGTGTGGAGTGTCATGCTCACCCCCTCCCTTGGACTACGGGAGAGTCAGGACGCTCTCTACATTGCAGATAGAGAAAGGACCTGTGTGTTAGTTGGCATCCTGACTCTCCTGTAGTTCAAGGGAGGGGGCGAGCATGACACTCCACACCAGGGAGAAAACCTTGCATTACTGTGTGGAGTTACAGACAGAAGAACAGGAAGTGAGTATTTCACAGAAGAAATAAGGACATTTAAAAGCTAAATCTAAGGATGAGGTAAGTGAAGGAGGACTGCGCTAAGGTAAAGGAAGGAAAAAAATTGTACCTTTATAACTCCTTCAATTCATGGATGAAACATTTTGTGGAACTATAGCAAAAAAGCAAAAAAAAAAATGTTTAGATGAAGAAAAATTTGACACTGTTCTGAGTAAAGCGCAGTCCAAGTCAAGAACAGCCCAAATAGAATAGCAGCTGTGACCCCGGAAGTCATGTAATGCATGTCGCTTCTGGGGTCATTAGTTGCAGAAAGAATCGATGAACAGATGTTCTCCAAGTTCCTCCTTTCAATGGGGAAGCCATTTCCCACATATCTGGGCTCCGTGGAGGAACAGTAGAATAGGAGGGCCCAGGAACCACTAGGGGCACCACCATGAGGTGGGGGTCTCTAGAGCTTCAAAATCACTTTTATCTGAAAGCCCAACATCAGTTTCTAAATCCTTGATTCAACCACTTGTCTGGCATGACGTTTATAAATATACCTTGGTAGACAAGTGATTACAGAAGGTCACATTTTGAGGGCACTGCTTAGTCACAATTAACAATTTCCTATGGCAATACTTTTCACTTTTTTGCCACGTACACACGATTGGACATTCCGACAACAAAACAAGTTTTGTTGTCGGAAAATTTGAGAACCAGCTCTCAAATTTTAGTTGTCGGAAATTCCGACAGCAAATGTCTGATGGAGTCTACACACAGTCGGAATTTCCGACAACAAGCTCCCGACGAACATCTGTTGTCGGAAATTGCAACCATGCGGCATTTGAGTTCAGGTCCACTTTAAATAATTAAACAAATTAATAAATAAATACTGAGTTTTTTCAGGAAAGCACAACTTTTGGATATTTCTGCATGGCTTCTTATTTGAAAGCGAATGTAACAGGAAATGTGGTCACACCCTAAAGCGTTTATTTTTTTTTCAGCATTCACTGGGGTATTACAATATTAGGGTACACTCACTGTTTTGGTCGCTACAAATAACCGATGTCTGTTTTATCGGCAAAGAAGGAGTTACAAAATCCATGTGAGGGAGTTTCCATTTTGCTTGTGAGCATTGTGAAGCCCACAAGCAATCACTTTCTGTAAGCGGTGAATGCCGAACCACCAGCATTCACTGCTCATTCTCGCACCTGCGCAGTGTTTATGGCGAGTAGTGCTGTAAACTAAATGGTTGCCATCACAACAAGCGGTGTCATTCATAGTTCACGCCCCGTTGTGATGGTATGCACAAAAAATAAAACATCAATTGTAGTGCAGTCCGTTGGGTTGCTTGCTTTGCCTCCTGTGTGCAGGTAGCTAATGACAATATTTACCTGCATGCCCTTTTTTTAAATGGCGCAATTAGAGATGCTCTTGTCACGTGACCGGCGTCACGCGTCACGTGATATGTATAATCTCTCGAGATTTCGCAGTACGGAGAAGCACAATGTATCTTAGGAAGCACGAGACTGTGCTCCCAGAAAACACTGCAGCTAAGTCCCACATTGCATTGCGGCGACAGGGAAAGGCTTAGAAACGCCTACTCCTGCAGGAGGGGAATCCCGGAAGTTGCTTTATGAAAGGGAATATTAAGGTATTTACATATGCAAAAAAAAATTATAATCTTGTGCCTTTGGATGATGTACATATTGAAGTGGTTATGTTACACTATAGTTGTGATTTTAGGTGAACCTCTGCTTTAATAGCAGAAACACCTGAAACACCAAGGTGGGCAAAACAAAACCTGAAATTAGGGATGGAAGATTTCATGGCCTGAGCTTCCAAGAGATAGAGGCGTCGAAAAGTGACCCAGCCCACCAGAACTCTACAACTAAAATATACCTTTTGGATGGACCTTGCTGCATGGTAGCAGCAAACCATGCAAACAAAATATAATTGGGAACAGACACCCATATAAATTATCACCTCTACCTCCCATTTTGCTTGCTACAGCAACTCTTGAGGATAAGTGCAAGCTTTATATAGAACATAGTGCCACACAGCTTTTTTTCGTAGATAATTTAGCTTGCTAATTGTCATCCATAAAGTAATAATGTATCCATCGCAAAAGTTAAGGATGAATGAAGATATTTAACCTCAGCCTACCCCACATTTAATAATACCAATAAAGAGAAACAGAGGAGAACAAAAGGACTCACTTTTCCCGTGCAATGGCTCAGACAAAAAGCTTGTAATGAATCATTAAACGGATATAATAGGCTGCATTAAAAAACAATAACTGACAATATCAGAGTCACAAGCAATCGGAAAATGGCTCGTTGGGTAGAGATGTGGACAAAGGATACCTCGACATTCATAGGCGATTGGGGTGCATTTTATGATGTTTCAGTCTGTGGCTCTATTTGCCTGCAGCTGATAAGTGTTCACCGCTGGTCATTGTCGACATAATTAAACTTTCACCAAGTAAAATCAGTAAACCGTTCCTGCAGCCCAAAAATACTGTTAAAGTATTGTGCTAAAGTCATAAAATGAACCATTTTTACTTTTAGGATGACTATAATTAAACTGCTTTGCAGCCAAAGTCATAAGGATATTTAAAGGGGTACTAAAGGTTTGATTAAAAAATAAATAAATACCGTATTTATCGGGGTATATCGCGCACTTTTTTGCCCTGAAAATCAGGGCAAAATCGTGGGTGCGCGATATACGCCGATACCCGCTTTCCCGGCCGAGTTTTGAATACTGCGCCGACATATACCGAGCGCAGTACACTCGGGTATATTCGGCCAGTCTCGGCTTCTTCCGCGGTCACGTCCTGGACGTACAGGACGTGAGCGCGACAGTTGCCGAGCCTGCCCGAGTGTACTGCGCTCGGTATATGCTGGCGCAATATTCAAAACTCGGCGCGGGAAACGAGCGGGGAGGACGCCGCAGAAGGACGCCGGACCCGCCGAAGAGGACACCGGACCCGCCGAAGAGGACACCGGACCCGACGGAGAGGACACCGGACCCGCCGAAAAGGACACCGGACCCGCCACAGAAGGACAACCAAAGCCGCAGAAGGACGCCGGACCCGCCGAAGAGGACACCCGAAGCCGCAGAAGGACGCCGGACCCGACGAGGCTGCCGATGGACGCCGCGCAAGACACCAAAACTGTAAGTACAAAAGTAACTTTTTTTCCACAGGATTGGGGGTCACTTTAGGGGTGTGCGGTATATGCGGGAGCGCGTTATACCGCGACAAATACGGTAACAAACATGTCATACTTACCTCCGCTGTGCAGCTTGTTTCCCCCCCACATCAGCTAACCCCCCTGGGAAGCGCTTTCCCAAGGGGGTTACCTTGCGGATGCACTCCTGAGTGCTGTATTCAGCGTCCATAGCCGCCAACTACAAGACTCGGCCCTGCCCCTCGGCCCTCTCGTCATTGGAGTTGATTGGCTGCACTGCTATCAATCTATTCAATGAAGAGCCTAGGAGAGCCAAGAAACCAGCGCGTTCTCGACGCAGGACTTTTGAGGGCTCATGAAAGTTAAAGATGGGGTGGGGGTGGGGGCCTGGTAATGCCTGTAGGCATCAGATGTTTTTTCACCTTAATGCATATGATGCATTAAGGTGAAATTGGTGGTGTTCAATTAGTCGGTTCTCAGTGCAAAGGCGGTGGGGGACAGACGCAGCATCCACCTAGATAAGTATAAATATGGGATAAAAAAAAATCCCATACTTCTCTTTTAAGGGCATGCGCCCTACTGGAAATCGATAGATACTTCTTTGCCTTTATCCCATGGTAGTGATGATGCTCCACTTCACTAATTAAGCACAAGGAGAGGACAAACAGTGTGAGTCCCGAGCTACTTCTCTGACTTGGACCCAGTCTAGTGGATTTTTCCATATCAGCATGCTGCACATCAAAGTTGGCACAGGTATAATTGAAGGGCTTAGTCTCCCCTTGCAATTGATGGTTACCCTAAGTCCATGGCAGCAGTGGCATAGCATGGGGGGTGCGAGGGGGGCCACTGCCCGGGCGCAAATTTAAGAGGGGCGCTGTCACGAGTGTGAAGAGGAGGGAGCGCCAACAATAGATGGGACATAGGAACATATGCATAATGTCACCAGTCTAGGCTTTACCAGTCATTATCAAGCATGCTCTCCTCTTCCCTACAGCCACCGCTGTCTCACATAGTGGATCATGTGACCAGCTGAAAATGGATAAGTCCATGGGTCAAGGGGGCGCAAATTACTTGCCTCGCCCCAGGCGCTGACAACCCACGCTATGCCACTGCATGGCAGTGATGACCTTTCATGCCATCTGGCAGAATTAAAGGGCCAAAATGCATGGTGAGAATGGCATATACCTATAATCAAATTTTTATTAATGACTGTATACCTTGACACTTTTGTGGGGCACTCCATTTTATCATTGCTATTTCATATACCAATATTTATACCACTGCATTATCATGCCTTGTATTGATCACCATGACTACAATCACACGTCAGTGCTGGAGCTTATACTATATGACTATTGTAGAGATCTCCAGGGGGTCAAGGAGTGATCTCATTAGCTCTACATGCTGTATAAAGCACATTTGATTTTTATACATACAGTAAATTATTTATAAAGTGCTGACAACTTCCACAGAAATTTACAGTACACAGTATTCCTTTGCCACCGGCTCTTTCACTTTAAATCAAATGTAAATCCAATCACCAAATCAGGTGACAATATCTGCCAATTACTCTCCTGTGTTGTCACATGTGATTCTAGAGGAAACTACAATGCTCTGGCATGGGAAATAAAAAACCTGCCTCTAGCAAGATGGCCGTCTCCACAGAGACACAGTGCAGAACAAGGCATGGTAGGACAGTAATGACAGAGCCATCAGCTGCAGGGAGACTACAGACAAAACTCTTGACTGCTCCTTTGCCCTCTGCCTACCTTTTTATGGACACAGCTTTCAGTGTTCAGTTCCTCTTTAACGTGAAATTAAACCCCAAATTGTATATATTGCAGCTTACCAATCATTAGATGCAGTTGTTGCATTACTTTTGTTTTGTTTTTTTGTTTTTTTTCCCTCTGTTTTCACATGGTGATGGCCAGTAACACATCTTCTGCATTAGAGTGCCTACACACTGAAGGATGAAGGAGCAACAGAGACACCATTGGACATCAGCATTGTCAGTCTGGAAGGAGGGCAGTGTTAGATTGCTAGCAGAATGTATGTGAGGGGAGCTGCTCTAAGCTCCCTGAGCACATGGGGATGTTGCAGAGGGGAAGCTTATAATTCCCCTCTCCCTCACCTGGGGAATAATAGGTAATTTAGGCTTCTGTGGGCGGGGGGTGGCCCCTCCCCTTCACACCTGTAAGGTAAGAACTCAGGAGAATTAGCCAGGGCCCGATGAGAGCATAGGATCAGGTCACATGACACTGAGGAACCTTCTGGAAAGGGAAAAGTTTACTTAAGCCAGGGCAACAGGCTACAGCAGCCAGAACTTCAGGTGACCCCTACCTGTGAACTCCCTCCCCCCTCCCTTGTTGCGGCCTAATTATTACTGGTACTCTCTCTTGGTTTGTAATGAACAAGAGGGGTTTAGTAAATAATAAAAGTGTATCCAACCTGAGTCGTGGTGACTGGGTTGATGAATGTTAGTGGTTTAAGTTAATAAGTGATGTGTTATATGGTATATTGAATTGGTTAAATGTTTAATAAAATACGGTTTAAATATAAATAAATAAATACCAGTAATAAAGGCCTGCGGCCAAATTTAACCCACCTTCTGCCTCTGAGGTCGTTATTTCAGGTAAACATTAGATACACTGACATGTGGAAGCCAAACTCCAGCTTACACTTTTTATGCAGTTACAGTAAGTTTTCTTCCTTTTGTGATGAACGTTTTTTTTTTTTTTGGTTTTCCCCAAGTTTAATGGAAATTATGATACAAACAATTAATCACCCCCCCCCCCCCCGTGGCGTTTTGAAGTTCATCCCCACGGTGGGCTGGGTCACCTGCAGGTTGGACAGGCCGCCAAAGTCCAGCAACTTCAGCATTTCCTTGGTGTCAGGATCAACCTCAATGATCTCTTGATCCAGGGCAGACACCTCAGGAACATAGTTATCCCTCCTCTCTCTCTCCTCCTCCTGCAGTTTGATGGAGATGCCTTTGACAGGGCCTCTCTGGATCTGCTTCATGAGATGTGTGACATACCCAGCGATCTTGTTGCGCAGCTTTTTGCTGGGGATGATGGCGATCTCTTCGCACACACGCTTGTTGGTGTGGAAGTCATTGCCCAGCCGGGTGTAGTATTTTTCAATGATGACCCGAGCAGCCTTTTTCACGGTCTTAGTCCTGGCGCGACCCATGTTGGACCGAGCTGGTAGAAGAGGGCAAAGGATGCCGGGAGAGACGATGAACGGTTTATATGAATTTAAAAGCTGATTCTACAGTATGCATGCATTCATACATACGGACACATATTTGGGTGGAATCCAATGAACCCTCCAGATTGTGGGGAAAAACAAAAGCACCAAAAGAAAAGCCCCACCAACACAACACAATGCACAGTATTAGACTCCATACATTGTCCCTAATAGGATCTGACCTACAAGAACTATAGCCATGTATTTATATGCTAATCTCATGTACACATTTGCAATGGTGCATACAGACACATATTTGGGTCAGTTTAGATTTGGGTGGAAGCCAATGAACCCTCCAGATTGTGGGGAAAAAAACTAAAGTACTAAACGAAAAGCCCCACCAACACAACACAGGGCATATCAATTCCGTACAGACTAGTAGAAACTGACCTGCAAGAACTTTGACCATGTAGCATTATGCTAATCTCACGTGCACATTCAGAATGGTACATACACACTTTTAAATCGGTTTAGATTTGTGTGGAAGCCAATGAACCCTCCAGAACCCTCCAGATTGTGGAAAAAAAACTAAAGTACCAAAGGAAAAAACCCCACTTACACAATGCAGAGCATTACACTTCCATACAGACATTGGGGTTGATTTACTAAAGGCAAATCCACTTTGCACTACTAGTGCCCTGAAAGGGCACTTGGAAGTGCAGTCGATGTAGATCTAAGGGGAAGATCTGAAATGAGGGGAAGCTTTGCTGATTTTATCATCCAATCATGTGCAAGCTAAAATACAGATTTTTATTTTCCTTGCATTTCCCCCCTTAGATCTACAGCGACTGCACTTCCAAGTGTACTTGTAGTGCACTTGCAGTGCAAAGTGGAATTGCCTTTAGTAAATAACCCCCATTGTCTCAAGTGCGAACTGACCTGCAAGAACTTTAGGCATTTAGTGCTATGCTAATTCAACATGCATGTTCACAATGGTGCATATGAGTCAGTTTAGATTTTGGTGGAAGCCAATGAAACTCTCCAGAGTTTGGTAAAAAAACTAAAGCCCCAAAAAGGAAAGCCCCACTAACACAATGCTGAGCACTAAACTCCATACAGTGTCCCTAGTAGGAACTGACCTGCAAGAACTTTAGCCATGTAGCTTTATGCTAATCTCACATACACATTCGCAGTGGTACATACAGACACATATGTAAGTTAGTTTAGATTTGAGTGGAAGCCAATGAATTCCCTAGATTGGGGGGGGGGGGGGGAACTAAAGTACCAAAAGAAAAG
This sequence comes from Rana kukunoris, assembly GCA_029574335.1. Classification (NCBI taxonomy): domain Eukaryota; kingdom Metazoa; phylum Chordata; class Amphibia; order Anura; family Ranidae; genus Rana; species Rana kukunoris. Next base: position 43,980,254 of record CM056050.1, on the reverse strand, counting down.
CCCCATCAACACAACACAGAGCTTATCAATTATATACAGACAGTGTCACTAGTAGGAACTGACCTGCAGGAACTTTAACCATGTAGCTTTTTGCTAATCTCATGTACACATACACACACACACACACACACCTATTTGGGTCAGATTAAATTTGGGTGGAAGCCAATGGATCCTCCAGATCGTGGGGGAAAATGAAAGCACCGAAAGAAAAGCCCCACCAACACAATGCAGAGCATTAAATGTCATACAGAAAAGACCTAGAAGAACTTTAACCATGTTGCAACCTGGAATTAACATGGATTGTTTTAGGATTTGCATCATTTAATTTACAGATTTTTTATTTATTTTTCATTCTTAAGCAAACAAATTGGATAAACTAACAGAAAAAGTCAATGAGCATAACTATTGACCCCCCTAAAGTCAATACTTTGTAGAGCCCCCTTTTGTGGCTATCACAGCTCCAAGTCGCTTTGGATAAGTCTCTATGAGCTTGCCACATCTTACCACTGGGATTTTTACCCATTCCTCCTTGCAAAACTGCTCCAGTTCCTTCAAGTTGTATGGTTTGCCCTTGTGAACAGCAATCTGTAAGTCTAAGCACAGGTTTTTTATTGGATTGAGGTCTAGGCTTTGACTAGGCCATTCCAACACATTTACATGTTTCCCCTTAAACCACTCAAGTTTTGCTTTAGCAGTGTGTTTGGGGTCATTGTTCTGCTGGGAGGTGAACCTCCGTCCTAGCCCCAAATCACACACAGAGGGGTACAGGTTTTGCTCAAGAATATCCCTGTATTTAGCACCATCCATCTTTCCCTCAACTCTGACTAGTTTCCCAGTCCCGACTGCTGAAAAACATCCCCACAGCATGATGCTGCCACCACCATGTTTCACTGTGGGGATGGTGTTCTTTGAGTGATGTGATTTGTTGGGTTTGCGCCAGGCATAGCGTTTTCTTTGATGGCCAAAAAGTAAACATTTTGTCTCATCAGACCAGAGCACCTTCCTCCATACATTTTAGGAGTTTCCCACATGCCTTTTCGCAAACTCAAAACGTGCCATTTAGTTTTTTCTGCTGAAAGTAATGGCTTTCTTCTGGCCACTCTGTCATAAAGCCCAACTCTATGGAGCGTACGGCTTATTGTCATCCTATGTACAGATACACCAGTCTCTGCTGTGGAACTCTGCAGCTCCTCCGGGGTTACCTTAGGTCTCTGTGCTGCCTCTCTGATTAATGCCCTCCTTGCCCGGTCTGTGAGTTTTTGTGTGCAGCCGTCTCTTGGCAGGTTTGCTGTTGTGCCACGTTCTTTCCATTTGGTTATAATAGATTTGATGGTGCTCCTAGGGATCATCAAAGATTTTTTTTATTTTTTATTTTTTATAACCTAACCCTGACTTGAACTTCTCAACAACATTGTCCCTTACTTGTTTGGAGGGTTCCTTGGTCTCCATGGCAGTGTTTGGTTAGTGTTGCCTCTTGCTTAGGTGTTGCAGCCTCTGGGGCCTTTCAAAAAGGTGTGTATATGTAATGACAGATCATGTGACAATTAGATTGCACACAGGTTGGACATCATTTCACAAATTATGTGACTTCTGAAGGTAATTGGTTGCACCGGATCTTTTTATGGGCTTCATAACAAAGGGGGTGAATACATACGCACATGCCAATTATCAGTTTTTTATTTCTGAAAAATAGTTTTATGTATGTATTTTTACAAAGGCTTTACGCCGGTGTATCTCCAGATGTGCGCCGTCGCATCTTTACGCCGATCCACAAAGCAAGATATGCTGAAAAACATGGCTTCAGTCGTCCGACGTAACTTGCCTACGCCGGCGTATCGTGGGCGCATAGTTACGCTGGACGCATTCGGCGTTCCCATTATAAATATACAAATGAGCAATATACGCCGATTCACGAATGTAGATGCGCCCGTCGCTGTAAGCTACGCCGTTTACGTAAGGCGTACGTCCGGCGTAAAGTTACCCCTGCTATATGAGGCGCAGCCCATGTTAAGGTATGGACGTCGGAACAGCCGTCAAATTTTATGTAGTTTACGTAAGGCGTACGTGAATGCACCTAGGCATAAGTTACGCTCACGTCGTATGCAGTGTTCAACGTATCTTAGGTATTCTAGCCGGCGTAATTCTGAGCATGCGCACAGGGATTCCTTCACGGATGGCGCATGCGCCATTTGTTCGGCCACTCATTTGCATGGGGTCACGGTTCATTATAATACAACACGCCTACTACCTGCCTACTTTGAATTACGCGGGCTTACGCCGGCCCATGTACGATACATCGCCGTAACTAAGGCGCAAGTGCTTTGTGAATATCGCACTTACCTCTCTAAGTTGTGGCGGCGTAGCGTAAAGAAGATACGCTACGCCCGCACAAAGATGCGCCCAGGTACGTGAATCTGGGCCAAGGTCTCTGACCTGCAAAAACTTTAACCATGTAGTTCTATTGAAATCTCACCCAAACACCCACAATGGTATACCTTCTGTTTACCATGTTTGTAGATGGAAAAAAAAAAGTTTTTTTTTCCTTTCGTCTACTCTGAAAGCTTAGCATACACACTGAAAATGCATTTATTCAGGATGTGAGGAATGTTATTCACCTTCTGTCTGAAGGAGAGGTAATCACTTTACCAAACATGGCCTTGAGCAATGATGTATTACGCAGGAGCGTAGAATAGGCATGCATTTCATTCAAGCTCTGGAAACATCCATCAATCTCTAAGAACCTTGCTCCGATGATAACTTATACATTAGGAAAGTTGTTTTCTGTAAAATCATGGGTCACACACCAGAGGTCAACAGAGGGAGATGATCGAGTTACTGATGTAGCTCAGCTCAGTCTGAGAGGTAATTAGCAACAAAAGATGTTGTTACGTATTTACTCAGACAGGAAACAAGGTAGCAACGTAATGACTCCAACATACGTCTACCCATGTAACTGATCTGCCGTTGCGATCTTTCAAAGAGGGGTGTTATGTTTAAACCTGATAGCTCTGGTTGTACGAGATATGTCTTATGGATCCCCAATTCACCTGTGACTAATCAGACGGCATTTACGGGTGTCATGAGTCATGACGGTTTTTCGGGACAAATGGTAAACCAATCTTTGAAACAATATTATCAGAGTATATTATTATTAATCAGTGAACCGTGAAAAAATACATTTGAATGACGGGTAATGGGAACCATCTGTTGGTGGACAGATTTATGAAGGAGTGATCATGTGATTGTATAAGAAGTATGAATGGACAAGATGACATGATTGTCTACTCTAGACATAGGGGGGGGGGGGGGACTATATGTGTTGTCTATATGTTGGAGCTATGGCTGCCCATACTAGGCTGAGGCTGCATTCACATCTGAGCGACAAATCGCCTGTCGCCCGACGCTCATGCCGCTGGAGGCGCTAATCCCCATTCATGTCTATAGAGATGGTTCACATCTCTGAAACGCCGAACGCCTGTCGCCTGAAAAAAAGTCCCGGACCCTTTTTTTCAGGCGACATTGGCGTTCGTCCATAGACATCAATGGGGATGATTTGTAAAAAAAAAAAATGAATCGAATCGCGGCAAGTAATGCCACGTATGCGGCGTTACTTGCCGCTCAGGTGTGAATGCAGCCTGAATAGTTACAAGCAGTGCCTATAACCTCCCACCGCAATGATTAGGTGATCACAATTAGGCAGGGTTCAACCCCCCCTACAGAGTTGTTACCTTTTCCAATTTTCAGGAATGGCTCTGGGTCTCTAAAATTTGTCCCTGGAATTTTTAATCAAAGGAAATTCTCCTGCATTTCAAACTTACCAGTTTTAAGCATATCATTCCTCGATTTATTATTGAAAGCAAATCTATTGTAAATCGTTGATTCAGTTGCACATTGTATTTCAATTATTTCTAGTCTAGTTTATTATTCTGAATTGTCTTGAAGTTTTTAAACTTTGTGAAGATCTCCACACCTTTACTTCCTTAAAGCGGAGTTCCATCCAAAAATTGAACTTCCGCTTCCGGTTTCACATTTGGCACCTTTCAGGGGAGAGAGGTAGCAGATACCTGTCTAATACAGGTATTTTGCTCCCACTTCTGGGGATAGATAACTGAGCCACCTGCGGCTATCTACGCCACATCTGCTCCCCCCCCGCTGTCTTCTGGGAGACACACAGGTCCCAGAAGACAGCAGGGACCAGTGGGATCGCGCAGCGTGAGTCACGCATGCGCAGTAGGGAACCAGACTGTGAAGCCACAAGGCTTCACTTCCTGATTCCCTTACCGAAGATGGCGGCGCCTCCACCCGAGAGCCGAGGGACAGATTGGCTTCGGTTGCCAACATCGCAGGGGCCCTGGACAGGTAATTGTCCTTATTTTAAAAGTCAGTAGTTGCAGAACTCAGCTTTAACCACTTAAGGACCAGCGCACACATATATACATCGACAGAATGTCACGGACAGGCAAATGGGTATATAGGTACATCCCTTTAAATTTGCCGCCGTGTGGTCGCAAGCTCCGTGACCATGCCCGCGGGACCCGTGGACTCGATGTCCACCAGTGTCCCATGATCGGGTCACGAAGCTGAAGAACGGGGAGATGTCAGTGTAAACACAACATCTCCCCGTTCTTCCTAGTGACAGGTCACTGATTGTCTATTCCCTCTCATTGGGAACAGCGATCAGCGATGAGTCACTGGTAGCTCCTTCTCCTAACAGTTAGAATCACTCCCTAGGACACACTTAACCGCTACAGCGCCACCTAGTGGTTAACCCCTTCACTGCCAGTGTAATTTTCACAGTTATCAGTGCATTTGTATAGCACTGATCGCTGTAAAAATGGTCCAAAAGGGCATAAAAAGTGCCCGATGCGTCCGCCATGTCGTTGCAGGCACGATAAAAATCGCTGATCGCTGCCATTACTAGTATAAAAAAATACATAGATAAAAATGCCATAAAACTATCCCCTATTGTGTAGACGCTATAACTTTTACGTAAACCAATCAATAAACCAATAAATATGTAGAAGAATACATATCGGCCTAAATTGAGAAAAAAAACGCCTTTAAAAAAAAAAATGGTGATATTTATTATAGCAAAAGTACAAAATATTGCTTTTTTTTTTTAATTGTTGTTTAATTTTTGTTTATAGCGCAACAAATAAAAACTGGAGAGGTGATCAAATACCACCAAAAGAAAGCTCTATTTGTGGGAAAAAAAGGACGTCAATTTTGTTTTGGGAGCAACGTTGCACAACCGTGCAATTGTCAGTTAAAGCGACGCAGTGCCGAATCGCAAAAAGTGGCCTGGTCTTTGGCCAGCCAAATGGTCCGGGGCTTAAGTGGTTAAATTCTGTGACACGTTGTCACTATGCCCTGTGGGTAGGCACTGCTCTGTCACACATTTCACAGAGCCTGCCTTGTAATCTACAGAGGTGCTGAGAGGAGGTGTTTCAGGAGGCGGAGTCAGTAAAGGATTCACTGGCTATGACTAAGCATTGTACAACAATGTGAAACGTGTCAACTATACCATTCCACCGTTTGCTGTTTTTCTGTTTGTGCAGTGTTTTTTTACTGGATTAAAGGCTTTTATTGTTTTTTACATTTATCGGAGTGCGGCTGTCCATACCTTCTTGCTTCCATTTATAAAGGATTCAGTGGTTGGAGGCAGCACAGTACCATGGGATATATAGTCCTTGTAAATTTATAGTAAGCAGCAGAGGAGAAACTGCAAAGCATGCAAGGAATACAGGAAGTTGTGGAAAGAAGACAGGCACCACTCATAAGATGAAAGGAATTTTTCAAGTAATCTTATATTTGATTGTCATGTTTAGCTACATTCTGTACTGTTATTACAATGCTGATGTTATAAAATGAAACTGCATGCTGTGACCATAGAACTCCTTTAACTTAAAAAGCAGAACTTCTTTTTCTTTGCTACTGACATCCGACTTTTGCATTTCCATTGTGCAGTGTATATATATTCATCCCAAGGCTCTAGGGTGGATTACATGATTCACTTGTCACTGAGAGCTATCATCCCCTTTCATCTGTACATTACATTTGAGGGATTTTAAAGAATGAATCTATACAAGGCTGATTAGCTTGAGCTTAAAGTACGGGTCAATAGACAGCAACATGAAGGTGAGGAGCAAAACACAATGTTTTATATAGAGTCGCTGGCTTCATAAAACTTCAATCAGTGATGACAACCTGCAAATGTGTTCAAAACCAAACAAGGTCTCAATATATATTTTTTTTACATTTCTGTGCCTACACGTTATGATTTTTGACTCCATTTTTTAAAAATACCCTTCATCTCATTTATAAAATGCTACTTCAAGTCCTCATACTGCAGTGATCTGTGCTGGCATAGCTGAGTGATAGCCACACCTCTCATCACAAGTGTCCTTACAGAGAGAAGAAGAGGGGGCATGTCTGACCAGCTTTGTTAAATTCTGCTCCCTCCATGGTCCGGAGCTTCAGTGAGCACTGGAGGGGCAGAGCAGAGAGCTGGTGACTGACAGTCACCACTCTCAGGTCCAAGCGGACCCTAGAACTGAACAGATGAATGTATGTATGTTTTTTTATTCCCACACTTCTATTTTAATTAGTTAGTCAGGTCTATCTAACTCTGCTAGTCTAACACTATCCTGCCCCCAGGCTGACAATGTTGCTGTCCAAGTGTGCCTCCATGGCTCCTCCATCCAGGCTGGATACACCTTAAGACAGAAAGTGTGCTACTGGCCAAATCACCAGGTGAAAATAAAGACAAAAAAGCCTAAAAAGAAAACAAATGCAGCCACTACATCTAGGAAAGGCGTGACCTGCAATATATCACATTTTTGTTTTTGGGTTTATTACTGGCTTAAGCTTGTAATACATATTCCAATTTTACTTTAGTGTTTGTGCACAATTTAGATTTACCAACAGATATATAACATGGCCAGAGTGCTATAAACGGCCACTTTGTATTCACACCGTTTAAATGCCCAGGCCCACTCTATAGCCTCTTGATAGGGGCTCTCCTAACACCCTGGGCTCTCTCGCTTCTCTGATACTTCCATACTCCCGCAGTCCCCTAGACTCTCCTATTCATCTCAGCTTTCCCAGTCTCCCAAACTCTCTCAGCCATCTTGACTCGCTCTTGTCGCCTATGGACAAAAACTCTGCTCCAGCATGGTGTGTTGTCTCACTTCTGTCTCCTAACAGGAGTGCACACCTTTCTCCAAACAGGAACCCTGAGCTATGCTCAAGCCTACCATTATAAAGAATGTGTGAACTTCACACACAGCCTGCCAGTTTCCTGTAAGACCTGGACACTGGGTTAGAGATTTCTTCCTTCTCAAAGCACTTTGAAATCTCCAAACTATGAAGCCCAATCCAGTAATACTAAAATCCAGGGAAGATGTAAACATAGGGCCAGATTCACAGAGCGATTACGCCGGCATAACAGGAGATGCGCGGCGTAAGTCTAAATGTGCGCATGCGTTTCGATGCTCCGCATCCCCAAAACGAGATAGGCAAGAAATCTACTTTTTTTTTGTCCGGCGTAATTTCGATAGACAGGCGCATCCGTCCGCGCAAAACTGCGCTAGACACACCATTGATTTGCTATTCAAATATGCTAATGAGGGAGTTACGGGGATCCACAAAAGAACGTTGGTGAAGCGCAGGCTAAAATTAGACCATATAAAAGGTGGTATAAAATTAGACAATTCGTCTAATTCGTCGTAATTCTACATGAATTACTCTGCCTTACGCCTCTGAAATTACGTTGCACAGGCGCTATTTTCTGCGCAAATCAATCGAGAATACGGTGATTGCGCCATTACATTGCGGCAGTCTAACGTAAAGGAGGTGCGCTACGCCAGTCAAAAAATGCGCCGATGTACGTGAATCTGGCCCATAGTTTTCACCACTCATAATCGATACCTGGAGGTCCTCACTCTGCATACATGTGCAAACCCTGTGTCCCTTCTACAACCATTTTCACAGTGGCGAGGCCTCGCATGGTCACATTAGGGTCAGATAAGCAAAGCCAGGATTGTTAGTACAAAGTTGCTTAGATGCCTAAAGACAGATAATTTGTTATAGGTGTTACCTGAGTGCTTGCAACGTTTGTCCCATCTGTGACCTCCACTGTCATATTGTAGCTTGAGCGGAGTTCAGCATCCAGTGGCTTAGCAATCACAATTGTCCCCACTCCTTTTTCAATGTCAAAAGTGCTGTCCACATTGCCACCTGTTACAGGAAGAAACATCAAGTCAAACTCAAGAAAAGGCACACTATTTCTTGGCATATCATCATGAGCATAGAACTGTCCAATAACTCTATTAAAAGTTTGCTTTTAAGGTGATATTATTGGTTTGGGCAATGTGCATTTTGTTCTGATTGAATAAAAAATAAATGTTATGCCTCTCACACACACGATCAGTTTTCCCGTCGGGAAAACTGCCATGACAGCTTTTGTCTACCGGGAATCGCAGCAGGAAAAAACGTGATTCCTGGCAGTTTTCCTATGGGAAACACTGTGAAGGAGCTTACACACAGCAGGGATTCCTGGCCAAAGCTCTCACCACATTTTTCCCGACGGGAAAACCTCTGGTGTGTACATAGGGAAAGTGACCGATCAGGTTCTCAGTTTTGCCCCGGGATTCCCGGCGGACTTTTTACCGCCAGGAATTTGCGATCGTGTGTACGGGTCATGAGGCTATTTTCTCTTCAGGTTGAATGTCTTTCTTTATACAGAATATAATACATCAGGAAAATACAGCATTATGGTGAATAGATGGAGCTGACAATCAGAGTGAGTATTTATTTCCTATGATAATCGGCTCCTTTTAGTGGCTATAATGCAGCATTTTCCTGATTTGCACTATTCTGTATCCGACCTGGACAGGAAATAGCCTAATAACGTTGCACCCATTTACACAGAAAGAATATATATGCACTTTCAAAGAATGAACAGCTCTGTGAATTTTTAATTAAACACCCCTAAGTGTTTTAGTTGCTCTCTGTGGTAATATACTGTGTTATTACTCTATCTATCTATCTATCTATCTATCTATCTATCTATCTATCTATCTATCTATCTATCTATCTATCTATCTATCTATCTATCTATCTATCTATCTATATATCTATATATCTATCTATCTATCTATATATCTATCTATCTATCTATACTGTATAAATGTATACTGTATGCTTTACTATGTGTAAACAATGTTAGGAAAAATTCAGATATATACAACCTTTGATCATTGCTTACCTATTTCTAAAGTTAGTTTCTCTTAGTGTTTTGGGGATTTCGATAACTGTTCAGGTTGTCATGTCTACTGATTGCTTTGCCCCTATGCTTAGGTTATTTATATTATATGTCTATAAACTAGACTGGACCAATGCACTGCATGGACAGCAATCGCTACAGACATGACCAGCACATTACCCGTTCAGTAAATTTTTCATGATTCCACTCCACTTTCAAGACAGCATGCAAATTCCTTTTCCGATAAAGGGCCAGCCATCCAAAATTAATACTTCAGTTAGAGGAAGTCTTTTGAGCTGATTCACCTACTAACTTCTTTTTAGATTTTGTATATTCCAACTGTGACATTTTGGCACTATAGTTCCACTTCCAGCTACTCCAGAGTCTCACTCCTCCTATTAAAACAAGGACCCACCTACTCTTCTAATTACATCTTAAAATGCCAAAAATGAATGCCCCAAGAAAAGGGATATTTCGTAGATGATCATTTAAAGAAGCATTGTTTTGTTCCAAAAATATTTTCGGAACAAATGTTTTGACTTTTTCTTTGAATACTTGACCACTGGTCATCCATGAACGCCTCTTTCCTTAGGGTGTTATTTTTTTGTATTTTGTCGTAATTAGGAATATAGTTACATACTGTAGTTACATAATAGGTGAGGTTGACAAAAGACACAAGTCTATCGAGTCCAACCTATGTGTCTGATTATATGTCAGTATTACATGTTGTGGTCATTCTGGTGCTTATCTAATAGTTTATTAAATCAACAGTTTTATTTGGACCTTGGTTGACCCTATTTTCAATATTTAATTGTTGATGAAGTTGCCCCAGCCCCAAACCTGTTATAAATGTTCCGTAATTGAAATGAAAAGAAATATCCTGCAGGACTACTTCTTAAGCTTGTCCATTTAATTTTTAGAGGACATGCAGGCACAGTCCAACCATTCACAAGGCAGCAAATGTGTGGGGAGCTACAAAGAACTTCATAAGCTTATATGTTCAGCTCTTCAAACCTTGAATGTTTATGCCAAAGAAGAAGAAAGTGGGACAATGTCAACAGTCAAGACCTTCCTAATTGATGTTAGCCCCAGGATCTGAGCTCCAGTAGGCATCTACTCGTCATAATTGAGACAGGAGATTGGTTTAACTCTTAAGTTATAGTCACGTTTTTTTCTTTTGAAAGCCATGTTTTACAGGATTTTTGTGCATTGATTTGAATTGTTACTACATATGTAGGTAGTTTTACATACATATATTGTATATCTGTGAACGATATTTGTAGCTTTAATATATTGTTACATTTCTGTTTTAGGTTTAGCAGGGATTGTATGCAAAGGCCAAATTAGCTGGAACACAAGCCAAGGAGTAACACCATATTAAAGTCCCGTAACACTCCCCTGCAAGTGTTGGAGCCTGTACAGCGTTACACAATGCCATGCTCAAATGCAATTGATAAGAGTGGAATGTTCTGGATGTTAGATGATACAGCTTGACTCCATTAACTGCATGGCAACACAGCATTTCACAGTGTTCCTTTCCAAATCTCACGACTCCTCATGGCAAACAATGAAAGAGCCGGTTCTATCTGTCAGCGTCTAGTTAGCGGGGATTGAAACAATTGATAGGAAAATTTCTCTTTACACAAGGGAGACTCTATGCAATGAACGCTAGTGAAGCGATGTAAAGAAATTCCCTTCAATTCCTTGTTTTTTCAAGCAGAATGTTGTCCCAAACCATTGTATGTCATCCTGGTCCTACACATGATGTTACATTTGTTCCAACAAAGAATGATATATTTTAGATATGGCCTGCAATTAAGGAGCAGAGTGAAAAATATTAACGTTTTTTAATTATAAGTACCAACCACTCCTGGCAGAAGATTCAACTAAACTCAGCCAAAGTCTTTCCTTTGTATTGAACATTTTTCATTTTAATGAAATATTTTGAACCAATTAAATCTATGATTTACAGTAGGTTTATACTTTTTTTGGACCCTTATTCTTCTGTTGCAGTACATATGTTTTTTTGGCAGTTCCAGAGATTGCAGAGGAATATCAGAAAACAGAGCCCTGCAGTCAAGTGAAATGGTAACTACAGGGGTCTGTTACATACATAGTACTGCTGTGCATGCAGTTGATAAGGAACAAAGCATCAGACTGTCTACTTTGTATCTTGGCTTACAAGCTGAAGAATTGGACAAAGCAGACAATACTAAATGAGGGAGCCCATTAAAGTCATAAAAAGTCCTTGATATGTATAATTGACAATAGTATCCAGATACTTGCATAATCTGGGTAGTGACTGGCTTCCTTTAAAGTGCTGTCACAGAGGCTTTTATAAGCATCTCTAGAACAAAGTTGCCCCTTCAGAAAAACAGTTAATGCCCAGAGTAAGTTTTTTTTTTTTTAATATGTAGGCAGAGTATGCCATTTATCCCAATTGTTGCTTGCATATCAGATAACTGTATGCCTCAAGCCTCGTACACACGCTCGGTTTTCTAGGCAAGAACCAGCAAGAAAACTGCTGGCAGAGCTTTCTTGCCGAGTAAACCCTGGAAATCTGCCCAGAATCTCAACGAGAAAAATAAAGATCCTGCTCTCTATTATCTCGTTGAGATTCTCCCGACGAGAAACCTGAACATCTGTATACTTACCTGTCGCCGTGCAAACTCGCGCATGCTCGAAATGACTGACGCATGCGCGGTAGCTTCCTAGGCATAGGTAGGGTGCAGGAAGTTGGCGGTGATGGCATCAAATGTGACGAGCGCATGCTCGTTGTACACAATGATGTCACTGCGTTCTTGTCTTTCAAGAGAACGGCGGTTCTTTTGAAAGGAGAGTCTGTACACTCGGGCGGCAAGAGATTCTTGCCAAGAATCTTGTTAGGAAAAACTATGTTTTTTTTCCTGACGAGATTCTGGTCCATGTGTACGAGGCTTATGTGCAAATGTGAATGTCTCTGCATGCAGCTTTTTTTTTTACTTGTTCACTGCATGAGCTAGACCAGTGGTTCCCAACCTCAGTCCTCAAGTACTCCCTACAGGTTATGTTTTCAGGATTTCCTTTACCTTACAGAAGTGCTTTAAATCAATGTAAATTGCATTATATGTAGAACAGCTATTTTATCTAAGGAAAGCTCCAAAAACATGACCTGTTGGGGCTATTTATGATCTAAGGTTGGGAAACATTGATCTAGACCTTTGGTGCAGGTAGGCAAGGCCCTGGCATACACTAGGACCCTTATCTGTCTGCAGCTTATACAGTATGTCTGTATGGATGTTCTCAGGTTTATTCCCACAATCTAAAACCATCCTGAAATGTAAACTACATTACACCCAGGAATATAACATTAGAGTGTAAGCTTCTGCATAGCTCAGGCTCAGGCGACAGTTCTAAAGCAACATTAAAGTGAATCAGTGGCCAGACTATGGACACTAATACATTTACATTTGCTTAACATGCACTAAATGACCTAAGAATAAGCCCCTTACTGACATCTGTAGCTGCCTACATGTATTTATTCAAAGTTTATAGAATCTGGTGATAAGTATGCACGTCTGTGTGAAACGCGTCCACTAATCACCTTTTTTGGATTGATGTTTGTCATGTTCGCTTGATTTTATGGAATTTCAATAAATTATCTTGATTTTACTTCCAGGTGGGCCGCCATTCTTTTTTTTGTTTATGTTTCCATCAGCAATAGGATTGTTTACTCTCACTTTCTGTCCTCGTGAGAAAGTTATCAATAACCGGAAGTTATTGAAAATTCATCAATACAAAGCTTTAATGGAGTAGGAAAAGGCCAGAACCTCCAACATCTTTTCCTCTGGAACGTCCTACCCCAATCTGGTCGGCTATTTCCTACTCTGTCCACTTTTAGGCGATCCCCTGAAAACCCATCTCCTTAGTGAAGTTTATCCTGCCTTCAGCTAATAACCAAATCTTAAATTTCTCCCATCAGTTCATTTCTTACAGTATTAACCTTTTTTTTTCCACCAGCCCCTCCCTATTAGATTGTAAGTACCCAAGAACAGGGTCACTCCTAATCCTCTTGTATTAAATTGTATTGTTGCTGTATTGTCTCCCTTTATATTGTAAATCACTGTGCAATACTGTATAATATTATTTTTATTGCTGGGTTAGCATTAAAGGGTTTCACTATAAACACTACAGAGACTATACAGACAGACTTGCCCTATCTAAAAAAAAAAGGTTTAGCTAGAGTTACACTACAGCACAGCCTACAGTTTAGGTGCTATTTAGCTGCCATTAGACTAAATCCACAAAGAATAAATATTGATTTTCAGCCATATGACTGTCATTTTCAAATCTCATTGGAATCAGCTAAAAATACCGATCACGGACGCTGCCAAAGCATTTGACAGTGTGGAGTGGCCCTAACTCCTGGAGACCCTGGCAAGATTCGGAATGGGAGATAGGTTTATAGAATGGGTGAAGGTGCTGTACTCTGAACCCAGAGCCAGACTCCGTATCAATAACAATTTTTCATCTACGTTCAAGCTGTATAGAGGTACCCGGCAGGGGTGCCCATTGTCCCCATTGCTGTTTGCATTGGCGATCGAGCCCCTGGCCATCTCTATTCGCAACTCTACCGAGGTGGTGGGATTCCGTAGGGGCCAGAGGGAAGATAAGATATCATTGTATGCAGACGATGCGCTAATCTACTTAGGCGACTCTTCTGCATCTCTGCAGGCAGTGATGCAGATCATTGGGAAGTTTGGTTGCTTCTCGGGGTTTGCCATTAACTGGTCAAAGTCAATCCTGATGCCTATAGACAAAATGGAGGGACCACTGCCACATGGAGCAGAGCAGATTGTTATAAGCAACAGTTTTAGGTACCTAGGAGTGGTGGTATCTCCAGATCCGGCGGAGTATCTCCAGCTAAATCTGGGCCCACTATTGGCCAGACAGAAGGAGAAATGCAATAGTTGGTGTAAACTTCCACTATCGGTGGTAGGACGGGCAAACCTAATTAAAATGATATGGGCACCACAGCTCCTGTACGTCTTCCACAATTCCCCTATGTGGATTACAAACAAATGGTTTAAACAAATTGAAACATTGATGAGAGGCCTGATATGGAAGAAGAAGACAGCCAGGATAAGCCTAGGTACCCTTCAGTATAGAAAGGATAGGGGAGGTCTTGCTGTCCCACATCCTAAAACGTATTTTTTGGCTGCTCAGACTCAACACCTAGCGGGATGGGGACGGGAAAAGAATGAGGACTCTATTTGTAATATGGTAACGAGTTGTGCCCCTACATTAGTGGCAGCATCTCACCTAGAAATGGACCTCCCTAGCATACCAGGCTCTGCCCCGACAGGTATTTTGCTTAAAAGGGTTTGGGGGGAGGTTAGGAAAGCCCTGGGAATAAAGGGACCGTTGCGCTTTACCCCGATATGGCATAACCCAAGATACCCGGAAATACAGGATCTAAGGGGATTCGCTGTGTGGAAGGAGAAAGGGATACATTTTGTCGAGCAGTTGTATGAAGGGGAGGTATTGAAAACATACGAACAGTTGTGTTGGGAATTCCAGTTAAATCCAAAGGGATTTTATCAGTACCTCCAACTTCGACATGCGCTACAGGTACAACAAAAAACACAATCCCTAATAACATCGGCAGCCCCCCTAATCAAGGCAGTACTCGAAATAGAGGATCGGAAAGGACTAATTTCCAAAATATATAGGGAACTACTATCTAGGGCCCAGGATTATACATCCTTAAAATGTCGCAGCAAGTGGGCTGAAGATGTAGGGAATATAGACGAAAGCCTTTGGAAAAGGGCCGTAGAATGTATTCCCGTAGTATCGATATCAGCATCACATAGATTGTCACAGCTATTTATTTTGCACCGGGCATATAGAACACCAGAGCAGACGTACAGGTGGGGAGGAAGAGACTCCCCGCTATGCCCGAAGTGCAAAATACATCAGGGCGATTTTATACACCTGATCTGGAGATGTCCAAAACTACACCGTATTGGGAGGAGGTCTCCCAGTGCATAAGTAGACTTGCACAGACACACATCCCACTGGACCCCCTGGTATATATATTGGGGTCCATAGAGGCGGACACCTTCCCACAAGGAATCTATACAATGTTAACTAGAGTATTATATCTAGCAAGAAAACGTATATCACGATACTGGATGGCACCAGAGGTCCCCACGGGAAGGCAGTGGATTCTACTAGTGAATTCCTTACTTCTTAGAGAAAGACTAAAATATAGTCGTAGGGGGGAAACTGGGAAATTTGATCAGATTTGGCAAACATGGCTGTGCGACGACAGACTTTCTCCGCCACAGTCGATAAGGGATAGACTACGGAGATAAATATAAAGAATAGGGAGGAGTAGTGTACGAACACAAGAAAATAAATGAGAAAAAATTAAATGTTCATGATAAATAAGGTGGTGTGGGTAGGGAAGGGAGGAAGGGAGGGTGGTAAATAGAAACACGCACAAAAGAATGCACAAAAGGGATATAGACAAAAAAAGGGAGTAAGTCTGGGAACTAGAGTTTTACATATTTTATTGTCTATATATTATGCACTGTATTTTGTATTTGAATATCCGCACAAAGTGTATGATAAATGTAAACATTGAATAAAAAATAAATGATTTAAAAAAAAAAATACCGATCACTTTTCTAAAAAAAAATACTTTTCTCTGGGTGTTTTCGTGTGAATCAAGCCTATTACCATTTAGCGTTTTAGGCTGTGGGAGGCTTTCAAAAGGAACTGAACTCTGGAAATTGTGCTATAAAAAGCAGGGAGAAGGCAAATGACTAGTGTAACGGTCACCACCGTTTACGACCTTCCATCCACCCACGACAAGCTTATCCGACACACTCTGACAATCTTGCATACACGATCCATTCCCCAGAATCAAGACAAGACTGACAGCTCTGTACTTGTTTCAAAATCAATGAACACTTTAATGGTATCTTAGCTTGCTTATATATCCAGTACAGCATTTTAAAGTTAATCACAGGACAATGCAATCTCCACCCCCCTAATCATACACTGGGGCTAATTCTCTAGCAGACATTTCGGCACAGATACTGACGAGATCTATCACATTCCTTTATCAATAGAATTCAAACAAATACAATCACACAATGAATTTTCCTTCAATCCACATCTAGAGACAGACGTACTGTCTCTGGCAGAAGGGTCTTAACATCTGGGCATCAATAGGCTATCACACAGTGTTATCACACAATGAAAAGGTCTGTCAGGAGCCGATGCAATTAACACCTTTCAAAAGAATGTGTCCACACATTGAAGAGCCAACAACTTGTGATATCTCAAGACATCCTGCAAACATGAATTATTATTAATGTCCCATCTCATGTAATACATGAATTATGATTTCATTAGCCACCCTACGCCCAAAAGGAGTTATTAGTGCCACTGGCACAGGAGTATCTCTCATCCTTCCAAAGTCTCTGGTTGTCACGGGTCATTCCGTTACAACTAGTGACCGGTATTAACTGACCCCATCACTGACTTCCCATGCTTTGCTCTGCACAGTCTCTGTGTGAGGGTGGCCCTCTTGGTAGAGGCAGGGCTTTACTTCCTCAAGTCAGAACCTCCAGCAAGGAAAAGAGTGAGCAATAGAGTGATGAGATCACCAAATCTCCCTCCAAATTTCCTGAGACTAGCAGTTGCCCTCTCCAAGGAAGCAGAACAGGTGGAGGGGAAAGAATATATATTGCTGTACTGTTTGTTCATAAAATTAATTTCATCGCTCTTGGTGAGGAATACAATGTCCTGTATGAAATCATTGTACAGATGTATTTAACCACTTAAGGACCGCCTCCTGCACATATACGTCGGCAGAATGGCACGGCTGGGCACATTCAGGTACAGGTACGTTCTGTGCTAGTACCCAGCCGTGGGTCGCGGGCGCGCGCCCGCGGCGCGCTCCTGCGACCCGGTCCGAAGCTCCGGGACCGTGGGACTTGCGGACCTGATCGCCGCTGGAGTCCAGCGATCGGTCCCGGGAGCTGAAGAGCGGCTTCCCCGTTCTTCGTTGTGGTGGCGTCATCGATCGCGTGATCCCTTTTATAGGGATACACAATTGATGACGTCACACCTACAGCCACACCCCCCTACAGTAAGAAACAGACATGAGGTCACACATAACCCCTTCAGCACCCCCTTGTGGTTAACTCCCAAACTGCAAATGTCACTTTCACAATAAACAATGCATTTTTTGCTGTTAAAATGACAATTGTCCCAAAAATGTGTCAAAATTGTGCGAAGTGTCCGCCATAATGTCGCAGTCACGAAAAAAATCGCTGATCGCCGTAAAAAAAAAGAAATAATAAAAATGCAATAAAACTATCCCCTATTTTGTAAACGCTATAAATTTTGCGCAAACCAACTGATAAACGCTTATTGCGATTTTTTTTACCAAAAATACAGAGAAGAATACGTATCAGCCTAAACTGAGGAAAAAACATTTTTTTATATATTTTTGGGGGATATTTATTATAGCAAAAAGTTAAAAATATTGTTTTTTTTTTTCAAAATTGCCGCTATATTTTTGTTTATAGCGCAAAAAAATAAAAACGCAGAGGTGATCAAATACCACCAAAAGAAAGCTCTATTTGTGGGAAAGAAAGGACGCCAATTTTGTTTGCAAGCCACGTCGCACGACTGCGCAATTGTCTGTTAAATCTACGCAGTGCCGAATCGCAAAACCTGGCCGGGTCCTTTAGCTCAGTGGTCATCAACCATTCCTGCAGGGCCCACTAACAGGCCAGGTTTTATGTATTACCTTGGGGAGATGCAGACTAGAATACTGCAATCACTAGAGCAGCAAATGGTATCACATGTGATGTATTTCAGTTATCTTGCAAACCTGGCCTGTTAGTGGGCCCTGCAGGACAAGGTTGATGACCACTGCTTTAGCTGACTAAAGGTCCGGGTCTTAAGTGGTTAAATGAACCAATAATATAATAGAAGGATTTTTCAAGGGCAATGATTAAAGGTGATCCCACCACAGACTGCTTTAGGAAAAGGGGGTGTAATTGGGTATCTTGGTAGAGGCGGGGCTTTACTTCCTCAAGTCAGAACCTCCAGCAAGGAGAACAGTGAGCAATAGAGTAGTGAGGTCACCAAATCTCACTCCAAATTTCCTGAGACTAGCAATCTTAGATTTCACACTGCAGATAAACAGCTATGGGGCTGTAGGCATAGGAAAGCCTAGGCACCCTCACATACTAGGAAGTACACTGGATGAAGTCCAGGCATAAATAAAACTTCCAAATGTCCCTATAACAAATCTTCAGTTTTAGAAGCTCAGGCCAACTTTAATGAGACAGAAAGTCAGTTGTCCTACAAAATATTCTTCCACCTTCACCTTATGTCACCTTCAGTTCCGATGGGTTTCCGGAAACTTTTAAGTTTTTATTGACTAGCGTTATTAAAATAAACCTCTTTTACATAAACCAATCTTCAATTTACAGTTAGTGGCCTTCTGACGTCACTTTCTTTATGCCATTTGTCTTTTGAAAATAAAACATGTCTATCTGCCTCCATGCTACTGGCTTCAACTTTCCCAAAATACAACATTAAAATACTGCCGAACTTCATTATTTGTCTGTCTTGGAGAGAAATAGCATCAGCTGCCGAAGCAAAATAAATAAATTTTCGCCCGTCTGTAAGCCACAAACAACCTTGGATTAAAGATTTATAAAGATTATTCCATTCCAAGGCGCTGATCTCACATCAAGCAACAATACTTACAGCAGTGGCCCTCTATGAGGATGCATAACAGGTGGAGGGGGAGAGACGACATATCGCTGTACTTGTTCATTCATAAAGGAAATTCTATCATCTCTCTTGGTGAGGAATACAATGGCCTGTGTGGAATCATTGTGCAGATGTATTTGAATGAACCAATGTTATAATAACAGCAGTTAGGGTACTTGGGTATTTTTCAAGGGCAATGATAAAAGGTGATCCCACTGGTTTTAGAAAAGGGGGGTGTAATTGGGTACAATGTTTTTTTGTTTTTTTTAACAGATGGGACTTTACAATTATATCATCTAATTTATAAACCAGTGATGGAACTTTCAGGGTCACAGCAGTCGCACTTGCGACTGGGCCTTGCCATTCTGTGGCTGCGGGCCCTGCACCTCTGGCTGTCAGCTTGGGATGCAGTGGGGGGAGGCCGCGATCGGCAGCTCCATGGTGCCCGTGTGATCTCCCTGGGGCTCGTAGTTCTCCTCCAGAGTGCATACAGTGGAGCAGGGAGGGGCCTCTGACACAGAATTCACTCTTCAGTGTACAAGTGAGTCTTATTGCTTGTTCACTCTTCCTGATACATGCTCGGGTCAGAGGCCCCTCCCCTCTCCACTGTTTACACTAGGGAGAAGAACTACAATCCCCAGGGAGATCCCATGGTCCACGGGCACCATGGAGTTGCCAATCACCCCCTCCCACCTCCCCCAGGTGTGGGGTACAGAGATGTACTGGAGGTGCACAGACAGCAGAGACCAGTCAGGTGCAGGGGGACCTTTGGAAGGTGGGGGGCAGCTGTCTGGGGACCCTGATATAAAGGGGAGGCTCTCTGGGGACCCTGATGCAATGAGGGGGCTCTGGGGACCCTGATGTAAGTGGGGGATCTCTGGAGACCCTGATGTACACATACACACACACATGCGTATGACTTTCTTTACTTCACTGCTATGGGCTCCAGCCTGAGATCTTTTGTAGACTTAACAACGCCCCTTGTGGGGGCCCTTAATGTTTTTTTGCACGTGGCCCTGAAGATTCTAGTTATGCCATAGGATGCATTAAGGTGAAAAAAATTGAAGGTTTACAACCCCTAGAAAGGCATAGTCCCCTTTTTGGAGAATGTTTCATGTTACACCTGTATTTAGGGCATGGTATACTACACCATCCCATAAAACAAAAATGCAATTCATCCCCTACCAGAATATTTCTGTTTGTTCTTGAATGCTGTATGCTTTTTAATTCAGTGCAGCTGTGCAGCGCTCTGCCCAGAAAGCAATGTCACCTAGTAATGGGGATCAGTGAATTAAAATACCATCTCTAACTGGAACAGAGGGACTCAACAGAGTGAGCAATCAGAAGGGTGGCGATATCACTGCAGTTGTAGTCTAGTCAGCATTTCTTTCAGCCCCATAACTGCAGTTAGCACCACCTTACCAACCTTTAAGGTTTAACATTTAGTAAAGGCACATTTTATATTTTAGCAATGTTAGCGCTTTTACTACATTTTGGAAAAAGGTGAACTATGCCTTTAAGGCAAGTCCTTTGGGGCTCACAATCTTCTGATAGATATTGAGAACAGCTCCCTAAAACCCCATGCCCCAGATGAGGCAGTATTCTGCTGGAGTACAAAATTAAGGGCATGGGAATGCTGGGGAGGTGTCTCCCCAGGAATTTAGATTTAAATCAGTGTTTCTCAACCATTTTTCAATCAAGGCACACTTTAAAAAAGATGGACAATCTTGAGGCACCCTTTAAAAATTATGGACAGTCTAGAGGCATCCCTTTCTAAAATGTAAAAACTATTGTAATAGTTTTACATAATGCAACAACATCCATACAAGTAGGACACCCAACGTTAGAGGGGATTTATTCTTCCAAAGCAAATACACTTTTGCAAACTGGTGCTGACTAGTATTCCAATGCTTCTCTTCTCCCTCGGTTGTTCTCCATCACTCTGCTAATGTACACCCAACACTGATGGAGAGGGGCAGGAGAGGCGGATACAAGGATGCTGTGCAGGTGACTGATATCCTCCATATCAACTGATGATGCCATTGGTCGTTAAGATGCTGGCAGCTAGAAGGTTGTAGGGATGCACAATGAAAACCTACTGGCTTACAGTGGCTTTGTGTAACTAAAAGGCAGGCTTCATCCGCACGCTTGAATACAATTTTTGGGCAATTTTTAGGCATTTTGCCAAGGCACCACAGGGTGCCCGAGCACCCTGGTTGAAAAAGGCCGATTTATATCACCAATGACTATACTATATTGACAAAATAACTCATTATTAATTTAAATCACTAATATATTTGGTGTGGGCAGTGATGTATCAATGACTTCTGGTCATGAAAGGATGAACCCTCCAAAAGGTTAGGGGAATTGCCAGTATTGTTCTCCATCTAAAAATGCTAGCTGCCTGGATGTGATGTTGACCTCTTAGCTTCAATGCTTTCAGAGTCACCAACCTACAAGTGAGCAGACCAACATATCATAGAGAAATCAGTGAATTAATATACTAAAACAGGCCAGGCAAATAAACATTTTTAGAAGAGGAGCTCCACAAAGAAAGCTTCCATGCAAAATGAATAGTAACCTTTAGGTGTGAAGACTTAAGTTCTGCATTGTTCAGCTTGAAAACTAGACAAGTAGCAAGCCTACTAAGTTTCTGCAAAAATACGAAAGAAACTTGGACAGCCGCATCCAAAAATGTTCCTTTAATTAAAATCGATCACAAAATAAACATGCCACAGCAAAAATTGGGACAAAAGCTAACGTTTCGAACTGTAGCTTCAGTGCTTAGTCATACAGTAGCTAGTACTACTAAGTTTCTGGCACCATGTTTTGTCCAAACACCAAAGACAGACTACATCTTCACCATCTATATTTTATTTAGACTATTGAGATTGGCCTTAGGACCTGAATTTAGGTGAGGCAGCCGTGATCATTGAGTGGTTTTGCTAAATGATGGAAAGTAAATTGCTGATCTGCGTTACTAAGAATAAAACTGTTCTCCACATTTGAGTAGCTGACTGGAGCGCAAGTAATCACAACAACTCACGTTTTTGTTCTTTCCAATTAATCTCAGAAATGTAATTTTCGAAGCCATCATACATACAGAGTGGCCAAAATTCCATGCTAGCCCATAACTGCCATAACTGTCCTTGACATTTTATTTAGGTGGTAGAGATACAGAAGTACCCAGGAAAGGCAGATAGATTACAAGCTTTTTAAATTTTACGCTAAGGAAGACATGGCGTCTTCCAATTAACGTTTTAATTGATTTGCCTGGGAAATGATGCAAAAAAATAAAAAAATTGACTGTAAAAAATCGTTTGAAGAATGGTGTTTCGAGAAAAAGCTTTAATTGAAAGCCTTGGGAGAGCCCAGTATTTTTCAAAGAGAATACTTTGTTCTGTTAATTAGAAGAAAAAAAGTAAAATAAGCATAAAAATTTCAATGGCGCAGGCAAAGATGAAAAGCGAGAGCTTAAATTACAGAATGACGGGGAAAAAAGAAATCACCTTTTAAGTTGTTTGGCTGCAGCAAAAACAAAATAAAAGGTACCTTTGTTTTGCTGAAAGTGTTTTTGTACAATGGCAGTTTTAGAAAATATCAGCAAGTAGAAGCATAAAACTACAAAAAAATATGTTTTTAGTATATCAAATTTAAAGGGAATGCATAGTATATATATATATATATATATATATATATATATATATATATATATATATATATATATATATATATTTATATACCTATTAGGTTCGGGAAAAAACACAATTTATAAAATGTTTTTTTAGCCATTATTAAGATGACTTGCTACTTGCTGTGAACAGAGTTAAATGGCAGGATATCAGATTACATACACTCACAAATGAGTCAAGGAAGGCACACCAACCTCATTCATTATGGTTAGCAAACACTAAACTGTAAAACCAACTGCAAAATTGACTGTCATTGTAAAATATTATAGCATATAGACTGTACATTTTACCGTATATACTCGAGTATAAGCCAAGGCACCTAATTTTACCACCAACAAAATGGGAAATGTATTGACTCGAGTATAAGCCTAGGGTGTCCATCTGCGTGCCTCACTGTGCCTCACTTTGTCTCACTGTGTCAATGGGACATACGGCCGGCCGGTACCGGGCCCCCAAATCCGGAAGATCAGGCGCAAAATGGTGACTCGAGTATAAGCCGAGAGGGGCATTTTCAGCACAAAAAAATGTGCTGAAAAACTCAGCTTACACTCGAGTTATATACGGTACTTTATTTTTTTGACATTTAGTGTTATTAAAATGTACCCATCTATTACATCCATAATGATTTTCAAAGACTGGTAACTGATTAAAGTGGTTCTAAAGGCTAGACATGTTTTACCTTGCATTTCCTGCATTAAGATAAAAAGTGTCCCCATATTTGTAACACCCCCCTCATCCCCCTGTATACTTACCAGAGCCTGATCTTGATCCAGCACTGCTCACAGAGGCAGCAGTGGCAGTCACAGGCTCCTGCTGCTGCTTCCAATCAAATCCTGTGAGCAGAGGGCAGGGGGCAGGACTGAGCCACTCTCTGTGCATCAATAGACTCGCACAGTGCAGCCCAGGAGCGAGCCCGCAGGTGTACCCCCATAGGAAGCAGCCTCCTATGTTGGCGCACAGAGAAGAGGAGGAGCTAAGAGTACCAGCGGGGGACCTGAGACGAGGAGGCTCAGGGCTGCTCTGTGCAATACCAATGTCATTCTCTGCTACTTTGACTTTCTTGACCCTTTTTCCACTGGAGACCTCTCATGCCTAACAATAGTTGTAAAATTCTAGGTTACAGCCTACACAGCGCTAAAGACATTCAGTACTCAATGTTAGGATAGGGAGAGGAGAGAATTCTATGCTCTGCCATATCTAAAATTACTTTTTTTTTTAACAGCAGTAGACAGTAGGATAGCACATAGAAGGTAATTGCAAACCCTGGATGGTAACTGCAATCTAGGAAATACTTTATTTGGCCCTAAATTACATTTTGCCATAAATGGGCAAAGTCAGATTAGCTTTGACCACAGAAAAGATACCAATACATCCAATTGAGTTTTTGGTTTAAAAGATCATCCAATTCACCTATCAGCTGCCATCTAGCACAAACTAAAAACAAAACTGTCTATAGGTTACAGTATTTTTTACAGACTTCAGTCCTACTTAAAAACACACTTAGAGCAGAAAAAAAACGTAATAAATGTCACTTTAATAAGAAGTAAAGAAGATTACTCCAATGGGGATAAAAAATCCCCTTTGCCATCCAGTACTTTTTCTACAAGTGTTTCTGTTTATGCAGAAGTCTCTATATCAGTAGTTCTAGATTGGGACTCTCCTCTGCACTGTATAGGATTATATTATATATATATATACATATCAGAAAATACATTGAGATAGTTCAGTTTTATTGAACACATTGACAATAAAAAGCACAGGCAGAAGCTACAGATGAAAAAATGCACTTGCCAAAATTTGCATTAGCAGTAGGGTAATAATTAACAGAAAGCACGTATGGGCCTGTGCCTAGGGCAGCAAGGGGAAGCTTCCAGCAGCAGAAATAACAAGACATGCGCAGGGGGTTTTAGGAGTCTCAAAATTCTCTAACATGCAGCCCTTTCCACTATGTCAGCAAGCAGTATAGTCTAATGGGAGCCCCTTATATAAAGCAGACAGCTTGCTGCCATCAGTAGTGCATAATATTAATGCTATTTGGTTGGGGCACCATGCCATATAATGACAACAATGATGGGGCACCATTCCTCTCACAGAGACCAATGATGGTGCACCATTTCTTCCACAAACACCAATGATGGAGGACCATTCCTCCCACAGATGCCAACAATAAGGCAATTTTCTGACCTTGAATGCCAACAATGGGTCACCTTTTCTCCCAATGATACCAACAGGGCATTATTCCTTCCACTAAAAGCAATGATCGGGCACTGTTTACTCTCAATGACACACAGGCATTTTCTACTCCCACTGGTCACAGTCAGCCCCCCCCCCCCCCAACCCCATAAAGCCTCAAGGACTGTAAACTGGCCCTTTGCTCAGAAAGTTTGGAGACCCCAGGTCGATAGCATCAGTTTAAAATTGGTTTGAGATGCTTCGGAGATCCATCAGAATTCATTGACAGGTGCAGTTGACCTCCTTCTGACCTGCATTTGACAAACTTTAACCAGTTTTCCAGCCCCTTAGACTTGACAGAGGCCTTAGGGAAGCTTGACCTCAAATGTCATGAGAGTTTAACCACTTGTCAACCTGCTCACGCAGATATACTGCGACAGGTCGGCTCTCCTGATGTACTTGTACATAAGTCCGCAAAAGCAGGATAGCGGGCACGCACTGCATTAGCATACCCGCGGATCACGCGGATTCGATGTCTGCCGGCGGCCCATGATCACGACGAGGAGAGGCAGAGTGGGGAACCGCCTATGTAAACAAGGCATTTCCCTGTTCTGCCTAGTGAAAATTTCACTGGTCCCCAAAAAGTGTAATTTGGGGTCAGATTTGTCGACCACTATGTCGCAGTCTTGCTAAAAATCGCAGATCGCCGCCATTACCAGTAAAAAGTCCCTAAATCTATTCCGTGGTTTGTAGGCGTGATAACTTTTGCGCAAACCAATCAATATAGGGCTATTGCGATTTTTTTTTAACAAAAATATGTAGAAGAAAATATATCCGCCTAAACTGATGAATACATTCGTTTTTATATATATATATTTTTGGTATGTATTATAGCAGAAAATTGTCTGTCTTTTTTCGTTTATAGTGCAACAAATATAAACCGCAGAGGTGATAAAATACCACCAAAAGAAAGCTCTATTTGTGTGGGAAAAAATATGTACATTTTGTTTGGGCACAGCGTCTCACGACCAAGCAATTGTCAGTTAAAATGACGCAGTGCCACATCGCAAAAAATGGCCTGTTCAAAGAGGGGGCAAATCCTTTCAGTCCTTAAGTGGATAAAGTGTGTCTGTACCTGAAACGTTTCGTTTTTTTAAAGAAGAACTATAAGCAAAACTTTTTTTTTTTCATTTTGAATTTCCACAATTTCCACATCCTTGTCTTTCAGGTATGGCTTTCCCAGACTAGTAAATTACTTACTGTCTGAATGTAATGTCTAGCACACACAGTCCTAATGTTGGGCAACATCGGCTGGTTCAATAAAAAATGGCAGACATTCAGGCCCATGTGTATGGCAGCCGGTGTGACAGAAGTTGGATGTTCGGTCGGCTTCTATTGAACGAGCATGCTGGAAAGACAGCAGCCAACTGGCTCCTAATCAGCGCTCTCAGCCATTGACCGGAGTGTTCTGGCAGGGTGGGGGGACATCCCCCTATCAGAACACAATAGCTCAGCAGGGATGATCGCTCCACTAAAATTGGATCATTGGTGCAGCTAAACGAAGCCGTCTTTTTTTTTCCGTTCAACCTGCTGGGTTAAATTTTTTTTTTTAGCAGAGTTTACCAGGCTGAAGGCCCTTAACAAAGCTCCTGACGTAACCCATATTGTTTTGAGTTCCATTCCCTGCTGATCTTTACTACCTTTCAAGACCCAGAGGGAAAATCCACTCACCACCAGAAAACCTATTTCAGCTACTGTTTTCCTGAGTAACTAGCTTCCTGTGTCATTTACAGATGTGGATTGTCCAAATAATTCTATGAAAAGTCCACTGATGAGCATATAACACAAAGATGCCACAAACATCCCTTATGATTTTTGTATTTCCTGGTTTTTATATAAATGTAGATATTCAAAATTTGCTCTTTAGAACAACAAATAAATGTGACCCTTACTTCAACAGAAGTTAAAACAGCTGGACTGTAAGACAGAGGGAAACACCCAACTTGGTGACAACACAGACTCGTTTGGATGGATGAAATGCCTTAAAGTAGAACTATAGGCCAATTTTTTTTTTTGGATAGAGCAGGGAAGGGTTTTTCTATATCCCATTGCAGAGATTTCTTTTCACTTCCTGTTCCATAGCCAAACAGGAAGTGAGAGGGATTCCTTGCAAATTAAAGGAATTCCTTAGGGTCCCCCAGGCAACCAGAATTAGTGTCCCTATTGGAAGATTTCCCCTTTATTACTTTTCTAGGGACAACCCAAAATTTGGGGTTTTCTTTTACTTTCACTTTCAATGATAACGGTCAAATAGCGAGGGTGGATGTCGAAAGCACAAACAGCAAAAAAACTGACAAGCATTCTAACTCCACTGTTTCCAAAACAAAAAAAGAGAGTTTTGCCTTTAGTTATACTTTAAAGTGTGGAAAGAGGGGGTAGTGGGACTTTATATGAAACGCATCACTGGGGTAGAATTATTCAATCGTTAATGGTAAATGTAATATTTATTAGTACAAATGAGCATAGTGCACAGTAATATAACATTAATATTAATTCAATAAGTATTGTACTTATTAAATTAATATTAATGTTATATTACTGTGCACTATGCTCATTTGTACTAATAAATATGACATCTACCATTATTGATTGAATAATTCTACCCCAGTAATGCGTTTCATATAAAGTCCCACTACCCCCTCTTTCCCCATTTCCCCTTCCTTTACACATAATTGATGATGGAGAGCTATACACCTTTATAGTCATGGCTTCATAGTCCCAACATTCTCTTTTTTCTTACTTGTGGTTCTAAAGCCTAAAGGTTTTTTTTCTATTCTATGCATGAAGGTTAAAAACCGTATGTGTGTTTTGGATGGGGTAAAGAAAGGTTAGAACAATTGTCATTTTTTTTTCCACTTGTGTCCTGGTTGGGGAGATGTTTTAGGATCCGTTATCTACCATTTTTCCCTCAGAAGTAGGATGTCACATTTAAAGAAAATTATCGGAAGCCTTGCCAATGAAGCCAGACAACAACAAATGCCCAGAGGCGATTTAGTTCGCATGTGCCGCGCTATATAATTTTTTCATTCATTCATAATAGTAATATGGGGAACAGTTAGACCTTCTACAGTGTTTTTTTTAGGTTATTGTTCTTCTGCACTCTTGAAACCTGTTCTCCTCCTCTTTGGGTGGTAGAACATAGGGGGGAAAACTCTCACCAACAGCAGTAAAAACCAGGCATGTGTTCTTACGTGCTCTACTCTAAAAGAAAAAAAAAAGCATCCGCTTTACTGTTAATAGATTTGGAAGCGGATATCTTTCTGGTTAGCACTTCTAAATCTTGACTGGAACAGCCTACCACTGGGAGTGCAAATACATTCATGAAAGTCCTCAAAGGCCCACCCCTGACCCTAAATCAACACAATCCTTTTCATATTTCCAACTGGAGTTGGGCAAAGCCTATTACACTGCACAGCAGAATTGAAGAAGGGCAAATACCATTTTATTTTTTGGCACAGGTTTCCTTTAAGCCACTAACTAGGTAAAAACTTTGGATACATGCGATTTCCAAGAGAAAAAAAAAAACATTTGGGTTAATATCTTGTTACTTTACCCCAGAAATAATTTAACAAATAACATAAAAAAAATACAGATCAGGATAAAGTAGCAGTGATGTGTCATGTGTATTTTACACCAGTAATACCTTCTGAAGAGCAGTTCTGCCCGCAAGCTGTCTGCAGAATATAGAACATCTCCCGGGCAAGTTTGCCACCTTGCAGCAGGGCAGTCAGCAGAAAAGAGACAGAAGAAGCAGACGCAGAAAGAAGAGAAAGAAGTAAGTCAAACAAGATTTAGAGTCATTAGTTCACTGAATGAGACAACATGGAAGAGAAAGGTGAAACAGAACAAAAAGATTTGGGATATTAGCAGAAGCGTAGCAAACATAATACATGGCATTTCAGAGGCTGCTTAACAAGCTAGTAAACCTCAAAGTTTACATTGTTACAAACATAAATGGTTAACATCGTATTAATTAGTATCAGACATACATTTCAATAAGCAGAAGAAAAACCAGGGTACTACTGCATGATACCTGTGAAGAGTAACTTTCTAATTTCAATATTTATAAGAATGGGTTGGCTTTGAGTCTAATGAGAAATATAAAAAGTATGTTGTACTATAACTCTGCAGTTTTGTTGGGTTTTTTTTGTTGTTGTTTTTTTATTCAAAAATCCAAAAAAATATATATATTCTTTTACGGTCTTAACCTGAAGCCCATCTGACATGTTGTCACCTTAACTTAGATCTAAACTCAATCAATTCTGCATTAAAATTTCATTAAAACAATACCTGCGAAAGCCGTTGTTCAGGAACGTCCCGTTAAGAAGCCTTTCTCAACCAATGGTTAATCCATAGGTTGCTAGGGATTCCTTCACCAATGGTGGAATGATCACCCACCTGATGGCACCTGTATAGTTCTGATGCCAATGTCACTTGATAGATCCAATGGACCCTCTTCTGTCATATCTCACACCACTAACATTAGTACTCTTTAAAGATGTCTGTAAGGTGGCATTCTTGATATTAACCACCAACGTAAAGGGACACTCAAGTGACTCAAGCCAATGTAAGACGGCATTTCTCCACTGAACACTATATAAGGGGGCTACTGACTACTTATCTAAAGGCCTCCATTTCTCACTGACCTACAATCTTCACCACCTTTGTTTCTTTTCAAATATATTTGTCACATATCACAGAGGAGTGTTAAATATGACCTGTGATAAAATATGCTAGGTATGCCACTTTTTTTTATATTTATTAATATGTCTACAACTTACTGATCCTAATATTGTACCATAGGCTGTAGATATAATACTTTTTTGACCTGAGAATGATGTCAAGACTTCTTCCATGGTAAAAATGTTGAGAAATGCTGGTCTAGAAGAACGAGGTGCACATGTTAAAACTGGAGTGTGTGCAAGTAGACAGGAAGCCCGGTGTTTATGATGCACAGTGCTTTAAGAACATGTGAGGGCTTGGATTCAATCAAAGACAGGTAAAGAAACAACCAAAACTCCAAAAAACATGCTGCCAGGTTGCAGTCTCCTGATCAAAAAAAAAAAGATGATAACTAAAGGAAAATTACCAGTATGTTACCAAATGAAGCTCTGTGTAAAAGATAACTAGATGTCCTTACCACCATGTAGATATTTTCCATCTGGGGCCACTGTAAAAAGCTGTCAGCAAATGGAGACTTGCCATGCACCACCACAAATGAATATGGTGGCCTCAACACCCTGTTACTAGTATGTAGCTTTCTTTCACTGAACTGGGTCAAGAAAGCAACAGGGCTATACAGGACACTAAGGCCGCGTACACACGATCAAATCTGTCTGCTGGAAACGGTCTGCTAGACCGTCCCAGCAGACAGATTCGATCGTGTGTACGGGCGAGCCGACGGATTTGGCCACCCGACAGATTTCAAAGCATGCTTTGAAATCTATCGGGTGGGAACCCGTCCGCCCGACATGTCTGCTGGTTAGTACACTTATCAGCAGACATGTCGTCTCGCACCGGCGCCGAATGGATTCGGCGCATACGCGGAAGTGTTTTACTTCCTGGTGCGGTGACGTGGCGGCGTCAACGTCACCGACACGTCAGCGCGCCGTCTGCTGGCGGGGATTTTGGTTTGCTCGTGTGTACACGCGAGCAAACCAAAATCCAAACAGACAGATTTGTTCAAATCGGTCGGACAGACCGTTTTGAACAAATCTGTCTGCTCGTGTGTACGAGGCCCAACAGGTATGCCTATTCTGTAGCTAGGTAAGAAGTAACACATTTTTTTATAAGCTAACTCAATTTAAAAGTGATATTTTAAGTTGCATGTCTATCGATAAGTTGACTCGCATACAATTATTTAATGCCAATTCCAATGGCAAGATATCTCCAACAGTCTCCATGATTTTAGTCAACTGTCATAGGCACTACAAAGCTAAATGACAAAAGTACACTTCCTCAAAAAAAAATTGTCTTCTTTATAATGGCAATCCATTGGGGGGTTCCAATGGGTAGTCCAACTACAAGAACCTTTGTTAGGGCCTGAAGTTTCTAAAACTGAACTCCGGTTTTAAAAAGTCCTATTCAAGTTTTCATTCCTAACTCAAAAATACCTTCTATTTTCCTCTGCCGTTTCCAAATTTCCTTCTTTTTTTTTTTAGCTGCTGTGATCTGACTTCCTGTAAGAGCATGGCTACTGTCCCATTGTATGTAGGGACTTAGCCACTTGCTTTCTCCAAAGATGGACTAGGGACTATGAGCTATTAGATTTGTAGTGTGCATAGAGCAGTACACATAACAGTGATCAATGTGAATTGCTCCTCCCACACAAACAGTAGCGAGAACGGAAACTTAGAGGTTCAGAAACGAACAAAGGACATTGCAAGGAGGCAGAAAAAAAGATTGCAGGGCTATTAGGTTGTGGATGTGCATGGATTATTTTTGGAGATTGCTTAGTATCACCTTGAGGAATAAAGCAGCCACATGATTAGTTATGTGGTTTAACACACTGGTGCCACACATAAACCAAAATATCAATTCTAGGTAGATACTGACTTTTTGACTCAAGATCAGTTCCTGTCTGTTTTTTGCTTTTTTATCTCTTCTAAGCGGCTACAAGTACGCAACTGGTTAGTGAGTTCACAAAAATGTGAAAGAACTTTAGAATGATAATGTAAGAGATGTGTTACCACAAAATACTTGAACCACAAAAATAAAATACAAATACTAGACATTAATTTCTACCTCCTAAGTGATCACCTTACCTTCTACATCAAACCACAAAGGTATATTTGAAGGCTGCACCGTGACCACTCCCACAATTTCGGTCACTTTGTCACTTTCCATGATGGTGAAATTGTAAAATGGTTCGTCAAAAGTGAGAGGGATCGGTGACGGAGGAGGTTTCTTAATCCATTCAATATGCAGACGAGCAGTAGAAGACTTTTGTGGGCGGCCATTATCTACAGCTTTTATCTGCAAGAAACACGAGGCATTGTTTTTAACATGTACACTTATGAGGTCCCTCATTTGTTCATTACACATCTCTCATTTGCCTGTATAGTATATAGAATAGTCAGTCTGCATTGTTTCACTGTTAATTAAGTAGGTCAAACTATAATATTTAACGAGGCAAAACCTGTTTAGGTCACCAACACAATGCAATCGGTGTTCGGTTTCCACTCTGTTAACTTTTGTCAAGCTGGGCATTGTAGGAGGGCCCACCACAGCTCAAATTTTGGCCGATTCAGCAAAGCCTGGACAAAATTCCAGCCAGGTGTTGCTATCTTAAACAGATCCTCAGTAAATATCTTGAACACATCCCTCTCTTTAGCTGAGTTTGTCAAAATTGTTGCTATTGTGTATGAATTTTTTTTTTAATACAAATACACAAAAGTCTATAACAGACTCTTGTGTTCGATCTTCTTCAGCAAGAAAGTTGACTGCATAATCTAAACTGTACATCTGTATTCTCCATAGAAGCTACATTTTGACAAATCAAGTATATACAAGTATATACAAGAGGAATTTTGTGTTACATATATATATATATATATATATATATATATATATATAGTAGCAGTCGTAGTAGTGTGTGTTACCAATACAGCATCATAATATTCATTCTGTGCACAGCTCTGAAGAAGGGGGGGGGGGCACCCCTGAAACATGCTAGTGTGCCTATGTGAGGTAGACATGTGCACACTGAAAGATTTTGTTTTGGAATTTTTGTCTGAAAAATTTATTAATTTAGTTACTCGCAAAATTTGTTTTTATTTATGTTGTTTCGGTAAAAAATGCATTTGTCTGAAAATCCAAATTAATTAAGGTCGAATCTGTCATTGAAGGCTTATGGTGTCTGTCGAATGTTCTAAGAAGATTTGACGGAGCAGCTAAACTGTACAACGCCGCAATTGTACATTTCCGGTCAAATGTTCTGCCTACAAGCTATAGAAGAATTCTTTTGTTGTATGACACTAGTAATAATGATATTTATAAATTATTATTTACTAGTCAACCAACATTAAAATTCTTCTATAGACTATGGGTCGAGCATTTGACCGGAAATGTACGATTGCGACGTCGTACGGTTTATCTGCTTGTCGAATCTTCTTAGAAGTTTCGACAGACACCATAAGCCTTCAATGACAGATTCAACGTTTGTATGTTTTTCGCTGCTTCGTCGAATCTTCGTCGTTTATGTTGAATGGTCTACCCCAATACTGTCTCTATAATGTTGAATCTTTTCTCTCTATGTTGAATCTTTCCACTCTATATAGAATAATCTTGGACTAAGAGGGGTTAAGCACATTCGACCACAGATTCGATAGACACAGATTGCTATTGTCAGCGTCATGTCGAATCTCCTATCTATATCAAACTGTTGTAGAAAACTAAAACTAAAATAAAAAATGTTTTATGTTGGATATTTTGGATTTCGGATTCTGCGTGTTCATTTTTGTTTGTTAAAACGATAATGAAAATACCCAAAATACCCAAAACACCCGTCTAAGAGTCGGTTCACACGGGGGCGACTTGGGATCAGACTTGAAGTCGTCTCAAGTCGTCCCAAGTCGTGCTGTCCAGAAAAGCAATGTAAGTGAATGGGAGCGGTGTTAATACACACTACTCATGTCGCTCCGACTTCAGAAGAGGTTCCTGTACTACTTCAATCAGACTTCTAGGCGATTTGTTCCCATTGATTTCAATGGAAGTCGCTTCTAAGTCTGATCACTGTTTTAATTGAAGCTACTTCCCAGCAAGATAACATACATTTCTCAGGCAAACCCCTCCCTCCCCTTCCCTCTCCCAGAGCTGATTGTTGTTTTATTGGCCACTGGAATGTCTCTTGACCTGAAAAGGACTTCAAGTCGTGTTGTAAATCGCCCCAGATCGCCCTGTGGTTCATGCTCAAATCGTGTTGAAGTTGCTTCTGAAAGTCGTGCTGGAAGTCGTGTCGCCCCAGTGTGAACCGACTCTTAATGTAAGGTTTCAGAAACACTTGGATTTTCTAGCTCATGTTATCCTTCCATGTACCTTTGTAATTATGCATTTTATTTGCTGTTTTTTATTTTAATAAAATCCTTTTTTACTCGGGTAATGTACTAGGGGTTTTTGTAGTTCCACATGTGAAATCCCCTTCCAAGGGGGGCAGCATCCATCGGGCATCGGACCGTGTATGTGATGTGACATTGGTTGGCTATCCCTCTGACAAGAACCACTAAGTGCTGGGAGAGTTTGGCTGTTTTTTCTTGTTAGTCTTTACAATGTAGAACAAGAATAATAAAATGGCAAATGGCCCATGGCATAAATTACCTTTTAAGAATGTGAGATCTCAAAAAATTTACAGTGTAATCTATATTAATAAAATATAAAAAAGAAAACAGTAATCAAGAGTCATTTTTAAAGTAAACTCATCTAACGCCTATATAATAGAAACAGAGGCCCAGATTCACAGAGCGATTACGCCTGTCTAACTGGTGTTAGACAGGAGTAATTTCAAATTTTGCGCGCCGTATCACTAGTTTGAATCCTCAAACCATGATACGGCGGCTTCGGGCTTCTATCCGAGAGGCTTACGTCTTCGTAAGCCTTCAGATCTACGCTGCGATATTTTTGCGGCCGCTGGGAGGAGTCTGCGTCGTTTTCAGCGTCGGGATATGCAAATGACTTTTTACGGCGATCCACGAAGATACGGTGCGTAGCCCATGTTAAGTATGGCCGTCGTTCCCGCGTCAAATTAATTTTTTTTTTTTTTTTACGGAACTCGTTCGGGAATAGGAATGTCCGTAAACGACGCTACTCAAACAACAAATGACGTAACGACGTGATTTCGCGCAATGCGCGGTGGGAAATTTCTGAAAGGAGGATGTGCAGTTTGATCGCCGTGGGAACGCGCCTATTTTAAATGCTTCACGACCCCTACTCGCGTAGATGGCTTGCGCCGGGAGAAATACACTACGCCGCCGTAGTTTACTGGACAAAATCTACCGGGATTCCACATAGAGCCAGGTAAAATACGGCGGCGTAGAGTATTTCTGATACTCTACGCGAATCCAATTGTATATGAATCTGGCCCAAAGCATATAACCACAAAATGCTTGATTCATTTTGAATTAAGAAATCTCTAAGGCCCCTTTCACAAAAATAGCTAAAAATAGCGCCTAAATACCTCTGCAGAGGCGCATTGTGGGCGGTATTAACCACTTTTCGGCCACTATATATATATATTTTTTTTATAGCGATCTTATAACGATCTGTAGGTTTAAATTGGAATTTAGGTATTTGGATATTACTTTGGTGTGACTATTTACAAATTGATTCAGTTATTTTTTTCTCTAGCCAACACTTCGTTTGTTACATTTTTCTTTTTTAACTTTAATTAAATTGAACCAGTTTTATAAAAATCTTAAGACCTTAATACTATTTTTATTTAAGTTTTAAGATATATTTTCCCATAATCCCAACCTATACCTTTAAATATTCCAACAGAAGCCAATCTATTAAAAAGCAAGCCATCTATTATTTAATAAATAATGGTGATAATGTGTGGACGGAACGCTGAGACTTTAAATTAAACTTGACGGTTCCAATGAATTTTAAAAGATCTATTTCTGGTTCTTCGCCGTCTAAGCTGTTGAGCGTGGTGTTCGGCAGATCTGTTTTGAATTAAAGACAAATGTATCATTTATGCCAGCACGCTGTTCTAGCCTTTCGGGTTCCCGGGGGAATTGGCCGCTTGCACTTGCAAATTTAAAATACAAGTAGGTAGTGAAGTGTTTTGATTTTGCATTAGCCTTGTAAATAACCTCTTTGGCTCACTGTTAAACAACGTGAAATGAATGGATAATGAATTCTTACTGTTAGAATGTCGTAACTCCCTGCTGAAAACTGCTTTCTTGAAGACACCAGGCCTGTTTTAGGGTCAATAAAGAACTTTCCATCCTCATTCCCATCTACGATACTATAGGAAATCTCTGCATTGGGGCCCTCGTCTTTGTCGAATGCAAAGGCTCTGTAAATGGGTTCACCCCGTTTTTTCCTATCTCTCTCAGGAAGTTTGATTTGATAGACCTTCTCTGGAAACTGAGGCTTGTTATCATTTTCATCCAGAACTTGAACAATGACCCAGACCGTGGACTGCTTGGGTGAAGGACCTCCATCACTGACTGTCACCTGAGGAAAAACAAAACTTCAGATTAATTGATGTTATATTTAAGTGTTATAAAGCCATAAATTACACAGTAAGACTGAACGCTAATTCTGGATTCTTTATTTAGTTATTATTGTGAAGAAAGCAATGTAAGCAGTTGGAACATGTAAAGAGTGGAACACCCAACTTCCGGGGGGACAGGAACAGCACTGGGAATGGAGGCACAGGGTTCTTGATGTTAGCTTATCCATTAAAGTATATCTAAGACTGGCACAGAGAAAGGTTTGGTAAGTTAAGCTAGTCCGGCTCTATTGATGTGTGCAGTGCAGAGGAGCAGAGAACGGGAATTACTTTTTCACTATACTGTTTATCTTTTATTGTCCAATTAACAGTCTAGAGACAGTTACTGCTTATCTGCAAAGAGATGACCTTGGCCTTGCTGACTGATCAAACGGAGTTACAAATATTTTGGCAGCAATACATATGTGTATTTAAACCATTTATTTAGGTGTTTGCTAGGGGCACATCTTTAACGTGACTGTCATTTTTAAAATGTCACTTTAATTAGATCATGCAGGCATTATACCTGCAACCCCTTTTCTTTCTCCCAAATTCTTGATTGAGCAAGGCTCTGGAACTCCCTTCAGCTTCTCACATGCTCCTATTGGCTTATTACCATAATTTGTTGCCTTGCTAGCCAATAGGAAAACAAAACCAGATAGTGCCAGAGCTTTACAAGATTAGAATGTTTTGTTATATAATAGTGGTGTGAATGCTTTTAAGACTATACACAGCAACCCACGTTTCAATCTTCTGCTAGATATCCCAAGAACCAAATGACTGAATAACCTTAATATAGAGTATTTTCACCAAGTTTTAGCCACATGGTTGTACAAGTTAAGCTGCAAAAGATGGATCTGCTGCTGAACCAGCCAAGATTCAATCATTCTATGGGCAGACTGATTGTACCCAAGCTGATCCATCGACAGGGGCGGACTGACTATTCGGCACTCTGGCAATGCCCGAGGAGGGCCCCATGTAACTAGGGGGCCCCATCAGGGTTGCCAGCCTCAGTAAAACCAGGGACAGTATGTAAAAAATCTGTGTTTTTAAAAAAAATCCCAAGATTATAGCTGCCCCATCTCCCCAGTACCTTTTCAGTGTATGTATGTGTATGTGGTGTAGCTGGTTCGAATCACGACCATGACACCATCTGCCTGGAGTTTGCACGTTCTCCCTGTGTCTGCTTGGGTTTCCTCCGGGTGCACCGGTTTCCTCCCACACTCCAAAGACATGCTAATAGGTTAATTAGATCCTGTCCAAATAGATCCTGTCCAAATTGGCCCAATATATATGTATATATGTGTGTAGGACTGTGTGTCCCAAGCATGTCGAGATCCTACAGGGTAAATGACTGTACCAGCTAGGAAGACACTGGCTCCAAAAAGCGCCTAGAGGCGATTCAGTTAGCATGTGAAGCGCTATACAAGTCATTCATGTATACAGTGTGTGTATACTGTGTGGCCCCATAATCTATTGCCTGTGGGCCCCATAATCTCCTATTGCCCGGGGCCCCATGAGTTGTCAGTCCACTCCTGTCCATCGATCAACTTGGGTAAAACCAACATGTCGGATTTAGAATATATGCAATTATATTGCTGCCAGGAGAACACTTTAACTCTGCAAAAGGTATTCCCCATCAACACAGTTATTGCAGGAAATCTTTGGCCTGCTTTAGCCCTTTGCATTTATTTTGAGGGAGGAGCCTTGCAGCCTACAGATGCCTAAATGTCTGTAGCTAAATAAAACTTTCAATCTGTTGCCTGCCTATCAAACTGATAGGGTTGTTTTCTGACACCCCTGTGACTTTTAAAGTAACAAAGTATATATCAATTTAGATATTGACTATTTCAAAGCTAGATGTAGTCCTATGAGGGCCACTTTTTTGTGCTTTCCAGTAACACTGTCTAAATTATCACTTTCACAGTTTCAACTAGTTCAGCAAAGTACCAAATGTGACCTGGGCAACATGTTTAGTCCAATAAGATAACAATTAGCTGGCTGACTCCAGAACTCAGGCGAGCAAATCAAAATATATATGAGTACAGTGAATAAGCCAAGCCCAACTGATTTCCCCAGTCCCTGCTAAAATACGCATAAAAGCCAGCCAGCCTAAACAGGTTTATTTACTGGTAACACCTCGTCGCTCATCCTGGGTTTAAATCGATGTCAGGAAGCCATTAGAACTAATTTTCTTGGCATCCCTTTAATGAGTCGAAAAATCTAAGTGCAGAAAAAGAAAGACTTTCACTCTGCAAGATTATGTCTGATTACTTTGTCTATGTATTCACTAACAACTGCCAATTATTTGTTATATTTAGAAGCTAGCAGACAATACAACTAAATGCAATTAGCTAAAGGCTGATTAGCTTGAAAGTGCCAGAAAAGGTAACAGAGAAGGGTAATCTGGTCATAAAATAGGATAAAGAGTTGTACAAAGAAAAAGATTAGTTCTTCCAGCATACTGTAGGCTTCCTATAGTACATGTGAGCAATCGATGCAATTAAATTCTGCAGTTGGGGAACCAGCCCAACCTGAAGTTAGGCTTTAAAGGATCATTCATTCCCAAAACGTACATTTTACTTTTTGTAGATGCTAGCGAGTAAAACCACCTGACAATTTCTTATATGTCTCAGGCACTCCCTTGGGGCAATATATGCCCTCGAGTCCCCTAGTTTGCACACATGTGCCCATTATGAAGGTATCCCACTATTCTGTTGGGTTCTTTATTTAATTAATATTGTGAAGAATGCGATAGGAGCAGTTGGAACATGTAAAGAGAGGAACACTTAACTCCTTGGGGGGGGGGGGGGGCAGGCAGGAATGGGGATGGAGGTAGAGGGTTCTTGATGTTCGATTAAAGCATATCCTTGTTTAAAGTGTATATATAGAATTTTTAAGTTTTAGAACCCTGGGCTCCATGCTAGAGATTTCCCCTAACCAACTGTTCTTGGGACAACATTCTACCAGAAAAGAAGAAAGGACAATTCTGCAACAGGAAACAGACAATCATAAAACTAACAGAGGGTGTAGCATTCCCTTACAAAACATTTTTACTTTTAGTAGTTTCTGAAACACTTTACTGCAACTGACCCCACCAGGGAGCAGCAGGTACAGCAGAGCTACAATGCAGAGACAAGAGATAAAAGCACAGTTGGGATCAAGCAGGGGTCTTGGTGGGTGGTGGGTTGATGGTAGAAAAACAGTCCAGGTCAGGAAAAGAGTGGGCAGTAAACAAGACTGGAGTGGCCAAGTTCAGAAAAGAGTCTTGGCGGACGGCAAGCAGAGGCTGGTCTGACAGTCATGCCTCGTACACACAATCGGTTTACCTGGCAGGAAAACTGCCTTGAGAGCTTTTGGCTGGGAATCCTGGCCGTGTGTAGGGGTAAGGAATTGAGAGACTTTGACAATGGCCAAATTATAATGGCTAGACAACTGGGTCAGAGCAACTCCAAAACTGCAGCTCCGTTGGGATGTTCTCAGTCTGCAGTGGTCAGGAGCTACCAAAAGTGGTCCAAAGAAAGAAAACCAGCAAACCAACAGCAGGGACATGGACAGGCAAGGTTTACTGATATGTGTGGGGATCAAAGGCTGGCCTCTGTAGTCCAATCCAAAAGAAGAGCTCCTGTAGATCAAATTTCTGTAAAAGTTAATGCTGGTTCCAATAGAAACATGCAAGAACACGTAGTGTATCGCAGTTTGTTGCTTATGGGTTTGCGTACCCACAGACTAGGCTGGGTGCCCATGCTGACCCATATATATATATATACTGTATATATGTATAGAGAGAGAGAGAGAGAGAGAGATAAAACTATACACACTCACCGGTATCTTTATAAGGCACACCTTTTCAATTGCTTAGTAACACAAATTGCTAATCATCCAATCACACGGCAGCAACTCAATGCATGTAGGCATCTAGATGTGTGGAAGACAACTTGCTGAAGTTCAAGCCGAGCATTAGAATGGGGAACAATGTGGATTTAAATGACTTTGAACATGGCATGTTTGTTGGTGCCAGAGGGGCTTGTTTGTCTGAGTATTTATAAAACTGCTGATCTACCGGGATTTTTACACACAACCATCTCTTTACAGAGAATGGTCCGAAGAATAGAAAATATCCAGTGAGCGGCAGTTGTGTGGACAAAAATGCCTTGTTGATTTCAGAGACCATAGGAGAATGGGCAGACTGGTTTGAAGTGATAGAAATGTGACAGTAACTCAAGTAACCACTCCTTACAACCAAGATATGCAAAATACCATCTCTGAACACACAAAACACGAACCTTGAAGCAAATGGCCTACAGCAGCAAAAGACCACCCCAGGTGCCACTCCTGTCAGCTAAGAACAGGAAACTGAGGCTACAATTTGCACTCGCTCAC
Source organism: Rana kukunoris (assembly GCA_029574335.1). Classification (NCBI taxonomy): domain Eukaryota; kingdom Metazoa; phylum Chordata; class Amphibia; order Anura; family Ranidae; genus Rana; species Rana kukunoris. The sequence continues at coordinate 43,939,684 of CM056050.1, read as the reverse complement.
AGAAATTGGACAATAGAAGATTGGAAAAACGTTGCCTGGTCTAATGAGCCTCGATTTTGGCTGCGACATTCAGATGGTTGGGTCAGAATTTGATGTAAACAACATGAAAGCATGGATCCATCCTGCCTTGTATCAACGGTTCAGGCTGGTGGTGTAACAGTGTGGGGGATATTTTCTTGGCACATTTTGGGCCCCTTTGTACCAATTAAACATTGTTTAAAAGCCAAAGCCTACCTGAGTATTGTTGCTGTCCATCCCTTTATGACTACAGTGTACACATCTTCTGATGGCTCCTTCCAGCAGGATAATACACAATGTCACAAAGCTCAAATCATCTCACCACTGGACAATGAGGTCACTGTACTCAAATGGCCTCCACAGTCACCAGATCTGATCCAAAAGAGTACCTTTGGGATGCGATGGACAGATTTGCATTATGGATGTGCAGCCGACAAATCTGCAGCAACTGTGTGATGTTATCATGTTACTATGAACCAAAATATCTGAGAAATATTTCCAACACCTTGTTGATTCTATACCAGAAAGGTTTAAGGCAGTTCTGAAGGTAAAAGGGGGTCCAACCCGGTACTAGCAAAGTGTACCTAATAAAGTGGCGGTGAGTGTATATACAGTTTATTGTATATATATATATTTAAAAAAATATATATTAACATTTAAAATAAAAGAACATTTTTAACCTAAAGTTAAGACAAAAATATTCTAGTTTTTTTTAATAAATCTATCATTTTTGAGCAGTAACGCAGCCTAGAGTTTTCCTTTGAAAAGGACACCTGAGCCTTGCCTGAGATTTATCACGCTCTCCGATCTCTTTGTCCTGACAATTCCTTCGGCGAAGAGATCTAGTGAAGTTGTACTGAGATGGGATGGCAGCTTTCCACGCTGTTGAGTCAGGTAATTTTGATTATTACACATTGATTGCTCTGCTGTTTATCAACTCAGTAGTTCTCCGCAGTAGCACAATCCCTCCCACTGGAGCTTCTGTTCCATCAAGCTATAACCAAAAGCGCAATTTCACATTGTATCTTCCCTCCCGCTGTAATGCTAATACTGAAAAACCGTCTGCCACTATAATCTTACACGAACACCCCGCAGCATGGCTGAAAATCAATAGAGACATGAGGGGGCAGAAAGTAATAAAAAAACATTATCTGGCCGATCACAGAGATTTAATATGGTTTTAGTTCTTAGGTAATAGACTTAACTTTAATTCTGTAAAAAGACGAAGAAAGGAAAAGATTGCTGCTTCGATAGGATATGACTACATGACATGCAGTGTGTGATTACAGCTATAATAATATGCAGAAAGGTCAGTAATTCATTAAAATTACTTAAAGCTAAACTCCAGGCAAACAGCATAAGCCATGCATGAAATCAATACATGAGAGCTATTTTACCTGCTAAAGGATTTGTATATCTGTCATTCCAGTTATGGGACTTACACAGCTCTGCCCCAGAGCACAGCTCTATCTGGCAGGGCAGGAGTCAAATATTTTCTGCTGCAAGTAAGTAACACTTATACACTATATTACCAAAAGTATTGGGACACCTGCCTTTACACACACGTGATCTTTAATGGCACCCCAGTCTTGGTCCGTAGGGTTCAATATTGAGTTGTCCCACCTTTTGCAGCTATAACAGCTTTAACTCTTCTGGGCAGGCTGTCCACAAGGTTTAGGAGTGTGTCGATGGGAATGTTTGACCATATTTTCAGGCAGAATAGAGAGATGCCTGTGTAAAGAAAGCATTTCCCTGTTCTGCATAGTGACAGGACACTGATCTTCTGCTCTCTGTCATCAGGAGCAGTGATCAGTGTTTTGTCACTTGTAACCCAGCCCCCTCACGCAGATCGCCACCATTACTAATAAAACAATTATAATAAAAATGCTATAAAACAATCCCCTATTTTTTAGACACTATCGCCCGGATTCACAAAAGTTTTACACCGGCGTATCTAGAGATACGCCGTCGTAAGTACAAATGTGCGCCGTCGTATTGTTACGCCGATTCGCGAAGCTAGACACGTTGAAAAACAATGCTTCAGCCGCCCGACGTAACTTGCCTACGCCGGCGTATCGTGGGCGCATAGTTGCGCTGGACGCATTCGGCGTACCCATGTCAAATATGCAAATTAGTAAATTAGTAAGATACACCGATTCAGGAACAGACTTGCGCCCGGCGCATTAATATACGCGGTTTACGTAAGTCGTATGTCCGTCGTAAACTTACCCCACATAAAGCAGGGGTAAGTCGTGCAAAGGTATGGACGAGGGAACAGCCGTCATATTGTACGTCGCTTACGTAGTACTATGTGAATAGGGCTGTGCATAGGTTACGTCCAGTGATTCGACGTATCTTGGGCCGCGTACACACGACCAAATAAATCTGATCAAATCTGTCGGACAGACCGATTTGATCGGATTTGTCTGCTGGACTATTTTGGTTTGATTGCTGTACACATGATCAAACCAAAATCCCTGCCGGCAGACGGCGCGGTGACGTGGCGATGACGTTGACGCCGCCACATCACCGCACCACGAAGTAAAACACTTCCGCGCATGCGTCGAATCCATTCGACGCATGTGCGGACAGATATGTCTGCTGGTTAGCGTACTAACCAGCAGACATATCGGACGGACGGGTTCCCAGCAGACAGATTTTAAAGCATGCTTTAAAATCAGTCTGCTGAAAAAATCTGTCTGTCCGCCCGTACACACGATCGAATTTGTCTGCTGAAACGGTCTGTCAGTACGCGGCCTTAGGCGTTTGTCCTGACGTGATTCTGCACATGCATACTGGGAAAAACAGTTCGATCCGATGGGCTCGGATTCGATCGTAGGCTCCTCCCTACGCGTTACGTCACGGGCACGCGACTTAATCATGGGTTACTCAAATGCAAGTAAAAAGGAGATCAAATGCTGGTCACATAAACCTGCAAAGAATAGATCTAAGAAATATCTCACAAACATGTAAAAGCAAGCCCACCGACACAAGCCCACAGCCCTTCAACATAGGCTCAGTGTGGGCTTTATTGCTTTTTTTCAGTACAAGTCTACCAATCCGGTATGACGGGCTGAAAACTTAGAATCTACTGACGAGCCATCTCTTATCTCTGTAGTCTTTCAGCACAATTGTCATCTGCTCTTGTGTGCCAATACAGAGAGCCAGTAGAGGGAGGATTGCCAATCTTCATGTGAACGTGTACAGAATAACGTCACTGAATAACAAGCATAGAAAAAGTGGAAGTCACTTCATAAATAATTTCCTAGTAAACTTTACAATAATAACTCATTTCGTGTAGTCACTGGGAAATACACTACAGCTTCCTTTCAATACCAAGGAAACCTCGACTAGCCCTGGTTGACGTTTTGCACTGAGGTCCCTCAGGGGTTTAGCAATGTTTCAATTCTTATGAAACACTACTGGAAGTATATTAAGAAGCAGAATCATTTGCGCCTGGCTTGTCTCATCCTCAGGATCCCGTCCAAGAGCTCTTGTCTAGGATAAACAATTTAGCTTCTGAGGTCATGCACAGCCTGACAGCCAACTGAAAGTTATGACAGTATGAGGAGATGACACTGTGCACCCTTTGTCTAAAATAAATATATAAAACTCCCCTTAACCACAAGACCTTGAAGCCCTGAGCATTGAAGTCACATCCAAGCGCATCAATATGGAAACCATGAATACGAGAGAAAGGAAGGAGAATAAAGAAAGATTCATTTCAGGAACTTTCAGCTCCATTCTGTCAATAATTTGATACCCAACTTTAAATTATTAAAGTGAACCTGCACTTTTCTTTAGACTAACCCAATCAAGTTTGCTTGATAGCAGTCACCACTTAGAAGCAGATTTTGTAAAATAGTACAATGACCTTACCATAGCTATCCCTCTATTTTTTTTTTTAATACTTTATTTTTATTTTACAAAGGCTATATGGGTAATTCTTAAGCTGAAGTTTAAAGGGGTTGTAAAGATACATGTTGCATAGAATGCATTAAGGTGAAAAAACATCCGAGGATTAGCGCCCCCCTCAGCCCCCCATTTACTTACCTGACTCTTCGAAAGTCCCGTGCCATGAATGCGCTGGCTTCTCAGCTCCTTTATTGGTTGATTGATAGCTGCACAACCATTGGCTCCAGCTAGCGGTCGTGGTGGGAGCTATTGTAAACTCCAGGTTGGATTATGCAAATGCCCTTTACCTCGGTCTCCCCAAATACCAAATCGCTCGTCTGCAAGTCGTTCAGAATACGGCCGCCAGACTTGTGACTGGGAAAAAACCCTGGGAATCCATCTCACCTTCACTGAGAGCCCTTCATTGGCTGCCAGTTAAAGACAGAATCGCTTTTAAAGCCCTCTGTCTTACGCATAGATGTGTCCATGAGAATGCCCCCCTTTACTTATGCGAATTAATAAAAGCGCATAATCCAAATCGCGTTTTGCGATCCACGAATCAGAACCTGCTCCAGGTTCCGAAAGCCAACTTCAAGTCCAAAGGAGAAAGAAGATTTGCGATCCAAGGTCCCAGACTATGGAACGCTTTACCAACCAGCATTCGGTTGGAGGAGAACCACCTAGCATTTAGGAAAAAGGTCAAGACTTTTCTCTTTTGATATCAAAGGAGACAGGAACAACAAGCGCCCAGAGGCGATTCAGTTCGCATGTGCCGCGCTATATAAGTTCTCATTCATTCATTCATTCATGCTGTCAATTAAATCAATGACATGGCGTGCCGGGGGCGGGGCCGAGTTATACAGTCGGTGGCTATAGCTGCCAGCTGTATCACGGGAGCGCGCCCGCAGGCTAACCCCCTTGGGAGAGAGTTACCCATGAAGGGGTTAGCTGATGTGGGGAGGAGCTGAGACAGCCGCCGAGGGACCCCAGTAGACCAGTGCAAAATGAGCTGCACAGTGGAGGTAAGTATGACATGTTTGTTATTGAAAAAAAAAAACGGGAACCTTTAGTGTCCCTTTAACTTGCTTACATTTCGCCTTCCCTGGACTCTCTTTTTTCCCCCTAAGGCCGCGTACACACGATTAAACTTGTCTGCTGAAACTGGTCCGCAGACCAGTTTCAGCGGACATATCCGACCATGTGTACGGGCGAGCAGACAGGTTTTTCCAGCAGACAAGTTTTAAAGCATGCTTTAAAACTTGTCTGCTGGAAACCCGTCCGTCCGTCATGTCCGCTGGTTAGTACGACTAACCAGCGGACATAAATCTCCCGCATGCTTCAAATCGATTCGACGCATGCGTGGAAGTATTTTACTTCCTGGATTGGTGATGTGGCGGCGTTAACGTCACCGCCACGTCACCGCGTTATCCGTCCGAGGGGATTTTGGTCCGATGGTGTGTACACGACATCAGACCAAATATCCGAGGAGACATGTCCGCTGGAAACGGTCCGTTGAACATGTCTCCTCGTCTGTACGCGGCCTTAGGCCTGTTTCACACCTATGCATTTTTAGTGTGTTTTGCATTTTGCAGAGTTGCACTGCAGTCCATTTAACATGGTTTTCTATGCAAATCTCCAAGATGCAAAAAGCATTAAAAATGCATAGGTGTGAATCATGCCTTAATCAACATGCTGAAGGCAATATTATATACAACATTTAAGGGTCTCTGTGCTTCCTAATGTAATGCAGGCAGATCATGACTGGTGGGAGGTCCGGCATAGCTTTCTGAAAGCATCACAGTGCCTTGTACTCCTCTCAAGAGCCCTTAAGGCCCATACACACAATCGTATATTCGACAACAAATGTTGGATAGACATGCTCTAAAATTGTCCGACAACAAATGTGTTCCATCTGATTATCCGATTGTGTGTACACAAGTCTGTCGGACTAAAATACAAAGTACAAACACGCATGCTCCGAACCATTGCTAACCATCAAACAACATTAACAGAAGTTGCCCAAAGGGTGTCGCTAAAAATCTGAAAAACAACATAGCTTATGTTGACTGAAATGCAGAACAAGTTCACAGCCAACACCCTTCGAACAAAATTCCATAGATTTGTCCGATGGAAGTCTGATCGTTTGTATGAGGCTTTAGCCCTAAAGCAAGCAGTTTGGAGGGAATTTCACAAATATTAAAATGTCCTAATGGGTGGATATCAGTCTGGAGGATTGAGGTCCCCAGGCAGAATGCATTTAATAATAGGTAATGCCTACAATTGAGAAGCTGAACCCCATTGATTAAAAGGACTGAAATCCAGTTAATAAAATGGGTGGGCCAGGGGGCAGTAAGGCTGGAAAGGAAAGTGCTAAATGCAGCAGGACATCATCCAGGCGTGAAATTAGGTGGGCTCTATCTGACTTACTAAAGCTTTTCTGTACACTGTGAAAAACTCATAGAGCTAAACATGAGGGACGGGATAGTTTGCATAGCCTTGGTCAAGTTCTGACAACATTTTGTGGAGGCCAAAACTTGCTTAGGTTACGTATTTTCAAGGACTGTAGCAGCAGGTAAGAGGAAGGTGTTAAAAAAGGGGCAAAAAAAAGTAGGTAGTAGGTGTTACCTTCCAAAGGTGACTACTAATGAGCAGACTTGCTACTTTGCCAGATACAATCAGAAGACAGATATATTTCAATGTAAACTTATAGAGAATCTACATATTGGTCTGGTCAGTTTTGCAGTTTACATATAGCTTAAACGTCTTTTCTTTTTTAGTTTTGGATAGTGTTAATTGCCAGAAAGGAATGCATGATGGAAATACAATGATGTGTGTCCAGAATACATTTTATTTATCCAAAAAAACATTCAGAATGAGGTTAGGGCATCTAAAAAGAACTGGTTCAGAACGTCTGGGCAGTGTTAACGTTTCTCTTTACATATTAGTTTCTGTGTACCTGTTCCAGTTGCTGCAGAAATTACGTTTTTTACATGGTCCAGACTTTTTTTTGAGGGGTTATATTTAAGTTTTACAAGATATATGTAATAGACATATGTATAACACAAGACAACATGACTCACCCAACAGGCCATCCTACTACTACAACAGCCCAAGTTCCAATGCACTTTGACCTCCTCCCTTATTCCCTACAGATGAACCATATAACATTAACAAGTACCATCTTGTGTACAACCAACCTATTGGAAAATGGTCTCATGTTCATCTCTGTTGGCTATAGTCAGTGGTGCTTATCAGTGTATTCTGACGGTAGGGAAGACTCCCCGCTGTCAGAATGTCAGAATACAATAGTCGGGGAACTGAGTCATTTTCTTTCATTCAACCCGATGGCTTGAAGTGTCGATTTATTGTGGGAAGTGGTGGCACTCCAAATGAAGTACTAAATTAGGAAGTACAACAGAGTAAAGTATTTATTCAGGGTGTGCATGGCAGAATGGAAGACGTGGAGCAATTTGGGAAGGCATATCATTTTTATTAGATTTATTTGGCCAACCAAGCTTAGGGGGGAAAGATTTCCACGTTTGCAATTATTCTTACATGGACTGCCTTTATTTCTGTGAATTTGGTCATGGACGCATTTATTTTAATATCTAGGTATTTAAAGGTGTCCACCCACACAAATAGTGAGTTACCCAGAGTTATCTCAGGAGTGAAGGTTCCTAAGGCAAACATGATCTAGGCTTTATCTGCCACTTAAACACTGTGTAGACTTTATCAAAATGCAGAAGCAGTGATTGGCTGCTCAGGAAAAACTGGCTAAGCATTACTTCTGCCCCAAATAGAACCCATGCAAGGTGTTAGTGGTAATGCGTCAGCAGTAAGTTGAACTCTGAAGGGCCCTCGTCTAGGGGGAAAGTTTGTGGTTGGGTTGACAAATATTTAAGGCTCTTACCTGTTCTGCTGTTTTCTGGTTCTACTCCTACCTATCTCAACGCATCTTCATTGTCACCTACAACTCTATCTTCTCCTCTTTCTCTTTCCAGTAGGGGCCCCTCAGGGCTATGTCCTCAGAAACCCTTTTATTCTTTACCTACACCTCCCACCTGGGTCAGTTGATAAACTACCATGGCTTCCAGTGCCATATTTATGCTGCTGACGCCCATCTTAATCTCCCTTTTCCTCAGCTCAATCTTTCAGCCATTACTACATTACCATGTCAAACCACTTTCTCAAACTCAATGGGCTAGATTCATGTAGAATCGCCTATCTTTGTGCAGGCGTAGCGTATGCTTTTTACACTATGCCGCCGCAACTTTTACAGGCAAGTGCTTTATTCACAAAGCACTTGCCTGTAAAGTTGTGGCGGCGTAGCGTAAATGGCCCGTCTTAATTCAAATTGGGCGGGTAGGGGGCGTCTATTATTTAAATGAAGCGCGATCCCGCGCTGAACGTACTGCGCATGCACCGGCCGTGAAAGTTTTCAAGTGCGCATGCTCCAAATCACGTCCCAAATTGTCAATGAAAGCGACGTGAACGCAACGTACGGCCAGCCCCATTTTGAATCGACTGACGTAAACGACGTCTGTCCCGACGTCCATACTTAACATTGCCTGCGCCTCATATAGCAGGGATAACTTTAGGACAGGCATAAGACTAACGTAAACGACGTAAACAGATACGCCGGCCGGGCGCACGTTCGGGAATCGGCGTATACGCTCATTTGCATATTTTAGACGGGAACGCCACCTAGCGTCCAGCCTAAAATATGAAAATAAGATTCAACGGCGTAAGAGACTTATGCCAGTTGGATCCAATGGAAATCTATGCGTTACTGATTCTATGAATCAGTCGCATAGATAGGAGGGCTCAGACGCAGAAATAAGATGGCTTATCTGGAGATAAGCCGTCTTATTTCTTTCCTGAATCTGGCCCAATGTTTCTAAACCTGAGCTGATAATATTTTCCCGTACCCCAACTTTTTCATCCAGATCGATAACGCTAAGAGCATCAATCAATATCACCAATAGATCAATAATGTCAACAGATCAATAGCAACAATCTCTCCCTTCACGTCAGGGTGCTAGGTATAATCCCTGACTCTAACCTTTTCTTTGAGCCCCACATCCAATCACTATTCACTTCTTGCCACCTTCATCTCCGTAACATTTTCAAAGTTCACTCCTTAACAAATGGCACCATAAAGCTCATTCATTCTTTTGTTGTCTCTCATCTAGGCTATTGCAACCGTTTTCTTTTTGGCCTACCTTTACACAGGCTTTGCCTCCTTCAGTCTATCATAAATACTGCTGCCAGACTAATTATCTGTACCAATCATTCTGGCAATCCCTTCACTGGCTAACAAATACCAACAACATGCAAAGTCATCCACTACTCTGCTCAAAGTTACATTACCAACCTTGTCTTACAATATCACCCAAACTGCCCTCCCTATTCCACCTCTCTAGCTTTCTTGTTACCTCCACCCATGCACTACCACGGTATTTCCCCAGAAATTCCTCTGGAGCTTTCTATCCCAATCCAATGTCTTCCACTCTGTTTGCCTTTAGGCGATCCCTGTAAACTCCTCTCGTCAGGAAAGCCTATCTGGCCCCCACCTGAAAACTGCACTTCACTTTCTCTATTATCAGCTATTACCCTGCAGTTATCACATTTTGTACCACTTGCCCCTCCCTCTTAGATTGTAAGCTCTCAGGAGCAGGGGCATCTGAACCCTCTTGTATTGAATTGTTTTGTAACTGTATTGTCTACTTTTTTTGTAAAACTCTAAGGAAACTGTTGCCTCTATATCAATCCTGCTTATTAATAATAAGAATAACATTATTAATAATATTAGTCATGGCAGCAGGAAGGACGACCACCAGAATTACATTCAATTTTTTATTTAGGTCAACTTTTAATTTCTAAAAGGTGTTCCTCTGGGATTCTCTAGCAGTTATATAGAAAATAACTTGTTGAATGTTTCATGATTCCATGTCAATTATTCTGAATGTCCTAGCCCCCCCCCCCCCCTTCTGCCTAATACCGCGCTTCATTTACTAGAAATGGTCCATAGTCAGAATATCAGTTTCAGCTGCTTGTCTGAGAGTAAAATTGGCTCTGCGTTCCTTGCTCATTCGTTTTTAAGGCCATATGGTCTACCTGGTGAGTACAAATCTGTTAATGATTATACAACGTGTCTTTTACTAACCGTGGGATTAGGGAAATATAATTATGAATTGCATTGCTCTGGGGAAAAGTAATTACAGTGGAAATGGCGTATTTCTAGGTAGTGGGCAAAGCCGAATCATTTGTCAGGTTTATTTCTGCTTATTAAACGTTAAACCTGCTAAATGTACATTTGGTAGCACAGCAAAATGTCTGCATTATGCCTGAATTAAATCTCCACTCTAATGAAATATTATTGCAATGCAGGCACAATATGGTTCACATAATAATCAATAATACTCTATTAGTGGCTATAAACATGGGTTTGCATTTGCTACAACTAAAGCTATGATATACTGAAACATCAGACTGTCCCTATCAGGTTTAAATTTAGGTACAGGCTCCCCACAATTACAGACCAATCTTCCCAAAGAGTTCAGCATCCCAACTGAACTTCCAAATAGGGAAGGGAACTAGCAAAGCTCTTTACAGGCTCTAAAATAGCTAATTTAGCCCATTTATATTGGTCACAATAAAGGTACCGTATATACTTGAGTATAAGCCGACCTGAATATAAGCCGAGGCATCTAATTTTACCACAAAAAAAGAGAAAACGTATTGACTCGAGTATAAGCCTAGGGCAGTGATGGCGAACCTTGGCACCCCAGATGTTTTGGAACTACATTTCCCATGATGCTCAACTACACTGCAGAGTGCATGAGCATCATGGGAAATGTAGTTCCAAAACATCTGGGGTGCCAAGGTTCGCCATCACTGGCCTAGGGTGTGCATCTGCATGCCTCACTGTGCTTCACTGTGTCCATGTGCATGCCTCACTGTGCCCATGCCTCACTGTGCCCATGCCTCACTGTGCCCATGACTAGACTTATGTTTAACATGGGAGTATATAGAAGGCGTGCCCGGCTTTGAAAACTCAATGCTCCCCGGTTATAGGCCCCCCACACAACAAACTTTGCACACTTGTAGAGTGGGACTATATGTGTGCTAAGTTTGCAGTCCACGGCCGATTGGTACCGTGTCTGCAAAATCCGGGAGATCAGGTGCTAAAAGGTGACTCGAGTAAAAGCCGAGGGGGGCATTTTCAGCACAAAAAAAAATGTGCTGAAATACTCGGCTTATACTTGAGTATATACAATACTTAAAAGTGGAACCTGCACTAAAATCCAAGGCCTGCTTATTCAATAGTACACCACCACCCATTCCACATATAGAAAAAAAAACATCTTACACACAGCTTCCAAATCTTGAATGACGATCCTCCTGCCCCAGACTGAAGAATCTTTTTGCAAGATTTGGAAAAGCCTTGATTACCAGGATCTCACTGAAAGGACCATAATCACGCCCTCTCCTATTCTCTATTATTTCCTTCAATAGATTTGCATTAAAATTGAAAGAAAGTATGACAAAAACAGTGCCTAAAATAAAGGGAAGAGTGTCGGGATCCTATTAACTCTGTTGTGTCTGGCAATGTCTCTTCTTCCTGAGCCACCTGAAATGCTGGACAGCTCCCTGGTCAATTCCTTGATTGATCCCGTCTTGAACTTCATAATAAATCCATGCCTTTCCACTTCCTGTTTGCTAAATTATTGTTCTCCCTCCAGCCAATATCTCACTGTTGTCACTCCTGCTGCCATCCATAGCTTAGACTTTAGTTACCAGCCCTTGGCTTGTTCCTCGACTACACCTCTGCTTGCTCCCAACCTGCAAGCACTCATTACCAACCTTTGGCTTGTTTACTGACTAGACTTGTGCTTATCTTTATTGGACTACTACTTGCTCACCTCCTAGTGGGGTGATTCTGAGGACCGCAACCTGGTACTTAACAAGCAGAAAAACCCATTTCCACCTTCACAACCTGCTTCTGTACCTTATCTAGCTGGCTAGGGAGTACTGCTATAGCTACTGACCTCCAATCCTGACTCCAGATTGTGGGAATACAGAAAATGGTAAGTACATATCTCAGCACACAATGATTTTCCCACAAAAATATCACTGTGTCCTGTAGAGGAGTAACTTGCAGCATTTAGTATGTGGAAAGTACTACTTGTAGGTTGTGAATATTAGCTATTGTCACACAACTGGGTGGGCTCAGGTTGCAGTGCTCTGTGCCCCAAGCCCATCCTTTTTTGAAGCCAAATAGAGCCTCAGGCTCTAATCATGTTTTTTAATACTAGAAAGGGGAAAGATGATATAAAAAATGGAGTTCAGCTTTAAGAGTGGGATCCCTTAAAGTGGTTTTAAAGGTTAATTAATACTTACCTTCACTGTGCAGTTTGTTTTGCACAGAGTGGCCTCGATCCTCCTGTTCCGGGGTCCAACGGCAGCTCTCTCGGCTCCTCTCTGCAAAAGCTCTCTCCTGAAGGGGTTACCGCACGGGGGCGCAGTCCCATGTCATACATTCGGCGTCCAAAGACGTATGACTTGGCCCTGCCCCCCCCCGGCGGCCATGTCATTGGAATTGATTGACAGCAGCAGGAGCCAATGGCTGCGCTGCTATAAATATATCCAATCGCTGAGACTCCGTGGAGAAGAGGACGCCAGGGATGAGCCGAGCAGTTGAACTGGTAAATTAAACGGGGGGCTGGGGGGCCTGTGATTGCCAGGTGTTTTTTTACCTAAATGCATAGGATGCATTAAGGTGAAAAAACACAAACCTTTACAACCCCTTTGAAAATAAATAATTGCGCCATATAATTGTATTTTTTAAAGGCTGAACTACTAGATATGTAACATTAATTTTGCTGCCAAACTGGGAATTGTGTTGTTTTTTTTTTTAAGCCATACTTTTACCATAACAGCAAATGATTATATGTTCTCACTCCAGCCAGAATGTATTTATAAAAGCCGCGTGGGAGAGGAAAGGGTCTGGTGCATTCACCGGAAGGACTTAAAATGATAACAGCACACCCAGTTTCAAAATATTCATCTTTTTTTTTCCTCTTCTCATTTTCAAAATCAGCAGGAACTAAATACCTTTACCATGGCTTATTTTAATTACTCTGATTGCTTCTCAGCATTTAAAGCAGATGGTCCTAATTTACCCAATCACAAGAGCTCTTTATATGGAAGCAGCGGCAAGCCACTAAGACGGTATATTACATGTTACAACGCTATAATTGTGCCGCAGAGGAGAGGGCAGGTACATTGTGAACATGCAGGTGCTGAACATTTTGCGGCTAAGCTGTGTTCATTCTCACATTTATCCCATTGGAGACAATTAACGGCACAATGGAGAACAGTAAACAAACCACTTTGAGAAGTCTTTCAAATTTTCCAGGTTTTTTACGGCATGTGTTTTAGTGTAAGTGCTTGTTTCTGTCTACTTTACTGTACTTTTTTATTGTAGGTGTAATAAAAGCAGTGTGACGCAGTCTTTTTTATTTTTTACCAAAAAGCAACTAGAAATAAAAAATATATATAGGTTTTCATTATTTCATTTTTTTATTATTGTTAGTCATTAGGAAGTGGATGAGCCAATTGAGCCAATCAGCCTGGCCAAATGAGGTTTGACCTACTGTAGTTCAATCGGTTTTGCAAAGTGTATACATGCAATTCTTTCTAAATATACCTTCCAGTGGTAAAATGGTCCTGTTGCACCTGCCAAGTCAAGCTGAAAAGGAAAAGGCATCCAAAAGGCACTTGGACTTTGAAATTAGTTTATACAAAGTAGTGAGAGGGCAAAAACATTTGAAGAGCCCACATGGTCAGGGTAGGCTGTTTACGACAGACAAGACTACTCTTCAGTGGTCTAGAAAAAAGTCCAAATTCATTTATTGGTATTGTGCTAAAAGACATCCAATGTGCTTCCTCAGGGTCTCTTGATTGCTCATGCAGATACTGCTGGTCAATAATTCTTCCCATCCAACAATCAGCTTCCCTGTATAGATTCACTAAGGCAGTGTTTTTCAACTCCAGTCCTCAAGGCACACCAACAGGTCAAGTTTTCAGGATTTCCCTCGGGTGAAATGGCTGTGGTGATTACTAAGGCAGTGAAACTGATCAAATCACCTGTGCAAAATAATGGAACGCCTTAAAACATGACCTGTCGGTGTGAATGGAGGACTGGAGTTGAAATACACTGCACTAAGGAAAGCCTTATTTTGAGTCAATTCAAGGTTCTCATTTTTAACTGAAGCCCTGAACATTTATGGCCCCAAATTGCCCCCCGATCTGTTCCGCGGTGAGGCGACTCCCGTGCTTATGCACAGGAGTATTGTCATCATGGAGTATCAAGTGGCCAAAGGCATGGGACACTTAAGGAACACCAGACAAAGATGGATAAGGCTGGGGTCCCACCGGATCGGTCCCAGCAGTGCGCCGAAGGACACCATATGATAGATAAGTCTGCCATAATGTACTAATTTTCTGTGCATACTAGTACATTATGGCATAACCCACCTGGAAGGGGCCTTAATATATATATATATATATATATATATATATATATATATATATATATATATATATATATGTAACGCCTGGTTACTTCAAAGTACCGGTGCTATTTAAATTTAGAGGAAGATCAGAGTGTAGTTAAACTCTGATCTGGTTGATATGTTCAAATTGGGTCTCTGTCTCAGCTTGCCTGTGCTGTGGGCTCATTCTGTTGTGCTGGGGTGTTCTTCCAACCCCAGGGCAGTAGATGTCAGCAGTGGAGTCAAGGTTTGGGTGCTCTTCCCCAGCAGCCAATCAGGAGGGTTGAGCCTCGCTGGGGGAGGGTATTTATGGGGCAGATGCCATTAGTTCTGGGTCCTCTTCTTCAAGTGCGGCATTCACCTGTAGGGTGTCTGCACCATAGTGCCCCGGCGTTATGGCCTACCAGGCCGGGCCGTGCAAGCCACGTGTAGTTCCTGGTTCCGGGACCATGTTGGTCTGAAACATTTGAGCTATGGCAGGGAGCCCAGTGGTCAACTGGGTTCCCAATCCTGAGGATCCCTAGCGGTATAGCTGTTCGGTGGGGAGTCCATCTGAGGAGAGCCAATGAGAGGCTGGCGATCCAATAGGGTCTCGACAAACCACTGGGAATTGAGGTATCCGGACACCGAGAGGCTGGTCACCTGTCAGTCTGTCCCTGAAAGCAACTTGAATGAGATACAGGCATAATTTTACCAAGGAGGTTCATCTCCGTAACCACAATCAGGAGGGCCTGTGGCAGAGGTTTCTCACTGAATCCATTCCAGGAGGGTCTGTGGCAGAGACTTTTCCCAAAATGTTCCAGTTCATTCCAGGAGGGTCTGTGGCAGAGACTTTTCCTCAAAGGTTCGAGTGATACTCTGGCTGCCAGGTCAGTGAGAGAGGCCTGTCCGAGTACGCTATTCCCACTCAAGCAGGAGTGGCGCAAGAAGTGTTTCACGTGGGAGCAGGACTGTTTCCCTATTGCTACGCCTGAATTTGCTATTCTCCTTCTTCTTTCAACGCTACCTTCTTCACCACAAGTTTTATTGTTTTTACCTGACTGGCTAATAAAGAGCACTCCGGGGATAGTGCTACGCACACACACACACATATATATATATATATATATATATAGCGGACTTTACTTCCGCTTTAAGTTGCTAATTCTTGCAATGTTTGTATACTGTTATTTTGGTTATTCTGTACAATTAAAACCTTCTTAAAGCAAAGCTCCACCCAAAAGCTCCACGTGTCTTCCTCCTCTCCCCCTCCATTACCACATTTGGCACCTTTTGGGGGGGGAACAGGTACCTGGTCTCGACAGGATTTGCTCCCCCCCTCCTTCCCCCACAGCCAGTCTATTCACAAAGCGCAGTGTGAGCAGCAGCTCCCCTCAGCCCCCTTAATAAATACCGGAGGTCCCTCTAGATCCAGCAATGATGTTGGACTATCCTCCTCGTGGTGTCTTTGGCTCCTGCTGCTGTCAATTAAATTCAGTGAGCCGATAAGGAGAGAAAGGGGGGGGGGGTTAGGGCCACAGCTCCGTGTCTGAATGAACACAAGGAGCTGTGGCTCGGCTATGGCTCGGCTCGGCTTGAGACATTAGTATCACTTTAAGCTGTTCTGTCTGCAACATCAGATTTGACCACAAGATGGAGCCAGTGGTAAATAAATTTACAGGTTTTTTTTTTACCGAATTTTTTAACTTTTCCACTTTGATAAAAGTTCCAATTATTCTTCAGTCTAAGAAAAGAAAACAGGTGCATCCTGGGAGCTCAGCCTCCATCTTAGAGGCTAGAGAGTAGGAACCAGCAATCAGAGCAAGTGCTGGATTGAAACTTACATCTCTTTACATTTGCTAATGACAGCATCGCTGGTATGAATCAATTGATTAACTAAAACATGAGAGTGCTAAGTCTGGTGCAGCCGTGCATTGTAACCAATCAGCTTCCAGGTTTTATTGTCAAATCTTAATGGAACAGGCTGAAGTTAGAAGCTGATTGGTTACCATACACAGCTGCACCAGTTTCTGAGTGCTTCCATTTTAGTAAATAACCCCCTCAGTCTGGCTTATTGCAGAATAGGATGGTTTAGCTGCATGTCAAGTTGCACACAGGGAAAGGTGTAGCGAGGACAGAACATTTGGGATAAAAGTTTTACGCAAATAAATAAAAGTTTATTATTGTAAGTACCCCTGTCAGTGGTAAATGGTTTGTCTCAATCCTCAAAAATAGTGACTGCAATATTGTGTATTGTTGTTCTAGCCTTGGGGCTAGCTGCCATATTCACTGAGTATATATTTATTTTCACGTTGGATTTAATGTTGTGCACTTTTGTACTTACTGTAGCACCATTGCTTAGATGCACCTTTACTTATTTTTTTTTATCCCATACAGCGCAGCACTATTTATTTTATTCTCTTAATGCGGATGTCCGCTCAAAAAATAATATTAAAAGTCTGCAGCTACAAATACTGCAGCTACTGACTTTTAATATCAGGACACTTACCTGTCCTGGAGTCCAGCGCCATCTGCAGCAGAGGACGAGTGATCGCTCGTGACTCTGCTGCCCCCCCGCCATCCACGGTGAGGAAACCAGGAAGTGAAGCGCTCCGGCTTCACTGCCCGGTTCCCTACGGCGCATGCGCGAGTCGCGCTGCGCCCGCCGATTGGCTGCCGCTATGTGCTGGGAGCCGAGTGTTCCCAGCACACAACGGGGGGCGACGGGAGGTGACGACATGCCCGCATTCTGCCCGAGAATGCAGGTCTGGAAGTGGGTGCAAATACCTGTCTTTAGACAGGTATCTGCACCCCCTCCCCCCTGAAAGGTGTCAAATGTGACACGGGAGGGGGGGAGGGTTCCGATCAGCGTGAGTTCCACTTTAGGGTGGAGCTCTGCTTTAACTGATACATTTGCAGGAAAGCTTGTTGTGTTAAAAAAAACTGACTTATTGGCTAGATCACCAGGTGAAAATAAAAGAACAATAGCCTAAAAAAGAAAACAAATGCAGCCATCACATCTAATGCCGCGTACACACGGTCGTTTTTTGTCTTGTAAAAAACGTTGTTTTTTCTCATGGAAAAAAACGACGTTTTTCAAACTACATTTTAAAAAACGACGTTGCCTACACACCATCGTTTTCTGAAAATGCTCTAGCAAAGCGCGGTTACATAAGACACTTTCGACGGCACTCTGTTCCATTGAAAATCCCGTCTCATAACTTGCTTCTGAGCATGCACGGGTTTAAAATAGTAGTTTTGCCCACACAAGATGATTTTTTATGACACAAAAAGCGACATTCTGAAAAACGACATAAAAAATTGAAGCATGTTCAAATTTTTTTTTGGTCGTTTTTTGAAGACATAAAACGACGTTTTGCCCACACATGCTCATTTTAAATGACGTTTTTTAAAACGTCGTTTTTTTTTTCATCACAAAAAACGACCATGTGTGCGCGGCATAAGAATGGGTAAGTTGCAAAATAAAGGGAAAGTTCCATTCGAATGGCGCCACCCTTTGGGCTGATTATGCTAATTTCCCGTCTCATAACTTGCTTTTGAGCATGCATGTTTTTTCCCCGCCGTTAAAGCCTACATACGACTGTTTTTCACAATGTGAAAAACGTCAAGAAAAAATAGAGCATGTTCTAAATTTTTAATGCCCATTTTCTCTTGACGAGAAAAATGCTCTGGAGCCTACACACGACCGTTTTTCACGACCAATTGCAAAAATTGCATTTTTCTCGTCATTAAAAACGGTCGTGTGTACGCGGCTTAACACTTAACCCCTTGCTCAAAAACCTCACATGAACTATCATCTGATTCTTGAACTATGAGGACAATTCTTACCTCACCTCAAAGCTAAATATATATTTTTTTCATAGTTACTAGGGTTGTCCCGATACCACTTTTTTAGGACCGAGTACAAGTACTTTTTTTCATGCACTCGCCGATACCGAATACCGATACTTTTTTTAAATGTCATGTGACAGTTTTCAATCCACAATACAGACTAAGGATATTTTCTTTTAGAATTATGAAGAACTCTAACTCAACACATTATAAAATAATAAAAATTTGTAAAAATTAATACAAATTTGTTATTTGCTTGAGTAAAAAACTCAAAGAATGTTCACAGAACATGTTGATAAATACAAAAAAAGTATCAGCAGAAGCACCGGGAGCATTTGCGCGAGTACAAGTACTAGTATCGGTATCAGGACAACCCTAATAGTTACCTATTTATTTATTTATTTATTTCCACTCTAAACTACTGCTCCATTTTTAAATTGCTAGTATCCTTCTGAAAGTATAATAATGCCTATCATTTCTGCATTCAAAAATAAGAAACATCCCCAATGCAGAGCCCAGCAGAGAGAAAATGACTACAACAAACACTCAAAAGACTCCAGCTTGCAATATCACAAAGGCTTCTATTTGTAGAGTCCATTCACTTTATTTATATATATAAAAAAACCTTTACAAAAGTTTGCTTGACTACAGGCATTGTAGAACACAAGGGAGCGGGGTCACATCCTTCCAAAGTTCCAAACAGAAAAATGTTTTACCCTGCCGTCCATGGAAGGACAGAAAGTACAAAAGCTGGTATGGGGCCCTTCCTGAGGCGCATGGAATCAGTAGGCAGTAAATTATATAAGTGTAATAACAGAGATAATAGTCTGCCAGGGGCTTCCCTGAGGAGCTCACATGCTACTGAAAACCTTGCAGTGACATTTACAGGAAAATACCTTCTTTAAAGTTCAAGGTTTCACTTTCAGGTGGAAGAGGTTATAACAGGATCTGCAAAGATGTTTGACTGTCTGTATAAGGTTAGGCCTCGTACACACGACCGCTTTCCTTGACAAAATCCATCAAGAAACTTGGTGGCAGAGCTTTTTTTGCCGAGGAAAACGGTCGTGTGTATGTTTTTCGTCGAGAAAACTGAACATGATCTCTTTTTTCTCGTCGGGAGTCTCAATTTCCTCGTCCTGTTCCTCGTCGGTCTGGTTTACGATGAGAAACACGTTCGTGTGTATGCTTAGAAACCTGCGCATGCTCAGAATAAAGTATGAGACGGGAGCGCACCTTCGGTAAAAGTATTGTTCGCATAGGTGTGCGCACAGGGTGTGCCAGGTGTGCCTGGGCACACCCTAATGACCGGGTACTAGGCAAATCTACCCTTCCGTTTGGCTGCAGAGAAAGGGACTGGGGGATGTCTGTCCTCAGTCACTTTCTCTATCTGGAAAGTGAGAAATCAGGGGTCTGTTTCAACCCCTGATATTTCACAAAGGCCCACCAATGGTGAAAAAAATAATAATAAATGATAAAGTAGTATTAAAAAATATATTAAAAATAAACTACTGACATCAATCTCTGCCCTTCTGACACCATCCACTGCTCCACTGACACAAACCTCTGCCTTAATGACATCGTTCACTGCTCTACTACAATTGTCTATTGCCCTACTGCCCTATATGTATATATACACACGTGTGTTTGAGCTTTGGGGTGCACACCCTAATGCAATAGGCTGCGCACACCTGTGATTGTTCGTAATTGAGATAGCACAATCGTCATGCTGTAACAGACTGAAAAGGGCGAATCGTCTCTCACCAAACTTTTAGTAACACCCGGCAACACAAGATTAGCAAAAGCAGTCCCAAGGGTGGCGCCAATGGAATATAACTTCCTCTTTATAATGCCGTCATACGTGTTGTACGTCACCGCGTTTGAGAACGACAAGATTTTGTCTTGACAGTGTGTATGCAAAGAAAGCTTGACGAGATTCTCGACAAGCCCGACAAGGAACTCGTTGAGGAAAACAATGTTTCTTTTACTGCGAGAGTCTCGGTCGTGTGTACGAGGCCTGAGACGCAATCAGGGAGTATGAACACGGATAAAACACTAGAAATAGTTTGAAACACGTCAGCTGTCCAGTTTTACTGTGGCTTGTAGTGCTGTTCTATTTTTATCCACTTGCTTACTGGGCACATATACCCCCTTCCTGTCCAGGCGAAATCTCAGCTCTCGGCACTGTCACGCTTTGAATGACAATTGCGTGCTCGTGCGACGTGATGCAGCGCCACCTTGATGCCGTCATTTTACAATGGCCTGGGCTCCAAGAAGTAAATAAAGGCAACGTTTTGTTCGGAGTGCGGCTATCCAGAAATACACCTCTTTATTCCTGCCTTGCTAAATGCATTGTCTGCACCTGGGGCTTCTGTGAGGTGGATCACTATCAGGATTTCTCTACCTGGAGCGGCTAATCCCTTTTCTCTTGTCATGTACACAGTAATCAGTGAATTTTTTTAGCACTGATCGCTGTATAAATGACAATAGTTCCAAAATAGCATCAAAAGTGTCCGAAGTGTCCTCCATAATGTCGCAGTCACAATATTTTTTTGCTGCCATTACTAGTAACAAAAAATATTAATAAAAATGCCATAAAACTATCCCCTATTTTGTAAATGCTATGACTTTTGCGCAAACCAATCAATAAACGTTTATTGCGTTATTGCGTTTTTTACTAAAAATATGTAGAAGAATATGTATCGGCCTAAACCGAGGAAAACATTTTTACACACATATATATATATATATATATATATATATATATATATATATATATGTTTTTTGGCATAGTTATTATAGCAAAAAGTAAAACATTTTTTTTTTTTTAAATTGTCGCTCTAGGTGATCAAATACCACCAAAAGAAAGCTCTATTTGTGAAAATAAGGGACGCCAATTTTGTTTGGGAGCCACGTCACACGACTGCGCAATTGTCAGTTAAAGCGACGCAGTGCCGAATAACAAAAAGTGGCCCGGTCATTTGGCAGCCAAATCCTCTGGGGGGGAAGTGGTTAATGATCAAGCCATTTTTTGAGATACGACACTGTGTTACTTTAACTGACAATTGGGCAGTCATGTGACGCTGTACCCAAATAAATTTGATCTTTTTTTCCCCACAAATAGAGCTTTCTTTTGGTGTATATCATCACGTTTTAAATTTTTTTGCTCTATAAACAAAAAAAGAACGACAATTTTGAAAAAAATAAATATACTGTATTTGCTGGCGTATAAGACTACCTTTTACACTTAAAAAAAATGGCCAGAAAGCAGGGGTCGTCTTATACGCCGGGTCAGCTGCTCGGATGCCTGCTGGATGTGCGGTAATACTGTATGTAGCTTCGGCTACATACAGTATATACCGCTTAGCCAATCCCTGCCAGCAATGTATTCAAATGAATACAGAGCCTGCTCGGATTGGAGTAACAACCTCTGCCAATATGAGCAGGCTACATACAGTACCATGCTCGGATTGGCTTTGAGAGTCAGAGAGGTGTGGGCTGATGATGTTACAGCCTCTGCCAATCCAAGCAGGTTTTGTATTCATTAATAGAATACATTGCTCGCTGTGATTGGCTCCATCTCCAGCAAGAAGGAAGAAGAATATGGCTCCAGCTCCAGCAAAAATTAATGAATATGGCTGCAGAAGGAATAAATATGAAGCGTTGGAAGCCTCGGAAAGGGGGGGGGGGGGGGTGGGTCGTCTTATACAGTGAGTACAGGCAAAAAATCTTAAAGAAATGTAAAATTAGGGGGTCATCTTATACGCCCGGTCGCCTTATACACCGGCAAATACGGTATTTTTTACTTTCCTCTATAATACATATCCAAGAAAAAAAAAAGTCCCAATAAGCATATATTGATTGGTTTGTGCAAAAGTACAAAATAGGGGACCTTTTTTTAATTTATTTTTTACTTCTAATGGTGGCGATCTGCGATTTTTAGTGGGATTACGACATTTTGGCGGACAGATCAGACACCTAGCTGACACTTTTAACACTTTTTTTGGCAACCAGTGACATTATTACAGTGATCAGCAGGGGTGGATGTCCATTAAGGCGGCCCCCCCCCCCCGTCCATCACCGCCTCCCCTATCCATGCGTCCGGCCCCTTTCAGTACACTGGTGCATGAATTCCAATGTGGAGGGGCTGTTTTTTTGAGGCACCAATAAAAGCCAGAGGCTCTACTAGGCTTAAATATAGGGTGGGCTCAGGTCGCAGAGAGCTCCGAAACCCACCCAGGTGTGTTACAACAGCGAATCAATATTCGCTATTGTAACACTGATCCTCCTGGCCAATCAGGAAGCAGGTTTTGACACCGGTCACTCGACTGTCTGAAAGGACAGGTGATCAGATTGGATGCCTAGGAGGGGGAGCCGCATGGCAGAAGCTGCCATGATGCAGGGAGGACACAGGAGCCACTACACGCTGCCCAAAGGAGCCCGCAACCCGCGGCCCATAGGAGCCTGCAACCTGGCCACTGCTCGCCACCCAACAAAATAAAACCAAAATTGGAGAAGGCACACAAGGAGATTTGATGGTTAATAAAAGACAATGTGTGATTATCAAGTTTAAAGTGACCTACAAATTGGCTTTAAATACTTGAGCGCTGTTACTGATTTCCATTAGATTGATAGGTTAATACTGGTCACTTCTACAGAGTGAAAAGTGACAGGTAACCTTTAATAACACTTAAATTCCATTCACAAGTTAGGTGTCAGCGGTCGCATTGTACAATACTTTCATTAGCACAACATTTAACGAGCTGTCAGTGATACATACTCACAGTGTGTATTAACCGAGGCTGCGAGAAACTCTTGTGTTCGCTGTTTGCCAAGTTTTAGCGTATAAACTGACAGCTTTATTACAAAATGTCAAAAGTGCTTATTTCATATTATTCATATTCCGCTAAACACTCATTCCATTAAATGGATCCAAAAAATAATGTGGGCTGGATTCCATGTGCAGATCTTCTCAATGACGGCAATCCAAGGTTAGGGATGGAGACATTCATGGATGTTTCCTGTCTGCTGGGTGTCCATAAACGCAAAGTTTAAAAGGTTGCCATCTTTAATAAACAGTAAAGGGATATTCAGCATGTACTGATCAATTTGGGGTATAGAGGGTTGAGAGGATTAATCTTCCATCTTATTATTGGAAGTCCAGCCTGAGCTTTTTGGACTGGGCTTCTCCTCTGGGTCACAGGAGTGCAATTAGTTTTGCACTATGCCAGCAGAATGGCGCGGCTGGGCACAATCACGTACCTGTACGTGTCTCTTAAAGCCCAGCCGTGGGGTCCTAAGCTCCGTGTCCGCGCCCGCAGGACCTGCGGACCCGATCGTCGCCGGTGTGTGCACGTGACCCGGTCCGAAGCTTCATGACTGCGGCTGCGGACCCGATCGCCGCCGGTGTCCCGCGATCGGTCACCTGAGCTGAAGAACGGGGAGAGGTGTGTGTAAACACACCTTCCGTGTTCTTCACAGTGGCAATGTCACCGACCATCTGTTCCCTGATATAGGGAAAGACGATCAATGACGTCACACATCCAGCCCCGCCCCCTACAGTTAGAAACACACACGAGGTCACACATAACCCATACAGCACCCCCTAGTAGTTAACTCCAAAACTGCAATTGTAATTTTCACAGTAATCAATTCATTTTTATAGCACTTTTTGCTGTGATGGTCCCAAAAATGTGTAAAAATTGTCCGATGTTCGCTAATCACCACCATTCGTAGTAAAAAAAAGAAAAATTTATAAAAATGCAATAAAACTATCACCTATTTTGTAAACACTATAATTTTTGCGCAAACCAAACGCTTTTTATTTACCAAAAATAAGTAGAAGAATACGTATCAACCTAAACTATATTTTTGGGGGATATTTATTATAGAAAAAAAGTTAAAAATATTGATTATTTTTTTTTAAATTGTCACTCTATTTTTGTTTATAGCGCAAAAAAAAATTAAAACCGCAAATACCACCAAATGAAAGCTCTATTTGTGGGAAAAAAAGGACACCAATTTTGTTTGGGAGCCACGTCACACGACCGCGCAATTGTCAGTTAAAACGACGCAGTGCTGAATCGCAAAAAGGGGCAAGGTCCTTAACCTGCATAATGGTCCGGGTCTTAAGTGGTTAAGCCTTGTACACATGATCAGATTTTTCAATGGGAATTGTTTGTTGACAGCCTGTTGGCAGAAAATCTGACCGTTTGAACGCTCCATCGGACAATTGTCGGATTTTCTGTGGACAAATGTTGAATGGCAGGCTTTAAAGTTGTCCATGGACAACAGTCTGTTGACGGATTTTCCAATCGTGTGTACACAAGTCTGTCGCTCAAAAGTCCAAAGTACAAACACGCATGCTCGGAAGCAATTCTCACCAAACACAACATTAGCAGAAGATGCCCAAAGGGTGGCGCTAAAGAGCTGAAAAAAACAAGTAGTACGTTACTACTTTCGTGTTTGTTAGCCAACAATTGTGTGCCGTTTGTATGCAGGCAAAATCCAGGGACACGCCCTTGGGACAAAAGTCAGACGCTTTAGAATGGGTCGCTCCCAGCTGGCCTGTGCTACGTGTGATTCGGTGACATGGGGTACAATGTGTATTCTGCCCCACATTATTACTGCAATGTATCAGGGTCCTTAAATAAAGCTAAAACTTGTTTTTTAGAGTAGTTAATGCTTAAAACCCAAGCCAGATTATATTTAGTTAACCACTTAAGCCCCCACTTAAGGCGTTTTTACAATTCGGCACTGCGTCACTTTAACAGACAATTGCACGGTCGTGCGACGTGGCTCCCAAACAAAATTTGTGTCCTTTTCTTCCCACAAATAGAGCTTTCTTTTGGTGGTATTTTATTGCCTCTGCGATTTTTATTTTTTGCAATATAAATGGAAAAAGACCGAAAATTTTGAAAAAAATATATATTTTCTACTTTTTGTTATAAGAAAAATCGAATAAACTACATTTTAGTCAAACATTTAGGCCAAAATGTATTCAGCCACATGTCTTTAGTAAAAAAAATTGCAATATGAAAAAAAAATTAGCTACCTAGCGGCAACAGTGACACTATTACAGCGATCAGAAAACCGATCGCTTAGTGACACTGGCAATAGGGGGTAAAAGGGTTAACTAGGGTGGTGAGTAAGGGGTTAAACCTTTATTAGGGGGGGTAGGGGGCTAACCTGGACCTAACACTAACTGCCTGTCACACTAACTGTCACACTGACACTAAATGCAGTGATCAGTAAATATATGATCACTGCAATCAGTGACACTGTGACAGGGAGCTTGGGGGGGGGTGATCTGAAGGGGTTAATGTGCCTATGTGTGTGGTGTCAGTGTGCTGTTGGTGCGACTTACTTGTGATGTCTTCTCTTCTCTCGTCGGATCGAAAATACCGCCGAGAGGAGAGGTGACATCACTTCCTCTGCCAGTGTTTACATTACACAGGCAGAGGAAGTGCAGAGCGGAGGCTCTGCGGATTCGCTGGGAGCGATTGCGAGGGGACGGACAGAAACCAACAGCCGTCCCCTCATCCGGATCGCTCCCACAGGTAAAATGACCGCTGCATGTAGCGTGGGGGGTCCCGATCGGACCCCCGATCCGCAAGAAGGCAGGGACATACATGTACGCCCATGTGCCTGTACGTGCCATTCTGTGGACGTACATATACATGCGGCGGTCGTTAAGTGGTTAATGCCTCCCACGTTCCCCCTTCAAGACACTGCAGCTCACAGTGGGAGGGGTTTAGCAGCAGAAACAGTGCTGTCAATCATAAAGCAGTGGGAAGGACTAGGTGTGGACAGCTCTTCATTGGTAATTTTAATATCCAATGGGAGGTCGTAGTTTTACCATGTGCTTCTTGGTAACAATTTTTTTTCACCAGATACATTATTATTAATACTCGTCTAGACAGTTAATGTTCTGAGGTTTTTCTTACCGTTCAGTTTGGTTTACCACAGTTCTCTCTATCTCTGTAAATCCATTTGTTGCCATAGTATTTTGTAGAGTTAAGTTCACTTGTACTGTATCTAACTCATGGGATTTAATGTCAGATGCTCTTTTGACCTTCTCAACCTTTTTATTTGTTAGTCATATAATGGATACTTAGATCTGGTTATCTACAACCAAGATCCTTTTATAAAGAGGTTGTATCTGCTAGTAGGATTCCTCCCTTTCCCTTTCTGTTGTGTATAGCAGCTGTGGCATTATCAGGCAATCATTTTCAATTGACAGTGATCAGTAGCAGCTAAATAACTGGTTCCCAGTCTCCTTAATCTCAAAGAACCTATTAAAGGGAAGCGCCATAATTTTTTATTAATTTTTTAAAGTACACCCATGATATTATCAGCTCATGCCATGCAAATTGTCATAAGCTGCATATGTAATAGTTTGTGTTCTTTGAAAATCCATTGTTACTTACTGTCCCCTCTCGATCCTGTAAGCTTCTATCTTCAATGTGGGCGTCTGAAGCCCAGTAAGACTTTCTTCCAGCATACGGTGCAGCTGGCTACCCAGCATGCACCTCCTGATCCCACGCCTGTGAAGTGTGAGGAAAAAAATGTGCAGCATTGAGGATGTCTGTTGACTCCTGGGATTTATGACACTATATTGGCAAAAGTATTGCCTTTCAACACAAATGAACTTTAATGGTATCCCAGTCTTAGTCCATAGGGTTCAATTTTGAGTTGGCCCGCCCCATACAGCTCTAACTCTTCTGGGAAGGCTGTCTAAAAGGTTTAGGAGTGTCTATGGGAATGTTTGACCATTAATTCAGAATCACATTTGTGAGATTAGGATCTGATGTTGGATGTGAAGGCTTGGCTTGGAGTCTGCGCTCTAATTCATCCCAAAGGTGTTCTATTGGGTTGAGGTCAGGACTCTGTCCAGGCCAGTCTCCTCCACCCAAAACTCGCTCACCCATGTCTTTATGGACCTTGCTTTGTGCACTGCTCCCAATTATTTGGTGGAGGAGGGATTATGGCCTGAGGTTGTTTTTCAGGGGTTGGGCTTGGCCCCTTAGTTCCAGTGAAGGGAACTTTTAAGGCATCAGCACACCAAGACATTTTGGACATCGCATGTGAAATCGCATCTCAAATCGGCGGCAATTGCCGGCAATGACATCGTCCTAATTGGTGCGACGCCGCATCTGCGGCGCTGCACCGATTTCAAAAAGTAGTTCCTGTACTACTTTTTGTGACTTCAGGACGCGATTTACATTGACATCTGTGCAGAACCCTGCACAGATGTCTCCTAAATCACGCCGAAATCGGGACTGCCAGAGGGAGTGAAATCGCGCAAAATCAGCTGAAATTGCGCGATTTCACTCCCGCAGCCCAGTGTGAGCCAGGGCTTAGTGCACATTTAACACAGTATATTTTGCTGCAATCTGCACCATACAGAGTGATTAGGGTGTGCCCAGGCACCCCTGGCACACCCTGTGCGCACACCTATGGCAGGGAGGATGATTTGACTTATATCTCTGCAGGGAGGTAATACGGAAATGCAGCACTTCATGAAGCCTAAAGGTAATTAAAAAATAAATAAAAATAAAACATTCCAAAACATTGATGGTATAGCGGTAAGCAATGCCTGGGGCCAAAGTGAAAAAATCAGGTCGAACTCCGCTCTAAGATAATGCATTGTCTTTTCAAAGATTTTGTTTTACACATACAGTAAAAGAGATCAATGTGATGTAAATAATGTTAAATAATAATAATGTGATAATGTTTAAAAAAAAAATATGAAATTTTTGTTTATTTAAACAAAGGGGGATATTTACTAAAACTGAAGCATGCAAAATCTGGTGCAGCTCTGCATAGGAACCAATCAGCTTCCAGGTTTTATTGCAAAGCTTCCATAAACAAGCTTTAGTTAGAAGCTGATTAGCCATTAACCATCCACAGCTGCACCAGATTATGAGCACTCCAGTTATAGTAAATGTTCCCCTGTACGTGGGACAGTAATATGTGTTGATCATTACATACACAAGCTCTCCTTCTTGCTTTTCAGTAGTTTTCCTACTGCTTCCCAAAATGCAAGTCTATGAGTTGGCTGACTCATTGGAAACAACGCACTCAACATAAGGATGATAACTTATCTCAGCAGTTGTTAGGGAGGGAGGCAGAATCATTGCAAACTGAGTTGTTAGGGAGGGAGGCAGAGTTATTGCAAACTGAGTTTTTAATTTCATTTAAAGGCTAGTCTTCAACTGCTATATTTAAAAGCTATGCCAAGGCAAAAACAATAAAAAAATATGCATTATCTCGCACTAATGGGTGGGTAACAGAGCAATCGAATGGTTATTGGTGACCAAACACTCAGGAACATTGCAAGTTGCCGCAAAACAGTTAGATAATTGTGAACTAGAAAGGCCTGTAGGGCCTCTACCCTTGTACTCATGATTCTCCATGGAATAGTACACAAGTGAGCTATTACTATTAAGGGTTATTCACAAACCAACTTTAGAGAAAGAGAGATTAATTGTCAACTGTATGGTCAACAGGTTCACTTTAAATCTATTGACAGGCACCAACCTGTCAATAGAGGATTATGGGATTCACCATGATCTGGGTACAGGTTCACGTTAAATCTAGAGGCAGCAACCTGTCAATGGAGGAATATGGGATTTACAATGATCTGGGTATAGGTTCACGTTAAATCTAGAGGCACCAACCTGGTAATGGAGGAATGTGGGATGTACCATGATCTGGGTACAGGTTCATGTTAAATCTAAAGGCACGACATGTCAATGGAGGAAAATGGGATTTATCATGATCTGGGTACAGGTTCATGTTAAATCTGGAAGCACGACCTGTCAATGCGTAATATGGGATTCAACATAATCTGGGTACAGGTTCACGTTAAATCTAGAGGCACGACCTGTCAATGGAGGAATATGGGATTTATCATGATCTGGGTACAGGTTCATCTTAAAACTAGAGGCACGATCTGCCAATGGAGGAATATGAGATTTATCATGATCTGGGTACAGGTTCATGTTAAATCTGGAAGGACGACCTGTAAATGGCGTAATATGGGATTCACCATGATATGGGTACAGGTTCACATTAAATCTAGAGGCACTGACCTGTCAATGGAGGAATATGGGATTTACCATGATCTGGGTACAGGTTCACATTAAATCTAGAGGCACTGACCTGTCAATGGAGGAATATGGGATTCACCATGATATGGGTACAGGTTCACGTTAAATCTAGAGGCATCGAACTGTCAATGGAGGAATATGGGATTTATCATGATCTGGGTACAGGTTTACGTTAAATTTAGAGACACCAGCCTGTTAATGGAGGAATATGGGATTTACCATGATCTGGGTACAGGTTCACATTAAATCTAGAGGCACGGACCTGTCAATGGAGGAATATGGGATTCACCATGATCTGGGTACAGGTTCACATTAAATCTAGAGGCACTGACCTGTCAATGGAGGAATATGGGATTTACCATGATCTGGGTAGAGGTTCGCATTAAATCTAGAGGCACTGACCTGTCAATGGAGGAATATGGGATTCACCAAAATCTGGTACAGGTTCACATTAAAGCTAGAGGCACCAACCTGTCAATGGAGGAATATGGGATTCATCATGATCTGGGTACAGGTTCACATTAAATCTAGAGGCACCGACCTGTCAATGGAGGAATATGGGCTCTGCCATTGCTGACTTTATTTCGTCCATATGAGCACCATGGCTGTGCTCTTCTTTTTCTACCATTTGGTAGATCACTGACCTGCAACAAGCACATGCATATGAAGTGCCTCAACTCTTCACCAGCTGTATGCTTGTTACCCGTCTTTGGATCACAGTTTTAAAACAGCAAACAGCAGCCCTGGAGCAAGACTCTGCCAAAACAAGTCCACAATGACAGACCTCATATTATTCTATTGGCAGGTTCCCTTTAAAAGTTGCATATCACTTGACTCACTGAACACAAAACACACTTTAATCAGCTCTTTTATGCACAGGTCTGTTCTGATCAGACTTTTTACAAACAGGCTGCTCTGCAGTCCTTGGCACACGCCAACCCAAGACGTAGGGGACATAGCAAGGCAGTATTTAGACAAGAACAGGTGCGGCACCCCACCTCTAATTGGTTACCAGGGTGGTAAGTGCCTCTTAAACGATGGCGCAGTGAGCAACGGTAAGGTTGATGAGGCATCTGTCAATTCCAATAGTAAAGTTAATCTGGCACTGACAGATATATTGTCTGATCTGAATATGCATAAAGCTCACACGGTGTATATTAAAAGAAAAGCAATGGGTTTCTGGAACCGAGATCTCGGCTGTCAAATCCCTCAATCAGACAGGCGGCAAATGCATTATGCACCTGTCATGTCAACATAAAAAAGATGTATGTTTAGGGGAAATGTGCAGTTTGTCATGAGAGATATGTTTTACGGCAATCGGCTAAAGTTAGGTATTAAAATTTTATGAAATAACCAGGTTGTGTGGGTAATGATGTGGGAAAGGGAAAGAGACTAGAGAACAACAAGGTTAGGGCATAGCACATTGGGCAGCGCACAGACACTCCCACGCCATCCACAGACTATTACAGTCAGTGGTGCTTGCCAAAACTCATTTGCAAAAGAAAAGGGCCATTAACGCATATAATTTTATCAAGGTGGGTCAGCGTTGAGTGTTGTTACCTTGCGGCACTAAAGTTAAGGAGATCATGCCCCACAAGGGCTCTAACTATAAAGAGTGTATAAGCTTTTTCTATGTTTGCATAGCTGTACTCCAGATTTGCCCAAAAATTACAGGGGGGTGGATAATGGGCTCTTCATATAACGATCCTGAAGGGTATGTGTATGAGCATAAGAATGTTTTTGGGGGAACTAAACAAGAAAAAATTAGGACAAAATGCAACATGGACGCACTTGAGTTTATAAAAATTGTCCATCAAAAAGGATGCCTAAAGCCGCGTACACACGACAATTTTTCATGTCATGGGAAAAACAATGTTTTTCTCAACGTGATTCTTGTCAAGCCTGCCTTGCATACACACGATCGTGGAAAAAAAATGCTCAAGCAAAGCACGGTGACATATAACGCGTACGACGGCACTATAAAGGGGAAGTTCCATTCAGTGCCACCCTTTGGGCTGCTTTTGCCGATTTTGTGTTCGTAAAAGTTTGGTGAGAGGCGATTTTCAGTCTTCGCGCTTTTCTGTCTATTACAGCGTGATGAATGTGCTATCTCCATTACGAACGCTAGTTTTACCAGAACAAGCTCCGTCTCATAACTTGTTTTTTTCCCGTCGTTAAAGCCTACACACGACCATTTTTCACGACGTGAAAAACGACGAGAAAAAATAGAGCATGTTCTACATTTTTAATGCCCATTTTTCACGTTCAGAAAAAAGCTCTGGAGCCCACACACGTTCGTTTTTATTGACCAATTATAAAAAATTGCATTTTTCACGTCGTGAAAACCGGTCGTGTGTACGCGGCATAAGAACTTTTCATGAAGGAAAGGGGGAGAGTGGGGGTGAGGGGATAGTAGCTGAAGCTAAACCCAAAACTACCCACTCAATTGGGTTGGTGGGGACTATTTCGGTACAAATAAAATGTGGTTAACAAAATATTATAAAACATATTTTTATTATTGTAAAAACATTTTGTCCATACAACTTTTCATGAAGGGTAGTAATGGTTGCAACAATTGCAGCCCTATTGTAGTTGATGAGAGAGGTCAACAAACTGGCCAGTTCACACCATTGTGATAATGCGACGGTAGTTACATTGCCTTGAAAAAATATTCATACCCCTTGACATGTTTCACATTTTGTGACGTTACAACCAAAAACGTAAATGTAATTTATTGGGATTTTATGTGAGAGACCAACACAAAGTGGCACATAACAAAATAAATATCTAAAAAAATGTGTGGGGTGCATTTGTATTCAGCCAAATACTTTGTAGAACCGCCTTTCACTGCAATTACAACTGCATGTCTTTTTGGGTATGTCTCTAAAAAAAGAATAAGGGGAAAAAAAGGAAATGCAGGTAGGTTAATTGTCTCCTGTCTAAATTGGCCTTAGGGTACCTATAGCATATGTTTTATGTCAGTATGAATCAGCAAAAGTTTGTAGGGAGGTGCAGCGTAATGCGGCAGCATTGAATACACAGGGGTTTATTTACTAAAGGCAACTCCACTTGGAAGTGCGGTCGCTGTAGATCTGAGGGGGACATGCAAGGAAAATAAAAAACAGCATTTGTGTTTGTACATTGGATTGGATGATAAAATCAGCAGAGCTTCCCCTCATTTCAGATCTTCCCCTCATATCTACAGCGACTGCACTTCCAAGTGCACTTCTAGTGCAAAGTGGATTTGCCTTTAGTAAATCAAACTCACAGAGTACAGCTGCACAAACAGAACTGTATTGAAGTTAAAGTCCAACATAAAACAAGTGAAGACAACCCAACCAGGCACTCTCACAGAATATTGCAGCAAAGAGTATAACAACAGGTCTCGGGTGTACTGACCGCGTCTGTCTCGTGAAATGAAATATGACCTAGCTGGTCCAAGCCCAAATGGGGAGGCTTTCCAGGAAGGATAGTGTATCCCTGTTCTTTCCCTACTTGTCTGAAACAGCCTCTTGTCGCTAATATTGTCTTTGACAGATGGGTGACCTATCCAAGTCTGGGAGGTTTCTAAAATAGACTCTGCTGACCCAAAATGGCTGCCATAGTCACATGTGGTGGGAGTATCCAGTCAGAGAGCTTCCCTAGCGGACAAGCAAACTATAGAGGAACTGTGTTCCTCTTGACTTCCTCTCCAACTGCGGTTTAGCCCCATGGTTACAAGCAGTGGCATCACTAGAGGGTGGCTATTGGAGCTAAAGACCCGAATCTGGGGCCCATATCCCTGAGTCTGTTGCCGCAGGGTCCCTGCCTAACCAGGATAGGCGGGCTGCATGAGAGAGGCGGATGAGAGGAAAGAAGCGAGCAGGCAGATGGATCAGCAGATCGTCTCTCTCTGCCGCTCCACATCACTGCTCTTCCGCCCTCACAGCCAGTCCTCTTCAAAAAGGTTGGTGACGGCTGCTATGGGCTTTAGCCCCAGATCTTTTGCAGACATAGCTGTGGTGTCCCAGTACAGGTATTTGCTGTAGGCCCTGTCAGATTGAGACCCTCGGCTTGTGGGGCCTCCCCTGCAGGGACTCAGCTAGTCATGATGTGATTTATACTGTTATGGTTGATAATACATTTATTAGGTGCGTATAGCTTTAAGAGTTTTAGTCCGCCATTTTATGTTTAGTCAGAGTGTATGAGAGTCAGTAGGATTAAGTGCTAGACAAGACCTTATGGTGTTGTATTATACTTTAACTTGTAACAAACTTTAAATGTAAGTTCCAAGGGGAATACAGATAAGACTCTATGATCCACAGCTCTCAGCCAATGGGCTTCAGTCTCCCTCAGCTCTCAACCAATGGGCTTCAGTCTCCCTCAGCTCTCAACCAATGGGCTTCAGTCTTCCTCAGCTCTCAACCAATGGGCTTCAGTCTCCTCACGTCTATATAAGGGGTGGGAGTTCCTGTTTAGGAGAGTCTAGCGCTACACAGTTTCTGGCAGGTCAGAGCAGATTTCAGTCAGAGCAGATTTCAGTCAGAGGAGAATCAGTGCAGGCCAGAGACCTCACGTTCAGGAGAAAGTACAGGAAATCGCGGAGTACCCCTAAATACTATAGAATCAGTACTTCAGCGCAATTATCGGATCAATCCTTCATTCCGACGAAAAGCCTCAAGTCTACCGACACTGCAGTAAGTGCATCTATTCTTAAGCCTAGTCAAGCATAGGCCCAGTATTACTAATCCGGCCGAAGATATATGATAAGCCAGGCCCAAGCATTATCAGCTGTGTGGTCCTCTAGAGACTGTCTGTGGAACTTTTGCGACACTTTGTGTGAACGCTGTGAAGATTTTGACATCTGTCTTCATGCCAGTAAAGCCTTTGTTATATTGACCCCTGTTGTGGACTGTGTTATTACCACCCTAGCTAGCGGGGATACGGAGGCCCCCGGAACTGTAGTTTGCATCACGTGACAGAGAGGGTTAATACCACCCGACCCTCACTAAGGGTTAATACCACCAGACCCTGGGCTCCTAGCCCCAAGAACTAAGTAGCTAACCATTAAGCGTATGTGTGTGGCCGTGGGGCTCCCCCTCCCCGGTCATCACATAGCAATGCCCCTGGTTACAAGGTGTAAAACCCTGGTTGAGTTTAGTTAAATTTACACACATTTTATTATGTGTTCAACTTTAGTGTTATATATGATAATGATTTGCATTCCAGAAGTCATTAAAACATTTTTTTTTTGGAGTTAGAATAAAATACCTAATCCAACGAAACAATGAAAGCACACCTTGGTGTCGTCCCCCTAATCTGACTACTGCAACACCCATTATGAACCACAGATGGTTGAGAATTCAGACACCGGGCCGGGCCACTATCCAACCAATTGCACTGCTGCCATATTACACAGACTCTCTTTTCACTACACTGGCTGCCAGTCAAATGGAACTGTTTACAAGGATTGTAAAATAAATAGGCACCAGCTCAAAGGCATAGCTAGAAAGTGCTGATCGGATCATTTTCCATCTTTATAAATTCCATTCACCTACTTAGATTTGCCTGTGCACTTACCTGACTGAGCATTTAAAGTAAACACAATAATAAATCACTTCAAAAAACACTTGCAGGTTTAAAATGGTGGGCCCAACGCCATACCAAGGATTCTTAACCACTTCAGCCCCCAGAGGATTTGGCTGCCGAATGACCAGAGCACTTTTTGTGATTCGGCACTGCGTCGCTTTAACGGCCAATTGCGATGTGGCTCCCAAATAAAATTGACGTCCTTTTTTCCCCACAAATAGAGCTAGAATAAATATCCCTAATATATATATATATATATATATATATATATATATATATATATATATATATATATACACATTTCCCTCAGTTTAGGCTGACATGTATTCTTCTACATATTTTTGGTAAAACAATTAAAAAAATAAATTATTGATTGGTTTGTGCAAAAGTTATAGCATCTACAAAATAGGGGATAGTTTTATTTAATTAATATTAATTAATATTTTTTTTGCTAGTAATGGCGGCGATCATCGATTTTTATCGTGACTGCGACATTAATGGCGGACACTTTTGACTCTATTTTGGGACCATTGTCATTTATACAGCGATCAGTGCTATAAAAATGCACTGATTACTGTGTAAATTACAATGGCAGCCACTATGGAACAATGAAGGGGTTAAGTGCGTCATAGGGAGTAATTCCAACTGTGTGGGGGCTGGACTACATGTGACAAGACACTGATCACTGCTCCCAGGGAGCAGCAGTTTAGTGTCCTGTCACTAGGCAGAACAGGGAGATGCCTTGTTTAAACAGGCATCCCCCCCCTTTCTGCAGCTTTGTGACACGCTCGGAGGACATCGAGTTGGTGGGTCGTGCGGGCACAGAGCTTGTGGCAGGGGCAAATATACGTTGCTTTGCGCAGCCGTGCCATTCTGCCGACAAAAAATTTCATGATATGGTCGGCAAGTGGTTAAGGCACAGGAGAAAATGTTGCAGGAATCTACCAAAAGACATCTGGACTCTCCCCTTCAATGTAGAGACATCCCATCTCAAAAGATCTTCAAACACCTTCTAAAATCTCATCTGCCTTACCTAGCCAGTGTTTGTAGCTAGCACCCCATAATAATACGAATTCAAATATTTCCATCGCACACATACCTGGAAATGGCTTAGCGCCAGTGGGTGTTGCAGCAACTATCGGCTAGGAACCGTTGTCAACCCAAGGGAAAGCATATATCACTGGCACACCATGGATATTCAGAATAGCGATCAACATCACAGCAGTGAATTGAGACATTTTGGGGCCACACAGGACATCTTCAACAGGCATATGACATCACATCATGAGCCTGAGGCGGCCTGTACACACGATCAGTCCACCCGATGAGAACGGTCCGAAGGACCGTTTTTAATCGGTTAACCGATGAAGCTGACAAATGGTCTGATGTGCCTATACACCATCGGTTAGAAAAACGATCGTGTTAGAACGCGGTGACGTAAAACACAACGATGTGCTGAAAAAAAATGAGGTTCAATGCTTCCAAGCATGCGTCGACTTGATTCTGAGCATGCGTACCTTCAGTCCATTTTCATCGGTTTTGACCGATTGTGTGTACGTGGCCTGATGATGCTGTTCTTGATGGCTTGGAATAGTCACAATTTACTGTCTTGCGATTGCTTTTATAAATTTTTGGATGCCATTTTTGAAGATCCATGGTTTGCTGGCGATATGTGTCCATACCTATATTGATACAAAGTGATCTGAATCTGTCTGGCAAAACTGAAGTCCTTGGTTTGAATCTGGGCCATGACACTATTTGCATGATGTAAGTATGTTCTCTCTGTGCCTTTGTGGGCTCCT
This sequence comes from Rana kukunoris, assembly GCA_029574335.1. Taxonomy (NCBI): domain Eukaryota; kingdom Metazoa; phylum Chordata; class Amphibia; order Anura; family Ranidae; genus Rana; species Rana kukunoris. The sequence goes on along the minus strand of CM056050.1, from coordinate 43,902,901 downwards.
CTTCCCACCCCCCCGGGTACCCCAGTTTCCAAAGACAAGCTTGTAGGGCAACTGTCTCTTGTCTAACTTGGCCCTAGTATGCCTGTTCAGGTCTAAAAATCCCACCTGCAGACTCTGGTAACACTTTGTTGAGAAGCTAATGCATTTTTGGTACTCATTTTCAACATTATGCCACAGAAAAAAGTAGTTTCAAGATCTGAAGTGCACCAAAGATCATAACGTGGCCATGGAAGTGGCATCCCATGGGTTATTGCAACCGCTAAAATCTCATATAATCTTCAACATGTTAATGTAATTTCAACCATTTTAAAGTTGCAAAATGTAAGCTGTGCTCCAAATTGAGCTTTTCTTTCTGTGTGTAATACTTGTCAAAAAAGGCTGAATACAATAATGTCTCCACCCAAAAGCAAACTTCCTTGACGCGTTTCACCACTCCTGGCTTGCTTACTAGGATAGGGGAACTTCCTCTAAGCTTATGAACAAGCCAGCAATGGTGAAACGCATCAAGGAAGGTTAGTTTTGCATGGAAACATTATTGTAAGCAGTCTTTTATGACAATTAACCACTTGAAGACCACTCTATAGCAGTTTTACTGTGCAGGATCACGTGTATATATGTATATATATGATCCTGCACTTCCACCTGCAGGTGGCACACATGTGCTGCCGGCAGCCCACTTCTGCTGTGTTAAATGACAGCAGAAGCCAATCTGCGGGTCTCAATGTCCCCCGACACCCGCCGCTCGTCAGTAAACCACACATAACAGGGATCTGCCTATGTAAACAAGGCAGATCTCTGTTCTGACAGGGGGAAAGGGATGGATTATTTGTTCCTACAAATCAGAGACTAGAATCCATCTCTTCTCCTAGTAAAAGCAGCACATACAGTACACAAAAACACTGGCTAGGCACCCAGTTAACCCTTTGATCACCCTAGAAATCTAACTCCTTCCCAGCCAGTGTCTTTAGTATAGTGACAGTGCATATTTTTAGCACTGTATTAGTGTCACTGGTTCCCTCAAGGTGTCAAAATTGTCAGTTAGTGTCCGATTTTCAACTGCAATATCACAGTCACATTATAAGTTGCTGATCACCGACATTACTAGTATTAAAAAACTCTATAAATATATCCTATAGTTTATTTTTACCAAAAGCATGTAGCAGAATACATTTTGGCCTACATTTATGAAAAAATTTGATTGCCTCAATTTTTGTATTGGATGTCTTTTATAGCAGAAACTAAAACAAATATATATATTTTTTTTCAAAATAGTTGTAGTTTTTTTTTTTTGTTTGTTGGTTCATAGTGCAAAAAATAAAAACGCAGAGGTGATAAAATACCACCAAAAGCTGTATTAGTGGCCAAAAATTATTTGAGTATAGCGTTGCATGACCACACAATTGTCAGTTAAAGTAAAGCAGTAAATCTTCCAGAGGTCAAGTGGTTAATAAACACAGAACAAAGAGGTAAGTTCTGGAGTGCGCCTTTTTTTAATATTTTTGATGGAGAGTAGAGATGGCCTGTGGTTTCCAACACCCAATATGTGTGTGTCCGATGAGAGGAGCAAGTCTTAATCAGAGCCATGGGTTTGGGTATGTTTGCATTTTACATTTCCAGCTTCCACTTAAATAATACCCAAAGTTCCTTGTTCTGGAACTCCCTCTTGTAGGGTGACAACCAGGGCTCAAGTCCTGTGGGAACGTGTGGGAACGGAGTCCCTGCACTCTTTTCACAGCAGGAACTCAGTTCCCTTTGCAGGACTAGAGCAGCCGAGAGCAGCCGAGCCAATCCTTCACTAAGTGGCGATGCCCAGCTCGAGTCACTGTCAGGGGCAGGCAAACCTTAGTAATCCCTTATGTTACTGGCCACTTCCTGTATATGGATTCATCGGGTAGTGTGCAGGTATTTCGTCACTTCCCACACTTTTTTCCCCAGGACTTGACCCCTGGTGACAACGCTCTGTGCCTGTCTCTCAACTGTGCTCCTGTGCTGTCACTCGGTCACATGCAATGTTGGCGGAGACATTAAATGGGTTGTAAAGGTGGCCCAAATGTCCTCTCTGGGGACCCACGGCATCTCTCGCAGCTCCACCCCGCAAGAGATAACCCCCTCTGGGAAGCTCTCTCCTGAGGGGGTTAGCTAACAGGTGTCATACAATCAGCGTCCATAGCCGCCAATTGTATGACTCGGCCCTAGCAGGCGTGTCATTGGATTGATTGACAGCAGCGGGAGCCAATGGCTGCGTTGCTAAAAATCTATCCAATGAAGATCCGACAAGACCTGGGGGAAAGCAATGCCGGATCGCGCCCACAGAGATTTGGGGGTAAGTAAAACAGGAGCGTGGGGGGGGGGGGCAGAGAGTGGAAGGTGTTTTTTCACCTTAATGCATAGGATGTATTAAGGTGAAAAAACACAAAGCTTTACAACCCCTTTAAGGACTGTGTTCTGCTAGCGCTCATTACCCTTGTTTGTCACAATTAGGAAGACCACCCTGGAAAATAACATGTATCGGTAAGTAAAACAGGAGCGTGGGGGGGGGGGGGGGCAGAGAGTGGAAGGTGTTTTTTCACCTTAATGCATAGGATGTATTAAGGTGAAAAAACACAAAGCTTTACAACCCCTTTAAGGACTGTGTTCTGCTAGCGCTCATTACCCTTGTTTGTCACAATTAGGAAGACCACCCTGGAAAATAACATGTATCTACCACTGGAAAGCATGCATGTGAAGACAGGAAGCTAAAATGAGGCTGAAGGGCATACAAAAAGAATAAAAAAAGGTAACATTAGTATTTTCTAAAAGAAAAAAACAACAACACAATGGGCAATTGTTTGTGATACACAGGACCTTAGCAAACTAAATGTCATCCTGTTAAGCCCTGTACACACAATCGGTTTGTCCAGACCGATGGACTGTTTTCATCGGACAAACCGATCGTGTGTGGACCCCATCGGTTTGTTTTTCCATCGGTGAAAAAAAATAGAACCTGTTTTAAAATTTTCCTATGGATAAAAACCGATAGAAAAAACGATCGTCTGTGTGGAAGTCCATTGATCAAAAATCCACGCATGCTCATAATAAAGTCGACGCATGCTCAGAAGCATTAAACTTAATTTTTTTCAGCACATCGTAGTGTTTTACATCAACGCGTTTTGGTACAGTCGTATTTTTGACTGATGGTGTGTAGGCAAGACTGATGAACGTCAGCTTCATCGGATATCCGACGAAAAAAATCCATCGGATTAGATTCCATCAGATATCCGATCGTGTGTACGAGGCATGCACATTTTAAATGAATAAAATGAATATAAAACTCTGAAATGAGTCACACGTATTGTTTGTCTCTTTTCCAACAATGGTATTTCTATCCTCTTTTGCATTTATACTGCCTGTGCACATTCCGGCCACATCTGAAGCTTTTTACTGCTGCTTGGCGATTCGGCAGAGGCAGTTATTGGTAATATCAGGACTTTGTGTATATTATCCTGCACCTGTCAGGCCGCATTACCTTTGGCTCGGCTTTATAGTGTGCATCTGTAGACTGGTAAGACGTAGATTGTTCTTTGGAGGCTTTGTTCCATAAATAGCTTTAAGGCAGGGCTTAATGTATGTGATGGTATAATGTTCTCCCTTCCAGATGAGTCTGGGCACCCCGCTGGGCTCTAGCTAAGTTTATAGTCGTGTTCATGGGCTTTTATTGAGAAGAAATTAGAGAAGCCTAAGCTCCCTGCAGTGCGAGTTTATTAAAGTGACACACTGATACAATGTAGCAAAACTATAGCTCGGGAAAAGTCAGTACAGGTGCTAGGCTGCACCTCCACTGGCACCATCGCAGCAGACGCCGCTTTGATTAAAAAGCAGGACATTGTTATAAAATGAGGAGCTGTGGAAAGCACAAAATAGAAACATTTTTCTGTTAGCCTTCTGCTAAAACAGTAGAACCTTTATAGACAATCTCAGATTGGTTTAGTTCAACCTTTCTCAACCAGGGTTCCATGGAACCCTAGGAGTTCTCTGGAGAAAGGTGGCAGATGCATGGTTTTGGGGCCAGTGCCACTAGGTATGACCAGTAGTATGACATTAAAGGCCTTTTTAGCTGTCTGTATAACCACTGTAAGGGGGCATTCTTCCCTCTGACTACCAATCTATGGAGTATTCTTCCCACTGACAACCAATGTAAGAAGCATTCTTCCCACTGAAAACCAATGAAAGAAAATATTTTCCCCCCTTACCACTAATGTAAGGAGCATTCTTCCCACTGACTACCAATCTAGGGGGCACTCTTCCACTTACAACCAATGTAAGGAGCATTCTCCACACTTAAAACCAATATAAGAAATAGTTATCCCCCTTACCACCAATGTAAGGAGCATTCTTCCCACTGAAAAATAATGTAAGAAATATTTATCCCTTTTACCACCAATGTAAAGAGCATTCTTCCCACTGACTACCAATCAAGGGGGCACTCTTCCACTGACAGCCAATGTAAGGGACATTCTTTCCACTGATCACCAATGTAAGGGACATTCTTTCCACTGATCACCAATGTAAGGGGCATTCTTCCCACTGATCACCAATGTAAGGGGCATTCTTCCCAATGGCAACCAATGTAAGAAATATTTATCCTCCTTACCACCAATGTAAGGAGTGAGTGAGTAAATAACTTGTATAGCGCGACAATTGCAAACTGAATCGCCTCAAGGAGCATTCTTCCCACTGACTATCAATGTAAAGAGCATTCTTCCCACTGACTACCAATCTAGGGGGTACTCTTCCACTGACAACCAATGTAAGAGACATTCTTCCCACTGATCACCAATGTAAGGGGCATTCTTCCCACTGATCACCAATGTAAGGAACATTCTTCTCACTGATCACCAATGTAAGGAACATTCTTCCCACTGATCACCAATGTAAGGGACATTCTTCCCACTGATCACCAATGTAAGGGCATTCTTCTCACTAATCACCAATGTAAGGGACATTCTTCCCACTGATCACCAATGTAAGGAACATTCTTCCCACTGATCACCAATGTAAGGGACATTCTTCTCACTAATCACCAATGTAAGGAACATTCTTCTCACTGATCACCAATGTAAGGGACATTCTTCCCACTGATCACCAATGTAAGGGACATTCTTCCCACATGATCACCAATGTAAGATACATTCTTCCCACTGATCACCCATGTAAGAGACATTCTTCCCACTGACCACAAATGTAAGGGGTATTCTTCCCCAATTACCATCAATGTAAAGAGTATTCTTAAATGTCATTCATGGACAGCTCTGTGGATCCAAATGTGAGGATGTGTAAGAATTGTTCAAACTCCCAATATAGGAAGAATGTAATCCCCATGACTAAGCTCCGGGGGGCAGAGTAAAACGTGTTGGGGGCATGGCCTGGCGGGAGACCAGGTTGAGGTTGTCACTCTCATACCACCATGGGGCTCAGTAGATGTGGGGCACCAGGGATCTTTCCTCTCTTCATCCCAATAGACTGTGGCTCTGGGGCAAGGGAGGAAGAGGTAATAGTGACTGTGTAACTGCATCTTTAAAGTATTTGGGAAATGTTTCCAGATTTAAAAAGAGCGGGAAGGTTTGCAGGAAGGGTAGGGGATTTTGCTGTGGCTTGGTAAAAAATCATGGATTAAAGGGGTTGTAAAGGTTTGTTTTTTTTATTTTCTAAATAGGTTCCTTTAAGCTAGTGCATTGTTGGTTCACTTACTTTTTCCTTTCGATTTCCCTTCTAACTGTTTTTTTTCTGTCTGAATTTCTCACTTCCTGTAAGCTTGCCCCCATCACCCCCTGGGGGTTAGTCAGCCAGAACAGCTTACTGAGGAGGAACAGGAAGTGAGAAATAACAAAATTAAGAAGGGTAATCGAAGGAAAGGGTAAGTGAACCAACAATGCACTAGCTTCTTAGGCCTCGTACACACGAGGCAATCTATCTGTTCAAATCGGTCGGACCGACCGATTTGAACAGATCTGTCTGCTGGCATTTTGGTTTGCTTGCGTGTACGCACGAGCAAACCAAAATCCCCGCCAGCAGACAGCGCGCTGATGTGTCGGTGACGTGGCGGTGACGTTGACGCCGCCACGTCACCGCACCAGGAAGTAAAACACTTCCGCGCATGCGTCAAAACCATTCGGCACGTGTGCGAGAAGACATGTCTGCTGGTTAGCATACTAACCAGCAAATATGTCGGGCGGACGGGTTCCCAGCCGACAGATTTCAAAACATGCTTTGAAATCTGTCGGGTGGCCAAATCCGTCGGCTTGCCCGTACACACGGTCAAATCTGTTTGCTGGGACGGTCGGGCCGACCGTTTCCAGCAGACAGATTCGATCGTGTGTACGGGCGAGCAGACGGATTTGGCCACCCGACAGATTGGAAAGCATGCTTACCAATCCGTCGGCTGGGAACCCGTCCGCCTGACATGTCTGCTGGTTAGTACGCTAACCAGCAGACATGTCTTCTCGCACACGCGCCGAATGGTTTCGACGCATGCGCGGAAGTGTTTTACTTCCTGGTGCGGTGACGTGGCGGCGTCAACGTCACCGCCACGTCACCGACACGTCAGCGCGCTGTCTGCTGGCGGGGATTTGGGTTTGCTCGTGTGTACACGCGAGCAAACCAAAATGCCAGCAGACAGATTTGTTCAAATCGGTCGGTCCGACCGATTTGAACAAATGAATTGCCTCGTGTGTACGAGGCCTTAAAGGAACCTATTTCAAAAAATCTAACCTTTACAACCCCTTTAGGCTTTAGGCAGGGATGATAAGCATTGAATTTTCTACTAGAAGAATCATTAAAAAATCTCAAATATTTAAAACTAATCAAAATATGGAACAGCAAAGCAAGGGAAATTGTAAAAAGCAACATACAAAAAACACTTTTCAATGAATTTTACAATAATTAATCAAGTATGTATTTTTAGTTCCCCTTTAAGAATCATTACCCTTTAATCCCTCATACATGTCTCCTAAATGACACTGGTTCTGTGATCTCAAATGCATTTGGATTGTTAATAAGAAACACAAAAGCCACATGGTGAAATACCAGCTGCTACAAAACACTTACATAATGCAAACAAATCCATTTAGTGGATGCTGTGAATATAAACTTTGAATCTTTAATATTGGCAGATGGGAGCACGTTAAAAACTTGCGCTGCTAAATACCAAATGCTAATTTTGCTATAAATATGGTTTTGCATCCATTGCAGCCTCCTGCTGCTAATAATTGTCTGCAGTTATCTGAAGCGATTAGCAGATTTTAATTAATGGGAGCTACGGAGAACATTGAGCTCGATGTCGAACGAGGACAGTCGGACTGGTGGTTTTGGAATGCATTTTGGCAATTAAAGGGGAATTCCACTCCAAACATAGGATTCTCTTCTAATTATGTTTGATTAAAAGTTATTTGTTGGTGTCCAGTTTTTGGCGTTTGTATGTGATGCATACTAGCCCATTATACTTTTACTACAGGGGAAAAAAGGAAAACATGCATTTAGGACATAGCATTACCTCCTCTTGTCTGAAGCCTCATACACACGACCGGTTTTCACATCAGGAAAACTGCCATGAGAGCTTTTGGCCGGGGAAACTGGCCGTGTGTATGCTCCATCGCAGTTCACAGAAAAACTGCCAGGGAAAAAAAGAGAACCAGCTCTCTTTTTTCCTGTTGGGATTCCCGGCGGTTTTTAACCCAGCAGTTTTCCTATGGAAAACACCGAGAGGAAGCATACACATGGCCGGGATTCCCGACCAAAGCTCTCATGGCAGTTTTCCTGTCTGGAAACCCGGTTGTGTGTACGGGGAAAAAGTTACCGAGCAGGTTCTCAGATTTCCCCTCGGGTTTCCTGGCAGTAAAAAGTCCGCTGGGAAACCCGTACATGTGTATGAGGCCTGACAGTCTCTGATCAACCAATTTCCACTCTACCATGTGTTACCTTAAAGCACAGGTGTCAAACTCAAGTCCAGAGGGCAGAATCCGGCCCTCCAGGTCATTTCATGTGGCCCTCACACCTCTCCAGCAGCTGCAGGAGAGCTCCAGCCCTCCTCTGGTCCTACTCCAGACCCTTACTTTCTGCTTTCAAGCAATGCATCCAGCTGCTTCCCAGCAGCAGCATAAGGAAAGGGGGGTACACTGATGTAGGGGAGAGTGGGGGAATCAAATTCTGATGGTGGGGTGGCTCTTGACACCTAATGTAAAGGGGGAGGGGATGCGTTGGACGTCTAATCTTACAGATACAATTGGCCCTTTTGAGGGCAATCATAATGCTGATGCGGCCCACGATGAAATTGAGTTTAACATCCCTGCCTTAAAGGATCACTAAAGTAAAAAAAAAAAAATAACAAACATGTTATACTTATCTCCACTGTGCAGCTCGTTTTGCACAGAGTGGCCCTGAAGCAGGTCTTCTGGGGTCCCTCGGCGGCTGTCTCGGCCCCCGCGCAAGGACTCAACATCTTAATACAAGCGAGCAAGCATGGTGTTGAGTGCTTGTGGGCGCACTCCCGTGCTACAGCCGGCGGCCATAGCCGCCAACTATATGACTCGGCCCCGCCCCCGACGTGCCGTATCATTGGATGTGATCGACAGCAGTGCGAGCCAATGGCTGCACTGCTTTTAATCAACCAATGAATGAGCCGGGAAGACGACCAAGAAGCCTGCACGTTCACGGCACTGGACTTTCGAGGGGTCAGGTAAGTAGAGGGGGGTTCGGGGGGCCTATAATACGCAGATGTTTTTACTTTTACCTTTACAACCCCTTCAAATTTGCCAATCACCTTCTCCCTTTACTCTTGCAAAGGTTGTAAGTACAGATGAACAGAGTGAGTTTGGCAACAATTGAACTTGCCATGAAATTATGAAACTTACAGCTGTGAAGTTTTACCAAAGCAGAAACTCAAAATTTTGCTTGTTAAGCTGTTTAGTTGAAAATTGCTTTGAAAAAAACATAATTTTGCTCTCCCCTGGTTCTATACAACATGGGAAGGAGATGTTGTCTGGTTGCTAGCTGCGAAATATAGACACTTAGTGAAGACGATGCTTGCAGGTTATCTTTGAAAACGCGATCTGTCAACACATTTGCAGGACAGCGTGTTGGCTGATCCAAAGTGTTAAATGGAAAGTAATAATTGAAACATTTGCAAAGTTGTTAAATAAAAGAGCTGCAGCGCTATAAAGATATGTCTGAATTCCTCCTTCATTATCTGAAGTACACTTCAATTCAGACTAAACACTCAATGTCAGAATACAAAGGGCAGAAGAACACTTATTACCTGGAATGCCACCATCTCACTCATCTCCGATCACAAGCCCAGAGATGGAGAACACTGATAAAATGATGACGATAATAAAACATCTGTAGCAAAAAAAAAAATGACACAACTGTAACCAGCAGTAGGATGACATGGACCATTCCTGTCCATAGGCATGACATACCGGTATCATCATGTGTCCAAAAATTCAATTTTGCAGGACCTACAAAGAAACATATAGAAATAAAAGTCTAAAGCCCTGTACACACGGGTTATATCGGGCGGTATCGGTTGGTTTAATCTAAACCGGCCAACATTGGGCCTGTGTGTACAGCAGCCAGTCTGGCTTCTGTCAAAGGGGCATGATTGAAAATATTTTTTTTGGGGGGGAGCCTGAAGCTCCTCTTTAAATGAAGCCTGAACAAAGATGGTGTCACCCTTCTGAAGATAAAAGCAGATGGAGGCATTGCCAGGAGTACTGTTATTGGTAACACACATTGCACAGCCTGCATCCACTTAACATGAAAAACTATATCTGGAGTCAGGTCAGCTTTAGGATAAACTAACTGCAGTTTTAGGTGAAAGCAGCCAAAATTCAGAGAATAATTGGAAGTGTTGCTTGAGTTCATGAAGGGAGACTCTTAAAATGTAAAAAGTTGGCTTGTGATCCAAATTCAAATGTTGGTTTGCATGAACTTGGCCTTAAAATATTTTCGATTTTCTAAATGAAGACAACAGACTCGATGGAGACTCAACTCAACTTTTTTCCCCTTTCTAAACTCTCCGAACAATCCACTAATCAAGAAATCTGTGTATGAAACGATCGTCCCGGACACACAGCGATGCATTGTTTGGATAATCGGTCTCAGATGCTGCGTATTCTGCAACTTTTCTAGGTGAAGTCTTTCCAAACACGAGATCAAAGCGCTTTTGGGGAATATGTGGAATCAAAGAGCTCATACATATTCAAGTTCTCTCCTGGCTTCCCAATTCTTGTTAGAAATCATGAAATGAGCTTTTATTTACACCCACTACCCCCCTTGCGCAGAACTTCAATGGCGAGGATTTGAAGTCGTTAAAAAAAAAAAAAAACATTGCCAAAAGCTTGCTAATTTACAAGCTGATCGCACCATGGTGCTACAAGAAAATTAGGGGGATAGGAAATATCACATTTCAGAGTCTCAAAGGGAAAGTGTTGACAGGAGGTTAGAACAACAATGTTCATTTCGGCTGTTTATGAGATGGAAACATGACCTCGAGGTGCAAGGAGGACGCACTCTGCATTTAGTGGTGGCAAAATAAGCCTTACCAGGTCATCCTGTTTCACCTAAAGTTCAGTAATTATGGGTGTGGGATCCGTTATACGGAAGCCTGTTATCCGGGAGGTTTTGAAAACCAAAAAAATAAGGAAATTACGCAAAGTTTTTTTATAAAAAATATGTAGTTTGACTGGTTCTCAAAAGACAGTCAATGAACTGTTGGTTCGCACAACATTTAGAGATATAGGGCTAGATTCAGGAAAGAGATACGACGGCTTATCTCCAGATAAGCCATCGTATCTCTGCATCTGAGCCCTCCTATCTATGCGACTGATTCATAGAATCAGTTACGCATAGATTTCCATTAGATCCGACTTGCGCAAGTCTCTTACGCTGTCGTATCTTATTTTCATATTTAGGCTGGACGCTAGGTGGCGTTCCCGTCTAAAATATTCAAATGAGCCTATACGCCGATTCCCGAACGTACATTTTTTTTACGTCGTTTGCCTTAGCGTAGGTCCATCATAATGTTACCCCTGCTGTATGAGGCGCAGCCAATGTTAAGTATGGACGGCATGCCGGTGTTTTTTTCCCGTCGTTTACGTAAAACGTTCGCGAATAGGGCTTTGGGTAAGTGACGTTCACGTCGTTTACATTGTGTATTGGCGTCGTGATTTGGAGCATGCGCACTGGGATAAAATCACGGCTGGCGCATGCGCAGTACGTTCGGCGCGGGATCACACATTATTTAAATAATACACTCCCCCTACCCGCCCAATTTGACTTAAGACGGGTCATTTACGCTACGCCGCCGCAACTTTACAGGCAAGTGGTTTGTGAATACAGCACTTGCCCGTAAAAGTTGCAGCGGCGTAGTGTAAACAGCATACGCTACGCCAACACAAAATTACGTGATTATACCTAAATCTAGCCCATAATCACTATGTATATCCTGATTTAAATTGCTGTTTTCTTAGCCAATTTTTCAGATTTGTTTTCCTGCAAGTGGCTAGAAGGTGATTCTTGAAAAACAGATAATTGATATTGGATCATATACCATAGTTATAGCATTATATTATCCAATGAAACTGCATGTACATTCGCTCTCTGCAAATTAACCAGCATTCATTTATTATGCTTAATGCATACTGGGCGTCAAAGACATTGCTTGTAGGGGGCTTTTTTGTTTTCTGCCTCTAAACACCTTCCATGCTATGTGTCCATGCACATGTAGGCATTTACAGGCAAGAAAAAAAATCACTTGTTTTGGCAGAAAAAAAAAAAACACCCAATGCGCCTAAACGTGTTTCAAGGCAAGGCGCATTTAGTGATTAAGCGTTCATTAATTTCAATGGCCAGAATAAATTAATATTTTGGCCACTTAAATGAATGAACACCAAAACACCCAACGCTTCTCTTCTGGTTATTGTTTTAGGCTATTTTCCCTTTTGGCCAAATGTCCCCTAGGCTATTTTCTATTCTGAACGAATGTTCCTAGGCTATTGTTTTAGGCTATTTTCACTTTTGGCCAAATGTTCATAGGCTATTGTTTTAGGCCTCGCACACACGACCAAGAATCTCTTCAGGAAAAACCTGTTGTTTTCCATGACAAGATTCTTGGCAAACTCTTGCCACCGGAGTGTACTAACTTTCATTTCAAAAGAACCGCGGTTCTCTTGAAAGGAAAGAACGAGGTGACGTCATTGCGTATGATGAGCATGTGTCGTCACATTCGATGCCGGCATCTTGCTTCACCCTACCTATGGTGTGGAAGCTACCGCGAATGCTTCAAAGTCATTTCGAGCATGCGCAGGTTTCCATGGCGACAGGTAAGTATACACACTCTCGAGACAAGAATCTCAACGAGAAAAAAGAGAGCAGGTTCTCTTTTTTTCTCGTCGAGATTCTTGTCAGATTTCCAGATGAGAAACCTGAATGCCTCGTACACACGAACGGGAATCTCGGCAAGAAGCAGTTTTCTTGCTGTTTTTTGCCGAGAAACCCAGTCGTGTGTACGAGGCCTTAGGCTATTTTCTCTGTTGGCCAAATGTTCCTAGGCTATTGTTTTAGGCTATTTTCTCTTCTGGTCAAATGTCCCTAGACTATTGTTTTAGGCTATTTTCCGTACTGGTCAAATGTCCCTAAACTATTGTTTTAGGCTATTTCCCCTTCTGGCCAAATGTTCCCAGGCCAAACCACTAGATGGAGCGGACGATCATAAAAAGAGATTATTAGATTAGTATTAGAGAAGCTACGGAAAAAAAACTCTACCAAAAGCCTAGTGTTTTCCTAACTTCCTGTTTGAGCTGACAATGCTGCTTCTGCAGCACTGAAATCCCAAGCAGTGTTTTCTGCCCTGCCTAGTTCTCCTGGACTGCCCCTGCCCCTTCCCCAAATTCATCCCAACACATGGGGGAGGTGCTCTGCTGTCAATGTACTCAAAGGGAAGAAGTTGGTAGGTATGGCAGCAGAGGAAGTGTTGTCAGCTCAAACAACAGTGGGTTTTGGTGAAATCAACAAATATTTTTATTTTACTTGCAGTAAATAATGGACTCGTTCACACCAGCCCACATGTACTGTATAAATGCAAAGAACTGTTTTTTTAATTATTTTTTTTTACTTTAATTGAAATGTCGCAAAATGACATTTCATTCTCTTCTATGCACCGCAGCTGACATGAGGTGTGGTGTAGTGCAGTGTGACAAATTGCAGCATGTCACACACCACAACAAACCTCAGCAGATTGTTGTATTGTGAACATGGCACATAAACATCCCTACTGTACAACTAGGAAAAAGAGGAGGGCGTTTCTTTGTTGTGGCAGAAAAAAATTACAGTCTCTTCTACTAGAAACCTTGTACCTCCTAGCCATTTTTGCATAATTCTGCAAGAATTCTGAATTAGAGCCACTCTAATGCCCTGTACACACAATCAGAAATTCCGACAGCAAAAGTCCGATGTGAACTTTTGAACGAAAATTCCGACCTTGTGTATGCTCCATCGGACTTTTGCTGTTGGAATTGAGCCGGTTCTCAATTTTTCTGATGGAAAATCTAATCGTCTGTAGCAATTCCGACGCATCAAACACCGACTCATGCTCGGAAACAATTCAACGCATGCTTGGAAGCATTGAACTTAATTTTCTCGGCTCGTCGTAGTGTTGATACTGCATTCTTGGTGGTCAAAATTTCAGAGAACTTTTGTGTGACCTTGTGTATGGAAGCCAAGCTTCAGCGGAATTCCGTTGGAAAAACCATCCAAGCTTTTTCCGACGGAAAATCCGATCGTGTGTACGGGGCATAAGTGGAAAAGTGGTAAAAACATTCTTGTGTCAATCTGACAGCTTGGAGGCTCAACTGCAGTCTTGGTACAATTACTGTAATGCAGTCAGTCTGAATATACAGCAAGAATGTTACTCCATAAATTGGGCTTTAGGCTGGGGTGGAGCTATAGCCAATATTATCATAAATAAGACTGCATAAACTGTTGGCACTATATAAATCCTGTATAATAATAAAAAATAATAAGGGGGTGCTTTATATTCGCAATAGGGCTGCCAAGAGTGGGACCAAGTGGTATATGCCCTTGGCCTCCTAGAGAATCAAATACAAGTTTAACATTTTCAGGAGAGTTTGTTCTTTAATCACTTCAGCCCCAGGAGGTTTTACTCCCTTCCTGCCCAGGCGAAATTTCAGCTTCCGGCACTGCGTCGCTTTAACTGACAATTGCGCGTTCATGCGACGTGGCTCCCAAACAAAATTGGCTTCCTTTTTTCCCCACAAAGCTTTCTTTTGGTGGTATTTGATCACCTCTGCGGTTTTTATTTTTTGCGCTATAAACAAAAATAGAGCGACAATTTTGAAAAAAATTCAATATTTTTTACTTTTTGCTGTAATAAATATTCCCCAAAATATATATTAAAAAAAATGTTTTCCTCAGTTTAGGCTGATACGTATTCTTCTACCTATTTTGGGTAGAAAAAAATCACAATAAGCGTTTATCGATTGGTTTGCGCAAAATTTGTAGCGTTTACAAAATAGGGGATAGTTTTATGGCATTGTTATTATTATTTTTTTTTTACTAATAATAACGGCGATCTGCGATTTTTTGATTGGGACTGCGACATTATAGCGGACACATCGAACACTTTTGTGACATTTTTGGGACCAATCACGTTCATACAGTGAAGCGTGCTATAAATATGCATTGATAACTGTATAAATGTGACTGGCAGGGAAGGGGTTAACCACTAGGGGGCGGGGAAGGGGTTAAATATGTAGCCTAGTTTGTGTTCTAATGGTAAAGGGAGGGGGGTGACTGGGGGAGGTGACCGATTGTGTCCCTATGTACTGTACAAGGGACACAGATCGGTCTCCTCTCTCCCTGACAGGACGTGGAGCTCTGTGTTTACACACAGAGCTCCACGTCCCTGCTCAGTTACCGGGCAATCGCGGGTGCCATCGTGATCCCAGCAAAGCGGCGGGTGCACGCGCGTGCCCCCAATCGGCTTTAAAAGACAGGATGTCATATGACGTCCTGTCAGAACAACTGAGCTACCTTGCCGTCGTCATTTGACGGCGGCTGGTAGACAAGTGGTTAAAGGGGTTGTAAAGGAAAAAATTTCATAATAAGCATCCTTTAGAGACATTCCTCTTTTCACTTCCTCATTGTTCGTTTTTGCTCAGAAGTTGCTCTATTTCTTCTCTGTTCTGTTCACTTCCTGCTTGTCTAATTGTTACTCACCACCGTGAAGGAAGGCTTTACTGCGGTGGTCAGTGACATGCTCGCCCCCTTCTGGGAACTACACAGATGTTGTTTGCATACTTCCGCAAACCAGGAAGTGAATGAGAGAACAGAAACTAGAACGCCGGAGGTGATATAGATGAAGGAATTTAATAGGTATTTACTCGTTTTTTAACAGAATAATTACACTATTCTGTCTGTCTATCTTGCAGACATTAATTTTAGGGCAAAACATTTTTTTTTTCATTACAACTCCTTTAAGTCAAAGCAGTGCAGCCCAGAGTAACAAAACAACTCAGTAAACCCTCCAACCAGAAAAAAATAAATTAACATACATTTTTCAGAACAAAAGTCCTGACACAGGTTATTCCCCAACTCACTTGGAAAGGGTAGGCTTGCTTTTCCTACTGTCATCTGGCCCTGTATCAGAGACAAAATATATATCTTCCAAATATTGGGGTAGGTGATTGATCTCTTCCACCCCATTGAACAACGCAGCTACCTGCATTGTAAACGTTTTCAAATGCATTTCCATTTTTGAACACAAATAATAGACGCTATGGGTGAAAAGTATGTACAGAACAGCCTATTTGCTCAGCTATAACCATGTGTTGGACATAGTAATTGCAAACTCACTGAAGGTAAAATTATGACAATAAGAAAGAAAATGCTACAGTAATGACTAACGGGAGTGCTGAACTCAGGCCAGCTAATAATTAGTAGTAGGCACCAAGCCATTTACTAATGGACTGCTAATGTAGAGGTGTCAGGGAAAGGCAAACCCAATACTAAAACATGCACTGGCAACCTATGACTGTCTATTTGTCGAAGAGCCACATGTGCTAATCCAGCGAGAAAAGGCCCAAAGGTCTGAAATAAATGAAAACCCAATACATTATTTGTCTTACTAGAAAAAAGTATGAACAGTCTTACGACCTGCCAATGGAAGGCCATAGCAATGTATTCTTTTTTAAAGCTAAATAGCTTCCTTTACCTTAATGCAGTGCTGTTTTCATGTTCTCATTGTTCGTTTTTGCTTTGAAGTAGCTGTAATACTTCTCTGATCTCCACACTTCCTGGTTGTCTGGCTCCTTATGAAAAACTCATGGCAGATTTTCACTGTGGTCTAAGCTGTGTGTCTAAAACTCCTCAGAACCAATCAGATTAATTTTAAAAACAAAACACTGCCCTGGATTTGTTTGTTTTTGTTCTGTGTGTCTTCTCTACTTCACAGAAACATGAAATCATTTTAAAAACTAAAGTGAAACTAGAGACACATTATATGATTGAATGTAATCTATTTTTAATCATTTTTAAAAGGAATCAGTTAACTTTTATGTCTCTATACCCTGTAAACAGTCATTTCAGCAAAACAATGTTTTTCCTTTAGTGACCCTTTAATTAAAGCAGACTATGCATTATGGTGACAAAAAAAAACAGTAATTGTAAAAAAAAATTCCATGGTAACATAAAGTCTCATGCCGTGAACACACGATCGGAATTTCCGATGAAAAAAGTCAAATGGACATTTTTTTCATCGAAAATTCTGACCGTATGTGGGCCCCATCGGATTTTTTCCGTCGTTGTTAAGGAAATAGAACATGTTTTATTTTTTTCCGATGGAAAAAAAAACGATAGGAAAATTCCGTCTGTGTGCAACTCAGATGGAAAAAAAAAAAAACACGCATGCTCAGAATCAAGTCAACGCTTGCTCAGAAGCATTCAACTTAATTTTTCTCGGCTTGTCGTAGTGTTTTATGTCACCGTGTTTTGGACAGTCTGAATTTGGTCTGATAGTGTGTATGCAAGACAGCTTGAATGGAATTCCAAAAAAAGAGTCCATCAGATTTTAGGCCATCGGAAATTCCGATCGTGTGTACGGGGCATAAGGCTGGATTCACACTTAGGCCCTGTACACACGATCAGACATGTCTGATGAGACTTGTCTGATGGACCGTTTTCATCAGACAACTCTGAACTTGTCTGATGGCCTGATGTGCGTACACAACATCGGACCAAAATCCGATCAGACCAGAACGCGGTGACGTAAAACACAACGCCGTGATGAAAAAACGAAGTTCAATGCTTCCAAGCATGCGTCGACTTGATTCTGAGCATGCGCGGGTTTTTGGTCCGATGCTTTTGTGTACTAACCATCGAACCTGTCCGACGGACAGGTTCCATCAGACAGGTTTTAAAACTTTGGTCTGACGGGCAATGGTCTGATGGGCCGTACACACCATCAAACTGGTCCGATGAAACTGGGCTGCAGACCAGTTTCATCAGACATGTCTGATCGTGTGTACAGGGCCTTATGCATTTTTGGACATCCTGTGTAACTTTAACTTTAATGTTCAGAACAATACCTACTGAACGCTTGATGAATGTTGAGTTTTGCACACTTTGCTTTTCCCTTTTGAAAGTCTCTTAACCACTTAAGGACCGCCTACTGAACATTTACGTCAGCAGAATGGCACGGCTGGGCACATCAAAGTATGTATACGTTGGTTTCTAGTACCCAGCCGTGGGTCACGGGCGCGCGCCCGTAGCGCGCTCCGTTGACCCTCGGGACCGCGGGACTCGCGGACCCGATCGCCGCTGGATGCGGCGATCAGTCCCCGGAGCTGAAGAACGGTGAGAGCCGTGTGTAAACACGGCTTCCCCGTGCTTCACTGTGGCCGCAGCATCGATCACGGCATCCCTGTTATAGGGGGGCGTGATCGATGACATTACACCTACAGCCAAACCCCCCTACAGTTGTAAACACATGCAGGGAACACACAAATCCTACAGCGCCCCCTTGTGGTTAACTCCCAAACTGCAACTGTCATTTCCACAGTAAACAATGCAATTTAAATGCATTTTTTGCTGTGAAAATGACAATTTCCCCAAAAATGTGTCAAAATTGTCCGAAGTGTCCGCCATAATGTCGCAGTCATGAAAAAAACGCTGATCGCCGCTATTAGTAGTAAAAAAAATTTTTTTATAAAAATGCAATAAAACTATCCCTTATTTTGTAAACGCTATACATTTTGCGAAAACCAACCGATAAATGCTTTTTGCGATTTTTTTTACCAAAAATAGGTAGAAGAATACGTATCGGCCTAAACTGAGGGAAAAAAAAAATTATATATATTTGGGGGGGATATTTATAATAGCAAAAAGTAAAAAATATTGAATTTTAAAAAAAAATTGTCGCTCTTTTTTTGTTTATAGCGCAAAAAATAAAAACCGCAGAGGTGATCAAATACCACCAAAAGAAAGCTCTATTTGTGGGGAAAAAAGGACGCCAATTTTGTTTGGAAAACTCATCGCATGACCGCGCAATTGTCAGTTAAAACTACGCAGTGGCGAATCGCAAAAAGGGGCACGGTCCTTTAGCAGCATTTTGGTCCGGGTCTTAAGTGGTTAATTAGTTGCACATGGTTTTATTTTATTTTATTCTTAAAGGGCCTATTAAATGAACTACTACCCTTGGCCCACCAGTGCCTTAAGATTTCCATGTAGATATTACATAGATTGTTAGATTGAAGAAAAATGAGTTGGAGTCTTCTGGGCTGCATAAAGCTTCTTATGAAGATAATCCTATTGTAACCTGGACCGCGTCCAATCTCCTTCCATCGGACACGATTAGGTCACACATACACTGTTGCCAAAAGTTAATGTCTAAAGATTGCTGTGATGTTGAGGCTGCTAATTGAATTTCAGGAGCTGCAAAAGCATACCGTCCAGTGTACAAAAGAGGAGACCGTGGGATTCAGAGAGAGAAAAAAAAAATAAGCGAAATTTTAAAAGATTTATATCCTGTTGATTGGATAGTTCTGCTTCCACTGTTTTATTCACTTGTTTGTACTGTAAAGACTCCTAATAATAAAGTATTTGTTTTCAGACTGACATGTTTTGAAAACAAGGCATTGTCACTGAACGGAATAAGGATGATTAATAGAAACTCATTAAGAAAACTAAAGGAAACACTGGAGATGATTTTTCAATAACAAGAACACAACTTGTTTCTTACTTAGTGCAATGGCTTAGTGGCTAGCACTTCTGCCTTGTAGCGCTGGGGTCCTCCATTCAAATCTTGACCAGAACACTATCTGCATGGAGTTTTCGGATAGGATCAATCGTCCCAGCAAGGACCAAGACTGCAATAAAAAGATGATCTTGCCCTTCCCTACTTTCTAAAAAAAACCTAAAACAAATAAAGTACCCTTGAACCTAGAGAAAGGAAGCCTTGACTCATAGTGGTGTAGTGGGTAGCAATCTCACCTAGCAGTAAGAAGGGTCGCTGGTTCAAATCCCAACTATGACACTACCTGCCTGGAGTTTTCATGTTCTCCCTGTGCCTGCGTGGGTTACCTCCGGTTTCCTCCCACACTCCAAAGACATGCTGATAGGTTTGATAATTGACTTCTGTCTAAATATGAATGTCACTTAGGGACCTTAGATTGTAAGCTCCAGTGTATACGTAAAGCACTGAAAATTGATGGCGCTATATAAGTAACTTAAATAATAATAGTATAAGCATGGCCCAATAAGTGTGACTTGGCTCCCACACTCTCCCAGGAAACTGCCCCTCTGGGGCTTGTGACGTTCTTTTGTTCAGAGTCGTCTCTCTGTGAGTAAGCATTTCCTGTCCATTATATCCATTTGTCCATTAGACATTATGTATCTTGATAGATTTTTTGACTTGGTCCACTGCTGCGGCAGACAGTTAGTGGCCCCACATTTTGTCTAAAATCTCTTCAATTATGATTTTTCCTGGTATGTACAGTTATTCTATTTTACTGTGTTTAGATGTATATATTTATATCTATTTATTATCCACTTAAGGACCGCCTACTGCACATTTACGTTGGCAGAATGGCACGGCTGGGCACATCAACGTATATATACGTTGATTTTAGTACCCAGCCGTGGGTCGCGGGCGCGCCCGCGACCCGGTCCGAAGCTCCAGGACCGGGACCGCGAGATTCGCGGACCCGATCGCCGCTGCAGTGCGGCGATCCATCCCTGGAGCGGAAGAACGGGGAGAGCCGTGTGTACACACGGCTTCCCCGTGCTTCTCTGTGGCTGTAGCATCGATCGCGTCATCCCTGTAATAGGGGGACGCGATCGATGATGTCACACCTACAGCCACACCCCCCTACAGTTGTAAACACAACACATAGGCACACATCCCCTACAGCGCCACCTGTGGTTAACTCCCAAACTGCAACTGTCATTTCCACAGTAAACAATGCAAATTTAAATGCATTTTTTGCTGTGAAAATGACAATTGTCCCAAAAATGTGTCAAAATTGTCCGAAGTGTCCGACATATTGTCGCAGTCACAAAAAAAATCGCTGATCGCCGCTATTAGTAGTAAAAAAAAAATAATTAATAAAAATGCAATAAAACTATCCCTTATTTTGTAAACGCTATACATTTTGCGAAAACCAACCGATAAACGCTTATTGCGATTTTTTTTACCAAAAATAGGTAGAAGAATACGTATCGGCCTAAACTGAGGAAAATATTGCATCTTTTTTAAAATTGTCGCTCTATTTTTGTTTATAGCGCAAAAAATAAAAACCGCAGAGGTGATCAAATACCACCAAAAGAAAGCTCATTTTTGTTTGGGAGCCTCGTCGCACGACCGCGCAATTGTCAGTTAAAACGACACAGTGCCGAATCGCAAAAAGGGGCAAGGTCCTTTACCTGCATTTTGGTCTGGGTCTTAAGTGGTTATAGGGATATCCATACATATAAACTTTGAAAATATACTCCTGAGGAAGCGGTTTTACCACAAAACATGTAGAGGCGGAACTGTCAAGCAAACATCTGATCCCCTCTTACACGCATGGCTTCACGTCTGTTCCTATTGTCAGAGATATAAAACTATGTACCCTGTATCTTTGCTCTAAAGCAGTGGTCTCCAAACTGCGGCCCTTTGCTTGCATTTACCCGGCCCTTCCCACTAATGCGAGACACTATTCTGCCATCTGACACCAACAATGGAGCACCATTTTTCCCACTGACACAACTAATAGTGCACTATTACACCCTATGATACCAGCAATGGGGCACTTTTCCTCCACCTAATACCAAATGTTCACTGACAATGATGCCAGAAAAATTTCTACTCCCGCTGGCCAAAGTCCGGCCCTCCAAATGTCTGAAGGACAATAAACCAGCCTTTTGTTTCGAATATTTGGAGACCCCTGCTCTAAAGGACTATCTTTTAACTGTGTTTTATCTTAATAAATTTGTATAATTTTATATATACTGCTTATGTGAGTCTTTACCATACCATGAAAATCCAAAGTTGCCTCAAAACCTCTGCTCTTTTCCGCTTGGCCCAATAAGTGGCCCATAATGCAGGGAGGTTAAGTGGCTGCGAAAGGGTGATATTTGAACTCCAGAGAAAAGGCTAGGCTGAATCAAGCATTTCCGACCTGAGGAACTTATGCCTTAAAGGGGTTGTAAAGATTTGCTGTTTATTTTCTAAATTGGTTCCTTTAAGCTAGTGCATTGTTGGTTCACTTATCTTTTCCTTCCATTTCCCACAGTGTTTTCCCACAGGGATGTAGTCCCAAGGGAGGGGGCGAGCACGCTGACTAACCCCCAGCCACGAATGGCTCAGATCATGGGGCAAGCTTACAGTAGGTGCCGCCGATTTTGTGTCAATCTCGCCTCTGCTAGCAGCGAGATTGAACACCCGCGATCCCCGTCGCGGGAGCCAGCGCCGAGCTATGTCGCTCCTCCCGCTCGCCGCCCCCAATGGATTCCTATGGATGCACAGCATCTCGTGGGGACAGGGAGCGCGAGAAGCACAGCCTCCAGCGGCGATATCCAGCGTGATCCCATCGCGCTGGATATACAAAATCGGAGGCACCTACTGTACTGAGGAGGAACAGGAAGTGAGAAATTCAGACAAAGAAAAAAGACATTTAGAAGGGAAATGGAAGGAAAAGGTAAGTAAACCAACAATGCACTAGCTTAAAGGAACCTATTTAGAAAATAAAAAACAAACCTTTACAATCCCTTTAAGAAAGGATGCCCGTCCATCTGCCGGCTTTGAAGGTGCTTGTCAGAGCTTTACTGGCTACACTGAAAGGATCAATAGGATAAAATGTTATACAGCTATTCTAAAAGTTTTACATAATGCATCAGCATGCACACATGTAAGACTCCTAACGTTAGAGGTGATTTACTCTTTCAAATCAAATACACTTTTGCACACCGGTACTGACTAGTATTCCAATGTTTCTGTTCTCCCTCAGTTTTTCTCCATCACCCAGCTAATGTGACCCCAGCGATGATGAAGAGGGGCGGGGGAGAACTAAATAAGGATTCTGTTCAGACGACCGGCATCCTCCTGGTCAACTGATGATGGTTGTTAGCATTCCAGTGGCTAGAAGGTCGTAATGGTGCACAATAAAAACCTGTGGCTTATGCCGCGTACACACGGTCGTTTTTTGCGATGAAAAAAAAACGACGTTTTTTAAAACGTCATTTAAATTGATCGTGTGTGGGCAAAACGTCGTTTTTTGTCTTAAAAAAAACGACCAAAAAAAAATTCCAACATGCTTGAATTTTTTGTGTCGTTTTTCAAAACGTCGTTTTTTGTTTCACAAAAAGTCACCGTGTGTAGCAAAAACGTCTTTTAAAACGACGTTTTTCAACCCGCGCATGCCCAGAAGCTAGTTATGAAGCGAGCTTCAATGGAAAAGAGTGGTGAACGTAACCTTGCTTTTTGTGAAAAAACGATGGTGTGTATGCAAAATTGTCTTTGAAAAGTGACGTTTCAAAAACGTCGTTTTTTACTTCACAGAAAACGTCGTTTTTTTTCATCGCAAAAAACGACCGTGTGTACGCGGCATTAGTGTAACTAAAAGGCAGGCTTGGTCCACCTGCTGGCTTGTATTGCGATTTTTGGGCATTTTTTTAGGCCAAGGCATTCCTAAAGAAACTTTAAGGCACCCTGGTTAAAAAAAAGTCTGGTCTATAGTGTACTTTTTTTCTTCTTTTACTACTATGTAGAATGCTTTACCATATTTGTATTTATGGATACAATTTTTGTTGCCTATTAAAGCGGAGCTCCACCCGCATTTTTTATTTTTTTTTCAAAGTCGGCAGCTACTAACAGTGTAGCTGCTGACTTTGAATAAGGACACTTACCTGTCTTAGGCGCCCGCGCTGACGGCCCCCGCCGATGCCGATCCTCGATCCCGACACCACCATCCACAGTCAGGGAAACAGGCAGTGAAGCCGTGCGGCTTCACTGCCCGTTTCCTACTGCGCATGTGCGAGCAGCGCGGCGCTTTGTGAATGGTCCGGCTGCTTTCTGGGATACACACAGTTCCCAGAATGCAGTGAGAAGAGGAGGAGGAAGAAAACCACACCGTGGATCATGAGGGCAGATTCGGGACTTCCGCATAGCAACAGCCTATTTAGGGTGAGTATTTTTATTTATTTTTTTCCATTTAATTTTTTTTTATTTTTTTTTAGATTTAAAAAAAAAAAAAAAAATCAGGGTGGAGCTCCGCTTTAATGAGTTACAGTATGTGCTTCATTGTCTGAAAGTCGTGTTAATACCTTTTTTTTTATTTTTATAAGTACCCTAGTTCCTCAACGGAGGAACTATAACAATAATTGCTCCAGGGTATTCACCTTGGACCGCACTGGGCCCCCTATCGTAGAGACACAATAAACAGTAGAAATGCCTATTAGGTGCAGCACACTGCATCTGACCACAATCACACAAACGTATACCTTTTTTTAATCAATGATTAAAAGAGTTTCTGTTAACAACAACAACAAAAAATGCAATGGTCAGGTGTTCATAAACATTTGGACATATACTAGACATATGGCAGTATATCAAGGATCTTCAATGATCACACAACAAAAAATACATTAGAAACTTCAAGAAACTCATTATACAAAGCCACCTTTGTATTTCATCATATAGTCAACAACGGTATTACTAATTACCCCTTTTATTAAATGAAAGGAATATAATATACTCGAGTCACCTTTTTGTGCATGATCTCCCGGATTTGGGGAGCCGGTAGCAGCCGGCCGTAGGTCCCCTGATTAAGCACTAATTTATAAATGCGTCAACTGTTTTACTGTGTTGCGTGCTGTGACTTCTAGTGCATTTTTCCTTTTTTAAATAAAGACAACCATCAAGGTTTTTTGGAGTGCGGCTGTCCATATTTTCTTTTTTACATTTATTACCAGTAGGCCGTAGGTCCCCTGGACCCCAACCATGGCACACATGTACCCCCAGTCTTCCTCTACAAGTGTGCAAATTATTTTGGCCGGGGAGCAACAATTTTTCAAAACCGGGCACCCCTTCCATAGACTCCCATGTTAAACGGTAATTTCTCTAGTGATTTTGGGGACCCAGTACTGGCCGGTCTTAGGTCCCCTGGACCCGGATCTTGGCACACATGTAGCCCCATTTCTCCACTACAAGTGTGAAAAGTTTGTTGTCTGGGGGACCTACGGCTGGGGAGCACCGATTTTTCAAAACTGGGAACCCCTTCCATAGACTCCCATGTTAAACGTCAGTGTAGTCATGGACACAGTGAGGTATGGGCATAGTGAGGCATGGGCACAGTGAGGCATGGGCACAGTGAGGCATGGGCACAGTGAGGCATGCACATGGACACAGTGAGGCATGCACATGGACACAGTGAGGCATGCACATGGACACGCTAGGCGTATACTCGAGTCAATACGCTTTCCCAGTTTTTTTGTGGTAAAATTAGGTGCCATGGCTTATATTCGGGTTGGCTTATACTCGAGTATATCCGGTAATATTGGAAAGATTTTTAGGATTGAAAGTTATCTGAAATGGCAGGGTCTCAGCAGATGTTTGCTACATAGACAGTAAATGGAAAACTCATACTTTGGCAAATCAGACATCAAGGATCTGGTGACAGGTTCACTTAAATTCTTCCCTCAGCCTTCTACAATAAAATGGATGTGAGCAGATAACGTAGAGAGAAGTCTAATCTAGCATGCCACAGATGTGGATTGATCAGCGTGATGTCAGATTTAAGAGTCACGCTCTTCCAGCGAGTGGTCAGGGGAGGCACAAGCTTTTAATTTCTTGATAAATCAGGGTCTGTATTTTTTTTTCTCCTCCGGCTCCTCAGAGTGGAATATTTTATAACCTTGCCGGTATTTTAGATTCACATCTAAATCTTCATGTAACCGAGACCGATGACAACATAATCCTGCAAAGCAAATTGGTGGCCTCAAAAGTGCCATTAGGTTACCCGCTTAATCTTAGTACAATATATATTTTTATTGATTTATTTTTTTATGTCTATTTCTTCTCGATAATTTAACAGGGCTTATTACAGCAAGCTGACGCTCTATTTAAATCAGCAAAAATAAAAGTTATGGTAACTTGTTCTTAAATGTACAAATAAAAAAGTACTTTTCGTAGATTTCCAAGGGTTTATTATAAGCATAGCACTGTATTGGTTTTAGAAGTGTTTCTTTATACTTGTCTCTCTCTTTTATATTTTTGGACTCATTTCTTATAACACTTACCTCCAGAAAAAAAAAACGTGAGGAGTACAGATGGGGAAAAGTTTGGAATGCAGCAACTGTAGCCTACTATAGGTGAATCAGAAAAAAAAAGAAAACCATACTCAAAATAATTATTGGAAGAGCTGAAAAGCACGCTAGGAGATATTAACCAGCCTCGGCATAGCCATGTTACGTGACGTTATCACGCAGCGGAAGTGTCCACAGAATTGGTATTTGGCCCGATTAGATGCTTATTAGCTATGCTTCTTACACAGGGAGTACAACTCAGTTATTTTGGGTTTACACTATTTGGAGCGCTGGTTTCCTTTTTTCTTTCTGAGCCTCATACATGTGGAAGAATGAATTGAGAAGTAATCAATTGGCGATGTCTCCTGTTGGTGGTTCCTGAAGAGCATCCTAGGTCCCGTCCATATATGACTACAACGCTATAGATGACTCTATAATTTGAGGGTCAGATGGCTCTGGTAAGCCTCAGCTATATTTCCTTGGTGGCAGCGATTGACTAAAGTGGGACGCACATTATCAAATTTTATGTGGGCTTTTTGAAGGGCCAACCTATGAACTGTGATTGCTTTTTTACACTTTGGGTTTATTGCATATTATGCACTTTTGACATGCAGTTTACTACAGGTGAATGTCAAGAGGGTCAAGCCTATTACTGTAGGCAAGAATCGGTGCGAGCACAGGTACTCACAGAATATGGCACTTGGCCCTGCACTTAGTATTATGACCATGCATGGAATTTTGTGTTTGAATGCGAAAGTGCATGTTCGGCACTGGTGTTGGCGGTCTATTTAAAGCTCTGCCTGTTTTGGAAATGTTGACAATTGGTCTTCAGCTATTCATGTGACCAGAATTGTGCTTCTGATCTTCTGTTATCTAAATGGCTTGTCTCCCAATCTGTCTTGGACCTCTGCCTTCTATAGTTGACCTCTGGTTGTTCTCCATCAACCTCACTTATCGTCTGCTGATTTAGGACTGTTTACCTGACCCAGAGCTCAGCCTTAGATCAACAACCACATCTTTGCTTAATGATTCAGTACTAGTGCTGACCTTGCATGTGCTCCTACTACGATCCTCCACTCTAATATCGACCTACATCCAGCCTTATCCCGTGCTGCCCAGCATCCAGGTGACTTGAAAATTCGCAGTTCTCCTGCAGTTCTAAGGCCCCATACACTCTGCAGATTTTTGTCTTCAGATTTACCAAAACCATATGAGGTCAAACTTTAATACTTTCAATTTGTATGCAATCAGGCAGGCCCTTGCACTACATGGTTTTCGTAAATCTGAAGACAAAAATCTGCAGAAAATCTAATAGTGTGTATAGGGTCTAAGTCAACAACCGTCACTCATGCCACTTCATGTCCTCCTACTGTTTGTCACCATCTTCAGAAGTATTGGGCAGGAGGTGCAATGGAAACTCCCTTGTCAATCCTGTCTCCACTAGTTACATGACAATGAATGATACAGAAACCAACCAAACGTTTTAAGGTGTGAAGCAGAGCTCTCTAAGATTGCAACATTTTAGACATTTTAGGAAACTTCAGTAGCACACAGGAACGTTGCTAGGTGGCAAAAAGACCAGGGGCTTCAGCCCAAAGTCTAAGAACCGGGAGGGGGGTGGTGTTGAATGTGGCACAGCTTTTTTTGGCTGGGTGGTGGGGTTGTGTGACTTACCAATGCCCATCAATGCTGACCACTAAACACACCTGCCTGACATTGACCTGTTTGACCTACATACACTGACTTGCCTGACCCACATACACTGACCTGCCTCACCTACATACACTGACCTACATACACTGACAATCACATACATGATTCAGAAATAAGCACCACCCAATGCCCCAATTTGGTTGAAGATGAAAGGAAATAAGCTCAGGTCTTCCCAGACAGCCCCCGTTTCCTTAAAAAAATAAGACTCTGGCTTTTTTGTATCCAGAAGAAGTATGAACACTATATTATGTCAGGTAGAGGGAAGGCAGAGCGCCCGGCTGCCCCCCATGGAGGCTTATATCGGCCTAATAAATATTAAGTGGTAAGAAGCCCAGCTGTTGTAACAAAGGTTGCCTGTGCCGTGCGGCTCAGAAATTTCATCTCGACAACATACACACACTGTCTGACCTACCTCAGCCGTTGTGTGAAGTCACAGCAGGCCAGACAGTCAGTCAGTCATCAGTGAGGAGCCAAGCCGAGGAGAGCCGCCCTCCCGAGCGGGGAGCAGGGATGTGGCGTTGCCGCCTTCGGCTTCAGAAGGTGGACCTGCTATTAAACTCAGCCACTTTTGGCCGAACTCGGCCACTTTCGGACGCAGACGCGATCAGATCGGTTTGGTGCTCGAGATCAACAATGGAATGCAGAATTCCATAGACTCTGGGCTTTTCGGGGTCACATTCAGGGCTTCAGGCCCCCCTAGCCACCCCCCGATGCCCCTGGTAGCACGTATGAACACAAAACAGTAAAAATGCTGCAATCACATGACCATGACTGGGCAATAATTCTCTGAGCTTTTATAATAATTTGGGCCAGTCCATGGTCCAATAAGACTGCTTAAGGCAAGGGGTATCCTTAAGCAGTGTTATTGGACAGTGGGTAGGCAATTGGCAGGGTTAGCTATTAGAGTATTACCAAAATCTGCAAATACTCAACTCTCCTTTGGTGATGCAATGTGTGTGAGTTCCTTGGTCTTCTCCAGGTTCAGCAATTTTGGTCATCTTGATTGGCCAGCCGAGGGTCCATCTCTGCACCAAAGCATGCCAAGGATGTACACTGAGCTGCCCATTCTATTGTACTTTCAAAAGAATTTTGCAAACACTAATGTAAGAAGCTTTTATTTCAGATGAGATGTAGTATGTCTCTTCTTCAATGTTCCTACTTTTTATTAAGTTCTGCTTTTAAGTCAAGGAAGTCAACTTACTGCAACAAAGTGAAAAGGGCAAAAGAGTTGTATTACTTGATAAAAGGATTATACAAAGTATTCTGGTCTTAGGTAGAACTGTGTGCAAATTTATTATTTATACAAGTTTTCAGTTTTATTTTTGGAATTTATCTGGGGCAAGGATTATCAGCTTGACACTGACATTTTTAAGATCGTCTACCAGACTGGCCAGATTTTGTTAGCTTAATAAACGTCTATACATAAATAAATTCTTATCCCTGGCAATTATTCTAGTGAAAAGCGGATCTTGGTAGATCCCCATAGTTTATACACATATTGCTTGTAGCACTCTCTTGTCAGACATTTAATATACAGTAGAGGCATAACTAATTTATTTTCAGTACACTTGCAGTCTCTTAACTCAAGACTGAAAAAGTCTGAAGAGATGCTTGAGTCTTCAAAGTATTTTTGGAGAGCAGTTTATGAGGGTAGAGCAAAATCCTGGAGATTATGAAATACACTACGGAACTAGCACAATTAACTACTTTTATTGCTCATCTCAAACTGTTTTTTTTTCTTTCTTCTTTATAAAAATCATAATATTATGGGTTGAAAAGGCACTACTGGTACAGCTCTACACATTGGTTCTATTGGCATTGACTATTGACAGCATCCAGGGTCGATAACTTTTGCTGCATACACACGATCAGAATTTCCGACAAGAAAAGTTCAATGTGAGCTTTTGGTCGGAAATTCGGACCGTGTGTAGGCCCCATCAGACTTTTTCTGTCGGAATTTCCGACAACAAAAATTTGAGAGCTGGTTCTCAAATTTCCCGAAGGGGAAAAGTTCTTGTCGGAAATTCCGATCGTCTGTATGCAATTCCAAGGCACAAAAAAACATGGATGCTTGGAATCAATTTGACGCATGCTTGGAATCATTGAACTTAATTTTTCTTGGCTTGTTGTAGTGTTGTACGTCACCACGTTTTTGACGGTCGGAATTTTGTGTGACCGTGTGTATGCAACACAAGTTTGAGCCAAAATTCTGTTGGAAAAAAATCCACAGAATTTTTGATTGCATGTACGCGGCATTACAGGTGATCGACATTAGCTGCGGGATTTGGCATTCCCCCATTGCTTTCAATGGAGGTGCCTCTCATAGCCCCTTACTGAGGTTCTCATAGCTAATTGTAGTCACGTACAATGTGAATGTACCCCAAGTTTTCAAGAGTAAAAGATGGCTTCAACTCCTGTTCCCCACCCGTAGAGAACTCTTCAGATGTGTTTTACCTTTTTCAGAGCTTAATCGTAGAGTTCTCTATGAATAAGGCCTCGTACACACGACTGAGAATCTCATCGTAAAAGAAATGTTGTTTTTCTCGACGAGGTTCTTGTCAAGCTTTCCTTGCATACACACTGTCGAGACAAAATCTTGTCGTTCTTAAACGCGGTGACGTACAACACATACGGCAGCACTATAAAGGGGAAGTGATTCCACTGACGCCACCCTTGGGGCTGCTTTTGCTAATCTCATGTTACTGAGTGTTGAGTAAAAGTTTGGTGAGAGACGATTCACGCTTTTCAGTCTGTTAAAGCGTGACAAATGTGCTATTTCCATTACGAACGCTACTTTTATAGAAGGTGCGCTCCCGTCTTACTTTATTCTGAGCATGTGCGAGTTTCTAAGGATACACACGAACGTGCTTATCGTCGTAAACCAGCCCGAAGAGAACCACGACAAGAAAATTGAGACTCCCAACGAGAAAAAAGAGAGAATGATCCATTTTTTTTTCTTCGAGATCCACAACAGTTTTCTCGACAAAAAAACATACACACGACCGTTTTTCTCTGCAAAAAAGCTCTGCCAGGAAAACGGTCGTGTGTACGAGGCATAAGCCCTGAAAAGTGTGAAACGTGTCTGAGGCGTGCTCTGCAGGTGAAGAACAGGAGCTAAAACCATATTTTACTCATCTTGTTCACATTTATACTGTACAAGAGGAAGTCATTGTCTGTGTGTGCAGACAGCCACCATTTTGGTGAAGTCTACCAGAACCTGACAAGCAAGTCTTGTCTGTCTTGCAACAGTCTATTCAAATGCCTAATTGACACACACACATGGGTTTGAGGGGGATTCAAGCTGTACTATTGTCATTTTTTTGGGCTACATGTCAACGTTTTTTTAAGAGACAAAAGAAGCTGGCACATGATTCAGCTCAATGACGTTCATTCAGCATGGACATACAGTATTAAAGAGTGGCAAATCTGTTATGACCTTCTGGAAACAGCGAAGCCACAAATTTCAATGGAGCCAATTTGCCATTTGAATGTTTGGGAGACATAAGAAGGCGATTCAGCTCATCATGGGTGCCTGCTCAAAATGTAAACACCACTTTAGACTGAATCTAATCTTTAATCACCAAATTTTCTACTTTCTTCAGTAAAATGGCGCCCAGGTTTGACCTAGATATATACAATGCATTTCAAACAATTTCTGTTGTGTCTTTGATCTTTAACTCATTCCCCGTTGCTAATCAATTTGATAGCGTACGTTCCTTCACACTACGGTGCGAGACATGCACAATTAATTTAACAACATAATTTAATTTTATGTCATAACGTGAGCTCGATGAAACAGCGATCCGATCCGGGTCACAGAACGTTGAAAGCTTTCCGACCAGAATCTCTTCTTTCTCTTCCAAATTTACACAAGTAAAAGGAGGAACAGCCTTATTAAAAGCACAGATGATATATTGCATTGTTTGATAGTAATCCATGTAGCATGTAAAACTCATGCTGAGAGATGGAATAATCAACCAATAAAGACTATTCCCCGGTGAAACCCAGAGTACGCCAATTAATTACATTGCATGACAAGACAAAAGAATTTAAAGATGAGTGCAAATCACTGTGACAGTTAATATCATATATAATCAAGTATGAAAAAAACATTTATTTCCACCTAACGCTATGTATTTTATTTCAGACTGGTTTGGACAGACCGCCTGTGAAAACTCAACTCTATACACATTTTAAATTTTTTGCCTGGGTACTGAATTCTAGATTTAAAACTAATCTTCAGTCCAGAGCTGCCACAGTATATTTTCTTCACCATGAGAAGTCCCACCAGTGGCGTAGTGTGGGTTGTCAGCGCCCGGGGCAAGGTAAGTAATTTGCGCCCCCCTAATCCGTATAATTTTCGCACTCCCCGAGTCCATTCCCTTCCTACAATAGTACTGACCTGCCTGATTCTTATACTGACCCTTACACTAACCCACCTGATCAACCACTACACTACACACTGACCTACCCGATTCCTATACTGACCACTACACACTGACTACTACACTACCCACTAACCTACCTTATTCCTATACTAACCACTACACAATACACTACCCACACACCGCTACACAATACACACTGACCATAGACCACTACACAATACACACACTAACCTCTACACAATAAACTACCCACTGACCGCTTCACAATACACAGACTGACCGCTAAACAATACACTACCCACAGACCACTACACAATACACATTGACACTCCAGCACTGGTGCATTGTAGGCCACCAATGCCTCCTAAAGTAAAATGCTGGGCCTTGTAGTCCACCAAAGCCTCCTAAAGTAAAATGCTGGGCCTTGTAGTCCATCAAAGCCTCCTAAAGTAAAATGCTGGGCCTTGTAGTCCACCAATGCCTGTTAAATTAAAATGCTGGGCACATAGACTTTCTGGCTGCTCCCTCCCTAGTCTACCCAGACCAATGCCTACTCCCCCCGGGCCAGCAGCAAAAATCATGAGGGAGACGAGTCTCTCACCTGTTTTTTTTCTTCCTACTCTGCTTCTGCGCCGCCAGTCACACTGCACGCCCAGGCCCCCCCCCCCCACGGGAACATGTTCACCCATGATCCATTCCGTAGAGCCTAAGGAGGAGGCGGAGGAGGCGGCGGAGACAGCGAGCGTACAGTCATGTACAGCCATACACAGCTCGCATCGTAGACCAGCCCCGCTCCCCGCAATTGAGAATAGATCAGGCCAGCCCCGCCCCCGACAAGTGATCACTTGACCCAATCACGGGGTGCCAGGGGCCGGCCTGAGACTAAACATGGCGGGCCAGAGCACGGCGTCAAACGGAACTTAAGATTAGGCTAATGTAGCGCCGCCGCCGGTGACACATACTGGCGCGGGATTGCGCCCCCCCTCAGCTCAGTGCCCGGGGCAGATGCACCGACTGCCCCCCGGTAGTTACGCCATTGTGTCCCACAATCTTCTGGGGGTCATGATGCCCAGTGTCACTCAACCCAGAAGTGTGAGAGCGTAGTGAATGAATGAATGAATGAAAAACTTATAAAGCGCGGCACATGCGAACTGAATCGCCTCTGGGCGCTTGTTGTTCCTGTAGTGTGAGTGAAATGTTTGCTGGGAGGAAGTCTCATCACAGCACCTTTCATTGTCAGTGCACTATCGTGCCACTTTACACTGGTAAGGAAAGCCCAGACCAGGGAAGAGGCGAGAAGAAAGAGGACCAGGCAACCTAAAGTCTTCAGAATAGATAAAAATTAAAACATAAAATAGATAAAATATGGCTGATGGGATTTAGATCATTGGGAAAGGATGGTCCATAACTCCCCACAGTCCAAATCTCCATAGAAGAGTGGTTTAGATTGTTTGGTTATCTTTGACTGTTTACTATAATTATTTTCTGCCCGTCTAAGGATAACGTTACCCAATTGCTGCAACGTGAATTGTCACACTATGCTGCACCCATACTTCTGTGACCAACATTATTTATGTGTAACACTAAAAATAAAATAATTTAATAATAGCCTATGTAGTTGGCCTTGGATGATGCCCCTACATGAATGTGCACACAACCTCAGCACATCAAACCATAGACTGAGAGCATGCACATAAGGGTGGCTATGCTGCTGCTCCAGGGAGGCCCTGTAAGAAAGCATAGCCACCCTATTGATGGAAATACATTGAATGGAACAGAAAAAATGGAAATATAAAAGGTATGCTGAAACAAATCATCATTTTTCTTCACAAAGATTTTATGAATACTTTAAGAAAGAATCAAATATTTTACCTCCAGAAAATGTTCTGCCTGTTGTTCCCGGTCCAATTTTCGTGACGTTGTAGTAATGAGACCTAGATGAAAGCAAAGAAGTCATCAATGAATTTTTCAGAACATCAGAAACTTTGTTAAGTCATTTTCAGCTGTCTGAAAAGCACATTCTACGCCTCTTAGATCAATGCACAGCCTAACTTCCATCATTCTTTGGACAGTGAATACTGCACCAATAAATTATTCAGTGCATGGATAGAGATGCACAAAAAAACGATTTGCTTTCCAACATAGCTGGGCTAGATTAGTTAAAGCTGAACTTTTTGCACACATCTAAATCCTTAGTTGAAATACAAATGTGTGATGTGTCTTTATTGCCAAAAGATATGCATCTCTGTACAGCTATTTTTGTGATCCAATGACCCCTGCCAGGCAGCATAGCCAGGTAAGCTATCCCACTTATTTCCACTTGAGACAGCTCACAGTGAGAGTGTTTCAGCAACAGAGGCAGTGCTGTCAACTCTAAAAACAGTGAGCAGAACTGGGTGAGGCCAGGTGCTTATTGACAAACTACAGGCTTGTAAATCAGCAGTGACAATGCAAATAGTCACACCCTCTGCAAAGTTTGTGTTCATCCCCTGTAGTGCAAGCAGCCCCAGGCTACATGTATCATTATACATGTATACCCATATAGCACTGTCAATTATACACAATACATTGTACATTCATATCAGTCCCTGCCCTCAAGGAGCTTACAATTGAAGGTCTCTAAATCACATTCATACACACACATACTAGGGCCGATTTAGGCAGAAACCAATTAACTTACCAGCATGTCTTTGGAGTGTGGGAGGGAACCTGTGCAGGTTGTGTCATGGTTGGAATTTGAACTGATGACCCTAGTGCTGCTAGGTGGAAGAGCTATCCACTTAGCCACTAAGCTGCCAAAACAAGAGTGGCAACTCTGCTGTGATTTCAGAAGCAATGCAGCATTGTTGCCAACTCACCAGAGAAGCTGCACGAGGCTTCATGAACACTGGCAGCTCCTAAACTTGAGTTAAAGGAGCTCTTGGCATTCTAACCTGGCACTCTTAAACTAAGTACCTGTTTTACTAATCAATATAAAGCTAAGGTTGCCACCAGTCTGGGATTCAACTGGACAATCCGGGTTTTAAATCATGTGTCCAGGTTTCAGGCAACTGAAACTCAAACATATCATTCAGATTGGGCTGTGGCTCCCCAAGTAATCAAGACACACACAAATCTGTTCTGGGAGCTGCGGGTGGCTGTCTAGGTGCAGGATCGGCATCACTGGGGGGGCAGGGTGATGATGTCAGCAAGGGCAATTTGGCCACACCCCTAATTGTTCGTTGCGACATGCTATGCTCACCACATTTCCAATTTCTACTCTTCTTGGCAGGAGTGGCCCGTCCATTAAGGGCGAACAGGCGCCCTCCCCTTTCCATCGCCACCTCGCCTATCAATGCGCTTAGCCCCTTTCAGGACACCGATGACTGGATTCCAATGCGGGGGGGCTGTTTTTTTTGAGGCACCGATTAGAGACAGAGACTCTAATAGGCTTCAATATAGGGTGGGCTTGGGTCGCAGAGAGTGTGCTCTGATCCCACCCAGGTATGTTACAACAGCAAATAAATATTCTCTGTTGTAACACTGATCTTCGTCCCTGCCAATCAGGAAATGGGTTTTGACACTTGTCACTCAATTGGATGAAAGGACAGGCGCCTATTGGATGCCTAGGAGGAGGAAGGGTGGAGCTGGAAGCCGCTGCACCACACTGCCTGCCACCCGCCAACCCACCATGATGGGGTAGGTGCATGACTGACCAGAAAAAAGCAAGGAAGGGAGGATGGTGTTTTTTTTTCCTGCCTCCACCCCAAAAACACCATCTGCTGCTGCTCCTTGGTGCACCCAAAGATGTCCAAGGCCACTAAAGTGTTCAGGTTTGGCTTGACCTAGCTGTTTCTTAGCCTGTTTGCAGGGAAACAGTGGCAGAAGGAGCTTCTAGCCCTCTGCTGCTGGTCACATGTTAAAAAAAAAAACACAGCCTCTGGGATATAGAGTAAATATAAATAATTAATAACAACAAACTGTTTTAAATTGCCATACAAATATATATTTAAAATCAAATATCTATTATTTTTTGGCAATGACATGGTGTGGGCGGATTTCTGCCAGTCACAGGCTCCAGCATGTGTCTTAGAATAACAGGGAGGTGAAGTCTCCATCAATCAAGTAATCATGTAATATCCTGCCCCCATTGTGTAAGCTGGAGGAGGGAGGGAGAGGGCTGTCATTTACCACTGTGTATACACCCACATTTTGACTCTATAGTTACATGGGCTGCTCAGATGTGATAGGGAGGAAACGCTCAGGGTAGAAAATACACTGAAAACTGAGCATGTGCAGAGCTGTCAACACTGCTCTGCAAAATTCCCAACTGCAGCAGGGACATGGACAGGAGGGGGAGACAGAGAACAGCATTTTTTTGCCAAGTACAGAAAACAAATCCATAGTGACTCAGTGAGTAGGAATAGCATGTAATACAAAATTTATTGATAGCTTTTAATGATGTGGGTAAAAGGCACTTATATTTTTTAATGAACAGCCATAGTTGTAAGTCAAGCTATTAAGCAGAGATATTGTAATGAAGAAAAAGCTGAAGTCTATACTTCTATTGCTATTGCTCCCTGCTGCTCATGGAAAATAGTTACACTATATTTTCCCTTTAATAAACTTGAGTATACGCTGCAAATAGATAAGCATTCAATATAGCTAGAGGAACAAACACTATTAAGAACAAGTTCCATTCGTAAAATGACGATATTTTTAAACATTCTTTTGAAATGCGTAAGGAGCACGGCACAAAGCTTTTGCTTTTCAGACAATGATTGGTTCTGAAAAGCTCAGAGTAACCACAGGGCAAGCTGTCCAAACAATAAACTTCCCGGCATAGAAAATGGAAATGTCAGGAGTTAATGTGCCAACTGCATACATTTAGTATTGTTAATTTCTGTGTTCTAACCATTTTTAGTGGCCATAAAAAAAAACTGAATCATGAAAAAAAGGAAATAAATATTAAAAGGCAAATCCAATATGAAAGGGATACCAGTTTGTCTTTTGCTAGTGCTGTCCAGATAATATGATTACCAAAGTCAGGCAGATCCCCATTGAATTGGATCGTCTCCCTCAGTCCTTACCCACAACACTTTCTGGTTGGGGCTGGCCAACTTCCTGGCAGCAGATGTGCTTGACAGCCAGTGGAGGGATTGGCACATGTGTTAAACATAAGACCCACGGGCCGAATCCGGCCCTCCAGGGCTTCTTATCTGGCCCTCACACCTCTGTCACCACCTTGTCTTAGCAGTCGGCAGCAGAGAGGACAGAATTCATCTGCCAAATTCTGAGATTCGCCATTCGGCCATGGAGAGGCTTCTCTCTGCCCCCCTCTCAGTCAGGACAGAACTCCTTCTACAGATCCTGTGCCTCTTACAGATCTAGCAATTATTACAGCAAAAAGTATAAAATATTGCTTCAAGGTACAACATTTAGCAACATATTGATACACTTAGGCCGCGTACACACGAGGGTATTTGTCCGCTGAAAACGGTCCGATGGACCGTTTCAGCAGACATCTCCGCTCGTGTGTATGGGCTAGTGGACAGATTTCTCCACCCGACAGATTTCAAAGCAAGCTTTGAAATCTATCCGGTGGGAATCTGTCCGCCCGACATGTCTGCTGGTTAGTACACTTACCAGCAGACATGTCGGCCCCCACCGCCGCCGCGCCGCTGCCGAATGTATTCGGCGCATGCGCGGAAGTGTTTTACTTCCTGGTGCGGTGACGTGGCGGTGACGCGGCGGCGTCAACGTCACCGCCGCGTCACCACTACGTCACCGCGCCGTCCGGCGGTGGGGAATTTGATCCGATGGTGTGTACACGCCATCGGATCAAACTCCCGATCGGACATATCCGATGGAAATGGTCCGCGGACCGTTTTCATCGGATATATCCGATCGTGTGTACGCCGCCTTAGAGGTGCCTCTCTTCTCTTTTATACTCTGTGGCACCTGCTGGATTTTGCTTCTAATCCCCTTGTGGAGGCTTCCATTTGTGGATGGACATTTTATGGTTACACAGCTTATCGCATTGCTATAATCTTTTTATATGGACTATAAACTGAAGGACTTATGAATAAATGGTTGTGGGACAAATCATTTGAGATTACATTACATTGGAACCTCGATTTACGAGCATAATCCGTTCCAAGAGAATGCTCGTAATCCAAAGTACTCGCATATCAAAGTGAGTTTCCCCATTGAAGTCAATGGAAACGAAAATAATTTGTTATGCATTGACTTCAATGGCATGCAATACCACATGTGGCCAGAGGTAGGGGGGCGCCGGAGAGCCTCGAAACAGCCAGAAAGAATTTCTGTGTCTTTCCGAGCGGCGCCGATTAGCTGCGATCTGCGCCGTTCAGGTCCGGCCCCCCCCACCTCAGGCCAAACGTGGTACTGCACACTGCTTTGTCCTGTTGCGGGACAACACTTGCAAACTGTGTTTGGATTTTTTTAAATACAGTGCTCGTTAACCGTGTTACTCGCAATTCGAGGTTCCACTGTATTTCTTATGGAGAAATTCGCTTTGATATACAAGTGCTTTGTATTACAAGCATTTTTCTGAAACAAATTATGCTTGCAATCCAAGGTTTTACTGTATGTCATTAGTGTTCTGCAGCAGAAGGAAGCATTTTCTGACTACTCACCCCAGTGATCAATCAGACTGTGCACTGCAACTCTGTAGAAATTCACAAGGTGAAGGCTGCAGCACAAGGCTGATCTGTGTCAAGTAATTTGTGTACTGTAGGGAGAGGGTCTGTACTGTAGGGAGGGGGTCTGTACTGTAGGTCTATGTAACATGCAGAACTGTTAGGGGGGTGTCTGTGTAACAAACTGTGGGGGGGCTGTGTAATGTAAAGGGGTCCAGAGGTGCAGTGCTATGTAATGTAAAGGTGTCTAGAGGTGCAGGGTGATATGTAATGTAAAAGGGTGCAAGGTGATGTGTAATGTAAAGGAGGGCAGGGTGCTGTGTAATGTAAAGGGGTCCAGAGATGCAGGGTGCTGTGTAATGTAAAGGGGTCCAAAGTGCAGGGTGCTGTGTAATGTAAATGGGCCCAGAGGTGCAGGGAGCTGTGTAATGTAAAGGGATCCAGAGGTGTAGGGTAATGTGTAATGTAAAGGGGTCCAGAGGTGCAGGGTGCTGTGTAATGTAAAGGCGTCTAGAGGTGCAGGGTGCTGTGTAATGTAAAGGGGGCCAGAGGTGCAGGGTGCTGTGTAATGTAAAGGGGGCCAGAGGTGCAGGGTGCTGTGTAATGTAAAGGGGCCCAGAGGTGCAGGGGGCTGGGTAATGTAAAGCGGCCCAGAGGTGCAGGGGGCTGGGTAATGTAAAGAGTCCAGAGGTGCAGGGTGCTGTGTAATGTAAAGGGGCCCAGAGGTGCAGGGGGCTGGGTAATGTAAAGGGTCCAGAGGTGCAGGGTGCTGTGTAATGTAAAGGGGGCCAGAGGTGCAGGGTGCTGTGTAATGTAAAGGGGCCCAGAGGTGCAGGGGGCTGGGTAATGTAAAGGGTCCAGAGGTGCAGGGTGCTGTGTAATGTAAAGGGGCCCAGAGGTGCAGGGTGCTGTGTAATGTAAAGGTGTGCAGGGTGCAGGATGCTGTGTAATGTAAAAGGGTCCAGAGGTACAGGGTGCTGTGTAATATAAAGGGATGCAGGGGGCTGTGTGTAATGTAAAGGGGCCCAGAGGTGCAGGGTGCTGTGTAAGGTAAAGGGGTCCAGAGGAACAATGTGCTGGAACCCCACATCCCATCATTAACCACCGCCGCAAAGCAGCGCCACCGCCGCACCCTCCCTGGGCTGCTCAGTCTATTTTTTGTCCCAGTCCTGGCCTGCTTGTGCCGTCTCTGAGCCAGCATCTCAGTCCATGAAGTCCAGCATCTCAGTCCGGGAAGTAGATGTTGACCTTGGATAATCAGCACCATCCTTCTGTCTTCATAGTCAGGGGGAGAACTGTGATCTCCGCCAGGAATTGGACATTCTTTTTGTAAAAGTTTTACTGCACCGTCAGGACACTTTTGAGACTAAGGTTTAATATGTAATCATTTGTCACAGGCCCTACGTCCACTCACAAGCACCGCCGTCCATAGAGTGCCTTTTAATTACACACATATTTTCTGCTTCTAAATTAAGCAGCAAACTTCATTTGAAAGCTGCTATCTGCAATACAGAGTGTTCCAGATGGCGCCGCTTCATGTGCCAGAAAATAATCATGGTGTATAGTTGGTTGTTTGTGTGTGCGTTAGAGAATAGGTTTGTTCCCTTATTTCTCACATATTGATTACGGCAGGAGGGAAGCAAACGACTTAACACCACCAACGAGAACGTTACTGACAAAGCCATCTTGTGCTCAGCCTTATATTATAGTCTTTATCTCGGTGACAAAAATAAACTAGCTCCGCTCCATGCAAGATTTCAGAGACTAAAGCCTCATACACATGATCAGATTTTCATCAAAGCGTAGGACTTTTGTCTGAAGGGCGTTGGCCAGGAACTTGTCTTGCATACAAACGGCAAAGAATTGTCGGTCAACAAACACAAAACGACGTGTTTTTTCAGCTCTTTAGCGCCGCCAACTTCTGCTAATGTTGTGTTATGGTTAGCATTGCTTCAGAGCATGCGTGTTTGTACGTTGGATGGCTTTGTGTACACACAATCGGAAAATCTGACAGCACACATTTGTTGGCGAACAATTATAAAACATGCTATCCAACATTTGTCTGTGGAAAATCCGACAACACTTGTCCGATGGAGCGTACAAACGGTTGGATTCTCCGTCAACAGCCTGTCATCACACAATTCTCGTTGAATAATCTGATCGTATGTACGAGGCATGCTCAGTAGCAATGCTCACCATAACACTACATTAGCAGAAGTTGTCCAAAGGGTGGCACTAAAGAGCTGAAAAAAACACTGTAGATTTTTTTCCTTAGGATCGACCAAAACCATATTATATGAGGTCAAACCTTAAAGAGGTTGTAAAGGATATTTTTTTTTTCTTTAAATAACAAACATGTCATACTAACCTCCACTGTGCAGCTCGTTTTACACAGAGTGGCCCCAAACCTGGTCTTTTGGGGTCCCTCGGCAGCTGTCTCGGCTCATCCCCGCAAGAACTAACCCCCATTCATGGGAGCTCTCTCCCATGGGGGTTAGTTCTTGCGGGCGCGCGCCTGTGATACAGCCGGCGGCCATGGCTGCTCACTGTATCACTTGGCCCCTCCCCCCAGTGCGCCGCATCATTGGATATGATTGACAGCAGCGCAAGCCAATGGCTGCGCTGCTATCAATCCATCCACTCTAGTCAATCAATGGTCAGATTGAGCGGAGAAGAGGACGCCGGGGGCAAGCACAGCAGGTGAACAGGCTCAGGTAAGTAGAACGGGGGGGGGGGGGGCTGGGGGGCGTAACTGTCAGATGTTTTTTCATTTTCAATTTGTATGCAATCAGGAAGGCCCTTCCACTACATGGTTTTGGTAAATCTAAAGGAAATCAGACAACAAAAGTTGTAAGTTGTATAGTGTGTATGGAGTCTAAGGCCCCTTTCACATGGACGGACTGTTCAGGTCTGCCTGTCAGTTTTGACGGCGGACCTGAACGGCAGCTCCATGCATCCCTATGGAGCGTCGGATGTCAGCGGAGACATGCCCGCTGACATCCGACCCGATCCGATCCGCTAAAAACAGACGTAGGGGGCACGTCCCCATCCGTCCATGGCGGATCGGGTAAGATCTGATGAAAACAGACATGCTGTCCAATTTCATCAGATTGCTCCATAGGAGACAGTGGCGCCCGGCAAGCCCCTCCCCGATCAGTGAGCAGAGAGGAGCTTGTCACCCGTTGGCTCAACGGAAATCTGCGGACAGATCTCCTGCTGAGCTGGCGGGAGCAGGCGGACTTCGTAGCGACGGAGTCTGCCTCGTGTGGAAGGGGCCTTAGACTGGGATGCCATTAAAGTTCTTATGTGTCCCAATACTTTTGGTAGCATAGTGTGTGTGTGTGTGTGTGTGTGTGTATATATTTATACATATAAATATATATATATATATATATATATATATATATATATACTTTTACCCTTAAAAATCTCCATAGGTGAATTTCAAAACATTCTACAGTTTGCAAGTTACAGAGGAGGTCTAGGGCTAGAATTATTGCTCTCGCTCTAATGATACCTTACATGTGTGGTTTGAACACCGTTTTCATATGCGGGCGCTGCTCACGTATGCGATCGCTTCTGCGCGTGAGCTCGTCGGGACGGGGCGCTTTAAAAATAAATAAAAAATCTTTTTTTTTTTATTATTATTTTTGTACACAGTTAAAAAAAACTTTTTTTAATTGGGTCACTTTTATTCCCATTACAAGGAATGTAAACATCCCTTGTAATTGAAAAAAGTATGACAGGTCCTCTTAAATATGGGATCTGTCAAAAAGATCTCAGATCTCATATTTACACTAAAATGCAATACAAAAAAATGTCATTTGAAAAAAGGAAATAAATGGCTCTTTAAGAGCTATGGGTGGAAGTGACGTTTTGACGTCGCTTTTGCCCTGCTATGGTATGGAGAGGGGTGGGGGCATCTTACCTTCACTCATCTCCATACCCAACTACAGAAAGGACCTGATCGCCTTCGCCGATCCCAACGGCTCCAGTAAGCAGCGGAGGGTGCGGGCAGGGCCACCATACACCTGTAAAGCCGCTTACACACGATCAGTCCATCCGATGAGAACGGTCTGATGGACCGTTTTCATCGGTTACCGATAAAGCTGACTGATGGTCCGTCGCGCCCACACACCATTGGTTAAAAAAACGATCGTGTCAGAACGCGGTGACGTAAAACACAACGACATGCTGAAAAATGAAGTTCAATGCTTAGAAGCATGCGTCGACTTGATTCTGAGCATGCATGGATTTTTAACCGATGGTCGTGCCTACTAACGATCGGTTTTGACCTATTGGTTAGGAATCCATCGGTTAAATTTAAAACAAGTTGGTTTTTTTTTAACCGATGGTTAAATAACCTATGGGGCCCACACACAATTGGTTTTGACCGATGAAAACGGTCCATCAGACCGTTGTCCTCTGTTTAACCTATTGTGTGTACAAGGCCTAAGGGACCCGATGGTCCACAGGGGCCCGGCTGGCCCCCCTCCCATTTTTTTATTTTTTTTGCATTACACCTGTAAGGAGCCGATGGTCCCCAGAGATAGATAGCTACTGCCATAACAGAGATATCCCTCTTCACAATGCCAATGTAGATAGTTGTGCGACGGTCCGGAAGTGGTTAAACAGGACATCTTTTAAAGTAAGGTATATATTTTGTATTTAAAATAAAACTACTTTAAGAAAATAACACTAGTCGAAACCGAAAAAACAACAAAAAAAAAACAGGGCGAATGGTTATTACAAAATACAATTGATGGCTGCTTTTGTTAATCTACTCTATGTAAAAATGTTAAACAAAACGTTTTTTTCTCCCCATGTTATGTTCAGGTACAGATCCGACCATCTTGCCCATAAGAAAAGGCGATCATTTGTCATGCATTTATAGGCCGGCTGTTTATAAATCTTGTCTTGGCCAACAAAATGGCTGCCAAAACGCGTACAGCTCTAATGAAGGACGCGGTACATTACGGCACATACCTCCCACTGGCTGCCATGAAGTAAGACATTACAGCTTTCTGTGTCTGATCCCCAGTCATTGCCACATTGATTTACATTGACTATCTTGCTGCCTCATCATCTCAATCATCGGCGGGTCCTTTCGGCATTGCTGTAGAGTCTACAACTGTTGGAAGCAGACACAGGAGGCATTCCGCCGTCATAGAGACAGCTCAATATTTCAAGCCCTGTCAACACACTCGCACTTGTGAACTGTAATAGCTGCTGGCACACAGAGCCCTCATCTGCTTTATTAGCAAGCTGTCAGGACATGGAAACGTTAAGTAAAAACAGTGGCAGAGCCAGTTTGGGTGGAATAAAGGATAAGTGGTGGATTTTACAAAAAAGGATGTGGGAACATAACCAACATCCAGTTTAAATACAGCTCTCTGCATCACTAAACATCAATAATGCCACGGTCATAAATTGCCCAATTCCACCTTACACCTCAACATGAAAGTACCAAAACTATCACTTTTAAAAAAAAAATCTCCGCTGACAAGATGTACAACGACAGCATAATTAATATATACCTAGTATCGTAATCACCACATTTAACTATCAAAATAAACAGAGAAAAGTTGGCCCTTGCACCAGTCTCAGTGTAGATCCACCACACTGATAAGGAGCTAAAACATAGGGGAAACTTTAGAAGAAACTAGGAAATGCATTTCCTGCAGAAAATGCGTGGGAATGCTGAATAGCTGAATTGCTAAAGCTAACTGGATGAATAGCTTAAATCCGTAAGAAAAAGTTGAAGAAGTGAGAATAGTTGGAAAAGTAGCAATGGTTTTAATATAAATTAGCGCTGTTACTGATTAATCGTTTTTTTTTTTTAATCTACTCATTTTGATTAATTATAACTGTAATGTTGTCATCTCCCCCACTGTGATATCCACATCTCACCCACTGTAATGTCCACATCTCCACCAATGTAATATCCACATCTCCCCCACTATAATGTCCACATCTCCCCCACTGTAATGTCCACATCTCCCCCCACTGTAATGTCCACATCTCCCCCACTGTAATGTCCACATCTCCCCCACTGTAATGTCCACATCTCCCCCACTGTAATGTGACGTACACATCTCCCCCACTGTAATATCCACATCTCCCCCACTGTAATGTCCACATCTCCACACTGTAATGTGCACATCTCCCCCCAATTGTAATGTCCACATCTCCCGCACTGTAATGTCCACATCTCCCGCAC
Organism: Rana kukunoris; assembly: GCA_029574335.1. Classification (NCBI taxonomy): domain Eukaryota; kingdom Metazoa; phylum Chordata; class Amphibia; order Anura; family Ranidae; genus Rana; species Rana kukunoris. The sequence goes on along the minus strand of CM056050.1, from coordinate 43,858,109 downwards.
TGTAATGTCCACATCTCCACACTCTAATGTCCACATTTCCCCACTGTAATGTGATGTCCACATCTCCCCCACTGTAATATCCACACCTCCCCCACTGTAATGCGATGTCCACATCTCCCCCACTGTAATGTGACGCCCACATCTCCCCCACTGTAATGTGACGTCCACATCTCTCCCACTGTAATATCCACATATCCCCACTGTAATGTCCACATCTTCCCACTGTAATGTCCACATCTCCCCCACTGTAATGTGATATCCACTTCTCCCCCACTGTAATGTGACGTCCACATCTCCCCACTGTAATGTCCACATCTCCCCCTCTGTAATGTCCACATCTCTCCCACTGTAATGTCCACATCTCCCCCACTGTAATGTCCACATCATCTCCCCACTGTAATATCCACATCTCCCCCACTGTAATGTCCACATCTCCCTCACGGTAATATCCACGTCATCTCCCCCACTGTAATGACCACATCTCCCCCACTGTAATGTCCACATCTCCCCCACTGTAATATCCACGTCATCTCCCCCACTATAATATCCACATCTCCCCCACTGTAATATCCACATCTCCCCCACTGTAATATCCACATCTCCCCCACTGTAATATCCACATCTCCCCCACTGTAATATCCACATCTCCCCCACTGTAATATCCACATCTCCCCCACTGTAATATCCACACTGCACTGCAAGCTCACCCAGTTGTGTGACAATAGCAAATAAATATTCTATATTCAATATTTTGCGTATTCATCCCACTTCCTCTGACCCCAGAGATTATGTGTCTGAAAGCGGGAATTGTACAATGATGAGCTCATCTCTTGGTCACTCTGTTTTCTCCTGCTGTCAGCATGGCTCTTGTCTGCACATGAACTGATTGTCTCTTTGTGCTGCTTCTACTTTTTATAATTCAGCCCTCAAAGTTGCACTCCATTTTGTATTTTATATCTGCTTGGGGTTCAGCTTCATAAATACAATACACATTTCACATTGTCCATGATTCTATGGCATTATAGAAAAAAGGGGAGGGAGCCAGGTAGTGGAGAGATGGCGGCTGCTAGTACCGCAAACTCACACCAACTAACACCAAGGCAGATAGTGAAAACTGACTTTCTCGGCACTGATAACAGGAATCAATGTGGTAAAAAATTCATTTATTATGCATAAAATTATATAGTTTTTTTTTTTTTTAAATGGCATTATAGTTTTTTTTCCTGCATCCCATCCACACATACAGGTGAATGTGGCTTGAAAATCTTTACCAATTCACAATCTGAGATCTTGGTGTCAGATTTTTGATCTCTCATACTGTATGCATTTGCCTGACTTTAGTCCTCCAGATATATCCTGTTCAGCACCCTTGAAGGATCTTCCTACTGATAAATCTGATTGCTGCTGGAATCCGCGTGCCAGGAACTGCGTCAGGGCACAATCTATACATGGATTTCTGATACAGAGAGCCGTGACGCCAGACAGAGTGATGAATTACCCCCTCGTTCTTTGGCAAGTGTATAATTGCCCGCTGTGTCCCCAATAAACATCATTTCTTACCATTTTCCCTGCAGATGACGGAGAGGCGACCCAACACAGTAATAACATGTTCAGAGGCAGGGCGAGCACAAACTATTAATCTTTTCATTGTTCTCTTAATGTAAAAAACTTATTTCACGCCTACAACATTTCATGGAGCAGATACATCATTAATCAAAGTGCTCCTTTGCTGTGACAAGCCACGCTCCTTAGATACGCGTTAAAGGGGCACTGTCACAAAGGAAATCACCTGTGAGATTAGGCTCTGATGGAAGCAGCCTGTGCCCAATTACTAGTCACAGGGCATTGACTTAGTAAGTTAAGATATAATAATTAAGGTTCAGTCGTCCCGGATAATCAGTTAGCTTTAAGACATAAAACCTTTTGTATTCACCATAACCCAACACCTGGGATCCGGTGGCGGAGACTGGGAGGTATCCCCTCCCCCTGGCCTGCCCTACTCCACTCACCCCTCCATCCCCTTGATCCTACGTATGGATCTCTGCTCACTCAACTGCTCTCTACATATAACCTTTATACGTTTTCTCCTCTTTTCTTTCCCTTTTTTTTTTTTTTTTTTTTTTTTTTTTTTTCTCTCTCTCTCTACTCCCCCTTCCTCCCTTACTATGACCCTTCATCCTCCTCTCCTCTTCCCCATCCTCTCCCTCACCCACGCCCATCCCTCCCTCCCCTCCCCCTGAGGAGTCCCCAGTCGAACTCAACCACTTCCCCTACTACAGTTTTTTCCACTCAGCACCAGAAGCTGACCAGCCTTAACATCTGAATTGTTCAAAGGTAATAGTTACGCAAAGTTGGCCAGTTCTTCTGGGACTGGCCCACCCCTGCCTCCACCCGCAATTTTCACCTGTATGTAATGCAACATACACATGATTACCGTTGGAAATATAGATATTCACTTAACCTGTCAAAAGTTTTGCTTACGTCCCGAAAATTGTTTATTATATTGACAAATGTTGTATTTTCTTTTTTGTATTCCTGAATGAATGCTGGTTCTGTTTGTTTCTACTGTAAGATCTGCTGTTCAATCTCAGACTCCTTGTTCGACTGTTCAAATGTAATGTAAACCTTACCCTATTCACCAATAAAATTTATTATGGAAAAAAAAAAAAAAAAAAAAAAAAAAAAAAGGTTCAGTCGTCCAACAACAAATACGTTTTTTTGCAGCATGCCTTCTGCATACATGTGAAAGGTTTAAAGCATATCTAAACTCAAGGCCGCATACACACGACCGAGAAACTCGTCGGGCGAAACTCATCGTTCCGCCCGTCGAGTTCCTAGTTCGACAGTCAAAAAGCTTGTCGAGACAAATTTTCCCATTGAACAACGAGGAAATAGAGAGCATGCTCTCTTTTTGGCTCAACGAGCTTCCCGACGGGATGCTCGGCGAAAAGTGTACACACGACCGGTTTTCTCGGCAGAATACGTCTCCCATCGAGGTTCTCGCTGGATTCTGCCGAGAAACTCGGTCGTGTGTACGGGGCCAAGATCAAAAAGTGATAGTTTTACAATTTACTGGCCCTTAAAAATCCATGCATAGTGACCGTTGAGCCCTGGAGCATTGGATTTTTGTATCTAGTTGCAGGTGGAAAGCAAAGGTACACCGTCCAACCCCTCTGCCAGCAGCCTGTCAAACTCTATGAGAGGCTGGCATCTGCTGCAGCTGGACGGGACTGGACATCGCCTAGCCTAGTGATACTTATGTTTAGGGCTTTATGTGCCCAGGGAGAAATTAAATCAGGGAATGCAGTAGTCTTTATTCCAGGAATTCATCCCTGGGAAAGTCGGCAGGTGCGGTCTCTGTTCTTGACTGTAGGTGGCGCTCCACTGGAATGGTACTGAAGCTTGAGAGAAAGTTGAGAGAACCAGAGGAAGCTTTCCAATTGGCTACACTGCATCCAGATGACCCTCGTGACCATTGTGGGTCAGCAGAGGCTTAAAGTCTTGGGGGAAGGCACTTAAAAAGGCTCTGCTGACCCAAGATGGCCATCAGGGTCACCTGGATGCAGCGTAGCCAATTGGAATGCTGCCTAGGGAAAGAAGGAAACCATTGAGTAACCAGGTTTCTTTTGACTTCCTCTCTAGCTGAAGTATCACTCCAGCCAAGCGACACTCATAATGCAGAACTGAGACTGCAGCTGCCTATAGGCACATACTGACCTAAAGTAACGCTAGGTGCACCAGATCCAGTCGTATCAGCTGCAATTCTATAATAGAGTTTAATGGGCTTCTGGTAAAAGGGTTCGCTTCCTCCTGCACCATTAATTTCTAAGGCCGCGTACACACGAGGGGATATGTCCGCTGAAAACGGTCCGATGGACCGTTTCAGCAGACATCTCCGCTCGTGTGTATGGGCTAGCGGACAGATTTCTCCACCCGACAGATTTCAAAGCATGCTTTGAAATCCATCCGGTGGGAATCTGTCCGCCCGACATGTCTGCTGGTTAGTACACTTACCAGCAGACATGTCGTCCCCCACCGCCGCCGCGGCCGAATGGATTCGGCGCATGCGCGGAAGTGTTTTACTTCCTGGTGCGGTGACGTGGCGATGACGCGGCGGCGTCAACGTCACCGCCGCGTCTCCGCGCCGTCCGGCGGCGGGGAATTTGATCCGATGGTGTGTACACGCCATCGGATCAAACTCCCGATCGGACATATCCGATGGAAATGGTCCGCGGACCGTTTTCATCGGATATGTCCGATCGTGTGTACGAGGCCTAAGAGGTGAGCTGTATTCAAAAGTAGCACTGGAAGCCACTATAAGAATGATCCCCCATAAGAATAAATGAGGCCATAGATGAAGGTAAGTATTTAATCAGGTGAGATGCACTCAGGGACTGGGGGCATGTTTAGAAATTGCCCCCACCAGGTTCTCTTTATCCTCCATATGCACTGCAGCCCAATTCATTCCTTTAAAGAGCGGTACACTGAAGCATGGCTAGAAGCTGCCATAATTACAGATCCCCATAGAAATAAATAGAGCTGTGAATGCAAGTAAGTTCATCCCCAGGTGGAATACACTCAGGGGGGTGGGGCATGCTTCATAATTGAACCCATCAGGTTCTCTTCACTATGCACATGCATCATGGCCTCATTCATTCCTAGGAGAAAAGGTATAATTTTGAGGACAACTGGAGGCCACCAAGGGTATGGCTCACAGTAGAAATGAAGGGGACCACAGGTGGAGGCATGTGTTTAACCAGGTAGGATGCATTCAGGGAGTGGAAGCATGCTCAGAAAGTGTTCATGCCAGGTCCTCTTCATTCTTCACTGCAGCCTCATTCATTCATATGAACAGAGCTGTACTCGGAAGCATGTCTGGGGTCTGTCATAACTACAGCTTCCCATAGAGATAAATGGCACTGTGGATGAAGGTACTGTAAGTTAGTGATGAGCGGAATACGCCATATTCAATTTCGCGAATATTTCGAAGAATATTCGCGAATATTCGTTAATATCGAATATTCGTGATATTTTATAAAAAAAAAAATTGCAAGATTTCGCCAATGCGAAATTTCGCTATTTTTTTTTTTTTTATATAAAATATCACGAATATTCGATATTTACGAATATTCGCTATATTTTATAAAAAAAAATAAAAAATAGCGAAATTTCGCATATGCAAAGCGAAAATGATTGCGAAATTTCGCAATTTTTTTGGATAAAATATAGCGAATATTCGTAAATATCGAATATTCGTGATATTTTATAAAAAAAAAAAAAAATGCGAAATTTCACTAATGCGAAATTTCGCTAGTGCGAATGCAAAATTGATTGCGAAATTGATTGCGAAATTTGAAAAAATACGAATATTCGTGAGCAACACTACTGTAAGTGTATGTCCAGGTGGGATGCACCCATGGTGGTGGGGGCATGCCTTATGGGACAACTCCAAATCTGTCTTTGCAGATGATACCAAGCTATGCAGTGAAATAACGTCCTTACAGGATGTCTCCAATTTACAAGCCGACCTCAATGCTCTGTCTAATTGGACGACTAAGTGGCAGATGAGGTTTAATGTTGATAAATGTAAAGTTATGCAATTGGGGGCTAAGAATATGCATACATCATACATACTAGGAGGAGTACAGCTGGGGGATCCGTAGTGGAGAAGGATCTAGGGGTTTTGGTAGATCATAAGATCAATAATGGCATGCAATGCCAAGCTGCGGTTTCCAAAGCGGGCAAAGTCCTTTCTTGTATTAAGAGAGGTACGGACTCCAGAGATAGAGATATCATTTTGCCCCTGTACAAATCATTATTAAGACCTCATCTGGAATATGCAGTTCAGTTTTGGGCACCAGTTCTCAAAAAGGATATTGGAGAACTGGAGAAAGTGCAGAGAAGGGCAACCAAACGGATAAGAGGCATGGAGGAGCTCAGCTATGAAAGATTAGAGGAACTGAATTTATTCACTCTTGAGAAGAGGAGAATAAGGGGGGATATGATCCACATGTACAAATATATAAGAGGTCCATATAGTGAACTTGGTGTTGAGTTATTCACTTTACGGTCAACACAAAATACAAGGGGACACTCTTTACGTCTAGAGGAAAGGAGATTTCACCTCCAGAAAGGTTTCTTCACAGTAAGAGCTGTGAAAATGTGGAATAGACTCCCTACAGAGGTGGTTCTGGCCAGCTCAGTAGATTGCTTTAATAGAGGCCTGGATACTTTCCTAAATGTACATAATATAACTGAGTACTAACATTTATAGATAAAGTTGATCCAGGGAATATCTGATTGCCTCTCGGGGGATCAGGAAGGAATTTTTTCCCCTGCTGTAGCAAATTGGATCATGTTCTACTGGGGTTTTTCACCTTCCTCTGGATCAACTGTGGGTATAGAATTGGGTATATGGGATTGCATGATATTATTATTGTTATTATTTTTATTTATTTAACATTTTTTATGGTTTAACTGGATGGACTTGTGTCTTTTTTCAGCCTGACTAACTATGTAACTATGTAATTTGTACCAAAAGACCAGTAAAACCTAAAACATTGTCTTTGTAATGGGTGGTCCCAGCAAAGAAGTATTTGGGAGCCATTGGTTATGTACCTACAGCCACATTCATCCTACACAACAAGATGCCTTTTCCTAGCTTCGGTGGAACTAGTGTTCCCAGCCAGGCCTCTCACCTACAGAACATTGCCTTTCTACCACATTGCTGCTTTTGGCAGTGATTAATAGTGATGACCAAATAAGCGGCTGCTGTGAAACAAAGAGCAGACAGCTGTGTTAATTCATATATATGATTGTATGGCACCATGACTATACAGAGAATTATGTTTTCAATATCAATTAGTTGCCTTGCAAGTTAAACGGCTCGTAAATCAGTAGGTTACCGGTTTCCATACCGAGTAAGTTAGTTACGAGTAAAATATAGAAACATTCTGTTGTTGCCAGAGAAACAAGTTTAGAATTATGTATCGTACATAATATTCTTCCTTTCTCTCTTTATGAAGTATATTTAATTTTCCAGCGTCATGTCTCACTGTACATTGATTGAAGGCAGCGGGGTGACGGGCAGTAAAATAGACATTTCACATTTTTACTCTTTTTTATGTGCCTACTTATCAAAGTCAAATAAATAATAACGTTATGTGCTGTAGACAAACACAAATCAGAATCTTCCATTCTGACAGCTGAAATCTTAAAGAAACCCCATTTCTGTTTTGTTTTTTCAAGACCGCAGTGTGGTGTGAAAAAAACGAAACACCAAAGTGAAAAAAGTGCACGTGAACACACAACAAAGTCCTCCAAAGCAGTGCTGTGACAAGGCCATCTAGAGCCCAGGGCGAACATGCCAAACTGTCCCCCCCTCCCAAACCCCAAAATGAATGAGCAACCCCCCCTTAAAGAAAAACTGAACACTAATCTGCATGCTTACCTCTAAGCTTAAATCCCCCCTTCTCCCAGTACAATTCTACCCCCCTGCTGAAATTCCCCCTCCCAGAACAAATATTTCCTCTCATCCCCCAACCCCCCCCCCCCCCAGCACAAATGCACCCCACCTGAAAAAAAAAATCACCTCTCCTAGCACAAATCCTCTACCCCTTAAATTTACCCTCCAAATACATACCCTATCCCCATTCCTCCTCCTAGCATGAACCTCCCTCAATCATCCCTACTAGCATAAATCCCTTCCAAAAAAATTTCCCCTCCTAGCACAATTCCCCTACCCCCTCTACCACATCACCTCTTCTAGCAGAAACCCCCCAAATCCCCCCTCCTAGCACAAATTCTCTTCCCCCTCTCAACACAAATCCCCCTAAATCACCACTCATAGCACCGCCTAAAAAATGTCCCCTCCTATAACAATTCTTACCCCCTGCTGCACCCCCAAAATCCCCTCCAAACACAAATCCCCTCCCCTCCAATCTCCCCGCGGTGCCCCCCACCTCACATGATACCACAGTGCCCAGCGCAGCTTCCCCTCCTGCCCACCCTTTGCCCCGGCCCTGCTCCAAAGTTATATGGTCCCTTCCCAAAGAGGAAGGACCCTTACCTGACCACAGCAGGACACAAGACTCTTGACGCAGGCAAGGGTCAACCTAGTCAAAAGACCTTGCAGTTCCCTCTCTTCGTGATCAGCCAAAGCCAACTTCTGAGTACAAGGTTATGTGCTCTCTCAAAGACAGGCAGGGGAGGATAGGACCTAAGGGCCACACATCCTCTCTCTAAACTTCAATGTAGGCCCGGAACCAGGCTCTACCATGTTTAGTGATTGAAAAAAGACACACAAATAAGTGCAGTGATATATGTGAAACAAAATAAATAAAAGGTACCAGTGTATGATACAATTGCTAGACCTGGTTTATCTCTCAGGCCCCGTACACACGACCGAGTTTCTCGGCAGAATCCAGCGAGAACCTCGATGGGAGACGTATTCTGCCGAGAAAACCGGTCGTGTGTACACTTTTCGTCGGGAAGCTCGTCGAGCCAAAAAGAGAGCATGCTCTCTATTTCCTCGTTGTTCAATGGGAAAATTTGTCTCGACAAGCTTGTTGACTGCCGGACTAGGAACTCGACGGGCGGAACGATGAGTTTCGCCCGACGAGTTTCTCGGTCGTGTGTACGGGGCCTTAGGCCCCATACACACGATCGAGTTTCTCGGCAGAATCCAGCGAGAACCTCGAAGGGAGACGTAGAGAAAACCGGTCATGTGTACACTTTTCGCTGAGCATCCTATCGGGAAGCTCGCCGAGCCAAAAAGAGAGCATGCTCTCTATTTCCTCGTTGTTCTATGGGGAAATTTGGCTCGATGAGCTTTTCGACAGCTGAACGGGAACCTCAAGTTTAGCCCGACGAGTAACTCGGTCATGTGTACGCGGCCTTAGTGTAAAGGCAAACCCTTTTTTTAGGGTGTTAGAAAGAGTGAAGAAGAGTTTGGATCCTCTTTCAAATCCCATTGGGGAGATTTACCTCTTAAGTCAGAAGGTAAGAGTAAATCCTACAATTTAGAGTTGTCGTCAGAGGAAGTGAAGGGAAACCTTCCAAAGGGGACATCTAGTCTGATGACCAAGGGAAGCATTACATTCACTATGGTATACATTCACAACCATAGTGATCCCTGCAGTCCCCTGTTGTCAGAGCTTGCAGGAAGATATTATATTACCCATTTGTCATGTGACAGTGTTTAGGCTTAGGCATGTGAGGCGGTTAAATGCAACTTACATCTTAAAACCTTTAGTACTCATTCTGTTTAGCATTTTCATAAAACTCGGACCCTAAAATTATTCCCTAGGGCTCCTTTACACTTATGTGCACATTTTTGCACCTTCCTCGATTCATGGCTTTTCAGAAGGTATGCATGCATTGTGTGGAGTGTGCCCTTTCATTTTCAATGGGCTGTCAACATGTGTCGACGTTGACAGTTGATTGAAAAAAAAATGCAGCTCAGGGGTCAAAGAAAGGGAGGTGGTTCTCGGGACCAGAGCGGGGGAGTCCAATCAAAATGTTTAGTGGTGCTGTTTATCCCAGTGAAACTATGGTTTCATTAAAGTAGAACTAACTTTCTTTTTTTCATTTTGGATAGAGCAATGAAGGGTTATAACCAGATTTTTATTCCACATCTGTGTCCCATTGTGGACATTTCCTTTCACTTCCTGTCCCATGGCCAAACAGGAAGTGAAAGGAAATCTCAGAAAATTAAGGAAATTCTTTGGGGACCCCCAGGTCACCAGACCCAATGTCCTCATTGGACGATTTCCCCTCTATTACGTTTTGGGGACAACCCACAATTTGGAATTTTCTTTTACTTTCACTGATAATGGTAAACAGGACAGGTAGGAAGGGTGAATCTCTGTAAAGGGGGCACAGACAGCAATAAAAACTGACAATTGTTCTAATCCCTCTCCACTCTATCCAAAACTAAAAAAAAAAAGTTTTGCATTTAGTTATGCTTTTGTCAAAGCAAGTGTTAGCTATTTAGCTACCCAAGGTTGCCATATCCTGGTATATTTAGTGGTCCTATCTGCTTGCATGGGAAGGGTATTTTTCCTTGTCAATATATCTTTATTGAGGTGATAAAGAAATGTACAATTCAGGGAAGGGTATTTTTCAATAAAATTTACATTTCTAGCTACATGGGTGTCATTTGAGTTAATATGAGGAAGCCAATGACTGCACTGCATTTAGTTGACTCCACAATCCTATAAGGAATGTACGATTTCATCAGACATTCTTCAGAAAGGTGAATAAACGGCTCAATTGTTCAAGACTAGCCTCGGGCCAAGGGAAATAATTTTCCATGCCTGTCTAAATCTCAGTCCATGCTGTGGATTGTAACTCTTAATCACATGCTAAATTTACTCCTCGATTGTTTTATAATTGTTTCTGGCACAAGGAAAGAACAGATTTATGGCAAACAGCAATTCATATAACCGTAAAAAAATCAGCTATTTTCCCATATTTGACTTGAAGTGGAGTTCCACCCAAAAGTGGAACTTCCGCTTATCTGGTTCTTTCCCCCCTCCGGTGCCACATTTGGCATCTTTCGGAGGGGAGGGTGGAGCTGGTACCTGTTTTTTACAGGTACCCTGTCCCCACTTCCAGGAGATCAGGCTTGCATCAAATTCCATCAGCAGCTCTGTCCCCCTCCTCCTCCCCTTCTGCCAGGCCACTAAAAGAGTGCAGCGCACTTCACGCATGCGCAGTAGGGACCCGGTCGTGAAGCCGAAAGGCTAAATTTCCGGCTGGTTCCCTTACACACAATGGCGGCGGCAGCACCCGATGGAAACATCAGCTGCAGTTCTGACATTGCTAGACTCCAGGACAGGTAAGTGTCCTAATGTTAAAGGTCAGCATCTGCAGTATGTGTAGCTGCTGACTTTACATTTTTAAAGGGCGGAACTCCTTTTTAAAGAGGTCATGTATGCCTCAAATGAAAATCGCCCTGGAGATTAATGATTCTTAGCATTATGGCCTTATTAGTGCCCCTTTATCCATTGCTTACATGGTTATCCTTCACTACAGGTGATAGCGACTAGAATAATGATGGTTTTAGACAGGTGATTCCTGTCTAAAAAGCAATATGTTATAGTTTTCTTCTCTTTGCCCTCCCACCTAACCATTTAATTACCAGAAACAAAAAAAATACCCTTTAGCTAGGTGCTAGTGTACATAGTTATTAGTGTAGGAAAATTTGGCCTGGATGAAAGCTAGGCCTGGGTTGAATCTGGGACAGGGTTGAGTGACTCCGGGAGGCTCGATGACTTAGCAAGCAGCACCTCTGGTAACTCCCCCCTGCTCTCTGGAATCTTGGAGAAGCTTCCAAAAGTAGAGGGTGGAGTCTAGGAGGAGCTGCTTCGAGTATTTACGAGGGCCCCAGCCAATCCCCAGCAACATGGGTTTGCAGGGGGCAAGCCAGCATTCGGGTGGAAAATGGAGAAGAAGTGCAGAGGAGGTTGTTGCGGCCCTTAACGGTGCCCCCTAGTCTGGGGGGGGGGATGACCTCAGGCTTGGGGCTCGGGTGCTGGAGGGACCCTCTACAACACACAATGGCAATTCTTCCTGGAGGCACGGGAGCAAAGAGAGGACAGCAGGAGAAGGTCAGCACTTCCAGAAGGTCAGCACTTCCAGAAGTTCCCGAGTAAAGGTAGTGGAGTGAGCTGGTGATTGAGCAGTCTGGGAGGACTGTGGTAATAGAGTGTGTCAGTTTGGGAGGACTGTGGGGTCTTAGCCAGGAGGGTTAGTGAAAGGGGCAGCTGCAGCCAAGGGGGCTGGCAGTGCCTGAAGAAGTTGTGCTGGGATCAGTAGCCACAGGGTTGGAAGCTGGACACTGACTTTTGATACACATTTTAAGGGGTCTCAGGTTCCTACCTATAACGGGCTGTTGCTTTAAGATCTGAATGTGTGCTGTTATAGGATCATCTTTTTGTCAAGTGTACCAGTAATGTTGCAAGCAAATGTCCTGGAGGAGCAGAGTGTATATAGACTGTATATATGAAAGTTGCCCCTGAAGTTGTTTGAAGTCAAGTAGGCATCCTATAATACTCTTACTTCCCATCCAAGTTGTATCCCTTCAATAAAATACAAAAAAAATAAGTGCTGGACAGTTTTCTAACTTTGGGAGACTGTGGAAATTTAGGGCCAGATTCACATACAATCTGCGGCGGCGTATCGTAAGCCATTTACACTACGCCGCTGCAACTTAATGGAGTAAGTGCCGTATTCCCAAAGCACTTGCTGCGTAGTTTGCGGTGGCGTAGTGTAAATGGCCCTGCGTATCCCCGCGTAATTCAAAGGGGGAGGCTTGTATTTAAATTAAGCGCGCCCCCGCGTCGATCGAACTGCGCATGCGCCGGCCGGGAAAAAAGACCAGTGCGCATGCTCCAGCTCACGTCGGAAAGCGTCGTTGAAACCGACGTCAAAACGATGTGATTGTCACTTACGCAATGCCCTATTCGCAAACGACTTAGTAAAACGACGTAACCGACAGAAAAAGACGATGCTGACCCGACGCCATACTTAACATGGCAACAACGGAACTTCGTAAACCTACCCGCCATATAGCAGGGGTAGGTTTACGCTTACGGAAACTACATAAACGACGACGGGGCGGCGTAAAAACGTTCGGGAATCGGCGTATTAGGCTCATTTGCATAGGCAAATGAGAAAACAACGTAAAGGCCACCTAGCGGCCAGAAAAGTAATTACATCTACGATCTGACGGTGTAAGTGTTTTACACCTGTCGGATCTTCACTGTATCTATGCGTAAGTGATTCTAGGAATCACACGCATAGATACCCAGTAAAAAAAAACAGAGATACGACGGTGTTTCCTGCGATACACCGTCGTATCTCTTTTGAGAATCTGGCCCTTAGTGTGCCTGGCTGTGCAGGGTGGGAGATCCCATTTCACCTACGTGGAGTGTGCTACACCTGTTACATCTTGGTATAGACATACTCTCCTTTTCCCTACATAACAGCACAGGCCCTTGGTGATTGGCTGTTTAGAAACTCAATGTCGTCATGTGGGGACAGGCTTTCATATGGAAGGTAGGTTGTCACATGGAGGGCATTCAAGAAACATTCTAACAAGAAGAAAAAGCAGAGTGAGCAGAGAGATGACATAACGTAGTACTACTGCTTTGATTTTACTGTCCAATTACAGGCTTGGGGCAGGCAACCTAGCTGTATTACTTAAAGTGAGGCCTGTAGCATTGAAAGTTGTAAACTGCAATGTCTAGAGTTATGCCGCGTACACACGGTCGTTTTTTGCGATGAAAAAAACCGTTGTTTTTTAAAACGTCATTTAAATTGATCGTGTGTGGGCAAAACGTCATTTTTTCCAACATGCTTGAATTTTTTGTGTCGTTTTTCAAAACGTCGTTTTTTGTTTCACAAAAAGTCACCGTGTGTAGCAAAAACGTTGTTTAAAACAACGTTTTTCAACCCGCGCATGCCCAGAAGCTAGTTATGAGGCGAGCTTCAATGGAAAAGAGTGGTGAACGTAACCTCGCTTTTTGTGAAAAAAACGATGGTGTGTATGCAACATTGTCTTTGAAAAGTGACGTTTCAAAAACGTTGTTTTTTACTTCACAGAAAACGTCGTTTTTTTTCATCACAAAAAATTATCGTGTGTACGTATGGCGTAAGACTGCAGTAGAGATAAGTGAGGTCACCGAACTGATTCTGTTGGTCTTAATGGAAATACAAATCCCTCTGCAGGTAAAAGAACAGTCCTATCTATGTATTTTAACATAATACTTAGCAGTTTGCCTAAAGGACAGCTTAAATTGGTGATTTTCACAGCTCTCTGTTCTAAAATATCATTCTGGCCCTTCAAATAGACTTGGGGTTCTTCTTTAATCTTAGGGCAAAAAAAAAAGCTGGTGGAGAGGATTTATGTATGTACAACAGGTAATCCCGCAACTGAATAAAAACATGTCACGCGCTCAATGTCAACATGGATAGCAATGGAGGAAATAATGGCAAGCAGCATTACCGTTGTAAGTAGATAGAAAACAGATGGTCCTTTTATGTGTGTGCTGTTTCTTCTGCATACAAATGCTTTTTGGGGGATCTAATTAGGCTTCCACAAAACTCAAACTGGGTAATTACTATCATTATCCCCTTTTCAAATAAATCTGAAGTCTAAACCGCAATTACGTTTTTAATCTTGCCGCTCATATTCACACAAACATTGTTTTTTTTCTCTCCAAATCCTTTAAAAAGAAAGTTATCAAAAGTAGTTTAGAGGTGAATCGGAGACGCTCTGTGAATCGTTTGTTACATTTTAACTTCTTTTGCTTTCCAAAATTTTAGCATAAAGTACTTTAAAATAGTACTACTTCTAAACTTTGTGATTTGGATGGTATTACATAGGGTCTGTTCCTCTCCTGGCCAATACTGTACCCTTGACCCCCAACAAGGAGACTCCCCTCCCATGTTTGGTTAAATAGAGATTGGTTTTTCCACCCTCCCTTATATCGCTATATGGGGATAAGGAGTTCCGCTCTTCTCTATATTTTTATGAGGAATGCTCTGGGGGTGGTTCCAATTTCTCATTTATTCCTATGGAGACACTCGTATGGGGGCGGGGGTGCCACCTTCCCTTATATCACAATCACATATAACCAATTCTATACCCACAGTTGATCCAGAGGAAGGCACTTGTCGGAAGTGGTTTACTTCCCCCTTTAGGAAAATCTCCTGGATGTTTCTATAATATTCCTATGGAAACAAGTCACAGAGTTGAGGGCTACCCATCTCCTCTATATTTATATGGTAATGCACACAGAGTTGAGGGCTTCCACTTTCTTCTATATTTCTATGGAAATGCCCACAGAGTTGAGGGCTTCCACTGTCTTCTATATTCCTATGGAAATGCCCACAGAGTTGATGGCTTCCACTTTCTTATATATTCCTATGGAAATGCCCACAGAGTTGAGTTCTATATTCCTATGGAAATGCCCACAGAGTTGATGGCTTCCACTTTCTTCTATATTCCTATGGAAATGCCAACAGAGTTGATGGCTTCCACTTTCTTCTATATTTCTATGGAAATGCCCACAGAGTTGAGGGCTTCCACTTTCTTCTATATTCCTATAGAAATGCCCACAGAGTTGATGGCTTCCACTTTCTTCTATATTCCTATGGAAATGCCCACAGATTTGAGTTCTATATTCCTATGGAAATTCCCACAGATTTGAGTTCTATATTCCTATGGAAATGCCCACAGAGTTGAGGGCTTCCAGTTTCTTCTATATTCCTATGGAAATGCCCACAGAGTTTAGGGCTTCCACTTTCTTCTATATTCCTATGGAAATGCCCACAAATTTGAGTTCTATATTCCTATGGAAATGCCCACAGATTTGAGTTCTATATTCCTATGGAAATGCCCACAGAGTTGAGTTCTATATTCCTATGGAAATGCCCACAGAGTTGAGTTCTATATTTCTATGGAAATGCCCACAGAGTTTAGGGCTTCCACTTTCTTCTATATTCCTATGGAAATGCCCACAGATTTGAGTTCTATATTCCTATGGAAATGCCCACAGATTTGAGTTCTATATTCCTATGGAAATGCCCATAGAGTTGAGTTCTATATTCCTATGCCCACAGAGTTGAGGGCTTCCAGTTTCTTCTATATTCCTATGGAAATGCCCACAGAGTTGAGGGCTTCCAGTTTCTTCTATATTCCTATGGAAAATGCTCACAGAGTTCCACTCTCTTTTATTTTTTAATAGGAAATGCTCTCAAAATTGTGGGCTTCCACTCTCCTCTATATTCCAATGGAAAATGCCCAGAGAGCCGAGGGCTTCCACTCTCCTATATATTCCAATAGAAAATGCTCACAGAGTTGAGGGCTTCTGCTCTAATCTATATTCCTATAGAAAATACCAATTGAGTTGCGGAACTCCACTCTCCTCTATATTCCTCTGAAAAATCCTTGCTCGGGGAATGGTTCCACTCTCCTCTATAACCCTTTGGGGAATTATAGAGGAAGAGGTTTCATTCTCTTCTATGTTCCTAGTAAGAATACTGTAAGGGCATGGATGTTTCCTGTCACTTTCCCTATATTCCTTTGGTGACACACTCCCAGGGGAAGGGTTCCTTTCTCTTCTATATTGCAAGGGAGAGTCCATGAGGGTTGGTTCCTCTTCAGAGATGATCACAGGGGCAGCATGTTTGCTACCACTCTCCACTAAATTTCACCTCTATAGCCCTGTGGAGCATGATTCCACTCTCAAAATAACAGAAGGGATGGAAGGCTATGCTTCCACCTTCCCTTGTATTCCTATGGACAATCTGTTTGAAGAGGAGTCCCATTCTCCTCTATAGCCCTGCGCAGGACCTCTTGGGTTATTACACCCTCCTCTATATTCTTAAAGAAAATTTCACAGGGGTGGAACAGTATTGTTACACTGCCCCCTATATCTCTACAGCTAGGGTGTACAATTCTCTTCAGTATTCCTATCTATGGGGAAAGAAAAGGGGGGGGGGTCGTTCTGTGCTTCTCTATATTTGTGTGGTAGTTACCTTAAAGTCTTTGCATTTATTCAGTCACTTACCTTTCAATGCAAAAGGGGTCTACAGTGACTTGCCCAACTGTGAACCCAAGAACCCAAGTTCCATGGCTCCGTGGGCACTTAAAGACAAGTAAAGGTGAATTTTGGCCTGATCAAAACTGCTAGAGTTATGCCGTGTACACACGACCATTTTTAATGCCATGGAAAAAAAAAAGTTTTTCTCAATGTGATTCTTGTTAAGCCTGCTTTGCATACACACGATCGTAAAATGATAAAAAACGTGAGCAAAGCACGGTGACGTACAACACGACGGCACTATAAAGGGGAAGTTCCATTCGGATGGTGCCACCCTTTGTGCTGCTTTTACTAATTTTGTGTTAGTAAAAGTTTAGTGAGAGAAGATTCGCACTTTTCAGTCTTTGTGCTTTTCAGCCTGTTACAGCGTGGCGAATGGGCTATCTCCATTACGAACACTAGTTTTACCAGAATGAGTGCTCCCGTCTCATAACTTGCTTCTGAGCATGCGTGTTTTTTTCCCATCGTTAAAGCCTACACACGACCATTATCCACGACGTGAAAAACGACGACGTTGAAAACGACAAGAAAAATTAGAGCATGTTCTAAATTTTTAATGCCCATTTTTCATGTCGAGAAAAATGCTCTGGAGCCTACACACAATCGTTTGTATGCGGCATTACAGTTCACCAGGTCTAAACTGAGCACAGGCATACATGAAATATTTTAGTTTATCACAATCCAAACTTGCCTTTTGAAAACACTTCAACCAGCAACACAAATGTATTTAAAGGTGATAGCATTATATCATTAAGCATCTTTCTTTATGTGTAACTCTGTTGCATGCTGCATTGTCCATTAAGACGTTCAAAATGACAGAACAATAGGCAAAAACATTCTATGTCAGAAAGCTTTATTGATTGAATGCTTTAGAGGCAAATAGGGAATAATGCATCTTAAAACATCCTTTCATGCGGCGTCACAATAAATTTTAAAAGCCTCTGCTGCCAAGGGACCCGATGTCATAATTTTTACAACCGCAAGCTTAGTGTATAGAAGTAATATGATTAAAACAAAGCATCAGTAATTTCTAATGGGCTTTGAAGTGCTGGGCGCGTAAATTCAAGGTCCCAGTAGGTAAGCGGGTCCTGGTATTAATCAAATCTGTCAACATTTTCAGGTTTAACAAGTCCATGTGTGTGCAGATTACCAGTACAGGAATAGGCTTCGTAGACCACCACCAACATTTGTGTCTGATAGATGTCAATGGAACTGGAAGTAGCTATGCTGTAGAATATCAAAATCTGAGTGACTGCTATGAGTAACTCTGATGCTTTAATTAAGGCTTGCACCTTGTACAGTATAGGATTTCATGTCATCTGTGCCCAGTGTTGCCATGAAGCGTTAATCCAGCTCTGCGCAGTCCTCTTATCTTTTTTCAGTGAGATGAAAACTGACACACAGAGAAATAGGAGTCAGTTCTCCCCCCTTGCTGTGAGTGACAGGTGATTTACATCCTGAGCCTGGAGAGACAATCTTTGTACTTTACACCCCCTCCTCCTTTCTTCTCCAGCTCTCCCAGGATTGGCTGCTCCACACCTTAGCATGATTGGGCATGTTGAAGTCATGTGGTGACTTTTCTGGGTTTTGACTGGATGTTAGTAATCATAGCAGAAGTTCAGTGTAAGAAATACACAGGAGAAAATGCATGTTGACAAGGGGAGTGTAGAGGTGGGTGGTTAGTTTACTGACGTCACGACTCCACCCACCAAGCTCCGGACAACTGAATCACCCACAGAATCTGCAGTTTTTCGGGTCTCATAACAGACAGAGGGGACACATTTGACAGGTAAGGATACATGCAGAAGGCATGTTTACCCTTATAGATAACCACTATGGCAGTAGTTTAGAAAGCATGAGAGTGGGTTTACATCCACTTTAAGTTATCAGGTAGGCATTAAGTAAGGTGGGTATAGGGGTATTAGAAGCTTCAAAAACTCAGGGTGCCAGCTGTAAGGATTTCATAGTCCTTTTCATGCAGGTCATAGGATCTCTAAAACCAGTTTTAGCCATGCGACCCTGAACTAGCATGCCATAGGCTTATGACAATTGGCAGCTACGTTTATCATGCTTTTCTAATGCTTTCAACCAACCTCACTAATGCTGCATTTTCCCACAAGAACACACCTACAACACACTAGAGCACATCTGATGGTGTACCACAACGTAATCAGTACAAAGCACTGCAGCTCTGTCACAGTAGATAGATGAGAATTAAGGCCCGGATTCACGAACGTTTCTAGAGATACGACGTCGTAAGTACAAATGTGCGCTGTCGTATTTTTACGCTGATTCGCAAAGCTAGATACGTCGTAAAACAAGGCTTCAGCCGCCCGACGTAACTTGCCTACGCCGCCGTATCTTGGGCGCATAGTTACGCTGGACACAATTCGGCGTTCCCATTTAAAATATGCAAATGAGTAAGATACGCCAATTCGCGAACGTAGATGCGCCCGGGCACTTCATATACGCGATTTGCGTAAGGCTTACATCCGGTGTAAAGTTACCCCTCATATAGGAGGCGCAAGTAATGCAAAGGTATGGGCCAGGGAACGACGCCGTCAAATTTTACGTCGCGTACGCGATTTACGTCGTAGGCAGTGTTCAACGTATCTTAGGCAGCTAATTCGACCTAACTGTGAGCATGCGCACTGGGATGCGTCCAAGAGACGACGCATGCGCAGTTCGTTTTTTGAAGGTGTGGCCATCATTTGCATGGGGTCACGCTTCATTATAATATATCACACCCACTTCCAGCCCACTTCCACCTACTTTGACTTACATCGGCTTACACCGACAACTATACACTACGCCGGCACAACGTTGAGTGCATATTCTTTGTGAATAGCATGCTTGCCTCTCAACGTTGCGCCGGCGTAGCGTAAAGTAGATACGCTACGCCCGCACAAAGATGCACCGCTCTACCTGAATCCGGGCCTAAATGTCTATGTGACATTTCAATAAAGTTGAAAAAAAAAAGTTAAAAGTGCTTTAACCCCCACCAGCTGCACAGAACAGACACAAGCCTGCACACTATAGCATATCATGTAAATGGGCCCTTGGAGTATAGGTATAATTAACCCTAAAATTTTATTTCAAAATACATCTGCTAAATTGAGCATTTACCTTGTCAGTAGCTTATTATTATTTGTACAAGATCCAATACTCCGCTACAAGCGTCGATCCCCAAGCAACCAACAATCAAGGGAGCTGGTTCCCTGTTGTCATTGGCCACCCACAGAGCCTCTGCAAAAGCTCCAGAAAGAAAAAGGGGAACTGCTCACCATATTAAAAGCCTCAGAATCAATTTATTGATCTCTCCAATAGACAGACTACTTATTCTGGCACATACAATCTCTAACACATTTCACTCAATTGGGAGCTTACTCATAAGGCCTATGAGCAAACTCCCAATGGAGTGTACGTACTGAATGGAGTGATCTACATATTGAAAAGATCAATACATGTATTATTTGTATGGTTGTCTTTCTTCGCTCTTCAGCTTGTTTTAAGGTCGGTGCCTCTCCTTGGTTTTAGGGTTGCCCTCCAAGGTCCTATGGAGCCCAAACAAAGCCACTCTGGTGTGTGCGCTCATGGGAAAAGGATAACAACCTGATACTGTATGCAGTCGTGGCCTCTGTGGACACACTGACAGGTATGATGGGACATGTAGTTTCAAGGAGGAAGATTAGGTGACTTTCTGGGTGAATTCTCACTACCCAAATTTTAGGATTTGTTGTAAATGTCATTCATAGGGTTTGCATTTACTTTACACAAGTAGGGGATCACATCAGTGGTGACCCCATGGCATGCATGTATTTATGTAGTGCTAGACACTAAAACCACATTGAAAAATAATGTCTGTCTATAATGGACTGTATATAGGGCCATGTGAATGTACACACATTGCAGTTTCCTTCTAAAACTAATAGAAGACATGGTCCATTGAGCACCAAATACATTATAGACTTGTCTTATGTATCTTGAGACTTCCACTGCATAATGTCTATTTCCATGTGTTCAAGGAAAGGAAAGCCAGGGGTTAGGTTTCAGTCACTGACTTCCCATTTGGGTGTAACTTGACCCCAAATAATTTTTCCATTTCCGAACTCTTTGAACCTAACAGGTTTGTCATAACATTTTTGTCTATCTAGCTTGTCTCGATTTTGGCAAATCTTTCTTTACAAGGTTTTATCATTATGGATCATTATACGACCGAGAACCATTAGGATCAAGGCTTAATAATGTTGTCCCTTTTTATTTTTTTCCCAAGCTAATCCTTTCTCCTTCTACACATGGTACCATTTACATATAATTATGTGATGGTAAAGTAAAACTCCAGGCAAACATCTAAACCAGTGGCGGTTGTTACTTTATATAGTCCTGACATCTTCAAAGGGCCACACATAATGTTCAGTGTATGTAATCCTACAGAAAGCTGTCAGAGAATACAGAGATCCAACACTAGATGGTTTAGAGACTGTGGGCATGCTACAGGAGATGGTCAGAGATAATGGGTATGCTACATGAGATGGTCAGAGACTTTGTGATGCTATAGGAGATGGTCACAGACTGCAGGCATGCTACATGATATGATCACAGACTGTGAGCATGCAGCAGGATTTTGTAAGAGGTACAGGGTATGGCCAGTGACTCTGGGCATTTTGCAGGACATGGTCAGAGACTGTGGGCATGCTCCAGGACAGGGGTCTTCAAACTTTCGAAACAAAGGGCCGGTTTACTGCCCTCCAAAGTTTAGGAGGGCTGGACTGTGGCCAGTGGGAGTTGAAAATGCCCTGACATTGGTGGGAGTAAACAACACCATAGGCTTGGTGGTCAGTGGGAGTAAAGAAATTACATCATTGGTGTCAGTGTGAGGAATAGCACCCCATCACTGATGTCAGTGGGACATCTGGTTCCTCATTTTTGGTGTCAGTGGGAAGAATACTTCCCTATTGAATAGTGCCCTGAGGTCCAGATAAAGGCAAGAAAAGGGCCACATTTGGCCCACGGGCCGCAGTTTGGAGACCACCGCTCCAGGAGATGGTACGAGACGCAGGCCATGCTGCAGGAGATGGTCTGAGACTGCAAGCATGCTGCAGGAGATGGTCTGAGACTGCGAGCATGCTGCAGGAGATGGTACGAGACTGCGAGCATGCTGCAGGAGATGGTACGAGATTGCGGGCATGCTGCAGGAGATGATATGAAACTGCAAGCATGCTGCAGGAGTGATGTCAGTGGGACATCTGGTTCCTCATTTTTGGTGTCAGTGGGAAGAATACTTCCCTATTGAATAGTGCCCTGAGGTCCAGATAAAGGCAAGAAAAGGGCCACATTTGGCCCACGGGCCGCAGTTTGGAAACCACCGCTCCAGGAGATGGTACGAGACGCAGGCCATGCTGCAGGAGATGGTCTGAGACTGCGAGCATGCTGCAGGAGATGGTCTGAGACTGCAAGCATGCTGCAGGAGATGGTCTGAGACTGCGAGCATGCTGCAGGAGATGGTACGAGACTGCGAGCATGCTGCAGGAGATGGTACGAGACTCAGGGCATGCTGTAGGAGTGTTTTGAGGCTGGGGACATGTAGCATGAGATGTTAATGCTCACTGCCATTAAAAACACTGATATTCCGGCTATTGTGACCCCCTGCCCATACGGGGCGGGTGGAGGAGTGTTCTCCTTGAATAGTATGATCCCTATCCCCGGGAAAGAGTAGTGGACAAGATTGCTAGTTGGGTGGACTAGCTCAACCCCAGCGGAACTGGGAAAAAATAACCTTGTTCCTCAGTTATCAAGTGTTATTTTCTAAACTGTATGTGATTGTATACTTGCTATGGTCTGTATATGCCATATGTATCTCGTTTATCTGTTTTGTTTGTTCATTTCAATAAATACAGATAATTCAAAAAAAAAAAAAACACTGCCATCCAGCACTCCCTAAAGTTGAATAAAAATAAACCAAACCATTTGGCAATAAAAAAACTGTTTAACTGACATTTTCCTTCACTTTTCCTGAGTAAGCCTAGTAAATTCAGGGCCAGCATGTAAACATCAGCAATGTGCAGGCATCGCTGGCGCAGAATGAATTGGCTTCAGCTTACATAAATATAACCTAAATGTGTATCTGATACAAGGTCTGTTTTAAAGAAGAATTTCAGGTATGGCATTCTGTTCAACTTGGAACAATGTAACTATGCATATACCATACCCATGGGATCCCACTAGAAGCTGGAAATCACTGTAGTAGGCACCACTACTCCAGTAATCTCTGCTAGCTTCTTCTGTGCCTAGTGGCTGCCCTGCTATGTTCTGGACACACAGGAGGTCCACTGCTCAGCATGGGCACCATTCAGAGATCACTTTGCATTTACTTAACAAATGCAAAGTATTCTCTGGATTGAGAGTAATTCCAGTTCCGATTCTGGCAATTGCAGTGATGAAGCTTCTAGCAATTGGAGCGCATGTTGGCTCCAGGTGAGAGCTTAGCGGCGGTGCTTCCAGAATTGAAGCAGGGGTACGGATTTGGGCACATACAATATCTAATGTTTTACTATTGTGAGCAATAAATTAATAAATTAGCGAGGCAAGTGCTGTATTCACCAAGCTAAGTTACGGCTGCGTAGCGTAAATGGGCCGGTGTAAGCCCGGGTAATTCAAATGTGGATGAGGTGGGCGTGTATTATGGAAATGTGTTGTGACCCCAGGTTTTTGACGCTTTTTTTGAACTGCGCATGCGCCGTCCGTGGACGTATCCCAGTGCGTATGCTCCAAATTACGACGCTAAGACGCTTTGGTTTCGACGTGAACGTAATTGACGTAAAGCCCCATTCACGGACGAGTTACGCAAGCGACGTAAAATCTGAAAAATTTGACGCGGTCCTGACGTCCATACTTAACATTGACTGCGCCATCTTTTTGGTGGTTTATCTTTACGCCGGAAAACGCCTTACGTAAACGGCGTAACTTTACTGCGTCGGCCGGGCGTACGTTCGTGAATAGGCGTATCTCGCTGATTTACATATTCTAGTGCAAGCTCAGAAGCAAGTTATGAGACGGGAAATTAGCATAATCAGCCCAAACGGTGGTGCAATTTGAATGGAACTTCCCCTTTAGGCCTCGTACACACGATCGGACATATCCGATGAAAACGGTCCGCGGACCATTTCCATCGGATATGTCCGATCGGGAGTTTGATCCGATGGAGTGTACACACCATCGGATCAAATTCCCCGCCGCCGGACGGCGCGGTGACGTGGCGGTGACGCGGCGGTGACGTTGACGCCGCCACGTCACCGCCACGTCACCGCAGCAGGAAGTTAAACACTTCCGCGCATGCGCCGAATCCATTCGGCGGCGGCGCGGCGGTGGGGGACGACATGTCTGCTGGTAAGTGTACTAACCAGCAGACATGTCGGGCGGACAGATTCCCACCGGATAGATTTCAAAGCATGCTTTGAAATCTGTCGGGTGGAGAAATCTGTCCGCTAGCCCATACACACGAGCGGAGATGTCTGCTGAAACGGTCCATCGGACCGTTTTCAGCGGACATATCCCCTCGTGTGTACGAGGCCTTATAGTGCCATTGTACTTGTTGTACGACACCGCACTTTGCTCGAGCATTTTTTATCACGATCGTGTGTAAGCAAGGCAGGCTTGAGAGGAATCACGTTGAGAAAAACGTTGTTTTTTCCATGACATGAAAAATGGTCGTGTGTACGCGGCATTAGGGTTGCTTGCGCAACAAGCATTTTCTGCCTTTCTGATAAGTAACCATTGATACCAGTGATCTTTGCACTGACCACAAATATAAGGAGAATTCTTCCCAGGGCCAATCACGCTAAAGTGCTAGGAGCTAAAGATATAGTAAGGGGTTCCCTCACACCGGAAAGTTGTTTTAAAAGTTCCTCCATGTTTAAAAGCTTGAGAAAGTCTTTTCTAGGTTGTCAGGAACACAACCGCTGGGTCTTCTGGCCACCAACATCGAATCCTAGAGTTGTGCCACGTGTCATTATAAGAAAAACAGAGGTCTCTTGGTCATGTCCATACAACTTTACAAGACTTTCAGGTATTTAGTGATGACATTAAAGGGGTTGTAAAGGTTTTGTTTTTTATTTTCTAAATAGGTTCCTTTAAGCTAGTGCATTGTCGGTGCATTTTTCTTCAATTTCCGTTCTAAATGTTTTTTTGTTTTTTTTCTTTGTCTGAATTTCTCACTTTCTGTTCCTTCTCAGTAAGCTGTTCTGGCTGACTAACCCCCAGCCAGAAATTCAGACAAAGAAAAAAACATTTACAAGGGAAATTGAAGGAAAAGATAAGTGAACCAACATGTTTTGCTGAAATGACTGTTTACATGGTATAGAGATATAGGGCCAGATTCAGGTAGAGTTAGGCTGGAGTATCAGTGATACTCCAGCCTAACTCTCACTTTGAGCCGGCGTTTCTGTTTTCTGTAAGCAGAAAACAAGAAACGCCGGGTTGGAGTTCCTATACGAGCGGCGTAATTGTATTTCGCCGTCGTATCGGAACTGCAATTTTAAAAATGGCGCTCGGGGCGTTCCCGCTGATTAACGCCGAGAATATGTTAATCAGCGAGAAACGGCAATTCACGATCGTATTCGGGCCCGACGCAGTGACTTTCCGACGTTTCCGTAAGAGATACGCGGCGTAAAGAAAAACCAGCCCCCTAGTGGAGTATCCTATGTTAAGTATGGCCGTCGTCATCGCGTGGAATTTAAAAATGTTCGCGTCGTTTGCGTAAAATGTCAGTGAATGGGGATTGACGTCATTGACGTTCACTGACAGAATTTGGAGCATGCGCACTGACAGTCGACGCATGCGCAGTACGTTCGCCACGGGATCGCGCCTAGTTATAATAATACACGCCCCCTACCCGCCCAATTTGAATTCCGCCGGCTCATTTTCGATACGCCGCCGCAACTTTAGGAGCAAGTGCTTTGTGAATAACAGTACTTGCTCCTAAAGTTTCGGCGGAGTAACGTAAATGAGAAACGTTACTCCAACAAAAAGATGCGCCCATCTACCTGAATCTGGCCCATAATAGTTAACTGATTCCTTTTAAAAATCAATCATATAATGTGCCTTCAGTTTCAGTTTCGTTTTTCATCTAGTGTCATGCTTCTGTGAAAGACAGAGACACAGAGACAATACAGGGCAGTGTTTGTTTTTAAAATGAAACGGATTGGTTCTGAGGGGTTTTAGACACAGAGTAATCACGCCTTCTTGATTAGAGACCACAGAGAGAAGCTCCCAGTACTTTTTTCATAAGGAAACAGACAACCAGGAAGTGTGCCGAACAGAGAAGGATTACAGGGAAAACGAACAATGAGGACATGAAACCAGGACTGCATTAGGGTAAAGGAAGCTATTTAGCTAAAAACAAAATCCTTTAGTGACCCTTTAAAGGAACCTAATTAGAAAATAAAAAAACAAACCTTTACAACCCCTTTAAAAAAAAAACGTGCCAGATGCTCAGCTAGATGGGAGAACCATGGATTCAACCATCACCATCTATTATGGAATTAAGCATTAAAAGAACAATGCAGAAAAGTAGATGATTTAGGTCAATACTGCAAATCAGGGACAGTCCGAAGACAAAAAAACTCAAATCTTCAAAGCTCAGTGGGATGTCAATGGAAATCCTGAGCAATTAGTAGCCATTCTAGTGCAGGTCGGCCATGATGATAAAGTAGATGACATCTTACCAGCTTTGTTACCAAGGCAACAGCCGAATGTGCTTCTTTGATTTTTGTCAGAATCATTGATTTAAGGAGAGGTAGCCTAACTATCCAACATCTACAAAAAAAATAAACTATAACTTTTGAGAAGATTCTTTCTAAATGAATGAGTTATGTACCATGTGTGGTTGTTTTGACATGTAATAGGGTATCCAGGTCTCCTGCTAAGTTTCACTCTAGGATTTATTCTGAGCACATGGTTGCCCCCTCGAAAATCAATACAGATGACGGTAACCTAATCTTTTTTGACATATCCATAGATTGCTTTTAAGTTTGAACTCCAGACAAACAGCTAAATATGCCACTGAAATATATACAGTAACTAATTATACTGCCAGAAGATTTTAAAATCTATTCAGCTGTTCTTGTGTTCCAGGCACTCCTGCAAGACGGATTAGTCAGGTCCTAGACCTCTTTGAAGACCACACAACTGTCAAGGGTTACGTTCAGTTGTGTAATAAAATACACTTTGCATGGGACCCCAGTACCCTGTGTAGCTTTAAAATTTAGAGTTTAAGTGCCATACCTGTAGGCCCATTGTAGATCACCCACAGCCTGGCTGGAGACGGAAGGGATCCACAGCGCCCTGCCTGTGTTCCGGGATGCCCCGAACATTGGGCATACTCACAGCACCACCGAACAAGAGCTTTCCCTCTTTTAAGACCTGTACTTGAGCAGTGTTCTCCCTGTTGCCACAACGTTGTGGCAGGGGAGGGAGAGCACATGTGCAAGACTAGAAAGCGACGGTGCTCTTTTCAGTGATGCTTTGGATACTTCCAGTGTAAGGGGCTTCCCAGAACCAGATCATAAGCTGGACAGCACCAATTTTTATTACTAGTCGTTTTTAAACCAGGCTGTGGGTGAGCTGCAATGAGCATACAGATCTGGCACCTAAATTAAACCCCACATTTTAAGCTACACAGTGTTTTTAAAGGTACTGTTGCCCCTTGAATGTTTTGTGTATTTTTTTACAAAGGTGGATTTAGCCTTTAAAAGCATTAGAGCTTGGTCTAGGACCCATCCCAGCTGTGATTGGACAGTGAAAGAGCAGCAAGAAAAATGATAAAGTAGAAGTGGATGTGCATGCCCACAGAAAGTCACATTACCTCGGCATGCATAGCACGTCGTAAATGTGGTCTGAACTGGGCATGTACAGCTCAGATCACATAATCTGCTGACAGGCAGGGAGAAGATTTCTGACAGTATAGACCTCTAGGTTCTACACTGTTTTAAAAGCCTTGCCTGTCAGCAGATTTTGTGTTTCCCAAGTTTACTACCACTTTAAGGTCACACAATGTACTAAAACTTGGCAGAGGCTCTAACCTTTCTGTACATGATCCGCAATTCAATAAAAAAACATTGACTGGATTTGGAATTAAAGTCCATGTAAACCCACACCTTATAAAACAACCCATTTAGTTTAAGCCTGTGTTAACACTGCAGCACCTTTGAATTTGACATCCCTGTGTGACTTGATCATGGTTTGCATACGACTTCTTTAATAGAAGTCAGTGCAAGTTATATTGAAGTCGCACCAAACGTAGTGCAGGAACATTTTTCTAAGTCAGAGCAACTTGAGTTGCACTGATTAGAATGGTTCCCGTGCCGGTAATATGTCGCGACTTTGAACTCTCAAGTCGCGGCAGTTTGAACTGGGGCTAAAATAGAAGTGAAAGGCAAAGCATTTGTGTATAGATATAAACATAAAAAATAAATTCTAGAAGTGATCACATACCCTCTGTTCTCAGCTGCATAAGTAGCTCGGAGAGCTGGAGGAGGAGAAACAGCAGTGCACTGATCTTCACAGTGAAAGGCTCTGCAAGGGGAGGGGGGCATGTCAGGACAAGTCTGACCATTGGAAGAGAGCAGGCTGAGTTCCCAGTACAACCAGAAGACTGACCAGGCTGACTAGATGTTTAAGTGCAGCCAAGGAAAATCAGGTCTCCAGGCTAAATTTGCTGTGTGGCAGAGCTGATTCTTGGCAGAATCTTTGGCAGGTAAAACAGTTCCCATTGGTGTATTGAGCTGTTTGCCTGGAGCTTAGCTTTAAGCACCTAAAGCATGTGGAGCTTTCCATGTCATTAATTTCTGTAAGTTCTCACCATGAAGTATTTTAGTGTGTTCCTTTTTTTCGAACACGAAAATTCCTGCATGCCACATTTCTAGCACATTTTTCATTGAGCACATCTTCCATAGGGATAAATGGAAGTTCATGGGCACTTTTACTAAACAGCTTGTGAAAGGTTTAGTGCATGTCTGATGTCTTCAATTTTCTTGACTGACTCACCTGCCCGGTATCTACAGTTTGGTGCCCTTTATTATATGTTCCAGAAGTTGACTGCTTGCTTTATACAGTCTATTTCTGGCCCTAAAAATGTCTGGCAATCTCACAGCAGATTATGGTCAAAGGTTATTGTGCCTCAAGCGCTAGAATACAACACGCTTCAGAAAAATTAGGCCTGAAGCTTGTTATTAAGTATACGATTCTCTGTTGATTTTCAGAAGGAGAGAATGCAAACTGACAGATGGAACTGCTTCTAAGAAACCCTGTCACCAGCAAAACAACTCTGGGTTTAGGGTCAGAAAGTGTTGCCCTCCTGTGGTGGTTGTACATCTCAGCATGAAATGGTGTAGCACTTAGTAGCAACAATACATGACATTAGACCCTGTGAAAGTATATGAAATGTCTTCTGATATTTTCAAGGAAGGAGCTGATAAATATTAAATCTTAAAAGTGTCACATTTAAATTGATTAATTAAAATTTTCCTTCATGCCTGATCCTTAACCTTAAATTAACACCCTTAGCTTCAGCCTAATCCCTAAACCAAGGGACTCCAAACCTTTCAAACAAAGGTAGGATGACCAGACATCCCTGGTTTCCGGGGACAGTCCCCAGATTGAGGACAGTCCCCGAACCAAGTTTGTCCCCGGTTTTGTCCCCGGATTGGATGTGAACAGGGGCTGGGGCCATCAGTGCAGAATAAAAAAAAAATCTGAAATTACACATCCCTCTCTGCTGCTCCTACTTGCTTAGGGGGTGTATTTTTTTTCATTATCTGTGCCCCTTTCTGATGATCATGTGCTGGTCGGAGCAGAGGGAATATTTCTTCAGTTTTGGGTGCATTCCCATTCAGCTCCGCTCGCATGTATCTTCTTTCCTTCCCTGGCGGAGTGATCTTCCTCCGCTCCCCACCCAGTAGTAGCCGGGGGCCCAGAGAGTAATGCCGCAAACACACAATCGGACATTCTGACAACAAAACCGTGGATTTTTTTCCAAAGAATGTTGGCTCAAACTTATCTTGCATACACACGGTCACACAAATGTTGTTGAAAATTTCGAATAAAATGCTGTGTGGATTACTGTCTATGTGGAAATATATTTCTCAATTGGGATGTCACTTGCTATTCACAAGACCCAATTGAGTGGAGGCACTGTGCTTGTTAAAGATCATGTCCTGGGCCAAACCCAACAATTATATTGGCCCTACAAGTGACAATTGTCAAGCAACTTTACTTTCTTTCAACTAGCTACATCCAAGTCTTAACCATTTCTATGTTTTATTAAAAACTGTGGTGGGGGGGCTCATTTTTTCATTTTGATGTTGGAAAGCTGATTGCAAGTGGATAAAACTGCATGTAAATTAATAACGATTATGGCAGCCAAACATTAGGCATTTCCGTGACATTGCTGACTTTCATTGAGTTTTCAGCCACAATACTTCTATAGTTTTCTTCCAACAATGTTATAAAAATCAAGGGCACCTCACTTGTACTCTAAGGAATTAAATGTTCACTCTGGTTTTTATTGTCTGTGAAGGATTTCAGATTATGATACATGGCCAATCTACTGTATGTGAACAACCTACCTCCTAAAACCATGTGCACAATGCTTGGTCCAAACTTATGGTACATAGTTTGATGAGTTTGGTATGGAGGAACTTGAATGGCCTGTGCAGAGCCCTGACCTCAACCCCGCTGAACACTTTTTGGATAAATTAGAACACCAATTGTCATTAGGGTCTTCATATCCAACATTAGATGCACCCCAGAATGTTGTGGAAAGCCTTCCCAGAATAGTGGAGGCTCATAGCTGCAAATGAAGGATGACTGTTTCCATAATAATGTCCATGTTTTATGGAATGGGGTGTCCAACATGGTCCTCATTTCCATTCCACATGGGGATGAGGAAGCTACCTGGTTTAATGCTAAAACATATTAAACATTACCAAACAAGTCAAGGTAAATGTGTGTAACAACTACTACTACTAGTTTGCCATTTAGCATTGTTTCGTCATAGCGGGACACATTTGAAATGTTTATGGCCACTGGCCAGCATTAATCTCAAACCTTAAAGTTCCGGCCGAAATATGACTTTTAAGCTAAAAATACCCCCCGAATATTCATGCCTCGTGCAATGTAACAAAGGTATGCTGTAAACTATGCACAGATTTCTGTCTGTGCAGCATTGTTTTCTTACTTTGTAA
Organism: Rana kukunoris; assembly: GCA_029574335.1. Lineage (NCBI taxonomy): Eukaryota > Metazoa > Chordata > Amphibia > Anura > Ranidae > Rana > Rana kukunoris. Next base: position 43,827,256 of record CM056050.1, on the reverse strand, counting down.
AGTTTCTGCACAGTGCGGCCATCTCAATTGTGGACATCTGAAGCCACAGTGTCCTCCTTCCTGAATTCCGTGCATGCTGGCTACCCAGGATGCACCTGCTGATCTTGCACATTCTGGCTACCCAGCATGCACCTGCCAATCTAGCGCATGTGCAGTTAGGTGCAATTTTGGTCAGCTTGGCATGGCACAGCCATGCCAAGCCGACCAAGCTTTTCCATAATTGTCAATGTTAAATGTTACTGGAGCTGTGCAATGCCAAGCTGGCCAAGAATTTCCATAGATGTCATGTCAAGCTGACCAAGATCTCCCAGGACTGGAGCCAATGCAAAACCGTAAATGATGTCTGCAGCCACGGCCCCTAGAGTAGGAAGTGAAATTAGATATATTAATTTTAAGGATGCACATTAGTGCTGCATGATGAGGAGTGAATGTGGGTGGAACTCTGCCTTAAACCTTATAGCTTCTATGCCCTAATGATATTGATGCCAATATTATTCAGAAACATCAAAGTGTAGAAATCCGACACACCTAAAAATGAAGTGAACTGAATATACCAGTGAAAACCAATGATCAGCAGAATGAGTATGTAGCACAAGTCAGACAATGGCTGCCTGCCTACACACACAGGTATTTGGTTTTGTGACATATTCCTTTAAAGTACATGCCGGAGATATGGGCCTCTAGAGCCACGCTTTGACAGTGCCTGTCCAGAGGTGGTTTAAAAACAAGGATTAATGTCATTGTGATGAGGGCAGCTCATAGCTCTGTATGCCTCTGGTGCAGATATTGAAGTTCCTGTTATGGAGTGCTTTATGGCTGCTCAAGTCTGTATCCAGAGACACTGCCAACTGCTGAGAGTTAACCGAATGAATTCAAGGAAAAGCTAACTATACAGATGTACCGAGAAAAACATCTGGAGTGGAGAGGCTGAATGAAAAGGATTCAGACTCAAACCAGGAAAGTCTTACCTCAAAGCAAACACATAACTGCGCTTCGGAGCTGCAATTCCAATATCTAGAATGTATAGTGGCGACAACCATTTTTTCAGGAACCCAAAAATTACTGTAAAGTAATCATAAGTACTCATCACCAATCATCGGTTGGGGCAGCTCAACTCTGTAAGCATACTTTGTTATATTTTGTTGCACAGTTACCTGCAATGCTCTAAAGCCGCGTACACACGATCGGTTCAAACCGATGAAAACGGACTGAATTTTGTTTTCATTGGTCCAAACGTAGGCCCCATCGTGCGTAGGCCCCATCGGTCCGTTATCCTTCAGTCCAAAAACAGATGGCTTGCTTTAAAATCAAACAGATGGACGGCTAACCGATCATTAGTACGCACGAGCATCGGTTAAAAATCCACGCATGCTCAGAATCAAGTCGACGCATGCTTGGAAGCATTCAACTTCGTTTTTTTCATCACATCATTGTGTTTTACGTCACCGCATTCTGACACGATCGGTTCATAAATGAACCGATGGTGTGTAGGCACATCAGTCCATCAGTCAGCTTCATCGGTGAACCGATGAAAACGGTCCGTCGGACCGTTCTCATGGGATGGACCGATCGTGTGTACAGGGCTTTAGCTGATGACAGATGTAGAATTTTCAAAAGGGATGGACAGCCGCACTCCAAAGGAACTTCAAAAGTTGTCTTTATTTGTAAATCGAAGGACATGCATCACAAAATACAGCCAGAAAAGGGACAACCGACGCGTTTCACACTAATTCAGTGCTTAGTCATGACTAAGCACTGAATTAGTGTGAAACAGGTTAGCTGCCCCTTTTCTGGCTGTATTTTGTGATGCATGTCCTTCGATTTACAAATAAAGTCAATTTTTGAAGTTCCTTTGGAGTGCGGCTGTCCATCCCTTTTGAAAATTCTACATTTGCCTAGTGCATTGCCATCACCTTGGTTTCCTGGGAGGTTCCCTAATTGCTCACAAGACCCACCTGGAGCGGTGATTCCCTTTCCTTGTTCGTTAGGGACTAAGCTAATGACAGGGTCTCTTTAAAGGTGAAAAAGCAGAAGAGAACCTTTCTGCAAAAATAACTGCCCAGTACTGGGTTGAGTGTGTTTCTGTCAGCTGTTAGATTCCTTAAATACTAGAATTGCGTTATGTGCCTGTTTTATATAGAAAAAGTGTTTGGGGGAGATTTTCTTTAAATAGCTAAGCTGAATCACCTGAGAGATGAAGCATGCTGTTTGCAGCAGTTGTTAGCCACTCTAGAGAACGTTTTCAGTGGGAGGTGTAAAGACATACATTTGCATTAATGTAGCTGGAGCAAAAATAAACAGTACGTCTTTTTTGCAGACTGAAAACCAAACTTGGCAAGATTTTATGTCCCCATATCACCTGTGGTACACTATAATTAACCAGACAAACAATAAAAAAAGAAGAACATTTTTTTTTTTTTTACAAATACATATTTAAACCTAAAGATTGTTTTTTGCAAGTTTTCAATAGACTTTGAATATGATAATGCATTTGTGCAATGTGCTCTATTGCTGTTCCTGATCCTTTTTAGGGAGATTTTAGCTACTTGCTGTTTCTGTGATAGCTTGTAAAACTAGAGTAGGAAATTAGGAAAATGAGGCCCACTTGCAATTCTTGTCTCTAAATAGCATTTCAAGGCCATTTCAGGGGCAATAGCCCCAAGAGAAGTGGAACCCTCCTTGCATAGGAAGAAAAACTCACTGGATGCACCATGATACATTCCAAAATGCAAGCCTTGAAAAGGATCAGGTCTTCAAAATGTACATAATGTGGCAACCCTGGGTCACTCACTGTTTACCACGACCTTTGATAAAAAATGTCCACTTGCCATGGTAGTGAATACCATACCGTTCTCACCGAATGCCTCCCTGGCTGGTCAGGTCATCCTTGTAGACTCCCTTTCTTTTTCCCTCTTCTCTCTTTTTCTTTAATTTCTCCCTGGTAGAGGTGAAGCGTTCCTTCTCAAGTAACACATACTCTTTCTTCACAGGTACAACCCCTCAAGTTGCTCCTGGACATTTTTTTTCTCGCTTGTACTTCCGCTGGTACTGAGTGGATTGTTACTTTGATGACCTTATACACGATTATATAGTGATTTTCTGTTATACATCGCAAACTCTGGTCAGAAATTATACTGAGCTTCACTTTCTTTGTTCATGTTTGCTTACTTAACATCTCTGTTATGATTTGTAAATGCAATAAAATCTTTTAACAAGAAAAAACCCACTGGAAAGGCTTCCTAGATATTTATCACCTCTCCAGCCACTTGCTGGATGCCCCTTCCCCTCCAGGGATTGGCTGAGGTATGATAAATATTCATAACTGAGTGATTGACCCTGCTGTTCTTTTTTCTGGAAGCTTCTTCCTGGAACAGGTAGCAACAATCAATTCCCCAGCTTAGAAAAGCCTTACCAGATCAAAAGAACAGATCCTTGCTCCACTGACTACAATGAAGCCAAAAAGTAAATTTAGCCTAACAGAGGCAGGGTCAGTGATTGCTGATTACTGAATCCTTTGCATTCTGGGCAAAATCACAGCTAACGTAAAAATGTCTGCTTACTTCATATACAGTATACAGTTAGGCAACTTCTTAGGTTGCACCTTATACAAAAACATCCCACCAGCTAAATAAATGCCCACCAGCTAAAAATAATTGAATCAGTGAGAGCAAATGCATGAACAGGCTGCTGAAACAAAGAAAATAGGGTAGAGCATGAGTGACTAGGCATTTATAGAGTGTTGACAATGTACGCACTAAACACACTGTACATTCACATCAGTCCCCACCCCCGAGGAGCTAACAATCTAAGGTCCCTATCTAACATATTAACAGCTACTATGGCCAATTTGGACAAGAACCAATTAACCCACCACCATATCTTTGGAGTGTGGGACGAATCCAGTGTACCCATAGGAAACTCATACCAGTGCAGGGAGAACATGCAAATTCAAAAATGCAGGACAGGGGTGATAAACACTAAGACAGCATTAGATTACTGTGACAGACCCAACCGTGATAGGGCCTTTTGGAGGGGGCTGTTGCTAGATTTTTGCTTACTGACTATGTGCCACAACATTTGAGGGAGCTACGAGCATTCAGGAGAATGTTCTGTTTATAGTGCAAGATGATGTAATTACCACATTTAACAGTCAAAGAAGCCATTATGGTTTAGACAAATTAAAACTCAGTGAGAAGATGGATAGAAAAACAAAGCTGGTTAATATGATTTGGACAGTCCTGGGTCTTCTTAAATGCTGGGGGGACTTTTGCCGGACTGTCTGAGGTGGGGGATTCCTGTGACTGCTAGTCATACTGATAAAACTTGTCTAGGTGCCTAGCTGTTAGTTGGATTACTGTTTAAGTAGATCACTGTTAGCTGTTGGATTGCGTTTTAAGTTTGCATTGCTCATGTGGTGACTGCCCCTATTTTTGAATTGCGTTAAAACCTGTATTTCTATTTAATAAAGTTGGTCCCTGTTTGCACCTAAGCTAGTGTCGCCTAGTTTTTGGGTGCAATTTTCAGCTATACTACCTTGTTCCTGTGGTCCAGCGATGAGGAACCAGCTCTCCGGTGAAGGAACCCAGTTGGGGTGTCAGGAGTCATCACAATTACAAACACTGATGTTGGTTGGAATACTTTAACGCACATAGAACACAAAGAGTTCACATTCTTGTCTGGGGGGTGGGGTAAAACTTCTGTCTCCTGTAGGATCATAAAAGGGGAGTCCTGGGGTTCAAACTAATGAAGCCATGTAGTCGGAGGAATACAGAGACCGATGGCTGCCCGTAAAAGACTCAGCAAATGTAGCATCAGCTTTTAGAACTGTTTTTTTTTTTTATGCTGTGAAACATAAGAAACAATAGATTTATCTAACCCTGCTTCCCAGACTGACGTCTTTCAATACAGAGGAATATGATCAACCTCGAGTGCCATCATCAAATCATAAAATAGTGGCATCAAGATGTCAGCAATCTCTGGAGTCTGACATGTTTCTATTCAGCTCACAAATCAGATTCTATAAAAAAGAGATGAAAATCTGTTTATTGTATCACCGAACACTCATAAGACAGATAATACACAACAGATAAGCAGCCGGTTGCCTTGCCTGGTGGCACAGAAGACCGATGATTAATCACACTTACATCTAAACACTTTACAGAATGTAGGTAAGATAACAGCCACCAGGGCTGGGCAACAAGCACCACCTCCAACTGTCCAGGAACTACAAGTGCCAGCTTACCCTGGCAGCTAGATGTCTAAACACCATCTGAAATAATAGATCACTACTGTACTATTCAGTTTCTCAGGCCAGCCATATAATGTCTTTCCTGCAACCACAGGTGTTGATGAAGGAATCCCTCCTGCCAGGTCATTGTCTTCTCCCGGCAAGAGAACCCGGCAGGCTGGTTGTACCCAAATTGCTTGATCAATCAACTTGGTACATTCAGCCTGCCCAATAACGACGGTTTGAATCTTGGCCCGTCCAGCAGGAATTCGAACCGTGTATGGCCGGCCTTACTTTACACTGATGGTGGAGGGTCGGTATAAACAAACGTAAATTAGTATTTTACAGCACACCTCCAAATTTGGTGGCCGGAAGAGTTAAAATTGCTGCAGGCATGATGCTTTCGGAATTAAAATTGCAATGATAAGGCAATTTTCACTCTGAATGTCAAGTTTGACAGGTGGCACCACTCAAGTTAAAGTGGAATTCCAGCCCAACCCTTACTAATCTTAAAACTGTCCTCTCCCCTCCTAACACCACTGTTTTCTAACCAAGTAAGAAAGATATACTTTATATCCCCACATTAGCCAGCAGTGGCTGCAGGGCAGAGTAGGAGAGCTGACAATGAATTGGCCTAGGAAGCCTGTGGGTGATGTCACCACTTCAGGCTTTACCAGCCATTGTTGGAGTGCTCTCTCCTCTCCCCTGCATGCTATAGCCAGCAATGCTGATCAGTGTGTTCTGATGGCAGGGAAGTTTCCCCACTGTCAGATTACAATACTTCAGTGGGGAGGATTACCCCGTCCACGTTGAGTGTCTGGATGGGGAAATTGAGTAAAGCCCTGTACACACAACCAGGAATCCTGTCTGTTTGAAAACGATGGGAATTCTGTCAAGCTTGCCTTGAAAAGCCATGTATACACACGGCCACACAAAAGACCTGCTGTTCTTTTCGAATGGCAAGAAGGCGGTGCCATCAAAGACTACGACGAGCCGGATAAATTACATTCTATGCTACCGTGCATGCGTCGAATTGTCATCGAGCGTGCACGGTTTATTTCCCCTTCAGGTAAGCATACAGACGACCGGTTTTCTCGGCAGGAAACGCTCTTCCGGGAATCCCAACGGGAAAATAGAGAGCAGGTTCTCTATTTATTTATTTTTTCGGCAGTTTTCCTGTTGGAAAAACTGTGAGGGAGCATACACCCAGAAGGGATTCCCAGCCAAAAGCTCCCCTGGCAGTTTTCTTCCCGGGAAAACCGGTCATGTGTACAAGGCGTTCGTGTTTTTGTTCAACCTACTAGTTAAATGTAAAAATAAATTGTTTACATTTATGGACTGTCTAAGGATACGAAAACCAGAGAGTCAGGTAACCAACATTTTTTGGAAGCAGAGTTTAGCTACGGCAGCCTTCATGTCACAGGTTCCCTTTAAAATAAAAATGTCACTTCTGTTTTAGGACAGCGTGCTACAAAGGCTGTTTAGATTGAATTTCCTCCTCAATCTATGGCCCTAATATTGACACACAGAAAGTAAATCAGATGTGGACACAAGTGTGCTGGCAGACAAATGTGGTGGAAATAGATTTAGGATGACATTGGACAATGATCTCGGGGGAGTGATGCAGGATGAACGGTGCCAGCAGCATGCTGACAGATTTAAACACCTTGCTACAAAACAAACACGCGGATCAGAGGGTCATCTCACACAAAACTCTACCTCTTATCTCCCGGAGAAAGATTTTACAAAACAGACAAATATAGCATTGGGAAGCACTCACAAACATCCCTTAATCACAGAGACAATAAAGCTGGCCATACACTGATTATTTTTATTGTATTTTTCATTAAGCGTACAAATAACAAACAGATTCCTCCATCCACGCTAAGAGCACAGATGGACTAATTCCCCCATGCCGGGCTATTGTATTCAGACAGTCAACAGTGGCAGCTGTCAGAAAACCCAAAAAGTGGCTTCATCTGGTTTCAACTATCTTTCGCTTGGCTCCTTCAATTTTTAAATCAAAGGATGCTGGGCAGAAGGGCCACCCAAATTTTGCCCTGTTTATCAGGAAGCAGAAGAAATTCATGGCATGAAATTCACGACAACAATTTTTTCAGGATAGATTGGGCTTTCCTTTGGTCGTAAATGGTAATAGATATCCCCTGATTATTTTTATTATCAAAATGGCCCAAAATAGTAATACATCAGCTATATATTTTATATTTCTCACCATTAACATGATCCACCCAGGAAAAAAAATACACTGTGCATAGAGACAGTCCCCCGTCCCCCCAAGGTGTGTCAGCATTATGCGTCAGTAAAACCCCGCAAAAATTGAGCACGAAGCTGTATGCTTACCCCTAAAGCATTAATTCCCCCTTCTTCCGGTACAAACCCACCCCCCACTAAAATCTCCATTCCCAGCACAGATCTTTGCCCCCATCATTCAAATCCCCTTAACACAAATGCCCCACCACCCCTCCAAATCATTCACCCCAAAAATGTCCTCTCCAAGTACACATCCTCACTCCCAAACTCCCCTCCTAGCTCAAATACCCCCAATCATTCTTTCTAGCACAAATACAACCCCCCCCCAAAAAAATCTCCACCTAGCACAATCCCCCCCACCACATCACCTCTTCTAGCACAAATCCTTCATCCTAACACAAACCCCCCTAAATCACAACTCCTACCACCCCCCCCCCAAATTTTCCCACCTAGAACAATTTTTTACTGCCTGTCCCCCACCTCAAATTCCCCTTCCGAGCACAATTTCACCCCCCCCCCCCTCCCACCTCACATAATACCACATTGCCCAGAGCAGTCGCCCCTCCTGCCCACCCGTTGTCCTGGCCCTGCATGGAGATGCCAAATATGTGTCCATTATTTGATGTTTGTACCCATAGTACCCATGTACAGGGGCTGTTTATATCGGTGCATAGCATTGGGCACTAGAGAATGTAAGTGAATCTTTTGGCTTTTTTATTATTATTATTTTTTATTATTATTTAAATAAATACTGTATTTATTGGCATATAACACTCACTTTTTTACCCTGAAAATATAGGGTAATCTGTGCCTGCGTGTTATACGCAGGGGGCTGTGGATTATTTTTTTCCTGAAACTTCCCTCTTAGGCCGCGTACACACGATCAAATCTATCTGCTGGAAACGGTCGGCCCGACCGTCCCAGCAGACAGATTCGATCGTGTGTACGGGCGAGCCGACGGATTTGGCCACCCGACAGATTTCAAAGCATGCTTTGAAATCTGTCGGCTGGGAACCCGTCGGCCCGATATGTCTGCTGGTTAGTACACTAACCAGCAGACATATCTTCTCGGACATGCGTCAAATGGATTCGACGCATGCGCAGAAGTAATTCACTTCCTGGTGCGGTGACGTGGCGGCGTCAACGTCACCGCCACGTCACCGTCACGTCAGCGCGCCGTCTGCCGGCGGGGATTTTGGTTTGATCGTGTGTACACGATCAAACCAATACATCCCAGCAGATAGATTTGTTCAAATCGGACTGTCCGACCGATTTGAACAAATCTGTCTGCTCGTGTGTACAAGGCCTTAAAGTTAGGGTGTGTGTTATACGTCGGTGCGTGTTATACGCCGATAAATACAGTACTTTACTATAAGGAATCTTTTTTTGGCATATGTGATTTCCTTTGAAGCAGGAGAGAGAATTAAGTACAGAGCCTAACCAGGCCCCGGAAATACACAGATTGCATAAACCCATGAAGCAGATATTAACCTTCTTATATCAAAGGGTCACAAAACATTTGGTGAGTGTGCATTTTTAGCATATGGTGGCACATTGGGCATGTTTGGTGTGGAGTAGTGAAGAAACAGCAATCACGATACGATTTCCTGTGATGTGGGGACACACTTCTATGGTTTATATCACAGACTTGTTATTTAATGCTTTTGGATGTTTTTGAATATTGTGTAAAGAAAAGTGCCTTATTTATTTTAATATAACGTTGTATCATTACACTTAGAAAGGCAGCTATGCTAGATTGAACGATATGGCTATTTTGAGTATATTATTGCCTATTTGAGTTGTGTGGTGTCAAGCGCCTTATTTTTATTTGCATTACTGATCACCGCCCCTTTATAATGCCAAACATTTGCCCAAAAATGATGGCTGGCTTCCAGGTGGGATCCAAACCCAGGCTCGAACAAACACGAGCTAATCCCTACACCTACTACAGACCAGCCTGAAATGTTCTTTTTTTTTTGTCTTTGCTTTTATGTGTCGGTGCTGGATGTGTCAGCACTTAGGCCCTATTCACATAAAGGTAATTTCAAATCACGAGCAAAATCCCCAAAAATTGCTTTAAAAAAATAAAAAAATGGGATATTTATTATAGCAAAAAATATTGTGTTTTTTTTTCAATTTTTTGTTTTTTTTTGTTTATAGCGCAAAAAATAAAAACCACAGAGATGATCAAATGGCACCAATAGAAAGCTCTATTTGTGGGGAAAAAATATTAGTAGATTAAATCGATAAAAAAAAAAAAAAAAAAAGATTAATCGAACACAAAACTTTTAATCAGTCACAGCCCTGAAATATATATACATACATACACATATATATCAGCACAAGGGTTGTCCCACTGTGCATAAAATAATATGGGCGCCATGCCTGGACACACCTAGTTTGTCTCCCTTGGATCTAGTGATGGGCAGGATGGTGTCCTAAGGGGGCAGTGGAAGACCCTCCTAATGTCTCTTCTCCTGTTCTTGCATTGTACTGTGTATTTTTTTTTACTTTGGTTGAAAATATGGATGGATTGGTGTGGTTATTAGTATGTTACTCAAGCTTACATGACTATGTATTCATCTTGATTATTGTCTGTGTTACTGTTGTATGGTAACTGTACTACCGCTCTGGATAACTATGACTTTTCAATAAAGTTCTCTCTTTGAAAAATAAACCAAAAAGTCATAAACATTTTAGCAAATTGGCCTAATTTAGGTCACAACAGGAGTAAACTGTTCACATTTCTAAGCCATGGCAGAATTGCTGGTATATAAAAATGCATAGGGGGTCCCATTTGTGTTATTGCATGGAGAACTTCAATGAAGGAGTAACAAAATCCATTCAATTATACCATTATATGGGGATTTTTTTATATAAAATGCCACATCTGCACACATTGATTCTCTTCTTCCTTATTTTCTAAGCAGTCAGATCTAATTCTGAAGCCAAGCACAGAAGACCAAGTTGTTTATGATTTTAGAGCGTAAAGACATTGAACCATCAGCTTCAATTTCCTCCGAAGGGATGGGGGTGCGTAGCCAATATCAGCCAGGAGCCAAAGTTCCCTTTTTATAAAAGGTTAATACTCTCAGCCCAGCTGTCCTCCGACGAGTGAATCTTTGATGCTCTTCCTCTGGTGGCTCTGAAGTAATCTACAGAAAATGTGCGGGCATTTACTATCGACCGTCTCTCTGCTGCTATCTGATTCCTCTATCAGGGCACTCAACAGCTGAAACAATTCGACTTTATTCATTATGTCATACTGTGTGTGTGTGTATACAGTATACATTATATATATATATATACACACATTATTATTTTTTTTTTTTTCAGGATGCAAAAAGGATGGTGAATCAGATGGGCAAGTTACCAAGTTGTTAACAAAAAGTGGGTCCCCTTGATCTTAAAGTGGACCTTCAGTAATTTTTTTAAATTTCCATCTATTAAATCTTCTGCTCTTGTTGTTTTAACTTTTCTGCCAGTAAATATCTTTTACAGCCCGCTTTCTGTTTCTTGTCTGGTAAAAAGCCTAGGCTTATTACAGCATGCACAGCTCTCTCTCACTCTCATGAGAGTTTGCCAGGAAGGCAGGGGGGATGAATCAAAAGAGGGCCATTGGAAGCTGCAGAGCCGGAGGTGTGCCTCTGTGTGTTTGTGTAAATCCAGGAAGTGAACAAGCAGCAGCCTCAGCTGCCCACAGTTAAAATGGTTGCAGCCAGACTCAGTGGAGGGAGATTTCTGCAGCATATCTGGAAAGTAAAGAATCGCAGTATATATAAAATAATATGGAAAGTGGTTGGATGCGAGCAGACTGAAGTTCCTCGTTAAGATTAATGCCAATTACGGAAAAGTATTACAGGGTATGTTGGCATGAATAACGATTACCTACAGCCATTAAAACCTAGCATGATAACAAAATTCAGGCTTCTTAAATCACCCCCAGAATTTGGGGGTGAGGTTTTCCAGTGGCACTTTGTCTCCGTTGGTTCTACTATACTTGCAGCTGTTCTAAATGTTTGGAGAATGAATTGGGGAATGAGACTCATCAGCTGGCGTCGTAGTATTAGCAGACATTTAGTGATACTAAAAGATCTGGTGGTGAGATTGCTGAAGTCTCTGAAGTTTTAAAACCCAGCATAGCACCCCAACGCACTAAGGCAAAGCAGCTCAAATGCACTTGTATTGCAGCACACCACAAAGCTATGTATAGCACTTCTGTGCATTGTAATTTGCGGCGTCAATTTTTTTTAATGTTTTGGTCCATTCCAGTGCGTTGCCAGCCCATTCAAAATGACCTTGACATAGCACAAGTGTGTGCTAACATAGAAAATGAGAAGTGTGAATGGGCCCTAAAAATGAATCTTATGTGTTGAATTTAACCTGAAAAAATAGCAGTGAACATCTGTATCTAGAGGCTTTGCTTAAAGCCTTATATGTGCAATCAGTGGCGGCAGGTGGTATATTTTTTTTTGGGGGGGGGGGGCTCTGCACCCCAAGCCCCCATATTTTTTAAGCCAATTAAAGCTTCAGGCTCTATGTACGTGTTTCTAAAAATAAAAATAAAAAAATAATTGTATCCATGCGTACAGCACCCTGCATTTAGATAAGGGGCCAGGCACATGAATTAGGGGGGTGGCGCCCCTGCACCCTGTATGGATGGGCCATCACTGTGTGCAATACTGTAGCTCATCTAACACAGTGCTGCCACTGACTGCTAGTTCTAGCTAGTGCTAAATTTGGAGTAAAATCTGCTTTTATCATTACTGTGCTGCTCACTGTTCTCCTTGCTGGAAAATAAGCTGTACCTAAGGACCTGCAGTGCAAGTATCTCCCTGCTTCTGCTTCATTCAGTCAATGGATCTGTGCTGCTTCTACTTTTCCTGCTACTTTTTTAATATTTTGCCACCAGTTATTATGGATGGAGAAGGGGGTGGGGGGAGAAAACAAAGCCTTGTTCCACTAACAAGATGGCCTTCTTCCACACAGAGGACCAGTTCAGAATAAGGCATTGTAAGTCAGTAATGGGGAAAAGATCAGCTATAGGAAAACCTCAAGAAATAATGTCAAATCTGTCATTTTCTCAACTATACTGTAAAATGAAAAAGGAAACTTATTGGTTGCTGCTTTTGCAACATTCTTCATACATTTTCTCGTGAGGTGAAATATTTTGTAAGCAGCACTAAAATAAACGTGGATCCTCAGTAAAGCATCAAAGGACTCAGTGAACTTGAAGCCATAATAGTATTATTTCTTAACCAGTAATCTAATCTTTAGATACTGGTCAATGAACACAGATAATAAAATGTGTGGTATGATTTATGATCGAAATAGGCGATGGATATGTGCAGCGTTTCTCATCTATTCATAACCAAGAGTCCGTGTCGGAGATTTAGAAAATGTCTGACTTCATGTCCCCAGCTAGTAAAGGTCCCTTGAATTATTATTTTTGGTTATTGCTATATGTGACTTGAGATTTGTCCCAAGCCTTATGCTCTCACAATTCTCAAATAACTTACAAACAAAATGCAACCTATTTTCATAAGAAAGGACCTAGGATGCCGATTTGGGAAAATCAATATTTACTAAGCTGTCATCGCTCAAATATGAGGCGCATCTTCTTGTGCCTCCTACCTTAGACTTACACCACAGGGTCACTTAAAGAAAACATGGCTCATGTTTTGAATTGCTGCCACTTACCTGCCTTTTGGATGGTTTGAATACCTGCTGCCAGGCATGTACTGGCCATTGGGACTACAGGGAGTTTCCCGATGGGCCTATGGCTCGGTGGGCCGGTTTTAGTGACAGCCTGTCAAAGTAATGGCTGGGTGGCTTGCCCCCCACTTCATGCAGTGATGTGGGAAGGATGAGAAAAATACAGAGGAGAATAAGTGAAATAATAAAAGAGGTGATTGAGGACTGTTTTTTTGCACAATTGCGTATAGTTTATATACTGTTTTTATGCTTGTTATTAAAGTGGACCGTTCTGGATTAAGTCCAGGGCCAAGTTTTTGTCTCAGTCCAGCCCGGCCTACTGCCCCTGTTGATACCACATGTCTGAGACCCCCCATGTCAGCAATCAGCAGTGGAATTTCTCCTACAGATCCTGCATCTCTCTGTGAGCCAAAGCACCAACTTGTCTCTGCCTGATAAAGAGTAGATACATTTATATAGTCTTACAGATACAACTGGCCCTTTGAGGACATAAATAATGCTGTTGCAGCCCACAATTAAATTCAGGTTGAAATTCTGTTTTACACCCTCTGCTCTACACCACGGTCTGTATTTTGTGGCCTACTCATAAAATGCAAAGGGAAGTTTGTGCTTGTAAGATAGGCTAGTCATTCAAAGACAGGTCATGTGACTTGGCTTACCCTCATACCTTTTATTTTCTCTCATTATTTGCTCTGCTGACTTTGAGTCTGACTTTGAGTCTGAAAGCCAGTGGAGATCTAAGTACATTTGTAAGGCACGTAGCTTTATAAATGTGTTCTTTTTTGAGCGGTACTAAGGCCCTGGTGAGGCCATACTGCTGCTTTTTTAATGGATCCCCTCATTTTGTAGAGCACTGTAAGGAACAAAGGAACACCCCATAATTTGGTTCTCATACCCTCAAAGGGGTAAGGATATACCGATTAAGAGCCCCTTGTGCCTGGAGGGGATGTGGGCGTCGTAGGACCTTCCTACATATATAGTGGGAGTGTCCGAGGCGTAGACCTTTCTGGCAGGATGTCAGGGCCCAGATAAAAGCTATTTTAGATATCGACATGCAGGATTCCCCATTGGAGTTCTTGCTTCATGTGCCATCCACTTCTCTTAGAAGCTACCGTAAATCGATTCTACCTCACCTCCTAAACACCGCTCAGCGTCTGATCCATTCATTGGAAGTCGAACCATGTTGGAAGAAACCCAACTGGGTGCGACTGGTCAATACTATTATGGAGGCAGAGAAGTGGATGGCAAAGATTAGGGACAAGTATGATAAATTTAACAATACATGGGCTACTTGGATAAATTCTAAGTCTAACATGGTACAGACACTGAATACCGTTCCCCCTGGGCCTGCAGATTAATGTACTGACTTTGAAGTTGAGACCCACATGCCAGAGACCCTCTGGCTCTCCATAGCATATACAAATATCTACCCACAGTTGTTGTGCTGATTGCTCGCTAGTTAAATTCTCCCAATTGTGTTTTTCCTTTCTTTCTCTCCTCTCCCCTTATCCTTTTCCCTCTTTTGCGCTGTTTCTGATATGCGAGAACACAATCAGGTCTTGATAACATGGTTTGAATACATACACGCCCCCTTTGTTGTTGGGTATAAGTTAATGAAGTCATATGATGCTGGCTACTGAAGGTATCCTAGGTCCTTTTGCTCTTATAGCCCGATGCCCACCCCCAATCCTCTATGTACCCTCCCTTGTTTTTATACAGTACTTACTGCCTCCTCTATGTTTTTTTATTGTATGTTATATTGAAAAATAAAATAAAGATTATACAAAAAACCCTTGTGCTTGTATATTGTGAGGCCTAGTTGTGCTAGGGGGCAATTGATAGACTTGGGATGGAGTTTAGATGAAATGTGATTTTGTAATGTTAGAAATACAGACCTAGAATTAATTAGCATAAGGCTAATCATAGACAGCCTGATAAAAAAAAAAAAGTGATGATCCTGTCCTGTCTTAGAACGCAGCTTATGATTATTGGGATAATTTAATACCCTGCAAGGGAGAGCACCCTAGCTAGGAGAGAGGTTTGGAAATCTGTGAGATCCCACCCACTGTTTCAATATTCTATGCAAGCCATTTTCAACTAGAGCTTCTCCAGAGATTGCTATCGGTTCACGGAGCCATGGCTGATTGACCTCTCACCCGATGGCGCCTCCAAAGTTTCAAGTACACCACCACTTGGCAGAACCAGCGGTATGACAACAATAGTATTTTTTGCTGCCTGTAAGGCCGCGTACACACGGAGGGACATGTCCACTGAAATTGTCCGACGGACCGTTTCCAGCAGGCATGTCTCCTCCGGATTTTTATCCGACGGCGTGTACACACCATCGGATCAAAATCCCAGCCAGCAGACAGCGCGGTGACGTGGCGGTGACGTTGACGCCACCACGTCACCAGGAAGTAAAAAACTTCCACGCATGCGTTGAATCCATTCAACGCATGTGCGGGCAGATATGTCCGCTGGTTAGTACACTAACCAGCAGACATATCCGACGGACATGTCCGCTAGCCCATACACACGATCAGATTTGTCTGCTGAAACGGTCCGTCGGACCAGTTTCAGCGGACAAATTCGATCGTGTGTACGCGGCCTAAGGGTTGCATTCTTCTCACTGACCACCATTGTAAATGGCATTCCTTCTGTTGAATCAAATTATTTAATTTTAGAAGAGTTCCTTAAGACCTGAAAATCGCTTTAAGGGTTCGTCTGGGGCAAAAGGGTTAAGAAAGGCTTTTTACACAGTAGAGGGGGTGAGATTAGATTTACTGTATGTGCTCAGTGGATCGCGATGGCCCATTCAGGTTACAAGAGGGCTAACAGGTTTTCCCCCTTAACTGTTGTTCTCAAATAGATATCTCCTTGTCTATGGTCAGATGAAAGTTTCCTTGTTTATTTTAAGCTCATTTCAAGCTTGCGACCGACACATTTTACAGCTTTCCTTTATCTACTCTTTTGCATTCTTGTCACCTCATTATTTTTGTTCACTGTTTAATTTTATTCACACATTTTTCTGGCTGTTCCTGATAGCAAATAAATGAGATGCCATGTAATCTGCAAATGTAGCATTTTTTTATTCCACCTTTGAAGTTTTGTTCCACTCATCTGTTCCTATTTTTACTAATATGTACAGTATTTGAATATTATCCCAAGCCTTGGGCTGTCTGTCTTTCAAGATTAAACATTTGGGCTGCAGAGTAGAGATGTTTTTATTCCCTCCTTTTATTCATACAATCTTTCAGTGGGGATGGTATGCATGTGAACCTTGTTATTCAAAGAAGACCTATGGTTATAACAATACTTTTTCTGGAAATTTTAATAGCAGTTTAAATCTTGCCTATTTTGTTTTTTTGTTTCTTAAACTGAGGGTGGCTGCTGGTATGCCAATTAGTCGATTCCCTAAACTGGACACCCATAACAATTTATTGCCTGTGTTTGCTTTGAAGGGGACTTATACTCAAAGTCTGCCAAAGCAGATGAGAACAGATAGGCCTGATGTGCTTCTGCACCTGGCATTGGAGCAAGATATTGGACAGCTCTGACCAAAAAGTGCTAAGAGCTGAGACCGTCCGGGTTCAGTCTCAGAAAATGTAGGTTACAAAACAATTCCTCATAGTATTGATCTCTAAAGGTTGTTGCAATAGACACGTTTACTTCTTCACTGTCAAGTCTGTTTTTTACCACTCATGCAGGCCATGATCTTCAGTGGAAATCAAGATTCTACTGAGCCTGGTAAAGTATAAACTTTCCATAGTAACTAATAGCACTTGCATTTCTGGCACTACCAGGCAACAAATTCTTCGCAATTAAAACACAATTATGAATTTAACAACCCAGAGACTTCTAAAATCTTTTAGGGACTCCAGAACTGCTCAGCCCGTAGGGTGAACCTACAGTGTACTGTTAAATGACAAATACTTTATTACAATATTCTGCCTTTGTCATATTAAGAGATTTTAAAGATTAATGGAAAATAAGTTTTCAACTATTCTATTGTTTTATCTTTTCTTTATTTGACCCCAATTGAACAAGCTCGAGGGCCTGACATGAGGCAGTGCTGGTCAGTCACAAAATCTACTTAAACAGTTACCCTATTAAATACGTTTTTCTTTGATGACTCAAGAATATGGTAAAAAAAAAAAACATTTATTTAATAGTATAGGACTATGTAATGGACTGCTCGGCACCCCGATAGGGAGCTAATACCAGCCCCTTTGCCCCAAGAATCACACACAGACAAGATGTTAAGGTACAACCAAAGGAATAAACAGAAATACAGGTTTGTATGCACTTCAAAAGTAGGGCAGTGCCCACATGAACAATACAACCAAATATTACCCAAAATGGTTACATAACAAGGTAAAGTTGACACAAGACTAATCCCGACATGTATGAACCTCCAAGAAGATTAGCCAACAGATAGAAACAATAGGTGACTCAATTAACACAATTAACAATGGGAATTCACACCTAGGAGGCACAGAATGGGAGAGACACACTTAACAATAAACACACAAAACCTATGGTATATAAAAATACATTATAGGAGGAGAGACACCAGCATCAGGTTGTTTTGAGCTTATTATATTAACTTCTGCTCAGAGTCTAGGAGGAGTTAAAGTAGTCAATGCTGGTTTGGGCATAGAGGCCCCAAATCCGTATTGAGATCATCCAGTTCCCAGAGTCTGTGTATTTCAGTGAGACATGGACTTGAATCCAAAACTATTCCAAAGGTGCCCCAGGCACACACCTTTAAAAAAAATAGAGCCCCCTCAAACACCAGGGCCCATAATCAGTAGGCAAGAGGCTAGCCTGCACTCCCCTCCAAAAGCCGCTGGGTCCGTCACAGACCACATTTATCTCAAGCTCCTGGCAAGCCAAAGCAGGTTATGATATGTCAATGTTGGAATATATCAGAAGTTCACATACCAGCTAACAATAGTATAAATACATTCCTATTGCCACCCTGAGAGGCAGTTTATGTGCTACATACATTCCTGGCTTCTAACCTGTTTACCTGATCAAGTAGTTCAATCAGTAAAATACAACCAGCTGTATGTCAAGATTTTGATGCAACATAATACTCAAGGCACTAAGCCCCCACAGTGATTACATGGGATGCCATGACATAAGTGTCCACCAATGTGCCCAGAAGCTGTATGGACAGCAACGAAATATGTAAAAGAAATACAATCACCATTGATGTGTAGCCTAATTAACAACATTAAAACCATCTCTACCGCCACTGAGACCAACCCTAATAAATGCAGCTGTTCCGTTACTAGGTTTCCCAAAGAGACAGTGTTGGAATATAAGTTGCCTATCCCTGTGAGCTTTGCAGAGCACACATGGAAACAAGAGGTAGCTAAGGGGTCAGAGACAAAGTGATAGCTTAATCCACAACATCCTCCAGACGGCGCCTACAGAAAAACAATTCTTACCTTTACTAAATGAGGCAAAATTTAGTTTGAATGTAAAAACAAGGATCCAGTCTAGAGCAAGCACAATAGATATATCTGCGGTTTTTGCCACCCCTATGCTGGTGTTCATGTCTATATCTTGTCAGCAGCGGTTTCGATCTTTCCTGCTAAACCTCCTCCAGCCTGTCAGAGACATAAATCAGATTGTCTTCTCCCTCAAGGACCTTTTGATGGTTTGATCAATGTCAACTTTGAGAAAATGAGAAGTTTGCCCTTATAGGAACCCCGCAGGGAGACATCATCCCAAATTATGTCTGCAGCCTCTTTGTGAGTACGTGATTATTAGTGATTTGTACAGCCCAGGAAGATGCAAATACACAACCAACAAAAACAATCCTCTCTCCGATCTGCTCTTTTGTAAATCATTCTTTACGAGTGTACATAACATTTAAATATAAATGTGTAACAAATCTTTCTAATCTTTACACTAAAGTTCCTCTGCATTGATTTAAAGCACCTTGTTGGATATCACACTGCAACTTTAAAGGTGTCGGAAATGTAATTGATTTGACTCTATGAGGATTAGGGCTGGGTTATAAAGAAAAACAAAGGCAAAAAGAGGCAACGGCAAAGGAAAATAATTGAAGGGCTAACAACCACCAGCAGGCGCTTAGCACTTGGGGGACTCGACACTGACACTCATGCCACGTACACACGATCGGTTTGTCTGATGAAAACGGTCTGATGGACCGTTTTCATCAGACAAAACCGATCGTGTGTGGGCCCCATAGGTTATTTATCCATCGGTTAAAAAATAAGGGAACTTGTTTTAAAATTATCTGATAGATAAAAAACCTATAGAAAAAAAAAAACAATCGTCTGTAGGCACGTCCATCAGTTAAAAATCCACGCATGCTCAGAATCAAGTTGAGGCATTCTTGGAAGCATTGAACTTCATTTTTTTCAGCATGTCGTTGTGTTTTACGTCACCTCGTTCTACAAAGGATTGGTTTTTCAACTGATGGTGTGTAGGCACGACTGATCCTCAGTCAGCTTCATCGAGTAACTGATGGGAAAATCCATCAGACCGTTTTCATCGGATGGACCGATCGGGTGTACAGGGCATTACTCTTCTGCATCTACGCACATATTATGACGCTGCAGATATAATTTACAGTGGAAAGTCGGATTATGAGCATAATCCATTCCAGAAGAATGCTCGTAATCCAAAGTACTCAAAGCCAGTTTCCCCATAGAAGTCAATGGGAACGAAAATAATTTGTTCCGCATTGACTTCAATGGCATGCAATACCGCATGTGGCCAAAGGGGGGGCACCAGAGAGCCTTGGAAACACCCAGAAAGGCCAGAGGACAGCTCAGCTTAAAGCGGAGGTTCACCCTAAATATAAGATCTCCCATGTGATCCAGCATACTGGCGTCAGCGCCAGTATGCTGGTTTTTTTTTTTTTTTAATCGCACACTTACTGTATTATGGTGTAATTCCTTTTTTGTCCCCCGCGGTGGACGGCTGTAGTATTGCTCGTCACATCTTCCTAAAATACCCGATATGGACTCGGGTAATCTCGGCGAAAATGCGGCGCCTGCGCACAGACCTAGGAGCTGACTGCGCAGGCGCCGTATTTCTCCGAGTCCTATTTCGGAGGGCGTGACGCGCCATAGCCGTAGGACTCGGAGAAATACGGCGCCTGCGCAGTCAGCTCCTAGGTCTGTGCGCAGGCGCCGCATTTTCGCCGAGATTACCCGAGTCCATATCGGGTATTTTCGGAAGATGTGACGCGCTATACTGGCGCCGTCCACCACGGGGGACAAAAAAGGAATTCCACTATAATACAGTAAGTGTGCGATTAGAAAAAAAAAAACCAGCATACTGGCGCTGACGCCAGTATGCTGGATCGCATGGGAGATCTTATATTTAGGGTGAAATACCGCTTTAAGTTGCTAAAACTCGGAAAGGCTTAGGCCTCGTACACACGAGGGGATATGTCCGCTGAAAACGGTCCGATGGACCGTTTCAGCAGACATCTCCGCTCGTGTGTATGGGCTAGCGGACAGATTTCTCCACCCGACAGATTTCAAAGCATGCTTTGAAATCCATCCGGTGGATTCTGTCCGCCCGACATGTCTGCTGGTTAGTACACTTACCAGCAGACATGTTGTCCCCTACCGCCGCCGCCGAATGGATTCGGCGCATGCGCGGAAGTGTTTAACTTCCTGGTGCGGTGACGTGGTGGTGACGTGGCGGCGTCAACGTCACCGCCGCGTCACCGCGCTGTCCGGCGGCGGGGAATTTGATCCGATGGTGTGTACACGCCATCGGATTAAACTCCCGATCGGACATATCCGATGGAAATGGTCCGCGGACCGTTTTCATCGGATATGTCCGATCGTGTGTACGAGGCCTCAGGAATAGAGTTTTTCTGATTTTTTTACTGAGCATTTCCGAACGGTTCTGATCGGCTCCGCTCGACTCGGCTTTGGTGCCCCCTACACCCCAAACTTGCTCATTCATCTCTTTATGGACCTTGGTTTGTGCACTGGTGTGTAGTCATTTTGGAACAGGAAGGGGCCACCATTAAAATGACAAAATATTGGGCTTCACATCAACTCAGAACAGGACAGAACAGGCAGTGTATGGTCTGGGTTTCCAATACAAAGTTCCCCACAAAAACGAATCTGATGATTACTGCAGGTGTGGTGACTGCACTTATCAGCCTTATTAGATATCTTTTAGACCAGGGGTCTCCAAGATTTCTAAGAAAAGGGCCAGTTTACCATCCTTCAGATTTTAGGAAGGCCAGACTAGGGCCAGTGGGAGTAGAAAATGTCCTGGTGTCCAGTGGGAATAGACCATGCCCTGTCTTTGGTGTCAGTGGAAGGAATAGTGCCCCATTGTTGGTGTCAATGGAAAGAATTCTTCCCCAGCGTTGGTGTCAATAGGAGAAATAGTGGCCCATCGTTGGTGTCAGTGGGAGGAATAGTAGCTTATCATTGGTATCAACTGAAAGTATTATGCCGTTTTAATAGGGCTCCATATGCCCCATTGTTGGTGTCAGTGGATGGAATGGTGCCCCAAGGGCCAGATAAAGGCAAGCAAAGGGCCGCATCTGGCCCCAGGGCCACAGTTTGGAGGCTTCTGTTTTAGACCATGATAGGTTCACTTTAAAAATATTATCGCATCCCCAGATATATCGATGACCGCTTTTTAGTTTCTAGTCAATATTACAGTAATAATTCTAAAAATGTCCTGCCACCGATCATTGAAAACACATTATAGTTCACCTTTAAGGCCATGATCTCCTCCTGTCTTAACAGAATTCAGTGGTCCCTCCCACACTGCGAGATACATTTACATTGACATTGGGACTAAGACTAAGTTAATGTCGCTAAACGGGACGTGTCACCATTATGTGATAACTGAAGCAAATGTTTAAAGTGTAGAAAAACTGCTTATCCCATGTAATCTTAATTGGGATAGATGTAAGATCATTGCACAATTATAGGCTTATCCTGCAAATCAATACAAGTTTCGAGCTGAATAAACTGACTTTGCCAGAGTTTAAATGAGTTCCTTGATCTGCATAATAACGGGGCCATTGATCAGACATGATCATCAGTTACTCTACTCAGCTGAACTCACCATTCCTGATGCTAGCTAGTGTTACTTATAAAATCAATAGGAGGATGTTCCTTAAAGGGACATCATCACTTTTTATTTAAACTTTTTAGTATCTAGTAACTATATTGCCAACATTAAAATGTGTACATCTCTAAATAGTACATATTTATGATAATATAATTATGTAGTAGCCATGAGTAGCTAACCAATGGCAATGCACAATAAAGCTGATTTTCTTAATGTGGAGGTGTAGTGATTTTGTACTTATTTTATTATATTACATATAAGATCTGGACATAAAAGTATTAATATAAGAAATAATATTTTAAAATGATGTGTTTTTTTTTTCTTTTCTGTTCGGAAAGTATGAGGGCCCTAAGGACAAATTGGTCCCAGGACAACAAAAAGGCAAAGCCAAGGTGCACCCTATCTTCAACTCTTCTGGGAAGGCTGTCCACAAGGTTTAGGAGTGTGTCAATGGGAATGATTGACCTCGCTAATTCATCCCAAGGGTGTTCTATTGGGTTTAGGTAAGGGCTCTGACAAAAGTTCCTCCACCCCAGACTCGCTGATTCATGTCTTTATGGACCTTGCTTTGTGTATATGAACACGCATGTGAACTTTAATGTCATCTCAGTCTTATGCCGCGTACACACGATCACTTTTTGTGATGAAAAAAAAAACAACGTTTTCAAAAACGTCATTTAAAATCACTGTGTGTGGGCAAAACGTTGTTTTATGTCTTCAAAAAAACGACCAACTAAAATTCGAACATGCTTGAATTTTTTGTGTCGTTTTTCAAAACGTCGTTTTTTGTGTCATAAAAAGTGATGGTGTGTGGGCAAAACGATGTTGAAAACAATGTTTTTAAAGCCGCGCATGCTCAGAAGCAAGTTATGAGACGGAGCTTCAATGGAACAGAGTGCCGTCGAACGTGGTGTACGTCACCACGCTTTGCTAGAGCATTTTGGAAAAACGATGGTGTGTATGCAACGTCGTTTTGGAAAATGAAGTTTGAAAAACATCGTTTGTTTCATCACTTGAAACATCGTTTTTTTTTCATCACAAAAAGTGATTGTGTGTACGCGGCATAAGTCAGTAGGGTTCAATATTAAGTTGAAGGTGTTCTGTCGGGTTGAGGTCAGGACTCTGTGCAAGCCAGTCAAACTCCTCCACCCCAAACATGCTCAAGTGCACTTTCAGTGCAGTTTCAAGTGCACTTTGCACTTGTAGTTTGCACTTGTTGTGGATTTGCTTTTAGTAAATGACCCCCATTGTGTTTTGAAGAGACATAACAAAACACTGCAGATATACGAGCCCAGCTCAAATTTCATGAATTGGGTTTACATCCACTTTAAGGAACCTATTGCTTTATGCTTTGAAATTCAGATCCCAGTTTAAAACAGAATTACTTTAAAGAAGATCTTGGATTTAATGAAGAAGCAGGTTGTTTTAACTTTAAGAGCTGGTAAAAGCTACTACCGTATTTATCGGCGTAAACCGCGCAATTTTGAAAATCAGGGCAAAATCGTGTGTGCGCGATATACGCCGATACCCGCTTTCCCGCGCTGAGTTTGAATACTGCGCCTGCATATACCGAGCGCAGTACACTTGTGTATAGTCGGGCAGGCTTGGCTCCTCTCGCACTCACGTCCTGGACGTACAGGACGTGAGCGCGAGAGTAGCCGAGCCTGCCCAACTATACACGAGTGTACTGCGCTCGGTATATGCAGGCGCAGTATTCAAACTCGGCGCGGGATCGAGCGGGGAGGACGCCGGACCTGACGAAGAGGACACCCGAAGCCGCAGACGGACGCCGGACCCGGCAAGGCTGCTGATGGACGCCGCGCAAGACACCAAAATTGTAAGTACAAAAATCTTTTTTTCACAGAAATACGGGTCCACTTTAGGGGTGTGCGCTATGCGCCGGAGCGCGCAATACCCCAATAAATATGGTAATACAGCTGCTTGACAACTATTCCTTTCCTTTCTGTGGTAGAGCAGCAAACTACCTGCCCTTAAAAAAATTATTTGATTGTAGTCAATGCTGTATCCTGGCCTAGGGTAGCACTTTGCAGGGCGGCAGCACAAAACAAGTCCCCGCTACACTGTTAGGCAAATTAGTCTAGCGTCCCCACAAAGCGGCCACACTGCGTCCGGTATTTGGGTGACCAGCATTCTGCAACTGTGGGGGGGGGGGCGCCGCTTCTAATTTTGACTGTCCTATCATCCTGGAGCACAAACCTTCTCACGGTGCTATATGTTTCCTGCTGCACCATTGCCATGATTATATCTTCTTAATTCTCTCCATCCATTTTTCAGAAATGTGTGCTTAAAGTAGAACTATAGGCAACACTTTTTTTTTAATTCTGGATAGAGTAAAGGAGAGTTATAGCCCCTGTCAGTTTATTTTTTATGTCCCACTGTGGATTTTCCCTTCACTTCCTGCCAAACAGGAAGTGAGAGAAAATCCATGCAAATTAAGAGAATTCACCCCACCCCCCAGGCCCTCAGAACTAGTATCCCCATTTGAAAATGTTCAGGGCAGGTCTTAAACAGGAAGGGGTGTGGCCTTGACAGGAAGGGGTGGGTCATATTTAAATTATGGGGTGCACACGTTTATTTAGGCCTTGGGGCAGCACAAAACCTAAATACACTACTGATTGTAGTCCACCCTCATGATGTTCTACTGCCTAACCGCTCACAGCCATCCTACAGCCACCATGAGATTTCAGTTCTATCTCATTGGTTCAGACCTACTCAATCGTGACATTCTAGTGGCCACACGTGGGAACAAAAATGTACACCTATGCTCAAGCCATCTTGTGTATTTACTATAAAACGTGTTTCTTTAAAAAAAAAAGGGAAATCAATTCTCTCTCATTATAATGCATTTATAAGCTGGTAGAGCTTTTCTCTAAAAGCCACATTTTAGAAAATAAATTATTATTACAAATTGTTTGTAAGTGTAATTATGAATAGTATTACAATATATTTGATCCTTCATAGTATTCTCAAGTCAATGCATAGTTCATGTTAATGGAGGCAAATGGAACATGTGACTGTCAATGTCATCATCTCAGGGTGTCAAGGCTAAATGCAATATGATTGCTTCATTCACGCTGAATTAGTATCCTTGGCAATAAGTAACAGCGGGGCATGGCAGGTAATCATATTGCTAAGTATACTTTAGCACATAAAACAAAAGCTTTTAGCTTTTTGACTATTCTTCTACCACGAATATGACATTATCTCAGCACGAGGCAGAGTTCCCTTTGGAGGTAAACACAGGTAACTATTCTTTTTAACGTCACTTAAATATTCAGATGCTCAGTGTGTTTATAACGGAGAACATTTCTGTAGGAATTTTATTTTAACTTAAAACTGTTCACAGTCGAAAAGCTTTATCTATTTTACCAATTTTACTGCACTAATGGAAATTAATTATCCACCTCTTGGCTTCGTCTTATGCCAGACACATGACCAAATGCATACCCACTGCGCAGGTGATCTCAGCCAAGGAGGAGACCTGGTGAAGTGAAATTCAAGCAGAGCTGGCCAAACTGGGCTTCAGCTGAACACCAACCCTCCCCTTTTGGCCAAGAATGGTTTTGGTCATTGTACTGGCAATGCTGATCTCCTGATGTCAGATGTGACAAAGCGCTTATGCCGCATACACACGATCGTTTTTCGGCATGAAAAAAAAACAACGTTTTTCATCTTCTGAAAAACGACAACATTTTTTTAAGCATGATGCATTTTTTAACGTAGTTTTTAAAAATGTTGTTTTTCTGTAAAAAATGATCGTGTGTGGGCTAAAATGACGTTAAAAACAAGGTTTTAAACCCACGCATGCTCAGAAGCAAGTTAGGAGACGGGAGCTTGAATGGAACTTACCCTTTAGAGTGCAGTCGTACGTGTTGTACGTCACCGCGCTTTGCTCATCATTTTTTTAAAAACTATGGTGTGTGGGCAACATCGTTTTTAATGATGAAGTTGGAAAAACTTTGGGCCAGATTCACAGAGCCCTTACGCCTGTCTAACTGGTGTTAGACTGGAGTAATTTCAAATTACGCGCATTTTCTAGCTAGTCGGAAACCTCAAGCCATGAATAACGGCTGCGGGCTTCAATTCGACTGGATTACGTGTTTGTACGCCTTCGGATTTACGCTGCAATAAAATTGCGGCCACTGGGTGGACTTCCCGTTGTTTTCCGCGTCGGGATATGCTAATGAGCATTTGCCGGCAATCCCAGAAATTACGATCTTCATTCGCAATCTCTTACGGCACCTTTAGTCATCTTTTCGCTGCGTAAAACTATACCAGCTTTTTGCTGGTCTAATATTAGACAGCCCATGTTAAGTATGGCTGTCGTTCCCGCGTCGAATTTCTACGTTTTCCGACGTCTTTTATTATTTTTTACGTAAGTCGTCCGGGAATAGGAATGTTCGTAAACGACGCTACTCAAACAACGAATGACGTAACGACGTGATTTCGCGCAATGCACGGCGGGAAATTTCTGAACGGAGCATGCGCAGTTCGATCGCCGCGGGGACGCGCTTAATTTAAATGCTTCACGCCCCCCAATCGCGTATTTCGATTACGCAGCGAGAAATAGACTACGCCGCCGTAGCGTACGGGCAAAAATCTACCAGGATTCAGTGTAGAGCCTGGTAAAATACAGCAGCGTAGAATATTTCGATTATGCAGCACAATATTAAGTGTATCTGAATCTGGCCCTTTGTTTTTTCTACATGCTGTACTGCTGTGTACGTGGCATAAGATCAGAGTTAACACCTGTGACGTCACCACGCATTATTGAACCAGGAATTAGTTCATGTTTATGATGGGACTTTACCAGTAAGTTTAAGTAGAATATAGATCTAAGATTTTTTTTACTGTCAGTTTTGGTTTCAAGAAAAATGTGTGAATTGCATCTCTGCTAACATCAAAAGCTCACTATTACCTATCTAAGTGTTACTTGAGTGTCACCTACAACTACACCTCCTCTTCTCCCGTACCTCTTGGCAAGGGTCCTCCAGGGTTTTCTAATGTATTCTCTCTCTGCACCGCCTCCATTAGTCAGTTAATAACCTCCCACAGCTTCCAATACTATAGCCTCGTACACACAACCGGTTTTCTCATTGGGAAAACTGCCATGAGAGCTTTTGGCCAGGAAAACCGGCCATGTGTATGCTCCATTGCAGTTTTCCCCGACAGGAAAACGGCTGGGAGAAAAAAGAGAACCAGCTCTCTTTTTTCCCTCCGGGATTCCCGGCGTTTTTTAACCCAGCAGTTTTCCTATGGGAAACACTGCATTGGAGCATACACATGGCCAGGATTCCCAACCAAAGCTCTCATGGCAATTGTCCTGTCGGGAAAGCTGGTTTGGTGTAGGGGAAAAAAGTTACCGAGAAGGTTCTTGGTTTTCCCGGAGGTAAACAGTCTGCCGGGAAACCAGTATGTGTGTACTAGGCTTATGTCTATGCTGACGAAACTCAAATTTATCTCTACTCCTAAGCTCACCCCTTCAACCTCCTTGCGGACCACTATTTTACAAACTGACATATCAGCATAAGGTGTCACATCCTCAAATTTCAATCATTAAAACTGGTTTCATAATATTTCCCTTCCCTCATGAGCCTTTCCACCCAGATCAATAGCACAACTATCAGTCCTTCCCCTCATGTTAGGTGCTTGGTGTAATCTTGGACCCTAACCTCCACTTTCAGCCCTCATGTCACCTCCCCTGAACATTTCCATGAAGATCAATAGCACAGCTATCAGTCCCTCTTTTCATGCCAGGTGTAATCCTGGATCCTTACGTCCGCTTTCAGTCCCAAACCCTACCACAGTCCAAATCTTGCCACCTTCACCTCTGTAACATTTCCAAAATATGCCCCTTCTCAACAAATCAATGACACCACCAACTGACTAAGTCACACTCCTGCTTTCTCTCATCTCAACTATTGCAACTCCCTCCTTGTTGGCCTACCTCTACACAGGCTTTCCACTCTTCAGTCGATTATGACTGCTGCTGCCAGACTCATCCACCTTACCAACCCTTCAGCGTCTGTCAATCCCTCCACTGGCTTCCACTCACCCAACATATCAAATTAAAAAGCATACAAAGCCATCTACAAATCTGCCCCAAGCTGCATCACCAGCCATATCTCAAAATATCAAACAAATCATCCTCTTTGCATCACCCAAACCCTCCTGTTTGCTAACTCCCTTGTCACCTCCACCCATGCTCGCCTCCAAGACTTCTCCAAAGCCTTGCATATCCTTTGGAACTTCATACTCCAATCTACCCCATTATCTCTTATGCCACGTACACATGATCGGCCGATCCGATGAGAACGGTCTGATGGACCGGTTTCATCGGTTAACCGATGAAGCTGACTGATGGTCCATCACGCCTACACACGCACCTACGGTTAAAAAAACTATCGTGTTAGAATGCGGTGATGTAAAAGATAACGACATGCCGAAAAAAATGAAGTTCAATGCTTCCAAGCATGCATCGACTTGAATCTGAGCATGCATGGATTTTTAACCGATGGTGGTGCCTACTAACGATCTTTTTTTTACTATCGGTTAGGAATTCATCAGTTACATTTTAAACAAGTTGGATTTTTTTAACCAATGGTTAAATAACCAATGGCGCCCACACACGATCGGTTTTGACCGATGAAAACGGTCCATTAGAGCGTTCTCATCAGTTTAACCGATCGTGTTTATGCGGCATTACTCAGTCTACCTTCAGGTGATCCCGAAAACTCATTGCTTCAGGAAAACCTCAGTTTAAAAACTAAACTTTTACTTTCTGTGGTGGCTGTCAATATTTCCTTGTAGGGTTCCACTTTAAGGAGGTGTCTGGGGCTCACTGAACAGAAATAAAACAACTAATATATATCCATCTGAACTGCCGATTTAGTGGTTGGCCTGAAGTCATCAGAATAAGAAAGCTCCAATCGTTTACTGTCATTAATTGAACATTGGATACTCGTTATTTTTTCTTTTTATAACAGGTGATACGTCTAGCCTTTTTTTTTTTAGAAAACCGACACTTGACCCCAATAGCGGGATATTAGTTACCGCTGTTGTTTTGTGTTTACGCTGCATCTGGCAAATGAAGAGTATAATTTAATTTACTACCAGAAGATGTGTAATTGAATGAGAGCAGGGACTAGGCCCTCTGGCAAAGAGTCACACAGAAGAGAAAGAAAGACAAGAGCAAGACGCAAGCAGCAGCACAGAGGAGCAATGAGCCATTTCCCGGATTACTCTTTCAGCCTGAAGAACTCTGCTTCATTTGTGGTATAAGACATATGTAATGCAAAGACATATAACCTTAAAGAGATACTGTCACTAAGATAACATGCCTCCAAATCCAAGAACAATAATGTAATACCTGTATATTACAGCTTACCAATCCTTAGATGAGGTGGTTGCGTTAGTTTAGTTTTTCCATTTATTTTCATCTGGTGATCTGGCCATTAAAGTCGAAGTAACCCCGCCTATCATTTTAAGTCAAGGAAGCTGCCATCTTGGCTTTTGTTTAATCTACAACTGCCATGATGCTGCACATGTGATCAGTTATGACACCAGCCATTGGGTGATTTTACCATTTGGTTGAGAGCACAACCAATGGGAGTGTTTTATTTCTGGCACGTGCCGGAAATGTAACTGTTTTTAAACTGTTAAATGAATGGGTTTACTTCCGCTTTAAGTCAGTCATTTTTGTCCACCAATCGAGGCATTTAGTTATTTGCATAACTTCTCCCAGGAGTCATCCCCACTGCTTGCATTAAGATTGAGGACTCTTGAGAGAAGTTCTAATAGCTGGCCATAGACAGTGGCGTATCTAGGACATGGCAGCCATGGCAAGTGCCATGGGTGCCATATGAAGGGGGCGCTGTTGAGTGACTGGGCAGCAAGGCACTTACCAGGGTCTGAGGGTCTCTTCTTCGCTCCTCCCAAGCATAGGCAGGATCAGCACCTTTGCTAATGGACAATGGCAGCGCTATCCCTGCTGCATTCAGCCACAGCCCTTCCCTGTTCTCCCAGGCTCTCCCATTCCATCTGGTCACGCACAAACGAGAAGGAGGAACATCAGTTTCTCACTTTCCTCTGTGAAAACTGAGGCCTTAAGTGATGAAGATTTCATCACTTCCAGTATTGGTTCTGCATTTACCTGGCCCTGGAGGGCACTGGAGGGCAGAGGAGGGATCAGGGGTCTAATAAACCCCATATTTCTCCATAAAGAGTATATGTCACTACCCAAGGTATCAAAAGGGATGATAAATATTACTTGTTGTTTTGTTAGCTGTTTTTTTTTTTTTTTTTGTTAAGGTTATCTGAAAGATGGGTTTCACAGTTTCGACAGGGGCGCAGTTTCAGTGCTTGCCATAGGCGCTATTTTCACTAGATACGCATCTGGCCATAGATGGATAGAATTTTCGAATGAAAATTCTTAGGGCAAGTCTTAGGAAAATGTGGACGAAAATTCTCATAACATTCAAATGTTGTTCAAAAGATTTAATTTGCTTTTAACATTTGATTTTGGAATGAATAGACCAAATGAAAACCACGTATACTGTTAAAGGCCCCCACACACACACGATTGGACTTTCCACCAACAATGGTCCGACAGACGTGTTTTATTAGACAATCTGACCGCCTGTAGGCTCCAAAAGATGATTGCTGTGCATGCTCTCAAACTTTTGAACAACAGATATGTTATGTTGGATCATCTGATCGTGTGTACACAAGTCCATCGGAATAAAATGCAAAGTACAAAAACGCATGTTCAGCATCAGACAACAATAGCAGAAGTTGCCCAAAGGGTGGCGATAAAGAGCTGAAAAACCATGTGATTTGGTGAATGTTGGTTGAAAATGTTCTGCCGTGTGTATGCATACTGTGACAGGAAGTCAGGTAAATCTGTGGGTGTTGTCACAGATGGGAGATACATTTCTGCCTTGTTTAGACAATTCACCAATTACTATTAGGTGTCGACTTCAGAAATAGCCAGAAAGGTTTAGGGCTTTGGAAAACTTCAGCTGTTCGGAAGGAGGCAATTAAGGCCTCTATAAGTTATCCAAAGGATGACTGCTAATTGCTGCATCCTGAGACTTTTTGAGTTAGGAGAGCAGTCAGAAAGACTTCTGAAGAGGTGAGGTGCTTGTCGATTTTTCTGTGTGATAAAAATCATAAAAGACTATTGTTTCTCTGCTGTATGACCAGCAGTGTCTGCCCAGCAGTAGGCTGTGCCAGACTCCATAGGTAGGTTCCTGCGTGGTGAAGATAGACGCCCCAAGTGGCCAGGGTTTATTTTATGTTTTGTTTTGTTTATGCTGTTTGGATGCTTGCACTTGTTTCCAGCAATATGGAAGAATAAACCATAATCTTTGTTTTCAACCATCTTCGGCTGCCTCTCTGTATAGTTCAGTGTGTAGTGAACCCATCCAGGAGGTCACACACCCCCGCTACCGAGCTAACCCCTTTACAATACCAAGTTCACGGCCAATGCTCCTTCGAACAAAAATCAACAGATGGAATTCCGATCGTGTGTATGAGGCTTTAGAAATGCGCTTGTTCCAGAAAAAATTTCCATCCCTTGGTATTTTTCAGGAATTATTGTACAGCACCTTGCGGGCCCTTCCCACCACTTTACACTACACTGAGGAGCACAGAACCCCAGTGGTATAAAATAAGATATACAGAATAAGGGTACAGTTTTATTTTAAACTTTCATTAGCATGTTGATGAGGGAGGAAGGAGAATCCAGGAAAAGCAAAATATAAGCACATTAAACTTCAGTTTTAAGCTGTGGATTGCAGTAGTGCTTAAGATAGCAGCAGGGGCGGACTGACCATTGAGGAACTCGGGCATTGCCCGAGGGCCCCATGCCACTAGGGGGCCCCATCAGGGTTGCCAGGCTCATTAAAACCAGGCACAGTATGTAAAAATCTTTTTTTTTTTTTTTTTTTTTTTTTACATCTGTCCCTGATATGTCCAAAACCTACATGCTTTTGATGTGAAAATCCAGAGATTTTAGCTCCCCCGCCTCTGTACTGCCACCTGGCTTGGTGGCCATATGTAAGCCTGGGGGCCCCATAATCTTCTATTGCCCGGGGGCCCCATGAGTTGTCAGTCCGCCCCTGGATAGCAGTGGCCAAATTAATAATGACATTTAAAAAAAAAGGGCTTAGTGATTTTCTTGCAATTTATAACATCCAGAGTTATAATTACTAAGGACTAATAGAGCAATATTTGATCTGGGGAATTGATTTGACTGCCCTTGGGGGTCATGATTGACTTGTTTTTCCTACTGTGTGACAGAAATGTCAACAGTCCCGTATTTTTGGTTTCGCTGTAGGGCTGCATGGGTCATGAGAGCTTGAACTTGGTGGACAGCGGTCTTTTTTCTACCATATTGACTTTGTAACTATGTAACCCTTTATGATTGTACTGCTCCTACTGTTTCCTAAGAGTTGTGCAAGGATCACCATAGTAATTCTGATAGTTATCCGAGCCTTTGCTCAACATTTTTTAACCTGGAGGAATCCCTAAATTAACTTTCAGATCTGAGGAATCCCTGCAAATAATTACTATATCAATAGTGCATGGTACATTATTGTGGTTGTCAGTGGGGAAAAATGCTTCTTACATTGATGGTCAATGAGAAGAATGCTTCTTACATTGGTGGTCAATGGGAAGAATGCTTCTTACATTGGTGGTCAATGGGAAGAATGTTTCTTACATTGGAGGTCAACGGGAAGAATGCTTCTTACATTGATGGTCAACGGGAAGAATGCTTCTTACATTGATGGTCAATGAGAAGAATGCTTCTTACATTGGTGGTCAATGGGAAGAATGCTTCTTACATTGGTGGTCAATGGGAAGAATGTTTCTTACATTGGAGGTCAACGGGAAGAATGCTTCTTACATTGATGGTCAATGGGAAGAATGCTTCTTACATTGGTGGTCAACGGGAAGAATGTTTCTTACATTGGAGGTCAACGGGAAGAATGCTTCTTACATTGGAGGTCAACAGGAAGAATGCTTCTTACATTGGAGGTCAACGGGAAAAATGCTTCTTACATTTGTGGTCAATGGAAAGAATGCATCTTACATTGGTGGTCAACGGGAACAAAGTAAAACATTTTTTATAATAAAAATAATAATTGAATAATAAGCATCTAAACAAAGTCCATTCTAAACAAGGTACCTATGCATCTTTTTTTTTCTTAGAAGAAGGGGGAGTTTGTTTTTCTCCGAAATATGTTAGCTGTGTTTTTCTACTGTGAAATAGAATTAGAATTATCATCGGGTACGCTTGGACATTGTTGGTGCTCTCAAACAAATTCTCAGCTCTGGGTTCAACCCCCACTCCGTTCTCCTAAGGGTGTCCCTATCTTGTAAAGCAGCAGTCTCCAAACTGGCCTTTATCTGGTCCTTGAGGCATTATTTCTGCCAATGACACCAACAATAGGGCGCTATGCCTCCCACTGTCACCAACGTGTGGACATCAAAGATAGGGCATTGTTTACTCCCAATGGCCAAAGTCTGTGCCCCCCCCCCCCCAAGTCTGAACGACAGTAAACTGGCCCCTTGTTTACACAAGATTTTTTTTACAATATTCATGTGTTCGTCCTCATTATCCAAAATGTATAACCTTGTTTATTTCTTATTGGCTTCTTTATCATTAAAATATATTTAAACATTCACAGTCCCACTCACTTATTCTTACTTCATTTCCTACTCATTCATCCTGTTACCCTCCCCCCAAAAAAAAAAAAATACCCGCTCCTCTACTCCCTTTAATATTTCCTCCTTTTTTCTCTTTCCCCTTCTTTTCTTTTCCCATCTTATAAATATTCGTTAATTTCTATCAAGGTCCGAAATTCATCCCATTTTTGCCATATTTCTGGCATTTGATTCTTTATGTATCCCTCTTCTCTTATTTGTCTTTCCATATATTGTATTTCGTTCATTTCACATACCCATTCTGTAATGTTTGGGCTTTTGTTATCCCTCCATTTGTGAGCTATTATTGTTCTTTCTGCCGTTGTCATATGATGAAGAATATCAGTTTTAATATTCTTTATTGATATTGGCATCAGAGATAACAATGATATATATATATACTTAAGTTCTTCTCTAATCCCGACACTTTCTGATATATCTCCTTTATTTTATTCCAAAAGTTTCACACCAGGTGACATCCATACCAAATTTGATCTATAGTCCCCTTATCGACCTTACATCTCCAACACATCTCTGTATTTTCATTGTTTATTTTATTTAACGCTATTGGACTCCAGTACCATCTCATTACTATTTTGTAGTTTCTCTCCGCTATAGATGTTTTTATAAATTATTGTGAATATTTTCTCCCAATCTGTCTCTGATATTGTTCTCCCTATTTCCCCTTCCCATTTTTTCATTCCTGATAACTGTTTAGAAAGTTTGGAGACCCCTGTTGTAGATTACTGCCAAACTAGTGTCAATGTGCTCAGTAATAATTTGAATGACTTACTGCAAAAGCCTGACCTTAGAGAGAGAGGTGTGTTTTGTGGCATGTGAGGTACTAAGCATTATTTATCTACCCAGAATAAACTGACACTAAATAACTTTTAGGATTTTTTTTTTCAGGGCAGCACGACAGATCTTTTTTAAGAAAGTAAAGTTTGCCTATTATCTGGAGCAACACGCTGTGAGATTAAAGGCTTGCATATTTTTTGATGTCTCTTCTGCCGCACGTATTCCTAAAATACTATTAAATGCGTCTTAAGTCTGAGTGGATGGCAAGGAAGATAAAGTATGTCGGTGGCGGGCTATGGGAAAGCATTAAAGCAGACTTTTACCAGCAGTCAGCATTTGGATTACTGTTAAACCTAATCCAAATGGGCTAAAAGATGCAGCCAACTGCAAACCTGCCAAATCTGCTGATCGCTGGAAATTGAGTGAAGAAACCGTCAACTTTAAGTAAAACGACAAAGTCTGCTTACACCACAGGCAATAAGCCCACCATCTAAGATAATGCACAAAGACGATGGTGTCAAGGACGTCTACGCAAATCTTCTTAAAGATCGTTGCCCCCAATTTTGGCTCAGCTGCTAACAGAAAATTCTTTCAAAGTAGAACTTAAAGCCTAACTCTGGGAAATTTAAAGATGATCACTCGCAGCTCCCCCAGCAGATGGCGCTTTCCTACACTCTGATAGTGGACTGTCTCTTGATGCCACTATATCCCGTGCCGTCCTATCAGGACCTTAGACCGCAGGAGTATAGGGGAAAGGACGCTGCAGGAACAGGTTTAGCAGCATGGAACAGCGGAGGGTTGGGTAAGTAAATCTTCTTTAACAAGTGCCCTAGAACTAAATAAGCAATCAACCAATGCAGTGCAGGCGCAGCCCCACTACAAGGGATCCTTTTTAAGTTTCCCAGAATTGGGCTTTAAACGGTTCCAGACCGGCTTCCACACATTTTCTGCGGAAAGGCGGCCTGGCTGTGCGAAACAACACACCTGTGCGTCATTTCATGCAGTAGCTTAAAGGGGTGCGTGCATGCCGCAGGAGGCGAGATCGTACACTGATTGGCCAGAAGGGGAGCCAATCAGTGGGTCTGGCAGACCCTATGTCAGCAAGTCACCCACGATCGTTCCCGGAAGAGGCAGAGAGGCAATCTGCCTATGTAAACAAGGCAGATCGTCGTTCTGTCAGAGGGAAAGAGAGAGATCTTGTGTTTCTACTAAGCAGGATCACAGATCTCTTTCTTTCCCCAGTCAAACTATCCCCCACACAGTTAGCAGACACCCTCTAGGGTCACACTTAACCCTGTGATTGCCTGTGGTGTTAACACTTAACCCCTATGTAAACAAGGCAGATCGCCCTTCTGTCAAAGGGAAGGAGAGAAATCTTGTGTTTCTGCCAAGCAGGAACACGGATTACTTTCTTTCCTCAGTCAAACCATCCCCAACACAGTTAGCAGGCACCTCCTATGGACACATTTAACCCTGTGCACTCCCCTGGTGTTAACCCTTAACCCCTATGTTAACAAGGAAGATTGCCGTTCTGTCAGTAAGTAATGCATTGATCCTGTGTTCCTGCAAAGAAGAAACATGGATCAATGTCTTCATATAGTAAAAGCAGCACACAATGAGAAAGCACTTGTTAGGAACACACTAAACCCTTTGATCGCTCCTGATGTTAACCACCTCCCAGCCAGTGTCCCTTTTTTTTTTTTAAGTATTTTTTGTGCGTGAACTCGAGAGAGAGGAGCCGGACTGCAGGAGTTGGGAGTAGGCAGACCCTCCCCCCGGAGGCAATCGCCATCCTTCTCCATGGCCCCACTTCCTGTTCTTCTCAGTAAGCTTTCCACCATCATCTGATGGAAAGTCATTTAGAACAGCTTACTTACTGAGGAGGAACAGAAAGTGAGAAATTCAGACAAAAAAAAAGAAGGGAAATGGAAGGAAAAGGTAAGTGAACCAACAATGTACTAGCTTAAAGGAACCTATTTAGAAAATAAAAAACAAACCTTTACAACCCCATTAATTTCGTGTATGCTTGTATCTACAAAAAATGCTGCTCTCTCAATATCTCCCTTTGTAGTCACACATTTAGATGCACTGAAAGCAAAGAGCCCAAGTATTGATGAGTGAGTCGCCTGAGTGAAAGAGCATATACTCAGCATCCCTTTAGACTAGCATGTTCCTTCATGTTGGCCACTGGATGGTGCAGAATATAGCTGTGCTGATCAGTTGCTTGATTATTGATCCAGAAGCAGATCTGAAAATGTAACTTATGGGCAGATTGCATAGCAAATTTCTACATTATACAGTCTCCACCTACCACCCTGTAAGAGCCCATTTACACAGGGGCAACACGACTTCTAGCACGACTGGGAGGCAACTTGGACACGACTTGAGTATGAATCAACAGGCAACTTACAAGGCAACTTTAAGTCGCCTTCAGGACAGGAGGCTTTCCAGTGGCCAATCAAACAACAATCAGCTCTGTGGGAGGGAGGGGGAGGGAGGGGTTTGCCTAAGAAATGTATGTTATCTTCCTGTAAAGTTGCTTCAGTTAAGACAGTGATCAGACTTCTGAGACGACTTCCATTGAAATCAATGGGTACAAGTTGCCTAGAAGTCGGATTGAAGTAGTACAGGAACCTTTTCTGAAGTCGGAGTGTACATTAAGACGGCTCCATTCACTTCCATAAATTTTCTGGACCGCGCGACTTGGGGCGACTTGAAGTCGGATCCCAGGTCGCCCCAGTGTGAACCGGCTCTTACATACAGGTCTACCAGGGGATGTGATCTTTCAATTTTGCAAATCAGTAGAAAGATGATGTATCACTCCCCCTGCTGGCTGTTATAAAGACCCACAAAACACCAGCTCCAATCATTTTGCACCAGATAAAAACTTGTATTTACAATCAGCTCTTTGGCTAGAGTTCCGTTTTAAGCTCAAACATTTAAAATAAAACCTATTTATATCCATGCTTCTCCTTTAATTGGAATCTGCAGGCTGTCCTCATTTCGGTTTATAAGCATCATATCATTTATTTACCCTCGGCTGGCGCTGGGGTATAATTCTTACTTTGCAAACAACAGAGCTCTCCTGGGTTCAGCCAGGGAAATGGCACTACCAGACACTGAATAAGAATAATAATTAAAAAAAAACGCTCATTATCTGAGTCTTCAGCTTAATTTGCCTGTTTATATAATAAGCTCCAAAAATGCCGTGTCTCTATGGCTCTCCAGTGCCCCAGATTGCATGTTGCAGAATTAATGGCTCGTCAATGCTACAGCAATTAGTAACAAGTATTCTGCATAAAAGCAGACGATAGAGGATGCCCTCTGCCTCACCCGACACCATCATCTGGACCTGGAGTTTTTCCGAGCGCACAATAACATACATTATTAATTCCCCTGAACAACATTCACAACTCCCGCATAAACTGAGAGCGTTTTCCGATGATACGATTTGGTGATCCACAATGGACAGAGAAACTATTCCATGTTATAGGTCTTTGAGGCTGAACTGAGCTAAACAACGATATGGATAAACTTTTTTTTTTTTTCAGTAGAAAATGAAATGTGGTCATCATGTTGTGCTTTATTTGCAGTTCACATTCCACGAGATTCCACAAAAGTAATGCAGAACGTTTTTATTATCTTATATAGGGTCATTCAGGGGCGGACTGAGAACTCACGAGGCCCTCAGGCAATAGATTATGGGGCCACACAGTATACACACTATACATACACACACACACACATACAGTAAACACACACCGTATACATGCACAGAGTATACACACACAGTATACACACTATACATACACATACAGTATACACACACCGTATACATGCACACAGTATACACACAGTATACACACTATACATACACATACAGTATACACACACCGTATACATGCACACAGTATACACACACACAGTATACACACTATACATACACATACAGTTCACACACACAGTATACACACAGTATACATACACACACTGAAAAGTTACTAGAGCGGCGGGGCATCGATAATTTGGGGATTTTTAGACCAAAAAGATCCCTGGTTTTACTGAGGCTGGCAACCCTGATGGGGCCCCCTAGTGGCATTGGGCCCTCGGACAGTGACCGATTGGTCAGTCCGCCCCTGGGGTCATTTAATTTTAACATGTTGGCAGAGTAACTCTTTCTCTATATAGTAACTTTTTATTTTTCATTGCAGGTAAATTATGGATTCCAAGCAGAAGCAATAGGTTGTTCTTCTTTTTCATTGAAGGCACATGGTTTCTAAGCAGAAGCAACGTGCCCTCTGCGAGTTCTTGAGGAAGGAGAGGTGCAGGCTGTCCGACATCTACAGAAGGATACACGTTTACGGAGATGAACCCATTGACAAGTGTCACCAATAACATGGCATTGCTCCTGTCAATGATGCCATCTCCGTATACATTCTGTAGCCCGTGGATGTCAGACAGCCTGCACCCCTCCTTTGTCAAGAACTCACTGACCGCACATTGCTTTTGCTCAGAAACCATTATTTGCCTTCAATGAAAAAGAATAATAAGAAAAGTAACTCTACCAACATGTGAAATTTGAATAATCTATGCAAGTTGGGCTGCTTTCACACTGAGGCGCTTTGCAGGCGCTATTGCACTAAAAATATCGCCTGCAATGCGCCCTGAAAGTACCGCTCCTTTCTATCCATCGTGAAACCTTGAGGGTGGCGCACTCGCGACCCATGGTGCGGCATCTTAAAGGAGACGCATCTAAATGTCCATATGCCCAGCTGTGCTATTATGCCGACGTAAATAGTAATGCAGCGGCCCTTAAGGGGTTAATGAATGGGGTGAGTTCAGTGGTTGGTACTGCTGACCAGGATAGAGTGTTTGATTATTGCTGTGCTCACAATGCTTTGCTTTGCATCTGTACACTCCCGACTGCTGCCTCTGCAGCTTAAGGCCTCTTTCACACTGGTGCAGTGGCGGTAAAGCGCCACTATTTTTAGCAGCGCTTTACCATCGGAATTGTGGCAGTATTTAGCCGCTAGTGGTGCAGTTTTACCCCCCGCTAGAGGCTGAAAAAGGGTTAATACTACCTGCAATGCACCTCTGCAGAGGCGCATTGCCAGCGGTATAGCTGCGATTCCACATTGCTTTCAATGAAATGAGCGGTGGAGGAGCGGTAAACAACACTGCTCCTTCACCTCTCCAAAGATGCGACTAGCAGGACTTTTGGAGTGGTCCTGCTAGTGCACTGCTCCAGTGTGAAAGCTTTCGGGGAGACAGTCAGTACAGCAGCCGCTGGTTCAGGTCGGTTTGCAGGCGATATCTTTAGCGCAATAATGCCTGCAAACTGCCCCTGGGTGAAAGGGGCCTTAGGGGGAGCGCTTGGGTAGAGGGAATATGATTGCAAAAAAAATGCAGCTCAATTGCATGTTTTTACCACCCCCAAAGACATCCATTGGGTAATGTTCTTCAGAGGCCTTCAACATATGTAAACCAGCCAGTAAACAGACTATGGGAAATACAGGCACGTCGTGCATTTACACAGACAGGGCGGCCATCAGGGGGGTACAGGCAGTACACCTATAAGGGGCCCGGAGGTCCCCAGGGCCCTGGATGGCAACCCCCCCTCTTTCCCTCTTTTTTTATATAACATTTTTATATATATATATATATATATATATATATATATATATATATATTAGGGCTGTGCAAATTAACTTTTAATTAATCTATTAATCTTAAATTTTTTTGATCGATTAAAATTCTTTTGATTGGTACTCACCTCTCCGCTGGCTTATGAGCATTCAGGGAGTTTCATTGGAGATCCGGTAACATCAGGGACACCTGGGGGGTTTGCCGTGTCCATCTGAAGGGCTCATTTGCTGTGCCTTCATATCTGCATGCCGGCGGGACCTTACTATCTGCCACACGCAAGGGCTGTTACACTTCCCTCTATCACTTCCCTCTATCAACCTGGGATTATACAGCCATCCACTGGGAGTTGTGATAGTTCCCTTCATGGGACATCTACATTCCTGGCGGACTGATGTTAACCTCTCCTCATCTGGATTCAGCAGTGGTATCGTTGTACACATTTTTATACCAGTATCATACTTGGCTACATGTTTTTATGACTGCTTTTGTTACCGTTTGGTATTACTCACACCATTTTTACAGTTTATGTAGCTACATTGATTTTATCTCCAGGGCAATATTTATTTGGTTACCTACTTGAAGACTATAAAAGTTTAAATGCTATTCCCATCGAGCGCTGCCTTTGTGTGTTTTTTTGTATCCTGCTATCTATTTTTCCAGTAGTTGGGAGCTGCACTGGGAATCAGCCTGCAAGGAGATCAGCTAAAAGTAGTTGGATCTGTATGTGCGTTAAAATTAATCGAAATTAGTCGATTAATCGATTAAAAAAACAAACGATTAATCGAACACAAAAATTTTGATCAGTAACAGCCCTAATATATATATATATATATATATATATATATATATATATATATATATATATATATATATATATGTATACATATAATTTTTTTTTATTTTTTTTTATTAAAGGGCCCGGAGGTCCCCAGGGCCCAGGATGGCAACCCCCCTTTTATTTCTTATAAAAAAAATATTTATTCTTTTATTTCTTCCTTTTTATTAAAGGGTCCGGAGGTCCCCAGGGCCCCGGATGGATACCTCCCCCTTTTTTTTAATATATATATATATATTTTTTCATTTCTTTTTTAAGGGGCACAGAGGTCCCCAGGGCAACCCCCCAATTCGTGGCACCCCGCGGCTTTTCAATTTTATCAATTAGCGGCAGCCCCAACAGTTCTCTGCTCCAGGGGGCCCATGCTTGAAGCTGTGTAAGGGGCCCCATAATTCCTGATGGCTGCCCTCTACACAGAATCTTGTAACTTCATAAAGAAAGCACTGCAAACTAAGCACACAAGCATTGATATGCTTCTGTACTTGGCGTGGTCACATTGCAAAATAAAGAAGAGGCAGGGTCACCATATTAAGAAATGAAGAGAGAACGCAGGCTACAGTTACAAACAAGTACACAGCAGACTCATATATATCATATAATATCTTTTAGGGTAACATACACTTTAAATAGCAAAGGGTTTGGGAAAGGCTGAATAGATTTTCAATGAAAAGAAAAACCCTGTAATACAACAAATGCCAATTCCGAGCCATTTAAGCTGCACGCCGTGCCTATCCCATACACTATCATTTAAACAGCGGTAAATACATTTATTTAATGTAAAGAAGCAAAGCCTTGTGTGTCTGGCACACTCTGTACGCATTTCTTTTTTCTCTTATCGATCAATCAAGTTAAAATGTCAAAATCGCAGCACACAAGGAAGGAATTTCTGGACATCTTTATCAGACGTCTTTGCGTTATTTCACAGAAAAAGTAAAAGGTTTAATGTGGATCGTGATTACCGAGGACACGGCGGGGGCTTGACGGTAAACGATGTACAGGACATGTACCTAACTGGACACTGCTGGGAGAAAGAGCGACTTGTCTTGTTATTTCAAAGCCTCTGACGCCACATGAAATGAACAAAAGGACTCCCCATGGTGTAACAATCTCTTACAGGTGGAGGTAAAATAACAGTGTGGATGGATTGCTGTCTGAAACCTGTGACCTTCTTCCCGCTACTGCTGCAGGATGCGCTTTTTTTTTTGTTGTTTTTCAAGCAGGCATTGCAAAGCTGCCACACTTCACCTAAGGGACTGAAAGCCCCAGCATGCCATTTCAGCTTCTGGCTAGGAAAATGGAATGGCGGTTCCTATTAAAGGATGCCAAGCTGAGTTCTCTACTAAATGGACTGATAGCTGTCTGCAGAACGTCAAGGCATTAAACAAGTCTGGCATACAAGACAAGGTCACGGTCTTGCAGACTGTAGAAATGTAGAGACAGCTTGTACTTGTTTTACTAATTTTACTTTTCTAGGTCTTTTGCACATGGGTGCCTAGGCCTTACCAATGTAAATTCATCCCCCCCCCCCTTGCTGGAAAGCCCAGGTGCTGTGTACAGCCCCCCTATAGATATGAATGGCTGTGTGGGGGTATAAAGTGGTGC
Organism: Rana kukunoris; assembly: GCA_029574335.1. Taxonomy (NCBI): domain Eukaryota; kingdom Metazoa; phylum Chordata; class Amphibia; order Anura; family Ranidae; genus Rana; species Rana kukunoris. Next base: position 43,784,333 of record CM056050.1, on the reverse strand, counting down.
AATCGTAAATGAATAAAGTACAATGCTGTATGCCAGTGGTCTCCAAACTGCAGCCCAGGGGCCAAATGTGGCCTTTTGCTTGCCTTTATCAGGCCCTAATGACACTATTCCTCCAATGGTACAAGACACTACTCCTCCAATGGTACAAGACACTATTCCTTGTACAACAACATAATTCCGGTTGCTGATACCAATAGTGTCATATTCAACAATGGGGCACTATTCCTCCCACTGATACCAACTGCAGGGCCCTTTTTTTCCCCACTCACGTCAGCTGTAGGGTAGGGTGACCAGACATCCCCTGTTTCCGGGGACAGTCCCTGGATTGAGGACACTGTCCCCGGACAATGTCTGTCCCCGGTTTTGTCCCCAGATTGGATTTGAACAGGGGCTGGGGCAATTTCAGAGACAGTCAGTGCAGAATTAAAAAAACGAAATATCTGAATTACACGCCCCCCCCTGCTCCACCGCTCCTACTAGCTTAGGGGGTGTATTTTTTTCCATTATCGGTGATGATCATGTGCTGGTCGGAGCGGAGGGAATATTTCTTCCATTTCGGGTGCATGCCCATTCAGCTCCACTCACATGTTCTTCTGCCTTGGCTCAAGTCCCGGCCAGCCGACTGCCTGCTTTTTCCATTGCGTTCCCTGGCGGAGTGACCTTCCTCCACCCACCCAGTAGTAGCCAGGGGTAAGACTTAACAGGCTGTGAGGCGGCGGCGATGTGCAGAGAATTACTGATTGCCACCATTACTAGTAAAAAAAATCCCTGGATTTAATTTGAAAAATCTGGTCACCTTACTGTAGGGCCCTGTTCTTCCCACTGACACCAATGAAGGGGCACTATTTATTCCCGATACTAACAATAGGGCACTATTCCTCCCAACGACACCAATGATAGGGCACATTTTGTTACCACTGACACCAATGATGAGGCACTATCCCTTCTCCTAAAACCAACAATGGGGAACTAGTCCTTCCATTGACACCAACTGCAGGGCCCTATTCTTCCCTGACAGCAATGATAGTGTACTATATCTTCCCTGAAACTAACAATGGAACACTATTTCTCCCAATGACACCAATGACTCTCTTCATGCCGGCTGCCTACTGAGAGTGAAAGAAGCACTGACTGCTGTGATCTGGTACCCTACCAGGAGAAGCCACCAGTTTTATGTCTATGGTTATGCTTTGTCTGCACTATCCAGTGACCTTTTCTTTGCCATTTTCTGTGCTGAGTCTGGGCCCAGGATGCAAGGGGCTACAAAAAATGGAAAAGGGGGTAAATCTGAAGAATAACACAAGTACCTGCAGATCCCCTATGGACCCACATACTCTCAAGGTGCTGCACTTTGGCACTACTTTTACCTAAAAACCTTTTAGGTCAAGTCAAGGCAATTTTAGTTCATACAATCATTGCTAAAAAGCTAACAGCAGAGAATCAAGAAGAAGGAGCCTTTTATTTAAATCTGACCCTGCTCTGCACTAGAATATATACAATTATTCAGAGTGGAAGCATTCTTAGAATATTGGTGTATTGCAATGCAACAATGATCCAGTAACCACTGAACACATAGCGTTGATTTTCTGGAAAATCTGGTGCCGCTGTGCATGGTAGCCAATCAGCTTCTAACTTCTGCTTGTTCAAATAAGCTTTCACAATAAAACCTGGAAGCTGATTGGTTGGTTTCTATGCAGAGCTGCACCAGATTTTGCACTCACCAACTTTAGTAAATCAACTCCATAGTCTTAAATAATTATTGAAGTACCACATATCCAGTTATCCTTACTTCAAGAAGGGAACATATACCACCATCCTTTGTTCCACAAATAGGACATCACCAACACTTTGTAGCAGTGTTAACAGATGATATACATAATTCTGCACCTGCCTACTGGCTGCCATCCTAGTTGCTGGCCAAGCCTACTTCACCTCCACCTATAACTGTACCCTCCATCAGATCATCCCCCACAGCTATTACCTTTTGTACCACCTACCCCTCCCTTTAGATTGTTCTATTTACAATGTAAATAGGGGGACAGTACAATGGCAGAAGGCCTCGTACACACGACAGAGGAACTCGTCGGGCGAAACACATCGTTTTCCTCGTCGAGTTCCTTGTTAGGCTTGTCGAGGAACTCGACAAGCTGTCTTTGCGTACACACGTTAAAGACCAAATCTCCTCGTTCTAAAACGCGGTGACTTCAACACATACTACGGCAGAGGAAGTTATATTCCACTGGCACAACCCTTGGGGCTGCTTTTGCTAATCTCATGTTACTGCGTGTTAGGAAAAAGTTTGGTAAGAGACATTTGCACTTTTCAGTCTGTTACAGCGTGACGAATGTGCTATTTCCACTACAAACGCTACTTTTACTGAAGGTGCACAGGCTTCTTAGCATACACACGCTCAAGTTTCTCGTCGAAAACCAGCCCGACGAAGAACACGACGAGCCAATTTAGACTCACGTCGAGGAAAAAGAGAACTTGCTCTCTTTTTTCCTCGTCGAGTTCCTTGACAGATTCCTCGATGAAAAATGTACACAAGACCGGTTTCCTCGGCAAAAAAGCTCCCCCACCAAGTTTCTTGATGGATTCTGTCAAGGAAACCAGTCGTGTGGCACCATTAATGTTCTGCACAGTCCTTAAAGCTTGGGTTCCAACCACAATTAGCATTTTTTAAATGTGTGTTCTTTCATCACGCGTTTTTATAATATAAATCCGGTCACTTACAATTTTACAATCCGCTGCTGCTCCACATAGTTATTCAAAAAAGATAAAAAGATAGTTTTTAAAACTATGTCCACATCATTGGGGCCGCATAGCAACAGGCATTTCCAGATAAGTAAAATATTTATTTTTTATTTTTTAGGTCTAATGAGCACAATAATGAATAACATTTTTTGGGATGGAAACTCTACTTTAATGTCCTATAACCACCTTACAGAGTTCCCATTGTCAACAGGTACATTTTAATTAAAGGATTTAATTTCATACCTGTTTTAGCATTGATTGCGAAGAAGTTCTGTGGGTTCCCGCTTGTGATCCTGTAGGTCAGCTTATCACTGGTATTAGAATCTGGGTCCACAGCCTGCACCTGCAGTACAGACACATCTTTTGGGGAGTTCTCCATAACGCTGGGATAGTAGATAGGTTGGGAAGTCAGAGGTGCATTATCATTAACATCTTCCACTTCAATGTAAACCTCTATGGTACAGAAGAGCGGCACAACCCCTCGGTCTGTGGCATAAATCGTGAGCCAGTATGAGTCGGTGGTTTCCTTATCGAGGATATCTGCAGTGTATATGATCCCTAGAAAACAGAAACACAACAGTACACTCAAATTAATATACACGCTTGTCAGGAACCACAATACAGGAGAACTTCGGTACTTGTAGTTGCTATAATGGTCATATTACATATACATAACTCTATTACAATCACACTTTCTCTAAAAGAAGCTCACATTTTTATTAATGATCTAGACGACAAAAAAAAAAAAAAAGCTGTGGCTCAACGTGATTGGCACTGCGCTGACAAGCCATTCACCTCTGCAGCCAAGGGTTCGGATCCCGGTCTCGGCTACATGTGAATTGAGTTTGGTGGTCTCAGCCCGGCTCCCGGTGGGTGTGCTATGCAAGGTACGCCTGTGCTCAGTACACCCACCCCCCCTCCACAAAAACCACCACACTTGCACGCACACGAAATTGGTTTAAATCACACGCACTTTGGCCATGCGGTCTCTTAAAATAAAGAGAGGCGAAGGACCTACGGGGCTGGCTGGGTGGGCTAGGCCCCCTCACTCCCTCATAGGGGGAGTCCCTCTGCCCCATTGGGGTCCCGTTGGGCCCCAGTTGGGCTCCCAAGTGGAGCAGGTAGGGCGGGGTGAGTGGGAGGCCCCCCTTCACACCCGCCATTGCCACCAGGGGCATGGAGAAGGATGGCGATTGCCTCCGGGGGGAGGGTCTGCCTACTCCCAACTCCTGCAGTCCGGCTCCTCTCTCTCGAGTTCACGCACAAAAATACACTTTAAAAAAAAAAAAACTGCGCAAACATTTTCTTCCTGCATTTGCCATCCCTCTTCCTCATTATATCATAATAAAGCAGGTCTGAAAAAAATTGCATGAAGCAACGGAATCTGGGGTGGGCACAGATACAATGTAGTTGATTTACTAAAACTGGATAGTGCGAAATCTGGTGTAGATGTGCATGGTAGCCAATCAGCTTTAACTTCAGCTTGTTCAAGTAAGCTTTGACAAAAACTTGGAACCTGCACTCTCCAGTTTCAATTTTCAACCCCAGGTGTCAAATTGTGGGTAATTAATATTCTGAAAGAGGAGAGAAGATCAGTACTGATTGCAAATAGTAATTTTTTAACCACATCTAATAATTAAAAAAAAAACTTTTATAATTAGAGTTTATGATTACTTGGTAGCTCAGAGTTAATGATTTCCAATAAATGAAATATTGTAAAGCAGATTAGTAGCACACCATACCTTTTAAATACTGTAGGGGGTGTGACTGGACAGCAACCGGAATCATTGCATTAACATTGTGAGAGCGATTAGCGTTTCCCTGGATAGTCGTCAGCCAGAGCAGAGGTGGCGAGACTGAATGGGATCGCTCGATTATGTCATGAGCTATACAATGTTTGATACAAAATGTTTTAAATGTGAGTCGACTGTGTATTGTGTTTTTAAATTAAAGACTGAGCTTTACAATATTACACTAGTGGGGCCTTTCTTTTTCATGTACCCATGGATATGCACCTATTCTACAAGGAACTGTGGAGAAGTGGATTTGCTTTTTAAGGAATCTTTGAACTGATTCGTATGGCTTACTAGCCTAACCATGAGAGTGGTAGACAAATACATTTGGTGAGTTTCCACTTGATGGGAGTGGGTCTGGTGCAACACATAAGGTGGCGGATACTTTACGGTGTTTTTTCTTAATTAGGACATCACTGGAAATATCAACAGAGAGCTGAATTCAAAGACACGCTAAAAATCAAAGTGAAAAATTATGCAGCATGCTAGTCCCTGTTGCTGAAATGTGATTGCAGCATCTCAAAATGGTCCTCAGTGATTTGTATGGCCCCCTATTGCTTGTATTTAAACCTGACAACATCAGGGCATGCTCCTAATGAGACAACAGATGGTGTCCCAGAGTATTTTCTTCCAGATCTGGAGCAGGGCATCACTGAGCTCCTGAACAGACTGAGGTGCAACCCGGCGGTGTCGGATGGACCGAAACATAATGTCTCAGAGGTGTTCTATTGGATTTAGGTCAGGCTAGTGTGGGGGCCATTCAATGGCATCAATTCCTTCATCCTCTAGGAATTGGCTGCACACTCTCACCTAATGAGGACAGGCATTTTCGTGCACCAGGAAGAACTCAGGACCCACTGAACCAGCAAAGGGTCTGACAATGGGTCCAAGGATACCTAATGGCAGTCAGGGTGCCATTGTCCAGCCTGCAGAGGTCTGTGTCCCTCCATAGATATGCCTCCCCAGACCATCACTGTCAAACCACCAAACCGGTCATACTGAACGATGTCACAGGCAGCATAACGCTCTCCATGGGTTTTCCAGACCCTTTCACATCTGTGACATGTGCTCAGGGTGAACCTGCCTCGTGGCACAGGGTGCCAGTGGCAGACCTGCCAGTTTTGGTGTTCAATGGCAAATGCCTATCGAACGGGGGAGTGAGCACAGGGCCCACTAGAGGATATTGGGCCCTTAGGCCATCCTCATGAAGTCTGTTTCTGATTGTTTGGTCAGAGACATTCACACCAGTGGCCTGCTGGAGGTCATTTTGTAGGGCTCTGGCAGTGCTCATCCTGTTCCTCCTTGCCCAAAAGAGCAGATACTGGTCCCGCCAATGGGTTAAGGACCATCTACAGCCTGGTCCAGCTCTCCTAGAGTAACTGCTTGTATCCTGGAATCTCCTCCATGCTCTTGAGATTGTGCTGGGAGACACGGCAAACCTTCTGGCAATGGCACAAATTGATGTACCATCCTGGAGAAGTTGGACTGCCTGCGCAACCTCTATAGGGTCCAGGTATTGCCTCATGCTACTAGTAATGACACTGACCCTAGCCAAATACAAAACTAGAGAAAAACAGTCAGAGAGGATGAGTAGGAAAAAAAACGTCAATGGCCTCCACCTATAAAACCATTCCTGCTTTGGAGGTCGTCTTATTGTTGCACCTTTTGTTAATTTCATTAACACCAACGCAACTGAAACTGATTAACAACCCCCTCTGTTACTTAACTGACCAGATCGATATCCCAATAGTTTGATGCTATACTCTGATTAAAAGTGTTCCTTTAAGTTTGTATATATATATATATATATCTATATATATATAGATATAGATATATATCTATATCAATATCGATATCTATATTTATATCTTTATATATACAGTATATTTATATTTATATATAAATATATATGTGCACAATATATATTTAGCCTGACATTAAAGCGGAGGTTCACCCTAAATATAAGATCTCCCATGCGATCCAGCATACTGGCGTCAGCGCCAGTATGCTGGGTTTTTTTTTTTTTAATAGCACACTTACTGTATTATTGTAGAATTCCTTTTCTGTCCCCCGCGGTGGACGGCTGTAGTATAGCGCGTCACATCTTCCTAAAATACCCGATATGGACTCGGGTAATCTCGGCGAAAATGCGGCGCCTGCGCACAGATCTAGGAGCTGACTGCGCAGGCGCCGTATTTCTCCGAGTCCTATTTCGGAGGGCGTGATGCGCCATAGCCGTAGGACTCGGAGAAATACGGCGCCTGCGCAGTCAGCTCCTAGGTCTGTGCGCAGGCGCCGCATTTTCGCCGAGATTACCCGAGTCCATATCGGGTATTTTAGGAAGATGTGACGCGCTATACTGGCGCCGTCCACCACGGGGGACAGAAAAGAAATTATACAATAATACAGTAAGTGTGCTATTAAAAAAAAAAAAAAACAGCATACTGGCGCTGACGCCAGTATGCTGGATCGCATGGGAGATCTTATGTTTAGGGTGAAATACCGCTTTAAGCTTCAATTATCCAATCTGACAGCAATTTGCTTTTAATTAATCAGCATTTCAGTCCTGCACCCCTATCATTTAATTCCCGTAACGCCATGATGGATGGATATTCTGTTTAAGACAGATTCAAAGACAAAACTGGTCTTGTGTTCATGAAGGCTCAATTCCCACACCAAAATAAGGATCCTTATTTAAAAAAAAAAAAATACTCTTATTTTCAGCTCCAAACACAATCCAGTGGGATTTAAAAATGACAGACACATGAAAATAAAGATCCTTGTGTAAAGCTTTGTGAGTTGTGCCTATGGTCTTTCCAATAAATGTGGCAGTTCCAGCCCTTTTCAGCAATGTCTACAGCTGGATAGCAAGCGGTACATGAGCACAAAGGAAACAACCATCCATATTCTCTTTCCAAATTGTATTCTGCTCAAGCCCTGGGAATTTTTTTTAGAGCCCTCAATGGCGCTGGAAGAGCTGGTATAATGAGACACTTCAGCTTGCTGCTGCTACAAAACCGATGTGCTGGCGTGCACGAGCAGGAAAAAACAAGCGGAAAAGACCAACAAACTCGACCTGCGCACACTTGTTCCTCCAATGGGAATTTAAGCCTTGCAGATGCCTATGTAATCCAAATCCTCCACTCCAGATACATAGGAGTAAGCCCAAAAACAGTAGACGCAGACAAAGAGCCAAGGAAACGTGTTCCAGTAATATTACAACGTCTGTGGGAAAGGAAAGGGGAATACGAGCTAGGCTCTGGTGGCGTAACCTAAGCTTACTATATTAATGCTTCAGCTGTCGCAAGCTATACCTGACCAATAACTCTGAGGTGTCTGTGACAGATACTCCAAGCTTAATCACTTCTACACTTGTGCAAACACAAGGGATGTGCTGTTTTACTGCGGCAACATAAACCAGTGATGTATGACGGAATGTCATGGATGTGTACGAAACGCCACGTTACAAGAGCTGCTGAGCTTTGTTGTAGAAGTAATTACTTATTTCTCATCTCTGGGGAGATTTACAAAAAGATGTTCTTTCTCATAAGAGCGCTGATACATGCTGTCATACAAGTAGTGTTGATGGTATTTTTGCTTGAAAAGAAAGGATGCGGTACGGGTTTGTAGATGACTGCTCACATCTTAAGGGATGAATGTACAATTAACGTATGCTGTGGGCCGGAGACAGCGAATGTGTTTACTGGAGAACTGTAAATATATTTTTGTAGTCACAATACTTTTTCTAGAACACCATAAACTTTATTTTTTTCTCAAGCTCGGCGGCGCAGTGAAACACACACAAAACGTAACACCTGATGCAAAAAAAAGTGAGCACACAAAAGAAAAGCAACACACAAAAAGTGCACAGGGTGTACACATGGTCCTCCTCTGAAGAAAAAGGACCCTAGCCCTGATCCCCAGGGACTGGGGGATTCATAATCCACCCAGCCATGACCAGTTGGACCCCTTGCTTCGGGAAGCCTGACGAAGTAAGGCCTAGCCAAGTACTAGTTGGAGCTCCCCCAAAGGGATATCCCATGGGAGGGGGAGAACCTGACCTAAAGGCCATGTGCCCTGCCCCACAAGACTTTCGGGGTAAGCCTGAGGACCTACACATACTAGTTAGGGGGTGAGAAGTGCAAACGTACTGTGCAAAAAGTATAAGTATCAAATAAAAAAGGGATGGGGATGTGGATAAGTGCTTCAAAAGTGTCACTGCGCTAGACAATGTCAAGAATTTTGGTCTGAATAGAACATGCCTCCAATCCTAGCCAGAAGGCCCCGTCCTGAAAGCAGGTAAAAAAAAAGAACATGCAATACTGCAGTGACCTTGGTGCCAAAAAACATATGGTGAGCTTCCCCACCGAAATAATTTAAAGCACCCCTGGACTGCCACTGCCACTATGTCAATAAAGTTAACCACCACTGCCATAAACCATCAGCTTAGATGGGCACCTACTCAGAGCTAAGGATAATGGACAACACCTGTGCCAGGCTTCCAAGTGAAAAATAGCCACCCAATTCTACCAGATGATCACCAACTTCTGCACAGGAAAGGCTTAATTCATGGCATAGAAATTAACAGAAGTACATGTTATAAAGTAAATGGTATGCTTTTTTATACTTATTAATCTCCTTCATTTCCAGCAGTGGAAGGCCTGATGTGATGACAATGCAACTCTTTGCATCATAATACTGTGAATGGAGAGAAAGGCGGCGGCACCTCCTCAAAGGGGTGGGCACATGACACCCCACATTCACATTATGTCCTCCGTTTTATTGGGTTAAATAGGCAAAAAACGAAAGACACCCTATGTCAAAAATACTTTACTGCAGGGCAAAGTATCAGAAAGGAGGTAAGCATTACAGTTTGGTTTACATCTTTTTTTTTTTTTTTTTAACTTACAGTGGCATTTAAAAAAATAAAATATTATATATATATATATATGTATTTATTTATTTATTTATTTATTTAGCCTCCAATTGGGTTTTAACATCGATGTGCATTGACATGCATGCAGTAAGATCTAAAAGGGGGCCATAAACCTTCAAGGTACAAATCGGAGCCAACTTACCAAGTGTCTTGAAAGCATCAGACTTGGCAGTCTATTTACTTCTTTAAGTCTGTGTGACTGTTTATGGAATTCTCTGCACTGTCTTCTCGAAATGCTAGAATATATGAGCTGATTTCACTTGGACTAGCCAGGTGATGAATTCATCTTTATGAATTAGGATGAAATATGCAGCTGAACAGCAATCTTTGTGCTGTCTGATTAAGTTTTAGTAAATATTTACCCCTATTAGGAGATGGAACGTACCCCTCTTGTGTTTTGGCTACACAAGGAAAAGGAATAAATGAATGAAGGAATGTGTGGTATAGCGGCTGTTTATGCGTAGTATACTAGAACACGACCACCCCTGAGTTTTATCTCTATAAGAAAAGCAGCTATGCAGGTGTTTATCACAGAGCTGAGCATGTCAACCCACAACATGCCACAACCCATGTAATTACTATTACATAGGGGTAGTTTATCTTATGGAGGTTGTCCAACTTTGGTAAGGAGGCCAAACAAGAGCTGGAAAACAGGACAGCTTATGACCATCCCTGTGCGGGGGCCTGATGGAGTATGGCTTGGGAGATAAAGGCCTGAGGCCTCGTACACATGACTCGTCGTAAATGAAACATCGTTTTCCTCGACGAGGTTCTTGTCAAGCTTTCTTTGCATACACACTGTCAAGACAAAATCTTGTCGTTCTCAAACACGGTGATGTACAACACATACAACGGCACTATAAAGGGGAAGTTCGATTCCACTGGCGCCACCCTTGGGGCTGCTTTTGCTAATCTCATGCTACTGCGTGTTAAGTAAACGTTTGGTGAGAGACGATTCGTGCTTTTCAGTTTGTTACAGCGTGACGAATGTGCTATCTCCATTACAAACGCTACTTTTACCGAAGGTGCGCTCCCATCTCATACTTTATTATGAGCATGCGCGGGTTTCTAAGCATGCACACAAACGTGTTTCTCCTCGTAAACCAGCCCAATGAGAAACACGACAAGGAAATTGAGACTCCCGACGAAAAAAAAGAGAACATGCTCTCTTTTTATCTCGTCGAGATCCACAACAGTTTTCTCAACGAAAAACATACACACGGACGTTTTCCTCGGCAAAAATGCTCTGCCAGCAGGTTTCTTGGTGGATTTTGCCGAGGAAAACGGTCGTGTGTACGAGACCTAAAGGTGGTTTCTTTTAGTTCAAGGGGTTTATGCCTTGACTTTCTTGTTTAGAATGCATATTTGACTGCCAGGGCCACACTTGATTTAAGTGAGTTGGCATATAGTACCTAAATGATTCCCTATTTGTTTTAAATGATGAGATTCATTTGGGAGATAATGAGACTGGAATATACAGTACATGCTCGGTCTTTCTACTCTGCATGCTTGTTCAAGGAACAGTAACTCAAAGAGTATTGAAGGTAGAGATTACAAATTAGCATTCTTGGAAGGTCAGCAATGGTTTGACCTTAAAGGTAAAATTGTTTGAATGTCAACCAGTTTTCATGAACTTCAATGCATCAAGCAACACGGTCAATCTGACATGCTTTTCTTGCCGAGAGTAGGAGGTTTCATGTATTTCTAAACCAAAAACTTTTTAAAGCAGTTAAAAGGGAGTTCCACCCAAAAGTGGAACTTCCGCTTTAACCACTTAAGCCCCGGATCATTATGCAGCCAAATGACCGGGCCACTTTTTGCGATTCGGCACTGCGTCGCTTTAACTGACAATTGCGCAGTCGTGCAATGTGGCTCATAAAACAAAATTGACGTCCTTTTTTTCCCCACAAATAGAGCTTTCTTTTGATTGTAGTTGATCAACTCTGCGGTTTTTATTTCTTGCACTATAAAGAAAAATGCAATATTTTTTTTACTTTTTTGCTATAATAAATATCCCCCAAAAAATAAAAAAATAAAATGTTTTCCTCAGTTTAGGCCGATATGTATTCTTCGCAATGAGCGTTTATTGATCGGTTTGCGCGAAAGTTATAGCGTCTACAATATAGGGGATAGTTTTATGGCATTTGTATGAATAATTTATTTTGCTTTCAATCTCTCTTTATTGATCTTTTTCTTAATTTTATTTTTTTTACCAGTAATGGCGACGATCAGCGATTTTTATCGTGACTGCAACACATTTTTGGGACCATTGTCATTTTTACAGCGATCAGTGCTAAAAAAATGCACTGATTACTGTGAAAATGACAATGGCAGTGAAGGAGTTAACCACTAGGGGTTAAGTGTTCCCTAGGAAGTGATTCTTACTGTAGGGGGATGGGCTACATGTAACAAGACAGTGATCACCTTTTCCCATTACAGGAAGCAGTGATCACTGTCATTGTCACGAGGCAGAGCAGGGAGATGCTTGTTTACAGCAGCATCTCCCCGTTCTTCCTTACTGTGAGACGATCGCAGGTATCCCAGTGGCAATCAAGTCAGCGGGACCCGTGGTAGGGCTCACGGAGTGTGTCCACAATGCCGGGATCTTAAAGGGGACGTATATATAGCACTCCTCGCCCCCTGACAAGCTAAATTTAGCGTGTAATTTTTTTGGGGGGGAGTAAGTAACATCTTCTTAGTGGGACTTCCTGTCCTACTTCCTCCTTCCTATCTTTGGCGGCCTAGGCGACTCCTCCTCTAGCCCCAGGCAGCCCCTCCCTGCTCAACTCAAGTCCCAGAAGATTGGCTGGCTAATAGGAGAGAGGAACACGACTCGTGCATGCGCAGTGCGCGCCCAGCTGTGAAGCCGTAATCTGTGCCCACAGTTATGATGACGGCGCCGAGGAGAGAAGAGGGTAGGAGCGAGCCTCCGGGTGGCTGCATCGCTGGACCGTGGGGCAAGCAAGTGTCAGTTTATTAAAAGTCAGCAGCTATGCTTTTTGTAGCTGCTGACTTTTAATAAACTAAAACACGGGTGGAACTTTTTATTGCCATCTGTATCTCATTAGGAAGATTTCCCTTCACTTCCCCTACTGCAGACTCAGCAGAAAATGGGAGCATATCTTTTCAATAAAAGGGAAATCTCTTCTTAGATAGTTGTCACCCAAAACAAGTGTCACTACTGGAAGATTTTCCTTTATTTATGTTCTGGTGGCAACTCAAAATGTTGGCTTTACCCTTACTGTCATTCCGGGTGACATTTGTGACATCGGGACAATTAGAACGGGGACACAGACAGCAATATAATCCTGACAGTCATTTTCACTCTATATAAATCTATACCTGCATCATTCTACAGTATATAAATCAGGGAAGATAAAAATCATTGATTTTAAAAATAAATAAATAGCAAAAATCTGATTTTATGGATTTTTATCAAATTTATTTGACTAAAATGCTTTTGGAGTAAAAATGTATCTAAAGATAGTTTTCTCTTTAAGAAATGTTGATAATTTTGCTTATTCAGCATGAAATGGAGCTTAGTTAGGTAGCATGAGGCTGTATATTCTGCAATATTTAAATGTTTGGTAAACTCATTCAATGAATCCAAGCTCTGCAAGCTGAGATAATGCACTGTTATTGATGCATTCACACAATTTCACAGTAACCATGAGATAAATCAAAGTTCGCTAATATTCCTTTATCCCATTGTTTTGTAAATCTATATACACTTCAGCGGTTCTGATATCGCTATTTTACTGACCTGACAGCTTATTATTCTAAATAAGAAACCTTAATTTTGTTTGCAAATAATAAAGATTCAAACTACCAGCAAGAATGAGTCCTTACATTTAAAGAGCACCTGTCATTTCAGATCCATCATGGCATCGCCTGTTAGTGGGCATCCACTCACCTACTGCCACCACGTCCCTCACCTTGTTGTGTCACTGCCCCATATCACTAGCCGTCCCATTAAAGTGAATGGGACTGTCAGTGAGTCAACAGCGGGTCAGAGGAGGAGCCGCTATGGGACAGAGATGTCAGTTGCTCTTTAAAAATGATGATTTAAATCGAGTTGACTTAAATCAAGCCTTTTTACTAGTGATTTAAATCATGATTTAAATTGTGATAGATATATATAGATATATCTATATAGATATATATAAATATATATATAGCTCTATATGTATATAGATCTATATCTATATAGATCTACATATATATATATATATATATATATATATATATATATATATATATATATATATATATATATATATATATATATATATACTGTATATATATATAGATAGATAGATAGATAGATAGATAGATAGATAGATAGATAGATAGATAGATAGATATATATGTTATTCATTAGTTTGTATATTATTGCATATTTACTTCATTCATGATTTAAATTGTGATTTAAATCAACTTGATTTAATCAAATCCACCCTGATATAAATTTTAAAAAAAATTGCCTTTAGTTATTCCTGCTGAACTTTTGAGCCATGGGTGGCCCTGGCTTGCCAAAAGTCGAGTAAAAGTTGGCTAAGTCAGGTGGAAAATGATTGGCCTGAATAGTGACTGCATCCTATCAGAGGAAATACATTTTTAGAAGCACTGCAGTATTCAGGCAGCGTCGGGTACAGCACCTGCCTGAATACAACAGCTGGCAGTGGGAGAACCTCAATCCATGCAATAATATGGATGGGGAACCATCTGAATTTCTTTATTTTATCCTATTTATGCCTCCTTCAGATAATTGTATGTCTACCTGAGACAACATATGCCTACGTTGGGCCTTAAGCCTTGTATGGCTATCTAAGACACTAAGAATTACTATGTTATCATGCTGGCTACGTGACCAGGTGTAACCGGGGTTGCTAACAAAACTATTTGAATAAGGTAACCGTTGTTTGGGCGAGCCAAACTATTTACATGTATGTATTTCTGTTAGAAATTGCAACAGCTCATTTGAAAACGACTTGTTTCTCCAGTAGACAACACTTTAATAAACTGGTAGTTGGATAGTAGTTGAATGAGTAATATAAGGAAAGAAAAATGGACAGCCACACAATGGATGAAAAGACTTAAAAATAGTGCCTGTTTATTCCAGTCAAAAAACTAAGGGCCAGATTCTCAGAGGCGTTACGACGGAGTATCTCAGATACCCCGTCGTATCGCCTTTTTTTGTCCTCGTATCTATGCGAGTGATGCTTAGCATCACTTTTGCATAGATACGCTTCTACATCCGACAAGTGTAAAAGCATTACACTTTCGGATCGTAGGTGTAATGACAATTTCGGCCACTAGGTGGTCTTCACGTTGTTTTTTCATTTGCATATGCAAATGAGGCTAGTACGGCGATTCCCGAGCGCTTTTACGCCGCCCCGTCGTCGCGTACGTCGTTTACGGACTCGTAAGTTTACCCCAGCTTCTATGTGGAGTAACCTTACGAAGTTCCGTCGGATGCCGTCGGGTGCCGTCGGACGCCATGTTAAGTATGGCGTCGGGTCAGCGTCGGCTTTTTCCGTCGCTTACGTCGTTTTACTAACTCGTTCGCGAATAGGGACTTGCGTAAATGACGCTCACGTAGTTTTGACGTCGGTTTCAACGACGCTTCCCGACGTGAGCTGGAGCATGCGCACTGGGCTTTTTCCCCGGCCGGTGAATGCGCAGTTCGTTCGACGCGGGGGCGCGCTTAATTTAAATACAAGCCGCCCCATTTGAATTGCGCGGGTTTACGCTTGGCGATTTACGAGACGCCGGCGAAAACTACGGAGCAAGTGCTTTGAGAATAAAGCACTTGCTCTAGTACGCAGCGGCGGCGTAGTGTAAATGGCTTACGCTACGCCGCCGAAAATATATGAGAATCTGGCCCTAAAACAGCAAAAACAGCAAACAGTGGGGTAACAAAAGCTGACGCGTTTCACATCGACAAGCGAAGCTTAGTCATAGCTTGAGTAGTTGAATGAGTAGTCGGGTCATTCGACTGCTGTATTGTGGCATAAAAACAAATACCATATATACTCGAGTATAAGCTGAGTTTTCAGCCCATTTTTTTGTTCTGAAAATGCCCCCCTCTGCTTATACTCGAGTCACCTTTTTGTGCCTAATCTCCCGGACTTTGGGGACCCGGGACCGGCCCCTCTCTTCCTCTACAAGTGTGCAAAGTTTGTTGTCTGGGTGACCAATGGCCCGGGGAGCACCAATTTTTCAAAGCTGGGCACCCCTTCCATAGACTTCCATGTTAAATATCATTTTAGTCATGGACACAGTGAGGCATGGGCACAGGGAGGCATGCACATGGACACAGTGAGGCAAAGTGAGGCAATTAATTTCTCTGGTGACTTTGGGGACCTGGTACCGGACGGTCTTATGTCTTCTGGACCCGAAACTTAGCACACATGTAGCCCCATTTGTTCTCTACAAGTGTGCAAAGTTTGTTGTCTGGGAGACCTACGGCTGGGAGCACCGATTTTTCAAAGTCAGGCGTCCCTTCCATAGACTCCCATGTTAAATGTCAGTTTAGTCATGGACACAGTGAGGCATGGGCACAGTGAGGCATGCACATGGAAACAGTGAGGCACAGTGAGGCATGCAGATGGACACCCTAGGGTTATACTTGAGTCAATACGTTTTCACGTTTTTTTTGTGGTTAAATTAGGGGCCTCGGCTTATATACGGGTCGGCTTATACTCAAGTATATACGGTAGTTATTTTGGATGAGCATGCATATTTTTATGAACTGAGCATCTACATTTACCCATATCATGGCGAGAACAGTGATTGTTTGGTAAAATCCTTTTTAGAATATTAGTTGGCCAAGGTTGTATTTGCTGGGGTCGAGGGTTTCCATAGGACTGTTTTCTAACCAGAATCGGGTGACTATAATTTTACATACAGTGTTTGTGCAGCCTAAATAAAAAAAATGGGTTATAAAAAAATATTCAAAACTCGTCAAAACAATAATAAAGCAGCACTATCGTTTGACAGCTTCTTTGTAGAAAATCTTGTAAGAACTGATCACAGTGAAGGCTTCTGGGGGTGTGAAAGATGTAATTAGTATCTTTAAGCTCCCGAGATGACCAGATACTCAGTTAAACAGTTTTGTGTGCTGCTCTCGACCTTGGATTTTCCTTGTGACATTTTATAAATGTTCCAATTTTGATAACTGCACAATAAAGGTGAAATGTCGGCCTATCTTTCAGCACAAAGACAGAGACGCAGTAAAGAATTCTCGAACAAATCTTTCTAACTGTGAAAATGATCCAATTTCTTGATGGCCTCCTTTGAAAATTGCTTGACAATTGACGCTCGTCTAACCTCAGAGTAAATTGTCGGAAATTTTAACATCTTTCATCGTTCCCACTTATCACATGAAAGGAAAGCTCAAAACTTGTCATTTTTAAATTTGGGTCAAGACAGCTGAACGCACAGGAACCTCGTTCCTGATTGAATTACAGTGTGAGGATTCTTTGCTAATTAATAGCTGATGCTAGGTGATAATTGGGAGCTATTTTTATTTGTGTAAACTGAAGTGTTGTAAAAACCCTGAAGGGGCACAACCAACCATCTGGAGCAGGAAGTGACATTATTTTACTGAGGTGGGAATGCTACAGACGCAGGAGCCAGATACGTTTTCAGGATCCTTGAGCTGGACAGTGCCTGACACAACTGGGGTGTCCTGCTGTCGGAAATTACATTAAAGTGAGAAGCGGGGGTTGCTGACTTCCTACCTCTTCTCCCATGCAGCCAGCGAGTTGAGAAGCGGGGTGAGGGGCCAAAAATGACTTCTCACCAGGCGGGGCCTCTAGTAATTTGGGGGGCCCTCTGCAGCTTTGCGGGCCCTAAGCGGCTTGCATAGTGAGCCTATAGGACGGATCGGCCCTGAACATAGACATGAATGAAGTGTCCTTCAACACACTGGGTTTGATTTAATAAAACAGTAGACAAGGCTGTGCTGCCCATGAGGCCAACTGAGGAGGCTGTCTTAGGCGGCACTAATGGATACACAGTGGTGGTGGCACTGAAACTAGAGCGCCCATATTGGACACTTCATCCACTGGCTGCACTTTGCATACATTTTCCTGCGGCGTATTAAATGGGGTGAAGAGAAATGAAAATTCACTTTGCACCCTACCAAGTGCAGGAAAAAAAAACCAACAGGATTTTTGCTTGCTCATGATAGGATAATTAAAATCTGCACCATTTCCCAACCTTAAGATTTACAGAAGAAGTACAAAAGCCATCTTTAGCTGATTCACTGCTTGGAGGAGGAAGAAGAGGAGCTGAACTGCTGAATTACTGTTTATTGGGGGGAGGAGAAAGTGCTAAGCTGCTGAGAATCTGCAGGGGAGGCCAGAGGAAGGGAAGTACTCAGCTGCTGAGTCACTGCAGAAAATTGGGAGTGGGGGGGATAGAGAGTTACTACTGATAGGAGAGGGGGTTCATCAGTGGAGTCACTGCTGGGAAGAGGGAGCAGGGGTAACTGAGATAATGGGAGAAGGCTTTAGTGCTTCTGTTGTGAAGTTATTAGATGAATTATTTCACAGTGCCTGAAGCTACAAAGGTCAGTGAAGGCTTCTTTAAAGCTCATTTACTGACCGATAATGAAAATATCTGAACATATCCTGGCCATAGATTCACTTCAAGCTGTCACATTTCCCATCTCTATGCATTGCATTCATCTCAAATGCTTTGAAATATTTACACTACAGGGGTTGGCGTGGCGGGCATGCTGCTGTTCCAGGGTTCAGGCCTCCTGGGGTGCTTAGGGGAGAGCATTATTTATTACCTTTGAAGTTCCTTTCTGCTATTCTACTAGTCCATGCAAAAAAAAAAAAAGTCTCCTTTTAGATTGCAAAAACTTGATCACTTGGTGCTTGTATAAAAGTTTACTAGGTGCCAAGCATTCCCCCTAACTCCTAAACTCATATAAGAAAAAAAAAATCTCTTGTGGTAGCGGAAGAACACATGTTGGATGCCAGTTGGAAATATTTAAGCCTGAATACTGTGTTTGTGTGCAGCTAAATAAGACATTAATGAGAGTTCATTCTGCAGTGTTTTATTGTAATGAAACAAAATAACTCAGACGGCAGGAGTGAGAATTTAACACAAGCCCCTGCTAGGAACAATATTGAGCCGTCATACTTCGCAAAACCTGGAATACGACGGGGAAGAAGTTCCTAAGGGCAGCCTAAATGTTATGACTGTACAGTGTTATTGCAGATCATGTTATAGTGCTTAAGCAATAATGCACACAGGCATTTGTTTCTTAATTCTGGTAAAACATTTCTTGGCAAAACAGGAAGGGAGGAGAAATCTCTCTATTGGGGTCCCCTCCTGTCCTGGTTAAACAATGTCTAGTTTTGGACAAAAAGTATACCAAGTGTAGAAGGTCCCAAGTAGGGTTAAGCGAACCCGAACTGTAAAGTTCAGGTTCAGTATGGACTTTGGGTTTTTTTGGTACCCGAACCCGAATAATTGTAAAAAGTTTGGGTTTGGGGTTCGGCTATGTAATGGCGCGCTGCACGGCAGCCAATCGCCATTTGTTTTACTACTGTGACTAGGAAGCCATCACAGCCATGCCTATTAATGGCATGGCTGTGATTGGCCAGTGCAGCATGTGACCCAGCATGTGACCAGCCTCTATATCAGATAGAGGCACACAGCACAGCTCGTCAGTCTGCTTTAGCTAGGGTAGGGACAGGCTGCTGCTGATTGAGGAAGAGTGTTAGATAGGATTATCCTGCTTGAGAAATCTACACCAGCACTGTTTCTTTCTGTGAGATCTGCATCTTATAATTTAGAGCTAGGTTCCTGCTTGTTGCTATAGGGATAGAATTATATAGGTGAATCTCTGCATATTTCACCAGCACTCCACCTGTCCCCTGTGATATACTGTCTGTCCAGTACATTGTTTAGGGCTAGGTTCCTGCTTCTTGCTATAGGGAAAGAATTATATAGGTGAATCTCTGCATATTTCACCAGCACTCCACCTGTCCCCTTTTTTATGTTATTTTAAGTTATTTCCCTATCCACATGTATTTTCAGAGTACTTGCCATGCTCTTCCCATCATTTTGCTGCCATTTGCAGCCCTCTAGCCCTTTCCCTTAGTTTTTTAGAGACATTTTAGTAGTCAAAAGTCTGGGTCCCCATTGACTTCAATGGGGTTCGGGTCAAAGTTTGGGTCAAGTTCGGGTCCCGAACCCAAACTTTTTTTTCAAATTTCTGGTTCGGGTCCGAACCCGAACATCCAGGTGTTCGCTCAACTCTAGTCCCAAGTAAGTAGTGCCTGGATTTCAGGTTTAAGTCTCATACCAAAATGTTTTTGAAAGAATCAGATGATGTCCATGCAAGCAGGCATAGACAAAATGCATAATAGTAATACAATTGTACACGCACATGGATGTATATAGGTATGAAATAAGCCTATTTTCCCACTAATGGGGAGACACCCGTAGGACATAGTGCCTCTCATAGAAGTGAAAATCTTTACGCCCCTATACTCATGTACCTGCCAATATATTGTATTTTTGCAGCATTTTCCTGATAGTTGTGTCATAGGTGGAATTACACTTTAACCCTTTGTCTACACAAGTACATTTATAAATGTCCGGCTATTGAAGGGATTAAATCAAGCACACAACTGCTACTACAGCCTTGGCATTGTTTTTGTTTTTTCAGCGGGATTGGTACTGAGAAAGTGCTCTCCATCCCCCCACTGAAGCCACCTGCTTTTAAAGCGTGACATGTTAAGTATCTATTTACTCGGTGTAACTTCATCTTTTACATTATACAAAAAAATTGTACTAACCTTAGTGTTTTGTTATTTTTTACTTCATGAAAAATTATTGTACAGTGCGA
The DNA here is from genome assembly GCA_029574335.1 of Rana kukunoris. Lineage (NCBI taxonomy): Eukaryota > Metazoa > Chordata > Amphibia > Anura > Ranidae > Rana > Rana kukunoris. Next base: position 43,763,974 of record CM056050.1, on the reverse strand, counting down.
GATAAAAAGTTGCAATGACCGCCATTTTATTCCCTAGGGTGTCTGCTAAAAAAACATATATAGTGTTAGGGGGTTCTGAGTATCTTTCTAGCAAAAAGAAGTCGAGTGGAGTGCCAAAATAGGCCCGGTATGGAAGTAGTTAAAGTATCTGGTGTAAAAGTCATTCTTGAAGTACATGCTAGCCAACAATTGTAAGCTGAACATCCATGTACATGCTGTATATTCCAAGGGTGACAACTCTGTTCCCTACTTATTGATGCATTCACACCTGAGCGTCACGTTTTCGGTAATTTTTTCCGGCGTTTTGTCACGCGCATTCGAGCGTTTGCATACAGCGTCATCCGACGTTTTTTATTTTAGCCAATAGGAAAAATTATCATCTCTTTCATCACTTGTTGTAATGTTTGTAGATTTTTTTATCTTCTGCCTGGATGAAATGTTCTATTGACTCAAGCGACAAAACGCCCATAGAAAAGCTCGTTGTCGCGCTAGACGCTTGAATCAAGCGTTTTCCATTACTTTCTATGGGAAATAAAAACGCTCAAGTACGCCCAAACCGCCCGATTCAGGCGTTCGGCGTCACACGTTTTGTAGTGGAGATGTGAACCATCTCCATAGAGAATAATGTAATTTTTCCCCTCTAGCGCAGGGGTGCCCAACCTTTTGAAGAGGTTAACGACTTGGTAACCGGTCACGGGCCACAATGAGCGGAGCGGGTGGACAGCAGCCCACTCTACTCTATAGAGCCCACTTAAGTCTTTTTTTATTTATTTTTGTGGATTGGATTGGAGGTAGGCGTTTGTAAACAGACACAAGTCCATTTACATCTGCCTTATATATAAGCGGAATTTCCGTCGGTAAAAAATGTTGTTGTTTTTTCTGACGGAATTCCGCTCAAGGATGGCTTGCATACACATGGTCACACTAAAGTTCTCTGAACTTTTAAACGTTAAGAACGCGGTGACGTACAACACTACAACGAGGCGAGAAAAATAAGTTTGCATGCTCCGAAGCATTGTTGAATTGTTTCCGGGCATGCATGTTTTTTTCCCCCGTCCGAAATGCATACAGACGATCGGAATGTGTTCCGATGGAAAAAAATTAGAACCTGCTATCAAACTTTTGCTGGGGGAAATTCTGATGAAAAGCTCACATCGGACTTTTTCTGTCGTAATTTCCGCTCGTGTGTACAGGGTATTAGAGGTGAATGGAGGGTCTGATTGGGTCAGACTGACCATGTGAAAGGGGCCTAAGGCTGCTTTCACACTGATGCACTGTTTACCCGCACCTTGGGTTCACTGGTGGCTTTCCTGCAGGTTAGCTGTACTTTACCATAGACTTCTATTATATCCTGTAGGTGTGGTACACTTTCAGAACGCTCACCTAACTCGCAGATAATGGAAGTCTATGGCTCAGTGCAGGTAACCCGCAGGTGCACTGCTCTGTACCTGCGCATCTGTTTGAAAGCAGCCCAATAACCATTGCAAAACAGATATGCCCATATATACACTGTGATTTTAGTAATAAACTGACCTTTAATAACAGTATTCAATTCTATTCCATCACAGAGCAGGAGGTTGCGGGCCACATCAGAGGGCTCCGCGGGCCACTGGTTGGGCACCCCTGCTCTAGCGTATTATAGCGTCACGCTTCAGGCGACAAAACGCTCAGGTGTGAATGGAGCCTAAGAAGTCATTCACACCTGATTGTCACTCGTCCATACCATCTGAAACTTACAGGATCAATAAGTAAACTTATAAGAAAGGCAACTTAAAGAAAACAAGATCGAAATATAAAACAGTAAACCATTATTTTATTCTATATTATTCAAGGCTCTTTTACCTTTATCTAACACTCCATTTAGAATACAAGAGAAGCAAAGAATGTAACATATAAAATGCTGAATTGTATTCAACAATGGTTTGGTAACATAGTCTAAGAATTTATGCTTAGCAATCTTTCATTCTATACAATAACACAACATTCAATGAGCTCTATTAATAACACCCGAAGGGTTCAATTACACAGAAAAACTGATACTTTCTCATTTATGAAACAGAACAGTTACAATGGATTTTGATTCAGGGCTTTATTTTTCTTATATATAACAGCTGTTCCACTAAAAGTCCAATTACACCCACTATGGGCTAATAGAACCTTCTGTACGGTGATACTGCATACACTGACCTCCCTAGTAGACACAGGGTGGGAGGAGGGGGCTGAGCACTGCAGATAGATGTACTGTATGCCAAGTGAATTAGCAGGAAAAGACACAAAGTTTATGCTGGGTGAACTACATACACTAATACAGGTGGAAAATTATAAATGATCTGTAAAAAAAAAAAAGACCAGCAAATCGGTCTGTTCTCTCACTTAAAAGAAAAAAAGGTTCTAGAAAGAAAAAAAAAAGTTTTAGCAATACAATCACACAAATCTGAACTCCGGGCTAAATAATGCAGTTGTATGTAGTACAAACACACATGCTCAGAAGCAATGCTAACCATAACACAATATTAACAGAAGTTGCCCAAAGGGTGGCGCTAAAGAACTGAAAACCCACATTTGTGTTTGTTTGCCAACAATTCTTTGCTCTTCGGACAAAAGTCAGAGGCTTTGTCCGCAGAAAGTCCAATCGTGTGTACGAGGCTTTAGAATGACAGCCTTAAGCCTGGTACCCACGATGGGATTTTCCACTGACAAAGTGTAGGACTTTTGTCTGAAGGGCGTTGGCCGTGAACTTGTATCGTATACAAAAACGGCAAAGAATTGCCAGCCAACAAACACAAAACTATGTGTATGTTTACAGCTCTTTAGCCTCACCCGTTGGACAACTTCTGCTAATGTTGTGTTATGGTAAACATTGCTTCTGAGCATGCGTGTTTGTACTTTGAATTTTTGTCCGATGGACTTGTGTACACACACGATGGGAAATCCAACAAGACACAATTGTTGTCGAAAATTTTTAAAGCATGCTATCCCACATTTGTCCGACAACAATCGTCCAATGAAGCATACGAACGGTCGGATTTTCCGACAACAGCCTGTGTTCAAAGCTTTAGAATGCTACAACTCCCTCTCATATTCTGTGCCCTGCTGTGCGTATATGGTATAGCTACTTTTATTGAATTTAATTGTATGCATGAAAAAATTTCCCTACTACCATCCCTGCAATCTTTGATGCAGTTTTAACCTTGGTACCTTAATTTTTTGTGTGACTCCGTCCCTACAATGCATACCAGAGTTGCTTTACGCACTCCACAAAGTGCTACTGGGGTCTGCCATAGAGCCAATTTGGACAATGTCCAAGCATGTCTTTGGAGCGTGGGAGGAAACCTACAAAAGCACAAGGAGAACATGCAAACTCCATGCTGATTGTCAGGACTTCTAATGCCGCGCACACACAACCGTTTTTCATGACGTGAATTTCTTTTTTTTTTATGTCATTAAAAACGATTGTGTGTAGGCTCCAGAGCATTTTTCTCGACATGAACAATGGGCATTAAAAATTTAGAACATGCTCTAAATTTTTTGCGTCATGTTTTACGTTGTTGTTTTTCACGTCGTAGGCTTTTACGACGGGGAAAAAACACGCATGCTCAGGATCAAGTTATGTGACGAGAGAGCTTGTTCTGGTAAAATTAGCACTTGTAATGGAGATAGCACATTCGTCACGCTGTAACAGACTGAAAAGCATGAAGACTGAAAAGCGCGAATCGTCTCTCACCAAACTTTTACTAACACAAAATCGGCAAAAACAGCCCAAAGGGTGGCAACATCCGAACTTCCCCTTTTATAGTGCTGTCATACGTGTTGTACCTCACCACGCTTTGCTCCAGCATTTTTTTTTCGCGATCATGTGTAGGCAAGGCAGGCTGTCCGACCGATTTGAACAGATTCATTTGGTCGTGTGTACGCGGGTTAAATATATGCAATTTATACAGTTAATTTTTATTGCTTAAAATATTTTTCCCATTATGGATGTGCATGGGGCCTCATGTCTCAGATTTGCCTAAGGCCTCACAAAGCCTAGGGCCTCCTATGATAAGGCTTACCTGTAGGTATAAAGAATATCTTCTAAACCTGTACGGTTTAGGAGATATTCCCCTCGCAATGCGCCGCTGATTGCAGCAGGGAGCCTCGGCTAAAGGGCCGGCAGCCGCCGGACCTTGCCGGATTGAAGTCTCCCGTGTGCATGCGCGGGAGTGACGACATCGCCGTTCCAGCCAATCACAGCGCTGGAGCAGCGATACCCGGAAGACACGCTGACGCAAGGTGACATCTCGCTCGGCTTGGACCAGGTAAGTTCTCTACACCTCGTTCCGAAGTAAGTATTTCATAATGAGCTAGTATGCGGTGCATACTAGCTCATTATGGCTTTTGCTTTTCGCCTTTTAGGTGGAAAAAAAATAAAATAAATCATGGCGAGTATACAGCCGCTTTAAAATTGTGTATTCAACCTCTCAGAAGCCCTTTAAAAACATCTTCTAGTCACTGCCAATACATAAGCAGATGCAGAAAAGTAATTTATATCCAACAACTCAATTATTTTTCATGAGGGCTAAACAGCTTTATTAAGGTATTCCACAGTGGTATTTGCCCCCTTTTAATTAAGGACGGCAATCTAGCATACAGTCCACCCCCTGCTAAAGTTTCTTTTGCCTGTAATAACGGACTGAAACCCAAGAGACATAAGTAATATTACAGATCCAAGTCTGAATGAAACCTGAACTTTCCTTATATTACAGGAATTCCTTGAAGAATCATCCTGAATCTTACAGAGGTCCCTTCTCAATTTTTATCTAATGAATCCAGGGATTAAAAATAATAATACTAGCACATGGTGCTCATGAACAGTCTTACCAAACGTCTGACATCAGTTAAAATTTGATGCATAATAACGTCTGACTTTGACTAATAATGACCGCTGAAGGCATCGTTTTCATTCAGGGACAATCTGTTGTCTTCCACTGGCATTAAAACAAGATTAGCATTCTAAGTTTGTTCATTTTTAAAGAACGGGGGAATTTACGTCTGTTGAAAGGCATTAAACAGCAAGACAAGTATTAGCGATGTAGACATTTACATTTACGGACAAGGTAGCTTTGTAATGGGAGAACAGCAAAAATTAAAAATGATAAAAGCGTATTTCCACCCAAAAATTGAACTTCCGCTTTTCACAATTCTCCTCCGGTGTCACATTTGTTACCTTTTAGGGGGAGCGAGGACCTGCCTAATACAGGTATTTTGCTCCCACTTCCGGGCATAGATAGCCGAGGCACCCGAGTCCCGCGCGCGTGCCCGGCACCGGGCACACGCGATCGCTCGTTACGGAGCTCCCGGTCCTGTCAGCGGGGGAAACGCTGATCTTCTGTTCATACAATGTACAGAAGATCAGTGATTTCCCCTAGTGAGACCACCTCCCCATACAGTTAGAACACACCCAGGAACACACTTAACCCCTTCCTGGCCCCCTAGTGTTAACTTCTCCACTGCCAATGGCATTTTTATAGTAATCCAATGCATTTTTATAGCATTGATCGCTAAAAAAATGCCAATGGTCCCAAAAATGTGTCAAAAGTGTCCGAAGTGTCCGCCATAAGGTCGCAGTACTGGAAAAAAACGCTGATCGCCGCCATTACTAGTAAAAAAAAAATATTAATAAAAATGCCATAAAACTAACCCCTATTTTGTAAACGCTATAACTTTTGCGCAAACCAATCAATAAACGCTTATTGCGATTTTTTTGTGCGAAAAATATGTAGAAGAATATGTATTGGCCTAAACTGAGGAAAAAATTTTTTTTTTATATATATTTTTGGGGGATATTTATTATAGCAAAAAGTAAAAAATATTGCATTTTTGTCAGACTTGTCGCTCTATTTTTGTTTATAGCGCAAAAAATAAAAACCGCAGAGGTGATCAAATACCACCAAAAGAAAGTTCTATTTGTGGGGAAAAAAGGACGCCAATTTTGTTTGGGAGCCACGTCGCACGACCGCGCAATTGTCAGTTAAAGCGACGCAGTGTCGAATCACAAAAAGTGCTCTGGTCATTGGACAGCAATATGGTCCGGGGCTAAAGTGGTTAAAAGTCAGCAGCTGCAGTATTTGTAGCTGCTGACTTAAAAAAAAAATTGGTGGAAAGCTTTAAAGCCTAGTACACACAATGAGGTTATCGGACAAATGGTCGTCTGTTTTTTTTTTTGCACGCTAGTCTAGAAGTTACTAAACATATGAGAATTCTCGTACGACAGAAAAAAAAATGTAAGTGATGTAATGTATTGGATTTTCAGAATAAAACAGTACCGATTAAGCCCTGGTTCACACTGGGCTGCGGGAATGAAGCCGTGCGAGTTCAGCTGAACTCATACGATTTCACTCCCGCTTTTCAGTCCTGATTTCGGCAGCGATGTAAATCGCGGTAGAGAGAAAGGAGTCACCGCTCCAGGTGGGATCACTAAATGGTTACAGGTGGTGCAGGATACCGAGGGTGCTGGCGGTGCACTAAGCAAAATGAAGACAAAGAAAAATGGATAGCCGCACTCCAAAACCTGATGGGTGGTCTTTTATTCAATAGACAGCATGTACAAAAATAGGGTCACAGCAGTAGAAACAAGGAACAGCCGACGCGTTTCGCACTGGATCAGTGCTTATTCATGGCTGATGTAAATCGCGGCCCGAAATCGCAAAAAGTAGTACAGAAACTAGTTTTTGAAATCGGTGCAGCGCCGCAGATGCAGCGTTGCACCGATTAGGAGGTGCCATTTCCGACAATTGCAGGCAAATGCTGCCGATTTCAGATGTGATCTGACATGTCAAATCGCATCTCAAATCGTAACAATGTAAACCAGGGCTAAAGCGGAGTTCCACCTAAAAGTGGAAGCACCACCACTTATCTGCCCCCCCCCCAAAAAAGGTATGACATTTGACACCTCTCTTGCACAGTTTCATAGGGAACCATGCACGGCCAAGGTAGTCAATCCCTTTCTGTGTGTTGGGGGGGCATCTATCAGAACCTGATAACCTGTCAAGACCAATACAGATAGCAGAAGGAAAAACAGAAGAGGCAGAAATTACACTATGTGCTTTGCATTGAAGCAAATACACACCATAGAGGGAAATTGCCTTATGGTAATGATGGTGACCAAAATGGGCCGATTATAACCAGTGTGTTGTACCTTAAAGCTCTACCACCTTTGGTGTACAGTAGGTGGTTATCATTTTTCTGTGATATTCTTATATGTCAGTTACAGGTGATCCAGCACTTTTCCCGAGCTCTAGGAGAAGCAGTCACAACAGATGGGCAATAAGTAAAATTGCACATCATACAACGCTGCTCAGTACGACAGAAGGACCAGGAAGGGAAAAAAAACACACACACACATTTGGACCTGAATTTGGTGAATAATTAAAATATGATGAAACATTTTTAACTCTGTCAGTCTGTTGTTTCATAAACTCTTGGTGCTTTCTATCATGTGTTTTCTTATAATCAACTTCACAGAATCCCCTCCCACCCCCATCTGTTAATAGGGCCAAAATATGCAATTACCATCCTCCTCCCCCAGGCCCTTATGTTGGAGCCAACACATAAGACAGCTTTTTGTTAGCAAGGTAGGCAGCGACCATCTGCAAGCTTTAAAACTCCCTGATTAAACAAGATACTTTTTTTTACGGAATACTTGTTTGCGTTTACAATTTTTATTTTTTTTTGGTACAAAATAACGGTATCTGGGATATATAAGCTAAGATTAAACTCTTATTCTAAATGAAGGGTACCTGGCAAACACCCCATCCATAAATAATTATGTATAGAAAACCGGCATTTACGCCTTTATTTATTTTTTGCAGTGTTCCAAAAACATTCAGTTTTGTAGTAGGAATTTAATTTTGAGATCTGTTTCGGTGGGTTTCAGACAACATAGCAGCCATTATACACAATCTAGTGCAATTTAGCTAAACATTTATATGCTTGAGAAAGAAGCGTGTGTTTGCAAAAATGCGTATGAAACATTTGGCATGTCTTGAAAGGCTGCTTTTTCACGCATCTGGAAGTGTGGAATATCTGTGGTGGCCTAGAGCAGTGGTCATCAACCCTGTATTTAGGGCCCACTAAGGCCCCGTACGCACAAGCAAATAGATCTGTTCAAATCGGTCGGACAGACCGATTTGAACAGATCTGTCTGCTGGAATGTATTGGTTTGATCGTGTACACACGATCAAACCAAAATCCCCGCCGGCAGACAGCGCGCTGACGTGTCGGTGACGTGGCGGTGACGTGACGGTGACGTTGACGCCGCCACGTCACCGCACCAGGAAGTAAAACACTTCCGCGCATGCGTCGAATCCAATACAATACACCTCCCAGCCGCCAGCATCAATAGACCCCTCTCTCAGCAGTAAATCCCTACCAGCAACAAAAGACACACCAGCAACAATAGGTTCCCCCACCAGCAACAATAGACTCCCAACGACTAGATCCCAGAGTAGCCAGCAACACTAGACCTCCCAAAACACTCCACTATCCCTAATCACTACATACATTCAGTGTTGGAGGTGCCAGAACTGTGTTCCCACTGAAGAGAAGCCCTGAATATAAAACCTAATAGGCACTGTAAATGACCCAGTGCACTCAGTAATTTACATAGAAATGGTTGGACATGTTCCCTTTACCCCTTTTAGGCACAATTGGAGCAACACAGTTGTTTAGTGGCTAGCTTTCCTTGGATTGAATCCCAGCCAGGCTACTATCTTCATGGAATTTGCAAGTTCTCCTTATGCTGTGCTATGGGACTCCGGTTTTATCCCAACACTCCAAAGGCATGCTAGTAACTTAATTAGCTCTTGTATAAATATATGAAAGTGCAGTAGATTGTAAGCTTCTTGAGGGCCACTTCAGAGTGAGAGCAGGAAGCAGCCTTATCACTGATCATTAAGGATATTTTAAAGGTTTTCCAAGCAAAAATGGAGGGTGGGAACATGATTTATCAAAAGGCTAACATAGACCACTAAGCTTAAGCTCTAGGCCACAAACAGCATAGAAGATTGAAAAAAAGTTCCATGCACGCCACAATTTTAGGAATTGCTGAGAGGACTAGAAGGGCCACCTGTGTTTCATTGTCTGCCAGTATTTTTAAGCTTTGCAAAAGATACATTTCCTGTAAACAAACTCTCATTAACCGGCCTTTATAGCCATGCATGAAGGGGTTAAACCTCATTATGTCACTCATTTACATAAAAGATGCTAATGATGGCTGCATGCATAAGCATTTTAACAAGCTTAATCCCATTTACCCAGGGTAATTATTTGGGGGGGAGGAAGACTTAATGAGATACCTTACTCACATGAGCCCATCATTAAAATAGTTTAGTGTCACTCCCCGCCTTTTTCGCCTCATCAGTACCAAGAAAGGTCGTCAGCACACAAATAACCCTCATTTAAATTCACGGCGTGACCCCAAAGCAACTTCACCGTCTCGCCAACAGAAACATGGCGCTCGCTCCGCAGTGATGTTGCCCCACACAGATGTTCGTTATGGTCTACTTCTGTAAACATACGGTGTTGGTGTGACTCTAGCTAATGCATTGCAAAACACGACGGATAAAGTCTTTGGCAATGGATTTAATCCTCTTGTATTAAGTTTAACATGGAGGAATAAATATTTATATCTGTCATAATTCTTAATGAGGCGACGCGAGTGAGCGCTTATTAAATGATACCAAAGAAAAATAAATCTTTGTTCTTGTTTTACTTTGCTAAGTTTAATCCCTGGCTGATTACAAATGCTAATAAATGCTCTATATATCCTCTGCTTTGTATAGGGTGCTACGCTGAGCTTCCATTTTAAAACATGGTCAGCTCCAGTTGCATAGCTTTTCATTAGAAAAAAACATCTTCCTCTTTACCCAAAATTGTTGGTCTTTGTGATCTGACAAAGAGGCTCCTTAGTTCCAGTGAAGATAACTCTTAAAGTGGTTGTACACCTTGTACAACCACTTTTATCTACAAGTAAGCCTATATTAAGGCTTACCTGTTGGTGCTGGAAATATCTCATAAACCGCCACGGTTTAGGAGATATTTACAAGAAAGCCATGTGCCAATGTCTACGGTAAATGCACACTTTAGAAAGGGCAGATTGAGGCAATTTCTAAAGGGGTCATGCCGTAACTGGCGGATTAAGCACACATTTGCGGGAGTGACGTCACGCAACTCTGGCCAGTCACTGATACGCAATGGAAACGTGCCTGTATTTTTGCCCATAAGTGTTCCATTGGTACAAGATTTCAGGAAATGTCTTATAAGCTTTTAACACAATGGTATGCCACCCCGGATAAAATAAAAAAATGGTACCCACAGACATCAGATTCTTGCTGGAGATGTGAGCAAGACCAGGGGTTCATTTTCCACATTTGGTGGGAATGTCCTCGTTAGAGACCCTTCTGGGACAGGGTGTGCGAGGTGATCAAGGTCATTACGGATACCACAATCTCTCTCTCTCTCCCGCATGTTGTCTACTCCATATTGCGGATTGTTCTATGCAGTATTATAAAAAATCACTGATTAGACATCTGCTGAATGCAGCGAAAGTCTTAATTCCCAGGCACTGGAAATCAAAGGATATTCCTTCTATCCCAGAATGGTTTAGCTCCATAGAGAATATCCACCAAATGGAGGAAACTGTAGCCATTGCCAGGGAATCAACGAAAAATGTAACCAGACATAGTCACCTTGGGTGGCGTTCAGATATTCAGATCAATACTCACAATTAGATAGGAGATGAGATTGTGGTTGTAGTTTTGATCTTCTCTTGTTCACTCCCATTGGTTTACAGAGATTCTAGATGAGCCGTCTGTGCACCGTGTCTTCCCCCCCTTTTTTTTTTTTTCTCTTTCTCTCCTTTTTCTTTTTTTTTTTTTTCTCTCTCTCTCCTTTTTTTTTTTCTTAGTAGTAGTTAGTAGCGGGTAATATCCTAGGTTGTGATGTTTCCCTTTGCTATCCTGTGTCATAAGATATAAAAGTAGCTTACTTTTCAGAGTATGTATTGATATGTTTTGATTTATGTTTTCGATACCCTGGCTGTATTTTGTACTCTGATTTTTCTTTTTTCCAATAAAAAAAAAAAAAAAAAAACTTTAAATTAAAACAAAAAAAAAACTCTGGCCAGTCACAGAGCTGGAGTTCACAGCCCTAGAAGGAAGAAGTGATGCTCGCTGCTAGTGGGGACAGCAGTGACATCGCAGGCTTCGGTTTCAGTTGACACATAGTGGGCTACTATGCAATGCAGTAGTAGCCCATTATGCTGTACCTTTGCAGGGAAATAAAGAGGAAGTAAAACTCATCAGGGTTTACCTCCTCTTTAAGGCATTAGCATACCAAGACATTCTGGACAATTTTATGCTTCCAACCTTGTGAGAACAGTTTGGGGATGGCCCCTTCCTGTTCCAACATGACTGCACACCAGTGCACAAAACAAGGTCCATCAATATTTTATACTTTCTACTATCACAAGCATTATAGAATTTGGGTACTATGGATGGAACATGTTTCATGACCTTTCAAGTTCTATAGTGTTTCAGTGATTTCTGCTGTTTAATATATTTTTTCTGCTCATAGACCATGGCTCATGTTCGGTTGACAGTTGCTTGGACCTGAGCCCCAACTGTTATAGGCTGCTTTGGACAGGGGTATGGCAGTGGCATGTCTCCTCTATAAAAACTTAGGTTCGGAAGAATTGGCTTATTTTAAAGGTTTATAACCACTTTAAGGGTTATGTATTATCTCGTTAAGGGTTTATAGCCACTTTAATGGTTTAATTCTCAAATTGGCCACCTTTTAGGATCTACTTTGTAAAAACAGATGAGTTGGCTCACTCTGAGGGTAAGGTTAAATATTAGTGTTGCAATGGAAGTTTAAGTATTGCCCACTATAAGTGGGATTGGGTTAGGTCTTAACAAGCCTGTGCCCAGGTTTAGGGGAAGAACCTATTTCATTTAGTATTTGAAGCGAAAGCAGAGAGATGAAAGGACACAATTCCATGCGCAACCATCAGTCTCCTTACATGCACTATTAATCTGTTCTTTAATGGCACCAGTCCTAATTCCATTCATGGGCAACCCTCCATTAAGGACAAACTCCTCACACATGACGATAATTAGTATTGTACCTACCAGTAAAAGACAAGTAATTAATGCCAACCAGATTTCATCTCATCTTATTTCCATTTGCTGGCCAAATAAAGACAGATGGTAAGCAGTCTTAGCATTAAAAAAACATAAGAATAAATATCATCCTGAACAATATGAAGACTGCAATACGATCACTTATTACTGGTGTGAAGTGCAATGGCTATACTTAAATTGCAGTCATCCATTTCAGCCAACCAGGCCTCTCTGGTCAGCAACTCCAAATCACAGGTTTTCTCCTATGCTGCTAGCCCTCTCTGGAACTCACTTTCTCATGCCATTCAGCATTTACCAAGGCTCTATGTAAATGAATAGGTAAACCAGTAACAGATGATTTTTATAAATCTAAATATCCAAATATTAAAATTCTTAGAACTATCCAGGTTTACTTCTGAAAGATTAATGTGCACTACCCACCACACAATTTACTTTTTGTGTCTGAGGATAACCCTGGAGCTGAAAGCAAAGCCAAGAGGCCCTTTAAGGTCTGCCAGTTAGTGCCCTTTGAACTGCCAAACCTATTCTAATTTAACGTGGAAGGGTCATTTTTAACAAAATTAAATAACAAAATGGCTTGTATAGCACTTGTATGTAATGCTAATATTTAGCAAATGTGGAGTAGAACGCAAAATAGGTTTTTGAAAAAAAATAACACTTTTAGTTTTGGATATGGTTTTGTTATAGACAGCTTGGAACATTCATCCAGTTTCTATAGCGGTTTGTTTCCTTGCTGGTAAAATTGAATCTCTATTTGACCAAAATCCAGAACAGGAAGAGAGGGAAAGTCTTCCAATGAAGACACCTGTTCTGGTAACAGCTAAGTCCTTGTTCAGACTAGTGTTAGGAACACAGTGCCAGCCACACGTGTGCATGGGCATAAGCATAGAAGACAGGTTGCTAATTTGCTTACTCGTATGGGTATGTGTGCATGCACACTGACAGGCGGCCTATTTATTGAATCCTGCACTAGTCCAATGTTGTATGGTCTTCAGCCTGGTCTCCAGGATACATGCTTGATGCACATCCATGCTATTGTTACCGACTCGGCTTCCACTCTGGCCCTGCTCTTAGATTATCCTTACCTGCTCATGTTTGCTGTCTGTCTCTGCTACTGACCTCAGCCTGGACTACTGACCATGCTTCTGCCTATTGACTCTAAGTCCCTGCCCAATTGTTGCCAATCTCTTTCTGTTCCTGTTAATTCTGTGTACGTCCTGGTGTAAACTATCCACTGAACTTGGTGCCACCACAGTGTCTTATCAGCTGTACCTTTGCTTGTCAGATACCAGCGGTTTGAAGTTCCTGCTAACAGCGACTCAACCAATTGTGCCTTTCTGTCACCACTGCAGTCCCTGTCTCACTATCCAGGGCTTCTCAGATTGGAACTGTGCAAAAGAAAAGGTCCTTTATCATTATCTCAGGACTCGCATATAGGTACGTGACAATTAGTGCATGGGAAGGCGTAATAACGCCCGGTTGAGCTATGTTTTTTTTCTTTTAACAGCCCCCCCCTTAAGCTGACATGGGTGTTCACGTGTCTAATGCGAACACTATCTAACATGTCATGATAAGCGGGTGGTAAGCTTGCAGAACGCGTCCCATTCATGTGAATGGGAATCTCTGCAAATACCATGCATCTTTGCGCAATGCACATCTAAATTTAGCCTAAGAGTGGAATTCCCCCAAATTTGGATAGATTTTCTCTCACTTCCTGTTGCAGCTTCAAGAGAGAGAGAGATCTCCCCAATTATCTCCTACTTGCTTTATTTTGTTACGCTCCCAAAGTGGATGTGGTCACTCCAAAACCCAGTGCTGCCTACAAAGTTTTTACAAGATTATTTGAGGTTTCTAAGCCATGTAAGATAATGCCACTCACTCTGTAGGAAGTTAGGTCCCTTTCACACCGGGGCATTTTTCAGGCAGTACAGCGCTAAAAATAGCGCTGCTATACCGCCTGAAAAAATCGTGCCCTGTATTCTTCAATGTGAAAGCCCGAAGGCTTTCACACTCAATCGGTGCACTAGCAGGACCGCTCCAAAAGTCCTGCTAGCCGCATCTTTGGAGCGGTATAGGAGCGGGGTGTTTACCACTCGTATACCGCTCCTTTCCATCGAAATCAATGGGAAACCGCAGTATTAACCCCTTTTACAGCCGCTAGCGGGGGTTAATACCGCACCGCTATCGGCCGTATATCGTGGTAAATACGACGGTATAGCGGCGCTAAAAATCGTGCTGCTATACCGCCTCCCGCTGCAATGTGAAAGCAGACTTACAGAGTAGTATAGCAGTCAAGGCAAATGACAAAGATTCTACACCACAGGGCTGGCATGCAATTTCGAGAGAAGCAGTCTATTGAATTTTCTGGGAAGGTCAAAGTCTGCAGGCAGCTGTATCTTGGTTTACAATCAGTGTGGCTTTCTTGTATTTGCTTCACATTATACTCCTAGTCAAGTCATATATTTTAAAGCAATGATCTTTAATAACACCACAAAACACTAAATGAATATATACTCTAGTTTTGAACAGCTCTGCAGACAATGCCAGCATTATACAGATCAATAATAATGATAAACCAATAAACTCACATCTTCAATGTAACACAAACGCCTTCATTCATTCATTTAAATGGACCTGGCCACATACAATATAATACTTTTGCAGCCAAGACCTAAGTAAATAAAGATCTGAGACCCAACGTGTTCCATAATCTGAGAGATACAGATCAATTTTTATAAAGCTGCTTATGGCCCATCACTGTCAAATTGGAAGGTGCGCGGCAGAATGAGTTAATACGGACTTCTTCAAAAAATCCCAGTGCGGCGATAAATCGATGTGAAATTAAAATGACCTCCTCCTTGCCTACATCGTCACTGAAATCTGCAGAATCTACAATTGTCCCGCGGTCTGTGCCAAGAAAAATCAAATTTCTTCTTCATGTGTTGTGTTTTACTCTCATAAAGCAATATTGAAGAAATAAAAAAAAAAAAAAAAAAGGAAATCTCATAATCGTATGAGCAGCTTCAGTGGCATGTTTCACTGTCTCTTCTCTGGATCTCATTAAGGCGGTATTATGTACTGCAAATTAAAATTCAGGGACTGATCTGAGGACAAAGTAATGACAAAGCTTGTCCAATGTATGCTGTGAACTTCTCATTAACTTGGATATAAGTCCTTTGTCATCTCTAGTCACTATACTGTCACCCTGGGGTATTTTCAGATGCAAGAAACGGTATAAAATATTAGTAAATTCCATAGCTTTATCCAAAGGGATGAAAGATTTTCAAAGCATGCCTATGTTTAGCATTTAATATCGGGGGAAAAAAATATTAAATATCTTCAATAAATTAAATTCATAAGGTGGTAAGAATGTGTGGAGCTGGCATCTGTAACAAATTAGTAACCATCTTCTGGGGGAAAAAAAAACACAATAAAACATAAAATGCAATATAAATGTAATCATTTTATAAGTAGAGTAGCCGTAAATAAAATATAAAGCAAAGAAATAAAAAATGGGGCATGTTGTGTTCAAAATACCTCTCTCATTTAAACTAAAGTGGATCAGAACATTTTTACCAGACCACAGTAGAAGGAAAGGTTGTTCATGATAGATGGTTGTGTATGTGTGTGTGCAAACATTAGAGCATGAAATTTGAATGAATAATCAACGTATAGTAAAAGTTTGTTTGGTCTTTTTCAGACTAGGACAGTGTATAAGGCTATTGATGCATCAAGATTGTTTTACTTTTTCCAATGTGTAAAGGAGATTCAAAGAGAATGTCCATTGAGGGAACAAAGGTATTTACTCTCTTACCACGAAGAGTCCTGTTCCATGGACACCATCTAGTTACTGTTTTAGTAAAGCAAAACTCAATCGCACAGAAGAAAATATGTGTATTGTAATCAGTGTTGCTCATCGTCCTTTAAAAAAGTAATTAGTTACAGTTACAAATTACTTGTCCGAAAAAGTAATTGAGTTAGTTACTCAGTTACTACATTGGCAAAGTAATTAGTTACTCAGCAAAGTAACTGACTTTTTTTTTTTTGCCAGCGTATGACGACCCCCTAATTTTCCAGCTAAAATTTTGGTTTTGGGATATACTCACTGTATAAGACAACCCCTCACTGTGCCATCTGTAACATGCCTCACTGTGCCATCTGTGACATGCCTCACTGACAGATGACATCATTTCCTCCTCCTGTGTAAACACAGGAGGAGTAAGTGACACGAAGGGGGAGAGCTCCCATTGGCTGGGAGCGATCGCGCGGGGGGGGGGGGCGGAAAAAAAACGGACATCCGCCCGCTTGTCAGCGATCGCTCCCAGAGCCAGGGGGACCGCCGCACACCGCGGAGGGGGTCCCGATCAGACCCCTGAACCGCACAAAGGCGAGGACGTAAATTTACGCCCTTGTGCCTGTACGAGCCATGTTGTGGACGTACATAGGCGTGCGGCAGTCCTTAAGTGGTTAAATAGATAACTGTACCATGCTCACTATTCTGAGAGCCCACCCAACACCAGGCTCTCTTTGTGTTCCAACAACACACAAGGTAAGGCATGAACATTATGTTAAGATCTAAAGTAAATAGAGGCCCAGAAAAACAGAATTGTGTTAGTTGGAAAAAAAAATGTTGCTCTTGCTTAGAAAATGTCCCTCCTCAAGCAGTATATAGTCACTTATTTTTGCTTCTACACTTGTTCAGCTGTCAGAACCCGGTAAAGAAAGCCCTGTGCAAGGCTCCTAACTGACAAAGCCTACACAGTCCTATAGACTCTTCTTCTCATGGCCTCATACAGTACTGTATCATATGACAGCACTTGATCAATAACAAGACACCTATCACATGGAGGGGAGTCACATGCGCACCCATACCTGAAAGTGCCAAGTATTACCCTTTGCTCCCAGCGGCTGAATAGTGTGACATGCAAGCCCAGAAAGGTAAGTTTATGCTACCGGTGATGCTTTTACTCAACCGTGCCTAGGGTTCCTTTAATGTACGCCTTTCTATTGATTTATTTGGATATAATTCCTTAATTATTCTATGTCTATTAACATCTTTAAGGGCAGGGTTATCCCGTAATTAAAATGCACTAAAGATCAAAGATGATTGGAACCCAGTCCATCCAAAAACATCAAATCTGTTTATTGCAGTAGAAGACACCACCCACATCACCGATTTGGACCTTTACAGTGACTTTAGAAACTGGTTATGAACAAAATTACTCCAAAAGGCAATTTCTGGCAGCTGGATCATAGCTGCACTTCATATGATAATCTGAGGTCAATTGTCGCCTTAGGCTATGCAGGTGTATAACACAGAAGATTTTGGCAGACGACAAGAGTATGCACATCAATCTACAAAACCATTTGTCAGGTAAAACTTGCTTAACTATGTATTTAGCTTGATTTAGCAGTTTAACTTTTGCTTCAACACTTAAACTGACCATATCTCAATTTTACTTCTACAGGAATACCTGAGCAAAAACAGTAAAAAAAAATGCCAATCAATCTCGGCTTTCAGCACAACCGCTTGAGATAAAAAGACTAACAATAGCACAGTTAAAGCTGCAAGTCACCAGAGCTGAAATGTAAAATAAAACACTGGCGGAGGAGAGTTATGTGACAGAAGTGCAATTAGCCATTCCTTCATCTTTTGCAACATTAGTGCGTATGTAAACGAAACATGACAATTCATGGAGTGCTGCTACGCTCCAGCGCACCATTGATTTCCCGGATGATGGTGCTCTATGCAAAAGCCACAAACCTGACATACACCCGCTAAATGCTGAGGCATCCTGAGGCTGAAATAGCCAACTTTCCTCCCGAAATGTCATCGGCAGTTCAACAGTGTCACTTCTTTTGTTCTTAAATGAAATGTACAGTGGGAGATTTTCCGACACCATTAAGCCTGTTACATTCGGTGACATATAGATTTGACGTGGCCTCGGGTTCATTCTGGAATTAGTAATGTATTTCTTTTTTATAGCCTAATGAGCTGATGAGTTAAAGGGGATTCCAAATTCTACATAACAAAAGAATTTGAAGAAAATGTTATTGAATGATACAGAAAGCTAGTTGGACCTCCTGAACCATGGCACACAGGAACGGTTTCTATGCCAACGTTTTCTATGCTGGGAGTTAACAAAAACTGTTTTTTTTTTATTAGATATTTTTAGAAAAAATAAAAAAGTTAGAAATTCCAGTTAATATCCAGGTTCACGTTTCAATACTTGCTCCCAGTGACACAGTTTATTTCC
The DNA here is from genome assembly GCA_029574335.1 of Rana kukunoris. NCBI lineage: Eukaryota > Metazoa > Chordata > Amphibia > Anura > Ranidae > Rana > Rana kukunoris. The sequence goes on along the minus strand of CM056050.1, from coordinate 43,745,538 downwards.
AAGGATAAGTCCACCCAATAGTGATATGTCCCTCATAGGTGATTTATAGCAGCTTGTTACCCTTCGGTTTCCTCAGCGACATGCACACTTCTACAATAGACCCAGGTTTTGCTCCTGCCCACCTTGGATTTTCTTGCTATTATTTATAGAAATCCCATAGTGCCCACCATCACACACCATTTTTATTAGTTATTAAAGCATATTCTGCTCCTGTCAATTAAATCCTGATGATCGAGCGGGGGAGTCTGTGTCAGTAGATGCAGACAAAGTGGCTCAAGAGCAAGCCCTACACGAGTGCCCCCATAGAAAGCAGCAAAAAGATGAATCCCCTATCTAACTAGTCACTTTGTATCAATTCAGACAGGCCTTTGCACTACAGAGTTGTTGGTAGGAGGAGGTTGTACAATCAGATTGTATAGTATAGTGTACTGTATGTTGAGCTTTACAGAACCCAGGGTACACTCCTGTTTTCAATGTTTTTATGCTCCACATAGGCTGAAATCTCATCCCTCATTTCCTACACATGTCACAATGCCGAAAGGAATGATCTATGCAAGAGTAAAGTGAAAGGTAGGAAAAAAAATGATGCCAGTGTATTTATTGAGAAGAGTGATCACTGGTTGATTGCATTTCATTTAAAAAACATGCACCTGGAAATAGGTGGGTAGGTAGGAGGATGGATGATGCAGGGTGTGTGCTAAGGAGGTGAGCTGGTCAACTCATGTGTGTGTTATGACCTATACTCTGCCCAGGAAGTAAGGCAGAAGTAATGAACACATGAAGACAGTGAGGTAAGCGTGTGTAGAATAAATGGAAAGCTTTGTTATTTTTGAAAAAGAAGTTCATTCATGCTATACAGGGGTGCTGGAATTTAGAAAAAAAAATATGAAAAGGTGAACTTAAAAAAAGTGGATCTCCACACTAAAGTGGAACTTCCGCTCATCGGACCCCCCCCCCCCTCGGGTGCCACAATTGGCACCTTTCAGGGGGAGGGGGGGACAGGATACCTGTTTTTGACAGGTATCCTTTCCCACTTCCGGGAGTATGGCCGTGGCAGTGACGTCACAGCGGGGCTCCCTCCTCCTCCCCTGGCCGCCGGGGGTAATAGGAGAGAGGAGCGGGGCCCCACACATACACAGTAGGGTTCCTGGCGTAAAGCTGAAAGGCTACACTGCCGAGTTCCCTTACACGCAATGGCGGTGGCAGTGAAGCCTTTCGGCTTCAGGCCGGGAACCCTACTGCCGACATCGAGGGACAGCAGGACAGGTAAGTGTCCATTTATTAAAAGCTAGCAGCTGTATTATGTGTAGCTGCTGGCTTTAAAAAAAAAAAAATTCCCGGACCTCCTCTTTAGGTCACAATTGTCCTCTCCAATTGTTCAACACCCACAAAGTGTCCCTCCCCCCAGCTTCTTTTGGGTGCCGATATTTGTCCCTCTTGATTGGCCAGCTCCTTCACATGCGCAATCAGTCATCTCAGCACACAGGGACTGCACCGGTCATGTAAAGTGACATCGAAGACTGTAGGCAGACAGGTAGGTTTATTTAATTGCAGAAGACACATGGCTTGTCTTCTCCCAAACAAACATTGTAATTTTGCCTTTAGTATCACTTTAAGAAACTACAGAGAATTTTAGTTTAGACTACAGTTCTTATTTCTTGTTTTATGTGCCACCTGTCTATACGTCAGCGGTCTGTATTAGGTGTTACACAGATTTTATAAAAATCGGTTTTATGCAACTGACCCACTGAGTCTGGTTGCGACGGCAGCGTTGGCTATTTCCGCCAAAACAAGACAACTAAGAATCAATACAAATTCTCATTGGGGAAGTTTAAAAAACAATCATTGTTCTCTGTCATTGTGACATGAGAAATGAAATCTATTCAGGAAAAAAATTGGAAAATTGTATTTAAAGAATTCATGAGACTGTTCAAAGGGGAACATAAAGCATCGTCTGCCTCCAATTTGTCCTGTTATAACCATGCTTTCTTGTATAACTACAGTAGTATAGATTAAAGGTTCCATGGTCTTTATTATTGTACTACCCAAAGCCCCGGGGCTTAATATTGAAAAGTTATTAAAGGTTTTCCGCAGCAGAAAAAATAAAAATTGTTGTACAATTCCACTGCCCCGGGTGAAGAGCTACCTCCATCTGTTTAATCCTGAAACACCATAAAAAAGTCACACCTTGTTTCTGTATTATATTTATGGGGTTCATTGATATTTTTCTTACACATGACAAAATGAATAGCAGGAAGCATATATAGGCATAACGGGGTGTTAGAATTTTAATTACAGTACGGGTACTGTGGAAGATATTTCCAGAATGAAATAAGGTTGGGACACAACCCGGTTCATAAAAAAGAAATAGGAAATGGAACTGTGTTCAGCTATGGTCATTGTATCTTAAAATCAAAGGCAATGTTACTTTAGGGAAAACTCTGCATTAAAAACTGCTATATATATATATATATATATATATATATATATATATATATATATATATATATATATACACACATTTGCCATCAAAGCCAGTTTGTAATATAAAGACTTTTTCCATTTATGTCTGCTGCTAGCTATTATTTTCTAAAAAAAAAAAAAAAATCAGATTTCTCTTTATGCAACCATGGCAACTGTACTATGGTCATATACAGAACTTCTCAGACTTAAGACGTTTCATCCACTTGCTCATTGGATTGGCTGTTTTTCATCTTTAGTGATATGCATACAAGATTTCCGGACACATAAATACTGTATTTATTGGCGTATAACACTAATTTTTTTACCCTGAAAGTAGAGAGTAAACTGTGCCTTTGTGTTATATGCAGGGGGCTATGGAATGTTTGTTCCTGAAACTTCCCTGAAGCCCCATACACACTATCAGTTTTCCTGATGGTTTTCTCTTCAGGTTTACCAAAACCATGTAGTGCAAGGGCCTGCCTGATTGCATACAAATTGAAACTCCTGAGGTTTGACCTCATATTAGATGGTTTTGGTAAACCTGAAGAGAAAACCATCAGGAAAACTGATAGTGTGTATGGGGCTTTAACGTTAGGGTGCGTGTTATACGACTGTGCGTGTTACACGCTGATAAATACGGTAGATGCTGGGGCTTTTCTTATAGAACAAAGAGACCAATCAGGTGATTATAGGTATAACGTTTTAAAGAGCAGTCAGTCTGATAAAGGGAATGGCAAAGCCTATATCAAACTCTCCAGGAGAGAAGAGAGTAAAAATCTTCAAACAATTTTGGAAAAAACATTTTGGCAAATTCTCTTGGAGACGGTAATTATTTTTCGCAACAAAAGTTGAATTAAAGCGGTTGTATAGGCATAATTTTTTTTTTTTTCTGCCACCTGTAAAGGAAAAAGCATAATGAGCTGCATACTAGCTCAATATGAAATACACACCTTAACCGCTGCTGGTTAACGCGAGGGAGGTGACATTTCCCCTTGGCGTGTCTTCCGGGCATCGCGGCTCTAGTGCTGTGAGTGGCTGGAGCCACAATGTCGTCACTTCTTTCTGGCAAGGAAAGCCAAAAATCCCCTGTGCGCATGCCCCGCTGCATTCAGCGGCTAGTTGCGAGGGGAATATCTCCTAAACCGTAAAGGCTTAGGAGATATATATTTTTTTTTACCTACAGGTAAGCCTTATTATAGGCTTACCTGTAGGTAAAAGTAAAAAAAAAAAAAAAAAGACTATACAACCACTTTAAATTACAGTGCTGGCTGGAAAGTTCTAAAGGCTGTTGGACCTGAAAATGATGGTGCATTCACTGATGTACATTTATAAGGGTGTTACCTTTACTAATGGAGCCACTACAAAAGTAAACTGGGGAAAGTCATTTTAAAGTCTTGGGATGAATAGAATCTACAAAGGTAACAGATATTGTGACACTGCCTGGGGCTGCATGATTTAAAGGTTGTATGGAGGGCAGGCTACTAGTCTTGTATCCCACCAATGAAGGGTGACTACAGGACCTAGAATGGAGATAAGCTAATCTTATCACCTTTGATTGATCAAAGGTAGCAAATATTTTAAGCATTTCCTTGATCTTCCACCTTTAATTTGCTCTTATGCAAATCAGTTTAGAGCAGCCTTTCACAACCCGGAGGAACCCTTGATATAAATGTAAGGTCTCAGGAAACCCCTCCTAAAGACAATTTTTTTGGTGATCAGTGGAAAAGATGCCCCCCTTACAGAAAACTAAAGAAGATCACCTGTGTCATGCAACTGGCTCTGCCAAGTGGTGTTGGCCCTATAACTATGGCAGCACCAGCAAATGGGATGTCAATCAGACACAGCTCAGGGGAACCCCTATGAACTTCTGGAGGAACGTTAGGGTTACACAGAACCCTGTTCGAAAATAACTGGTTTAGAGTGTCATATTTAATTAGGCTAACTAATACCCCAGTAACACTCCAGTCTCGCCCCAGTCACAGAAATAAATGGGCAGTCAGGTAGACATTGTACTCTCAACCTCCTTAGCCCTGCTGCAGAAGTTGTCCAGAGTATTTAAATATGACTGTGCAGTCCAAAACGCATCAGTGTTAGATCCAGTGACGCCAATCATCACACAGTAACAGAGCTGGGCTCACGTGCAACCTTCCTTTCTCTGCAAAACATGTCTGCATGAGGAAACATGCTGAGGGCTGTGGCTGTTACATAGACTGGCCATAAACCTATAGATTATCTGCAGATTTTCTATGGTCAGATGGAAAAAGTGGATGACTCCTTCATCTACACTGAACTGCGTGGATGGAAGAATCTCCCACTTTTTTCATCTAATCATAGAAAATATCTGCAGATAATCTATAGGTGTATGGCCAGCTAAAGCTCTGCCAGCTCAAAATAATGTAATGAATATAATGAATAAGTCACAAATCATAACAGGACTATTATGTATAAGTAAATATATATCTATAGCTATAACTATAACACATATATATATATATATATTTATATATATATATATATATATATATATATATATATATATATATATATATATATATAAACGTATATGTATATAAATATATAGATATATTGAATTGCAATGGCTGAATTGGTCTATACATGCTGTGTGCACATCAAAGGTGAATCTTGTATCTTAGGCCACGTACACACGATCAGACCGGTCCGATGAGAATGGTCCGAATGACCGTTTTCATCGGGTCACCGCTGAAGTGGCCTGATGGTCTGTTGTGCGTACACACCATCAGTCCAAAATTCAATCGGGTCAGAACACGGTGACGTAGAACACAACGCCGTGCTAAGAAAAAAGTAGTTTAATGATTCCAAGCATGCGTCGACTTGATTCTGAGCATGCGCAGGTTTTTGGTCCAATGCTTTTGCGTACTAACCATCATTTTGATCCGATGGTCAGGCGTCCATCGGACCGATTTTAAAGCAAGTTTCAAAACTTTGGTCCGATGGACAACAGTCCGATGGGCCGTACAAACGATTGATTTGGTCCGATGAAACTCAGAGAACTCTGTCGAGAGACTTATTCAGTTTTCCGTCCATTCGCTGTCTCAATCACAGTTCACATCATTGTGGTATTTCTTCAAGACTTTCTTATATATAAATTTTTTTAATTTTCCAATTACACATCTCATAAATACCTAATACCCAACATATCAAAAAGATTGTTAAGTATGAATGTATCTTAATAAAAAGTATCCCACAATTCCCACAATTCCATCATTTGGAAAAGAACATGTTCTCTTTTATTCCGATGGAATTCCGTCGGAATTTCCGACGTGATTTTGGTCGGACTAAGGTCCGATCGTGTGTACGTGGCCTTAGCATTCCCTTCTCCCTTTTTTACTTTTACTTTTATTTTTCATTATTTTTCTTCCATGTTCAGACCACCCTTACGTTTACCCTAAATGCCAAAATAATTCCTAAACCCAACTCCAACCCTTAAAAGAAACCCTTTACTTGCATAATCATCTGGTCACGGCAGCAAATTCTCGTAGCACCGACACGGGAAGCTTACTGGCAATGACAGTTACAACCTTAATTTTTACATTTACAATTAATCAGCCTGACACTGACTTCTATGAAAAGATTTAACATTTGTTTAAATCAGTCATTTTTGCTAATGGTCTTTAGCAGCTGATGGCCATAAGCTGCCAAGCAGGCCTTTACAGTATACTAATTTCAAACTAGCAATAGAATTTGTTTTGGAGAGTAAAGGAATAATAATAAAAAAAAAAAAATCTCCCCAGTTCTTTAGAAACAATCCCAATTAGACTCATCCAAGTCCCGTCTTATCTGCCAGGAGCACTCAGCTTGCAGACTATGAGCAGAAGGCACCCAGGCAGCCATCCTGGCTATTAAGAATATCTGTCACATCTTCAGGCTACTAAATTACTTGGCATATTATATCTACTAATGCATGGTAACAGGACGGAGAAACCATCTTTTTATTGCCCCCCCCCCCCCTCCCTGATTTTTGTCTGAAACGGAATGAAGATTTTGTGGCGTGTGCCAATCAGAACAAATGGATGTCACTTGCAATAAAATAAACATGGGGTAGCTGAGGAGCCAGCCTAATAGTAGCAGAGACACAGGGAGATATTTTACATTACATTTTGCATTTCCATGTTTTTGATAAAAATGGAGAAATAATGAGTAGGAAACTTCCAGGAGGAAAAAGCCATTTCAAAGAGCTCAAACGGGACTTGAAATACTTTTTCAGACAAGACAAATGATAAGAATAAAATTACATGGCAAAGCATTATGGGTAATAAAAGTACTTTTGGCAACCTAGAAAATGTTTTATGCAGTAAGACTGCTGAGATAAAAAAATTATCTGTATCTCAAAACAGTTGAAGCTCATACTGCCAATGCATTCAAATAAGAATCTGAAATTACTTTTTTTTAACATATTTTTTGTGTGGTGGTCCATCTACATGTAAATTAAGGTTTTAAAGCCAACAGACTAAAGTGGCAAGAATCAGATACTAAAACATGGTGGGAGAAGCGCACTATAAACAAGCCTTTCCATTTACCCCAGAGGAACCCTTGAAATAGTTATTAAATCCCATGAAACCCCCACTAAAAATAATTAAATCAAAAGTAACCAGCCCATGATTAGTTGTAGCTAGATCAACCCTTTCAGGACTAAGCCTATTTTGGACATTGGCGTATCTTTGTGCGGGCGTAGCGTATCTTCTTTACGCTACGCCGCCACAACTTAGAGAGGCAAGTGCAGTATTCACAAAGCACTTGCTCCGTAAGTTGCGGCGGCGTAGCGTAAATTGTCCGGCGTAAGCCCGCCTAAGTCATAGTAGGAAGGAGGTGGGCATCATCTATTTAAATAAGCGTGACCCCATGCAAATGAATGGCCGATTGAACGGCGCATTCGCGTGCATGCTCAGATTCACGTCGCATCTACTCCCTAAGATACGTCGGCGCAATGCCTATGACGTGAACGCAACCTACGCACTGCCCTATGCACGTAGTGCTACGTAAATGGCGTACGCAAAGTAAAATTTTACGGCGTCTTTCCCTGGCCCATACCTTTGCATTAGCTGCGCCTGCTATGAGGGGTAACTTTACGCCGGACGCAAATCGCGTATATGAAGCGGCCGGGCGCATCTACGTCTATGAATCGGCGTATCTTACTCATTTGCATATTTATAATGGGAACGCCGAATGCGTCCAGCGTAACTATGCGCCCACGATACGCCGGCGTAGGCAAGTTACGTCGGTTGGCTGAAGCTATGTTTTTAGACGTATTTTGCTTTGTGAATCGGCGCAAAGATGCGACGGCGCACATTTGAAATTACGGCAACGTATCTGGAGATACGCCGACAGAAATCGTTTCTGAATCCGGGCCACGGTGTTTACAAGTTAAAATCCATATTTCTTTTTTATTTTATCAATATTAAGTTGTTTTTTTTTTATTTTAAAACACTTTTATTGCTGTCACAAGGAATATAAAAATCCCTTGTGACAGTAATAGGTGGTGACAGGTACTTTTTATGGAGGGATCGGGGGTCCAAAAGACCCCTTATGCCTCCTTTACACTTCAAATTAATCAGATCACCGAAAACTGCGATTCTGAATATTGTATATTTTTTTTAATCTGGCGCATTTGGCAGCTGAGTAAACCGGAAGTGACGTTGTGACGTCGCTTTTGTGTTTACATACAGGAGACTGGAATGAAGTGATGGTCAGTGGGAAGAATCCCCTCTTACACTGGTGGTCAGTGGGAAAAATGCCCTTTTACAGTGATGGTCAGTGGGAAGAATCCACTCTTATGCCGCGTACACACGATCACTTTATGTGATGAAAAAAAACGACGTTTTCTGTGAAGCAAAAAACAACGTTTTTGAAACTTCAATTTTCTAAGACGATGTTGCCTAAACACCATCGTTTTTTTTCACAATGCTCTAGCAAAGCGAGGTTACGTTCACCACTCTTTTCCATTGAAGCTCTCTTCATAACTAGCTTCTGGGCATCATTGAAAAACGATGTTTTAAACGTACGCGGCATCACACTGGTTGTCAGTTGGAAGAATGCTCCTTATGTTGAGGGTCAGTGGGGAAATTGCTCCTTACATTTGAGGTCAGTTGGACGAATGCTACTTACACTGAGTGGCACATGGGAATAAGATCTTCTTACATTGGTGGTTAGAGGGAAGACTGCCCCTGCTACTTTTTGGATCTGTGGGAAGAATACCCCTTACATTGGTAGTCAATGAGAAGAATGGTTCTTCCATTGGTGGGTCAGTAGGAAGAATGCCCCATGCTTTGTTGGTCATTGGGAAGAATGTCCCCTTATATTAAGAGTCATAGAGAAGCACACCCTTACATTGATAGTTAATGGGAAGAATTAGAGCCCTTATAGACCCTTATAATATGGTTTTCAATATTGGCTGTGAACAGAGGAACAATTTCTGTGGGTCAAGCACCTAATTAAGTCTTAAATTGGACGTAAACTTCCACCTCTGAATTTTACCTATAGGTAAGCCTATAATGAGACTTACCTATAGGTAGTGTAAATATCTCCTAAACATGGCCTGTTTAGTAGATATTTACTATACATGCAGCCATTGACATCACTGGCCGAGGCGCTCTAAAGCAACAGCCACCTGGACCGTTCCTTCAGAGCCCTATGCCCTTAACTGGCGACTCCGGCGTGCATGTGCGGGAGTGACGTAATCGCAGCTCCGGCCAGTCACAGAGTCGGAGTCTAAGAACCCTAAAGTAAGACAGTTGAGGATGGGAGTGCCTGCAGCTCTGACATCTCAGCGCTGGAAGAGCTTTGTTTTAAAGTAAGTTTAACATAATGTGCTAGGACATTACGACATTACCTTGCAGATTAGAAAAAATAAAATACAAATACAAATGTTTTAGTGGTTTACAACCACTTTAGGCAACACCAGGGAAATGGCACAGAAATCATTACAAAAAAAAGCTTTGGTGCCCACGATAGGAATCTGCTTCATTTCAAGGTCCTGTTAAGAAAACAAGGTGATGGCCAACAATAGCTAGCGCCTCTGTATTGAAAATTTAAAATCAAATGTCATTTTCTGGAAAAAGAATTAACGGTTCTTCCATTTGAAATTTGTAGTAACATAAAACAGTCTGAAGGTGCATTAGCATTGAACGATTCCTCCCATTAAAGCAGTGCATCTCAATTAAAGTGCCATTTCCTTGAGTTAAAAGCCTAAAACTGATCAGTTTCCTGTTTGGTGTTGCACGGCTTTTAAAAGGATATTTATTGCTTTTTATCAAGAAATTAAAAAAAAAAAAAACATTTAGTATTGGATACATAAGCTAATTGTGATGGAAAAGAATCGCAAACAAAATGTTCTCACATTATGTGATGTTATCAAGTGTGGCGTCACTATAATACTGTATATCAAGCTCTACAGAGCTTTCGGAAAGTATTCAGATTGCTTTACTTTTTCCACATTTTGTTATGTTACAGCCTTATTCCAAAATAGATTAAATTCATTTTGTTCCTCAAAATTCTACTAACAATACCCCATAATGACAACGTGAAAGAAGTAATTTCCTATGGATAAAAAAACTTTAGAAAAAAAAAAAAGATCGTCTGTGTGGAAGTCCATCGGTCAAAAATCCACGCATGTTCAGAATCAAATCACTGCATGCTCGGAAGCATTGAACTTCATTTTTCTCAGCACGTCGTAGTGTTTTACGTCACCGCGTTTTGGCACGTCCGATTTTTGACTGATGGTGTGTAGGCAAGACTGATGAAAGTCAGCTTCATCGGATATCCGGTGAAAAAATCCATCAGATTAGATTCCATCAGATATCCGATCGAGGCTTTAGAGGTCTATTAATAAAAAGATTCACTGTAGGATTATGACAAACATTTGCACAGTGAAACACACACAATACAAAATCACTACAGATGATTATTTCCTTTTATCATAAGTGCCATTTGGTGGCCAAAATGTGGAATTGTTCCTGAAATATCTAAATTAGGAAAATACAGCATTATGGCCACTAGATGGCATTTAAAATCATGGGTTATAATATTACACAAACAAAGGCAATTTTTTGTTACTGCTGTGCAAATGTTTGTTACAATCATACAGTACATTTTTTAAATAAAGAAACCCCTTAAACTATGGTCAAGTAGAAAACTTAGGGCTTGAGCATTGGGATTATAAAGGGCAATATTTGATGTTCACAGGGAATGTTGAGTTTTTCTTATAACTTTAGCTGCCTACATTTCTGGATCTACTGGTCCTTTTCATGCAAAACTCTGAAACATGTTTATTTTAAGTGGAAAGAAAAATATACACTTTTAAGCATAACATGTAATCAGAACTCCATTGACCTATACCCAGTGAAAAACGACTAACTACTAACTGAAGCATTCAAACTGCAAGTTTTATGGACTGTCTACCCTGGTCAAGATAAAATGAGACTACCTACTGGATCCCAATGGGCTCCAGATGATCCAGATTGCTTGTCAAAGCTCAGATCCCCAAACCACCTCAAATATAACTATGAAGGAAGAGAGATAATAATCTCTGAGTCTGCAAACCATGCCACATCCACCCCCAACACAAAGAATGCATACTCAGCAAGAGCAGGGTGCTCCGACCAAGGTGCAACCATCCCCTGAGAACTGAGCTATAGAGGGATAGAAAATAACAAGAAGGAGAGCAGAGAGACAGAGAAGAAAAATGAGGAGAGAAACAGAGAGGAGAGAGATGGAGAGAGAGAGAGAGAGAGGAGAGAGATGGAGAGGGAGAGGAGAGGGATGCAAAGGGGAGAGATGAGAGATGGAGAGGGGAGAGATGAGAGATGGAGAGGGGAGAGATGAGAGATGGAAAGGGAGAGGGGAGAGATGGAAAGGGAGAGGGGAGAGATGGAAAGGGAGAGGGGAGATATGGAAAGAGAAAGAAGGAGGAGAGAGACAGAGAGGAAAGAGGAGAGAGATGGAAAGGAGCAGGATGGAGAGGGAGAGGAGAGAGATGAGAGATGGGGAGGGAGTGGCGAGAGATGGAATGGGAGAGGTGAGAGATGGAGAGGGAAAGGAAAAAGATGGAGAGGAGAGAGACAGAGAGGAACGAGCTGAAGAGGAAGTGGAGGGAGAGGAGCAAGATGGAGCGGGAGAAGAGAGAGATGGAGAAGGAGAGGAGAGACATGGCGAGGGAGAGGAGAGAGATGGAGAGGTAGAGGAAAGAGGTGGAGAGGTAGAGGAAAGAGCTGGAGAGGAGGGAGACAGAGAGAAAAGAGCTGCAGAGGGAGAGGAGAGGAAAGGGATGGAGAGGGAGAGGAAAAGATGGAGAGGTGAGAGATGGAAAGGAGAGAAACAGAGGAAAGAGCTGGAGAGGAAAGAGATGGAGAGGAGCAGGACGGGGAGGAAGAGGAGAGATGGAGAGGAATAGATTCAGAGGGACAGGAGAGAGATGGAGAGATGCAGGGTGGAGAGGGAGAGGAGAGAGATGGAGAGGGAGAGGAGAGAGGTGGAGAGGGAGAGGAGAGAGGTGGAGAGGAGGGAGAGGAAGAGGAGAGAGATATAGAGGAGCGAGATGGAGAGGGAGAGGAGAGAGACAGAGAGGGAGAGGAGATAAATTGTGAGGAGCAGCATGGAGAGGAGAGAGATGTAGAGGGAGAGAAGAGAGATGGAGAGGAAGAACCGAGTGATGAAGAGGGAATGCAAGGAGATGGAGAGGGAGAGGAGAGAGGGAGAGGGAAATTAAGAGGAAAAAGAGAAAAATTTGAGGGAAAGGGGGGAAGTAAAGTGTAAAAAGAGATAAGAGATGGAGAGCAGAATAAGTCTAACAAAATTTTTGGCAAGAATCTCTTGCTACCCGAGTGTACTGAGTGACACTCCATTCAAAAGAACCGCGGTTCTTTTGAATGGCAAGAACGCGGTGATGTCATCGTGTACGACGAGCATGCTCTCATCACATTCAATGCCGTCGCCGGCATCTTGCTGCACTCTACCTATGCCTAGGAAGCTACAGCGCATGCGTCAAAGTCATTCCAAGCATGCGCGGGTTTCCACGCCGACAGGTAAGTATACACACTCTTGGGTTTCTCGGTAGGAAAACAGAGCAGGTTCTCTATTTTTCTTGTTGAGATTTTAGGCAGTTTACTTGACGAGAAACCTGAAAGCCTTGTACACACACACCGTATAATCGGCAAGAAAGCTCTGCCAGCAGTTTTCTTGCTGCTTCTTGTCGAGTAAACCAAAGTAAACGTGTGTATGAGGCTTTAGAGAAAGAGGAGGGAGATGAAGTGGATAGAATTGAGTTGAAGGGGTAGAGAAAAATGATAGCGAATTACAGGAGAGGATGAACATGTGCATGGAGAAGTTGAAAAATAAAATGAGAGAAGAGCGTTCATGGAGTAGAAGGATAAAGAAGGAGCAGGGATAAAAACTAGGGGGAAGAGAGGAGTTGGCGAGAGAAGTTGGTAAGAGGAGAGAGAGAAGGTAAAGAATAGATAGCGAAAGAGAGATTCTGGGAAATGGAAGAGACAGATGACAGTAGAGAGAATGAGAAAAATACAAGATACAGGAGAGTGAGAAAGACACAAACATTATAAGAACATACATCTTTATCTGCGACTGAACTGACAATCCTGAAACATCATGTCATCAGAATCCACACTTCCAAAAAGACATCTTCTCTACATCTCCATAAATAAACCATGCTGACACTGCAGCATTCATTACGTATAATTGCACAGGCACTTGAGAATGGCTGGAATTATACACATTACCAGTTGTATAATCACTTGTGGTGCAAATAACCCAGAATATAAAGGCCCAGCCATTGTCATTGTCTAAGTCTTGTTTACCGGAGTTTGTTTAGAAAGAGTTTCCTTTCTTTACAATAGAAGCACATGAGAGTTCTCTGAATATATCCCAAATGAGATATTAGCAATTATGCTGAAGAATTGTTTTCTTCTCGTGTAATGAGATATAATCACCGTGTTCAGCAGAATAAACTACTAATACAAGCAGCTCATTTTGCTACTTTTGGAAGGAGACAATTAAGAGATATACCTAGCTGGCACATTTTCACAATATCCTAGCAGGGTGCCAAGTGGGCCAGGCAGGTCAGTTAAGGTACCAAGATGGCCAACTGGAAAAACTTTTCCAATGTCTGTTTATATCTAAACTAGACACACAACATAGCCCTAATTTTAGGAAAAAATAACACCTTTATTTTTAGATAAAGGGAGTCAATGCTTTCCTGATGGTGGTGGGTACAGACCCCACATGACTTCTACTGACATATAATAAACTAATGGGTGCTAATTCACACATTAGCTAGCCACCCTCCCAAACCAATACAAGACTATTCAAATGTTATATTTAGAGACATAGATGGCCCTGCAGAAAGGTTTCTCCTTTAAAGAGATTTTTCAATGTATTTTTATTGACGTATGACTAGCAGACCTATCTGTATGAGAAAAAAGTGGGTGGATACAAATGATTGAGACCAGGTATTTTAATTTAAAGCGGAGTTCCACACAAAAATTGAACCCACTCCCACTCCTCACCCCCTTACATGCTACATTTGGCATGTAATTTTTTTTGGGGGGGGGAGTAGGGGCTTCAGAAGGAGTGCGACTTCCTGTCCCACTTCCTGCTTCCGCCGAGGGGCTGGTAAGACGATTAAGCTTAATCGCCTTATTGCAGCCCCTCCCTGTAGGCGATGGTCTAGGACTGACAGGTCCTAGGCGATCGCCTGTCCAATAGGACGGCGCAGCGCTGGGCCGCGCCGCACGCACATGCGCAGTGCCGCTCGGGCATGCGCAGTGGGTGCCCGGCCGCGAAGCCGAAGGCTGTCACGTCCGGGTGCCCACAGTAGCAATGAGGATGCCGGCTGGGGAGGGGGGAAGCGAAGCGGAGCCCCGGCCGGCGCATCGCTGGAACGCTGGAGCAGGTAAGTGTATGTTTATTAAAAGCCAGCAGCTACACTTTTTGTAGCTGCTGACTTTTAATAAACATACAATTTGGCTGGAACACCCCTTTAAGGGTAAGCTACACAATGCTAAGACATTTTAATCAAGTGGCTCTCCAGCTATATGGTAACAGTTTGGTGAAGGCACTTTTCTATTTTAGCATGACTGTGTCCCTGTGCACAAAACCATCTCCATAAAGACATGGTTAATGAGCTTGGTGCAGAGGAACTTGGCCTATACAGAGGCCTGGCCTCAACCCTTGGGATGAAATTGATGGATTGGAAACCAAGTCTTTCAGTCCTACTTCAGTACCTGATCTCACAATCTCCATTCTTTTGCTTCCCAAAGACACTCCAAAATCTAGGGTAGAGTTTCCTAGAAGAATGGAGGCTGCTATAGCCACAAAGGGAGTAGGGGAACAACTCCCTATGCTTCCCGAAACTTTTGACCTCTTATGCCGCATACACACGATTATTTTTTGGGTTGTAAAACAACATGTTTTAGGCTCTAGAAAAAGGCTCTAAAAAAATGCTCTAGCAAACTGCGGTGACATACAACACATACAACGGCACTATAAAGGGGAAGTTCCATGCGGATGGCGTCACCCTTTGGGGTGCTTTAGCGGATTTTGTGTTAGTAAAAGACGATTAGCTGTCTGTTACAGCGTGATGAATGTGCTTACTCCATTACAAACACTAGTATTACCAGAATGAGCACTCCCATCTCATAACATGCTTCTGAGCATGCGTGGGTTTTTCACGTCGTTAAAGCCCACACACAATCATTTTTTACAACACGAAAAAATAGAGCATGTTCGAATTTTTTTGGTCCGTTTTTTAGAACCCGAAAAATGCTCTGAAGCCCACACATAATCGTTTCAAATTACATTTGTAAAAAACTTCGTTTTTTACAACCCGGAAAATGATCGTGTGTATGCAGCATTAGTGTATAGTACTTTGAGTTTCTAGTGGTTTCCTGTATTTTACTACAGTCACTAAGGCTTCCTGATCCATGTGGAAAATGGAACAGGTTCACCTTAATGCCCCTTGCCAGGAGCATGCAATTTCTTTGCTCCACTGGACCTCCATTTAGATACTGGGAGCAAGAAGAGCATGCCCTGCGTTAACTAGGAGCCTCCCTAATCTTATCTTACACACGGTTTAGGACTGTCATCCTGCTCTCACAATGCTGGCCTGGATCAAGCACCAGCAAGTTCACATGTGTGGTAATGAACTAAGTCATAAGTTCCTACATGCTCAAAAGTACTGAGTATTTCTTTATGTTCCTAGTGGACAAACAGAACACCAAGAGAGTAACACTAAAAGCATAACATAGGGAATTGGCTCCTAACCACTTTCTTCGTTTCTGTCATAAAATTGTGTAAATAAGTAATTTTTCTGCTTTACTTATGTGCACTGATGAGGCAGCACTGATGGGCACTGATGAGGAGGCACTAGTATGCCACACTCATGAGCACCGATAGGTGGCACTGATGGACAATGATAGGCAGCACTGGCGGGCACTGATGAGCACTGAAAGGCAGCACTGTCTGGCATCACTGATGGGCACAGATTGATATCATTTCTGGGCACTGTTGGTGCTGCACTGATGATCAGGGAACTGATTACTTGTATAGGTCTCCCCTGCAAGGAGATGCCACTGATCGGCTTTCCTCTCCTCACACTCTATCAGATTGGCCACAGCCAATCACATGGGTAAAAACAGCGCATCATCTGCTCTTTACTGAGATTGGGTATATACCATGTCCCAGGGACACAGCCCGCCCACGATCGCCGTGCGGGGAGCCCCCACCGGCACGGAAAAGCGATGGGACTGGAGTGACAGCATATGACGTTGTCCCAGAACGAGAGGGGATCCCGTCTGCCGTCATTTGACTATAGAGCGGGTGGGAGGTGTTTTAAGGCGGTTTCCTACTACAGCTATGGCTCTATTGGGTTTAAAAAGACACATCATTGTGCATATGCTCTGCCCTGGAACTTGCTCTGCTTTTACAGTGGCAGCCTGGAGCAATGAATGAGATCTTTAGCTGTTGTATAAATCCACTTTACATGCAAAGGTTCATCTTTTCAGTTACATGAAGTAATGATTTCACACACCCACATACATTTCCAAATGTAAATTAGCATTAGATATTCCTAATCTGAAATCACTCAACCATATCCACTTATTTCTCACTTACTGAATTCTTATCCAACAACACTTATCATTCCTCTAACATCTTCACACTGCATACCAACGACGGCATACAAGGCCCAGCAGTATACCCAGTGCACGTTTCCCTGGGGTAATAAAGTTCATGAAATTTCTAAACATTTTCATACATTTGTAATATATAAAAGCAAATATTTGAAGGTGAGGCTTAAAGCGAGGTAGCACTTGTAGAGCGGCTGGAGAGAAGATTACAGAAGGCACACCAGACCTTCCAATTTTACATTGTTCTATAATAACACCTCGCTGGCCTTTGGTTTAAATGTATTGGTTCTGCCAGCAGAGCAAACAACTTGGACTGTGCGGGATTTTATACATTTCCTCTAGTTATTAATAAAACAACCTGCTGTTATCCACATTCTGTCTATCATGTCCCACATTTTTTTCAGAAGCTCACAAAGGTATCTGTAAATATGGTAAGTGTCAGTAAAAAATGAGACCTTCTTCTGGCCTACGCGTTTTACAGCATGTTACTGCAACATGAGTTAAGGAATAGGGCTTTATGTAATGCACTGCAACACATACCAGTAGCTGGGAAAACATCCATGCTGCAGCATACCACAGTGCCATATGCTAGGCGTTGTGGTGCAATGAGTTTAAAAAAAAGCCATGTATGTTTTTTGGACCCTTACCTTGCGTTGGCAGTCTCATTGAAAAGAACTAACTGTCTTAATACAATGTATTTAACAGGCAATGGCTCATAAAGATCTAAATGTGGCCACAAACTTTTGCATGTGAAGTGGAGGCAGCCAACCTACAGAGTGGGTGTGACTACTTGCCATTAATTTGGGAAAGTCGATTCCGTGCGGTGTGTTTTAGGTATGCTGCTTTCAAGGTGCACTGCATTTTACATGTATTTTTGTATTTTCAGGGTGATGTGCAGTGTTAGTTTTCTACCCTTCTAGCACTTTGCTTTTAGGCCAAAAAATTCAAAAGCACAGGAAGGCTAAAAAAAAAAAATCTAAGCATTCTAGGTCACACTAGGGACCGTGGAGGTTGGTGCTAACTGCCAACTGCCAACTGCCAACCACAATTATCAAATCCTTTCTATTTTCATAAGTAGTTAAAAAAAAAAGCTAGCATTTGGTCAGTCATTCAAAGTTTTCCATGTTCTCAGGTTGAGGGGAAAGGGAGTCCTCCAGGTTAGGAGAATAATATTTTGGTATAAAAGAGATGAATGTGCTGGGGACTTTTTAGAATATTGGGTAACCTGCAACTCAACCAGTGTACCCAAAAGGTAGACGATGGGGTAACATATATTCATGCCCAGTGTCACCTCTAGGAACTCAGTTATATCTGGCTATTATCCTTCTATCCATGCACTGTCCCAAAGGGAGTGGCAGAAATCAGCTCTCAGATCCCAATTCTTAAAAGGAAGTGGTGTGGACCCACAATGTAGTTTATGAAGAGCAACTGTATAACACATGTGATGAAAAAAATTCACTGGAATAATTGTATCCCTAGAGTAAAGAAGAGAGTATAAATATGTAGCGCTGGTCTCCCAACGAGTCGGGCTGTATTGTAAATTTAAGGGTGTCTGAGCCAATGATTAAGCACTGTCAAGTGTGAAACGCATCGGCTGTTCTTATGTTCTGTGCTGTGTTCTTGTGATGTACATTCCTTATTTTTACAAATAAAAGACGACTTCTGAAGTCCTTTGGAGTGCGGCTGTCCATCCCTTCCTGATATCTTCCCCATTGCCTGAGCCAACAGTTGGGCTCAGACTATGTTAATTCTATTTAAATTAGCCTCTGTTCTGGCTATGGTCGTGCTCAGTAGAAGTTTTCCCTTGTTGCCTGTAGGTGGCATTACCACTTCAGGCCCATGTTGGAACTCAAGCAGACCATAGTGTGTTAGGTGACCCCTCTCGGCAGCAGCCCAGTGGGAGTGGTGCCCCGCTGTGCACGCTGCAAGGGAGTACTTAAGGGGCAGGTGCTGTTTTTCGGGGTTCTTCGCCTGGTGGCCCTCCTGGCACGAGGTGAGTGTGTCTGATTCCAGTCTTGGGACCACGTTGGTCTGAGGATGTGTTCCTGTTGAGTAGGCCCAGCTATGCTGTCTGGGGCCTATGGTTCTACAGGGGATCCCAAGCTGTTCGTCCAAGTGGAGGAAGCTGCTTAGCAAAGGAAACCGGGGAAGGACCTGCCCTGGAGGAGACAAGCAAGGCAAGCTGATGTTTCGGGATAGGCCTTGAAACCTTGTTGAGGAAAAGGGATCCGCTACGCAAATTGTCTTACAGTCCACCGGATTGGCTTAAAGGCTCTTTGGCTGTAAGGCAGGAAGTTTGGGACTTTAAATCATGTGGCAGAGGATTCCTAACTATCCATCCTGTGTTCCCAGACGGTCTGTGGCAGAGACTTTCTATGCTGTCCGTGCTGCTAGGCCATGTGAGAGGGGTCTATCCGGATGAGCAATACCCACTCAGGAGTGAGTGGTGAATACTTTTTGTGCATTCTGTACTGCACACCTGAACCTTCCCCTTCTCTCTATACTCTCTACTTCCTTCACAAGTTTTATGCAGTGAAAATAAAGCCTACAGTTAAAGGTTTTACATCTTGTGTGGACATTGCAATTTCTACAGACTTCCTTCCCTAGACAACGAACTTAGAGGTAACGTGCAAAACCCAAAATCTAAATCAGCAGCTCCTACGGAGGTAGTGCTACATATAGTTATCCTCAAACTTCATCCAATCATTCATTATTAACTGAGGTATTGAGTAAGTGAGTTGTGCTTGGCCAAATTCTAGTTGGCTGTCATATTGAGATACCCTGTGAAGCCGCTATGACAGGAAGTTAAAACTATGAAAATAAAGGCCATTAATACAATGTCTAACTGCATATCTATTTGGTGACATTCATTAGGATTTACACAGTTGTAATATTTCCTGAGTGATTTTGGAAGATATCCATTCACAATGAAATGTGAGATTTGAATATAGCTTCATTACTATAACCCACATCATTTTTCCAGTCTAGTATTGTCTCTCAATCATATACATACAGTAGGTGCACACAGTAAAAAACAGGATAAAGAACATTGTCAGAATCTCAGAAATTCTCACATCTAAGCATCTGAAACTCCTGGAAAGTTCAGAATGCTGAAAAGTCTAATGCCGCGTACACACGGTCGTTTTTTTGCGATGAAAAAAACGACGTTTTCTGTGAAGTAAAAAATGACGTTTTTGAAACGTCACTTTTCAAAGACAATTTTGCATACACACCATCGTTTTTTCACAAAAAGCGAGGTTACGTTCACCACTCTTTTCCATTGAAGCTCGCTTCATAACTAGCTTCTGGGCATGCGCGGGTTGAAAAACGTCGTTTCGAACGACGTTTTTGCTACACACGGTGACTTTTTGTGAAACAAAAAACGACGTTTTGAAAAACGACACAAAAAATTCAAGCATGTTGGAATTTTTTTTTGGTCGTTTTTTTAAGACAAAAAACGACATTTTGCCCACACACCATCAATTTAAATGACGTTTTAAAAACCAACGTTTTTTTTTCATCGCAAAAAACGACCGTGTGTACGCGGCATTACAGATACTGAGGCTCTAGGAGGGAGGAAGCTATGAGACATGAACCACCAGATGAATAAAATACTGTAGCTCTTCTACTGCAGGGAACTGTCACTGATTTGTTTTTTACAACTGAGAGAGTAGCTTTAACCTTTTTCTGTGGGTGGGATCCAGCCCTCTAAACAGACCTTTATGCTGGAGGTTGATAGGAGAGACTCTGATCATGTGATCACTTTAAGTGGCTGTCACAGTGATCACATGATCTGGAGCATGTCCCGCTAGTGCTTAATCATAAACAGTGAGCAGGAGCTGATGATGACAACTCAGTCACATGCTCGGAGCACCAAGTTTGCGCGCTCCCAGCAAAAAACAGACCCCCCAGCTGTATGCATACATGTGGCAATTCAACAATAAAGCCTGCTGCTGTTTTGCCACATATATGCATAGCTGGTGCAAAGAGGTACTTTACATATTTTTATGTCCATACTATTCTGTTTTTTAATTATATTTTTCATTCACGTCAGGTTTGCAAACTTAGTTTACTGTACGCTCCCCCAACGGCGCTCATAAAAAAAGCTTAAGGGTCCTTTCACACGGAGCGGACCGTTTTTCGATCCGCTCCGTGTGTGTCCGTCGGCTCAGCAGGTATCCTCGCTTAGCTGTCGGCGGACAGGGCGGTACCCGCACACTGTGCAGGGACCGCCCGGTCTCTCCTCCGCTCTCCCCTATGGGGAATCGGATGAATACGGACCGTGTGTCCGTATTCATCCGATCCGATCCTTCAGACGGAAGAAAAATAGGGTTTTCTTCCATCCGAAAAACCGTATCTTTGCGGAGGCGGGTCATTACGGACGTTAGCGGGTGCATCATCCGCTAACGGCCATGATCACATAGGGTACCATTACAAGTCCATAAACGGACTTGCAATAAACGGACGAACGGTCCACCCGTGTGAAAGGATCCTAAGACCTCATGCACACTATATGCCCTTGACGCTTTTTTCTCCCACAGGAGTTTAGCAGCAGTAAAAAGCCGCATTTTGCATGGGCGTTAATGCACATTCCCGCATTTATGCATTAATACATTCTATTGGACAGAATTCTACCCATTAGAATGTATTAACATGGGGATTATCCTAGTGTTAAGTGCCGTTAATGAGCTTTAAAGAGCTTTTGAGTGCTTTTTTATACTCAAAAGCTCAGCTGCGGAAAGTGATGTTTTTTTTTTCTGCCTGTAAACTCCCCACTGCCACTAAACTCCTAAAAACGCCTATGGTGTGTAGGTACACATAAGCTAACATGGAGGGGTTGGGAGGAATTGCAGGCAGAGAAACAAAAAAAAAAAGCTCAAACACCTGAAGAAGCAGCTTTTTTGAGATGCGGTGTGCATGATGCCTAAAGCCCCATACACACGGTCGGACTTTTGGCCAACCAACTTCAAAATCTGTAACTATTCAAATTTGTCCGATCGTGTGTACGCTCCATCGGACCAACTTTTTCTGGTTTCATCCGACAAAAAGTTGGGTCTACGAACGGACCAACTTTTCGGCAACCAAAGTCCGATGGTGCCTTGTGTGATCGTGTGTACAGCAATCCAACCAACTTTTGTACAAAGTGCAAATACGCATGCTCAGAACCAATGTTAAAATCAACCAACAATAGCAGAAGTTAACCAAAGGGTGGCGGTAAAGAGCAGAAAAATCACGTGATAATGGGAACGTTTTAGAAAAGTTTGCAGAAAAGTCTGACTGTGTGTATGCTATGGGTGTGACCGGACAAATCAATTAGGACAAAAACCCAAGGGAAATTGTGTTGGATGTCCTACTGTGTGTACGGGCCTTTACTCTATCCACCAAACCAATTAGAAGTCAGCTCACTTCTACTCAAACTGCACTAAAAAAAAAAATGCCCAACTGTTGTCCGATTGGCTGTTTTTGACCCCTCCCCCTACTTTTTGCACACCCATTCAGAAGAGCCTTATTGTCTATTTTGCATTATCAAAAATTCAATAAAAAAATATATATTTACCCTTAAAAGTAAAAAAAAAAGAAAAAAGACAACTGTTCTCTGAGGTCTCTGAGCCAAACGTACAGTTAGTGACTTACCGGTATTTATTTTTTCTAGAAATCTTTGCCAGAGATCTTTTGTGAAGCTTACTGTAAATTCTTGGCAAAATGCTGGAAAATAATAAATGAAACCTTTAAATGAAAAGCTTCAGACTCAGCAGATGATATTAGGAGAGAGACATAAGCCAGCAGTTTGTTGCATCAGTAAATTATGGGTCACTTACCATAAAATTTATATTGACAGATTCAGGTCTCTTTGGGAAAGCAGGGGAAGCTGCTCAATTTAACAAGAGATGAATGGACAGTGATCACGGGAGAAATACAAGCTTTATTAATATTAGATGACTTCAGACATTAAACTCCACAGCTTAGAAGCATTTATGTCAATGACATGTTTGGATTGGGTTGGCTGGTCTATTTCATCCAGTGAACTGCCAAACCCTAACAATTATGTACAGCGATTTGACGTGAATGTGCGCCCTTTCCAGTTTTCTTTGTATTTTATACAGATTCTTGACATTTAAAAGAACCTAGTTATTAAAGTGTATCAAAATCCAAAAGTGCAATATATTGTGCTTATTAGTCCTTGGATGTGGTGGCTTGCTAGAATTTTCTTTTTTTAGCTTTTTTTTTTTTAATCTCTCTATTCTGCCCATAACACACTTCCAGTTCTAGTATGACAACACTCACTCACACTTCTATACTAGCACAATAGAAACAGTACAGGACTACGGAGAACTTCCCCTGTCCTTCTGTCCCCATACCAGGGGCGGCCACTCCATTAGGGGCACAGCCCCCTCTATCAATGCATCTGGTCCCCTAATCTACATGCAGAGCACAGACGCAAGGATTCCAATGTGTTTTTTTTTGTTTTTTTGAAGCATGTGATTAGAGCCTGAGGCTCTAATAGACTTACAAAAATGGTGGGCTTGGGATTCTCCTCCCTGCCAATCAAGAAGGATTGTTTCTTAATTGGACAAAAAAAGAAGCGATCCTATTGGCCTAGGAGGACAGAGGAGGAGATGTCATGTAAGGAAAGTCGTGACGCCATGAACCAGAGGAAGGAGGACGCAGTGTGAAGCCGCTGCCCAGAGGAATCCTGCACCATAGCAAAGATGGGGTTAGTGCTCGGCTGCTGACTAACCAACTGGGGGAGGTAGGGGAGACCTGACTGATTGGGGGGGTGGTGCAGAAGACCTGACTGTCTTTTCGCATTGGGCACACTGGGAAGTTGCCCGGGGGCCACACTTGCCTGGGATGGCAAGAGAAGGGGCGCAGAATCTGTGGCACGCCGCTCACTTGACTGCACTGGTTGCTAGAATCACCAGCCACCTGGCACTTAGCAACCAGTGACATCAGAGGCCGCCCCCCCCCCCCCCCTCGCGTTTAGAGCGTGCTGTGGCTGCCCCAGCATTCAGGGCAATGCTCTTAAGATGGCACTGATGACAGCTATCCTTCCACTTCCTGATGTTCGTACAGGATAGGAGACTGGGGGAAATCTTCTGAATGGTATGCACATACAAAAAACAAAATCTTGATAGAGTTTAAGGGCCCTTTCACACGGAGCGGATCAGTATTGTTCCGCCTCCGTGTGTCCACCTGCTCAGCGGGGATTCCTCCGTAAATCCCAGCTGAGCCGTCGGCTGACAGGGCAGTCCCCGCACACTGTGCAGGGACCGCCCTGTTTTTTCTCTGCTCTCCCCTATGGGGGATCGGATGAACACAGACCGTGTGTCCGTGTTCATCCGATCCGCTCTGCAGGCGGAAGAAAAAATAGGGTTTTCTTCCATCCGCAAAAGCGGATCTTTGCGGAGGCGGACAATTGCGGGTGTCAGCGGATGTTCATCCGCTGACACCCGCTATGCCATAGGGATACATGTATCGGATGGATGAAATACGGACATACGGTCCGCACATGTGAAAGGGTCCTTAAACATTCTCTACTGTATTCAAAACAAACAAAAAATGGGCTTTTAATATATTTAATATATTTTAACCACTAGCCGACCAGCCGCCGTGGTTCTACGGCGGCAGGTCGGCTCTCCTGGGCGAGAGCCCGTAGCTCTACGTCGGGACTTTCTCGGCCGTGCCCGGCGGGCGCGATCGCCGCCGGGCACGCGCGCTCGTTCGTTACAGAGCGGGGAACGAGAGCTGTGAGTGTAAACACACAGCGCTCGTTCCTGTCAGCGGGGGAAACGCTGATCTTCCGTTCATACAATGTATGAACGGAAGATCAGTGATTCCCCCTAGTGAGTCCACCCCCCTATACAGTTAGAACACAAATAGGAACACACTTAACCCCTTCCCCGCCCCCTAGTGTTAACCCCTTCACTGCCAATGGCATTTTTATAGTAATCCAATGCATTTTTATAGCATTGATTGCTATAAAAATGCCAATGGTCCCAAAAATTTGTCAAAAGTGTCCAATGTGTCCGCCATAATATCGCAGTACCGAAAAAAAACGCTGATCGCCGCCATTACTAGTAAAAAAAAAAATATTAATAAAAATGCCATAAAACTACCCCCTTTTTTGTAAACGCTATAAATTTTGCGCAAACCAATCAATAAACGCTAATTGCGATTTTTTTTTACGAAAAATATGTAGAAGAATACGTATCGGCCTAAACTGGGGAAAAAAAATGTTTTTTTATATCTTTTTTGGTGATATTTATAATAGCAAAATGTAAAAAATATTGCATTTTTTTCAAAATAGTCGCTCTATTTTTGTTTATAGCGCAAAAAATAAAAAACGCAGAGATGGTCAAATACCACCAAAAGAAAGCTCTATTTGTGGGAAAAAAAGGACGCCAATTTTGTTTGGGAGCCACGTTGCACGACCGCGCAATTGTCAGTTAAAGCGACGCAGTGCCGAATCACAAAAAGTGCTCTGGTCTTTGGACAGCAATATGGTCCGGGGCTAAAGTGGTTAAAGTAAACCTTTGCTCAGGCTGGGAGAAAACTGAGCACTAATATCATTTGTATTTTCAACTACGCGTCTATTGCCTTGGCCAACCAGAGAATGACACACAGCTGATGCTCATTACAGAAAGACCAGGTAACGCTAAAGTGATTTTCAAGATGCAGAAAGTGCCATAGTATTGTTTTGCTTTAAGTCTGGCTGTAAAACAAGCTAAGAGGAGATCAACCGAAACTCTTAAAAATGAAATCTGAGATATAACAAAGCATTTAGAGGAAAGTCTGTGAGGAACAATACTGTAGAGTGGCAATGAAGTTACTGCTGTTAATAAAGGTGCAACCTCAAAAATGTTCTTCACTTAGTGCTGGGGAATACATACACACGTATATACAGTATGGGCCTGATTCTCATAGAATTTCGCTTGCGTATCGTAAGCCATTTACACTACGCCGACGCATCGTACTAGAGCAAGTGCCGTATTCTCTAACCATTTGCTCCGTAGTTTGCGTTGGCGTAGCGAAAAAGGCGAAGCGTAAGCCCGCGTAATTCAAATGAGGCGGCTTGTATTTAAATTAAGCGCGCCCCCGTGTCGAACGAACTGCGCATGCGCCGGGCGGGGAAAAAGCCCAGTGCGCATGCTCCAGCTCACGCCGGAAAGCGTCGTTGAAACCGACGTCAAAACGACGTGATCGTCACTACGCAATGCCCCTATTCGCGAACGAGTTAGTAAAACGACGTAAGCGACGGAAAAAGCCGAGGCTGACCCGACGCCATACTTAACATGGCATCCGACGGCATCCATCGGTACTTCGTAAGGTTACTCCACATAGAAGCTGGGGTAACCTTACGCGGACGAAAAACGACGTACGCAACGACGGGGCGGCGTAAAACCGATCGGGAATTGGCGTACTAGCCTCATTTGCATATGCAAATGAGAAAACAACGTAAAGGCCACCTAGTGGTCGGAGTTGTCATTACAACTACGATCCGCAAGTGTAATGGTTTTACACTTGTCGGATGTTGAAGCGTATCTATGCAAAAGTGATGCTAAGCATCACGCGCATAGATACGAGGCAAAAAAAACGGCGATACGACGGGGTATCTGAGATACTCCGTCGTATCGCCGCTGAGAATCTGGCCCGAGACGAAAGATAATATTGCCTGTAAATGACTTTTTAATCCTTTGTTTTGTCTTTATGTATATAATTTGTTTTTGTATGTAAAAAAAAATTGTAATTAAATTTATACTTTTTATAACTCTTCATGTCCCTGTGATTGCCTGAAAAGTCCGCCCTGTTGGTACCTATTGTAGTTTCTCTTTTTGACTCAAATATTTTGGGTGTTGGCAAAATGTGAGTGCTTTTATGTTTTTCCCCTCCCTATATTTTTTGTATATATTTAGTGAAGCGCTCAATAGCAAGATTTTAGGATTGCAAATGATCAGGGCCGTTTGAAGGAATTTGGGGGCCCCAAGTAAAATGGGGCCCCCTCCCCAAGCACCCCCCCCCTGCATGCAAAGCTTACGTTAATGCTACACAAATTTTTTTCACCCATGTTCTTACTCCCCCCCCCTCCCTAGTCCCTATGTTTTTATATTCTCACCTCACCTTTTTCCCCTGTAGCGTGGCCGAGCTCCTCTTCCTCCTGTCAGTCCGGTGTTCTATCATTATGGGTCCCCAGCCCCCTATCAGATAGTGCCAGGGCCGGGCCGGGTACAGGAGATTCAGTTTCCTGTGTTCCAGGAAGTGAGCACCCAGTGTGCACTTCCTGTCACTCCGGCCAGGAACAGGAAACTGAATCTCCTGTACCATGCGCGGTACCCGGCCGGACTGACAGGACTCCAGGAGGAAGGAAGAGGAGCTTGGCCATGCTACAGCCTGGGAAGGGTAAGTTGGGGGCCCCAGGCCAGCTTGGGGGCCCCAAGCAATTGTTTGTTTTGCCTGTCCTGTAGCGATGGGCCTGCAAATGATATACATTTGTCATCTAGGTTTCTTACCTACACATGGTGAGGGGCTTCAGGGTATAAAGATGATGTGGAGAAAACAAACACATTTATGAGTTCGAGAGTTTGGAGACTTTGTAGAGCTTTGGGTAGTCCTAGGTCCACATTTCACCTGGTAGCCAGATTTTTTTTATTAGTCTAAGCAATCCACAGAGCTTTATATATATATATAGGTGAGCTCACTGATGCTTGGTCCCTCTCTCTTGCTAGCCTGATGCTGGGTGAAAATGCTGATTACTGACAAAACACTAAAGCCGTATACACATGATCGGTCTGTTTTCATCGAACAAACCGATCGTGTGTGGGCCCCATCGTTTTTTTTCCATCAGTGGAAAAAAAATAGAACATGTTTAAAATTTTTCCTATGGATAAAAAAACGATAGAAAAATCCGATCGCCTGTGTGGAACTCCATCCACGTATGCTCAGAATCAAGTCGACGCATTGGACATTTTTTCGGCTTGTCATAGTGTTGGACGTCACCGCGTTTTGGCACGATTGGATTTTTGACTGATGGTGTGTAGGCAAGACAGATCAAAGTCAGCTTCATCGGATATCCTGACCTATGTGAAGATAATTAAAAATACCTTTTGGATTCTTTTATTGTGGTGCTCCTTCTACTTCAAGTACACATCTAATGAGTATGGCTATCTTAAAGCGGAGGTTCACCCTAAAAACATGTATATACCATTACATTCAGCATACTTCCGACATTTTTTTTTCCGCTGTACATACCGTATTATTGTTCTTTTCCACCCTGTTTCCAGGTACTCGCTCCCACGGGAGTAGGCGTTCCTATGCAGCAGCGCAATGTCATCTGGGACTTAGCCCAGATGTTTGACGTGCTTGATAAAAACTTCCCCCCTGGCGGATAAGGCACGTTACGAGTTTCCAAAAATAGCCGAACTGGGAGTCAGCTCTACACTGCTCCTAGTCTGTGCACAGGCGCACGTATAGCGCCGTAAAGAGCCGACTCCCAGTTCGGATATTTACGGAAACCCGTGACGCGCCTTATACGCCGGGGGGAAGTTTTTATCAAGCACGTCAATCATCTGGGCTAAGTCCCAGATGACATTGCGCCGCTGCATAGGAACGCCTACTCCCGCGGGAGTGAGAACCCTGAAGATGGGTGGAAAAGAACAAAAATACGGTATGTACAGAGGAAAAAAAAACAGCATACTGTACATGTCGGAAGTATGCTGAATGTAATGGTATATACACGTTTTTAGGGTGAACCTCCACTTTAACACTTTGTCCTAAAATTTTAAGAAATATAACATAACTGAAAATATATAATTTCAGGATTATATCTTATCAAAGCAAAGAAAGCAAACTTAAGTAGATAGTCACAAGTCCACTTTAAAGCCTTGTACACACGACCAGATTTTCTGATGGGAATTGTGTATTAAAAAAGCCTGTTGGCCGAAAATGTTACCGTTTGTACGCTCCATCAGACAATTGTTATCCAACTTTCCACCGACAAATGTTGGATGGCAGGCTTATAAATTTTCCGCGGACAACGGTCTGTTGTCAAATTTTCCGATTGCGTGTACAAAAAAAAGTACAAATGCTCGGAATCAATGCTCACCAAACACAACATTAGCAGAAGGTGCCCAAAGGGTGGCGCTCAAGAGCTGATAGGTCACTATGTTCGTGTTTGTTGGCCGATGATTGTGTGTGTCGTTTGTA
This sequence comes from Rana kukunoris, assembly GCA_029574335.1. Lineage (NCBI taxonomy): Eukaryota > Metazoa > Chordata > Amphibia > Anura > Ranidae > Rana > Rana kukunoris. The sequence goes on along the minus strand of CM056050.1, from coordinate 43,716,700 downwards.
TGCAAGACAAGTTCCTGGCCAACACCCTTCGGCAAAAAAAAAAAAGACGCTTTGTCTGCGGAAAATCTGATCGTGTGTACGAGGCTTTACATTGCCTGGCTCTGCTGATTGAACTTCTGCTACCTCCAGGTAGATGGGTACTTGCCTGCACCAATACAGAACTGGGCGACTGGCAATTAACTACTTGAGATCCGCGCTATAGCTGAATGACGGCTTTAGGGCGGATCTAAATTACCAACAAGCCGTCAATTGACGGCTTGTCACTAGCAGCTTCCCTGCGCTCGCTCCAGAGCGCGCTGCGGGGAAACACTGTGTTGGCCGTGTCCCTTGGACACAGACAATCACAAATCGCCGCGAACGGCCAATCAGAGTGGCCGTTTGCGATGCGATCTGTGCGGCCAATGAGAGATGATCTCATATGTAAACATATGAGATCATCTCTCATTGCCGTTTTACACAGAGACAGCGTCCGTGCTGTCTCTGGAGAGAAGGAGAGCGATCTGTGTCTCTTGTACATAGGGACACAGCTCGGTCACCCCCCCAGCCCCCCCCCCCCACAGTTAGAACACTATACAGGGAATACATTTAACCCCTTCCTCACCCCCTAGTGTTAACCCCTTCAATGCCAATCACATTTATACAGTAATTAGTGCATTTTTATAGCACTAATCGCAGTATAAATGTGAATGACGCCAAAAATGTGTCAAAAGTGTCCGATGTGTCCGCCATAACGTCGCAGTCCCAATAAAAAAATCGCAGATCGCCGCCATTTCTAGTAAAAAAAAAAAAAAATTATAATAATTCTGTCCCCTATTTTGTGGGCACTATACATTTTGCGCAAACCAAACTCTTATTGCGATTATTTTTTTTTGTTTACCAAAAATATGTAGAAGAATACGTATCGCCCTAAACTGAGAAAAAAAAAATATTGTATTTTTTTTCAAAATTGTCACTCTTTTTGGTTTATAGCACAAAAAATAAAAATCGCAGAGGTGACCAAATACCACCAAAAGAAAGCTCTACTTGTGGGGAAAAAAGGACGTAAATTTTGTTTGGGAGCCACGTCGCACGACCGCGCAATTGTCAGTTAAAGCGACGCAGTGCCGGAAGCTGAAATATCACCTGGGCAGGAGGGGGGTATAAGTGCCCAGTAAGCAAGTGGTTAATAAAACACTAATATAGTCACAGTCATATTTTCACTGTGACCCCTTTCTTCTTCCATAAAAGAAACACAAATACACTTTTGTTCCAAAGATTTTGTTATCAAAGAAACTGGGGATGCTAAAGATAACTATTAAACCCTTCTTAAAATTTCCCAACCTTCTCACCTTTTTTTCTGTGGAAAACCAGCAGGCAGAATTCATGCTGGAACTGAATCATTTGAAGTTTAAATATATATATATATATATATATATATAGCTTCAAGAAGAATAGTACCTGCCTTGATTCACAGCTCTAACAATTTGACCAGACAATGCTCTATAGACTGTGTCTGCATTTAATCATGTCCGAATTCCCTTCCTATTGTAGCTCTGCCTGGCACAGCCATGAATAGAGACAGGAAGAATGGCTGCGTATGAACTGGCAACCTTGTGTTAGTTGTAGACTTTCATCAAGAGGAGACAGGTCACCACAATATGGTAATAGCGAAAAATAAAAATGCCGTGTCCGCCATTGTGATGCAGATTTTGCAATCGTGTACCAACTGAATGAATATGATGAATGAATAAATTACTGTTTTCAGAAAGCAGGAGGGCTTCATTCACATGACTGCTGAATGTAGAAGTAGGAGTATAACTATGTGTAATGAGACCCCATTGTAAAACCATTAAAGTGCTTGTAAACCCGAAACAGAAATAACTTAACCACTTAACCAGAGGCGATTCAGGTCGCATGTGTTGCGCTATATAAGTTTCTCACTCACTCACTAAGACCAGGACCTTTAGGCAGCTAAAGGACCCGGCTAGGTTTTGCGATTCAGCACTGCGTCGCTTTAACAGACAATTGCGCGGTCGTGCAACGTGGCTCCCAAACAAAATGTGCGTCCTTTTTTTCCAACAAATAGAGCTTTCTTTTGGTGGTATTTGATCACCTCTGCAGTTTTTATTTTTTGCGCTATAAACAAAAATAGAGCGACAATTTTGAAAAAAAATTAAATATTTTTTACTTTTTGCTATAATAAATATCCCCCAAAAATATAAAAAAAAAAGCCCTAATGAGCTAGTATGCACCGCCGAGGGAGATGTCATCTTTCCTCGGCGTGTCTTCCGGGTATCGCCGCTCCAGCGCTGTAATTGGCTGGAGTGGCAATGTCGTCACTCCCGCACATGCGCACGGGAGACTTCCTTCCGGCAAGGTCCAGCGGCTGCCGGGCCTTTAGCCGAGGATCCCTGCTGTGCATGCACTACTGCAGGCAGTGGCGCATTGCAAGGAGAATATCTCCTAAACCGTACAGGTTTAGGAGATATTCTTTATACCTACAGGTAAGCCTTATTATAGGCTTACCTGTAGGTAAAAGTGGTAGTACAGAGTTTACTACCACTTCAATCTTGGTCATTGTTATAGCTAGGGTCAAGATCAGAGTCAAAACTGTCATGATCTGTGTATTTTAGGTAGGATTAAAGCAAAGGGTTTTTTTTTTTTTTTTTGTTTATATAGTATTAGTGTCAGTTAGCGTCAGTGTATTGAAGATCGAATAAAAAATGCAAAATATTCGCCATTGTCTCTGGGCCCCACTACAGGTACAAACAACACATAATATACACATATGTGGTATCGCGGCGATCGTTGGAAGCAGGGGAATTTATTTAGGGTTGTTCTTTGTTGGTAGGTATTGGAAATAGCAAGAAATCTACAGCTTTTTTTTTTTTACTATTTTAGGTCAGTTGTTCTTTAATAAAAAAAAAAAAAAAAGAGATATTCATTATTATTTAACACCAAATGAAAACCCAATGTGGTATAATCACCCTGGGTACACGACATAGTCGCAATGATATTTACAGTTTTATTTCAAAGTTGCTAAATTGTGTTTAGGCATTAAGAATTGTTTTACCTTTGTCGTGAAGGGGTTAACATATACTATATATATTTCAAATTTGTATGTATCCGTTTCTCTAAATAAGGTGTTCTGTGGGGCGGTAGCAGCCCTGTATATCCTTCAATACAAAAATGTCGGCGCCTAACCAGAGAGGCTTCGTTATGATTCAGCAGCTGAACAATTGTGACGGAATGAACGTTTTTGTTGGATTTTGCTGCTGCCATTATGTTAATGCTTTCCTGAGTTTCTGTAGAACAAAATAATTGCATGAAGTTTGTTCAAGTTATTTTTGCTATTTGAACTTTGTCACACTGTGTCGGTACATTCACGTTTTAGCACAAGAGTGAGAACAAGGATAAAGTGTTCTCTGAAAAAGAACCCGGGAACTCAGTCGGAAAATAAATTATAGTTTTAAGAAATATTGGCAGGTAAAGCCAGGGCCGTCTTAATAGCATCATGGGCCCCTGGGCAAAGTAATGCTCTGGGGCCCCTACAATGGAAACAGTGCAGGTAAACAGAAATCAAGGAGGTAGGGGATATCTAGGGTGCAGAGGGGTCAGAGTGCTGGGGACAGCACGGGCTCAAGGATCAGCTTCTTTGGGGAAAGGGCAGGGGCCCCCATGCTGCTGGGGCCCCTGGGCAGTGCCCAGGTGTGCCCTCTCATTAAGACAGCCCTGGGTAAAGCAGAACTCCAGGCAGAGCGATTTTTAATAGGATTTCTCCCCCCCCCCCCCCAGCAAAAAAATTTAAAGTCAGCAGCTACACATACTGTAGCTGCTGACTTTTATTATTCGGACACTTACCTGTCCTGAAATCCAGTGGTGTGGGCACACCAGCCGATGTTTCCATGGGCTCTCGGGTGCCGCCAATGCCATTTGTGGGAAGAGATACCGGCAGTGAAGCCTTTCAGCTTTCTGAATGGCACGGTGGCGGGGGAAGGAGGAGTGGTGACGAACTTCTGAGATCTCTCAGACGTGGGGATGGTAGGGTGACCACGTGTCCCGGATTGCCCGGGACAGTCCCGCATTTTGCAGGTCTGTCCCAGGCACATTCATTCCAGGACAATACAATGTCCCGGAAAGGAAACTGACACAGCCACCCTCCCGGGCCAATCAATTGCCCCCAAAAAAGGCCGCCACATCTCCGCTTTACTCACTGACAGTACTTGCCCTGGCCGGGAATGCCTGGAGGAGCACAATCCCCGCCTCCTGCATGTGACTGGAGAAATCATAAATCCCGCCTCTTGTGTCCAATCACTGTGCTATGATTTGTTACAGCACAAGCCGATTTTTGGGAAGGGGGGTGTCCCTAAATGGTAGTTTGGAAATGTGGTCACCCTAGGGGACGGGTACCTCTCATAAACAGGTACCAGCTCCCCTCTCTCCCCTGAAAGTTGACAAATGTGGCACCGGGGGGGGGGGCAGATAAGTGGAGCTTCCAATTTTGGGTGGAACACCTCTTTAAAGCCCAGCTCCAGGGTATTAGCAACGCTCTTATCAACCCTATCTACCACCCCCATCTGCCATGTATCCAGCATACACTTTATCATGTTTGTTGTTTACTTATTCAATCTCGTCTTGGGTTCCACCTAGAAGTCCAAGTGTGCAATTCTACAATCTTTAATGCAGGTTGTCCAATACGCAGCCCGAGAGAGTTCAGCATGGGGCCCAGGGCATGCCTGGAGGAACCCCGTGCAGGAAGAGAAGGCACGACGGCTGGCACATATGGAGGGATGCAGGGGGTGTCCTGTATATCTATTTTCATTTAAACCAAAACATTGGAATCCATGCATCCATAGATTAGGAGGCTGGATGCATGGATTGGGGGGGGGGGTGGAACCCCTGCATACTGCATTATGGGTGGCCTCTGGTTTTGGCACATACTCATCTCTATACTCATCTACCCTTCGCTTTCCCAGTAGTGAAGATACTTCTATGCTATTCTGTTTTGTTTGGGAGCCACGTCGCACGACTGCGCAATTGTCAGTTAAAGCGATGCAGTGCCGAATCGCAAGGGGCCTGGTCCTTTAGCTGCAAAATGGTTTGGGGATTAAGTGGTTAAAGAATGAGACAGGATGGATTTACTGAGAATAAAATCAGACTAGAAGTACTACAAATCTACTCCATTGGAGCATATACCAGTGAGGTGATGATCTCGTTGTATCTAACGGCAGTTAGGAGGGAGGCCAAGCTGCATGGTGATGATCAGGTGGCAGATATAAACCAGTACTGGTTACTGAATGATTGAAAATGTTGAATGTGCCTTCCGTGCAGATGGCGGAGGGCTGTAAATGTTTCAGAGTGTGAAGCTGTATCCGTCTATTTATTAACTTACTGAGTTAATAGAATTTCATTTTTTTTTCTAGTTGCCTATAAAAGCTTGCACCTGCAAAAGGGAAAATAAGCCCTGATACAGCCATAAAAATAATGTGCAGACCTAAATAACTGCAAAAAAAAATAAAAAAAGATACATACAATCTTAATTGAAAAATGAACTGCAATGAGCATCAGAGACAAAGGATAAACAGTCCGCTACCTGCTGCTTCCCAACCTTTATAAGAGCTTGGCTGCAAATTCGGGGGCCTCACTAACTGAATCTGAACCACCCAGAAACATGGAAAAATTCCAAGAACACAACATACAGTACTACTTACGAAAGTTCTTCACTTGTTACTTCGCCAACTACAGCATTTCTGCAAAGTCGCATTATATTTTGGGGCTTATTTTTCCTTCTAATCCCCTCTTGCTTGTCATGTTGGGTTGTCTTTAATTTGCATACTCACTGGTGAAGAAATTCGATTTTTTGTTTGTTAATTTATTGTACAGGGTAGGCCATTTATATGGATACACCGGGTGGGCCATTTATATGGATACACCTTAATAAAATGGGAATGGTTGGTGATATTAACTTCCTGTTTGTGGCACATTAGTATATGTGAGGGGGGAAACTTTTCAAGATGGGTAATGACCATGGCGGCCATTTTGAAGTCGGCCATTTTGAATCCAACTTTTGTTTTAAACTACGGATGCTGGAAACCTGTGCTAGCATTTCTCCTGCTGTGTTGCTATCAGTGTGTAAAGAGTGGGAGAAGAGGGTTGCATTGACAATCCAACACAATGGGCAGCACATTGAACACATTTTATAAGTGGTCAGAAACTTGTAAATAACTCATGAAAGAATAAAGTTAAAGCGGAGTTCTACCCAGGAAAACAACATTTGCCCATCTATCTTAAAAAAATTAAATAAAAAAAAAAACGTAAAAAAAAAAAAAATACTCACCCGAAATACCTGTTGCTATGCGGAAGTCCGTAATCTGCCTCTTCCACTCCGCGGTGCCTTTTCTTCTTGTCCTTCTCCTTGTGAATGGGGCGCGCTGCTTTCTGGGAACTGTGTGTGTTCTCAGAGAGCAGTCGCCCATTCACAAGCCAGCGTGAGACTCACGCAGGCGCAGTAGGAAATGGGCAGTGAAGCCGTACGGCTTCACTGCCTGTTTCCCATAGTGTGGATGGCGGCGCGGGACCTGGATCGATCGTGGGACCGGCATCGGGGGGGCCATCAGCGCGGGCAAGTAGGCTGGAACACCCCTTTAAAACCAAGCACACCATTGTTTTTCTTGTGAAATTCCCAATAAGTTTGATGTGTCACATGACCCTCTTCCTATTGAAAAAACAAAAGTTGGATTCAAAATGGCCGACTTCAAAATGGCCGCCATGGTCACCACCCATCTTGAAAAGTTTCCCCCCTCACATATACTAACAGTGCCACAAACAGGAAGTTAATATCAACAACCATTCCCATTTTATTAAGCTGTATCCATATAAATGGCCCACCCTGTAAATATTTTATAGCAGAAAGTAAAAATATTCAGCCTTTTTTTGTTCTTAGTGCAAAAAAATAAAAAACTGCAGTGGTGATCAAATACCAACAAAAGAAAGCTCTATTTGTGGGAAAAAAAGGACATTCATTTTATTTGCGTACAGCGTCGCATAACCGGGCAATTGTCAGTTAACCACATAAGGACCGTAAAGATTTGCCCCCTTAACCACTTTCCGACCGGCGCATGACTATGTACGTCGACAACATGGCACGGGCAGGCATATTGGCGTACAGGTACGTCCTTTGAAATTTGCCGCCCAGCGGGCACGCGCACGCCCCTCCTCTGCGGGTCCTGGGAACTCGATGTTCTCGGGAGTCCCGCAATTGCGGTCGGCAAGGGCAGAACAGGGGAATGCCTTTGTAAACAAGGCATTCCCCTATTCAGCCTAGTGACACTGTCACTGATGACCGTTCCCCGTGACTGGGAAAGGTCATCAGTGATGTGTCATGTGTAGCCACGCCCCCAACAGTAAGAATCACTCAACAGTACTGACTTAACCCCTGCAGCGCCACCTAGTGGTAAACCCCTTCACTGCCAGTGTAATTTTTACAGTAATCAGTGCATTTTTATAGCACTGATAACTGTAAAAATGACAATGGTCCCAAAATGGTGTCAAAAGTGTCTGATGTGTCTGCCATAAAGTTGCAGTCACAATAAAAATTGCTGATCTCCGCCATAACTAGTAAAAAAAACATATATTAATAAAAATGCCATAAAACAGTCCCCTATTTTGTAGAAGCTATAACTTTTGCGCAAGCCAATCAATAAACGCTTATTGCGATTTTTTTTTACCAAAAATATGAAGAATACATATCGGCCTTAAAGTCAGCTCCTGGCTGTTATAGCGGGTCTTCCATTCTTGTGTGATCTCACCAATATTGTGTCTAGCTGTGCCGTAAAGCCTTGACATCTGTCTACTGCAATGGCAGGGTTAGTACGAGGCCCAACACATCATACATCTCTTATAAAAGAGTAGGAAATGGCGGTCTAACTTTCTATGGGTAGGAACAGCATTTAATAAACCGTTCCGCTGTGATTACAAGTTTCTGCATACAGTTTGACAACAACAAGAGGCTAATCACGTCCGTACAAAGCTGCAATAAGCACAACATCGGGAGAACACCGCAAATGAGCCTAAGTATTATATAATTGATGTGGTATTTTCTTCGGCGGCATTGAAATGTGTCAGGTTGATGAATTATTTGTGTGAACAAGTCAGACCAAGAAATCTCCAGAACATTAAAATAATGTCCCATTGACTTCCTTTGTAATAATTACAATGTCCATGTGGGTTGATAAAAAAGCTGGGCCCTAATTAAATAATGAATTACTAACATCTTAACAAAACGGCCTTACACAACGGAATACAAAAAGAACAGTAAATCATTTATTCACCAAGGCCCGCAATGAGATTCCCCTAACTTCATTTACTTTTAATAACGTTGGTTGTCACAGCCACACAAGAAAGAGTTTAAACAGAAAACCCATATAATTAATAATTTGTATGCCCGTAATGAGCACCAAATGGAGCTTCACCTTCATTGTGTGTCTGCAACCATAACCGCAAGGCAATGATATCACTCTTCCTAATCTAAAAGAAATGCCATGTGCTCAATTTGAATTTCTTAATGGACAACATCTTTATTAACAGGAAAATCTGTACTAGACAATCTGTGAAGGTACACATCTACGCTGCTGTGCAAAAGTTTTAGGAAGTGTGAAAAAATGCTGTAAATTAAGACTGTATTCAGAAATAGAAGAGTTAATAGTTTATTTTTTATCAATTAACAAGATAAAAAAGTAAAATGAAAAGAAGAAAAATCCAAATCAAATCAATATTTAATGTGGTCACCCTTTCTCTTCAAAACAGCATTAATTCTTGTAGGTACATTTGCACGCATTTTTGCCCTGTAAACACGCTCGGGATTTCCAGCGGGAAAAATTTCTCTTTCGTTTGCCGGCGGGTTTGGCGGTTTTCCCGTTGGAAAAACTAAGAGGGAGAATACACACGGTCGGGATTCCCAGCCAAAATCTCTCCTCGCAGTTTTTCCGTTGGAAAACCCGGTCGTGTGTACGGGGCATTTGTGATGGATCTTGTCAGGTAGGTTGTTCCAAAAAACTTTGAGAATCAACCACAGATCTTCTGTGAAAGTAGGCTGCCTCAAATCCTTCTGTCTTTTCATGTAATTTCAGACAGACTCGATGATGTTGAGATTAGGGCTCTGGGAGGTCCAAAACCACTCTATTTACCACACTTTTGGGGGCAAAGGTGCTGCAAACTAGACATGTGCATTCGTTTTCGTTAGAATGCATTTTCGTCCAAAAATCTGTTTTTTTCATTATCGTTTTAACAAACGATAACAAAAGTGCAAGAAACGAAAACCGAAAGATCCGACATAAAAAATGCTTTATTTTCATTTTTGTTGCGGTAAAAATTTGATATAGAGAGATTCGACATTATAGGGAAAAGATTCGACATTATAGAGAAAAGATTCGACACTATAGAAATAATAGATTCGACATTACAGAGAATAGATTTCGATTTATGAGACGTAAAGATTCGGCGTTCCGTCGAATATTCTTTTGATCATTCACCAACAACTAAAAAGATTCAACGTTTCGTTGAATATTCTTTTGACCATTCGACAGAAACCAAGTATTATTGGATTATCGGACGAAAGCTATTCCCCAACAAAAAACTAAATAAATCAAAACGATTTTCGGGAGTAACTAAATAAATGTATTTTCCAAACGAAAACAACGAAACAAAATATTCCAGTCTGCACATGTCTGCTGCAAACTGGATGCTTTAGTTCACAATATTCATCTAGCCAAGCATACAGGCAAGGAGTCCTTGTTCTTCTTTATGCCATTCTTTACACTGAAGATTGTTCTTAAAGCGGAGTTCCAAAAGTGGAACTTCCGCTGATTTGTCTCCTTCCCCCTTTAGGTGCCACATGTGGCACCTTTTGGGGGAGGGGGGAGCGGATACCTGTTCCAACTTCCCGGAGTCCGGACCATGGCCCATAATGTCTTTGCTGAAGTCCAGGCCGTGGCCCATGAAATGTGCAGTAGGGTTCCCAGCCTGAAGCCATAAGGCTACACTGCCAGGCTCCCTTACCCGCAATGGCGGCAGCATGCACCCGACAGCTGATGGAAACATCAGCTGCAGTGCCAACATTGCTGGACTCCAAGACAGCTAAGTGTCCTATTATTAAAAGCCAGCAGCTGCAGTATGTGTAGCTGCTGGCCTTTAATTTTTGCAGCGGTGGGCGGATCACTGCTTTAATGGCTTTGGCTGTAAGCTTAGGGTCATTGTCCTGTTGCAGAATACATTTGGGGCCAATCACACATCCCCCTGGTGGTATGGCATGATGGATAAGCACAGGGATGGACTGGCCATTGGAACTACAGGGTGTTTCCCGGTGGGCCGATGGCTCAGTGGGCCGGCTTTAGTGACAGCAGACCGCTGCCCCCCCCTCCGCTAATCTGTATCTCCCTTTCCGCAATGCTTAACTCCTCTCCCTCCCCGCAGTGCTCACCTGGGGGGAACAAAGAAGCAGGGGGAGGACCAGAGGAGCAGAGACGACGACAGAGGAGCATGGGGGAGGGGACAGACAAATGACTCAACAGCTATGGCCTGGGATTTTTTCCCAATTCTGCCTAATCTTGTCTCAAAAGGGGGGGCACCGAACTTATTCTTTGCCCCAGGTGAAGGTGAAATAATGTCTAGCTTCCCCACTGGTACTGCGTATAAGAGTACCAGTACCAGCCGTTCTACTCTAATAAAGTAGAACAGCTAGTGACGGGGGAGAGGGGGCTTAGGTGGCTGGGCTGGGGGGGGGGGAGAGTTGTCTGGCCGCCATGGGAGAGACCTGTCAAAGTGGGCCAGTCTGGATGAAGTCCAGGGCCAAATTTTTGTCCCAGTCCAGCCCTGGATAAGCATATACCTGTATTTCTCAGCATTGAAGACACCATTGATACTGACCAAATCTCCAACTCCAGCTCCAGAAATGCAGCCCCAAGCTTGCAAGGAGCCTCAAACCATGCTTCACTGTTGGCTGCAGACACTTATTATCTTGTACTGCTCATCAGCCCTTCGAAAAACAAACTGCCTCCTGCTATATATATATATATATAGTATATACTGTATGTATGTGTTTGTATATATATATATATATATATATACCTGGGCTAACTATGTCAACTGCTGATGGGGTCTGCACATGCCACCTTTCCCACCCTACATACTATGGGCCAGATTCAGGTAGATGGGCGAATCTTTAATTTGGAGTAATGTTTCTCACTTACGTTACTCTGCCGAAACTTTAGGAGCAAGTACTGTATTCACAAAGCACTTGCTCCTAAAGTTGCGGCGGCGTAGCGAAAATGAGCCGGCGGAATTCAAATTGGGCGGGTAGGAGGCGTGTATTATTATAACTAGGCGCGATCCCGCGGCAAACATACTGCGCATGCGTCGACTGTCAGTGCGCATGCTCCAAATTCTGTCAGTGAACGTCAATGACGTCAATCCCCATTCTCGGACGTTTTACGCAAACGACTCGAATTATATTTTATTTCAACGCGATGACGACGGCCATACTTAACATAGGATACTCCACTAGGGGGCTGCTTTATCTTTACGCCGCGTATCTCTTACGGAAACGTCGGAAAGTCACTGCGTCGCGCCCGAATACGATCGTGAATTGCCGATTCTCGCTGATTAACATATTCTCGGCGTTAATCAGCGGGAACGCCCCCAGCGTAATTTTTAAAATTGCAGTTCCGATACGATGGCGAAATACAATTACGCCGCTTGTATAGGAACTCCAACCCGGCGTTTCTTGTTTTCTGACTACAGAAAACAGAAACGCCGGCTTAAAGTGAGAGTTAGGCTGGAGTATCACTGATACTCCAGAGTAACCAGTGGCGGCTGGTGAAGTTTTAGGATAGGGGGGCGCAAGACCCCGCCCCTCCAAGATTGGCCCCTCCCACTTCTTGTAAACCACACCCCTTATATAATCCACCTACTTTGTCCGCTGTATTCCACTTCCTTCCACCCATAGTTTCAGGAGTATGCAGCTCAGCATCACAGGACAGGGTATATAGCCCCAGCATCACAGAATGAGCATTTAGCAGGTGATTATGTGTCATTCCTGCTAGATAAAATATAGAAAACTTTAAAATGTTTAAGTCAATTGTTAAAGAATGCAATAAATGTACCACAAATCAGTGATTTTGTTTTAAAACAGTACCCTGTAAATAGCACATATCTGCACCCTGTAAACAGCACATATCTGCATTCTGCAACCTGTAAATAGCACATATCAGCAACCTGTACATAGCACATATCAGCATTCTGCAACCCCCCCAATCAGGTCAGCTACAGTGCTACACTATACACATGGCAGGGGGGGTGATGGACACAGCAATCAACCCCCCCCCCCCCCAGACTAACACAGGGTGGCAGGGCAGACAGACACACTCCTCCAGGCTCCAGCCTCTTCTTTTTACAAGTACAACACTACTACAAGTCCCAGCATTAAAAAACAAGGCATGACCACTCATCCTCCTTGTAGTTCTCCATCTTCTCCTGGGGCTCAGGTGCATGCTATCCACCATCTTTGTCCAGTTTTTCTCTCACTGCTGGGACTTATAGTCCCATAGATGGTGGATTGCATGCACCTGAGCCCCAGGAGAAGATGGAGAACTACAAGTCCCAGCATGTTAAAATATAAGGCTCCTAGGTGGATGGGTGTCCAATGCAACCAAGCACACATGTATGCAGCTCAATGCAACTAAGCACACATGTATGCAGTTCAAGGCAAATAAGCATATATCTATTACATGATCAGATTAGGTGACTCACCCTAATGAAGGGGAATCTCCAGGTGACTTATATTGCATCTGTCATTTTACAAGGCCATGTGTGGATCAACATACCAGAAAGACAATTTCCCAAACAAGTGGGCAGATTCCCAAAAGATTGGTATACAGTGACCCCAGACAGTATGCTATCAAAATATATAGGATTAATTGTACGTAAAACAGATTGCAAAAAGGCAAAACCAGTCCATTTAAAAACTCCAAACACCACAAAAATCAATGTTGTTATTATGTCATTTAAAATGTAACACATACAGAGCCCAAGCACAAACTCCTATGAGCGGGTGGGGGAAGGATCAGATAACACCACATAAATACCCTTTTCCCTTCAGATTGATACTTCTTTAAGTGGGGTGATAGTGTTATCTGATCCTGCCCCCCCCCCCCGGATTGATAGGTGCATGCAATCCACACCCATCCACCTCAGAGCCTTATTGTATGTATAACCTGCTGGGACTTGTAGTTCTCCATCTTCTCCTGGGGCTCATGGAGAAGATGGTGATTGGATAACACCACACATGGGCAGTGGATCGGCCACTTAAAGGAGTATCAATCTGAAGGGAAAGGGGTATTTATGTGGTGTTATATTCACCCCCAAAGTCATCAGCGGTGCACTGCCTGATCCCCACCCATCCACCTCAGAGACTGTTATTGTAGTTAGACTGCTGGGACATGTAGTTCTCCATCTTCTCCTGGGTCTCATGGAGAAGATGGAGATTGGAGAACTACAAGTCCCAGCAGGTTATACATACAATAAGGCTCCGAGGTGGATGGGTGTGGATTGCATGCACCTATCAATCTGGGGGGGGGGGGTGTTATCTGATCCTGCCCCCCCCCCCTCCGGATTGATAGGTGCATGCAATCTACACCCATCCACCTCAGAGCCTGTTATTGTATGTATAACCTGCTGGGACTTGTAGTTCTTCAATCTCCATCTTCTCCATGAGCCCCAGGAGAAGATGGAGAACTACAAGTCCCAGCAGTCTAAATACAATAACATGCTCCAAGGTGGATGGGTGGGGATCAGGCTGATGACCTAATGGGGCGATCAATCAAAGCAAATACAAAAAATAATCATGTGGCTTCACTTGGCTGGCTTACCTTACCAGCGCCAGCTCCGCTCGGGCAGTGTGAACTTCAGAGAACCTGCCGCCTGACGTCACTTCCGGTTTTCGAAATGCCGCCGGAAGTCAAAGTAATAATGCTCCCGGCGCCCATAGAGAGGAACGGGAAGCATATCCGCGCTTTCCAATGCGCCCATAGGAAAGCTAGAAGCCCGCAAATGAAGCGCCATGTCTAGATTGCAGTGACACGGCGCTTCATAGGGCAGTGGCGGCCGGCGCTCAATCAGAGTGCATTAAATATTTTTTTTTATTTTTTTTTTAGTGTATTTCTTAAAGGGGCCAAACAAAAAAAAAGATTATTTTAAAAAAAAAAAAATTTCCTACAGGAGGGGGGGCGGCGCCCGGGCGCCCCTATGGGCGGGCCGCCACTGCTGGCCCTATGTGTTAGTGAACACATAGTGAGCAAATTACCTCTTCTGACTCCACCCACCTCGCTTCCTGGTGCTGCAAACTGGATGCTTTACTTCATTATATTCCTCTAGACAAGCTTACAGACAAGAAGTCCAAATCATGGAAAAACTCCTAAACTTAGTAACTGATTTAGGTGAACGGGCATATAAGAGGACACCCTAATTTTACTTTTTTTTTAAGATTTTTCGCCTGTACTCACCGTATAAGATGACCCCCCCCCCCCCTTCTTGAGGAAATCGATGCTTCATATTTCTTCCTTCTGGAGCCATATCCTTCTTCCTTTTTGCTGGAGCTGGAGCCAATCACAGCGAGCAATGTATTCTATTAATGAATACAAAGCCTGCTTGGATTGGCAGAGGCTGTAACATCATAAGCCCACGCCTCTCTGACTCTCAAAGACAATCCGAGCAGGCTACTGTATGTAGCCTGCTCGGATTGGCAGAGGTTGTTACTCCAATCCGAGCAGGCTCTGAATTCATTTGAATACATCGTTCACCAGGATTAGTGGTATATACTGTATGTAGCTGAAGCTACATACAGTATTACCACACATCCAGCAGGCATCCGAGAAGCTGACTTTTTTTAAGTGTAAAAGGTTGTCTTATACGCCAGAAAATACAGTAATTTATTCAAAATGCACTGAAGGGCCTACATATTTCTCTCATGACAGGTTCTCTTTAGTTATCACACAACAAGTAGTATGCGACTCATATAACAAAAGCTGAGACTTCATGTTTCTGAAATAGTATTTTGGTTATTTCTGGAGGACCTTTGGATGCAAATGATCCTCAGCAAGTTGCTGGTGTCACCCATTAAGAATTAACGTACCACTCCACTTTCTACACAACCCATGCTCCCTCCTTGAAGCACCCTGGGCTACGCGTTATATGCGGCAGTTCTCAGGCCAGTCAAATGATATCGCAGGTCCTATCTTTTCTCTGGCGGAGTCTGAAGGTGACCTTTCCTCCTGGAAAAGCTGGCAGCCCCAGTCGGCACGATGACGGAGTGTGTCCATGATGGCCTTGTTTCACAGGAAGAGGGTTGGATGATGCTCACCATTGTTTACCCAAAAGAGGAGCAATACAGCACCAGAATTGTAGTGGATGTGAGTATTAAGGCCAGTAAATATATTTTTTTTGTTGAAAAGCTGCTGGATGACTTATTCTTTGATTGATCTCCAAAAGGTGGAGTTGAGCTTGAGTTTTAAGGGTAGCCATAAAAATGAATAAAAAATTGTGTGTGTGTATGGTTTGCTAATGTCTTTCACACACATTCGTCTTCCCAGCGAGGTTGATAGTAAATCCCTCTCAATTGAGATATCACCTATCAGCGCAAACATGTCAAAAGCGTGTCACGTACTTCCTGTGTTCCGTGATGACTAGCTGACCCTGAGGTGAAACAACACCTGCTAAAAACACTGGAAAAGCACAGAAGAGGACCTTTCAAGCCTCACGGATCCCGTGAAAGAAAATAATGGAGATCTGTATGGAAATACAGATAAGTCCTTTTGTCAAAGATAAATATTATAACTTCCACATTTGCTAAATATTTTACTCATGAGAAAATATGTATTGGACATTTGTGGATAAAATGAACTCAGGAGCCAACCGAAGATTCAACAGGTATGAGGAGCAATTCACAATATAAATGCATGGTAATTTTGTCCAGGCTACACAAACCTTTTGGATTAGTCAAACCTTTGTAAAATATATAAATATATATATATATATATATATATATATATATATATATATATACACACAGTATCTCACAAAAGTGAGTGTGCACCCCTCACATTTTTTGTAAGTATTTTATTCTTTTCATGTGACAGCACTGAAGAAATTACACTTTGCTACAATGTAAAGTAGTGAGTGTACAGCTTGTATAACAATGCAAATGTGTTGTCCCATCAAAATAACTCAACGCACAGCCCTGGCAACAACAGTGAGTACACCCTTAAATGAAAATGTCCAAATTGGGCCCAAAGTGTCAATATTTTGTGTGACCGCCATTTTTTCAGCACTGCCTTAACTCTCTTGGGCATTGAGTTCACCAGAGCTTCACAGGTTGCCACTGGAATCCTCTTCCTCTCCTCCATGACGACATCACGGAGCTGGTGGATGTTAGAGACTAGGGTTGTCCCGATACCACTTTTTTAGGACCGAGTACAAGTACCGATACTTTTTTTCAAGTAGTCGCCGATACCAAATACCGATACTTTTTTAAAATGTGTCCTCAAATGCAGCCATGTCCCCCACATATGCAGCCATGTCCCCCACAAATGCAGCCATGTTCCCCCAGCCATGTCCCCCTCAAATGCAGCCATGTCCCTCCAGCCATGTCCCCCGCATATGCAGCCATGTCCCTCCAGCCATGTCCTCCACATATGCAGCCATGTCCCTCCAGCCATGTCCCCCACATATGCAGCCATGTCCCTGCAGCCATGTCCCCCACATATGCAGCCATGTCCCTGCAGCCATGTCCCCCACATATGCAGCCATGTCCCCCACATATGCAGCCAATTCCCTCCAGCCATGTCCCCCACATATGCAGCCATGTCCCTCCAGCCATATCCCCCACATATGCAGCCATGTCCCTCCAGCCATGTCCCCCACATATGCAGCCATGTCCCTCCAGCCATGTCCCCCACATATGCAGCCATGTCCCCCACATATGCAGCCATGTCCCTCCAGCCATGTCCCCCACATATGCAGCCATTTCCCCCCCAGCCATGTCCCCCACATATGCAGCCATGTCCCTCCAGCCATGTCCCTCCAGCCATGTCCCTCTAGCCATATCCCTCCAGCCATGTCCCCCATACCTAGAGCCACCGAAAGCCAAAAGCCGCCGCCACTGCACCGAGAACATCACAGCATTCATTTGAATAGCTGTGATCACGATCACCCATCCAATCCCGAGCAAGGGGGAGTGTCTATACGGAGCGGGAACACTACAGCTATTCAAATGAAAGCTGTGATGTTCCCGCACGCTGTTTAACCCATGCGGCAGCTGCGTTCGATGCGGCGGCGGCAGCGGCGGGGGGGGGTATTCTTTTTAGGTATCGGGGGTGATACTGGTATCGGTATCGGGACAACCCTATTAGAGACCTTGCGCTCCTCCACCTCCTGTTTGAGGATGCCCCAGAGATGATCAATAGGGTTTAGATCTGAAACCATGCTTGGCCAGTCCATCACCTTTACCCTCAGCTTCTTTACCAAGGCAGCGGTCATCTTGGTGGTGTGTTTGGGGTCATTATATTGGAATACTGCCCTGCGGCCCAGTCTCCGAAATTTGGGTTTACATCCACTTAAAGAAGACCCTAAACACATGTATATGGTTGTGGTGCACAAGTGCTGTGTTCAAGTAGTTAAACTAGGCAGTGAGGAGGCGATCATAAATCTCTCCTATGAGATCAAAGCACATGTGAATAAGCCCCCTACTTGTTAAAAGTTAGTCGCTTCTAAAGCCAGTTGGTAAGCACAACAGCCAGGCAGCTAGCATGTTTCTATTAGGAAATGCAAACTTTAGATCAGCTGATTGATTGGATTTGAAACAAGTAGACTATCACTGGGCAAGGGAGGGGGCTGGAAACAGTTTTTCCATATTTCCCAAAACAGTGAAAAACTCCTCGGAGAAAGGAAATGATAGATTTTCAATCCATGAATAATAATAACCACTTGTTTATCAATGACTTGGGAAATCATAGCTTGATCTAACAGATTCTCAACTTTCACATTAATCTAGAATGAATTTCGGGGATTTTCTCAGCCAACAGAAAGCTCCCACTGCCAATCCATCTGCCTGGCGATAAACAATCGCTGGCTGGAGGTAAGTATGAGTAACATTCCGAACGCCAGGTGCCTGAACAGCGACTGTTCAATTTGTGGTGGTAGTTGAAGCAGATAAAACATAAATAGCAATTCAATCATGATCACAGCACCAGATCAGATTCACAGACGGAAAAGTCTAAATCCATGTCAAAGGAATGTTATTTTTCCCTGAAATTGTTATCTTTTTTCAGTTTTCCATCTCATTACCAGATGCAAGGCACATTTTCTCTCTTAGAAAAATGAGATAAGCACAACCAGGTTGGTAATAGAAAGAAATGCGTAACGAGACAACAAAGATATTGGAGCGTCTTTAAGCATGTATTATTCACACAAAATGCTCCAGCGCCGCTTAAAACATCTTTAGGAGTACATTTGAAAGGAGTTGATATTTTATGTGCGCCATTCTAACGGCACAAAGACTTACGCATAAACTTTTTTAAACTTACCTGGCAGAGATGAAAAAGAAAGCCAAGAATAAAATACAGAACACTGACAGTGTGTGGGAATATATCTGCTTTGACAACCAGCCTGGCAGAAAACTATAGAGAGAAGCTCAAACAGCATTTTTAACTCCTTCCATACCGGGCACGTATACACCTTCCCGCCCAGACCAATTTTCAGCTTTCAGCACTGTTGCACTTTGAGGAGAAAGCAGAGTGACAGAGAGATGAGCTCATCACTGTATTGTTTCTCCTTTCATTATGCAATCACAGGCAGGCGCATGGCCCAGGACAACCTGGGCTCAAAGGACATATGTTCAATGATGCTGGCTATCAGACTGAGGACATGCGGCGGCAGAAACATTAATGTAAGGGAAATGGCTAGATTGACTGTTAGAATGAATATTGCACCAAATGAAAGAACTTGCATTGAAATAATGCAATGACAGTTAACAAAAACCCAGTGGGGAGGCAGCCCAGCTGGGAACACACATAGGTCCAATAGCGTGCAGAAAGCAGGATTCAGTCGAACTGATAGCGCCTGTTGAGAGGTGCTGAACTCGGCCTGGCCGTCTTGTGCTCAAACAGACAGGTATCCAGAGAAGTTGCGAGCCCTATGTGCTCCCTCTTTATCAGAAACCTTTCCCTGCCACTAATTCTGTTCCTACCAGGCAGGGTACCTGTCCCTTCTCTACCAACTTGTAGAGTATGCACGCCGAGCCTGGGAGCCAGGGCCTTAAATAGACTCGGCCTGACCAAACATGGCTGCAAGAATCACATTGGTTTTCAGAATCCAATTGGATAGTTGTCCCAGTGACCCAGGAAACCATAGAGGAACCATGTTCCATTTGACTTCCTCTCCAGCTGCAATGCTGTTGCGGAAGGGTGCCACCTGCAGAGAAGGTAGACTGTACGTGAAAACGAAAGAAATTGCAAACAAGTTGATTTAGCTTTGGCCATACTTCTAGCTGTGCTAGCACCTTCACCTTAATACTGCAGTGAATGGATCACTGATTGCTCACTTTGCTAGTGCTTGGCTATTCATCTCTTTTAATTCAATTTCCATGTAGAGCTTACACAGGGGAGTGTCTCCCTGCTACCATGTGACAGTGTTGGGCCAATCATTAAGCACTACTGCTGTCATACAGGATGAGTCAAGTTCTCCTCCATAACCCTGAAGTTATGCCGCGTACACACGACCGTTTTTCGGGTTGTAAAAAATGACATTTTTAAGAGTCTAGAAAAAACTACGTTTTTTTCAACCCGATTGTTAGAAACGGCCTTGCCTACACACGATTGTGAAAAAAAAAATGCTCTAGCAAAGCTCTACAGAACACTCTTACAGAAGTAAGCAGCGTTTACTCTAAAGCCGCATGTTTTTGGCCCCTCATGTTGGTGTCGTTGGGAGGGATTTTGCCCCATTGGTGTCATTGGGAGGAACTGTGAATCTTCATTGGTATGAGTGGGGAGAATTGCCCCATTGTTGGTATTAGTAGATGAAATAGTGCCAAGGGCGAGATAAAAGCAAACAAAGGGCCGCAGTTTGGAGACCACTGATCTAGACCTTCCAAAAAAGCCCCAAAATACAGGACACTGTGCTATGAAAATACCAGGAATTCAGTGCTCTTTCCCATTTACCCGCAACGCCGTTCAATATTGGCTCCTCAATGTGATGACCAGACTCCCTAATGCCGCGTACACACGGTCGTTTTTTGCGATGAAAAAAAACGTTGTTTTTTAAAACGTCATTTAAATTGATCGTGTGTGGGCAAAACGTCGTTTTTTGTCTTAAAAAAAACGACCAAAAAAAAATTCCAACATGCTTGAATTTTTTGTGTCGTTTTTCAAAACATCGTTTTTTGTTTCACAAAAAGTCACCGTGTGTAGCAAAAACGTCGTTTAAAACGACGTTTTTCAACCCGCGCATGCCCAGAAGCTAGTTATGAAGCGAGCTTCAATGGAAAAGAGTGGTGAACGTAACCTCGCTTTTTGTGAAAAAACGATGGTGTGTATGCAAAATCGTCTTTGAAAAGTGACGTTTCAAAAACGTTGTTTTTTACTTCACAGAAAACGTTGTTTTTTTTTCATCACAAAAAATGATCGTGTGTATGCGGCATTACTAATAGTGGGATAGTTGGGTAGACCCATGCACGTTTCAGATTGTTTATAATGAGCTCACTATAGATTTACTGTTTGGTTTGTGTTTCTCTAAAAACGTGCAACTTGTATAATTAAAGTAACAAAAAATTGACTGTTTTTTTCATTTACTGACTAATAGCCATTAGCTCACATTGCTACAAGTTAGTTATTGTTCTACATTGTGTCAAACCATCCCCAAAACATGGCAGAAAAACTGCAGCTGGCCAATTACCCATGAATACAACTTCCTAAGTGTTCCCCTATTCACACAAGCCCTCATCCAATCACACGGCTCCCCGTAACTAACTCTGGGAAAGCAATTAGAAACTTGCAGAGTCCCTACTGCGTATTAAAAAGTCTGCGGAATAATCGTTATTATGTTACTTTAATGAATTCAAACTGGATGCTTTAGGAAAAGGTAATGTTTTTTTTTTTCAAAGTTTGTATTAAAATGACATTAAACGATTTATACTGAGGGCTTTAATAAGGTTCCGTACATGTATATTTTCACGTGTGGTGCCTCATAATGTATATAGCATATATTCCTACTCCTTTCATTGTATTTTATATACACTTTGGGTTAAATAAATACAATGTTAATTGGCAAGCAAAGAAAACCAAGGCAGAGGTCTGGATTTCAACAGGCCTATAAAAATGAGAGTTCAATTCCATGCAACAAGTAGTAAAACAGGTTTAGAGCTATCGCTACTCCAGGGACTTTACCACCATGTTGAAGTAGACATGTCTATGCAGACCTTCTCAATGAGGATTCTTTAGAACCTCAGGGTGGCCATACACAGGAGCGGATTGACAACTCGTGGGGCCCCCGGGCAATAGGAGATTATGAGGCTCCCAGGCAATAGATTATGGGGCCACACATTATACACTATGGTGACCAGACATCCCCGTTTTCCGGGGACAGTCCCCGGATTGAGGACACTGTCCTCAGACCAAGTCTGTCCCTTGTTTTGTCCCCGGTTTGCATTTGAACAGGGTCTGGGGCAATCTCAAAGACAGTCAGTGCAGAATTAAAAAAACAATTCTAAATTACAAACTCCTGCTCTGCCACTGCTACTAGCTTAGGGGGTGTATTTTTTCATTATCTGTGCCCCTTCCTGATGATCATCAGTTTTGGGCGCATGTCTATACGGCTCTGCTCGCATGTTCTTCTGCCTTGGCTCAAGTCGCGGCCAGCCGCCTACCTGCTCATCTCCTTGCCTTCCCTGGTGGAGTGATCTTCCTCCGCTCCCCACCGAGTAGTAGCCAGGGCCCAGAGAATAATGTTGCATATACACGGTCGGAATTTCCGACAAGAAAAGTTTGACATGAGCTTTTGGTCGTAAATTAGTGTGTAGAGCCCATTGGACTTTTTCTGTTGGAATTTCCAACAGCAAAAATTTGAGGCCGCGTACACACGGCAGGGAATCTCGACGGGCAGAACACATCGTTCCGCCCGTCGAGGTTCCCTGCCGGCCGTCGAAATCGGCGACCCGCCCGTCGGGAATGGCAACCAGCCATTCTTCCAGGCGGGCCGTCGAGGAAATAGAGAGCGTGCTCTCTATTTCTGCTCGACGGGCTTCCCGACGGGAAGCTCGCCGAGACCGTACACACGGCCGAGGTCCTCACTGGAATGTGCATTCCAGCGAGGTTCTCGCTGGTTTTCAGCGAGAACTTCGGCCGTGTGTACGCCGCCTGAGAGCTGGTTTTCAAATTTTCCGACAGGAAAAGTTCTTTACGGAAATTCCGATAGTCTGTATGCAATTCTGACACGCAAAAAATCAATTTGACGCATGCTCGGAATCATTGAACTTACTTTTTCTTGGCTCATTGTAGTGTTGTACATTACGCATTCTTGACAGTTCGGAATTTTGTGTGACTGTGTGTATGCAACACAAGTTTGAGCCCAAATTCCGGTTTTCTTGATGGAATTTCCGATCGTGTGTACGCGTCATAAGACTTGACATGCTGTAAGGCAGGCGGCAGCAGGCAGAGAGTCACCGATTGCTGCCATTACTAGTAAAAAATCCCCGGATTTTATTTAAAAAATCTGGTCACCTAAGTATACACACACACACACATACACAGTATACACACACAGACACACAATATACATACACACACAGTATACACCTGTAGGCCCGGATTCATGTAGGGAGGCGTATCTTTGTGCGTAAAGTATCTTCTTTACGCTACGCCACCGCAACTTAGAGAGGCAAGTGCATTATTCACAAATCACTTGCTCCGTAAGTTGCGGCGGCGTGTCGTAAATTGGCCAGCGTAAGCCCGCGTAATTCAAAGTAGGGAGGAGGTGGGCGTCATCTATTCAAATTAAGCATGACACCATGCAAATGAATGGGCGGCCAAACTGGGCATGCGCGCATGCTCAGAATCATGTCGCATTTACTCCCTAAGCGACGTTGGCGTGCAATGCCTATGATGTGTGAACGCAACCTACGCCCAGCCCTATTCACATACTACGTAAACAACGTAAAATTCGACGGCGTTGTTCCCTGGCCTATACTTTTGCATTAGCTGCGCCTCATATAGCAGGGGTAACTTTACGCCGGACGTAAGCCTTACGCAAATCGTGTATATTAATGCGCTGGCTGCATCTACGTTTGTGAATCGGCGTATCTTACTCATTTGCATATTTATAATGGGAACGCCGAATGCGTCCAGCGTAACTATGCGCCCACGATACGCCGGCGTAGGCAAGTTACGTCGGACGATTGAAGTCATGTTTTTTTAGCGTATCTTGCTTTGTGAATCAGCGCAAAGATGCGATGGCGCACATTTGTACTTACGATGGCGTATCTTTTGATACGCCGGCGTAAAGCCTTTGTGAATCCGGGCCACAGAATACACATATACACACTGAAAAGTTACTGGAGAGGCGGGACACTAATAATCTTGGGATTTTAAAAAAAAACACAGATTTTTACATACTGTTCCTGGTTTTACTATGGTGTGGCTTCTCCAATCTTTTAATAAAGTATATCTAAAGGCAAAACTTGTATAATGTAGCATGACCGCACGATTGCCATTCAAAGTGTGACATTGCTGAAACCTGAAAATTGGTCTGGGCAGGAATGGGGTAAAAGTGGTTAAACTTCCATTTTAAGGTATAGTAGCCCTAATAGTTGTAGATGACAGGTCCACTTTATGGTGGCTTTAGCTCCAGAACTAAGCTTTCTTTAGTATAACCCTTCTAGTGACGTGACATTTTCCCTCTTTTAGCAGAGCTGGTTCCTGGAGATGTATAAGACGTCAAGCAGATGGTACCCGAGCGACGAAGTTCAAAACGAAATAATAAAACGGATTGCTTTAAAGTTCAGGCTGCAATAATAAAAGTGATTAAGTTGGAAACACTTTGAAAAGTTTAATGAATGGCTATTAACCTTTCCTTCCTCCATAACGGTGATACTCCTTTATGTTCTGAATGTGTCCCATCAGTACACCCAC
Source organism: Rana kukunoris (assembly GCA_029574335.1). Taxonomy (NCBI): domain Eukaryota; kingdom Metazoa; phylum Chordata; class Amphibia; order Anura; family Ranidae; genus Rana; species Rana kukunoris. The sequence continues at coordinate 43,692,494 of CM056050.1, read as the reverse complement.
CTCGTAGAACGATCCGGCTTAGAATTCAGAAACGACTTATTTCATTTGTAAGTCAGTAAGGGTCCCCCTATAAGGTCAGCTGGGGAAGGAATTGTGACCTTACCGGGCCATTTCAGGGGCTCTGGGGAACTAGTGACAAACAACATTAACATTTATACAGGATGAAATTCAAATGTTACCTCCTGGGAGGAAAAATAGAAATATATCTTAGAGCTATGGACTCCGACCTTTGTTAGCCAGTCAAACATACTCAGAAATGTCGTGTTATACCAAGTCATGTTAAAGTATTTGTAACACTAAATCTATTTTTCTTTTTCAATCGTTTTTATTTAGTTTTAAGTGGTTAATATGCAAAAGTTCTGCTAGCATTGAAGTTGGAACAGGTACTAGCTCATAAATAGAGCAAAAATAATGCGACACAAGTAGAAAAAATGAACCAGGGCTCCCCACAACTACCAAGGCACCCCCTAGTCCCCTCGAAACTCAAAAGGTGGTGGATAGAGGGGTAGAAAACAGAAGAAAGTTAGGCAGATAGGAGGAACTGAAGAGAGAGAAGTCACTCACCTACCAAGTAGGGAGCTTGAGAAGGGATAGGAGGGTCTGGGAAAGAAAGAGAAGGCTAGAATTATGGGGACCAGGAGATGGGGAAAAGGAGAGGGCTCGGTATCATCAAGACTGTCCGTCACAGGTGGTCCAAGCTAGCTGGGGTGAGGTTAAAAAAGGCAAATAACAACCATAGTTCCCAAATTCGGAGGAACTTGGCATGGGTGTCCCCGTGGATGTTTGACGTCTGTTCATTAAGCATCAACACGGTCATGCAACCTTTCACCTCCTGAAAGGTAACAGATGGCTTTTTTCAGGCTTGGGCAATAGTTCTTTTGGCTGACAGAAATAGGTATGAGGCAAGTTTCTGCTGAAGAAAACAGGCCTGGAATTGAACAGTGTAATAAGTCAAACTTGGCCTCTTTTGGTATGGGCAGGTCAAACAACGTATAGAGGAGGTCAAACACCCAAGACTAAAAGCCAAATAGTCTAGGACATTTCCACCATATATGTACAACTTCCCACCAATGGCCACAACCCTGGGAAACAGCTGTCACTGTGCGATGGATTGGCATGGGCAATGCGAGCAGGGACCCAATATCAGCGTAGGAGCACCTTATATGCCACCTCCGAGGTGGCTGTCTGTATTAAACAATAGACATGTGCATTCGTTTTCGTTAGAATGCATTTCCGTCCGAAAATCTGTTTTTTTCGTTATCGTTTTAACAAGCGATAACGAAAGTGTAAGAAACGAAAACTGAAAGATCCGACATAAAAAATGCTTTATTTTCCTTTTCGTTGCGGTAAAAATTCGATATAGAGAGATTCGACATTATAGGGAAAAGATTAGACACTATAGAAATAATCGATTCAACATTACAGAGAATAGATTTCGATTAATGAGATGCAAAGATTTGACGTTCCGTCGAATATTCTTTTGATCATTCACCAGCAACCAAAAAGATTTGACGTTCCATGGAATATTCTTTTGACCATTCGACAGAAACCAAGTATTATTGGATTTTCGGACGAAAGCTATTCCCCAACGAAAAACTAAATAAATCAAAACGATTTTCGGGAGTAACTAAATTAATTTATTTTCCAAACGAAAACGAAAAAACGAAACAAAATATTCCAGTCTGCACATGTCTATTAAACAAGCATTTGGCCACAGAAGACCAGGCCTCGCTCCAGTCCACCAATTATTTTTTGGTCATTAAATCTCGCTCACACTGAGCTACATAAGTGAGAGAGGTATGAGATTAACTTTTTCTGGAACGGGTACATAGCAGTCCTGTGCAGCGAGGTGAGCCACCTAAATCAATTTTTTAAATGTTTGACACCAGGCCTCACCATATACAGATTTCTCAAACAAATCATTTTTTGGGAATCTGTTGCAATGTTACCGTATATACTCGAGTATAAGCCAAGTTTTTCAGTACATTTTTTTGTGCTGAAAATGCCCCCTCGGCTTATACTCGAGTCACCTTTTTTGCGCCCAATCTCGCAGACTTTGGGGAACCGGTACCAGCCTGCCGTAGGTCCCCTGGACCCCAAACTGGCACACATATAGCCCCCCTCTTTCTCTACAAGTGGGAAAAGTTTGTTGTCCAGGGGAACTACGGCCGCGGAGCACCAATTTTTCAAAGTTGGGCACCCCTTCCATAGACTCCCATGTTAAATGCTAATTTCTCTTGTAAGGTTTTGGACCTGGTACCGGCCGGTTGTAGGTTCTCTGAACTCTAAACTTGGCACACATGTAGCCACAGCTCTCCTCTACAAGTGTGCAAACTTTGCTGTCTGGGGGATTTACGGCCGGGGAGCACCGGTTTTTCAAACCAGGGCACCCCTTCTATATACTCCCATGTTTAACATAAGTCTAGTCATGGACACAGTGAGGCATGGGCACAGTGAGGCATGGGCACAGTGAGGCATGCACTTGGACACAGTGAGGCATGCATATAGACACCCTAGGCTTATACTCGAGTCAATAGGTTTTCCATTTTTTTGTGGTAAAATTAGGTGCCTCAGCGTATATTTGGGTCAGCTTATACTCAAGTATATACGGTACTTACTTGGAGATCCTGCCAGTTGGAGCACTTCCTGTTGCTTTCCTTAAAAGGATAGTTCACATTTACAGAAAACCTGCCTATGCAGGTAAGGAGTTTTTGTAGATAAAAACAAACTGTACATCTCTGACTAGAGTTGAATATCGCCCTTGCTATAGGTGTTGGCCATTTACTTACCTTATTAATAGGGTTACCACCTGTCTGGGGTTCACCCAGACAGTTCGAGTTTTGAATCATGTGTCCGGGTTTCAGTCCACATGAAACCCAGTCACAATAATCACTAGGCACTAGGGACGCCACATTATTATTCTCTTCGGAGTGCCCAAAGTGGTCCCAGGTCTGTTACAATCCTATAATGTATGCTAAAAAATCTTTTTTTTTCTGTGCGCCACTGTTCAGATTTTGCTTGAAGAAAAAGTGCCAACCCTACTTATGAAGCCTGACTGGAATACTCCCAGGATGTTGCTAAGTACTCCCAGGACATTGCTTAGTGAGGCCTAGTCATCACTGCTCACCTCCACCATCACAAAAGTGAGCTCTTTTTCGGTTTCAAACCCCCTCACATACTTTTTCTCTCCCCTGATGCCCGCAGCCACCTATCTGAATTGTAACAGTATCGCAAAACAGGTCTCCACACACACTCCACACATTTGTAACCTAGAGTGAACCTCCTTTTGAACTCGCTGACTGAGGCTGACCGCATCTGTGAGCTAAATGTTTGGATCACAGTTGTGGCACAGTCCAACAATGTAACATTTCTGTAAATACATTTTCACTTAAAATACAAGCAATGTCTTGATATACAAGTAGCGTCATGTCACAACTTAAAGGGGTGTTCCAGCCGCAATTTTTTTTTTTAAATCAGCATCTACTAACAGTGTAGCTGCTGACTTTAAATAAGGACACTTACCTTGTCCTACTTGCCCGCGCTGATGGCCCCCCCCGATGCTGGTCCCACGATCGATCCAGGTCCCGCGCCGCCATTCACACTATGGGAAACAGGCAGTGAAGCCGTACGGCTTCACTGCCCATTTCCTACTGCGCCTGCGTGAGTCTCACGCTGGCTTTTGAATGGGCGGCTGCTCTCTGAGAACACACACAGTTCCCAGAAAGCAGCGCGCCCCATTCACAAGCAGAAGAAGCAGAAGAAAAGACACAGTGGTGTGGAAGAGGCAGATTACGGACTTCCGCATTGCAACAGGTATTTCGGGTGAGTATTTTTTTTTTTTCACGTTTTTTTTTATTTAATTTTTTTAAGCTAGATGGGCAAATGTGTTTTTCCTGGGTGGAACTCCGCTTTAATATAAAACAGAACAGAGGCGCCTCTAAGTGTAGCAATATGGTTACATTTAATGAAGGTACAACATTTAGCACATGGTTGATGATTAAAATGGGCACATCCAAATATGCAGGCATCTGGGGTAAAGCTGTCCACATAGACCATTCTCCACTCCGCCATCGACCTCATATCTTCCACTCTGTGCTCCACGAGTGCTTTAAGCCTCGCTTTCAAATTGCTCTACTGCAGGGTAGTTGTCCTGGTCACGATTGCAGACTGACAGCAGTAAGAGCCGGAGGTGCAAAGGGTGGTCTATGTGGACAGCTTTACCCCAGGTGCGTACATACATAAAATATCAAAACATGAAACAAAACACGCTGCAAACTATGTATTCATAAAAAAAAATGACATGCATAGTAGGGTATGAGAGACTGTCCTTCCTGTCAAAAAAATCACTTAAAGTGGTTGTAAACCCACTGTGACAACTTGCACCTACAGGTAAGCCTTGATTAAGGCTTACCTGTAGGTGCAAAAAATATCTTCTTAACCTACACGGTTAAAGAGATATTTTCAGAAAACACGGCACCGGCACAGTCACACTGAGTGTGCCGGTTTTCAGAATGGGAAAATGCCGGTCCCGCGCGCATTTGCTGGAGTAACGTCATTGCTGCTCCGGCCAATCACAGTGTCGGAGCGGCGATACCCGAAAGACAGTCGGAGGGGACATGGTGGCGGCGACGGAGGGTAATGAGGAGCATTTCAGGGGCTTCCATCTCAGGTAAGTGACACATAATGAGCTAGTATGCTATGCTATCCTCTTTAAAGGATGGGTTGGTCTGGTATAGTGTTGAATAAAATTAATAAGGGGTAAAGAAATGTATAAAAAGATATCTATATGGATATGATGTATCTGTGTAGGGCCAACACGTCTCGTTGGATAATGCCAACTCTTCAGAGGAGGATGCATCAATGCTCTGCAAAAAAGCATAAATAATAAATGGTCTAACAATATAACCAAAAATATGGGAAAGTTACGGCTAAAAAAGGATGGAATTGATAGCGTAAGTATCCCAAGTGATGTCAATTCCATCTTTTTTTTAGTCGTAACTTTCCCCATTTTTGGGTATATTTTTAGACGATTGCTTATTTATGTTTTTTTGCAGAGAATTGATGCATCTGCCCCTGAAGAGTTGGCAAAATCCAATGAAACGTGTTGGCCCTACACAGATTTCTTCATACATTTCTTTACCACTTACTTATTTTATTCAAGACTATATCAGACCACCCCATCCCTCAAGGGATTTTTTGACAGGGAGAACAGTCTCTCATACCCTACCACGCAATGTGTCATGTCATAATTTTTATGTATATATGGTCTGCAGAATGTTGTTTCATGTTTTGATATTTTATGTATGTACTCACTGTTATATGTCGGGCCACTCATGGTTTCAGAAGAATAAACATGCATTTCTCAAACATTGACAATTTGTTAGCCTTGACATATATGCCTCATTTAAAGTCCCAAACCTTTCCTCTTGAATAAACATTTTGGCTTCATGGAACCTCTGCTGATAATTGTTATATTTACAGCTCACAGTACATTAGTGTGATGCTATATGGGAAGAATGCTCCTTACATTTATGGTCATTGGGAAGATATCCCCCCTTTATAGAGCGCTAAAAAGAACACTAGTGTCACTTGTCAGTGGAACCCCTAGCAACCTGTAGTCTAGAGAAACCCCAGGGTTCCACAGGACCCTGGGTGAGAACCCCTGTTTTAGGAGAATAAATGGAAAGAAACTTCCCCAACAGAACATGGAGAGAAAAACATAGACCCCTAAGGGTCTAGCAGGAGACAGGCGATGTCATAAGTCAATTAAAGTCTAAATATATCCTGTATGAGTGGATTATACCTTTAAGGGAAATTTTTCTGTTACTTAACTTGAAAAACAATGGTAATTTTCAGCAATAATTGCCTGCGTGTCTAAAATTTGACAGATATTTTCACAGAAGAGAAACGCTTTCAGCACGCTTGGCAGCTGTCCTATTTTTGTTGACTGTGATGAATTTTATGTAGAAAATATACATATAAGGTACATGATCTGCATGTAATGAGCAGCTTTTAAAATACCCGTACAGATATAGCTTGTATGAAATACAGAGGAGACGCAACACATTCTATAAGATGCCACAGTCAGAAGTTCCCGACGCCAGAGTGGATTAGGACAGGGAATTCTTATTTGTGTATGTTACAGAGCAAAATGGAAACAGGCAGAAGGCTCAACATTGGAGCTATTTTAGTAAGGGATCAAACGTCAGGCCCACCATCACATAAGGCCCATTAGGTCACGTGGAGGTAACAGTGAATGTAAAGCCCAAACTATTTTTTTATCTTTGGAGAGAGTATGAAGGGTTAACGCTCATGCCAGTATGTTTTTTGGTATCTTTGTACCATTGAGGAAATTTCCCTTTACTTCCTGTCCCAGAGACGCAACAGGAAGCAAGAGTATCCCAAACTTAGAGTCATTCTCCACTTAACCCTCATGCTAACAAGTTTTCTAGCGTACAATTCCTAGCATGTGCCCCGGGAGCTTCAGGTGTCACATACAGCCACCAATACAAACCATTGTCTGTACGCAGCTGTACTTGTGCAAATCGGAGTTTACCTGCACAATCGTGTATGGCATATTTCTCCAAACATGCCACTTTTGCATTGGGGAAATATGCTGTAAGCAATTGCCTGTTTAAAGACCTATGCAGAAGTGATCTTCACAAGTACAGTAATGTACAGCCATTCACTTGCATTGGGTGTGTCACATACGGCTTTCAGTGATTTTAAGGACTTTTACTCAAATTAACATCCATGTGTACGCAGCCTTAAACAGTTGTCTCTGGAACAATACAACAAGTAAATTATGCACAAAAAAACTGAGTGATAAATATCAAATCAGGATAAAAAGCATACAGAGCATTGAGCAAATGTCAATAGGCAATACGTCCAGGCTGTTGGTAGTGTGGTATAACTTGGGGTAAAAGATCTGGCATGTGGTAAGTATTGGTGGGGGTATGCTCTCAGGGCTGCCATCAGTGGGGAACAGAAACCATGTTCCAATTCTGGAGAGACAAGCAAGGGAAGAGGCGCCTCTGGGTGCAATACTTTAAAGACAAATTTATTAAAAGCAAAGATTAAAAACCACTCACATTTTTGTGGTATAATGCAGGCATGTAAAGGACTTCCCAAGCGGGAGAGGTGGATATCATCTGGTACGTCATGTCCCTGGTCCTCGCTGTGGCGCTATGCAGTGGGGGGGGATCTCATTGCTGGTGGTAAGGGGCAGCTGCGGTGGATGGATCTCGTGAGGCACTCGAGGCATGGATGGACCTGTGGGCGAGGGATGATGATGTCACCGGGCAAGCGACGCATTTCTGAATAGTCAGGCAGCGAATGATGCGGCTGCCGCACTCCTTTTTCAAGCTGATGATAGGGGAAGGGGGATCTAAACCCCATTCTCGTAATACAAGTTTAGCTCCCCCTTCCCCTGTCATCAGCTTGAGAAAGGAGTGCGGCAGCCGCGTCATTTGCTACCTGACCAATCAGAAACGCGCCACTTGCGTGGTGACGTCATCATCCCTCGCCCGCCGGTCCACCCGCGCCTCGAGTGCCTGATGAGATCCATCCCCCGCAGCCGCCCCTTACCACCAGCCGTGAGAAGATCCTGATCTCCCCCCACTGCACAGCGCCACAGCGAAGACCAGGGAGACGTCGTACCGGATGATATTCACCTCTCCCTCTTGAGAAGTCCTTTACATGCCTGCATTATAACACAAAAATGTGAGTGTTTTTTAATCTTTGCTTTTGTAGCGCCCCCTTGCTTTCAGAAAGGGTGTTACGCTAAAATTAGTAGAGTGAGAGACTTACTTGCTCTCACTCAGTTTGATTTGTTCAGGTTTGGCGGCTGTCAGTTCTGAATTGGCCTGTGGGTCATTTCTGCGCTGCAGAGATGTGGTCTCATCTCTGGGCGGCAGGTGGTGCCAGAGGGGTTGAGGCAGAACCACTTTTCCCCAGCAGCCAATTGGAGTAGTGTTTCCCTTGCGGGCATGCTGGGGAGGGGTATATCTGTGGCAGATGCCATTTTCTGGGGTTCTTCGCGGGTTCCTGGTTCCAGGTGCGGCACCCACCTTTAGGTCCTGACTCTGGGCCTTCATGGTTCAGAGACACTGAAGTGACTGGAGAACCTCAGTGACTGACTGGGGTTCCGCATCTCAAGAAGACAGAGTTGAGAGGATATGCTCTATTGCTCTTAAGTACCGGACCTGTGGCAGAGGCCTCTACTAATCTTCTAGAGCCAAGTTGGTGGCAGCGAAGTGTTCCTTCTCAGCTTTCTCGGTGACACTCTGGCTGCCAGGCCTGTGTGAGAGGCCTGTCCAGGTGCACTGCACCCACTCGGGCTGGAGTGGCGACATGATTGATTTAACTACAGAAGGCAGAACTGCTTTCTTTATCCAAGCCTGACTCTGCAAAGTTACCCTATTTTCACCAATCTTTACCTGTCTACCTCAAGTTGATGTGTTGATCGTGTTGGACCAGAGAAATAAAGCATTCAGAAAACTTCAGCTACAGGTGGGACATTCGTTACTGCTTTGCTCATTACATCTACCCCTAGACGCCACACAGAGGTAACTTAATTTGCCGATCCCAATCTAACCAGCTGCTCCTGAATGGGGTAGCGCTACACTTTTAATAAATTTGTCTTAAAGTATTGCACCCAGAGGCGCCTCTTCCCTTGCTTGTGTCTCTGGAACAAGATTTCCTATAGGAAGATGCCCCCTAAACTCTTCATGTGGGTACCAATGACATTACACCAGGACCCACAGCACTCATTGGCACACATTCTCTAGAAGCAGTATGGATGAGCTTGTGCCCGACTCTGGGTTTGCTAAAGTCAACATTTTTTTCAGTTTTTATAGAGAGTGCAGAAGGATTAGAACACTTGTCAGGTTATATTGCTGTCTGTGCTCCCATTAAAGAGATTCACCTTATCTTTTTGTTCTCTTTACCATTATCACTGAAAGTGAAAGTAAAAGAAAATTCAAAATTTTGGGTTGTGCCCAGAAAAGTAATAGAAGGAGAATGTTCCAATAGAGGTACTAGTTCTTGTGACCTGGGGGTCCCCAATGAATTCCCTTAATTTTAAGAGATTTCCTCTCACTTCCTGTTTAGCTATGGGACAGGAAGTGAAATGGGAAACAGGTGGCAAAAAAAACCTGACCCTCCCTTGCGCTATCCAAAATGAAAAAAAATAAACAAGTATTGCCTTAGTTTTACTTTACGCTAGAGTGTGTGCCCTTTAAACAGAAAAAAAAAATGAATCAATATACTGCATCATAAATAATGTGGTGTTTAATGAGACTTTATCACTTTGATCATTTAAGGCCAGTGATAAGCTCAGACAGGTTCTGATTCTAGTTTGAACCCACTAAACGATCCCCCCAGGGAGCTTTCACTGTCCTTGGCCAATCATAAGCAGTCTAGGCATTCCCTGTTCCGAAGCTGAAAGTATACATACCCCTTTAAATATATGTGACTGCAGGGGGGAAATTGCTTTGCCCGCACATGATTGTCAGTTTGCAGAGAAAGCTTTCTAGAGGAATAGCTCAGGTGGGTTCAGACTTGGATCCAAACATGTCTGAGCTCATCCTTTTTAAAGGAAAAACAGTAGGTGAATGCTTGGCGTTTCCAAGTAAGGGGGAGCATATCACCTCCTCTCCTTCCTCCCAAGATGCAGTGCTTGAGACTCAGAGGCCAATCACCAGGTTTGAACACTGATAAAGGAAACAGTCAAAAGCTCTGACGCCATCCGACATGGAGCTCACACAGGGTTTGGACCGCCAATTCCGACGGCGGGGAGTGCAGAGAAGAGTTGGTTGAAGTGTTTCTTTAAATTGTTAGATAACACAAACAACATGCAGTTCCATTTTTGAAAATGGTTCTCTTTAAAAAGTAATCAGCTCTATTAGTTCCCAGAAAACAATCCTGCGCTTCGATTGCGGTATTCCCTCAGAATCCACTGAGCTAATTTGGAAACAACCCCTTGATATACTATAAACCCAGCATCTCAATTTGTATCAAATCACGGCATCAGATCAATCTTCGTTCCCTCCTAATTCCCTGGCAGAGCAACACCTTAGCGATTGTCAAACACAATAACGTCAGTAGATTCCCACAGGGAGACGTAGAAACAGTGTCTCATTTGGGGACTTAAGTGCTCGCTGCTTGCTCTAATAGCTCACACAAATACACAAATGAAAGTGTTTTGGGAGACAAAGCAGAAGAAGACACAGAGGGACTGAAAACAGGGCCATATTACCCATGAGGCACTTGCGGCCTGTTCCACGGCAGAGGTAAGAGGGTGCAGAACCAATAGGCAACATTTACAGCTTGTATTCACTTTATTTTTATAAAGGGCGCTAGGATATCTGGCAGAAAACGCAAGGCTTGGCATGTAAAAAGCAATCGTTTTTTTTTTCCCATGTTGTATGATCCAGTGCAATTTGCTGTACAATCCAGTGCAATTACAACCTATTCAACTGAATTGCACAGGAATGTGCTCCTATTTTCTGTTCATGTATGAACTGGCCCTTAGAGGAACAACAATAAAAAACTTCAGTAAAAGTAAGAAAAGAGATTCCAAGTCCATCAGAGACCCCCATACATCAAAGTCCCTATCAAAGTGCCTCTTAGATCAGAGACCTTTCCTACACGAAAGTCCCCATCAGTGTCTCTCTTTATATCAGGGTCCCTATCAGAGTCTCGTCTTACATTAGAGTGATGGATACATTTTTGCACTGGGCCGCAGTTTGGAGACCCCTAATTTTGTACTCCCAATATACAACTCAAGGTTTGATTTTCAATCAGAGTTCCCCCATGCATCAGAGTCCCCATCAAAGTACATGGGGAGCACAAAATCAGGGATCGCCAAACTGCGGCCCGGTGCAAAATGTTATCCAGAACATCAATGTAAGACGGGACTTTGATAGGGACATGATGTAAAGGGAGTTGCCCCATAAATCAGATTCCCCACCATGCATCAAAGTCCCCATTAAAGTGCCTCTTAGATCAGAGTCTTTTCCTACATGAGATTCCCCATCAATCTTTCACTTTACATCAGGGGCCCTATTGGCCGCGTACACACGACCGAGAAACTCGTCGGGCAAAACACATTGTTTTCCCCGTCGAGTTCCTTGTTTGGCAGTCAAAAAACTCGTCGAGCCAAATTTTCCCACTGCCCATCGAGGAAATAGAGAACATGCTCTCTTTTTGGCTCGACGAGTTCCTCGACGGGTTTCTCGGCAAAAAGTGTACACACGACCGGTTCCCTCAGCAGAATTCAGCAAGAAACTCGACGGGAGACGTATTCTGCCGAGGAAACCGGTCGTGTGTACACTTTTCGCCGAGAAACCCGTCGAGGAACTCGTTGAGCCAAAACTCTTTTTCGCATGTTCTCTATTTCCTCAATGGGCAATGGGAAAATTTGGCTCGACGAGTTTTTTGACTGCCGAACAAGGAACTCGACGGGGAAAACGATGTGTTTCGTCCGTCGAGTTACTCGGTCGTGTGTACGCGGCTGTACACGCGACCGGTTTCCTTGGCAGAATACGTCTCCCATTGAGTTTCTTGCTGAATTCTGCCGAGGAAACCGGTCGTGTGTGCGCGGCCTAACAGTGTCTCTCTATGCGTACGTTTAATTTTTTTTTTGCAGTGGACCATAGTTTGAAAACCCCTGATCTAGGTTGTGCTCTCAGTGTACATCCAAGGCCCCTTTCACACTGACACGTTTTTCAGGCAGATTAGCGCTAAAAATAGCTGCCTGAAAAAAATCTGCCCTGCAGTTTTCGGTGTGAAAGCCCAAAAGCTTTCACACTGAAGCAGTACGCTAGCAGGACAGCTCCAAAAGTCCTGCTAGCCACATCTTTGGAGTGGTGTGTTTACCACTCCTCCACCGCTCCTTCCCATTGAAGGCAATAGGAAAACGCGGTAATACCGCCGGCAATGCGCCTCTGCAGAGGCACATTGCCGACGGAATTAACTCTTTTCCGGCCACTAACGAGGGTAAAAACAACAGTATAGCAGCGCTAAAAATACCGCCACCATACCGCCAGCGCACCTCTCGTGCCCAGTGTGAAAGGGGCCTTAAAGTTTGATTTTCAGCTTTGCCAGGAGCATGCCTTTAACATGCAGACAGTGCGATCCTCAGCCCTGTCTAAATATGGGTGGTTTCAATATCCCAGGTCTCTTTCTTGATGCCAAATGCCAGATCAAAGCAAAACATTCTTACAAAAACTCATTTATGCTCAGAAAGGGGAAAAAAACTGATGCTTTTCTCTAAGGTGCGGCTTCAACCTCACTAGAAAGATAAGTAGTACTGACAAGTCAATAAACTATGAAGGAATAATAAAAATTTCATTACTATGCCAGCTTGCAGCAAAAAAACATCAAACACTGAAGGCAGCGATAATCTGCTTCCACGAGCCGCCTTGAAAAGACTGGCCTGCAGCCCAAAAAACCCGAGATATTAGCCGCTCGGATTAATTTCGCCTGACTAGCAGGAATAGTCATACTGTATTTAAAAAAGGGGATGGGGTGTCATGGCTCTTTATTGGCGGGACAATTACTCAAGAACGACATCGGTTAATGTGCGCGGCTAGATTCTGAAGATGTTTCAAAGGCTAGATCAGGAGATGGGTATCGATCAAGCCTGGAGTGAGCTGTACACACTGCAAGCTAAGGGCTTTTACTAATGCCTTGCCCCCCCACTCCCTTTCATACCACATAATCCATACTTTTCAGGAACATAGTAACTATACAAGTACAATAAAATACTACACAATCATTTTGTTCCCTGTTAACCATTTGAGAATTCACAAGCATTCAACAGTTAATAGTATCTAGATATGCATTTTTAAACTTGTGTACAATGTATCCCACGTGCATCTTTAGCAATCTCTCCACTGACTTCCATTTGCCTAACAAATAACATTTAAAAACAGAAAACTATCCACAACTCACAAATATTGAATAGAAGGTTTGCTTCCTCCATTCATAGAGTTTTTTTCATTGTGGGAACCGAGAGCATGAATGGAGGGGGGGGGGGGGGGCAGGCATAGTTGGCACGTTTGACAAGTGCCTGTCACAACTGCAGTCACCCATATTAAAGCCCAACTCCAGCTATCTAGTAAATTATCCCTTGCGGTGGGGCTGTGCTTGCTTTGTAAAGGTTAAAAGCGTGTCTAAGGGAAAGGAGAAACAGTTTAACCTACCTGGTCCTCTGCTCCACCAGCAAATGGCACTCCCCTGCACTGTGGCAGTGGACTGTCCCTCCAATGGACCCTGCTTTGTTGTTGTCAGGACCAAGGAGTATGGGTGAGAAGACACTGTAAGGGCAGTGGCAGTGAGTCTATAAGGGCGCACTGGTGGCACCCCCTCCGTCCAGCCACCCCCTCTATGACAAAGCATGAATCTATCCATGGGCACCGCTGCCACCCAGTATTCAGGCGCACGGCCCCTTTTTGCCCGCAGTTCACCCAGGTGTGTTAGAACAGTGAATGAATATTGGCTTTCCTAACACTGAACAGCCTCTCCGTCAATCAGTTGCCCGGGTCTGTTACCCATCACCTGATTAGCTGAAACGACAGGTGCTGTGATTGGACGCCTATCATGCATCCAATCACCTATCATAGAGTACGGGAGAAGACAAATGGAGGACACTGCTCGCCGCCCTCACCCACTGCCCCACCAAGACAGGGTAAGTGCCCGGCAGATGGCAAGTGAGTGGAGGGGGGGGGGGGGTCACAGTGGCAGCATTTTTTTTTTGCTGCCCCCTAAAAAAAACTGCCACCACTGTCTATGGGCCTCTGGAATGCAGTGGAAATGCCTCCAGAGTGAGGCAATCCTGGAGTGTCACCAGCATAACCAAAACTAGTGTTCCGCATTGAATGTTCTCCCCCCTATTTACACTCTGATGACAACCGAAAACATTTCCCTTTTGGTGATAATGGTAAACAAACCACATAGGGGTTCATTTATTAAACCCGGAGAGTGCAAAATCTGGTGCAGCTCTGCATAGAAACCATACGGTTTCCAGGTCTTTTAGTCAAAGCTTCATTGAACAAGCTGAAGTTAGAAGCCGGTTGGCTACCATGCAGAGCTGCACCAGATTTCCACTCTCCAATTTTAGTAAATCAACCCCATAGAGAGGATGCATCTCCCTAACCGGGGCACAGACAGAAATTAAAACCTGACCAGTGTTCTAACCCCTGGAAAAAAGAAATGATCCTGGACTGCCGCACTCTGAGCCCTGGTTCACACTGGGCTGCGGGAGTGAAGCCGTGCGAGTTCAGCTGAACTCGCACGATTTCACTCCCGCTGGCAGTCCCGATTTCGGCCGCGATTTAAGAGACATCTGTGCAGGTTTCTGCACAGATGTCAATGTAAAATGCGGCCCCAAATCGCAAAAAGTAGTACAGGAACTACTTTTTGAAATCGGTGCAGCATCGCCCTGATTAGGACGGTGGCATTGCTGACAATTGCCGGCAAATGCCGCCGATTTGAGATGCGATTTCACATGTGAAATCGCATCTCAAATCGTACCCAGTGTGAACCTGGGCTCAGGCAATTTATTAAAACAAAATAAACAAAGCATAAAATCCAAAGCTGTATGACATCCAAAAATTCATGCAACACATTCAATCAATGGTAGAAGTGGACACGGGACAAAAGGCTAATATGTTTCACATCATGGATAAATGCAGTGTTCTAACCCCCCTCCACTATTCAAAACAAAAAATGCATTTTTCCTTTAGTTATACGCTAAAAAATAAAATAAATAATAAACTGTGTTTTGCCTTTACATACTCTTTAAATTATTATTTTTTTTCTTTATGTTATTGCAGACCAAATTCATTACATATACCGCAAGACCTCATCTCCTATGCAGCTTGTCTTCGGTTGTCTCGTCTCCTACTTCCGCATAACATAAAACTGGGCAGGTGCTTTATGCTTCACATAACCACATTTATGGGAAGAGCTATAAAGAGCAAGTGCTTTCCTGTGTAGCGTGATGACATTTATGACTGGATGCAATACAGTGGATCTGCCCATTATTCTATTGTTTTATAATTTATGTCTAATGTGTTTTAAATACCAGCCCAGAGACTGAGCTTTTAGGAGCACAATATGGAGTAACTCAGGGCCCATCCATCACTTTGAGTGCAGCGGAAGGGGACGGCAATGACCACTAGTCCTGGAATAAAGTAGACCTAGAGATTTTCTATAAGGCGGCAATGGATTTTAGATGGAATTCTCAGACAGCTGCATTACACTTTTATTGAGAGAATAATAGTGGCTGCCACCAAATAAAGTATATTTCTCCATACTTATATGACACCACTAAAATGTCCTGTTATAACGCCAGCTGGGGAGCGGCCATTGAGCTTCAGAGTGTTTGGGATTTTATTTACAGAAGAGCAAGGCATGCCTTTGTTTTAGTTTTTCTTGGTTATTAGGATGGTATTGGATTTTGAAATGCCAATATTTACCTCCGTCTTCTGTATCGATTAAAAATGGATGCTACGCCCAAAAAAATTAAAGGCAGGGGGCAAAGGATTAGTCACCAATATTGACTGTGTTCTTCATGCAGTTGATCTTTCCTCCATTATTGACGTGCCAACTCTTTTTCTGCACTGTGGAGGTGACTCTCTTGGTGCTTTAAAGCCTCCAACCAGATCTCACTAAATTTCCTCAGTCTAGCAATCAGAGCAGTGCCTAAGATCTCAAACTGCAGTTATACAGCTATGTAGGCACAATATACACACATTTTGAAGGCAATAGGGTCAGGCAGTGGCGTATCTAGGGTATATGAAAATGGGCGCTGTTGAGTGGCTGGGCAGCAAGGCACTTACCAGGGTCTGAGGGTCTCTTCTTCCCACCTTTTCAGCACCTTTGCTAATAGACAATGGCAGCAATATCCCTGCTGCGTTCATCCACAGCCCTCCCCTGTTCTCCAGGCTCCCCCATTCCATCTGGTGGGATTGGCAGCGCACAAAGAAGAAGGAGGAACATCAGTTTCGCCCTCTCCTCTGTGAAAACTGCGTCCTTAAGTGATGAAGATGTCATCACTTCCAGTATTGGTTCTGCATTTACCTGGACTTGGAGAGCAGAGGAGGGATCAGGGGTCTAATAAACCCCAGATTTCTCCATAAAGAGGATATGTCGCTACCCAAGGTATCACAAGGGATGATAAATATCACTACTTTTGTTAGCTGTTTTTTTTGTTAAGGTTATCTGAAAGATGGGTTTCAAATGTTTTGACAGGGGCGCAGTTTCAGTGCTTGCCATAGGCGCTATTTTCACTAGATACGCCTCTGGGGTCAGGGCATCTGATTAGGGGGTAGCAACTGCACTCCTGTATGGGGCCCAGCCCCCATAAGTTCAACAGGGGGGCCCAGAGCAGCAGGAGTGGGCACAATTATTGAAACCAATCCCCCTGTGGCCTTTCCTGTGTTTACAATGCTTCAGTTTGTGAATGAACAGGGATCCTCTGTACAGAGCACGTCCTGTTCATTCATTCTCCAGCTGAGGCTGCAGAGAAAGGATTGAGAAATCTGTGTCCTCAATATCTTTCTCTGTCTTAAAAATGTTGGGTGTCTGTTTAGACCCCTGATATTTCACCAGCCTCAACGCCAAAGGTGTCAGGAAAAATTGTCAGTAGTGATTCATGCTGATAGCAGAGGAACAAAGCAGCAGACAGAAATGTCACTTAGTGATTTAACCTGAAATAAGTACACACTATAGAGGGACATGATTTGTTAATTTTCAAGTCTGAGGTTCACAGCTACTTTAAGTCAAACCGTCAACTGACACTAACACCCACTCCATTTAGCTGTCACTGGGCAGTTGAATAATGGGTGGGGTAGGTGCTTAAACACAACTAGTCATGACTTAGCTAGTGCAGGAATTTGAATATCCAGTAATAAATGATTATACCTGTTTCTTATCAAAGGTTTATATTTGCCTCCTATTTAGTTATACTGGTGCATTGTCAATTGTCTGACTTCAAATTGCAGATTCAGAACTTGGGAAACAGAATGTGGTCAAACAGTTGAATGCAAGTGACCTCTTGAATACAAGCAGTGTTTTATTGTGTATGTGTGTAGTGGGATATCCATTTATTCACCATGCTCAGATGCGGGTGCAGGCCACTTTAACTAATTTTTCCCACAATTTTTGGGTTCTTGGACCAGGGAAAATAAATGTATTAGCTTAACTCCTTCAGAAGCTCAGTGAGGCTGCAACAATCTACAGCCAGGTGGGGGACCCTCCACTGTCAGAACTGGCATGCCAGAGTCTAAAAGCATGCAGCTTCTAAAACAGCTATTGTGGGGAGCACCTTCCCAATTGAGGAGTACTGCAGTTTCAGGAGGGTGGTACCCTGTGTTCTTAGAACAGGTATCCTTCCAGCTGATTGCCTGTGTTTCCAAAGCAACCCTTCTTCATTGAGTGGGATGGTATTTATGAAGAGAAGCGCAAGTAGCAATAGTGGTTCCCAGCTAGAATCTCTGTTGCTAAAAACACCTATAGAGACTATACTATGCAGCCACCTGTTTCCCTAATTGAGCCATGGAGATGTTGCTGTGAAAAAGTCCATGTTTGTGCAGCTCTTACCTGTTTTGTATTATTCTGCAGCCTATGCATGCTTTTTTGCCATCCTGACCTGGTTTTGCATTATTGAAACTGCAAGTTATATTTACTCCCTGTCCAATTGTCCAGCCAATTACCTATTCTGGTAAGTGTGTAGTGGTTTACCTTTAGTTCCACTTTAGTAAATCCAAATCTTGGCTGTACTTCTCCTGTGGATCACAGAAGTGCAGTTCAATCTGCACTCCTGTGGTCCGTTTTCAGCAGACAACGGCATAAAGCACGCTGACGGCTGATGTCTCAGAGGGGACAGATGCAGCATCGGACTGATGTGGCTTCCACCTAGGTAAGTACAGTATGATTCGTAAAAAAAAAAAATTAAAAAAATTCATCACTTTTAAGCCACTAACATCAAGTGCCCCATCGCAGCTGGACTTTCCTCATTATGCTGTTCCTTTGTCTCAAAATGTGTAGTGACGTTCAGTTACACTGACATAAATGTAATGCAGCTAAAATAGGCTTCTGGTATAAAAAAAAAAGCCAATTTCATATATATATATATAAAAAACAAAATCATAATAAATGACAAGATTTAAATCTTGAAAAATACTTGTTAGAGTGCGGATTTGTTACAGCCCAATTACTGGAATAACTAGCATATGCTGGAAAGAGAGCCAATCAAAAGGCATTTAAATGTCATGTCTTTTTGCTGGCACTAAAATACAGCACCATTTTAGATACAGCACTTTCCAGTAAAACCCTGCAATATGCAGTCACCCATAATAATTATTCCGAAAACCATCCCCAACTGATCTATCAGAGAGTAAACTGAAAGCTCAATAGGCTCCTATGGGTAATCTAGGCTGCTACTGAATAACCCTCAAAGGCACTGATGACATATATAATATTTTCACCATCAAATCCTAAGCAACACATAGTTTTCTTGTTCAATATGTTTATTAAATCATGTCAGTAACAAGTTGCTTGGGTTACAAATATTACAGCCAGTTTCACAGCTAGTGACCCAGATACAATACAATGGACATTACACGATAACCAGGAGCAAAGAAACAATTAACTGATAATGAGGAGCTCAGACTAAAGTTGGCCATAGACAGAACGCAATTCAGCCAGTTCCTGCTGAACAGTCTGTTTTTTTTTTTGCCTGATCACTGCTGGCGGCTACGGCCGTTGGCAGCAATCATTTTATTCTCTGGGCGGAGAAGGCTCCCTGTCGGCAGAACACAGTAGCGCTGTGAGAGGGATTCACCCATCAACACTGACTGTGGATGAATTAGAGCGGAGACTGTGAGACAGGCCTTCTTGTCCACGCCAGTGCCTGACCTTACAAATGCGCTTCTGGAAGAATGGTCAAACATTTCCATATACACACTCTTAAACCTAGAAGAGTTACAACTGTTATAGCTGCAAAGGGTGGGCCAACTCAATATTGAGTTGAATATTGAAGACTGGGATGCCATTAAAGTTCATGTGGGTTTAACCAGTAGTCCACCGCCTGCCGTCATATGACGGCAGGACGATGAACCTCTCTCGTTCTGGGTGGACGTCACATGACATTGCGCCTTCCAGATCCACTAGGGGGCGCGCCCGCCGTGTTACCGGGAACCCGATGAGCGTGCCAGGTGGCCACGATGTCTGCCGGGCCCCCATAATTGCCCAGTAACTGAGCAGAACCGTGGATCACACACAGATACACGTCCTGTCAAGTAGAGAAGACCAATGTTTTTTTCCTTGTACATAGGGACACCGATCGTCACCTCCCCCAGTCAGTCCCCTCCCCCCACAGTAAGAATCACTCCCTAGGGAAAACATTAACCCCTTGATCGCCCCCTAGTGTTAACCCCTGTCCTGCCAGTCATATTTATACAGCAATCAATGCATTTTTATAGCACAGATCGCTGTATATATGTGAATTGTCCCAAAAATATGTCAAACGTGTCCGATGCGTCTGCCGCAATACCGCAGTCAGGATAAAAATCGCAGATCGCCGCCATTACTAATAAAAAATAAATAAATCTATCCCCTATTTTGTAGACGCTATAACTTTTGGCGCAAACCAATCAATAAACGCTTATTGAGATTTTTTGGAAAGGAAAAAGGAAATTGGGACTTTAAATGAGGTCTATAAGTATAGCACCTCCATTGCGATTTTTTATTTTACCAAAATATGTAGAAGAATACATATCGGCCAAAACTGAGGAAAAAAATTGTTTTAAAAAAAAAAATTGGATATTTATTATAGCAAAATGTAAAAAATATTGTATTTTTTTCAAACTTGTCCCTCTTCTTTAGTTTTTAGCGCAATAAATAAAAACCGCAGAGGTGATCAAATACCACCAAAATAAATCTCTATTTGTGGGGGAAAAATAATAAACATTTCATTTGGGTACAGTGTTGCATGACCACGCAATTGTTATTCAAAATGTGACAGCGCTGAAAGCTGAAAAATGGCTTGGGCAGGAAGGGGGTGAAAGTGCCCTCTATTGAAGTGGTTACAGGCATTCAACCCAATACTTTTGACAATATAGTGTATTAAACCTATATATTTAACATAAGGATTAAAACTTGTTAATGGTGATTAAGAGAGTTTAATTCCCCTGTAAGAGCTCATTCTGGTGTGCACTGTGAATGGTGCGGCGCTGATGCCTAATAATTATGCATTGCATGGTTTACTTTATAAAAAAAAAAAAGACATTTTATGCACCACAGTGGGTTGCGATGTGGTATAGTGCGTCGCAGCATGTTGTGCTGAAGAAGAAGTAAAGCATGCCCTACTTTTTTTTTTAGCGCAGTAGTGTGAACAGAATTTATAGGACTCAAGGCAAATTGCCTCATCCATGCATTGGAACTGCATTAGGCATGGCTGCCCAGTGCATTTGGTGTGGACGGGCCCTAATTTTAAAGCAATGTAGAGAGGAATTGAACTGCGATAGAAAAAAAAAAGAATTAAATCAAAAGAAAAAACAAAATCATAATATAGTTCATTAATATTTAAACTGTACGCTCTTTCAGCATTACAGGCTTTTCAATTCACACAACACGCTATGAACAATGTACCATTGCATACGTATTGTCGGTATGAATAGAAATCTCACCTAAAGTCAGACTGTTCTTGCAAAATGAAAACATAACAAAAAGCTGCGAGTGGTAGAAAATCACGAATGCGTACAAGCGTGACAGACGTTTGTACTGCAATCCAAACCCATGGGGCAAGCGACATCCTGAAAGCCACTGTACCTACTTTTCTTCTTTCTTTTTTTTTCTTCTCAAGAATAAAAGCTTTTGTACGGCACGCTATGCTTCTTTTTCTCCCACTCAAAACAAACACACATGTAACATTTGATAAAGCGTGCAAGAGCAAATGTCTCCTTTATAAACCCACCACAATGTGGGGGATAGTGCACAGCGTCAATAGGCTGCGCCGTCAGCCACTCCTTCGTCCCATTTTCTTTCTCACGGCTGAAAATATAAAAACGCAGCCTGCTTATAACAAATCAGTAAAATAATCACCTTCCGCTTTGTGCACTGCACCGCAAAGTGATTGCACAATTCATTAAGTAGTAAAAAAAAAAAAAATGTTACATTAAAGTAAAAAAATTAATAAAAAAACAGAGCGCGAAAAAAGGACATAAAATAGTGGAATGGAAACATAACAAAAATGTTCCTCTCTAGCTCCCCTTCATATAAAACGTGTCTTTTAAATGTGTAAGTTGCACAAATTAATGATCACGTCACGTTTTAGATTGCGACGATGTCGGCGGAACACAGTATGATTCCCAATTATATTTATGGTTAAGGAGATCAGTTATTCTGTGTATGAGCATCCCTTCCAGATTTTAAAACTCAGACAGTACTTGTCATATGCTATAATGAGGTATCGGCGTTGCCAATAGAAAATATTGTTTTGGTTAGACCGTAGTTCCTAATGCAGAACTTTACCCATAACGACTTGATAAAAAATGATGTTCTTTCGCAAGGAACATACATTCTACATTACTAATTATGCTACCAAAATTAGGGTAGGCTGTAAAATTGCTGCCAGCATTGTTCCCGTTTTTTCTTCCTGGAGGCTGCCATTTTGTTGAAGCCCCGGGCAGTAGAAATGGGCCGAACACCCCCCTGTTTGGTTTGCAGCAGAACTCTTAGGCCGCGTACACACGATCGAACATGTCCGCTGAAACTGGTCCGCAGACCAGTTTCAGCAGACATATCCGATCGTGTGTACGGCCTAGTGGACAGGTTTCCAGCGGACAAAAGTTTTAAAACATGCTTTAAAACTTGTCCGCTGGAAACCTGTCCGCCGGACATGTCCGCTGGTTAGTACGCCTAACCAGCGGACCGAAATCCCCCGCATGCGTCGAATGGATTTGACGCATGCGTGGAAGCATTTTACCTCCTGGTTTGCGGACGTCGCGGCGTCAACGTCACCGCCACGTCACTGCGCTGTCTGTCTGCAGGGATTTTGGTTTGATCGTGTGTACACACCATCAGACCTAAAGATCCCCGGAGACATGTCCGATGAAAACGGTCTGCGGACCACTTTCATCGGACGTGTCTTCTCATGTGTATGCGGCCTCAAACAGGGGAAAAGTTCTGACCCAACGACAAACCCCATTGAAGTCTATATAAGCCAAACAGCAAAAGTAACCATTTTGAAGGCTTATATGCCACATAATTGGCCATAAAAAAGGTAGAGGAGTCCAGGTACTGCCCTTGGGGACATGTATCAATGCAATTTTGTTTTTTTAATCAATTGTTTTTAAAGAAGAAGTGATTTTAATGATGCTTAAAGTGCAGCAGTAACTATAGTGCCTAAGGTGTCCCCTTAGTTTGTCTGTAAAGTGGCACATCTGGAACATGCATAGAACATGCCGCAGCAAAGATTACATTTCTAAAGAAACAAAAATAGTGAAATCCCATTGAAAGCTTTGTCCAATCAGGGTGAAGCATAAACATTGGCTGTTCGGGGAACTTCCAAATTTGCAGGGTCTTGGTGTTCACCCCACCAAACACCCTGCAACGCACAGTGCCTGGCAGGGCGTTTGGCGGGACGAACACCAAGATCCT
This sequence comes from Rana kukunoris, assembly GCA_029574335.1. Taxonomy (NCBI): domain Eukaryota; kingdom Metazoa; phylum Chordata; class Amphibia; order Anura; family Ranidae; genus Rana; species Rana kukunoris. Next base: position 43,669,823 of record CM056050.1, on the reverse strand, counting down.
GCAAATTTGGGTGTTCCCCGAACGGGGTGAACAGCCAATGTGTAGCCTGAACTCATGCTTAGGCTGAGCCCTTCGCCCAACACTACTGAGCAGCAATACATTTTTGGATTTTAAACAGTATAGGCACTTATTTTTAATGTTTTACATAGCTATACCTGCAAAAGGGGTTGCCATGAATTGATCTAGCAAGACTTAACCACTTGCTTACTGGGCACATAAACTCCCTTCGTTCCCAGGCGAAATTTCAGCTTCCGGCACTGCGTCACTTTAACTGACATTTGCGCGATCGTTCGACGTGGCTCCCAAACAAAATTGACATCCTTTTTTCCCCACAAATAGAGCTTTCTTTTGGTGGTATTTGATCACCTCTGCGGTTTTTATTTTTTGCGCTATAAACAAAAAAAGAGCTGTCATCTGCTCGTTTTCCCGCCCATCGCATGTACTCGACGAACATTGCGGCCGCCAGGTACATGCATCGGATCCCCAGCGATGCGGCGGGACAGTGTTAATGCACTAGAAATCACGTCCAAAGACGTCTAGTTGGCGCCTCAGGTCCGCGCTGTTGACGTATTTTGTCAATAGCGCGGGTCTGAAGTGGTTAATTTTCTGACTAAAGTTCCACTTTGAAAAAATGCATCTATTGTAAGGTATCATTAGTCAACTGAAGAAAAGATAGCTTATGAAGTAGTCACATTCTGAAGTAAAGCCACGCCTATGATAGACCTGAAATTATTTTTTTGTGCAAAGTATGGCGGGTGGGTAGCCCCTTTCTATAAGGGCAAGTTCCCAGTGCCTAGAGACTGAGCTGCAGCAATTGAATGTGCGGGCTGTATCAGGGCTGTCTTAATGAGAGGGCACACCTAGGTACTGCCCAGGGGCCCCAGCTGCATAGGGGGCCCTGCCCTTTCCCCAAAGCAGCTGGTCCTTGAGCCTGGGCTGCCCCTCTACATCCCAGATATTCCCCCCAGCACTCTGACCCTCTACACACTAGATATCCCCTACCTCCTACCTACTTGATTTATGTTTACCTGCACTGTATCTATTGTAGGGGCACCAGAGCATTATTTTGCCCAGGGGTCCATGATGCTATCAAGACAGCCCTGGGCTGTATGGCTGTAGCAAGTTAGTGGCATGAAGCAGTGTGATGAGTTTTTTTTCCGTGAACTTTATGTGAAATTTTATTCATGTCATGCAGTGTCACTTGTCATTTCGTGTCATCTAGTGTCACTTGGCACATCGTGTATTGTCACTTGTCATGTAGTGTGATATAGTGTCACTTGTCGTGTCATGTATTGTCACTTTTCATGTAGTGTAATGTAGTGTCACTTGTCATGTCTTGTCACTTGTCATGTAGTGTCACTTGTCATGTCATGTAGTGTCCCTTGTCATGTAGTGTCACTTGTCATGCATGTAGTGTCACTTGTCATGCATGTAGTGTCACTTGTCATGCATGTAGTGTCACTTTTCATGTCATGTAGTGTTACTTGTCATGTGTCATGTAGTGTCCCTTGTCATGTAGTGTCACTTATCATGTCATGTAGTGTCATTTAGTATGTCATGCAGTGCCACTTATGTCATGTAGTGTCCCTTGTCATGTCATGTAGTGTCACTTAGCATGTCATGTAGTGTCAATTGTCATGTCATGTTCAATTCAATATCTACTATGTAAAAGAAATGAGTTATAAACCTGTCAGGAAGTAAAAACCATATCCCAGAATCCCTCTGGACATGCGCACCTATCGCCATTAGCGTGGGAGCTTAGAGAAGAGAACACAGAACAACGGTAAACAAAGACAGAGCGGTAGGATTATTTTGAGCACATTTCTTACACAAAGGGTGGAAGAAGAAGAGGAGGGGGGATCGGATCGGATCAGTGAGGTTGGAGAGATATTCTAAGGGAAAGCAACGCAAGCGGGAGAAATCTATAAATCAATAGTGTGTTTGGCTCATGTGCGCACAGATGGAAGGAGAGTGTTAATTGTGTGCCCTGCATTTGATGGGGATCATTTATCAAGAACATTTCCTGCACATTCTAATCAGTTTTTTTCAGAGCTTATGTATGAAAATAAGTTTTGCTGCCCATAACAACCAATCAGAGTCCTTTGTAATTTTCAAGTTTGAACTGGAGACGTGACAGCTGGAAGCGGATTGGCTGCTACTGATACCAAGACTCCCTTTTCATACATAAGGTTCATAGAGATTTTTTTTTTTTTTCAGGTGTTGTGTAAGTGTTTTTGCATCAAGCTTCAGATGCTTGTTTCTGCGACTGGACAAAGAGAGGAGAGCAGTTTCTTAAGAAGGAGCGTTTTTCTGATGCAAAAACACGTGCAAACATGCAGGTCACACATTTACAAGCAGGCCCACTGAAGTCTATGGGAGCAAAAATGTCTGAAGAGTAGAGCAGGGGGGTGGAGGTGAGTGTACAGGTGCGGACAGTTCCTGGCGATTATTTTCCATTGGGTTCATTCACACATGCTATGGTCTCTGAAGAGTGATCAGCAATCAGCTCGCTCTTTAGAAAGCATTTGACAGGCAGCAAGTAGAAGTTGCATTGCCCCCTCTCTGCTTGTTTTAACCTCTTACATAGTTACATAGTTAGTCAGGTTGAAAAAAGACACAAGTCCATCCAGTTCAACCATAAAAATAAATAAAAAGAAATAAAAAATAAAATAAATAAATAAAAAAAACCTCTTGTTCGCTGCACTAGAAAGCCACAACCACGTGCATTTCCAGTGGTTGCAGAGCAGCCACATTCACAGCTATGGGTTGCGTTCAATGGACGCTGTGGCAGACGAAAGCGATAGGGGGCATAATTTCTGCCATGTATGCGCAGCATTTGTACACCCCGGTTGCAGCGTCCGGTTGCAGCGTCTGCAGCTAAAGAGGGTAGTAGATTGGTGGAGGTAGAATCGCAGCTCAACTGCTGCGTTTTACTTCTTAGTTGCTGGCCTGGTGTTCGGTTTTATTTGCTGCTTTGCCTTGCACCTTTATTTTTTATTTGTAGAAATGTAGCATAGCCAATTATGATGTGTTTAATCTGCTCCCATCCTTTTGTACAAATCACTGGGCATGGTGAACGTGGCTTCAAAGCAATTCATTTTTCCTGGAAGGACCTAAAAGCTTGCTTTCTCGTGGTTGCTTTAGTGTCGGGTGTCTGTGTAGAAAAGCCCAGGAAGAGTACTGATCACATTATCAGAAAAAAACACGATATCAGAAAAGAACACTTATGGAGCGCTCCTTGGCTAAATCAGCATCATCCGGTGACCACGCCCCATGCCAATATAAGTCATTGCGCACTGCGCACACAGCATTACAGTAGGAGAGAGCGTTGTGTCAACATTGGAAGAAAAGCAGAGGGAAGACGATCAAGGAGAAGACAGGGCAAGAGCTAGCAAGGGACCAGGAAAAGAGCAGGTAAAAAGAGCGGAAGAACCCGGCAGAAAGCACAGGACAGCGGGAGAAGAACCGGAAAGCACAGGGCGCCCCCTGCCCCAAAGCACCCCCCCATGTTGAGGGCATGTGGCCTAGTATGGTTCAGGAGGAGGGGGTGCTCGCTCACCCCCTTTCCTGACCGGCTGGGCTGCGTGCCCGGATAAGGGTCTGGTATGGACTTTGGGGGGAACCCCACATCGTTTTTTCGGCATAGGGGTTCCCCTTAAAATCCATACCGTTTTTTTTATTAAAAACTTGGCGTTGAGTTCCTCCTTAAGATCATCAGAGCACAAGTTGAATGCCAAAGTCGGATCATGCAAGACGGCGATCTGACTTTGATCTGACTTCAGTGATATTTAATGGGCTGAAGTAGAATTAAAGTCGGACCAAAGTAGTACAGGGAGCATTTTAAAATTCGGACCGACTTCTGTCGGACCAGTTAAGACATCTCCTATAGGGAAACATTGATTTTCACACGTTCACACGTCATTCACTGACATGAGCGCCCAATGTCGGAGCGTTTGTCGTACCAGTGTGAACGGCCGTAGATGCGATTTCCCTTTGGGCGTATCTCACCAAAAATTACATTTTTTCAAATACGATTTGTATCTTAGTGCAGACTTCTGGGAAAAATCAGTGAGCCAATCACACAAGCAGGAAATTACGTTTCTGGAATAGTTCTATACATCATCTTTGTACATAAGACCTCTAGGCTGTCATAATGGGCCAGATTCAGGTAGATGGGAGCATCTTTGCTCTGGAGTAACGCTTCTCATTTACGTTACGCTGCCGAAATTTTAGGAGCAAGTGCTGTTATTCATGAAGCACTTGCTCCTAAAGTTGCGGCAGCGCATCGCAAATGAGCCGGCGGAATTCAAATTGGGCGGGAACGGGGCGTGTATTATTTAAACTAAGCGCGATCGCACGGCGAACGTACTGCGCATGCGTCGAGTGTCAATGCATCCCATTGCGCATGCTCCAAATTCTGTCAGTGAACGTCAATGACGTCACATCCCCATTCATGAAAGTTTTACGCAAGCAACGCAATTTTTTTTTTCCCGACGCGATGACGACGCCTATACTTAACATAGGATACTCCACTAGGGGGCTGCTTTATCTTTACGCCACGTATCGCTTACGGAAACGTCGGAAAGTCACTGCGTCGCGCCCGAATACGATCGTGAATTGCCGATTCCCGCTGATTAACATATTTTTTCAGCGTAAATCAGCGGGAACGCCCCCGGCGCCATTTTTAAATTAAAGTTGCGATGCGATGGCGAAATTCAATTGCGCCGATCGCATCGGAACTCCAACCCGGCGTTTCTTGTTTTCTGGTTACAGAAAACAGAAACGCCGGCTTAAAGTGACAGTTAGGCTGGAGTATCACTCATACTCCAGCCTAACTCTACCTGAATCTGGCCCATAGCATTTAACAGAAAATGACAGCACTGCAGACTGAAAAGGAAAAGTCATTTTTAATAACATTCAGTTACAATATGACTTGTGTAGCAAATGTTTATGCTATATTATTTTATTTATTCTTCATTGGCTACTTTTTTCCCCCCACAAAATTGGAGTTACCCTTTAAGTATTCTTTAAGGTCAAAATGTGCATTTTAACATGTGAAAAAAATTGTGAAAAAGAAAAATGCCATCGGCAACAACAAGGTAAAAGTCCATTTACAAATCAATGCTTCCACGTTTGTGCTCTACAGTCCTCTTAAAAGTTACTTGTGCCACATTTGATATTTCTCTCAGCGGGATCAATCAAAAAAGATCAGAGAGAAAAACACGTTGAATGATAAAATGAAAGGACAGCACAGAAAACACACCACGGTATGAAAGAAATAAACCAATCCGTTTATCTGCTACAGTAGAAGCTAGGCTAAAGAAGATTGTTTCTTTGCTTGTGTGAGCAACTAGGTAAGGAAATATCAGACTACTGCCTGCAGGGGGCCCAGGGGTGGGCAGTAAGTGCCCTAGGGTTACAGGCTGGACACCAGAGGTTTAGACTAATGGTCTCCAAACAGTGGCCCTCCGCCCAGATAAGGCCTTGTGCTTGCCTTTATCCAGGCCTTAGGCGCCGTACACACGGCCGAGGTTCTCGCTGAAAATCAGCGAGAACCTCGCTGGAATGCACATTCCAGCGAGGACCTCGGCCGTGTGTACGGTCTCAGCGAGCTTCCCGTCGGGAAGCTCGTTGAGCCGAAAAAGAGAGCACGCTCTCTATTTTCTCGACGGCCCGCCTGGAAGAATGGCTGGTTGCCATTCCCGACGGGCGGGTCGCCGAATCCGACGGCCGGGAGAGAACCTCGACGGGCGGAACGATGTGTTCTGCCCGTCGAGGTTCTGGGTCGTGTGTACGCGGCCTCAGGGAAACTCACACTAACAATGGAACACTATTCCTTCCACTGACACCAATGATGGGGCACTTTTCCTTCCACAGCTACCAATAATGGGGCACTATTCCTCCCACTGACACTAATAATAGGGATTATTCTTGCCACTAATACAATGATGGGATACTATTCTTCCCACTGACACCAATAAAGGAGTACCATGCCTTTCACCATACCTCCCAATCCGTCCCAGATTTTGCGCTACTGTCCCGAGATTCGTGATAAATCCCGTGGTCCCTGGTTAGAGTCCCGTGATTCCGCGGCCCCCCCGCTCAACAACTCAGATCCATAGAACCCCCCCCCCCCCCCCTCCGCTCAACAACTCCAATCTGCGAAACCTCCCCCCGATCAACTCTGATCCGTGGAACCCCCCCGCTCAACAACTTTGATCTGCGGAACCCCCCCCCCCCCCGCGCTCAACAGCTCTGATCCGCGGCAACCCCCCTCCCCCCGCTCAACAACTTTGTTGGGAGGTATGCTCATTTGTCCCTCATTCTGAAGTTGAAAAGTTGGGAGGTATGCCTTTCACGAACACCATAGCGAGGCAGTGGCTAAACGTCAGAAGAAGTGTTGTTACTGGCAGGATCTCTAGGTAAGAAACATTACAACAGATCAAAAAAAAAAATCCTTATAAAAACTGTATACTGTGATACACAATGCCAAATTTACTGAAAAACATTTAGGAGTTTACATACACATTAACCTCTTAGGGACCATCCCGTGCAGATATACTGTAGCAGGGTGGCCCTCCTGCCCAAAATCACATACCTTTACGTAATTCTGTGCATTGGTTCTGGGGTGCGCACCACCTGCAATCCGCTCTCGCAGTGATTGGACACAGCAGGAGCCAATCAGTGGGTCTGGCGGACCCGCCAATCATTTTAAGAAGAGGCAGAACAGAGGTCTGCCTATGTAAACAAGGCAGATTGCTGTTTTGTGAGAGGGGAAGATGGAGATTTTGTGGCAGAAACACGGATCTCTGTCCTTCCCCAGTCAAAGCACTTCCCTACACACAGTTAGAAAGCACTAGGGCAGTGGTTCTCAACCTGGGGGTCAAATGACGATTTGCCAGGGGTCACCGAATCCTGGGCTGTTCCTGAAGCCTGCACTGCTCTCCCAGCCTTTTTGCGGCCGCCCAGCAGAGCTGTCCCTGGTGCCCGCGGCCATCCACTCAGCCCCTTTGCAGTTGCACATTCAGTTCACGGCATCACCGGGGGGGCAGAGACTAGAGGTCAGCTGACTGGTGAGGAATGTGAAAGGGGAGGGGCCAGAGGAGAACCAATCTCCTGATTTTGGCATAGGTGTCACTGCTACGAGACACCACAAAGTTGGAGACACATTGAAGCCGGTGAGTAACACTTCATGTGATTATAGTTGCCATTACAGTTCTCAGATCAGCAGATGACCTTGATCAAGAGCACCTAAGTTGGCTGATCAGAACTCCCCCCAGCACTGCCACTCATCACATTTTCCCCCACCAAGGAGTAAGAAAAGGAGTAAAAATAGAGAACATATGGAAGGAAGAGGAAAGATGGGGAGGAACAAAGAAAAAGGAGAGATAGAATAAGAGCAAGAACAAGAAAGACGGCTAGAGAGAGGGATGGGGGAAAAAAAACATAAATTAGGGTAGAGAGGGATAAAAGAAGAACAAAGAGAAAGAGTGATACATGCTAAAATTTACCAGAATAGGTTTTAATACTGTACGAGTGGAAAGGAATCAGGAAGCGATAAATGTCTGTGAGTTAGGGGCGCAAATTACTGGTCTTGCCTTGGGTGCTGACAAACTACGCTATGAAAATAATTTTACTGTTAGGGGTCCCCACAACTTGGAAAATGTTATCAAGGGATCATGGTTAAGAACCACTGCCCTAGGGACACCCTAACCCTATGATCGCCGCTGATGAGAACGCCTTTCCTGCCTGTGTCATTAGTACAGTGGCAGTACATTTAAAAAAAAAAAAAAACACTGATCACTGTAGTGGTGTCACTGATCCCAAAAATGTGTCAAAAGTGTCGCTTAGTGTCAGATTTGTCTGACACAATGTCACAGTCCCACTAAAAATTGCAAAAAAACAAACAAAAAAAATGTATCTCACAGTTTGTAGACGTGATAACTTTTGTGCAAACCAATCAATATACGCTTTTTTTTTTTTTTTTTTACCAAAAATATGTAGCAAATACATATTAGCCTAAATTGATGAATAAATTTGATTTTTTTAAAAATTTTATTGGGTATGTTTTATAGCATAAAGTATAAAATATGGGGCCAGATTCAGGTAGGAGAGCGAATCTTTATTTTGGAGTAACGTTTCTCATTTACGTTACTTCGCCGGAACTTTAGGAGCAAGTATTGTTATTCACATAGCACTTGCTCCTAAAGTTGCGGCGGCGTATCAAAAATGATCCGGCGAAATTCAAATTGGGCGGGTAGGGGGCGTGTATTATTTAAACTAGGCGCGATCCCACGGCGAACGTACTGCGCATGCGTCGACTGTCAGTGCGCATGCTCCAAATTCTGTCAGTGAACGTTAATGACGTCAATCCCCATTCACGGACGTTTTACGCAAACGGCGCTAAACTTTTTAAATTCGACGCGATGACGACGGCCATACTTAACATAGGATACTCCACCTAGGGGCATGTTTTTCTTTACACCGCGTATCGCTTACGGAAACGTCGGAAAGTCACTGCGTCAGGCTCGAGTACGATCGTGAATTGCCGATTCTCGCTGATTAACATATTCTCGGTGTAAATCAGCGGGAACGCCCCGAGCGCCATTTTTAAAATTGCAGTTCCGATACGACGGGGAAATACAATTAAGCCGCTCGTATAGGAACTCCAACCCGGCGTTTCTTGTTTTCTGCTTACAGAAAACAGAAACGCCGGCTCAAAGTGAGAGTTAGGCTGGAGTATCACTGATACTCCAGAGTAACTCTACCTGAATCTGGCCCATTGTTTGTTTGTTTTTTCAAAATTTTCGTTCTTTTTTGTTTATAGCACAAAAAATAAAAACCACAGAGAAGATCAATTACCACCAAAAGAAAGCTCTATTTGTGGGAAAAAAAGGACGTAAATTTTATTTAGGTACAGTGTCGCACAACCGCACAATTGTCAGTTAAAGTAACGCAGTGCCGTACTGCAAAAAATGGCCTGGTCATGAAGGGGGTAAACCTTCCGGGGTTGAAGTGATTGAACTCAGCTGGATCCTAGATTTTGACATGGATTGGATGGTAAGGATTATTGGATGTTTCTATCCATTTCAATGATTTTTATTATGTTTCTTTAACCGCATGCCGACCAGCCGCCGCAGTAATACGGCGGCAGGTCGGCACTGCTGCGCGAGAGCCCGTAGCTCTACGTCGCCACTTTCGATGGGCAGTAGGGGACGCGTGCGCACCACCGGCGGCCCGCGCGCACGCCCCCCGCTCGCCCCCGAGTCCCGTGCGTGTGCCCGGCGGGTACGATCGCCGCCGGGCACACGCGATCGCTCGTTACAGAGCGGGGAACGGGAGCTGTGTGTGTAAACACCCAGCGCTCGTTCCTGTCAGCGGGGGAAACTCTGATTTTCTGTTCATACAATGTATGAACGGAAGATCAGTGATTCCCCCTAGTAAGTCAACCCCCCCATACAGTTAGAACACAAATAGGAACACACTTAACCCCTTCCCCGCCCCCTAGTGTTAACCCCTTCACTGCCAATGGCATTTTTATAGTAATCCAATGCATTTTTATAGCATTGATCGCTAAAAAAATGCCAATGGTCCCAAAAATGTGTCAAAAGTGTCTGAAGTGTCTGCCATAAGGTCGCAGTACTGAAAAAAAACGCTGATCGCCGCCATTACTAGTAAAAAAAAAAAAAATAATAAAAATGCCATAAAACTACCCCCTATTTTGTAAACGCTATAACTTTTGCGCAAACCAATCAATAAACGCTAATTGCGATTTTTTTTACGAAAAATATGTAGAAGAATACGTATCGGCCTAAACTGAGGAAAACATTTTTTTTATATATTTTTGGGGGATATTTATTACAGAAAAAAGTAAAAAATATTGCATTTTTTTCAAAATAGTCGCTCTGTTTTTGTTTATAGCGCAAAAAATTAAAAACGCAGAGATGATCAAATACCACCAAAAGAAAGCTCTATTTGTGGGAAAAAAAGGACGCCAATTTTGTTTGGGAGCCACGTCGCATGACCGCGCAATTGTCAGTTAAAGCGACGCAGTGCCGAATCGCAAAAAGTGCTCTGGTCTTTGGACAGCAATATGGTCCAGGACTAAAGTGGTTACGTACAAGGTAAAACTGACCTTTCATAGGAAAGTTACTGTAAAGCAATGTAAGTGGTTACGTTTTCCAGTTAACACATTTAAAATGATTACAGGGTGGAGAGGAAGAATTCCCTCGGGGGTTAATGCGGCAGAGGCGCCCTTAGTCATGTGGTGTAATGGGTCGAGGCCTTCAGAAGTATGGAATTGAAAAAACAGATGTTGAGTGTTCGTCCCCCACGTAAAATGCAGACGTCTCTCAATTTAAATATTCAGTAGAAAATTGATTTGGACTAGGACTTTAAAGGTATAATACTACAAAATGTATAGTATATTAACCACTTCAGCCCCGGAAGAATTGGCTGCTGAAAGACCAGACCATTTTTTGCGATTCGGCACTGCGTCAATTTAACTGACAATTAATTGCACAGTTGTGCGACATGTTACCCAAACAAAATTTACATCCTTTTTTTCCCCACAAATAGAGTTTTTTTTTGGGGGGGGGTATTTGATCACCTCTAAGGTTTTTATGTTTTGCACACAAAAAAGAGCAACAATTTAAAATATATATATATATATATATATTTATTTTTTATTTTTTGCTATAATAAATATCCCCAAAAAATACATAAAAGATAAACTTTTTCCTCATTTAGGCCGATACGTATTCTTCTACATAATTTTGGTTAAAAAAAAAAAATATATATATTTATTGGTTTGCGCAAAAGTTATAGCTTCTACAATATAGGAGATAGTTTTATGACATTTTTATTATTATTATTTTTTTACTAGTAACGTCGGCGATCAGCAACTTTTCGTGACTGCAATATTGTGGCGGACACATCAGACTTGTTGGATGCTATTTTGGGAACATTGTCATACAGCGATCAGTGCTATAAAAATGCACTGATTCCTGTGTAAATTACACTTGCAGTGAAGGGGTTAACCAGTAGGGGGCAAGGAAGGGGTTAAGTGTGTCCTAGGGAGTGATTCTAACTGTGTAGGGGGCTGGGCTATGAGCGACATGACATTGATCACTGCTCCCGATGACAGGGAGCAGTAGATCAGTATCCTGTCACTAGGCAGAATGGGGAAATGCCTTGTTTACAAAGGCACCCCCCTGTTCTGCCTATGTGGGCACAGTCACGGAACCCACGGCGGGCGTACACGCTAGGTGGCAGACTCAAGGCAAGGTACCTGTACATTGCTTTGCCTTCCACTTGTCATTCTGCTGACGTAAATGTACGTTAAACAGTCGGCAAGTGGTTAAAAAAAAACATTACAATTTCATCACATCGCATAAAAACTTTTTTAAATATTTAAAGAGCTTACTCCCATAGGAGCTGCTGGATTTTTGGGTCTTTCACAGCCAGGCAACAGAAATTTCCACTCTCTCTCAATGGCTCAAAAACTGATTAAGGGGAATTTTGTTTTGTTTTATTTCCTTGGAGAGGGAATTAGGATGCCCAGAACTGGAAACTTGAATAACTTTGAGGACTTGCTAATGTCTACGAACTGAATTCAAGAGCGCCGCCCACCCTTGCAACTCAGATAGCCATCAAAAAATTCCAAACTGAAGAATGTGGGTGTCATTTCAGGAAATGCCAAAGCTCCTGGAGACTACCATCCAAAGCTAGAGATATGGGGTTTCTTTTGGCTGCTTTGCACTGGCTCTAAGCTTTCCCCTGGTTCTAGACATGCAAAGTATTGCAACTCACTGCCTTTTCTACACAGGCTTGGGGTAGTTACTCACCCTGTTTCTTTAAATTAATACTGAAGTCCAAGAGGCTTCTGCACTGGCACACTTCTACACAGGCTGGGTCTTGTCTGTCAGGGTGGCTCCAGCTAAGCCCAGCTGAGGCTGGTAAAGGGTGTGAGGCTTCCAACTGCTTCTACTCCTTCTCCTTCTCACTATTTTTACTCGCTTTCCTTCTGCCCAGGAGTCATCCAGCACAGGGGTCCCCACCAGATGACTGGACTCTGACCTCTGACTATTAATAGGACTTTTCCCCCACCTACTGAGGCATGCCTCCTCAGGGATTGGTGGGAACTCCATAAATATGCAGGCTGTAACCCAATGTAAAAATGAAGGTAGGCTTGGGGAAAGGGGTACAGGGTTGATCAAAGGAGGGAAGGAGTGTTTAGGGTAGGATGCCCAGGCCCTTCCATGGATGAAGCACAAAAGTATGGTATGCCACCTTCATCAATCTTAGTAAAACTGAGGGCAGAGTCAAAGAAAAGGGCTAGGGTTGGGGCTCCATCCTGCAAGGTTGTCCACCTACTCATCCCTCCAGACCTCAGAAAGGTGTTGAACCAGAGATCCCAGACACTTCCATCGTATCATTTAGTATAGCAGATCATTCTTCATTGATTGTTATCAAGGAGAGTTTAGCCTTGACTAATTCAAAATGGATGGAAGGAGTCTTCCAAGATCTGGCAACAGTAATTGTAGCTGCTATGAAAATTAGGGCAATCCGTTTTTTGAAGTGTTTCGGGGTTTCCTTGTTGATGGATTGGTTTTAAGGAAGCTTGGGTGTTGTTACCGGAAGGAGTGAGCGAACATCGTTACTGCAATTTGTCCTTCAACAACTTTATTGATAAACTGTTGAACATGGGTGCCGCTTTTGTTTTGCATGTGACCAATTTGCTGATTCCATGACCGGTTCTCATTAGACAGCTACTGAAATCTGAGTGAGTGTGCAGGTCATATTTGCTAATCCTGGAAGAACTATAGCCTTATATCTATAATCCATCCATGATTCTCTAGGCTGAAAAATAAATAAGTTTCACCAACTAACTGACAGTAAGTGGCATTAATCATCACAGTTAATTAGGCTGCAAATCACTTTGGTCTCCTTCTAACGAGAAAGCCGTGCCTTGTTATTTAAAATTTTAAGACATAGCTGGGCTGTGTACAAAACAGCAATTAGTCTTCTCTGTGGCATCGTTACATGCCGCATCTACTGGCGGGTTAAAGTGGCACTCCAGTCAGACATAAGGATTTAGTATCCAAAGAGTGCGTTTTTATTAATTCTGATTTTATTTCTGCCTTCGTTCTGTCCTTTTGGCTGTCCTGTGACCTACATTACTAGTAGATGGACTTCTTTAATGGTCTGATTCTGATTCTGAGTGCTGGGCCCCAATGTAGCTCTCCTAGAGGGAGCATTAACAGGAATCATGTGGCCAAGAAGTAGCCATGCCCATTAGCACTGTAAAAGGTTTGCTAAATCTGGTTATAGCTGTATACAGTGGAAACTTGGATTACGAGCATAATCCGTTCCAGGAGAATGCTTCTAATCCAAAGCACTTGCATATCAAAGCGAGTTTCCTTATAGAAGTCAATGGAAACAAAGAAAATTAGTTCCGCATTAACTTGTATTACATGCATGTGGCCAGAGGTGGGAAGTGCCGGAGAGACCTGAAGAGACTGGGAAATACTCGGAGACCGTTTGGATGCAGTCAGAAACCCTTGGAAAGGCTCGGAAACACTCAGGAACTGAAAGTGTCACTGGCGCCTCCGCACTTCTGGCCAAATGCGGTACTGCACACCCCAGAGACTTGAATCCTGCTTATGTTGCGAGACAACACTCGCAAACCAATTTTGAAAAAAAAGCTTGTATTGCGTTACTCGCAATCCGAGGTATTACTGTATGTTGACTTTTAAATTACACGTAAACTGAGAGATTTTCTAATCTTGCTCAGCTGGAATGATTTCTGGCTTGCAAAATAGAAACTAGAAACTTCACTTTAATGACTCCACATTTCCATGCAGGCAAATGTTTTCTTGCATTCTTACCATGATCTAAAAATACCTTTAAAGAGGATCTTTAGAGCCCCCCCCCCCCCCAAAAGTCAACATCTATAAATATTGTAGTTGTTGACCTTTAATAAAATAACACAAAGCTGACCTGGGCCAGTTCTTCACCACTCTTCGGGTCCCTGGTGCCCCCATGTCTAGTGTGGGAAGCCTGCTACAACTCCTTGCGGCTTCACAATTGGCTTCCCACTGCGCATGCGCAAAGCCACGATGTGCTTTGTGAATAGTTCCACAGCTTTTAGCCATATTGGTTGTTATCCCTGGAAAGCCTACCGCTGGCTCTAAAAAGCGATACCAGGATGATGCCTGCATCATCACGGTATAACCTCTTAAAGCCGAGGCCACTTACGCTTTGCGGAAAGGGGTTAAGTTATTACTAATTAGATATTATTGCAGATGTTCGAATTTTCGGGTTTTTGGATTTTCGAATTTCTGAATTTACAAACTTTTGAACTTATGAATTTTTGACGTGACGAATTTTGGATATTATGAATATTCTGAAAAATGTGTTAAACAGGTTTTTGTTAAGTCAGATTTTTCCGAATTAAATTATTTGTCAAATTTCATTAAAAAACTAATTAGGAACGAAACAAATTGTAAATCTCAGCTCGTTCAATTAAGCTATGGCAATAAAACCTGGAAGCTGATTGGTTTTAATGCAGAAGTGAGCCTGATTGTGCACTCTCCAGCATTAGTAAATAAACCCCATTTTATGTCAATGCCCTTTAAAAAGAAAAATTGTCTCAATATCTGTCCCGTAATTGCCCATTGCAAGTTATTCTAAACAATACAATCTACTTATATCCCCCTATATATAATTCTTCTCCAAAAAAACAACTAGAAAGGTAAGAAATATGTTTTTTAATCATTTTTAGGCATGCTGTGTGAATGGGTACACATAGTGGGGTTTTCTCAAAAGTGAGAGCAAAAAGTTAAAATACGCTTTAAAATGATGTTTTATAAAATACTTTTTATTTCAAAGTCACTTAATCTGTTCCTAACAACAATATTTACCCATTAATTTTGATTCTGTAATAGGCAATGTAATAAACAAAAGTATCCCTTCCTAACGACTGTAAATCTCTACTGGTCTCAATGCTGATAAAGAAGACAAAAATACGAGATCTGCCAACTTTTAACAAAATCCAACAGAAGTACAACTAGAAAATGTAAGACGTGCGGCAATATTCGCTGGCGAGGTTCATGTTCTTTTTCAAACTGCAGAACACCTACAGCTAAATATCATCACAGAATCACAAAAAGTTAAACTAATAATAAGCTTTGGCAGAATTCCTGAATCCGGTGTTCGATGTTAAAATGTATCAGTAAGGAACTGTCAAAAAAAAAGAGCAGCCAACGTGCTAAAGATTTTTTTACCTTTTATCTTATGCAAAGCCTCAGGCCTTATTATTTCTACTTTTCTACAAATATTCAAACTTATAACGCGCTGTTCTAGTAACTGTCATGTGTACACACAATCAGTGACAGTTAGAGATAAGCTTTGAAGTAAAGCTAAATTTTTGTTAAAACATATGGAATAAATAATTGCTAGTCATTTGGAATAAAATGTTATTTATAAAGTGACACAAAAAAAGTGTTCGTAACTCAAATAAGTCCCTCCTATTGCTCAAGGCCTGATCTGGGTTCTTTTTTTTTCTTGTGTTCCAGTCGCGGCTGGTGTTATTGTTTTTGTAGGGAGGGCAGCAAACAACCCCCCTGGCTGCCGGTGGAGCAGCACTAGCACAACTGGCCCCTACACCCCCCCCCATAGCATGGCATAGCACTAACACCCCCAGCAAACCCCCCACTACCACCCGCTGATGCTTACCCTGATCCTTACCCTTGATGCGGGTAGTGAGAGCAGCAGTCAAAGCTGATGCGGCCACCTTCCAGCCCTGTCCTTAAGCATGGCTGGCTCGGGGAAAGCTGCTCCATGTGTCCTCTCTTTGTTCCTCCCGACACTAGGCGTCCAATAGGATTCCCTGAAGTTTTGGCCAATCAGGAAACAGATTTCATACCTGCTTCCCGATTGGCCGGGAGGAGGATCGGTGTTCATTCACTGTTGCAACACACCTGGGTGGGCTCCGGTCACATGCTCTGCAACCTGAGACCACTCTATTTTGAAGCCGATTAGAGCCTGGCTGCTGTAATTCATGCACCCTGTACCTTGAAAGGGGCCAGGCACATAAATAGGTGGCGGCCGTGGATAGATTCATGCACTAGTGTGCTCCCCATGGTCTTACTGTATGTAGGAACATACAGTCACCCTCTCTTGTTTGCTCTCAAAATCAACTATGGGATTTGTACTGTGCATAGAGCAGTGCACATGGCCTCAACAAACTTATGTTCTTCTTACAAAATATATCTCACTTCCTGTCTGGTGAACTGTCACTGTGACAGGAAGTGAGGGAAAATCTATTTAAGGAAGCCCTGGGTAGCAGTTAAAACCTGAAAAAGTTTCTAATCCTTCCCTACTCTATTCCAAGCAAAAACAAAAGTTTTGACTAGACGTACACTTAAACCATTAGCACCTGTTGTTTTCCTATGTTCCGTGTGTAGAACATACCACTAGAAATGTAATTTCATGGCCGCACATAAAGCATTACATATACAACAGTTGCCGAGAAGTATTCTCCAAATATAAAAACAAGGATGTATGCACACATTGACATAAGACTACCCACCATGGGCCATCATTCCACATGAACAAAAGATTCATATACGGTATATGTATGAAAACATCCTTTTGATTTCGATGGAAGGCATCATGAACATGATGTTGCAGGAGAACTATTGCCTAGAGAACTCTGTTTTACTTTGTTCAAGTTTTCCTGAAGGAGCTGACTTTTATGGCCACCCTGACTTCTATCTAGTCTAGGCACTCCATCACCGCTTCACTGGGTCCTAGCCACATTTGCATGGAACAGTATAGCGGTTAGGGCCAGTAGGAATAGCTGGTAACTTTTCTAGGAGTTGTTTGGAAGGCCCTTTGTCCTGTCACGTCACTCTTTTGGGACTATGTTCTCTTTTTGGTGGGACATGGGCTCGGTGGTTACTGAGAGGGAGCTTGCTTAAGGACTTTGGAATTTCAGAGTTACATCTCAACTGGGTATGGTAATAACGGCTATGAAACTGTTGCCTGGTTAGTCCACGAACAGTGCCCGAGCACCTTTAATCTGCTGTCACTCCGGCTTCGTCCAGGGAACATGTTGCTTTTTGAATCATATCATGTTGTGGCCTGCGGCTATTAAATGGTACACTGGGTTTGCTGTTGCTCCCTCGAAATCACCCCAAAAGAACTATCGTTGTAATGTGGCTTCCTATGTATAATGTATTCTTATGTGGGCATCGGACTATCTGAGGTGGGCATCGTCTGTAATAATGTGATTGTCTGTATAAATTCAGTGTGTTTTTCTAATACAGCAGTTCTTCTTGTTTATTGCAGAAACTGGTGTTGTCTAGTTCTTCGGGGTAGCTTCAGGTATAGTCACTTGCTTCGTGTTCCAGAGCTTGAGAAGCAGCATCTTGGCAGAGATACCTAGTTGGGGTGTCTGAAGTCCATTACAGAAGACCTTATCCATATATATCCAATTATTTCTATTTAAGGTGTGCAAATTCAAACCCTGGATGCAAACTTATAGGGTTTGGCCTGCCGAACCTAAATGAACCTGTTTGTAAAAGGCTATGTATCCATTTGCACAAGGATACATTTCAGTCTGCTTTTGATCAATCTAATCACACATCAAAAATAGGCTGATGGGACATCCGTGTCAAAGGGGTTATTTCATCTAAAACATTTGTTTCCTTTGTGGATTTCCTTTGAGCATGAAGGAGAGGTTCTGTCATAAACAATAATTTCAGATGCCAACAACTAAGAGATTTCACTAGAAAAGTTGAACAGTCTGATAAGATGTTTCCATATCTTCTGATAAGATGTTTCCATTTCTTCTGATAAGATGTTTTCATATCTTATGATAATATGTTTTCAATTGTGCCGCTGGCTGCCATTTGCTAGTCTGTCAACTTAAAGGGTCACTAAAGGATTTTTTTTTTTTAGCTAAATAGCTTCCCTTTACCCTAATGCAGTCCTGGTTTCATGTCCTCATTGTTCGTTTTTGCTGTAATCCTTCTCTGTTCTGCACACTTCCTGGTTGTCTGTTTCCTTATGAAAAAAGTACTGGGAGCTTCTTTCTGTGGTCTCTAATCAAGAAGGTGTGATTACTGTGTGTCTAAAACCCCTCAGAACCAACCAGTTTCATTTTAAAAACAAACACTGCCCTGTATTGGCTCTGTGTCTCTGTACTTCACACAAGCATGAAACTAGATGAAAAACGAAACTGAAACTGCAGGCACATTATATGATTGATTTTTATCTATTTTTAATAATTTTTAAAAGGAATCAGTTAACTAGTATGTCTCTATACCCTGTAAACAGTCATTTCAGCAAAAAAAAAATTCCTTTACAACTCTTTTAAGATCCCACCGTTCAGTGAGGACTAATGCCACGTACACACGATCTGAATATTGTACGAAAAATGTCGTCCGAGGAAGAATCGTCCGATAATCAGATCGTTAGTACAGGGCTGGACGAGCCGACCATTTTAGTTCATTCGATATTATTTTATCGGACATGCACGAAAATTTTCCTCGTACGATACCAGATTGTACGATTTTCGTTTGGTCAGTACAGTTGTCGTCTGAAAATACTACACAAATACATTACAACACATGAGATCACTTCCGATTTTTTTTTCTGTAGTACGAGAAGTTTCGTGACTTTAGTAACCTATTCAATTTCTACTTAGTAAATGAAGAAAGTTGGACGATCTGTCGTCCAATTTTCGGATCGTCTGTACGTGGATTAAGGCCGCAACAAGAAAACAACTTTTTCAAAATGACTTTAGAAAAATGAATGTCCTTTTAAGCTGCCTCTTACCAAAACATACCCCTCATGGAACTTTTTGTTGCTTGCTAAAATTGTGATTAATGTCTCCCACTGATTAGTCTTTCTGCCTCATTAACTCTAATTTTTCCGGTAAAATAATTCTAGATAGACGTGACAAAACTAGAAAATACATTTTTTAATTCAGCAAATTGCACGCTGTAATAAAATATGGTAGAGTCATGATAATGCTAATGGTCAAAAGGTCATGTATAATCTTTAAATGTGGAGGTAATACTCATAGCAACCGGATTCCTGCCAAGATTATCAAGTCGTTTTTTCTAGTAGGTGAGAATATGTAACTCAACTATCACTGGTTGCTATGGTAAATAATTTTACTTTTATTTCCCCATGTTTATAGACAACAGTTGTTAAGCTGGTCACACACAATAAAATCTGATATTTAGCATTTACTACATTTATTCTTAAAGCGATATTAAAACCAAAACCAAAAATGTAATACAGTTTACTGCAGCTTACCAATCATTAAATGCGGGGGCTTCATTAGTTATTATTTAAGGCATTGTTTTTAATCTTTATTTTCACCTAGTGATTTAGCCAATATGTCTATTACTTTTCAAAGTTTTTCAAAAGACCAATTGTCCAGCAAAGGTTATTATTGTTAGTGGGTTAAGACAAACCATTTAACACTGACAGGGCTGCTTACAAGCTTTATTTTTTTTTAGTCACTTATGTAAAGTCAATCTAAATTGACTGGTCCATGTAAGGAGCCCCTATTGCATCTCCATAGATAGAGGAGCCAACTTACAGCAAGAAGTGTGTTTAGAAAAACATATATATATATTTTTAAAGCAGCTGATCAGATTTACAATATGCAAAGATCTAAAGGTGACCATACCTATAACATTGAAAGCTACAAAATATAGATAGAAACACCCTCATCCAGTAAGGTAACAAACCCTTCACTGTAAATCCCCGCCATCTCTGAATATCCAATCGTGAGCTATAGCAAACCAACTAAAACAAAACTAAAGTGCATAAGTTAGCAAAGAAGATAATAAAATATAAAAGTTGTGTTGCACTTTTCTTACTTAAATCAAGCACATAACATATCCATAAAGCAGTATAGTCACTAACCCAAAGTTGAAGATAGTGCTCTACCCTCTTCTGGCTGGAGGAGTGTAGGATTGGACAACTAAAAAGGAATGCCCAGGAATGGCTTTCCTCAAATAGATGGACTTAGATGAATCTCTTGATGGCCTGATGTATTTCAGTTGTACAAAATCATTTATATATGTTAACCATGTAGTGTATGACCAGCCTTACTAAATACACATTGTATGGATCAGGTAGGCCCTCACATCATACAGAGTTGGTAAATCTAAAACGCCAGTACACACGATCGTACTTTTTGACAACAAACCTCCAACGAACCTGTTTTTGCAGACAATCCGACTGTGTGTACGCTCCATTGGAAAAACTTTTTCGCTTTTTCATTGGAAAATGTTCGCTAAATGAACAGACAAACTTTCGGGCAACAAATGTCCTACGTTGGCTAATCCAATCCTGTGTACGCAAGTACATCGGACTAAAGTCCAAAGTACAAACACGCATTCTCAGAACCAATGATAAAGATCAGACAACAATAGCAAAGTTTGCCCAAAGAGTGGCGGTAAAGAGCAGAAAAATCACGTAGTCCGTCTATTACGTCACTACGTTCGTGTTTGTTGGCTGAAAAAGTCCTACCGTGTGTATGCATACCAAGTTCACGAACAGCCCCCTTTGGAGCAAAATCCACGAAAAAGTCAGTTGGAAGTCCAATCGTGTGCATGAGGCTTCAGAAGCTTTACCAAGATTGTTCAATGAGACTTAAAGTCTCATTGTACTGTTTAAAAAAATATTTAAATTTTTTCCACTAGAGCTGCCATTTTACAAAAGAATTCTGAGGCCACGTACACACGACCAAATATATCTGTTCAAATCGGTCTGACAGACCGATTTGAACAGATATGTCTGCTGGCTGTTTTGGCAGACAGCGCGGTGACGTGGCGGTGACGTTGACGCCGCCACGTCACCGCACCAGGAAGAAAAACACTTCCGCGCATGCGTCGAATCCATTCGACGCATGTGCGGGCAGATATGTCTGCTGGTTAGCGTACTAACCAGAAAACATATCGGACCGACGGGTTCCCAGCAGACAGATTCTAAAGCATGCTTTAAATTCTGTCTGCTGGCCAAATCTGTCGGCTCGCCCGTACACACGATCGAATCTGTCTGCTGAGACGGTCTGTTAGACCGTTTTCAGCAGATAGATTTGATCGTGTGTACGCGGCCTAAGTCACCAGGTCTTGGGCACTTGTAAGAGCCACAGACGGCACAAGTCTGGGCACCTGCATATACCCTTCAGGAATTAAAGTCAACGACTCTAAAAAAAAATGCACATATCAATAAAATTTATCATGATATAATGGTATTTTAAATTCACACAAAGGTTTCACTTGTTCCTTAAGCAAAATGCAGAACTTGTGAGGACATATGGACCTATTTACCCTTGTTATGCCCTCAGGATGTCCACAGTCCTTTCAATTGACCCAAGCTTTCTGCATGTTCTGGTTAGGTAGAATAAAATATCCATATACATGAGCTGCTCTTCAAATTGCTTTCAGCTTTGCAGTTTTTTTTTTTTTACTTTCAAAGAATTTTATTGATTTTATACAACCAAAAGAAAATAAACATTTGGTACATTCCTTTTAGACATTCAACCACAATGTGTAAAGGTGATGGACAAGCAGAGTCTAAGCAGTACAGATAAATTGACCACTGACCAGTAATTTTGTTCTAGCTACCTCGTCTAGCAAGTCAAACGGTGGTGCAGGATCATAGGGAGAAAACACCAGGCACCCCTATTGGGCACAAACTGTGCCTGGAGGATTCCCCCCTCAAACACGAAGGCAGCTAATGGTCAAGAGTAGGGATGAGTTCCGCGTTTGACTCGAACATTGTCTGTTCGTACGTTCGACTAATTCCGAACAAACGGGTAGTTTGCGCCAAATTCGAGTGACGCGCAATGGCCCATAATTCACTGCGGCATTGCGCGCTGATGATTGGCCAAACATGCACTATGACCCTGCATGCTTGGCCAATCACAACGCGCAAAAACGGAGAGCCATAATTGGCCAAAGCCAGGGTGGATTTGGCGAATTATGGCTCAGGGCTTTAGCACACGCCCCACACTATATAAGGCCGCCTGCTGACTGAGAGCAGTCAGAGAGACAGAGAGATTGTCTTTTTATATAGCTAGATAGAGCAGGCAGGCTAGTCAGTTTAGCTTAATTTACAGTGTGTATAGGATATATATACATCCCTAGGAGTTGTACATATATTTATACACTGCATAGCTTAGATAGATCAGTTCTTCCTAATTTACTGTCAGGCAGGTGATTGTGCTATTTAAAGACGTTATCACAGGTATAGACACCCAGCAGGTACAATATTTAAAGGAATTTTTATTTTATTTTTTATTTAAGCATCAATAAAATCACGTGAAATCAAGATTCATGTGAAACGTGACACTATTGGCAACCTCCATTCAATAATGAGATTTAATAGAGATAGAGATTTAAGCCAGGTTTTCAAGTGGTTGTTTAAACGTGAGGTCCGTGTCCCAGGGTGTACATCTGAGTGACACACATTGGTGTGTCACTCAGATGTACACCCTGGGACACGGACCTCACGTTTAAACAACCACTTGAAAACCTGGCTTAAATCTCTAAGCCTCAAAAAATAGACGTGTCTAGCGGTGGTTTATTACACCTGGAGGATTTCAAGTTTAATCTACATTGGTCATGTGTCCCAACTGGCTCCAGGATCTTTCATTATTGAATGGAGGTTGCCAATAGTGTCACGTGAATCTTAAAGCTATTCCTACCTTGACTTTGTTGTCGATTAAAGATCTGTAACAAGATCTGAGGACTTTTTGAAGCAAGTACCTACCTTACCTTTGACTACCTGATTGAGATAACTATTTTGTTTTCTGACTATACATCGTCTTACAAAATCCTTAACAACTGTCCTGAATAAGCCCCATGGCGAAACATGTGTCGGCGACTTTAGGGATTTTGTATACAGCGGTTTTTCCATGTATATGTATTATTGTTTTTTCTATATAATTGTTACTATGCATTTATACTGTTATGTTTAATTGGTAATATAAAAAATTGTATTTTTTACCTACTTCCTTGGCCTCAAAGTCCGACCATCAATACCTCTCCACAGTTATTGTTTTCTTGTTTTTTGATCATATATACGGATGTGGTCCATGTGAGTGCAATTCCCTTGTATTTTCTTGTCCCTTTCTATTCCCCTGGCCCACCCTTCCCCTTTCCCAATCACCCCCCCTTTCTTTACAATTATGCCTCTAACTTTTTGTCTTCTTCCCCATCGTTTCTTTTTCATGTCTACAACCAACTCTCCAGCATTTTAATACCATTCCTGACTCAAGGCATTATTTCTCCCCCACATTTGTTTTTGGTTTATTACATGTTTTCAACCTTATTTCAATTTCAAGCGATGAAAAGAAAAAAATAATAATAATACATATAATAATACCAAGAAACAGCCAAAGTCTTGGACACTTCAATAGCAATTGAAATGTCAACACTTTAAGAGCTACATTACGGCACATGATCTCCTCTAAAGGGATACAATTTCTGTATAGAAGATCTCACAGAACCCTTTAAACAGGATTGCCTGGACAAGGAACTTTCACACCACCAAAATATATGCATTACTGGATTTGCATTCATAGACCAGGTCTTCGGAATGGATTGATCGGAGCTGTTGAGGTATGGAACATCTGTGTAGAGTTTGGGCTTTTTCTTAGCATGTTCACATGCATTAATGGGGATCTCACTTGATACTAGTACTGATTATTATAAGAAAGTGTTGAAAGCAATAATGGCTCAGAAAAAAAAGAGAGGGTGGAAAGAATCAAAGCTAGGAATTGCTTTCAATATATTACAGCACACAAAAAACAAAGGAGCAGCTGTGAATAGGTTGTAACTATGAACAAAAGGCAGTCTTTATACCGACCCTGCTGAAGAACTGCTAGGGCCACCACTGTCTACTAGAGTTTAAGAATCTGTTGCATTAGTAAGACTTTCATATAATCTCAGTGCTACAAAAAAAAATTGCATTTCAAAGTGAAAAACTTTCTGAATCACAACATTCTGAATCCTTCTTTAATTGGGTATTACGATAGATTTGTGACAACGCAGGAGCACAATTATTCTTACCCCATTACAGGAGGTGTATGAACAAGGACCTTAATGGAAGGCTTGTCAAGTATTCTAATAGAAAAGCTGCATTTTTAAAAGTTATGGAAAACAACTTTTGAAGTCACATTAACATTTAAGGGCTCATTCACTCTAGCAGTTAAGGGGTGGTAAAACCCTGCCATTGAGCCACAGTTGTATAGCTCCCCAACTGCTCCCCTTTAGTTGCAGTGGCAGCAGTCGCTGGTGCACTGATGCTACAGCCGCATCAGGAATTATACCCCCCATTTGCTTTTGGAGGGCATTCCTACCCCTTGATTAGGACCCATTCAAGTGAATGGGTCCACTTTCCAAGCACCTTGCAACTGTGAGCAACAAGTTTGTTACATACTGCAGCCTCCACGACATCTCCAAGATACGCCCCTTACTAACCAATGGCACCACAAAGCTTCTAGTTCACTCCCTGGTCATCTCCCGCCTCAACTACTGAAACTCCCTTCTCTTTGGCTTATCTTTAAATATGCTATCCCTCCTTCAGTCCATAATGAATGCTGCTGCCGGACTCATTCACCTTACCACCTGCTCAGTGTTTGCTACACCTCTCCATCAATCCCTCCACTGGCTTCCACTTACCCAACAAATTAAATTCATAATACTAACTAAAACTTACAAAGCCATCCACAACTCAGTCCTCAGCTACATCACTAGCCTAGTCTCTAAATAGCAACATAATTGTTCTCTTAGTTCCTCCCAAGACCTCCTGCTCTCTAGCTTCCTTGTCTTCTCCTCCTGTGCTTGTTTCCTGGACTTTTCTTAAACCTCTCCCATCCTCTGAAACTCCCTACCCCAATCTGTCCAATTATCTCCTACTATGTTTGCTTTCAGACGATCCATGAAAACCCTCCTCTTCAGAGACACCTATTCTACTCCGCCTGACAACTGTACTTTTATTTTCTCCATCAGCTCATCTCCCCCAGCTATTGCCTTTGTATCACTTGATCCTCCCTCCTAGATTGTAAGCTCTAATGAGCAGGGCCCTCTGATTCTTTCTGTATGGAATTGTATTGAGACTGTACTGTCTGCCCTCATGTAGTAAAGCACTCTGCAAATTGTTGGTGCTATATAAAACACAAACTTTGAAGAGGGAATACAACATCTCCTTACTCCTGTCCAAAGCTTGTGTGAACGGAACCCTTAAAGTGGTTATACTCACAATGTAGAGTATACAATTTCCTATAATCTGTGCCCAGTCTTGCCACACAGAGTTAATCCAGATCTGAGTAATCCTCTTTCAATATTCAGTAAAATGAACAGCCTTCCAGATAAAAAACTTGCCTAAATAAAAAGTCAGTTTTCTCTCTTCTTGCTTTGAGTGACAGGTTATGTACATATCTAGCTTGACGATGTTTATCATATGTTAATCATAACATGAGGTATAAAAGGTGAGAAATCCACCCCTCCCCCATATAACACATCCTGGTGATATACAATGAACTTTGGATCACCTCATGTTATGATAAACAAAACATAACATATGATAAACATGTCCAAGCTAGATATGTAAATAACCTGTCACTGAAAGCAAAAACAGAGAATCGGACTTTATAATTTGGCAAGTTTTTATCTGGAATTCTGTTAATTTGCACTGAACATTACAAGAGGATTACTCAGCGCTGGATTAACTCTGTGTGGCAAGACTGGGCACAGATCATAGGAAATCTTATACTCTACATTGTGACATCAAAAAAAAAATGGGTTTACATCCACTTTAAAGCTTATATAAGGTTTTAGTGATTGGGTTTACATCTACTTTAAAGTAAATATCCCATGGGGAAAATACAGCTATAGCTATAGGGGTCAGGCTGACTTTACCTTATCAGAAATAACAGCAGTCAACAGCAGTCAAATAGAGAAGGCATGTACATCTTTTGTGTCATCCTTCAACTCAGCTGGCAGCCATGGATGTTTAAAGGGCTCAGCTCAAAAAGTCCAGGGGTTCAGATCAGGGCATAAGCATAGCCTCTTGTGCATCTGGCCATAGACATTTCAATGAAAGCAAGGGCATTTCCCCAGGATTAGTAGTGCTTGCAATTGCAGGTCTAGATCTACCAGAACTATTAGTTAAACTTGACTAACTCGAATTATGTAGTGCAAGGTCCTGTCTGACTGGACATAGATTGAATGGAAAGTTGAGCTTGGGCCCATATTACATTGTTCTAGTAAATCTTAGGTTTATTGTACATATTTGTACAGTCATATTTTAACATGTATGATGATCCTTATGCCGCGTACACACGGTAGTTTTTTGCGATGAAAAAAAACGTTGTTTTTTAAAACGTCATTTAAATTGATCGTGTGTGGGCAAAACGTTGTTTTTTACTTCACAGAAAACGTCGTTTTTTTCCATCACAAAAAATGATCGTGTGTATGCGGCATAAGTATGAGCTGTGTGTAAGCTACTGGTACAGGTCTTTCTACACTGCCCCCCCTCAACTTTGATGCATACAAGGTGGCACCTCTTCTGCTTACCCATAGGTTCATTCCTGGTTGGCGGTACATTTTATAACTTTGCAGTGCTACTTTTATGCACCTAAAGGAGTAATTTATGAGTTAAGTTTATCTGCCTCATAACCTATCCAACTGTTTTCCAATTCCTTCTTGTGAGGCATGATTGATAAATCTTTCCATTGTTTTTCGGAGACCACGGTTCACTTCACCTGACTGTACAGCATTTAAAAGCCACCATGAAAGAGAAAGTGCAGGTTTTACCTTGAAGTTGAACAGTGCATAGACCTTATCTGCAGCAATTAATCCCAACACAGCTGAGCCAGAATTCAAGTTATGCTCAACTCCCTAGGCCTGCAAAGATTTATTACAACAAGACCTTTCCAAGGAGGATTAACGCTTTCATCTTCTGAAGGTTTCCAGATACATTGGCGTCCTGGATTTTAGTAATTTTATATCCCAGAGGAAACAATAACACAGCCATAAGCTCTCATACTGAAGCTAAATGGTTGGTGTCCCACAAAACCACCACACTTACACGCACTCGAAATTGGGTTAACATGCATGCACTTTGGCCACGCGAAGGACTAACGGGGACTGGCTGAGCGGGCTAGATCCTCTCACTCCCTCATAGGGGAGTCCCTCTGCCCTGCTGGGCTTCAAAGCGGAGCAGGTAGGGCGGGCTGTGTGGGAGGACCCCCTCACACCCGCCATTGCCACCCGGGGGCATGGAGAAAGATGGCAGATTGCCTCTGGGGGAGGTCTGCCTACTCCCAACTCCTGCAGTCCGGCTCCTCTCTCGAGTACACGCACAAAATACACTTAAAAAAAATGGTTGGTGTTGGGACAACAGGCAGCCGCCTTCAGGGCTGTCTTAATGAGAGGGCACACCTGGGCACTGCCCAGGGGCCCCATCTGCATGGGGGGCCCTGCCCTTTCCCCAAAGCAGCTGGTTCTTTTTTTTTTTTTTTGAAATATGTTTTTATTAAGGAAGTTGCATAACAGAGAAATCACAAAAAAAAAACAGGACATAAAAGCATTTTCTGTGGAACATTGCAGTAGATTAACAGTATATGTAGAGGTTCCCAGAGAGAACAAATAAGGGGGGGGGCACAGGTTAAGTGGTCACGGGGTAGGTGAAATAGTAGTGCTTGCAAACAAAAAAGAACAACAAGAGAGGGGGGGGGGGTAGGGGAGGAGGGAGGGAGGGTAGGAGAGATGTCAATCCCGAGGAGGATCCTGGTATAGAAAAGACATTTTCTCAAAGTTCAACCATTCAGTAGGAGTGAAAGTATGCGACAGAAAGGGATTCCATAAGTGATAGAAGCGGTTCTTGCTCCGTTCGTGGGTCAGGTCCGTGTTGAGCCTGTCCTTGTATAAGAGCTGCAACAGTTCCCTTTTAACTTGAGCAGTGGTTGGGCAGTCCGCTGATATCCACTTCTGGAGGATGGCTCTACGGGCTATCAAGAGGCATATCAGAGTCCAGTCCCTGCCCAGGGGGGTGGTGGGAGAGGACCAGGGGAGTAGTATGGGGTCCCAGTACCCAAATATAAGTAGTAACGGGTCCCTGGGTATGCGTAGCAGGGTGACATCGAAAATGTATTGGATGACTTGGTCCCAGAAACTGGCTATGAGGGAACAAGACCAGAACCTGTGAGCCAAGTTAGGTTTGGGTTGTTTACAGAGGGGGCATTCTGGGGTGGCATGGGCTCGGCTGAAGGGGATGTGGGCTCGGTGAACAATCTTAATCTGCGTCTCTCTCCATATTTCGTTAGGGATAAGTCTGTGGATGGTGGTGAGGCCATGCAGGAGCTTCTCCACCAGGTCAGGGTCAGGAAAGTCTTTCGACCAGTTGGCCGCCGAGGTTGAGGCCAGGGGGGGGATGTTGTGCTGGAGGAGGGGATGGTAAATGTCTGAGATTTTGTATGAGGCCCGGGAAATAAGGGTGTCGGTAAGGGAGCTCTGGAACCTTTTTCTGTCATCTCGACAGGCGTTTTTCAGGAAACTAATGCATTGAATATACTGGAATATATGTGACGAAGGGAGAGAGAATTTGTCTGCCAGGGCTCTAAAACCTATGGGGCGGCCTGAAAGGGGGTCACACAAAGAATAAAAGGATTTGATACCCTTACCCTCCCAGTCGAGGTAGGGCTGGTTATCTAAGCCTGGTTGGAAGCTCGGGTTGCCCAGGATAGGGAGGTATCGTGAGATAGAGGAAGGGACATTGAGGGCCTTCCTGACCTCTCTCCAGGCGATGACTGTATCCCGGAGAAGGAGATTGTGTTGGAGGGGAGGGGGGGCAGATTTCCAATGACAATGGAGAAGGGCCGTGAGCGAGAAGGGGCGGACCATCGCCGATTCGAGGGGGTAGTTCGAGCACCTGGAGGACTGGGTTATCCAATCCAAGCCTGTTCTCAATAGACATGCCAAGTTATATAGCCTGATGTTGGGAAGGGCAATGCCCCCCTCTCGCCTGGGAAGATGCAGCTTGGTAAATGCTATGCGCGCCCTCTTGCCACGCCAGAGGAACTTGGAAATGGCAGAGTTAATGGATTTAATGTCTTTGTGGCGCAAGAGTAAAGGGATGGTTTGTAGTGGGTACAGTAGGCGTGCAAAACTGACCATCTTGACAAGGTGGCATCTTCCCAGTAGCGAGAGAGGCAAGTCCATCCAGTTGGTCAGTTCTTGGGATATTTTGGTGAGCAGGGGGGGGTAGTTGAGGTGGTATAGGGAGGAGGGTAGTTTGCCTATTTTTATCCCCAGGTAAGTGATATGTGACTTTGCAACGGCGAATAAGGAGTTTTGGGACCAAGAGGGGACAGATAGGGAGCCTATTGGGAGTATTTCGCTCTTGCTATAGTTGATGCGTAGCCCTGAACATTGCCTGAATTCGTCAAAGGTGGTCTTGATAGTGGACATGTCGAGTGAGGGGCTGGATGTGAAGATAAGGACATCGTCTGCAAATAGTGACGTGCGAAGGTCGTGGCCTCCGACCTGGATGCCATGAAGGGGGGCGATCTGGGTTAGGTGGCGGGAGAGGGGTTCAAGTGCTATGTTGAAAAGGAGCGGGGAGAGTGGACAGCCTTGTCTCGTGCCTTTGTGCAGCCTGAACTCCTCAGAGAGGAGGCCCGCCGCGACCACTCTCGCGGCAGGGGCAGTGTACATTGATTCTATGAGGTGCGTGAAGGGGCCCGAGAAGCCCATTTTGGACATGACCATGGAGAGCCATTCGAAACTAACGTTATCGAAAGCCTTCTCCGCGTCTAGGGTAATGATGGCATGGTCTCCTGCCGGGTCATTTTTTGCGTGTTCGAGAGCTAGCATCACCTTCCTGATATTCATGGTGGCCGTCCTACCCTTAACAAAGCCCGATTGTGCGGGGTGAATCAGGGAGGGTATAATGGATGCCAATCTAGTGGCTGCTATCTTGGAGAGGATTTTAACGTCAAGGTTAAGAAGCGAGATGGGCCTATAAGAGCCAGGTTCTAGGGGGTCCTTGCCCTTCTTCTCTAGGAGTTTTACTATGGCCTGATTGCCCGTTGGAAGATAGGACCCACCCGACCATATGTGTGTGTAGACGTTGTGGAGAGGGGGGGACACAGTCGAGCTAAAGGACTTGTAAAATTCTCCGGTGAAGCCGTCTGGGCCTGGAGCTTTGGAGGGGGAAAGCTGTTTGATTACGGATTGGACCTCCAGGACAGAGATAGGGGCATTGAGGGCTTCGAGCTGGGTGGGGGTTACCTGGTCCAGGGAGATACGTCGTAGGAAATTGAGGGCTGTCGGCTTATCGATAGGGTCTGAGGCATACAGGGAGGAGTAGAATTGGCGCATAGTATTATTGATACCTTTTGGGGTGTAGTGTATGGAACCCGACGGGTCCCTGAGGGACATGATATGCGTCGGGCGGTTGGGTCCTTTACTTAATCTGGAAAGGAGTCTACCTGCTTTGTTACCAAACTTGTGGAGGGAGGCGTCTAGATGCGCTTTTTGGGTACGTTCGAGGGTGGCTGCCCAGCTATCAAAGGCCTGCTTGGCAGCAAACCAGGCGTTACGGTTGCTGGGGGAGTCATCAGTATAGAGGACCCGCTGGGCCTGATGCAGTGTTGCGCTGGCCTGTTTGTAGCGTCTAAGGGTGTGTTTTTTGAATGTGGCGGCGTAGGCGATTATGCAGCCCCTGAGGAACGCTTTGCCCGCTTCCCAGAAAAGGTTAGGGTTGTCAGCGTGTAACGCGTTATCCGATGCGTATCCCAACCAGGCTTTTTCTAGATGCTGGTGAAAATCGGAGTTATTGTGAAGATAGGAGGGGAACCGCCAGATTCTGGGGTTAGAGGCTAAGTCAGGGTCCTCAAGGGTGGTCGAGACCGGGGCATGGTCCGAGATTGCGATATCGTGTATGTCAGCTTCCGAGATCAGTGGGAGGAGAGAGTCAGAACAGAAAAGATAGTCCAGTCTCGTGAAGACTTTATGAGGGTGGGAATAAAATGAGAATTCCCTGTCAGCAGGGTGCTTTAGTCGCCATAGATCGTGGAGGTGCAGTGAATCGACAGTCGATGCCAATAATGTCTGGGTGAGAGGAGTCAGAGGAGGACGAGATTGTCTGGTAGAGGACCTGTCGTCTATCGGGTGCATGATGGAATTGAAATCCCCGCCTATCAGGTGTGGGCAGGCTGGGTCTCTAAGCGCCCAGGAGGTGAGGTCGCTAAAGAAGGCATTTGTGGGGCTGTTAGGAGCATAGACATTAGTGATGATTACCACCCTGGATCCCAGTTGAAAACGGGCCGAGGTGAATCGCCCCTCGGAGTCCGAATCTGAGGACAGAATCTTGCAGGGAAGGTTTTTGTTAATAAGGATTATTACCCCAGCTTTCCGACCACTTGAGTCAGAACCGAGGACTGTGCCTACCCAGAGTTTACGCAGCCGCGGGAAGTCGGGGGTGGACAGATGGGTTTCCTGAAGGAGGGCGATGTCGGTCTTGAGCCTTTTAAGGTGGCGCAGAACTTTCATCCTCTTATTGGGGGAGCGGAGCCCTTTGACATTCCAGGAGACTATTCTCATGTTGGGAAGACTAACAATGGGGTGTGAGCAGGACGTGGAGGCGAGGAGAATGGGAGCATGGAGCATTGTAGAAGTGGGGTGCAAGGACAGCAGGTGTTGTGGTGGTTTGCTGTGAGAGAGAGCGGAGGTGGTAACGGATCCCTAAAAATGGGCGGAGGGTTGAGAACCAGGGGGGGGGAGATGGGGGGAGGGTGATGGGGGTAAACAAGGTGAACAACAACATTTGGGAGCTTCACTTTTTTCCGCATGGAGCCACTGAATAGGCCAGCTCCCAACGCAGGGCTCTCAATGCAGCACTTCACCCGCCGCGACCGATGGGGGGGGTGTAAGCAGCAGGAGCAATGCGTGAGGGGGAGGAGCTAGACAGGTATCCTTGCGGAAGAATGGAAAGGCCTACACATGATATATAAACGTATAGGATAACATAATATTAAGGCACAAGTAGAGCTAAAACAACTATTACCGATTGTGCAAGAGAACATAAAACAATGTGAAAACAAAACAGTGTGAAATAAAATGGCATTTAGGAGCATAAGAGAAAAGAAAAGGAGACAGACTGGCATAACATCAGAATTGCATTAGGCCTACCGTGGTCCCCCGGGTGAAGGGGGAGGCACGCTGAAGGAGAGGGGCCCAGGAGTGGTCCTGGACGGTTAATGAGCAGCAGAACTGCATCGGGATGGTGTGACCGTCCAGAAGAAAAAAAAAGAGAAGGTTCAGGAAAAAAAAAGTTCAAAAGGATGAGGTGTGTTGACGGTCGGATCCAGATGCCTTGAATCTTTTAGGAGAGTCCTTGCGTGGGCTTCCGTGTTCTAGGGCCCGGTTGGAAGGTGCCGCTCTGGGAGACTGGTTGTGGTGGGGGCTAGAGCGGAGGGATCTCAGGAAGGCCTCAGCTTCGAGTGGGTCATGGAAGGAGAGCTGATCACCGTTGGGTGCTCTGAGTCGAAGCACGGCCGGGAAAGCCAGAGTAAACTTGACTTGCATTCGGTGGAGCTCCGTGCAGGTCTGCTGGAAAGCCTTCCTTCTCTTGGAGACGTCCACGGAGTAGTCCGCAAAGATCAGGATATTCATGCCGTCTATCTGGAGGGTCCTGGACTGCCTGAACTTCTGCAGGATGAGGGATTTTTCTGAATAGTTGAGATATTTGGCGATCACAGGGCGAGGTGACTTGCGATCAGAGTTGAAAAGGCCCATGCGGTGGGCGCGCTCAACAGTGCAGGGGCCCGGCAGGCCCAGGGTCTCGGGGATGCGTCTGGAGCAGAGATCTGAAAGTGCCTGAGGTTGCAGCGATTCAGGGACGCCAATAAAGCGCAGATTGCTCCTCCTGGATCTGTTCTCAAGGTCGTCCAGTTTGTCTAGTATATACTTGTTCGTCTTGTCTTGCGCATGTTCAAAGGATTGGGCCTGGTAAAGATCCTCTTCTATATGTCCGATGCGATTCTCAGCCTCATTCAGCCTGGATGCATGCTCCCCTAGTTGAGCCTGGATTTTCTGTATCCCTGCATTGATGGCTTTTTCCACCGAGGTCGCTATCATGGGGGATAATAGAGCAGCCACGGCCTGGGCCATCAGCTCTATGTTGTGCATATTCCCCGCCTGTGGGGAGGTGAGAGAGATGTGAACAGTCTAAGGGGTAGTTGGAGGGGCTGGTGTTGCACTCACCTCCATTGCAGGCGTCGGATCCACGATCGGATCTACGATCGAATCCGTGTAGGCCAAAGCCGGGCCTCGATTTGCGGCTTGTCCCGTTCGCGCCGCAGCGGCGGCGTACGACCGCGCGCCGCTTTTTTCCAGGAATTTGTCCATCCTCGGGTGGAGGGGGGGGATGGCGGATGGTTAGCCCAGGGGTCGGCAGCGGGTTTGCTGGCTTTTATAGGCCGATTTGGGAGCCTGTGTGCGGGAGCTGAAGGAGTGTACAGCTACTCCATGCGGCGCCGGAACCGGAAGTAGCAGCTGGTTCTTGAGCCCGGGCTGCCACTTTACATCCTAGACATCTCCCCAGAACTCTGACCCCTCTACACCCTAGATATCCCCTACCTCCTACCTACTCGATTTCTGTTTACCTGCACTGTCTCCATTGTAGGGGCTTCAGAGCATTACTTTGCCCAGGGGCCCATGATGCAATTAAGACTGCCCTGGCCGCCTTCCACACCACATCCAGTCATGTGTATTACATATGAACTGTGTACAGTAATATTGGTGCTATCAACTCCATTTTTTAGTTCTGAATAGAGTGGGGAAGAGTTAACATCTAGACAAATTGTTATTTCTGTGACCCCCCTTTTTTTAGCTTCCTGTTCATCTGAGAACAGGACAATAACTGTGGCTGTCACTAGAACAGCAAGGTATAGACAAAAGAAATTAAAAAAAAAAAACATTGTCAGAAGTTCTAAACCCTCCCTACTACATGTGTTTTTTCTGGGTCCCCATTTAGGATTTCCCATAATTTTCTTAAGAGTAAACCTCCCCAATAGGAAGCCATATGGGAGTAGCTAATAGATGTTCTAATTCCACCCCAGTGTAGCCAAAACAAAATAGATTTGGAGAAGTTGGTCTTTAAGCTGATTCTACATCACAGATGTACTGGACATAAAAGCAATTCTGTTCCTGTCGGGGGTGGGGGCTACACAGCAATGATATAGGGCCAGATTCACATAGAGTTACGCCGGCGTATATACGCTGTCGTAACTCAGAATCTGAGCCGTTGCATCTTTAAGCGTATTCTTAAAACAAGATACGCTTAAATCTTGCTAAGATATGACCGGCGTAAGTCTCCTACGGCCGTTGTATCTTAGTTGCATATTTACGTTGGCCGCTAGGTGGCACTTCCGTCGATTTACGTGTCAAATATGTAAATTAGCTAGATACATCGATTCACGAACGTACGCCCGGCCATCACAGTACAGATACGCCGTTTATTTAAGGCGTTTTCAGGCGTAAAGATATTCCAACAAAAAGATGGCGCAGCCAATGTTAAGTATGGACGTCATGACCGCGTCAAATTTTTCAAATTTTAAGTTGTTTGCGTAACTCGTACGTGAATATGGCTGGACGTAAATTACGTTCACGTCGTTTTCAATGACTCTTTGCGACGTCATTTGGAGCATGCGCACTGGAATACGTTCACGGCCGGCGCATGCGCAGTTTAAAAAAAAACGTAATTTACGTGGGGTCACACTTATTTTAAATAAAACACGCCCACATCAAACACATTTGAATTCCGCCCATTTACGCTACGCAGCCGTAACTTAGCTTTGTGAATAGAGCACTTGCCTCTCTAATTTACAGCGGCGTAGCGTATCTGAGATACGCTACGCCCGTATAACATTACGCCGATCTGCCTGAATCTTGCCCATACTGTATATGTTTTTGAATTCCCAGAGTTCAGTTTTAACAGTTACAGGTGTATTTCAGAAGTATTCTTTCACTTGCAAAATTATCACTACAATAAAACAGTGCAAACAACAATGTAAAGCCTTCACAACCAGAATCCACCTTAATAAAACCAGAACAGATTAGTTGCTTTGAGTATTGCGCTTTGCATGGTTTTACTGAGAAAGCCTATTTACTTACGTTCTTTGTAATGGGACAAAAACTAATATGCAAATAAAACAATACATCTGTGTCCACCTCTGAGAAGAAAGAACAGCCACACATCTATGTTTCATGAAGAAGAAGAAGAAGAAGAAGCAACCCCACAAAAAAAAAAAAAAAATGTATACAAATACTTAATAGTTTAAGAAATGACATCAACTCAAAAATTGTGCCTTACCTGTTGTCTAAAAATGTACAGTTTTTTATAATTCTTATAAAGAATAAGTGAAATTCTTGTGTCTAGGCACTCTTAAGCCTCCTAGCTTTATATCTGCAGTATGAGAATCAATTAAGTTGCTGATGCCTCCGTTTGAAGGAATTTGGGGGCCCCAAGTATGAAGCAGGGGACGGGGTGTTGCTGAGTTTCAAGTTGAGAAGCGGGGGGGTTGGGTTGGTAGGGGACAGATGCAGCTGCCACCGGAAAACCGAGAAGTACTTCTTCACTTCTTCTGTCATTGCAAGTTGATAAACGGGGGGGGGGAGGGGTCGGGGGCTGTCGCTGTGCAAGCTGTGGAAGCATTTGGTTTTAAATGCTCATTGTTTCTGCTATAAACCGGGTAGTACTGATAATCTGGGGGGGGGGGTGCGCTGCTGTCACCGCCCAGGGGTAGTACTTCTTCTGATAAGCGTCGGTTAGTATTTCTGACTGCCTCCCCCCCTTACTCCCCCCCATGTTATTTTTACCCCCCTCCCTACCGCATACTACGCAGCAGGAGATTCAGTTTGCTGTTCCTGGCCGGACTGAAAGGAAGTGAGCACTAAGTGTGTGCACTTCCTGTCAGTCCGGCCGGGAACAGGAAACTGAATCTCCTGTACCGCGCGGTTACGGTATCCGGCCACACTGCAGGAGGAACTAGGAAGAGTTCCTCCTGCAGGGCCCCAAGCAGTTGCTTGTTTTGCCTGTCTTGTTCCGACGGGCCTGCTTCTGACTGCTTATCTCACCAGATTTAAATTGAAATTTAGTGATGTTACTACCACGCTGTTCACTGTTCTCCTTCCTGGAGAGTAAGCTGTTTCTAAAAACCTGATGTTGAAGCATCCACCTACTTCTACCTCATATCTTCTGTCCATCTGAGCTGCCTCCACCTTCTCTGCTAATTTCTGAATATTGCTTCACCCGTCATCTGATCTCCAGTCATGGGGAGGTGGCATTGATATGAAAAAGAAAAGCCCTACTTCTACCAAGATGGCTGCCTCTACACAGAGACACAGTGCAGAACAAGATATAGTAAGTCAGTAAGACCCCTTTCAAAGGGTCCGATCAGGTTCGCTTGTCAGTTTATCAGACAGACCTGATTGGACCATCCATTCACCCCAATAGACTTGCAGGTGTAAATGGACTTGTGTCCATTTATACCATCCTACCTCCAATTCGATCTTCCTTCTCCATCTAGATGGGTTGGATCGGAGGGCAGTTAGATGTAAACAAACAGTGGGGTCAGCCACCCACTGAGCAGAGCATGCTCGGTATATGTCCACTCTGCAAAAACAGAGCAGACACAGACCTATCATCTGCCCGCTCTGCTCGGATAAATTGGGGATCAGCAGAGATCCATTGATAATCTAGATTGAGTCTGCTGCACGTGAAAGGGGCATAATGGGGAAAAGATCAGCTGTCTACAGGTAAAGCTGGTGACTAGTTCTTTGTAACTTTTGGGGCTGTGTCCAAAAAAGCGGAGGGGTGTTTAGGTCCTCTTGGAAGGTATGGGGATAACGAAAATAGATTTCCTGTTTTGAAATGGGGTTGCAATTTATTCTTTTATAAAGAGTTGTAAATGGAGCCATCATAAAACATACATTAGTACTTACTGGAGATCTTTAAGAAAACCATAAACAAGATATAATACATAGGCCCCGCCAGCCTTCATTAACTGCCTCAGCTAATAACCTGTGACACATCTGGATTTGCGGCAAACCTTTAACCTAAAATCGATGGCCACTTCATAATGAGCACATGAGCTAAACAAACGGTAAATAAACAGCCCTGTCAGTGTAAAGTAATTCAATCTGTGACTCTCTCTCGGTAACGAGACAGAAGATTAATTATTCAGAGGTGTTTTAGCTGCCACCGGGCCAATAGCAATCCACTAATGACTTAGAGTATCACAGATCATATTGCCAAATGGCTTTCACACATATCTCAGCGGGCAGCAATCCAAACTGCCAGGCTGACTCAGCCAAACTTGTTGGCCTGGCCGAAATGAAACATTTAAAGGTTAATTCTAGATTATTACATTTCTTTGAAAAAAACATTATTTATTAATGCTTTGCTGTTTTTTTTGTTGAAGGAAAAGAAAAAAGTCAGCACAGTAGCAGAACTAATTTTAAGAGTTAACTTTGAAGTGAATGTTAGAAGACCTTTCTTCTCTCTACCCTCCAATCCCTCCCCTTTATTCCCTCACAATTATTTTCCTACCTACATTGGGAAAGACTACAAAATATCAAAAATATCTCAGACCAAGCTATAGATTTATCATGCTTCCGGGTAAGTCAATTCTTGTAACAGTTTGCAGTAACTGTCCCTTAAAAAAAGTTACAACTTGCACCTTTAACTAGGAGGCAACTTAAAGCGGGGGTTCAACCAAAAATAAACCATTTTTCATTAGCTCCCGGCCTCCAGCATACTGCTAACATTTGCAGTATGCTGTTTTTTGTTTTTTTTCCCCGGTACTTATCTTTTTATTACGCTTTGTTATCCGACTCCGAGCGGGGGGATTACTTCCGCGTATAGGCGTTCCTAAACAAAGAGGCGTTGATTGACGGGATGCTAAAGCGGGTCACGCCTTCCGAAAATACCCGAAGTGACGCTCGGGTGTTTACGACGCCTGCGCAGTCAGCTCTACACGGCAGGCGCAGGGGCCGTAAACACCCGAGCGTCACTTCGGGTATTTTCGGAAGCCGTGACGTGCTTTAGCCGACCGTCAATCAACTTCTCTTCAATTAGGAATGCCCATTCCCCCGCATGATTCCCCGATCGAGCCGGATAACAAGGCTTCATAAAACGATAAGTACCGGAAAAATAAAAAACAAAAAAAACAGCATACTGCACATGTTAGCAGTATGCTGGAACTAATGCCAGAAAGTTCATTTTGGGGGTGAACCTCTGCTTTAATTGCAATCAAGGAAAAAATCCAAGTGTAACCAGAAAAAAAAGACTATAGAAACGATACAAAGCAATTTTCACAAGCTGTATAAACTTTTAGTTGGAGGTATGCTTTTAAACTCCATTATAGACAAAATAATATATATATATATATATATATATATATATATATATATATAATACTAAGCATTTTTTACATGCTATACAACTACTTCTACTAAATATTATAAATCAGTCATAGCAACTGTATTGCTTAAAAGGGATATCACATAGGAGAAGCCATTGATCAGTAGCTTCCTCATGTTACAATTTGGACATGGTAAGGTCGGTTTACTAAAGACAAATAGTCTGTTCACTTTGCAAGGGAATTTTCACAAGGGCTTGAGGAGTTGGGTAAAGCTCTTCTGAATTCCATCATCCAAGTATTTGCAAGCAAAAATTCTGTTTTTTAAACATTTCCTTTGTATGTGATTGGGAAGTCTTTGCAAAGTAAAATATAATTACAATCACTGAGCTACGGGGCAAATTTCCTTGCAAAGTGTAACTCCCTTTGCAAAGTGAACAGCCTATTTGACTTTAGTAAATCAACCCTGGTGCTGTTGAGTTTTTTGATTTATTGGTTTGCTACAGGCTGAAGAGTTATCCTTGAACCAATTTCTGCTGAGACAGCACTGAAATCAGCAAAACTCCCTGCTGATTGGAGAGCCCTAGCTCTGAATCAGCAGGAGGCATGTTAGAAATCTTCAGAGACCAATAATATTTTTACCTAGAGAGTGAGGGTTCTTCTCCTCAGCATAATGGCAAGGATCAAGCTGACAGTTGGGATTTATAAGCAATTAATACTCCTGTCCAGCTAATGCTTAGATTAGATTGATGGACTGGTCCTGAAATGTAGTGGCACATTATTAATCATTGCATTTTGTGGTCTCACTACAATACCAAATTTCACCAGTAGCAGGTGTTCCAAGTGAAATCTGTCAATACAGTTTTTGTGCAACCAAAACCATACCCAAGCAGCTCTGCTTTAGGCTGGATTCACACCTATGCAGTTTTAGTGCTTTTTGCATTTTGCAGATTTGCACTACAGTCTTTAACATGGTTTCAGATGGAACACGTTTTATAGTGCAAATCTGCAAAATGCAAAAAGCACTAAAACTACATAGGTTTGAATCCAGACTTAGAGATTGGAACACATGGTTGCAAATATTGTGCATTTACAATTTTTCTATAACCCCCCCCCCTCTTAAAAAAGCACTTCTGTCTGCTTTTACACAATATGAGAGGAATGCTCTTTGCACAATATAAAGCACAGTTGTACTTTATGCTTACATTAGGGGTTAGTATTAATATATTAACAACCCATTCATATGGGTTGCTTAGAGTTTAGCTAATCCTTTTAGCATGCACCATCTAAAAAGCAATGCAAGGCTGAATACACTTTGATACACTTACCAGTTTCTTCATCAATGTTAAATCTTCCCAGTCCACTGCCATCTCTTATAGAGTACTGTATTTCACCATCACGGCCATTATCGTCATCTCTCGCCAAAACTTGCAAAACACTAGTTCCAATACGTGAATTCTCCTTTACAGATCCTGTTACAGCAAAATCCGTAAAGTAAGGAGTATGCAGATTTTCATTAACATCCACCACTTCAACCTCAACAAAAGAGACAGATGAGAGAGAGACTGGACGACCCTTATCCTTAGCCCTTACTGTCAAATTGTAGAACTGTTGCTTTTCATAGTCCAACTCTTTGTTTAAGCGAATAGCACCACTGGTTTTATCAATCTCGAATCTTCCATTGTAATCATTTACCAATGAGTAACGGACTTGACCTCCGAGGCCAAGGTCAGGGTCTTGCGTCTCAAGCCAAGAGATGACAGTACCAACTGGAAGGTCTTCAAGCACCCTAGTAGTGTAGCTAACAGGGATGAAAACTGGAGAACAATCATTGACATCATCCAAGTAGACCCTTAATGTAACGACAGAAAAAAGCTGCTGGCCATTTTCTGCTTTGTCTCTCGCCTCAATTTTCAAAGTGTAGTTAGACATAAGCTCTCTGTCCAGTTGGTCAGCTATATATACTATTCCAGTAGAGCTGTTAATAGCAAATTTTTTTGTGTCTGTTAAAATAGAGTAAGTGACTTCACCGTTTAGCCCAAGATCCTTGTCCCTAGCTTCTACCTGAATCAATTCTGTCCCTATGCTTGTGCTCTCTAGGACATTAGCTGAATAACTTTCATGGAGGAAGATGGGATTGTTATCATTTGCATCATTTACATGGATAGTTAGCAATCGCCATGAAGACCTCTGGGGATTGCCTAGGTCATATACTGTAATGTTAAGTAGATACTTATCAGTTGTTTCTCTGTCCATCGGCATTAAAACACTCAGTTGACCCGATTCCAAGTCAATCGTAAAACAGCTATCCATATTGCCATCTGTAATTGTGTAAAGTACCTTTCCATTAAACCCTGAATCTGGATCACTAGCTTTAATCCTAAGAATAGAAGCTCCCACAGAGAGGTCCTCCTTCACTGATACATCCGATGGAAATGACTTGTCAAACTGGGGTGGCTGTCGGTTTACAGAATAGAAGTCAAACAAACCATCTTCATAATTAAGCTTGGCATTAGCTTTGGACTTTTTTAGAAGCTTCTCGGCTAATTTCTGGGCAACCCTTGTTTCTTTACAATCAAAATACTTTGAAGGTACCTTACCATGGACAATGGTTATGTTAACAAACATGGGGTCTGCAAAGTATTCCCCATCAGTAGCAGTGATCTTAAGAGCAAAATTATTGTTTCTTAAACCAGAACTAATAAAAGATTTCTTAAGTTGTAAAACCCCAGAATCAGGATTCAAGTAGAAAAATCCAAGCTCATTTCCAGAAATGATCTTATACTTGACAAGTTCTAACTCATCTATATCGATTGCAGAGACTGCTGTGATATGTCCACCAGTTGGAAAGTCAAAGGAGATGACTCCTTGACAAGCTACCTTCTCAAACAATGGTTTATTATCATTAACATTCCCTATATGAATGGTTATGTTCACTTCACTCTCATGGCGATATGGGGAACCCCAATCAGATGCTCTCACAACAAATCTGTAACTTTCAGGAGAAGACTCAAAGTCGAGAACATCAGAGGTGCTGATAGTTCCCGTAAACTGGTTAATGGCAAAAGGCAAAGAATGCAGGCTAGCTATGCTGTACGTGATATAACCATTTTCTCCTTTATCCATATCAGAAGCATAAACCATCAAAATGCTAGTTCCAATGGGAAACC